>OX244280.1:4346690-7161690 GCA_945867215.1 Epinotia demarniana
TCAAATTTAATAGGCGCAAGTCGGTTAAAATTTAAAGTACCTAAAGTCCTTGGCCGACCGAGCTCTGCTCGGGTGAAAACAGAGAAAATGCTACCATACACCCCTATATTTCATCGAAATCGTTAGTTGTTTTCGAGAACGTGATTATTTACAAATATTGCTCATTTACTAGTATCTGCAGTATTATATTTCGTTAGCTTCTTCATATATTGTTTTGACAAAAACTGTTATACAGAGTGTACCAAAAATGGGGTGTAAACCGATCAAGGGCATAACAGGTATCGTGTCTTTTAAGAAAAAACTAAGAGAAAAAAAAATTAAGTACGCGATTTTTTTTTACATTTGTACCTCTGGAGCGTTGGCCAACTGGGGCGAACTGCTCCGTACAAATTCAAAAAACACGGGTCAAAAAATTGTTTTAGTTTTTTCTTATCAGAACACAATACCCGCCTGTTATGCGCTTGATCGGTTCACACCCCATTTTTTGGTACACTCTGTATAAATAACTTCTACGTACCTTAAGGATTTATTTAAAAGTTTTTATTACATAACTACAACGTGTTAAAAAAATAACGCAAAGCCGTTTAAGGGCATCGTGTTTTGATCATGGAGAATAAAGTAGCAACTATGTAATTAGTAGGCATTTTGTGCATATGAGAATTTGATTTGTGTTAGAATTAAGAATTAGTTTTTAGGAATTTTGCAATACCCTGTTCAGGGTCCATGATATACTATTACTTATTTGTAAACAATGTAGGTGAGCAATAAACGAATAATAATAATAATAATAGGAAAAAATTTTTTTATATTAGTATGGAGTGTCGGTCGACTAGGGCGACCTGCTCCATACAAAAGTTAAAATTTCCTCGAAGTCCTTCCTGTGCTGATGTGACTTTGAGTGTTCGTCGAAGACTGTTGCTAAGTGTTGATTGTCGTGGCTCCCTGCTGCTGCAGAAGTTGGTAGAACGCAAACCTCAATTTCCTTCAGCCAGTCTCCGTGCTTAGAGACCATGCGAGAATGATTGCGAGAGACTTGGGCCACAACGGAAGAACAGCACTGGCTTTGCCAGCTTCATGCTGAGTTGTGGCCCCTTTGTGACAAACAGGTTTCGTCTTATTTTTTGTATTTCTCTGTTGTTATGTGTTTGTCATAAATAAATGTTTTTCTTTTTTTCTTTCAAATGGCTACGTATCATGTACAAAGTTTAACTCTTTTTACCAAGTCATCAAAAATTAAATTTTCTACATCAGGCAAAAACATCAGGGCTTGAAAAACTCGACGCCACCGCTCCACTTCGGATTTGCTACACAGCCAAGTATCTAGTCCAGGCACTCTTTTAAAAGAACACTCAATAAGTACTAGTACGTAAAATAAAACAAAAAACCGGCACTTGAGTGCGAGTCTGACTCGCGCACCGAGGGTTCCGTACAACTAACAATTAACTCAAGGTGAAGTTAATGTCCCAATATTAGTTCTATCGGCCCCATTTGGTACTAACGTACAAGGGCAATCAGCTTAGTATGTTTGTTGGTTTTTTAGAGATCATTGTTTATCACGTGAACCGATCTCGATTATTATTATTTTATTATTTGAAAGAGAGTACTTCTATTACAGTCTTACAGGAATTTCATAAAAAATATATAAAGTTTATTAAATTGCAAACTTAACTGGGAAATGATTTTTGAAAATAAAACAAAAAATACGCTAGATACAGAAAAAGTTATACTTTTCCAGTAATATTTATGTTTACTTTAACCACAAGTAATTATTTCAATTTTTTCGCTTTGATAACTTCGGAGATAAGGGGGGGAATGGTATTACATTTTCCTTCATAGATCAACATTTTACCAATGTAGACAAAAAGAAAAACTGTTCAAAAAAGTGCAACTCAAGCTCTTTCAAATGATACCCCACTTGACCTTATAGTTGAATACTTATATTTTTTTGCCCCCTCCTCATAGTCGTAATTTTTCATAGAAAATTGAAATGTATATTTAAATTGTTCATTTTCCACGCACGTCGATAACTCTCATTTATAACCATTCCACATTTCAAATTGATAACTGAAGTAGTTCGTGAGATATTTCACTTTGTGACAGACAGACAGACGGACGGAGTCGCACCATAAGGGTTCCTTTTTTACCTTTTTTGGTACGGAACCACTGGTAAAGGAAAAACTGTTACATGCGGATCAAAATACAATATATATTTCGTAGCAAGTGCTACGCGGCCAGGCGCGCGGGCGTAGACCCTGGCTACACCTTACAGGTGTATGCCGCAAATACTTTTTAGGGTTCCGTAGCCAAATGGCAAAAATCGGAACCCTTATAGATTCGTCATGTCTGTCTGTCTGTCTGTCTGTCTGTCTGTCTGTCTGTCCGTCAGTATGTCACAGGCATTTTACTCGAAAACCATAAGGTGTATTGGAATAAAAAATTGAGGATAGGGTGTATTTTGTTAACCGCTACATAGTTTTGCAATGAAATTACTAAAAAATATTTTTTTTAGGGGTGCACTCCATACATAAAACCGAAAGTCAAAAAATATTTTTTCATTGCAAGCCCACGTGTGGTACATCAATCGACAGGCCTTTCAAAATAAATATACTTAAGGTTTATAAGCAATTTTTTGGATTAAGTGAATAAAGTCGGAGATAATCGCACCGAAAGTCACTAAAATTGTGTCCCCCCCTCCCCTCTAATTTTTGAACCGTGTACTTTAAAATTATGAAAAAAATCATGCTCATAGGGTTTATAAAATTCTTTCAGCGATATTTGGTTTGAACAAAATCGGTTCAAAGGTTTTCGAGATATTTATAAATCACTAAAATTGTGTCCCCCCCCCCTCTAATTTTTGAACCGTGTACTTTAAAATTATGGAAAAAATCATGCTCATAGGGTTTATAAAATTCTTTCAGCGATATTTGTTTTGAACAAAATCGGTTCAAAGGTTTTCGAGATATTTATAAAAAACTGCCTTCCTTAAAGAAAAGGACGTAAGTGCCGTAAGTTTCCAGTAACGATATGACCTTTTTCATGTCAGACCCACCATACCCCTAGCAATACCCCTGGGGGTAGGGTGGGACTGAACCATACCACCGTAGTGCTGTGCACTATATTATGCTTTATAATATTTATCCCAAATGTCCTGTTACCGTTATCAGTATCACGCAGTGTAGTTGAAAAAGTTAGACTACCGTTATCTGTAGTAACCATTGATTTAGTATATAGAACTAGATGCGCAATGTCAAGCAAATATGCCAAGAAATGTGCCCCAGAGGCCCAGAATGACAGCTCTAGTACATTTCAGTAGTTGCTATTAACAGCGTTAACTTATAACCTGCATCAAGATATTTCATAAAAAAAGAACTCAGTGTTTTAGACCTTAAGCACCATATTAGCAAACCAACATCAAAAGATTTACTTTCTAGTTTATTGAGACATACAATGTGAATTGACTGCTCACGTCAAAACTTTAGTTAGCGTTTAGCGAATGAATGGAGTCGCGTTATAAATTTTATTTATTTCAACAGAAAGCACAAATAAATCTGGTTTCTTTATTTTACAAGTGGGGAATAAATTATTTACAAAAAAATTGATGAGATTTCCGTAAGTACATATAGTACAGCTGACAGAGTCAAATAATAGTAGTCAAATAGTTGAAATAGATTCAGTTTGTTAAATAATTGTATTTTCGACCTGCCTTTACTTTTAATACTTTCTTTTTTGCGATGTAATGTAAGCGTACAGTCAAGTAGAGATCAGCTGTCGATTTTATTAAAACGATCTTGTGGGTTTTGAACGTCACTCTCATGATCATCCGACATCTATAATACGAGTATTACGAGATATAAGGTCAAAAATGAATGATGATGAAAATTGGCAACAATTTGCGCATTTCCAAATGATGTGTTGGGATTGTATTATAGAATTTTATTATGGTTCATTAATGCTATTAATTACCTTTTGCCAGAAGGCAGAAGATAAAGCTAAGTATATTGCAAGTAATTGAAATTAAAATATGTAATGGAAAGAAATGGGCTTAGGTACGTTTATGAGAGGTGTGGCAGTTTCAGTAAACCTGTTCTTCCATTTTTTGTCGTATAACCTATAATATATCCGAATCATTTAAATGAGCCGAATATACGACACGCGAGTCGTTTGGTTTAGAAAAAAACACCTCGACTGTCGCGTGCTATGACTGCAGCCCATTTTGCACGTCGCTGAGAATTTTATGGAAATCTTAAAATGAAAACCATAATTATGTAGGTAACGACATCGTAAAAAAAGTATCTATACCGACTCCTTAGATTCATGTTCCGCGACTTTGTTATTTGAACTAACAAAAATAATTATTTAAAGCATGTTCAAAACTAATAAATTACAATGAGTTTACACAAATTTCGTTATGTTATGAAAATATTATTTAAAGAAATAAATCCCATCTTTTTTCAAGTTTTTTTGTTGGTATTTACGCAGTTATTGACTGAACATTTCGACATAACTGACAACCAACAAGTCTCACGGTTGAAACCAGACTAAACCACAAAATAGATAATAGTACATGTACAGAAAGCACACTCCTTTGATCTTTACCAAACGCGCTATTTTCTCAGCCAAAACATTAAGATTTATGGCTCTCTGTACGTCTAGCACAACTTGCTGACAAGCCGCTTGTCGCGCGACTCAGCGTCCCCTGTCACACTCGCACCGTGCAAATTAGAACGAGGACGGTAAATCCTTCTCGACTCGCGTCGCGGTGCGGCGTCAGTTGTGCTAGCCCCCCTGACGTCCCCAACGTTGGGGCACCGGCATGTACTTGTAGCGATGAACGTAAATCGCGGAGTGTGCCGCGCCTGACTAAACGCAAAAGAACCGGCCGATGCGATTAGCGGGTGTTAGGTGTACTATGACCCTACAGCGCGCGAGCCGAGCGAGCGAAGCGAGCGTGCCGCGGTAGCGGCCGGCGAAGCGCCAGAACCGACTACGGATATTTTATTCGAATAAAGTTAGGTCTGGAGCTTCGCCGGCCGCAGCCGCGGCACGCTTGCTTCGCTCGCTCGGCTCGCGCGCGGTAGGGTCGCAGAGTCGCAGTACACCTAACACTCCTCCTCGCTTCACTCGTCGTCGTATCTACACCGGCCTGCCCTATAGTATAGGTTGGTTATGAACGTGGACGTATTGCAGTTACGATACAGGTATGAAGATAAGATAATACCCCGCGTGCCAAGGGAAAACTACTAAGGCCACTGTAGTGTCACAGGATATTCTTTTTTACCCATGACACTACTGGCAGCGCCAAGCAGTAGTGCCTAAGGTAAAAAATGGCCAGAACGGCTTTCGTTTTTTTCAGTTTAATGCAATTAAAAATTTTGTACCTATTTCTTTTTCTATTTTTCCATCAAATCCCAGTTTGGAAAGTGTTATGGGCCCTTCCAATCCCTTTCAATTAAAGACCGAAGTAATCTTGAACGTAGCTGTATATTAGTGGTTAATTGTAGAACCTTATGCAAACTATTATTACAGAGAAGTATAATTAAATTCAGAGCTTGACGCCATCTTATCGGCTATCTGTCTGTCGACTCGTTCTCGCCGTCGGCGTGCGTTTCGACGCTGCACGAGGGCGAGAGCGTTTCGTTCTAGGCACATTTGCCACACCAGCACTACTAACGGTGGTATGGTTCAGTCCACCCTACCGCCAGGGGTATGGCTAGGGGGTATGGTGGATCTGACGTGACCTTTTTAATAGGGACGGAACCGCGTTGTCCGACACGCACTTGGCCGCTTTTTTGGGATTTTAAGCTACATTTTATACCAGATTTAATGGCACAAGTAGATAAAAACATAAGTAACAGCTTCGAAATAAAAAACAGAACAGACGAAAAATCGTAAAAAGGTCTGGGGCGTAGCACTCTGTTTAAAAGAAAATTGTAGATTGAAAATGCAAAATAGTAAAGTAAAATAAAAATACACACCTTTAACTTGAATGTCCATTGCAAAATAACAGGTCACAAACAAAATAACAGGAAACAGCGTTGCATCTTGGGCTAATTAGCACTTGGTAATAACACGGTTAATGACTCTTAGTTGTCTTCACTTCCGATGCCGAAAAAGGAATGTTGCAAACAATAAATATTACTGCAGAGGCCGTGAAGTAAGGGATTGCTGGACGAGCTTTGGGGTAGACGGATCGGATACGAGTCCAGCAATCCCTGTTCCGGCCGAGGATTGTATATTGCTTTTCTCAAACGATGTGAGGAAATATTAAAATTAAAATAAATACCCACAAGGTAATCAATTAAATACTAGTTTGTTGAAATTACAATCAGAACGAAAGTTCAGAAATCAATTGTGTAATTTGCCGCCTTTTCTATTTTTTAAACACGCCATTTCAACAAGCCGTTCAAGCACCATGTTTAACCGCACATAAGTATAGTACCATAGATTTTGTTTTTTTTTTATGTCGCAAGGCTGCTTACAGAGTCGAGTGGTGGTTGGCAGTATGTAATTTTTCCTTTGTCAGTTTAATATTAGTAAATAAATTTAAAAAGTTAGAGTAGCGGACGATAATGTTTTTACAGTGTTCGAGATTTGGAACTGGTCTTTTGACACATCGCGACACCCATATAACGTAAATTGGCACTGCTCATCGAAATAATAAAAAAAGTTTCAATCGCTTCCGAGTAACAAAACAAAGTTCAATCTCCATGCACGCTCTTTTTAGCACTTATAAAATTATTTTAATAGTTTTTTACGGCTTACTTGTATAGAAATTAGCATTGAAAACTCGGTATGCCAACCATTACGTCCTAAGACTTTTTATTTTTAAATTTAGTGATATACTGCTTTAATCGTTTGGAGGCTGTCAATTTAGAAATAAATCGATATGAATCAAATAATTGTGAATAGGAAAATAACTTAGAGCATACATAACTGGAGTACCCTTTCAGTAGCTTACCCCTCTGTTGAAAACCTTGCACAATGTGCAAAAAAATATACAAAGACAGTTTCATAATCGATTAATGGTCATTCATACAATCGCCTCGCAAGAGACAACACCTATCATAAAAATGCACGCACATGCTGTAAGCACGTGTAATAAACATTCAAACACTTCAAGCTTAGAAAATATGGTGTAACATTGCATTTGTAAGTATTTTTGTATTGGTTTAATATTATTTTTGTGAAAACATTTTCATGACACGTCAAATTAAACGATTATGTAATCGATTTACAATTCTTTCCTGCATACGTCATGACAGTTCCCACGAGACTCCGTTTTCATGTTTTGTAAGAAATAACTCAATGGCGTTTGAAAAAGAGTCTATAATAACATTAGCATTGATTAATCAAAATTAGTTTTATTTACGCACTCCCCACGAGATTCGGGTTTTCATGCTTTGTAAAAATTAACCTAAATGCAATTGCAATAGAGTTAATAATAATATTTGCAAGGATTGTCTAAAATGACAGATCACCCAACGATCACCCTCACGAGACTCGCAAGTAGAGATGAGGGTAGTGTCGATAATCAATAATTATCGACAAAAAATATGATTCACTAAGAACCTGCACAAATTGCCGAGTGAACACAATTTATTAGAAAAAAGTATGGGTACTTTGCACTTTTCCGAGACCCAGCATTAAAAAAAACGGACCGCCGCATTCAGTAGGCAAGCAAATTAAGTGCCTGCGCGTACAAGTTCCATGTGTTCAAGACATTTTGATGCATCTCAGTATCGAATTCATTCAAGTAAAAGGTAAAAATTCATCGGTTTTACCGTACCTACTTTATTTTTATGTGAAATTTATTTTGGCGGATCGGACACGCCTTTAAACAACGGTGCAGCGGCAGGAAATACCGAACATCTAAAACGCATTAAATATATGTAAAGGCTCTCTACGAATTTGTACCATTTGGTGTCGAGAACCTCGGTCCGTGGAGCCTCAGTGCGCAAATGTTATTTGCGGAGATCGCGAAACGTCTGGTCGACGTAACTGGTGACCGGAGAGGGCGAAGAGCTGGCAGTTTTCTCGCGCAACGCATCAGCATTACAATTCAGCGAAGAAATCGCGCCAGCATCCTCGGTACAATGCTTCGAAGGCCTTTTTTAGATTTAACTTAGTTTTTATTTAATATAATTAATGTTAGTTATCATCTTGTAACTATACTTATACTTTAGAAATAAATGAAAAGTTTTCGGAATTAATTGAATGACAAACGTTTATGTCGGGTCCACCTAATTCCCTATAACCCGGGCAAGCTGGTTTTTAACGGTTCAGGCAAAAAATCAGGCATAAGCGGGAAACTTCTTGTAATATAATACTAGGTACTCGCTACTATGACGATTTAAACTCATTCACTGTTGTTAAGGTACTTTATTAACATCTCGGCAAATCACTGCTTATGCTACGCTAATATATTTAACATTGATTATTTCTTGACAGTAAGACAACCGCTCACTTCCAGTGCCGTTTCTAGAATGCCCGCCTTTTGATCGACTAGGCGCTTAAAAACTACCGGACCGGAACTCGAATCCGATTGGCCAACGATTCTTGCAGGTGATTGGTTCATTTCAATCAACCTGTCCAAAGACTTTTTAATGTTACCAGTCCAATTTATTTTAAAAACCATAACATTCGGCCATCCGACTCGTGCAACGTCCCGGTGCACGCACCTTACATAAATTAAGTTTATGATCCTTATACTGAGAGAAATAACATTTACAGGTATTGAATTCACATTGCAGAATGCACTGATCTGTGATTACTTCTACTGAAATGTTATTCATATAATTATTCTTACCTAAGGATACATATATCATAATTATTATTATCATTTTTACTTATATTTCATCACTATGTAATTACACATATAGTATTTCAATGTATCATTTACATTCTCTATAAATTCGATCTATACAACCATAACATTCTATATTCTCAAGTAACAAAACGGTTGTCGAAAATATAACCTATTTGATAGTACTCTAAGGAATGCGTTGAATAAATGCATCCAAAAAAAACAGAACAATTTCAGACTAACCCTAAGGAAATTGCGAACTCGTTCAACATATTTTTCTACTCCATAGGAAATTCCCTTACAATGACTGCCAGTAAAACACCCTTAACTAATTTTTAAGTCCCGTTAACCCATAAAGTACATTCTGACTTATACGATAATTATTGAAAAATGTTATTATAGTCTAACATTTATTATACTCGTAGTATAACAATTTTTAAATGATACTGACTTATTATTACGCGGACAATTTCTATTAATCTTATTGAATCTTCTCTTTTTGACATTTAAATAATGTATTATCTTTTGTTAATCAAAACTATCATAGTGAATGTTTCTCGTTATTTAATATGATTTGCATGACATTCTTGTAGTTTGATCTATTTATTTAAGCATTAATTATAATTTATGATTAACATTATATCATACTCGTACGCCTAATGACAAAACAACGTGTCTCACATGTTTATTTTCTTTAAGACCAAGTTATCGTACCTATTTTTTTACGAATAAATGATTCTCATTCTCATTCAGTCTAAAACTCCGCCAGTCAGAAAAATTATAATAGTAACCATAGTCGTTACGCATTTAATCTCCCACTGCATGTATCATCACTGTAGGCATAGCCTTTTAGCGGCTACGCACGTGGTCACACACGCTAGCTTGCTGGCATAAAACATTATCATAGGCTCACATGGCCCGTTTAGTAGTACGCACATGGTGATGCACTATGTAATTCGATAACCCATTACAGGGCACACCTGGCTGTGTGCTGGTTTCTGAGGGTTGCCATGTAACAGACCCGTTAACTGGAACTCTGTGGTATAAAGCGTCTCACTTTGAGCCTAATCCTACTAAGTAGTCATAAAATTACAGAAATCTTTGCACAACTGCATGCAGGTTGGATACGCATGAATTATTCTAGTTTATAAGATCTTTGTTCTTAACCATGTTCAAGCACTTACATTTTTTAATTTTAAAATAGTAAAGTTACTAGAAGGCATTAATTTCGGATACTATTTAAAGTACATACATCTAAATAAATGCTTGTTTGCCCGGTAGTGGTAATTGCATAATTATAATTGACAAGGCATACTTAGCCTGTGCCATACCTGTGTTTGCAGAGTGATTACACATTTACATAGTGCAAGCACAGGTGATTCAATCAGGCATACTTAGCCAGCTCTAATCTAACAGACATACCTAGCCTGTTCTAATCTAACGGACATTCCTAGCCTGTTCTAATCTAACGGACATACTTGGCCTGTACCTCCTTCCAGATCGGTGCATTTGAAATTGTAATTAATTGCTACTGAATTATATTATTCAAGTATGTTACAGCTACACTTATACTGAAATTTTGATATGTGTACGGACATTAAGACACGTTAATCAGACATACTTAGCCGGTTCTATCAGATAGAACAAGAAATGGTGACTTTGATATTTATTTGGAGAAACTGGAATTATTTTTAAGTAGTCTTAATGACGAAAATAAAAGGTATCTGATAGTTGATGACCACAATGTAGATTACTTATCAAATAACAGTGCGAAACAGCGGATAGATGACGTACTGAATAGCTTTGGATGTAAAAACATGGTTGATTTTCCCACTCTTGCAATCGCCGAGTCGAGTTCGAGTATCGACTGTGATATTACAAACTTAGGCAGCGACTGTATCGCCGTGCATACCGCGATAAGCGACCATAATGCCTAAGAATATCAGCTGAGCGCACACACTAAATTAGATTCGAACAATTACAACTTTGTTGAGCGCTGTGTGTTATTTTGTGACGATTGTGACACAAATTCTTATAATTTTGACTAAGCCAACTTTAAACTGTAATTTATCTCATGAAATAAAATAATCTAATTCATACTCGGCCCGATCTATCAGACAAACTTAGCCCGATCTATCGGACATACTTAGCGCGATTTATCGGGCATACTTAGCACTATCTATGGGACATACTTAGCCTGATCTATCGGACATACTTAGTCCGTTCTAATCTAACAGGCGTACTTAGCCAGATCTATCGGACATACTTAGCCCGATTTATCGGACATACTTAGCCCGATCTATCGGACATACTTAGCCCGATCTATCGGACATACTTAGCCCGATCTATCGGACATACTTAGCCTGATCTATCGGACATACTTAGCCCGATCTATCGGACATACTTAGCCCGATCTATCGGACATACTTAGCCCGATCTATCGGACATACTTAGCCCGATCTATCGGACATACTTAGCCCGATCTATCGGACATACTTAGCCCGATCTATCGGACATACTTAGCCCGATCTATCGGACATACTTAGCCCAATCTATCGGACATACTCAGCCCGATCTATCGGAAATACTTAGTCCGTTCTAATCTAACAGGCATATACTTAGCCCGTTCTAATCTAACAGATACTTAGACTGTCCTAAAAGATATACTTAGCCTGTTCTAAGATACAAACATTGTTCTTATCAGCCTTTTCATAAATTAAACAACACACGCCATACATGACTGAATCAGGCACTACTAGCCTGCTTAGCCACTCTGAGCTTATGGACTAAATGTACTGGTTAAATTTTAAACTCGTGGTTTGGAATTTACCGTAGATCATTATCAGGGGTAACCTCACCACATGGCCTCAGGGGTCAACATAAAGGGGCTCTACATATCGGCTCCACATATCGGCTCCACATATCGGCTCCACATATCGGCTCCACATATCGGCTCCACATATCGGCTCTACATATCGGCTCTACATATCGGCTCTACATATCGGCTCTACATATCGGCTCTACATATCGGCTCTACATACCGGCTCTACATACCGGCTCTACATACCGGCTCTACATACCGGCTCTACATATCGGCTCTACATATCGGCTCTACATATCGGCTCTACATATCGGCTCTACATATCGGCTCTACATATTGGCTCTACATATCGGCTCTAAATATCGGCTCTACATATCGGCTCTACATATCGGCTTTACATATCGGTTCTACATATGGGCTCTACATATCGGCTCTACATATCGGCTCTACATATAATTTATCACTGAATTATTGAACATGCTCATCTCCAGGGAGTGCCCTAGCAAGATAAACATGCAAGACCAACCGTATGAATCTCCGGAATTATTCCGTAACGATAAATACAGTTTAATCCTAAAACTATTCCAACTATAATTTTATCTAGCATGCCCATCCAGGGAGTGACCTAGCAAGATAATTATGCAAGACCAACCGTATAAATCTCCGGAATTACTCCGTAATGATAAATAGAGTTTATCCTGAAACTATTCCAACTATAATTTTATCTAGAATGTCCATCTCTAGGGAGTGACCTAGCAAGATAAATATGCAAGACCAACCGTATAAATCTCCGGAATTACTCCGTAATGATAAATAGAGTTTAATCCTGAAACTATTCCAACTATAATTTTATCTAGCATGCCCATCCAGGGAGTGACCTAGCAAGATAATTATGCAAGACCAACCGTATAAATCTCCGGAATTACTCCGTAATGATAAATAGAGTTTTATCCTGAAACTATTCCAACTATAATTTTATCTAGCATGCCCATCTAGGGAGTGACCTAGCAAGATAATTATGCAAGACCAACCGTATAAATCTCCGGAATTACTCCGTAATGATAAATAGAGTTTAATCCTGAAACTATTCTAACTATAATTTTATCTAGCATGCCCATCTAGGGAGTGACCTAGCAAGATAATTATGCAAGACCAACCGTATAAATCTCCGGAATTACTCCGTAACGATAAATACAGTTTTATCCTACAAATTCAGTAATCTCGAAAACTAACGGTTAATTTCAAACCAATTAACCATTGCAGCTGTTATCGCCCTACGTTGCAAGCTAATAATGAGGGCTAAAAACCGAGTAGTTCCCGTTGGGCCTCGCAAAAATTTAACCGTTAATTCCATTTATTTTATCAAACTCCACTTTTGTTTGAATTTGTACTTACGTTTTTTTCTTGAGCTTGCGAGCGCAGAAAGGCTGGTTGTAGCCTTGTAAGAATCCCACTTCTGAGTTATGACGATTTAAACTCATTCACTGTTGTTAAAGTACTTTATTAACATCTCGGCAAATCACTGCTTATGCTACGCTAATAAATTTAACATTGATTATTTCTTGACAGTAAGACAACCGCTCACTTCCAGTGCCGTTTCTAGAATGCCCGCCTTTTGATCGACTAGGCGCTTAAAAACTACCGGACCGGAACTCGAATCCGATTGGCCAACGATTCTTGCAGGTGATTGGTTCATTTCAATCAACCTGTCCAAAGACTTTTTAATGTTACCAGTCCAATTTATTTTAAAAACCATAACACTACTTTATATATAATGTATATATAATGTATGTACTTAATTGTATATATTTTTAATACAAACGTCATTTCTTTTTTGCGTCATTGTTTTTAATAGCCTAACAATTATTTCAGTAATCAATTGAGTCTCAATAATCCATATTAATATAATAAATGGGAAAGTGTATGTGTGTGTTTGTTTGTTTGTCCGTCTTTCACAGCAAAACGGAGCGACAAATTGACATGATTTTTTAAGTGGAGATAGTTGGAGGGATGGAGAGTGACATAGGATAGTTTTTATACCCGAAATCATCACCTAAAGGGGTGAAATGGGGGGGGTAAAAGTTTGTATGGAGCTGCGATATAAACGAGTTCCACGCGGACGGAGTCGCGGGTAGAAACTAGTCATCATCCATCATCATATCAGCCGAAAGACGTCCACTGCTGGACATAGGCCTCCCCAAAGAGTGCCGAAGTGACCGATCCTGCGCCACCCGCGTCCAGTGGACTCCCGCAACCTTTATCAGGTACTTTATAAACTAGTATATAATAAAATTATATACGTTTGTGTAAATATCGATAAAATTATCGAATCAAACCTCGCCCTAGGTTTAGCCGATCACATTGGCATTTACGTATTCTTAACCCGTGTTTCCACTAAGATTTTTCATGTGTGATATGTTTGTGTGCATCAAAATGAGAATGTGTTATACTTTTTCATAATGTGTGCGTGTGTAAATAAACAGATTTTGCATTAGTGAGTAATCTTTTGCATGTGTTATTTCTTCACCCCCCCGCAAAATTTGGCAGACTTTTTTGTACTCAAATACGAATATAAGGCTACCTACTCCAGTTATGTATGCTCTAAGGAAAATAACAATGTATTATTTAATTACTGTTACGATAATACGAAATAAAATCACATCGATCGAAACCGACATATTTGATTGTGCAAAATGTTGCCTTTGAAAATATGGCATTGATTTCTGCACGGCGCGCGAGCTCTCTCAATTTTTCTCGCACTATCAGTCTCTCCCTTTACTGACAGGACACTTGTGTTAGCAGACGACAGTGTATAGGCTCTCTATTTGATTTCCTAAATCGATTCCTTTTATTAGCCATCATCAATCGTAATCGGATATTATGACAATCGATTTACTCTAGCCACATCACTCTTTACATCATATTGGAACTGTCCAAAGACCAGTCCCAAATCTCGTACACTGTAGTTAGGGTTTTATAATTCTTTCTGAAGGGAGCCATAAACAAGAAACTTTTTGTCTTCATTTCGTGATATTAACGCACATTTCAGAGCATGTTTGAGAAAAAGTTATTTACTAAATGTATAAAAAAACTTTTATACCATCAGGTAGTATGACAAATAGTGGGTAAATTATTAATATATATTAATTGTTATTATTAGGGTTGAAATTACTTAGTATAATATGTATGTAGGTACTTACCTCTCTAGGTGGGTACTTGAATCAGGGCCTTGCTTATACAACACATTTTCATGGTTCACTAAGGCCCGGTTTTATAAAGATGCGTTACCAGATCAAATTTTGGTAACTGTATATGTTTGTATATAACTTTCCGATAAGGTAACGGTTCTTTAAAAAAAAACAGGGGGGTATTAAGGACCAAATTCTTGGCCAGATTAACCACTCATTAATAATTCTATAAAAGTTGTCCGCTGTGCCACGAACTAACCATACAATTTTCTACGGCAAATTTTTGTGTCACTTCTTCGGCTTGTACCTATGGCTAACTTACGACTAACCAGACTAACGATTGGCCAAGAATTTGGTCCTCACTCACATGCACTTTTTTACACAGTAAAACAAAATGCTTGTTTCTTTAACCTTTCTGCCAATCATTCGTGCACTGGACTACATCCCGTCGGCGTTATTTCGAAGACTGCATACCTACCTAGTTATTTACAAACAATTGTTAGTTTATAAACATACTGTTTACCTACCATATCAACGTGTATTTATAAACAATACTGTAATGTTTTGTTTCTTCGAGACTATTAGCTGTCCGCGCGGCTACGCCCGCGTAGGTACCTATTTCAGAACCCACCAGGGACCTGCCCACCCCTTCCCAGAAAAAAGCATTTGAACGGATTAGTCGATCGTTTAATAGCCCAAATCACTTGCTGTCCTTTATTGATTGAAAACTCACTTAGCCGTATGAAGGGGTTTCCCTTACGGGGCGCTACCGCTACTGATAGCAAAACCCTTTCGAAAGGCTTTTTTAAGCGCTTTTTAAAGGGCATTCATCGGGGCAGGGCAGCATCATTGTGCTTTAAAAGCCAAATAAATGGGTATTGAGGAGCATCGGCTTTGGTAAGCAAACCCTTTCAAAAACCCTTTGAAGGGGATACCGTATTGGAGCGCTTTAATAGCCAAATGAATGGGTTTTGAGGAGCATCGGCTTTAGTAAGCAAAACATTTCGAAAAACCCTTTCAAAAACCCTCGAAGGGGATACCGGGCGGGTCCCTGGAGTCCACCCGCGAAATGCGATTTGCGTGTACAAGCGGAAGCTATCAGTAAACGGCGGACTCGCCGGGATACATATGCCATGATCGTGAATGTTTGTAAACTCAAAATGTAACTCCAAAAGAAAGAAGGCAAAATATATGCCTTAGTGACGAAAATCCCATTCAAATATCTCAAGAAATTACGAAGCTACAGCTGTTTAAATGTAGCTTGTTAGATAGAAAACGCTAGCATATCGTGACGTCTCGATCCTCGAGCGTCATAGTAAATTACAATAGTTTCATATGAAGGCGCGTTTTGCGGAGCAGGGACAGAGTATGCCCTCTCTTAAGTCTTTGGACACTTATAGCTTTTAGATAATTTATTGTTTTGTGTTAGTTTTTCTCCATGTGACTATAGTAAACTTTAATATTTTTCTGAGAAAATTCAACATTAATGATAATTGTATTTTGTGTCACTATCTTTATTGTCCCAACATATAATTATTCAAAATAAAACCACAGTAACCGATTGATATTTTATTATGAAATACAATAATTTATGTGTCATTATATTTACAACGTTCGTAACTTACGCCTACTTATATTATCGACTATATATTTATGTCATATGCTTACAAAGTCTGGCTATGCTTCTATTGCTATATGATACAAGTATTACTAATAACTTTAGATTTAAATCGGCAATTACATTGATTCGATCGACGGAAGTCGGCTTATTCGGTGACCGAAGGCTGCAATCGCCTATGAATGTCGCAGTATCGGCGACCGCATTAGGCGAACGAAGCACTGTAATCGCCACTTAAACCAACTATTAACGTATAGTAACTTGTTTTTTGCGTTTCAATTAATGTGTATTCTATTCCACTGCGACATATACACCACCTGGTCAAAATATAATGTATACCTCTCCGGGAAACGACGCCCCTACGCTCCCCCTTCTATCGAGAGCTATGCGCTTCACACGGTACCCAGAAGACAGAATAAGTAATAGTACAAGTACAGAAGTTGCACTTCCTAGCAAAAACGGCGTTTAGTGCCAACTCTACTGCCCAGAGCGCCGATATGACGTCATGCGGCGAGGTGCACATAATCACATATTGTGACCGGGTAGTAGTACTAGACGTAAGCGCCATCACGGTTATGTACATAAAATACGCACATGAAATCTCAATAAATTTCAATATGTAAAACCACTTTTAATAAACAATATAAAGTAACTCATGAGCACATCTTAATAATTATAACAAACATATCCCGGTAAGTATATATTTATTTAAAGATTTACACGGCGTTCAAAAATATCAACAAAATTCATCACTTACAAAAAATGCATTATGCGTCTTATACTCGTCCCAGTAAAAAATGCCTATTTAAGTTTTTATATCACACAGAAACAAAACTGTATTGTTATAATTTATTATTTAACAACTGTATCAATAAATTCAAACTTGAACCGTATATCGGTCGGAATACAATCGTTTTTGTTTGATCTATGACCACAGAATAAATAATAGTAGTACGTACAGAGGGTTCACTGTTAACAAATCCCCTATTTAGGTATGCCGAACGAGCCTAAACGTGGCCATCGCTTTCTATCGCATGCAACGCGCTGTGATAGAACGCCTGCATGCCGTCGCAGCCCTAACATAACGCCCAGAGTACTTTCTTGTGCAGTGTACTTGAAGCCGCGCGACGTAATCACGGAGTGAGCCGGCCCTGCCATGACGGCAAATATGTTGCCGTTAACCACTAAGGGTTAAGAGCAAGTCTCGGAATTTATGGGACGACATATTTAAATTGTTTGACCTAATTCTGTTTATCGCATAAACTACTGATATAATACACTACACATAGACCTTGGCTGATATAATAACTGTTGATATAATACACTACACATAGAACTTGGCTGAAAACATAACAATTGGCTGAGCATAGGCCAATGTAGTTTCTGATTTCTAGTTTGTTATCATTTCATATCAAGCGTAAGATTAAGGAAAGAATAAAAAAATATTGTCTTTTTTCACTTGGAAACTTGTCTTTGTGAGAAGGGAACGAGACATTTTATGAATAGGTATAATTATAAAGCCGTTGCACCAACTTACGATTACAGACCGATCAACGTTAAATATGGCGCTGACAGCTGTCAGTCCATAGAAACTTGTCAAACTTTTCATACATTCAGATTTTAACGAACACCGTTTACGATTACAGACGGTTTGGTGCAACTCACCCTTTAAACTTGAAATAATATGCCCAGTATTTACTTTTTTTTGTTTAGACAGAAAGACTAAGCTAGGTCAACACTAACATCCATTGATCTATACCTACAAGTATTGCTTTGTGTGAGCAGAGAGTGAGGTAGTGAAGGTTAAAAATAGGCATATTAATATGGATTAATGGATTATGGATTATGGATTGTTGTTGGCACTGAATGGTCAGTGCCAACAACACATGAGTTAGAGCGCTACAGGCGACTTTCGCTACATATGGAGTTCAACCTTTCGGAAACTTTGACGTTGACATTGCTGAAGGATTATAATTGTTTCGTTTGTCCAAGGGTCAATTTTCAACAGCACTGACCAGTGCTAAGACATACGAAGGCTAAGGCTGCTGCGGACTACGGCGCAACGGTACAAGCGTAGCGTGGCGCTGAATAAATTAATAAGAAAATAAACGCCAAAAGACAGAAACAATCTGATATATCAGGCAATGACGGTAAAAAGGGTTTAAAACTCTCATAGTCAAGATAAGTGCCGCAGAATAAAGAAGAGTTCTCTTGCGTAGGCCAATATTATCTTTAGGTAACCGAGCCAGCAAAAATTTTTTTATAGCTAAGCTATAGCTATAAAATTGACAGGTACCCAAGATAAAAGGTAGAAGTTTATTAAAATAGGATTAAAGGAATGTAGTTGAAGAAGAAAATTGTATAAAGATTTATGTTAAACATATGTATATAATTAGGAAATGAATCCATATTTTTAGAAACGGAGTAAATGTAGTTAGTATTAGTTATAATGCTTTAGGAAGACGATGGCGCGGAGGTTGGTGATATTTCATTTCTAACTTTAACACAATAAGAATAAGGCTTTGATTTAATTACTAGCCAGGCTGCTGCTATAAATAATAAGATATAGATTTATTTGTAGAACAATTCATTGAATAATCCAATGAAATAAGACCGTTTGCCAACAACTATGTAGATACAAGGCGGTTTTAAATATATGTAATCAAATTTAAATAAGCCAATTGAGATCATCTATACAAACACGAATAAGAGTATTTTTTAAGTCAGTAAATTTATGTAGCAACATCGTTATCTATACAAAATTTATTCAGGCAAAACTAGTGACTTTGACACTTTTGAGGGTATTAAATGGACACATAATGCGTGATCATTCACCTCGAATGACATTGGTAATAAAAAACCATGGAATAAGAAGGGTTAACATGTTGGCATAACTTGTCCTAACGATTCGCATAATGACGTTTGACATAACCGATTTTTTTCATCAATCGTCTATTATCTGTTCCTTTTCGGAGACAGCTCGAGTAAGCTTAATAACAGAGATGTTTTATAACATAACTTCAGGCCCCACAATAATCTATTAAAAGTCATCTTCCTTTCATCGGGATTCATACTATACTAATTAAAAACTGAGTAACATTTGTTTTCCTCCGATTCCGAACGAAAACCAAATTAACTCTACTCCATTTTCTCTTATAGTTGATTCAAATTTTATTGGTAGGTACAGTCACCGGCATCAATATCTGCCGAAACAAAGCCGGCAAAAATATCTGACACGTCCTTATGGCATTAGACATAGAGTCGTGTCAGATATTTATGTGTGCTATGTTGTGGCAGATCTCATTGCTGGTGACTGTACATCAATATTACTTGCAAAAATCGTTTTTATATCAAACGTAACATTAGGCAAAACAACGTTATGCGAAATGATCAACCCTCTAGACTCTATAACCCTGAAGTCTACTTTATTAGTTGACATCAAGTCCTTTTCTTTTCTTATAATGTAAAAAAAGGATAGCGTGATATCACCGTCGAACACTTTCTAAACAATAAAAATGAAGTATAGGCATACGCTTAAATAAACTAACTGGTGTTATCAATGAAGCAAATCTTTGAAATTTGCTTTACATACAAAAAGCTTATGTACGAATTTAAATTCAGATTTCTAGTTATATAAAAAAACATAATATGCATCTCGGCGAACTGCTATGACAGCTGTCATTTCTGTACAATTTATAACCTTAAAACGTAAAATTGAACTGTGATGGCAGTTGTAATAGGGATCGAAATTCGCCGCGATACGTACCTATACAGCGGGGCTAGCACAATTGATACTGCCCGCGTTAAACGACAAAATCTCCCCTTCTCTTTCTTATTTGCACAAAGCGAGCGCGAAAGCTGAAACGCGCGCGTCGCGACTAGGCAGTAAATTATGCTTGCTCCCAATATACTTTATTATTTTGTTCGAAACTTTTATATAATTTGATATACTATAATCAAATAATTCACATACTACATTTTATACAAAAAATCTGAATCAATGTTCGTACGTATATTATATAATCTACATTCTGGCAGACTTGATCCTACTATATTATGTACAATGCAGGATGCTTACACTATAGATTAAAATAAGCATAATGTTGGCAGTTATCTATTTAAATACATAAATAAATAGTCAATCGATATATAAATCAAATAACTGAGATCCGTGCGGGGTATTTGTAATGTTACCTACCTCATTTTATTACGAGATTTAGATCCAGAGATGATTACTATTAATACTAGAATTCCCTTAAAAAATACTAAAAGTGACTCACTTAATGATACTTTTTTACTGTTCCGAAGTATTTAAGTACGCGAAACACTAAGTTGAACTAATATCGTTTTTTTTGTTTTTATATTTTAAATCAATCCTGACAACTCGTACATTCACTTAATTCGTTTTTTTAAATAATTTGCACCGTTTTTAGAAAATACACAGTCAAGTGTAAAAATATGCATGCAACTTACTCATAAATATGTCCTATCACTCTTATGTCACCGGGTACATATTTATGAGAGGTAATCGATACATATTTTTGCATTCGACTGTACATGTCATGCATTTGGATTTCATTATTTGATTTATAATAGACCAATGAATTACAAATTTAAACTGCTATCTAACACACCGCATGTACTAATCTAAAATGATGCTGTGTGCGTACCATAAGGGTGAGTTTCCAGCAGAGCTATGCGAGGTAGCCGAGCGGTGTGCGAGGACAAGATCCATCAACAGCAGGAGATGCGAGAGCGAGGCCAGCAATGCTATTGGAGTCTTTTTTCTCACAGTCGTCTGCTAGCTCGCGTAACTCTGGTGGATACCCTAATTGTATGTTTTATTTCATTAACGGTAACGACACAACATCCCAACTAAATGCTTTTACATATATTTATAAAAAAACATTTTTACAAAATTTACATTAATTTCAGTCGTAAGAAAAATACCATAGTCTTGTAAGCTGCACTATTTACATTAACTTACCGTCGAATCACTATATAAATATGTATAGTCGTACCCTTAAACATATTCGCAGAGAAGGGATTTTTTGAAAAACAACATGAGACTTTCGTAGTTTATAGTGTATGAAACATTATTTATCGATATCGATTGTTGGATAGTAAAATTGATATAGGTACCTAAAAGCCCTACTACCCAAGTACCCTATTGTTAATAGTTTTTTTATAACATTTGAAATTCACTATTAAATGTCGTTTTTGGAAGTAAATAAATAATTTCCAGTTGGTATACTTATTTCATATATATTTTATAAATAATTGTACCAGTATGGTAAAATATAGAAACAATGCATAGTTGAACCGGCTCAAAAATAACAATCTCGTATCTTACCACTCATAATCAACAAAAAATTGTTATAAAATATTTACGTCATACATTTTATTTCATTAAACAATAGTCGATGTCGGAAAAAATTGCTTTGAGCACTTTTAAAATTACGACAGTCTTATGTTTTGCCACAAAAACTCCGATCTCTGCATATTAGCAAACATCAGATCCTGAATATCCGAGTGAGACCTGATTTTCGCGTAGAAAATACATCGAGTTGTCAAAGTATACAATAATCTGATTTTGCTGAAATAACACTGATTTTATCGCACACGAAAAAACACACGTATAGGGTATTATATCGTATAAATAAAGCTTGGGCATTACGATGTTACTTATAAAAAAAATCTGAAGTATAGTTGGAATTGTTTCAACTGAGCTGATCGACTTAGGTTACCACCACATAAAATTTTCATTGAATTATGAACATTCAAAATTGACTTAAATATATATAAAAAACCCCGCTCACAGTTAGTGTTCCCGAACGAAGGGCCCTTAACAATTTCATACGGCAACATTGTAAAAAAAGTAAATGGAATTTGTCTATATGTCACTTCCGTTTTGGTACGTGGTTTGCGAGATACATGTCTCCCGTAATATAAATCCGAAATAAGTGGTCAATTCTAAGTTTGGAAAGTTAATCCAGAGTTGATCTACGGTGATCTGTGCGCTCGAGCACCCGTGGAGATGTGGGTGTCGTGACTCCGCGCGAGGCAGTTCCTCGTGTTCGGATTGGACCTTCGGCTCCGCGAGGACGCCAGCAGCAAGATCCTGACTTCGACTCGACCTCTCGACCTTCTGACGTTAACTGACTGCACTATTAACGAAAACGCCGACACATTTGGTGAGTCCATCCTGGAGATTTTAATTACGGCAGGGTCTGGACATGCCGGCCAGCTTGGCCTGGGGCCCATTACTCGGACCACCGTGTTCAAGTACGTCGTGGGTCTGGGCCACATAATCGACATTAGCGCAGGGGCCAAGCACACCGTGGCCTTGCATGTGTCCGGCAGGGTCTGGACATGCCGGCCAGCTTGGCCTGGGGCCCATTACTCGGACCACCGTGTTCAAGTACGTCGTGGGTCTGGGCCACATAATCGACATTAGCGCAGGGGCCAAGCACACCGTGGCCTTGCATGTGTCCGGCAGGGTCTGGACATGCCGGCCAGCTTGGCCTGGGGCCCATTACTCGGACATTCGGGTGCAATCGGGAGTGCGCGCTCGGCCGGTTGAGACGCGGGGAAGCCGAGCTTCGAACCCGGGTGCTATTGCCACCGGGGACACCCACTCCGCGGCGTTGCTGACAAATGGCCGGGTGTATTACAGAGGGACCTTCAAAAAATGGCACGCCCCGACCACACAATAGCATTGTTTCACTTGAATGCTATTGTTTCGAAGATGAGTAGATCAGCTCAGTTGAAACAATTTCAACTATACTTATTGAGTTTTGTCCAGTCCCTTTTGACTTGATTCCTTAACCTGTTATTGTGTACAATAAAGTGCTTACATACATACATACATACTTGCTTACGAAAAAGCACCATTGCTACATTTATTTGATGGGAATGGAGGCCAATTAAAATACAACTGATCTAGACCGTATTATAATAATTTCAACGACAGGCTTACTCGACCTTGACCTACAATATTTTGTCCTAATGATTCAATAAACCTGATGTTTCATAAGACCTAATGCAAAAATTCCGGATAGTGTTTTTTAGATATAATTATTTTAAAATCTATTTAAGGAAAATGCAATGGGTCTAATGTCAAATTATGTCAAACGAAATATTAGGACAAAAGTTGTATGACCTGACAAGGTGTAGTATTTAATTTAATTTCAAATACTACCCCTTCACACCCGACTCGATACGAGTTTATAACATTGAACTGTCCATTTATTTGAATTAACTTATTATAAATGGTTCACATGCTCGATTTATCGGTTGTAAAGGGGTAAAATGGGTGCCCAGTGCAACTCCCTCCATACGGAGGTCGCGTCCTCTTAACAAATAGCTTCGTGAGAAGAGTAATTATACTTGAAGTATCGAATAAAAATAAAACTAGGCCGCGACTCCATTCGTCGAATAGAAAAACGCATTTGGACACTTGCTTGAAAGATTTGTATGAGGTCAAGCGGGGCGAATGCGTCGATGGGGTTAATGCGTCTCTTGATGATATCTCCGAAACTGAACATTTTAGAACTATTACAGTCGTCTAAATTTAAAGTCTGGTAACCGTTGCGTTTCGAAGATATCTTCAAAAGACGCATTTACCCCATTGACGCATTAACCCTGGTAGACCTTAGGTGTATCTTATTTTAGACTTCAATTTATAGTGGTGCAATATTTAATTATTTAGCATATTTGGCAACCTCTTGCAAGGAAGTAGACGTGTGCTATATCTAAATTTCATTTTTATATACATATTATGACAATTATGACTCAGAAACAGGGTAACTTAATATAGATATAGGTATATAGGACATACATTGTTTATTTTCTACTTTCGACTCCATCATTATTAGGGTCAATCAACTATTTCTTGTTGTTATTCCCGTTAGCCAAGAGACATTACGACAGTTTCATTGACAAATATTACAACGTGGACATCTAACAAGCTTAGAAGATCTTAAAAAAGGGGTAAAAAATGACAAGGTAACCCCTTTTTTTTACACTGCCAAAATCAAGTCAAGTCAAAATCGCAGTGTAAAAGGCAACCTAGGAGAATGATGGAGAAAAGTTGATTCACCCAGGTACATTAAGGTTCGAAAGTGGTAGACCGCTTTCTGGCTGACTGTATTAACAATCTCGTCCTTTTTCGACTTGAGGATTAACTATATTGACATCAAGATATACACGAATTCCCCGTTGAAGCTAAGTGTACATTAGCAGCCAAATCGATGGGTGATTATTACAAAATATTTAACACGTTTCAATGTACTGTTTAGTTATTATTATATAATACTCTTGTGTAATAAACATTATATGGCTCAATTTTTGTACCTGGCTCTTATGGTTTTATATTTAAAATGTCGTATATTTAAAAAAGTATTATTGCCAGAATTCAAGAAACTAGGGGGAACGTAGAATATTTGCCCCCTAGCTGTCCGCCTGTTCGTTGAAAAAGTATCAACCTGAGATTTAAATACTCTTATAATTATAGAGTACCAGATTCTGCTCGCGACTCCGTCCGCGTAGAACTTCTTTATATCGTAGCCCCATACAAACTTTCACCCCCCTTTTCGCCTATAAAAACTATCCTATGTCCTATGACACAAACTATTTCCGCGTGAATAGGTAACAGACAAACCGACAGATAGACACTTTCGCATTTTAAGGATTTAAACCATATAATAGAAAACAATAAAAACCAGGTATTAAACAAATAAATAAGTCACACTATAACTTACCCAAGCATTACACTTATACTTATCACGGTTTAACGTTTCTTAAAGTTTCACTTTTTCACTTTAATTTTATCGTCCGTGTCGATATGTCATTCGACAAAATGAGTATTGGTTGAGCAACGCACTAGATTTGTCTATTAAAACACCTACATATATTTGTTATATACATTGGTGTTGCTTGATCTGAAACAAAAGGTCATTTTATAATATTTGTATACTGAAATTAGTAAAAGAGTGGAGAGGCGTAGGACCGATCACTTTGGCACTCTTTGGCCTCCCATGTCCAGCAGTGGCCGTATTTGGCTGAAACGATGATGAGGGGAGGACTCTGTCCAACAGTGATATACTGGGTGAGTTTTAGGTTCATCATCAGGAAGGATCAAAAGTGAAGATGTTATTCACTGAACAACGTCTCCGGAAATGTACTACTAAATCGTGAAAAATATAATTGAGAATTGCAGATTTTTGTGGCCTTTCGTGGTGGCCTAGTTTGACTTGTGCGGAGGCCACAGCCAGGCCTCCTAGCGGCGGAGCTCTTCCCGTGCCTCCGGTCGGTAGTCGCACTAGTAGGGATAGCACGGCGACTCTAGAGTCTAGGCAAGGCTCTAGGGCTGGCACCTGAGTGTGCAGTACTCACGGTCAGCGGCGCGCCTTGTGCTCGGCGTGGTGGCCTAGTGTGACGAGTGCGGAGGCCACGGCGAGGCCTCCTAGCGGCGGAGCTCTTCCCGTGCCTCCGGTCGGTAGTCGCACTAGTAGGGATAGCACGGCGGCCCTAGAGCCTAGGCACGGCTCTAGGGCTGGCACCTGAGTGTGCAGTACTCACGGTCAGCGGCGCGCCTTGTGCTCGGCGTGGTGGCCTAGTGTGACGAGTGCGGAGGCCACGGCGAGGCCTCCTAGCGGCGGAGCTCTTCCCGTGCCTCCGGTCGGTAGTCGCACTAGTAGGGATAGCACGGCGACTCTAGAGTCTAGGCAAGGCTCTAGGGCTGGCACCTGAGTGTGCAGTACTCACGGTCAGCGGCGCGCCTTGTGCTCGGCGTGGTGGCCTAGTGTGACGAGTGCGGAGGCCACGGCGAGGCCTCCTAGCGGCGGAGCTCTTCCCGTGCCTCCGGTCGGTAGTCGCACTAGTAGGGATAGCACGGCGACTCTAGAGTCTAGGCAAGGCTCTAGGGCTGGCACCTGAGTGTGCAGTACTCACGGTCAGCGGCGCGCCTTGTGCTCGGCGTGGTGGCCTAGTGTGACGAGTGCGGAGGCCACGGCGAGGCCTCCTAGCGGCGGAGCTCTTCCCGTGCCTCCGGTCGGTAGTCGCACTAGTAGGGATAGCACGGCGGCCCTAGAGCCTAGGCACGGCTCTAGGGCTGGCACCTGAGTGTGCAGTGCTCACGGTCAGCGGCGCGCCTTGTGCTCGGCGTGGTGGCCTAGTGTGACGAGTGCGGAGGCCACGGCGAGGCCTCCTAGCGGCGGAGCTCTTCCCGTGCCTCCGGTCGGTAGTCGCACTAGTAGGGATAGCACGGCGGCCCTAGAGCCTAGGCACGGCTCTAGGGCTGGCACCTGAGTGTGCAGTACTCACGGTCAGCGGCGCGCCTTGTGCTCGGCGTGGTGGCCTAGTGTGACGAGTGCGGAGGCCACGGCGAGGCCTCCTAGCGGCGGAGCTCTTCCCGTGCCTCCGGTCGGTAGTCGCACTAGTAGGGATAGCACGGCGACTCTAGAGTCTAGGCAAGGCTCTAGGGCTGGCACCTGAGTGTGCAGTACTCACGGTCAGCGGCGCGCCTTGTGCTCGGCGTGGTGGCCTAGTGTGACGAGTGCGGAGGCCACGGCGAGGCCTCCTAGCGGCGGAGCTCTTCCCGTGCCTCCGGTCGGTAGTCGCACTAGTAGGGATAGCACGGCGACTCTAGAGTCTAGGCAAGGCTCTAGGGCTGGCACCTGAGTGTGCAGTACTCACGGTCAGCGGCGCGCCTTGTGCTCGGCGTGGTGGCCTAGTGTGACGAGTGCGGAGGCCACGGCGAGGCCTCCTAGCGGCGGAGCTCTTCCCGTGCCTCCGGTCGGTAGTCGCACTAGTAGGGATAGCACGGCGGCCCTAGAGCCTAGGCACGGCTCTAGGGCTGGCACCTGAGTGTGCAGTACTCACGGTCAGCGGCGCGCCTTGTGCTCGGCGTGGTGGCCTAGTGTGACGAGTGCGGAGGCCACGGCGAGGCCTCCTAGCGGCGGAGCTCTTCCCGTGCCTCCGGTCGGTAGTCGCACTAGTAGGGATAGCACGGCGGCCCTAGAGCCTAGGCACGGCTCTAGGGCTGGCACCTGAGTGTGCAGTACTCACGGTCAGCGGCGCGCCTTGTGCTCGGCGTGGTGGCCTAGTGTGACGAGTGCGGAGGCCACGGCGAGGCCTCCTAGCGGCGGAGCTCTTCCCGTGCCTCCGGTCAGTAGTCGCACTAGTAGGGATAGCACGGCGGCCCTAGAGCCTAGGCACGGCTCTAGGGCTGGCACCTGAGTGTGCAGTACTCACGGTCAGCGGCGCGCCTTGTGCTCGGCGTGGTGGCCTAGTGTGACGAGTGCGGAGGCCACGGCGAGGCCTCCTAGCGGCGGAGCTCTTCCCGTGCCTCCGGTCGGTAGTCGCACTAGTAGGGATAGCACGGCGACTCTAGAGTCTAGGCAAGGCTCTAGGGCTGGCACCTGAGTGTGCAGTACTCACGGTCAGCGGCGCGCCTTGTGCTCGGCGTGGTGGCCTAGTGTGACGAGTGCGGAGGCCACGGCGAGGCCTCCTAGCGGCGGAGCTCTTCCCGTGCCTCCGGTCGGTAGTCGCACTAGTAGGGATAGCACGGCGACTCTAGAGTCTAGGCAAGGCTCTAGGGCTGGCACCTGAGTGTGCAGTACTCACGGTCAGCGGCGCGCCTTGTGCTCGGCGTGGTGGCCTAGTGTGACGAGTGCGGAGGCCACGGCGAGGCCTCCTAGCGGCGGAGCTCTTCCCGTGCCTCCGGTCGGTAGTCGCACTAGTAGGGATAGCACGGCGGCCCTAGAGCCTAGGCACGGCTCTAGGGCTGGCACCTGAGTGTGCAGTACTCACGGTCAGCGGCGCGCCTTGTGCTCGGCGTGGTGGCCTAGTGTGACGAGTGCGGAGGCCACGGCGAGGCCTCCTAGCGGCGGAGCTCTTCCCGTGCCTCCGGTCGGTAGTCGCACTAGTAGGGATAGCACGGCGGCCCTAGAGCCTAGGCACGGCTCTAGGGCTGGCACCTGAGTGTGCAGTACTCACGGTCAGCGGCGCGCCTTGTGCTCGGCGTGGTGGCCTAGTGTGACGAGTGCGGAGGCCACGGCGAGGCCTCCTAGCGGCGGAGCTCTTCCCGTGCCTCCGGTCGGTAGTCGCACTAGTAGGGATAGCACGGCGGCCCTAGAGCCTAGGCACGGCTCTAGGGCTACTGGGGCTGGGACGCCGGCACCTGTAGGGAAAGGTTTTTCGAATTACCAATAGAACTACAGCATTTGCCATGTTGCCTTTATCACTCATGGTCGTGGGTAACACATCCGTTACTCTCGCACTCAACGTGTCAGAACGTGATGGATGTCTTATCCACAGCGATGATAGCAGACTTTATTTTTCATTAAAGTTTATGCATTGTTCCAACGACAAAGCATTAGGACTAAAAACTAATAATACCCCTCTTTTCGCGTCGGGAATTAAAAGTACGATATAGAAATGGGTTTTGCATTGTCATTTGTAACTAGAGTGGTCCACATAGAAACATATTTTTTAGCCAACAAAATAGAATATTTAAAGCACAACTGGATAGTAGCAAAGTACAAAAATGCTTGTTTCACACATACGTAAACATCTTTCATAAATGTCATATCTACCTGCTCCAGTTTTTTCTAATTCTACACAGACTTGGCTAAACGGGCGGGATGCCATCTGCTCCATTTCCACGAAGAGCCGCTGTCTTCTTCTGTACAAGTCATATTTCTGTTAAAAAAAATGGCACATTTAATAAGTTCTGTTCCCCACATTATCATGCGTTAGCACTACCAGATGTGAGTATACGCGAAATAGTTTCATGTCACCATTCTGTCATCAGTAAATAAGGCTTTCTTTGCATAACGCAGGCACATACAAACATATTAGTTTAGCACCCTTATACATGCCAGTACAGATTTAGCAGGATCGAAAGCATAGTGAGTAGTAGAGTAAATTCTTTCAAACTTACGCAAGCAAAAACCGACTACATACTCTGAGCATGTTAGTTTGTTGCTATAGGTTGCGCGCGGGTGCAGGGGTATGACGATACCGGGGCACTGGCGACGTGCGGGAGGCAAAACCTTGCACCCGCACGCCGCGCGTTACGTCATCGTTATAACCCTGCACCCACGCGCAACCAGGCGAGGACAGAGTTAAACGGTCGACCTATAGTATTTTTTTTAATAATTTACTTCAATTATATCATACTAGCGACCCGCCCCGGCTTCGGGTACTATATTATGCATAAAAAGCTTCATCTTGAATCACTCTATGAATGAAAAAAAAAACCAGTCAAGTGCGAGTCTGATTCGCGCACCGACGGTTCCGTACAAACTAACAATTCACTCAAGGTAAAGTAAATGTCCCAATATTTGTTAAATTACTTATTTTAACCCAACACAATAGAATTCAATTTCAAACAACGAGTAACTTTTACACCAAGACAATTGAATCGCGATCTTTTTTTGACCTGCTATTGAAAATAAATATACGCGTCCCAATCCCAACCCCATTAATTCTAGAAAAATCTTAACAGCGCGAATGGTGTCAGCGCCATCTATCGGCCCCATTTGGTACTAACGTACAAGGGCAATCGGCTTAGTATGTATGTTGGTCTTTTAGCGATTATTGTTTATCACGTGAACCGATCTCTGTTATTTTTGTTTTATTTGAAAGAGAGTATTTCTATTATAGTCTTATAGGAATTTCAAAACGAAAAAATACTTATAAAGTTGATTAAATTGCAAACTTAACTAGGAAATGATTTTTGTAAATAAAACAAAAAATATACTAGATACAGAAAAAAAATTTTTTTCCAGTAATATTTATGTTTATCTTAATAACAAGTAATTATTTCAAAATTTTCGCTTTGATAACTTCGGAGATAAGGGGGGGGAATGGTATTTTTTTTCATTTTCATAGATCAAAATTTTACCAATGTAGAAAAAAAAGAAAAACTGCTTCGAAAAGTGCAACTCAAGCCCTTTCAAATGTTACCCCACTTGACCTAATAGTTGAATATTTTTTTTTGCCCCCTCCTCAAATTCGTAATTTTTCACAGTAAATTTAAATGTATATTTAATTTTTTCATTTTCCATGCACGCGGATAACTCTCATTTATGATCATTCCAAATTTCAAATTGATAGCTTAAGTAGTTCGTGAGATATTTCACTTTGTGACAGACAGACAGACGGACGGAGTCGTACCATAAGGGTTCCTTTTTTACCGTTTTTGGTACGGAACCCTTAAAAGACCGGGTTGCCCTCCGGGAGTGCCGGCAGAAGTGCCCCCGGCCCCGAATAGCACCTTACGAATTTTACGGTCACGTGACCTACCGAAATCTGTGGCGAGTTTAACAATTTATCACCATACCAAAAAGTGCACAGCGCCACTAAAGAAGTTTTCACTTCAAAAACCGCATTAAAATCCGTTGCGTAGTTTTAAAGATCTAAGCATACATAGGGACATACAGCGGGAAGCGACTTTGTTTTATACTACGAAGTGCTTTTCACAAACCTGCTTAATTTTCCACAAAGCCGCTGCAACCAGCAACAGCAGTAGAAAACACGACGAAAACGTTATAAAGAACTGCTGCAAATTCAGCTTAGGATACTGTGAGAACGATATCTGTATCCACAGCGGGGGTCTAAAGTCGTAGACGTAGACAAAGAAAGTTGTGAGTGTCACGTTGTCTTCCACGCCGAATGCGTGGTCGGACTTCGCGAATCTGTAATGGAAAGGTCTACGGTCATTGATGAGTTGGTCGGTAACACTGTTGTTTTAGACTTTTTTAGTTGATGAACAAAAAGTTCGAATGTTCCACTCTTGAATCTTTACGCAATTGAAACAGACTCGACTGGTGATTATATCCATGAGTGATCGGTACTGTTTTTTTTCTTTTATTTATCCAATATACTTAAAAACTATTTACATATGGATTCGAGCGAGCGAAAATGGCGTACGGTTTATCTGTCGCCATTATACGCATAAAAATGTTATACTACAATAAGCATCCCCCTCATGGGCCACCATACCTAAGTATCAACCCCCCTCATGGGCCACCATAACTTCTTCTTCGTAAGATAACAAAAATAAGTGTGATTTTGCACCTTGTTCAATGGTAATAAGGAGCATTAGGAGCAAAGTTTATAACCAGTCTTACCTAGTAAAATCTAACACAAATCTTATTCTGACGATTTCAAGAAACTTAGAATTCAAGCCAGTCACTAATTTCGTCTATGCTTCCTGTAAATGCCATTCATGGTCCAGCATAACTTTAAATCACAGCTCATTAGAGCCTCCAGGCGCCCGACCCGCACCGCCTCGCCTCGAGCGGTTAGTATTCTTCATATGGATTTGTACGGGCATGCGCTCGCTGTATCAACTCCGTAGTTAGTACATTTACGAGGCGTGGCGGTGCGGGTCAGGCGCCGGGCGGCTCTAATGATCTGTTAACTTAAATCAAAAGGTATTTCTTAAAAACCGCGCTATCCGAAGCGGGCTATCAAAGTAATTGAGATATATATAGATATAACACATCACTAACTTGTATCTAAAGTTGGTGCAGTTGACATGCGCGAACAGCGTCCTCTCTCCAGGCTCTGCTCTCGTTCTAACAGTCAGATTCATTCGCGCATGCGCCGAACACGTTATACTGAAGTCCGCATCAACGTCCGCCTTGACTGGGGCGTTTCTGAAGTTGATCGCTGACAGGTGCCGGTCCTCTTTCTTCGAGAGGTTGAAGGTGAATTGGTAGTCTACGGCTAAATCATCTGACAAGCAAGAGAAATTTACTGTAATTAGGAATTAAAAGCAATTTGGTTCGTTTCAGGGCGAAATACAAATGTTAGTATCGATTTGGGCACACCACTATTTTGTGTATCATCATCCTCTTAGCGTTATTCCCGGTAGTGCCCCTAAAGGAGCCCGGGGTCCGCTTTGACACCTAATCCCAAGATTTAACATAGGCACTAGTTTTACGAAAGAGACTGCCATCTGACCTTCCAACCCAGGGGGAAAACCAGAACTTATTGGGGTTAGACCGGTTTCCTCACGATGTTTTCCTTCACCGAAAAGCTAACGGTAAATATTCCGTACATAAGTTAAGAAAAACTCATTGGTACGAGCCGGGATTCGAACCCACGACCGCCGCTTGACAGCCGCATGCCTGAACCACTACCCTCTACACTCTCTCCACCACACTCTCCTCTACACCTACACCTATCGTACCTACATCACTATTTTGTGCATAACTAAAAAAAACAGATACTTATAAAATACACATGTGCACACAAGGAAAGAGTAACTAAACACGATTTCTGGCAGAACTCGACCCCAATATGCTCTATATCTTCTCTCTCTCTCTAAGAGTGCGAGAGAGGAAAGAAAGGTGTGGAACCGTGTTTTGGAGTAGTAACTGCGATTTGGGAAACATATGTATATACTATTATGTCGCATTTTAAGGCCGAACGCGCCGGCGCGGCGCGGCTCGGTATTCTGTGCGGACCCTTTCATATAAGCTCGAACATTACAACCGGCGCCGCCTCCGCGCCGCTCCGCCACCGCTGTCACTACGTTTCGGCTTTTAATTCAATCCGTTGACTCTTACACGGCCGTCCGGACGATAGCGAGTCCTATTATACTGGACTATGTAGTGTTAGGGTGCAGTATAACTCACAGTAGCAGGCGCCCTTGTTGTAGAGGTCGGCGTGGTAGTGGTTGCTGTTGTCGCACTTGTCGCAGCGCTCGCCGGCGAGCCCCTTGGTGCTGCAGAAGCAACGGCCCGTGTCCGGCGCGCACGCGACTGCTTGCGAGTTGCATTCGCACGCTGAAACAACATTCAATTATAAATAATCAAACCAAATGAAAAGAACAGTGTAATAGTACATTACTACAGAGGCCGGGAAGTAAGGGGTTGCCAACCCGTTTTCACGCCGAGGTATGTATGGTGCTTTTCTCAAACTTGCAATGAAATAAATTAAAAAATAATGAAGAAATTAAACTTAAATTTTCATGGCTGAAAGAAGTAAGGCACATGATTACGGAATGATGTGGAATGATTGTGGAATGGAAATCAAAAAAGACCACCTTGCCGGCCTAGGCCTCCAATTTTGTATGAAATTCCATTGCGTGTCTCTCGTCTCGCTGCGCCCGAAACGTGACGCTTCGAAGCCTATTATGAAGAACACAATGTCAATATTTCATTGCATATTTAAGGAAAAATATTTATGTAGTTAAAATATCTTCTGTGTATTGTTTAAAAAATATAATTTTAGGCTAGTATTGTGACGCAGCTCCTGCGGCACACAAAGGCAGCGCAGCGCGGGGCGAGCGGCGGGCCGCGGGGAGCGGTGACGTCACACCGAGCGGCTATATAAAGCCGGAGCGCGCCTTCAACGATCAGTGTTCTCCGGAATCCGCTTCGGAGAGCACTGCCCCCTCCCTTCCCCCCTGCGTGTTCCAGGCGGCGGTTGTGGCCCGTCCCCGTCAGCCTTACACTTTATAATGCTTACGTTTGCACGTGCCCCCGTTGAGCGGGTCCCCGTAGTGTCCGGGCGCGCACGTGTCGCAGTGCGCGCCCACGGCCCGCGCGCCGCACGGCTGCATGCAGCGCGCGGCCACGCAGTACGAGTGCCCGTTGCACTGGCACAGCGGGCACGACGTGAAGTACCATCTGCGGGACAACAAACCGGTTAAGGACGGTACATTACTGCCGGCCAGGAAAATAGGGATTGCGGGTCAGGTAGATATAGACGGATAGGGGGCTGGCAATCCCTAGCCCCAACCGAGGTATTCTATAGTGCTCAAATTATGCTCGGGAATTGGAAACATTGTAGAAAAAAAACCAGTAAAGTCCGTCGTCGCACCAGCCGCACGCGGGCTCGGCGCGGCACACTCACCTCGCGCTCTCACACACGTGCGGGCCGTGCGCTCGCCTCGCTCCGCCGGGCAGGCAGGCGCCGCGCCCGCCGCCCACGCCGTCGTCGCACCAGCCACACGCGGGCTCGGCGCGGCACACTCACCTCGCGCTCTCACACACGTGCGGGCCGTGCGCTCGCCTCGCTCCGCCGGGCAGGCAGGCGCCGCGCCCGCCGCCCACGCCGTCGTCGCACCAGCCACACGCGGGCTCGGCGCCGCACACTCACCTCGCGCTCTCACACACGTGCGGGCCGTGCGCTCGCCTCGCTCCGCCGGGCAGGCAGGCGCCGCGCCCGCCGCCCACGCCGTCGTCGCACCAGCCACACGCGGGCTCGGCGCCGCACACTCACCTCGCGCTCTCACACACGTGCGGGCCGTGCGCTCGCCTCGCTCCGCCGGGCAGGCAGGCGCCGCGCCCGCCGCCCACGCCGTCGTCGCACCAGCCACACGCGGGCTCGGCGCGGCACACTCACCTCGCGCTCTCACACACGTGCGGGCCGTGCGCTCGCCTCGCTCCGCCGGGCAGGCAGGCGCCGCGCCCGCCGCCCACGCCGTCGTCGCACCAGCCACACGCGGGCTCGGCGCGGCACACTCACCTCGCGCTCTCACACACGTGCGGGCCGTGCGCTCGCCTCGCTCCGCCGGGCAGGCAGGCGCCGCGCCCGCCGCCCACGCCGTCGTCGCACCAGCCACACGCGGGCTCGGCGCGGCACACTCACCTCGCGCTCTCACACACGTGCGGGCCGTGCGCTCGCCTCGCTCCGCCGGGCAGGCAGGCGCCGCGCCCGCCGCCCACGCCGTCGTCGCACCAGCCACACGCGGGCTCGGCGCGGCACACTCACCTCGCGCTCTCACACACGTGCGGGCCGTGCGCTCGCCTCGCTCCGCCGGGCAGGCAGGCGCCGCGCCCGCCGCCCACGCCGTCGTCGCACCAGCCACACGCGGGCTCGGCGCGGCACACTCACCTCGCGCTCTCACACACGTGCGGGCCGTGCGCTCGCCTCGCTCCGCCGGGCAGGCAGGCGCCGCGCCCGCCGCCCACGCCGTCGTCGCACCAGCCACACGCGGGCTCGGCGCGGCACACTCACCTCGCGCTCTCACACACGTGCGGGCCGTGCGCTCGCCTCGCTCCGCCGGGCAGGCAGGCGCCGCGCCCGCCGCCCACGCCGTCGTCGCACCAGCCACACGCGGGCTCGGCGCGGCACACTCACCTCGCGCTCTCACACACGTGCGGGCCGTGCGCTCGCCTCGCTCCGCCGGGCAGGCAGGCGCCGCGCCCGCCGCCCACGCCGTCGTCGCACCAGCCACACGCGGGCTCGGCGCGGCACACTCACCTCGCGCTCTCACACACGTGCGGGCCGTGCGCTCGCCTCGCTCCGCCGGGCAGGCAGGCGCCGCGCCCGCCGCCCACGCCGTCGTCGCACCAGCCACACGCGGGCTCGGCGCGGCACACTCACCTCGCGCTCTCACACACGTGCGGGCCGTGCGCTCGCCTCGCTCCGCCGGGCAGGCAGGCGCCGCGCCCGCCGCCCACGCCGTCGTCGCACCAGCCACACGCGGGCTCGGCGCGGCACACTCACCTCGCGCTCTCACACACGTGCGGGCCGTGCGCTCGACTCGCTCCGCCGGGCAGGCAGGCGCCGCGCCCGCCGCCCACGCCGTCGTCGCACCAGCCACACGCGGGCTCGGCGCGGCACACTCACCTCGCGCTCTCACACACGTGCGGGCCGTGCGCTCGCCTCGCTCCGCCGGGCAGGCAGGCGCCGCGCCCGCCGCCCACGCCGTCGTCGCACCAGCCACACGCGGGCTCGGCGCGGCACACTCACCTCGCGCTCCTCACACACGTGCGGGCCGTGCGCTCGCCTCGCTCCGCCGGGCAGGCAGGCGCCGCGCCCGCCGCCCCACGCCGTCGTCGCACCAGCCACACGCGGGCTCGGCGCGGCACACTCACCTCGCGCTCTCACACACGTGCGGGCCGTGCGCTCGACTCGCTCCGCCGGGCAGGCAGGCGCCGCGCCCGCCGCCCACGCCGTCGTCGCACCAGCCACACGCGGGCTCGGCGCGGCACACTCACCTCGCGCTCTCACACACGTGCGGGCCGTGCGCTCGCCTCGCTCCGCCGGGCAGGCAGGCGCCGCGCCCGCCGCCCACGCCGTCGTCGCACCAGCCACACGCGGGCTCGGCGCGGCACACTCACCTCGCGCTCTCACACACGTGCGGGCCGTGCGCTCGCCTCGCTCCGCCGGGCAGGCAGGCGCCGCGCCCGCCGCCCACGCCGTCGTCGCACCAGCCACACGCGGGCTCGGCGCGGCACACTCACCTCGCGCTCTCACACACGTGCGGGCCGTGCGCTCGCCTCGCTCCGCCGGGCAGGCAGGCGCCGCGCCCGCCGCCCACGCCGTCGTCGCACCAGCCACACGCGGGCTCGGCGCGGCACACTCACCTCGCGCTCTCACACACGTGCGGGCCGTGCGCTCGCCTCGCTCCGCCGGGCAGGCAGGCGCCGCGCCCGCCGCCCACGCCGTCGTCGCACCAGCCACACGCGGGCTCGGCGCGGCACACTCACCTCGCGCTCTCACACACGTGCGGGCCGTGCGCTCGCCTCGCTCCGCCGGGCAGGCAGGCGCCGCGCCCGCCGCCCACGCCGTCGTCGCACCAGCCACACGCGGGCTCGGCGCGGCACACTCACCTCGCGCTCTCACACACGTGCGGGCCGTGCGCTCGCCTCGCTCCGCCGGGCAGGCAGGCGCCGCGCCCGCCGCCCACGCCGTCGTCGCACCAGCCACACGCGGGCTCGGCGCGGCACACTCACCTCGCGCTCTCACACACGTGCGGGCCGTGCGCTCGACTCGCTCCGCCGGGCAGGCAGGCGCCGCGCCCGCCGCCCACGCCGTCGTCGCACCAGCCACACGCGGGCTCGGCGCGGCACACTCACCTCGCGCTCTCACACACGTGCGGGCCGTGCGCTCGCCTCGCTCCGCCGGGCAGGCAGGCGCCGCGCCCGCCGCCCACGCCGTCGTCGCACCAGCCACACGCGGGCTCGGCGCGGCACACTCACCTCGCGCTCTCACACACGTGCGGGCCGTGCGCTCGCCTCGCTCCGCCGGGCAGGCAGGCGCCGCGCCCGCCGCCCACGCCGTCGTCGCACCAGCCACACGCGGGCTCGGCGCGGCACACTCACCTCGCGCTCTCACACACGTGCGGGCCGTGCGCTCGCCTCGCTCCGCCGGGCAGGCAGGCGCCGCGCCCGCCGCCCACGCCGTCGTCGCACCAGCCACACGCGGGCTCGGCGCGGCACACTCACCTCGCGCTCTCACACACGTGCGGGCCGTGCGCTCGCCTCGCTCCGCCGGGCAGGCAGGCGCCGCGCCCGCCGCCCACGCCGTCGTCGCACCAGCCACACGCGGGCTCGGCGCGGCACACTCACCTCGCGCTCTCACACACGTGCGGGCCGTGCGCTCGCCTCGCTCCGCCGGGCAGGCAGGCGCCGCGCCCGCCGCCCACGCCGTCGTCGCACCAGCCACACGCGGGCTCGGCGCGGCACACTCACCTCGCGCTCTCACACACGTGCGGGCCGTGCGCTCGCCTCGCTCCGCCGGGCAGGCAGGCGCCGCGCCCGCCGCCCACGCCGTCGTCGCACCAGCCACACGCGGGCTCGGCGCGGCACACTCACCTCGCGCTCTCACACACGTGCGGGCCGTGCGCTCGCCTCGCTCCGCCGGGCAGGCAGGCGCCGCGCCCGCCGCCCACGCCGTCGTCGCACCAGCCACACGCGGGCTCGGCGCGGCACACTCACCTCGCGCTCTCACACACGTGCGGGCCGTGCGCTCGCCTCGCTCCGCCGGGCAGGCAGGCGCCGCGCCCGCCGCCCACGCCGTCGTCGCACCAGCCACACGCGGGCTCGGCGCGGCACACTCACCTCGCGCTCTCACACACGTGCGGGCCGTGCGCTCGCCTCGCTCCGCCGGGCAGGCAGGCGCCCGCGCCCGCCGCCCACGCCGTCGTCGCACCAGCCACACGCGGGCTCGGCGCGGCACACTCACCTCGCGCTCTCACACACGTGCGGGCCGTGCGCTCGACTCGCTCCGCCGGGCAGGCAGGCGCCGCGCCCGCCGCCCACGCCGTCGTCGCACCAGCCACACGCGGGCTCGGCGCGGCACACTCACCTCGCGCTCTCACACACGTGCGGGCCGTGCGCTCGCCTCGCTCCGCCGGGCAGGCAGGCGCCGCGCCCGCCGCCCACGCCGTCGTCGCACCAGCCACACGCGGGCTCGGCGCGGCACACTCACCTCGCACTCTCACACACGTGCGGGCCGTGCGCTCGCCTCGCTCCGCCGGGCAGGCAGGCGCCGCGCCCGCCGCCCACGCCGTCGTCGCACCAGCCACACGCGGGCTCGGCGCGGCACACTCACCTCGCGCTCTCACACACGTGCGGGCCGTGCGCTCGCCTCGCTCCGCCGGGCAGGCAGGCGCCGCGCCCGCCGCCCACGCCGTCGTCGCACCAGCCACACGCGGGCTCGGCGCGGCACACTCACCTCGCGCTCTCACACACGTGCGGGCCGTTCGCTCGCCTCGCTCCGCCGGGCAGGCAGGCGCCGCGCCCGCCGCCCACGCCGTCGTCGCACCAGCCACACGCGGGCTCGGCGCGGCACACTCACCTCGCGCTCTCACACACGTGCGGGCCGTGCGCTCGCCTCGCTCCGCCGGGCAGGCAGGCGCCGCGCCCGCCGCCCACGCCGTCGTCGCACCAGCCACACGCGGGCTCGGCGCGGCACACTCACCTCGCGCTCTCACACACGTGCGGGCCGTGCGCTCGCCTCGCTCCGCCGGGCAGGCAGGCGCCGCGCCCGCCGCCCACGCCGTCGTCGCACCAGCCACACGCGGGCTCGGCGCGGCACACTCACCTCGCGCTCTCACACACGTGCGGGCCGTGCGCTCGCCTCGCTCCGCCGGGCAGGCAGGCGCCGCGCCCGCCGCCCACGCCGTCGTCGCACCAGCCACACGCGGGCTCGGCGCGGCACACTCACCTCGCGCTCTCACACACGTGCGGGCCGTGCGCTCGCCTCGCTCCGCCGGGCAGGCAGGCGCCGCGCCCGCCGCCCACGCCGTCGTCGCACCAGCCACACGCGGGCTCGGCGCGGCACACTCACCTCGCGCTCTCACAAACGTGCGGGCCGTGCGCTCGCCTCGCTCCGCCGGGCAGGCAGGCGCCGCGCCCGCCGCCCACGCCGTCGTCGCACCAGCCACACGCGGGCTCGGCGCGGCACACTCACCTCGCGCTCTCACACACGTGCGGGCCGTGCGCTCGCCTCGCTCCGCCGGGCAGGCAGGCGCCGCGCCCGCCGCCCACGCCGTCGTCGCACCAGCCACACGCGGGCTCGGCGCGGCACACTCACCTCGCGCTCTCACACACGTGCGGGCCGTGCGCTCGCCTCGCTCCGCCGGGCAGGCAGGCGCCGCGCCCCGCCGCCCACGCCGTCGTCGCACCAGCCACACGCGGGCTCGGCGCGGCACACTCACCTCGCGCTCTCACACACGTGCGGGCCGTGCGCTCGCCTCGCTCCGCCGGGCAGGCAGGCGCCGCGCCCGCCGCCCACGCCGTCGTCGCACCAGCCACACGCGGGCTCGGCGCGGCACACTCACCTCGCGCTCTCACAAACGTGCGGGCCGTGCGCTCGCCTCGCTCCGCCGGGCAGGCAGGCGCCGCGCCCGCCGCCCACGCCGTCGTCGCACCAGCCACACGCGGGCTCGGCGCGGCACACTCACCTCGCGCTCTCACACACGTGCGGGCCGTGCGCTCGCCTCGCTCCGCCGGGCAGGCAGGCGCCGCGCCCGCCGCCCACGCCGTCGTCGCACCAGCCACACGCGGGCTCGGCGCGGCACACTCACCTCGCGCTCTCACACACGTGCGGGCCGTGCGCTCGCCTCGCTCCGCCGGGCAGGCAGGCGCCGCGCCCGCCGCCCACGCCGTCGTCGCACCAGCCACACGCGGGCTCGGCGCGGCACACTCACCTCGCGCTCTCACACACGTGCGGGCCGTGCGCTCGCCTCGCTCCGCCGGGCAGGCAGGCGCCGCGCCCGCCGCCCACGCCGTCGTCGCACCAGCCACACGCGGGCTCGGCGCGGCACACTCACCTCGCGCTCTCACACACGTGCGGGCCGTGCGCTCGCCTCGCTCCGCCGGGCAGGCAGGCGCCGCGCCCGCCGCCCACGCCGTCGTCGCACCAGCCACACGCGGGCTCGGCGCGGCACACTCACCTCGCGCTCTCACACACGTGCGGGCCGTGCGCTCGCCTCGCTCCGCCGGGCAGGCAGGCGCCGCGCCCGCCGCCCACGCCGTCGTCGCACCAGCCACACGCGGGCTCGGCGCGGCACACTCACCTCGCGCTCTCACACACGTGCGGGCCGTGCGCTCGCCTCGCTCCGCCGGGCAGGCAGGCGCCGCGCCCGCCGCCCACGCCGTCGTCGCACCAGCCACACGCGGGCTCGGCGCGGCACACTCACCTCGCGCTCTCACACACGTGCGGGCCGTGCGCTCGCCTCGCTCCGCCGGGCAGGCAGGCGCCGCGCCCGCCGCCCACGCCGTCGTCGCACCAGCCACACGCGGGCTCGGCGCGGCACACTCACCTCGCGCTCTCACACACGTGCGGGCCGTGCGCTCGCCTCGCTCCGCCGGGCAGGCAGGCGCCGCGCCCGCCGCCCACGCCGTCGTCGCACCAGCCACACACGGGCTCGGCGCGGCACACTCACCTCGCGCTCTCACACACGTGCGGGCCGTGCGCTCGCCTCGCTCCGCCGGGCAGGCAGGCGCCGCGCCCGACGCCCACGCCGTCGTCGCACCAGCCACACGCGGGCTCGGCGCGGCACACTCACCTCGCGCTCTCACACACGTGCGGGCCGTGCGCTCGCCTCGCTCCGCCGGGCAGGCAGGCGCCGCGCCCGCCGCCCACGCCGTCGTCGCACCAGCCACACGCGGGCTCGGCGCGGCACACTCACCTCGCGCTCTCACACACGTGCGGGCCGTGCGCTCGCCTCGCTCCGCCGGGCAGGCAGGCGCCGCGCCCGCCGCCCACGCCGTCGTCGCACCAGCCACACGCGGGCTCGGCGCGGCACACTCACCTCGCGCTCTCACACACGTGCGGGCCGTGCGCTCGCCTCGCTCCGCCGGGCAGGCAGGCGCCGCGCCCGCCGCCCACGCCGTCGTCGCACCAGCCACACGCGGGCTCGGCGCGGCACACTCACCTCGCGCTCTCACACACGTGCGGGCCGTGCGCTCGCCTCGCTCCGCCGGGCAGGCAGGCGCCGCGCCCGCCGCCCACGCCGTCGTCGCACCAGCCACACGCGGGCTCGGCGCGGCACACTCACCTCGCGCTCTCACACACGTGCGGGCCGTGCGCTCGCCTCGCTCCGCCGGGCAGGCAGGCGCCGCGCCCGCCGCCCACGCCGTCGTCGCACCAGCCACACGCGGGCTCGGCGCGGCACACTCACCTCGCGCTCTCACACACGTGCGGGCCGTGCGCTCGCCTCGCTCCGCCGGGCAGGCAGGCGCCGCGCCCGCCGCCCACGCCGTCGTCGCACCAGCCACACGCGGGCTCGGCGCGGCACACTCACCTCGCGCTCTCACACACGTGCGGGCCGTGCGCTCGCCTCGCTCCGCCGGGCAGGCAGGCGCCGCGCCCGCCGCCCACGCCGTCGTCGCACCAGCCACACGCGGGCTCGGCGCGGCACACTCACCTCGCGCTCTCACACACGTGCGGGCCGTGCGCTCGCCTCGCTCCGCCGGGCAGGCAGGCGCCGCGCCCGCCGCCCACGCCGTCGTCGCACCAGCCACACGCGGGCTCGGCGCGGCACACTCACCTCGCGCTCTCACACACGTGCGGGCCGTGCGCTCGCCTCGCTCCGCCGGGCAGGCAGGCGCCGCGCCCGCCGCCCACGCCGTCGTCGCACCAGCCACACGCGGGCTCGGCGCGGCACACTCACCTCGCGCTCTCACACACGTGCGGGCCGTGCGCTAGCCTCGCTCCGCCGGGCAGGCAGGCGCCGCGCCCGCCGCCCACGCCGTCGTCGCACCAGCCACACGCGGGCTCGGCGCGGCACACTCACCTCGCGCTCTCACACACGTGCGGGCCGTGCGCTCGCCTCGCTCCGCCGGGCAGGCAGGCGCCGCGCCCGCCGCCCACGCCGTCGTCGCACCAGCCACACGCGGGCTCGGCGCGGCACACTCACCTCGCGCTCTCACACACGTGCGGGCCGTGCGCTCGCCTCGCTCCGCCGGGCAGGCAGGCGCCGCGCCCGCCGCCCACGCCGTCGTCGCACCAGCCACACGCGGGCTCGGCGCGGCACACTCACCTCGCACTCTCACACACGTGCGGGCCGTGCGCTCGCCTCGCTCCGCCGGGCAGGCAGGCGCCGCGCCCGCCGCCCACGCCGTCGTCGCACCAGCCACACGCGGGCTCGGCGCGGCACACTCACCTCGCGCTCTCACACACGTGCGGGCCGTGCGCTCGCCTCGCTCCGCCGGGCAGGCAGGCGCCGCGCCCGCCGCCCACGCCGTCGTCGCACCAGCCACACGCGGGCTCGGCGCGGCACACTCACCTCGCGCTCTCACACACGTGCGGGCCGTGCGCTCGCCTCGCTCCGCCGGGCAGGCAGGCGCCGCGCCCGCCGCCCACGCCGTCGTCGCACCAGCCACACGCGGGCTCGGCGCGGCACACTCACCTCGCGCTCTCACACACGTGCGGGCCGTGCGCTCGCCTCGCTCCGCCGGGCAGGCAGGCGCCGCGCCCGCCGCCCACGCCGTCGTCGCACCAGCCACACGCGGGCTCGGCGCGGCACACTCACCTCGCGCTCTCACACACGTGCGGGCCGTGCGCTCGCCTCGCTCCGCCGGGCAGGCAGGCGCCGCGCCCGCCGCCCACGCCGTCGTCGCACCAGCCACACGCGGGCTCGGCGCGGCACGCGGCGCACGACACGTGCCGCGCGCAGCCCGCGCGCGCCGCCCCGCACCCCGCTGCGCTGGACGTGGACCATAGGCGGCAGCCACCTAGCGGGAATGACGCGCCGTATGCGTTCTGAAACAATCCAAAAACGATACCATAACAATCGATTCCTGATTCTCATGAGTAATGCCCTAGCAGGATCACTATGATATGGCCAGGCCTGGCAAGGTCGCCATGAAATGTCGGACGTTCGAGGCCTGGCAGGGTCGCCATGAAATGTTGGACGCTCGCGGTAAATAATAAATACGAGACTCTGGTAAGGAATGATTGCTTTATTACACAATACATGGGTTTATAGTGTCTTTACACTTACATAGGCTTAACTATGGGATTTGACAGTAATAGATATAATTACATAAAAGGGGGAGTTATCTGTTACTTGATTATACATAAGATAGAAAATTAGGGTTATCTGAAGTCCGGAGAGAGGGGGAGGATACGATAACCCTTAAATCCGGCAACTTGCTCTATTTCCGGGAGGGCGACCAACAGTCCCAGGGAGGTGTCGGGTTCATCGTCCACAAGTCCCTAGTGAACAATGTGGTAAAGATCGAGAGTGTGTCGACTACGGTGGCGTACCTTATACTCAGAGTATCCGAAAGGTACTCGTTGAAGGTCATACAGGTTTACGCGCCGACCTCGACACATTCCGACGACGAGGTGGAGGCATCTATGTATGAAGATATATCTAAGGCCATGCATAGCTCCAAAACCTACTTCACCGTTGTCATGGGGGACTTCAACGCTAAACTGGGCAAGAGAGATGGTGAGGAGGAGGAGGAGGTAATAGTGGGGCAATTCGGAGTTGGAAGCCGGAACCACCGGGGCCAACTACTGGCTGGTTTCTTGGAGAAGGAGGGACTCTATATGATGAATTCCTTCTTCAAGAAACACGAGCACAGAGGGTGGACCTGGATGAGTCCCGATGGTGTGACTAAAAACGAGATTGACTTCATCATGTCGACGAGGAAGCATGTATTCAATGATGTCTCCGTGATCAATACGTTTAAAACCGGGAGTGATCACCACCTGGTAAGAGGCACATTGAATATATGCGTCAAGCAAGAGCGCTCTCGATTGATGAAGTCTACGCTCCGTCCAGCATCAACCCAAATTCAAAGCCCCGAGAGCTTCCAGCTGGAACTACAAAACCGTTTTGATTGCCTAGGCGGCGATGTGGACGAATTGAACGACGGGTTTGTTGAAGCTGTCCGTGTCACTGGGTCTAAGTTATTCAAGGCCCAAGGGACCAACAGAACTAAAAGGCTCTCTAGCTCCACTCAGAAGCTCATCAAGGAAAGGAGTGAAGTGATTCTACAGTCTTCAGCCGATGCGACCTTATACCGGCAGCTCAATAAACAGATCTCCAAGTCCCTTACCCGCGATATGCGCCAATTCAATACAAATCGTATAGAAGAGGCCATCCAGCGCAATAAGGGCTCTAAAGTATTCTCGAAAGATCTGTTTATTCTTTGTCAACTGCCTTAGTAGCCGAAATTACAACAATGATAACAACAACAACTGACCCTATCAACACATTTGCCCGTCCCCGCAGGCACGCCATTACTCGGCCGTGCAGTTTGAGCAGGTGTGGGATGTAGGGCAGGGAGGCGTGGGAAAACCGGCTGGGGTAACACTCTTAAGGTCAAGGTCAACTACGGGGACCTGGATCAACCGTCTGTGGTCGAGATCCACAAAGCTAAATGTCGAGCTCAAACTACAAAGTTCGTTGCCGACTCTCTTAGAGGTGTAGGTCAACATTTCTGACAATAATAACTGACATTATCAATGCATCTGCCCGCGCGCACCATATACATTCTTGGGCTGTGCAGTTTGAATACTTGTGGAATGTACTGCAGGGGTTCCTTCTCATGCATGAGAGGAGGCCTGTGCCCAGCAGTGGGACGTATATAGGCAGATGATGTGATGTGTGTACCGCAGGGAGGCGCAGATGAACCGGCTGCGGTAAATCTAAGGTCAAGGTCAAGTGCGATCGAGGTCGAGGTCAACAATGGCGGCGGTCCAAATGAAGTTTGTTGAAGATCCATAGTGTTAATAGTCAAACGAAATCTACTTTTTGTAGGTCGTGTCCACAAAGCTGAATGTTAACCTCAAACTACGAAGTCGCTGTCAACTCTCTTAAGAGGGGTTGCACCAAACCGACTGTAATCGTACGCAGTGTTGTTTAAAATCTGAATATATGAAAAGTTTGACAACTGACCTTATGAACTCATTTGCCCGTGGACGCGCACGCAATCTTAGCCGCGCCGTTTGAACATGTGTGGAATGTAGCTCAGGGAGGCGTGGACAAATCGGCTGGGATCACACTATTAAGGGTAAAGGTCACCTACGGTGGAGGTCCAGAGGTCAAATGTTTTGTCCACAAAGCTAAATGTCGAGCTCAAACTACAAGAAGCCTCAAAAGTCTAGGTCATTTCTAAAGATGATAATGATAACTGACCTCATCCACTACGAAGCAAGTTCAGGCATGCGGCTGTCAAGCGGCGGTCGTGGGTTCGAATCCCGGCTCGTACCAATGAGTTTTTCAGAACTTATGTAAGGAATATTTACCATTAACCTTTCCGTGAAGGAGATAGAACATCGTGAGGAAACCGATCTAATCCCAATAAGGTCTAGTTTTCCCTCTGGATTGGAAGGTCAGATGGCAGTCGCTTTCGTAAAACTAGTACCTATGCAAAATATTGGGATTGGGTGTCAAAGCGGATCCCGGGTTACTTTAGGGCACAACCGGGAATAACGCTAGGAGGATGATGACTGACCTTATCAACGCATCTGCCCGTGGACGCACACCATATGCATTCTTCAGCCGTGCAATTTGAGCACGTCTGGAATGTAGCGCAGGGCGGAGTGCAGGGACCGGCTGATGCCACGCTCCTAAAGGTGAAGGTCAACAATGTTAACAATAAGGTCAATATTTTAAATAGAAAACTGCCCCGAGTCTCGTCCGAGAAAATATCAGATTGTGATCATGGTGAAGCGTGACGAATCCTGACATGAATTATAATGTAAAGGTCAACATTATGAACATAAACCTGCAACCGGGTGGTCCTACGTGTGGCATTTTTTAAGAAGTTACAAATTTCAAAATAACACTGGCAACGTTGGTCAAAAGGGCCATCGTTATTGGTCAAGAGCGTGTGTGACAAAGGGACAATTTAAGAAATACAACAACATAAATAAAACTGGGGGCCTAGACAAGGTTACAATCGACAAGCGCTAACGCCAGTAGAAAACTAATACAATGTATGGGAATGACAGATGTTAACGAAAAGTATTTCGTCGGCATCTGTCATTCCCATACATTTTACTGTTTTCTATTGGCGTTAGCGCTTGTCGATTGTAACCTTGTCTACGACCCCTGGTGAACACAAACTCATTAAAAGCAAAAACCAATAAACAAAAACATAAAAAGACACAGTACTAAAACTATGACTTACCCATGGAAAATTTGACATAACATAACTAATAAATTTGCCTGAGAGCTTGAAGGGTCGCAGGCCTTGTCTGGGTCAGTCTGTTTGAACGTTCGAGCAGGTTATTTTGTTATGTCAGTCTGTTGGGTCAGTGTGTGATATGATTTATTTAATATGTCTGTATTTAAAACGAATTAAAAAAAAAAAAAACTAACGCGTGCTGCTGCAAAACAAGTTGGTCAAGGACATGTAGCTACAGTCCGACCAAACTAAAGGCGGGATTCCACTGATGTGCGGCACTGTGCGGCACAATCATTTTTGTACTGAATATGCTTGTGCCGCACAGTGCCGCACACTGGTGGAATCCCGCCTTAAGACGTTCCCCTATCAATCTAGCTTCGTGCACCTCTTGTAACATCAAAGGGCTGTCTGGCAGCAGCTTAATTTAACACTAGGGAAAATAATTATAAAATAAGTGATATGTATAACGTAAGTAAATGGCACCAATCTTAAGGTTTTGAATTGTACTTGACAAGGTCAAGGTCACCAAATAAATATGATCCAAGATGGAAGGAGGATATTTTATCGCTACATATAAAGTCTAATTCTGCTTTGCCAGGTTAAACGAAATTCTTTTTTTTATAAGAACTCTTATGGACATACATTATGTTTATGACTCATTATAATTTAAGGTCAAGGTCAACATGAATAACAATACATTGATCCACGAGATAGCACGTGTTAAATTACTAACCTAATGTCATCCGAAGAATTAGCCGGCTTGCATTTGACCGACTCGTAGTCCCAATAGCACGTGCGCTCCTCCGTGCCCTGGGAATGAAATGTTTTTGAATATAATATTATCCTCCTAGCGTCATTCCCGGTTGTGCCCCTAAAGGAGTAGTTTTTGACGTTCGAGGAGTAAATAATACGTCGAGAGTCGGGTATAGAAAGATCATTTATTATAGAATACATGCCTTTTTATACAGTCTCTGTGTACCTGTGTGAGTGAACAATTAAAATTCGTGAGGCATTTTGAGTTTTATAATTGAGAAACAAGCTTGAAGAATATTGGTAAAGTACCGTGTGCATGTGTGTGTGTTCCCGGTGCTGGTGCGCGTGGCACGCCGCGCACGAGTGGTAGCGCGCGCACGCGTCGCGCGCCAGCTCGCCCGTGCCGGCGCACTCGTCCACCATTAGCGCCATCTATTACAACAACAAGGGTTTCGTTTGGTAAGCGGTGTTCGTTCAAATCTGAATGTATGGAACGTTTGACAAGTTTCTATCGACTGACAGCTGTCAGCGCCATATTTAACGTTGATCGGTCTGTAATCGTAAGTCGGTGCAACCCGACCTTAATCACGTGTAAGAAGTTATGGTGGCCCATGAGGGGGGATTATATTAGGTTATATTTTTTTAAATTTCAATATTAGACTATTTAACAAAGGTTTTAAATACAAATAATATGTTTTTAGAATTCAGTGTATGAAAATCACAGTTATCATAAAATTCTCCATACAAAACGCCAATTTCATAAGTAAGGACCTATTATTTCCTAAATATAGACTGGAGGCCAACGGCTGAAAGTTTTTTATACTTACAAATGTTATATTCAGCTGTGTCCTTCATCTAAACATGACAGAACATGACAAAAGATATGAAAGAAGGAACCTTAGGGCAGAGCTGGCTGCATAACTGTGACTCGAGTTAGCAAGAGTGCACCACGCGCATTAGCGACCATACTAGCTATGCGGCCATACGCACACATAGATACTAGAAGTTACGGTGGCCCATGAGGGGAAATTATATTTCCTAAATAGAGGAGACTAACTGCCAACGGTAACAATACCCGCTGATGTTGTATTCCATTGTTCCCTACCTAAAAATGAAAGAACACGACGAATAAGATGTGAAAGGGTACCTTAAGCCAGAGCCAACTTCGCTGTTTTTTTAACTTTCTGTGATCTGCCTCTCTAAGCATGAAAAAGTATGAAGATATATATATACATATTTATATATATATATCAATGAATATATGAAAGAAGGGTGAACCTTAGATCAGAGCCGACTGGCCGGTTGGCAAGGACCACACCACGCACATTGGCGACCATACTAGCTATACGCACAAATTGGTACTAGAAGTTATGGTGGCCCATGAGGGGAAAATATATTTCCCAAAAAAAAGGTGCAAATATAACAGGCTGCCGATGGCTTTCAGCCTGTTATATTTGCAGCTATAATATTCCGCTGTGCCCTGCCTTTCTAAATAAGACAGAAAGCTATGAAAGAAACCTTAGGCCAGGGTCGTTTGCATAACTGTGGCTCGGGTTGGCACGAGCCGCACCAGGCGCATTTGGCGGCCGTGCAAGCTGCACAGCTATTGGCTGAGCGGCATCGATGGACATCTGTGGAGAAAAACACTCAATTTACGCACAGTTTTATATTCTACATTACATAACGGCATTCCAATTTAAATTGAATTATATTGGACACAAAATTATTCAAACTTCCAACCAGCGATAGAGTTTTTTTTTTGTTTCAAAAAGCCTGCGACATACTCCTTCATCGAAAAAATACTGTTAAAATAGCGAATTATGTCCTAAATGTACATAAATTATTTTGACAAACATAACTCATCCTCAACAACAACAATACAACTATAACTCTGTTCCAACTTGGATTGATTGAAATTCCATTGAACAAAAGGTAGCTTTTTAAATGGCCCTTGAGAGGCAAGAGCTTTAAACTTTTTGACTCGAGTGCCACACTGCACTTGATATACTTGACTAGACTTTGGTTTCATGGCTGGTCAAGACCAGCCATACCCTATCGCTATCGCGGGCCAGTCCCAGCCATGGTCCGCGGGCAGTAGTTTGGCGACCCCTGGGCAAGAGTATATTGATTGATAAAAACTTTATTCGTTCCCACAACATACATGGCCTTGAAAATACAAAATTTAAACAATGAAGGTAAAAGAAAATAATAATAATATACATATGCATGCAAAAAGTACATTCTAAAAGAAGCCATGTGTCGTGGCAGAGCAATGGCGCTGGCTGAGCATCATGATGTGGCAAGCCACGTCACTGGTATTCTGCCAGGACCTTAAATTACAAAATTAAACATGACCGTGCAACGCTGATCCACCTAAAAGAAGATGAATTATTTAAGTTTGCGTGCGTGCGTGCGTGCGTGCGTGCGTGCGTGCGTGCGTGCGTGCGTGCGTGCGTGCGTGTGTGTGTGTGTGTGTGTGTGTGTGTGCGCGCGTGTGTGTGTATGTATATATATGTGTGTGTGTGTGTGTGTGTGTGTGTGTGTGTGTGTGTGTGTGTGTGTGTGTGTGTGTGTGTGTGTGTGTGTGTGTGTGTGTGTGTGTGTGTGTATTAATATTCATTTATTCGAACTCACCTATCACAGGTTCGCTTACGCACGCTTTCATCGAAGCGTCGAACGACTGGTTCCACCCAGCCGTCTCCAACTGGAACAATTACACATATATTACTGAGATATAGAATAGAAACAACAGAAATGTACATATAACTGTCATGAACTTAGTTTTAGTTCGCTATCCTATACATGTAGATCTACGGAATTTTGGGCAATTAATGTGTTAATATTTGAATCAAATACAGATTCTAAAAACTTAGGCCTCTCAGCGATGATCTCTTCCAGAATACAACATCTAATATACATAGATAGTTCAGGTTCGTAGATCCAGTAAATAGTTTAGGAAATATAATTTCCCCTCATGGGCCACCAATGCCACCATTTTGTGCCAACAATTTCGTAGCCATAGGCTCGTAGCCGATAACTTAGGATAAAAATGTTTGTAAAGTAAAGCGTCTACGGGTAGAGCGCCCACCTAGCGAGTACTGTAAACTAACTCACCGGCACGCACACACGCTCGCGCGTATTCCACGCGCACGCTCGACACGCGTGCTGCGCGTTCGCCACGCACGCTTGCTCGCTCGTGTGCGTGGAGCAAGCCGAGCCAGCCTCGAAGAGGAGCGCGTCCGAGCGGAGACGGCCGTCGAAACTGTAACACAAGTATTTTTTTATTTAGTGTGTCAAAAGCGGTTACAAACTTACATTTAAAGTCTATTCATTCTTAAGTTAACAAACATGATGTCAAATATGATCATAGACCATGAATAGTGATTGGAAATGACAATACATGAAGTGTGATTCAAAGACAATTAGACATCGTAGTTAAATATTACGAGATTATTCGTTCGTTACTTCGATTATTGAAGAAAACCTTATTATAAATTATGCGCGCCGCTTCTAAGGGCGTCTGCACCGTGCGCCACAGGGAACACCTGCAGTGTGTACTATAGTGTGTACTATAGTGTGTACTTAAGTGTGTACTATAGTGAGAACTATAGTATGTACTATAGTGTGTGCTATAGTGTGTACTATAGTATACTATAGTGTGTACTATAGTGTGTACTTAAGTGTGTACTACAATGTGAACTATAGTATGTACTATAGTGTGTACTATAGTGTGTACTTAAGTGTGTACTATAGTATGTACTAAAGTGTGTACTATAGTGTACTATAGTGTGTACTATAGTGTACTATAGTGTGTACTTTAGTGTACTATAGTGTGTACTATAGTGTGTACTGTGGTGTGTGCTATAGTGTGTACTGTAGTGTGTACTGTAGTGTGTACTATAGTGTGTACTGTTGTGTGTGCTATTATGTGTGCTATTGTGTGTACTGTTGTGTGTACTGTTGTGTGTACTGTTGTGTGTTATAGTGTGTACTATAGTGTGTACTGTAGTGTGTACTATAGTGTGTACTGTTGTGTGTGCTATTGTGTGTACTGTTGTGTGTTATATTGTGTACTATAGTGTGTACTGTAGTGTGTACTATAGTGTGTACTGTAGTGTGTACTATAGTGTGTACTGTTGTGTGTGCTATTGTGTACTGTTGTGTGTACCGTTGTGTGTTATAGTGTGTAGTATAGTGTGTACCGCAGTGTACTGACCCGCCGTAGAGCAGCGCGGTGGGCCTGGCCGCGCCGGGCAGGCTGGCGGCCGCGTGCGCCGCGCGCGCCGCGCCTAAGGGCGTCTGCACCGTGCGCCACAGGGAACACCTGTAGTGACATCGTAATCGATTAAAAATACAGAACATCTTTGATTTGTTATAACTTGTTAAGTAATTTTCACAGCATTTTTTTTATATTTCTTCATAGTCGGTGTGACAAATAGTAAGTGTCACTCGGTAGCAAAATTATCATCGTCTCGGGCGTTAACACTTGTTAGCCTCACTACGCTCAGGATCGTACGTTATAATTTCTCGCTACGCTCAGGGTTGTATTATAATAGTGACCTTATATCATAGAGCAGCGCGCCGGCCGAGTAGCACTGCGCGCCGCCCGCCGCCGCCGCCGCGCTGTCGTTGTGCGCGTTGCCGCCGAACACCAGCATCATGCCTGCCGGGCCAGTACATCATACACATAAACGAGGGTTACCTCACCAATGGAGGGTTACTTTGACCCAATGGAGAGTTACTTTGACCGAATGGTGGGTTACTGTAACCATAACAACAATTTAAAAAAGTTGAACAACCCCCGACATTTTCAATTCAAAGTCCAATATCTCAAAAACCGCTGAACAGATTTTCATGAAACATGGCTAAGAACACTTTACATTAGGGAGCTACGATACCACAGACAGATACACAGACAGACACGTTAACCCGTCAAGCGCGCGTGCCCATTACCTTATATATATAAAAATTACTGGGGTTGGAATAAATAATGTGTTTCGAGCTTTCGTTGTAACAATTTCTAAAGAGATGTGGGTGATAAATGTCTTCAAAGTTTAGAGTCAAAATAGCGCGCGGACGCATTTTGACCGAAAATGTAAATAAATAATTATTATGAGGTAAATAGTGCATAATACAATGAAGTGATCATTTTAATCGACGCATGGATTCATAGCGTTCACAATAGTGCAATATCAATGTGAAATATTTGAATGAGTTTGGTGTGAAAATTCATTTTTCATCACACTTGCTCGTCAATGGCGTTTTTACTTGCGAGCGTACAGAGCAGTTACAGTCTTTTTACCTCCCACGGGGTGTTAAGTTTAGTTTTAAAATATAGAACCCACTCATACTTCACTTCGGACTGAGGATGTTTCCAATCAGCCAAGGTGTATTTCATATCTTCAAACGTTTGCTACAACCAACTTTTAATACGTATAAAACATATCTTTATATTAAATTTAACTGCAATTTAATGTTTAGTATTTATTACAAACAATTTAAAATGTTTTTAAATGTTTTCAAACTGTGGCTGTATACCGAAGGGTCTTTGCCATACGCGCCTCACGTCAAATTCAACAAAATGGACGACTGACATGTTGCAGTTTTTATTACGATTTGTATTAATTTCATCTAAAATGTATTCGTTTCCTCGCAAATGTGATGAAAAACATTGTGTATAACACGGGCGTAAGAATATTGCAAACTCGAGTAATCAAAAGCCCTCCGCCTTCGGCGTCGGGCTTCTGATAGACTCTTGTTAGCAATATTCCACTTACGCCCCTCGTAAAACAATGAACTATTGTTTGCTCGAGTAACAGAAAACAAATGAAAATCGAAATAAATTATTTTATTTCACGATAATGAAACAGGTCAGTCAATTTTTCTTTATTGAAATGAATAGACGATGTTGTCTGGTATCGATTGGTATATAATATATGTACAACATTATAACCAACGAGCACAATATAATATTTTCCAACGGCGGTCAACATACGTTTTTTTCATCTCAAATCCTTGCGCGCTTGGGGCATTCGGCCTACAGAAAGCCTCACGCTTGACGGGTTAAACTTATAACACCCCTCTTTGCGTCGGGGGTTAAAAATAAACATACACGAGGGTTACGTAACCAATGGAGGGTTACTTTAACCCAATGGGCCTGAAACACAGGGTATCCTAGTTCAGGCCCTACTAAAATGTATATTATATTTTAGTAGTAAGACATAATCATTCTGTAAAATACGTTATTAATCATAAATAATTCATGAATGGAGGCTTAATGAGATCCAATGCAAGGCAACGTTGACCCAATGGAGGGCTCCGTTTACCAAACAGAAGGATTCTGTCAGCTAGAAGCTAACTTTGACGTAATACAGGGTTACTTTAACCCATTGGAGGGTTACTTTAACCCATTGGAGGGTTCATTTGACCCAATCGAGGGTTAATTTAACCGAATGGAGGGTTAATTTAAAGAAAAAAGAAAGAAAGAAAATGTTTATTGTCACACAAATAAGCAAAATAAAGGTACAACAATTTAACAAACAAGATTATACCCAGCGTTACTTTGACCCATATAACAATGTCACAACATGAGCAGATTAGCTGAAACTATTAGCATGGTATTTTGGCCCTGTTTAAATGCATAAGAAGTAAATAGACAAATTAGCGAGGGTCAAATTTCCTCTGCAGGGCCAAAGTTACTCTACAGGACCAAAGTAAAAATACAAATTGGTTGAAAGATTCTGTGAATCGATCACCGGTGTCACTGATTCGGATCTAGCAAGAGGTCATGATTTAAAAATTCTATATAAAATGTATATTCCATAGCAGACTAGGGTAAATCGCCAATAACTGGTCCCCTCATACTATAATAAATTAAAATTAATTCAATTATAGCTGAATACAGTTCATTTTAGTATGAGGTAGCCAGTTATTGGCGACTTACCCTATATAATTATAATTAAATCTTTACAAATACAATACGTAATAAAGAAACGACAAGAAAGATTTGTCGAGAAAGTAGCAAGTGGAAATTCGTGCGATCTCTGCCTACCCCTCTGGGAAACGGCGTGATTATATGTATGTATGTGATGCGTAAAATTACATACCTGGCGATAAAATAATGGCGGAATGTAGATATCTAGGCGTCGGCGCTGAGGGCAGCGGACGCCATATTCTTCTTTTGTATTCGTACTCATACAACGCTGCTGATGGCGCCTAGAAACAACAACGCATATAATGTACAGTAGTACCCCAAATATACGTTACAACGATGCACCAAGAAAGCATTCTTTAAAACTTTTAACCAATCATAAGGCAGCGCGTTTGCGCGGGTAAACTCCTCAACGCCCATTGGCCAAAATTTTGCGCGCGACGCCGGCAGCTCCGGCGCCCGCCATCTTGTCTGGCGCCATGAGCGCGAAAGCACGAGTTCACTTGTCATTGCATATAGTACCTTACGTATAGTGCAACAAGGTCTTTATTGAAATGGTCATACGTTCGATACATGTGTCCAGTTACCATGTACAAAAGTGCGATCGGAGAACGAACGAAGTTACCAAGATTACATTAAATGTGATAAGGGGACACCGTCGCAAACTGGCAATGTCGACCCTTTATTAATTTGAAGATTCGTTGCGTGGATAGCTAGAGACAGTGAATCCACGACTTCATTTTTGCAAAAAAAAAATACGGGCCGCTAAGTTTATCTACGCATTATTAACTAGACAGACGTCTTCTGTTTTAGAAACGCTGGTAGATTGTAACTTGTGAAACACATTGCGCCCCACTTATCTCATAATCTTAAAGTTCTTCTAGTGCATTCATTTGGTACAGTCGACGTCAAAGATATGTGTACATTTTTGCCCGTATTACAATGGGAGAAGGTGGCAATGGAGAGGGCTATGTTGGGAATTTATCTGCGCGACCGCATCAGAAATGAGCCTATCCGCAGCAGAACCAAGGTAACCGATATAGCCCTCCGAATAGTGTTCGAAGTGCGAAACTTAAGTGGCAGTGGGCGGGGCACATTGCACGCAGAACCGATGGCCGTTGGGGCGGAAAGGTTTGAGTGGCGACCACGTACTGTGGCGCATCGTGGGTAGGCCTAGGTCGATTGATGACCTGGTAAAGGTTGCTGGAGTCCGCTGGATGCGGGTGGCGCGGAACCGGTCATTGTGGCACTCTTTGTGGGAGGCCTATGTCCAGCAGTGGGTAGCATCGCGGATTGCCTAGAACGCAAACTGACTAGTGAGTTGTTTTGCCTACATTCCAGTTTGACCATCGAGCATTGTGCCTAAAACGTAAAATGATCACTCATAGGTAGATTAGGTTCGTTAGGTTTCTTCAGATTCCCGAAGGGAAAACAGAACAGAAATTCGCTCCGCGGGGCTCCGTCGACATCGCTAACGTAAAGATAAAACGACGAAAATGACGTAAGCATTTCGCGTTTTAGGCATAATGCTCGGTGCACACTAGTCATTTTGCGTTCTAGGCAATCCGCGTATAACCCCAGCAGTGGACGTCATTCGGCTGATATGTTGATGAAGAAGGTGCAAGTGTGTATAGATATGCTAGAAGCCGAGGTTACCTGAGCCGCCTCGCTCTGCGACACGAGCCCCCCGTGCACGAACACGCGGTCGGAGAGGGGATCTAGCACGGCCGAGTGGCCGAAGCCCGCGCGCGCCGCCCAGCCCACTGTGGCCGCGTCCACCCACACGCCTTCCTCTATGTGGTACTCCTGGAAACATAACGGTATTTCAACCAAACGTACTATAGGCCGAAACGCACTGACAGCGGTTAGCCCAAGCATTTTATTTTCATTAGTATGGAAAAAAATGGAAATTTGGAAATAATTCATAACAGCAGCCCTTTTGTTTAACTGATATATTATCATTTTAGTAATTACGTAGACTCAAAATCCACCAGAATATTAATCATCAAAAAAAACGATATTGAAAAAAGAGGAAAAATCTTAATAGATATTTCAGTTTTTGTTTTGGTTAATTTAAAGGAGCTCTTCAAGAATAATAAATAAATCACACAAAAAACATAATGAATGTGTCATTTATTTTTACATATTTACTTCCCGATGGAAATTTTGTAGAATTGTTAGATAAGGCATCTTAGAATAACATTTGAAAATTATACAAACAAAAAAACGCTGTTATAAATTAATGTTCGAAAAAAACTTAATTTTTCTAGGGTAGGTGACGGAGCGGCGCGGAGGCGGTACCGGTTGTAATGTTCGAGCTAATATAAAAGGGGTCCGCACAGAATACCGCGCTGCTCTGTGCGGACCCTTTCGTATCAGCTCGAACATTACAACCGGTACCGCCTCCGCGCCGCCAAGCCACCGCTGTCAGTACGTCTATGCCTTATACATATGCCTTGCACATTACTGCAAAGGCCGGAAAGTAAGGGGTTGCCAGCCGAGTACACAAAGACGGATAGTTATGAGGCTGGCAACCCCTTTTCACGCCATGGTATGTGTAGTGCTTTTCTTAAACCAGCAATGAAAAAAAAATACTTTAAAAAATCAAACTTTAATTTTCATTATTGAACACTGTGATGCCGTTACCACAAATAGGGATGACGACTAAGATTTTTTTTTATGACGTCATTCGAACCAGTTTTTGGAGAGGAGCAGATGTTTGTATGGGAGTAACTACAATTAAAGAACACAGATACTCAAAAAAGATGAGAAGATTGACCTCGCTGGCGGCAGCGCAAAACGCTCCATACTGAAAGACGGTTGATTATGACGTCACAATAATATTTGTTAGTACAAAGTACATGTATCGTTGTATGGAAAATCAGGTAAATTGTTGTTTCGGTCGCAAAATACTGCGTTTAAGTACATAGTTGTCATACAATTTTGTTTCTATAAAAGCGTAAGGATTCTATTGGAAGTTTCAATTTACTCTTGGACAGTAAAAAAACGCATATTTTTTCTTAACTTTCAAAGTTCATATTTTTTTACGATTTTAATTATATTTTATAATTTATACTTTATTACGATAATTTGATGGTTTACTATCCATTCAGCATAACTACGTTATCAATTTGAACATGAGTCATCATGCCTATTGTCTTGTCATTCATTGCCTCTTTTGTATGAAAATGAAATGCCATTGCGGATCTCTCGTGGCGCTGAAACGTGACACTTCGAAGCCCATTATGAAGAATACAACCTCAATATTTCAGTGCATGTTTGAGAAATATTTAAGTATTTTTTAAAGTATATACAAGATGACAAATAACATTAACTAAACTAAATTAAAAATAAGTAAAATCTAGATAAATCGGCCAAGTGCGTGTAGGGGCACGACCAGTGTAGGGTTCCTTAGTTGCCTGTCTGTCTTAGGGCGGGTTGCACCGACTTACGATTACAGACCGATCAACGTTAAATATGGCGCTGACAGCTGTCAGTCCATAGAAACTTGTCAAACGTTCCATACATTCAGATTTTAACGAACACTGCTTACGATTACAGACGGTTTGGTGCAACTCACCCTTAGTTACATCGACACGCGCGCGCCAACTAAATAGTGCGGTTGCGTCAGCCGACTTATATGTATAACTATAACTCGGCACAATGAATGCTTCATAGCGTTTTCACCTCTATCAGACAATATTAAGACAAAGCAGATAAATTGATAACCATTATTGATAAATTGATTGATTGCTTAATAGTCATATGTCTGTAAATTTAGTCCAAACTGAGCCAACTTGGACTGAGGCGGAAATCCGGTCCATCCGGCTGCCTCTTGGACACCGCAACTACGCGTCATTTTAAATATAAGATTCATAATCACAGAAAACAGTTGGCGCATATGTGTCACTTCCGTACGTGAGGCAACCAACAGGTTTACATTTGTACCACAAATATAAGTTACACCGGCAGTCTTCGACCACGCCGACGAGTGCTGACAAGTACCGAATGAAATCGAACGTATGACCATTACAATAAAGACCTTGTTGCACTACACGTAAGGTACAATATGCAATGACAGGTGAACTCGTGCTTTCCCGCTCATGGCGCCAGACAAGATGGCGGGCGCCGGAGCTGCCGGCGTCGCGCGCAAACTTTTGGCCAATGGGCGTTGAGGATTTCACCCGCGCAAACGCGCTGCCTTATTGGTTAAAATGCTTTCCGCGCAGGTACATCGTTGTAATTTATATTTGCGGTACTACTGTACTTGATTTTCGCCTTACCTGTACCAAATGAAGGTATCCGTAGTGCGGCGAGTGACCGAAGAACACAAGCATCACCGGTTTGTCGTTGTACCGGACTACTACTGCCGTGTGCCCGGACACTGCAAGTCCGCCTGTAATTAAAAAAAAAACAAAAATGTATTTCTTAAACAAGCCAAGCGCAGTGGAAGCGTGCTGGGCCCATAACCTGATGGGTTTAGGGTGCAAAGGAAACGGTAAGTTGTTCATTTATTAAGGTATTCAGGATCAGACGATGAGCGGACTTGACTATAATAGAGCCGTTAGCATCTGCGCGTTAGGGTAATAAAACTCTGCTACAGGCGTCTCATTCGCACTCATCCTTTGCTGCCGCCGGGTTTTATTACCCTAACGCTCAGATGCTAACGGCCCAGGTGTAGCACTGAGCAAGTAATGCTGTTGACATAAACAGCTACCATAGAGTAAGGACGTATTGCGTTTACAGAGTATCCTAAAGCTTTGCTAATGCTTTTGAAGTATTTTTTTTCGATTGTGCTTGATGTGTGGTTGATATTATATGATATTTAATTATTATTGCACCTCGTTATTTTTGTTTGCATTCGATATAATTGTGGCTCGTAAATGCAAATTTTCATAATTTTAATCATGCACTTTAACACTCCTCAAAAATGTTTTCTTTGTTCACTAGCGAAACTGTAGCAACATTTGTGTGCAATCAACTGTCAAGTTAGTTAGTAGTAGTAGAGATTATGAACGGTTGATTCGAAACATGTCTAGAGATATTCTACCTTAAGGTGCTTAAGAGGCGCCTACCTACGCTGCATCTTGCTTCTGCCCGCGACTCCGTCCGCGTGAAACTGGTTCATGTGGGATAAAAACTATCCTATGTCCTTTCCCGGGACTCAAAACTATCTCTACACCCAATTCCATCTAAAGCGGTTCAAGCGTGAAGAGGTAACTGACAGACAGACACAATTTCGCATTTATAATATTAGTACGGATTACCACAATGTTTCATCGGCGCGGGTTTGATCCCGCAAATCGTGGGTGTGGCGTTCACCCAGTGCAGTGTCGGCGCGGCAAGGTTCAGCCGCCATATTTCATTGGTCACCTCGCCCGCTCGCCCTTCTAATCCGGCTAAGCCACCGCTGTAAAAAAATAAAGAAATTTGACCACCAAGACCTTGATTTTGGGAGATACTGTAGCCAGGCGATCGGAGGAGAGTTCCTCCGACCTAAAAACCTCCTAAAGTTCGTGTACCTCCGGTTCTATCACACTTATATATATAAGGTGCATTTGAATTAGGTACCAATACTTTTAGAGTTGATAGTACTCGTCTCTAGGAGTCTATTTATATAAGAAATATTTAATAGATTGTGTTAATTTTGAAGATAAATAAGGAAACAACATTACTGCGTAAAAACACCCTGTTAATGAGATAGTTAACAATTTTACCGCGAATCATTGGCGTGTGTCACACACAGCGATGTTCACTTGACAGCAAGTGTTAAACACCTCGTCAGTTAAATACACAGGTGGTTATTTTTGAACGATATTTTTAATTATTTATTTTGTTCTAAAAATTAAAACAAAAATATCATATAAAAAGTTATCTTAATTTCTACTTAAAGTTAATTGTTTTGATGTAATGTAACACCTCTTAAAATATTGGTACCTAATTCGATGGCACCTTATATAGTTACTTATATCTATAGTTCATGGTACAGTCACCGGCATCAATATCTGCCGAAACAAAGCCGGCAAAAACATCTGACACGTCCTTATGGCATTAGACATAGAGTCGTGTGAGATATTTATGCGTGCTATGTTGTGGCAGATCTTATTGCTGGTGACTGTACTCGAGCAACAGAGACAGATATACGAAGTTCGAGATTCGATTTTCGTGCTAGCGCTCCAGTAGACAAACTCGTCTCTGCTAATTTCGCAACAGGACCTCTACAAGGATTGCCGACCCTGTACATCCCACAAAGCGGGATTACTTGTGATAACGTGATGTATCCTAACTAATATCTATAGCTCTCTACTCACCCCCTCTCCCACTCGTCGGAGGAGACCACGCCACCGTACACGATGAGTTCGTCGTCGAGCAGCACCGCTGAATGAGCGAACCGCGGCCCCGGGGTCTCCCCTATCGTGTTTATAGGCACCCACACGCTTTCAGCTACTTTATATCTGTGGACAAAACATATACGTTGACAGAAAGTTTTAAATATCATTTAACTCAGATCCTGCGCGAAGAACCAACTGTGAGAATGGAAAGGTTTATGGTTAACGTTCGACATATATGTTCATGTCACAAACATCGTAATCAATATTAAGCATGCGTAGCGTAAGGTACAGTAACAGTAGCGTAAGCCTAGTGGTTCAGGCATGCGGCTGTCAAGCGGCGGTCGTGGGTTCGAATCCCGGCTGGTACCAATCAGTTCTTCGGAATGCGCGGAATATTTACCGTTAGCTTTTCGGTGAAGGAAAACATGGTGAGGGAGCCGGTCTAATCCCAGCAGGAAGGTCAGATGGCAGTCGCTTTCGTAAAACTAGTTGCTTATGCCAAATCTTGGGCTCGCGCACTAACCTATACAGGAACTCGGCAGGGGCGAAGCTCTCCCCTCCCACCCTGAGCACCTCCCCGCCCCGGGGCAGCAGCACGTGTCCCGCCACCGCCGGCGCCTCCGCCCGCCCCCTCCCCGGGCTCGCGCACTCACCTATACAGGAACTCGGCAGGGGCGAAGCTCTCCCCTCCCACCCTGAGCACCTCCCCGCCCCGGGGCAGCAGCACGTGTCCCGCCACCGCCGGCGCCTCCGCCCGCCCCCTCCCCGGGCTCGCGCAATCACCTATACAGGAACTCGGCAGGGGCGAAGCTCTCCCCTCCCACCCTGAGCACCTCCCCGCCCCGGGGCAGCAGCACGTGTCCCGCCACCGCCGGCGCCTCCTCCCGCACGGCCCTCCCCGGGCTCGCTCACTCACCTATACAGGAACTCGGCAGGGGCGAAGCTCTCCCCGCCCACCCTGAGCACCTCCCCGCCCCGGGGCAGCAGCACGTGTCCCGCCACCGCCAGCGCCTCTTCCCCGCCCGCCCCCTCCCGGGCTCGCGCACTCACCTATACAGGAACTCGGCAGGGGCGAAGCTCTCCCCTCCCACCCTGAGGACCTCCCCGCCCCGGGGCAGCAGCACGTGTCCCGCCACCGCCGGCGCCTCCTCCCCGCCCGCCCCCTCCCCGGGCTCGCGCCACAGCCACCGCCGGCGCCTCCTCCCGCACGGCCCTCCCCGGGCTCGCTCACTCACCTATACAGGAACTCGGCAGGGGCGAAGCTCTCCCCGCCCACCGTGAGCACCTCCCCGCCCCGGGGCAGCAGCACGTGTCCCGCCACCGCCAGCGCCTCTTCCCCGCCCGCCCCCTCCCGGGCTCGCGCACTCACCTATACAGGAACTCGGCAGGGGCGAAGCTCTCCCCTCCCACCCTGAGCACCTCCCCGCCCCGGGGCAGCAGCACGTGTCCCGCCACCGCCGGCGCCTCCTCCCCGCCCGCCCCCTCCCCGGGCTCGCGCCACAGCCAGCGCCAGCCCGCCGCGCCCGCCTCGCGCGCGCAGCCCGGGCCCGCGCGGGTCGGGACACACGAGCAGCCTTTGAGGGGATCGCATCGCCCATATCCATAAGCTGCGTTGCAGTCGTCTGCAAAGATAAAGAGGGGTTAATGATGAGCAAGTAACTATAGTCCTCGCGCTTCACTCAGTTCTATACTCGGTATAACGGGGGAGCGGACGGCATAACGGGGGAGCGGACGGTATAAAGGGGAACTGACGGTATAACGGCGGAGCGGACGGTGTAACGGGGGAGCGGACGGTATAAAGGGGAACTGACGGTATAACGGCGGAGCGGACGGTATAACGGGGGAGCGGACGGTATAACGGGGGAGCGGACGGTATAACGGCGGAGCGGACGGTATAACGGGGGAGCGGACGGTATAACGGGGGAGCGGACGGTATAACGGGGGAGCGGACAGTATAACGGCGGAGCGGACGGTATAACGGGGGAGCGGACGGTATAACGGGGGAGCGGACGGTATAACGGGGGAGCGGACGGTATAACGGGGGAGCGGACAGTATAACGGCGGAGCGGACGGTATAACGGGGGAGCGGACGGTATAATGGGGGAGCGGACAGTATAACGGCGGAGCGGACGGTATAACGGGGGAGCGGACGGTATATCGGGGGAGCGGGCGGTATAACAGGGGAGCGAGCGGGAGGCGAAGCCCGCACGCCACGCGCGGCCCCTTAGCGTCGCGACTATAGAACCATAGATCATTGTTTCACTAAATAACGTGTACATTAATAAAGTAAAGTGTACTTTCTCGCGTTTTGTTGCGTGAAGATAATACGGCGGATAATTACGGCTCTCTCTAAACAATCCTTCCCACGAATAAATAAGAAATAATTACATACTATTAATAATAATAAAATCATTTCTAAGCGGTGTCAACCCTAGGCTCGATTGGCCATGAGCGTGCAACGACCCGCGCGTTCAAAGTAGCTGCATTGTTAAATTTAGTAGGCATGCAAAGCGGTAGGTATGCACTATTTTATTCAGACTTGAATATCTGTTCGTAGAACTATTATCTGTGCCCAAGGCTAGGTTAAGAGCGATTGCAAAAACACTGGTTGCCCCAATGCGAATCAGTTCAAACTTTTGTGCTATTGGGTTGAATTACCTGGACAAATCCGCTGATCACACGCCACTCCGATCCACTCCGGGTCACACCGACACGTGCCTTCGTCGCAGTCGCCGTGATCTAAAACAATAATATAACATTATCACGATGTCACAGAAGGATTCCAAATAATATGTACAGCGTGTTCCTGAGGTTTATTCATGCCACAGCGGACACCGATCTCCTTTAAGCTACAACCTAAGATGATGATGATAATACTCACTGCTGCAATTAGTCCTGTGGTCATCAGACGGGCAAGAGTACGCAGCGTACGTGATATTGAAGCCCTCCATTGCGAAGGCATCGTCGGAGAAGAAGTGAAGTAACGCGCTTCCAGAGCGAGCTATCACTTGCCGTGTCCATCCTGACTCGCCCGACTCCATTACACCGCTAGAATAGAGAATATTAAGAATAAGATCAAAGTACTGTATTAATTTATTATCGCACGCACATATAAGGGGACGCCTTTGAGACAAACATACTCTGCTATCAGCCGCAAGCTGGCAACTCTTTACTTGATTGATTTGACATGATTTAAAGGATTACTTAACACAATCTCATTGAATACACTACCACAGTATGCGAAGCCGGCCACCAGCCCTAGCCTTTATACATCTCTAGTCAACACGTCGATAGCTCGATGTAGAGCACGTAACAGCGCCATCTACCTTCCAATTCACTCACCTAAACACAGCGAGCAGTTTCTCAGCCCGCACGCTGTCTCCGTCGTACACATACAAATGGTCCCAGCCGCACTCGGTTGCGAACGACTCGAGCCGTATGCGCACCGCCGGCGGCGAGGGCCCGAGCCGCGGCGGCGCCACCAGCCACGTGCACTGGGTGCTCACACTGTAGTTTCCGGGGCCGTCGGTTATGATGCCGGAGGAGTCGTTTCGACTGGAATTAGAGACAGTACCTATTATGTTTCATCAGCCGAAAGCACAATGCTCGTAGAACCGATGGCCGTTGAGATGGTTCTCGAGTGGCGACCACGTACCTGACCTGGTAAAGGTTGCGGGAGTCCGCTGGGTGCGGCCACTTTGGCAATCTTTGGGGGAGGCCTATGGCCAGCAGTGGACGTCTATCGGCTAGTATTATTATATTTAATGCGGACCATATTGTTGAAAAACAGAACAATATACCTACATACGCTATAGGCAAGGCAAGAGTGAGCTGGTTCCATCTTAGGTCTTGTTTTAACTTTCCATTAGGTTAGACGAAGGCCAAGCGCAATCCCATTTTAGCCCGACTGCCCGAAGGAGAGGAGGGTTATGTTTTTCGAGAGCATGTATGTATATATGTGGCATATTCTTTGGCACACCCTGCAGCCTAAACCGTTTGACGGATTTCGACATATGAGGTGTCGTTGGATTTCTCTTAATCGTGGGAGTGAAATAGGCTATAATTTTTTTTAAACGCAGTTGGGTTTTTTTGAAAAATCTTTTGAGAACACTTGTTAATATTTAAAAAAAACATATATTTTTGGTTATCTATTAACTAGTAATTAAATATGGCTGTGTAAAGTGTGTAAGGAGAGCAGTATTTTTCACTTTGTTGTCATAATATAGAGTAATAGAGATAAACAAATGTAATTAACAAACTACTTTCAACCATAAGACAACATCCTAAGATTCAAATCCCGTTGTCATCAACATTAGTATGTTGAACATAATAGCAGACTAGTTGCAATTTTAAAATAGCACATATTTCTAGGAATTCGTGTAACTTAAGCCTAATTTACATGCTCATTTACATAAGACAATAGGGTGGAGCAGCTGTTAAATTAACATCAAAAATACCTATAATTTGGCTACATCACTTCAATGTTAAAAAAAACAGGTGCTCACAAATATTTTGAACATGTCACTAATGCCTCGACAATACAGATATGTTCATAAATTTGTGAGCACTTTTGCTGCTCCAATATATCTGATGGCGACTGTACATAGTTTGTATAGAATTACAATATAAACGATTACCACGTGGTTTTATGTCCAATTTTGAATACTAGACAAGCAAGAAAAAAAATGTATGTCAAAGTACCAGCATACTTATATATGAAATTATTTTACTCCCTAGGACCTCAGGAAAAGACTGTCACTTGGAGGGTACCTAAGACAAGATGTAGGCCAATTAAAAGGTGGACTGGACTGTGTGAGAGTGAGAGATGATATGAACAGGAGTATGAAAGAGAGGTGTGGAAGTAAAAAATTCTGTGTCAACCCCAAGTAAATGGAATAAAGCGAAGGGCAATTGATAATTAAAACCTCTGAACCAAGAATTTATCTTTGGCCATTTTTCCATGACGAAAAAAGCTTTTAGCCAGAGACAACATTCTTAAGGGCATATTCATTATTTTACGTCACACCTGGCCATAATGCGAGTTTTACTGCATGCTGCAGGTACGGGAAAACTCGCATTGTGACCAGGTGAAGACGTAAAATTTTGTACTTAACACGGGCGGTGAATTCGTAAAGCCCCAGAGCGCATATTTATGACAAACACCTGCGATCTGGGGCATTCACGAATTCACCGCCCTAGTTACGTTATGTACTATTATGACCCTTAAACGGATTGTTACAGATAGTAACAAAACCAACAGTCAATGTCAATTGCATACATTTAGTAACAAAACCGACAGGTTAGATGTGACTTAAGCATCACTTTAGTAAACCTTAATCTGCAAGTTTTTTTTAAACTTCCCATAAGCTGGAATTAGAGAATAGCAAATGAGGATATGTTAAGAGGAGTAGAAGAGAGAGTGATCTTGACCACCTTCAGCACTAGAAGGAGAAAAATGATTGGTCATTTGATACGGCACAAAAACTTCCCTACAACCATAGGAAGAAGGAATGAGAGGCAGGGGAAGACTGCTATGCAGTTATATGGACCATATAAAGGAAAAGCTGGTGTTGTGTCGCATCAAGAAATCAAAGGGCGGGCGTTCAACAGAGAGAAATGGAAAATACTCCACCGACAAGAGGACTTTTAAATTTATGATGAATTTATCTATACAAAATCCAAGTTTGGTCACTTTTCCCCTAGTGAAGCAAGTAAGCTGCAAGCTATAATAAAATAAATAAATATTTGAAGCCTGTCACAGACATTTAAGAGTAGCTATAATATATATTAATATACCAAAATATATATTATATCTAGGCATTTTACGATATATTTTACGTACTACTTAACAGAGTCGCATGTGTGGACTCAGATATAATATATATTTTGGTATATTAATATATCTTATAGCAAGGCATCTCAAGATACCTTGCTATAAATATATATTATAGCTATACGAGGGCTGTTCCGAAAATAGTTAGTCAACAGCGTACTATTAATCGTATTCATATAATTTTACTGTAGCTCAAAGGCAAATTTCATTACAAACTTTTTCGTGTAAATGTCACTGGCCAGTGACATTCCGTTATTTTTTTATGAAATCAGAAAAAAAACATGTCTGCCACTTTTTGCTCGCAAAAATGGAGCTAACGCGGGAAGCATTTCGTGCTATGATATATTATGATTATAAACGAGGGCTAACTTACAAGGATTCTCGTGAAAATTTAACTAGTGTTTTTGGGGCATTATCCCCATCTCTTGCCACTGTCAGTTACTGGTTCCGTGAATTTAAGCGTGGGCGGAGCGACGTCAAAGATGAGCCTAGACCGGGGCGACCGCCAACGGCAGTCACTCCAGAAAATGTTATCAAGGTAGAGTGGCTAATCAAGGAATCTCGAAACATTACCCACCGAGAGATTCAGGATGAACTGAAGATTGGATCCCAGGCAGTTTCTACCATTTTGCATGACCACCTTCAAGTTCGGAAGGTTTCGTCTCGATGGATACCACATTTTCTCACGCAGGAGCAAAAAGATAGACGTGTCGATTGGTGCAAATTTATGCTAAAAAAATTCGATAAAGGCGATTCACAACAAGTGAGCTACATTGTGACATCCGACGAATCTTGGATATATAGCTACGACCCATTTACAAAACAGCAATCCACGCAATGGGTCTTTGAAGAAGATGATTTACCTACTAAAGAAGTTCGCGGCCGAAGCGTCAACAAAAAAATGGTTGCTGTTTTTTTTTCGACGTAGTGGACCGGTAGCCTTAATTCCACTTGAAGATCATAAAACAGTTACCAGCCAATGGTACAGTGAAGTTTGCTTGCCACAGGCCTTCCAGGAGCTGAACGTCAGCCGTCCAAGTACTGGAACCCGGGGCATAATTTTTCATCAAGATAATGCTCCGGCTCACACGGCTGCCAGAACCATGGATTTTTTTAGCAAATCAGGAGTGCAACTGCTACCACACCCTGCGTACAGCCCTGACCTGGCTCTGTGTGATTTTTTTCTGTTCCCCACGTTAAAAAAATCATTACGTGGGCGACGATTTTCGACGGCGGATGAAGCAGTAGACGAATTCAGGCGACTTTTTTTTGACCTTCCGCAAAAACAGTTTTTTTCCTGTTTTGAAAGTTGGTTCCGTCGAATGCATAAGTGCATAAATGTAGCAGGGGAATACTTTGAAAAATTGTAATTAAAGTTTTATTATATTCCTTATAGTTTTTGTTTAACTAAAAATTTTCAGAACAGCCTATTACGATATATTTTGGTATATTTCGGGCATTATAAAGCATGTTCCTTTTCTGACGTGACTTTGTAGGTAATATATCTCCATTTCTTTCAAAATGTAGGTGCTAAACAGAGAGCGTACGCCCGCATCATGCTCGTTAAATCCATATTTCACTTAGAAACACCCTGTACTTATTAAAATTGTGCGCTCGCTAGAACAGCAAGGAGTGTTCATCATCATCATCATTTAAATAAGAGCTTGGCTCTTCTCAGTGGAGTAAACCATTACTCCTTTTTTGAGGAAGCATAGTGTGGTGGTTTCCCCCTTGCCTTCCACACCGCAGTACACGAACCGAGGTTCACCCACTCCGTGATGTCCAAACAAGAGCCCTTCCAGATTCCTATCTTCGTTCTCCAGTCGGTACTAGTGCTACTGCTGCCTGACACTAGAGGATTGCTTATCTAATGGCGGCAACTACTCGCCATGTCACAGAATCGTCGTCGGATATTGTAGCTTTTTATAGAGTAGCCCCTAAAAAGGAGTGTTATGATGACAAAAATATATATTTTGGTATCTTTGTTGTGTGCGGTGCTTAGCTATAATATAATATATAATTCGGTATCTTACGGTATATTAATATATATTATAGCTATGTCTGCAACGGGCTTTATTGCTGATTTTTCCTCTCTGAATCACCTTGCTTTCCCAATTGACAAACCATTGTAAAATTTGTTGTATCATTTCATAAAGTGATTGTTCATTAGATTGCTTTGTGCAGAACATAATTTGAATTTTCAGTTACAAATGACAATAGACAGACAAAGCCACAAAGCAGACAATGAATCATTTCTGTTAACTGTATATTTTTGTGTGAATGTTTATACAATTGCGATTTGAGGACTAGTCCAGTCAAGTGGGTAGTGACCCTGACCCTGCTGAAGTGAATGGCCTTGGGTTTGAATCCCAATAAGGATGAATATTTGTGTAATGACCATGAATATTTGTTTCTCTTGGACACTATGTATTTGTATCTATCTTTGTCCAGTACCCAAACAAGGCTCATTGAGCTTACCATGAGGCTACTTTGATTGGTAAGGTTGTCCCCTAATATTTATTTACTGCCATTCTCTTTATACAATCTAACATAGCAATAGATATTACCCCACGGTGGATACAGGGCCCCCAAAAATCTCAAGTCCTTCCAGGACATACATTACACTAAAATCTAGGCTCCCCTAACCCCCCTTAAACCTTGTTCAGCCCCCAAACCATAATCCTGGATTTGTTGCTACTTAAGACAACTAGTAACTAGCCATATACTGCTTGTATTGTCATTATCTCATCATTCATTTAAGAGCTATCCGATTGTCGGTGGAGTATTTTCCATTTCTCTGTTGTACACCAGCCCTTTGATTTGGTCTATATAACTGCGTCATGGTCTTCCCCTGCCCCTCCTTCCTTCTATCTTTCCTGTCATTATCTACTGGGTTGAAAAAATGATAGATTTTCTTTAGCTAGAAAGGATAGATTTTACAGTACTGATGACAGGAAAATGGCTGTACGTATACTATTATTCATAGAGTACAATAGAAGCTGTTAGCTTTTTTAATAAACATTCATCTAAACTTTTTCAGCTAATGCCTGCACAAATTATTTAACTTTTTCTGTTCTTACATTTTTGTTTGAGTGAAGAGGACAAAACATATTCTAGCGAACGGAGGCATGTTAAGCATTATGAATAAGGGGATAAGAATTGAATAATGTTTGTAGCGGGTAACCACTGTTACATTCGTGATTTGCAGGGACAATTTATTCTTGGATAGTGGCAACTATCAAAAGCTTAACGTCTTGTATGCCGATGTAAAAAAATTCAATGAAATCATAACCTTGTAGTGTAAGATGCTTGTTCAAACTGTTATGGATGGATCCGGAACAAGGCATATGCAAGGTTAATGAGTGCTAATCATCAGTACATACTTGCTCTAATATCCTAGTCATTATATTCTCATTGTACTACTAAATTTACAAAGACCAGAAAGAGTTGTTGCATGCTATAGACATTTACAACTCTCTATGATCATGCAAGTTTATTACATTGAACCATACATTTTAAACAAATCTCCTTAATGTTAATTTGGCACATACTCGACTTCCCGCTTGTAAAGGGATAGTTGGATATTTGCCTACAAATATTAGGATGCTGAATATGCTCACTTTTAATGCCCACTTGACCTGAGTACACTCAATTGGATCAGTCGTGACATCATTTTGGCGTTACAATAGCCTGTTTACCGCTAATCTGCGACCGTAACAGCTGTAAACCATGAACAACACCTTAAATCAACAATTAATTCAATTCAATTGTCTTAAGGGAAAACTAGCATAAATACGTCAAAGATTGTTGCATCGGCTGAATCGTGGCCTTCGCAGGCTCAAAGGATGTCGAGAAGCCAAAGAATATAATTGGATAAACCTCCAGTCGCTTTCTATTGTAAATCTACATGTTTTGAGCCAAGTAATGACAAGTGAAATGGGTCATCGAACTGTCGTCGCGTTTCAAGTATTCGCCAATTTGTGCCACTTACTTGACTTTCCCGCCGCAGTACTGGCACTCTGGACCCTGCCAGCCCTCGTTACACACACAGGTTTCGTTGATACACTTGCCATTTAAACAGTTCTGGTTACTACACCGAGCGAGAACATCGTTGCAAAACAATAACACTATGAGCACTGAACACAGGAACGGTGAGAACCAGGAGAATTTTCGTCTGTATTTAGATTTGAACAGGAATAAGAACATTTGTAGCGACTCTACCATTTTGATGTAAGCATTTTCAACGAGTTTTGTTAGCGCGGACGTGAAACGTCCCCGAGTCGTGTAGTTTTCGTACGGTACTAATCTTGGGGTTGTCATGCGCGAATTCAGCTTACCCCTGTGACGTTTCTGTCAATTGGTTGTCAAGTTCGAAAAAAATACTAAGAAACTCTTAGAATTCATGAAATCCACTTCAATAGAACAGTTTTACTAGGTGATGAACAGATAAAAAAACAAAACATGCAATACAAATTACTATAGTAAACATAATAAATTCAACCGCCAGTGTTAAAAATAAAGAATTGATAGGAAATTAAAAAAGGACAAGAAAATTAAACTTATTTCCCAGTGTTGACGAGCGTGTAATTTAGCCTAATTCATGATCAAACGCTAAGTAATAATACTTTCTAAGATTGTACTTGTGGTGGTCTCCTAGGCTCTGAGGAAATTATTTTATGGTGGCAATACTAAAGTTGACATTTCAGTGCTGCTAGCCAAAAAACATTAAACATTTTATTCATGCGAGCTTCATAGAAAAAGGTTTGCAAATAAAAACGTAATATAATAATAATAATTAATCTTATCACAAGCAATATTTTAATCGTTAAAAAAGACAGTAATTTAATGTCAACAAACAGCTATTACAAGATGGCGCTGCACGCCAACTTCCGAAAGCCATATAAGGTGACCTAGATGTCACTAGTAGTCACATTTTACATCATTGGTTAATGCCGTTATTAGATCATTTAGATCAGTTCTGTGCCCCTAGTGGAAAACGATACAAGTCGAAAATTGCTACTTTACAGGCTCAGACCAAGAAAAAAAAACACAGACGGAGCGTTACGAACAGTCAAGTGAAGCCAAACCACATACAAACAAAACCAAGCTACATCAAGTTTAGCACACGCTTACGCACACATATACAAACAAAATTGCACAAAACTCTTCAGCACGTGTCGCAATGCTGTCAAGATCATTTATATCGAGTTTTGTGCGATTTAGTTTGTTTAGCGTGTGCTAAACTTATGGGGCTTGGTTGAAAACCGGTTGGCGTCACTAGACTGTTCGTAACGCTCCGTCTGTATATTTTCTTGGTCTGAGTTTACAGGAGAGCGAAAAAACAAAAGGAGAATGGTTAAAAATGAAAAATAATGGTTAATAATGAAATATAACTTTAAATTCAGTTTTAGTATAAAAAATGCTCTCTTTTATGTTGTATTGTTGGATTTTGTATAAAATTAACAGTTAACAAATTAATTGACTAGTACCCGTTTGAATTTAAGCTGTTATGATATATGACTATAGTAATCCCTCTTTTCACGTACTTTTTACATAAGTGAAAAAAGGTATCCATTACAATATTTTTAAAGTAACTCTTTTTGTGTGCGTTTTTTTAATAAACATCCCAATTAAAATTTAGTTATCTCATTCATAACTATGACATGACATACTTACACATTTTTATTTAAGTACAAAAATATCGACTTGTGCCTATTTTCACACGTCAGTCAAGTCTATTTGCATATATTTATAAAGAGTTATATTAATGGTTCTTTTGAGTTGTATCGAAATTTTACGGAACAAAATAAAATAAAAGGCACGTTTTTTGATAGATTTAATTATAAAAAATGAAAAATTCTTCCTCAGAGGGGTATTACAATATGGAAAGCATTAGCCTCGACTTCGGGCTTAAGATTAACCAGAATAAGACGAAAATTATGGTTGTAGATCGCATGAATAACAATTCACCAGAAATAAGTACGACTTGCGAATTGTGATGTAGTCCAATCCTACATTTATCCGGGAGCCTTAAGGCGCCGTAGGTTCAGCGATGTTAAGCGAACAGTGTTTTTTAAACAATATAATGCGTCTGTTTATAATAAAATGGTTTTAAAAAAATACGAATAGTAATCTTGAGGCTTTTCTGCAGGGAAATCAGTGTTTAGAAACATGATTAAGCATTTTTCGCTGGATAGAAAAAAATAACGAACATAGGTCTAAAAGGGTCTAAAATACACTTAAAATATGTGTTACAAATTACGAACAAAAGCTAAAAATATTAAAATGGCTTCTAAAAATCGGCAATATCATGTTTGAGGGAAATCAGTTTTTACTTTTTTATTTATTTAAACGGCCAATAAATTAAAATTAAAAAAACATGATTTCCGCGATTTATGTCGTCGAGGAGACCAGGGAAAGGTCGAGGGCACCTGACCACGAGGCAGGTCACCAATGAGATGGACATACCAGATAAAAGCTGCAGTAGATGCATCACTACACGCAAGCATAAAGAAGGCGACTGTCAGAGAGGAATGGCGGCGTGTTGTTGCTTGCTTGCTAACAAAACCTGAAATGATGGCCACGACCACTAGCTCTGTCAAGAGTAAAACGACAAAGAAGAAAAAAATGCCGTTTTCCATATGTGCGAACTAATTGATACCAGTATTTTGGGTGGTGTAGATCCATTTGGGTTTTTTTTTATTCTTTTTCTCCCGCTCCATATGACTATACTCTGGTACAAAGAAGTTCTGATGAATTTTCAATATTGTGATGAATTCAGTCATCTAGAGTATGAAAATCAGTCTTTGGAGCAACCGGGCTTAGGGCTGTCTGGCTGTTTTTCAGGGCTTAGCCGAGTATCTGAACTGGAATCTGGCTTAGTTGGTATTCTTTTTGTCATTTTCCTAGTCATGAAGGTTGAGCATTCGATGAATACGATTTATGCCTGCCATTTTACAAACAAATCGAATGAAATATAAATAAAATAATATTTACACATACAAACAATACATATGAAAAAACGATTGAAACCAGTTTGCGTTTCGGCACGCCCCGGTCCTTGTCCGCAAGACATATTATTAATAAGACATTTAATTAACCGATTGGAACCTGTTTAAATAGTTTTTTTTTCGGAAAAATTCAAGAGGAAAATCTCATGGTTTTAAATAAAAATCCGAAAGAAACGAGCCGTTTGGACGGGATTTTTCCGGAAATTTCCAACGCTACAAGCATAACCATTATTATTACTCGAGTTACAAAAGCCTACAAATGTTTCCCCGCGTAAACAAGTCATTATTCTCGGTCAGGAAAGACAATGTTTTAAGAAAAATAACTCCCCTGCGATTGTGACCGTAGATGTTTTTCTGAGCCATTTTTAACGTTGATGGATTTTCGCTCCACCCAACACGTTCTATAAGAAACTAAAGTAAGTATTATTAAAAAACTGCAAGATGATTGTAAATAAAGCCTGTAAGTACCTACGTAACTTATGTTGGCAGCAACTAAACTAGTATTAGCCTCATCATGTAGGTACGAATTAGAGCCAGAATAACTTAAATTGCGCGCACGGGTGTTATGGTGTAGTCACACAGTAGTGTAAGTCGGTAGGTATATATCTATATTGGCTAGGAGCCATAGCCAGAGGCTTTAACTCAAAATGGTTGAAAAAACATTTTTGAATTAGGTAGGTATTTGAAGATGTAAAAAGCCAAACGTAGTATAATATGTTTAGTGTCTTTGTAAAAAAAAAGAAACTTCTGCGATTTTTAATCGTGGGTGTATGCCGAAGGGAGTCGCTCTATTACTGACGATGGCATCTATCAGTGACCAAAATATAAATAGGCTGCTATTAACGTTACCTACTAACGTTAAAAACATTTAACGATACCTTTGACTTAACGTTAGTTCAATGCACAGCAGGTAACGTTACCATTTTATTAACGGTAAAAAGTAGTAAAGGTAACGGTAGATAGTTTAACGTTAATTACAACTTAACGTTAGTTCTGTCTCAGAGTGGTAACGATACCAACTTTTTAACGTTATTTGAAGCCCTGCCGAAGGGTTCATCTTATGCATAAAGCCCTTCACAGACGTAGCTATAATATATATTAATATATCCGTAAGATACCGAAATATATATTATATCCGCGTGTATGGACTCTGTCAAATAGTACGTAATTAGTACATTACGTAACTAGGGCGGTGAATTCGTGAATGCCCCAGATCGCAGGTGTTTGTGGCCCGAACCGAAGGTGAGGGCCATAAATATGCGCTCTGGGGCTTTACGAATTACCGCCCGTGTTGAGTATAAAGTTTTACGACTTCACCTGGCCGCAATGCGAGTTTTCCCGTACGCGCAGCGTGCAGTAAAACTCGCATTATGGCCGGGTGTGACGTAATAGTACATTACGTAACTAGGGCGGTGAATTCGTGAATACCCCAGATCGCAGGTGTTTGTGGCCCAAACCGAAGGTGAGGGCCATAAATATGCGCTCTGGGGCTTTACGAATTACCGCCCGTGTTGAGTACAATATTTTACGTCTTCACCTGGCCACAATGCGAGTTTTCCCGTACGCGCAGCATGCAGTAAAACTCGCATTATGGCCAGGTGTGACGTAAAATATATCGTAAGATGCCTAGCTATACATAATTATATTATCGTTTGGCATATTAAGGTATTTGCAGATGGCGCCAGCATAGGTTTTACCGTCAGTCCTACGAAAACTGTCAAATTCTTGTTTATTTTCCGGAAAATAATTTCCTTTTTTAGAATCAAGCCGTTTAAGCCAAATCCCATAGAAAAATAAATAAAAAATAAATAAATAAATAAATATTTGGGGACAATCTTACACAAATCGATCTAGTCCCAAACTAAGCAAAGCTTGTACTATGGGTACTAGACGAAGATATACATACTTTAAAGATAAATAAATACTGAAATACATAGAAAACATCCATGACTCAGGAACAAATATTCATGCTCATCACACAAATAAATGCCCTTACCGAGATTCGAACCCGGAACCTCCGGCTTCGTAGGCAGGGTCACTACCAACTAGGCCACAGAGGTCGTCAAGATTAGGTAAAACCTATGATGGTGCCATCTAGTCAAACATTTGACAGTTGCCAACCCCATTAGGCCGGCCACACGCTGGCGCGGCCTGCGGTGGCGGACAATAGTAAATTTTACAGCGGCAGACCAGTTTACTTTTGTCCGACGCGGCCAGGCCGCGCCAGTGTGTGGTAGGCCTTAAGCCAAATAAGTTTAGCACACGCTCCCGCACACATAAACATTTTAAATTACACAAAACTCGAAATAGGTGGTTTTGACAGCATTGCGACACGTGCTGCAGACTTTTGTGCAATTGCGTTGCATAATGTGTGTAGCCTGTGCTAAACTTATTTCGCGTGACTTGTTGTTCGTAATGCTTTGTCTATCTCATTTCTTGGTCTGAGTTGTTTTCTCACAAATATAATGAAAAAAAAATGTCTTTTGGCGGTAAAATATCCACAAATGAGAGTGTATTAGAAGCCTGTCTTACGTAAAAAATCTCTTACCGACCTCGGGGCACAATATACTACTTACCTATTTATTCTAGAGTTTTGACGGTCTGTCAAATATTTTAACCAGCTTTGACCTGGTAATTACGTTACTAAATAAGATCTTCTCCTAGCTACGTAAGTATATAATAAGTTCAGAAAACAAATATTCCTAAAACTCCTCAATAGGTCATCATCATCAAAACAGCCGAAAGACGCCCACTGCTGGGCATAGACGTACCCCAAAAAGTGCCAAAGCGACCGGTCCTCTGAGCCAGGTCATCAGTTCGCACTCGTGAACCTTTCTGCCCCAATGGCCATCGAGCACGAAACACTATTCCTGAACCTTATGCTTTTATTCGGTGGTTGGCATTCGACAGTCATTATTACCTTCCTAAATACATGTCAAACTTTTCGATATATTCGCCATGCTTTACTTATTTATACCTACCTATTGAGAAATTCTCACCTCCTCGGCTCCCTGGGTTGATATTAACAACGAGTACTCGGGCGGTCTGGTTACACTGGTTAACCCTGAGAAACGGCGTTGTTAATAAGCCCAGAAGACCGCATAACCTCAAGCCCAGGTGACCCAGTCCCGAAAAACAAAAGATGACAGGTTCTCGTCAACCAAATGTCCCATTTGACGCGCGACACACAGGCGTTCCAACTGATAAATACTTAAATGGGGTTTTACTTAACTGAATAACAAAAAAATAATCCCAACTGTATCGTCTGTCCGAATTTCCCTTTGTTTTGTCCTATAAGCCGTTTTTCTTGAAATAGTTAAAATACTTATTCGACGACCGCTTTAGCCTAGTTGGTCGTGACCCGACCCTGCCTACGAAGCAAGATGTCTTGGGTTCGAATCCCGGTAAGGGTATTTATTTGTGTGATGAGCACGAATATTTGTTCCTGAGTCATGGATGTTTTCTATGTATTTAAGTATTTATTTATCTATATAAGTATGTATATCGTCGTCTAGTACCCATACTACAAGCTTTGCTTAGTTTGGGACTAGGTCGATTTGTGTAAGATTGTCCCCTAATATTTATTTATAAAACAAACCTAACTTAACGAAAACACCATAGAAATCTAACTAGCACCGCGAAATGGCCCAACAGAAGGGATGCCATTGCCATTATGCGGGGTTGGGGGAGGGGCGCCAAAAAACGATGCCAGGCAGCCGTTTATACCGAATTTAAACAAAAGGAGGAGATTCTAAATTCGCTTGTTTTTTTTTTATTTCAATATTCGTTTTTGGTTTGTATGTATATGCTTCCAGGTGGGCCCCATTTTTTCAAAATTCAGTTTGATGATGGGATCCATGGGGAATCGAGGGAACTCCTCAATTTTACTAGGCACGCGTGTAGTGATTTTGGTATTTTCTATTATAACTCGTGTATTTACATCCGGAAATCATAAATTTTGTGGCGACGAATTGATGATGAAGACCACAGATGACTTATCGAATTCATCAATTATGTACTTAAGAGTGAAAAAGTACCTACGTCACAGGTTCTGATAAGATTCCGTTGAAATAGGAACTAATGAAGTGCCATTCGTGATGATCTTGGGGAATCGACGGAAGTCTTCTAATATTATCGGCCCACATACAGCGATTTGGTTTTTTTCTATAGTAATCAACGCATTTGCTATCGGAAAAAAGTTCATGTGGTAAATTTAAAAAAAACATGTGGAAATGTTCTCGTGGCTTGGCGGAGTACTAAATTCAAGTCGGTTAAAACTTTGTTTTTAAAGTAAGTTATTGCAGAAACGAAAACTGGGACCAACGATACAGTTGGGTAATGAAATTTATTGATTACTATATGATACCCATAAATGGCCGAACCGAAGGGTCAAACGAGCACACAAATAAGTTCATCATCGAGTTAGAAAGGTTACTACCGTTTCCGCTAGGTTGGGTAATCGCTCAGCTCGTCGATTACCTCACGTAGCGCTATAACATTTTTCGCACTGGACGTCCCCTAAAGTATACTTGATAATCCCATGAGGATACGAGTTAAGGCAGCTCATACCTCGATTATCGAAGCTACGGTAGCCCAGTGGTTCAGGCATGCGGCTGTCAAACGGCGGTCGTGGGTTCGAATCCCGGCTCGTACCAATCAGTTTTTCGGAACTTATGTACGGAATATGATTTCATATTTACCGTCGCACTGGACGTGTTAACCCATTCATGGACAATGTCTCACATGCCTCTACGGTTTCCGCTGCAGAGCAAAAAAACGCTTTCACACGCTATGACAGCGTACCTAGCCACGTTTGAGGTCGCGGGAGTCCGCTGGTTGCGGGTAGCGCAGGACTGGTCCCTTTCGCACTCTTTGGGGGAGGCCTAGTGGGCGTCTCTCAGCTGATATGATGATGATGATGACACGTAGCGTTGCGTGAACTCGAATGGGAGATCAAGTGGTACTTACCACCAGGTAAGGTAACTTAGGCACCAACCTACAGTTGCCCTCTGACGAAAGTACCCCACCTCCTTATGAGAAACTTCTTTGCACAGGGGTCACTTTTCTCAATCGCCCGGTCGCAAACGTCTGATCTGAGCTGGTACCGCGAAAGTCGTTCGTGTATCTCTATCGTAAGCATATTTAAGCAACAAATAGAAAATACACGAACGAAGTTGACGTTTCGCGGTTCTGACTACCTGTCGGACAGACTTGCCGACCGTGTGTCCCGCTGTTAGCAGTTGGCATCGACAAGTAATGTTACCGCAAATTGTAGGTTTCCGGAGCTCTTACAACAGTTAGGTACATGATGTTTATAAATGTATGACAGCTGCTACTGATTCTAAATTGTTTTTTTAATGCCTATAGGCGCATCCCACGTGCGAGCATGGCAGCGTGCCTTGCAGTCTGTCGCTTCATTTCAGCTAATCAGCACGGCTATCACAGGACGGTCCGCGAGCTGTGTCACGGCAACATATGTATCCGTCTCTTTCTAATTAGAATACTTATAAAGAGACGGATAGTCTATGTCGCCACGACACAGCTCGCGTGTCGTCCTGACATATAGCTTCTGTGCTGCACGGCTATAATAAGACGCCGCGCGAGCTCCCTCGCGCTCTCTCTCTTATTAGAGAACTTATACAGAGACGGATTATGTCTTGTGGTAGCCGTGCTGGACTTTTTCCGGCTGCAAAGAGTCCGACAAAGCTCGTCCGCCTTTTGGCCCGATTCACAAGGAGTTTTACGGGCCTAAACTGGTAACACATGTCAAATTTAATGGCCAGACGTTCTTGGTCGAGCGGCACTCTTGTCGGTGGAGCAAGCCGTTTCTGTCCCCTGCCATGTCCTTTACTTCCTGATATGACCCGACCTTAACTTTCTCCTTTATTTGTTCGAAAGAGTTTCTTCTTGGCCTTTCCCTGCCTCTCTTTCCTTCAATTTTTCCTTCTTTATAATAACAATAATCTTTTTAGTTTAAAACATATTTTACAGTAACGTATTTTTTCCTGTAGGTAAGTATACGTCAGGATAAGCAGCTCCTCACAATGTTACATGGAAATGTCGTCCTTTAGACGACGTCGTTTCCTATCAATACTACCCTTCGTTGCCTATTTAGTTGTATAGTTAGGTACTTTTAGCTTTGTGAAGCGGGCCACTAGTAGGATGGCAGAAGCAGTTTCTAAGGCAGTGTTCATGGACTAGAGGGGCGAGCGGCGCCGACGGCGCGCCTCGAAACACGCGCACACGTTCTAGGTATGTACCTGACGGCCCCCGCATCTCGCTCTATCACAGCTTAAGAGAGGTAGAGCGCAGCGAACTGTCAAGTTAGCAGAAGAACCTCTACTTTACAGAAGTCCACAGCCCAGCCATAACATAACTTCAATAAAGCTGGTTTTCCACCGGAGGGGCGAGACGAGACGAGGCGAGAATTGAAATCGTATGGGACTTACTACCTATTTGCACCGCGTAGCAGGTAGATAAGTCCCTCCGGTGGAAAACCAGCATAAACCATGGCTTCAATAAATTTATACATCTTATTAACCGAAAATACTAAGGAGGCCCATAGTATATATCTTGTTTTGGAGACAATTCCTATATAATTTTCATCTTGCAGCATCTTTCAAATGCGAACATTTTACATCTGCTCGTATTTTTTGTATTGCCGGTGCCACTTGGGGCCAAGGTCGCGGTTTTAAAAAGAAAACTGGTTAAAAACAGCCCGTGTTCCGACAAACATAACTTTGCTGCCGCCGAAATTGACACACCTTCATACCCAAGTACTGATTGTACCTTTAATTCTTCGACAATATCTCAACGAAAAACGATTCCACGGATAATTCAAGTTTGTTTTTGAACTGGTTTGAGGCTGTATTTCGGTTGTGTTTGTGGCTATTTTCGCAAGGGAATAAAAGTAATGTGGGGTCGTTGAACTGTGTTTTTTATCTGTATTACATCTGTACAATTATATTTGTATAGTATGTGTATGTATTTTTATATCAAGAAAGTAGCAAACAAGCATAAAGCCCTGCAGCGTCTCCTTATTATCAGGCTATAATAAGGGGACGCCGTAGCCTATGGATACTGGCGACTCCAGTCGCGTGGACTCCAGACAAGTCATAAGAGTGTGGTCGCCCCTTTTATAATGGTGGCATTAATTCGACTTAAACTTGTACTTATGTATGGTGCAGTAAAGTTTAAGTAAATATACATAGGTACCTACTTACCTACATAACCCAATCCTTCCAAAAATCTCAAGTGGGCAGGGCATTGAAGACCTAATATCACCACAAAAAAACACTAAATCAAAACGGCGTCATCCTATTGGCCAGTAAAAAACTACCTGGCATCCTAAACACCCATTGCTTGATCGTAAAAAAAGAATAGATGTTGATCGTAAAGATATGTTACCAGTATGGTTGTCGCTAGCGTCTAAGGAAATTGTTCGGTTAGTAGGCGCTAAAATTAGTTCCAATTTTGGCCACACGATCAAGATAACTTTGCGGCGGCAAAGACGTAGGCGCACACTAGGGTTACCAGTCATGATTTATTAAATCGAAAAAAGAATACAAGTTGTGCGTGAACCACTACAGACAGTTACCACTACACTAGTAGACAGAACAGCAGTTCAGAAATAATAAAAATAGGTAAGTTTATTGTTTTGTAATAGAAACGGTATATTTTGTCTTACCCTTAGTTAAGACATTTTTTTTTGTTTACGCAGATCGAATAAATATAAATAAAAATATAAATATAAGGGGACAATCTTACACAAATCGACCTAGTCCCATAGTAAGCTCAGTAAGGCTTGTGTTATGCTTGTGAATGCATTCACGCATCAGGGGAAGGCCCAGGGGTAAGGGAACCACTCTGGGGCGCAACCCTCACTGCCGTTAAGGGGGGGGGGGGGATTCAGGGATCGCTAGTATCCTACCATGATGCCCCCGGCCGCCTCGTGAACACCCTCACACCAAATGGAGTGAAGGGTTGACAACGCTTCAACTCTTCAAGAGATTTAAGGTGTTGTATTGGTAGGCCATTTGCCCTATTAGAGGATCTGGCAGTTAGCAGCGGCAGAGGAAAATCGTAGTCCCATAGTAAGCTTAACATAATTTATTTATTGTCAAGACTGTGTACAAACGCTCACTTTTTAGAATAGTTCCAACAGTATCCATTCCGGACGTACAATAAGAATTTAAATTAAATATTGCCTAAACTTAGTAAGGCTTGTGTTATGGGTACTAGACTACGATATAATTAATAGATATAAATAGGTACCTACTCATGAAAATACATAGAAAAACATCCAAGACTTAAAAACAAATATTCATACTCATCATCAACCTTCAGCTTCGTCACTATCCACTAGACTATAAACAGTCGTCGAAACCATTAAATTATGTGACAAGTGACAAACCGCTTTGACGTTATGACCAAAATGTCCGATGCGTCAGGGAAAAAACCCCCGACATCTCAGTAAGTACCTCTATTATCTGACATGGTTATTTAAAAATCCAGCTCCATCCATTGAAGCGGCCACAGCCTAGCGGCGCCTGCGGAACCGCTCATAGCCTAGCGGCGCCTGCGAGTCGGAACCGATAAGGAAGGCTAAGCAAAAATGGCAGCGGTCAGTCTGTATGGGTGACCGCCTGATGTTTGAGTGGTTAATATATTTAAATGAGCGCTTCCGTGCTTGGCTGCTGTCTGTGACAGTAGGCGTTAAGCCGAGTTAGAGGCCTTCGGGCGGCTTAAGAACTTCTCACAGTCGAGTTACCCACTCACTTGACCAAGGGGGGACAACTGTTACTCGGGTCCGCAGGAGCTACCACCACAACCCTGCACGTGTCCCTTGGGTGGTACTAAAGAGAGATAAACTTTAAAGGCCAAAATAATGCATGCCGTACGATTAAATAAATTAAAAATCAAAAATAATCCCTGCGTGTGGTAACCCTAGACGCCGAGCGGGCCCGAAATCAGCCGAAAACAGCCGAAGACGCCGAAAGAGTAGCCATGACCTTACCCGCTCGCTCTTGACTTGTGCTTGATGCTTTTCTGCGTGTGAGTGTGCAATTCGGTCACTTTGACTGGTCGTTTTTTTATGTCGGCAAAGAGTAGGTATATCGGTAGAGCGGCAAAGCCAAATTAGAGTCAAAGGTTAGTAAAAATCTAAAGTTGTATACCGTAAACTGGGGTTACTTTGATCAATTTCAAAGTTTAAACTTCTCTAACTTCTACAATTAAGTCGTAAAAAAATAAAATAAAAAATAGAAACATCAACTTTTTATAATCTTTCGCTGCTAAAAATCTTGAAAAGCTGACATGAAAATGTATGGAGAAAAAAAATAAAAATGTAATGATCAAATTTAAACTGACGTTGGGGTTACTTTGATACCCTATGTTTTTTTAAGGGCAATCGATTGTAACCCCGAACAGAAGTATTTTATCTCAAGGAAAGAAAAAAATCGGTACACAGGTTCAAAAGTTACAACAATTTTTGTTGTTTTGGGGTTACTTTGATCAAAAAAAAAATATCATCATAGAAAAATCAACTTTATTTGAGGTTTACCTCAACATTAATAACAAAAAGAGATCAAACGTTCTTATATAATTATCAGTTCTTATATTATAGATATCTTTTACAACACTTTCCAAATTTTAAAGTATTCTTTGATAGTTTCTGGAGATACCGCTGATCTTGCTCGCTTAATATTAGAAGCAACTCGTTGCGAATAGTCGGACTTGTGCCGTTTGATCAAGGAATAGGCCCAGTCTATACCAGGGAGGTTATTCGCAAATTTGGTCACAATATTTCCTTGCCGGTCTAATAACGCCTTCGCAAACATACGTAGATCAATTGTATTTATTTATTTATCGTATGGCAAATCAGTATTTAGAACCGTGAGATCTTGGAGAAGACAGTACGGTTGCCAGGTTGTTGCACTTTTAGCACCACCCAGGGGTCACGTGTAGGGTAGCGGTGGGTAATTTCTACGGACGTGGTGCAACTTAGACCCCCAATTCAATTGTATGGTATCCTGCTGTTTCGGCAAAATATTTTTCGCCAAATTTCACTTCCCACAAAACTTATGGCAGTAGTTTCATTTCCCAAACGAACAAATAGCACATTTTTGTTTCGCATTTCGTTCATTTGATCAAAATATCATTTGGCATAATTTTGCTTTGTCAAATGTTATTAAGACAAAAGTTTATTAAGCAAACACTTTGTTCGGGCTAATATTGTTTTCCAAACAAAACATTTGTTCAAATTTTCATTTCGCACATTAGGTACCAGGGTGGAAAAAATGGCTTGTCATAAGCGAACTCTGTTTTTGGTCGGTTAGGTTAGGGTTCACTTGTGTCCCTCAGACCAGAAATAGACACCCCGCGCAGCGGGGTGGCGTTGATTCGCTGGAGACTCTCGATGAAAAGGGCGAAACCGACGGCTTGCTTGCATGCATGCTGCTTATTTGGATTATAATATATTGTTACCTAAGTACCTATAGTACAAAAGAACATAAACTTACCTGTAAGTTATTTACTTTTGTTTTTTACAAACTACCCGCTTAGCAAAATGATGTAATCTCACTCAAATAGATTTCGTATGCACTACACAATTAGGATCTAAATCATATGCCATGCAATAATTTGGAAAAAGAATGTTATGCTAAATAATACTTTTGACCAAATGAAACTTGACCATGTAAAACTTTACCAAACAATCATTTGCGAAGTAATATTATGCCATAGGAGATATTGCCAAGTGATATAATGCGAAACAATAATTTGACTAGTGTTTTTATGCCAAAGATCATTTGGGAAACATTTTTTGGGAAGTGACACTTTGGGAAATGATTTTTGCCCATACAATAGAGAACCCAATTGTATTAAGCGGAAATCCCCATTCTGCACATTTTGAAGCAGATTGTAAAATTACCTTTTCTTCAGATTCAGAAAAAACGGTTTGTGCTCCAGGCTTTTTGATATTTTTGCCATGATACTTGTTGTAAATTGTACCGTATGGAATGTCATAATGCCTTTCTGAAGCTCCTCTTAACGTGAAGCGACCTTCAACTACTGCAGTAACTGCTCGTTCTAGGACACTATCAGAATAGTTTTTGTAGTCGCGTGACCCCAACCGCTTAACGTAGTTTCTAGGCATCTTTCTGAAAAATAATAAAATAATTTAGCGATAATACTCTCTTGTAGTAACGAAAATCATGAAAAATAACGCTGTGAGCAAAAAGATGCCCACTCATGGGGTTTCTGTGATCAGTGATCAATGTTACCCCATGCAGGTGATCAAAGACACCCCATGAAGTAAATAATTAGTAATAAAATACCCAGTTTCAATTTATGACACAAAACTCAATACAATGGTATACATAAACACACTTCTGGCAAGATAATATTCACTGTGAACCTTTTAGTTTAATACCCACTACGTTAGTTTAGAAGTTATTCGAACATGAAAAAATAGCAAAAACTATACTTACATTTTGACACGTGATCCGCACCGCCAACGACCATACTTGTTCACTGCGTCTGAGCAACTAATGGCAGGAACTATCGATATTGCCAACCTTAAAAAAATAAAAGTACAGATGCGTTCGGAAATGTAGTTTCGCGTTTAAAAATAAAACGAAATTTTTATCAAAGTAAACCCGTGATTCAAAGTAACCCCAGTTTACGGTATTGTAAATAATTTGACAATTAAAATAGTAATGAGAGAATGAGCCTTAATAAATACTTAACAGGCTCGCAAAGTGTTTCATCAGTGACAGAGGTTGACTAGATTTTTAAAATAAGTATTATATCACTGGCATTGTCGGAATGGAATATGAATCCTTTATAAAGAAAACAACTCTAAAGCTATGTGAAAAATGGTCCAAACCATACTCACAAATAATAAGCTGGATCAAAGTAAAAATACAGGTATCAGAGCGGTCTCTATGAAAATTAGAGGAACGAGAAGGAGAATAGAAAGATTTGGATTTGGATGTGAAGACGGCTGTGGTTTGCCCATCATAGAACATTAAATTCCTCCTCTTTTTATGATATTATTTCATATAATATGATGTATTATTTAACGTAATAAAGTATCAAAAAAATTAGCCAACACCACCGGGGACCGAAGAGCTGGCGGCTTCGTCGCTCAACGCATTAGTATTGCTATACAGCGGGGAAATGCTGCCAGCATCTTAGGCACCATGCCGCGGGGAGACCATTTATTTTAGTTAAGTATAAGTAGTATTGTTAGTTACTGTTATAGTTTTAGTAGTATTTATAATTTATTGTTTATCATTTAGTATGATATCATCTCAAATCAATTAATCACTAGTTGTAGAGCATGATTTTTAAATAACTAGGCTACGGCTCTTTCATTGCATAAAGTTTCGTTCTATGACTTACAATTCTTTTCATAACCACTAAAGTACGTAAGTCATTTAAAAGTACAAATCCTTTTTTTTTATTTCATGTTGTCTGTTTTTGTTACAAAGTATTTTACTTTCATTCCATTCTTTTTTATTGCATTGCTTTTAATTTTTATTCCTTTCCGATTTCATTATTTTTAAAATAAAGTGATCCATATTTCTGTTTAGTTTCAACGCATTACATTCATTTCCTTCCAACTTAACCTGTCGCTTCTGCCCACCCGCTCCGCGCGCAATTGGGATACTTTTTGTCGAATGCACACCACGCTGTGCGCATGTGTGCGTGTTTTTCGCGCTTTGGGCGATGCACTCCGGCGCACAATGTCACTGACCTTGGTCAATGCAGCTGCGTGCTTTTGTAGACGAATTTGATTTTTGACTGAATTTCATAAAGGTTTAAAAAAAATTACCGCTTTAGTTTAGTCATACCTAAACCACATATTAATAAGATTAATCACATATTTTGTGTCGTGTGTCATTGAAATATACACTGAATGAATATATATATAAGTAGGGGAATTACATGAATTCAGCAATGTAGGACACGTAATCAAAATTATTAAAATAAGTAATGTTATACAAATAAGTCTGTCATTATAAATATAAAGTATGGGACAATCTTACTTAATCAACCTAGTCCCATACAATACAATAAAATACATTGTAAATTGTATCTTTTATATTTTGTTTATGAAAAAAAAAATACAATAAAATACAATAGAAATATTATTTCAGTATTGCACACCTCAGAACATGAATCAAATAGACATAACAACTTCAAAATAGAGGTTAACAACAGGCGGTCTTATCGCTAAAGAGCGATCTCTTCTTCGACGACCTTTCCATAGTAAGCTCAATAAGATTTATGGGTACTAGAGGACGATATATTTTAATGTATATATAAATACTTAAATACATAGAAAACATCCAAGACGCAGAACTGACTTACCCCTGACCAATTTACCAATCTAGGTATTGTACCTACTAAAATGAACTCCTGCTTCCTTCCCTATAACGTTGTATAAAATATATAGGTATATATAAGTCAAAGTGCGTGTCATTGTTGGATAAGGTCGTATTTTTTATTAACTAAAGCCTGTGTGACGTGTTTGGTACATTTGTGATACTTTTGCTTTATTCATAACACACATTTTTGTTACACTCAATAAAAATGTAACACAAGAGCCGATATCGGTTAAATAAACCTGAATTTTGACGGCCTTATCCTGTTGTCAATCCGCATTATGCCGGAGTCCCACGGCCTGATTTCTCACAAGTCAGACCGCGCCAGGCCAGACCGACAGGCTGTGGGAACCGTTGCATCCGATGAGGCCTGTCTTCGCCCGTCCTATCCATCGGGAGTCTGTAAGTTCAAAGGCGGCGTGCGACGGCGCCTGTTGCGGCTTGGGTACGAGCACAGGCATCCACAGGCGTGGCACGATCCGATAACACGGGCCGTGGGACCCCACCATTAGACGTTTTACTCGAGGGTTTACAATGAGTAATTGAAGAGTTCCAACACCTGTTCCGTCATCAGACCAAGTTCATACCAATAAAAGTATTGCAGATTATATGTTTCAAATATGAGTTAATATTTTAAATCGATGCGACTATAGGGAAAATGCCCTAACATCCATCTCTGCTATTGCCATCTCAGTACAATTGAAGTCATCATAATATTTCATAATTCACGTTTATAATTGTACCGGGATGGGCTGTTAAATATCGGATAACGGAAGCACGGTACGAGACAGACGACTTGAAAACTTGTATAACATACATACCTACATATAATTATACTTTAGAGAACTGATTGACCACACGATGAGCAACGGCTTTCGATAGCTCCGTTGTTTAGAGCGACCAGCCAAGTCTGCTGATAAGTCGCTCGTTCAAATCCACCTCGACACAATCACATTTCTACTTTTCCCTTGTTTCTGTTTCCGTAAATAAATTTCCTGAGACGATTCTATTTCATTTAGATCTTTTATCTATTTTTAAGGCACGCTAGGACGTTGGACTCTCCGTACAAACGAACTTTGGCTCTCATTTTAAAACATGCCAGAATAACATGATATATAGGCTATATATCATGTTATAGATCCCCGGATCCACCATATCTAGGTCGAAAACTAGTTTCTAGATATTAAAACAAGGAAATAGACAGAATAGGACGGTTTTCATATAAAGTCTCTAATAGGTTATTTTTTTCTATTATAATTTATAGAAACAGCAACAAGTTCCCTACATATGGCCGATCCCATTGCGTTAAAAAAATGTTTCATGTTATTCCAGTATTCGGCTCAAAAAGAGAACCTAACAAATTCTTACTGCGCCGTATAAGCTGATAAGACAAAGATGTTGGCCCGCCGTGTCAGTTTTTATTTTGCAATGTAAGCTTACATTTTTAGCTCTTGCATTTTTTTGTCCCAATAGCTAGTGAACAATTCGGGAGTCCGTCGCGTGTCTTAAACCAATGGGCATTGTACTGAACTCAAAACGGCCTATGAGTGTTCCGAATGCGGCGAAATTCCAACATTTTGGACCAGGGTGGCAGAATCGCGTGGCACTGTAATTGTGACCAGGAATTTTTATTGCCTGGACAGCCGATAAGGGCAGCTAGTTTCAAAGTTTAAAGTTCAAGTGAGTACAGATGTGTTTGCTTTTTAAGAATAAGATTTTCCGTTTAAGAAGAAGAATAGTTTATTGCCACTTATCCAGAATTACATAAGAATATAAGATAAATCACAAAAAAAGCTTGGGCAAAAATACAAAAAAAAAAATTGCCCTAGTTTTTTTTTGCGTCTGTCCAGCTGTTTTCCTCTACTAGTCGATTTTTCGTCGATTCATTTTCTTCAGCTCACAGAGCCACTTATAAACACACGTTATAAATATTGTCAAAATGTCCCATTGCTCGAGCAAATATTAGTTAACCCGGACGTTCAATCATAATTCAGAATATTCTGGGCAGTAAAGGTGTTACTGATCTTCTTTTTTTCTTTCTGACTTCAGCTGCTTTAAATTATGCTTTAGTCTGTTCTTTACTTTCGGGAACACCGGGTGAATCCTAAATCGTGAACAGAAATGTGTTTCTTAATGTTTAACTTTAGTTTGAGCATATGGACGTGACAACAGGCAAAAATACGAAAGCGTTGTTAGTCAATTAGTTCATTAAAAAAATGTTTTAAATTTTCTTTCTCATGGTCACCCTAATTGCTACGCTAAACTGTCACTTTAAGCTACATATCGAATAGGGTGACCATAAGGTAGGTGTTTTTTCTATTGTTTGCTTTTAGAGTTAATGCAATGAATTTGCCTTCAAATACTGCAACTGTAACAAAAAAATCTGTTATCGACTTAGGTTTCACCCGTTATACACTTCTAGGACAAGTCTTCTACACAAACGCAACCCAAAATTATGATTTTTCTAAATATTCTCATATGTATTTTTTTGTGGAATCTCAATCAGAAAACAAAATAGTTCACATCTGCATTAATTCTGTATACTGGAAAGGGCGATATTTTAAAAATAAACATTATCGCATGCGTCAGAAGCATTAGTCTGCCTGGGCATTTTCGTTGAAAACCGGCTAATTCGACCGAGCTCCCTTTTTTGTTGGCAAAAATGTGGATAAAATGTTAATTACATGAAGCTACAAATAAAGTGGAGTAGCAGAGTGTAATAAATTGGATAGTTACGTAGTAGGCGCCGGTTACCAGAACACGTAAGTACCTACGTATGCAACCGCAGTTCGTAACCAGTTATACTATTCAATACTTTTTGGAGGTAGAAACCGATTGGATTAAAAAATTTCCTTGGTACGATACCAGAACGGCTATCACGCAACGGCGCGCGAGCTCTCTCGATTTTTCTCGCACTATCCGTCTCTCTCTCATTAGAACACTTGAACAAGAGCTAAAGTGCGAGAAAAATCAAAAGTATGTCGCGGCCGTCCCATGATATACGTGCTGCACAGGACGGCCCGCGAGCTATCTCGCGGCGAGCTATCCATCTCTTTTTAACTAGAATGCTTAGAAAGACACGGATAGTCTATGTCGCTGCGACACAGCTCGCGTCGCAGGTCGTTCTGCGATACCCGTGCTGCGGGCGTAGCATGGCACATTTTATCGCTGTCGACCTGATATCTGTCGCGTTCTGACAAGTGTGCGATTATCCTGCTGTTTCGGAAAAATATTTTTCGCCAAATTTCACTTCCCAAACAAATAGCACATTTTTGTTTCGCATTTCGTTCATTTGATCAAAATATCATTTGGCATAATTTTGCTTTGTCAAATGTTATTAAGACAAAAGTTTATTAAGCAAACACTTTGTTCGGGCTAATATTGCTTTCCAAACAAAACATTTCTTCAAATTTTCATTTCGCACATTAGGTATCAGGGTGGAAAAAATGGCTTGTCATAAGCGAACTCTGTTTTTGTTCGGTTAGGTTAGGGTTCACTTGTGTCCCTCAGACCAGAAATAGACACCCCGCGCAGCGGGGTGGCGTCGATTCGCTGGAGACTCTCGATGAAAAGGGCGAAGCCGACTCGGGGCTTGATGCAAGCATGCTGCTTATTTGCATTATAATATACTGTTACCTAAGTACCTATAGTACAAAAGAACATATAAACTTTTTATTTACTACTAATTATTTACTTTTGTTTTTTACAAACTACCTGCTTAGCAAAATATGTAATCTCACTCAAATAGATTTCGTATGCACTACACAATTAGGATCTATATCGTATGCCATGCAATAATTTGGAAAACGAATGTTATGCCAAATAATACGTTTGACCAAATGAAACTTGACTATGTAAAACTTTGCCAAACAATAATTTGCGAAGTAAGATTTTGCCATAGGAGATATTGCCAAGTGATTAAATGCGAAACAATAATTTGACTAGTGATTATTTGCCAAATGATCATTTGGGAAACATTTTTTGGGAAGTGACACTTTGGGAAATGCTTTTTGCCCATACAATAGAGAACCGGATGTCTTATCCACAATGAGAAGTGATAAAATGGCAACCATCTTAGGATAATTAGCTTCTGCTCTTTACAAATATGACTCAATGTCATCTAAAACCGATCATTTGGCTTAGTACATACTACTTTTTGTTGTTTCGCTCTGCTTTCATAATTGATTACATTTGTAATTCCGTAAATATATGTCGCCTTAAGGGGATGCCTTGATTCGAGTCGATCACGCCTCCTTGACACGCTTATAATTATGCCTTCCGCGCACGAGAAAAAGAGATGCAACACTCTTCGGGAATGACAATGGTTTTTGGACAAATTCTAAATACCTTAGTGAAGTTTTATTTACAATTCATTAAGTGAGATTTTAGATGAGATAAGATACTTATAAATATAGTATCAACTTGATTATGTCGTAAAATAATGTATATATTGTTTTAGTAGGCTGAGTAAAAAAAGGAAAATAAAGACCAAACTTTGGTTTTTCTCCTATCGAGGAAATTTTTGGCAATCATGTATCGATTTACAGATAAACAATCATATAGTCAAGAATATTGTTTCTTAATGAAGTCAGAACGGCGTTTTAATCACGTCATCATTTCCAATGTACCCCTTTAAGTTGCCTTTTTCTGCAGTATCACAATCGGGTTGAGCGAAACTTGCTCACGCCACCCCCGCGTTATTCCTATGGAAGTCACGGAAACGTCACATATTTCACACTGGCAACATTATGGACCAGCAGGGCGCTCGGCGGCGCCGCGCTCACAGACCGTCGCGGCCTGTCAAATTCACTATTGGCCGCCACCGCATCACCGCATGCCGCGCCAGTGTGATTCTATACATACGTACTCTAAGCCGAGAGACAAAGGCGTTGCTAAGCAGAGTCTATGTTCTGATGTGAACGTTGGTTGGGGTGGTATGGTGTGTTATCCTAACCTCCTAAAGCCCACGGGTTTACTCCACAGAGCTTATTCTCCAGAAGGAAGTTCAATCATATACAGGGTTGCCACATTGAAAAACAAAATAAATCTTTTTCGGACATATAATCATTTGAAGTTCAATTCAATTTTGTATTATGTATGCTGGCCTCAGGAGGAGAATGTAACTAACTAGTCAATTTCCTTAGTCCCAATGTTTTACTTTTCATGTGCCACTGGAGGATAAAAAAAAATAGTGTTATAGTAGTTTGGCCTAAACATAATTAATATGTTTGTTCAGCACCTAAGCGCTGTAAACGCTGAAAATAACGTTTTCATCCTGTTTAATATTTGAATGTAGGTAATTTGATTAATTACCATGAAACGCTTGCATGCGTGTAAATAACTTTAAAAACTGTGACCGAGTAAGGTGACCATGTAAGATAATAAGATTATAATTATGAATAAAACAAAAATAGTTAAGTATGGCTCCATATCACGGAATTATAATATTTATAATACTTCCTGTTTTAATGCAACATTAAATTTATTATTAAAATTAATGAGTGTTTGTACATGTACCTACGTGTGCATAATTTTTCACTCAGTATTATACTGTGACGGTCGTATCTACAGTCGCAAAGATACCTACTCAAAGTATACGCGACTTCGTAAATAAACTAAGTAACCGTTTTTATTATTTTACTACGTCGGTGACAAACAAGCCTAGGTACCTGATGATAAGTGTTAATTTTCACACGATGACTTCCGTATTAAATATCAGTACCTACCTGCGACTGAACTCTGCTACCTAGGCTGAAAATAGAGAAGCCGATTTTTCCTAGGTATGAGACCTAACTACAGAATACAGATCTTTATTGGTTTTTTTTTTTTAATCCCCGTATTGCAAATTTCATCGAAATTGTTAACAGTCTAAACTGCTGTAGTAATGAATCATTATATCGGTCAGGAGGCTGTGGTCCGCAAGCACACAGACGATCGGGCCGAGCCCCGTGTCGGAGCTGGACATCTTCCGCGTGAAGCGGCTCTGGCCTACTAAGAACACGCACAGAGTCGTTTTCGAGAACCTAATTACAAATGCACCTTTAGTCCCTGGTCGACCAAGCTCTATTCGTTTGAATTCCTCGTCCGTATTTCCTCGGTGAAAACGAATTTTCCCAAATAGCTACCTTCGATATCGATTATCGATATTTCGATTAATCAATAATTCGCCCCCGTAAACCCCGTAAATCGTTAGAGCCGTTTTCGAGAACCAGATTACAAATATAGCTGTATATTCAAATATTGCTCGTTTAACATAATATAACTGGAGTTTGGTCCCCTGGCCATCTTTCCCCAAAGATGCGCCTTTTATTTGATTGAAAACTTTGTACCGGAAGGCGTGGCGTGGGTAGGCCCCACAAGGTGGACTGATGACCTGGTAAAGGTTGCTTGAGCCGCTGGATGCGGGTGGCGATGGACCGGGCACTTTGGCACTCTTTGGGGGAGGCCTATTTCCAGCAGTGGACGTCTTTCGGCTGATATGATGATGATGATGATGAAAGATTAAAGCAAGCAGCAACGGATTACAAGCTTGTCTTTATCTTGCTGTGGTACGCAACTTCGTGGCGTATGGGAAAACGCCGGAACTTGACTCCTTTCGGCCAAAATTCGTCCTTAAGAGTCCGCACTAAGCTAGATTCTCCATACAAACGTAGTTAAGCTCTCATTTTAAAACTAAATGTGTAGGATTGTAACGAAACATTTGCACAATGACATGAGGTATTATTAGGTAGGTTAGGTGGGTCATAGGTTTGTACTAATTAGTTTATGTAGCTTCAGACACCACGGTAAAAAGAATACTGCGAATTTAAGTTCTTTATACAAAACTTGTTTTTGCTGTATTTCTTTTGTTTTATTGACCGGGACCATATAAACTAATTACAGATACAGATATACCTCATTTCATTGTATATGCAAAGTTTCGTCACAATCCGACACGTAGGTAAATTTAAAATGAGAGAGTAACTACGTTTGTGTGGGAAGGTGAAATTCGGCCGAGCTTACTGCGGACTCCTAAAGAAGGTATATATGAATTATAAATTACTTACCTTAATCATAAATGTACGCCAGAGACTTGTGCCAACATTTGGCTGGTTGTTTGACTTGTAAAAGTGCCATTCGATTTGTGTAAGATTGTCCCCTTATATTTATTATTTATTTATTTATTTATTTATTTATTTATTGCGGGCTACTTCCAGTAGGTAGCATATAATATAATCGCTGCTTCATTTCTTTATGCCAATGTATTTATAAGAAAGGGTTCTAGAGGCAAATAAAACAAATCATGATTCAACAAATGAATGAAATTTATTGTATACAGGTTTTAAATATCCTCGCACATCCTTACACCTGCCTAACCAGCCGTCAAGATAACGTAAGTTATAAAGATCTTATAGTAAAGGACATACATTTGGAAAATGTTCACTTCAAAATGATGCTACGTAATTTACAAGTATACGTAAGAAATGGTTCCGCATAGTAATCACGGGGAGGATTGGCGCGTGTTTTAATCAAGTTTTGACAGCAAAACACGCGCCAATCCTACACAACCCCACTACACGACCGTCTACAATTCCACAATTTCAAATCAACTTTTGCGTCGCCAAGCGACGGTTTTTGGACGTTTTCAACTATCAAAATTGTCAGTCAATTTGTCTTAAGCTTCGCTTTTCGAATTTTCGCACCTTTTCTAAAAATTTGACTAGATTTAATACAATTAAGTTATGCCAATCACATTTCTACGCCAATTCATTTTAGCTATTCAAGGTGATTTGAAACAAATCATCAACCATTTACTTTAATAAGGAAGTGAAGATATAAAATATTATGAAAAAAAAAACGAAACGCTCTATAAATGCGTTTTTCTTCTCATTTTAATTCTGTTAAGAAAACTAAACAATGATAATTATATAAAACTAAAGGAACAAAATAACAAAAAATATAGAAGCGAGTAAGGTATACAGAAAAAAAATATTCCATTAAAACTTGTACTCAATAATTAAATAACAATATTATAATTTGATCTTGTTAGCTCCTTTAGCAGTTTAGGTACCTATTTATATTATTAAAAAAAAACATGAGCCTTTCAATCAATTATTAGGAAATAACAGCGTCGTCTATGTCATACATTGGTCCATTGCCTGATTTTTAATCATATTTAAATCACAAACAAAAACTCTCCAAAGAGACCAAACTTTGCAAAAAAAATCTTTAAAAAGAAATTTTCGCAGCAGTGTGATGTTACTTCGTTAAAAGCGTTTTCTTTTTTTAATAAATACAGTCATGATGATAATATTGTATTTGAATTTTACACTATTCCTCCTTTTATAAAGATAACATTATATTTAATATGTCTAAAATTAAATGCTTCGTGTTGTACATAATTTAAAAAAAAAGAATGTGTCAACATTCATCGTACGCTTACTTCGAAACCTTAACTGTCGTACCTTTCCACAGTAATTCTAAATGTCAATAATAATAAGTCAATTATTGATATAATAGTACAATAATTATTAAAATTAATCCTCTAGAAATACATACAGTTGTAAAGGAAAATTAGTGACAATAAAGGTGAAACTTACATTTACTTAGAGGAAACGCGTCGATTAAGACCGTTTTCAATCAGGCTAGCAACACTAAGTACTTCGTAGTGTTGCCACAAGCAACATGTTTTACTGGCAACCAACGCCAGTAAAAAACTGGTGCCCGTCTGGTTGGCAAACAGTCAACTACACAAATACAGGCATAAAACAACCATGCGCACGACACTTTCTCAGAAATCATATTCCTGACAAACATTTTACATAACGTTTTATTTTTAAACTTGAACTTTGAATCGTATAATTCGAAATTCAAATTTAAAAATAAAAATACGTACTTGATCTACGCGACGTTTTTTCTGCGGTCGGATACCTGTGATAAAAATGTGATTTTATAAAATAACATTCACAAAAATGTCTCGTGGAATTTTTAAGTTTCACTATGTTTCTAAATAAAAATGCAACTTCCCTTCATTGTCTTTTTTGTTCTTGGACCAGTCGAGGACCGTTCAAGACCTAACCTAACCCTTACGGCAAATTGTATTACATTTACAAAAAAAAAATAACAAAAATATTAAAGAATTACTACCGGCTACCTATTAATTAAAAATTACACTACAGCATTTAACTAAAATTCTTAAACTATGTGGAAAAATGATTGAACAATATTACAATAAAAATGATTCACTAATAAATCCGGCGATCTTAGAGTTCAAATGTCACATTTCATTTGTTTTTTATGCGTTTAGCAAATCGCACAAAATATTCTTCTCAGATTTTATTTTTTCCAATCGGAATGAAAAGCAACATTTTTGTCGACTTTGTAAATAATCAACCAATTTTGCAATGGTGCTAACGAACGGTGCAATTTTTCGCAGAAATACGTTATCGGCAGTTTCGTAAAAAAAAATTACACCGTTATTTGATCTACGGAACGTTATTGATCGAGAAATCAATAATAATTTCCGATACGTGTCTTCCTAGAAGTGAAGTTGGTATATTAGTGATTATTTTAAAGTCGAGAGATCGCCGTATAACATTTTAAGTGTTAAGGCGGTGTAAACCATTTGTACAGGCCGAGCCGAAGTAGACACCTCAAATGTCACCTGGCTTCACTTGTTTTACTACATATCAGTCGCAACTCTCTTTAATCGGGCCACAAGCCCCAAACACTTTGCACAAAAAACATGTATAACATCTCAATATAATATTATAATTGTAGGTTATTAAAAAATAAAGCCGCTTAAAAAATAACTAACGTTACAAATAAGATTAAACAACATAATGATTTGTTCCCGATGGAAAAAATATTTATATTATAATTAAAAAAAATCTAATAACATTCTAAACGGAATGTTTATTAAAATCTAAAATTCTCTTTGCAAATTGTCCCATCCTATGATTTCTGTACAACTTACACGATTTAACCGTTTTTTAAGCTATCAACAAATGTCAGGCGTAACACACAGATTGGTGTAGGTACGTATTTTGAAATTAAAATTGTTCGATTTTTGAATTTTTCAAACGCAACCGAAATGCGGTCCGGGGTGGCGGTGACGTCACAACATGGCGACGAGATCCCACTACATCATACAAAGTTTATATTAAATGCATGATAGATTAAATAAACGTAGACATATCCTTAAACATTAAAAAGACATCGAAAATGAACATAAATAAAGTTTAAAGATGCTATCGACTAGTAAATTTTGAATATAAAAATGTTTTTTTTTTCGAGAATTCATTCGACATCCCGGCATTTGGGATATGTATTTGGTTTTGGATATTTCGACCGTAGTTTGAATTCTAGTAAATGTAGACGCCTATACAGCCATGAATGAAGAGAAATTAAGAAAAATGTCGAAATGTCGAGAGTATTCGATTATGTAGTCCTATTTTGCACGTCGTGGTCTCCGAAGAAAAAGGTAAGGACATATAATTTTAACGTGTATATAATATATGTATATTTCAATTACATACATAATACAAAGACTTCTTAATTTCCATGAGGCGCACATTTACACATAACTTACAATAAGTAATCGTACGATATTCTATTCAAATAGTTTTTACCTAAATTTTACTTTTGGGAGAGCGTATACATTTTTCATCTCGTAATTCCGTAATATACTTTCGATTGAACACCAAAAAATTTCACAAATTTGAAGATATCAATTTTTTTGAGGATTTTTGGGCTAATAATTTTTAAAGTCGACAAGAATATAATAATGATTATCCATATTTTTGTATAGTCGATAAAACATTTAAAACTTGGACCATGAAAAATAAGAATATATTTTCTTAAGATACAATAATAGTACATAAAATATATAAGTTCACTAGATGTATTTAATGTACGTACGTGTATATATGTATGTATGACGCGGCTCGCCAGACCACACTCGTAATATCTAAATATCACATTCAGTAATATGGAAATCCACGTGTTAGCTTAGACACACTTTAAATTACTATTTTATACAAAATAATAATTGCACATAAGTCCGTTCGTGCCCCGAATACAAGGGGCAGCGCTTGCGCCGCCTTGCGTCCTGCTCGCGCGCACTGCCCGCGCGCCCGGCAGAGAGGGACAGCCGCACCCACACTATCCAATAGCGCTAATAATTTCATTCAATATATTACCTATCTAATTATAAAAACACCGCACAAAATCTGCAATAGTTCACTTAAAAATCGATAACATTTACACTCATGGCTAGCTTTATAATTAATTTGTTACATTGTTTTTTATTACTTAAAATTATTTAAATAGTTAAATTTCATAACGTTAACTTTTGGTTGTCTTTTACTTAAACACAAGGTCAAAAATGAGGCTTCAAAGATTTGCCAGAATTTGAACAATTTGTTTCTTTGTGGCTTGCAGTGGAATCCTAACCCTTCAGCCCTTGGCTTCGCTGACACCTCCCAGGCAGATATCATAGACATCAAAGTAATTTTAATTTTAAAAAGCGCTCGCCAAAGACGTAAAACTCTTTGGACGAGCTATCTACAGCCGAACAGTTACTAACAAAACAGATATATTACAAGAAATTTCACCATACTAGTCGAGAATCGAAAGTGTTCAGATACCGCGAATCTCACTGAAAGTCACCAAGAACCCTAACGCCGGTAGGTACTATAACTATTGTGATATTTCATAGTAAAGCTGTGATATATTGAACTGGGTGTGACTGTAGGTAACTATTGTGTTATTTGGTGATTATGTGTTGATGTATAAATGTGAAGGAGCTGGACTAAAGACGAGCGGAACTGAAAATGGACTACGGAAGCTGTGTGGAATAACCGGGAACTCAGCGTCGGTCTAATGTAAGAAAGCCCGTAACTAACTTTATTGTCACTACAACAGTATACGTGTAAATAATGCATGAGTTTCGTATGAAATTCCTTAAGATGTAGGTTCTATTGCACTCTAATGTATCAACGTAGAAACTTGAGACGGGCACATCGAGGTGGCCCAGGCACAGTGTCAGATCCGACCGGTGCGCGCCGGGCCGCGCGGCCGGCCCGAGGCGACGGAACACCGCGTTTCGGCCGCTTCCCTCTCCCAACGGAATGTACTTTACATAATAATTATCACAAAGACTGAGGAGATCGGAACTCGACGCATTCAGAATCCGTGGGCGACGCGACGCCGCTAGACAGTCACGTATCACTGGAAAGGGTAGTGCCGCGGATACTAGGCGCGGTCGGGCGGCGCGGCGGGCGGCGGCGGGGACGGCGCCCCGCACGCGGGCGGCGCCCCGCACGCGGGCGGCGTGGGCGTGCCGTTGCGCGGCCGCAGCTTGTCCGCGCGCAGCCGCTGCACCGCCTCGCGCATCTCCGCCGCCAGCTGCCGGTCCGAGGAGTCGACGCGCGCGCGCCGCGCCGGCGGCCCGTCCTCGTCCCCGCCGCCGCCCGCCAGCCGCCGCAGCAGGCTCGGCGCGTCCGCGCCCGGCGCCGGCGGCCGCGGCTCGCCCGTCAGCCGCTGCAGCAGCGCCGCGCCCGGCCGCTCCAGGCTCGACCTGATGATGCCCTCGAGGAAGGAGCCGTTGGCCGGCGGCGGCGCCTCCTCCCGCAGCCGACGCATCATGTGCGACGCGTACAGGTCCGGCGCGGGCGGGGCGGGGAAGCCGGCGCCCGGCCAGAAGTAGCTCGGCGGGTAGCCGGGCGCCTCGGGCCCGTTGAGGCCGTTGGTGAACGGCTTGCTCATCGGCTTCGGTGGCGGCGGCTTTGGCGGCTGCGGCTTCACGTCCTGAGGAGGCTTTGGCTCGCGTTTGCGCGGCCTCATTAGATGCCGCTCTTTGACTTTATACTCGAGCGTCGAATGCGGCACGCCGTAGTACGAACCGGCGCGATGGACCGACATCTCTCCTCTCTGTACCGCCTTTACTGCTTCGACGAGACTGTCTCTATCGTAGTTTCTGTATTTCCCTCTCTTAGGTCTAGTGCCCTTGCCGGTAGCGGGTTGTCCGTTGTTGTTCGTAGGCGCTCGTGAGTTGCTCGGAACTGAGAAATTTCTAGCGTTATCTGGTGGAGTTTTAATGACGGACACGTGTCTGTCCTGATGGCGCATGAAGGAGAGGTCCTGGTGCGGCCGTTCCAGCGGCTGCTGGAATTTCTGACTTATGCTTTTGGCTATGACGTCGCTCAGCGACGTGAAGAGATGTTGGGATGATGGCGGGTCAGCGAAGACTGATGCGGGGAGCAGAAGCGGGGATGGCGTGTTGAGCGGCGGTTGAGGAGGTAAGTGTGGGGTTACGGGAGCGACTGGAGCGGCAGTCGCTGGGGACGGGCTCTTGTCATCCGGGGGTGGGAATGTTGGTATTTTAAGGATGACGGAGGGCGGGGAGTCCGGTCGTTCGGGGTCGGAGTCAGGATCGGAGTCAGCCGGTTCTGCCGCGAGGCCGAACTTGTTGACTTTGTTGCGGAGGGTGGAGCGGGGTATGCCGTAAACGACGGCGGCTCGGCGCGTGCCTAGGCGGCCGGACTGGATATCTCGGAGGGCTGACTGAAGCTCGTCCTCGGTGTAAGTCCGCCGCGCGCTGCTGTTGCCAGCCGTGCCTTCGATTATCGCGCGTTTCAATCTGCAACAACCAGAGGCACTCATTATAGCGACCGTCATTTTTATTATTACCAGGTCTTTAAATAAGTACTCTTTTATAATATCACGTATCGTGTAGGATTTTAGATTAGTCCGAAATATTCATCATAGATACGTGTGTTAAAGCGTGCAGTCCTATACAGTAAAACGCCACATGAGACGCCACAGGTAAGTTTCTACAAATGAGGAGTTAAGAAAAGTGGTAGTACGTTTTGAAGACAGTTAATTCGTGAATGGTTTTCAAAATATCTTGACTGCGAATTGCTAAATCCAATCTTGGGACTAGGTTCCATAGAAGATTCCGGGCTCCTTTAGGATACAATACAACCGAGGAAACGCTAGGAGGATTATTATCCTGATTTGACTGCGTGTACATTATACAGTGGTAAAATGGATTCGTTCATACAAAATATGACATGTAACTTCAGCTTAAGGATTATTGTTAAGTAGGAGCCTTTGCCTTTAGAAACACCCCGGTACAAGTGACAACGCTAGAAAACCGCCAGCATCTCGATTTCAGCACCGATATTGTACAAAACCCAATCGATAGTTGAATAAATTCATTCGCCAGTACGATCTGGGTCGCATGGCTCGCCAAAACAAATAAAAATGCACCGATAGTCGCGGGCATCGACCTTGTATCCTCGCAACACACCCTTTTAAACCACGCAAAATTATACCTTACCCTCACAATATAGGACCCACTCTCCAATGTCAATCATAACGAAAAATAAGAAACCGAGACACAAGATGAAACTGAAGACGATGATACCCACCAAGCAATTTCCAGCTATAATGATAGGGATCGAAAGTTTAATTTTAGATGGCGACGGAAAAATAAAGGGAAAATATAAAGATGCATTCATAGTAGCCCGTTATCGGAGGTTCGTGGGTAAATATTTCGCATTTCGCTTATCTCGGATTAATGCGTTCGTGTTTTGAAATATTGAATTTAGACGATATTTGACCGATTGCGAGCCGATGACCAGGTGTTGACCCATATTGTACTGATAAACGTTCATATTGTTTTGTATTGTGAGTGTTTTTGCATTAAACTTTAAACAGTCTTCCTCTTTGTCTTTGGTCTGGCTGGATGGGATTGAAATATCTTTAATATATTAAAAGCTTCTTTACAAGTGTTGCCATTAGATTTTAACTCCTTTGTTAACATGTGCATTATTGGCATTAAATTATTACTATCCATATCAGCTTACTAAATCATTGGCCCTGATTATATTGGTACACTTAATCAGTTATATCACGTATGATATTGAATATCTTCTAGTTTGAAGCCTGTTAATGAATCTACCTAATTTGCAAAGTTAGTACCTACAGTATTTTGCAGATATAAAGTCAGTAACGACGGAACGTTGACGTAAAACTAAAAACACACTCAATTCCAGAAACATAAGTCTAGTAATACAGGAACTTTCCCAACTCGCGTAGGACATAAAAAATGCAATTTTTAACCGACGAAAAAAAACGGAGGAGGTTCTTAAGTCAACGCGTATATATATATATATTTTTATGTATGACCACGCACAACTTTTTACAAAGTAGTCCTATTTTGATAATTCTTTTTTTATTAGAAAGGGTATACCTCGAAGTTGGTCCCACATAAATTTCAAATAAAAATTTCAACCCAAAGGGTAGGAAAACAGTGGATGATTGATTGTTCACTTACTGATTGAAATGTATGACCACATATTATGCAGAAAGTAACCAAAAATGTTACATGTAAAAGTTAGTAATTAAAAGTAAGCCACAGCAAATTGAAAAATATAAACTTTTTAACAAAAAAATTAAACCGCCGAAAATAACTGAAAAGCAAAAAATAATACACCTTTTTTATTTAGTTAAATAAAAAAGTTCTTAAATTAATCTAAGTGTACTTACCTAATTAATTTTGAGTCGGTGCCAACTCAAAATTACTAAGGTACACTTAGATTAATTTAAGAACTTAGTTATTAAGGTTAATAAAAACGGTTTATTATTTATATGATGGTTTGGCGCCGACTCAAAATTACTTAGGTACACTTAGATTAATTTAAGAACTTAGTTATTAAACTAAATAAAAAAGGTTTATAAATTTTTGCTTTTCAGTGTTTTTTCGGCGGTTTAATTTTTTTGTTAAAAAGTTTTTATTTGATGACAGTTTATATGTCCTAACACGCGTTGCAACAACCTGATACATCGTACCATACGAGTACATGTTGAAGTGTGTTGTGGGCGATGAACCTGTCACCGCGATATCACATTTTGTCGATCTTTGATACCCAGATTTATGCTAAAAGTGGTACTGGAACATAACTTTTACGTGCTCTGCCCTTTTTAGGGATAAAGGCGTGACAGTATATATGTATGTAAATGTAAATGTAAATTAATAAAACAAAGCGCAAAATGAGGTAAATGTCAATAACCTATAATATCAAGACTTGTTTTCAATGTATTTCGAACCAGATTGTAATAATTAGGTTCAAAGGGTTAAAACTATTTGTCCTTTTCACACCCATATTTAACTAAATGACGTTGTTTCTTATGTAGTCTTTGACCGACGCGAAATCGGTGGGCTTACGAGTGTATTCGCTATCGGGTTCTTTCATTAATTAATAAGTTTATTTAAATAACGAATGCTCATATTTCAAGCCACCGTGCGCCGTATAGTGTAAAGGATTCTAGCTGAGAAAAAAAATGAAAAAGGCGGTTTAAGATATGTCCAGCTGGGTAAACGTTGTTGATTTAAGGGAGAAGGCATATATAAGGTAACCGGTGAATTGAATTCACTGACGTGAAGGATAAGGTTCGCCGAGTGAGGTGCCTTTGTCGAGAACGTCGGTAAAATTCCAGCAACAAGCATCAACATTGATGACAAAGATGTCAATACTGCCGGCAACTCAGAGACTGACAAGCACCTGTCACCGCTAAAGTTTTTAAAAGTATTAATGTTTTAGTTACCAAGCCTGGGAAAAAAAATTGCAACAGGAAATATTACTCCCGGCAGTATTGTCAGTGGCAGAATTCCATGAAATATCAATATTGGCAAAGCTACATAGGTACGGTCCAAATAATGTTATTGATTAATACATACTGGAATAATTATACTCTTCAAATGTCTCCTACATTCTGTTGTTTCATATTATTTAGTGAAACGTAAAATCTTTAAGGATGTCACAGCATGCCTATCTGAATGATATTACAACAGTAACTTTAACTATGTACAAAGTCCTTCGCCAAACCATGCAGTGGCTATGGGCAGAAAGGCCTAAATCGTCCTTCTAGAGGTTGACAAAGAACGATTAAAGGATGGGGGAACGATGTCCTCCAAATCGAAACGAACCCTAGAAAGAAATGTCTTACTGATCTGACTCAACTCAAATAAGAATTCCTTGTTGGTCCGAGCATTAAACTCTTTTGCAATAACATTCGTCATTAAAACAGGGCGACGACCCTCCACCAGATACCAGTTCCTTCACACCGTATTTGTAGTTTCGAAAGATATAAGCTTTCGCAATATAGATAACGAGACATTAGTTCTGTTTATTTGTTTAAGTGGCCATTTTGAAGTTTAATGTCGACGTTAATGAATGGGTGCGAAGGGTGGACGATGATGAATTCTAATCTACAGGCGGATGGGTTTAAGGATTTATTTACACATCAATTTAGTATTATTGTAGAAACACTCAGAAAACCACGTCACGGCAATATCCAAGCACCTAGTTTGTTTGAGTGTATCATGTATTTAAAACTTATAATTTATATTACTTTCAGATAGTTTTATATGAGTAAATAAAGTACCTTTATTAAAAAAATGCGTATCATCATTGTTCACATTTCCCATTATATGTAGTTAACAAAGTCACGATACAGAATAGGAAAAAGCTGCGTTTACATAGTATTCTACCCAATGAGGACCTTATGAGTTTTCAATCATTCCTTTTGGTCTTTCCAACTCCCCTTCGAGCAGTGGTATTATAGTTTAAATTATTTAAACTAAGCTCATGAATGGCCATTGTCCTGAGCTCATGAATAGCCTTTGTTTGCGGTCGACACTTGCAAATAAAATGAACATTTTATGTGGCGCTAACCTTTTTCTTGCAAAAAATGGCACGCGTCCGACCACAGTAGTATTGTTAGACTTGAATGCTATTGTTCTGAACTATACACAAGTGTTGAAAATGCTTTTGTCCTCTTAAACCATTTTAAACCTATTCAACAAGGAATAAGGTTGAAAATTCAATAATCACGCAATGTACTTCTAACCTTTTTTTGCAAGTGATTGGTTGGCGGTTACGAGAACAAAAGCAGATAATAGTATTGTATTAGACATAATGCCATTGTGAATGCAGATAAGTAGATGAGCTTAGTTTAGAAAATTACCACTATACAATTGCTGATGAATTGATAATACTTATAGGTATACTTGAGATTATTTGAGTTGGCCGAATTGAACCAAAGTAGTTCAGTCAAAAAGCGACTCTACCCCTAAGACAGAAGATTCCAATTCCAGTGACAGTTTTATAGAAAGTCGGCCACATTGAACAATCTCTACCATAGGTGTGTTTATGTATCCTCCGTTATCCCTCGACCTCTGTCGCCTAGTTGGTAGTGACCCTGCCTACGAAGCCGTATGTCCCGGGTTCGAATCCCGGTAAGGGGATTTATTTGTGTGATGAGCATGAATACTTGTTCCTGAGTCATGGATGTGTTCTATGTATTTAAGTATTTATTATCTATATAATGTATATCGTCGTCTAGTACCCATAGAACTAGATTTGCTTAGTTTGATTTGTGTAAGATTGTCCCCAAATATTTATTATTTATCATGGATTTGAAGTGCACCCATCCATTGATTATCCTTCTTCGGCACAAAATAAATATGGCTTATCTTTATCTATTATTTATATCTTAAATATTCATTTGAAACCGAAGATTGGTTAGGGTACTATCGAAGATTTTGCACTTATAATTTCAAAGTTTTTTGATGACATTCAGAATGTTAGGCTAAATGAGGAATTAGAAGTCATACCTATTGGAACTGAAACGTCTTCATTGAAAGCCCCATAAAAATTGATAGCATATTGTGACGTCACAATGTCGACTGTAAGGAATGAATGGAAAAAAGCGTACATTGTGTAATTTTTATGTCGTGAGAATCGTATTCAGACTTTTAATTTCCCCAGTTCGATGGAGATTTTAACTGGACGTAGAACAAAACATTGAAATTATAACATAGCTGACAAATGCTTTCCTTGCATCCTAAGGAAATTTTGTTATAGCTGTTGTCTGTACATTTGTATTTTTGATGGTATAAATTCGCTAATATATCTATAAAATCTCATTTTGGCGGTGTCCAAATGAAATCGTCCTTACTGACATCGACAGCTCGGAACATTTTGCTTGGAACGCAACCGGATACTTTCCAAATGTTACTGTATAACGAAGTTTAAACCTATAGCCTAAAGCTATATTGATAGTAAACCATTTAATAATAAACATATCTAGGTCACGAGCATATTTAAAGATACCAATCGAATCATTTACACTTAGATAAAAAAAAAGTTTTGTAATGACTATGTACTTAAAAACAACAATTTACGTTAATGTAACATGGTTTTCGGAATTATGAAATTTGGAAAAAAGCATGCTTTCGGACCCATGCTCTTCGGAATCATGTGGACCCATAAAATTTATCTTGATTTGCGTCTCGTTACGAAACAGTGATTTATAGAAAATACTCTGTCTTGCACTTAATTTTTCTAATAACATAAAGTGAAATAGCATAGTATAATTTCCAACGAATTTTACAGATTTCTTTCGCTTTACGGTCATCCTTGACATACTGAACTGGCTCCGAACGGTTGTCTTTCAGTTTCCACTGGAATACCCTAACTGGCGGTAAAACATAATGGCTGACGGTGGTATTTTTGATGACTCGAACAGTGCTAGTAATCGGGAGATGGCATTTTACATGTTTGAGTCGGAAACAAATTATTAGAATGAGACTGCCGTTTGTATTATAAATTGTAATTTATCGAAGATCGCATGTCTCAACAGATTATAATACAATTTGGTCAATTCAGTTCTTAAAAAAAGACAGGCTTGCTTGTTCTACGGCACACAAAGCCACTCACACATCACACACACACACATCTATACTACTATTATAAAGAGGAAAGATTTGTATTTTTGTGTGTGCGTATGTTTGTAATGAATAAACTCAAGAACTACTGTGCCGAATTCAAAAACTCTTTCACCTTCGGAAAGCTACATTTACCCTGAGTGACATAGGCTACTTTTTACCGCGGGAAAATGCTTCATTTCTACGGGAAACCGGGTAATCCGTGCAAAACCGGGCCGGGCAGCTAGTGTAATATATAAAAAAGAGTGAGATACGTTGTCTATGTCTATGAAAAGAGCCACCAAATCTGACAGCTGAGACACGTTTATACGCCACGAAACTGAGACAAGTTAGTGTAATCGACTCAGTTTTAGTGCGCAGTTGGAGTGGTAACCATTCACCTTTTTTTATGGCTCCGGGTACCCAAAGGAAAACGGAACCCTATTACTAAGACTCCGCTGTCTGTCCGTCTGTCACCAGGCTGTATCTCGTGAACCGTGATAGTTAGACAGTTGAATTTTACAGATAATGTATTTCTGTTGGCACTATAACAACAAATATAAAAAACCCGGCCAAGTGCGAGTCGAAGTGGGGCTCCCATACAACACACATGATTTTTTTTGCCGTTTTTATAGATAATGGTATGGAACCCTTCGTGAGCGAGTCCGACTCGCACTTGGCCGGTTTTTATATTACATAATTGGATCAACTAGTAAAAAAGAAACTTTTAACTTTGGGAAACGGGCCAGTAGGCTCTGTCCCAACAGAAGCAGTCAACTTAAACCGCTCGAACTTAATTTGATGAAAGACAGATGCCTAACATACTGTTACATTATCCGAGACTCGTAAAACTTTAATCATATCATTGGAACCTTAGACCGCCATTTTAAAACACGCATCGCCCATCATGGCGTCGCCTGTCAAAAGGTCATCAACCTGTTCAGTTTCGTTTTCATGATTTAATGGGTGCGTTCACATCTCATTGTTTGTGAAATCGGATCGTTTCAATAGGAAGCAGTGTTGCCAGTGCAATAGGACGCGGGGACCATAGCAAATTGTTAATAGGCTTCCTAGTGTTGCCATTTATTTGGATATTTTGATAAGGGTTTATGGGCTATTCAGAGTGGGTTTATTTCTGTGCAGAGGGAAGTTCTGCGTTTTATGACACGTGGGGTTTTGTTCATATTCAAAATATATATTTTCAAGTTCATATACACACCATACCTACTTTGTATAGGTACTACGCATTATGTGGAAGCGACATAGGTATCAACTTTCATGAGTTCTTATTTGTAATGTAATGGTCTTAAAGTCCCCGTCCCTGTAACAATTTCAATGTTTTTCGTCTTTTAATAAAATATATTATAGTTATGATTTTATTCACAGTAGTACTACCTACATTGAAAAAACGCTTGAGTTAAACGATAACAAAATAAAGTACCAAGCTAAGTGTCCCAGTCTTCTAAGGCGTTGTAAAAGAGAACTGATTGAAAGATTTGGTGACCGAGGCGGATTGTTCCGATAGCTCGGTTGGTTAGTAGCGACGGGCCATGTATGCCTCGCTAGTCACTGGTTCAAATCAGGCTCGGAGCACGACATTTTTTTCCATTAATTTGTAATTAATGAATGACTGGGACATTTTCCAATAGCTGGCAGCTCTCTCTCTCTTTCTCTTTCAATCTTGCCGATCGGTTAATTCAGGATGTCAACTGGAACAAAGGTTTCAAACTGTAAGGGATATCTTCCAGTCAACCTTTGAGCAATTTAGACGAGATCAGGAACTAAAAGGCAAACAAACTGACACGTGTGCAGAGACTATTTACCTCTATCCTACCTATTCAGTACATTATCATTAGGAGTGTCATTATACTAAGAAATTATTTCTGAAAAACTTAAAACTTTAAATCAATACAAAACTCAGTCATCTATTAACGCTGTCAACACCTGTCATAAAAATAAACATTATTGTACGCCAGCTAATTTATTTAACAACACAGCAATTAACGATTAAGCTTTCAAATTAACAAATGGATAAAAACGACCTAATTCTCGAAAGCATTTACACTAATGGGGAAAATAGCCTAATTTGATTAAGTGCTTGCATGTTTATTATGCACTTGACCCACTGTCTCATACACTGTGCATGAGTTTAGCTAAAATATGAGTAAATGAAACGAGGGCGCATTACCTACAACGTCCACAATTTATTGGTCGTGGGTATGGAACACTTTGTGTAACACAGTGATATAATTTTGTCTTGTCTACTGTTCATTCCCTCTCCCGCATGAGAGCGGGCACAGAACCTGGCCCCGTACCATGGTCGGCCTTATCACGCGAAAGTGACCAGCATTAGGCGTGAGGCGAGAGGTGATAAGTGAGGTGAGAGGTGGGGTGACCTGTGAGGTGATGTGTTGTGACGCCGTCGCGAAATATATCAATATTTTACTGAATTAGAGCCCAGAGCGTCCGTTACTCTGGCTGACACCGTTCGATAGAACGAGACGGATGCTCTGTCTTGTCACCTATCGCGTGATTAAGCCGACTATGATACCGGGCCAGGTCAAGTTAATATAAAGCTTGTAAAAACCAACGAGTCTGGATTGGAGAACGTTGACGAATCACTGATTCAAAAAGACATGAATTAGAAAGAAACATACTACTTATTCTTACGAGCTTTAATTTAACTTGGTCGTCTGTAAATATGTTAGTAAGTAAATTTAGGTATGTACATACCGTTCAAAAACAAGAAATAAGTAGTTTGGGCTCATTGGAACCCTATCAACGAGTAACATGGATGGTAAGATGAATACGGTATAAGACAAAAAATGCTAAAGTTTTGTTTATTAACCCCCGACGCAAAAAGAGGGGTGTTGTAAGTTTAACTTGTCTTTGTACCTTTCTGTTAGTATAGCTCCCTAACGGATGGACCTATTTGAATGCGGTTTTTTTTGTATAATAGCTAATTTTATCCCGAGTGTTCTTAGCCATGTTTCATGAAAATCTGTTGATTATCACTTTTGTTAAATATTATATCGTATTGGTAAAACGAGTGCAGAAGAAGCGAAGTGAAGATCTAAAGCTCAGGAATATCCTATTCAAGAGGATAAGAACAATACCTGGCGTTATCCTTGGCGTCCGGTGGAGGTGTTCCACTCGTGCTGGATGTAGACTTGGCGCTGAGGTCCAGAGGCTGCTCCGCTGAGGTCGGGGAGGCGCTTGGCGCTGACGCCTTCTCCACTTCTTGAAGCCTGAGGACGAGGACTAAGTTTAGAATAAAGGTAATGTTTAGGCAGCAGAAGTAGCGAGGCGGTTCAAGTGCTCAACGACACTCACGACTCTTATGTCATGTCTACTTTGTTCCAATCTGCACCTTTGGTCCATCGGGTCCCAGCGCCCTCAATCTTTTCAAGGAAATCTCAAAAAAATTAGCCGACACCACCGGGGACCGAAGAGCTGGCGGCTTCCTCGCTCAACGCATAACTATTGCGATACAGCGGGGAAAAGCCGCCAGCATCTTCGGCACCATGCCGCGGGGTTCTAAGTATTAGTGTATAGTTTTAGTGATAAATCGGTGCCTAATTTATTTTGTAATTGTATTAATAGTATTTTGTTGTTTATTGAATGTATTACCCATGTTAAGGAGATAAGGACTGTCTAGATCATTTTGAGTGTGTTTTTTTGCCTAGCTACTTCTGGTACCCCAAATAAATACTTAAATTCATAGAATAAATCCATAGCAACATATATTCGTGCTCATCGCATAAACAAATGCTCCTACCTGGATTCGAACCCGGGACCTCTTGCTTCGTAGGCAGGGTCACTTCCATGTGAAGTGACCCTGCCTACGAAGGATGAAGAACATGGCTACAGAGGTCGTCATATATGCACGTAAGGCTACTATTGACCACAGGAAAGTCGCCTGTTTCTTTTTACTCTGTATAACGCTAACATAGATAAATCTTACCATAAAATCATTGGTAGAAGATTTAATATAACCAAGCCCGTTTTAATTGTTTTTCACAAACATTGCGCAAGACAAAATGGCCGCTACCTAAACAACGTTTCCATTTATTATGAATGCCTTTACAATATCAGAACAGTCTGCAAGATTTAACCGAACGCTGAATAGGGCCCTGTCAAACCCGCGCGGATGCGGGCGGCCGATGTAGAGACGAGTTGATATCGTGCCAATATTGTCATTGGAAATTACAATCTAATATTGAACACTCGCTTATGCCCGCGAATTCGTTTGGGTTGACTTCCTTTTGTTGGAATTCGACGGGGATTAAAACTATTGTTTATGTTAATCCAGACTACTCTACTACTAGATACTCTATTTGTATATTAACATTCATTTTAATCAGTTGAGCCGTTTTTGCGTGATTTAGTTGGTAACGAATATCTAACCTTTCGCTTTTATGGTATTAGTTGGTTGTTATTTTTCATGCACACTATATAGCATATTATACATCTTTAACTATGTATCTGTAATCGTAAGCAGCGTTCTCTAATCTGAATGTATGGGAAGTTTGACAAGTTTCTATGGGATGACAGCTTCCGGCGCCATATTTAATGTTGATCGGTCTGTAATGGTGCACCCCGCCATTCTGGCAATATTTTTTATTTTATTATCTTTAGTTCTTCGTAGTAAGTACGGTTTGTCAAAGCGCGAAATGCGCTTATTGAAAGTCGAAAAACAACTAATTCTGAAATCATGAAAGGTTCGCAACGCGCTTTTGTTTCTTCTGCTGTCACATTGCTACGCTGACGTATTGGCTACGGTGTCTGTGTGCCGGTGACAACAAACAAACATCGTTCTAATGACTCAAAGTCCATAATAGGAATAAACAGAACAAGGTAAACTAAACTAACACGTTATAATCTGTTCAAACCGTTTTACCCCCATTTTACTTCAAAATATCACCTGAATCCCATACACAATAACATTGAAACGTTCGTCAGCATCACGACTTCGAAAAGCGTCTCAATGCACATTCAGTCGACAAAAGGCGGCGTGTTATTGTGCCTCCTTGAGGTGTCATCGCATTGAACGGTTGAATTTAGAACACGCTAATGTACTATTTGTAGACCGTTGTGCGTTTCGAAGGCCTATTTTGAACCGTTTGGGCACAGACGTGTCTTTATCCATATTAATATTAAAAATGCGAAGTATGTCTGTCTGTCTGTTACCTCTTCACGGTTAAATCGCTGAACCGACTTAGATGGAATTTGGTATTGACATAGTTTGAGTCCCAAGGAATTAGGATAGGCGAAATAGAGGTGAAAATGTGTATGGAGCTACGATGTAAAGGAGTTTCACGTGGACGAAATCGTGGGCAGAAGGTAGTTTATTATATAATGATATTTTAAGACCTAATTAATAATAAATAACTTGAAAAATGTCGCCGTATCATTTTGCCTGCTCAGAGCACCATCGGACAGAACAATTGAGTTTAGAAATGACTAATCTACTTCGTATGGCCTGTGTTTAAATACCTGTTTGTAGTATAGATAGTTTGGCTTTGAGAATACCAGATTAAAATCAAGTCTGCGTAAAACCTGCATAAGCCATTAAAAATACAACATAAGTAGTAGGTACGTTAATATGATTGGGTTTCTGTAAAACTAGCTTTCAAGCCATCAATTGATGTTTTTTAATTCCAATCATCGTTTTTGCTTACACATCTAACGGTAAAATGTAAATCTGAGTAAGGAGATCGAACCACCATCGTCGTAGCTATGGTGTTTCCAATGATAGTACGTTAAAGAATATAAATCTGATATTTATACTAAACTAAAAGCAATCTAAGTAGCCGTCTGTTACGGATTATCCGAGCGGATGTGCCGACATCGCGGGCCGGTGTGTAAAAAACCTACCACAGCAAAAAGGCGACGACTTAAGTCCTTCGAATAGTACAAAAGACCTTTCGTAATCGGCCGTGTTACATTGTATTCAGAAAAATAAGAAGCACGCAATTTGCGATGGAAAAAGTATTGGAAAGGAACCTAGCTCAAGTTGGCAAAGTAATAAGCTCATAAATTCCTCGTCAGAGTATTTCATACGTGCGTATCTGACATATAACTATATTTAGAACCTGTTTCGACTCAATGTAATACTTGTTTCTAGTATAACTTAACTTACAATTTTTAAAGAGCTATATGTCTTCGGAGTTCAGATATACTCTGGTTTATCGAAGGCGATTTGTCGGTAAGCGTCGTGAACCCGGCATAGTGTGATATCGGTAAATCACGTTTCACTCATGTTACAAATAGCTTTCATTTAAAGATAGAAACACGTAGGTTTTACCTTAAGAGGGGGCGCTCCGCGAAATCGGAGTTCTTAGATTGAATATTTACCTATGACAAACTAAAGCGAATGCCAGGAAAATGAACATACAGAAACTACATCATATTTGCAATCTATTTGTCTGAAAAAAACCATACAAAACCATAATTGCCTCGATAGAAAACAATCGCCAAAACATGTCTTATTTTTACCTAATTTCAATTGTGTGCCGTTCCCGTGCATATAATTTACGTAAAAATTTAGTGTATAAATAGCTCTTGATATTGCCTAGTGATCTGACGAGCGGCGTTTTTTTATGTAGTCCCTTTTCAGACTTATTGAGGTATAACGTATTTGGCGTATAGGTCTTTTTTATTTAGCGCGATACTGTTTCTCCCGTCGCGTGTTTCGTGCAGTTTGGTATATCTTGTGTTGCCGTTCGCGGGCGGAGTCAATCGCAATCGCTCCGCTGAGACGAGAGGACTACGTTCTGTGCTCTCACGACAGCACGGTGAACATAATTATTTCAATAATATTGTGACCCAGTATATTCGTCCAGTGAATGAATGTATCATTACATTCCATTCCATATTTTGGTATATTTTGAAATAATATATTTAAAAGTCGACCTTAACATGTAGACCTTGAAGTTCAAAATACAACCATAAGATTATGCAGCGATCGGCCGGCGACCGGCTTCTTAGAATAATTTGTGCAGTACATGCAAAACTACACGAACATTTTTTCTGTCGAGCGTGTATTTACTTTATGAAAGATTATCACTATCACTACAACATAATACTCTTATAAAACAAAGTCGCTTCCCGCTGTCTGCCCTTATGAATGCGTAGATCTTTAAAACTACGCAACGGATTTAGATGCGGTTTTTTTTAACAGATAGAGTGATTCAAGTGGAAGGTTTATATGTATAATTTAATTTAATATAGTATCCGAGCGAAGCCAGGACGGATCGCTAGTTGAGAATAAATCCGGTTAATTTCAAAATCGATGTCCTCTCGGTCTCTAAATACGAATTCGAAGTCGGAAATAATTCAAAAAGTGGTCGCATTATTTTCATTTTTGAAATATTTGTTGTAAATTACGATGCGCGTTTTTTTTTAAAGAACAACATACGTTTTCAGGCTTTTCGAGAAATGATGTCCATTTTGAATTCCAAGATGGCGGACATTGTTTTTCGAATTTAAACTTTCGTGAGACATGTTGAAATAATACTAATACATGGTTCAACTCACGTATTAAATGTCACTACGGGCGACATGTTTCGAACTCTGCGGGGTTCATCAGGATGAGTGTTTTCGCGGCGGTTTCGCTTGAATCTTGTCGTGATTCAAGCGACACCGCCGCGAAAGCATTCATCCTGAAAAAGAACTCCCGAAGATTTCGAAACATGTCGCCCGTAGTGACATTATTGACATTGTTTTTCTTTAAAGTCATCACGGGTGTCGCTTTTAGGGTTATCGAGGGTGCAGATTCCAACAATTATTGCCTGCGAACTTGGTCATTTTCATATTAAAAAAATTGAACACAATTAAGCAGTTTTTCTTTAGTACCTACCAGTATGTTCAAAATTGATAACTAAAGGGCCAGAGCGTCTCCATTGTCTCCAAGCAGGAATCCGAGATCAGAATTGAAAAAATTGGCCGCAACACTGTGGCCTGAAAATCTGACTTTCATAGACATGATCGAAGGTTTCATAATAAATAACAGTTTTTTTGATGCTACTTATAAATTCACAATAAATTCACGTATTCAATGACATGATAGGCGACATGTTTCGAACTCTTCGGGAGTTCTTCTTCAGGATGAGTGTTTTCGATGATTGTTTTGAAGAACTCCCGAAGAGTTCGAAACATGTCGCCTGTCGTGACATTTAATACGTGAATTTAACCGTGGTTTTATAAGTAGTATTTTAGACATGTCTCACAAAAGTTTTAATTCGATTATGGCTTTTTTTTTGCTTTAGGTTTTTACTAGCCATTGTAACCCTTACGTGATTTAGTAAATAAAAAACCGGCCAAGTGCGAGTCAGACTCGCGCACGAAGGGTTCCGTACCATTATCGCAAAACAGTAAAAAAAAGTTTATTGTATGGGAGCCCCCCTTAAATATTTATTTTATTTTGTTTTTTAGTATTTGTTGTTATAGCGGCAACAGAAATACATCATCTGTGAAAATTTCAACTATCTAGCTATCACGGTTCTTGAGTTACAGCCTGGTGACAGACAGACAGACGGACAGAGAAGTCTTAGTAATAGAGTCCCGTTTTTACCTTTTGGGTACGGAACCCTAAAAAACGAAAGGTCATATTTCAGTTATAGCTCTCGAAACTCTGACTTTATAGCGAAAATAATATCTTCAAATATAGGTACAGATTTTGTCTTGCTTCCCACTTTTTATAATAGGGATGATGACTAAATTTTTTTATGATGTCATTTGAACCAGTTTTTGGACAGGAACAAATGTTTGTATTGGAGGAACTACAATTAAAGAACATAAATACCCAAAAAATTGAGACAAAGATTGACCTCGCTGGCGGCAGCGCAAAACGCTTACCTTATACTGAAAGACAGACAGGCGTGACGTCACAGCCGACATTAGTTAATACAAAGTACCTACCTACATGTATCGTCGTATGGAAAATCAGGTTCTTAAATTGTTGTTTCATTCGCGGAATACTGCCTTTAAGTACATAATTGTTATACGATTTTGTTTCTATAAAAGCCTAATATAATTGGTACCTTTAAATTTACTCTTGTACAATAAAAAAAAAAAAAAATTCTAAACTTTCAAGGTTCATATCTTTTTACGATTTTAATTACCGTCAAATACGCCAAGATTGCCCGCTTTTTTTGAAAAATTATGAATTTCTCTTTTTTTTATATGCTATGATATTGTTTTTTTAGTATGCCTACAACAAATGTGATAATAGGTACACTCTTATTATGAAGTAAAAATTTTAATAACATTTTAAATCAGTTTTTTGGCCAAATTTGATAGCGGGCAAAATTATCCGGGTTTTTATCCAACATTGCCCACGTCGTTTTGGTACAGTAAAATAGCCTTTAAAATAATGAAATAAAAACTACAACAAGAATTTGGGCAATTTTAACGTTTACTTCAAGTATCTTCTCAATATGAATAAACATTTCGCCAAAAACGGGGTTGGCAATGTTGTCCTAGCATTTTGACTACTTTCCATAGAAAACGTAAACTGCAATTTCAAACTACTAGGGTTGTCAAATTAAAGTTGATTTATGTTTAATGTTCCTTTTTGTTCTAGATCTGCAGTATGAGACTATGTTGATGTGAATAAAATATAAATTCAGAGTAATTTTTTATTATAAAAGTTTTGTTAAGTAGGTATAACAAATCAAACGCAAATCAAGCCTCCGCCAGTACTTCTTATAAAGTTATAACTGAGATCACATAGAACAATCGTAAAGTAATAATCGTTGGTTTCCTTTAAAATAAACATAATACGAATCATATCCGTTATCATAATTATAACTGAGATCAATTAACATTTCTTTTAAACTTATAATATGGATTATCATAAACAATTCTTACATCACATATGATATGACTCAATTGAATCAATTTTAATATAAAATCAATAATATATAATATGAATATGAATCATTTTTTTTATTATAAAAGTTTTGTTAAGTAGGTATAAAAAATCAAACGCAAATCAAGCCTCCGCCAGTTTTTCTTAAAGTTATAACTGAGATCACATAGAACAATCGTAAAGTAATAATCGTTGGTTTCCTTTAAAATAAACATATTAGGTATGTTATTCATACGAATCATATCCGTTTACATAATTATAACTGAGATCAATTAACATTTTTTTTTATAAAACTTTTATTATGGATTATCATAAACAATTCTTAGATCGCATATGACGAGATCAATCAACTTTTATTTTTTACAAAAATTATAACTATGCCACTGGCTATAGAGCCGGTCATTTATTTTTAGTCATCGGACTAATATTGATACATGCAGGTCTTCCAAACCCGGGATTTTAGTATACTAATTAATCCCGGGATTAAAAGCTCCGTACTAGATACATGTCAATAGCTTTGCCGATCGCGTACTTATTATATAAAGTCAGAGCTCTAAAAAACTATCACATTTATGTCATTTATTAACTTGTATTAAAAACGCGTTCAATACAAGTTAATGAATCGATTTGGTAATTTTTGTTAATATTACATTTCAATAGACTAAGAATAGCATTCTTGGTCTGAGGTTGGATTTTTATCAGAGATCAGATACTGGTATTATTTTTACGTATTTATTTGGTTTATTATTTCCTATTTAATCGGACAATCCAATAATACGAAGTATGATTGAGCTCTTAAAATGTGACATGAATTGTGATTGAGTTCTTAAAAAAGAGCATATATTGTGATTTTTATAATAATAGAAATAAACAAAAATTGTAAGACATAATTATCTATTATACAAGTAATAAGGAGAGGAAAGACTTAGGTTTTTTTTATATATAAAGTTTTATACTTGTTAATACTTAAGATAGACGACTTTAATAAGACGTTATTATACGATTACAATTAGAGATCGGAACTGGGAATAAGCAAAAATCACAAATTAGTTCAGTATCTTTATTCAATTTATTAAATTATATAAATTGAATATTAAATTATATAAATTGAATATTAAATTATTATTTATTTATTAAATTGAATAAAGATACTGAACTAATTTGTGATTTTTGCTTATTCCCAGTTCCGATCTCTAATTGTAATCGTATAATAACGTCTTATTAAAGTCGTCTATCTTAAGTATTAACAAGTATAAAACTTTATATAAAAAAAAACCTAAGTCTTTCCTCTCCTTATTACTTGTATAATAGATAATTATGTCTTACAATTTTTGTTTATTTCTATTATTATAAAAATCACAATAGGAACTTTATAAAAATGCTTACATGTAAAATGTACCTTACATTACATGAATTAAACCGTAATACTTTTATAAGCAAAATACGTATCGCAAGTAAGTAAAGTAGACATAACAAATATAATACTTCTAATATATTCTTGGATTGCAACTAGGCCTACTTCAATGCACATATCAATCGTTTCTACAAAATAATTTACCTCATATTGAATATTATTATTATTATTATTTTTACACTTATTTATTATCGTACGTCTCGGAATACCGAATTGGCGTTCAGCATCTCTGGAAGATAAGTTGTTGGCTGCAATTGATTCGCACGCGATTTTCAGCATCTCCTCGGTGTAATTTCTATAACATCTGCTACCCATTTTACGCCTTGGCTTTCTTTGCCGAATCCTTGATTTATGTTTCTGAAATTTTAAATCAAATAATCCTTTACGCAGTACAACAACCGAACAAATACAACAAGCAAATATTAGGAAATCTTTTTGTCATGACAGGTTTAGTTTGAAAAATGTGAGTTGACTTTTATATAAAATAAATAATATTCTATTATACAAATTATATATTATATATTCTATTATAAAAAAAAGAATAATTTTTTTTTATAAAAAACAATAAACCCGACTGCACACTATAAAGAGGAAAACAAGCCCCACAAGAATTTATTAATTGTAAGTATCGCAAGCGACCAACATTACAGAGGGTTACTTATAGATAGGTATTTTCGTTCTTTGGTTGGTGGTGGTCAAGCTGGTTGGCAGGAGGGGGCCTGCGATACTTACAATTAATAAATGCTTGTGGGGCTTGTTTTCCTCTTTATAGTATGCAGTCGGGTTTTTTATTTATAACTTTTTAGTTGTTTTTATTTAACGATAATTCTTTCAAATTGAAAGTAAACAAAATATTTGTATCCTTTAGACTTTCGGGATAAAATGTGTCTATGACACTTCCGTGATCAATACGAATCTAACGATACCTCATACGTCAAAATCCATCAAGCCGTTTAGGCTACATACAGGAGGCCACAAATAAACACACATACACACAAACTTACATACTTACTTACATACACTCGAAAAACATTACCCTCCTCCTTTGACAGTCGGGTAAAAAAAATAAAAAAATAAAAATAGAATAAAAATAAAATAAAATAAAACTAATATAAAATATTATAAAAATAAAATAAAATATAAATAACATGAAAAAATCGAACAAAAATAGAATTAAAAAAAACTAATGTAAAAATATTATAAAATAAAATATGCACTCGAAAGTACCAAGCCTATTCGTCAATAAAACACTTCCCTTATCTTATATACTTATGCAGTTAGTAAAAAAAAGTCTTAGGTGAACCCTAAGGCGTTTTGAATGGTGGGCAATGTTGGCTTCGGTCGGGTTGAACATTTCAAGGTTATCTTGCCCGGCGTCACAATTTCTTATTTATTATGATAATACTACTCAAAATATTATTAAAGTAATGCACACGTTATATTAAATAACAAGTATTAAAATATACTCACTTTTGGCTTCACCATTTTGTACAATTCACTTATAAACAACTCCTTGATTTGGCCCGCGATAAAACACACTTAACTTGACGAGTTCTGACAGGCTACTGAGCGAACTCAGGATCAAGTCCGACACGCAGTGTGGCCACAAACATAATCTATTTTCTACTAAAAATAGTAGTGTTGCCATAAATATTTACATTTTTACTTCACAAATGAATATGTTTACGAATCGTTTTTCGGGCAAAGATTCCCTTGTTGGCAATGTTGGCGTATTTGACACGGTAATTTGATGGTTTACTATACATTTAGCATCACTACGTTATCAATTTGAACATGAGTCATCATGCCTATTATTCGTAGGTATTCATCATGTTTCATCTGACTGTCGGGGCATATACTATGCGAGAAGGAGCGGGGCAGCAATAGACGCATCAGCGCGGCAGGTGCGGGGCGCGCGGGTGATTTCTGATTTTTCCCTGGCGGTACGCCCCCTCTTAATTAGTACAATTATATTTATATGTCAGTAACTAAACGCGTTTAGTTTTAGGTCTACCTTTATTTATCTAACATTAATAAAATTATCATACTCGGCCGGAATCACACCAAAATTACCTTTCTATTCTCACACTGTTTTATTAGAAATGTATAGTTTCGTACTAGCCAAAATAAGGAAAAACAAATAATAAAAGACTGAATTGACGACCACTTTAGCCTAGTTGGTAGTGACCCTGCCTACGAAGCGAGAGGTCCTGGGTTCGAATCCCGGTAAGGGCATTTATTTGTGTGATGAGCACGAATATTTGTTCCTGAGTCATGGATGTTTTCTATGTATTTAAGTATTTATTTATCTATATAAGTATGTTTATCGTCGTCTAGTACCCATAGTACAAGCTTTGCTTAGTTTGGGACTAGGTCGATTTGTGTAAGATTGTCTCCCTAATATTTATTTATTTTATTTTATTTAATTATATTTATGTCCCTTGTGACGTTTATTTATATCGTTTTATGAGGTCAATTGTATGTACATAATATGTTAGCAATAGCATGAATTTCAAAAGAACATTCAAGTATAAGTAGTCACACCGTCACCTAAATAAAGTCTTTTAGCCTCGTTTTATTATAAACCATTTTGGTGTTTGTTATGTGAGCCTTTTATGTCTGAAATAATTGAATTATGATTATTATAAAAATAAATTATCGATTTTATCTAGTTAAATTACGTAAATACCACATGTACTACCTAAAGAACGTCAGGTGCGCAACAAGGTCGCAGCTGTATTTGAATTTTAAATGAGATAGATATCTATACTATTGTTCAGTAGTCACTCATTAGCGTCAGACAGAACATGAGCTAATGAGCATCATATTTAGGCAGGACATTTACATAGGAAATACCTCGTTATAATTATAACACTGTTACTACTACAACTCCAAATCAGTAACCAAATCGTTACAATCGTCCTTACAAAATTTTAAGAATCTTCAATTTTTTCTTCGAAGATAGGATCTTCAAACGAAAAAGAATACTTTTCGAAATCGGTCAAACCGTTTTAGAGTAACAGGGGAACAAACATAAAAATAAAGATTCCAAACGAACGAATTGAGAACCTTCTTCCTTTATGAAGTCTGTTAATGAAGGATCAGCTACGTGCCTATGACTGTTCTGCAGTCAAATGTGGTCAGAGGCTACGGCGTTTGCTTACCATCAGGCAGTGCGCTTGTTCGCCACCTCTGAGCTATTATAAACAGAAAACGGAATTGGAGCTTTTTTAGGATGCAATCCCGATAACGCTAAGATGACAACAGATATCCCATCGCCGGGATATCCCGGTTTATACGGTCGTTTGGATCGCACGTGCGAAGGTCGGCGGGAATACGTGATATCGACACTTTATCGCCATTCTGTCATAAACTGGGTCGTACATCTCGATATGCACTGGTTTTAAGGTTCAGTACCTAAGTAGAGGGTAACGGGAGAGTAACATCTTATAAAACCTACCAAGAAGGTGGTTGCAACGAACCACGGACTTAATACCGGTAGATACTAATCGATAAAATAACTTCCTCTATCCGCGATAATAATGTTTTTGGTATATCAAAATTGTATGAAATGTAATGAATTTTATTTCACTAATCTCTACTTTTGCAGGCGTACACGCTTAAGTAAATTATATTGCTCTACAATTTAGAACTACGATAGCCTAGTGGATCAGGCATGCGGCTGCTAAGCGGCGGTTGCGGGTTCGAATCCCGGCTCGTACCAAAGAGTTTTTCGGAACTTATGTACGGAATATTTACCGTTAGCTTTTCGGTGAAGGGACACATCGTGGGAAAATCGGTCTAATCACAATACGGTCTAGTTTACCCTTTGGGTTGGAAGGTCAGATGGCAGTCGCTTTCGTAAAACTAGTGCCTATGCCAAATCTTGGGATTAGGTGTCAAAGCGGACCCCGGGCTCCTGTAAGGGCATAACCGGGAATAACGCTAGGAGGATGATGATTGCTTTGCAATTTACAAAATACCAGCAATGCTAAATAATAAGTAAAAATGCATGATACAAATTATAAAGGCATGTACCCATTTAAACTATAGAAACGTTTGTCTAAATTGTGTTTAGGTAATGGCGCTAAAATATTGGATGAGTGGGTTAGAATAAAAAATATTTTGTGGTTTGCGATTGAAAATAAAACCTGTTAAATATTGCGCCGGCATCTGTCATTCCACAGAAAACTGTCAAACTTCTCATACAATCTGATTTTAACGAACAGAACAAGATTACCGAAGATTTGATGTTTCAACGCCTTAATATTCGTTGTGGCTTTATTTTTTGTCAAACTACCTAAGTCCCTATTTTCTTCTGATATTGTTATTTTTTCGTGTTCTAGCAGAACACATGCATTTTAATTGATGTGAATTAACTAAACCATGGTTGCAAATTAAAGTAGATCATCCCGAGATAGTTGACTTTATTATTTATTGTAATGTGCCTACGCCATGTCCAAGTTTATCTACCCCATCCGTTCCCCCTTAAGATACACTATATACCCTTCAACTTCAATAAATCCAGTAATTTCAACTCCGCAGTCCCAAACAACTCTGACTAAACCTCGCTTACACGCGATTCTAACCCTAATCCCTAAACGCCTAAATCATACAATAGCGTACATATTTTGAACTACTTTACTCACTTCGGGTCTTCGGTACTTACTGACGCTACAGAAGGACTGTGAGTGACGGTAAGCGAACTTTATAAAGGTCACTCGCGTCCAGGCTTACGTACTTTGAAAAGGCCAGTTGGAATCGTAGGAACTATTGCTAGGTGCTTATAAAAAGGTTTGGTGGAAAAAATATTTTAGTAAAATAGAAAACCGGCCAAGAGCGTGTCGGGTCACGCGCAGTGTAGGGTTCCGTAGTTACCTGTCTGTCTTAGTTACATCGACGTGCGGTGCGGTTGTGTCGGCCGAATTTGTACGAAATTTGGCCTCTCCAAGTACACATCCGGGTTCGAATCCCGGTAAGGGCATTTATTTGTTACTGAGTCATGGATGTTTTCTATATATTTAAGTATTTATTTATCGTCGTCTAGTACCCATAGTACAAGCTTTGCTTAGTTTGGGACTAGATCGATTTGTGTAAGATTGTCCCTAAAATATTTATTTATTTATTATTTATTACATCAAGTTGACCGACTATTACTCGGTAACTACTTATGCCTACTTGTCCGTGATAGTTTTCCCCTTAAATTCATTATATGTATTACTACCAGGATTTTTTTCACATCCCCAGGTAGCTATTTAGCCAGCATGGAGGGACACACATGACTCGAACAAAAATTAGGGCTTCAAAGCCCAATGTCTCGCAAATTAATCACTTATTTGAAAAATGGTAGAAAAAAACCATATTATTTTGAACTAGCTATCGAACGATACCCCACACCATGGGTTTAACGAGAAAAAAAAATACATCCCCGCTTTAGGTGTAGAAGAAGTACGATAAAAAAATTTTTTTCAAGATTTTATTGTACTGTTTTGTCGGCGTGATTGATTTATATACCCATGCCGAATTACAGTTTTCTAGTAGTAATGGTTACTGAGCTAAGCCGGAGACGGACGGACAGATGGACGGCGGACATGGCTAAACTATAAGGGTTCCTTGTTGACTACGGAACCCCAAAAAGCTATAAACTTTACCTCTTTATAATATCAGCATTTTATATAGCTCCTCTATCTTGTTTTAGAATCTTAGCAATCGAACACAATACAACTTCATTCATCTTCACCCTTTTTTAAACAACCTCAGGGCAAACGGCTATATAATAAACAATTTAAACCAATTGTTCTTCAACCATCAATACCTACTGTTTTCCGAAGGCCGAAGGACCACAAAACACGTTGTATACGCCTTGGTAAGTCTAAGACACATACATCTCTTTAATACCATAGAGGAGACCGTTCAAATGGCATTGAGGTAAATACCATACTATCGGCATCTAATTTCATCCCTATAAATCAGTATATAATAGCCCAAACTATTGTTTATTGTGTTGGTTACCTTGGGTTCGCACGATTTGTTGACTAGGTACCTTTGAATTCAGCTTTTGAAGATTGTTTTAAGTACAATATGACGCCCAGTCGGCCTAGTGAGTCACCCTGCCTGCGAAGCTTAAGGTCCTTGGTTTAAATCTCGGTAAGGAAGGGCAATCTGTGTGAAAGCACGAATATTTTGTTACAGAAAGTCTATCGGTAATCCCAAACAGTGGAATAATCTAAGAGTTTGAGCTCCATTGAGTGTGAGGGACCAATTGGGGTGAGAGTAGAAGCATGGTACAGGCACTGAGATTTTTATCTCTGCCGCTAAACCTAGCCTAACTGAAAAGATTCCGAAACAAACTCAGCTACGCTGGCCTAACTCTGACTGATCGCAGATCGAACGACTTATAGACCATATAAAGAAAAATAAGCAGTCCCCGACCACGCAGCGGCAGGGTTATCAGGATGTAGTGGGTAGGCTTGTAGGAGGGGCTACTCTATAAAAAGCTACAATATCCGACGACGATTCTGTGACATGGCGAGTAGTTGCCGCCATTAAATAAGCAATCCTCTAGTGTCAGGCAGCAGTAGCACTAGTACCGACTGGAGAACGAAGATAGGAATCTGGAAGGGCTCTTGTTTGGACATCACGGAGCCGGTGAACCTCGGTTCGTGTACTGCGGTGTGGAAGGCAAGGGGGAAACCACCACATTATGCTTCCTCAAAAAAGGAGTAATGGATTACTCCACCGACAAGAGCCAAGCTCTTAAATAAATGATGATGATGATGAAAGGAAAATAACGCTATCGTTATTCTGAAATTTGTCAATATTTTATTTGTTATCACACCGTTTATCTCTTTGAATCGAGATCTGATTTCCAGAACAATCGATCTTGCGCTGCCCGCCTCCAACTCTTTCCTGCAATCTTGACCATCACTCAGTCTACCTCAATGTGGGTGTTCCCACTCTACGTCACCCAGTACGCAGTCGATCCTTTTATTAAATTTTTCGTAGGTGCCTTTACGCATCCCGCCCGGCCGCGGAAGCCAGGGCAGGTATGTCGGACTCCCAGGAACAGCACGGACTACCGACTAAAACCCCACGGTGTTCCGTCTCATCACTACGGGCACGCCGAAGCACTCTTCCGCGAAATACGCGGTCGATCCTGACCTTACTGTCATTTCGGCGTCTTGTAAAGTGGCTGTAGGGTTTTGGCTTACCTGTCGGGCATCCGATGGGTAAGCCGCTGCATCAGCCAGGCCTGCGACAGTGCTGGCGGGACCAGCCCCGTGCCCAGCGCGGCCAGCGTCGCGATCATTTGCTGCAGCTGGAAGCAAAACAATGCCGTTACACATCACCGTCAATGTCATATTACATGCGCCTATGAATGTCTATAACTAGGTACCACTGGCTCGGAAAGAAAACCTCTGAAGTGGCGTAAAATACTCGGTGAGGTATAATTTTCAAGGTTCCGTACACAAAGGGTAAAACGGGACCCTATTACTAAGACTTCGCTGTCTGTCCGTCCGTCCGTCCGTCTGTCACCAGGCTGTATCTCAAGAAACGCGATAGCTAGACACTTGAAATACATACATATTTCTGATATAACAAGAAATACTGAAAACAAAGTAAAATAAATATTTAAAGGGTGCTCCCATACAACAAACGTGATTTTTTTGCCGATTTTTATAGATAATGGTACGGAACTATTCATGCGCGAGTCCGACTCGCACTTGGCCGGTTTTTCCATAACATAACAACACAAGTGAAAAAGGCTTTTAACATAAAAGTATAATATATAATTGTTGGTTTGTGTATGGGTCTTAACCATTCCGTTTTGTTTCTAGACGAAACTATAGAACAGAAATATCAATATAAAATGGATCTATTGTAGCAGAGGTTTTTATGTTTAGGCAACGAAATCCCATTTACTTCTAATTTTGTGACACTATTAGTTCTATTTCCTCAGGTTTCATGACGTACTTCCTTAAGTAGATAGGTACTGGTTTTGCGCATTAAACGCAAAACTTTTATTCGTGACACACACAAAACGACTAACAGTAAACATGAGAAACACGTCACGAAATCATTACAGCAGTCGGTATTCCATATAAATACGAAGTATACAAGTACATGAGCAGATAATCTCGATAGAGTCCAATCCAAAAGTTTTATGTTCAACTATAGGATATATAGCAGGAGAGAAAAACTCCTTGAAATGCAGGCTGATGTCGTGAATGAAAAAACACAGGCATTAGAAATATGGAAACTCTGTAATAACGCCAATCACCCGTTTTCGGCTGATCGTTGACTTTTGGGACATGTTGTACGAAAAAATGACAACTACATATGTACTTATTTCATATAATATTCTTCCAGTTTCAAAGGACGAAAATGTGTCGTAAAAATTATGTATTTACCTATTATCACCCGTACCTTCCATTCAACCGCTCTAACGTTATCTGGAATAGACACCGATTTTACCATTGTATACATGTTTACGATTGAACCTGCTGTTGTGTATAGTTATACCTATAGCGAGATAATGATGCCAGGGTTTTTTGTATAGGATTCCATCCCCGGGTTACAATTTTTAGACATAATGCTATTTCAATTTAGGTGAGCTTTAGTAAAGGTACCTACTTAAGTAGGTAGTAATTTTGATAAGAGTGTGTACGTGTCCTAAATTGCTCAGCTCATGTAATTCCCCACCAACTTAGGTACCTATACCGAAATAAACACAACGATAAAAGTATTTATAAATCCATTGTACATTTCCATGACACAAAATAAACGATAATTGTTGTGGTCTAAGTGTGAGTCGTCGAACTGAAATCAAATTATTAACCGAAGATTCACACAGGTGTAGTCACATGAAGGAATTATTTCGTTAATTTATAATACACAATGTGTCCATACAGGGTGTAACATAAATGGGGTGTAAACCGATCAAGGGCATAACAGGGTATAGTGTTCTCATAAAAAAAAGCGAAGAGAAAAAAAAATTGACGCGATTTTATTCACTTTTGTATGGAGCGTTGGCCGACTAGGGCGACCTGCTCCATACAAATGTAAAAATTAAAACGGCACAAAAATAAATTTTTATTTTTTTTCTTATCAGCACACGATACCTGTTATGCCCTTGATCGTTTCACACCCCATTTATGTTACACCCTGTATAATGGAAAAAGGTTATTGTATTTGAATATTTTTTTATCAAATTTTGGCACCCGCTATTTTGTTCTACTCGAAGTTCAGGAAGTCGGTCAAGTAACACATTGTACTTACTATCGCCGACACAGTAAACTGACCATACGTGCACTTTATGCGCATGGTAATAAGGTTCAATATAAATACAGGGGTCAGTTAACTGAGTTGGAATTTGTACGCACATTAGGTAGATCTAAATGTCAAATTTTATATGGAAAAATGACAGTTAATTAAATTGTCCTAAGGCCCGTACAACACATGTGACTAAAGAGTCTGGCAAACGAAAGCGTGACCTGAGTACACGCGGCTAATAAAAAAAAATACATGTGATATTACTAATTTTTTGCTTATTACGGATTCCTTGAATATTTTTAAGATTATCTGTAAACATAAGAAACGTATCATCATTATCGTTTTAAGTTTTGTTGAACAAGGGGATAAGCCTCTAGGTCTACGCTTATTGTCCCCCAAGGCTATGAAGTCAATCCTGACACATTGCACAGCTATGGAGTTTCTGAATAATGACATTGTCAACCAGAGGACAAAATAACATATTCTGTCACACGCAATAAGTAAATATGTATTTTTTTCCTTTGGTTGACATTGTCAATATTCAGAAACTTCATAGTTGCCCATCGGTCAGGATTGACTACATAGCCGCGGGGGACGGGTGCGTAACGATCAATACAAAAACTTTCGATATATTTTCACTGGATATAACGATTCAAGGATATAATGCACTTTTGATATAACAAAATTTGATATATTCTCATGTAATATAATTATCAACATATATAATAAACTTGTAATATAACAACTATTAATCTAACAGTCATAACGTATAACATACATGGGATATAATTTTGTTCAATATAAAACTCAGTTGGTATAATGTACTATTGGCATAATCTTGAATACTTACTACTTTAATTTCTTACCTATTTTACTCTAAGGCAGGTTGGTGTAGGTACGACGACGAGTAACCACTGACACACAACAGTATAATAGCCACGGATACTTGTAACAATGGTATTAATTGTACCATTGTAGGTTAGGTTAGGGTTGGCTTACATTGTGTTTAGGTTAGGTTAAAATAATTCACGTGTTTGAAAAATAAAATTATATCATACAAAACATTGTACTACTAATACTTATATCCAATATACATTATATCCATTAAACGTTATATCAAAAATGTATTATACTATTTGAACATTATACACCTTAAAATTATACTGATTGTTGTTATACCAAAAGTTTACTAGGTCCATTGTACCACTAATACTTATATCCAATATACATTATATCCATTAAACGTTATATCGAAATGTATTATACTATTTGAAAATTACACACCTTGAAATTATACTGATTGTTGTTATACCAAAGTTTACTATGTCCCTTGATTGATTATAACCAATGAAATTATATTAAATGTTGTTATATTCAGTGAAACTATATCAAAAGTTGTTATACCATTCATTACACACCCGCGGGGGACTTCTAAGAGTTGCGGCATCTTGATATATTTGTGGGTGAATGGTGAAAACAAGTTAAGTTAGTTAGTTAAATTATATCAACAGATTGGTGTTTCGAAAATATCATGGAAATGACTCTAGCGTCACAGTCCTTCAGTAAGGAAGAATTTTGACCGAAGGGAGTCAAGTTCCGACGTTTCCACGGTTGGTTACTTGACACCACGAAGTTGAGTAACACATCACAGTTATAGTGTTTTGTTATGTTTTTATTGATATGTATGATAATAAGGTATGTGTAAATATGAGCCTTTCTTGCCAGAGTTAAATAAATAAACAGTATATATAACTGGTGACTGACGAGCACTCTAAGAAGCCGCACCTACATAAGTTCCGAAAAACTCATTGGCACGAGCCGGGATACGAATCCACGACCACCGCATGCCTGAACCACTAGGCTATAAATATTAAGTGAATCTTTATTCATAATGTCGTCTGTCTTGTCCAATACCAAGTACGAACAGGATAGAATTTTAATGGCAACTCTTCTTACAATGTCACACGATCCGTGATCGATACAACGTAATGTAAACAAAACCTAATATTGAAGTTTTTTGCAATGTATTTACAGTTTGCAATTCGATTTGTTCACGTAACTTCCATTTTCATCTCGATCCCGTGGGGGATACGTATGTTTGGTATTCACGGTTGTTTTTCTGTGTCTGATAATTTATCGAATCGTATCGATTGATCTTAGTATCCATAATATAAATTCGTAAGTGTTATTATGTAAAAAGTTTTTAGTTTAGAACATGAACATGAAAGCACTTACTTGTCAATTTACTGCAAAGTAAATTGACAAGTAAGTGTAAATGACAGCTCTTCATACTTTGTTTAGTACGGCGTCATACACCTATTATTACATTGAAGGTTTGTATTTTGGAAAATTAATTGCGCGGTTAATTTACATAATTATGATTTGCAAATCATCATCATCATCATCATCATCATCATCAGCCTATATACGTCCCACTGCTGGGCACAGGCCTCCTCTCATGTATGAGATGCCGGTAACACACTGTATACACCTTACCAAATATTGGTTAGTGCCTGCCATGCGAATTCGTATGTAGGTGCAAAAGCTAGCAACTTTTTGCTTACTGAAAATATTTTTATATAGTACCTAGATCAAAATTAATTAAAATTAAAGCAAAAGCAAGCAAATTAATTGCTTGATAGTCTTACACTCTACAGTGTTTTGAGTATTCAGAGTCCGTAAAAAAATGTGTCGCTGCAGTGTGGCGTCATACGGTATGTCGCACATTAACTTTTAACTTGATATTAATTCTTTCAACATTGTATATTTTTTCGAGATGAGACTTTAAAATAATCAGATACTTACCCCGTTTATTGTTTTTTGTTTGGCACTCGGTTTTAAGTACTCTCTACATGACTTAAACAGTTGTTACGTCACTAATTACGACGAGCCTTTGCTTACCGGCGGTATTATGTTAAAAAAAAACACTGTCTCTAAATTTTTACAGACCTAGTTTACATATTCTATTTCGTTGTGTCTTTGAATTAATAAAAACTAACCAAAATAAATGAAACCTACCTCGTCAGCTCGTGTCATTTAAATAACAGAATCTTCACTCAAAAACACAAACAAAAATTTCGGTATTGTGAACCCCCAAAACAAAATGATTTCACTGATTTGCGAGTGTTAAATAATCCTTAAATTAAAGTCGTCCTCCAAACCATTGTTGTTCGCCTGTTGGTTAATAACTAACTGTCTAAAACACAATAGTCACAAGACTAAATGAATATAATCATGTTTTTCCTATGTGACTTGTCATAATTTAAGGTAAAACTGTAATTTAACATTGTTTTTTCATGCCCACGTAATAAAGTCCACGTTTCGCATGTAGTTAATACAACGTCGTAATTACGTCTTTTAATAATGAATAAAGCAGTTGACGTAAAAGTTTTGTTTACGATTTAACCCCTTTTGGCCTAGGTATCCCTTTTAAATTTTTATGGTGCAGAATTTTTAAGTCAACACAATAGCAGGAGACTTGACGTATGATTTCTTGCTTTGCATGTTAAAGGGTTCAGTCAAAGAGGTAAATAAATAAATAAATTGATAATGGCATACAAATAGACATCTTTATGTAAGTATTATAGTGTAAAGACTGACATGTTAGTAGTTACAAAACTTACAAAAAATCCACAGCTACCCGCTACGGCCATAATATGTTTATCCTACTAATACTACTAATATTATAAATGCGAAAGTTTGGGTATAGATGTTTGGATGTTTGTCACTCAATCACGCTTAAACGGCTCAACCGATTTGAATGAAATTTTGCGCAAGGATAGTTTATACTTAGCCGGGATTAAAATAAAGAATAGTTTTTATCTCCGGTCCACGCAGACGAAGTCGCGGGCGGAAGCTAATAAGATAGGTAATAATTGGGTAAGGACCAAATTCTTGGCCAGTAGTTAGCCTAATTAATTGATAGTAGTTAAAAAGTGACACGAAAATTAGCCATACATTTTCTATGGTTGATTTTCGTGTCACAACGGAACTTTTTAACTACTACCAATTAACGACACTAACTGCTGGCCAAGAATTTGGTCCTCACCCAATTATGTTTATTGTTTAAAATATGTCAGGATACAAGTACTTTATCAAAGTCAAAGTATTTATTTGCTAAACATAGGTTATACAGATGTTATAAAATGACAGCTTGGTATCACTATGTCTTACCCGAAGGTGTAACAAAATATAGAATGAAATAGGCTTAAATTAATATGATACCACAATTTTCATGCATCGTGCTTTCTTTTATGATCTTCTTAAATGCTTTTGCTTAAAAGTACTTCTCCTTTTTACCCGTCTGCCGACTGAGAGGATGATGGAAGTTATAGGGTAAGTAAGGGTAAGAAAAGGGTTACTTATTTATACTGGGCGTCCTATGCGTATCCTATGCTCCTGCGGAACACTCATGCACAAAAGAAGTATCTACCTAGGGCGGCACATCGTGCACCCGGAAGAGGTACAACACATCACCGCCCAAAGAATCTGGAATTTCCTAGAGGCAACGGGACTTGATGGTGAAATCTAAACAAAGGGCTGTCACAATAGATCACTTGCAGATCGAAGCGGCATTCAAAGGCCCACAATATAACAATAATAATAATAATAATATACTGGGTGGTTCCGCAAGTCGACATCCAGTGTGCCTATTTTGCGCGAATTGGTAGGCTAGTGTTACTAACCACCCCAGCACCTCCAGAAATTTAGTGAGTGCCTTGGTGATGCTGACTGCCTCCCATAGTGTCTTCGGAGACCCTAGGTGTTTTTTCCTGTATACTTCTACCTGCTTACAGTCCAGTAGAATGTGTTTGGTTGTTTTTTCTTCTTCTATGCACGCTCTGCACATGAGGCTATCTGTGATACCTAAGTTGTAGAGGTATAAGAAAGGGTAAGTACCTGCGCAATGGCCTACTGTTTGTAACTCTCAACCGCTACAGCTACAGGGTAACTGAGATAAGTAAGGGTAAGCGAGGGTAAGTAAGGGTAAGCGAGGGTAAGTACCTGTGCAATGGCCTGCGGACTCTGGGCCTGTAATTGCATCTGCAGTAGGTGCTGCAACAGCTGTGGGGGTGCGGCGGCTGGACTCTTTGCACCGGAGACAGAGCTACTGTCCGACTCTGAGGCAGGACTCTGGAACAAAGGAAATTAATGGTTAGTCTACAATATCGCGAGCTCTAGTTTAAGGGATCGCGATTCGCTTGTAAGTACAGGTATACGAGTATAGCCTTTCGAGGAACGCTCTGCCGAGATGGAACCGTTTTGTGGCTATACAATATGCCTGACGTTATTTTTGAATTATGTGTTGTCATGTTTTTATCCTACTAATATTATAAATGCGAAAGTTTGGATGTTTTGATGTTTGGACGTTTAGCCGTTTATGCGTGATTGACTAACAAACATCCAAAGTTTGTTACTCAATCACGTTTAAATGGTTCATCCGATTTGGATGAAATTTTGCACGAAGATAGTTTATAGCCTCCAGGCTTAAAATAAATTAAAATAAAAAAAAGTTTTTATTCCGAGTCTACGCAGACAAAGTCGCGGGCGGAAGCTAGTCTGAAATAAATTATGCTTGTTCTAATTCTAAATACCTTTCCCCTTCATAACAGCTAAATGAGTCTAGTATTAAATCAGATGTTTTTGTAAATTTATTGAAACTTAAAAAAGCACTTAAACAACAAATGGCGGGCTTAATGCCAAATAAAATCCTCCAACAGAAAATCAAAGGGCTATTATTAGCAGCAAAACAAAACCTAAAAAGTGAGTAGTAGAATAAGACCTTAAAAAGAAGATAAACTAGAAAGAACCTTACGGAAAAAACCGCCAATTGGTGATTTAGAAAACAAAACAATAGCTTTAAATTACTGCCATGATTTCCAGCCAATCAAAACGTCCTCAGCGACGATAGTAATTATATCTGATTCGAACATTAAGGTCATACGCAAACTGACTTCAATGTCTCTCAAAGTCAGTTTAGACTCGAAGGTTCGATCGCCGTCTTATAAAAAGAGGTACTTCATCTAATATCTAATCTGTAAGGTACGTAAGTAATGATCTTACGTCAAATTGCGATTGACAGAATTAAATATACATCAGTTTTGTGTATATGTTAAAGAAAAAAACCTGAATTTTACCTCAAGCGTTTAAAATAAACGAACGCAAAGGAGGCCTTGTGACACCCTAAGCTTCGGATCTCCAACTTATTAAAAAAGGGAGAGTCGCCTAGTGCCTGATCTCTGCGTAAGGTAAAATGATTGGGTTCAAATTTGTATTATGCAAAGGTACTTTGCTGGTTCTAAATTGACTTCTTACCTATACTAGGTAAACATTATGAAGCTCGAAATATCTGTATGCGAACAAGGTATTACGAAAAGTATCTAACTGGGTGCAAATAGAGTAAACAAATTTTCCCAGATATGAGATCTAGCTAGATCGATGACCCCGTGAACCTACTTGGGTAATTTCACCCATAACTACAACTAGAAAAATTTAAAAACCCCCGAAATTTTCATTTCAAAGTCCAATATCTCAAAAACGCTAAACAGATTTTCATAAAACATGGCTAATAACACTCGGGATAAAATTATCTATGACACAAAAACCTCATTCAAATCGGTCCATCCGTTAGGGAGCTACGCTACCACAGACAGATACACAGATACACCGACACATAGACACGTTAAACTTATAACACCTCTCTTTTTGCGTCGGGGGTTAAAAATATTTAAAGCCGTTTTGGAGAACGTGATTAGAAAAACTGTTAGAATTATGACTTGCAAATTTTCATTGCGGCCCACTTGCAGAATATAATGAATTCAACTCATTTATCTATGTACAAATATTGCTCGTTTTGGTCTCCCCTGCCTCTCCTTCCAAATCTGAAGGAAAAATAGAAGGAAGAAAGGACATGGGAAGACCAAGACGTGCGTTTATGGACCAAGCTAAACAGAAAGTTTATAACGTACGAAGAGCTCAAAACAGTGTCAGAGAGAAGAACAGAATGGCAATTACTCCACCGAAAAGAGCCCGGCTCTTAATCTTACGATGATGATTACTTGTTTAATAGTATAGGATAGGATTAAGGGCTGGATTAACCTCTAAGCTGCAACATATACCTACAAAAAACATTCCATTATATGAGTGACGCACTTCATTCACCTTGCTGCCCGCTAACCAGGCCCACCTTGAATATTAACTAGCACTTGTACTAGCGTTAGACCACGTGAATTAGGAACCAAATTAAAAGGTCTTAAGTGGATATCCACTTAACCATTAGTTTTGTGTCCTCCTTGATCGAGTCCTTTTGTGTAAATCATGATGCATCACCTCCACCATTTTACAAGCTTTTATTTAACCTACAATTTTTGTTAGGGTTTGCAACTCAATTTTGAAGCAGGTATCTTCGAAATTTAGGGTTTAAGTAAGTATAAGGTGTCACATTCATGCACGAACACACACAAGTGTCAGATGAATAAGTGACTTAAGCATCTCACGTAGATTTTTGTATTTAAGCCAGTATAGCTCAGATGTGTTATCGGTTAGGGTCCTAACATTAATAAATATTTCCTAATACGCGTAAGGGAAATATATAGGTTTACCATTGTCAAGTATAATTGACGACCGGTTTAGCTTAGTAGGTAGTGACTCTGCCTACGAAGCTCTCTAGCTTCGTAGGATTCGAATCCTGCTAAGGGAATTTATTTGTTTGATGAGCACGAATATTTCTTTCTGAGTCATGGATCTTTTCTATGGATTGAAGTAACGTATTTATATATATATATATATATATATGTTTATCGCCGTCTTGTACCCAGAGTACAAGCTTTGCTTAATTTGGGACTAGGTCGATTTGTGTAAGATTGTCCGCAAAAGTACTGATTATTTATTTATTTACTCGTAGGTAGCTATTTGGGAAAATTCTGATATGTTGTTAATATTAGGTTGTAATTTATACCTAGGAACAGCAGCAACTTATAAAGTAGCTACTATATCTTAATACTGGGTAAAACATAAAAAACGTCCGCTTTGAACACAACGACTTATGTATCACATAGGCTAGTAAAAACAAGTCATTTAGAATATTTTAATTAGAATACGTTAATGTTTTCCTCTGAATAATTAGCCGCCATTTGCTTCCCTGACTAACAACTAGTTTGACTACTGTAAATTACCAATAGGAAGGACATTCTTGAATACATTTACCCCCTTATTTAACAAGCTTCTGTTTTTGCAGCATTCTTATCTATAATATAAGTTATATATAAACACACAACGTTAAACGACGATGAAAACAAACGAATACAAGAGCTATTTATTACAATTAAAAAAAGACAGCCGTTTAAAAACAAGAACGTGGAGTTTTTTTTAATAAATACTTAATAATGTACCTACCTATTTTCATGACAATATTGTGAATTATTTGTTTTTATTACCAGGTGAACGTTTTGAAAATTTTACCAGTTTAATAAAATTGGAAATGCAAAAGTTGATGTTTTTTTAAGAATGAGAGAAGCGTTTTGATGCTTTATGCAACAATATTTATACTTACTTTAATGTTTAGTGCCTTTGCTATATTTGTTTAAAGTAATTGAAATATGGTTAATACCTACTTAAACAAATTAAAAACTCATTTTATAAGCCATGATTTACATTAAAATTTATTTCAAAGCGTTTTAGATCGATAAAAATCATATTTACGCTATAAAATAACATGAGCAGCAATACACTTTTATAGTATAATAAACCTACTTTGGGGCCAAGTGCCCATTATTTTCTAACGTCCGTCTGGCAGCTGCCATTATTTGAACTTGAACAAAAAACAGGTCACATAATTTACCGGTCGCCAAATGGTAGGGTACACATTCTAATTCTAAACGGCCTCGGCCAATGGCGGGCGAGGACTAGTAAGATGGCGGCGTGGGAACCGGTTAATGGGCCGTTTGAATTTAGAACAGTTTTTTTTACTGCTTGGTAGGTCATTTTTGACAATAAAAGATGTTGCGAGTATTTATAATTTTATATGTATTAAATTAGCTATATGAAATGTAAAACACGTTTTAACGATAGATAGGGTTCGAACTAGGGCTGTTAGAATCAAGAATGGTTTTTATAATGCACTTTTGTCTCTTAATTTTGAAAGACGACGAGGTATGTTTTAGCTACAGGATTTTTCCAAATTGATAGTTTTTTAGTAATAAATAATGATTAGGTTTATTGCTTGAAAATTTATCGTAGAAAATTTTATTTAAAGTAATATTATATTGACACAATTGTATTTCCCTTGGATAAAATTCTACGAAGTATTTTATTCATAAATATTGTACTTTTGAAGTTTGATAACTATTCTCAGCATTAATTTCATCGGTTGTTGTAACAGTTTTATGTTGTTTGATAAAATTAAACATATGTATATTTACAGGACTTTTTGTTTTTCTTATTATTGACTGACTGACGACCGCTGTATAAATAAAATAAATAAATAAATATTTGCGGACAATCTTACACAAATCGACCTAGTCCCAAACTAAGCAAAGCTTGTACTATGGGTGCTAGACGACGATAAACATACTTATATAGATAAATACATACTTAAATACATAGAAACATCCATGACTCAGGAACAAATATTCGTGCTCATCACACAAATAAATGCCCTTACCGGGATTCGAACCCAGGACCTCTTGCTTCGTAGGCAGGGTCACTACCAACTAGGCTAAAGCGGTCGTCTAAAGGGTCTATGAAGGGTCTGGGTTTGAATCGCAGTAGGTAAGGGTAATATTTGTTTTATAAGTAATTATCAATATTTGTTTCTGAGTCTTGGATGTTTTGGTAGGTATGTAGGAGTTTATATTTATTATACGTTTCGTTGTCTAGTACCCATAACACAAGCCCTATAGTGCTTATTACGGCGTTAGTTCGATTGTTTAGCGAAGGTGGTTTGCCAGGATCGTAGCAAATGGAGATCCGTGATCTCTGCCTACCCCTCTGGGAAAGAGGCGTGATTGTATGTATGTATGTATGTATGTATGTATGTATGTAGTTCGATTGGTGCAAGATTATACCATAATTTAATGATTTATTATTTCATTATCGTTGTTTAGTTGTTTTTATTGCAACATAGGTTAAAATTATATTTTACCATTATATTATTTTGTTGTGGACGATTTACTATTAACTTTAGTTACATGTTTTTTTAAACCGTTTACTTTGAAATTACCTACGTTGTTTGATCTTTGGAACTGCGTTAACATAAAGTAGTTAGTAATTTATGTGTTTATTCATCTAGCCTAGGCCACCTGCGTCATGCCTAACACAGGAAACTAATTAACAAATAGTTAAAGGGTGAATAACTAGGTTTTTAGCCTGTTAGATTTTCCATAGAATTGAATTTATAATCTAGGAGCAAACTGTTTTCCTACTCAACATTCCAATTATTTCTTATTTTACATTAACTACTGTCTATAACGTAATTAACTAAACATATAATTCGTAACGTTATTAACTACGGGCGGGTTGCAACATCCCGCATTTAGTGAATAACAACTCAATCTATCAACTCTGCCCGCCTGTCTCTTTACAAGCTTTTATTTAACACTAGCGACCTGCCCCGGCTTCGCATGGATCCTATATTGTACATACAAACCTTTCTATTGAATCATTCTATCTATTAAAAAATACCGCATCAAAATGTGGTCTGTAGTTTTAAAGATCTAAGCATACATAGGGACAGACAGCGGGAAGAGACTGTTTTTATACTACTACTATTTGTATTTTGTATGTCAGTTGTTCTTCAAATCGTGGAAGAATGTTTGATTTCTCGAATTCTACAGTCAAGTGCAATGCTACGAATGCGACAGTCAAAACTATCTATCGATTTAATTCTCATAAATATGTACCGGAACCTTAATAGGCCGACAAAAGAGCGAGCCCGTATTATTGCGCTGAACTGTACCATAGAGCTGGTCTCATTATGGAGACAGAAGTTGGCCATGGCATTTCTAAACTACACAAAATTTACTCTTGGTGTTTGTGCTCTTTAGAAGGCTCTTAAAGATATTAGTTAACTACTGGGGGCCTAGACAAGGTTACAATTGATAAGCGCTAACGCCAATAGAAAATAATGAAATGTATGGGAATGACAGTTGCCGACGAAACACTTTTAGTTGACATCTGCCATTCCCGTACATTTTATTATTTTTCTATTGGCGTTAGCGCTTGTCGATTGTAACCTTGTCTACAGCCCCTGTGCAGAAGGCGTAGCACGGTTGCCATTTTATCACTTATAGTTGTGGATAAGACATCCGTCACTCTCGCACTCGCGTACTTGTCAGAACGTGACGGATGTCTTATAATACAGCGATACAACCTTGCTACGCCTTCAGAAAAGTACAGTCAGCGATAAAATCTTGCAACAAAAAGTAGACTTTTGACAAAAACTTAATAATTATTTATTTATTTATTTGTTTCATGCAACAAGGCCTGTTTATATACACATTAACAACTAACATATTTACATAAGAATATAAAAAATAATATATTAAAAAGATACACTATGACTGCAACGTTACATTACGTAACTTCGTGGTTTTTATCTGTCAGAGGTACATACCTGTAACTAACTGTGTATGCCTACTTATAACTAAATCTGCCTATAAAGCTGTAATAATAATCTTTCTTAGGTAAAAACCTATAAATATTATTTGTACAACAAATGTACATAAATAAACAAAATAAATGCATTTAGTAATATGTACCTACCTACCTACTTAAAACATGTCTAAATCATTACCCCAAAAATAACCATAAATAATGACGTGTGACGTGTGCAGAATAGTATGGTACCTTAATAAGTAATTTTGTAAAAACTGAATTTAATACCTTAATAAATATTACTATAAAATTATGATCCATAAAAAAAATGTATATTTAATAATATACTGTGGGAAAGTCTAAATCAACTTCTTTAAAGAAACTTACTTACTTTGAGCAATAATTAAAAGCGAAACAAAAGAATAAATCATGTCTGGCGCTAAAATCTCACTTCCAAGTAAAAAGAGCATTTCAAATATCACGGCACCATACGTCATAAATGTTTACCAACATGACAATCGAACAAAGAAAAACGCTCAAAAACAACCAACACCCAACTAACCATGAAATCTCATGTGTTTCATGTTCCGTTTCACGCAAAACTCAAAGCACAAAGCTTTCATTACAACATTTCCGCTTAAACAAAAACGAAACGCGAGCGTGGGAATAGTGTTCGAAAATTCAATTTGGAATGTGGTATGTGAACGCGCGCGTTTTCTTTTTTTAAATTTCTTTTTTCGTGAGCTGCATAGATTAGTCAAGGCGTTTGTGCACTGAGCCTATTTGGTCGCACGTGGCGAAGGGGTGGGTCTCGAATTTTCCGAGGTTTCCACCCTCCACGGACCGCCCCTATAGGCTTTTCTGTCCGGCCTATGCTGTTTAACCGATTGGCTAGGGGAACTATGGAGTCGCTTCTCTTTTTGTGTTGGTTGTAGTTATTTTTTCCATTACGGACTATGAAATAAAGATATTAGATTACAGTACATTTTAAGCTCAATTGTAGGCTGTGATTAGATACATAGATCATTAATTATTTAGCGTCGCGTGTAAACAAATTTTAATATATAGCTGTAAGTTAAATAGATAAATCAAATAATATCATTTCTGGTATATGGTATAAAAAAGGGAAAGTAAAAATGACCATCTCAGTTACCTCAAATAAAATGTGAAATTGAATCAATTTCACATCAGTCTCTACAACCCTATTTGTCTACATCACTGAGCTTTTTAATAAATTTGAATAATTGCGTAAGTACTTAATAGTATTCAGTGCTACCTATTAATCATCATTGTTATCAATCATCTAAATATCACTGTACCCATTCATGGGCATGCTTTATTTTTGAAACACTCGTAGTACGCAATATCTTTACCAGCTAATGCTATAAAAAATATACCAACTCATTATTCAAGATGGCGTTAGAAATTCAAAGAATCCCATTATAATTACATGCCGCAAAGTAATTACTAGCAAAAAACCTGTAGCCTTATAAGGAAGTTTGAAATGCATATATAAAAAGCATAAAATAAAACCTATTATAGCAGAGTCGGGAGGAATTATAGCCTTGAGCACTAATTTGGAGTTACGACTCGAAAACGTGACGGTATATGACTTAAAAGACTTTGTGACTTAAAAGACATTACATTTCCACGCATCATACACTTTTAGGGTTCTTTGGTACTAAACCATGCTCTTTATGTATTTTTTACGGGTTTTTATAATCGGCATGGAATTTTTAAATCATACCAGTAAAGGGCAGCATTTCATTTTGAACTTTTAAGTGTAAATACCTATTCGTATTCTCATCTCGCATTAATAATTAATACAATTGTAAAAAAAATATCAAATACACAATAATTATTTACTATCAGTTATTCAAATTCCCAAGAATCTTTTGTTCAGTTGAATATCTCTGGACGTATTAAGAAAAGCCGTTAGTAACTTATATTAGGAGCTGCCGTGACTATTTTTTTGAATTTCTATTCGGAAATGTATTTGTAAGAAAACCGTTAGATTCCAATGCTAAATTACCACTCAAAGGCCGCTACACTGCGCAGAACGTCTACTTAAACTCCCGCGCACGCCCGACTGCAGTTCACTATATAATTAGAGAATATTCTTTATAGTTTAGATACCCATTGCAGGTGAAGACAAAACGTTAATACGTTCATTTACATTCCCTACATTAATTGCGCGTAAAATTAGGAGTTTTCATTTTTTCAAATCAAGAATAAAAACTATGGTTAAAGAAGTTAAGTGTTAGATAATTAAGGGTTTAGTCTTACCTTACAAGTTTCTTTTAAGCCGTTTGCGTGTTTGATATGGTGTATCTTTTCTTTGTTTTTTAAGGTTACCTGTTGCTATGCATATTTAAAATACCATTATCGTGGGGTGAAACACCACGAGGTAATACTAAGTATGCCTGTCCTAAAATAAACTCTTCAATGCAGTTAATTTGCGACTCATTTTTACAAGTGTAAAATTAAACTCATTCCACAATCTGAAAAACCATTTCCCACCGTTTTCAAAACCTTCCACCTAAATTGCATTTAAAAAGCTTACTAAAAACAAAGCCCTCTCCACTCAATTCTCTGTTCCTGCCTACTTTTCGTTCAACGCCTACACGTTCACTATTTTACCAAACCCCCTCCATTCAAAACGGAGCCTTACTCCCCACATTTACGTTTCAAATTAGCCCGCGCCAGTTTGCACGCACTCTGTCTCTTTTACTCGTATTAATCAAAATGTGAGTTGTCTACTTTGACGTAGAATCGTAGCAAATGGATAAGGCATTGTTCCATAAATTGAAACTATGGTTTGATAAGCAGCCAGCGTTTTGTGAGCTCTTCCGCCCCTCTTTGTGGTAGTGAGGGCGGGTCTTTGAGAGGGTTTTGTTTAGGGTTGTAGGGGTCTTTGGACGGTGGTTGGGTCTAAGCATGGTTTAGACAAGGTCCATAATTGCTATTGTAAGGTAAAGGGTTTACAATATACCGTCATTATGGGAGACAATGATTAGAAATGGTGAAACGCGTTTTGTTTAATTGGTATGTATTTTAATGACTGTGATTATGGACAATAAGGGTTGCTCTGTTGTGCTTTGTTTTAAAATGTTCATATCATTTGTCCACAGTAACAATTCATCGTTTTTTACAGAACTAAAAATGTTTTGTCACTGTAAAATACTCATCATCAACTCACGCGTTTAATTCCAAAGAGGTAGACGGCAAGAAAAAAAAAATTCAGTGCCACTAAGTATTATTTAGCCAATGGAGAACCGTAAAAAAGTCAAGTCATAGAAATGCTCGTAAATTTCCGTTCTAACACTTGAATAGGGGTACACACCCCTCTCACAGACACACCTACACTGAATAAAATAATCAATAATGTTATATTGTCTTGAAAAAGGACAGAGAATGTAGTCAAATGAAAACCAACGTAAGAGGTTAAATAATCTTGAAGTTATAACTGTCCAAAATCTTTGTAATTTTTAGAGATATTTGAATGGGATTTTCATCAGTGAGCATATTTTTTTGCCTTTTTTGATTTGAAGCACTAATAAATTTTGAGGCTACACCCCTATTTGGGGGTAAATAATATCAACACATTAGGGATGATTGCCGGGATAAAGAGTACGTATCCCATATTTTAGTCCGATTTATACAGGATTATAATTTAATCAGTAATCATTGGAGCGTGCATAAAGCACCAACATTAGTAGGATATAACACGATATTGTAAGACTGCCATGAATGAATTGGACAAAATAAACTTCCTGATAGGCCTTTACAACTTATAACAAGAGTTGGTGTAGGTACTACTTTTACGAAAGCGGTAGAACCTATTGCTCAGAACCGAGATGGCAGTAGGTGTACTCGAAGACCTCAGAAGTGAAAATGGGAAAATGATGATCATGATGTTGAAGATGATAGGACTTACCCAGCTCTAAATAGTTAGGTCAATAACTCATTCAATAAGTCGACTACGGGAGCAGGGTTGAAGTGTGTTGTGGGCGATAAGCCAGCAACCTATCACTGCAATATCACATTTTATCGATCTTTTATAGCCACATTCTCTGCTAAAAGTGGCGCTGGATGGCACATAAGTTTCATGTGCTCTGCCTACCCCTTTTGGGAATAAAGGCGTGAATTATGTAATTGCGTATTGTATGTAAAAAGTCATTGATTTGATTTGTTAACGTGTCGATGTCGTTTCGCTTCTTTCATAATCCTTGTTCAATAATAACATGTTACGTAATAGCCATTTTACAGTTCAATTACCTTTCATAGGCCGGTTGACATTGACTTTGTGCCAATCTATTTCTATAACACGCTTACACTAAGGGTACAAATTCTGATAAATGATAATATTACAAATGCGAAAGTTTGGATTTTTGGATGTTTCCCAATCACGCCTACACGGCTCAACCAATTTGGAGGAAAAATTGCACGAAGTTAGTTTATAGCCTAGATTAAAATATAGGACAGACATCCATTGTCCATGCAGACAAAGTCCCGAGCGGAAGCTAGTTGATTATATTCCACGATCGACGGTGGCAAATATCCATCACTACATCACACTTCAACCCTGCTCCCTTAGTCGACTTTGACGTCACCCACGGCTAGTAAAGCGGTGGTAAAATTCTAAACCGACACCACATTATAAATAACTGAAGTGCATTACGTTACGACTCTGAAGTTTGGATTTGTAAGCAATATACCTGTGGGGTGGATGGGCTAAATTATGCTGTTAAAATAACAATATTATTTTTGCGAAAAGTGAAGCCGTGGGCAGCTACTGCAATTTAAAAATAAATCTTTATGTTATTTTTCACTCAAAATAAAACTTGATTGCGGCTTAAGAAAACTAATGCTACGTAGGCGTAATTGCAGCCAAAAATGCTTTGTTTTTTAACTAGAGCACTAATTAGTTGTAATTAACATTTTCCAACTATTATATGGAACTCGAGGCAGTCATCATAAACTGCTTCCGGGGAACCAGGGGCCAGGTCAGCTACATAATCTAAAAATAATAAGCTTTGTGAAGGTGTAACTTTTTAAGATTGTATGTAGTGTTTGGTTGTTTATCCTTTGCCAGAATTTCATATAATACTGTTTCAGAATTTCATGAGCCATATTTTTTTTTCCATAATGTGCCATAATATTATTTTCCATCATTCAAATGCCATAAACTTTACTTGTCATAATTTTAAATGTAAAAAGTCCACCTGACAGCATATTCAATTCCAATAAAAATCGTTTTCTCGAAAGCTCTTAAGGGGATGCCTTGATTTGAGTCGTACACGCCCCCTAGACAGATACACGATGATGCCTTCCGTCCACGAGAAATAGAGATGTAACACTCTTCGGTCAAATTTCGATAAATACCTAACTTGTGTGAAGTGACATTTTACAAGAGATAAAATACTATAGTATTAACTTGATTGTGTCGTAAAATAATATCGTTTGAGTAGGCTGAGTAAAAAGAGGAAAATACAGACCCAACTTTGGTTTTTTTTTATATCGGTGAAATTATAAGCAATCACGTATCGATAAAATCAGATGAACGATCATATAGTCGAAAACCATATATCTGAAAATCCGACCTTATTGTTTCTTAATCTAGTCAGAACGGCGTTTCAAAGCACGCGATAATTTCCAATGCACCGTCTTAAATTAGTGTACCTAAACTATATTTCTGCCAGCAGTTAGATTCTTTTGGTGTCGCAGTTCTTATCTAACCTACATCCAACCTATAAGGGACATTAAACCCAACTACTAAAAGTATAGTTTTACTAATAAAAATGTTCGGTTCTGGAGCTTAGCAGGCCACTGCCGCGGAATTACTTCCTATTAAAAAATACTTTAATCTGTTTATATACAGGTGTATGTACATATCTTCTGCCCCTGCTATAGCAGAAACAGAACATAGGCTATATTTTACCCCGCGGTTTTGCTTCCGTTCTTTATAACTTTTATAAGCCGCGCGGGCTTTTTAGGCAGGTATGTTAGAGTTTCATCTAAAACCTTTCGGCAAAAAGAATCAACGGAATCCAGTTACGTACGTAGGTGTTTTTATATGATAAGTTCCTCGCATTTTTACATAAATTTAGCTTCATTTAAAATATCTCCCGTTTTTTTCATAGAAAGGAAAATGTTCTTTAGAACCACTGCACCAAATGTGACGTATAAAATACTATCACATTAGCTTGGACGACAGTATTTATGGCGAGTATGCTCTTCTTTCACTAGTACACATATATGAGTGCGAGAGGGACGAATGCTTTTATACGCGACCGTGACCTAGGCTCAATTTCGGAATGTATGATTTGATTTACTGAAATTAAATATGTCCTGTCAATCGTCTTCATCCCTGCGATGCCTAGGCTACGATGTCTATGTTGTGTAGTTGGCACTGTTGGGTCATATATTTTTTACTGTTTGCCTACTGCATATCCTGTAATTCTTGGCTACTTGCCAATTTCTGTTGTATACCTATATTATATATTATGTATTTTTAGTGTTGCGTAAAAACTGGTTCAACGCTAGGGATCACTCGAAGTCCGTCCGTCTGTCAGTCCCAGTTTTCTCGAAGATCGTTTGACATAGGAAGCTGAAATTTGGTGCCTATAGGTATAGGAATTTATGACATAATCACATAAATTAAGTAAAAAGGAAGTAAGACCCAATTAAGGGACCCAGTTATGGGTGTAAAAAGGGGTCAAGCTATCTTGTTTTCGAACACAATCTTAAGAGTGCTATTGAAAAAAGCGCTCGCTCAAGATTCGGTATTTTGAGACGCGTAGTGCGTAGTGTGTGTGTAAATACTACTAGCACGCACACAAGCTTACTGTAGCTGTATAGCGCACCGTTGGAGCGAATGCGCGACCGATATTAATACTTGCACTAAAAGATGGTAAGTACTCGTATTACTTCGCTAACGTGGTGCCCTAACTTGAACAATGCAAGTATTTGCATTTTGTGCACATATTTTCTAAACATATTAAAATACTCTGACAAAGTATAATATTTAAGTAGTTACGTCTTTTTTGATATAAAATGCTTTTTTGAAAGTGGTCCGGCTGTCCTCTCTATATGTAGGTCGCATCTCTCAACAGATTCTCGTGAAATTTTGTGAGCGAGTTCGATGTGTAACTATATAGGGCAAAAGTGCTTTCGCATGTCCAGCTGTCCGGCTATCCGGCTGTCCCCTCTACAGGTTGCATCTCTGAACCAAGTCTTGTGAAATTTTATGAACGAGTTCGATATTTAACTAAAGGGCAAAAATGCTTTCGTATGTCCGGCTATCCGGCTGTCCCCTCTATAGGTTGCATCTCTAAACAGATTCACGTGAAATTTTGTGAGCGAGTTCGATATTCAACTATAGGGCAATAATGCTTTCGTTTGTCTGGCTATCCGGCTGTCCCCTCTATAGGTTGCTCTAGGGAATGCAAAAAGGTTAACCGGAACTTTTTGAGTTCGGTAAATAACCGGGTTTGGACACTATAAACCGGTTACTAACCGAAATGAGTTACATTTATAAAATACTTGAAATTGTGAGCCGAGACCGTTATTTAGCAAAAAAACTAGTAAATTGTAACTTATTAATTTTTAGTAAGTTTCATTAAAGTTAGTATGATAGCGATAAAATACGTATCGGCCTTACGAGTCATGTACAGCACTACCATGACATAGACTTTGAATTAATCATCTTATCGTAGATTATATTAACGTCAATAATTTCGGACCAGCCTCCGAACTTTCACGTTATCAATCGTCGTTGTCAACACTTTCGCTTGCTGAAGCGAATATAAACCTTAAGATATGTCCATCTCTCAAGCAATAATTCAGCGAAACGGTAAGCCAATCATTTTCCTAGACTGTAAAAGGACAATTATGATGATGTATAAAAAGTTTTAAAAAAGTTAGTTACTTATTGAACTACACATCGCCTACTAATAAACCAGAACTAACATTCTTACAGTAAAATTATCCTCCAATACAATTCTTTTAGCTTTTAGTAAAAACCGGTTAATAACCCGTTTTGAAATTTGACCGGTTTTTGCACTCTCTAGTTGGATCACTCAACTGATTTTCGTGAAATTCGTATTTTACATCCTTAAGGACTGCTCCAGGAGGAGTAGAATGGATCTCTCCATTAGCCTGGTCTCTTCATCACCAGTTCAACTTCACCAAAATTACGATTTCCAAGGATAATTACACGAATCATAATAGAAAATACCGATGTCAACTACACGCGTGCCTATAAAATTTGAGGGTTACCCTCAATTTCCCTGGGATCCCATCATCAGATCTGGTTACCAAGTACTCGTCAAGACGAATTAATGGAGCCCAAACTCGATGGGGTTGCGTCGTTTAATTACGGAGTTCCTATGGCTACCTTCCAGCTCCATCATCAGACCTTGGTTACCATATAGTACCAGAGTACTCATTAAGACGAATTAAACGAGCCCAAACTCGATGGGGTTGCGTGCGTCGTTTAATTACAGAATTCCTATGACCACCTTCCAGCTCCATCATCAGACCCTGGTTACCAAGTACTCGTCAAGAGGAATTAAACGAGCCCAAACTCGATGGGGTTGCGTCGTTTAATTACGGAATTCCTATGACCACCTACCAGCTCCATCATCAGACCCTGGTTACCAAATACTCGTCAAGATGAATTAAACGAGCCCAAACTCGATGGGGTTGCGTCGTTTAATTACGGAATCCCTATGACCACCTTCCAGCTCCATCATCAGACCCTGGTTACCAAGTACTCGTCAAGACGAATTAATGGAGCCCAAACTCGATGGGGTTGCGTCGTTTAATTACGTAGTTCCTATGGCCACCTTCCAGCTCCATCATCAGATCAGCTTTATGTCATAATAATATTGCATTGTCATCCAATTTATACATGCATGAAAAATTTCAGCTCAATCGGAAACCAGGAAGTGGATCAAATTTAACTTGAAAGATTAAATTACAGGCAACTTATAGGTGAACTAAATAAAAGCTTATAAAAAATCACCAAGTATCACGATCACTCGTAAAATAATTGACATGGCAGTTATGCAATTCGTAAGTTGTCTCGATTAGCCTCACGAATGACTCACTAGTATAGTTTGACCCCGACGTTGATAACAACTATGCCTAGTCGGAGATCAAAATAATATTTTAGTTGACGGTTAGCCTTCGTGAATAGCCACAATTACACGACGTACAGGTCCAACCCGGACAACGGCTAAGCCGGTACTGGCAAGAGATCGCGCGCGACGGTAAATTTATACTATGTTTGAAAGATTATTTAAAAATATAAATGTTGGAAAAAGTTGTATTTTTTTTACTGTATTGTGTTGGTAAAAGAGTGAACTTTAATGTTATTTAAAATTCAATTTACTAATAATTCAACAATAATGAGAAAATCCTTGTGTTTTCAGTACGATATTGTTGCAAAATATGGTGTAATTGAGATCAATTTACATACACATACGTGGAAAAAAAGGAAAATTCGAGGCCGCTACGCACAATACGGACATATCAGAATAGTGAAAAGAAAAAAAAACAACTAGGTTCTCATGTAACATCATGGAGAATTAGGCGGTCAAACTTATGGCTCGGCGCTCTTTTCCGAAAACTACTGTCGGTAATCGGGTAGGTATATTCGGTCAACATATTCAGTTTTTCTTAAATCAGAGGCCGTTACGCACAATAAAGGGAGTTGAGCTATGCAAATAAGTAATCGGAATCTATAAAAATCTTTCCGTTTCTTAGATTTAGACCGTCAAAAATCGGTAATTGTCGCTTATTCCTGACGAATTTTTGAACGCCCTCTTAATTCATTGATGAACAATAGTGATGATGAATAAAATACTATGATCATGACTATTCGATTATATGCACTTGATCCAAGAAGACACCCACAATATGTGTCAATTGTATTATGTTCCTTTGTCTCTGTGTGGGTGTCTTTTGTGTAGTGAATTACAAGAAGATTCACGCATCCTTTCAAGGCGACAAGCATGCGTTTCCCAGCTTGAAACATAACATACTTAGCTAATATGATAACTATCCTCAATTTCTCACGCACCTAATATCTTCTACGTACAAGACAATTAAACCCATTGCGGTTATTTCAACTTTGCCACGGAACCGACGCACAATTTCTCCGAGTTTTGGAGCGATCCACAAAGCGTTCCCACGCAGCAATCAAACTCGAATTATTGCCAAGAAAAACTATGCCGTGTATAAGAATTATTGTGTACAAGATGGTATTTATTGAGTGCTTCGGATAAAAATGGTGGTATAGATAACTAAAGACTGTTATTTGGTGTAATGTCTCTTTTTTCGTGGGGAAATCTGTGACCGCGTACCTACCCACGGGAAGGGGTTAAGTCTGAATCACACTGGCGCGGCCTCCGGTCAAAAGTGAACTTGACATTAACTGTTAAGTTTACTTTTGACCTCCACCGCAGGCCGCGTCAATGTGATTCAGGCCTTATGCGTTGTGTCTGTTCACTAAAAACTCCACGGCAGCCTCAACTATATAATCAATGAACCTCTCACAAGAAATCACGAGAATTTGTTGAGAAATGCGACCTGTAGAAACAGCAGGAGCGACACCTGACTGAAAAACGATTTTCGGCCCAGGCTGAAGCATAGAACTTCGTTCGCATCGCTCGCTCGTTCGATTATACCTAACTAGAGTAACTAGGCCTATTATTATTAAATACTCACTGCATAACACCCGATAATTGCACGTATCAAGGTTAAGGTTCGACTCGAATATTGATGTCATTTTTGACTCATCAAACGTTTTCAATGGAGGTTTTCCACTTTACAAGGTATAAGTACAAACTCGTTAGTTGGCTGTATCATGTGTGACTCTGTCGCGTAGTTTCAGTGTCCAAGAGGCAACCGGATGGCTCGCGGTATTTGAGCTCTCGAAGCGATGTGGAACTTCCCTGTGCAATCCGAACTGAGCCAACTTAGACCAGGGCGGAAATTAGAGGGAGGGTGAAAAAATGTCACCAGACATTCGATTGAAACAACATTTCATTGTATAAACAGCTTACAAACTTTCAGTCTACCGCTATTTCAATCGGCTGTCATATCATCGGCTGACAAATCATGCATTTTTTCTATTTCCGCCCCAATTTAAGTTGCCTCAGTTCGGGTTGCACAGGGAGGTTCGACAAGACTGGCAGCTCAAATACCGCGAGCCACCCGGTTGCCTCTTCGACACTGCAACTAGGAGTCATTGCTCTGAATAACTGGTAGGGTTTTTTATTTAGAGAGTATCTATACACGCCACGTGTCTATTAGTCAAGTTCGAGCCGAGAACTGACGTCGCGGCAGACGCGACCCATTCGGAGACAGATCATCGTTTTAGAAACGCTAAGTCGCTTAAATGCGCCCAGGAATAAATTGACACTTGACTGATTAATAATATGACTATCGACGACTAAATAATTCTTGGAAACAGCATATAGGTACTTAATTACAAGAAAAATTCTCGTGGTTATTTCAAAACAGTACCTATTCGTTCATCTAAAATCTGAATGTAAAATGATATCAATAGCTTATTCCGAGATAATTATTTTTATAAGCTACGTTCAGACTATATGAAACAATAATAACACGTATTAAATATATTAATAAAAAATTTAGTCCAAGAAAATTGTGTACAAAAATTACACGTTGACGTAAATTTTGAAACGAAATAAAAACACCTGCGCATTTCACGAAGCTATAGTTACAAATCTAAAACCGGCAACAATTAAAAGCATCAAATAAAAACATAATTTACCTTTTTTTTAAGTGCCTCATGGTTGCCAGTTTAAACAGTCGTAGTATGCTCCGACAAAATATCTCACATTTTATTCACTGACAGACTCATCATCACGCCCTCTTCAAAATATATAATAATGTCACTTATGAGGGCGTATACTCACCGCCACTTCACTTATTTTCACACCAAAATATAATACTTCAATGATAAGGGCGTGGACACACCAACGCTTCCGCAACTGACAACTATCTTTTGTCAGCAAGCCCTCCAAATCATACGACGTTAGTCATAAGGGCGTGTACACACCGCCGCTTCAGTGTGTCGCAACGATAACTATTTTCACTGACACCATGCTCTCTCCAAAACACAATAAAGTAATTGATAAGGGCGTGTACTCACCGCCGCGCCGCCCGGCCGCGCCTCCCCGCCGCCCTCACCCTCCACGCAGAAGTAACATTTGTCCGAAGGCTTCCAGTCTGACGGTTCTTCCACCATTTCGACCTGAAAATAATAATCATTATAAAAATGCTCAACAATATTACCATTTTAAAAACGAACGCTCAGCATTAGGGTCCCCAGTAAAGGATATGATCAAAAGTACAGGCTTAGGGCTTGGCGAAGATTTCGAACGGCAGAGGCAGCGCTCTATCCGTGGGAGCGAGAGGTGAGAGCTACCGCCACTACTCGAACTCGTGGCCGAGCCATTAGGGGTCTTTGGGGGGCTTGAGAACATCTAACAGTCAAGTTTCCCACTGACTTGACTAACCCTGACTATATGATGTGGTCGCCCCTCTGGACTGGAAGGTCAGATAGCAGTCGCGCCTTAGCAATCGTAGTGCCTTAGCCAAGTCATGCTTGTGTTTCATGATAATGTCTTCGTATTTCCTTTGGTTCTAGAGTTAAAGAAGAGTTTTAGCTTTGGAACATAGCAGGTGTCATAATCAATCTTCCCCATATCGTCCCGTATGGGCCTGTGGAAGGCATCGACTCGTCGCTGGAAGATTGTGCCTTGTTAGAGTTCCTACTTTCTTCGATTCGAGAGTTTTACCTTTAGGACAGTATGGTCTATGGCCTTCCACCGTCTTCTACTCTGCTGTTTATCTACTCTACGGTTTTTATCTTTAACGTTGACGGCATGGATTCGTCGCTTGAAGATTGTACATTGATATATTGAATTCCTATTTTCGTAGATTCTAGAGTTAAAGGAGAGTTACAGTAGCAGGTGTCTTGATCAGTCTTTCCAATATCATCTCTGGCCTTTTTCTGTCTTCTTGATTCTATTTTATCTGCTCTATGGTTTTGATCTTAAACGCTGGAGGGGAGTCCGTGGAAGGCGTGGACTCGTCGCTAGAAGACTGTATCTTGATATATTTAGTTCCTATTTTCGTCGATTCTAGAGTTAAAGAAGAGTTACCTTTGGGACAGTAGCAGGTGTCTTGATCAGTCTTTCCAATATCGTCTCTGGCCTTTTCCCGTCTTCTGGCTTGTCTTCGTTGATTTGCTCTATGGTTTTGATCTTCAACGCTGGAGGGGGGTCCGTGGAAGGCATGGACTCGTCGCTGGAAGGCTCGCCGTCGCGCTTGGGTAAGATCGCGTCTTGATAGAGTTTCCATTTTCTTCGACCCATCAACTCCTCTGCCACCCGTTCTAGACCTGTAATGAGAAATGGTTGTTCAAATTATTTTATCCGACGGTGGCAAACAAGCGTACGGCCCTGATGGTAAGCGGACACCGCAGCCTATAGACGCGTGCAACTCCAAAGGAGTAACATGGGCGTTGCCGACCCTTGATATGTTGGAGGATTCGCCGTGTTGACAGCTGAAGGAACAAATTCCCTCGCTCTCAACACAACGTATCCTCGGGAGCTCTGGCGACCTTGCTCACCTCCAGGAACACAACACTAGGTACTACAGAGCAAGTAGTAGTGTTATTATGGCTCTGGTCTTCTCCAGTTGGGCTGCTCCTATTCGAGTGGGATGACATTTTGCTGTGCCCTACCTCACCAACACACAAGGTCTTAGAAAGGAAGACTAATAATTTGGCACGAAATTGGATATCACATTTAAGGTAGGTATGTCTTGTACATAAATACTGTCTTGTACATAAAGATGCGACATCCACGCATCTTTTTAAAAGCATGCATTATTTCATCATTCTCCTAGCGTTATTCCCGGTTGTGCCCCTAAAGGAGCCCAGGGTCCGCTTTGACACCTAATCCCAAGATTTGGCATAGGCACTAGTTTTACGAAAGCCACTGCCATCTGACCTTCCAACCCAGAGGGAAAACTAGACCTTATTGGGATTAGACCGGTTTCCTCACGATGTTTTCCTTCACCGAAAAGCTAACGGTAAATATTCCGTACATAATTTCCGAAAAACTCATTGGTACGAGCCGGGATTCGAACCCACGACCGCCGCTTGCCAGCCGCATGCCTGAACCACTAGGCTACCGTAGCTTAAGATCTTTTTAAAAGCATGCATCTTTGCAATATGCGGGCGAAGCATACGGGCAATTAGTCTATATATATTTATAGTAAAGTTATTACATTTTGGGGAGATCTTAACGCGTCTACATAGTTTGAAATATCTATTTAAATGTACCTACTTTTCCTCTTGTAATGTCGATTTTTTCCTTGTCACTGAAGTATACTTATTATACTATTTGCTGTCACTTTTGTGTAGGTATCGATGGCCTGTCTATATTTGAATGACTTATTGCCTTCATCACGATATTAATTATTTGTTTTTGTCCCCAGAAAACACATTATTTTTTACTTTATAATATTAACTACGCGATACGACCGTTAAATGTGTCGTCGATCCCAATTTCCATTCAAATTATCTCGTTAATTAAGCAATAAATTATATTAACGTCAGTGATAAGAGACATTGACAATATTGATGTCTCGACGAAAACAGATTTTTGAATATGTATTTTTTTATTGGTTTAATTACATTATTTACCGGCATTTTTTTATAAATTATGTCTAGAATTAAGGTCATAGCCATATGAGACTCATCATCATCATTTATTTAAGAGCTTGGCTCTTGTCGGTGGATTAATCCATTACTCCTTTTTTGAGGAAGCCATAGTATGGTGGTTTCCCCCTTGCCTTCCACACCGCAGTACACGAACATATGAGACTAATAGACGAATAAATAGGTAATCAGGATCAATCTGATCAAAACAATTATTTAAAAATGTAATGATTAGTAAATATAATGATATTATTTTATCACGCAGCTCCGCCTGCAATTGGCAAACATTTTGTATGTAGAGAATAACCTCTAGAACTCATTACATCTTCATGCAAGATTTACCCATCGTTTTCTAACATACTGTATACGTAAGTATAAAAAACCTCAGTCGACATTACAATGCCGGCACCTAACAGTGTAAACGCAGCAGAAGTAATCAACCTTTAAAAACTAGTTCACTCACCATGCGTATGTCAGGGCGCGGCAACCTTTTTTCGTACTAATTGTGAATAAATTACTAAACTATGCGATGTATCTTTACACCACGATTTAAATAACAATCGTAATTATGGCTTAAATCAACATAAACTGATGATTGATTATGCTAACGGTTATTGCATGGGCGTGCAAATTTTTTTTTAACTTTATTTGTGGTGGAAGGTTCTAGCATTACTTTATATTGTTTATTTCCTGTGCCACTTTTAGCCTAAATGTAGGTATAAACATCGACAAAAATATAACGTGAAATAATATTTTCAAACGAACTTTTTTATCGATTTAGAAAGCCTAAAGGTTACAAATATAGTGTTTATCAAACAAAGTACGAATAATAAATCTCTATAACGACCCGATAAACTATCCTATTCGACAAATATCCATAAAAACGATAATAATTTCACAAATCAATGACCACGCTTACATTACTAGGCTATCTGGCATTTACTATATACATTAATAAAATAAAAACTTAGTTTTTGCAAGACACATATAAGGCAACTTTTTGCTACCGCAACTGTTCGAAATTTGTTTCCAAAGTTAGAAAAACTAATAATCTTAGACGAAAGGTAGTAATTTTCTGTTACTTTCTTAGTATTCTACGGAGTTCTGACTAAGTTTACCGAACCGAGACCCTTACAGCGTTAATTTAGTAATTAAAGTGGCGTTGAACTTCTATGGATTACTAACGTGGATTGGAGAGTGACCATAGAGTTGCATTTATTTGTTGAGGAATAGAAAACTTCTTACGTGGACTTATTATCAGAACATTCAGTCATCAGCCGAAAGGGGTAAACCATAAGAGTTGGGTTTATTTGTGCCGAGGAAAGGAAGATTTCTTACGTGGTTGTATCAGATCATGTACAGTAACCATCATCATCATCATCATAGCCGAAAGACGACCACTGCTGGACATAGGCCTCCCCAAAAGAGTGCCACAATGACTGGTCCTGAGCCACCCGTATCAGCGGACTTTTGTGACCTTTAACAGGCCATCAGACTTACAGAGGGGTATATAGTTGCGTAACTTTTCGATTATTAGTACCATCACGTTACTCGTACAATGACCATCTTAAAAGGTATTTCAACTGAGATAGAACCCTTTTGTGGTCCTAAAACATGCCGACTGCTGTCCACGTTCTGTCATTATCATCAAAGTATAGTTTTTTTCGATGTGACGTTCCACTTCAGTTATATAGTGTTTTAAATTTTATAATTAGTAAGACCATTTTTTATATAATGGTATGAATAAAAGATATACCTAATAGATATATTACGAAAAAACATGCTTATACTGACAGAGTTTATCAGTTTATTTATTCATAATCATCCTAGCGTTATTCCCGCTTGTAGGGTCCCTATAGGAGCCCGAGGTCCGCTTTGACATTTAATTATTAATGTATTTATTATTATATGCAATTTATTCAAGTTCTTACTGGTCTAAGTTAATACGAATTATGTCATTCGATAATAACTGGCTGGTAAATAATGGCCTGGAATTTAATTTAATGGTAATCATATTTTTTTAAATAGCACATATAGGCTTATGTTAAGTGTATATATCAAAATATATGCATTTATTTTGCAAGCTATGCATAATTTTTCTGTTTTTTTTTAATGTTCGTCCTGATGTTTTTAACTCAATAATCATTTAATTCAACCCATTATATACGCCATAGAGGTACTTACTACTCAGTAGAAGGCACAAGGAGGCGAAATCTCTCTTTAGATTCTGAGTCTTGGTGACTTGCGGATCGTCTACGATGCGGTATTTGAGAACAGTGAAAAAAAAAACAATACAAATGCATTTTTAAAAATAGTTTTCAATATGAACACATGTTCAAAGTCAATGAATCATTATTGTCACTCAAGAACCTTTAAACATTCGAACACTCATAGCAAAGCCTCACACAAGCTTCCGCAGCGATAAACGTAATCTGAAAACGTGCCAACCACACCAAACTAAATAGTCAAATATAACAAAAGAATAACAAAATGGCGTGACAAGCATGACAACTAACAAAGGATCCTGTGTCCGGACATTTCAGAAAAACAACGACGTAAGCGCTGACACGAGTGAAATATATATAACCTTTTTATATGAGTGTTAGCTGCCTACTGATTGGCTAAAACTGCGATTAGACTGGCCAGTTTCAAGGTCGCTGTGAGTCAGTGTGCGTGTGTGCTGCTGGTGTGGATGACGAGCGGACGCGATTGGTTGGCATGATTTAGAAAAAATTAGGCGGCGGAGTGAGGCAAAGGATTGGCGATTAGAATACTTTTTTGTGTCCCTTTTTTTAAGTGTCCACACTGGCAAGTTTTAAATTGCATAATATGTCCTATTAATACAAATTATTCGAATCAGACGCGTGAAAAATAAAAAATATATTTTTATTATTTATTTATACGATGCTTTTTCTGTCTGATTATCCTCAGGCAAGCCACATGGTTATATGGCTTGCCACCAAAAACCAGACCTATTAGGCCTCCCTAAAACAACAGACTAAAAATGTTTTTTTCTCAAACATGCTCTGAAATGTATGCGTTAATATCACGAAATGAAGACAAGAAGTTTCTTGTTTATGGCTACCTACATTACTTCTTGGCCTTACGCCAAGAAGTAATGTATGAAAACCCTAACTAAAAACATTATTGTCCGCTACTCTAACTTTTTAAATTTGCTTACTAATATTAAACTGACAAAGGAAAAATTACATACTGCCAACCACCACTAGACTCCATAAGCAGACTTGCGACATAAAAAAAAAATCTATGGTACTACACTTATGTGCGGTTAACCATGGTGCTTGAACGGCTTTTTGAAATAAAATGTTTAAAAAATAAAAAAGGGGGCAAATTACACAATTGTTTTCTGACTTTCGTTCCGATCCGATTGTAATTTCAACAAACTAGTAACTAATTGATTACCTTGTAGGTATTTATTTTAATTTTAATATTTCCTCACATCGTTTGAGAAAAGCACTATACAATCCTCGGCCGGAACAGGGATTGCTGGACTCGTTGTATCCGGCCTCGTCTACGACTCGGCCGTCTACCCCAAAGCTCGTCCAGCAATCCCTTACTTCACGGCCTCTGCAGTAATGTACTATAACAACTGCCAAATCAATAAATAAAAATAACCTGGGGCCAACGTCAATTTTCATTACAGTTTCCAACTTATTAAAAGTTGAATCAATAAACAAATTAACCTGACATCCGCCCATTCGATGACCGCTTTAGTCTAGTTGATAGTAACCCTGCCTACGAAGCACGAGGTCCCGGGTTCGCATCCCGGTGAGGGCTTTTATTTGTGTGATGTGCGCGAATATTTCTTCCCGAGTCATGGATGTTTTCTATGTATTGAAGTATTTATTAATCTATATGAGTATGTTTATCGTCGTCTACTAGGTACCCATAGTACAAGCTTTGCTTAGTTTGGGACTAGGTTGATTTGTGGAAGATTGTACCCTAATATATTTATATTTTATCCTGACACACTGTTTATCTCGGTCAACTTGTGACTTGCGCCCGCGCACGGTATAAAGTGATTCAACGCGGAAACGTCCGTCGTCCTTGTTTGGTGCATCGCGAATTGCATACCGACATTATTCGCTTATTATCATTATTAAATAATGCCCATTTATAGAACCGGCCCTATTAAAGATGTTTTTTATTATATTATTATGGCTAAATGGCGTTTTTCACGCGCTTAGAATTGTTGTGAAATTGTGTAATATCTATAGCTTGGGAAACGGATGTGACGTAAGCGTTATTTAAATAGAATTTTATGCTGTTTTTTGTTGTGCAGATTCTTTTAATAGTTTATTTCTGATTTATGACACTTAAGATGTTTTTTGAATATAATCCTATATTAAAGTTGATCAGTTTCGACACATTTTAGAATATGCAAGTCACCTGCAACATATTTTTCAGAACTGTTTATCTTTTGATTTTTCTCAATGACATTATAGACAACTAAATAATATTTAAAAAAATGCTACTAATTAATAATCTACAAAATGTATTTGTTTTTAAAGGTATTTTGGTAACATACAGAAAACCTACACACTTTCAATAAAGTAGTATATCACGTGAAAAACCTCCTACTTATCGCATCTAAACAATTATGTAGTTAAATGCCTGGACGAAATGAGGACAAAATGGTTTCAAGTGTGTCAATAATTTCATATACTGTATCTTATTTCTAATTAGTCTCAAAACATGCCTCAATGCAAATTAAACACTTTTGTTACGACGTAATGCTGATTTCATAATTGTTCTAAACGCAATGCAGCTCCTATTTTGAAATGGGCATTATTTCACTTGTCTTCATTAACTAGCGACGGTAGCTGATACGGTAGTAGGTATCAACTTTCATTCCCGAGTTGAAGGGTTTTCGAAATATTTTTTTATTATATACTGTGTATAAACACATATTACCCTTAGGTACCTAATCCCTATAGAGATAGACATGTGGACCCGGCCGGATTTAACCTACTAGGTATTTGTTTTTTTTCCTTGCTTGAACTCCAAAGCTTGAACTACGGAGCATCTCTAATTTCTGTCAAATTTCATATTCGTATTTACATAATTTATTGCACTCATAATTTCACCTTACTATGTTTAAACCGTTTGGCGTGATGGGGCAAACATGAAACGGTTACATTTATAACATAAGAGTATTTTTTTTTGTTACCAAGACGCTCGTATACCAAACTGTTTACCTGTGCAAAAACTTTTCTCCACTCAATTAACATGAAGAATAAAATGTCTCTCCCAAGCCTAACTAATACAATTATGAAAACAAAGGTGTGGTTGGATCAGATAAGCTCGTCTCTTAAATCTCAGAGACAATGCGAGGCCGGATGCTGTACATCTCGCGACCTCCAGCTGATCTTGTGCAGTTTGACAAGCAGACAATACGCGAATTTGTGCACCTAGCTGGCTGGATACACTCGAAATTGGAATTGTTTCTGTAGCAGATACTTGGGGGCTAATTGTGTACCTACTTAAACTATTTAAGTTCCAGTTTAGATATTTGGATGTTTGTTGTTGAATCGGGGAAAGATGGTCGATCATAATAAAAAGAATTTAACGGGCATAGACATATGCTAAATAACTAGCAATAGATATCAGCCCATCTCACTAGCTTTTTGTAATACATTTTGAACTTTATGTAGGGACTCGAAATTTCAAAATGGTCAGTTATTTATGATTTGTTTTCGTGACATTTTAAATGGCGGAACGGATTAAGATGAAATTTGGTTTATTTGTATAACCTACGAGAAATTGTCTCCTATGGGTACTATTTATTACAAAAAATACCTCTCAAATCGGGAAAGATCTCTAGTACTTAACTTTATTAAAATTACCAAGCCTTTTTTATCAAGGAACTAACACGTGATTAGCTTAACTGATACTAGTAATATTTTAAAATATTTACAAATCCTTTTGTGATCATCATCCTCCTAGCGTTATTCCCGGTAGTGCCCGGATGTTAAATGTAAATTAAAAGCGTCCTAGCTATACAAGAATCCTAGCATTATTGAATGCTCTGCTAGATTAAAAGTAAATACCTACGGTTTCAATGACTTATTAAATCAACAGCTAATTAACAGACCGACTGGGTGTGAGAAGTGATCGAGCTAAGCGTATCAAACAAGGCAGTTAATCGCATTTTATTACTTTCAATGGATTTACGCACAAACACGCAACTGATCATTTAGCGAATTGTTTCCCATTTCTTGCTACAAACCACCTTCGTTTTTATACCACAATTGCTATATTAGCACGTCAAAATCTAGAACAAAAAAAGGAAATAACTCGTTCAACAAGAATACGAATTAATAAAACAACGATAAGTGTCAAAAAAATTACAACAATTTTGCCATGGCGCGGTGGTTATCTTTGTTCCCATCGCACTCACGCAACCATGCAGCAGCGCTATGAAAAAAAATGAAAGCCATCGATCTTACTCTATGATAAAAATTAATTGTTACCAACGAAAACGTGCTGTCTCCGACAATTATCTTCAAATCTACGCCGTTTACATTTTAAAATGCATTAACGTTCGATTCAACTATTAAATTCGTTACTAAAACTCACGATTAAAAGGTTGCGAGCTCCTGGAATCGAACGCGCCATTTGAATGAAGAATTAGAATAAGATGGCAAAAAATATGAGCATTAGAAAGAGCGGAGCGCGCGTCGTGCGAGAGGGACGGACGGCGTCCGCGCCTCGCCATTGGCTGACCAGTTTTTATGCCTTAGTTCCCCTAATCTTCATTTCGAACAACATCTGCTGCACTAATGTTTATTCGAAATAGTTCTTTAAATTTATCGCCATAAGATCTCATTTGCAATTCAGTTGGCGTTTTCTTTTATTTATTATTATTTTTTTCTATCGGTCGTTGCACGCAAGTTGTTTAATTTTTAATACATCTCGGTACCTTTTAAGGCCAGTTTGTAAGGGCCTATGTTTTAAATTGTAATTATTTTTTTCCGGTTATTGTACTTACGGCAGATGGAACTAGTTTGGCGAAGAGTCCCGCTTGTATTACGTGTATCGCATGCAATTATTTTTATTAGGAATTCATGCCCTTAAAAGACTTTTGCCAGTTCCTAAGTAATTGTACTTGCGTTTTACATTTATAGACTTTATGACTACATTGGTAATTACATTATTTATTAGCTGACCATATACAGCTCGTAAAATAGATACAAAACCAATATTAGAGACGGAACGCCAAGAAAATTGAAGACGATTCAATCATTCAGTAACTTATAATTGAATTAACACTGAGCACTTCTGCTAATAGTCTGCATCCACGAACCGAGCTGGAATACATGAATGTCGATATCGGTAATCGGTGATTACAATTTATCGGATTTGCTGCAAAAACGCATTTTAAATGCATATTTTTTCGCACCGAGGGTTGGGGGGCTCTGGCGCCGTTACTTGAAACAAAATGGCGTTCAATGTAACAAAGAGTGCATTATTTAATTGCAAAATAACCCTTAAATTAGGCATTATCAGATTAAGTCACCGGTTATTATATTTGTCAGGTGCAGGGGCGTCGCTCCACCAAAAGCATCCCAACTCAACTTTTAATAATTTAAACGCAGTAATCATATGCATGCATAATTTACCACTCGTACTTTGTTACTCACTCGTAGATTGGTAACTAGGTGCAAAAAAATGTAAAAGACTTGACTATAACTTCCATGCACCCATTTCTTAATTATCATTCAAAGTGAAAACTAATGAAATGTGTAAATAAATACATCATCATCATCCTTTATATACGTCCCACTGCCGAACACACGCCTCATCTCATGGATGAGAGGATAAAACATACAAAAAATACATCTTTATGGAGTATATACCATTAACTTAGTGATACACTAAATACGCGAAACCTTTTTGAACTAAAATATTTACCAAAATATGCCTAATTGCGTATAGCAATCTACAGGTTGTGCGGTCGTTTTAGAACAGTGGGGTAGTCACGTAAGGTTTCGATCGCACGAAAGGACAGCTCAACTGAAATTTAGATCTACCTAACGTACGTACAATGCGTTAATTACGTGATTGACCTGCAGGCCCCGTATCATGGTTGGCCTCATCACGCGATAAGTGACAAGATAGAGCGTCAGTCTCGTTCTATCGAACGGTGTCAGCCAGTGACGGACGCTCTATCTTGATTCTTGTCACTTATCACATGTTAAGGCCGACCATGATACGGGGCCTGGATTCGGTTTCGGGTGGAATCGTTTAACACTTTTCTATATTCACGCCCGTGCTATGAAAGGGTAGACAAGGCATTCAATTAAATTTTCAGCGTCATTAAAGAAGTAAAGACATACAATTAGCTAGGATTTTCTAACACTAGTTTAGGAAAACCACAAGTGAGTCACTGATTCCTTGAGTTACTAAGGTCTTCAGAATAGTAAATTATTTAATATACGTTTTTGCATCAAGGAGTGGCATTATTGAATACCATAAAACGTGGAAAATCATCGCCAGAAGGCTAACCAGTACCATGCGACCGTGACTCGACCATTTCAAAATGCGTCGCAATAGCCTTTTCTAGCACATCATTCGATGACAAATTTGGCTGATTCAGATGACAGGTTTTTTAGAACCGTCACTATGGTCAAAAAACCAGAAGGAAAATCACCTAGGACGACAAAACGTAGATTCCAGTTTCACGACAGACAGTACACAGTAGTGTTTATTCGACTATTGGCAGTCGTCAAAACGAAATCCACTTGTTCGTGGTGACCCTAGCTACGCTTGGTCCCGGGTTTGAATTCCTGAAGATAGTAGGTACATCACTGTAACGCTATTTAGACTCCTTATCGAGAGCAAATTTATTACTTATTTTACATACCCAACATCTGTGGGTAACGGTTTATTTATAGTTGTCAAACTAAGTCCTTTTAAGAAAAATACGCAAATTCATTAATATAAATACTCAACATTAGCGTTTTATAATCGCATCCACTGTTGTGACAGTGTGCAGGACAATGAGAATGGCCCAATACACCTAATGCGGACCTCTCAGGCTGGGTGAAGAAAATATTCAGAGGCCCTACCGCGAAACGAAAACGAATTTCGTTCGTGAATCTCCCTCTCTGTTGCACGAACGAACGAACGACAGTGAGGGAGATACTCGAACGAAGTTAATTTGACTTCGCGGTAGCCCCTCTGTTTTTAAAATCATGTTAAAATCCTATACGGCGACAAACAGGTTCCAGTCTAAATGTTGCCAGAAACATTACCGATGTCAAGTTGACAGCCGTAAACAAAAAGTTTCTTATAGTCTCGGCGAGCACATCACAACATTTAAAACGGTTGAACGATCTGTCCTCATCAGCATGGCTAATTACAGGACGGTCTGCTAAGTATGTCGCGGCAAGATAGAAAATCCGTCTCTTTTCAAGTATTCTAATTAGAAAGAGAACCGTGTATGATGGACATTAAGCTGCTACGGCGTCTCTACGTTCACCTTTTATACTTCAAAGATCGAATACAGATAATTCCAAATACCGCGAACAATAGATAACCGAGTAAAAAGCGCCCCATCCAATAGTTGAACAATCAACGTACTTACATTAAATCAATCGTTACACGTAATCTACCTCCACACAAAAACTGTATGTCTGTCTGTTCTCACAGCTTTAACTGCTGGCGCGAAACCGATCGTTTCCCGATGCGAATTCTCGAAAACGTTTTTGTACGATCGCCCATTTGTGGGTCTGAAAAAGTTGTGTTAAAGATTTTCGAGAAGCTGAATTGGATTGCGCTGATCTAAAATGGCATTGGGTTTTAAAATGCAATTGAAATGCGCTGTTAGAATAACGTGGTCTTGCCTTGTAAGGTTTAAAATATTCTTTATATCTTGCCTGTAATTTGTCTGAACAGTTATTTTAGTACCATGTGGAGAGCTTCTCTAGCCGAGCGGTAAAGCTTGCGACTTGGAGGAAGTTGTAAGTTGGAACCCAGGCGTGGCAAACAAGCGTACGGCCCTGACGGTAAGCGGACACCGCAGCCTATATATGCATGCAACTCCAAAGGAGAAACATGGGCGTTGCCGACCCTTGATATGTTTAAAGATTCGCCGTGTTGACAGCTAAAGGAACAAATGCCCTCGCTCTCAACACAACGCATCCTCGGGAGCTCTGGCGACCTTGCTCACCTCCAGGAACACAACACTACTGCAGAGCAAGTAGTCGTGTTATTATGGCTGTGGTCTTCTGTAAGGCGGAGGTACTTCCCCAGTTGGGCTCCAAATTCGAGCGGGATGACATTTCGCTGTGCCCTAGCTCAGCAAAGTAGTAGGTTTTCTGTGAAGGATAATCGTGAAGAAACCGATCTAATCCGAACAAGGTCAAGTCTTCCCACTGGGTTGGAAGGTCAGATGGCATTCGTTTTCGTAACTAGTGTCTAAGCTTAACCTTGGGATAAAGTACCAAAGTGGACCCCGGGCTCTTTTAACACCGGGAATACTAGCTCCATAACGACTAGCCCCATGCGGCGTCGGGTTAGAATTTTACTACTCCTTTCTTCCCGTGGGAGTAAAAGACGACCAAGGAGCCGATAGATCAAACGTCACAGTTTGGCGAGTTTTTATATAATCTCCTTTTTACTTTAATAAAAAAAAGACGTCTACTGGTTGGACATAGGCCTCCCCCAAAGAGTGCCAAAGTGACCGGTCCTGCCACACCCGTATCCAGCGGACTCCCGCAACCTTTACCAGGTCATCAGTCCACCTTTTACCTAACCTAACCTACCCACGCCGCGCCTTCCGGTATGTGATCGCCCCTCGAGAACCTTTCCGCCCCAACGGCCATCAGTTCTACGTGCTATCTGCCCCGCCCACTGCCACTTGGTTTAGCGATTCGGAGGGCTATATCGTCTATCTTTTATACCCACATTTATGCTAAAAGTGGCGCTGGAACATAAGTTTCATGCGCGGCCTACCCATTTGGGAATAAGGCGGAAATCTAGGTATATATGTTACACAATACTCAAATCATTCACCTTGTCGGTAACTTTGGAACTGACTCAAGCTATCTACTGAGGAGGGCTTGCAAAGACACCTTCGACGCAGCTTTACGTGTCCCGGGTGCACTTCGCTACAAAGGCAGAGCAAGTAGTGGAGTATGTGCGCGTGATCACTGGATTCATCCTGAGGGTCGTGAGGTTGGAGTTTCGCCATGACGTGAACTTTAATTCCTTTGTGGTCAGAGTTCCAACAGACCATCTATCGACCTTCACTAAGGAAGAATTTTGGCCGAAGGGAGTCAAGTTCCGGCGTTTTCGCGGCCAGTTACCTGACACCACGAAATTGTGCAACATGTCCATGTCACAGTAATTGTATGTTTTCTAGTTAGTAACAAGTTTATATTGATATGTTTGTTAGTATTTAAGGTATATGTAATATAGGCCTTGTTGCCTGATTTAAATAAATAAATAGCACCAGGCAGGTCAAGCTCGTTATCTATGGCCCGGGCAAGTGTGTAGCTGCCTGGCCATTACTCGGCCGACAAATCATATGCAATAATCGTAGACAATCTTCATTTGTTTATTTTTCAAGGTCGCATTGCTGAATACACATATGTCCATGCTGCGTGTGTAGGTAGGTATTTGGGATAATTCTTTAACTATGTTTTTTTTTCGAAGCCTACTTTCCCACTGCTGGGCAAAGGCACCTCTCTTCCAGTCGTTCCGGATTTGAGCAATCGTATTAACCGCCAACAAACTGTCCTGTTCGGCACAACTTTTTTTTTAAATTAGCGTTTAAGTTTTAGTGCGATAAATAAATAAAAAAAGAAATAAAGTATTACGAAATGCGTTCGTATGTCCGGCTATTCTCTACATGTATTTCTCAACAGATTCTCGTACAATCTTGTGAGCAGGTACAATAGTTATATAAATTTGTTTAGTCGATTCAGTTGTAAAAAATAAAAATTAAAGAAAGACTGGCTCGCGAGTTCTACCCCCACTAGTAATATTTTAAATAAACTACTTTATAAAACGTTTTTTTAGTTTCTTCCTAAAATACTAATACTAATAATATCAAATATAGATAGGCACCTACTTACATAGAATTGTCTCCGAAGAACTTGAACTCGACTAGGCCAAGCCCTGTTTGCACTACTGTTTAGTAACCGATCGAGTCGTAAACTCCACTAGACAAGCAAGTGCGAACGTGCCAATACACTCGCTAATAAGTTAGTTAGCTATTGAAACAGCATAATGTTTATCGTCCTTGCGCTTTAACGATGCCTTGTGAAAATACAATTAGTTTTGAACGAACTTACCTAACCCATTCATTGCCTATCACGACACGTATGCGTCAGAGAGGTACGGGGTATTTTCGCTACATATGGAGATTAAGCTGCTACGGACTACAGCATAGGGCTACGATTGTAGCTTAGCAATGAATGATAATCAAAATAGTAACCAATTTGAATTAGCTTTTTACAAACTTTATATTAACTTGATCTGTTCGTATGTAAGTATGTAACTTGTCGTCAAAATTTGTGATCCATTTTTAATTACTTGGCGTTTTCCGATTGAGCTGAAATTTTGGGTATTAGGTAGTAAGTTTGGATGACAATTCAATATTATGGTACCATCGGGCTGATCTAGATGGAGACAGAAGGTCGCCACGGGAATTCCGTATTTATTTAACCCACGTAACCCCGTTGAATTTGGGCTCGTTAGAATCGTCTCAATGCGTAGTTGATGATGGTATACAGGAAAGTACAGTCGGAAATAAAAGCTTGAACAAAAATTAAATTGTGACAGAAACTTTTTTTAAATAGGTATATTTACTTGATTGATTAAGCGATGTCAAAACCTGAGATGAAACTCACTGGTTCAGTAATAGCCTATTGTTTGGAAGGCACCTAGATCATATTCCGCAGGAAATACAGATGAAGGGAGCGAATGGAGCAGAGCTTACAGGATGTAACAAGTAATTTGAAGATTAACCTCTTTAGTATATCAATCATTCACAGATATTAACAAAATTCTTTTGAATGATAACTAACAATAAAAAAAAGTCCACCGATCAATGGACGGCGGTTGAATAAGGAAATGTTCACAGATCTTTCAAGCTCTGTGAAAAATTATCGGTGACTTTATTTAATGTCCTCGCAACAGGCATACGAATGCTACATTACGCAAACAGCTGCGGAATGGATTTATTGAAATCTTTTTCATAACTTTTAAAACTGGATCAACAAAAAAACTATATATGATCATGAACCAGCTCACAAATTATCACGAGAATCGGTTGAAAAATGCGACTCGTAGAGAAGAACAGATGAACACCTGGACATCTAGTGGTATGGTAGAAATTCTTCGCTTCGCTCCATCCAACACTTGTTTTCATTTTCGTAAAACGAAAAAGAAATATTTTATAACACACCGGCTTCCCCGAATCACAAAAAACGATTCAAAATTTCTAACGACAAAACATCAGACTGGAAACTGTACCCTCCCAGATCTCCGTTTATTAATAACACCGCCAACTTTCAAAATCCCCAACCAATATCCTAACCTGAACAATTTCAATCAAAATACTTGGTCAATACAGCGTGACATAACCCCCGATACAATGGTTGCTTATATTAAAATAGTTGGTCAGTCGTTGCATAATTAAAACCACCTGTGAACTAGTCAGCTGTATGTTTTGGTATTTATTGAAGGTGTTAAGTAATATGGACTTTTTGTTACGTGCACCTGCCACTAAACTGTTATCGATAAAAATGACGACCTATAATGTTTTTATAGGCGACTATCATTTGTCTTTGTCTGGCATAAGATGTGAGAAACAAGAGCAATAGTAGTTGATCGCCTTAGCAGTCGATTTTATGTAAATCTCCTAGAATTACAATGAGGTTTTTTCATATATATATAACGAGTTTGTCACGCGTGTAAGCTTAGTAAGGTTTGTGTAATCTAATGTATTTAACTTATTTTACACAGTATATCATTATATATATGTAATTACTGAAATATACGAAAAACAAAAGATAATTTCTTGTACAAACAAATATTCATGATCATCAATCAAATATTTGCTCTTACCGGGATTTGAACTTGAACCGGGACCGTCTTCGCTACCCACTAGGCGAAACCAGTTGTCCAAGCAAATAATCAACCTCGATTTAAGTTAAATAGCAAAAACATGTCGGAACACGCACATCCTCGAACTGAACAACTAAGTATACAACCACAAACAACTCTAAAACACCGTTCAATTCTGCTCCATCATCTAACAAATGAAAATCGCGGACAAAAGAGCTAATTTGTGTGATTCGGTCCGTCCGCCATTTTGGATTTTGCGGCAACCGTTATTAGGCAGTGATGCCAACCTGCAAAATTGCTTTTTATGGCCGCGTTCAGTTTAAATTATGGGTTCTTTACCATACGAAGAACTCCTTAATTGCATCGTTTAGCAAATTAAGACGGATTCCGCTGTCATTTCATATAGTCTTAATTACGCGTAGAATAGTTACCTATTGAAATAAATAGCTGACTTGCGTAAATTGAGTAAGCCATTTTAAAAGTATGACAGCACAGAAATATTTATAACCTAATTTTGTGGAATTAAGAAGTAGGTATTTATTTTAATTTGATGGATAGTGATAAATATTTATACAAAACGAATTATACTTATTTTGTAGGATAACATCGGTCCACCCAATCTTAACCAGATAAATTTATAAAAAAACCATCAGGACGGGAGAGCAAGTTGTGTGTCACATTATATACAACCCTTGAAATAAAAGAATTATCGTAAGTACATAAAGAGACAACAAAATGGTTGCTCCTTAATAAACCTTCAAGATAATAAATACTTAGTGGATATTTCGGGCGTTAGGTAATGGATGCACCGTAATAAATTATAGGTTACTAGCTTCTGCCCGCGACTCCGTCCGCGTGGAACTCGTTTATATCGCAACTCGATACAAACTTCCCCCGCCATTTTACCTCCTTAGGGGATGATTTCGGGGATAAAAACTATCTATGTCACTCTCCATCCCTTCAACTATCTCCACTTAAATTCATCGCACCGTTTTGCGGTGAAAGACGGACAAACAAACAAACACACACATACACTTTCCCATTTATAATATTAGTATGGATGGGAACCTACCTATTGAGGTACTCCAATGTCCTCACTAATAATAGGAAGGACCTCTTACGTCCTTAATCTATGTATTACCGAACAACATTGTTTTTTACTAAGCTACCATAATTATCATCCTCCTAGGCTTTATCCTGGTTGTACCTTTAAGGAGCTTGAGGTCCGCTATGGCACCTATTCACAAAATTTGGCGAAAGTATTTCTACGAATGCGACTGTTTTCTGACCCAGACGGAAAACTAGGCCTTGTTGGGAATACCGGTTTCCTCGCGATGTTTCCTTTTTAAGTAAAACTGCCAATATTTAATGTGGCATATTTCCTCAAAATCCACAACATCATTTAATATAATAAGCCAGACGCTCACGTCAAAGATTAAAGGCCAAAGATCAGCTTTCTACCTAATACCTAAATAGAGAAATTACCAACATTCACCGGTTATCCATTGAACTTAGGAAACGCATTGAAAATTGATGGTTCGCGATAATGGCAGTCTTGTGTCATTATATGCTGTGAGAAATCTGTTACCGTGTTAGGAGACTGGTTTTTGGGGGACTCGACTTTGAAAAAAGTCTTGAGTTACTGTTGTTTTTCATTTATATAAAAAAAAATTGTAGGTTCTGTCCCGCTTTACTATTATTATTGTTTAAAATTCTGTCATGAACATGATTATGTTAATTTTTCTGTTTACTTTTATTGACTTGTTATATTTTTTACTGAGTAGCTGAATTATATAAGAATTGAATTAGATTACAACTAAAAAAAAACATATTTACGTTGGAGACAAATAAAGTTCCATTTTAACTGTCAAATGGTAGCACAAAAATTGTGTGTACTAAGTTTGCATGATGGCAAAACTTTTAAGCACTTAATTTAACTTGTTTACTGTCAAAAACTAATTATGACTAACACATTTCATAAATTATTGGTTGTTTCAAGGACATACAACGACAAACATAATAATCCAAAGTATGTGCAATATATAGGTGTGTGATTCGCGTTTGACATTTCTGTGAGGAAAGTAACAAAGCTTCCTAACGAAACTCATATCATACGAGTAAGTATGTGTAGACCTAACAATTGTTCAAACAAATAGATCCACACATGCTCCTCAGTTTCAACTCGACAGCGCGAATATATAACTTCGACTTCGACATACGTATGATTGTGTTTATTGAATAGTATGTCACGGTCGCAGTCTCTGTGTGAAATGCGATACCACTTATATTTATATATGTTATTTACAGCTGATGTTCTAATGTTGAAGTGCACACGTTTTTAAATAGGATATATCGATATATGTGTTGATATAAGTTACAGCTGTTCTATTGACAGAGGATATTGAGCTGCGATTAGGTGCAGTCAAGTTCTCCGATATCTACCCAGACAAGCTTTCAAAAATATTTGTACAGAGACTTAATTGTTACTGACATAAGACACATGTATAGATATATTTGAAAGCTTGTCTGTATCGATATTAGAGAACTCGACTGTACATAGTATAAATATATGTGATATGTGATTATGTTAATGTATAGGCGAATCTTCACAAATACAATAGACAAAGCAGTATATTACGTTGTACGTAGTTTACGTTGTTGAGGCTATATTGACTAGTCACAAAAACATTTACAAAAAAAAGATTGTATAGAATGTAGGGTAGAACCGGTAATGTTTACCGATTTCTTTCTTAATAAAATAATTAAAGTTTTAAAGATGTTATATGCCACTGTAGGTACTCGTAAGTTAGGATCACAGCACAGCGATGAACGCAAATAACGACTGCGGGGTTACGAATTGAGTTTCTACTCACTATACAACTATATAGCAGAATAGAAAAAAGTATTTATGGTGGACTACGTATTGGATGAGAAAGACTTTTTATTAAGTTATTAAAATCGGAATCTTCTACCTTGCAAGATAGAGTTGCTTTTTGAATGGACTACTTTAATGCAATTCAGAAAAAGTTTGAAGTCTGAGGTTAAGAGATACCTATTTTAGCAAGTGCTATACCTACTGTATGATGTTATCATTGAGCCAACTGGTTGGTATAACCTAATGCTCTATGTTAGGTACACATTTCAAAATGCTATTTCTAGAATCTACTACTTACATATCCACAATTGCAGTGTTAACTGGTAAAGTACCTATATTTAGACGTTGAAGTTCAACAAATATCATCCTATGACATACTATGTAAGCCTGAGCCAAGTCTGATATAACTGGTTGGGTTGGTCCAAACAGCGACTTTCATTTTGGATTCCTCCTATCTGGGGTACCCGAAAATACCCCAGGTATGTTCCGCGATTTTTTGTAGTTCTTAAGTAATGATTGTTTTTAAGATTTCATAGGAAATTTCGGTTACGGCATTACTCCAACTTGAACTCTAGCTCGCTAAAACGTAATTTATTCACTTTTGATCCACATTGTTGCAACATGCAGTAATGATAGGTAGTCACTTGTCACGCCTAACAAAACTAGACCTCTACCTACGGTTAGTTACTTCGAATCACGACGTCAAGATATATTTGTTAGTGAGCGACCTTAAAACAAGTTACAGACGGCTCCAAATTTGAGCGCCGTATTCCGCCGCCCTCAAAGTCACCAAGTCTCAAAGGTGACCATAATTAGTACGGCAATGTAGGTATTGTTTTCGCGTTAGTCAGCTAGATTAGACACGTGGTCTTTGTTCGTCGTTTATCTTTTATTACTCATAAACTTTATTGTCAGTTTATATTGTCGCGGCTTGCAAGAATTTACTTTGAATGGGAATTAAATTTGGTTTATTACATTGTTAACTTTTCAAATAAATAAGTATGACAAATGCCTTTAATCCTATAGTTCACAATCTTCCTAGCGTTATTCTCGGTTGTCAGCCGTAAAGGAGCCCGGGGTCTGCTTTGGCACCCAATATTTGGCATAGGCACTAGTTTTACTGAAGCCATCTGACCTTCCAACCAAGAGGGAAAACTAGACCTCATTGGGATTAGACTGGTTTCCTCACGATGTTTTCCTTCACCGAAAAGCCACTGTACTAAAATGCCCGTAATGCAAATTACCCATACTTAAATTCTTCTATTTACGGTTATGGGCTCCATTTTCGGCAATTTGTCTGAATATAGGACCATCGTAGTATATGAGGATAACTGTGACGGCCCAGCGTACCATCTAGCAGCAGCATCTACATATCAATTGTGAGGGAAAATTACAGTTCACTTTTCCGTACTCTTGTTCGGCAGGTTGCAAAATTGACTCTTCTGCAGGTGTCTCATGTGTCACATCTGTTTCTTCGGTAATTTTACCACCGCAGTCCGGATTGCTTATCATCTAAAGCAGTAGGTACACAGGAGTAAAAGTAATGGCTGAAGGAGAAACTTTAATAGGGCAATGATTTTATGTATGCTGAGCTAGTGTCCGGTTCACTGCCGCAGAGACGCAGTTGTTTCATGTTTTATGTGTTTTTTAGATATAGACATAGATTTTTTTATCCAACATAAACTGTACCTACAAATTAGACTTAGAAACTATACCTACAGTACCGTACGATATGATGCATAACAATGTGTGATGCTTAAAAGGGGCTAGATTCAGTGTAATGTTGCAGTCAGTAGGTACCTACACCACAACGCTGGTTTTCAGTTAGACCCTTGAATAAAATAAACTTTGATCATAATATTTTGTTTATTTTATTGTATATTCATAACACTTTAGCTACCTATAATATATTAGCAAACAAACATATGTTACCCACCTTCTGGTGATATAGATTTACAAATCATTTTTTTTTAGGAAATTGTGAGCAATGTGACCAAAGCCATGCGGAACAAATTCAATATGAAATAATGACAGTTAGTGACGATAGTTAACTTAACAACGTAGTTTAAAATAATGTATACCTAACAGCAATAAAACCCAATCAGTACATTCACATACAATTTATCTCCAATTTGTGAAACCTTCAAATTTATTATAGCTACGCCCATTTTATCATGCCAAATCGACCAATGCCATGTCAACGCGCAACACTAACTTATAGTTATAACCATAAAATAAAACAATGACCTTTATAGTCGCGGAATAGATCCCAAATTGGATTGGCATTCGGTTAGCGGGCGCTATGCTAATGTTGTCGTGGGTTAGCACACAGATAAACGCGGCTCTGTGTGTGTTTACGCACACATGCGCGGGAGTCGAATGTCACGAAATCCAGCCCGTTTCTAGGTTGCGAGAGCGCGGGTGAGGTCACCACGGTTTTTTTTCGTTTTGGGATATTTCCTTTGTCTATTAGGACTTGTAAGTAAGTATTGTCTTGTTAATGTTAATGAGGATGTTTTCAGACAATCTTATTGCGTTTCCAAATTCTCAATCAACAAAAATAACGATATAATTTTAATTATCGAACCTGCTCACAGAATTTCACAAGAAACGATTGAGAAATGCGACCTGGAGAGAAGAACAGCGGCACATACGAAAGAATGTTGGCACGAACTGAAACGGAACGGAGAACTTCGTTTGTGTCGCTCGCTCGTTCAATGAATGGACACGTTTTGTAAATATTGGTCGTAAAGGTGAGTTAGTGCTCTTGGGTTCCCTTAGTCGGTTTGCTGGTCAGAAGAATTACTACTGAATGAGTTCCATACATCGCCAAGCGTAGCAAAAATGTTATAAATGAATTTTGGCCCAAGCAAAAGCAAACTGCGTTCGCTTCGCTCGTTCGCTCAAAAACACAAACGTTAAACTAAAATAAATAAAGTTATCATCATAAAAAGCTTATTAACTCAATAAAATCATACCAGTTGAACCGTCTGATGCAAGCCTTCCTTATGGGATGACGTCATCAGGTGACGCACATTGTCCTGCTAAATTAAACTGATTACTTAAGGTTATTGGAATAGGATGAGTATGTAATCTTGATAAGATATCTTCAATACTAATTCTATGCGTCTTGCCCAGCAATAAAACTTGCCGTATGTACGTCAGGCTCCTTCCTACACCATCATGGAGCAAGGCGGAGACGCAGTTATGTGATGAAAGTATGTCTATGTCCGTCTAACTCATATTTGCGTCCTGTGAGATAGGTAATGATGGCCCATTGTATGGAGCAGGCTTAATGCTTAAGCTTGCACAATTTATGACAGGTTTGGTACCTTTTGGGAACCTACGCTAGAATATTGAACCCAAATGTGGCATTATTTTCCCAAAACGCCTCAGGGAAACTTTGGAACCAAAGTTTAGAGCGAATTCGAAACATAAATCCCTTGAAATTGACATCCAAAATGCGTATGCCTAATTGATATCAATTAAGTAGCACATTTTATGCAAAATTTTGTTTGAAACATAATATATTAAGCTGTGAAAATTAGCGCTGATAAGTATTATAAACGTAGCATGCATAATCAGAGTCACACTAACGAATCTACCATTTAAATAAGAGTATATTATACCCAACCAGTATTTCCAGGAAACGTCCCGCTAGATCCAAAACGCCTGGGCACCCTAGTGACCTTGCGCTCGCGATTGGCGCGGCCTAGACTCGCGATTCAGTTTGTTTATCCGATACAGCCTGAGAGCTGTCTGCTGGCATTCCAGTTACTTGCATACCAGTTACTAAAGCGTGAACTAAACATTAATTAGCAGTAAACTATACTGAGTTGTCTTGTTCTTTGTGAGTCGCCTATTTAAATGTCGGAGATCTAGTTAGTGTGAATAAATTTAAATAAATAATTTTATCTTAATAATGATCAAGCTATAAATAAATAATTGCTGCTCAGGTGATGGGTTTGCTATTTCGCTGATACCGTTTATACGACTGGTTCACATCCCAAAAACGGCGAAAAAGTCAAATACAACCGCAGCAGCAACATTTATGGTACCTATGATTTTGCTGCTGCGGTTGTTTTTGTCTTTTGTTTTTTTTTCTATGTCTTTGCGTGTTCAGTGAGCCAATAATTATAAGGAATCATATAAAGGAGTTATAACCGTGTATACTAATGCTATAAGACTGATGAGGAAGCGAGAAGTAATTTTTTATTGTCTGTTGCTGTAAGATAGAGATATTACTATATGATTTTAAAGAGCCAAGGTTTGTGACTTTGCATGCTTGTATCTTTCACGTAGATCCACTGCAACGGTCAAACGGAAACAATTCTGTATGCGTAATTACGCTTTATTTAGAATCCAATAAAAATATGTCATAAGTATCTAAACTAGCTAATTTTTAACATTCAACTCCACTCCATTGTTACAGCGTTTTAGATATTAATATTAGGGGATAATTTAAGACACAAATCGAACTAGCCTCATAGGAAGCTCAAGCTAAGACGGTATATATTTTAATAGATATAATATACTTAAATACATGGAAAACATACATGACTTAGAAACAAATATTACATACCGGGATTTAAAGCCAGGACCTTTAGCTTCATAACAGGGCCACTACCAACTAGGCTTAAGGGGTCGTCAGCGTTATATAACTTCATCCACAGCAGTGACATCTATAGTAGCGACAGCACAGAAATGAGAATGGCCCGTAGATCCCAAACCCACGGGCACCCTAGTGCCCTTGCTACGTGGCCTAGACTCCGTATATTTGTGTGACACGGACCTGTTTCGCGCAGGCGCAAGTTTAGTTTAGATCGCCGCGCGCGCACCTACATGAATGAATGTTGGTCCAAACGCCAAAGTGAGAAGCGAATGGGTTAGTGATTATATCCGTCTCTTATTGATGGTTTTATGTTCTTTTTCCACGAACAGGAACAAAGAGCATTGTACAATCACCATACTTAATATCTGCCATATTACCCCAGGAAATTTACGTTTTTTCAAACATTAATTTATAACAGCGTTTTTTTTGTTTGTTAATTTTCAAAAAGATGCCTTATCCAAGAATCCTGCAAAATTTTCATCGGGAAGTAAATATATAAAAATAAATGACACATCCATTATGTTTTTTGTGTGCTTTTTTAATTATTCTTGAAGAGCTCCTGTAAATTAACGAAATCAAAAATTAAAATATCTATTAATGTTTTTCCTCTTTTTTCAGGAATTGGTTAAATATGGTTTTTTTTGATGACCAATATTTTGGTGGATTTTGAGTCACACAACAAAAAAAACGCACAAAACACACACACACAAAAAAGCTGCTGTTATGAATTATTTTCAAATTTTTTTCTGTAGGTACTAATGAAAATAAAATGCTTGGGCTATACAGGGTGTACAATCCAAATGGGTCAGTATGGTGAAGTCAGAAACTATGAGAGATAGCGAGATCTGATCTTAGGAACCATGACGTCGATTTTAGATTTAATAATAATTACATTCAAACTTTTTTATTAACTCTCATACATAACCGGGAATCGAACATTTTAACCATTTAACAATTTTAAAGCTTTTTACTTTCACAGAAACGACCAGTAAAATAAGTCGAACAAAATGAAATTTGAAAATCATTTATTTGAGTTTTCACTTTAAGCAAACGCTTCCTTGTTTGCGCTGCTAATAGATCCTTAGGCTGCCTGTGCGCAAGTCATTTGTTATGTTTGTTGGCTTGCACAATGATATTTGAGTTTGACGGTTAACTTAGAGAACTTGTAACAATCAACTAGCAATATCATACTATAAACAATAACGCTGATGGCCGTTCAAGGGGCGGAAAGCTCTCGGTTCTCAATCTCGTACTGGAAGTCGCAGCGTGGGTATTTAGGCATCCACAAGGTGGACTGAAGACCTGGTCAAGGTCAGGGGAGTCCGCTGGATGCGGGTGGCGCAGGACCGGTCATTGTGGCACTCTTTGGGGGAGGCCTATGTCCAGCAGTGGACGTATTTCGGCTAATATGAAGATCATAATCATAAATCATAAAATCTTTATTTGTCCAACATAGGTATACAGGTTGTTACATTATGCTGTAGCTTCACTATGTGGCGCCTTTCGGCATACAAATTGTAAGGGCATTCATGTCACCTTATTTATACTAAGTAACTTAAATTAGGTCTTCCAAAAACTCGTTAACAGTGTAGTAGCACTTATCGACTAGTAATTTTTTTAGGAGTGTTTTGAATATATTCAGCTCTTGTATAGATTTAATTCGTAGTGGTAATTTATTATATATTTTTGGAGCCATTCCAAGTACATTTTTTTGATACAATGCTGTATTAGGTACTACATGACGCATTATCCTAAGACGAAGACGTGTGCTATTGAAGCTATGATATAAATGAGAGTTCTGTTTAACAAAGACCGACATTTCATAAATGTAAAGGCTAGGAAGTGTCAATATATTTAAATTTTTAAAGTATGGCTGACATGATTCTAAAGGAGCAGATGATGAACAATATAACTTAAATCTGGTTGGGCGTTTGAACATGGAGAGCTGGGTATAAAAAAAAACTCTTGAACGAAATATTATAAAAATTAACAGTGGCTTTTTGGTAAAGGAAAACATCGCGAGGAAACCGGTCTTATCCCAAACAGGTCTAGTTTTTCCCTCTGGACTGGATAAGATCACAGTCGCTTTCGTAAAGCTAGTGCCTACGTCAAATAGACAATAGGTGCCCAAGCGGACCCCATGCCCCTTTTAGGGTAAATTTTAAAAATAACAGTACAAATTGCACACACGTAAAACACAGAATTTCTAACATAAGTAAGGGTATATTCAGTGCCTAATATCTAATCGACGTACCTTATCAGTCGCAATATAGCTGAGCCTTATCAAAATCCCTCCTATAAAACAGTTATCAGTAATCAAGACTTACACACACGTTATCACTGACAAACAGACATATTAGTGAAAATGGAGGTTCTACATTTATATCTACCGGTGGTAGCACGTGAAGTTTTAGAGTGGCAACCCGAAATGAAAAAAGAAAGAATTTAGAGCGTATAACTATTATAGGCTTGCCTAAAATGAAATTGTAGGCAAGTCGATGGGAAGCGACCTGTACAGGGGGCGCTGTATGATATCGATACTTCTATAGGTACTATTGGCGTTTTTTTTCACAAATATTATTTTGTGCGTAATTTATTCATTTCTATTGCAACTTCCAAATTATTTTAAATTTCAATATAAGACTATGCAACAAGGTTTTAAATACAAATAATAGGTTTTATTTTTTTATTAAGTGTTTTAAATTAAAGCTTGAATACCACCCTTTTCATGTGCTGCCGGTTCAAGTGTTTCAATTACGCATAGTTTTATTTTAATATTTCATTTTCATAGTTTCATGATGCGTAGCTTAAAAGTTTTTTTTATATTCCTACCATAATTTGGTTTGGTTTGTTTTTTTAGTATGAAAATCACAGTTTTCATAAAATTCTCCAAATAAAACGCCAATTTCATAGGTAAGGACCTAATATTGTAGAGAGGAAAAGTCTGTGCGATCGTAACTTAGTAAGTTTGTATGTAGAGCGTAATTTCCGGAACTACTTATCCGATTAAAAAAAATGTGGACTTTCTTTTACATACATACAGCTTGCGTTCAATGCAATACGCGGGCAGAGCCGGGCGGGCATCTAGTTTATGATATAACGATGGTGGCAGTGATATGATATGGCAGTGATATATTATACGATTTAAATTTCATATTTTCGGCTTTACGTAAAACATGAAAATTCGTTTTCAGGTATAATTCTACGGAATAAAATGATAACATACGTTTAGGAAACTTAAGTTATTATCTTTACATTATACCATCGTTGCTTCTTTTTATGTTGATATTTGTTCGCTGGATGCGGGTAGCGCAGGAGCGGACACTTATTGGCACTCTTTGGGGGAGGCCAATGTCCAGCAGTGGACGTCTTTCAGCCGATATGATGATGATAATAAACGTTTAGAAGTTGGGGTCATCTAACTTCACTTAAGACAATGAGCGATTACATAAAATAGAGTCCTACAAATAATCGTAACATCAAAATAGTGTCTCACTTCGATTTAACTTTAAAATAATGAGTAAATATATTTTTGAACCAAGAAATAAATTAAAACGACCGCCATTTATCTGGAATAAGCTTACCAAGAAGAAGGCATCATTCGATATAATTTAGCATCCTCCTAAATAATTTCTTGGTATAATAATATTTAACTCGAGTCAACTATGTAGGTATATACTTTTGCCTGTATCATTATTCATTAAATAGGAATATCAGACGTTCATAATTTTAATTTACAACGCTCAACTTGTAATGAAAATGTAACATAAAATATTGTAATTCGCAACTCGTACTTGGTAGAGCTAAGGTTATCCGCCATTTCTGCTCTATCCAACGTGTAGGTACGTTAATTATGGAGCCACCTGCTTCCGTCAAAACCGGCTCGAACTTAGAAAACTCACTTGTATAGCCTGCTGGCGAGTTATCGTCCAAAAGCCTTTCTGGCTCTACACTTGGGGCGAGCAACGTTTGCAATTTATTCATTCTAATACTCTACTTGGGCAAAAATTCTTCCGTACGTCCAGCGCCTGTCTCCTGTTTTCTTATAGAGGTCACATTTCTCAACCGATTCTAATGAAATTTTGTGAGAATCCTCAATATTTATCTAGGGTTTTTCGTGATACATTTTTTTAAGAAAAGGCTTGAGTTCTGCAGCACACATTATTTATATTAACTTTACTTTTTCCCCTAATGTAACCTTGTGACATAAAAACGTGCATGCACTAATTAATCCATCAACACTAATGGATTATTTAATACAATTGAATTACTAAAGTAACCTAATCAACGCACACAAGGCTGTGTCCTTGCTGGTCTACTATTGTATGTCAATACAGTGTGGAATTACATAGGTCATTATATTGTAATTAATAGCCGAATGGGTTTGACGTGTATCTTAACATAAATAAGCGTTTAAAAAAGTATATAACCTCAGAATCATTGATGCAAAGAATTTAATGTTGTTTTAGTTAAAATAATAAGCAGGACCGATCATTGTGGCACTCTGGGGGAGGCCCATGGCCAGTGGACGTCTTTGGGCTGATCTGATATGATGATTAGCTAAAATGGGTTAGATGAACGTTTTAGAATAAGGCCATACCCTGCGAATATAGTATTTAACAGAACAGTCGGTACTATCAAAGTGGTTCAGGCATGCGGCTGTCAAGCGGCGGTCGTGGGTTCGAATCCCGGGTCGTACCAATGTCTTTTTCGGAACTTATGTACGGAATATTTACCGTTAGCTTTTCGGTGAAGGAAAACATCGTGAGGAAACCGGTCTAATCCCAATAAGGTCTAGTTTTCCCCCGGGTTGGAAGGTCAGATGGCAGTCGATTTCCAAATTTTCCTATGCCAAATCTTGAGATTAGGTGTCAAAGCGGACCCCAGGCTCCTTTAGGGGCACAACCGGGAATAACGCTAGGAGGTACTATACAAAATGAATTCAGTTTAAGTTTACATAGGTCCATGTAACTACAAGAAAAAAGTGTCCCGAATTTTCCATTCCAGATCCTCACATTTATTGTATATGTACATAATTAAATTGATAAACGCCTTGAGAACGTAACATACTAGATAAGAAATGTTCGTCTTAAACACATATTTTATTATATTACTTAAATACCAATTTACAAAGTTATTATAAATACTATTAACTTTAAATACCACACGTTTAAACCGCTGAACCAATTTAGATGAATTTTGGAGTGGAGATAGCTCGAGACCCTGGACATAGGATTGTTTTCATCCCGGAAAACAACCTCTATGGGAAAGAAATGGGGAGCGAAAGTTTGTAAGAAAGGTAGGTACAATATTAATGATTTCCACGGTCAAAGCTGCGGGCAAAAGCTGGTAAATACATATAGTTTTAATAACTACATTTCAGTGTTCTTGACTGGCATTTAACTTTGACATCCACAATCAGACCCTCCATCGAAACTGTCCCGAGTTTTCAGCGCTGCAATTACTGTTTACTATTAATTACCATTTGTCACGTTGACAGCTCGTTAGCGGTGATTAAGCTGTGTCAAACAGTGTGCTAATGATGATGATATACGAAATAGCTGGCTGTTCTAATCACAATAGTTTCGTGAAGGGTTAGACGAAATTATTTGGTGTTGAATAATATTGTCGAATTGTCAATGTCGCTGAACAGAGGCGATATTGCTGGCAACTTTAGGAACAACTGCTATCTCTAATCCTACTAATAAATGTGAAAGGGATGATTAGATGTTTGAAAAAGATGAATAGTTGTTACTCAACGAAAAAGCTGATCGTCATCGAGTAAAGTTTATGGGTATAGCCTGTTTTAAAGTTGAAAAAATCTTTTGTCCCAAAATCCCCCAAAAGAGGAATAAAATTGGAGATGGAACTTGATGCGTTTTGGTCGTGGACGAAATCCCAGGCAAACTGTTGTAGTTAAATAAATGAGTAACGCCCATTCATATAATCATGATGCAGCGAACGCGGCGAGTCAGTTTAGAAAAACCCAAATTGCTACAGTCTGTTGTGCCCACAATTTAAGAGTTCAGATCGCAGTTCAAAGACGTAGGACGATTGAGAAGGTCCAAAAAAAATTAATTTCTTGAAAGACCGAGCGAGCGAAGAAAACGGTCTCCGTTTCCCCTAGGCCCAAAATTCTTAGTAAGAAATGCGGCCGGTAGAGTAGAACACACACACTCTTACATTTCTTCGCATTTCTTAACCGATTCTCCTGAATTTTTTTGAGCACGTCCAAAATACTTATGTAGATTATTTGTTTTCTTTCCAAACTAAAGAATATGTTGAAAAAGCCGACCAAGTGCGAGTCGGACTCGAACACGAAGGGTTCTGTACTATCTATAAAAACAGAAAAACAAAACAAACACGTTGGTCGTAGGGGGCCCCTTAAATATTAATGTTATTCTGTCTTTAGTATTTGTTATTATAGCGTCAACAGAAATACATCATCAGTGAAACTTTCAACTGTCTAACTATTACGGTTCATGAGATACAGCCTGGCGACAGACGGACGGACAGAGGAGTCTTAGTAATAAAACCCTTTGGGTACGGCCCACGTCCCCTAAAGAAGACAAGCTCGCGAGTTTTACAGCTTCAAGAGCCACTAGTGTAGGTATTTACTTACTCCTAACGTTTGCTCACACAGTAGTCAATCCAAATAAACGAAGAAGATTCCTCTAGTAGTTCTTTCACAATATTGACAGTTAAAAATCCATTGTATTCTAACAAATATCCTTTAGCAACGCGGAAGGCCTCGCGCAGACCTTGTTTCGCCTACAATACTAGATTACGAAATGCCTTCCTCTTCTGGGTACTGTTTTGCGAAAATATCCACGAGGTCGACGTCAATCTATTGAGGATGGATGCCAAGAGGCGAAGGCTAGATACTAGGTCTGAAGCCTTAGATCGTAGCATTTGTTTATACCTACTAATAGTATAAATGGAAAAGTGTGTGTTTGTCCGTCTTTCACGGCAAAACAGAGCGACGAATTGACGTGATTTTTTCAGTGGAGACTGAAGGGATGGAGAGTTATAGGATAGTTTTTATCCCCGAAATCATCCCCTCAGTTCATGCGGATGGAGTCGCGGGCAGAAGCTAGTTATTATTAATAATAAACCATTTATTTCAGGTATCTTAGGCTGCAATAAATACCTTAAATTTAAAACCCAACGTAGGTACATACAATACATATAAAAACGAGTTATTTTGCGACGAATCAGCGTTGCTCGGTTGCGTCGTCAATTCCGGTGTAAAATTCGGTAGGTTGCTCCGGAAGCGCCGAAACACGAGACACCCTTCGGCCAGAAGTCAGCACACGCGATACTATTTAGCTACGGTACCCTAGTGGTCAGGCATGTGGCGGTCGAGGCCGAGGGTTCGAATCCCGGCTCGTACCAATGAGCTTTTCAGAACTTATGTTCGAAATATTTACCGTAAGCTTTTCGTTGAAGGAAAACATCATGAGGAAACCGTGTAATCTGAATAAGGTCTAGTTTTCCCTCTGTAAATAAGTGTCAATGCCAAATCTTGGGATTCGATGTGAAAACGGAGCCTGGGCTCCTTCAGGCCCCAACCGGGAATAAAGACGGTACGGTACGATTTTACACTCCTGACGTGAAAATTTTATTTCGTATACTTACTATCGTTTGGACATTAGAGACCTTTTACATCTCTAAAAAATAATTATTTGACCATGGGGCCTATTTACATCTCCACTACTTTATTGTGTTTTGACGCTAGAGACTTTTACATCTGCATTTCTAACCTCCATGGGGCTAATTCGATTTCTGTAAGATTATAACACTTTGAACTTCGCGCTTTGTATACATATTGAAATGATTAATATACACGGGTCATCGCGATATTTATTTCGTTTTTAATCGACTTGAAAAAAGGAGGAGTACCTATTTATATTCCCCGATTAATCGAAGAAGCGCCGGGCCATTTGGAAAATTAAGACCGATTAAAGCTAAGCAACATGCTCAGCTGGTTCCATTTCGTGGCAAAGCCAAATGTGTTTATTTATTTCATTTCTTTTATTATCTGTATCGTTTTTGCCACGATTGAAGGTTTGAGTTTACTGAATTAAAGTCTGTTAAAACTATGTTTTCACAGTATCTACCTAAATTATGTGTCCGAAATTTTGACACGGGTTTAACCGGCCGTCACCGATGTCAGAGATGAAATATTTCATGCATAAGGTTAGGACATTACACTGAACATATAATATACAAAACATTAGGTAACTAAATAAACTAAACTTCTATGAATTAACTATACCTAATGCAACAAGGAAACCAATATCACTATTCGTTTATTGGTCCAAATACACCAATGGCGGAGCGGATGACTAACTTGTGGAAACCGTTTCGTGTTGTATGAGGAAAAACGTGCAATGCATTATGCAGTTTAGTGCGTAGTTGAAATAATTTGAGAAATATATATGTCAAAGCTACCATAGCATTGCATTCGTTGGTGAGTCGCGTGAGGCGTTCTAAAAGCACCTTAAGCGTGTTAGCTAACAGATTTGAATGCTTTAAATATATTAAAATTCTAGGCGGGAAAAATCCAAGGAGCAGCCTATTGTATGTATGTATGTATGTAAGCACTTTATTGTACACAATAACAGGTTAAGGAATATACATGTCACACAATAGATCAAAGTACAAAGGCGAACTTATCCCTATAAGGGATCTCTTCCAGCTAACCTTTGAGCAATTGAGAGGAAGGTAGGTAGAACGAGATAGGCAAACTTATACCGTGTACAAAAACAGAGAAAATGAAAAAATATTGTAAAACATGCTTGTATTGTATTGTCTTACTTAGTAATTTTAATCGCCAGTTAACTAACCTTATTCTATTAGGTAAACTTACGAACACACTATGGATATAATTATGTCCGAAAAAACCGACGCGGAGAAGTTACGAAAGTTGCAAAATCTCTACGGAATGTTCTCAGAACCTAAAGGTTACAAACACTGAAAAGAAAACATTGCAAAAACTCCCTAGATACATACAAATCAGCTGTTTTAATTGCCTAACGAGTATGCATGAAACGTAATTTATTTTTTCATAAGTAGGCATGTGGAGGGTGTCTTATAGAATCCCTTTATAATATATATAGTGCCTATCTATTTAGTAAACGTTTCGCTGAGCTAGTTTTAGCTAATCTTTAAATCGGTTACTTACAAATATTGGTTAGAGATTTAGTTAATTATACATCCATCTCTTTTTTCTAAGTGTTTTTATTAGAAAGAGACGGGTAGTCTATCTCGCCGCGACACAGGTCGCGGGTCGTCCTGTAAAGTGTGGTTGATTTATCTCGCCCTTATACTATTTCTTTATTAAAAATTCTACTTAGGTACTTACGAAGCTTCAAAATACCGACGGTTTACTGGTACTTACCTGAAATAAAATATATCATATATTATACAGTTTGATTTGAGTATGTTGGTTATAATATTTATTTACTTATTTTAAAAAGACTAAAATGTATATGAGTATAGGTAAAAAGTGGCTACTTAGACATACAACTGTATTCAATCTTGTGGGGAACCGGGAAAATGGGATTTATAATAACGTACACTAACTAGGTAATTTACGTAGGTACCTATTACACTCCGGTACCATATAATGTTGTCTGGAAGATATTGTGCTGTATAAGTCGGTGTGCTCCATATTATTAATATTATCCAGAATTTAGCTCCCGATGGTGATACAAAATAGAAGCAAATATTTTAGATAAAGGCGCAATGCTAATAAGGTATTATATACTAAGTATAATAAATGAGAGTATTGAGGCTTTCTTTGATTAATTCATACTGCTCATAATTTCTACGAAATTTTACACGTTTTCCCCTGTCAAAGATTTCCATTACGGCGTACCATTTGGTAACTGCCAAATTACAGCTCTGGGCGTCGTTTTAAACTAAATACTTTATGAACATCCAGGCAAGAAAAGACATTTCATAGTTCCGAAGCCGCATGGGGAGTTCTTCAATAATCAAGAAAGCGTCTGTATAAAACGCCTTAACTAAAAAAAAAGAAGCACTAGGTTCTTTATCGTCACCAAAAGTCAACATCGTTATGCGCAAAGCGCTTAGATGCGAACCGTTATCTAACCGGGAAAAAATACCCACCGCGCCGCCCACCTTACCTCTCGCTTACGGTATTTCGAACGAGCGACAGAGACAAACATGCTACCCTTCCGAACGTTAGAAAGAACTGGCTAAACCCCACAGCGCTCCATCGCTCAGTTTGTTTGGCCTAAATGGAGGTTTTATTATATTAATTGAGTTTGTCGTGGCATGTTTTGTTTTTAATGTTTACCTATGCTGCGTTCACTCTGTACTATTGTTTGAATGTTTTCATATTTCTGATTAATTGTTTGACCTTTAATATGGAAATAATAGTTCCGTTCTTGTTTTATTATCAATACCATTATTTTTAATTAGGTATATGTCGATGTTTTCCTTTTGTTGATGCGATGGAAATACCAATACGTGGATTTCGAATTAATGCATTATGCGTGTCTACACCAATAGGTAAACATTTATTGCTGTAAATTAAATACTTAATACAATACATTGCACAACTCAATAGGCATACCTACAAAAACGGTACAGAACACAAGCAATTAAAGAATTAGGTAGGTAAGTAGTCGTTATTGTAGATACACCTAGCTACAGACTAATACAAATATATTTTTAAACACATCTGTATTCAAGTAAATAAAGTTAATTTATTTTAACCCTTTAATCAAAGTGTTTTTTGCATTAAATTAGGGTGGAGGTACAGCCAAAATAGAGGCGCTAAAGCTTGCAACCATCACATCACGCAAGTCTGATATCATTCTCAAGTAGGCATTCGGCGACTCAAAACCTTATTTAAGTGCACCACACTTTACTTAATTAACATGAACTATTCGAGTCATTGCCGACTGACCCAGTCACAATTGGATATCCAATACGGCTTCTCTGTCGTTAGGAACGTCCATTTCGCAGGCAAACGCGAGGTTTCCTACCCTCAAGGGCAGTCAACAGTGCTAACTCTAGAATACGCGCATAGGTGCTAACTCACAAAAATAATGTAGTACCTACAGTTTACACGTGTTTAGCTACTGTCATTTAGATCAGGTTTGACCGCACTGGAGTTAGGACTAAACTTTAGCCTTGTATGAACTAACCTTGGAAAAAAACCTGTTCTTTCCGGTAGAATTTACACTTAAGAGTTTAGTCGTATACTAATGTCAAATCTTTTTTGACATCAGCATCTGAGGATAACCGACTTGCCATTGCCACACCAAAAGTACGATTCTTCCTATAAGTTAGTATACTTGATCTAATATTATCTAGTATTATTTAACTTCGTGCAAAGTTCACATAAGTTAAAAAGCATTTAATGTTAAAAATGGCCGTGAATGTCCGCGCATATAAAATGCACTGTTATTCGTATTGTTAGATTTTAAAAATGTTATTTACGATGAAAGGGCGGTAGCAACAACTCGTTTTAAATGTTCTAATGCACGCAAACGCAATGACACTGTTAAGCAAAATTATAATAGGTTTATTCGAATGGTTATAAAATATTATAAATAAGTACGATAAATAATTTAAGTTTGTAAGTTAGCTTTGTGTTTATTTATTTAATCGTATGGCATTTATGTAAAACAGAAACACTAGTTTCTTATGTAAAAGATACCTAATCTCATCTCCAGAGCTACCATCTGAATAAAAAAAAAAAAGAATATTTCACCAGCAGTAGAGCAGTATAGCTGTATAGCAGGACAGACATTAGCTATATTATTTTATTTGTAATACGCAGGCGGAGCTGCGGGGGCAGGAGTTATTATTTTAAAATACATAAGTATTGCTGCATATTTGTTGTTAAGCGCTTAAATCGATTAACTGATTTAACCGCTGAGACGCAAAGTATAGGTGCTTATGGGTTTTTGAATATGGCCCTTTTTGAGATTCACTTAAAAAAAAATGTACGCGATCTTGAGTCCCAGAAAAGGAATCCCTAAATTCGGTTGAGTCGCGGAAGTGTGCGCGAGCGTTCCCGTGGCTCCGCCAAAAAGCAGCGCACAGTACCGTGGGATTTAAGACGGTAGTCCAGGCGGTTCCCGGGTGTCCGTCATACCGTTCTGACTCCCCAACCAGGCCGGACGCGTCTTGACGCGTCCGGCCTTGGCATGCATGAAATGCCATGACATGAAATGCCTTGGCATTTCTCCACGACAAAAAAAGTAAGTAAGTATGGTACCAATTCGCATCCAAAGGCTCGTTGGATTTATTTGAATGTGATAAAAAAGCAGTGATCACTCAGCACGGTCAAGTCAAGTCGACTCTCCATACAAACGTAATTTTGTTTTCATTTTAAAACGGGATACTGGAATAACTCTAAACTTTTTAGGGTTCCGTACTCAAAGGGTCAAACGGGACCCTATTACTAAGACTCTACTGTCCGTTCGTCAGTCTGTCTATCCGTCTGTCACCAGACTGTATCTCATTAGTGATAGTTGAGTATCACAGATGATGCATTTATGTTGCCACTATTACAAAAAATACAAAAATAAACATCGAAGGGCCCATTACAACAAACGTAATTTTGTTTTCATTTTAAAACGGGATACTGGAATAACTCTAAACTTTTTAGGGTTCCGTACTCAAAGGGTCAAACGGGACCCTATTACTAAGACTCTACTGTCCGTCCGTCAGTCTGTCTATCCGTCTGTCACCAGACTGTATCTCATTAGTGATAGTTGAGTATCACAGATGATGCATTTATGTTGCCACTATTACAAAAAATACAAAAATAAACATTGAAGGGCCCATATAACAAACGTGATTTTTTTGCCGTTTTTATAGATTTGTAAGGAACTCTTCGTGCGCGAGTCCGACTCGCACTTGGCCGGTTTTTTATACATGGTAGGCCCCGCCATATCTAGGTCGAAAATAGTTCCTATTTCTGTAAATTATACTAGAAAAAAATGAAGCGATTAGATACTATGTATGGTGGCCCTTAATAATGCAATTTTTCAAACTGAATACGCGGTAATCGATGTTTTATTTATTACAGCTTTACTGCGCTCACAAAACAGGAAAGTATAAAGTGGTCTCTTTAATGCCTAGAAACAGGTTCCATACCAGTCGTTCATTCACGTAGTTTTAACTTGAGTAAGAGTGAAAAATCACGACTAGTATTCCATGTAAGTAATTATTGTTACAAGCTCTTATTTAACTTGCAATGTTCTTTTGTAAATCTACTCGTATACTTACTAGCTGAATATTGTTTTCATTTCAAATTGATATTATTAAATCTAAAGAAGTGTAACGTGTAAAGTTCGGTAAGCTTTACCTCTTAGTATCAATTTTATTTGGCTAAACAATAAGAAGAAAAGCCCATAAAAAGTTAACGCTTTGTAAGGATACTTATTTATTAAGCTTAACATGACCCTGTCAGACGAAATAGGTTTTTTGTCTATTTCACAGAATAACAATTTACCTAATTACTTTTGTATCACTTGTCGTAGCGGTTAGGGTAAATCCCCCGTCTATAAATATAAATATACGATGAAATCCATTTAAGCGGATTGTCATCCTCGTTACAGTTAAGCTTATGTATAAAATACTACAACTTAAAATTACGTTCCAAAACATAGCTAAGGCCATTCATGAACAAATCATCGTTAAAACCAGGTTTGAGAGCTTACTAATGATGAAATTATGATACAAATATTAACATAAAAATTATAACATAGACCTTGGGTCAACCTGAGAGATAGTAAACCCCTCGTTTCAATGTGTTTTGCGTGTGAATCAAGTTGTAACCAACATTGATCACCGGTTAAAGTCGCGGATTAAAACTACTGTGATCTAATAACTAGAATGGAACTAAACAGTTTTTCAACCGCAGTCGTTAAACTTGATGTTAGACCGGCTAACACACTAGCAATGACCTGTCCTAGAGCCGAATGTAAGTAGCTCGCTCGAGCCACTGGAACGGTGTCAACGCGCCGACCTTCGCGCGGATTTGCCACGTTCATATTTCGAACGATTTGAATTGTGTTCTGAATACTGGCCGTTTTAAAAAAGTTGCAGTTGTTCGATCCCGCGCGAGCGGCCTTTTTATTGAGTTCTACTTTGTGTTTTGTCTATTGTTTGAGTAGGGATAAATGGAACGAAATCGCTACAAACACTTTTTGCTGCATATGGACACTAACCCATTCGAGGCCACGCATAGCTACGTATGCTACGCCGTAGCGCGTAACAACGTTTTTTCGCTCAGTAACGGAAATCGCTCGTAGAGACTTAGGGTCTCCCCACACCTATCGACGCGGAATCGGCGTTAGTCGATCAAAAAACTCTTTATGTCCACGCAATAAGAGCGAAAAAGACGTCGATCGGCTCGGCCGAGGCGAAGCGACGTCCATCGACGGGATTACGAACAAAACACGAGGAATGTGGTACAAAGCACTCGGCGAAAGCCGATTCCACGTCGATAGGTGTGGGGAGACCCTTACTCATACGTGAGTTATTGGTCTTGAATGGGTTAAGATGCGACAAGCTACGGCGCATCGCTATGAGCGTAGCATGGAATGACTTAAAATAAAATTTGAACTTAAATAATCGATTAAAAAGTTTATTCGTTGAAAATAGAATGATTAAGGTCCATAAGATATCCGCAACGCAGGCTTCGTCAATTGCGTACAAACAAACATACATCCCCCTAGGCACTTAACTAACAACGAAAGAATCCGCAACAGGCTTCGTCAAAAACACGTTATCCCGGATCGCTGGTGGTCCAAAAGTTCCCATGACACTGGCGGCGTTGCCACGCTGAATGGCCAAAGAAATCTGTTGAACCAGGAACGATCCGGAACGAGGATCACAGCCCCTATCCCTAAGCCGCCGACCCAACTCCCGTATGAAATCTTTAGCCTCCGTACCCCCGCAGGTCCCGCAGTCTCTACCGCCACTGGTACAAAGTCGTACATCGGTTCCAAGGCAGAGTACTTTGCGTGTTTCATCCGAGCCGCCGTCTCGGCGGCCGACGCCGCGGATCTGATGGTGTGGCTCAAATGGGACGGGGCAAATGTACTTACACATGTCGCGTCCCACAAGAGGCACCGTCCCTTCTGCCATGGAACCAACGTCAGACCATCCGGCCGTTTCCCATCCTTACGGCACAACCCCGGAGGCTCAAGGACACAAGGCACGTTGGCCGAATCTAAAGCCCGACGAACCAGATCATTTATGGCGTGGTGCCTCGGAAAACGCCCCGCACACCTCTGACAGCTCAAACCATGGTGCCCGTTTTCCTCAACCACCACCCCACAAATGCAACGGTGCGCCTCACAGACCTTACACCCCAACCGCAACGCAACCGCGATTCGAAGGGAATCGTCATCCAACAGCGTGCCTATGTGAGGGGAGGGTAGTGCGTGCAACCACGCTCCCGCCTCGAGGGCAGATGCAGCCTTCAGGCGCGCTATATTAACTCCTACTGCCCCCCCTAATAACCCCGCCAAAATTCTTTTGCACAGAATGTCGTCCCAACCCCTCTGTACCACAAGACTCTTAGGCCGTTCATCCCCTTGACAAATGGTAGACCACTTAGCCAATGCCTCGGCGACAAATGGTACCCGGGTATTGCCACCATCACTTGGTAAAATCCGAGTGACAAGACCCAAAGTCCCATGCGCCGAGGCAAGGAAGGCAACCAGACCGACATCCTGACAACGACGTACTCCCAGCCCACCGTGACGGACCGGAAGAGCCGCCTGACTCCACTGCGTTTCACCTAAATCAACATTTAATAAGGACTCCAGAGCTAACTTAAGTGCTGCATCCACCTTTGCCACATCGTCCTCGAACAACCAGGTGGGTGACGTCCTTAAAATGTACATCATCCGCGGTAAAGCAAAACAATTCCGCAACAATACGAGAGAGACGTGTGAAGATAAATTACTCAATCGCTCCGAAGCCCTCTCAAACGCCAAACGCTTCTCTTCCAACGCCAAACTGACTCCTTCTGGGAAGATAGGAGCACCTAGGAGAGACAAAGATGATTTTTGAAGGCGCCGCACCCCAGGCAACACCGACTCAAAGCTTGACACCAACCCGGCGTCAACATTGCCGCAGCAAAAGAGCTCGCACTTCGTGGCGTTGATCTCTAAACCGATGGATTTCAAAGCCGGCACTAACTTATTAAGGTCCTCCAGGACCGTACGTGGATGACCCCCAATAGTACCATCATCCAGGTACCACACGTTTAAAGGGGATCCTACCGATGCAATAATGTTCTGAACGGCTAAACAAAAAATCAAAGGCCCCAACGGGTCACCCTGCTGGGCGCCCACCCGTGAAGAAATCGGAATGTCATTAAACAGTAAATGGCTAGCTGTGGAGTAACATTGATGAAGAAATGGATATATCGACGGCACCTTGTCCAAAACTTCTCCAAGAATTGTGTCCCTCTCAACAGTATTGAACGCATTCTTGATGTCTATCTTCAGAATGACAGTATCGGTAACTTAAATTGTGTTTCAAATGTTAAAATATATTGACTCAAAAAATACCATTGTCAGAAACAAAAAAAATCTCTATTCAGGAGCGTTGAACTGACGATAACAGATGCTCATTTTAACTGGAATTCTTTTATTATTTTTGCAACGAAAAGTTAACTTAGAAGTTAGAGTTTAAAAAGCCGCCTCTCCCTTCAACACTGTTTACCTCCCCCCCAAAAGGTAGCCGCCACTAGGAATGAACGTCAATGTCAATACTTACGCAATTACCCTGTTAAATAAATAATAATGTGAGCCACGCTTGAGCTATGCCAGCTAAAATATTACTTCCAGTGAATTCCACACAGGCCAAGCAAAATTGTATCTTATGTCGATGGCATAAAGACTTATATCGCTTTACGATCTGTTATCATGTGTATTTACGATGTGATAGCATGCTAATATCACTGATAAGGGAGTCAAGTGCATGCAGTTTGGTTCGCACCGAAAATGCATGCGTGCATGCTGGGGTGACCACGATGTCAGTATGTTAAGGACTTTTCCAAAACCTAATGTTATAAATGCGAAAGTGCAGTGTCTGTATGTCTCTCTGGTACCTCTTCACACTTAAACCGTTGAACCTATTTATATATAACCTATAGACCTATAGATAGTTTGAGTCCTGTGAAAGGTCATAGGATAGTTTTTATTCCGGAAATCGGTAAAATACGGGGTTGAAATTTGTATGGAGCTACGATATAAATGAGTTTCATAAGAGTCTGCCCAGCGAATCAAGTTACACTGCTGGACATAGGCCTCCCCCACAGAGTGACACAATAACCGGTCCTGCGCCACCCGCATCCAGCGGCCCCCCGCAACCTTTACCAGATCATATCATGGCTTCACTTCAGTGAAAAACGGCTTTTAGGCCAAACGGACAAACTATACAGTTGGGAAACAATTTTTAGTGTTCCGTACCCAATGGGTAAAAACGGGACCAAATTACTAAGGCTGCACTATCTGTCTGTCTGTCCGTCCGTCTGTGACCAGGCTGTATCTCATGAACCGTGATAGTTAGACAGTTGAAATTTCCACAGATGATGTATTTCTGTTGCCGCTATAACAGTAAATACAAAAAAACCGGCCAAGTGCGAGTCGGAGTGGGGCCCCCATACAACAACCGTGTTTTTTTTCGACATATAAGGCCAGACTGTCCTTGTAAAAGACCCTAACGACAACTTTAGGACTTTTCCGCAATTGCAATGAATCCTGGTCACCCTACCGATAAGATAAACACTACTAAGTACCACTAGTGATAATGATAAACGGGTCGAGCGAACAAGGTTCCAATATGGCCACATATGTACCTACAGTTACATAGAGGTACAGTCACGCCTGAATTCTCAAAAGGGAGAGGCAGAGCACGTGAAAATAAAGTGCCGGAGGTTTAATAATGGAGAAAATATACCTAACAACAATATACTAGTGGCTCAAGTCGTAAAGCTGAGTCGACAAAAAAAATTGGACCTGCTTTCAAAATTTCACCTGACTACGTTGAGAAACGCGACCTGTAGCAGAGAACGGCCGGACATCCGGAAATTTGAATAATGGCCCCCGCTGTAAGAGCGATGGTACATATTTATGAGTAAGTTGAGCATACATACATACATACATTCACGCCTTTATTCCCAAAAGGGGTAGGCAGAGCACATGAAACGTATGTTCCAGCGCCACTCTTAGCATAAATGTGGGTATAAAATATCGACAAAATGTGATATTGCAGTGATAGGTTGCTAGCCCATATTCTGTATTTAAAAATTATTTTAAAAATAAATTGCGCCTTTTAAACGAATTTTAAATGAAATAAGAATGACATAGTAAAGCAATATCCTGGCGATGTGTTTCTGTCTATTCACAATTGGAATCGCAGCCCGGCTCTTTTAAAACGAAGGAACGCGTTTCCGGGAACCTTAAATTGAGAAACACCAGAACGTAGAGCCGAATGTCTGGGGAAGGAACTTTTCCGCTAAAAGTCGGACCTACGAAATTACTTCCTTCGGACAGTGCAATAAAACTCTTCGGGGTGAGGTGGGGCGCCAGTTACAGCGAGCGTAGCGACAGTAGCGAATTATCCTGTGCTATCAAAAATTAGAATAGGACTTAAAATTATAGACTTTTAATTTGTACAGAAATCCAATAATAGTGGTTTCATTGCTCTCGACTGCATATCACAACTATACATGAGAATAAAGCTATCCCTTAGTGAAAGCCGCGGCAAAACCAGTCCATGTGATTTTCAGTTTAAAGCATAAGTACGCAACCTACGTTATAATTGTATTGATTGATATTTTTATGAATACATACATATGAATGTATCGTTAAAATAATTTTATAGTCCTATCGTTGAACTGGGTAACAGTGCCAATATTTAAACAAAAATACAACATCAGTTCACGATTGGTTCGATGCTTGTTTAACACATATAGTACAAGAAAATTTTAAATGTTACCAAAATGGCGAAAATACCTGTAGGTTCATAGCCCTAACACGTGCCTCTGGTTACAATTTGAGGTAATATTAAATATACACACTGTATAATGATAGAGAATATGTATAGATAGAGAGGATGCGAGGAAGAGGAAGACCTAGAATAAACTACATAGAGCAGCTCAAAAAGAGTTGATGTTAGGTCGTATCGAGATGTCAAAGAGGTTGCCTAGGATCGGTGTAGATGGAGGGCCTGCTTTGAGCTTAGCTCTTAAATATGAAGAAGAAAAATACTGACCACAATAAGAAAACTTCAAATAACATTCTGATCCCGTATCATGGCCGGCCTTATCACACGATAAGTGACAAGATCGAGCGTCCGGCACCGTTCGATAGAACAAGACGACGCTCCTGTCTTGTCACTTATCGCGTGATAAGGCCGACCATGATACGGGGTCTGGTGAAATTCAATGCAGAATGTAATTATTCTATCTCTGCTTCGCGTTCCCGGTGGAATTTACTTTTTAGAAAAAAGTTAGTGTTTTATTGTATGTTTACTGGTGGGCAATGGATGCGATGTTTAATAACAGTTACGACAGATTAAGTTTACGCTAAAAACTTTTAGAGAGATGAAATTATTTGTCTGGGATTTAACTCTGGACGAAGGGCGGGGCTTCAATATCAGCGTTTAGCGCTTTTTTATTTTGCTGATTGAGTGGGTTTTTTGTTGCATTGTTGATACTCAATATGGAGAGCTATCTACTCAATGTAACCAACATGAGAAGCAATTTTTAATGCCTTCGGTGCGTTTGGTTACTTTTAGCACATTCATGTTATCTGAATGTGTGGGTAATGAATCGACGTAAATGCAGTAAGTAAAAATCCTTTTCTCAAACTACTTATTATGAAATCTACTTTGTTAGTCAATTGGTGACGTTAAAAAAGATCATATATAAGACTTTCTTCTAGCTTTTGGACAGAATTTTGTCCGCCTAAACCTAAATCAGAATTGAATTTTCGTTCCATTATACAACGTTTTTTTATATCCAAATAAGAATCTATCTCTGTGTCAAAGTTCATCAAAATCCGTTCAGCTATCTATGCGTGATTTAGAAACACAATTACAAACACGCAAATGTTTACATTTATGTTACGAATTAAGTAGGGTGTAAAATATGTGTGTTTGCGTTTGCTATTTGTTGTACATCAAGCCTAATAGTCTATTTGTTAAAAGTCTATTACACGAATGACGGACTTAATGTCATATGGCATTCTTTATCACTCTTCCACTGGGTTAAAAATAAACTATATCGCAAGATTAATGTTGCAGGTGCTATTAAAAATGTCTCGCCCCTGTACACTTGATGTCGCGACTGAAAGATATTTTTAAAATATAATTTATGACAAAGATATTTTTAATGCCACCCTAACACGGCGAAGGGATGTCTGGGAAGAATGAACTTTTTCGCTAAAAGTCGGATCTACGAAATTGCTTCCCTCGGACAGAGCAATAAAACTCTTTGGGGTTCGGGTGGGGCCACAATTTAGGCGGAAACTTAATGACCTTATTTAAAGCATACTATTGAAAAAGGGAACGTCATTTTATTTTAGCATCACATTAGATGCTGAGCACATCACACACAAAATTATTATTATATTTAAGGCATACCTACGGCTACATACGGCCTAAACATATTAGTCAGATATTTTTGACCATCGTTTCGATCATACATTATTGCGGGTGATCGACACGTGGGTCGCACCAAACCTTCTGTAATGGTAAGGGGTTGTTATAAAAACTAACTAAATGCATGGAAAGCTTAACAAGTTTCTATGGAGTGACACCTCTACTGGCGCCATATTTAACGTTGATCGTTGTCATAGCGTGGCATTGATATTTTTTATAATCATTATTAATTAGTATTCTGAATATTGTAATTCATTACGCAAAGTAGGCGCCATTTTGACGCCGAGTTGCGAAACACCAGCCGAAAACTTTTAGACATTCATGTGTAATTTTAATTTCATTTCCATAACATAACCTCGCAAAGGTCGCGGGAGTCCGCTAGATGCGGGTGGCGCAGGATCGGTCGCTTTGGCACTCTTTGGCGGAGGCCTTTATCCAGCAGTGGACGTCTTTCGGCTGATATGATGATGGTGATGATGAATATTAAATATCAATGACGTGCTGATAGAATCCTAATATTAAACGCCATATAATGTCTGATTGTGATGAACCATAGTAACATTAATTTGACGACCTCTGTAGCCTAGTTGGTAGTGACCCTGCCTACGAAGCTGGAGGTTCGAAATTTCGAATCTCCGTAAGGGCATTTATTTGTGTGATGAGCACGAATATTTGTTCCTAAGTCATGGATGTTTTCTATGTGTTGTCTAGTACCCATATTACAAGCTTTGCTTAGTTTAGGACTAGGTCGTATTATGTAAAATTGTCCCCATATATTTATAAATACACACTTTCATACAATAAATAATTGTATGTGTATCGATCTGTAATCGTATGTTTGTGCAACCCGCCCTAAGTCCCCGCTGCCGCAGGGGCCCGACCCCATCTCCCTCCAGCACCGAGGCAAAGAAAAACCTAATTGGGACTTTTTCCCGACTTGGCCTTTGTTTTGCAAAGCGACGCGATCGATTGAGGAAGCGTCCCGGCGGATTGGTCTAGGAGTTGGTTTAAGAAAATGGAAATTGGGTTTTTTATAAGGCACTCAATTAATTTTAAATTGGCTCTTGCAAATGGTATTAGTTCATGTAGACTAGGCAAGTGTCTACAGTCATCATTCATCACATTATATGTTGCATGTGAGAATGATCAAAATATCTAAACATATTAAGGTGGTTCGATATAATACGCAAACTCCACTTGATTGGCAAGGGCAATTGCTGACAAGACTCAGTTTTGTGTCCTGACTTCGCACAATTTATGTTTTATCTCAATTTGAATATTGACACTGAATATTATTCGTCGATATTACTTAGTAGTAGTAAACTAATTGCAATCATATTTTATATTATATTTTCACTGTTACGTGATGCATACTGTGTCCTTCTGTAAATAATAAGGTACTTCGTTTTAATTTTTGCATTGAAGAGCATAATTATGTTATGGTATGCTTATTGTTGAAAGTCCTAAAAAATAAATAAAATAAAATAAAATAAGGGCAAAAGGTTGCTCAGACATTTACAAAATCTTGGGAACGTGCATAAATTTATGAACTCGACTGTACTTTGTGAGCACATTGCAAATATTAATTATCATGAAACACTTTACTTTTTTTATAAGCTTTTAATTAACTTGCAATGTAAGTATGTTTGTCCGGGTGGAATCTTGCAACTGAATTTTGAAGCAGATATCTTCAACCGATTGAGCTGAAATGTTGGGTACCTATAGGAATAGTTTGGATGACAATTCAATATTATTGTACCATCGACCTGATCTGATCATGGAGAAGTAAGCTGGCCATGGGAACTCAGTACTTAACCAACGTAACCCCGCTGAGTTTGGGCTCGTTAGAATGGTCTCAACGAGTATAGTTGATGACCGTATACAGAAAAGTACAGTCGGCAATTGAAGCTTTTTGACAGAAACTTATTTTACTATTGACACCACTGTTTTAAAGGACTTTCGGGCTGATACCTGTACAAAGTATAGAACAAGTAGTTATATTATTATGGCTACGGTAATGTGGAGGTATTTCCCCAGTTGGTCTGCTCCAAGAATGAGGGACGTGACACATGATATTCTGATTTACTGTCATTCTGCACAAATGGAAAATCGTCAACACGAAGTTACCATTTTGAAATAGGACCAAAAGTAATAATATCAACAAAATAATTGGCGAAACTGTAAATGTATCTAAGTACTTTTATATACCCAAAATTTTTCTTGTTCAAAATGAATCTAGCCCAATTTTAATTTTGTCCAGTATGAAACATCAGGCTTATATTAAGTTCCTATCAAAATTTAAAATGAAAATCTACTATGATGTATTAAATTCACGACGTATCTCCGATTGGTCATAATTTTGGAGTGTACATAATTTCATATGAACATATTTATTTTGACCTATATCCAATATGTAAATATTTCTTTTAGGGCGTACTTAATTTTACCATAATTAAGACTGGACAAATTTCCATGTCGAGGATTTTCAATTTGACATTATTCGTATTCGACTAATAATGATAATGACAGTAAATCGATAATCTTAGCATCTGACTTCACTTTTTACCAGAATTATTAAAACGTGGCCGACTTTTTAAAAAGCTGCCATTGGAATTGGAATCTTCTTTCTTGAACGATAGAGTACCTTTTTTTCAATGGACTATTTTGATGCAATTTTGAAATAATTTCAACTGCCATTTGAGTCCCCTACTCTCTTTCACACTCATAGCCATAGTTCCAGAGATTTTTAACCCTTAACGCTTTCCTGTCACTTTTTTAGTACAGTTAGTATATGCCGCGCAAAGTTTGAACGCGCATTCTGACTAGAAAAGTAAATACGCCAAACGAAATGGCGAGAATATTACTATATATTTCTTGAATACGCCAATAGTGTGCAACGTTCAATTTGTGCGCGAGCGTCACTTGAAATCAATGATTTTCGAAAATTGCGTTGGCGTTTGTTTCTGGCCCCATAAAACAATAACGAATAAAAAAAATGGTTTTCTTTTTGTTGAATTAACCTTCAGGTGAGTTAAACTTTCGTTTTTTATATGAATTTCATTAAATATTCAATTAATTCTAAGTCAAAAAGGATGATTTAAAGCGGGTCCTGTTTTTGTGACATTATCGATTGTATAGGTGGCTACGTACCATTGAGCATGTCATAATAAACGGACAGTGCCGACTTTTATGGATACATAGTTTTTTTCACATTGTGACAGAAAACGGACCTTGCCATTTAACGAAACGCGAGCACAGAAAGTGGACCAACTAAAAACGAGACTGACTTCATCCTGTCGACGAGGAGGGATACATTAAATGTTGTCTCTGTGATCATCAATACCTACAGTTAAAGCCGGGAGCGATCACCGTCTGGTAAGAGGCACATTTAATATACGTATCCAGCAAGAACGCTCTCGATTGATGAAGTTGTTCCATACAGCACCAATCAAAATTCAAAACCCCGAGAGCTTTCATGTGGAACTCCAAAACTGTTTCCGTTTCCTAGACGGCGATTTAGACGAATTCAATTACGAGTTTGTGGAAGCTCGCCGTGCCTTTGGGTCTAAGTTCTTCAACGCCCAATGAACCAACACAACTAAAAGGTTCTCTAGCTGTTGAGCTAGAGAGCCCTCCAGTTGTGTTCACATGTTATGTTCACACAGCAACACCTCACTCCCCTCCCCTATAAGCCTCCGAGTTGTTAGAAGCTCACAAAGGAAGGGAGCGAAACGTTGCCTAGGTCTTCATCCGATGTCACTTTACACCACTAGCTCAATAAGGAGATCTGCAATTGATTTACCCGCGATCTGCGCCAATTCAATACAAGTTATTGAAGAGGCTATCCCGTGTAACGAGGACGCTAAAGTGTTTTGGAGAGATTTGACTACTGGACTGAGCCAGCTCGCCAAGTTAGAAACTGAAGATGGTAGAATCGTTTCTTCTAAACCTGAGCTTTTGGTTGAGGTAGAGCGCTTTTACGGACAGCTATACACATCAACTCGCGTACCCGAGGTTAGTCTCGTGGAGGACCCTCTAGCTCGACTAACCCAACTCTATTCCAACGACATCCCGGAAATCAGCCTGTACGAGCTTGTAAAGGTTCTTCAACAGCTCCAGAACAACAAGGCACCAGGTGAAGACGGAATAACAGCCGAACTGCTGATGGCGGGTGGAAACCCGGTCCCTACGGCTCTTCAGCATTTGTTCAATTCCGTCTTACTGGAAGGGAAAATGCCAAAAGCATGGAACAGAGGTGTGGTGGTGCTATTCCTCAAAAAGGTTACACCGCCCTGCTGACGAACTACCGACCAATCTAACTTTTCGTCCAATATTCCGCAGTGTGTGTTGCTAGTGATGACTAATGGCACTGAAACGTGGTCGCTTACTATGGGCCTCATAAAAAGGCTCAAAGTCACCCAAAGGGCAATGTAGAGGGCTATGCTGTTAGTTTCTCTGCGTGATCGCATCAGAAATGAGGCTGTCCGCAGCAGGACCAAGGTAACCGATATAGCCCTCCGGATCGCTAAACTTAAGTGGCAGTGGGCAGGGCACATTGCACGTAGAACCGATGGCCGTTGGAGTGGAAAGATACTTTGGTGGCAACCACGTACCGGAAGATGCAGTGTGGGTAGACCCTCGACAAGATGGACTGATGATCTGGTAAAGGTTGCGGGAGTCCTCTGGATGCGGGTGGCGCAGGACCGGTCACTTTGGCACTCTTCGTGGGAGGCATATGTCCAGCAGTGTAAGTCTTTCGGCTGTTATGATGATGATGCTCAGGATGATTTTATTCAGTGTATTCAAGCTTATTTTTGGTTGACGACAATTTTTTTATTTTATTTTCGTGACCTGCATGACAGTATTGTCCGTTTTTTAGGACAACATCAAAGGCAATAATTTTTTACGATTCGTGGCAATGTCCGTTTTAACGGACGTCCTGAAAAACTAACTTTCAGAATGGTTTTCATTTTTTTTTCTTAACTATAGTTCTTTTTATCCAATAACTATCACAAAAAACATTCCGAGTGATAGCTCGCTACATTCCTTCATGTCTTGCCGTGTTAAGGGTTAATACAATTTTATCGTTAAGTTGTCTACAAGATGTCAACAAAGCATCGATTTCAGCTATCCATTAAGGGAAAACGAGTCCTAAAGTGACGCCGCAAGGTTGCATTTAAATTGCCTCGTTACCTTTACTGCTTATTGACGAAAGGTCGTATGTGAGTATGCCATATAGTGTCCGTTTTAGCGTTTCGAATTTGCATGTTAGAATAGTTTGATTATCAACAGAATTGGACGGCTTTATTTCTGTTTAGGAGGTTAGTTTGTTTTGAAAAATACCTATGCATACTCATGTATAAAGGTCGCGGGAGTCCGCTGGATGCGGGTGGCGCAGGACCGGTCATTGTGGCACTCTTTGGGGGAGGCCTATGTCCAGCAGTGGACGTCTTTCGGTTGATATGATGATGATGATGATGATGATGGTACTTAGTACACAACACAACCGAACACTTAAAACCAAATGCTGCTTTTCTCATCAGAGAAAATCGGAGGGGTCGCCATCGTTAGATTTTTAATACCGCGAAGGTTGCAAATAAGCAAACCATAACCTGTGGAAGCCTACGACTTCGAGTCACAAGCGCGTTGTCGACCCTTTATTTATTTGAGGATTGGTTGTGTTGACAACTAGAGACAAATGCAGGCCCTTGCTGGGCTCTCAAAAATCTTTTTACCAAGTCATCGTACCACCTTGTGGGGGTCTACCCACGCTGCGTCTTCCAGTACGTGGTTGCCACTCTAGATCCTTTCCGCCCTAACGGCCATCTGTTCTGCGTGCAATGTGTTCCGTCCACTGACACTTTAGCTTAGCGATTCGGAGGATATCGGTTACCATAGTTGTGCTGCGGATAGCCTCATTTTTGACGTAGAGAAACTCGTTTCGATGCTATACGTCATCACTGGCACACACACTGGTCAAAGACTCTCGTCTTGAGATACTGCGGAATATTGGACGAAAAGATGTGCCGTAGCTTCCTGAACGCTCCCGAGCCAAGTCGGATTCGACGATTAACCACTTACATTTTTTTAATATTGTGCTAATAGATGCTAAAAAGCCCCATAGCCAAAGTGTTATATTATTTATCTACGCAGTGCTCTAAAATGCGTTCAGAAACCGTAGGAAATGACCAGCATTACTGAAATCGATTTTACTATGAGAACTCTGTTGTCTGTGGTAGTAGGTAAAATCTGTATTTTAATGTTATAACAGTACAGATTTTTGAATCGTTATGAGTTTAAATTTGGAACCTGTCAAAACTCAAGTGGGTCTCTATTCTAGTATCTAGTAAGTAGAACCGTCAATTTACTATGTTTATTATTTATTTTTACGCACGACCTTTGACCACTAGTGAAATGAGTAGGTATGACTTCATTCGATTGTCTATAATTTAAAAAAAACCATTCGTCTTGACGGAGGATCGAATTGGCGCCATTGCTGTTGTCATTTTTTTGTTATTACGAAAGTAGTAAAATTGTGAGCCCATCTCAGAGTATTTATGATATGTGTGTGGAGAAAGTAGTGTATGCAACTGTAAGTACATAATTAGGCCTTAAAACACTCGCTCACGCTCGTTTTATAAAATCACACTCATATTTTAAGTGCCAATAGATGCGAGAATAGCCCCCGTGCCAACGTGAAACACGGCAATGTAACGCGCGTGCCACGCAGGACAGCCGCCGGATTTGGCAAATCCTTCCACAATTCGGTATTTGCCGGATTTCGGCGATAAAGCAAATGATCTCTTGTGAATAATGGGTGTTGAACCAATAGTTATTTATACGTTATACTCGTAATAATAATCATTTATTTTCATATAGCTAAAGATCCATAGTTTGTTATTGGAAACTACTTATTTAGACTGTAGCACACAGTGCAATCGAACATTTAAAAGTTCCCAGCACAGTCGACACAAGGCGAGTTTCCATACAACAATACTGAGCTGCTATTCGCTACGCGCTAATGCGGCTCACTCCGCCGGTCACCCGTCACGAAACTAGACCTCTGCCTACGCTTAGTTACTACGTATTGCCGTGTCAAGATATATTTGGGGATGAGCTGTGAGGTGAGCTTAAAACAAGTTACAGAATAGGGGGGCTGAATTAAAATTCGTTTTTGATGCTATAAATATAATGAATGAACTAAAATTCTGTCACTTTCTCACAAACAAAAACAGACAAAGACAAAGGCATTTTAACGGAATTTTAGCTAAAATAGGTTTGATGAACGTTTATGAATATCCGTTTATATTTATTGAAAAAAAACCTAATTAGATTAGGTTTTAGGGTTTTTTGTGTGATTAGCTTAATGCCAAACGGTAATGGGCTATGTGTTTATTTCATAAAATGACTGTGAATTTAAACTTTTACCGAAATATTTTCTTACCAAAACATGCGAGTCAGCTAGGGCTTTATGCATTTAGCCTAGCTCGGGACCTAGGGCCTAGGGTGCGCTAGATCAGTAGGGATAGCAAAAATTGTTTTACATTTTATTTTTTTTATTCGCTTTTCATTTTGTCTAGTGTGGATTAGTACTAGTGTGGTAAGTACTTGACAGCAATGAAAATGGGTGCCGCCAAATAATGAAAGAGAGCCCAACTATGCCTACCATATAGAACTGTGAATGCGCATTCCTGAAATTGCGTTTTTTTATTGTACAAATGAAAAACTTATTGTACAAAATGCAGACTTAAGCTTTCACTACCAGTCAAGCAGACAGATTGTGGGCACTTCAGATATAAACCCACAATGGATAAATAATAAATATGAATACCAATACACAAAAAAATACATACAAATACCTGTATATTCATACAGACGAAAATAGGGAATAGAAATACTAAGAATGTACGGTTCTGCTATCAAACCACTTGCGTAATGATAATTACTTTTTACTCAGTAAATGAAGAATGAGTGAGAGAGTGCGAGCGTGTTATCATCATCATATCAGCCGAGAGATGTCCGCTGCTGGACATAGGCCTCCCCCAAAGAGTGCCACAATGACCGGTCTTGCGCCACCCGCATCCAGCGGACTCCCGCGACCTTTACTCGTGCCAGGTAGGTACCGCGCATAAAAATATACAACTATTTGGTATTAAAATACAGTTTTTGGGGCCTAAGTAAAAAAAAGATTTTAAAAACTTCATTGCTTTTGTCTGTATAACCAACCGTAAACAAGAAACCGTTTTCATCCTGCTACAATGAGGAAAAAATTACGCAGTTAATATTGCAAAGGAAGTTAAAATGAAAGATTAAGCTCCTTCTTTGCCGAATAATTATAGCTAAATAATACCCACTCAAATATTATTGCTAAAAGTGGTATTTGAACATAAGTTCTACCTACCCCTTTTAGGGACAAAGGCGTATATCTATGTATGTATGAACTGTTATTATTTAGTGATACGAGAACGCTATACAATCATAGTTCCCACTGTCATGCGGTATTTCCGATATGTGACCAGAAAATCATTTACGCAACACGATTTTTCCCTTGTGTTCATGCAGACTCAATAAAAGATCAATACACTTCATCACTTTTATAAAATTGTAACATTTTGAGTCTACCTTAAAAAAAAGCAATTAACATTTTGTGTGCAGTTCCGATGACTTAAAACAGCATATACAGAGTTTATAGCAAGATATTTTATAAGTGTTAGATCTTTTGGGGTCGACTGTATCTGATCTCGATGACATTTAAATTTAAATATCGATGACATTTAAATAACATTTAAAAAAAAAATTATTTATTTATTTGTTTATTTATCTATTTAAAATAATTTAATCTATCTTTTAGGTAACGCCTAAGTTATAACTTCCTAATTATTTGTACAAGTTAGTCAATAACAGTGATATTGTATTATATTTTGCATATGAATAACTTTTTCAATTGAAGTTCATTTTTGCCTGAAACACAGGGTATCCTAGCTCAGGCACGTGTTTTTTGCCTCTAATAGTAAGCTCCTAGTCTATAGTAAAACTGCTGTACATTATGTCTTATCAATAAATTATTTGTATTTATTTGTATTTGTTGTATTTTTAATAATTTCTAAGAAAAGCAGATAATTGTTTAATCTTCTGACGCTCCAAGATTCGAACCCTCCCTACGATTTGTTTTAGAGGTCGTCGCCCTCCATCTGTCCCTCTCTAGCCCACGGGCTAATACCAACGTCCGTCCCACTCGCACAATGGGGAAGCTACGGAACCCTGTAGGAAAAAGCTCTTTTTAATAACCGGAAGTTGATTTTGTACCCGATTTTCATTACTTACTTATTAAAACGTAGAGTTCTAACTTTGTAGAACAAAACATTCTAAAGGAAGATTTCTCAATCTTAACTATCAATCAATTAACATGGAACATTTTCATTCTTAGAAATTGGAACTTTCATTTTAAAAAATTATAACTTTTTTTTACTTCACGTACGACACGAATAACGAAACAAAAGTTATTCAAAATGTACTTACCACTTGACAGCAGTAGATAGGTTACCGGTTTGAATAGTTTGTCTCGTTCTGATTCCTTTTTAGAGAAAATGAGAGAACACGTCTTATACCTGGCCTTCAGCACCTCAAGAACTCGGTCAGACTACATCTGTCACACAATGTCTTTATTGGTCCAAATTGCCTACATGTCACACGACGGAAGAATCGTGTTACAACGGAAATTTCAAAATGTTATAGCAATGAATACTTAAACACACTAAAAAAAGGTTGCTATGTGGTAAAGGTCGCGGGAGTCCGCTGGATGCGGGTGGCTCAGGACCGGTCATTGTGGCACTCTTTGGGGGAGGCTTATGTCCAACAGGGAACGTCTTTCAGCTGATATGATGATGATGATAATGAAAGGTTTCTAAATTGATCACTTTGCCCGGATCATTTATCAAATAAAGCCAATTTTAGACCTAGCTTATTGTCACAACACCTTGCTATAATTAGAATGAGACACATCATCCATACCTACTAGTATTATAAATGTGAAAGTGTATCTGTCTGTTACCTGTTCACGCTTAAACCGATGAACAGATTGAGATTAAATCTGGTATGGAGATAGGTCGAATCCCGGGCAAGAACATAGGATAGATTTAATTCCAGAAATCATCCCTTTAGGCGGTGAAATTGGGGTTGAAAGTTTGAGTGGAGCTACGATATAAACGAGTTCCACGTGGACGGAGTCGCGGGCAGAAGCTAGTATCTTATAACCTGCGCAGTGACGAGAATCCTGACAGGTCACTGCAAACTAAACAAACACCTGTTTCAGATGGGTATGAAACAGGATGCAACTTGCAGGTTCTGTCAGGAGACAGAGGAAACAGCAGCGCACATTCTCTGCTCCTGCGGAACACTCATGCAAAAAAGAAGTATCTATCTAGGGCGACACGTCGTGCACCCAGAAGAGGTACAACATATCACCGCCCAAAGAATCTGGAATTTCCTAGAGGCAACGGGTCTTAACGGTGAAATCTAATAACAAAAGGGCTGCCACAATAGATCACCTGCTGGTCGAAGCGGCAAACAAAAGGCCCATAAACCAACAATAATAATAATAATAATAGTATCTTATATATACACAAATGTATTTCACTCGAATTTTAGGAAGTTGTGAAGAAATACTGGCCTTTAATTACTAGAATCTTTATTCATACATATCTCAAGTACCGGAGACTCAAAAAAACTCACCCATAAATATTTAGAACCCGTAAAATTTACAAAGCAGAAAAGTCTGCTAACGGACAAATATTTTCAGTCAAACTGAAAAATGTAAAACACACAAGTGGAGTTTGAACAAGCAAACTTCTTGAAGTTTTATTTTAATTTTAACTACAAAATACTCGTATGTAAAACTCTTCCCACTAGCGATATAAATGTAGCGGCAGATTTTAGTCCCGAAAATTAAATTGAACCACATTGAAGGTAGCTCGATGGACATTTAAGAAAGAGATAGGTGTACTGACAGCATTCCCCCCACAAGGTGGACTGATGACCTGGTAAAGGTCGCTGGTTGCGGGTGGCACAGGACCGGTCACTTTGGCACTCTTTGGGGGAGGCCTATGTCCAGCAGTGGATGTCTTTCGGCTGACATGATAATGATTATGATGATACAGCATACCCTCTTTATAGAAAGACGGGACTTTATGTCGGACAAAAATAGTTTCGTGCTAGCAGGCTGCGACATATCTCGATTTTTCTCGCACTAGCCGTCTCTCTCTTATTAGAACACTTAGAACAAGAGGTATAGTGCGAGAAAAATCGACAACGAGTCGCGGCCGTCTCATGGTTTTTAGGTGAGGGGCTCCCATAACATAATGTCGCCAAGAAACATCTTCATAGCATAACCCCTAAGATTCAATACGAAAATGCTATCAACTTGCAAATGGTTAAATCAACGTATTCAAAACAACTTCTTGTTACCAACTAAATGCACATAACCTGGAAATTAGACTAAAATATATACCTACTGTAAAGAAATGCTTTGAACATTATTAAAGAACGTAGTCATCAAATTACCATCACACTTTTAAATCAGAACATTATTCTTAAAGGTTACATAATTTGACGTGTTGTATTTGAAATGTAACCTAACTCCAACCACCTAAAGTTGAAGTTTATTCAACAACCTCGGGAAATGGGTTAACAAACTCTCATAAACCTTATAAAGTACCCCGCCATCTCAAACTGCAACCGAATAAAAACAAAAACACAACAGACCTACCACAACAACGGATCAAACCATTAAAAGAAAAGAAAAACTTCTAAATTTAAAAACCTCTTGCCATAGGTCAGTAACCCGACGTCATTCATTCCGATTCCAAACTTGAAATTCCGAGCGAAGAAGGCACGCACACATTCGTAATGTACGCATACGGATTTCGATGTTAAGGGCCCGTCGGGTTTTGTGGGCAAATTTTATTTACCTTAGTAAAATGATGAAAATAATGTGACTACTAGAAAGATGTCACTTGTATTATATTGTTATGGTATTAGTTTTCATTGTAATTAGTCCCCGGTACTTATGTTTATTACCAAATTAAGCCCAATTTTAAGTTAACTCATTCCAAAATTCATTTTTGTTACTACTTAAGGAAGTATTTGAAGTTATTTAATTTTCATCGATACTCATCATACAAATAGGTACTCATGGTAGTTCCAAGAATGGCCAAATATAATTTATTGTGTCACTAATTGTCTACATATCTACTATAAATCATTTAATTACTTAATTTGCCAATCCTTTATTGTCATATTAACTTATTGTTAGTCCCCTTTAACGCACTCACCCTTTCATTTAAACCCCGCACTTTCTCGTTCTCAAATCTTAACCTACCCCAAAAAAACCGGAACAGCCCCTTAATCTGTATTTGTATTTATGTAGGGCACCCACACAACGATGCGCAATATGGGTTAACACACACAAAGGCGTATAGGAGGGGACAGTGTATTTATAAGCGATTGTTTTTAAGTTCTTTATTGGTGTTGTGTTGGTAATATGTAATTTAGAATGATTTTGTTTTGAATTTAGAACTTGTTACTACCGTTCGTTAGAGGGGAGGGTTTGGATTAGTGCGCGGTGGCGGTGGAAGATGTTTTGCACCTTATTTCTTTGTAACAAGGTAAAAAACGTACGTTTGACGACGATTGCACGTGATTCTCTAAAAAAACGACCAACATGTTTCTTTTTCTAAGATCAGTTCATATAAAGTCCTTATTTCGAAAACTCGTTTGTTTAGTAAATTGAAGAAAACCCTTGACAGCAACTGCAAAATGTTATAGAAATGCAATCTTGTATTGTAAAACATACCTTAATATTAATACCAATAATACGTACCTAAAGGTAAGTACATCACTTTAAAAAGATTTAACAGAAACAAAGGAAAGGAATCGATAACCCATAAATAACCTACAATGAAACTGGAACATTAAAATTAAAAATAAGAAAAAACAAATTCGGTAAATTCAAAAAAGGAACGTTTGTTTGGAACTCACACAGCCATCTTCAGACGGCGTACAGACACGTTGGGGTAGGTTAGGACTGGGGTGCCGAATGTTGGGCTAGGTTGGGTAATAGTGTAGTGGGGTTGTTGTAAATTGGCTGCTGGAAAATTATTTATTTATTTTCAGTGAACCAAGTGAATTACAGTGATAAAATGTAGTATCTCAAGCGACTAACAAGTTGTGAGAGTCATTACACAATGATTTCAATACAAACGATTACTGTCTGTCACTGGTTAATCGTTATAATATATTTGATATTTCCTTGGCTCCGAATATCATGTATACAAGAATTGATCAACGTTTTGCGGAGTTATCTCTTCTGAACTAAACTGTATAATTATTTCACGTAAAATTTACATATTTTATAATTAATATTTCGGCCAACTCAAACATAATCAATTAAAATAACACAAAATTCCTTAAAATCGATGTTTTAGAGAAATAAAACATGTAAAGGTTTAAAGAAGCTACAAATTATACAGAAGTCGTAATAAAATTACAGTAATGAAAGATTCTACGTCATTTCAAAATTGAAGGAAGGACATTATAAACGGAATCACCCTGACCGCAGTTGATGCGAAGCTTGACGTAAATGCACTAGTATCATTATATAATTTAATAAAATGTGCATACTTCTGCTATAATACAAACAATCTAAATAAATGTGACTATATCTTGATTGATATCATATATTCATTTTGGCTAACCACCGACAAGTTTTTCTATAAACGAAGTTGTTATATTTCATAAAATCAAGTTATCCTTACATTTCTTTATAATTATTTAAAACCGCTACAAGAAAAGTTTCACCTAAAATCAAGATTATCATGTTCAATGAAAAAAATAAAATAAAAAAAAAACCCAACACAAGCTACCTATGTTTTATCTCCACCTGAATGAAGCAATAAAACTTAACGATTCAGAAAAAAATATAGGTGAGACTAGTTTATAACTAGTTGCCATGTGTAATGGTAATCATACTCAACAGTAGTTTTAATATCCTTAACTAAAATTCAAGGAATAACATTAAATACAGCCGTATGAATGCCGTTAACGTATACCGTCAAATATATTGTCACTTATAGGTATTCGGCACTAGGAATTGCTGCATTGCATTATTCATTAAGAATTCTAAGTTAAAAATATGCTTCGTTCGCAAACAGAGCAAAGGTCAAATAAACTCAATTCCTTCTACTTACGATACACGTGTAAAATCATTAAACAAACCAATTCAATTGCATGTATAAACAGCAAATTAATTCCGAATGCCACCGCGTAACCTTGCTATATAAAAAAGCAGTTTCACACAGTATCAAAGTAAGCTATCATGAAAAAAAAACCTACGCGAATGATCTTGGAACAGAAAGGGGTATCAAAGAGCGGTGAACGATCTTTGACTAAAAAAAAGGAAGGGACCAATGCACGATGGGCAGAGTATTCAGTGCGGCTGCGTGGTCGCAAAAAACCGGGGTCAACGACATCGCCGCGTGTCCTTCGGGCGCGTTTGTGTGTGAGTGCGTACGTGTGCACGCACACTTGTGCGAGTGTGTGAACGTGTTAACATGTTTTACGCACGCAAAAAGTCTGTTAAGCGAAACTGGGTTCCGTAATAGAAGACATGTCCCTGGACTTACTTATTCGCCAAGTATCCATTGGCTTTGAAGACTGGCCAGCAATGCTTGTCACAGCAAAAAGCGGAATAATTTAAAATTAAATCAAACTGGGCAGTTACTAGCTATCAAGTGGCAACACGAAATTAATGGTGACGTATATTTAAAATACTTATAATTTACAGCTTATTTAATAGGCAAAATTGTACCGTGATAATATATAAGGAATTTGAAAAGTATGTATCTAGTCACATTCTAGCGCATGCATGCGATGAGACCGGACCAGCTAACATGATGGGTTTTATGGTCATGTTTAACGTTACGTTTTGGGCCATTTAGGTCGTAAAACGTGACCTGTTAACCTATGGTGCCACCTGGGCAGGATCAGGATTTCGGCTGCCTAAAACACGACGCTTTCTGCGGAAAAAGGAACCCATAATTACACTATACTACTACTTATAGCCCATGAGCAATTAGAATGATATTCGGCTATATATTTCTTTCTCGCTCTTCTGGCAAACGTTCTTATGGCAAAATAAACGATTTTACCCGAACCCCCGTGCACCGCACAAATGTCAGTATACGCATGAAAGAAACAAGACGACTAATGTAAACACTAAGCTTTGTTTGCATTTTATATCAAAAAATATTTGGATACTTTTTAATTAACACACTCAATTACTTTTCTTATTTTTTCCGCTGTCTGACATAAATAAACTATAAATAATTGTTTATATATGTTTGTCGCACAACGGAACATTTGACTTTAATCCTTTTCTATATTAACTATACCGGCTAACGATGATTTTGGCCTATTATTATCAAATCGCTGAACGAAATTGAAGCTGACATTTTTCCATTAAAATACGACATAGTTTAAATGTAATTCCTAAACTCGTGTCAGTCGCATAACAACATCACTGTTGCTGGTCGTTTCAGCAAAAAATAATCAACTTTCGACTAAAAAATCGAGCCGAGTGCCAACATAACAATAACGAACATTATCTATGATTATATGATTGCAGAAAACGTCCCCGTGTCCAATTCTTTTCTCACGTCAAATAGCTTCCTACAAAAACGGAGCGGGAAAAATGGCCATTTCAGGCCCACGGTAATGACGAAATTAAGAGGGGAAACTGCACGCACTTATTTTGTTTTTTCTTTTTTTTGCTTGCCTCGCGCAGTTCAGTTATTATGAGGTGTATAACGCAGTGACAGTTTGTAGGAACGTTTATTTTTGTATGTACCGTGGTTTGTCTGTTTTAAAAATATTTTTTTCACGCTGACCGTAGGTTAGTATTTAAATAACCCTTAATAAAAAAATATGCGGTATTGATTGAAAAAAAAATAGGTACCTATGCGTATTATATTTTATATTTTACAAGTTACTCCAGAGAAATCCAAATAATTTTACCATACAGCGAACTCCTTACCATATTTGGAAAATAATTCGAATCCGGCTCGGAGCAGACGTTAATGCTTAATTACAATAATACTACTATCTATGCATATAAAGAAAGCTGGATTTTGTTCGGTTTTTTTGTAGGCAATATTTTTTTATACATTTAAAAATAGAAAAAAATTGAATCAGGCAGTACTTTTTTTACTCCTTAGTACCTCATAAATACGCAAATTATTTGAATTCCTCCTGACGTATTGTTTTGGATTTTATTGACTCTTGACTATTTAAATTATTTTAAACTAGTTTCCGATCTCGATATGGGGGAACCCATTGTGTGTTCAAAGGTTCATGTTATTCTAGAATCTAGCATGTCGTATAAAAGAGAGAGCCAAACTGGGCTTTCGCTAAGCGCTAATGCGGCTCACCCCGCCTGTCACCCGTCACGAAACTAGACATCTACCTACGCTTAGTTACTAGGCATCGCGGTGTCAAGATATATTTGTGGGTGAGCGTTGAGGTGAGCTTAAAACCAGTTACAGATAGAGTCAAGCGTCATTGTGCCCGTAAAGGTGGAAAAAGTATTTTTTCTCTCATGTTTTTTTGTTGTTGTACTAGTACAATAATTATGTGTACATTTTTACATTTGGTTTGAATGGTAAAAGTGCATATTTATTCATTTGCACCGTATTGCGTAATTATAGATACTAATTCTACTTCTCCTTGCAACAATGTAGTGTAATTACTAAATAAGGATGAAATTGAACACGCAATTGGATGGTCTTTTCTTTTTGAATGCAAAAATGTTGTTTAAGTAACTTCCTAATAACGGGTGTCTCAATAAGAGTGGCTATTTCATTGCAAATAACTCTTAAATAAGGTATTATCAATACATAGTATAAAACAAAGTCGCTTCCCTCTGTCTGTCCTTTTGTTTGCTCAGATCTTTAAAATTACGCAACGGAGTTTGATACGGTTTTTTTTTAATATATAGTGTGATTCAAGAGAAAGGTTTATTTGAATACTATAGTACCCGTGCGAAGCCGTGGCGGGTCGCTAGTTAGGGTATATATTACATAGTGCACTCTTATTGTGACACCCGTTATATACAGCCATTATTATAGGTAATATATTCAAAAATATATATATTATTAGGTACACTGTAACGTAAAAAAAAATCAAAAAAATTTTTTCGTCCTTGATTCTAATTATTGTCATAAAACACATACAATATGGTAACAATAAACATTAAACTGATATAGGTAAGCACTATTATGCGTATAGTTTTCAAGTTATGTAGAGTTCATATCACTTGCTTTAATGTATCAGTAGAGTAAAATATAACAACTCTACCTCTAACTCCGCTAACTGTAGTACCAATGTGTCTAAGCCTTAACCTATCAGATGCGCAATTCACTAAAAACGCCTCAATTAGGATACAGGCGACTTCACACTGACTGCATGTATTATACAAGGGCTTCGTCACATGCAAAGTGATGGTTACACATTTGTGTCAGTCTAAAAAAAGTTTAAATAGGTTAGTCAAACAGTCGAAACACTTTCAGTCAGTTCATGTACCTCATGATATAACAGGGGCAAATTAATAATTTTCTTTACAATAACCAAAATATTGATATTAAGATGAAACATGAAAAAATATCGACTGGGGTGGATTTCTATCCAATTTTCTATAATAACAAATATATTTTATATACGTACTATGTAGCTACTTGTGAAAACCGTGATGGCAAAATCATCAAGATGTTTGTGACTAGTTCGATTTGCGTAAGATTGTACTAAATTCTTTTTTTATCAAAAAGGAGCATGATTACAACTCAGACCAAGAAAATATACAGACGGAGCGTTACGAACAGTCTAGTGAAGCCAACCGGTTTTCAACCAAGCCCCATAAGTTTAGCACACGCTAAACAAATTAAATCGCACAAAACTCGAAATAAATGATCTTGACAGCATTGCGACACGTGCTGAAGAGTTTTGTGCAATTTTGTTTGTATATGTGTGCGTGAGCGTGTGCTAAACTTGATGTAGCTTGGTTTTGTTTGTATGTGGTTTGGCTTCACTTGTTTGTTTGTAACGCTCCGTCTGTCTTATTTCTTGGTCTGAGGATTACAAATGGTTTGTATTTTTGAGTAAAATGTCTGTAGGGCGGTTTCTCAGTCAACATTTAATCGACACCATTTTCAATAACTAAGCAAGTCGAACATACTTTTGTAGGCATGGTTCCTTGTGAACTTGATTTCAAATCGCAGTTCAATACCTTTTTCCTTCAATTCAGCCTTCGTATTCCATAACTTGTTATAAGCTCACCTCAGCGCTCACCCACAAATATATCTCGTCGACGCAATGCGTAATAAGCAGAGTCCGGATTTTTCACGGCAAAACAAAACACTATCGTAATCTAGCCAGTGAAAGAAACATTATGTTATCGATATCGAGTATTATTAGGTATATACATTACATAGGTATAAAAATAACATGCCTATATATTTATACATTATTGACAATTTACATACTTACGCGTCAGTTAAAGTCATCAATCATGTCATAGATTTAATTGCACCTTACTTGGCCTTTATTTACAATAGTTGCCTGTCGGAGGGAAATTTTCCACACCTCATGAAATATAGTAAAGTCATACCTCTTTTTAAGTCGGGTGATCTGAATGACCTAAAAAATTTACGCCCCATATCTATATTACCTGTATTGAGTAAAGTTTTCGAAAAGTTAATGTTAAACGATCTTGTAGGACACTTTAATAGGAATAAACTGTTCACTAGTAAACAATACGGTTTTACAAGGGGACGTTCCACGACGGATGCCGCTTCTGTCCTCATTGAACATATTTACAATATATGGGAAAATTCTTGTGATGCAATTGGAATATTTTGCGATTTAACCAAAGCATTCGACTGTGTCGATCATAGAACGCTTATTTTGAAACTAAAGCATTATGGTCTGTCTGAAAATGCGCTAAGTCTTATGTCTTCATATCTCAGTAATAGAACGCAAACAGTGGTTGTAAACGGGACGCAGTCTAATGGAGCAACAGTTACTTTAGGGGTGCCTCAGGGTTCTATCCTAGGTCCATTTTTATTTTTAGTTTATATAAATGACTTACCGTATATAATTCCTAATCTTTGTGACATAGTACTATTTGCTGACGATACATCATTAGTGTTTAAGGTTGATCGGAAATCATCCGACTACAGTGGAGTAAATAACACATTGGTCAAAGTACTTGACTGGTTTACAACTAACAATATACTACTTAATGCTAAGAAAACTAAATGTGTAAGGTTTGCTTTGCCTAATGTTAGACCAGTAGAAACTAAAATATTTTTAAATAATGAATGTCTAGAAATGGTTGATAAGGCTTTATTCCTTGGTATAACATTGGACAGAAGCCTACAATGGAGTCCCCATATAGCAGTCCTAGCACGTAAGTTAAGTTCAGCAGCATATGCTATTAGGAAAATTAGGCAATTGACCAATGTTGAAACAGCTCGCTTAGTTTATTATAGTTATTTTCACAGTGTGATGACATATGGGATTCTGGTTTGGGGTAAAGCAGCTGATATACAGACTGTCTTTGTATTACAAAAAAGGGCTATTCGCTCAATATATTTATTAAGTTCACGAGAATCCTTAAGAGACCGTTTTAAGGAAATTAATATTATGACTGTAGCATCTCTATATATATATGAGAATATTATTTATGTAATTAAAAACATCGATTCTTTTACAAAAAATTCGGATATTCATAAGCTCAATACTAGGAACAAAAATAAAATTGCAATTAAAAAGTTTCGTATCCGTAAAGTACAGAGGTCATTCTTGGGTCAATGTATCCATTTCTTCAACAAGTTACCTGACGAAGTTTTAACATTACCCCTCCCAGCTCTTAAAAAATATTTAAAAAAGACATTGATGTCAAAAGCTTATTATAGAGTTGAAGACTATATGACTGACAGAAATGCATGGCCCAGACCGGAATCAAAATAGCCCTAATCTGTCTTGTTGTTTGACTTTTGTTTAATTTTAAGGTATTTGACTGGTTCTGCTGCGGAACTACGCTGGTGACTAAGATTATTTTGTTAAAAATTGCTTACTGTTAAGTTTGTTCCGGTGTTTCCTCTTGACAATGGTCTTATATTTGGAAACGCTAGTAGAGTCAGACCTGTAAAAGTGCCATTGCGGCCCACTTGCAAAATAAAGTTCATTTATTCATTTATTCATTTATTCATTTACAGTGTGCAAAACAACCTTGTTATATATTTTTATAAATAACTAGAAGTATATTTTTTCTTCTGATAATGCCATAAGGTATAATATAATAGACAATCCAGTCAATAATAGACACTTATTACTCCGTAAGACTTTAAATGTCATTTCATTACATATATAACATAAATTGCGTCTAGATATATTATTTATTTCTTATAACGCTTTGAATCCGACGTGTTTGATATCCGTATAATTAAATAAGTACCTTAATATTACAGTTATTAAAAATAAAAATGGTGAATTTGTTTCTTCTACTACACAATTATCGATATCGATAAAATAATGTTTCTACCACTGGCTAGATTACGATAGTGTTTTGTTTTGCCGTGAAAAATCCGGGCTCTGGTAATAAGTAAGCGTAGGTAGAGATCTAGTTTCGTTAGGCGTGACGGGTGGGGTGAAGTGCATAACGCGTAAGGAATAACAGCCGAGTAGTCACTTAAAGTCAGGGAAACATAGGTGCAACGAAATCTACATGTGTTTGGTTACGAGCACCATTAGCTGTCCACACGGCACTTTATCCAGCTAAAATATTTGTCTGCATAGATAGGCCACGCCCTCATTAGGCTGAAAGCCTGGGGCGCAGTGTGTCACTGGCTTTATTGATGTGTCGCCTGACGTATTTAAATGTGTGTGTTACGGTGTTAATATGTTTTTTTTACTTTTTTTATTGCGTTTTTGTTGTGGAATTAATTGCAAAGCCTGTTCCTGTCAAAGTCAAATGGTTTAATGTAATACAAATATGGCACACGTCAAACAAGATCATAAATTACCTAAGCTTCACCTCAAAATTTAAAAGATTATACAAATATATTATGTAGTTCAATAAACTCATTTCATCATTAGGTACATCATCACATCATCAGCCTATATACGTCCCACTGCTGGGCACAGGCCTCTTCCCATGTATGAGAGGGAACGGGCAGTAGTCCCCACGCTGGCCCAGTGCGGATTGGGGACTTCACATACACCTTTGAATTTCTTCGCAGATGTATGCAGGTTTCCTCACGATGTTTTTCCTTCACCGAAAAGCTAACGGTAAATATGAAATCATATTCCGTACATAAGTTCCGAAAAACTCATTGGTACGAGTCGGGATTCGAACCCACGACCGCCGTTTGACAGCCGCATGCCTGAACCACTGGGCTACCGTAGCTTGTCATTAGGTACAATTACAATAAAAATAGAAATAATAAAAAGTAAAAATAATTATCCCTATCTATACTAATTTCCTATACTAATAATGACAAAACAGCAGCATCAAAACTTATATCACTCGTCGCTATTCATTTGGTATGTATAACTAAGTATACGTGACTTGGGGATGATGGCTATTCGTGTGCAATTTTTATTACTTACTTCAATTTATTTCCAATCGGGAATTATCGGTAGACTTACAATAGAGAACAGTGGTATTGTTTACAAGATAAGATCTCAAGTGGTGTTCAGTTAAGCCGTGTGTTATTGTACATAAGTTTCGTCGAGTTGGCCGCTAGATGGCGCTGTACTGTTCAGGTCGATTCCTGGATTATTTTTTTACGGTACCTAATAATAACGTCTGGCCAGTATAATCAGATTTTTGTACAGGTTTTTTAGAAGATAGTTTTGTGTTTGACTCAATATACATAGACATAACAATGGTATTATTTTTGGACCCCTTTGAACAAGTGGTAAATGATCAGTTTTAGGTATACAATTTCAACTATACGGTCTGATACTTAATATCTGATCCTAGGGTCTGTTTTTTTGTAATAAATGGTAACACGGTTATATTAGTACATAACGTAACTAGGGCGGTGAATTCGTGAATGCCCCAGATCGCAGGTGTTTGTGGCCCGAACCGAAGGTGAGGGCCATAAATATGCGCTCAGGGGCTTTACGAATCACCGCCCGTGTTGAGTACAAAATTTCACGTCTTCACCTGGCCACAATGCGAGTTTTCCCGTACGCGCAGCGTGCAGTAAAACTCGCATTATGGCCAGGTGTGACGTAAAAAATATTAACTACGGATATTGACAGTACGTTTCATAAAATTTTAAAGTCAAACCTGGTTTATTCCCGCCTAGTTTTGGTTTACTTAATTATTTATTTATTTAATCTTTATTGCACAAAATAACAACTTATCGTACAAAAGGCGGACTTAATGCCGTAAGCATTCTAATATACTTATTAATTATAAATTTTAAACGAATTATTTCGAAACACTCAAAATTTTATATAACTATACTTACTGTATTAACATGCAAGACAGTGCTTATTATTTCAATTTATATTATATTTCACGATCATAACATACATTCATAAATATTAAGCTGGCTTTAAAGTAGCTATATTTTATCTAATTGTAGGTAGGTATATTACGAATTAAAAAATCGTTATTTTAATCTACTTCGTGGAAATAAAAATAAAACAGTTTTATCGACAACAAAAATGCCTAATAACTCAGTTTACTGATATTACGAATTAAAAAATCGTCATTTTAATCTACTTCGTGGAAATAAAAATAAAACAGTTTTATCGACAACAAAAATGCCTATTAACTCAGTTTACTGTGCAGTAGCAACGAACGAAACATTTTTCCGTCAACGAATCACAATAGAGGCAAAAAGTTTGGAAACTACCCACATGAAATTTATCAGACGAAAAAACAGCGAAACAAACTCACGAAAACGAACTATTGTGGTTTGTGAAAATGAAAACAACGTCGAACGCAGCTGAGAAACCTTTTAACGGAAACGAAGCAAAAAATTGTGATTGAATATATATATACGTATACCTACCTACCACACAAGTACTACAATAAAAAAATTAAGATAGGTAAGTAAAACCAATTGAAGGACCTATAGACTACAGAAAATCGAACAATGGATAACATTAAAAAATGCAAAATTTTATTTCTATTCTCTATTACCTATAATAAATAATAGAAAATGGGTTAAATTCAATTCTTAACCTCAAAATGACATCTTCATTAGTGGAACCGAATAAAGAGATAAAAAGTATTTACTCTATTGATACTGTTGTTATTTAAAATCGGAAGTTAGGTAATATATTTGTTATCAAAATATACAAAATAAATTTGTTTATCAAGCTTTCGAAAAACAAACAATATGAAGTATATTATTTTAAAGGTTACATTTTTCATAATTCCATGACGTAACATGCAAACAAAACAATAAATAACCGAACTGACGGGTCGATGAATTAAAATTCCAATATCAAAAACTTCATCGTAACAATGGCTAGCGTAAACAAATAGAGCGGCCGCCATGTTAGCTCGTTCGTTAAAAACATTTTAGAAGGCGGAACTAGGTTGGGGTTTTTGTTCGAATTTTGAATTCGGCCAATAGCGTGTGCGGGCGGGGCCTGCCAAACTGACTTGACAGGGACAATGACCTTTTTTTCGTTTGATGACTCAAGCGAGCGTTAGATTTTAGTGGCCAGTATTTTTGTAACGTCACAGTGTGTGTAGTGCTGTGGTAGTGGGTGGATGTTTAATTTTTTACTGGGCCTGTTTGAGTTATATGATTGTGTTTTTAGTTGTAGGAAATAATGAATGTTATTATCTATTGTTAATTAATTTGAACTTATTTTTACTTCTGATGATATTATTATCTATCTGAATAAATTTGAATGAAAAAAAAACTATTAATTAAAATTATTTAATAAATATATCCGTGTTCATTAAAAATTATTTAAACATGTTAAGATTGTTATAAGTAAATGTTATAATAACGATTAGGAATAGGAATCTAAGGAATAGGCATTAGGATTAGGAACACTTACTTACCTATTCAACAGTATGTTATAATTATTTTAATTTTCTTCTAAATTGGAAATTATCAATAGGTACGACCAATGTAAAGCTAAAACCAAAAGTAGTCGGCAGTTGGCATCAAGTTTCAGCCAACCGAAGAAACCGTAGACTCTCACTGCTTGGCAACTCGCCAACAGTACAGTCAGCTATATTAGGTTAGTGAGGCATTATTGTAGCGTCAGACGCAGAACTCTATGCTGCAATGACAATGTCATTATATTTTCGTAGATAATTTTGAAATGCATTTGGCATATTTCGATATGAATGAACAACAAAGTACCTACGTATTTACTATTCAATACAAACATGTCTAAATAGTAAGGCAAATGTACTTATTTAGGTACTTAAATAACTAAGAACGAGTCTGGAGATCATTATTTTAGTTTAATTATATCGCATTTTATGTTTGTATTGCTCAATATAGCATTTTTTGTACTTATGCGAATTGTTTATTGTATAAATAAATAAATCGTACATTTTTGTAAAATAAACGTTCATTTTTATAATAAAAAAGCCCTAAGCTTGCTCCCTCAAATGCCTTTTCTTGTATTGTGCTTACAATAAGCTAAATTAAAATAGTACTTTAAACTAATAAAAAAATATCGACTCTCCTCACTTTTAACAACTTAAACCCCCACAAAAAATAACAAGATTGTTTATTACAAAGTCGCAGTATAAATTATTCCAAAAAATATGATATTAAACTTTTTTAAACTTATTGTCAGATATCAAGTAGAAGTTCAGTCTTCACTCTCGTTGCTGGCTCCTCGCCAGAGTACAGTCGGCTACATAAGTTATAACAACTCTTTATTAAAAGGGAATAAGCGCTCTTGACGTCTTCGATTGCGCAGCTACTTTTGATGCTGACTGTACACCCGATGGTACAAATTGTTCTCATCATCATCTATTTAAGAGCTAGGCTCTTGTCGGTGGAGTAACCGCCACTGATTTTTGTCTTCTGCTTGCCTCTTCAAGTCTTCATATGAGTCGACAGCCACTTTCTCTTTTTGGCTGGTGTAAGTATGTCTGGATCTTTCTCTTCCTCTCCGATCTTGCCCTCCAAGATGTTTAAAAAGAAGCTGTCGTGCCGTATCAGATGTCCGATCATTTTGCCTCTTCTATTTTTTATTGTTTTTAGCAAGCATCGGCTCTCTCCTACGATCGTCAAAACCTCTTCGTTTGTTTTCCTTTCTGTCCAGCTTATTCTTTCCATCCTCCGCCAGCACCACATTTCGAAGGCTTCGAACCTTTCTCTGTCCTTTTGCGTCAGCGTCCACGTCTCACTCCCGTACCAATGCAGTACTCTAGATATATACTTTGATAAGACGTTTCGTTCGTTGCGATTCGTTGCATAATGTCCTTGGTTCATCTGGTAAATAATGTTCTAGTGCTTACCTAGACGTTTTACTGAGTTTTATCATTATCATAGTGATATCATAGTTTGGGACGATTTCAACATATTTTTTAAACTTTTTTTCGGAGATCAGTTTACGAGAGTTTCAGTCTTCACTCTCGATGCTGGCTCCGTGCCAAAGTACAGTCGGCTACATAGGCTTTAACCGCTCTATCGTAGAGATAGAGCATGGCAAAGATTGTCGTTGTAAACGTTATATTGAGGGTATCACAGTAATGTCATAGATAAGGAAGATTTAAAAATATTTTTTCGTTTTTTTACGGCCGATTTTCTAGGGAATGCTAAAGGAGGTATCCATTTTTTCATCTACTACACGACTACTACAAAATCTATATACACGATGTGTTTTTAACCGTCTTCGAGCCGAAGCCCAGTTAATGTATACATGACAAAGAACTTAAAAAAAGTTTTTTTGTTGTTTTATTTAAATGCATTAAAATTGTTTATTTATTTATTTTAATCATCCAGCTGACTGACCGCAGTGACCGCTAGCCGCCATCTTATGTACATAGGTACGAACTCAAAACCGTGTGAATGAACTTCGCACCACGCGCCATGCAAGAGTTTTCACACTTAATTACCTTTTATTACTAAAAACTTAACCATTTTTTTTCACGAATGTTAGTACGTTTTGGATACTTCAAGTGGTCTAAAAAAACACTTTGTATAATTACCGAACCTGCTCACAACATTTCACGAGAATCACTTGAGAAATCCGACCTGTAGAGGAGAACGGCAGACATACGGGCACACGATTTTTTTTGGCCCTAGCTGAAACAGAGAACTTTTTTCGCTATGCTCATCCAATAAAGATGAGATTTTGTGTGTTTGTTACTTTGTATGTAAGGGGTAATTTCTGGAACTCTACTATTCTTTCACCAATCAATGGACCTTCAAGATGGACATAAGCAGCGAACGAAAAAGCCCTAGAAGTCTAAGTAAGCGCGCAGTCAAAATGGAATGGTAGCGGGCGGCGCTCGGCGCCCCCTAGGACCGCTGCGCTCGTGTGCAACGTACACCCTGCACCATAGGTGCGCCTACGACGCCTCTATGGTCTTTTCGTTCGCTGGACATAAGCCATAATTAATCCTACGCCCTTAGGTTCTCTGTAATACATAAACTCCCCTTATTCATTCAAATGCTTCTAATAATTAAAAATCGTTTCGTCCCTTTCTTACGAACATAAAAATCAAAGTGACAGATGAAGATAAAATAATTTTAACGGTCTTTTAGTTAAGGACAAAAGAGTCCTTATTGTTATTAATCGTAAGTGAAAATATACAGTATGATTTGAGTCGTTAGTGCCAGCGATCGATAGCGGACGATCTGCGACCTATAAAACAGCAAGACGTTGGGTCAATGGGAGAGTGGAGCCGGGAATCACGGACGCGGCACATTTGTGAACGATCCACTAACAAACATTTAAACACATATTGAGTAATTTTACATTAAATCAAATAAAAGGTCAAATACAACCTTAATAATACATTACATTTTTATATAGTACGCTCAGATTATAAAGTTAAGATAAGTTATAAAGTTAGTGAAGTTAACTTCATGTCATAAATTAAAAAAAAATACTCGTTTAAGAATGAACTTTAACACCTATCAATAGAGTTATCTGTAACTGCCATATACGGCTGCGAATGCGTTAGAGGGTTAAGTAGATAAGTATAAGTTACATAATATATCAACTACCTACCTACCTTACACAAACGTTAAGGAGCCTCGTCTTCCAACAAATCACTCCGTGGTTTGGCAGAAAAATGTATCTATTTTGTTGTAAGCAAGATCAGTGATTAAACTTTTTTTTTAAATGCACATGTTGCAAAGCAAACTTTACTCGCCAGTTTGTGTACCAAATAGGAAGTAGCGATTCTGTTAGTACCAAATAATAGCCAAATAGTGCCTAGATTAATTGTCTTTACGTTTGCCCGTGATATCATCCGTGTGAACATCCGTATCAACGTCCACAGTTAATAGCTTTTTTTGGGGGAGGTTGATGATATACAATTAATTTCAGTTTAATTTCAATGCATAATTACTGTAATGTAATTATGGATTGTAATTTGTATTAACCTCTAGTTTGTAATTAATTTTATTCTTTTTAAGTAATTACTAACTTTTACATGGTTCCAGCATAAATAAATAAAAAGAAAAAGCCGAAATACCGCATCCGAGTGATCGGAGCTCCAACGCCTTCCAGACGGTCAAAGATCTCTTCTGAAAAATGTCTTACGGCGCCGAACAAAGGAACTCTTTGGTCCGGGAAATTTGCATTCAGCCCACCGTTATCGAGCGCTTTATTAAACTAGAACCATCCTACACTTTTAACTATTTCTACACTTTTACTGAGATAAAAGCTTTATGGACGCGTAGAGTGGTCAGAATTATAGTGACTAAGACTTGTATAAGACCAAGACGTGCATGTCATCACATTAGCCGACTCCGCCGTCCACTGCTGGACATAGCCCTCCCCCAAAGAGTGCCAAAGTGACCAGTCCTGCGCCACCGCCACCAGCGGAGCGTGCATGTATGGACTAAGCTAAAGAGGAAGTTAATGTAATGTATCAAGAGCTCAAAACAGTGGCAGAGACAAGACCAGAGTGGCGATTACTCCACCGACAAGAGCCCGGCTCTTAAGTTTTTGATGCGACTTGTATTGTGGTCGACCTTTTATACCCATATTTATGCTAAAATTGGCGCTGGAACATACGTCTCATGTGCTCTGCCTACCCCTTTTTGGGAATAACGGCGTGAATGTATGTATGTATGTATGTATTGTGGTATCTAGGTAGCTCGCGGGGTCTAACGATGAACATGGACAACACCAATATCATGTCGAATGCCCATGTAGTACGTACCAATTCCCGTAACATTCCATTCCATTATTCACAAAAAAAAAATCTGATAGAGGTCGAGGTAGTCTGCCGGTTACGGGTGGACTCGGCTGGTGAAGTTGTAAGTTCGTATGTAGAGATATAAGTTTTTATGTAGAGGTATAAGTTTTTATGTAGAATTATAAGTTTGTATGTGGAGATATAAGTTTTTATGTAGAGGTATAAGTTTTTATATAGAGTTATAAGTTTGTATGTAGAGATATAAGTTTTTATGTAGTATATAAGTTTGTACGTAGAGGTATACGTTTGTATGGTGAGGTAATTACTTTCCAGAACTACTCACCAAAATAAAAAAAAACTTTCTACAGTATTGATAATCGATCGGCAGGACTACCTATAGGCTATTGATTTATGAAGTTGGGATGATTACCTATTCGTCCTCTAAAAAGAAGAATATTCGTCACATCGTTTTTAGATGTAGTTAGGTAGTATGAAAATTGTCGTTAGAGTCTGAAAGTCTAAAGATTATGTAATTAAAAATACAAAGTACAAACAAATAACGTGTCAAACTCGCCCGCGTTCGGGCGAAAAACTCAAAGCTTTCTTTGTTTAAACTCACGTTTCTTCCCTCGCTAGGACAGAAAACTTATAAGTACTAAAACGTTCGATCTCGAGAGGTCGTCGCCCCCTATTTTTGTACGTCAATGTCCAGACAGATCCGCGATAAACGTATATGTATAACTGGGATACTAGGATAACTTGATCAGAATTCTTTTGATTAAGCGTTTGGGTTTTTTAACTTTACAAGCAGAATACGAAGCAGTCTTAGTGACTTTGGACGATTTTTAGTAAATCTTCTAAATGTAGTTAGAACCGAGTGGAATGTAGTGAAAATCCGTGATCTCTGCCTATCCTTCCGGGAAATAGGCGAGATTACTACGATCATTTGAATAATTATTAATTGTATTTGGAGGCTCAAAGACCTTATACATCTCTGGAATACTGAATTTATATCATTAACTTTCTGTTAATGCACAGACCTTATACCTATCGAATGTAATGGTCATATTTGGTTTTGTTTTCATTAACTTTGTGACATTTAGTGTGTTGTTATATCAGTCCTTAATGTGAAAATTTTAAATTATTATTGTTAGATTATTATTTTTATCGTAAATTACCGTTTTACATGTAAAAGTGCTCTTGTGGCCTATTTGCAGAATAAATAATTTGTATTTGTATTATATGTTAAAAATAAGACATCTAATGAATATAATCTTAACATTATGATCCACAATTTGAACGTAGTTACTCACGCATCACTGGCGTAATTATTTTAATAAACTAAATAGTAGCTTAATAAACCAAAAGATAAACAAAACTAAAAACCTTAAACACGCTGAGTAAGTCGCAAGATGCGTAACAGTAAACACAGGAATTCCTTGACGAAATGTGTTCATGTTTTTGTTTACCAATCGTTCTTTAAACATTTCCTGATTTTCAGATGATGTTTTCATTGCTGACAATTCACTGGTATTTAGTATTTCAAAAACATTTTAGTATAGATTATATTTGCTGTGGACCTGAATCCAAAGTTGTAGACCTTTAAGCGTGGCCAGGCCCCCTATTCTGCAACTTGTTTTAAGCTCACCTCGACTCTCACCCACAAATACACCTTGACACCGCAATGCGTACCAACTAAGCGTAGGTCTAGTTTCGCGACGGGTGATCCGCGGGACGAGACGCTTTAGCGCGTAGCGAATACCAGCCCAGGAAGCTGGACTCTCCATACAAAAGTAGTTTGGTTTCCATTTTAAAACGACATGCTAGAATATCTTGAAACTTTGTATACACAATAAGGTCAGACATATCTAGGTCGGAAACCAGTTTCTGTTGCTAGAAACAAAAAAACCGGCAAAGTGCGAGTCGGACTCGCGCACCGAGGGTTCCGTACAAAATTTTACGGTTTTCGCAATTTTTCCTTTATCTGTACTATAAGACGTTGCTCCGGACCAAATTTCAAGATTCTGAGCTCACGGGAAGTACCCTGTAGGTTTTGATTCCCTTGCGAGATTCGAAAATTTGCGGAAATTTGCGGCATAAACGGCTGTATCTTTTGATTGCGTTGGCTAAATTTGGTATAAATTTAAACTTGATACCTCCACGCGTTCCTGAGAAATAGGGACTCGACAGACGGACGGACGGACAACACATTGATCCTATAAGGGTTCCGTTTTTTCCTTTTGAAGCACGGAACCCTAAAAAAGTGTCTCGAAATGGTTCGTGTATACCACACGGCTGCTGCGTCCCCAGTTCCTTTTGGCTTTGAACTTGGCTGTGTCTAGATGACTGACCACTTGGAAACTAGTGGTGTGAGACCTGGTTTCCTTTTCCCGGAAGCTTGCCATCTCAAGCAGTACGCTTACCATGAGTTTGACAATGACGGCTTACGCTAACGAGTATCGAGTTTTCTATCTGTGCATCCCGCTCGTACTGTCAAAGTGCAATAGAGATGCACAGATGAAAAACTCGATACTCGTTAGCGTAAGCCGTCATTGTCAAACTCATGGTAAGCGTACCTACTGGTCAGGTGGCTCATATGAAGCCAAAAGCCTCGTCTATTATTATTGTTGTTTGATCCTGGTATTTGACCTAATATTATCCCATTTGTGCAAGTGCAATACCTCCATATCGGGCACGACAAAACACAATTTATGACCGATAAAACCAGTGTCACGCCGTCTAGGGCGATAACGCCAAACCTATATAGTGTCAAATATCATCGTAATGTAGTACAGTAAAATCGTCGTCATTTGTTATACGTATACAGCAGCGCGGTGCCAAACAGCCCGGCGGAATTTAATTGTGTTCAAAGTGACATAAACACAAACTAATTTTAACGGCATTTTAGACCAAATCCTTAATTTTTTATGATACAGAATTTTCTCGATTCGGTCTTAAAGAGAAATTATTGAGTTTTATGTAATAGTACTAACGCAGGTAATGGTTTTGTGTAGAAAATGTGATGTGTCAGCCCAATTTGATTGACCCAAGTTGATACCAATAATTTATACGATAAAAAAACTGGTTGCACTCCGGGAGTGCCGGCAGAAGTGAAAACTTGAATAATTTTAATTTTGCAATATAATTGCAATATAACACTAAATTATTCGCATACCTACTTAATACTTTTCCAGTTGTCAAAACAAATGACACCGTGTGAAATTATGTGATGGCTCATACGGTATACTCTTGCTTGCCAGAATTTCATTTGCCCGAATTTTATCTGCCATAATATACAACTGCCATAATGTTGTTTTCTATAATTTTGTATGCCATACTCATTGTTTACCATAATAATTATATGCCAGAATCTTTGTTTTCCATAATATCAATACCAATAATCTCATTTTCCATAATCATTGTAATCCATAACTATCACATGCCATAATATCATTTGCCATCCATCTCAACATCCATAATATTCTTATGTGATAAAGTGGGTACGTATTGCAGTCTAATATAAAAAAAAATAACTCGAACCTATCCGCGATCCAAATCGGTTTTGCCACTAAGTAAAAATGAACTTTTCTCTGAGATTACCTAATGCCAAGATAGTGTTGTATCGTAGGCAGTAGGGAACAGGGGCTTAGTGGCAAAACCGACTCGGATCGCGGATAGGTTAGAAGACGGAAGCGGGAGCTTTGCTCCCGCTTTCGTCTTGGAGGTTATTTTTTTTATAAAAGAGCGGAAAAACCAGCAAATTAACAAAGATGAATCCGAATGCATGTTTAGTATGGCGTTTAAAAACATTAGCGTTTAAATAATATTATTGCAAACAATAATCTGGAATACAATACGTATGGCATTCGTATCATTATGACATCCAATATTCGGGTAAACAAGAGTATGTCAATTAACTATTATGGTAAACGAAACATTCGGGCAAATGAAATACGAGCAAGCGAAGTTCGGGCAAATGATTATTATAGTATATGAATGTCGGGCAAGCAATAGACAACCGGCTCATATACGCGATATACTCGATCGGGTGCTATTTGTGGGGTCGGACTGGACTGTCAACCCGTGGAACGATATGACAGTTGAAACAGTGCTACAATTAAAATTTTATACTATTCAAACCGACTTACAGAAAGGTGGATCGAGGTTCTCAATTCGTCGGAATCATTAATTTTACATACCTATGCTTCGATTATTCGACCCTAGACCGATTTGGAAAAATCTTTTTTGTTAGAAGGGGTATTCTACCCAGGTGGTCACATGGTCATTGGGCCAAGATCTGATGATTAAGTTCTGGAGAAATTGAGGGAACTCATCAAATTTTATGGACACTTGAATCAATTTGGTTTTTTTTATTCAGGTGGTAATCGGAGCACAGAATTGTTGTCGGTTAAAATTTTGATTTCGAATAATTATCTTCAAAAAATCACCGGTGTGATACTAGGACGCGAAGGGGTTAGCGCCATTTTGAGATCGACTGACGTTACACCCAAGACTTCAAGTTCGAAATATGCTGTAGATACTCCTTTTCTGGCCTACAGTCGTGAGTAACCTATATGTATATCCAATCTTCCTTTTAGAGGCACCTGTGACGTCATTGAACTCTAAAAAGGCAAAAAACGGACTTGTCAAACCTGACGGGCCTGCCCCAACCGCGATCGGCTTGCGGTCATTCACCGTTTTCATTTTGTTTTTACCCACATACAAACATACTGCGTCGGGAAATACTCTCCGCAACCTCATTTTGCAACAACGTATCTCTCGAACTTGAACTTTAAGGGATAGGAGCATGGTAGAAATTGCGATGTAGAGTCGCATAAGATTGGCTTTTGCTAAAGCAAGGCGCGTCAGTAATAACTTTCGCGCAGTCATTTTAAAGTTAAGCGTTCGATCGAATTCAAACCTTGAATCTTTATGGCAAGGATGATTTTTTGGTTGCATAATTTTGAGATGAGACTTTTTTAGAGTTATCGCTTTATATACGCACACTAATAAGTTGCGTATAAAGTATAATCACGTTCCTATGTATATGACGTTGAAACTCGTCCATAACTGGTCTTGACGGACAGTAGCTGCTTTAGCTAAAGGTCTTAGTGTCTTAATAATTTATTATGACTTGTGCTCTTTTATTTCTGCGTGAGTTCATGATTTATATTGGAACCTCTTCGCAAAAATAAGTTAGTTAAGGTTGTAACTGGGTTTCTTTGGCGTTTACGACGTTTTTGTACGGAAATGTGGAAACAAAGTGTGATGGCTGGATTTGCTTTATTTTAAGAAACAAAACGAGTACGTAGTAATGAACTAAATAGTTACATACATAAGGGTACCTGTGCATTGCGGTTTTTGTTTTTCAAAGGGCAACGTTTACTAAATTAACATTTTACAAAAGGCGTTTTGTATCTTTACACAAGTGCAGAATGTAAGTAAACATGCTTTGCACAATGTATGCACACTAATGTAAAATTTTAACAAAAAGAATATCCATAATTTAGTACCTTCCATATTATCAATAATTCTATTGTTAAGTGTTTTTTTCTGAAACCGTAACATTTTCAGGAGAAATTATAAAAATATTGTATGGAACCTTGTAGTTTATGTTATCCTGTAAAGTTGAATTTCTAAGAAAATCTAATTAGGGCAAACGTTAGTTATGGCAAACGTTACATTTATGGCAAATTACTTTAATCATGGATTTCATTAGTAGGTAACCCAAATTATGTCTGAAAAAAATAAAACACCTGTTCATACATTTTCGTCAGTCCACAATGAGCAAGTGTTTTTTTTAACTTAACACATAGTTGGTCGGTTGGTGGCAGTAAAAGATGTTCATAATCATGGATAAATTCACATTTTAGCGATTTTGTATCACTAATTTTATTTCAGCCTGTATAGCACAGTAGAATAAAATTGTAACATAAGTTTTGTACTAACACTGTGTGATATATTAATCTATTACTGCAAATAACGTTTTTTTGCAATCATCTACTAGTTAATCGTTGGGAGAGTTCCATAAGTCATAACACGACGAGTTGATTTAACTTGTGTAGTTTAGGAGCTGCATGGCTCGCGGCGAGATAGACTACCCGTCTCTTTCTAATTAGAACGCTTAGAAAGAGACAGATAGTCTATGTCGCCGCGAAACAGCTCGCGGGCCGTCCTGCGACAGACGTCCTGGTCAACACTTCCATAACCGTGCCAAATGCGAGCTCAATCTGCTACCGGCAGGTAGATGAAATGGTTGGCATATTTTGGAGGACAGATAATGAATGATGCATTACCTTCATACGAACAATGCTAGTTAAATAAAAGCTAATAATAGCCATCTGTTCGGAATTCGCCTTAAAATCGCCCTAGAAGTTCGTTCAACATTAACGCACAGATGGTGAAGAATGTATATTTTAAATTGCAATCTTAATTCTAAATTCAAATCCACCCAGCCAGTAATGGCTGCGATACACGACCACACATGACCAATGTAACTTCGATGCTGGCAGCTTATAAAAAATAAACCATAGATAAAATGAAATGGTGGCAACAAATGACGGTTGCTGGCTGATGCAGACTTTCTGTGAGCGCGCATTTGAGATAGCAATATGAGGGTGGTACCTATGTATATGAGTATTACTTTTTACCGTGAATAGGCCTATTAGATTCTGTTTGATAGTTTACTGGCTTTGCAATTTGCATTAAATGATTCTTAATTTGAAGCGTTAGGAAACGTAGGAACATGCGATACGTTTTAAAATGTTATTTTTATGGTATATCATCATTCCTCAATGAGAGCAGGCCTGTGCCCAGCAGCGGGGCATGTTTAAGGCTGACGATTATGATAATGGTATAAAAACAATGTTGATTGCGAAAAAAATGCAGTAAGTACTTCCCAAGGAAAATTAAACAAAAAAAAAAATCCTAAACGGAAAATTAACCACCAAATAAACGGGACTAAAATGTAGGTATTCGTTGCGGTCCGCTCCATACTTAATTTATATTTTAAGTGATCTGACCAAATAAAAATAAAAAAAGAGGTAGATAGGTTATAAGCGCTCCAAAAGTGGCACACTAAAACTGAGTCAATTGCACCTACTTGGCACAGTTCCGCGTCGTCAATGAAAACGTATAAAAGGGTCTCTGTTAGATTTGGTGGCCATTTTTAAAAACGGAATTTCGTATAGACAACGTTTTTCTCTTTTTTGTATTACATCATTGCAACCTCCGTGGAGGTATCGAAAAGATTTTTTTTTCACAAGGCTCTATTAAACCAAAATATATAATTTATATAAAGCCCGTCGGCGAGTGTGGAGCGGCGTTAGAGCGCGGTTTATGCTTGTTGCTCGTTTTAGCCCAAGACGGACGGGGCGCATCAGTTTTTACTTGGCGGAATTTATTTTGTCGGGTCTACACCGACTGATATGCTCGAAGGCTCTAATCTAAGGATGAATATTCACCAGAGATGTGCGAAGATGTGATCTCACATATTTGATATCGTATGCTTGCAATATCTCGACGGCTATATGAAAACTCAGCACATTTTTGGTGAATAACTTCGCACATTTTGCGTTTGAACTACTTTGAACTTATTAAATAGCTTCTGCGCGCGACTTCGTCTGCTTGGACCTGGGTTAAAAACTACCCTTTATTTTAATCCAGGCTAATATTTACCATCTGCGTGCAAAATTTTATCCAAATCGGTTGAGAACAACCATACTTTTGCATTTATAATATTAGTAGGATAGTTAAATCATTGAAAATCCACCTGGTCTTCTGCTTGTCAATATTGTGTCAATATCAATAGTGAGTACTTAATAAAGAAAATTTATGATTAGCAATGTAACGATTGTACGTAACGTAACGTTTTATGTTAAGTATAAGACCTAAAACGGGTTGCTCCAGTAATAATAAGTATAAACAGATATATTTTATGTCATATTTAGGTAGGTAGGGTTGAAGTGTGTTGTGGGCGATAGGCTAGCAACCTATCACTGCAATATCACATTTTGTCGATATTTTATACCCACATTTATGCTAAAAGTGGCGCTGGGACATACGTTTCATGTGCTATGCCTACCCCTTTTGGGAATAAAGGCGTGAATGTATGTATGTATGTATATTTAGGTAGTTAAATATGACATGTAATATTTTTAATATCATGAATAAATAAGAATATTGTCTAAGTACCTATATTCATACGAGTATTCGATGAATTCATCGTAAAAGGTTGATTTTTGTCTGTGTTACGGTGTTTCTTCACCGTGGTCCTTAGTAAAAGTATCATTTTGGTCCTCTAACAAAAAAAAATCCAAATTGGATTCGTTTTTTTTTTAAACCAGCTTCATAAGATAATTTCCTTCATTCCATATTCTTCGCAAAAGTATCGTCATCATCGTATCAGCCGAATTGTGCAATGGCAATATACAAAAATGCCATAGTCCTACACCATTAACCATAAAAGCGTGTGGTCGGTGCACACCTTGCTTGACGATAGATAACCTGATCCGGCCGCCATTTTGATTTGAGTTTAGCTACTTGAAATTATTTGTTGCGGTTTTTAATCGACGCTCTATGTGTGTGTGGAGCTATAGATGTGTGACTTTGGATCTTTGGCCCTGTGTGTAATATTAGAAACGAATACCGCCGTTAGAGGTATAGTGTATAAACCTAAACAGGTCAGGAGAAATTAAATTGTATGCCAATGTCATATACTCGTACTTTGCAAGGGAAAACCTTATTTCACTTTAAACCCGACGGGCTGCGGTGCAAATATGTTATATATTATTTTTACTAACAATGTTCATTTTAATATAACACATTCCGTTTAATTTTTCTCGTGTTTTTTAGTCACGAAAACTTTTTTACGTAGACACTAAAATGTTTTGCGTCATACAATAATAAAAAATATCAGTAATGACCCTGCTTTTATTTTTTTAATGTAGGTATAAATAATGGCCTGTGTTTAGAGGCCAAAATAATGTATGCCATACGATTAAATAAATAAATGGCCTGTGTGGTAATTTACGAACTCATCCTTTAATAACAACGATTTCATTATAGTGTAGTGGCAAATAAGATTACGGCATTCGTCATGGTAAGCAGCCACCATAGCCTATGGTCGCTTGCGACTCCGGAGAAATCAGAAGCGCGTTGCCAACCCTTGATTGATGTGAGGATTCGTTATATCGATGGCTAAAAATATTCTCTGTGTATACTTATATGACAATAAATTGCTTGTATACTTATACTAGCTATTTTCGCACAGCAGTCGTATTAGGGTGCAAACGTGGTTATAATTAATAATATATTCGCACTGGGGTAGCTTAGGTCAAACGTACGAGCTAGACCCGCAGCTGTGTCCTACGACCGTCATTCGAGACCTAGGTCACGCAACCCCAAAACAGCATAACTCCCTGTTCATTTATAGCAGGAATTATCGTTTTGATACTTGAGCGCGTGTTCGAGCTAGCGGTATTCTGAAATAAATGGCGTATGTGCAGGTTAACTGGAACCGAAAACGGTTTTTTGGTTTTACAGCGATGCTATTGGCACAGCTGGATATTTTCGTCTAAATGTTTTAATTGCTTTTGATCGATTTAAAAGAATGCGCAGCTCTGTTTCGATGAAGTTCGAGCCAATGTCAAACGTAAAATTTTAATTTATTTTACGAATTTAAACTTACGTGACGCTGTACGTATAAAATAATTATAATAATTGCACGGTTTATTAGTGTTATTTTTAATTTATTTATATATTAAGTTCTATGTTGGACTTGATAAAACAGAAATAAATGTAATGCAATATTGTGTGGACTAATCTAGATTTAAATCCTTCTCTTTTTTGATATTCCTCGTATAAGTTGTAATAATGAAAATGAAAATGAAAATTTATTAATAACATTAGGTTACAGCCCGTGGTGAGTACAAAATTGTTGAGAACCTTGGCCAGGAAATGGGAAATACACTCTCCATACAAACGTTTTAAAACGGTACTGAGATAACATGAAACTTTATATACACTCCGCTTAAATAGGTCTGAAATGTTTCTGCTGCAATCTTAAATATCGAATAATACAATAATAATATAAAGAATCTACTAATATATAATCGCTCTATTTCTATACTAATTTCTGACCTATGGCGAATCCTTTTGTGCCTACAAAGTTCCAAGATATTCTAGCATGTAGTTTTAAAATGGGAACCAAACTACTTTTGTATGGAGAGTCCAGCGTCCTGGCTACCCTTACGTTTTTAATGTGACACCTGTATGATCTGTATTTTTGATATTGCTCTTTTCCGTCATAAGTGGATCAAATGAATGAATTAAATCTTGATCGTTTAAGTTTCTTCTTAAAAAACTTTTGTACCTATGACTTTATAGGTTGATAATACTGAAAGGATGTGGGTAAATTCAAAATGTGTCACATGTCTGCGCAAGCGCTACTTTTTATAAAGCTAACCGGATGATGACTAAAAAAACAATAATTAATTTCTGACCTATTAATCGATAGATAATTTTTGTAATTTTGAGTTAATTTTATGTCATTTTTTTACAATTGTGATTCAGACGCTATAGAAGTCATTGTAATGAATCTAAAAAAAAACTATCAAATATTTTTTGACGTGAGTAGGTATATTGATGAACGAGTCAGCTTAGTGAACTTAATTAAACATTGTCCTGGAATGTGAGTGTTTAGGTAGGCATGTCAAATGAAGTGTAGTAGTTAAAGTAAATTTAGGTAGATATGTCAAAGGAATTGTCAAATAATAGTACTTAAAATAAAATATTTTTTAAATACAACTGCTATCACATCCTTTATCATAGAATGTCATAATTACAAATACAAATACAAATTATTTATTCTGCACAAGGGAACTTTTACATGTCAAACGGTAATTTAAAATAAAAATAATAATCTTACAATAAAAGAATACTAATCTTACACAATAATAATTTAAAATTTGCACATTAAGGACTGATATAACAACACACTAAATGTCACAAAGTTAATGAAAACAAAACAAAATATGACCATTACATTCGATTAGGATAAGGTCTGTGCATTAACAGAAAGTTAATGATATTAATTCAGAATTCCAGAGATGTATAAGGTCTCTGAGCGTCCAAGTACAATTAATAATTATTCAATGTTCGTAGAGATGTATACGGTCTCTAAGCGTCAAAACAAAACAATAAAAAAGGAATATTAATGTAATATTGTCAGTGATGTACATGGTCAATAACAATAAAACGTGTCAAGATCGGAATGATGTCTCTCGTCAATACAATAATAATAAAATAACACTAGTATTTAAGAAGTTAGGTACTATGCCCTTGCAAGCATGAACAGTCCGGACGGATTAAGATATTCATTCACCGAGTAGAAGCATTTTAGCACTAGCCATCTTATGAGTTGCCTTCCAAACATATTCAGTGGCATTTTTTTATACTCTTCAGGTAATTTATTGTAGATGGTAATGGCCATACAGAATGCACTTCTGCTATAAAGTTTAGTCTTCTTAGATGGAACTACAAGACGATCTGGATACCTTGTGCGAAAGTTACATGCATCCTTACATGTTTTAAACAAGTCTGGATGATTCTTCATGAACAAGGATACCTCATACACATAAGGTACAGTCAACATGTTTAATTTCTTGTACAAAGGACGACAGGAAGTCATAACATCTACATTGCAGATTACTCTGATACACTGTTTCTGTGCTATGAGAACTCGATTCGCGTGATGAGCGTGTCCCCATAGGAGAATGAAATATCTGAGAAGGGAAGATATATAACCGCGGTATGCTTGGATCGCAGCAGCTTTGGAGCAGGTTTTTGTAAGTCACCATAAGGCATAGACAAATGATTTGACTTTACTACATAACGCGTCTATGTGATCCTTTCAAGAACATTTATCATCCACAGTGATGCGAAGAAATTTAGTGTGAGCCGATTCTTTTATAACCTCCGTGTCCAGTTCAATAATGCGTTCCGGGTGCTGGTGGAGCTGCCCTGCTTCTGTAGCGCATCAGGGATGTTCGCGGAAGCGCGAGTAGACTGCTTTTACGCGAGCATGAGTACCTAAGCGATGCACATCCCTGGTGCGCCGGGTGCGTGCCAGCCCCAACCCCATCCTGCGTTCTATAGCGGACAGGACTGTCCGTTTATGAGACATTGTTGCAAGATGCATATCTCGCAAAGTCATTTTTTAATATAATATATAGCAGTCAGTAGGTAGTATATACTAACATTAGAAATAAGTACTTGTACTAACTGTATCATGTATGAGTCTTGTGTTACTCGAATTAAACGTTTTCAATTCAATTCAAAATAACCTGACTTTCTAATGTTACTACCAGCTTGTGCTTTTTAGCATTTCTGTTAATATATTGTATCACTGTGGTCTTATTAATATTAATATTTAAGGTGTTAATGTTCATTCAAGTTACTTTTTTAGACACCGTGTTATTTATGTTCTCATTGTATTTATTAGGATGCTGACTTGGTATAACAATGGATAGGTCATCGGCAAATAGTGTGCAGTCGAATTCCGTGGCGTCTGGAAGGTCATTAATGTAAATGAAAAAGAGTAAAGGTCCCAGGATACTACCCTGCGGCACCCCCACTCCATTTACCCTAATTGCCGATTTATGTGCAATTATTGTTTCTTGAATCTATTTTATTCATGTCTACATATTGTGTTCTTGCATGTAGATACTCTCTTAGCCATCCGTTTACTAGGCCTCGCAAACCATAAAGTTCGCATTTGGCTAGGAGTATGTCATGGGGTACAAAGTCAAACGCCCTAGTCATGTTAAAGAAGATACTCTTATATCTTATAGAGCCGGTATACTCTTATCGAAGTAATTAAAGATATTATTCATTAGTGAAAAAGCATCCAATGACGTCGATTTGCCTTTAAGGAAGCCGTGCTTTTCTGGTTTAAAAATAGCAAAATGGTTTAAAAAGCTCGTAATGCGTTTATACATTGCCTTTTCAAATATCTTTGAAATAGTTTGTATCAGCGAAATTGGCCTGTAGTTTTCAATGCGATTTTTGGCTCCCTTTTTACAAGCTTTATATTAACTTGATTTTTTATGAATAGGCTTAACCAATGATAATTTTAAGGGTCCCGGAAAAGTACCCTTAATAAAAGAAAGATTTATCAGATAACTTAGCACTCCTGAAATCTGGGATTTACATATATTTTTAATAAATGAGTTTGAATGTCATCATACCCAGTTGATCTGGTAGGCTTGAGCGAGCTAATAATTTTAACAACCTCATCACTATCTGTAGGGACTAAAAACAGACTAGCGTTATTAAATTTAATAAGGGATGACACAGATATTTGATGCTTAGGACCGCTTATATGATTCATATTAGTAGTCATTTGGAGCATTAGCGATATCAATAGGATCCGTTAGAATTTTATCATTTAATACTATTTCGTCAATATCGGTATCATTAGGATTACGTTGGGGCACATCTTTGATCACGTTCCAAGTGGCTTTACATGCATTCTGGGCCTGGGCTAGATATTTACAGTTAGCTATATTTGAGCTTGATTTATACATTTTTTAAGTATTCTCGAGTAAGACTGATATTTTAATTTACTATTTACGTTATGTTTAGAACTTCGGTAATAAGTAAAGCGGAGTTGCCTTTTAGTTACTACTGGTTTTTTAATGCCCTTTGTAAACCAGTTAGCGATTCTAGGTCTAGCAACACCCTTAATCTTGTTTAAACGAAAACACAAGTTATAGAATAGGATAAAATTATCATAGACATTTTTGAACGCTGTTTCCATGTAATTTTCGGAAAGAACGTCAGACCATGACATCTCATTAAGACACGCAATAAATTTTGCAATATTTCCTTTATCGTAGGCCCTTTTGAAATGGTACCAAAACATAGATGCTTTCGGCTTTTCAATGGAAGTGAAACTAATACTTTGTGCAGTTTCATGATCAGACAAACCTAAGTTGTATATATTACTACGACAATCCGGAATATTCGACATTATTTGATCAATTCGCTGTTGCGATTCTTTTAAGTTCGTTGGCGCTTTCTGTACTCTTAAGGACATCTATGTTCAGGTCTCCAGCAATTACTATATTTATATTTTGTTTTGTATTTAAATCTGTTCATCAGACGCTCTAGCGTGCATAAAAAAATAGATGTACTTGATATGGGAGTTCTATATATACAAATGACAATAAATCTCATGGAGGTTATTTCTATCCCACAACATTCAAACGTCTTAGGTTAAAAGTATTTCGTATCGTTTGTCCAGCTGTTTGCCGGTATATTTCGCATTTGTCAACGTGTCTCGTGAATTTTTGTGAGCAGATTCAATAGTTACCTATATAGATTTTTTGTTGATCAAGATTTTCTAAAAAAATTAAGACTGACTCGCAAGTTCTACAGCACGCAGAGCCACTAATTGTATGTATATCTAAGTAGTTTTTTTAATAGCGTCCCTACCTATTATAGGTACCTTTTGGCCGCTGGAATGATCTCAACATTTCACATCGCTCCTTCCGCTATTGTGTGAGTAGTAGCAAACAACCTTTATTTTTGTATAGCATAATTATTATTAAGTGTGCATATGCCCTTCCTATCTATACATACATATTACATGCTGTATTCCTTAAGATACAAGACAAAAAAAAACAAAACACGCGCAAAACAAAACGGAACCGAAATTGAGGTCGCGTCCCGTAAGTCGATTTTAATTTTCGCTCTTAATTTCGTCTGGAGGCCATGGCCATTGTCCTATGCGGTTGGCAGATGTTTTTGGCATAAATTGAGTTAAGAAGTCTTTGTTGATTCATGAATGCTTGCAGATGTACCCGAAAAACACTACATATAGTCTGCTTAAATCTGCGTACAAAGAGCGCAGCAATACGTGACACTTCCTGATTTCTTTAGATATCTGTCAATTTGCGTTCACGAATTTTGTATGCGGTCGAAGAATCTTTGGTGATTCTCTAGAGAACAGAACTAGTTCTGGTTGCTAGAAATTAAAAAAGAAAAAAAATGAGCTAGTGCAAAGTAAAAAGTCTTTAATCGCTTCTTTTGTTTTCGGTTATATTGTATATATCAAAAGAAACGAAAAATGGCGGATCTCATTGAGTATAGAAAGCAAACGTTTGCATGGAGATTTGACTTGACTTGTTGAATATTCAACCCTGCTGGTTACTCTACGGTTTTATATCTTCAGGTACAAAGGTATTTTTTTCTTAAACAAAGGGCCTCTTCTGTACGTAAGCACTATTGTTTACTCTGTAAACAGCGTTAATATAAGATACGTTCCGTTTCGCACAAATAAATGTGGACTTTGACTATCGTGTCAATTGCGGTGCGTCGTCAGGGAAAATGGCGGCGTAACATTGACCGTACGCAATTAGAAACGAAATGATAACGGTATGACTATAATTGTATGCTCGTAGTTGGTTGTTGGGTTCAATTGATTCCCAATTGAGATACAGCTGCTTTTCGAATTGGAGTTGTAAATACCGTAAATGCAGGTTACTTTGGCCATGGAGGCGGGAACTTTGGTATTCGGAATTTACTCTTACTTCTCTCTACTTAAAGGGTCAAACCATCTTTTTTATTTCCGCGTGGGCCAAAGTAACCCTCCATTGCTCGAAGTAACCCGCACTGACAACGTGTTGATTTTTTTAATGATTTGCAACGTGTAACGCTTTTTATTAGGGATGGTCGGATTGTCATGTTTTGATACTTTTTACGTGCTACATAATCACAAGATAGAGGTTTTTTAAACGTAGGTATGAAAGTTGAAATTGTCAGTGATATTTCACTACTATACATTTCCACGTTGTGCTAGTTAGTGGTGACCATTTATTTGGCTTGTTTTCGTGACAGCCCGCATTGGCGTAGGTAGGTACATACACAGAATATAATAGTAGTTTATTGCCGCACAACAGACCAGATACAGAAACAGAACATAAAAAAACTGGCTGTGACGACACGAGACGACGGACAGCTTCCGAGTGATTGCATAAGTGTTCCGTACCAAAATTGGTCCAACGGAAAAACTAACTCTAGTATATATGTGCGTCACATATGGTTCAGTATGTGATATCTTGACATAATGAAAGCCATTTTTACCTACATGAAATAATGCACTTTGAGGTAATATCCTAGACACTAAATGGTCCACATGTTACATGCCCAATTGTAGCAACTACACTGAGGCTTAATTTGATAAGATGATAGCCTAGCTTCCAGAAAAAAAAACAATACTCTAGTGACCTATTTTTTGTATTCCAACTCGGAGTATTTAACTAGGGCAACGAAAATAAGAAACATATAATTAAATTACACGTAACTAACTAACTATAACAATAAATACGTGTGTATGCCTTGTTGATGAAACAAATGTTTATACGTTTAGTCTTGTTGTTATGTAAAACTTAAACTAGTTTATGCCCGTGTATTTGTCTACGTGAAGCAATTTGCGTTTATTTAAATTCTACCTAGGATGTAAGATACAAGTCCTATTTTATGTAAGTACGTCCTTCTTCGGGACTCAAAATGTTACTACCGAAATTAATGAAAATCAAGTCAACGGATTTTACGAATGCATTTTCTTATACTGAGTGCGATTTGTGTAGATAGTTATTGCTCTTCCATCTCTTTCTTCCCAGGCATGTTTTCTTAGCCATTCCTATTTCATTTAGTAGGTGTAGATATGCTTATGTATTTTAGTTTGTTAATCTTGATAAAATATGCAAACAAATTCTGATATACAAAACTGTACGTTTATTTAATACCTGACGAACCTGAAAAACAATAAGGATATTGGAAGAAAAACTAAACAGCAACATAGGTACCTACACATTAATGATAAATATGAATAATTCATACCAATAAACACACTATCAATAAAATAATACCAATGAATCAAATAAATAAACGAGCATAATACGGATCTAAAATAGATATTGCCAACTAAACGCGGTGCAAATAAGACAACCTTCAAAGCTAGTTCAATTCTAAGATGGCCGCCGCGCAGTTGTAGGTTATGTAGTAACATTGACAGTCTGCGCTTGAGTTGAAGCGAGCCTTGGCCGAGCGACCAAGGACTCGAGCGTTCTAAATTTGAATTCAAATTGGAATTTAACCGTTTTTTCGAATTGCAGCTGTAAATGTATTCAAATTTTGAAGGATTTGGAATGTATAACGGTATTTAATAAGGATTGTGATGTGCTTGATATTCTTTGCGTATTTAATTTCAAGTTAGAAGTCATTAAAAGTACCTACCTATGTGAAAGCTATGCAGTGAAATTATTTCGCTTTTACAATTGTTCATTCATGATGGATGGATGGATGATGGTTAGCGATGTGCTAGATATACAAGTATACAGGGCCTTCTTTCTCTTCTAGGTGATTAATATACGTTTACAAAACAAGGAATATCCGTCATATCTCATTTGTTTCCGAAATATTATAAGAAATAAAATAACGAAATATGAAGACAGGGAGAGAAAGTTTTACAAACAAGTAAAAGCACCTTAGATCTATTTATTCATGTAAAGTATCGAGTTTGCTGTATAATATGTTCGAAAAACGGGCCGACACGTCAAATTATACTTATTTATTCACAACTGAAGTGATACATTTACTGTGATTTAAATTTATATCTCAGTGAAAAAATATGAAATGAGTTATTGCCTGGTATGAATGATGTATTTGATCTCTTTTGCCTATTATGCTAAAGATTTACAGTCAGTTTGTGATTTCTGAATAAATCTCCGCATACTCAACATCGTATTGATACAATTTAGTTTGTCTGTTAAGAAATAGCCATTACTGGGTTTCTGAAAGTCATGTAATCATGTTATAAACTTAGATACACAACAAGATATTATATATTATGTCCCGATGTTTTATACCTAACATATTTTTTCATATCACAACCGTACACAACAATTATTTTATGATTGACTGGTAGGGAATTACTAAAAGTACCAAGCACGCAACTTTTTAAAAAGTAGGTATTGAAAGAAAAGGTGTTAATAAATATCAAATACTTTAATTGCAACACTTAACAAAGCTCTGTTTAATCGGTGTGTCTTATCTCGCTCTACCAAATTCAAAGTATTTTTTAAAAAACATCTTAATATAGGTCCAACAGTCGTTTATGAATAGCTCTAAATACTAGTTCGGTCAATAGGTTACGGCACGCTAGATTCCAAGATGGCGGCCGCTAGCAGGTTGTGTGTAACATTGACAGCTGCGCCGGAGTTGCGTAAGGCGCCTTGGCCGCGGGACCAAGGACTTTGACACTGCACAGCAGGGCTTGTGTGAGAGGGACGGATGCGTTTGTGATAAATGTCATTGATCTGCTATTTTAAAGAAGTAACATCGTATTTTCTATTATATATTTTTAGCTATTTTAGTCCGCTCTACTATTGTTAACCAATTTAATTTTCTGAAAGGTAGTTAAGTTTTATTTATAACTAGTGAAATTAAACACTGCCAACTAATTTGTAGTTTCCTGTTAGATATGTGGCGAACTGTTTTGAGTTTGCCAACTAGTGTAACATATTAAATATCAAAATATCACGTGTATCATACTTAACTTTACGCTTCCTTAGATATTCTGCTTGTTATCCGCAATTTAAAACTAAAGTAGGTAATGTATGCAGATTGTATCGCATTAAATGACATAACAAAGTTTTATTTGAATAGCACATTTTATACTCTCTTAAGGTTACGGTAAAAATAAAATTGTACTTTCTGTATTTTTGTCACCGTAATTATCTCTATCTCACTGTATTATTTTATTAAAATAGAAGTTTAAAAAACTATCATAGCTACCATTATGCATATCTAACCCATGCTTTACCTATATATAGTTATTTATCCCAATAGACAAACAAAGTAACTCTACTTTTATGTATGTAACAAGCAACGAATCCTCATCTTATCCTTACCCCGAAGTACCTAAAGCACAATAATAAAATAACTTATTTTGCCCAAGTGCATTTCGTATCGCTTCCTGGCTCACTGACCCGTTTGCTAAATGCATCGTTATTTTTCCAACCGACTTTATTTTTTTACTTAATTGGGTTCAAATAATGAGGTCAAAAGATAATTTTGACACGGTTTCATTTCATACAGGAAAGTGCTGCTACATCTACTAATTATAAAATATAACTTGGACTTCAAAATGATATAAAACATCAAAAAAATGTGTTTTATGACCGGCTGTTTATTCTCAGATAATAAGTCTAAATAATGAAGACATCGGAACTGTATAAAACAAATTACACTGTTAATATTATAGAAAGATCAAGATATATTCCGATCATTAGTAGTTAAATTATGAATAAAACCCCATGAAAGCATGATAAGTACTACTGTACTATAACTCAGACTAAGATAACGTATATTTACTGTAAATAAATAGATTATATTCCTTTATTTTAATTGAATATAAAATCGGTAGCAACAAGAGCTTAAAAAGTTCCGTCGGCAATTTTTTAGCCTACGCCCGGCAAAGTCGCTCAGATTGCGACTAATTTAGTCATTATTAACGAAAAAAGTTTTTTTTAAATAAAAGTGACTTAAAAATAAGACTTTTTCTTTATTTCACGCTTGTGCCGGTTTTGCTAAGTGTGCATAACTTTCAAGTGGCTTAAAATGTTTTTTTTTTCATTAATCTATCACGTTTTTTGACTACGGATATGAAAGTGAAATCAGACCTAATCGCTAAATGAAACGTTTCTAGTAGAAAATAGCGATGCGAAACTCAAAACTCGTTTTCTATTCCGTCATTGGCCTTCGATCAAAATATAGGTTGTAATTCACACACATAAACAAGTTCACACAGGCGCGCTGAAACGGAATAGTTATTGAAAAAGAGTGGGACAGATAAACGATAACGACTATTGGTGGGGCGAGTGGTGGGGATTCGTAAGAAAAACACAAAAAAATGTGCGTGAACGTGAACCCTACGCACACTACGTCACACGCACACATGGACAAGTCTAAGTCAAGGAGAACGTAAGATTAAGGGCACATAATTATTGACTTTGAGTCAACTTCTTTGGACACGAACTACAGAAGCGGTCTCTATTCCAAATTCAATTCCGAAAACTTAACATTTAATTCGGACCCGAGCGCGCTGAATTTCGAATCCGTTCCAATTTCAAAAGTTTACTTACATACGTCAGAGGTGGCCTGCTCTTCTTCGGTCCAGTTTGACACTTCGGTGGTAATTTTGTAAAAAAAAGAAAAAAATCCAATCCCGAATTTTCACCTTGTCATGAACACTATCAACCGTACTTAACGGCGACACTGTCACTTAACATACACATCACGGCAGTCACAAAATACTATACTAAAGGGTCCTAAGATTCCGTTTGATATGTCACTTTTTAACTCGAAACACTAAAAGCCGAAAAATATTTCTCTCGAATGATATGGTAAGTTTATAGGAAAATATAGTCTTGTTTTTTTTTTAAATATTTTTTTTTGTTTTGGGGTGTTTTTTAGCGTCGTTTGTGGGTGGGATGCGACTCTCCGCCGGTTGTGCATAGACGACACTGCACCGAGCGCCCGCTGGCTCCGCGTGCGTACTTAGCCATTACCTTGTATTTACTGCGGGCGCGCTATACGGGTGCACGCTTTGATACTTGCAGTGACGGAGGAGTTGGAAAAATGCGAAAAAAATATGCTTATTTTCTCAAGAAATTCTTATCAGTAGATAAAAATATGACAAATTACGCCGCATTTCACATTTTTCGTTGAACTTGCATAAAACATGACAGACGTTACAATAAAATAAAGAGACAATAATCATTTGCATTTGACACTGTTACATACAATAGAATAAATGTATTTAGATGAACACATTTATGTTATGTAACTATAATTGAGATGTAATTTTTGTAATAATCTATTCTGCAAGGTAATAAATTTTATATCGTCAAATAATGACATAAACGTTGCTACAACTTTTACATACCTATGTATTATGTTTCTAAATTATTCTACAAGAAAAATACGTTTTATCCTAAAAGTATGTGGGAATCACGAAGCTTACCAAATTTAACCACAAAACTTATTTTATAAAGTACTTAATAAAATATATTTAAAATGAATCATACCTATTATATCCAAACTATTAATCTGGGTTGCATTTTCCAATTATTTCTTCACACTTTTGAAACACAGTAAACTTTAGTCTTCTTTTGACACAGTACTATATTTAGATTCCTCTATTCATTGCTGTTAAAATTGTCCTCTTTGTTCACCTTTCACGATACATTACTATCAACTGACGTTAAGAATGATAAAATAAATCCTAAAATTGTATCTCTAAGTCTTGTCTAAGACGCGAACGCTGCGCTCAAGACTCCTGCAGCGCGCTACACTGCACACAGACTGCATTTCGCTCACGTCCAAACGTCTATGTGTGCGTGCCCGCGATCATACGAAACCTCGTGCATTTCAGTTCTACTTACTTATCAAACCTTTTCTATTCGTCATATTTTCTAGTTAAAGATTAAAAAACGCCTTTACTTCAAAACTCGCGGACAAGCGTTCGATTTTCAAATTTTAAATCGAAAATAGAACATAATTACGTCGGTGTTGGTGTGTTGGTATTGCCTGTGTTTGTGTGCGCTTTTTTATCGTTTTTTTCTCGGCGTGTGGGTGCGTTCGATTGTGTACTCTGTGTGCTTGTGTGAGTGTGAACTGCATGGGGATGCGCTCATGTGTTGAGTTCTTGTAAGAAAATGGTTGTTAAAAATTTTACCCGCGAAACATAGATGGCGTTGCGTCGGAGATTCGAACGGTTTCATTCTGGTAGTATTTTAAAATAGGGCTGACACAACGGAGGCATTGGTGCACTAGTGCAAAAAAATGCACATTTAATTTTTCAGTAAAGTACATTGAAGCAAACTTGGTTAGCTCTTAATATTACTTATTCAACTATAATTTCCAAAACTTTTTTGATTTCTACATTTACCTTAAGCTTCTTTCTTCTGGTTTTAACGGATATGAAACGTCGTCGGTAATCAGAATTCCATTTTCGAAAACTCAAAAGTCAATCATTATTTACTTTGTCAAGTTACATTGTGTGTCATTAGTGATTCATACTTATTAATTCTTTTAGTGACCTTCCTTAGATCGAAAAGGTCACAAAAGGCTAGTAACTACAAATGTATTATGCTTTTTTGTGACTAATTATGAGTTAGATTAGTTTGCATGATATTTAAGTCACGTGGACTTAATCCAATTATATCGTAACAAAGACACGGCTCATTGTGTGGTGCAGGTTCGATTCTCTATACAGTTATTAAACGACTCTCAGATTTTGATGTGTTGATGTTTTTTATATCCAAATGTACTTTTGTCGGTCATTGTGGTACTCCTTTGAGGAGGCATATGTCCAGCAGTAGACCTCTTTTGGCTGATATGACGATGTTGATTTTTTTATAACATGATGGCAAACATGTTTTCGGCCCACTTGATGGTAAGCGAACATCGTAGCCTAGGGACGCTTGTAAGGTCCCGTTTCTGGTCTTTGTATGATTTATACAATTATATATTTTTACTACTGCAACTCTACTTTGGTCGAGTCAACTTGAACTCTCCCAAAGCCTTTACCGTGTAAATGGTAAAAGCTTTGGTAGAGTTCGAGATAGAGTTCATAATTTAAGTTTTATTTAGCCAGTAAAGTAACGAAAGTGAGAGGGTAGATGTAAACGTCATACTATTGATGATGTTAAAGTCAAATATTGTTGACTCCGTAAATTTAAGCCTAAGTTTTTTTGATTTTAAGAACATATTTTTTTTTGTTAACCTACCATATGATACAGAAGAGTATATGTATAATTACTAGGGGATCCCAACATCTGTGTATTTTACACATATTGTTTAAAAAAATAAACATTTTCTTTATTTCGTTTTATTTTCATAGTAGCGTCATATATTTTTACTTTAAGCGTAGAGCGTTAAGTCTCTATTACCGGTACCTATAGCCCAGTAGACCCCTGCCTACGACGCTGCCGGCCCTAGGTTCAAACATTTGTGAATCGAATGGCAGTATTTTTAAATAGACTAAACTGACATTTACTCCTCATTCAGTTTGTTTACTCAAACAAGACGTTACTGACATAGGCAATAATTAAATTAGTAAGGGGCGTTATAACGCTGAGTATGACTGTCTGACTTTGATTGTCATTACTAACCTTTGACCTCTATTATAATAACTACTTGTCATATTGACATTTGATCCTATTAAAAAGCTTTATCGATTAGCATCGTGAAAAAATGCCAATTTAGAACGAGAACCAGGGGAACTATTTGACTTGATGTATTGAGTTGAGATCGGTTTGATATTTTTTTCTTATACTATGTTCAAATATTTTATGTTTCCATCAATTCAACTCTCTGTTTTTAGTGGTCGTATGTGAAATAAGTGGCACCTATATATTGGGATGGAATCAGCGAACGAAAAAACCGTAGAAGTCTAAGTACCTATGCCGCAAAATGGCACCACAGAATGGGTGCCATTGCCACTATGCGGGGGTGGGGGCGGGGTGTGAAAACGATGCCAGGTAACCGTTTTGTTCGGACTTGCGCATACCGGTTTTTAGGCACGTGTCTGGGTAGATAAAGAGCTCGCAATCTATGGTTTTTTCGTTCGCTGGATGGAATACAAACGGTATAGTCCATGCAAGCATGGTAAGTCTTTGACCAGGGTGTGTTTGCCAGTGATGACATATGGCACTGAAACGTGGTCGCTTACTATGGGCCTCATAAGAAGGCTCAAAGTCACCCAAAGAGCAATGGAGAGGGCCATGTTGGGAGTTTCTCTGCGTGATCGCATCAGAAATGAGGCTATCCGCAGCAGAACCAAGGTAACCGATATTGGATCGCTAAACTTAAGTGGCAGTGGGCGGGGCACATAGCACGTAGAACCGATGGCCGTTGGGACGGAAAGGTTCTCGAGTGGCGACCACGTACCGGAAGGCGCAGCGTGGGTAGCCCCCGACAAGGTGGACTGATGACCTGGTAAAGGTTGCGGGAGTCCGCTGGATGCGGGTGGCGCGGGATCGGTCGCTTTGGCACTCTTTGGGGGAGGCCTATGTCCAGCAGTGGACTTCTTTCGGCTGATATGATGAGTCCATGCAAACTCTGAAAACGATTAAATATACTCCGGCAGAGTCTATTTAACCAACAACCGTTGGTTCATAATTGAGTTAAGCGCTGTACGAGTCACGTGTCACGGCTGATGACATGGCGGTGTATATTCACCAGAAGACTGGCTACTCGCTGAGAGTTTTCCAGCTGCGTTCGCGCCACTACGTGCACTTCAGCTCGTTTGTGGTGCGCGTGCCGCGGCCGCTGCAGGAGACCATCGCGTGTGCTGACTTCTGGCCGAAGGGTGTCGTTTCGGCGGTTCCGGCAACCTACCGTCTGCACCGGACTTGTCGACACAACGAAGCCACACTGTCTCGTCGCTTCAATAACAAATCGTGTTTACATTTTATAATTGTATGTATGTTAGTCTTTAAGGTATTTGTCACTGGGCCTTAGTTGCCTGAAATAAATGGTTATTATTATTTATTATGAGATTTTTAAGCCACCTTTCACTGTGTTCTTTATTTCACTCGTGGTTTTTGTTGTATATCTGCTCTATAGTACTTAGATCCTTCAATTTAAATAATTTGCTGTAAAGATTTGCGTTCTGAGCTATTTTTTTGTACTAGATTTTCATTAAAAAAAAATCCCATAAACTATTTCTTTATGATATACTGTGGCCACAGATAGGAGACAATATGGCACAGTTTCTTAGAAATCTTCTAGCTTGCCCATAAAAAGGCGTTAGAAATGACAACAAACTCGTAGATGTGGCGGATTTAACCTGAAAAAAATATACAGGTGTACAGTGACCCAGGAGAAATATACTTAACTATAATGAAAAATAAATATTCACTGAAACATAAATATTTTTAAGGAAAATATGGTGTTTATTCATTTGTAAGCGTTAATAAATTAAGGATACAATATGTACGTACTTAACTTGGCAAGAGCCACGTTCCCAACATTTCCGCATTTTACGAAAGACATAGACACACTAGAAACGACAAGAACGCGCCCAGTCCTTTATCTTTTTTTTCCATTAGCACCATCAAGTTTGAGAAAGGAGACTCAACTGGCCACTCATATTTTCTAAACGATACGTAAGCAGTAAAATTACATAGCTTTAGAATTCGGCAGGTGTTGCCAGTTATAATTTTGTTTCGTTTTGTTTACTTATTATAAAAACCTAATTTTTTGTGTCGTCATTAGTACAGTTAAGTAGTATGAAATCAAGGCAGGTCCCCACATAAGACCAGCGCCGAGGCTTGCGGGTAGGGAATGCATACCGGTAAACCGGTTTACCGGTCAACCGGTAAATTGGCCGAATATGAGGACGGTAAATTACCGGTAAATTAAAACAACTACCGGTAATTTACCGAAACACTAATTATCGATAAATTAATACATTTTATCGATTATTTATAATTTATCGTCATGATTATATCTCAATAACCCTCCTTTTATCATTTAAAAATGACAACTGAATAAACTTCTTAGCGTTATCTTACCTTATGTGCCTATAGGATCTAAATAATACGATCGTATGTAGAAGCTTCTTAAAATGCAAACACGTTTTCGGTTCCGTTCTATGAAATATGAATAATGATCTGTTTGAATGCGTACAATAGAGACGCCATAACAAACTTCAGAGGTATACTCATCATCACAATCCAAAGAAATACCTCTCTTCGTCTTACTGGGAGGGAGAACGCCAAAGGCAAGGAACAGAGGTATGGTGGTTCTTTTATTCAAAAAGGGTGACAACACCCTGCTGAAGAACCACCGACCCATGTCACTTCTGAGCCACGTCTATAAGCTGTTTTCGAGAGTCATTACGAACTGTCTCGTACGGCAGGATAGATGACTTCCAGCCTCTCGAACAAGCCGGTTTCCGAAGGTTCTTTAGCACCGTAGACCAGATCCATACGCTCCGTCAGGTTATACAGTAACTTGCCCCCTCGTTCTTGGACTAAGAGAAATCTTTCGATACGATACAGTTTGTGTTGTATTATTTTGATAATATGTTCTTCTATTCAGTAAATGTTTTTTTTATAGAATTGGAAATCCGTAGGATTACGTATCTGTGGATCTGGGAGTCAAGACAATGACCCCAGGCACTGTGTGAACCGCCAACGCCGAAAAACTGTTTTGTATTGTACTGATATTGTAATGGAAATATGTAGGACTAAGAACAATTAGTTGAGTTTCTGGCCTTCCTACCTCTGAGCAAGTTTTAAATATGAATGAAGCTGATTATTACGGCATTTACAGCACATAACTCTTTATACTAAATCGTAGCTTATTTTTACCATAAATAATCCTCAAATAACGCTACTTATTAACCAAATTCAATTTACCGGTAATTTACCGGTTAACCGGTTTTGCCTCACTCAAATCGGTAATTTACCGGTAATGAAATTTGCCCGGTAATTGCATTCGCTACTTGCGGGGCATCATGCTCTTTTAACGTCGTTTTTTGTACACTTCTGAATTCATTTGTAGACGTTTATAAATGTTTTATATTTCCTTCTAATAGAGAAAGACAGATAGGAGAAGTGTGGAGTTTTGACGTGACAAGCTCAAGTACACTAATGTCGCGACGTGGTAATACTTTTCTGGCTGTCTAAATGTCATATCAGATATTCTGACACGGTTCGCGAGCAATATTCGTGCTCTAATTGTCAAAATCTTTTACAACTCTCGAATATGACAATAATAAGCCCTACGCGCCCTAAATCTGCGAATACCTTCGATATCCATAATTAAAGTTTGTCACTCTTTTAAGTACGGTCAGGTTAATATAAGAATCATGAAAACTAGACAGTATGTGAGAAAAAAATATGAGGGCAAAGGATGAATATGGCAAACGTTGCTTTTATGGCTAATGAAAATATAGATAACCCCCCCCCATATTAGTAACCCCCCCCCCACCTCTCGTGTGTGGGGCTTAGCCACTTTATTCCCTGCCTCTTCCCGCTAACTAACGAGATAAAGGCTGCGATTACACAATTAGCTCATAACTGGCCAATTACACTTAAATACTTACCACCAGAGCTAGGAAACAATCTTTCTTGAGATACCGTACACGGCCGTGGACATTTTCCTCGTGTTGTACGAAATCTACGGTAGCCTAGTGGTTCAGACATGCGGCTGTCAAGCGGCGGTCGTGGGTTGAACCGAATCGGACTCCGGCTCGTACCCATGAGTTTTTCGGAACTTATGTACGGAATATTTACCGTTAGCTTTTCGGTGAAGGGAAACATCGTGAGGAAACCGGTCTAATCCCAATAAGGTCTAGTTTACCCTTTGGGTTGGAAGGTCAGATGGCAGTCGTTTTCGTAAAACTAGTGCTTATGCCAAATCTTGGGATTAGGTGTCAAAGCGGACCCCGGGCTCCTGTAAGGGCATAACCGGGAATAACGCTAGGAGGATGATACATTATAAATTACTCACGCCTAAATAACGGTACAATGAAATATTGAAAAAAAAATGTACCTACATGGCTTTAAAGCCCGAATTTTTGTTCGAGTCATGAACATGAGTGTCGCTGCAGAACACCCCACCCCAAAACCCAACCATAGTACATTGTTTAACGAGGGGCGTAAGTGGAATATTGCGAACAAGAGTCTATCAGAAGCCCGACGCCGAAGGCGGAGGGCTTTTGATGACTCGAGTTCGCAATATTCTTACGCCCCCGTGTTATACACAATGTTTTTCATCACATTTGCGAGGAAACAAATACATTTTAGAAGAAATTAATGCAAATTGTAATAAAAACTGCAACATGTCAGTCGTCCATTTTGTTGAATTTGACGTGAGGCGCGTATGGCAAAGACCCTTCGGTATACATCCACGATTTAAAAACACTTAAAACGTTTTACATAGACACTTAACTACATATTAAACATTAAATTGCAGTCAAATTTAATATAAAGATATGTTTTATACATATTAAAAGTTGGTTGTAGCAAACTTTTGAAGATATGAAATACACCTTGGCTGATTGGAAACATCCTCAGTCCGAAGTGAAGTATGAGTGGGTTCTATATTTTAAAACTAAACTTAACATCCCGTGGGAGGTAAAACGGATATAACTGCTCTGTACGCACGCAAGTAAAAACGCCGTTGACGAGCAAGTGTGATGAAAAAGTATTAATGACCCCAGGAGAAGGAATAAAATATAGCTTATGTCCATCTTGAAGGTATAAACACTCTATAAACTTACTGGTAAAATAAGTTTTAAATTATTATGAGAAGTTCTGGAGGATTACCCTGTACCTGTAACATAAAAAAAACTGCAAGGTTACATTTCATATTCATTACGTTATTCGTAATAATATAGACAGTAAGTCTTAAACGCCCAGTAACAAATATAACCCTGCCAATATTGTTTACGTTTTTACCTCATAATTCGGACGGTGGTTGGCGTTGGCAGCCGTGACAGCCGATGACAGCGATGACACTGCGTGTGACAGCCAAAATGAATGACGCGCGGCGGGGGCCATGTTGTTTTCGTTGTTTTTTTATTTTGTGCCAATTTTATCAATTTAAGTCCGCGCCGAGGAAATTACGAAATTATGGAAATTATGAGTTTTTTTAAGGCTGTCTGAACTAGGAAATAAAATAAAATAGATTCTGGCCTAGTAGCATGATACATTTTATCCTTGTGTTTCACATGGCGTTATAGTACATTTTGACCGTACCTAAAGCGTGACGATAAATCCCATCGTGCTAACCGACCTGGAGTATTTTGACTATTGCCAAAAGTCTAATACACAATCTGATAATGTTCTCTATAAAAAAAGCGGTCCTTTTTGTACAAAATATAGACTTGCAAGTTCTATAGCTCACAGAGGTACTACTAAGTAAATGATTATTGGTTAATAGCGTTATAGTATCCCCATAACAGAACGAAACACACATCGTTTACAACTTCACAGAACTCTTGACAGGCACACCTTCGCAACTTTGCACAGATGACGGAAAACCTGAAGAAGCAATTATGTTCGTAAACCGTATAACACTTATCTATGCTGTAATAGGGACATTTAAAAAAAACGAATGTGGTTTTCCGATGTGGTTATTAAGCGCATGAGACTTTTCCAAAGGCTTATTACTGCCTAAACTAGAAGACAAAATGAATACATTTTTGGATATATGTACGTATTTTGATAAAGTAGGTTGTTTTTAATTTGTGATCAGGAATAGCTTAAAATGTTGTCGATGGAAAAAATCCATAGATGGGTCTGCCTACCTATCTCATCAAATACTCATCTAATTATATCCTATAACTATAATAACTTTGGAATATTTAAAAAATCTTGATTTAGGAGGATATAGGAATAAATTATAATGCGAAAGTAACTCTGACTGTCTGTTACTTTTCTCATGCTTAAACCGATGAACTGATTGAGACGAAGTTTGGTGTGGAGTTTGAATCCCGGGGAAGGACATATGATAGTTTTTCTCTCGGAAATCAACCCCCTAATGGGGTGAAATAGGGGGCGAAAGTTGTATGGTGCTACGTTATAGATGAGTTCCACGCGGACGCAGTCGCTGGCAGAAGCTGTCCCTGGTATAAATGTCACGCCTTCGTCATAAAATGAAGGAATTCGGCAAAATACTTTGAAAATTATCTCAAGATTCGTTCAGAAATCAGGTAAATTTACAAGTTCTAGAAAAAGAGTTTAATAGGGGTAAAGGGACAGTCGCTATATCTAAAAGTGCTCCCAATTTTTGAAATTAATTAAAATCTGGCACCCCTTGAATGAATGATTGTTGATAAGAGAGCAGTTGACTCAAATTTCATATTACTCCAAAATAAAGTAGATTACATAATATTCCCTGATAAAGAAAGTCCTATTCAAACGTCTCAACGAATTTAAATCCGTTTTAATGTGGTTATAGAAGGCAAGTGCTACTGGTTCGTGATGTCACTAACAATTACAGCAAATTACATTAGTTCCATATGAAGAGGTACGTTTTGTAGACAAGGGACAGAATCGTTTTGAAATTTTAGACACATTCAAATGTGCCATTTTTTTGTCTTCGCTGTACTGCATTTTCAATTCTTTTTCGAGAACATTAAAAATTAACTTTTTATTATACTTATTTATGTATTTGGAGATAACACAGAATTGTTTTTTTGTTCATTGTACTGCATTTTCCAGAGCATTAGAAAATTACGTGTTTTCAAATTTTATGTTTATTTGGAGATAGCACAGAAACATACAAATTAAGAACAATATAAATACAAATTAAGAATAGTATATATGTAGAATATAGGTAGGTTAATTTGGGTTCAAAATCCCTATTAAGAATGCAAAAAGCCAAAAAAGGCTCTTGATTGTGTGTGCTTTCTGAAGAAGCCACAATATTACTTTCCGTCGGTGTGTACGAATATTTTATATGAATTCTATTTTCTAGAATAAACATCTAGAATCTAGAGCAGACGTATGTTTCCTTACCCTAGATAATACTGTCCTGAATTTGAACTAGATGTACCTCTTGTATTACATTCTAATTAAACACTGGTACTGAATTCTCATCCATATTGACCTATTTACGAGTACATTACTTCTGACATCATTACACACAGACAAAACTGCACTAATAAAGTGGTTCTAAATATTAATTATAAACTCCAAACTTGAACTAAAGGCAGTTTACTAAAAAAAATTGTATCTAAGCTAAGCAAAACAGGAAACCAACCAGATCCTAATTTCGTAACTATGTCTGAAAAAATCCCCAATTACCTCGCTTTCGTGACAAAATAACATTACCTATTGTGGGGAATTAATAACAATGATAAGCAGACGTCTTGATGGACATCGATAAAAAATTGCATTTGAGATTACTCTATTATCATTGTGTGGTTGAGAGACAAAAAACTCTAAACTAGGAAGCCGCCATGACACTTTTTTTTGCCGAACGACCTAAGATGGCGCGCCCAAAGACTAAGACAAAAGAAGTTCAATCGCAGCCCCACCCACCTAAAAAAACTTATTTTTTTCTTAATCACCAGCGTTCTAATTCACAAACTGGCTGGCGACATATTACACACTAATAAATAAAAATAACGTCGTAACAAAGATACCAAATAAAAAAGCATCGAAAATCAAATTTGGAACGCGAGAGGAGCGCGGGGCAAAAAGTGCAAGCAAATAAAACTGAAACTAACCGTATAACAAATAAACGTGAAACAACACCAAATTTAACTGGACCGGAGAACGCAACGTAATCCCGCAAAAGCGGGCATGCAAAGCCGTATAACAGTGGCACATTTACCCGGAGATGCATCAGACGACCACTTGTTGCGGCCAACTTCTCGCGCCGTTCCGTCTGCACCGAAAGTCAAATTTAGTATTCAAATTTCGAATTTCAAATTAACGCGTTAACTAAAACGAAAGCCGAATATTATTAACTTTATAAATGTAAAACCTTAAAGCACTGTTTACACTTCACTAATTTTAAATACTAGAGCTTTCTAAATTTAATTTTGAAATTTTGAATTTGGAATCGTAATTTTCGGTTGGTTTTCGTGTTTTTCCGGTCGTGTTTTTCGGTTTGCTCGCGAGCTTGAGTGGTGCATGTGCATGCCGGGCCAGTTGCAACAGGTTGTTTGGTGGCGCGGCGGCCGCGCGTGCGCGGTGCGCGCGGCCGCTGCACGCCGCCACAGTGGCCTCGAATGGGTAATGACTAATATGGATTTTGTCGGGAAGTTAGGTTTTGCTGTTTTGGCGCTTTCTGAAACGGAAAGCTTGTGAGAATGTTTGTGTTTAGATGTTAGTCTCCTCACGAATAAACTACTGAATAGATAGATTGTGATGAAATTTTTCAGTATCTGCTGTATGACGAACGGTTAGCCTAGTGGGTATAGTGACGCTGTCTACGTAGCTGAAGGTTCTGGGTTCGAATCCCGGTAAGGGCAAATATTTGCGTGATGAGCATGAATATTTTGTTTCTGAGTCATGAATATTTTCTATGTATTTAAGTATTTATATCTATTATATATATAATCGTCGATGGGTACAAACCCATAACACAAGCCTTACTGAGCTTACTGTGGGCTATTATATAATCTGTGTTATGAGAATAGGTCAATTTGTGTAAGATTGTCCCGTAATATTTATTTATTTATTTGTATGTATCTATGAAAATTACAGTATAAATAGGTGCGTAATGAATTAAGTATGTCTGGGCTGTAATGATTTGATTTAAACTTTAATAGTAAATATTATTCGATAATAACGCGAAATTCAATTATACGTAAATGTGTTAAAAACAAGGCACCCACAAGCTTTACTTGGATTTAAACTAAACTTCCGCTCATTTATTCATATGTATTATTTTGCCTTAGTGATAATGCTAGTTCTTGAATTGCAACCATGAAAAGGACGTAAAGTTAACATTATTTAGATATAAAACTAAATAAAAACTTCGGACGAACTTTAAGAGTCCCTACACATTCATTTCATTAACGAAAAATCTACTCTTGTTGAGACGTGTCACCAATGCATCAAGATATAATTGTATGCTATACCACAGAATTTCATCTATCTTTATATAGGGCGACTCTGGGTTGATGATTTTAAAAAACAAAATAAATAGAAACATACAAAATTCCTTCACACAATTGCGTCCACTGTAGCACGCCCATTGCATAGCTTCTGTACGAGTATATCCTCGTATAGAATTAGGCGCAATGCGATACCGACGGCTTTAATCTTAGCCCAAACCATTCCACCCCATCCCACCCCACTGGGAAATGTCCAATTACTAAACTAGGTACTTAATTGATGACGTTTTTCGCAACGAGATTAACATTTGGTATGAAAATATATAAAAACGTTGGATATATTATATATATTTATTACGAAAAGGTGCCAGTAAAATATGTATTAATGGTATGTTAAAGTTTATTTTCTTACGGAGCGTTTGCATCGCAAAATAATTTTTTTAAACGTTTTAATTTTTTCCTTTTTTCTTAAGTAATTGGAAATGGTGTTTCCTATCTAAAAGTAGTGCAAAAAATTAAGCTAAGGTAAGAAAAAACATGTACCTAGTGCACTTGATCAATTATACATTTTAATGTGTCCATATGGCTTTAGGAGACGTATGAAAACATAAAATAAAATAATGGGACACTTTTTTTTCAGTATTAGAATAGGTAGAAGGTACCTGATAATACCTGACTGAATAAAAAATATACAAAAAATCACAATTCTAAGAAAATAAATATAAGGTTTTCTGATAACGTTTACAAAAAAAATCCTAATAATTATATGCCGCCTATCCATGTCTAGTACATACGCATGTAGTTGTCATCGAAACGCATCAGATTACCATATCAAACCGCAAAACTGGGCCGAAAATCGATTTACCACGCGACTCTGGCACACTAACTGCGTCACACAAAAGCTCTTAAAATACCGTTTTTGGCATGCTTTTAATCGTTTCCCGATACCCAATGGCTTCCACGATAATTACACACTAGGGCAGTAAATCTCATTTTGTCACTGCTTGTAGATTGGACGAGTTGGTTCTTGGTAGTACCCGGATTATCCGGTTCAACGAAAACAGGATTTATTGAAATATTTAGGAGTAGGGAATACATGTCACGGCTGCTACAAAACTGGATAAAAAAAAACTAAAACGCTTAGAGGAATGCGTTGTTTCTCATCTCTTCAACAAATCCATTGAAACTAAACAATATGTAGTTTTAAGTTCTTTTACCCGATTATGAGCCAGAAAAAGTTAGACAAAATCATGTAAAAGCAATTACATTTACTGGACATACACTTTTGGAAGATACAAATTATTTATATGTATTGACCACCACCAAAAACTACCGGAGGATATTGTAGAGGCAATGCATCCCAAGACTCTACTGCATCTCTCGGCATAAATGAAACTTGATATTTGCCTGTTGTACCAATGTTTTTTTTTTTAAAGGTCCTTTGTAAATCAGCCACAGAACCGTTTAATTTCCACTAACGTTAATTTCACCCGGATATAAACCAGATGAAAACGGACTTTAAAATTAGAAAGCCTCAAGCACGCATACACGGCATTTTGTTTGTCCGTGTTTGAGTTTTAGGGCCGGAACTTCGGTATATTACATAAGTTACCGTATTTTGGAGAGTTAGTCCTTTGGTTTTCATTTTGAAGTTTTTAGGATGCAAGTTGGAGAGGCTAAGTTACTCGTGTGGGTGAGTACGAGCTACGAGTAGGTAAAGTCGCTATTATGCAACGTAGCAAATAAACAGCTGAACACGATTTTATTGTCAAGATGTAAAAACTTAGATAACCGAATAAAAATAGTTTATTTTTACGTACAAGAAAAGTTTAGTTGTAAAAACCTTTTCAATTACGTCGGTTATAACTAGCTCCTGTCTCGTAGACAAGCATTATTTAATCAATTACCACTAATATTATATAGATATTGAAGTACTATTTAATGAAAAGTAAAGGGAGAGTAGGAAACAGGAAAAATAGATATTGAGGACAACTTTTAGCAGGCCATGTTTTTTGTAGCTGAACGCTAATACGCATACTTGGCATTAAAATTAAGCCAAATTTTTGGTTTTGCTGTTAGGGTTGTCACTTACCTAGGCTAAATTCTTCATCCATCACAGTATTGGATTTCACTGGCTCCTTGATATAGCAATGCTGAGCATGTAGACCATCGGGCAACACAATTTTAATCCCGACACACGCCGCGTGACAACCGCCATGTAATGTCCGCTTGGAGCAGCCCGATAGACGGACTCGTTCGGAAGCGTTCAGTGAGACTGGCGTGGCGCTACACGCTAGTATGGGAGCAAGGGTTGTCACTCACCGAGTATGTAGACCATGTTCTTGGTCCAACGCTGCAGCTCTTTGCGGATCGCGCGTCGTTCCTGCTGGCAGCGCGCGAATGAACACTCCGCCATGGCAGTCGAGCGGCAACCCTAGAATAAAATAGACAGGGTTAAAAAGTTGTGAGCATCATTCAAATGCGAACATTATCGTAGACCATTTTGGAACTAACAATTTCATTCCATTTACATTCTTATCTAATCTCGATATCAGTGCGTCATGCTCACATACACTGTCTTTGAGCAAGAACCTAGACGAAGTACCTATAGGTATCTTTTTAATACGTTTAAATTGCGTTCCAGATTTAGTGCCTCGTCTATTTTCGTAGTAGGTAGTATGCACATTAAGATTGGGCGGAAACGAAATCTAATAGTGTATTTGAGTATGTAAAATTAAACCCTTAATTAATATCAACGTCTTTCAGGTATTTCATGAACGCGAATGACATAAAAAACTCATCTAACTTATTCAGTCCTCATAGTTCTGTTCTGAATACTCGACATCCCACGTTACAGCCATTTAACTGAACTAGCTAACGAGCCACCATACAAATTCAAACCATTAGTTTAAAGCCACGTTCGTAACCACGTGACTTCACAATAAAGTTCTCCAAATCAACTGCAACTCCCAAACTACGATCAACAAAAACAAAGCCTAGCAACAGGTCGCTACGATAAATACTCAAAACACCACAGACTACTGCCAACACCAGTGTAACAATCAGAAAAACACCAGATTCTAAAAAAGCCTTACGTGTTTTTCCAGTCTGTGGTCGAGATAAATAAAACATTCGTTGGACCTCCAAATTCTAAATTCGAAAACATGTGAGTGTTAGCGATTCGAAATTCAAATTCGTTTTGTTCTTGTAACGAAATTGGCTTAATTTTCCTCTCTTTGTTGCCAGTAACTTTGAATAAAAATAATGGGAGTTTGTTAATTGTATTTCCTACGTTCGATTTTAAATTAGTTCCAAACTTAAATGTTTTTTTTATGACTGTTAAATATTAAAACGAATGATAAAATTAATGGAAATTCTAAAAAGGTCTCCCTTGATTAAGTTTCGGCTAATTTAAAATGGATTGTGTTCCGTGCTTTTTGGCAACATAAATGTCCGTTAACCTTTCTACAAAAGCGTTCGCTTCGGAACTTCCCGCCTATTCAATTTTCGCCACAAAGGAAAGTTTTCAGGAAACCGACCGGGTTACTGGCGTCGTCTCGTTTACATTTAAGTGTAACTCGAAATTGTTCCACATGAAGAGCATTCAATAAAAGTTTGCCATTCAAGCCTTTTGTTCGTTAATTAACCTTCTAGATATACAAAAAAGGTTAAATTTTCAAATATATAATACAGGTACTGGCCACGAAAACCGTTGGAAACTAATTAAAAACATCAATTCGTGGCGCTACGGGGGAATATTTCAAATGCACGCACACACGCGCATTGCCTCCCTTGCACGCACACACACATGCACAGCGACGCACACAACAGTTAAAAATAAGTCCCGGGCATATCCGCGTGAGAGAATGGTCGACACAGGCTGCGGAGGTATCACTTGGTATCTGACTAAGGAATTTTGAAGAAAAATTCCGTTAGGTAAGTACTTTTGCGAACCATTTCACAAGCGCTAAAAGCGTTAGGTTATTACAATTGCTCCCTTAGTATGTTTCTAGGCTTTTGTATCGAAGTTGTCTATGTATGATAGATAAGATTGGAATGATTGTTTTTGTTTACGTAGCTAATCTACAACGGTACCTATTCAAAACTAGGTGTGACGAAACTTAACACAAATTGAAAATTCGCGTGCCGGATATTCGGTTCTGATAGCAAGCAGCGGCGGTTCTAGAAGTTATCCGGGGGGAGACGGGGATACCCGGGTGTCTTAAGGTGGAGCGGGATGGCGCGCTAAAACCGAGTTATCGTAAATTGATCTGGGCGGGGAGGCTGGGGTGGCAACGCGGTCCCAAATTTGACAGCGATGGAAATTGGCGGGAAAGATTGGTTGCAGCGTTCGATTTTTCGTGCAATTTTGAATTTCGAATTAACGTTCATTTGATTTGTTAGGCATTACATTAGAAATTCAAACACGTTCGTTGCGCTCTAAATTGGTTGTAAATCGAGTACCTAACAGTAAGTCAACGTAATCTAGGTCAGGGGTGATTTCAAGCGAAATTAAAATATCCTAGCTCTTAAAAAGTGTCCTATGTACCTAGAATATAAAGAAGTCTTCATAACCCTTTGTGTCTTAGAGCTCACGTTCTCGTAAAAGAGCACACCAACATCTTGATAACAGAATCCGAACGCTTCGAGCGATTTTAAAATAAGAATATCAAAACTGGCCACCGGGTGGGGATTTCGGAATAAGAACGTTCGCACCCCCCTCAAGTTTTTAAAATAAGAAAATTTCGGTGGAGCGTGATATTTTTAAAATAAGAACCTCTTTCGGGGCATATTCCGTGGAGAGAGATTTTAAAATAAGAATAGTTTCGCGATATCCCCCCGTCTGGAGTTTGAAATAAGAATTCGGGTGTTCGGAAGCGTTCGGGGGGTGGGTCTTGATGAGGACGGTTTTTCGTGAAATTTCGTTAGGGGCATTGACCGGCGGAGTCAATATTCGATGAATGTTACAGTAATTGGACTGTGGTTTTATTTTGCAGTAGATGCTATTCCGTTGCGATGTCGTTCTGTTACAATCGCTTGTTCCCTGAGGGTTCGTTTTATATTATTTGATATTTGACGGTAGTATTTGCACATAGCAGCGTTTTATCGACATTTCTATTTGTTTTGTTTTAGTTATAGTTATAACTGAGCGATCGATTACTAGATACCTACATTAATTGTATTATATTTCTACGCTATTATTATCGATTTCGCAAGAGCTGCTGTTATCCTACTTAATAAGGAAAGGATTCCTACTGAGATCCTCTGTCGTTTTTGTACAGAATATTAAATTAAAAATAAAGAAAAAATCATTGTCTGTAGTAAAACTGACTGTATTAAAGTACTTAATCAATCTCAAAGTGAAATATCGACGAAAATATGAAGTCCTTTTGATGACTTTCAAAGTGCTCAGGTGGCCAAGGCTTTTAAAGGTCGAAACAAATTAATTATAATCTAAAGGGAGGGTGAACTAATCTAGTATAGTTTGACGATGGACGGTTTTTTATTGGAGGCATGACCGTTCATATAAAGTTAGCGGTCCCGGATTCGAATCCTAACAAGAGAAAATACGATGTAAAGTAAGTATGTATACCTGTAAACTATGCAAAATGTTCATTACTAAATCGGTTAAATACTACTTGAAAAGTAAATTAAGTTACACTCGAAAGTTCAGCATTAGAAATCAAATTATTTTTCTTCAGAAATTATATTGCTAGACCAGAAGAACACAGATCTAAACTGACGAAAGTACTGCGACTTTGCCTAGTGCCTACCTGCAATAAGTTAATCGCACTCACATACAATCTTTATGGATTATTTTCACGATAAAAATATATTTTAAGTCTATCTATCTATCCTTACACATCTAAATAGGTTTTATTAAGGTAACAAACAGAAACAGACAGACTAACAGATTGATTCCACATCAAACATACAAACACAAATACACGTGGGTACCTGTTGCTGTCTGTTTGTGCACACCTAGCTACAGCATCCTACCGACTGCGCCAACTGCGCTGAAACTTTGGAGATCCAGATTTAATAGTAACTTGGTATCATGCAGATATAATAATGTCGGTGTTTAATGGCTTTCCCGTATTTCTGAGATATATTAGTAACAGATACGCTTAGATATAAAGACATGCGAGAATATGATGCGATAGTTCATAATTAATAACATAGTATAACTAATTAAAATTATCACGAAGTCAACACATTACTGTACACGTAAGGCGCGTTGACTTTAAAACCTGTACACAAAATATGAAAGTAGTTCAATGAGGCATTTCATTTCCACTCCCAAATTCGAGACTACATACCTGTCTGTGCAATCTGGGACTGGGAGCCCTACCCCGAACCGTGCTGACCCAATTGAATTACTCGTACTAACCATCCTGCTATTCACAACTTGTCTCAGTTTGGACCTTCTTTACTAGCCTATCTTGACCCTAATCCTAGACCTAAACACGTTTAAATAAGGTAGGTTGTGTGCACTTTGGATGATATTTGGTAAGACTACGAAATATGATTTAACCACAAATCAAACAAAGGAAGGGTAATGTTATTAGCAGTCTATGTTTGTATTGACATGTGTTCCACCGTAGCGTTTAAGATACTCGACCGATTTTGATACATTAGGTGTAAACTGATTCGAAATTATGCCCGGATGACAGGTTGCTTTTGTGTTACTTTTCCGTAGTCGGATTACGGTTTTTCGAACTATTTATGATTGTCAATACACAAATGCGTTGAATTTTTGTCTGATGGTAAGAACACTGTACCTCATAGACGCATGCAGCTCATAGTCATCATAATAAAATGCAAAACGTGTGTCTTATTGACCCTTGAATTCTGGGAACTAGAAATGTGAACAATCCTCGGCGTCGTCGGTTCAATGCGTGAGCAACAGGTCTGTCTGTACCTGTCCGTACAAGTCGAGGTATTCAGACGTTATTGGCGCTGTGTTTGCTGAATACTGAAGTGTACACTACAGTTTGGACACGTTTTGTGTCTTTGAGAAACGTAATTCTACGGTCCAACGCGCTAGAGGAAAGATTCCAGTACTGGGCTGATACAATCAAGTGGGCTGCTAGATGCATTATTGATTATTGCCCATGTGGTCCGCTTGATGAGGAACCAAACTGTATTGAGTGCAATTGCATGCTGATCCTCAGTCATGACGGACTGGCTAAGAAGTACTAAGTGTAAATATTGAGACTACTTTCCTAAAACAGCACTCTGGTTGATAGTTTTTATAAGATAAATTATTGACTTGTAAGTATACATGTACCATAAGAAAACCTGCCTACATCACCTACGATTAATAGTTGGTCTTTTGAATTAAAACAGTCATACTTGTTATTCTTAAACGAGTATTATTTATTACAATCGATTTATCAGGATGTCACCGTCAACGGATACTTCTAGGAGGACCTCATCAGTCTTCATTATAATCAGGAGAAAACAAATGATAATTACTATAATCAGGAAAGCGTACGTCCGAGCTCTCCATGTTACACACGGACAATGTTCACTTCAATGGTTAACTGGAAGAGATTCCTTACGGGGATTCGCCTTTGGACCTGGTTCTGTCTGTTATTTTATTCTTGTGTACAATAAAGGATTACATAGGGTGTACGAGTATGTATACAATGTGAATTCTATTCAACATTTCACATCGATCAACCCGCTTTAAGCATTCTAATGTTTCAGCATCCTTCCTTTGTATAAACTAAAAGACAAGAGTGTGTTTTACACTATCAAAAAAAGCGTTAAACTTGCATCTCTACATTCTTGTGTTTAAAATTCTACTCCGACCCTGATCTAGACAAAGCTAAACCGAGACCTCGTTGAAAATAGCCCTTCGAAGGACGAAATACATTGTCGAAGCGAACTTGCTCAAATATATGTTTAAGCGTCGCAAACAAAAACCAACTCTATTATACACAGCGTAAGATTGAATTTGGTATCAAACACTAATGTCGAGGAACGTCTTCGATCAGATTTAGACTGTAAATGCTAGGGTTTAAGGTAGACATTGATTTGGAAGAGCTTAAAACGCATCAATTCTAGGTCGCAGTTTTTCAGTCGATACAAAAATTAGAAGATGAGCTCTTGTATATGAAAACGGCTGATTTTCGTTTCAACGTTCTTATGTGACACACTTTAGAGGAAACGATCGTTGACTCCATACAAGCGAGCCTCGATTTGTTCTATTTTTTTGATAATTTCCTACGAACTTGACTTGTTCCTATCTCCCGACAAACTTCATAATAAGAGAGCATTTTTGACGATTCATTATGAAGTGTCCCCGTTTGGTGTCGGGTTAGAATTTCACCACCCCCTTTCTTCCCGTGGGTGTCGTAAAAGTCGACTAAGGGAGCAAGGTTAAAGGGTTAAAGTGTGTTGTGCAATCTGTCACTACAATATCACATTTTTGTCGATCTTTTATACCCAGATTTATGCTAAAAGTGGCGCTGGAACATAAGTTTCATGTGCTCTGCTTATCCCTTTTAGAGATAAAGGCGTGAATGTATGTATGTATGTATGTATGCATTATGAAGTTGCTGTTTTGTCATCACCATCGCTTTTCCAATATCGCCCTTAGTGTGAGTTGCACTAAAACGTTTTTAATGGTAACCGGTGTTCATTATAATCTGAATGTATGGAAAGTTTGACAAGTTTCCATGGAATGACAGCTGTAGACGCCATATTAAACGTTAACTAACTCACTAAGGGAGAGTTGCATCGCCCACTTTACTGACCAGTAAACGTTACACATGGCGCATGCCGCTGTCATCTCGTATAAAATTGTCAAACTCCCCATACAAATAACCAAGCATCATCATTCGCTTGTCCTTATCCCATTTACTTGGGGTCGGCGCAGCATGTTTTTTTCTTCCATACCTCTCTGTCGCCCGTCAATTCATCACACACATCTTTCCTGTTCATATCGTCTCTCACGCAGTCCATCCACCTTTTCCTTGGCCTACCTCTTCTCTTACATCCCTCCACATTCATACTTAATGCCCTTCTAGTAACATGACTATCATCCCTCCGCATAACATGTCCATACCACCGTAAACGATTTGCTCTCAGCTTTCCAGTTATCGGTGCTACTTTCAGGCTTCCTCTTATATACTCATTCCTTACACGATCCAATCTCGTCACGCCACACATCCATCTCAACATTCTCATCTCCGCAACATGCAATCTCGTTTCATCCGTCATCTTTGCGGCCCAACATTCCGCTCCATACATGACGACAGGTCTTATAATGGTCTTCTATATTTTGCCCTTCAGTCGAAGGGGCATTCGGTTGTCGCAGATTGTTCCCGTAACCTGTCGCCATTTCATCCATCCTGCGCTGATTCGGTTTCTAACGTCACGGTCAATATCGCCATTACATTGTATAAGTGACCCGAGGTATCGAAAATCGGAGCAGGCCGGCAGCGTTACGCCATTGAGCTCTATGGGCGTAAAATTGGAGAGACCGCCGAAATCGCAAAACATGTGTTCAGTTTTTGATCTGCTGATTTTCAAGCCCACATTCTCCAATTTTTGCCGCCACTGCTCTAGTCTGCTCTCAACCCCGAGTCCATCTTCACCAACGAGGACAATATCATCAGCGAAGAGCATACACCAGGGCGCCTCCTCCTGGATGCCCGACGACAGAGCGTCCATTATAAGCAGGAAGAGGTAAGGGCTTAAAGCCGAGCCCTGGTTTAAGCCCACCGCGACGCTGAACCTGTCGGTGATGCCAGCCGCCGACCGGACGCGAGTACAACACCTGTCATACATAGACCGAATCAGCCTTACATACTTCCCTGGCACACTTTTCTCTTTCAAGGCCCACCACAAAACCTCACGAGGAACTCGGTCATAAGCCTTCTCAAGGTCAACAAACACCATATGTAGGTTTTTTTGCGCATGTCTGTATTTCTCGCATAGTTGCCGAAGAGCGAATATGGCGTCTGTTGTACCCCTGCCCGGCATAAATCCGAATTGGTTTTGTTTTATTTCACTCTCATCTCTCATTCGTCTCTCTATCACTTTCTCCCACACTTTCATACTATGTGACATGAGCTTTATTCCTCTATAGTTGTTACATTCTTGTACATCCCCCTTGTTTTTAAAAATGGGCACAAGTAAACTGTCGCACCATTCCTCGGGAATACTCTCTTCCTGCAACAACTTATTGAAGAACAAGGTCAGCCACCTAAATCCATCCTCCCTCAACAACTTCCACACCTCTCCTGGTATTCCATCTTGTCCGACAGCTTTCCCATTCTTCATACTTTTCACAGCCTTCATTACTTCATCTATATTAATTTCTCTAACAACACCCATACTCACCGGTTGGTTTTGTAGCACCCTGCTCCAAGCATTCTCTTCATTCATAAGTTTTTTAAAGTAACTTTTCCACCGATCTTTTATACATTCGTCTTCTGTCAACACCTTTCCAGCATCATCTTTCACACATTTTACGTGGCATATATCTCTTGCATTTCTTTCCCTTGTTTTTGTTAAACGATACAGTTGTTTCTCACCTTTAGGACTGTCTAAAGCGTCATATAATTGGTCCTGCGCTGCTGACCTGGCAATGGCAACTGCTCGCTTAGCTACCTTCTTACACTCTTCGTACTGAATCCTCTTAGCCTCCTTTTCACTTTCATTTCCACTTTCAACACTTTGCCACTCTTTAAATGCTTGCTTCTTTTTTTTCAATCTTTCTTGAACCTCATCATTCCACCACCATGTTTCCTTGTCTGTCACACATTTCCCTTTCGATTCTCCTAATACGTCTTTTGCTACTGTCCTTATACAATTTGTCATCGTTTTCCGACATTCGTTTGCATTTAATCCTTCCATATCCTTCATTTCTATCATTTTATCTACCACTCTTTCTTTAAAATTATTTGCTTACTCATTTTTCTCTAGCATATGCCATTTTGTTTGAACAGGGGGCCGTTCTTTTTTTGTTTGTGGCTGGATTTTAATGATCACTTCTATAACTAGCAGCCTATGTTGTGATACTAGATGTTCGCCCGGTATTATTTTGCAGTCCTTGACACAGTTGATTTTCTTCCTTTTACAAATAACCAAGCATATTTAGGCAAAATTGTAGTGTATAGTTTTAGTGATAAATCGGTGCCTAATTTTTTTGTTATTGTATTAATGGTATTTTGTTGTTTGTTGAATAAATTTAATATTCAAATTGATATTTATCAATTTATTCCAACTTTAGCTTGTTTTTAAAAATCGTAGTTCCAAATATGTTCTGCATGTTTCGTAACGGGAATCGAACACGCGAACAGGCAGTTAACAAGGAAAAGATCGATTTGGAACGACATTTTATAAAACAATGTGATACCGATATGTATCGCTCTCACTCTGGCATCTCACGCGGCACGCGTGGAAAAGAGCGCGTGAAACATATTAACATCAAAGTATGCGATATGTTAAGTCAGATTGACTCCTAGGCAGTGACGCTTAGCTTGAAGCTTTTGACTAATTCGAAGCTAATGGTCCAAAATTCGATCCCTGGGTAAAGCAATTTGTGTAGTTTCTGTAATTATACGTACGTCACGGCGAATCTTGATCCCTATGACACCTGTCATTTCAGTACAATTTTGCGTTTAAAGGTTATAAGTTGTAAGGAGATGGCGCGATACGTATATCTAGGCAATGATGTAATATAAAAAAGAGATAAATAGGTTATAAGCAACCTAAAAGTGGCACACTAAAACTCAGCCAATTGTATGACCTTGCCTCAGTGTCGCTTCGTCAATGGACACGCGTCTCAGCTGTCAGATTAGGTCGCCATTTTTGAGCAAGGAACTTCATATAGACAACGTGTCTACCTCTCTTTTATATTACATCATTGCGTATAGGGCGAACACCTGTCCATATCAGAATCAAGCATGTATTAGTGACATACTAACAAGCGCTACAAAGACAAGAAAAAGTAAATCTTCGCCGTGACACGAAATGTGCCCAAAATGGGTTGTCTAATGTTTGACCGAAATTTATATGCAAGAATATTCATTTGCCCGAATTTCATTGGCCCGAATGTTATATTCCATAAGGTTTTATTTACCATAATATTCATTTAACATATTATTTCCATAATGTTGTATGCCCGAATCATTCATATGTCATAAACTTTATTTGCTATAATTTTACTTGATAGAATATTAATTTGCTATACTACATTTCTGCGAGCCGTTCAAATGTTGCGAATGTCCAGTTCTGGCACTTCGCCGGCCGCTACCGCGGCACGCTCGCTTCGCTCGCTCGGCTCGCGCGCTGTAGGGTCGCAGTTCTACCTAACACTCCTCTTCGCTTCGCTCGTCGTCGTACCTACACCGACCTGCCTTAGAGTTATAATGATCATAGTCTATAAAAGGCGCCTATAGTTTAGCTGTCGGAGTTGAGTGTAATCGTGTGTTGGTGATGGTACGCCCCGCTTTCGTTTCTGGGACTCAGTCTCCCGCTCGCCGCCCAGGCTCCCGCCAGAAACTCGCTTTGTCTCTGCGAGCTTTTATATACACTCTAGGGGTAGGACAGATAAGACCACGTGGAAGTGGGGTGCGTTGATTCGGGTTTTGGTAGCTATTTTCATAATATCACCCATTTCACAGAGTAATTTGTTATGTTTCATATAGTATGGCTTTTGAGAGGTATGACAAAGCATATGAATATTATGGATTATAAAGTTTCTGGCAAATGATATTATGGCATATGATATTATGGAAAATAACAATTCGGTCTTATGAATATTATGGTAATTAATAATTATGGCACATGAAATTATGGTAAACAATATTATGGCCTGTGAATAGGATGGCAAATGAATTTCGGGCAAATGAAATTCGGGCAAGCCCCAAAATGTGTGTGCATGCTGTGTTCAGCATGATGCTTCTTCGGCTTTAGTTGGTATACAGTAAGTAGGTATTTGCAGCAGAAAAAGCTTCATTCACTCATTTGAATTTGCCAAAACATACGCAAAGTAATTTAAAAAACAGCCTACATACGTCCCACTGCTGGGCACAGGCCTCATGGATGAGAGGGAACGGGCAGGAGTCCCCACGCTGGCCCAGTGCGGGTTGGCGACTTCACAATCTTCACACGAACTAGATCCTTTATAAAATCTTCATTCATAATACCCAGGCAGTAAATTATGTTCAGATGGGAAAAGGCTTCCTAATAGACGCTGGTCGTGCAGGTTCGGGACTTCACAAACTTGCATACACTTAATTTTGGAAGGAATATGCATAGTGGATATAAGTCCAGTCTTGAGCAAATAGGGTTTCTAAATGTATGTCACTGTCTCTAAGAAAATTGTTGAATGATTGTATGTTAAAGGGGTCAATCAAATAGTTATTGCTTTCATTTTGATAATTATGTTTTTTTTGTTAACAAACAACTTCTACCATGGCTAAAGAGGATCTTTGTTATGTATGTATATCCTTTGCGTGTCTATAACGCCTTGCACCGCCCACAATCTGTCTGCTTTGCCCAACGGTTGACTGGTAGTGAAATGCTTAATTTAAGTCCGCCTTTTGTACAACAAGTTCGACTTTTCTACCAAAGATTAAATTAATAAAGTATTCTTATTATTATAAAGGAATCGGTACCAGTAACTGACCACGTCTAATTTCCTCCCTATAATTCGCATCCCAATTCTTACCCCCTCGTGGGGGGGGGGTATCTTGCGCGCCTGTGTGAAAGAATGCGGAATCAATACAGCGACTAATGCCGCAGAAACACTTGACCCATGGATAAAGGGTATAAAGGTAATTAGGATTTGCGTAGTTAGGGTAACTACTAAACGTAAATACGTGATGAAAAATCGTCAATGCGATTATGACGTCATCAAAGTTTCATCAACATAATTCAGGCAATAGTCACAAATAGTCAGGTTTGCACGCAATTTACTCATGAATCATGATCTTGAATTGATATAACGATGGACGTCATTCTGTCTTTGTAACACTGTAATGAGGACCACCTGTCTAGTGCCTATGTTCAGTCGTCAAAGATGTTTACATATGTTTATTCCATTGTAATACGGCAAAAAATATGTACATGTTATTGACGTTGAATATCAAGGGAAAAATCCTAATAAACAAATGTCTTATGATAACCGACATTCGTTAGTATGGCGACCGCAACTCGGACCCGCTAGGTTCAATCTCGCGACACTGTTGTTGAAAATGTGTGCATATGACGTTTAGTTTTTAGACAAGCTTTTGATAGAATCTAGCTCCCATTAAAAGGAATTGGTATCTAATGATAATTTAATGTACGTGAAAATATCTAAAAAATCCCCAACGATATGTCAGAGTTGATGTTGCTAAGAGATTTCAAAAAACTTGTTATCGAGTGTTCCCTATTGTTATCGGCTTTTGTTATGTTTATTAAAATGAGTATTAAATGCAGATTTTTATTCAGATTCCATTTTTATACTTCCAGAGTGTTGTTCACCGACTGGCGGGGCCCTGCCTTTTCTCCGAATTTGTTATGTCCGAATTTCACTTGCCAACCAACTTTTCGCCGATGATTCACCTTGACAACTAACTAATGGCAAATTTTTGTATGACAACAGATTCATTTGGTAGAATTGTTGTTAAGTCGATTATTATAATGAATTAAAAAATTTGGCATACCTATCATTTGGCAAATCTTTCAGTTGGACAAACAACTACTAACCGAATAACGTTTCGTCAGTGCAACAATTCCCTTTTCTTACATAACCCAACTCTTTACTACAAAGAACAAGACAGCACAACATAGTCAGACTTTTATTCAACGTGTTCTTATATAAGTTACTAGGAGGGAATTGGGGATGGGGAGACGAACTTACCCACAAAGAAGGTTCGGAGGCGAAGCCCCCATATTTAAAAAAAACATACAATCGTAACAGTGATGTTATTTGTAGGTTAGGTTAGGGTTAGCTTGTGTCCCTTAAAGCGGAAATAGGCACCCCGCGTAGCGGGGTGACGTCGACACGCTGGCGGTTAGGTTAGGTTTAGGTGAGATTAAAATAATTGGCAGGTGTTTGTTTTAAAAAAAAACACATGTACACCTACATACATTCCACCAAGCAATAGTCCAAAAGGAATGATGTAAACACTTATCTCTCCAATGATGCGATAATTCAGGTATCATCATTGTCAAAAAAACAAGTGAGTGGTTGCGCTTACTCACTTTGTAAATACATTAATAGTTACTAAATAAAACATCTGGTAAGTGTTCTACCACGAAATGTATATAAGTCAATCTGACCCATTCTGCTACTCGATAGGTGGCATTTTGAAAAGTGACTTTATGAAAAAAAGTCCAAGCATACAGTTGGTAACCGTGAGGTTGGTAAATAAAACTAAACCTTTTGATAAGTTGACAGTTAATCATTCGGCGAAATGACATAATGCGAAAAATTGGTTGCGATGTGATATTCGTACACAAAATTTTCGGAGATGATTCAGAGAACCCCGACTGGCCACATTGTTTCTACCATTCTCCCTAGCTATACAAAAAAACTATTCAGCAAGACTCCCAAACCGAACAAAAGCCAAGAATACGGCGACCCATTTTCGCGGCTTAATTGTCCACGATGTTATTTTTGTAACAAAACCTCAATTGAAAGACAAAAATGAGCCATCGCTAGAAAAACAATGGCAGGAAAAACAGAGGGGTAAAATTGGTCATAATGAGTGCCACCCTGTTTCCCTTCGGGTCAAGCGGGAATAAAATTTTAAATTGAAGCCGTAAAAAGACAAAAATAGAGAGACTGGGCGCGTGTAAGGGGTAATGCATACTTGGATGGGAGACTAAAATTACGCAATCGGGCTAGACATTCAGATTGATCTAAAAATAAAACCGTTTGAAACAGATCTGTTCTTTTTTGTCATAGTTACCTTGGAAACATTTTCCTACAAAAACACGAAACTTTTAAGGATTCGTTATTTTATTTCATAGCAAAATCATCATTGAGAGTTAGTGACAATGTATCACACATCAAAAAATCAAAACAATTCTCAACAAACCAAACTACTTAAATCATTACATTTTAAACATTCTTCTTCTATTAATCATCTATTAAATTTGCTTCTAGTTAGTGAGCAACCTCCTTAACACCTCCAAGAAAATGAAGTTCTTGCAAAGAAAACGTTGCCTTTTACACTTTTTGTTAATTAATATTTTATGGATCGTGCTGTTTTAAAATTGCTATATTTACTCATGTTTTCTAAGCTCCTTTGAGAAACAAATTTAATACCAAAACGGACTGAGCAACAACTACCCTATAATAGTGCCATTAGTATTTAACAAACTATTAAAACCCACCCTACCCTACATAACCTTTTCATAGGATATAATTTGTTTACCTGGCTATATTTAACACATTGATGCTTTATCTTTACCAGCCACCTCATATAATAAAACAATATACGTTATGTATACAGAAAACATTTTTCAGAAATAACATCACAGTACCTAATTCTAATTCTAACACGCGTGCTTTATCTGTACTAACCGCATCACAAACGGATATAGTTTTACAAAAAAAACACAGAGAAATCTTTTTATTCCTTTAGTAATAACGAAGGAGAGCATAATCTAATATCCGATGCACATGTAAAAACTTATTCAGCTGCAAATATAAGGAAAGATGCCACCCCGCCTCAAATCAATACCCCCCGATAGCAAAACAAAAAAGACCAAACAGAATAATTAATATAACTTATGTAATTAAAAAAACACACACACGACGATAGCTATCTTCCAGCACACACAAACTAATAATTAATCATCTCCCACCCCCTCCCTAAGTTTAATTCCTCCCTCTTTTTTCCGAACTGTGTTTTCATTTTGTACGTCTGGAAGGAGTACCGTTTCTCCAACAAATTGAATTTTGTGGTCTCCGTGAATATTTTAGAGCTGGGTATTGGTGGTTTTTGAGCTCTTTGTCTGAATTCTTTTGTTTTTTTAGGTGCTCTCGCTTAAGTAGAAAGTTTTTTACGCCGCATTCGGTTCAAGCTTATTTTTTAACGGAATTGTGTTTACTACTTTAATTACTGCATTGTTATCCTTTCCTACTCAACCACTATATTTTATTATTAGCCATATTTTGCCTGCCGGTAACTCAAACTCATAAATACTTCTAAAGATACACCAAGATTAGGTTAATGATGGATACTTTAAAAACTCTAAATTTTGAGTATTTTATCATCTCATTTCAGAGCTTTCGAGTTTTTATTAATAAGTCAGTCGCTAATTAAAACGAATTAATTTTTCCATCACAGATTTGATAAAAAATCTAGACAAAATTCCATCTTAGAAGAATAAACAAGACAATTCCCATTCCTCTCCATACTACAACTATACCTTCGCAGCATTCAATAGGCCTATGTGTACTTGGATTGGATTTGAGATTATAATGCTTAGCAGTAAGGCTCTAATTTGTTTGCCACACAATGTCAACCTGTTGCAGAGTTTATTTGTTTATCACGGATATAAGAGTTTCTCTAAAAGATCAGATATGGAACTATAACTTTATGGCTAATTATATCTTCACAGTTACTAGGTACCTGCTATATATACCACTGTATTACTCGCAAAACCACATGGAATTAGATTAGATACACTGAAACGTTAGACATTTGCAAAAAATATACATCTCATAAAGACGGATAAGCGGATTAACACAAAGAACAATTTTATTCGTCTGTCTGTCCTAAATCGGTGTTCCTGTCTCACCTCGCTGACACAACACTTGTTTTATTTATAAACCTGTGCTCTCAAAAAAGAAATAAATGTTGTGATTGCATTGCTGGGTCCTTTGGGCTCTCTTTCGATAGATGATTCTTTCTGACACATTGAAATTCAAGCTACACTAAAACTTAATTATTTTGCCACAAATAAACCACACCAATTTCTGTCAACAGCAAGTAGAATTATGAGACTGCACTACACGCCCATCATTTATGCTACGAAACCTTTAGTAACCGTTATTTTCTTAAATAATTAGGTATGAAATAATTATGTCTAGCAAATTAATGATTTTTCCCAGGTTAGTACCCTGCACACCCCGATTCTAAAAACTGTGTCCTAATTTAAGGTTCAGTCACAGTTGATGATGTAATTGGATAGATTTTTTACCTTCATTAATATCTTTTTTGGCATCTACTCTTAAAAAAGGTCCCTAAATCTTGAAATTTAAAACATGAAGCTCAACCAAGCAATAGATTGCACCTCACACATTATCAACATATCTAATTAACAATCGCACACCAAAACTTTCTTTGTAGCATCTTACGTGCCCCCCCAGAAGAGAGAGAAAAATGCACCCCTCGGGCGGTGGGGGCACCCCCTTAAGGGTGGCTGTATACATTTTTTCTTTTCGTTTTCTTAAGACGAAAATTTGTTACGCTTTTTATACTTATACACTTGGGGTGGGGGAGACCGATCAATAGCCGAGGGGGTTCCCCCTTTATCAATTTTTAGTGCTCTAGCCTTTTTCTCATGTACCTGAGGGTTTATAATTAATCCGTTATCTCGTGGGTAATTAGTAATATCGCGCAGCGTTGCTTGCTTCCAGAACTCATTACTAGCATAGCTTTCTTGACTGAATGTAGGCATGTAGATCAGCCGAAAAGAATATTTGCGTGAATGCGTTTTTGATCAATATTGCATCTTCAGTTCTTTTTTGAATCACTATTGCGTAATAAGGTGGTGACCTACTTTTAGTAACGGGCTTAGGAGTAAAATACAGCGAGGGTGTGAATTTCTTAATAACATTGCACTAGTCATTAAAAATAAGATGGACATTTCACTACCCATAGCTGTCATTATTGACCAAATTAGACTAGACTATTTATGGACGCGACAATTCTTGCGTGACAATACGAGATGCTTTTATAGCCGATTTCTGTATCCAACAAATATTTCGCCATATTGGACATAGGAAAAGCTATCTATCTATTTGACGTCCTAAAAATGTTGTCAGTAAAAATTACAGATAGCTCGATCTTAACCTTAAATGGAATAGACGCAAAGGCTGTTCGATAGGCTACTAATTAATTGACCCAAATTACAGTTGATGGTACTCAAATGGCGTCGCCGACGAAGTTTGTTCCGTTATCCAATTTTCAATGGTGTGGAAATGTATCGAATATTGTCGTTTTAAATTAAGAGTATTGGTGCTATCATTTATCGGTGTAACCCGACCAAACAAGACAGGTTCTTCCACTTATGGTCCGATTTTACGGTCTAGCGCTGAAAGTAGAGTTTTGGGTCCGGCTCGTTCACTTTAGAAAGGTCTTGACCAAGGTGTAACTGTAGTAAAATATGATTTTATCTATTGATATTTTGTTACAATGATGTTTTTGTAAAAATCATAACTACTATAAGGGAAATTCTTTCAAAAAATTTGGAGGATTAAGCTGTATTTAGCAAATCTTACTACTATGAGATTTACTATTGAAAGATTCATTGAAAGAAACTTCATTTCATCAAGAAAGTCGCGAAAGGAATCATGCAGCTAAATCATCAGCCAGCATACTCAATTCTACTTAGATTAGTTTCATAGATATTGCTAGGAGAGATAATTATGCGACATTATGTGTTTAAAAGGTTATTGGATTGAAAAGTGAATATAAAAAGCTAGTCGAATCTTCTAGTAATCTTTTTGTAATCCTTCTCTAAACAGCACTTTAATGCCTTAAAGGATAAAAATATTAATAATTTAGTTGAGTGCCCCTAATAGCAAGGCAAAAAGATCCTCCAAAAAGATACGCCACTTTACCCGCCAAAGCGTCTTGGCTTAAGGATTCGTGTCTCGAAACTATTAAAATTATAGCTCACTAAAATTTTATCATTTTACTCTGGTAACTTTGTTGACATTAAATTGTATGAAATTTTGTTGATTGCAAAATAATATATACATGAGATTTTTTATAAAACAGTATAGGTTTCGGGTAAAAAAAGTTTTTGTTTAGGTACCTACTTTCTTATTACTCTATCAATTAATTAATTTGACTTGAAAATCCACTGAATCATATCTCTTAAAAGATACAAAACCGCTAATATAAGTCCACCTGTACTGGATTGCATTATAGCCATTCAAAATTTGATGTGTCTGCGGCGCTAAGGGGGTATTTTTATCGTCTCCTTTATGGCAGTTATAATGCACGAACGATGTATCCGCTACCGATAGAAATAAATAACTGATATATGTTCTGGGGAAGAAAGATAAAATAAACAGTTAAGTATCATTAGTTACTGACGACTGCTTAAGCCTAGTTGGTAGTGACCCTGCCTACGAAACAAGAGGATTCGAACCCTTCCGGGTCCGCTAAGGGCATTTATTTGTGTGATGAGCTGATGAGCACGAATATTTGTTCCTGGGTCATGGATGTTTTCTACATATTTAAGTATTCATAAGTATGTTTATCGTCGTCAAGTACATAGTACAAGCCTTGCTTAGTTTGGGACTCGGTCAATTTGTGCTGTCCCTTAATATTAATTATTTATTATAATACTGTTGAGTATTGAACAACCGTTGTGTTGAGACTGAGGATTGCGATCCTCGCTAACTATCAACACAACCAAAGGGTTAGGAACCCACCTCTTCGATTCTTCTGGAATCGTAACCGTCCATAGGCTACGTTATTTTACCATCAAACAGAGCGTATGCTTGTTTGCTTATATCGTATAGAAAATAGTTCGTCATTATAATGATGATATCTAACGGTTGTACCTTGCTTTACCGACAACTGATCCATCGAATGCATGTTTCGAAGATTTTTCATTTCATCGAAAACCATTTTCTTTGTATCAGTTATAAAACAAAACTAACCTAAGCTAATGGGTTCTACAGAATGACCTTTGATCACCACCTAAAAAGTTAACGGTTTCTGAAGAACAGAAATTCAACGAAACGAAAATTCGGCGAAACAATGCGTTCGTGGAAACGTTTGTCGGTGAAATAAGGGGACACCCAACACAACACATCCTCGGCGACCTTACTCATTACCAGGAACACAACACCACAGTTTTTATTTAAAGCTTTATATTAACTTGCCTTTAGCATACGTGCAGGTCAAAAAAAGCAAGTCAAATGCCAACTTCGTGAAGTCCAATCGAGTTGAAATTAAACATACATTGTAAGTCTGATGACAATACCGTACTACAGCTGGTATGAAGATGGAGACAGAAGGCTATAGAAACTCCTCAATTACAAAAGATTCACCAATTGGGCCTATTCAAGTCCTCTTGATACAGTCACCGCCACTGACTTGACACTCAACTCATTTGTACCCACCTGCCACCAACGTCATACGAAGTCCAAAAATATAGGCTTAAGGTGGTTCGATTTCCATACGAAAAGTTATTTGACATTCGCAGGCTTACGACGTGATTTTTTAAGAAACGAATGTAACTAACTAACATACATACTAAGCTGATGGCCCTCGCACGTTAGTACCAAAAGGGGCTGATAGATGGCGCTGACCCCATTCCTACTTCGCGCTGTTAAGATTTTTCTAGAATAAATGGGGTTGGGACGGGTATATTTCAATAACAGGTCAAAAATAGATCGCGATTCAATTGTCTTGGTAGTTGGATGGTCTTGGTGTAAAAGTTATTCGGTTAAAAGAAGTAATTTAACAAATATTGGGACATTTACTTTACCTTGAGTTAATTGTTAGTTTGTACGGAACCCTCGGGGCGCGAGTCAGACTCGCACTTGACCGGTTTTTTATGTAATTTATATTCTATTGCATAAAGCTTTGTTTGTACCTACAACCGCGTGCTATGACGTAACACTGAGCATTACAATGTAGCGTATTGTTTAATGGACTTAATGAATGAGTGAGTACTACGTGTTTATGATCGACATTCACTTTGACATAGTTCTAGACGTGAAGTGTAATGACTTGGAAAGTATGATAGGCATAGAAAGTAGGTCGAAAGATTCAGTTCGGGTTTGGCGCACTTTGGGTGTTTCTATATCCTAATAGGAATATTCGTGGTTGACCGAGTCACTGACACTGAACTCGAAAAGTGAAGTCAAATTTAAAACAATAAAGACTACTTAGACATAAATATAATTTGAAAAAAAAAGGCCCACAAACAAGAATCATCTTAAAACCATCTCGACAGACTTGTCTTTCGAGATAAAAAGAGGAGCTATATAGGAATATGTTGCATTTACTATATTTACATACAGCTAGTTACATATGATCACATCATACGCCTCAAGTTACCTATACGACTGCAAAAGCTAACAACACACGAAAGATTATGATCGGTTGCCATGGGACATCACGTAAGGGTTGAAAACTGTCCGAAAAGTTCTTTAAGAGACTGACATTTGCGATGTAAGAAGAGGTAGGAAGGAGATTTATAATGAATGCCTGAGGTTTATAATGTGCCACATTTTCAAATAGACCCCTATTTCAAAATGTGAAAATTAGTCATAAATGTCTGATGTATAATGAACCAATAATGTTAAATTTTCCCAAAAAGGATCAATAATATTGACAGGAGAAAAAAGTAAAGCAGAGGATTAAAGAATCACAAATTTATAAGTGTCGAAAGTTTTAAGAGGGGGTAGATTATGTCCTTTTTCCGCAAAACGCACCTTCATATGAAACGATTGTCATTTACTATGACGATCGCATATCGTGACGTCAAGATCTGCGAGCAATATTAAACCGGTTGGCTTCATAATCCTTTGAGATATCTGAATGGGAATTTCGTCACTAGGCATATATTTTGCCTTCTTTCTTTTGGAGTAATAATACATTTTGAGTAAGTATACTCGTATTGCATAACTTTTAGAACGAGCGTTAGGAGAACTCAATTGTCATTTTCCGATGCAAAGCAATACATTTTAGTTTCGATCTTCTTAAGGTACGAACGAAACGTTACGTAGTCGACAAGTTTCTTTTAATATTCATCTATAATGGAATCAGAATTTTAATTGAAATGTTTTTTTTTATAGATTTTTATTTTTATTCAACGATGGTGGCAAACAAGCGTACGGCCCGCCTGATGGTAAGCGGACACCGCAGCCTATAGACGCATGTAACTCCAACATTGGCGTTCCCGACCCTTGATATGTTTGAGGATGCGCCATGTTGACAGCTGAAGGAACAAATGCTCTCGCTCTCAACACAACGCCTCCTCGGGAGCTCTGGCGACCTCGCTCACCTCCGGGAACACAACACTACTACAGAGCAAGTAGTAGTGTTACAATGGCTGTGTTCTTCTGACTGACATTTTGCTGTGCCCTACCTCACCATCAGAATTATTAATTTATCCACGTGTTGAAAGCTAATGAAGTGTTCCATCCCGGTCCTTAAAATGTGCATTAGCAATTTTAAAATGTCCATTGTCTAACACATTTTTACTATCCCGTATGCTCAACAAATGTTGCCAAAAACATACGTCTACTTATGACATGAATCTACCTGTATCCGCCTAGTGCACTATGTACAGTCGGAATCATATATAATAGTTAATGACCGCTAAAGTAGCTAATTATATCGCAAAACGTTTGTATTACTGAAGGAGTACGGATGTTCATACTGCTGACTGTTTCTATCTCTCTGCGGAACAATGCTTTAAACTGTTAAATTACAACACAAAGGCCAATGGAAAAAACCCGTCAAATACAGCTTTTAAGGCACAATCTAATAACAACGAATAAATTTACAGTAGATGACGTAATGCATACAGACGTATCAACGCTGTGTGAGTTAGAACTGTCGCGTGTGCAATCGAAAATGATGTAAGTGTGTATGTGTTTATCATGCGGTTACAACCTTTGGTTGCAGGGAATGCAATGAGCACTGGGTGACCTTGAGTGAGCGTGCTCAAGGTTACCCACTTACAGGCGTGATACCACACGTTTATCTTTGGTCGTTTAATAGCTGAATAATTGGTGTACAACTTTAAGAAGGCGAACTAGAGAAATCTATGCTTATAATCCTCCGGCGCGGCGACCGCTAGAATTTTCAGTGATGGGCACGCATATGGCTCGCAAAGCCAAAATTAGCTTTAAATGGTCGGTCACTATCTATATGAACATGCATATCCTTATACATATTCAAGCGTGGCACGAAAAAAGAGGATTTGCTTTTAATTTCTACGCTTTCATAGCGATAATCACTCCGTGGGTGGGTAAACTACGGGTTTGAAGTGTGTGGATAGGCTAGCAACCTGTCACCATCGCAATATTTATGTCTTTAAACGCACTATTGCTCAGTGTGATAATGAAACATATGCCTGAAGACTTCCTCTTAGAAACCCTCCTAAATTCATCAGCTTCTAACCCCATGGAATCTTTCAGATAGATCTCAATGGAGTGTTATGTTTTTACGCGACTGTCTTATGTATAATATATTACATTCGGATTTCAAAAAGGGTCGTTAATGAAGATTATAATTATTATTACAATTTTAACATGTACCTTTTATCGCAGAAACTGAGTCTTAATTATAATAACTAACTCTGAGATAAAAATTATAAACAAGTTAACCAGAACAGAAGCAGTTAACTCATATCTCAGCAAAAACTACAAAGAAGTGTATAAAAATCTAAAGATATGTTGAATACTACAAATCTTGCAGAGCATACATGCATAAAAATGAATACAGAACAGTTAGGTACGAAATTAACAGTCTTTTGACATTGTAACAAGGTCTAATATCGCCCGCAAAATTTCTTCACGACACCTCTATACTAAAAGTTAATTATTGTATGTTAGATTCTGATCATAGAACCCATTACATTAATCGGTAACACAGATTTCCCTCCCACTCCTTATCTCAAATAGGGCAACATGTAAACTATTATTCTATCAAATAACACAGAACTAATCTACACACTAGGAAACATCAAACAATAAAACCAAAGACGTCACAACAATGGCTCCCAAACCGCATAAATAAGTCGTTAACGCGTTAGAAAAACGAAAACCGGTCGTCTAATTATTAGAAACAATGCGATGCGCTAGCGCCGCGGCCATTTTGGGGAGACAGCCAATCAGCGTGCGCGGCTCAAGGTCGCGCGCAATGTCAAAACACGTCTCGGCTCAATGCTTCCTTGTAAATTGTCTAGGCCGTCAATGTTGCCAGGGTTATGGGTTAGCCGATTTTGTTGCGGTTTTTGGGTTACGCTGATTCTCGTGTTGGAAGTCGTAAAAAAATATCGGGCAGCAGCCAAAGACTAATTTTGATGTAGTCATAGAGTCCAGTGCTTTTGCAAGCTGCAGAGTCAAAGAGAGAGGAGGCCTGTAGCCAGCTAAACCAGAATGATAAAGTGCAGTTAGCGACAAATGTGCAGATTAAAAAAAAATATCAGCACCCAGGCTTAGTTTATTATTGGCCAACAAACTACGAGAAATTCGCAATTCTATTATCACTACGTAAGCAAGACACTCCTATTAAAAACAACAATTAAACTGTTGAAACAATGATACTAATTAAAATCGCAGCCACACGCCGATTAGATTCGCATCTAGCCATAATTCAGCCAAGCTTGGGACGTTAGTTGATTCAGTGTCAGATCAAACAAAGACAGTTAATAAGCAATAAGTAAGTATAGTTCATACGATTATCAAACGGCATGCGGGGCATAAATAAAGTATTGATTAACAGAAAATTATTAAAAATAGTCCGTCTTCTCTTTAAGACTAAAATGAAAAAAAAAGTAAAAGAAATCAGTGACACGAGTTCCCAAAACTTTGTTTGGACTCTGAACAGGTAGGTAAGTTAAGTTAAATTGTATTTTTGTAGAAATTTAAAGTTAGTATCGACTGCTATTCATACATTCATGATAATATATCATTGGGGCCTAATACTAGTACTATTTATGTATGTATGCTCATCATTTACATATTCTTCATACATTCATGATGTACCTATCATTGGATGGTGGATACAGTTCGGGGCCTAATACTAGTACTATTTATGTATGCTCATCATCTACATATTTTTCATACATTCATGATGTATCATTTGACATTTAACAAGTAGCTCGGTGAAGGAAAGTACCGTGAGGAAACCTGTCTAATCCTAACAACGTCTGTTTTTTTTTCTCTGGGCTGGAAGATCAGATTGTAGTCCTTTCGTACAACTATAGTGCCTACGTCAAATCTTGGGATTAGGTGTCACAGCGAACCCGATGCTCCTTTACGATAAAATCGGTAAAAACGCAAGGAAGACGATTTATTTATTCCATTCAATTTCACAACATTACAGTAGGGAGTACCATAATATTGTGAAACAAAAAAAATACTAATTATTTTAATTACAATTACCACCAAGTGGGTCCCACAGAACCGAATACGGCGTCTCGGTCGACCACGTAGGAGATGGCGAGACGAGCTTGACGTCTTAGACCAAGACTGGGAGTCTGCCCAGGACAGGGAAGCGTGGAAGAAAAAGAGGGAGGCCTTTGCCCAGCAGTGGGACTCTTGAGGCTCTTAATAATAATAATTTTTTTTTTTTTTAATTAGCGAGTCACCGTCTGCCAGAGATAAAGATTGAAACAGTTTTATTAGGCAGGCGTCCGATGTTTCACCCAATAGTCCAGCCACTAGTCCATCATTTCAACCCAATAACCCGTTTTATTTAGATTCCATCAACCATCAATAGTCCCTATACACCCCAGCGGGTGCTGTCTCTGTGTGCGTCCCTTGACGGGCAGGGACAGCATCCGCTCGGTGTACTCCTTGCATTTCATTAAATTGTCAAAAGGGCCTCTACGTGTTGGCTCAGTGGGTACTTTGTAGGTACCTAGCTCCACGCACGCCTCCAAAAGGTCCGGGACATCACTGTCCCGTGAACGGGAATTTTAATTACACAGAAGAAGGTCGTGCATCCATCCTCTCGCAGAATGTCAAACATTCATCACACATTTATCCATCTGCATATGACATTGTATGATAATGACATTCATGATGTTTTTTTGGTTAATTATGGGTATTTAGTTAACTAAAGCTGACAACACCGGTTGCTACGATAGATAGCGGTTTGGCAGCCATGTTGATTGGGTAATCAACGATTTTATTGTTTGTTGTTAGTTAGATAAAACGAATTTGTACTTGTACTGATAACATATCTTTATTGCGTATGTTTTAGCTAGAAATATGTTCTAGTGTTAGTGGGAATTAATAGTTAGGCAAGAGCACAATAATCCTACCGATTTGTATCTATACCTATCTGCATTAAAACCGTAGAAAGTCCGTTTTTGTGCACGAGTCACGAAAAAATTGAGACACCTACAAACTGATGGGATTTTAGCACTCCGTCTGAAAATTGCAATTTGACTCTGTGCGCTGTAGAATTGACAAGCCTGACTTTTACGAAAGAATGTTAGCCCAAGCTGAAAGGGAGAACTTCGTTCGTTCGTTCAAAAACGGCGAAAGAAAAAATATACCTCTAGTTTACATATTTTACTTCTTTTGGCATTTATTAATGGCATTATTGGGATTCTTGCATTCCTCATTTAGGAATGCAAGAATCCCCTCAGTATGTTTCTCAATTTGTCGTGACGACAATAAATCATGCATAAATATAGACATATTACATGATTTATCTTACACAGCAAATATAAATTTACGAAAATAAATATTGAAAAATTTATTAATACTATTTCCAAATTTGGAAATAGTCGAACTCTTTGTTTTTTACGTTATTACTAAAATGGTGCGCAGAGAAGATATATAATTATAGAACCTGCTCCAATAATTTCACGAGAATCGGTTAATAAATACGACCTTGAGGAGAACATCCGAACGACATCCAGCTACGAAATAAATTTGGCCCCAAATCGAACCTCGAAGTACCAGGCTACCATAAAGCAGTAAACAGTTAAACAAACCTCGTGAACACTATCTAAACCAACCTATACAAGCGCTACTTATCCGGCACACAATCGTACGAATTACGGATGCAACCACCGTCTCTAAGGTCAGAGGTGACTTTCTCTGCGACTTTTGGCGGATATTTTGATAGAAAGTTGGGTGCAGCCCGCTTTGGCATGCCGTTAGCCTCAAACTGGCTAGTTTAGTCGTGGTGGGTAAAATGTGACATAATTTAATATTGAGAAGCATCGAGTCGACCAAAGTTAAGGTTGACTTTTAAGATTTAAACAGCGTTAATGGCAGACAATATGGCTTCCTCCACAAGGTGGACTGATGACCTGGGCTGTTATTCGCTACGCGCTAATGCAGCTCACCCCGCCGCCGGTCACCCATCACGAAACAAGACCTCTACCTACGCTTAGTTACTATGCATCGGGGTGTCAAGATATATTTGTGGGTGAGCGTTGAGGCGAGCTTAAAACAAGTTATGGAATAGGGGGGCCGGTAAAGGTTGCGGGAGTCCGCAGGACCGGTCACTTCGGAACTCTTTGGGGGAGGCCTATGTCCAGCAGTGGACGTCTTTCGGCTGATATGATGATGAATGGATTAGATACATGATAAGTTATATAATCTATACTAATAATGTATAAGGAAGGTACCTATAAATGGAGAAAATTCATTAATGTCAGTGAGATTGCGGTTTTGTAAGTTTTTAATCTACTTATACAAACCTTATAAATACGAAAAGTCTGTGAGCTTGTAGCTTTGTAAGTTTGTATGTAATGTGTAATCTCCGGAATTGCTATTTTACGAGTACCTATACCACGGGCTCGCCTAGGTTCTTAGCAATAGGTTTTAACAAAGTAAAGTTTAAAGAAATTCGCTTATGATTCATCTGGAATCGCAAGCGTCCATAGGCGTCGAGACCATCTTGTTTAAGTCGTAGGAACGTTCAGCAATTAGGCGGCTGGCTATGGTATCGTAGAGCGTGACATTTGTCAGACAGAGCCGGCATTAGTGGCGGGCGATTACCGCACTTTATGAAACGGTTAACTGGATAAGGCTGTGAAAAATCGATAAACTTGGTATCGATGTTTTAGAATCAGCATGGCTAAACAAGAACGCGCGATTTAGGTTATCCGTCTGTTTTAAAATTATAACAAATAAATATTTGGGGACAATCTGAAACAAATCGACCTAAACTTGACGCCCTATATAGATTCCAAAAAATACCTAAAAACTAGCTAAGTCCACCATTTGGAAGAGTGTAAATTTGCCAGTGTTGGTTTTTTTTTACATTTTAATTGCAATTTAAGGTATTTTTTTTGGAATCTGTATACCGCGTCAAGTATAGTCCCAAACTAAGCAAAGCTTGTACTATGGCTACTAGATGACGTTATAGGTACATAATATAGATAATTGACAACACTAGCCGAGTTGTAAGTGAACCTGGCAAGAGGTCCCGGGTTCGAATCTCGGTAAGGGCATTTATTTGTGTGATGAGGACGAATATTTTGTTCCTGAGTCATGGATGTTTTCTATGAGGCAATAAAAGCTTGTATCAAAAAAGATTTTTTTGACAAACTTATTTGACTTGTCACAAACCTGTATTTTTTTTGTTTAAAAGGTCTTATTATTATTACAAATCAGAAGTATGTATGGAGCGTTACTGATAATTTGTGTTTTTATGAATCCTTCCGTTTTTTTGCCAAGAAATGTTTTTTCATCTTTTTGTTATCACCATCCTCCCTGAATTCCCGGTTACGACAAATGAAAAATTAATCAGTAATCAGTAATCAGTAATTTATTGCTTTCATAGGTACATAACATAAGGTGGTATATCGAAACATGATCAGCTATGAGCCCTGCAAGGGCACTGCAATTTACATTCTTAATTAGCTTATTAACTAACTAGACTAATAATAATATAGCAGAAATAATTAGTAACAACATTTCAATAATAATAATAAGACATTAGTTGTAGGTACATATACTAGCTTACATGAGATCATTGTATTTTATTTTCATTATTATGCACTAAATTTAGGAACCATCGCCAGCTTGGACTATAATTCAATTACCGAGTTGTTATTGTCTTGTCTTGTAGGTATTCCTCAACTGTGTAGTAGGTTTTGTCCACCAGAAATTGTTTTAAAATTTTTATAAACTTGGTTTGGTTGGGTTCATTTTTTATGTGGTTTGGCAATTTATTAAAAATTCTTATTGATGTGGGATAAGGTCCATTCTTGTGTATTGCCAATTTCGATGTTATTTGTATCAAATTATTTTTAGTTCCTGATTCGAAACGTCGGTGTACATCGCCGATTTTAGAGTATAGGTCTGGATGGGCTTTAATAAATTTACACGATTCTAAAATGAACATGCAAGGTAAGGTGAGGATGCAAAGGTTTTTAAAATGTGTTTTGCAGCTCTCTGGACTTCTGGTGTTCGTCAGTATCCGTATGCATTTTTCCTGTAAAATTAGCAGTTCTGGTGCGTTAGTGCTGTTTCCCCATAGGATTACACCGTAGCCGAGCCATGCGTTCACAAAGGCATAGTACGCCGACAAGGCGGTCCGTAGATCGGTGTTCTTTTTTAGTTGACTTAGGGCATAGATAAATTGGCTTAATTTTGTTTTTATTTTTTGCACATGGTCTTTCCAGTTCATGTGGCTATCAATAGTTATGCCTAAGAGTGGAAAAGTGGGAACGCATTCTAGTTTAATTCCATTATATGAGAATTTTATGTCTAATTCGGTTTTTTGGTGGGGCCTAAATTGCATGATTTTTGTTTTGGAAAAATTGATTTCTAAATTATGGTCGTTCATCCAGCTTACAATTTTTGTTACGGTTTGAAATATTGTTTCCTTGAGGTTAAAAATGCTTTTACACGACAGTAGTAGAGAAAAGTCATCTGCAAACATAACACAAGTTTGATAGAAAGATTTTGGGAGGTCATTGATGTAAATTATAAATAGCACGCATCCAATTACGCTTCCCTGAGGGATTGAGTCCACTACAGGTTGGATATCCGATCTGACAACGCTGATTTCTCTGGTATGATTATTCGCGTACTCAATGTCTACGTATTGATTCCTATTGCTTAAATATGACTGAAACCATTTGTGGGTTATACCTCGCACTCCACGCACTCTTACGAAGAATACATAAAAATCTTTGTGGAAAGGAATGTAGAAGGGAGGCTTCTAAATCCATCATTATCATCATCATCATTATCATCATCATCATCATCATATCAGCCGAAAGACATACCTACTGCTGCAGAGTGTGAGTAAAGACATACCTACTGCTGCAGAGTGTGAGTAAAGAGATCACTGATCGCCAGAGCTCCCGAGGATGGGTTTCACAACTAAACCTCAAATCAAGACTGGATCGATTTAGATTCGAATAGATTCTTCTGGAATCGCAAGCGTCCAGAGGCTACGGTGTCTGCTTACCACCAGATATGCCTTATGCTTGTTAGCCACCGTCGTAGTATGGATTTAAACATTAAACATACGGCTCCCCCAAAAAAATCGCGAGAATGCGCTGATCATGATTAAAACACCCGAAAGTGCCGCAATGTCTGTTCCTGCGCCAACCGCATCCAGTGGATAGGTACAACGACCTTTACTAGGTCATCAGAATTATGATGATGATATAATTATCGATGAATATTATTTGAGGCTCATCACTATTTATTTTAAATCACGTGATATTACAATCAGACAATACGACGTGGCTGCATTTCCTAGAGTTTCAAACTACCACAAAAAACACCCAAACCAACCTTATGCAAGGCAAAATAGAGTCTAGTTTCCTTTGAATAGGATCAGGAGTTTTCTATGTTGTTTTCGGATGCAACTTATTTGTGAAAACAGGAGTGAGAGGGAAAGCTATAGAAGCATCCTGTGGGTGTAAAGAAGAGAGGAATACACTAAATTTACGAAGCCACAGGTGGTGTACCTCGAGTACACTGACAGGGAGCAATGGTGTGTGATATTTTTGATTTCAATGTTTTTAAATTGGGACAATATGTAAACTAATTAGACAAACTATTTATGTTCTAAAGCAGTAAGTATATTTAAAGATAAAAAAGAGTGGTAAAAAATTAATTTTGAAGTAAGCAACGTAACAGACGAACAGGCGACATAAATCAGTTAAAAACACATGAAGGTACAACCTTCAAATATTAAAAATAAGGACATATTTCTTGTTCTGCCAAACAAACAATCTTAAAAAAAGGTATGGTCGTATTACTTTCTCAAATAGGCAAAAAAATGTCTTACACATAAGCATGTATTATGAAATAACAAAAGGCAACATAACCACCCATATAAGAAAGGCTTTCAGTTAAATAATTGAAAAAAAAACGCTAATGATACTGACCTACCGGCTAAATTAAGTAGGTATCCTTGACAGCACGTCACTAACAAAATGCCCTCACTAAACTGAAAAGTCAAAAGACATGGTTGACGATTTATAGGTCACTCACCAATTATTCCTAGCCTATAATTGGAAGCACTAACTAAGTCATAATTTGTCCGTCAGCCAATTCCAATAATTGCATGGCATGCACCGGAAAGTGTTTTAAAACAGATGGCAAAGTTCACAGGACAGTATGATCTGGAAATATACGACTTTGTACCTTATAAATATCCCTAACATAATAACTGCTGTGCTGCTTCTATTAAATACAGTCATTGACCGAGCTTTAGTGCCAATTTTACAATCTTTATAATTGTGACGCTAGAAAAATTGGCAGTTTCTACCCCAAAACTACTTAAATATATTTTGATTTAATTTTAAACTTTGTATAATTCTTCAAATGTACAAAACTAAACGGGGTGCTTGACCAATAGGGACTGGCCATTTGACCTATGTACTAGGCTAGATTTATTAAATTGTAAGTTGTAGCTTCCTAACATGAGCAACAAATGAAAGTTCGCTTAAACACATTAATATTCATCATATCAGCCGAAAGACGTCCACTGCTGGACATAGGCCTCCCCAAAGAGTGCATTGTGGCATCGGTCCTGCGCCAACCGTATCCAGCAGACTCCCGCGACCTTTACCAGGTCATCAGTCCACCTACAACCACAACCCCACGCCCACATTAATATTACAATCATATTGACCTTGAGTAAATTCTACCATCGTTCTGCTAGTCTGGAATATGTGGCCATTTATTTTTAATGCAGTTGTCGGTAGATCGACGGTATTAAAATAATTGGATTATTTCTTAAACCTCTTCTTAAAACTCTGATTAAAAATTAACTTTCACCCCCGGTTTATACAGATTAACCTCATGTCGGTAAGCAATGTCAAAAATGTAGGTACTGAGTTAGGTACCTACTAACATTTTATCTAGGCGGGTTAGGCGGGTGGCGCGGGATCGGTCACTTTGGCACTCTTTGGGGGAGGCCTATGTCCAGCAGTGGACGTCTTTCGGCTGATATGATGATGATGATGATGATGAACATTTTATCTTACATTTGGTCTACTCAAAAGACGCACAAAAAATCATTACAGGTGACCCTCAGAATGTTTTATGAAAAGAGCTCATCTCTTTCATTGTATTTCATTGTCAACTTTAGGTACAAATAAAGCAATACAAGTATATAAACGTAAATAATCGTCCAAATAGTCCTCAAAATAAAAGTGTTCTTAAAAGAAATTGTTAATAAAGTAGATATAGTGCCATCCACTAGGTCTTCGATTAAGCCGTATCCTCGTATGCTTTGCAAATTCCAAATGATTTGAACTAGTTGGTATTCACTCAGGAAATTGTAAAATTACAGGCAAAAGTGTTTGACTAGATAAATTACATGACATAAGTAACGGTTAATCACATAGCAATAGAATGCGATAATATCACTACATTCCTTTGAACATGACTTGTAACTAGGTGGTCTATTTGACTCGACATTTTTATACCAATGCATGATGGTAAGCATTATGGCCGTTTGTCACTTCAGAGGCTCTAGTATATGTTTTACCGAAACAAAACTTCACGATCGCGTTTACGTTTTACCCTCAATTTGTATGGGATTTGACAGCTAAACGCGAACGCGGTCGTAACGTTTTGTTTCGGTAAAACTTATACTAGAGCCTCAGGAATCACACGAGCGTTTCACTTTTTATTGATTTGAGGGGTCGTTGTGTCCGACAGCCGTTAAGAGAAAAGTAGTTGTAGTAGTAGTACTATATATATATATAGGATATCAAGGGCCTAATCGTTAAGTGTAGCCTTTCTCACTCACTTTCAATAATAATAATAATAATAATAATATATTCTTTATTGCACCACAACATAAGAAAAACATGTTACAAGAGTACATAATGTTAAATAGAGGTAACAACAGGCGGTCTTATCGCTTTAGAGCGATCTCTTCCAGACAACCTTTGGGTAGCAGGAAATTTTCAAGAAGAGTTGTAAACCGGTAGTGCAGTTGCAGTTCAATATATCAGTTTAAAGTTTTCTGATATCTGTTATATTTACGGAGTAACCGCCTGGCTACACTTAACGATTACACCCTGTGTATTTTCCGAAAAAATATCCAGAATAATTGTACTTGTTAAACTAGTCACGTTAATAGGCGAGTCGTAAATTGTCAGCACGAGCGACATGTATCGAAACTATCGAACTCCCAAGAGATACATAGACATACATTATAATCACGCCACATTCCGGGAGGGGTATTAGGCAAGGATCCTGGATTTCCACTTCCATTCATTTCAAATTGACAAATATAAGATTACATTTTGAATGATTTTTTTTAAATCATTTTTGTGTTTTGTGGGGCATCATCTTTACAGTAATATGTCACTTGCATCACTTTCAAATATAATTAGTTAGTCCCAGTGCGCAGTAGTCGTTTAACATTTTGCAAAAGTCTCGTACGCATGCGCGAAGGTCGTATCGCTTAGACGCCATTTTATAATACTTAATGCTTGACCTATTTGGTTTGTTGATTAAATCTGTTTGTTTTTACGTATTTAGGTCATGCCTCAGGATTTTCAAAGTAAACAAGTCACAGTTATATTAGATTTTGACGACCGGTTAGCCTAGTGGGTAGTGGTGCTATCTACGAAGCTGAAGGTCCTGGGTTCGATTCCCGGTAAGGGAAAATATTTGTGTGATAAGCATGAATATTTGTTTCTGAGTCTCGGATGTTTGCTATGTATTTAAATATTTTTATCTACTAGTATTATACACTACCGTACCGGAAGGCGCGGCGTGGGTAGGCCCCCCCACAAGGTGGGCTAATGACCTGGTAAAGGTTGCGGGAGTCCGCAGAATGCGGTTAGCGCAGGACCGGTCACTTTAGCACTCTTTGGGGGAGGCCTATGTCCAGCAGTGGACGTCTTTCAGCTGATATGACGATGATGATGATGAGTATTACGGATCAGGAACACGGAGCTGCGTGCCAAAACTGGCATCGTGATGTGAGTCCTAATTCTAAACCGTGAAGCTAAAGTGGGACTGGGCTGGACATGTCTGCCGGATGCACGCGGAGCGATGGGTCAAATTAGCCACCGAATGGCTTCCACAAGATGGCTTCCGAGTTAGAGGCAGACCGAAAAGGAGATGGCGGTTCGACCCTGATACGTTTTGTACAGATTAGCGAACACTAGCTCAGGAGTGAGACTAGTGATGGTAAAAACGGGAGGCTTTTGCCCAGCTGGCAAAAAAAATAATGTTTTTGTATACTAATACCCCAACCCGCACTCTGTGAGCGTGCAGACTACTCCCCATTCCATCTCATTCATGAGAGGAAACCTGCGCCCAGCAGTGGAATGTTTTTTTTTAAATTAGTATAACAGTAATTACTAAGATCTAAATCAATGGAATTTGCTAACTATGTAAACAAACAATGTATTGAAATTGACATTTAATGTCAATTTCAGTACGACGGTTTGTTTACATAGTTAGCAATTTCCATTGATTTAGATCTTAAACAAATGTATCAGGCTGATGATGATAGTTATAAGTATACAACGTGTTTTTTTAACCGTCTTAGAGCCGAAGCCCACTGAAAGTATCCAAAAGGTACTATCCATTCGTGAAAAAAAATAATTGTGAGTTAAGTTTTTAGTTATAAAAGGTAATTAAGTTTGAAAAATTCTCTATGGCGCACGGAGCGAGGTCAGCATTCACCCGGTTAGAGTTGGTACCTATCTACATAAGATGGCGGCTAGCGGACACTGCGGTCACTCAGCTGGATGATTAAAATTAATATTAATACAAAAAAAACAATACTTTATGCATTAATAAAAAAAAAAAAACAAAAAAAAACATTTTTTAAGTTCTTTGCAATGTATACATTAACTGGGCTTCGGCTCTAAGACGGTTAAAAAAACACCGTGTATATGACAAAAACTGATAACCACCTTTACCCATAACCACCAGCGGTGTACATCTGTTGCTCCATAGCGTAGACGGTTAAAAACACTTCCATTGTATTGATTTTGTTCGCGCGGCGACACTTGGAAGACAACCCGAGACGCAGTCGCAGGGTTAAGTGAGGTTATGATATAACTTGAAGGCCAATGTTTGGAGATGTTTGTTGGTTCAATGTTTTTAGGTCTAAATTGTAAGTAAAAGAATCTTATTCGCTTGCCAGTATGTTCATGCAATCATTATTCAAAGAATGTAAATCTGAATGTTTGACAATTACGATATGGCCCCGTATCATGGTCGGCCTTATCTCGCGATAAAGATAGAGCGTTCGTCTCGTTCTATCGAACGGTGTCAGCCAGTGACGGAGGCTCTATCCTGTCACTTATCGCGTGATAAGGCCGACCATGAAACGGGGTCTGATTGACGGGAAAGGTTAAAAATGGATCGTAAAGCAGCTGCTTAACATAGATATGTTTTCAATAAACCAGTAAAAAAAGTACCATGGCAACACGTAATTTAATCAAGAACAGCGACTTAACTCTAACCACAATTTCGTACTTTTTTCTAAATACACGAAATTTTTGTGAATTTGGGGAATTACAAAGCAAACTAGACTTGTTAGCCCCGTGCAAATAGCAGTGACAGAACAAATGGTCGCACCGTTAAAAAAAGGCCAAGTGTGAGTCGGACTCGCACCCGGAGGGTTTCGTACCATTATCTATGAAAACGGGAAAAAATCACATGTTGTATGGGAGCCCCGTTAAATGTCATATTTTTTTTTTTTTAGTATATGTTGTTACAGCGGCAACAGAAATACAACATCTGTGAAATTTTTAACTGTCCGACTATCAGTGTGCATCAGATACTTACAGCCGGACAGACAGACAGACGGTCGGACAGCGGAGTCTTAGTAATAGGGTCCCGTTTTTACCCTTTGGGTACGGAACTCTAAACACAGCATAATTTTGCTTCACATACTTTTTCCAAACATTCTACGAGGGCGCCAATTACCGATCGTTCACCCATCATAACTGTCACGAGCACCTGCATTCCAAAATTTTCCACAAACCTATTAATTTGGGTGGCACCCGTCCCCCCCGATTCGTTTCACTTACTTAGCGCCCCCGCCCCCCCCTATCGATTGCGCGCCCCACTTTCGCCACCCCTATTAAAAATGTCGGACGAGACAATGGTTCGACTGAACTTTTATGAAAGCTGGTTTAGCTGACCGTAAGGCTTCTGCGGGTCGGTATCGGTAAATTGTTAGTGCCAGCCTAACTTCATCATCACATCAGCCGAAAGAAGTCCAGTACATAGACGTTACGTAGTTGTTTTGTGAATGAATCTTTGGTGCCATTCGGCCAATATAAAAAATTTCAAGTATAATTTGGGCAGGTAATGGTTTATTAACCACAACCTCATACTAACTCAGTTGCGGCAAATAAAAAGTAACTATGACAAGCACAACGAATGATATATCCCTTTCTGTCATACTTATTGAGATTCTGTATACTACCATCTCGCTCGGTCGCGGTATTCTTGTTAACATAGCTTGTCCTGAGTTTAATACGTCCTTGAGTCTACAGATCCTCCATACTGCGCGCCTACAATTTCGCGCCAGGTGCCCGCTATCGCTAGGCGCGTTGTTTGTAGCAACTTTCCTCTACAAAGCAGAAAAACTGCGGTATCAGCTACGACTGCTACAGGCCGCCGCTACGAGCGTAGCACTACGACGTTTTTGGCACCGAGTGTTATATGAGTGCTTGCTGATTTGTGCGTGACGCGCGAAAGCGGAGCGGTACTGCATGCGTACCGCGCCGCGTGCTTGCCATATAATATACTGTGGAAATGTAGTACTGACAGTATCCCGACAAGTAAGGAAATCAGATAGTCTAAGAGCTAACGACCAAATCGGTTATGTGGCTTCAGCTGTATTGAAACTCCGTTAGCTACTTCCCTGAACAACGTTTTCCGATAATCTTCGTGCTGGCAGGCCGCGGGCGGTGGGTGCGGGTGTAGAGGGGTGGGAAAAAAAATGAAAAAAAATGTGGGCTCAACGACTTAATTTTTTTTTTCAAACATTTGCTCTGTACTCCCTGTGCACCCAAAAAATTTTTTTAAATCGATCTGGTGGTGGGTACGCCTTGCCAGCGTTAATTAAAAGTACCTAAATAATAATAATTTTCATGTGGGCTCAGCTGTATTGGCTTTTTTTCTGACGCGAGATTAATTAATATGTAAGCCCCAAAAAAATAGCCATGCAAAAATATCGGTGGAAAGGTATCGAAAAAAATTGTTGAAATCGTTGGAATTCGTTCGAAAATGTGCTGAGGGGAAGGCAAAAGCGGACGTGGAGGGGATATCAGCCGGCGAACACGTCAGCGTGCTCACGGAGCGTTGATTGTGTTCGGTTTTGCCTCCCCTCAGCACATTTTCGATCGAAATCCAACAATTTCAACAATCTATACCTCTCCGTCTAAGAGGGGTAACCACGCAACATTTCGAACATGCGTTCGGAAAATTTTAGTGTCATTTTCCCATACAAAACACATATTAACATCTACCTGGGATATAGTAAAGTACAAAATACCGCATACGGATTTGTCCGAAAGCATCAATAATCCGAAATTTCGAAATTCCGAACGCCATTTACCGCTTAACGAAAATTTGGACGCAGATTATTAAATGAAATACATAAATTGGTTAGGTTAGGTTAGTATTATATACTGAAAGAATAAATGAAATGTCAGCGGACCATAGTTTTCGGCCAAATGACTCTTCGGAGTTAGTGTACCCATTTTTTGTCAGAATCTTTAACATATGTCGTTAATTATTGAACACAGGCGCGACGAATTTGGTATCTTTATGAATCGACTAAACATGAAACATTTTAGTTATATGACGTCACTCATTATAAATACTTTACTACTAGCAAATCTACCAAACGCATAGCACTGCACGCCTATATTGGATTTGTGCAGGGCTTCCTTCGTAAGGAGATTAGATGTCCGCTTTTATAGTTTGTTTGCACACGCTAAAATGTATTAGCGTCTACTGAAAACATTTTCATACTACTGCTGCATGAGGCCATACATAAAGCGGCTGATAGGAGCCTACGGCCTGTCCATATATATTATTACGTCATCGGTTTTTGACACCCCCCTCACATAACAAAACGTTATTTCCATAAAAATACGATTTCGCTTAATCAATTATCAGTAGAACTACATACGAGTACGTATAGTATAAAACAAAGTCTATTCCCGCTGTCTGTCCCTATGTATGCTTAGATCTTTAAAACTACGCAACGGATTTTAATGCGGTTTTTTTTAAATAGATAAAGCGATTCAAGAGGAAGGTTTATATGTATAATATAGCACCCGTGCGAAGCCGAGGCGGGTCGCTAGTTTACCTATATAAGATGTCTTGAAATTTTATCACAGTAATTGTGAGAAGCAGCAGAACCAAGGTAGCCGATATAGCCCTCCGAATCGCTTAACTTAAGCGACAGTGGGCACATTGCACGTAGAACCGATGGCCGTTGGGGCGGAAAGGTTTTCGAGTGGCAACCGCGTACCGGAAGGCGCAGTGTGTAGGCACAACGTGGATTGATGACGGGAGTCCGCTGGATGCGGGTGGCGCGGAATCGGTCATTGCGGCACTCTTTGGGGGAGGCCTAGCAGTATTATTTTCACGCCCTTTTTGAATATGCTAGAGATGATATCATCTTCAACAAGACCCTCCCCCCATCCTGCTGCGTCATACGGTAGTATCATCCTTGTGTATGAATAAAAATTGAATGGATGACGGTAGTCATCCATTCAATTTTTATTCATACACAAGGTAGCCTGACACGCGGAGTATAATATTGAATCGATTGAAACCTTATTTATCAAAATCAGTTCAGTATCTTAATATATATTTTTAAATCGAATAGTAGGAGCGAGTTATGACCCAGTTTTAGACCCTTAGGGGGCACCAAACCGTCTGTAATCGTAAGCGGTGTTCGTTAAAATCGGAATGTATGGAAAAATGGCAAGTTCTTATGGAATGACAGCTGCCGGCGCCATATTTATCGTTGATTGGTATTCAATCGTAAGTTGGTGCAAATCAATCAATAATTTATTTCTTAGAATATCATCCCTCATCTTTTCAACCTGAACCTCAATGCGTACATACGAGTAAAACCCCGGTCCACTAGCACTATGCAAACTCCTGAATTGCAAAACGGTGACCTTCATGCAAATATCGTTCTTGACCCACTCAGCACAACACCTGAAACATACCTACTGTATATATTACAATAACATTGCCATAATATATATTCAATCTACAAGGTTTTGAAAGTATGTCCGGTGACTAGACAGTTTTTTGTGACGCAACAACAATAAAAAAGGATATACGGAAGAGTTCTTTGTTTTGCTTTTTACAGGGTCTGCTAGGTGATCATCATCATCATCATCGTCGTCGTCATCATCATCGTGATCATCATATTAGCCGAAAGACGTCCACTGTTAGACCAACGTCCGTGTAGATTCGGGCAAGAAATGGTCTACGGTCTCCCCCGCCTGTCGTAAATAGCGACTTAAGGGGGTCAATGGGGTCGCCAGTGATTTCTGTGGTGGGGGCCACAGCACTTGGGCATGTCCCAAGAGAAGGCGACGAAGATGCCCAGAACGAGCCCCCAGGGCAAAGCGGGGAGGTCTAGTCTGCTCAGATCCTTGAGTCCTCCGAATGACTTAGCGCAGATGGCGGTTGACGTGGAGTTTTTAGTGGGTAGAAATATCACAAAACCCATGTTTACCCCGAGAGCTGAGTATCTGATTCGCAAGTTTTCTTTATGACAAAAAAGCCCTGCAGAGTGCCACGTTACCGGTCCTCTGTCACCCGCATCCAGCGGACTCCCGCGACCAGGCCCCTATTTCACCAATTTGACAATTGTCACGGTGTCACCTGACCCTGAAAATTCGCCATACATTGCTTGTTCTAGAAGGTAAGGAGGTTGCTAGGTTACTTGCAGAATCAGTAATGTACGGAGAGTTGTCGTTGTCAGGTGGCAATTGTCAAGTTGGTGAAATAGGGGCCAGGTCATCAGTGGAATCCCGACCACGGAAAACTAACTATTTTAATTATCATGCAAAAGCCTATGACAGCCGCAGCATATTTTGGAATCAATTGATGGCATTCATCAAAATCGGTTCAGTATATTAAACGCTAGAGTGCTACACACCACTGCTAAACCCATTACTCATAACCCTGTCATTCGGCGAAAAAAAAACCCTCGCAATAAGAAAAATCTAACCGGAAACCTAACATCGCACATTTTAAAACAAATGATTTCATCAACTAAATAATCGGATGTAATCATAAAACAAGCATAGTTAAATCACTTTTGAATTTCCAAACATGCTCACACGGGGCTGGCCTAGGTTTTATAACAAAGCCTAACCTTCGGTGACATTATTGAATAGAATGTTTTGGTAGGGGCCCTTTAAGGTAGTGTGTCTAATCTAGTTTCTATTATGGACTGTTATATGCCGTGAATGAATAGCTTTGGTTCACAGAGTGTCCGAGATTGACGATTGTTTATAATTTAACTATAAGTACTAGGTAAGCCTGCGGTTTTGTCCGCTTAGATGGTCAAAGTGCTATTCAAACTTCAACATTAATCGACGACTATTTTCCTGCCTACGAAGCTGAAGGTCTTGCATTTGAATCCCGGTAAGGTTTCGGAGTCTTGGATGTTTTTTACATACAGACATACATGCATTCACGCCTTGATTCCCAAAAAGGGTAGGCAGAGCACATGAAACTTATGTTGAGCGCCAGTTTTAGCATAGATGTGGGTATAAAAGATCGACAAAATGTTATATTGCAGTGATAGGTTGCTAGCCCATCGCCCACAACTCACTTCAACCCTGCTCCCTTAGTCGACTTTTACGACACCCACGGGAAGAAAGGGGGTGGTGAAATTCTAACCCGACACCACACGGGGATGTTTTCTATGTCTATAATTATAAGTATTTATATGTATTAAATATATCGTCCACTAATACCCATAAGACAAACCTTATTGAGCTTAGTGGGGCTAGTTCGATTTGTGTAAAGTTCTCCCCAATGCCTGTACTTAACAGCTAGGGTAGCCTAGTGGTTCAGGCATGCGGCTGTCAAGCGGCGGTCGTGGGTTCGAATCCCGGCTCGTACCAACGCCAACACAGTTTTCTGACCATTCTGCATGTATATAGCACCGTATTACAATGCACATAAAGTGTACAGTCAGCGTCACATACATCTGTACTCTTCAGGGTGTTCATAAATATCTGAACATGATGCACTCTATGGCTTTGACAATAAAGTCGTGTTCAGATGTTTGTGAACACCTTGACCGCTCAGATGTATGTGATGGCGACTGTACGAGTGGTCAGTGAGCTGTGTTGTCGATAACACCATTGAGTTTTTATATCATCATCATATAAGCCGGTTTCCCCCAAAGAGTGCCAATGTGACCGGTCCTGCGCCACCCGCATCCAGCGGACTCCCGCAACCTTTACCAGGTCATCAGTCCACCTTGTCGGGGGCCTACCCACGCCGCGCCTTCCGGTACGTGGTCGCCACTCGAGAACCTTTCCGCCCCAACGGCCATCGGTTCTACGTGCTATGTGCCCCGCACACTGCCACTGCTGAGTTTTTGTATAGGGATACGGAATAATTACCGTTAGCTTTTCGGTGAAGGAAACATCCTGAGGAAACCGGTCTAATACCAATAAGGTCTAGTTTTCCCTATGAGTGTGAAGGTCAGAAGGCAGTCAGTCGAGGCTTTCTAAAAACTGGCCTATGCCAAATCTTGGGATTAGATGTCAAAGCGGACTCCGGGTAGGTACCTATAACCGGGAATAACGCTGGGAGGCCGAGGAATGACTGTACTTGTGTAGAAATAAACTTTTAATTTACTTTTTTTAGAAATGGAATCGGCAAGAATTTGGCTTATCTGGTACTCCCAAGCCCACATAGGTGTCTGTTTACCATTAGGTGTGCTGTATGCTTGTTGACCACCATATTGGTATAAAACGAATACAATGCCGTATTAGTAGGGTCTGTGTGAGGTAACCGTTTGTTATGCGTCTAGACGAAATGCATTTGGACAAGGTCGGTGCTGTTGCTATTTGGTTTCTTATTTGCTATAAAAATATACTGTTTGTCGTTTGTGTATAAATAGCTAAATTAGTAACTCTTTAGGGTTAAAATTGCATTTTGATTACAATAAAAAAGGTGGTTTTACATTTATCTGGGTAATTACGTAACGTTTCGAACGCTCGTTACGACAGTTTAATCTGTCATTTTTCCATATGCAATATGACATTTAGATCTGCCTTACGTACGTGACACAACTTTCACATATGGTTACACTTGACTGTGTAACAATATGTGAATATTGTGTAAAAATAATTTACTTTAAAAACAAAGTTTTAACCGACTTCAATTTAGTACTCCGCCAAGCCACGAGAACATTTCCTATTTTTTTTACAATTTACCACATGAACTGATTTCCGATAGCAAATGCGTTGATTACTATAGAAAAAAACCGAATCGCTGTATGTGGGCCGATAATATTTGAGGACTTCCATCGATTCCCCAAGATCATCACCAATAGCACTTCATTAGTTCCTATTTCAACGGAATCTTATCAGAACCTGTGATGTACTTTTGCACTTTTAAGTACATAATTGAGGAATTCGATAAGTCGTCTGTGGTCTCCATCATCAATTCCTCGCCACCAAATTTATGATTCCGGATGTAAATACACGAGTAATAATAGAAAATGCCAAAATCACTACACGCCTGCCTAATAAAATTGAGGAGTTCCCTCAATTCCTCATGGATCCCATCATCTACCTGAATTTTGAAAAAAATGGGACTCTCCTGGAAGTATATACATACAAACAAAAATTTTTTTTCGAATCGGCTCATTAAAGAAAAATACAGGCGAATTGAGAACCTCCTCCTTTTATTGAAGTCGGTTAAAAAGTACTCAAATTTGTGCACACAAAAGTTACCAAGCACCTGTTAACTAGAACGTGTTTTGTGCGTCTCACAAACAAAAATCTTGACGACATGTACAGACAAAGGAACGACATTTCACCTGAAATAGCTTTGAAGATCGTTTATGAACAAGGCTATTATAGTTTCGAGCACACCAATTCTAAACATAACAATCTTTTACCTAAGAACTTAGTCATCAAAACTAGACTGTTTCAAAACGATTAGATGATAGTTCCGGCGACCTACTGTCCGAAATGTGACGGGCAAAGTCCGTCTATAGCTGCAATTACACTGTTTAAGCGGCTATCGTGTGTGCACAAAACTGGATCGCTAGTCGTCAGTTTATTGAAGATTTAGGATTAGTTTAGGGTGCTATTCCACGGGTCCAAGATATTTATCCAATGTGCATTGCGTCTTACTCAGTCTTTAAAGAAAGAAAATAATTGATCAGTGCAAAAGATATACATAAATAAAAGTGTAACAAAACTTATCTTAATACACATTATTTTAATAGTTATTTACGATACAAGTGCCGAAAATAGGAAATTCGCAACGAGTGGTGATAAATTAAAACACGACCGAAGGGAGTCGCACGTGTATCGTACAACGTTTTACTGTACATAGGGCTCTTTAAAGTTTCGACGTATGCCGGAAAGTGCTCTTTTCTGCACTAGTGCGGGACAGTAGCACCATATGTACTGTAATAGTACATTACGTAACTAGGGCGGTGAATTCGTGAATGCCCCAGATCGCAGGTGTTTGTGGCCCGAACCGAAGGTGAGGGCCATAAATATGCGTTTTGGGGCTTTACGAATTACCGCCCGTGTTGCGTACAAAATTTTAAGTCTTCACCTGGCCACAATGCGAGTTTTCCCGTACGCGCAGCGTGCAATGAAACTCGGATGATGGCCAGGTGTGACGTAAAGTAATTTACACTAAAGGGCTTGCACTTAGCTTTATGTCACGGAGCTAGCCAGATGACACAATGCCATGAAGAAAAAAAATGTCCTGACATTCATCTTTCGTCTTCTACCAAGTTCGTCTTTCGCAACCACATTCGCTATCCGCAAACTAAATATGAATTCCAATCATGCTAACAAGTGGTGATCGCTCGCGGTTTTCGGTTCGGCTAAATCTAAATGATGTCATCATATTTCAGATCGCCAGTTCAATAACAATGTTGATAATAATAACATTAATAATAACATTAATTTGGTTAGTTATTTGTCGGTTTCAATCATCGCTGTCGCTATGACCAAAATTGGTCACGGTATAGGGAAGTCGAATGTCGAATATTTAAGCCAACATTTGATTAGATTAAATAAAATGTTAAATAAATTTCGAATATTTTCTGATAACACAATTAACTAAAAGTGCTTACCGAGACTCGATGTATTTACCTAATAAAATATTATTCTCCGAGATTCGATGTGAAAGACGAAATAGATTTAGCCAGTCGTACATTTAGAATACTGGGTAAGATATAAGACATTTATTTAGCAAAATAGTTTACATAGTATATTATAAGTAGGTACCAGTGCAATAGGTATTGCCTGATTTAAACTTTCACGATTCTCACACATTATTTATACTAAACGGGACTTAATCGCGTATTAACTTATTTATTTACCTCACTGAGGTCTCCCGATATTCATCGCAGGAGACCGCATATTATTGAATTTTATATTAAATGGATTCAAATTAAAATCAAATTGGAAAATATATTATAAATATCAGTTTACATTAATAATACAGTGTGTGTGTGTTTGTAAATAGTTTGTGTCTGTAACTTTATTCATATACGTAAAATAAATCTATTTCAGCTGAAGTACCGTGAAAAAAAGTTTTGGAAATGGAGCAAAACAACAGACTTAGCTTCTGTCTTCTTCTTATTTATATCTCGTTCGATTAAGGTTCGCCAGGACGCTGGACTCTCCATACAAAAGTATATAACCGAATTCAAAAAGTTAAAAAGGAGGTTCTCGGTTTGACTTGTATGTATGTATGTAAATATGTATGTTTGTCCGCGATTTTCTCGCGTTTGGGTGAACTGATTGGTACGCAGTTTTCACCAAAACGTAGAGAATTTCACGGTGGGGTTAAGTATACAATTAATTGATGTTTCGTATGTATTTATTTAGGTTCAGTGATTTATTTGTTTCACATTTTGAAACCACACGCTTGAATAACATGAAAACTTTTTTACATAATGGTCACGTCGTGACCTAGATATGGCGGAGATAGGTCGAAACTACTTTTTATTTCTAGAATAAAAAAAACATAATGCAGTCTCTAATCACAGTTTTTAACGATACGTTTTTTTTCGTGTTAATGTAACGTGGAAGTTACCACGATCATATAGGGGTCACAGGTTCGAGTTCTAGATTATTTTTTCCTTCATATTGTTTCTCTCTGTAGTGTGTAGAACTTATGTACGGAATATTTACCGTTAGCTTTTCGGTGAAGGAAAACATCGTGAGGAAACCGGTCTAATCACAATACGGTCTAGTTTTCCCTCTGGGTTGGAAGGTCAGATGGCAGTCGTTTTCGTAAAATTAGTGCCTATGCCTAATCTTGGGATTAGGTGTCAAAGCGGACCCCGGGCTCCTTTGGGGGCATTTCCGGGAATAGCGCTAGGAGGATGATGATTGTTTCTCTCTGTATCATATCGTAGTTAACCCCCTTATCAATAAAACTTGAAATGCCTCTGCTATATTAAATGTACTTACTTTGTCCCTTTCTTACGAACACAAATGTCAAAGTGGCAGATATAGACAAACGAATTTTAACGCTATTTTGGTTGAAACAGGCTCATAGGACGTTTATTAATACGGCCGTAAGTATCTAATCGTCATATTTTTTCGACTCAAATCGACCCTCCACTACTCTCTCAATATACGAATCAACGTTGTTACGTACATTATTCTGTCATTTCATACCTAAATCAAAGTTAACCAACCATTCATTCAAGACTCCATTCAGTAACGAAATAGCTATCAGTTTAAAAAGTCCAGCATCCAGGGGTGTCGCACCGTTCAGACAATAGCCGAAAACACAATTTCCTAACAGACGCGTCAGTCGCGCGACGAGTTAGCCGAAATGGATCGGGCTAGGGAAGGTGTGGAGTCGAGTGGAAATTCTAATAATTTGGCACACTCACGAATCCAATTCATTTGTGAGACATATTTAAAATAATAGTAATAATTACATGGTTAAAGTAACGTATTCAATGTCACTACGGGCGACACGTTTCGAGCTATACGGGAGTAGAACTCGAAACATGTCGCTTGTTGTGACATTTAATACGTGAGTTTAAGTGTGTAAATATTTGTTCTCACGAAAGTGAACCAGCAGTAAATTAAAATATCCAAAAATCCCTTTTACGTGACCTAGTCAAAGATAATCTATGTGTTCACAGAGTCTAAAAATGTGTGTGAGCTGGACAGTATTGAATTCAGACAATAGCCAAAAACAGGATTTAGCCAAAGTGCATTGCTTCCAGTTAGGATTACAAACGATAATTTGTGTTTCTCACGAAAATGAAACTCATCATCATATATCCAAATAGGCCTCCCCAAAGAGTGCCACAATGGTCGCCTAAGTGCCACCCGCATCCAGCGGACTCCCGGGACCTTTACCAGGTCATCAGTTCAGTCCACCTTGTGGGGGGCCTACCCACGCTGCGCCTTCGGGTACGTATACCTTGTGGGCATTGAAACAAGTATATACAGTACCATTTTCTACTGAAGGCTAGTAATAGAACACTTAAACTTAACATAGCTCACTTAATTTATTTTGACAATTGTATATTGTGACATAAATAAGTCTAAATCTAAATCTTAGTTGCTGAAACTTGTTACATTTTTATTAATTAAATCCAAGTCATGTTGACTCCTCCCTATTCCCTGTTCAAAAAGACTTTTTTTGCAAACTGTAGCTTTCGCCGAGTGGTCGCAAGCTAAAGCCTGCAACTCGAATATTCGACCTATTTCGCCGGCCGAGCTTTTAAAAGTTTTCGGAGCTTTAACCAGCTTTTAACCATTTAGGGCTTTTATGGATTGGCTACTAAGCTATTATAGCGAAATGGTTCATTAGTCGGGTATGTTGAGAAGGTATAATATGGTTTTGTGTAACGGCCTTTTATGTTTTTTGTTTCTGAGCGAACGAGCTATGCTCGGCGTTTTACGTGCTTTTCACAAACTACAAACATTAGGTACTTTTTTATTACGAACGAGGTTCTCCGTTTTAACTTGGGCAAAAAATATTTTGTATGTCCGGTTGTTCTCCACTACGGGTCGCATTTCTCAACAGTTTCTCGTGAAATTTTGTGAGCAAATGAAATAGTTTTTTTTGTAGATTTAGTTTAAAAAAAGAAAAAATGTATTTAAAAGGCTCGCGTGCTCTCTAGCTCTCAGAGCCACTTGTAATATTACCTTTGACACAAATATATAATATATATAAAAGTAACTAATATACAGGATGTTGAGGTAGTTGCTTTTTTGGCTGGGAGTTGTTGTTTAAACAAGATTTGGAGTTGTAATGAATATATATTTGCAATTTCGAGCTTCCTACATAGAAATACGAGATGCATAAAAAACATAAATCCTACCTCCGTACAAACTTTCGCCCACCATTTCGCCCCCTTATGGGATGATTTCCGGCATAAAAAGTGTCATACGTCCTTCCCCGGAATTAACACTATCTACATACCAATTTTTATTTCAATCTGTTCAGCAGTTAAAGCGTGTAAAGTTAGGGTAACACACAAATTTACTTCCTAATTATAATACCGATATGGAAGTATAGATACATAGGTACGCGTTTAACGGCTAGGCATTAGAAATATGATTATTTAATATAGAAAAGTCACTATGTTTGTCTAGTTAACCAACTTACACACTTTTCCCTCCACATTCGAGTTTCAAACCACGAAAACAACGAACAAGTCTAGAAACGAGTAACGTCGAAAAACGAAGGCAAGTCCGGCAGAGGCTTTGCTGACCTATTTTTATTTGCAGCAACAAGTTAAATGCGTCAGAGTGTACTCTGTGTTCGAGGCAATCATTCAGGGCGGCATTTTCGAAGACTAGCTAAAAAGAAGCACTTATTAATGACAATATATAACCAGGTATAGCCCGACCAGGAAACTAAAAAACCTGCTCTGGGGGCGCTAAATTAGCAATAATTATGGCAACACTAAAAAAAACTATATGATGTACCTACCAGTCATATTGACAACAAGGTCGGTGACGTTACTTAGAGGAATATAGTCTACTTAACTCCATGAGACTTTCTCTCCGACAAATACTTCGTCATAATAAAATCACTTTTCTTAAGTCACATTAAATAGTTTTCGGCATCTTAATGCAATACAACATGTACCAACGACACCTCACTTTGACAGCTTTTGACAAATGGCATTAATGACGTCCCTCTCATACATGAGAGGAGGCCTGTGCCCAGCAGTGGGACGTATATAGGCTGATGATGATGATGATGATGATTAATGACGTCTTTAAAGTTACTGTTGCCAGTTGAAGAAATTAGTTCCAATAGTTTTCCGCAATATGGCGGAGTTTTTTATTTTCCTGGTCGGGCTTTAAATTAATTTCTGTATTAAGCAGTAACGCTGCCAACGAAATAATAATTTGTAAATTAAAGGAAAATTTGAAAAATTTGATGCTCCGAGCCGGATTCCGACCGGCGACCACGGGCATTCATGGCCCGTCCCTATACCAACTAAGCTATCGGAACAATTCAGTAAAATTAATTTAGTATGGGGTGGCGCATCGTTACTGACGATTTCTCAATACCTATAATTTTAGACGTTGGTGTCGTTATGAAGCCTAAAGTCTAATGGTAGATGCCGCTACACGCCTCCCTAAGGCGCTGTAGGAAGGGACTGATTGAAGGATTTCGTGGCCGAACCGGATTGTTCCGATAGCTCAGTTGGTTAGTAGCGACGTAATTTAAAATTTATAACATATACCTACAACTACATGCACAGAGATCACCATATAAAACGAACAAAACTTGTCACGAAACGGTTCCATCACAGCGTTCTGCTAACCTGGTGGCCAGCGCTGGTCATCCGATGGAACCATCCGGAGATTCCACAGCACAACACACTTTAAAAGACTCATACAAAAAAGAATGCAGAAAGAATAATACAGTTTTCAGGGCTGATAGACATTCCGAGATGTTTGATATTTGCTTTTGTTCTATTTTATTTTTTTACTTTTCTATATTACGACGGTGGCAATGAGGCATGCGGCCTGCAACGGTTTCAATTTTATGAGCAGGTTGAACATTTATGACCTATTCTGTTTATAGAAATAAACCTTTATCTACGCACATATCATTAGTGCTCTAAAATGCGTTCAGAAACCGTAGGAAATGACCAACATTATTACTTACAACCGATTTTACTATGAGAACTTTTTTGTCTGTGGTAGGTAGTATGTAAAATCTGTACTGTATGTAGTGTTAGTACCTACAGATTTTTGTATCGTTGAGTTTTAATTTGGAATAGCTGTCAAAACTGAAGCGGGTCTCTATTCTAGTATCCATAGATATTAAAACATTTATCGATACGGAACGTCAATTCAGTATGTTTTTTTTATATAAACCGCACGACATTTGATCTCGAGTGATATGACGAGTATAGGGACTTCATTCGTTTGTCTATGATTTAAAAAAAACCATTCGTCATGACAAATTGCCGCCATTGCTGATGTCATTTTATTGTTAGTATTTTGCTGTTACTTACCTACTTATGATATGTGTGTAGATAAAGTACTCGTAGTGTATGCAACTGTACATAATTAGGCCTTAAAACACTCGTGTGATCCTATTATGAAACCACAGTCGTATTTTAAAGCCTCTCATTATGGATCAGTCGCATAAACTACTAAATATTTTTGGTTGGTTGCAGGTCACATAGCCACTAATCAATTAATTAATCAAATATCCTTCTAGCGCCTGTCTATATTTGCGTTGCTCACGAATTCCATCAAACATCACCTAATTACTGTCATTCGCTGTCTAAACATAAATAAAAATCATTGATACCTATTTACCACGCCAAACAGTCTTAATAGTCCAAAAACCGCTGACACGTACCTTTTTGCACACGTTCTGAAAACAGCAATAGGCAGTCTCACTTCTAGAAAGACATATGCCTTACGATAACCTGCGTCAGTCAAGCCATTTAGCTTGCAGTATCACTGCCGGTGTCAAAGAGTCTAGATTAGTAACGTAACAGTGGTGCTTAGGTCTTTTAGGTTCGGGCTAGAGTTAAGTACCGAATGGCAACCTAGATACGTGACCTTGCTCTCGATAGCTGGTTTGTCAGGCTAAAACTAAACTAGTTAATAAATTGCTGTGAATAATGTTTAGTTAAGCGGGTTTTTACTTCAATCGATTGGTTTTGAGTTTTATACCTATTGGAAAGCGTGTATCTGTCTGTTTTCGATAGTTATTGCAGTGTCGTGTAGTTTTGACACGCGTAGCGTATAGCTAACAAGTGTACGGACTGGCTGATGGTAAGCAGACACAGTAGCCTATGGACGCACGCGCCATCAGAGCTCGTTGTCGGGAATTATAAAAAATGGCAGGTTAAGGTTAACTAAATCGGTTTAGTTAATATCCGTAATTATCCGCTAAAGACATTACTGAAGTCTATTCTTAATGGTACTTAACACAGGGGTTATAAAATGTGACATAGGATAACGCTATGTAACACTATGTTATACAACATTTTATAACGTCTGTGTGCACCATAATTCATTAATTCATTCACGCTTTTAATCCCAACTCCATTACGATTGAACGGGTTAACTGATTTGGATCACATTTTGCAAGAAATAAGTCTGTAGCCTGGATTATAATATAGGATAGTTTTTATCGCTGGTCCACGCAGACGAAGTCACGAGTGGAAGCTAGTTTCAAATATTCTTTTAACAGTGTACATTTAATTTCAAAATTCCATTCACATTTCGCGTGGATTTAAGCACATTTGACATGCATCGATTTTTTTTTCCAATAGTGAGAAACCAAACTAGGTCTCGCTGGAGTGTCAAACTTAGACCTTATTCCGTTGAGATAAGGTTCCCGTGGTCAGTATAACCCGACCAAGCGATGAAATAAGTGGCTCGGGAGAAAAGCTGTACATTACGTGTCTATTTAACTTGGCCGGTTATTACCTAAACATCTAAATAAGTGAATTATTGCGTTCCACACATTTAAATTCCTAAGTCGATGATATCGATATTAGGTTTCGAGGTATAGGTAATCAAAAATAAATTGGTCAAGTGTGAAGTAGAGAGTCGTAGAAGGTTCAGTGACTGAAATGTATAGTGAAATAAATTCACTTAAATTCACGTAGGTAATCAACATGGTAACTTCGTTCAGTTCATAATCGTTTTGAAAAATGCTAACATATATCTTACTAACCAATAAAATAATCAATAATGATGTATTTCTTGAAAAAGCAACGCAAGAGGTTATATAATCACAAAACGCACCTTCATATGAAACGATCGCTCGCTCGAGGATCCAGGGGCCGTAGACAAGGTTACAATCGACAATCGCTAACGCCAATAGAAAACGAATAAAATGTATGGGAATGACAGTGTTTCGTCGGCATCTGTCATTCCCATACATTTTATTATTTTCTATTGGCGTTACCGATTGTCGATTGTAACCTTGTCTACGGCCCCAGGGGCCGATCGGATCGATCGGGATCGATGATCTGCTAGCGTTTTCTCTCACTAACAAACAACATTGAAACGGTTTTAGCTTCGAATTTTTTACACTAGTTGTAAGCGTCCATAGCCTACCACCGTCGTACTTGAATGAGCGAACGAAGCTCTCCGTTTTTGCTTTGGCATAAATTATTTCGTAAGTCCGGATGTCCCGCTGTCCGGCTATCCGGCTGCTTTCCTCTAAAGGTCGCTGCACACCCATCGCTTCTTAACACTTTCACTGAGGAACCCACTCGGCGGACGCCTACGCCGTAGTCGCTTTCCGCTACACACGAGGAAAACCACGGTCGGCTATACGAGCGTAGCGCGAAGCGATTCTTGGCAGTCAATGTGTAACCGATACCCGTCAAAATTTATGAGCAGGTTCGAAATTTAAATGGACTTTTTTGCCGTCAGTTTATGGAAAAAAAACACTTGAAAAGAACACTAGTTCTGCAGCCCACAGAGTAAGTAAAAGTTTTGTTTTACGGAACCCAAAAACCAAAACATGCTTAGGTATAGAAACATGGTGAATGTTCGGCTCGGAGATAGTAAACAAGTGCCACGAGTCATGTTTCGCGCTGACGCGGCGTGGGAACGGGACCAACTTAAATAATACCCGATTTAGCGGAATATGAGCACTGTATTAGGTAAAATCTCAGTGCTGTTCAGGTTTCGTGGTCTAATTCCAGAGGGTCTACAGCGTTTTTTGAAAAAATGCCACTGTGGAGTCACTCCAAATCCGACGAGTTCATGCATACATAAAACATCTAAACAACTCTCATAGGTTGTCGATTCCTGAAGATCAACTTTACTTTTTTAACCCCCGACGCAAAGGGGTGTTATAAGTTTAACGTGTGTGTGTATCTGTGTGTCTGTGTATCTGTTTGTGGTATCGTAGCTTCCAAATGGATGGACCGATTTGAATGTGGTTTTGTGTCATAGATAATATTATCCCGAGTGTTCTTTGGCATGTTTCATGAAAATCTGTTCAGCCGTATTTGAAATATTGGACTTTGAAATTAAAATGTCGGGGGGTTTTCAACTTTTCTAAGTTGTAGTTATTATTAAAATATTTTTTTCTTTTAATGTAATATTTATAGTATAATATTTTATTTGTAATATTTATTTCCCCATGTGGTGTCGGGTTAGAATTTCACCACCCCCTTTCTTCCCGTGGGTGTCGTAAAAGTCGACTAAGGGAGCAGGGTTAAAGTCTGTTGTGGGCGATGGGCTAGCAACCTGTCACTGCAATATCACATTTTGTCAATCTTTTTTATACCCACATTTATGCTCTGCCTACCCCTTTTAGGGATAAAGGCGTGAGCGTATGTATGTATGTATTTATATTATATTATGAACAAACTAGCTTCTGCCCGCGACTCCGTCCGCGTGGAAATCATTTATATCGCAGCTCCGTACAAACTTTTACCCCCCATTTCACCCCCCTTAGGGGATGATTTCGGCGATAAAAACTATCCTATGTCACTCTCCATCCCTTCAACTATTTCTACTTTAAAAATCACGCCAATTCGGCTCTCCGTTTTGCCGTGAAAGACGGACAAACAAACAAACACACACATACACTTTCGCATTTATAATATTAGTATGGATGAGTATGAGCAGTAAATTGTTACAATTGGGAAACAGTTGCATTTACTTACTTCTTTTTTTATAAGTAATGGGTTTTTTTATAATAATGACAATGTTATTTTTTCTGTTATTAAAACTGTAATAGTTAGTGTTTATAATGGTTGTAAAACTACACATGTTTACTTTAATTTACAGAGTTAATGCTGGTGATAGTACAGTCGACTACAAAGAGATCGGTACGCTCAATTTTACAATAATATGTACAAACGACCTTAATGTTATTATAATAGGCATTAAAGTGGTTTATTTTATACGTATCCCGCGTCACCCGCGTGGTGTCGGGTTAGAATAGCACCACCCCCTTTCTTCATGTGGGTGAACAAAGAGTCGACTAAGGGAACAGGGTTAAAGTGTGTTGTGGGCGATGGGCTAGCAACCTGTCACTGCGATATCACATTTTGTCGATCTTTTTATACCCACATTTTTGCTAAAAGTGGTACTGGAACACGGGTTTCATGTGCTCTGCCTACCCCTTTTAGGGATAAAGGCGTCAATGTATGTATGGGTATACCTATGTATGTTATACGTATTTTTGTAACTTTGCCGGTATCTTTCGCGTTGTAGTCGACTGTACATAAATAAAATAAAGCACATTGTCGTCCCGTCAGCTGTCTACGCTATGGGAAATAGGATTCTATTTCGCATCCATACAAATCACGCTGTATCGGAAATAATACTTTTGTACCATTTATTCTAATTGAAACTGTCTAGAGTTAATTGAAATTTATGTTTTCAGTTTGACTTACAGGACATTAAACAAAGTTCAGATGATATTTTCAGTTTTAACACTAAACCTTTGCCACGCAAGTGATTTTCAACAGACTTATAAAATAGAGGATGTTCTCAATTCGTCGGTTTTTTTAAATGTAGACTAAACATCCGAGTACTCGACGCTGTTCTAGTATATGGCATGGGTAGGTACTCTATGTCAAAGGAATATGGGTTAAATTCGAACAAAGAGGATTATTCATCATTAGAATTTAAGCTATGTCACTTTGACATAGACTGCCCATGCCATATACTAGTACATCGTCGAGCACTCGGACATTTACCTTTTATTCCTTTACTCAAAGATGCCTGCACTCATTTGTATTTTTTTTCTGTTAGAAAGGATATTCTTCCCAGATTGTCCCATGGCCATCAAATCAGGATCTGAACTGAAACTAAGCATTTGTACTACTTATAACAGGTATTGGACGCGATATACATACCTACCGACATTAATACATTTTAAACAATACAAAAAAAAATCGAAACAAAACCTTATAAACAAAAAAATATATTTAAACAGAGGTTCTGTGAGCTGTAGAAATTGCGGGCCTACATTTTTTTTATCAATTTCTTTTCATAAAAAAAATATCGATATGAAACTGCTCGCAAAATTTCACGGGACTCGTTTCAGAAATGCGACCTGTGGGGAAGAACAGTCAGATCGCCGGGCATACGAAAATACTTAGGCCGAAGCTAAAACGCTCACTCGTTCAAACAAGAATATCTAAAAAGATTATGCACGTCTTCTATTCGCAACCGTTCGCAGCTCAGCGGTGTGAATATCAAAAATGTCCGCCACGCAAAGCCTATCGCCGAATCGCAGACACAACAACGGCGAGACGCAGGAAGTAGCGACAGCAACGACAGCGAAACACGAATGTATAAATTATTTCAGTTGGCGGAATTGCATCAAAGTACTATATCAAGTCCCGGCCACAGAACTATATCAAGATAGAAGGAAAGAGCTCGTCGATTACTATGGGAACCGAGCGTGTAACATTTTGCGTAGGTTACTTTGACGTCACGAGCGTGACGGGAAACTTATATTTCTATGGTCCCGGCCGATTTCGTCCACAGCGCGTTCAAGTATGCTGTCGACGGTCATGTGCTCGCATGTGACTTATGTAGCCAATCTTCTTCGTGAAGGTCCTCGCACATTGCCGGCATGTGAGACACCGTTGACATAATTATAATTTATTGCCGCAGGTGGTCTGGTGGCGCTTTCAATGCATCGCGTTTCGAGTCTGGCTCAGAGCGCCGCTCGGTTCCAAAATCAAATACTTTTGATTGTCTGTCGCCACTCCTGCCTTTTGGCAACCTCCTCCTTGTTCGAACATTCCAATTCGAATGACAGCTTATAAAAAGTCAGGCACATTATAATTAATCGCAACCATATTTTGAGAGGACTGAAAGTAGCAGCCATTGAACGAAAGTAAGAATTTAATTTTTTTTTAAGATTATGAACCTCAATTTAGGTATAATTTTAATTTTCCCATTAGGTACGTTACCAATTTTTTCTTATACAATTTATGTTGTTCTTTCGTATTAGGCAGTTTAAGGATAACACAATCTCAAGTATCAAAAATAGTAATTAAGTTGGGTTTAAGTATACTTTGGATGACATTTCGATATTATGGTACAATCGAGCAGATCTGATGATGGAGACAGAAGGTGGCTATACAGTGACTTAACAGACGTAACCCCGTTGTGTCTGGGCCACAGAACACCTCCACTAGAAGCCTAAAGTTTCTCAGTTTGTTCGCGACTCGAGTCACCAAGCGTTGGTGTTGTTGCGCTTATTTAATCCGCGGTCGCCCGCCTTTCCGTTCAGTTGCGTCCATGTTAACGACCTGTGCGGAGTGTGCATGACTCTCACAAAAAAAAACTAAATAATAGGATTTTCGCGGCTAATTATGGGCTTTTGTAGTGTGTGGTGGTGCGGAAAATCGTCAAAGACTTCTAATTACAAAAAAGATGGAATTTCATTCCACAGTTGAGTCAAATTCAATATTTCATTGAAAATATTTATAGCCAGCGGAGGCCATTTTATACTGGCCGGTGCGAATACTGAGGTACAGACACACTATGTCTGTCACTTTTCATCACTTTGAAAATGCAATATGCTATTCCTTTCTTACGAAAACACGTCACGACTAGTGATGTCCCGATGATGCTATGATGGTCAATCGACAAACCACGTGCTTTCGTTCGTACCGATTTGAAGAAATATAACAAAAATACAGATTTCTCGTTTATTTTGGTTTGAGCAGTTATTCTGTAGATTAGAACTTAAATTAAGTTTTATTTATTGTTCGTTATTTAAAGTAAATAGTGTAATATATAATAAGTATTAGTAGTACTAGTAGTAGTAGTTACTTTACTGTTTTAGTAACTTTTTAGAATGCTCTTGGTGAACAGTTGCGTCTAGGTTTCAGGATGGGCCTGATGATAAACTTTGGGAAAGTGCGAGGGTACTCGTAGTTGGTTTGAGATAGATATAGGTTGTGCGGGCATTTTAGAATCCTCTCGGGGAGCAGTTGGGTCCAGTGCCACAATATGGGCCTGATGATGAACTTCGAGAAAGTGCGAGGGAACTCGGAGTTGATTTTAGACAGACATAGATTGTATGGGCTTTTTAGAATCCTTTCGCTGAGCAGTTAGGTCTAGTGCCACAAGATGTGCCTGATGATGAACTTCGAGAAAGTGTGAGGGAATTAGGAGTTGGTTTGAGATAGATATAGGTTGTGCGGGCTTTTTAGAATCGTCTCGGTGAGCAGTTGGGTCCAGTGCCACAAGATGAGCCTGATGATGAACTTCGAGAAAGTGCGAGGGAACTCGGAGTTGGTGTGAGATAGATATACGTTGTGCGGGCTTCTTAGAATCCTCTCAGTGAGCAGTTGGGTCCAATGTCACAAGATGGGCCTGATGATGAACTTCGAGAAAGTGCGAGGGAACTCAGAGTTGGTGTGAGATAGATATACGTTGTGCGGGCTTCTTAGAATCCTCTCAGTGGGCAGTTGTGTCCAGTGTCACAAGATGGGCCTGATGATTAACTTCGAGAAAGTGCGAGGGAACTCGGAGTTGGTGTGAGATACGTCACCATCCTAAATAGCCGAATGCCTTTTTCGTGTTTTGTTTGTTTTATTTTAAAATGAGAACAATAAATACAACTTTTAAAGGAATAATGAGACTTTACTTATTATCAAACTGCTCCAAAACTTTCCATAAAAAAGACTGAAGTATTTGTAGTTTAATCTTTAGAACCAAAATTACAAACATTAGGCTTCTAGTGGAGGTGTTCTGTGTGTCTGGGCTCATTAGAATTGCCTCAACGAGTAGTTGAGGACGGTATACACGTATACAAAAATGTACATTTGGTAATAAAAGCTTGTACCAAAAATTATATTTTTGACACAAACTTATTTATTTGTAAAATCGGTAGAATTTCACCGTCCTGTTTTGCGCACGCTCCCGACGGAAGGCGTCGCTGTCGAATCTGCCAGATTACGCGGCCGAACCGAGCCGGTACTTTCTGCCGATTTGGCTTCACCGCTTCAACGGTATCTAACACCTGTGGGTACTTACGATTCAAACATCCTATCCTAATTCCTACAATGCAACTGTAGCTGAGTGTTAAGGCACGCGGCGTTAAATGTGGATTTCGTGGGTTCAGTATTGCTTTTAGGGTTTTTAAAAATGAAACATCATTAGATATTTAACAATAGCCTTTCAGGCTCCTTAGCCATGTTATTTCCAACCAGTATTTGGAGAAAGAATAAAATAATCAAAATGACAGTGGGCGTCTTCATTGCACATAGAACCGATGGCCGTTGGGGCGGAAAGATCCTCCAGTGGCGACCACGTACCGGAAGGCGCAGCGTGGGTAGGCACCCCCCACAACCACAAGGCGGACTGATGACCTGGCCTGGTAATGGTCGCGGGAGTCCGCTGGATGCGGGTGGCGCAGGACCGGTTATTGTGGCAGTCTTTGGGGGAGGCCTATAGCCAGCAGTGGACGCTTTCGGCTGATATGATGACTCATAATGCACCTTTAAGTTTGATATGAGTCTGTGAAAATGTAGACATGCTTAGGTACTAATAAAAGTTTTTAGGGTAAAACCGGGTGCTTACCCGGTTTTACGAGCTTACGAGTAAGGTGATACTCAAAACGTTCAAGAGAAACCTCTCGTTATTTTTTTAATGTAGACGACCCGTTTATGAAGCGAGCTCCTACTTACGAAGCTGATGACGGTTTCGGGTTCGAAACCCGGCATGGAATATGGAGCCTACTTGACCGTAGAAAATACTGAAGGCTATTGTTCCTAGCTCTTTTCCAACAAAACTAAGCGTTTTGGCGTTTTATAAAAAGTTAGACTGTGAGTCAACACCGGTATTTTATCGACATTCATAGCTGTAATTTCTTATATGCCATTAAATTTAACAATAAATACCATTGACCATGAATAATTCAACATGTTACTCGACTTTAACATTGCCAAAACTAGAAAACACGACGGAAAAAATCAAAACAATTCTACCTTCATTAAAGACTGAGAAATGCACTTTCAAAATCGCCATCAAAAAAGAATCTAGAGCAGTAAACTCCCCCGTTTCGTCCATTTTGGGCAACTCACTCAAGCCCTTCGCGCGGAAAATTGCACTATCCGTAATTATGCAGAATTTCGAGGGAAATTCGCGGAAAATGTGGAGGGTCCTTGGACTGGGTAATTATTCCTTGGTAGACGTAAGTATAGCATGGGTCAAGTATTAGGCATACATGGTATTAGGCGGAGTCAAATAAGCATTTATGAAACATCAATATTAATATTTGTCATGTTTATCTATACTTATTCAAAAAGTTGTTAAGTACGCTTTTTCATGTTTATATACAGATATGTTTCATAAAAATGGAAAATATAGGTCTAGATCAAGAAAGGAAATTGTAAAAATATTTTTGTACGACCGTTTGTTTCATAGTTAAATAAATAAAATAAAATAAAAAATCATATCCACTCTGATAGTAGGTATAAGTGACTACCTGCCCGGCCCGGCTTCGCAAGGATTACCCGTTTTCCCGTAGGAATTAAGCATTTTCCCGCGGTAAAAAGTAGCGTATGTTTAACAGGGTTAATGTCGGATTTGTTGGTAAAACAATTTTTCAAATCGTCCCAGTAGTTTCATACAAATAAACAAACAAACAATCAAATGTTTCCTCTTTATAATATTAGTGTAGATAGTGTAGATGTAGATTAAGTACGCTTCGGCATCAGAGTTTAGGTCACGCACACAACAGTATGTATAATGACAGACGGATTTAAAAATGAAGTGTTATTTTTACCGATAGCAAGTTCAACAGCAAACTGTAAGATTGATTAAAGGGTTTCAGTTTGTTTTTTTTCTGAAAAAAAATATCAAAGTAAAGTGTCATAATATTAATTAACATTATGACACTTTATTTAAATATTTTTAATACTAACGAGATAATTTACGTAGCATTCCGTTAATAACTGTTTTACTTTAATATTACATGAAAACTGTGCTTAATGTATTTACAAACTAGATTGTTTTAATGTAAAAAGTAAGCGTATAGAGTAGTTCAAGTAACTGTATGTATCACAATATAACTGTCAACCATCCAAACATCTCATTTCAAATTTGCAAAAACAAATTTACCTTTGCGGCTCGAAAACTCCATTTTATAGAAAAATAGAACTAAAAACAAAGGACTACTGAAAAGCCACGTCAAGACTATCGTCTGGAAAACTGTAAAACGTAAGTTTGCATTCGCCGAAAGCGTTCTGAATTCAAACAATGGGTCGTGTGTCCTTCTCCGGAATTGGCGCGGAAATTTTTGTTATCTTTTCGTGTTCCCCGAACGGATTTTAAATTGAGAACACAAATGCGTGGCCGTTAAAATGGCGCTGCATTTTTATCGTCCGGCATATATATTTTAACAAAAGTGAGGTTATGGAATACGATTTGTCTTCTTTAACAAATTACGGTTACAATCGTATGAACTCACGTCACGTAATTTGGTAATTAGGTATATGTATGCGAATAAGACCCTGAAACGCACGAGTGAAATAGTTGAACGTCTAAAAAAGTCGTATGATACGTAGGTTCTGAATGTTCTTTTACTATCAAAGTTAATATCTAGCAAAGAGAATGTCATTGATTACATTGTTTGAAATAATAAAATCCCAGTGACATTAATCGTAACGTGAATTTACACTTAACAACCCACGATTTCTCCGTAGCCCACAAATTTCACCCGGACCATAACGAGTTAAACTTGTCGCATGCAACTTGATTTGAGATTCGAATTATGTACTGTGTCAGACAAATCGAATGCTTACAGGCTACATTAACAATAACGCATTACGTATTCCATAGGATTACTCAAATGTAACTAATTTAAGAGGTTGTTATTTACTGTACACATTTTTTTTGCGGGGTATATTATTAATAACATAGAATTTTAATTGAACGTTTGAAACAAACGACTTTTTCTTACCTCGTGTTTCATACAGCGCTAACAGGATACACGCCTGTCAAAGGACGAATGGTTTTTTTGTGAGATTTAGCTGCTACGGACGTACGGACTACGGCGTAGCGCTACGGGCGTGTCTTACCCAGTGTTTTTTTATCAATTTCAGTGCGACGAACCCGCTAGGTGCTCGCCGCTCGTAGGCGCTTTCCTCTACAAACAGTTTTTCTCATGGCGTCGCCTACGAGAGTAGCGATACGCTCGTAGCCGATGCCATGGCATTCCCGCTAAGTAGAGGAAAGCGCCTGCTAGGCGGGTTCCTAGCAGTGAAAGTGCTAATTGCGTAATATTTGATTATCACTTACGTGTTGTTTTTACCCTTTGACTGTTCAGTACGTGACATAGCGTAACTAAAAAAGCTAGTCCAAAATATACTCAATAAAGTTGAGTTACGTAATAGGTCAGTAAGTTTATAAATGATTATCAATATTTTTCTATTACTAGTTTAGTTAATCAACATCCGACATTATTTTCACTATGCTCATCATATTAAACGATGCGATACCTACTTATAGCTGCAAAAAAACCTTCCGTTTACATCCATCAATTCTCAGTTTGCAATCGCTCAGTTGTGCGCCAGCTTTTCTTCGAGTATGCTACTCACCCAGATCCGTATCAGATTCCTTATCCAGGAATGACTCAGGTTCCTCTCAATGTTATCTATCACTCATCATATTTTTTCTGCGATCACTTTCAATTCGATAAATATTTAATAAAATAGTCTTTATTGACAGATCAATAGGGAAAAAGTCAAGCTACATTAATAATGCCAAGAATAGAACTCGAAGCGTGATTTCTTTTACGTTTCGAGATACAACAGAAGGCTTTTGCTGTCCAATTCAACTTAATTAAACAGCGTTACACTGAAGAACGAATATTATGTAAAATTTTGTTTATGCTCATAAACAGCGCCAAATCTGTTTGACTCCAGTATCCTACTTTATTTTTTTACGGACCTAAAATTAATGCTTGACGGAAAGGTAAAAATTTCAGACGGTCAGTTATCCTACCTATCCTCGTAAAAGCGCCGTCTTAGGTGCCCCGCATCGAATTGCCAACATAATCGGCAGGTGATAAGCGCGCATTGTTTTATAATACGTTTCAATTTGCGTTGTCCGAACGTGACCGATGGGTTTTTAAAAATAGAACGCAGTTTTTGTTCGTCAAAATTTGAAATTCGAATGGTTTTATTGAATTTCTTGACGACCAAGCAATGTCTAATTGGCTTAATTAAAGAAGATATCATGTAGTTAATAAATGTATAACCGGTATTATATTATTGTTATTACTTAGCACGTTCATGTATGATTAACATGATCGATGACCAACAGCTAATCTCAGACGAGTCCGTGTAAGTGTGAATTTCCATATCCACCAGGGTTGTGCGAAGATGTATTTTCATATATTTGACACCTATGCTATATATGTATATACCTATATGCCGCCGAAATGCGGGGTCTGGGCAACGACTAAGGGAAGCGACTGCCGGGTCGCGGCAGCCTCTTGCCGACGCTTACCTTTAGGGTGGGTTGCACGAAACCGTCTGTAATTTGAAAACGGTGTTCATTAAAATCTGAATGTATGGAAAGTTTTACAAGTTTCTATGGAAATATAGAGTAGTCTGTTGATAATCGTAATTTGTTGCAACCCACCCTTAGTCTAATGTCCGAGTGCGTAATTACTTAAGTTCAAAATAAAAATAAGTGAAGAAAGTCACTACCAAACTTAACCTTTGGTTCCATGCTTATCGAACCTACAATTATTATAAACTAGTATTTTCTTTTGAATGTGCTATTGAGTGTCCTACTGTTGGGCCCATGACCTCATCGCATCCCAGCTTTTCCGTCCAATTAATGAGGAATAGATAAGTCCAGGTCGTCCCGCCATCTCCGTCTAGGTCGGCCCCGTCTGCGTCGCCCGTCATGTGGCACCCACTTGGTAGCTATATTAGCCCACCTGTCTGCACGTCTATCATGGGCCGGCCGCGAAAAACTCTCGTTTTTTCTCGCACTATACCTCTTATTCAACGTGTTCTAATAAGAGAGAGACGGATAGTGCGAGAAAAATCAAGTCACACTTGAGCCTAGCAGTTTTTGCACCCACTTCAGCTAGGTATGCGAGTTTTGGAGCGAAGTGTAGTATTTCCGACCCTGGCTACTACGAGTGACCATGTTTGCGCACCGTAGGTTAGGACAGGCGCAATACACATGTCAACGAGTTTCCGCTTTAGTGATAGAGGAAGGTTGCTCTTCATTAGCTCCTTCATGGATCAGCAGCTCTTCCAGGCGTTCGACTAGGGAGCCAATAAGGGTCTCCCCACACCTATCGACGCGGAATCGGCTTTCGCCGAGTCGTTTGTACCACATTCCTCGTGTTTTGTTCGTAATCCCGTCGATGGACGACGCTTTGCGTCGGCCGAACTGGTTGACGTCTTTTTCGCTCTTGTTGTGTGGACATAAACAGTTTTTTCATCGGCTGACGCCGATTCCGCGACGATAGATGTGGGAAGACCCTATTGCACGGCCCAATAATGTACAGCCTGATAATCCACGTCCACTTTTTGTGGACTCGGATTGTTGGGTCGGGCATATCAGCCCGGACAAAAGTGGCTACCAATTATAATATCGCCCCGGACTAAGTTTGCTCCGGGCGATAATATACGGCCCAATAATGTACAGCCTGTTCATCCCCGTCCACTTTATTGGGTCGTGCATTATCAGGGCGGACAAAAATGGCTTGTCATAAGCGAACTCTATCTTAGGTTAGGTTAGGGTTCAATTGTGTGACTTGTGTCCCTCAGATCATAAATGGACACCCCGCGCAGCGGGGTGGCGTCAACTCCCTGGAGATTATTAGTACGCACAGATAATATACAGCCCGATAGTCCGAAGCCACGCCCACAGGGACTCGGATTATTGGGCCGTGCATTATCAGCCCGGACAAAAGTCGCTTCCAATTATTGCCCCGGCTCATGTTTGCTCAGGGCGATAATGCACGGCCCAATAATGTACAGCCTGTTAATTCGCGTCCATGTACAGTATGGACGCAGATTATTGGGCTGTACATTATTTTGGCCGTGCATTATCATGGCTATACAGTTCGACTTCCTTGTCTTGCCTGTTACTGAAAGAGATAGCTGGCGCTAGTGATACTCGTCGACATAATGTTTAACATGCCCGTCTACCTCGACCCTACGTTTCGTGCTATTGGCCTGCACGTCTACCATGGGACGGCCGCGACATACTCAATTTTTCTCGCACTGAATATACCTCTTGTTCTAAGTGTTCTCCTAAGAGAGACGTCTCTCTCTTAGGAGAACGCACTATCCGTCGATAGTGCGATAAAAATCGAGAGAGCTCGCGCGCCGTCGCTCGATAGCCGTGCTGTTATATGTTCTCCATTTATATTGTACACAAGCAATGGGCTGACGTCTTAAATCCTCATTTCAGGTAACCGGTCGGTGCAAGGCAATCGACAATTTTGAAGTTCACTTTTAATTTAAATGTTCCGCAATTTCGTAAATATTGAATTAAGATAAAAAATCCAATACGGGAGTTGATTCGTGATTATTGATAATTGTCATTATCTTTTGTAAAGTAATAGTAATAAGTAGATAAGTAGATTTTAGCTTCGAGTCGCCTGGGGACGAAGATAGTTTTTAGAGTCTGGCAAACGAAAGTTGAACCCACTAAACTGAATTACGCGGCAACACTAAACGTCATACGCATACATTTTGATCAACAGTGTTGCCGCGTAATTGAGTTTAGTGGGTTCAACTTTCGTTTGCCAGACTCTAAAAGCATTACACAAGGTGGATTTCTGCAAAAAATATGTACCTACTAGCTGCCAGGGTATCTTACTACAGAAGTAGGTGGTAGTAGGTAGTAATGACATCCTCTCTATAATATAAAATTAAACATGTAAGTATAGACGTATCTATCTATACGTACAGGTCGATTCAAGAGAACTCGCACGGAAAGTATATGAAAATGACATTATTTCATAGACAGAACGAGCCAGCTCTTGTGAATCGACCTAGCATTTAAAACCTGTGTAGCTACCGTTTTTTGTATGGATTCAAAATTACAAGCAATTTACTCACAATCCCTAAATACGTATTAAAACCTGCATTTACGTCGAAACATAGCCCATTGTTACAGCCGGCTAATTAATAGGAAACATGAATAGACCAGATTTCAAAGCGGAGTGCGTCAACCTAAGAAAAAGACATTCGTACTGCGTACCAGTCCGCCATTAAAGAAATAATAGCATCCGTGAGAACAACGCACGAGTACTTAAAACGACAAAACATCAGGCGAATTCAATGTAAGACCAAGACCTTCTATTACAGCGTAAGAAAATGACAACCTACTCTAGCATTTAAAACCGTTATCTACAATAACCTAGGCCATTCAAATGTAAACCTAAATGCAATCGAAATAGAAGCGTCTTTAAGCGCACGGTTAGCAAATGTCAAACCTTAACCTCAAAATTGTGACGCCATATTAGATATCTTCGGAGCGCTTCGGCGGGGTCCGTTAGCGCTCGCCGGCCAGCGTAAAATGATCTGTTACTATCCTTTATTGAAACTACCAGTGACCTTAGCGGATACAGGTCAAGTTGAAATGGTTAGTAGACGGGGCCTATCGCGGTATACATTTTTAAAAGGTCTTAAGTGACACCGGTTTGAAAGGAACTAGTGTTGTTTCGGTATTGAGCGCGGTATCATTGGATACACCTTGCGTGCGCTGTTGGCTACCGAAACTCGTTTGACTAGTACAAATTTGAATTGATAATTTTAGTATTTTCTTGTATTAAACTGAAGCTGTGCATTATGAATATTAATTAATTGAATTGTAAGCATCATAGACAAACGACAAAGATTATTATTTAATTTAGGGGTTACCTACGCACCATTTCGTTATCTTGAGACACTAATGGTGACTGGTGGACTATTTACTATTTAGGTACTAGTACCACACTCAGTTAGCAATATATACATAGGTACGAGTAGAGTTAGGTAACGATATATTTCTACTACTTAATAATGAGCAGCTGTTGATTAGGTACTATTAATTAGTACCACCTACATACTCATGTATTTACTTTATTCGTAGTGGCAGTTCAGCGAGTGCTCTGTGGCTGTGCGCGACGTTGTTAAAAAGGCATTTGAAAGTTCAACTGTCATTGCTGATAATAATCGCGCAGGAAAACGGCTCAACCGATTTGGATGAAATTTTGCACGAAGATAGTTTATAGCCTGGATTGAAAAAATGATAGTTCTCATCCCGGGCAAACGCAGACGAAGTCGCAGGCAGAAGCTAGTGTATAATAAAACACGGGACAGTGATACTTGTTTGATTCCAAACTGACCTCCCCAATCCTGGCTGCTCCAAGGTCCTGGCGATTAAAACCTATCGAATTATATCGCAGCGTGGGTAGGCCTCCACAAGGTGGGCTGATGACCTGGTAAAGGTCGTGGGAATCCGCTTGACGCGGTTGGCGCAGGACCGGGCATTGTGACACTCTTTGAGGAGGCCTATGCCCAGGCGTGGACGTCTTTCGGCTGATATGCTGATAATAATGAATATTTCGAAACTGAGCGACAAATGCAACGATTACATTTTCGGGGGGAAATGTATAGGTACCGCAGACATAATGCGTAATATTAAATTCTTTTATCCTTCCGCATCGTCATTAAATACCATTTTCGAATATCACCATTGCTGAAATCATTTCAAAACATTACCTGTTGCACATTACAAACAACTTGGTTGAAATCTTTTATGTCATAGCTCGATTATTTAATAAGGATAATAAACAAATCAATTTAGTTGTAGTATTTACCCCGTGATTTCAACTTCTCTTCAACCCTTCTCCCTTCTCTTCTTGAGGTATGATTTTTCGGGATAAAAGTATCCTGTTTTAATATAAGTTATAAAATCTCTCAGAGTCTTACCTACAGACTTTCCCCCTTTATGGATCCACAAGGCAACTAACATTTTAACGGACGTGCGTTCGCTTCAGCTATCATTATTTTTAAACCGGATCAACGAAATGTGACATTAGGCGTTCATTTCAATACAATAACAGCTGAATGCGTGCCTAGCGAACGTTTGTTTAAAATTACGCAATGACCCTGCAAATTACATTTTTTAGGGTTCTGCAGTCAACAAGGAACCCTTATAGCTCTATATTTCTATTTTATTTTTACTGTCTGGTGAACAATAAAGAATATTTGTATTGTATAGTTTCGCCATGTCCGTCTGGCCATCCGTCTGCCCGTCCGTCCGTCGATCCAGAGATGGGCATTCATCGATTATTTTTTTAATCAACTAATTAATCGGTTAAACAATAAATCCTCACACAGTTCGATTCACGATTGATCAATCGTCATTTTAATCGTCTAAATATCACGATTAAATGTCGAAAAAAAATTGGAACACAGCACGTTACATAAATTCAATAAGTCTTGTTATGTATTGTACACATGGAAATCATTCTAGTAGGTATGCTGTGTGATATAAACTGGTTCCAGTAACACAAGAGGGTGTTTACAGTGCAGTGGGTAGGTACTCTAAGGATCTCATAGATAAAGGTTTAAGGCTTATATGAAGCCCAAGTAGAAAATAAGAAAGAGAAACATGTATGAAAGAGCGAGAGCCCGTATTCATTCCTGATATCAATCGAGAGAAAATTAATGTAATTAATCAATCAATTAAAGATTTAGTCGCTCATATTCAATCGATGATTAATTAAATCGTGACTAATTACTCAAACTCTTACGACTACGATTGATCAATCGTCATTTTTAATCGATAGTCGCGATTAAGTAGATTAATCTTGACGACCGGTTAGCCTAGTGTGTAGTGACGCTGCCTACGAAGCTGGAGGTCCTGGGTTCGAATCCCGGTAAGGGCAAATATTTGTGTGATGAGCACGAATATTTGTTTCTGAGTCATGGATGTTTTCTATTTATTTAAGTATTTATATCTATTATATCATCATCATCATCATCATCATATCAGCCGATAGACGTCCACTGCTGGACATAGGCCTCCCCCAAAGAGTGCCAAAGTGACCGATCCCGCGCCACCCGCATCCAGCGGACTCCCGCAACCTTTACCAGGTCACCAGTCCACCTTGTCGGGGGCCTACCCACGCTGCGCCTTCCGGTACGTGGTCGCCACTCGAGAACCTTTCCGCCCCAACGGCCATCGGTTCTACGTGCTATGTGCCCCGCCCACTGCCACTTAAGTTTAGCGATCCGGAGGGCTATATCGGTTACCTTGGTTCTGCTGCGGATATCCTCATTTCTTATGCGGTCACGCAGAGAAACTCCCAACACTTCGTTATTCTACGTCTATTATATATATATATATATATATATATATATATATATATATATCGTCGTCTAGTACCTACAACACAAGCCTTACTGAGCTTACTATGGGACTAGATCGATTTGTGTAAGATTGTCCCCTTATATTAATTTCGTTAACCGTTAGTCGATTACATTTTGGCCATCACTCTGTCCGTCCGTCTTCGGGTTAGATCAGTAACCATTACTACTAGAAAACTGTAATTCGGCATGGGTATAAAAATTTGACCCCCCCCCCCCCCCCTCCATATCATCATCCTGAATCATCTAGACCCCGCCTAATAAAATGACTATCGACATCCAATAGCCAGACCCCCCCTATTTTGAAATTACGTAATTTATGGACAAGACCTAAATAAATATTATATCTTACCACTTTGTTTTGGGGAGTGGCTTTACACCGTTGGGGTTATTCTTTAAAATAATATATGTGTTGTACTGAAAATAATGAATAACATAATGCTATAAAATGGAATTAATTGCCAGTCATGTAAATGACAATTTGAATTGATTTGTAATAAATTGTTTACTTAGTTTGTTACATCACTATAAAGACTTAAAAATGTTCATTATGCCCATATGTAGGTATTGTACCAAAGCTCAATCAGGTTAAGCATATTGCAATACCCAAAATGGGGGCATGTTGATACTGTTCACTCCATTTAACACCTTTTAAAAGACATGTAAGCAATCAAATAACTATAATAAACCTATGTATTTTTAAAGTTAAATGTAGGTATATTTATAAATTTGTAGTCTATCCACAAACTCATAATAGCTAACCCCTCAAATATCTTTTAGTCATTATAATGATTGCAAACCCCATAAAACGAAAACCGGTTTCTACACCATGTATAAAAATTCTAGTTTCTCATTCATCCAAACCCACCGCCACTCAAAAAGCGACTCTAACACACTCATTTAACGCTCAAATTAAATAGCTGTGTAAACAATTTTCTCATTCGTTCTTCGAAATTCAAAAATGACCAGGCGGACCTAATGACCGTTAACTATGGAACTGGTTCTAACGCGGCGGGCGTAGACAAAAAACGTCAGCCATCTTGGATCTCGGGTGTGATGACATGAGAAACTTAATTTCATAGCTTGGAGCTGTGTTGATCTATATTTAAGTTTAACTTTGAAACGGAAACGAAATCGTAATAGTATATTACGTAACTAGGGCGGTGAATTCTTGAATGCCCCAGATCGCAGGTGTTTGTGGCCCGAACCGAAGGTGAGGACCATAAATATGCGCTCTGGGGCTTTACGAATTACCGCCCGTGTTGCGTACAAAATTTTACGTCTTCACCTGGCCACAATGCGAGCTTTCCCGTACGCGCAGCGTGCAGTAAAACTCGCATTATGGCCAGGTGTGACGTAATAGTACATTGTGATACAAGTGAGGTAGGTTGATAATTACATCAGAGGCGAAATTGTTCACGCGAACCGCAGGTGAGCGTGATAAGGAAGCCGAGGATGTAATTATCAAAGCTCACGCGTATCATACGACGTTTTTCAACACATTTTGCGAGGAAAAAATCATTTTCATAAGATGAAAATGTTATAGGCCTGCCAAATTATTTACTTTACATTAAGCAAATCATTACGATGACAACAGGTTTTTACTCACAATTGCACATCGCCAAGAATTTCCAGAAGCGTCCATTCTATTTATCACTTTTCTAGTCACCACGAGTCAACATTTTTGATAATAACCAAACACGTATAAACAAATTTTACAAATATTTGTGAAATAAATAACCTATCAAAATATAACCTATATTGGCACCCAACAGTTTTTTTTTCGTGAAGTTTGCGCAGTGTGGGCACAGAAATCTCTAAGCAGCCAATACAAAATAAAATTATATTTTCATTTTAATATGTTATCTGAAATAGAAATAAATAGAAATTTAATTTGTTTAGTCGAGTAAGAATCCATTTGCCGAAAATTAAAAAAAAAGCTGTACATTCTGTACAACCTGGTTAATTTAAGAATGCACCGTGTTCATGCATATATCTTGCTCCAAGGTGCCAACGTGACTTAATCGGGATATAACCATAACACACAAGTGTTGTAAAGTTATAAAACACGCGTTTTTAATATCCAGGATTATGAGCCTAAAAGCGACACAATAAGAGGTACGTTACGAGCAATTGTGTTGAAAAGGTCTTTACAATGCACTTGCTTTGAAAGTGCGCCTTTACATGGGTCAACATGAACGCGGGAAGCCCTCCATGCCGGCACGGCGCCGCGCGGGGGTCGGCGGCCGTGCAGAGTGGATTTCGGGCCAATATTCCAACACGCGTGCGAGAATGAGATTTCATGACAATTCAAATTTCACCTTTTTTGTATAATTTTTAATTTCCTCGCATGATGCGTTGTAAAATTTTGTATGATACACGTGCGGATAGGTAATTCCCAACTCGTGTCGATCAAAAACTGACGGTCGTGTTTTTGGTGATCGTCACTCGTTGGGAATTACCAACTTTCCGCACTTGTATCATAATAGTTATTTGAATTGTCATGAAAAGTCATGCTCGCACGCGTGTTGGAATATTGTCCCGAAATCCATTCCTGCACGGCCGCCCCCCTCCGCACGGCGCCGTGCCGGTATGGAGGGCTTCCCGTGTTCATGTTGACCCATGTAAAGGCGCACTTTCAGAACAAGTGCTTTGTAAATAACTAAAATTACAGTACATATGGTGCTACTTTCCCGCACTAGTGCGGAAAAGAGCACTTTTCGTGCATATGTGGAAACTTAAAAGAGCCATATGTACAGTAAAACGTTGTACGATACACGTGCTAATAGGTAATTCGCAACTCGTGTCGATTTAAAACACTCCATTCGGTCGTGTTTTAATTTATCGCCACTCGTTGCGAATTTCCTATTTTCGGCACATGTATCGTAAATAACTATTATGTTTAATGCAACGAAGTCAATGAAGTTGTTAAGAGCTGGTTGTACTAGATAATTGTATGAAAATTTGCATGTAATTTTTTTTTTGCTCGCCATGCGATTCGAGTGTGTATTTAGAGAATCAAATGTCAATGGGACAAACTGCAATTAGAGCCCAACAAAAGAAAAAAAATAAAAGTCAAAATCAGACTCCATGCTACCTCTGAATAAATACTAATACTCATTGACACGTCATTGTGACTTCACTACGTTGGAATCCCTTCTCCAAATGCTTCATGTGTCATATTTATGGTTCGTAATTTTGGTAACATATTTTAGCGTTCTTATTCACTGTATCTATAAAATTAATGACGTTGTTGCCAAAGACAAAACGAAAAAAAATTACCTACGTGTTAAATGATCACCACAAGGTGGACTGATAATCTTGTAGGCGGGAGTCCGCTGGATGCGTATGGCGCAGAATCGGTCATTGTGGCGCTCTTTGGGGGATGCCTATGTCCAGAAGTGGACGTCTTTCGGCTGATATGATTAGGCTTGCGACTTTTCGTAGCATACCGTAGTTCTAGATCATGTAGCGAATCCGTGGATTATTGCACCACTGTATGCTACTTTGAGGGGGCTATTGCACAAAATATTCCATTGGGTCAAAATGCATTCGAAAGGACCCTCAATTTAAGATGATAAGAGGCATGAGGCGGAAGTTTGAAAACATTTTCATAAGTTAACTATTTGGCATTGCACCAAAACCGTGCTAACAAAGGCTAAACGAATTAAAAAACCATGTTTAACCAGACATAGGAACAGTTAAGTTCCGTGACAAAGCCCAATACAGCGTCAGGAAAAAGCCACGGCTGCCCCAAATCGCCCCGATAATGATGAGACCGCCCTAGCACGCTTTTAGAATAACTAACAAGGTAATCGACTGTAAAGGTAGAAATGAGGCTGGCGTAAGGCACTCTTAACTATTCATAGAAAGATTGAACTCGGGTTGGACCAAAAAACTCGAAATATAGCAGGAGACAACTCATAATTATACCTGAGGTGTTCAAAGGTCGTTTCGGGGTCAAAAATCTCTTGGCCAAGATAGGACTATCGGTCAGTTTAGATTGAAAAATGTGTGGCGAGGAAGATGAATCTATGGAACACTTACTGTGTGAATGTCATGCCCTTGACAAAGGATGAATTACTTCAGTAACGGCTATCAGCAACGAAAGGAATTCAAGGTGCTCCCGCTGAGCTGCATCTGCCGTTTTGTGGAAATGATGGAGCGAGACTGGTAGGCATAAAGGAGAGGGCAAACGCACAAAAGATCCCATTGGGTCGATGTGTATCCGAAAGAGCCCTCGTCTAGATAAGATAAGACTGTAAAGGTATGAGTTCGTAGCTGAATACAGACAGCAGCAGACGGCGTATTGCCGCGTCACTAATGGTTTCTATGTATATCAATGGGGATCGCTGTTGTTCTACGACCGCAGGAATTACCTTAAATGACACGTAATCTCCGGGTGGCACTAACAGAGCAATAACTTGGCAACTGAACTGACCTCCAGGATCTCGCAGTGGTTACTGTATGTATACAGTGGTGGTGTACCAAGTACACGGAAAAGAAAATTATTGGTTCGATAGTGTTCAAAATTAATTATATTTAATTTATGTGGGCGTAATTCCTGGATAGTAATGATGCCTCTTAACATGGGCTTAAGTAAAAACAAGACTCTATGTGGCTCAACGTATCAATTGGAATCAGTTTGGTATTGGTTGCGCGCACGCAAAGGCCTCGATTATGGATACAGATTTTTTTGAAAAACCCAGTGCTACGAGCTGGGGTTCGAACGCACGACCTCTAAATTGGAAGTAACTCATGCCTGGCTAAAGGCTCTTTATCTCTGACCTAATTTAAATGACTGCCTGAGTTCCTTCGTTTCTACTCAGGTATTGGAACTCTTAATAATATGTCCAAGTCAGCTTTCAACCTTCTCTTTTCTAAATCGTCATTTAATAGCACCGGTATCAAATGGAAATCTGACCTTCTATAATTTTCCTTGTCAAGTTCCATTGTCTTTTGTTACCGATATTGCAAAAAAATCCAATACAAAAACCCAATGACATAGGTTTTAGTTGCCTAAGATTTAAGTATAGTTTATCACGAAGAGATTTTTATTTCATTATTTCATATTTCAGAATCGTAACGTCATCCAGCCATAAAATTTTGGAGCAACGCAAAAATTTAAGTATCTTCAAAGACAATTTACCAACATACTCGTACTTATTAGAATTGAAAAGTCAAGTAGTAGTGTATACACAAAGGAAACGTTTGACAGATGGTATATCAATAGGTGTTAGAAACAAAATCACCTCGATATTTAAACGTTGAGTGAAGACTGAAGAGTACAATAATGTCGTCAGACCTGTGAGGCTGTCAAGCTGTCAAAGGCAGACCAGACCAAACGTTTGCAGTTCTTCTGGTTGTGACGAACCTGGAATTGGAAGCATCTTTAGGCTGCGGTCTTTGCTTGCTCTAAGTATCAGGGGACCGATTTTTGACTTTCGAGCGCTCGAAAGTCAAATAAAAGAAATACGTTTGTAGTAACATAATGGCCGGCACTTACTTTCTACCAATAGAATTGAATACGAGTGGTCAATACCACTCGTTTTTTAATTTTCTAACGCTATTACAAAATAGCATTTCATAATTTTTGTCAGCTTTCGAGTGAAAGAGTCGAGCGCTCGAAAGTCAAAAATCGGTCCCCAGGTGGATCATGGTCTGGTCTGGCCTATATATCTGCACATACTTTGGCAACGGCCCTGCTATAAAATAAATGAAATGGACAAACCTGTCTAATCTTTTCACATCCGAAACTGAACATTTTGAGATTGAAGAAGTTTGGGTTCACATTATGAAATTAACTACACAATAAGAAATAGCAAAATTTTGCTAGAGCTGTAAAACAGCCCCAGATATCAGGAGCTTCACTTAGATCCACTGATGTTAGCAAAGCTTTTTTTGTATATATCATCCTTGGAATCAATACTCATAGAGCACATCTCTCAAATTAGACCAAGCAACACTTTAGCGAGTTGAATACCTTGGCCTTGTTAGCGCTTGTCGGTTGTAACCTTGTCTAAGGCCCCAGTTCACCCCCGGGCCCGAGGTCTGATTCCGGATTATGGTCGGCCTTATCACGCGATAAGTGACAAGATAGATAGAGCGGCCGTCACTGGCTGGCACCGTTTGATAGAACGAGACGACGCTCCTAATTTTATCGCGTGATAAGGGCGACCATGATACGGGGTCAGTTGACAGACTGACGAAAGTATGTTACCATGAGAATAGAAATCATCATCGTCATTCTATTAGTTATATGCAGTAAGGGGAGCCCAAGAATCGCTACAAAATTAACTCCCTTGCTAAATTCTTCCAAAGGATGCTTACAACGTTCACGATATTGTCGATTCACCTTGTTCTAGCAGGAAGTAGCAGTCGAATGAAGGTCCCTCTCCTGAACACAGCGCATCTTTGGGAGGTCCAGGGAACGACGTAAACCAATAGCTAATCTTTAATACCATACTATTTTTTTTTTTTTTTGACGACCGCTTTAGCCTAGTTGGTAGTGACCCTGCCTACGAAGCAAGAGGTCCTGGGTTCGAATCCCGGTAAGGGCAAAAATTTGTGTGATGAGCATGAATATTTGTTTCTGAGTCATGGATATTTTCTATGTATTTAAGTATTTGTATCTATTATATATATCATCGTCTAGTACCCATAACACAAGCCTTACTGAGCTTACTATGGGACTAGGTCGATTTGTGTAAGATTGTCCCCTTATATTTATTTATTTATTATTTATTTATTATTTATACTATATTAAGCATTTCAAGGAAATACAGAGAGACCGCTACTAGTAGCGGTAGCGGCGGTGAATGTGATAGAAAAGTAAGCTACTTCAGTCAATGTCTCGGTAGCTCAGAGGTGAGAGCACTGTACCGGCAATACAGAGGTCGCAAGTTCGTCTTGCTCTGGGTTTCAGAAGATAATAGCTAATTTTTCCATTATATTTGTTCTCTGTACAATAATAATGATCCCAAATCTCATGATCCAAGTTCATGTTACAGTTGCTATTCTCATTTGCCGCCTAGGAACCAAAAACTACAAGAAAGGGGTTTTGCAAGAAATTAGCGTTTACATTTTTAAACCCCCCGGGTTTCTTAGCCCTCCGAATCGCCGAACTTTAGTGGCAGTGGGCGGGGCACATAGCACGTAGAACCAACGGCCGTTGGGGCGGAATGGTTCACGGGTAGCGACCACGTACCGGAAGGCGCGGCGTTGGTAGGCCCCCCACAAGGTGGACTGATCACCTGGTAAAGGTCCTGGGAGTCCGCTGGATGCGGGTGGCGCAGAAACGGTCACTTTGGCACTCTTTCGACGTTTTTCGGCTGATAAGATGATGAAGATGACATTTATAAGAGGTCTCCACGCGAAATATGACAGTGACACTGACACCCATGGGCTGTACGCAACGCGTTAATGTGCCTTACTAGTAGTCAAACGAGACTTCTGATTACGCTTAATTACTATGAATCGCGGCGTTGCTGGCGAGGCTAGTGTTGGAAGTGTCCACAGGCTTCGGTGGACGCTTATCATCAAGCTACCCGTACGCTTCCTGCCACCGATGTGCAACAAACAATCACTATCCGACCTCACTTTAAAGCCTGCCATGCTAGTGCTTAAAATATCGACCCAGGACAAAAATGTCCAAACGGGTTTTTAATATTTGAAGGCGCGCTATTCGGCCAGCAATCGATACTAACTAGCTGTCGTGTTGTCATGCGGCTTGTGACGGACATTCCCCCTACCATGCACACTTTGTCCTTTTTGGCGATTTGGAGATTAGGCTTTGGGGTAGTCACTGTGGCTATTTTTTCATTTTCCAGTTGTTCTTTTTACAGAGCTTCATTAATTCCTTTAAAATATTTGTTAGCGGGCACTCTGTTCGTAGGCGCATTTCTCTTCTTAGCGGGAAAACCACGGCATCGGCTACGAGAGTAGCGCTACGAAATTGTTCGCAGTGAATGTGTGTGTGGGTGGCGCGGGGGTCGGTCACTTTGGCACTCTTTGCGGGAGGCCTATGTCCAGCAGTGGACGTCTTTCGGCTGATATGATGATGATGATGATGATGAATGTGTGTGCTTTCTGAACAACTGACTGGATACTACGTTTGTTAAGGACCTTTCGCCTAGTAGGCATACTATAGGCATGGACGCTTTGTCACTTTATTTATATACTTACAGAGAAACGGGAGCCCATATTCATCATCATGATGATCATATAGTTATAGATGTCTATATGCAAGAGTGGTCATGTTTCTCTGTGTCTGACTGTACATATATATGTAGGTACTAAAGTACAACCGACCGTCATAACCTTCTGCGTGTAACTTCCGAATACGTTCATTTGAATTTGGGTCAGTTTTCCCATTGTGTTCACTTGTTCCTCCATTCATATATAAGCAGGTAGGTACATACATACGTAGATCTATACTTTATTGTACACAAGACAACTAAAACAGCAGGTTATATATAAATGTGAACTCCCGCTTGTTCTTGCAGGTGATGTACATAGATAAGGGACTTCGTCCAGTTAACATTTAAGCAATTGAGTGGAGAATAGAAATCAATCGATATACAAGCTATGTGTAGAAAAAAAAACGAATATATATATATATATATAGGTACTTGTGGTTTTGTTAGTTGTGGAACACGCGAGCCGAATATATATAAAAAAGAAAAGTTTATCGACTCTAAAATAAAGTTTCCCACTTTTTGACGATCTTTTATATCCACATTTATGTAAATGTGGCACTGGAACTAAGTTTCATGTATTTTTGGGAATGAAGGCTCACGCCTTCTATCTATGTACTCGTATGTATGTATAAATTTCTAAGTAGGTATATAACGATAGCTCACATATGGGAGGCCGATGCGCCATTTTGAGGTCCTATTTAACGTGGTTTTTTCAGTTTTCGATTATTACTTCAGCAGTTTTCAGTACCTAGGTACGAATGTACCTACCTACCTACCTAGAGGTAACTATATATGTTTCTTAGTCATCCGGATATTTTCTATGTATTTAATTATTTATATCCATTAAATCTATCGTCGTCTAGTACCCATAACAATGCCTTATTGTGCTTACTGTGAGTCTAGTTCGATTTGCGTAAGATTTACCTTAATATTAAAGTTATTAATTTTTATGGCATAAATTGAATCGTTCAGTAAGTTACACTACGTTTAGAAACGATCTAACAATATAAGCACGGTTATAGCCTAGCTAGTACCTAGTTCTAGGTTAGTTCCCACAGTCACAGGCGAAGGCCATTGGTCCAAGTGGCACACCCGACAATATCACTCATGTGCCTCAAAAACTACGCTCAAAACGAAATTATCCCAAGTTCATTAACACATATACAAAAACACGCACTATTTTCAACCCTAACACACATGTCTACAGTAAATAAGGGCTACAATCGCCTGCACGGCACACAAGTGAAGTTAGCCGCGCACATGAGTGATATTGCACTCGCAAGACGGGAATGCAACCACGTGCAGCCAACTTCACACCGGTATGCAATCAAGTTCATAGATTAAGATTGGCGTTGTTTCTTGGCGAATTTTTATAAAGGAGATTCTTACCTGGCGCGTGCAGTTCTATCACTTTCCATAGGAATAAGTCCAGGGCAAGTACACAGTTCACACTATATAATAACCTAGTTATTTGCACTATGACATCACGTGGGTTCGTAAGGCACTAGTATAAATCACAATATTGAGCAGTACTGTTACACTTGGTTTGAAATTCGAATTGGGCATTCGAAACTCGAAATTGTATTCGGCTTCGTTCGGGATCGTATCGGTCGCGCGAACGCGCGTTCGTCGCTCGCGCGCAACTGAATTGTCGTAGGTTAAGTTTGGAAAAAACACTTCTAGCACATTTTTCCACCACCGGTTCCACGGAACGTCCGGGCACTCATTCTAGAATTTGACAGCTCGTAAATATATAGGCCGCGATCAACTGAACGCTCAGCGCGCGTAAACACAACGAAATTACTGAATGCTTTTCATTATTATTTCGCGGTGGTGACGGTGGAACTGTCGTTGTCTCTGTCACTCGCACGCGTGGAAATCGAAGTTTATACGTTTTTCTATTTCTAATTTGGGGTTTTCGACCGAGCCGGGTGCACGCGTGGCGAGCCGTCACAGCACTGAGTGCATACAGCTAGATGACATTCACATTGCCTTAAACCCAGCCGGATGCGTCAACAACCTATGCAACTCAATACTACATTTATATTGTTTAATCTGTTTAATAATAATGTTTGTTTATATGAAAAACGCTGTGCTAGGGGAGACAATGGATAATTCGCATTGTTTGAGCCATTAGATCATTGGGTCGATCGATTGTGTTCAATCGATATTTTTGCGTTTAGGTCGACTCTGTAGTGGAAATTTTTCGTGCATTTATCATCACTTAGGCATAGATAGATATAGGATGTAGCCAATGTAGCCTATACCTACACATATTGCATAATTATTACTCAGTGCACCATGTGGGATGTTGCGCGACAACTGAACCGTTCGTCTTAAGGAAAACAAAACTCGAAAATAATAAAAAAACACGATTTAAAGTCACCTTGTGTAATGTGTAAAGCAATATGGAATCCATAACAAATTAAACTATCTACTTATTATAAACTTAACTAACAAAATCTGTATTGCAATGAAGATTTGTTTTGTAATGATATCCCCTAAGAGTATCGCCTGTTCTCTAAACATATAGGATAACAAACCTATAGGTAGTTTCTAACTAACCTAAAAAAATCTTACGTAGATTTAACCTCCATTCTGCGACCTATAATTTCATTCATATTCAATAAAATAAAGTAACTAAGCTTGAGTCCCTACACAAGGAAAGGCAGGCTTATCCAGTGCAAGGATCTCTTCTACTTAAAAAACTGAAAATTTCGCTTTAGCTAGCCAATTTTTTTTCCTTTCGATCTAGATATTCCGCCATTTGATTTCATTATTGTGGAAAAAAAGAACTGCGAGCTTGCCACTGTCAACTACATTTTTAAGTTTAAAACTGAATCGTCAAAAAATCTGTAGATTTAATTGATTGATTAAAACTTTATTCATTCGCACAACATACACGGCATTAATAAAATACAAAACTTAAACATTAAAGGTATCCAACCTACCTACCTATCTAAACCTACTAAATAAATATCCCTTTTATAATATAATTTAAAGTTAAAGGAACATATGTATCACCATTTTATGGTATTAGGTTAGGTACCTGTTCACACGCGGAAGGCAAAAATACCGTTAAGGAACGCCTCTTTAAACGTGTTGCAAACTGATTCCATCCTTAATTCAAATAAATTCAAACGTAATGCGCATTACACATTTAAAATTGAAACGAGTCCAGTGCTGTAGGTATAACCGTTGAAGGATACTTACTTACATACAAATTATACCATCATCATCATAATGGTACATTTAAGATTAGCTCTTGTCGATGAAGCCATTTCTCATTCCTCGCTATACTCTGCTTTCTTCTTGATATCCTGACAATTTATGTAACACTACACAATTATAAAGTTATGTACCTATTCCCGTTCGTAGGTTCCTACTTACACTACTTGTCTCTATATTCAAAAACGCACATCAAACCGATTATCTGAAACATTCCAATTTTAAAAACTGCATTGAAACTATTTTAATTTTGAATTAATTCTCATTAATCGATTTGTGACGTCGCCAAATCATTTCAATTTTAAAAACTGCATTCGAACATTTTGAATTTGGAATTCGATTTCATTCAGCGAAAGTGTTCGCGGTTTTTCGGCTCCGCTCGCCGGGGCGACGACCCCGTTCGGCCGTTGGGGAAGGTCAGGAGTGTGCATGTGTGCACTTTTGCTTTCCACGTTATTGTCTTTTTTGAAGTGCGAATGTGTGCAACGTTGACAATTTGGTGAGTAATTGAGGTCTTTGACTTGACTACAAGCTTTATGAACGCTACATTCGTATTGAGGGTAAATAAGTTGTCCGTTTAATTGTGATTTTATTTCATATTTCTATAGCAGATGTCTACTTACAGACACTTGCAGCTACAGAGGTGTCGAATATAAGTTGCCGAAGCTTAATAAGTAGGTAGGTAAGTATATGAAGTTTAGCTGTGTTTACATATTAAGAGACATAAACTCGCTGTCAATACGATACCTTATCGGGAGCTTTGGTAACCGTGCGCACGCACCTACAGGAACACTACATCATCTCATCATCAACATAATCAGCCGACAGAGGTTCACACTGCTGGACATAGGTCTGCCCCAAAGAGTGCCAAAGTGCTCGCCGCGCCTACGCTGTATGCTGGGCATCTTTACCAGGTCATCAGTCCACCGTATGGGGTATCCACCCACGCTGCGTTTTCCGGTATGATGGTACCACTCGAGACATTTCCTACAGATATCCGATAAGCTGCAATTTGCACGTTATCCACGCGTTAATCACCTGACCCCGATCACCCAGCGGCAATATTATATTCAACTAGGAAAAAAAATGTTGGGTTATGGCGCTTCGCAGGACGCTACCGCGTCACGCTCGCTTCGCTCGCTCGGCTCGCGCGCTGTAGGGTCGCAGTTCACCTAACAGCCTGAACGTTTTTTCCCCTTAGGGGATCAGGCTAGGGGATTCTAGAGGACAACAGCGGAATTTGGAATACTTATTTGAGTTTACTAACAAGCCAGTATTAAACCAATGCTTCGATCTGATGATGGTGAGGGAAGGCCGTAGAAACTCCAAAATCCATATCCTATACCTAGTACTTTAAGTATATTATTAAAATCCGAAAGTGTGTCTCTCTGTCTGTCTGTTATCTCTTCAGTATTAAACCACTGAACCGATTTACATGAAATTTGGTATAAAGGTAGTTTTTATCCCGGTTGAAGTGTGTTGTGGGAGATGGGCTAGCAACCTATCACTGCAATATCACATTTAGTCGATATTTTATACCCACATTTATGCTAAAAGTGGCGCTGGAACATACGTTTCATGTGCTCTGCCTACCCCTTTTGGGGAATAAAGGCGTGAATGTATTTATGTATGTTTGTTTATCCCGGAAATCATCCCCTAAAGGAATGAAATGGGGGGCGAATGTTTGTATGGAGCTACGATACAAAAGAGTTCCACGCGGACGGAGTCGGGGGCAGAAGCTAGTCACTCATAAACCCTTAGGACTAGAGTTAGAATCGTCTTGATGACTAGTTGACTGTGCGCAAAACAAATAAGTACAGTCGGCTAAAGCTCGCCTGAAAAAAGTTTTTGTCAGAAACTTAATGCTTGTGTTCCTACTAAGTTTGATAGTCGTATTTATAAAAATGCGCACAGCTTAAAAGGTGCGTCATCATTAGATTAATTACATATTAGCCTACCCCAAAGAGTACCAAAGTGACCGTTCCTGCGCCGCCCGCATCCAGCGGACTCCCGCGACCTCTACCGAGTTTGGTATTCAACACAAATAAACGCTTCATTCATACTGACTGAAGAAAGCTTTTTGCGCGGGCAATTAAATGAAAATAATCGTCCACTGAATGAAAGACGACTTCCCAAATTTTCCTCGAAAATACAAACACACATTTTATTTACCTTTTCGGGTCCGATAGCAGACAAATTAAATAAATTTATGATTAAAATCGTAAATTCAAATCCAAATGGTTTATTGCGTTCCATGTGTACATGTGGTCTTAAAACGATATACAGTCTCAACATGAACCCTGCTAGGGTACAGCAACGTAACTAAAACTAATAGGTACCTATCGACTAAAACTAAATCCCTAATGATATGGTTAGTTGCCAGTGTTCAAGCATTCCAAGTAAAACACGGCCTGAATGTTTACGGTCACAGATCATCTTACCACAAGTTGTGACTAAATTCATGTTTCCTTAGGTGAATCCCTACCTCTTACGTCAAACTGTAGGAAATTTTACCGACCTACATTAGGTATTTTTGTGGTTCAGTAAGTTTTTATTAAATGTACTTATTTGGTCATTTTATAGAGAACTCACAATAATTCCGAACAGTCATTTGCCCGAAAGCATCATAACTCCCAAAATATCAAAATTCCGTGAACCGGCAAATTAATGAAACAGGAAAATATTTAAGTAGGTTAAAAGTTATTTATCCCCAAGAGTGCCACAATGACCGGTCCTGCGCCACCCGCATCCAGCGGACTCCCGCGACCTTTACCAGGTCATCAGTCCACCTCGTGGGGGGCCTACACACGCTGCGCCTTACAGACCCCTCTTTCCCAGTGGGCACTTTGGGCAAGTGCCCATCAGGGCCCTAGTGCCTGTCAGATCATCAAACGATAACCATTCTCTAATATGCCCAGGGCATCTAATAGGTTAAAGACGGCCCTGGCGCCTTCTGGTACGTGGTCGCCACTCGAGAATCTTTCCACCCTAACGGCCATCGGTTCCACGTGCGGTGTGCTCCGCCCACTGCCACTTAATAGCGATTTGGAGGGCTATATCGGTTACCTTGGGTCTGCTGCGGATAGCCTCCTTTCTGATACGTTCGGCAGAGAAACTCCCCAACTTCCAACCCGACGACCCTCAGGATGTTCCCGTCTCTCTCTCACATACTCCACTACTTCCTCTGCCTTCGTAGTGTAGCGCAGACGACGTTTTAAATGTCAAATTCAATAAATTGTTTGTTTACATTTCTTCCGTTTCTTCTGGTGCTTACTATACGCGTATAGCTCTGTAGATATATATAGGTACTCAGCTATTCATTTTTTCCTTGAAGTAAAAACTTCTTTAGCCGCGCTGGTTGGGGAAAAATTGTTAAGGCGCCGTAGGTTCATGGTCTTCTCTCCCTCTCATTGAGCATAAGCGTGAGCGAGATGGAAGTGCGTGCTCGGAAGCGCGGATAGTTTTTTAATTTTAATGTTCTGGCCGTTCAAATAAATAAAAATGTAATCATAGATTTCTCTCAAACATGATATTGCCGATTTTTAGAAGCCATTTTTATATTTTTAGCTTTTTTGCATAATTTGTTACGAATGTTTTAAGTGTATTTTAGACCCTTTTAGACAAATGTTCGTGATTTTTTTCTATCGAGCGAAAATTGCTTAATCATGTTTCAAATCACTGATCTCCCTGCAGAAAAGCCTCAAGATTACTTTTTTGAAACCATATTATTATAAACAGACGCATTACATTGTTTCAAAAACTCTGTTCACTTAATATCGCTGAACCTACGGCGCCTTAAGAGTCCGCAGTAAACTCGAATCTCCATACAAACGTAGTTACGCTCTCATTTTAAAACTACGTGTTGGATTGTAACGAAACTTTGCATGGACAATGATATGAGGTATATCTATGTCTGTAATTAGTTTATGTAGCTTCACATACTATAGTAAAAAAAATACAGCGAATTTAAGTTTTTCATACAAAACTTGTTTTTGCGGTATTTCATTTGTTTTATAAACTGGAACCATAGAAACTAATTACAGACATAGATATACCTCATGTCATTCTATATGCAAAATTGCGTCACAATCCAACGAGTCGTTTTAAAATGAGAGCGTTACTACGTTTGTATGGGAAGGTGAAATTCGGCCGAGCTTACTGCGGCCTCTTAAACTCGAGATAGGTCACGTGACCGTAAGGTAAGATCTTGCGGTTGCGGTGCAATAACCCGGTTGTTATATTTTTTTTAAATACTGTGCAGTTGATGGCAGTGATTGAGTAATAGCCTATTCACTCTTGTTTTAAAGAGGTAGTGGGTGGTAGTTCTCATTCCCATACAAACAGAGTTTATCAGACATCACTTAAGTACGTTACGACTAACAAGCTCTCAAGCTTATTTACGTTAAGGCAGTCAAGGTCTCGATTCTCAACGGCAACGCCACCATACAACCTGACCTTTGACTTGCCAAACGAAACCAGGCCATCCAATAAAGGCTAATACAATGCCTATGTTAATTTGAGCCCAGATAACGCCGAAAATATAAAGACAAACTTAAATTTGCAGTCGAATGCAGCGCTAGCGTAATACAATCAACGAGAATATACACGTAAATTCATTCGTTTCTAATTTCGCCACCAGCTTATCCAAGTTTGCAAATGTTAAAAGCGCAAAGTAATATTTGCGGTCGCCAGCGTCCTTTTTCTAACAACGGACGAGTAATTAGGATGAGACAGCGTTTGTAAACCTTATCACGAAGCGCATTCATTACTTGGTACAATTCTTTATTACAGTGGATTATTCAGCCGAAATTTGATAAGCTTATCTTGTGGTGTCAGTGACCGGCAAGTCTTGTCTAAGGTCATGGTATCCTGTGTCTCTCTCGCACTCGTGGTTTTGCGTATCGGCGTTTCGTTGTTGATTCAGGTGGTACGTAATAATTGTTTTGGTTTAGTGTATAAATTATGCTTTTGTGCGCTAATGGATAAATATGCGAATTGCATTTGTGGATTCGAGACACGTGTAGATGTTATTAACGCAAAACAAAACTTGCTAAAGAGAAAGCGTTTATAGTACATTACGTAACTAGGGCGGTGAATTCGTAAATGCCCCAGATCGCAGGTGTTTGTGGCCCGAACCGAAGGTGAGAGCCATAAATATGCGCTCTGGGGCTTTACGAATTACCGCCCGTGTTGCGTACAAAATTTTACGTCTTCACCTGGCCACAATGCGAGCTTTCCCGTACCCGTAGCGTGCAGTAAAACTCGCATTATGGCCAGGTGTGACGTAAAGTAGTTTATGTAGATATACATATACATATAAGGTAAAAAAGCAGGAAGAATTAAACCATTGAAATGTAATAGTAGCCAAAATACGGTATTCCATCGGCCATCAAACAATACTTACAAATTATACTCCAATAATATATACCTAACTAGCTTCTGCCCGTGACTCCGTCCACGTAGAACCCGTTTATATCGTAGCTCCATACAAACTTTCACCCTCGATTTCACCCCCTTAGGGGACGATTTCCGGGATTAAAACTATGTCCTTCCCCGGAATTCAAGCTATCTCCATACCAAATTTCAGCTCAATCGGTTTAGCGGTATAAGCGTGAAAAGGTAACACACTTTCGCATTTATAATATTAAGTATGGATTACCATTTACTTTTGCAAATTTAAACATTTTTAAGTTGCTCATTTTACTAGTATATATAGTGAAATATTCTATTTCGTATTTCGATATTTTATCGATAAATTAATAAAAAAGCCTCTAATCTTGCTTTATGTGACAATACATTAAAGTTAATTTATATATTTTATAGGTTTTGCGGAAGAATTCTGATTTTTCCTGGTCCCATCCATAAAATCATCATTGCAATTTATAAAAAAATATTTACATTTTTGATTGATTGATTGGTTTAATAATAGATTTTTGTTACTTTCTAAAAAAAAATTATACTTATTTACCTAAGTTATTTTAATGAAATACGATTAAAGGACGTACAGTTCATCGTTTATATTGATACTCAACTTACATGGTACGAGTACTTCAATGAAGATTAAGATTTTCGTACATGAATAATCAATTTATCATTATCATTATCTTTGATGTTATAGGATCGATCACACACAATTATATCTCGGAGTAATTGGTGTTTATTATACCTTAGTGACCTTCACTAAGGTATACCTATAATTTTGGCCGAAGGGAGTCAGGTCCTAACACCACGGAATTGCGCACTACGTCGCAGTAATAGAGTGGTTTTGTTAGTTATTAATAAGTTTATATTGATGTGTGACCACGTACCGGAAGGCGCAGCGTGGGTAGGCCCCCGACAAGGTGGACTGATGACCTGGTAAAGGTTGCGGGAGTCCGCTGGATGCGGGTGGCGCGGGATCGGTCACTTTGGCACTCTTTGGGGGAGGCCTATGTCCAGCAGTGGACATGATGATGATTGATGTGTAGGTACGTTACTCTTTCAGGTATTATTAATATGGGCCTTTTTTAAGTTATAGGAGGCAAACGAGCAGACGGATCACCTGATGGTGATTACCGCCGCCCATGGACACCTGCAACACCAGGGGTGTTGTGAGTGCGTTGCCGGCCTTTAAGGATGGAGCTCTGGGAACCTTACTCACTTACTCACCACTCACAGGAACACAACACTACAACACCTACGGAATAGGCAGCAGTGCTATTATGGCTGTGGTCTTCTGTGGGTCTCTATTATTTCCCATAAAATTTAAGATCCGATTTTTACAGTCCATAACGTTTTCCACCATATTTTTTTCTTGTCATATTGTCGAAAGTCACAAAATTTAACAATATACATTGTAGTTCCGATTTTTGCAAGTCATCATTATTGTTAGTCATAAAATTGGTTAGCCATAATGTCCCGGTGGTATGCAATTAAATAATGTTACAGGCAATAATCTATTTTGTAATAATTGTTGTAAGGTATTTTTTCGCAAGTCATAATGATTGGTAGGCAACTGATTAGTTAGTCATATCATTCAATTTCACAGTTCATAATGTTAAAGCCCATAAACACACTCCCAGAAAAATTATAAAATACATATTTTTTTTACTACGAAACGTTACTGAACGCGCGTTCTTCCAGACTGCTTTAGTTATAAAGCTTAGGCTGCTTTAGGTATGTTAATACCCACATACCCATTCATTATAATTAATGTGGTCACTTGGGCAAAAATAAAGAGTTATGCGATTAAAAGATATTTATTCCGCTCACTGTTTTGTTTAGTGGTCAGAATACGTTAAAACATACCCATTCATTATAACTAATGTGGTCACTTGGGCAAAAATAAAGAGTTATGCGATTAAAAGATATTTATTCCGCTTACTGTTTTGTTTAGTGGTCAGAATACGTTAAAATAAGTATGTTTTGTTTTGAAACTTTTTTCACGGTACAACTACCACTCCTCCTCGCTTCGCTCGTCGTCGTACCTACACCGACCTGCCTTAGAAGTCCAATATCTTGGCCATTTTTAATTTCAGAGAAAAAGTTTCTAAAAAAACATGCTTATTTAAACGTATTCTTTACGAAACAGTCTAGAAATGTTTCTGAGTAATTATCTATATGACTTTGGATGTTATAGATTTGGTCTCTTAGACGTAATTCCCTTTAGGCATTAAAGCGATATGAATAGCAATCATTAGTACGTTGAAATATATGCCTTAGAATATTTATGAATAATTATCGATAGACCTTTGATCGTTATGGACATCAATTTCTGACATTTGTGATTATAGTACTTAATATTATGGGTCATTAATGTTAGAACTACAAAACGTTATACTTAAAAAAGATTATGACTATTGATGTTTATGTCTATAAATTATATGGATATCAATTTCTGACTATCGAAATTCGGAACAATAAGTTTATGGGAAACAAAGGGACCCCGTCTTCTGTAAGGCCTTGTTGCTAAATTAAAATAAATAAACATAACTACAACTTAGAAAAGTTGAGATACCAACGACATTTTCATTTCAAAGTTCAATATCTCAAAAACGGCTGAACAGATTTTCGTGAAACATGGCTAAGAACACTCGGGATACAGTTATCTATGGCACAAAAAAAACTTAACGAAAATCTGTTCATCCATTTGGGAGCTACGATACCGCAGCCGGACACAGATACGTTAATACACCTCCTCCCCCTCTCTTTGCGTCGGGAGTTAAGAATAAATATAAATAGATATTAGATACAATAGATCCAATAGGAGTAACGAATAATATGTACGATTTATGATTTAGAAATGTGCAACTGCCAGTTGCATTGATTAGTTGATAAAGAGGTCAAAGTCGCAATGCCGAGGTCACTTCTGGTTCTCGTTGGGCAGTAGTTTTCCCTTCAACTGAACTGGTATCATTCAAAGTCAAATAGTATATCATCAATTAATATTTCTGTGCTGTGGTAAAAACTTATTTCATGGACTAAGAACAAGCTATAGGTACGTGTTGCCACAACAAGGGACGGAAAGGCTCCTAATATGCAGCGAAATTAAGAACTGGTCTTGAAATGGCTAAGGGTTACCATAATCAGCCTACTTAATTTGGGCGGGTAATGATTTATTTGCCGCAATCTCATAGTAAACCAGTTGCTAGTAAAAAAGTGGATCTATGACAAGGACAACGAATGATATTTCCCGTTCTTACACACTTATTGAGGTTTGTTTGCTACCATCTCGCTCGCACGTGGTATTATTATTAACATAGCTTGTATTGAATTAGATTCATGCTTAGGTATTTGGGTACTTTCCTCGTGTTATCTACACTTCTACACGAATATTATAAAGAGGAAATATTTGTTTGTTTGTTTTGAATAGGCTCCGAAACTACTGGACCGATTTGAAAAAATATTTTACAGTACATATGGTGCTACTTTCTCGCACTAGTGCGGAAAAGAGCACTTTCCGTGCATATGTCAAAACTTTAAAGAGCCATATGTACAGTAAAACGTTGTACGATACACGTGCGAATAGGTAATTCGCAACTCGTGTCGATTTAAAACACTCCCTTCGGTCGTGTTTTAATTTATCACCACTCGTTGCGAATTTCCTATTTTCGGCACTTGTATCGTAAATAACTATTACCATTAGAAGGCGACATTATCCCTTGATGAACATAGGCTACTTTTAACCGCGAGAGAATGCTTCATTCCTACGGGAAAACGGAAAACTAACCGTGCGAAGCCGGGCCGGGCAGCTAGTAATTGATAAGGTAGTCGTGCCATATTGATACAATAAAGTGTAAATTACAAAATATACTTAAAATCATTACGAGATTTTAAGACTTGAGAGTTCAAAAAATAGTATATTTTTATCAGCCAAGACCAAATTGAAAGTAACAAATATACCTAATACTTAACACTTTAAAATAAAGAAATGTTGTGAAGCAATTATGTAGGAAGGTACTTCAAAGCAGTATTTCACGACCCAGCCAGCAATTCACGTGATTTGCCATACAGCGGTTAGATCGAAGATACATTTGATCCACTTAGGAATGTTCGAATGGCACCGTAAAAAAATTGCAAGCAGCCAATTTTCACCATAGACCGAAACTATATTTAAAAAACACGGTTTCACGGCCTTAATAAAAATATTTTATGACATTCAGATCATCGTGACTTACCTTACCTGTAACTGACTAATTAATTCACTGCTGCTACTTTGTCATCTAACTTTTTAATAATTTAAATCCCCTAGAACACAGCTTAGGTACTCGTAATAACTGTAATACGTTTTGAATAATGAGTAAATAAAACGTCAATAAATCTTGTTCATGAACGACCGATGTTCCTAATACGGATTATAATTTTAACTTGTTTTTACACTGTGATGACACTGACATTACAACTGTCACTTAGTGCTTAACAGCTCGACCGTAATTTGCATTACATCATAAACATACCTTCAGGTTAAGTCACTAACGCACACGTCAAAGTCACACACTGTCACACAACATGCCACAAATGCAACCATCTGGCGTCACAATAATTCACAATTAAAACTATATTTTTCTTTTTAAACGACCACGGCCGCGCGCCAGCCAGTCCGAAAAAAATTGAGCGGGAAAACAAAACGCGAACGACGGATCGGTCAAGCGTGTTTCAATTTGTAGGATAAACTGAGCTTAGTTGTTGACAGTAGGAATCAGCATGGCATGGTGTCCCCAGTGTACGGAATATATCAGTAGGTATACCAATTTCACCTACTTGGGTGATACATATATTTTTTTCGATCTACATAAAATCCATGAGTGATATAATGTGACGAAATTCTGTCTGACTGACTTTTTGTCGCTTTTTTACATATTGACTAATTGACGCCTGAACGGGATAGAACACTAGACTCTTGCGCTTCGTCCTGATATTTATAAGGTTATTTTACACGGGTCTATAAAGCGATATTCTTTTAAATAATCAATACACTTCTGGTTCGTCACATGTACAATGGCTACGCAGTTATGGTTGTCAGAAAACTCATAAATATGTGCCATAACAACGCGCGCATAAATATCTGATAGGACTTAATTTCTAGGGCCGTTAGAACGTGTCAGATATTTTTGCTGCCATTTTTATGGCAGATACTAGTATTACTAATGCTGGTGACAGTACAGTTAACGTCATACAGTTAGTAGCAGTCAGAGTAGCCAAATATTAGTAACACACCCTTATTCTTACAGTAATAAAGACGTGAACCGAAATATTTGGCTACCTTGGCTGCTACTAACTATATGACGCTGGCTGTACTTACAACAAATTGTCAGATGACAAATGTGAGGTTGGTGTAAATATGCAGACCAGCCAATTATATTTTATCATTTATAATTCAGCCACGATAGTGAAACCATTCTGACTCTACATAAGTAGCTACTGTTATTTAGGAAAATATGTTGTTCCCAAAATAAACAAGTTATTAATATTCGTTATCCTTACCTCATATATTTTGGAACGAAACTACCAATTTTACATGTCGTCCTTTCCTCTTCCTTGTAAATAAATGTTTAGGTATAGTAGCAGCAGAAGAAGCTGCGCAAAATAACGTTCAAAATGATCTAGACAGTCCTTATGCTCTTGACATTAGAGTCGTATGTAGGTCATTATGAGCACTTGACCCGCTTAAGTACTTTTGCTGCTGACTGTACATCATCATCATCATCATATCAGCCGAAAGACGTCCACTGCTGGACATAGGCCTCCCCCAAAGACTGCCACAATGACCGGTCCTGCGCCACCCGCATCCAGCGGACTCCCGCGACCTTCACCAGATCATCCAGTCCACCTTGTGGGATGATTGTACAAAAATAATTCAGCCCATAAACGTCCCACTGCTCGGCACAGGCCTCCTCTCATGGATGAGATGGAACGGGCAGTAGTCTCCACGCTGGCCCTAAAAAATAAAAATAATAACCTAATAATTTAATTAAGAAAAATAATCTACAGTATTAACGAAACTGCTCACGAAATTTCACGTGAAATGCGACCTGAAGAGAACAGCCGTACATACGAATTCATTTTTCGCTCAAACTGAGAACTTCGTTCGCTTCGCTCGCTCATTAGTAGTCCGCAGTAAGCTAGGCCAAATTTCACCTTCCCATACAAAAGTAGTTAAATTCTCATTTTGAAACTACGTGTTAGATTGTGACGAAACTTTGCATATACAATGACATGAGGTATATCTATGTATGTAATTAGAATATGGTTCCAGTTTATAAAACAAATGAAATACAGCAAAAACAAGTTTTGTATGAAAAATTAAAATTCGCTATATTTTTTTTACTTTGGTATCTGAACCTACATAAACTAACATATATACCTCATATCATTATACATGCAAAGTTTCGTTACAAAACAACACGTAGTTTTAAATGAGAGCGTAACTACATTTGCATGGAGAATCGGGTTTACCGCGGTCCCGTGTAAAAAAACCTCTATAAGACCTCTGTAACACCCCAAAGATAAGATCGAGAAAACAGTTCCAGTTGACACCGGCTTTGGCAGATCTAAAATGTCTACTGATGTGGTTCTTAAACTTTTGTTAGGCTAGGACCACTTTCAGAATTTCAAAGATACCACGGACCACTGCTGTAAAAATGTTGAAAAAAAAACATTTATTTAGACAACGAATTTTTTAACAATCGTCTGTGTAGTGCGATTGGACGTCGGCAAACGTTAAAAATGTGAGTACGCAAATCGCAATGTCAATACTAATTCGTGATTAAAATTAAGAAATAGTACATTGAGGCCGGGAAAAGAGGCTTTGCCAGCGAAGTAGATAATGTACATACTCTGCAAGAATATGGAGCGTGTACTGAATAGGCGTCTCCTAACATACCTAGAAGACAATGATCTCCTCAGTGATTGTCAGTATGGTTTCCGCCGGGGACGATCAACTGGGGATCTTCTAGTGCATGCTACTCATCTTTGGAGCGAGGCTATCGAGAAGCATGGTGAAGCTGTTGCCTTGTCTCTCGATGTCTCCAAAGCATTCGATAGGGTCTGGCACGCTAGCCTAGTGAGCAAGCTTCCGGCTTATGGGCTGCCAGCTGGCCTTTGTAACTGGATAGCTGATTTCCTGAACGGACGATCGATCCGTGTGGTCTTAGAAGGCTACACATCGGATCAATGGGCTTTAGATGCCGGTGTTCCTCAGGGATCTGTTCTGTCTGCAACCTTATTCCTTTTGCATATCAACGACATGTTAATGCCCGGAACCTTTGGGTATGCCGATGATAGCACGGTTGTAGTCAGATATCTGTCCAGTGCAAAGGCCAGTAGCGATGAAATTCAATCTTGTCGGCAGGATATGGTTGACCGTTTAGATTTGACTCTTAGGGCAGTCTCCGACTGGGGCTATGCTAATCTAGTCAAGTTCAACGCATCCAAGACGCAGGCGTGTTTGTTCTCCACCAAACGGAGTCCGTTCAACTTGACTCCAACTTTCCGAGGTGTATCCGTACCAATTACAGACCATCTGCAGCTCCTTGGCATGGACATCAAGTCCAATATGAACTTTGGGCTTCACATTGAATCTTTGGCGCAAACTGCGGCGAAAAAACTTGGCATCCTCTCTAAGGTGAGGCAGTACTTCACACCCAGGCAGCTTCTTCAGCTTTACCAAGCACAGGTCCGGTCGTGTATGGAGTACTGTTGCCACCTCTGGGATGGATCCGCTAAATATCAGCTAGCCGCCTTGGATTCGATTGATGGGCGTGCCAGGAAGCTCATTGGTGACCTAGATTTAACTGAGGCTAAAATGCAAAGACTGGAATACCGTAGAAAAGTAGCCTGCTTATCGGTGTTCTACAGGATACATTTCGGAGAGTGTGCGCTAGGATTACACGATTTAATCCCGCCCTCACCATTTCGCCATCTTGGGACTAGGCGCGGTCGTGGGTTCCACCCTTATGTTGTTGATTTACCTCTGATTCGCACGAAGCGCTTTGCATCCAGTTTTCTCGCGAGGACAGCCAAAGAGTGGAACTCGCTTCCGGCTAACCTTTTCCCAGATACATATAACTTGGATCTTTTCAAGACTAGAGTGAATAGACACTATTTAGGTATGCATGTAACACCCTCGACCTCATCATCACTTACCATCAGGTGAGATAGTGGTCAAATGCGTACCTATACGTAATAAAAAAAAAAGAAAAAATGTAGATATAGAACTCCTGAACGCCATGATGACCATAACTAATTTGATATGAAACAAAAGAAGATCACTTTGCCTGTGCATCCTGGAATTTACTTATGGACCTTTCGTCTCGCCGCACCTAAAACATGATAATTCCCAGTCTATTAAAGGAAATGTTACGTCAATATTTCATTGTGTGTATGAGAAAACGTTTATTTTTATCAACAACATGGCCGCTCAAAATTTGCAAAATCGTTACATCATCTACTAATTCATTCATAAGTTATCAAACTTGCCCGACCATTCGAGAATAGTCTCCGGTCGAGTGTCATTGGCCCGCAGGGTGCTTACCAAGTTGCCTCGCTGTTCATTATTCTATACTGTGACATCATTTTGCGCCTCCAATTTTTGGCCATGAGAACAACAACTTACCAACTTAAACTGACAAGGTTGCAACTGCGGATGATATTTAAAAGTCATTAGTACCCTTTCGTAGTAAATATCACAATGTGAGTAATTTGATTACCTCATACGAATGACACTAAACACAAGTGGGCCATTAATAACTTTAATTGGTGTTTATTAAGTTCCATTAATTAATTCATCCTGCTCCACTGACATGAAATATAATACTTCTGTAGAGCTTTTGTACCAATATCCCATCAAAGTGAATGGACTATCTCGAATATTTTATACCTTTTTGGAGACTATATATATTACGAGGCTCAGCCAGCTGTAGCTAACTAATGAGTCTGTCTTTTTTTTTATCGAGAACTTAATTGACAAAAAAGTCTAGGTATTATTATTGAATTTGCTCCCAACATTTCAGGAGAATCGGTTGAGAAAAGCGACCTGTAGAGAGACTGATAGACGCCGGACTAAAAAAAGCATTTTGCCCCAAGCTGAAGCAGAGAACCTCGTTCGCTTTGCTCGCTCATTCAAACACTGTAAAGTTACAACAGAAATAAAATTGAAATTGAATTGAAATTGTTTATTTCGGACATCATCCATAGTTGGTAAGTAATTACATGTTGGCTTACGAACTAGGTTAGTAAATACAATTTATTACAATATTACATTAAAAACTTACATACAAACTAAATATTATCATGCATATTATTATTAGCTTTTTTGTTCTGTCACACACGTGCTTTATTTGAATACATTTAATATTATTCCATTATATTCTAAATATATAAAGTGCATAAAATAGGGCCCTCTCGGCATAGTCGCCAATTGCCATGATGCTCGCAGCGTTTCAACTCAGCGTTGCGATTCAGCGAGGAAGCTGCCAGCTCTTCGGTCCCTTTTCAAGATTGCTTTTCAATAGACTATTCTACGAGTTCTTTTTTATATGTTTCAAAATGTTCGTATAGATTCGATAGACAACTACAGTCTTTTCAAAACAGCTTGGTGCGGGTGACCGTTTCGTTTACTCTAAGGCCAGGCACGCACTACGATTTTTGGTCGTGCGATAAACGCGTCATCGACAAAATAATCGCACGTTACCGCGATCTAAATATATGCAAGAGAAATATTTCAGTTGCAGCTTGAATATGACTGCTCTAAAATATTTGAATATAAAGAACTACTTAATTTTGATCTACCAGACCAGATGCATGTAATGAAACATCAGAGATTCGTTTGGTAATGGGACATGGTGGATCTTGAGTATATACTCGGTACTTATTAATTGGTAATTAACGAACATTCTCGCCGTAAACTCCGTGTATCCTTACCCGATTATAAACTGGAACAGCAAAAATAAAATAAAATCATGAAATCGCCTCAAAAAAACAAATCCAGACTAATAGGTTAATCGAAAAGATGATTCCTAATTTGTTGCTTTGGATTGATTTATTAAGGTAATTAAATACCATTTAGATGTGAATTAGTGAAGTTTGAGGAGGAGGAAAAAGTACAAGACACTAGCACTCGAGTACCTACTGAGAATTTCGCATCTACCCTCGAATAACAGAAAAAAGGCCAAAGGGACCTAATAAATTGAACCAACATCAATACATCCGGTCTCTGTTCACTTTCGTACTTTATAATGAGTAGGAAAGGAATGGAACCATGTTATCTAATAGGTTCGTAAGTAATTCATTTATTTCAAATCAAGTCAACATTTAAGTATTCATTAACAATACAATGATTGCCCACCAATTGATTGATTGGACCAGCTGAATAAGCTTGAGCGCCTCCAAAATCTTTCTATTAGGTTCATATTTGGCTTGCGCAAATATGACCACGTATCCTCCTTTCGTTCTCAGCTCAAGTGGCTTCCAATTCGTCTCCGTCGGAATTCTCACATTTTATCTTTGCTTTACAGTATACTTTTTGTTCCCTCAACTCCTCCGTATCTCAAAGAGCGTTTTAACCACCTCACTTCCATCAGATCTTCACATAATCATCTTCTCGCTCCACCGCCTTCATCCACCAAGTTCTATAACAACTCATTCACCTTCCAGGCTGTTCGGCTGTGGAATGCTTTGCCGTTGCATATAAGATGTGCAAAATCTCTTCAAATTTTCAATAATCTGTTGAAACAATATTACTTGTCGCTGCCTTAAGTTGCCTTGTTGTCCTGTAATATATTTATATAATTGTGTTATAGTTTGTATGTAGGTATCTATGTATTTATACAATACTTATTTATGATTTTATGTTTTCTGAAGTTGTCATATAATGAGATGTATGCGATAGTAAGTTTTTTTGATTTATTCCTGCACTACCGGTTTACAACTCTTCTTGAAAATTTGTCTGGAAGAGATCGCTCTAAAGCGATAAGACCGCCTGTTGTTACCTTTATTTAACATTATGTACTCTTGTAACATGTTTTTCTTATGTTGTGGTGCAATAAAGAATATATTATTATTATTATTAATGATTGTGTTTCCCATTGACCCATTCCATTTTCTACTCTGGTGAAAGATTTTTTGTAGAGATGTACCGACTAGCCGCCGACTATCCGGCCTCATTTGTAGTCGGCGACTAGTCGGCAAAATGTGCCGATTAGTCGGCACTTTATGGACCACAGGAAAACGAGACATAAAATAAGTACCTAAACTGGCATTTTCTACCATTAGTTATATTTTACTCAAATACAGATTTAATACCTATCACAATTGATACTTTGAACGCATGCAGACAGCGCGACGGCAAAGCGAAACGAAATTTCCCGATTGCACCCGAACTTAGCCGAAGTCCCCGATCGGCCTAGCCGACTAGTCGGCCGACTAGTCGGCCCATCTCTATTTTTTTGAAATCGGATAAGTTCTGGAGATACCTATATGAAGGGTCCACGGAAAAAACATGTCTTGTGACTTTTTTCGAAAAATGAGATTTTAATCTCAAAATGTAGAGCTCTCAACGAACGAATTACCTAGACCTTCTGCTATAATTGTAGACATTAATATAAATCCACTTTTATGCACTTGAAAAGCATCTAATCGCGAAGATAGTATGGTTAATTGAATCATTCTAAACGTAAAAACCGCAATATCTCGAAATGTTGTCAATGTGACTAGCCATGTTCTTTCTGTGGACCCTTCAGGGTTGACATTATTTAATGCACTTGAAAAGCATCTAATCGCGAAGATAGTATGGTTAATTGAATCATTCTAAACGTAAAAACCGCAATATCTCGAAATGTTGTCAATGTGACTAGCCATGTTCTTTCTGTGGGCCCTTCAGGGTTGACATTATTTAATGTGGCCGGTTTTTTAACTGCCATTGGAAGTGGAATCTTTTACCCTGGAAGGTAGAGTTGCTTATTGAATGAACTCTTTTCATGCCGTTCGGCCAAATTAAATCACGTCAAGTAATTATATCAACTTGTAAAGCCTATTCACCTGTTTGTGTGAACCTATTGTCGCACTGATTTATTTTCTGTTTCTTGTTGTTTTATGTACTATCGACAACACAGCTAGATGACCATCCGTGCACTTTATTTGCATTGTAATAAGGTTCAATATAAATAAAGGATGGTCAGTTAACTGTGAAGACGTTTGTACGTACCTACATCTATTTTTATGTTTTATTTTGTCTACCTCGTGCTTTATAAATTGTATAAGATTATGATATATGTATGTTATGATGATGATTTGACTAATTCCTGAGGACTACCTACAGTATTATTAAATGGTGTGCGAGTTTAAATACTTTAAACACCAAAATTATATTCGTCATTGCGATTACCAAATAAAATTATCACCAATATTATAACCAAATAACTTTCGACTTTACTCCTCAGTCATTAAAACACAAAGTCATATACCTAAACAGAGATTGTCAAATTCATAACAAAAGCATGAAACATCTTCCCTAAACATTATTGTTTGGTTTTCCTCGTTCGTTAGAATTTCGGTAATTTCCGGTCGTATGTTTATTTTTTTTACTAAAGTCGTGGCAAGCGTGGTTTTGTCCTAAAACCTAATTAGGAAGTTTCCTCATGTTAAAAATTATATAATGTTACAATACTAGCAACAACCGTTGGTTGCTTATCATTAAGGCACATGTTGAATGAAGCGCTCATAGCCTAGCGGCGCCTGCGAGTCGGAAACGTTTACGGAGGTTAAGCAAAGATGGCAGCGGTCAGTCTTTGGATGGGTGACCGCCTGATGTTTCAGTGGTTAATATGAGCGCTTCCGTGCTTTGGACGGCACGCTAAGCAGTTGATCCCGGCTGCTGTCTATGACAGTAGTCGTTAAGCCGAGCTAAGGCCTTCGGGTGGCTTAAGAACTTCTAACAGTCGAATTGCCCACTCACTTGACAAATTGACTGTCACTCGCGTCCGCAAGAGCTACCCACCACAACCCTGCATGCGTTCCCTGGGTGGTACTAAAGAGTGTCAAACCTTAAAAGGCCAAAATAATGTATGCAGTACGATTTAAAAAAAAATGGCAGGTTTAATGTGGTTGTATATACATTGGTAGTAAAATTCCGTACGATAGTCAAAGTCTTCATTTGTCGCTTTTGCTGTTGTTGCTTATCACGCGATAAGTGACAAGATAGGAGCGTCGTCTCGTTCTATCGAATGGTGTCAGCCAGTGACGGACGCTCTATCTTGTCACTTATCATGTGATAAGGCTGACCATGATACGGGGTCTGTTTAGGGGTGCGCGAAATTGGCAACTGTGTTTGCCACGAGCAAGTGAGTGGATAACGTCATATTGAGTCCGCTTGTATTATGAGTATTATGACCCAATTCATAAACTTAATTTGTAAACGAAATATTTTCACCCGACTAGGTCAAGGAACTTATAACAAAACCTCATTCACATCAGGATAAATACTTTCGCAACCGCTTATCTGAGTTCTTCGACCGATAGCGGACAGACGTTCCTACATTGGGCACCCGCAAATGTAGTAAAACGATAAGATAAAGGTTTTGTAGAAATTCGTAGCTTTAGTACATGAAGTACTCGCAACGGAAAGCGACCGGCTTGTTCTTCAGCGAAAACGTATTTCGACGAATATTATCTTCTTATCATGCTTGTGGTAACCAAAGTTGCCGTTTTCGCGCACCCCTAAATAGGCTTGTGCGCGCTCGGTCACTGAGCGGATCGCTCCAAACTAGTACAATCGCTCAATTGTACTAGTTCGGTCTTTTAGGTCTTTTAGTACACTAGTACACTACAGTGTACGAGATTTGGGACTGGTCTTTGGACAGTCCCAATATGATGTAAAGAGTGATGTGGCTAGAGTAAATCGATTGTCATAATATCCGATTACGATTGATGATGGCTAATAAAAGGAATCGATTGATTACTGTGTAATAATTATTTTTAGGAAATCAAATAGAGAGCCTATACACTGTCGTCTGCTAACATAAGTGTCCTGTAAATAAAGGGAGAGACTGATAGTGCGAGAAAAATTGAGAGAGCTCGCGCGCCGTGCAGAAATCAATGCCATATTTTCAAAGGCAACATTTTGCACAATCAAATATGTCGGTTTCGATCGATGTGATTTTATTTCGTATTATCGTAACAGTAATTAAGGGTGAGTTGCACCAAACCGTCTGTAATCGTAAGCGGTGTTCGTTAAAATCTGAATGTATGGAACGTTTGACAAGTTTCTATGGACTGACAGCTGTCAGCGCCATATTTAACGTTGATCGGTCTGTAATCGTAAGTCGATGCAACCCGCCCTAAATAATACATTGTTATTTTCCTATTCACAATTATTTGATTTATATCGATTTATTTCTAAATTGACAGACTCCAAACGATTAAAGCAATATATCACTAAATTTAAAAATAAAAAGTCGTAGGACGTAATGGTTTGCATACCGAGTTTTCAATGCTAATTTCTATACAAATAAGCCGTAAAAAATTATGACAATAATTTTATAAGTGCTAAAAAGAGCGTGCATGGATATTGAACTTTGTTTTGTAACTCGGAAGCGATTGAAACTTTTTTTATTATTTCGATGAGCAGTGCCAATTTACGTTATATGGGTGTCGCGATGTGTCAAAAGACCAGTTCCAAATCTCGAACACTGTAATTCTATTCACACAGTTTTCGTTCCACGTCGCTCGCGTACGCCGAGAGCCATTCGGATACGTTCGGTCGCTCGGTCATTCATTCGGATCGCATCGTTTTGCTGTCAGTGTCACTGCTCCCTCTTCTCTCTCTCTCTCTCTCTGGTTCTCGCTCCGGGTGAACTAAACGTACTAAAGAGCAGAACCGTTGCGGAATAGTTCGGTCTAGTACAGTGTCGGGAATTAGGTCTTTTTAGTTCTTAGTACATGAAGCCTACCCCTGAAGTTATGGTGGCAACTCTGTTTGCCATGTAAAGTATGGGCTGCCTTGATAAAGAAAACACCAGAGCAATTTGGCAGGCCAAATTGCTTTTAACTCCCGACGCAAAGAGAGGGGGGTGTTATAAGTTTAACGTGTCTGTATATCTGCGTATCTGTCTGGGGTATCGTAGCTCCCAAACGGATGGACCGATTTGAATGCGGTTTTTTTGTGTCATAGATAGTTTTTTCTTGAGTGTTCTGAGCCATGTTTCATGAAAATCTGTTCAGCCATTTTTGAGATGGACTTTGAAATGAAAATGTCGGGGGTTTATCAACTTTTCTAATTTGTAGTTTTTAAATTCGAAATCAATCGAAATCAAATCGGTTAACCTACAGGAATTCTACATTTACAATTCGAATAACTGAATCAACAAACAAATTCGTTATAATTATTGAATCTACCCTCAAAATTTCACGAGAATCGGTTGAGAAATGCGACGTGTAGAGGAGACAGCCGGACATCCCGATATACCAAAGGATTTCGCCCGAGCTGAAATGGAGAACATGAATGGTGCATGGTGTGTAGGGTTTCTGGTTGAGAATTCTCGAAGCGAGAATTCCCGGGAAATGTAGCCTGACTGGAGACGAGAAGAGGCTAAAGAAATCGACCAATAAGTCTCAAAATTTCTAGAAGTGAATTTTAGACTCTATTGGACTTTTCCAACCCTACGCGACCTGCGTATAACTATGCACGCTCGGCCTTTGGACAAATATTACCAGGAAAATTCTGACCTCGAGCAATATTCACGGCATTGACACATCAGTATAATTAGACGAATACCTAAAATTTGGTTTCCCCTTATTTCATCGACAAAACGTTTCACCGAATGCATGGTTTCGCCGAATTTTCGTTTTATCGAATTTCTGTTACTCGGAAACCGTAAACTTTTTAGTTAGTGCTAAAATGTCATTCTGTAGAATCCATTAGGTTAGGTTACGTTTGTTTTATAAAATTCCTGAAAAATTTGTTAATTCTGTCAAAAATGGTTTTCGATGAAATGAAAATTCTGGGAAACATAAGTACATTCGATGGAACAATTGTCAGTAAAACAAGGTACAACCCTAATGCACATAATACATTAATAAAAAGCCTTAATTTTATCATTACACAGTCAAGAGGATTAAAATCTAAGTATAAAGATAGTATGTTTTTGCTTTTTTTGGGCAGAAACACGCAAAAGATTTATTTCAAACAAGAACTTAACTGTAAGTACTTATACATTTCCCTACATAAAACGTAACACTTACAGTTAGTATCTTGTATATAAAAAGAAATCAGTAACGTTAGTACCTATATGACATTTCTTGTATCCTTTTAATTTTCCTTAAAAATCTAAGAACAAAATTGATATTCAGAGTGGTTAACCCTTTCAGCGCGTATGCTCCGGGCATAAGGCGGGATTATATATATATATTATATGCAAGATTGACACGAAGAAGATATTAACTTATTGATTTGTTTCATTAGTCGTATTTACAGAAATTAGGTTGCTTACCCTACCTTTTCTTCCGAAACCCGTAAACATTAAAAAAATCCCTCGATAAGGACCAAAACGACTGGTCTTCGGGAGCCATAAGGATAAAAATCATCAATAAGCTCCAATATCCTTATATATTTTGGAACAGGAAATAAATTTGTTTTTCATTTAGCTATTGAGGTAATAACAAGTTCGTTAGTCATTACCATAAAGTGTAGTCCCGTACACGGATTTATGAAATAAAACAGGAATGTTTTCAATTTTAACACATTCAGGAAGACCATAGACGTCGGATGACAGAAAAGTTCAAATAACGAGGAAGACTGCAAGTTTAAATGTGAGCTTGAATGTTTGCGCTTTGGGGATATTCTACAGAATCACTTAACGAACTGTCAAGGAACCATTTTTTTGAATGCTGTGCAGTAGAAATTTCAGATTTTAAATGTATTTGTTATGATACATTTTTTCAAAACTTAGAGCTCACCTTGGGTTATTGTCTCAACAACAAAAGAAAGCAAACAGTAATATGTGGAGATTTTAATATTGATAGACTCAAAGACTCTACCACAAATACTTACTTTGAAAGACTTCTGTCATCATTTAATTTCGAGTTGAAAATCTCAACTCCAACACGAGGAACTTCATCTAAACAAACCTGTTTTGATAATTTTGTCACTAATTGTAACTTAAAAAATGCTGATACACTAACCTATGAGCTGGAACTATCGGACCGTATAGGTATTTTTATAGCAATTACTTGAAATAAACCGGTACAGGAACGTTTTAAGTACTGGTTTACAAAAAAATCGAGATTATTGTAAGGAGAATATGCAGAAGTTCATGGAAATTATCAATAATCTATCTTTTGCCACGGTATATGAGAGTGTTGATGTTAATGATGCATTTTACGAATTTTTTCACTTATTTAAATTGTTCTACAAACTCTGTTTCCCTTGGCGGAAAAGAAAGCATTCAACCAAAAAGAAACCGTTATGGTTGACAAAGGGCGTAAAATTGTGTGCAAAGAAAAAAAGATCACTATTAAGGAAATACCGTCTCAAACCGACAGAACAGAACAAACACGTATACAAAACATTCGCCAATAGATTAAGAAGAATTATCACCCTTACCCAAAAAGCGCAGAACACGTATTATATAAAAAAAGACCAAAACAAATCAAAAGCAGCATGGAACGTCATAAATAATTAAAAACAATAAATCAGAACATTCAATCAATCGGATATTCTTCAATAAATCTATCATAACGAATCCATAGGACATAGCTAATTGTTTTAATGACTATTTTATAGATCAAGTTGCAATAAATGATATACACCGTACCAATAAAATAGAACCGATTTCAAATTCAATATTCATGATGCCAACTAATCAACTAGAAGTAATAAAAGCAATAAATAGGTTAAAAAATACTAATAGTACCGGACATGATGGTATATGTACCAAAATTGACAAGTTCTGTTCTGTGGGTATTGCTGGTCCTCTAACACACATTCTAAATCTAATGTTTGAACAAGCGAAATTTCCTTGCCATTTTAAGATGTCTATAATGAAGCCAGTTCATAAAAAAGAGGATAAAAGAGAGGTAGGTAATTACAGACCGATATCTTTAATTTTTTCTAAACTTGCCTAAACCTTAATCTATGATCGTCTATATAACTTTTTGGAAAAATTTAATATACTTAAAAATGAACAAAACGGGTTTAGGAAAAATTAATCGACTCAATTAGCGGTTTTTGATTGTCTTCATCACATAATGCATTGTATTAATGTAAAAGAACATGTAGCTGCAATATTTATGGACATGCAAAAGGCATTTGACTATGTTGATCATAAACACCTCTCGGCCAAACTTAATTTGTACGGAATCCGTGGCAATGCGTACAACCTCTTTAAATCATACTTAGAGGACCGCAAGCAAGTATGTGAGATAACTGATATATGCTCTAGGACAAAAACTTTAGTTAAGCATCAATCTCAATTAAAAACTATTAAATTTGGGGCACCTCAAGGAAGTACCCTTGGGCCCTTACTATTTCTAACCTACATCAATGATTTACCAGAACATATTTCTCACCCAACTGTCCTATTTGCAGATGACTGTACGATCATAGTAAAATACACAGAAATAAATATGTTAAAAACAGAAATAAAATCTGCCACAACTAGCGCGGCGCAATGGCTAGAAAACAACAATCTTATCTTAAATATTGCTAAAACTAAAATCCTGCAATTTCACCAGCCTCAGTCTAAACCGCCAAAAATAGAAATTAATATTAACAGTGTACCGATTGAATCAGTAGATAAATGTATATTTCTTGGAATAGCTCTTGACCAAAATTGTAATTGGAAATATAACATTGAGAGAATATGCTCGAAAATAAATAGCTTTACCTATCCTCTTAGGCAATTACGCAAATTAGTTAATCAGGAAACTGCAATCACTGCCTACTATGGGCATGTTCATTCAACCATTATCTATGGCATATTGTTTTGGGGTAATTCAACAAATTGGCATAATGTATTTCTAATGCGAAAAAGATGTGTGCGTGCTATAGCTGGAATAAGTATTAGGGTAAGCTGTAAGCCCTATTTTAAGGAACTGGGAATATTAACTGTTCCCTGTTTATATATAATGGAATGCCTAACTTTCATAAGGAAATATGACGATCGTTTTCAGAAAAATCAAATCAACCCTGAACGTAATTTTCGATTGAGAGATAAGTACAAAATTCCACGAGCACACTGTGCACTATTCAGAAAAAAACGTTTTCTACATGTCAGTCAAACTGTTCAATAAGTTGCCGGAATCTCTGAAAGTGAATAATTTGTAACTAGGTTGGTTTGGTACGTAAGGTGATGAAATCGCCTGACTTAAAATTTGTATGCCGTTTTATCCGTAAAAAGTGGAGATCCTCTGAATTGTCAACATAACACCTGTTGTTAACATTACCTACTTTTCGCACAAATAAACTTTTGACTTTGACTTCGACTTATCTTACTACTAGAGATGGGCCGGGCCTGATGCTTGGGTTTGGCCGACTAGTCGGCTGACTAGTCAGCTAGGCCGATCGTGGACTTCGGCTAAGTTTGGGTGTAATCGGGAAACTTTGTTTTGCTTTGCCGTCGCGCTGTGTGCATGCGTTCGCGTCGTGACAGGTTTTGTTTAAATTTTTCCGGCGTGTTTCGTGAGCAAAATAAAATAAATAGTGATTCAACTTGCTAGAGCAATATCAAAGAGGGTGATTTGTATAATGTCGAAAAGGAAAGCGTTCTCGTTTTCCTGTGAACCATAAAGTGCCGACTAATCGGCACATTTTGCCAACTAGTCGCCGAATACAAATGAGGCCGGATAGTCGGTGCTCCCGACAATTCGGCGACTATTCGGTACATCTCTACTTACTTCTATTTATGGATAATAGTCTTCTGCAAATTCTCAATTTAGTCAGTTACTTTAGCACCATCTCTTTTGAGGATTCGCTAGGCCACCATAGAATCCTCTACGTTTAGCAAAGACCTTGCGATGCGTGGATATTACCCACGATCGTTATCGACGTGCACATGTTTATCAAAATATCTGTTTTACAACTGTGTCAACACCATCTGAAGGTTATCAGGGCTTCAACCCACCGAACCGCAGACGGAGTGACGTCATCAGAAGAAAGTCACCAGTCCATTGAGCCCTAGCACCTGGGCTAATATGTTATCTTTATCCAAATGCAATAATTTAATTCTAGAGAGACATGTTTACCCGCCTTTTTCGCAAAACATTCGATGCGATCGTCTATTATTTATCTACGTGGGGCACGAAGATCTATGTTTCAGCTAATGGGCTGAAAATCGTTTGTATGTGTGGTGTCTGTCCCGTTCTCCGGCTGTTCTCCTACTGGTCGCGCCTTATCAACATATTCTCGTGTGCTCCGCTAACACAATAATTAGATAGTTTTTAGGGTTACGCACCTCAAAAGGAAAATTGGAATCCTTATAGGATCACTTTGTTGTCCATCTGTCTGTCTGTCAAGACCACATCAAGACTCTTTATCTCGGGAACGCGTGGAGGGGTATCCAGTTTATAAATGCCATATATTCAGGTCTACAGTCCCTTGAAGCTGTAAAAAAACGAAACGGCTAAATTAACGTAAAAATACATAGGGTCGTTTATACCGCAAAAACGTATATTTCGACACTTTCAAGGGAATCTAAATTTATTAATTTATAGGATCCGTTGAGCTATGAAATTTAGCAATTACGGGCTGAAAATGGTGATGACGATGATGAAACTATGTTTGTACCTAATTTCGATCAAAGTGGAAAATCGGTGAATAAAATTATTCACCACGAGCGGGATTTGAACCCGCGACCTCTGGAATCCTTCCGTTACTCTTGCCAACTAAGCTACCGTGGGTCCGCTAGTGGTGACGAATCTTTCAATCCCTTCCACTCTTCTGATTACACTAGGCTAGTAAATCGTCGTCGAAATTCGGAATTTCGTTGTTTCTTCTTAGTTAACCTTTACTGTAAGTTTGTAATTACCTATTCCCATAAATATGAATAAATACTAAATAGGTAGGTAAGTACTTGATTACCTCCTGAACACGTGATGCGTAGGTACAGTCGGAGCAATAACCGTCGCATGCGCAGGTCAGTTCGCGATAGCCGAACAAAATGTCGCGTTTTGCGGTTGCAACCGGGTCAGTACTGACAGCACACTAAATGCGTTTTTTATTAGGTATTTATTTCGTAGTTTCTTTTGCCATATCATTGTTATCTATAATCCGCATTTGCTATATAAGTCGCAGATGAAACTTGAGCAAATAACTTATTCGGAGAAACAATATTTAGGGAGTTTTTTTTTTTCTGAAACAGTAACATTTTCAGCATTTAAATAAAAATTGTATAGAGTCTTTTAGGGGCTGTAGGTTTGGTTAGATGTAATCTAAGGTCCCAGTGCCCATCACTGGTCCAATACTCGACACTTTCAATCATATGACAAAACAGAAGGTGTCAACTATTACTATTAGCCAATAAGGTGTCGAGCATTGGGACATTTACCACTTAGGGCACATGATGATTATGGCAAAGATTACATTCATGGCAAATACAATTATGGATTATATTAGTAAAGCATTGAAACGATATATATAATAATAAAAACCTCACTTCAAGGATCTACGATAAATTCCAGATGAGCCACGACCGAATGAAAAAGACTCCGGATAGACATCAATTTCGAAATGTATAGGTGCCTATGTTTATGTAGGATGTGTATGATATCCAGGGTGACATTTTGATCAGTGTCCAAGTTCAAGTATATGATTCTTCAGCAAAATTATAAAATACGTGTTTTTTTGTTTCATATCATTCAGTACATTTTTTTTAGGAATTGCTGCTTAAAGTTATCCCAAAAAAACCTGCGGCACCTCAGCGGGTAGGTTTGCGCACGGCACGCCTCCCCTCCCTCGGCCCCGCCCCGCTCCGCGCGGTACTGAATGCCCAGTAACCACGGAGTACGGATATTCTTCGGCGGTCGGATAGCACCATAGTGTCGCCTATCCACCAGCCAGTCACGATTCGACGTCACAGCCTTCGGGCTACGGCTAGACACAACTTCAAAAAAAAAAAAGCAGTACGGATAAATCTTTTGGGATAGACAAATTATAATTTAAAAAATATCAACCAGTTTTTTTTTCAAAATGGAATCTTATAGTGATACGAAATGCCTACCAAAAATTTGGACACTGATTAAAATGTCATCCTGTATAATACCTGTATGAAAACCGGATATGGTGATAAATACAAAATGTACATAGTACAGTCAGCCTCATATAGTTAGTAACAACCGGAGTACCCAAATACAGTAATAAAGACGTGTATCGAAATATTTGGCTACCTTGGCTCATCATCATCATATCAGCCAAAAGACGCACACTGCTGGACATAGGCCTCCCCCAAAGAGTGCCAAAGTGACCGGTCCTGCGCCACCCGCATCCAGCGGACTCCCGCGACCTTTACCAGGTCATCAGTCCACCTTGGGGGGCCTACCTACGCCGCGCCTTCCGGTACTTCCTTGGCTGCTACTAAACTATAGTAAAATATAGTAATTAGCCATATCGATTATAATTACAGGTCGACACACGTAAAAAGAGCCCTGGCGGCCATATAAAATGTATGGCCGCCAGGGTTCTTTTTACATGTGTCGACGTATACTGCCCATGATCTTTTACAAAGATATTCGACTTCGGGTAAAATGGGGTTCTACTTGATCTACTATTATACTAATATTTTGCACTAAACTTAATGCATTTTTATTCGAAATAGTGAACGTTGCAGGGTTTTTTGAATATCATGAAATAGAAGTCATTCGGTTAGGATAGGTTTGTTTTGCAATAATCCTAGTGTTTTTTTTTTGTTTTGTTACTGTAAGTAATTTTATTAATTATATCATTATATATCATAATTTATGTGAAAATTTCAAACAAAAATGAATTGAATTGTTACATGGCTGACTGGAGACCTTTTCGGTAGCACATGTTAGTCCTTAAGGTGCATTATGTGAATGTATGTGTAATGATGTGTTATCCGAATACATTTATATTCTATTCTATTCTAATTGAATTGAATATTTAAGAAAAAATGCATTACTTAGGGCTAAAGGCTAAGTTAGGTGTAACAAAGGTAGAACCGAGCAAAATAGCCGAGCTTATTTTGGCATAATCATATTAAAGAGCAAGCGAGACAGAAGTACACTTAGTTCCGAAGATTGTTTCAACTGTTCATCGACTGTCGTGTTGGTCCTTATTAATTTATAATATCAATCTTCATTCAGAAATTTCCGTCGCTATTTATAGTAACCGAGCTGTCAAACCGACACTATTGTGAGCCAAGGCTGATGGACGAATGATTGGGGCAATCAAAAACAATAGAACTTCACCTATCAATTGATTGATTTTTTGATTGATTGTCTTGTTTGCCCCTGAAGGAACACTGGATCGATTGGAAAAAGCGCAATGTTTATGTTGATCTCTTCCTTTTATATATATATATAGGTATATAAAATAAATCATAATCATAAATCATAATCATATATCTTTATTTGCAATAGATATAGTAATAACAGATCTTAGGCTAATACATACAGGTTCATTCATCTAGACTTAAATAAGTCATGCAAAATTATTATTTTTTTGGCTGACTCCCAAACAACCTACGTTAAAAACTCACATTGTTAAAATATTCAGTGGTACTATAAAAGCATTTTTGTACTGGCCAAGTAAATAGTTGATGCCTTAATTTTTTGAGGGGTACTTCTCTTAATTGCTTTGGTAAATTATTGAATATCTTAATACACATAAAATTAATCACAAGCGCGCAACCGACCCTCTGACCCTTTGAGGATTGAAAGAAAGAAAGAAAGCAGACCTTTATATATTCACTCTACAGAATACACACAGATAGAAATAGAGCAGACATACACTCAAAGCTATCAAACTGGCGTGAATATGCCGTAAAAATTGTTGACAAATAATAAAAATCATCCGGCTAAAATAGATTTGTGGGGATGGGCGATGAGCTAGCAACCTACTCGTATAACTGCAATATCATCTTACAATTAACAACAACGAAGCGACGCTCTTTAGGAAACTGCACGGCTATCATGAGATGGCGCGCGAGCTCTCTCGATTTTTCTCGCACTATCCGTCTCTCTCTCATTAGAACAAGAGGTATAATTCGAGAAAAATCGAGAGTAGGTATGTCGCGGCCGTCTCACGACAGACGTGCTGGTGTCAGTTTATGTATAAGTATATGTCATGTAAGTACGTCGATTCACGAGAGCTGGCATGAATGAATTGACCGAAAGTAATGTCACTTGTCACTGTGAGTGTCGTTCTTATACAGGGGCCTCCTAATATTATGTGAACACTAAACATGTACCTACTAACAGAGATGCGATTTATTTGAAAGAAGTATTTCAAATGCAAATACAAAATGCAAAATACCTATTTTGTATTTTGCATTAAAATGCCTTTTAGTAAAAAACATATTGTATTTTATTTGGAATAGGTACCTTTCGAGATGTATTTTGTATTTTTAATATTCATTTCAAAATGCAAAATACTTTTTGATTAAGTTTAGCCAACATTACCAGTCAAACAAAATGAAATTAACGAATGACGCTTGTATTGCCGAATATGACCGATAGAGGCGCCTGCTTTTTCTTCTTCTTTGGTCGGAGTGCGCGCCTTATGTCTTTAAAGCGTAATAAATAAAAATTGATGTTTATTTTTTTCACTTTTTAACAATAGCAGTCCAATTATTATTAATAAAGGAAAAGTGTAATATAATAAAATACGAACTAGATGCACAATCAACCGAAATAAATGGCCACACAATTCACAAAATGGAGCCATGGCGTGGAGCTATAGCTAGTTTTTTAACGTTATTTTAAGTGAGTATTATTAGTATTAATAACATAACAGAATTTACTGATACACGTACTGATAAATATGACCAAAATGTCATGTAGGTATAAGGTGCCATTCGGCTCGGCATTGTATCTCTATTCTATTTCTCATGATAAATACCTAAAATAAACAAAAATAACATCCGATTTGATCAAAAGGTATTTTATTTTGAATAAGTATTTTGAAAATACCTATTTTGCATTTACCATTTGAAATACATAACGCAAAACTATTTGGTATTTTGCATTTAAAATGGTAAATCTGAAAAGTGTTTTGCATTTTGTATTTAAATGCTTTTTTGAAACCATTTTGTACATCTCTGCCTACTAACCTAACGTTTTCGTTACCTATTCAAGAAAGAATAAATTATATTATTGTAATCTGCTCCAAGTATCATGTTGATCCTTTTATAATTCATTATTATTAAAGTCCTTTGTAAATAAAACGTATGTATATTTATTTACAGTACATATGGTGCTACTTTCTCGCACTAGTGCGGAAAAGAGCACTTTCCGTGCATATGTCTAAACTTTCAAGAGCCATATGTGCTTACAGTAAAACGTTGTACGATACACGTGCGAATAGGCAATTCGCTACTCGTGTCGATTAAAAACACTCCCTTCGGTCGTGTTTTAATTTATCACCACTCATTGCGAATTTCCCATTTTCGGCACTTGTATCGTAAATAACTATTTTCTGACTTATTTTTAATGTTAGGAATCGAAATGTTCTTGATTCTTCGAATTCTAAAAAAATCGAAATAAAAAGCATAGCATTATCTAAAACACCATTATCATAAATCACTTTTTGCATCAACCAGCACGGCTATCACAAGCCAGCGCGCGAGCTCTCTCGATTTTTCTCGAACTATTCGTGTCTGTCGTTTTAGGCAACTAAGAAAGAGACGTAGGTATAGTGCGAGAAAAATCGAGAGAGCTCGCGCGCCGTCTTGTGATAGCCGTGCTTGTATTTAATAATTATGTGATGCACACATAGACATTATCATTCACTCGTTCAATTCATTCGTGCCAGCTTTCGTGAATCGATCTGTACCTATAAGTATTATAGTACCTACCTAACTCAAACTACCGTACCTACACAAAAACCGAATGAATAAAACAAAAACCGGCACTGTGTCACTCAATTCCCCGAATTCGCCCACAGTAATTGGGTCAACTGAAAATGCGACGAAATTCACTTTTACTCCAACCCTACATACATAATACATACGTGTAGTTGTGTCGCATCATCGAATCGGGTCGTTGCCCTCTGATTCACTCGCCGTCTGTCCTCTTCGCTTCTCTGAATTTGACAATAACGACACTGTTGAGTTAGGTCGGTGCGGCGGCCCAATTTGTAAACTGCTATTGATGTTTGTAAAAGGAACGCTTATTAAAAAAAAAAACTTGAATGGTAATAGCCGCCATTTTTACGGCACAAAACAGATGACGCTCATTGACGACTGTTTGAGTACTTCGTATCTGATACGTTTGGCAGGATCGAATTTGTACTTTATGTTACTAGATTTAAAGTGCAATTTCGCATGGTATGGATTGGAAAGATACGAGGTTTAATCGTCCTCGGCATTGTGCGTTGTAAATATAGTGCCAATGTGAGAATGAGAATTACGTTAATAAGGTCTTGAACGATGTTGTGATGTGTTATTAGGAAAAGAACAAGGTTTTTGTTGAGTAAGGTTCGTGCTTGACCCATTTTACAACGGAAGAGTGATAAGATATCTAAACTAAACTTTTACTTCACTTAGTACTTATCCCATTTTGATGATAAAAACGTATTGTTTTAACGTCTTTTTATGACTTTTGAGCTTAGTTAGTGACCCAATTTTGACTTCTACACGTTTAAACAATAAACGTGTACAAGTCAAAAATGGGTTATTATTAGATCTAAGATAAGGTACTTATTACTCATCAGGCGGTTTTTCGCCCAAGTGTGCAATATCCACCAGGAAGGGAAGATGTGTTTTCACAACTTGGACTGCTAATAGGTGTCAAATTACATGAAAAAATAGCTTCGCACCCTAATTCATCCAATTCATCCTTATTCCGCAAATGTAGGATGTGGATGCCAGCCTAAAACCGACCTGAAGTGTCCAGAGAATTGTGTAGGCAGGCCTGGCACCGCACCACCGCCCATGCAAGGTTCTAATAGAATCCGACAAAAAAAAGTGGCACCCTTAGGGGCTTGTGCCAGAGACAGTTTTGACGTATGACTTAAAAAATCTGGAAAACTGACCAGTAGCAAGTTAGTTTTAGGTATAAAACCTATATTAAACATACCGAACAAAATATGCAACCAGCGCATTTACTGCAGTCAGTGACACATAACACTTGACCTAGACGATCTAATTAGAACATTTAGAAAGAGACGGGTAGATTATCTCGCGCGAGACACTACGCGCTCACCGACTTCTGTCACACTCAGCGCAAATTCGCGTCACTGCCTCACGCTAAGCTACGCTTGCGCTACGTAAGTCTAAGTCGTAAGTAATCTAAGTAAGTCTAGAGTAAGTAATCCATACTAATATTAGGTACTTACTTATAAATGCGAAAGAGTGTCTGCCTGTCTGGCTGTCTGCCTGTCACCTTCAAATTTGGTATAAAGCTAGTTTAAATTCCGGGGAAGGACATAGGATAGGTCTTTTTAAAAAAAATCTGTTACTGAAACCCCAATGCCACAATAGTACATTACGCAACTAGGGCGGTGAATTCGTGAATGCCCCAGATCGCAGGTGTTTGTGGCCCGAACCGAAGGTGAGGGACATAAATATGCGCTCTGGGGCTTTACGAATTACCGCCCGTGTTGAGTACAAAATTTTACGTCTTCACCTTGCTACAATGCGAGATTTCCCGTACGCGCAGCGTGCAGTAAAACTAGCATTATTGCCAGGTGTGACGTAAAGACATTTACAAGCGGAACGCATTCAACATGTGTATTGCCATCTTCAACCGTCTGCCCGAGGAATTAAAGAAGTTGAGGGTAAACCTGTTCAAATCTAAGTTGAATAGCTGACTGCTGGTAAATGTTTTTACGTCACACCTGGCCATAATACGAGTTTTACTGCACGCTGCGCGTACGGGAAAACTCGCATTGTGGCCAGGTGAAGACGTAAAATTTTGTACGCAACACGGGCGGTAATTCGTTAAGCCCCAGAGCGCATATTTATGGCCCTCACCTTCGGTTCGGGCCTCAAACACCTGCGATCTGGGGCATTCACGAATTCACCGCCCTAGTTACGTAATGTACTATTATAGTATAAGATTATTTTTGGAGACATATAAGATTGTTTAATTAGGTATACAGGGTGCCTCGTGAGGAACCCGAATAATTTGGCCAGCGTATTCCTAAGGTCGTATGGAGTAAAAAATGTTTTATGAACATAGGTCAAAATATGTTTTTTTTTTATGTTTTCATACATAATAAATAACTTCTTGTATGAAAACATAAAAAAAAACATATTTCGACCTATGTTCATATAACATTTTTTACTCCATACGACCTTAGGAATACGCTGGCCAAATTATTCGGGTTCTTCACGAGCACCCTGTATACCTAAAATTGAATTAACTGTGATTATATGAATTATTTCTTCTTTTTGACATGTAATATATATGTAAATTTAATTTTAGAGTGAATTGAATATTTGCACGCCTACACCGGCTTAATACATGACACTATTCGTATTATTATGACATCCACTTATAATGTATTTTATGCAAATAAATATTTGATTGATTGATTGATTACGCGCGGAACCATCCCCTAAGGGGTTGAAATGGGGAGTGGAAGTTTGTATGGATCTACGATATAAACGAATTCCACCTATAAGTATAAAAGTTTGTTGATTCCTTGAGCCAGGATAATGCTAAGATGTTAAAATATGACTTCATGTTATAATACGTTAATTGAATGCATTTGCAACAAAATGCATATTTGTTTTCCTCCAACGTTTCGGCATTGGGTTATTATCGGTTTTAAATTAAATTAGTCATTATTAGTTAATTGGAACAAGTGCAACGACCCTTCGACTGATAACAATGTCCTTGTTTACACACTAGGCCTGGGGTCATGGTCTTTAACAATAACCGAACATTTCCGTTTAAGTTTTTATATAATAGGTACCAATAAAAACTTTATAACAAAAAATTTAAACCGCCGAAAAAAACTGAAAAGCATAAAATAATAAACCTTTCTTATTTAGTTTAATAACTTTCTAAGTTCTTAAATGAATCTAAGTGTACCTAAGTAATTTTGAGTCGATAAAATCGATAAATAATAAACCTTATTTATTAACCTTAATAACTAAGTTCTTAAATGAATCTAAGTGTACCTACCTAAGTAATTTTGAGTTGGCGCTAGCAACATTCTGCTACTAGGATTTTTAACAAATAGACAGCAAAAAATGTTTGCTATATTTTGTAGTTTTATTTATATCAAATCGACATGAACACAACAATAACACATGTCAGTATTAACCAATTCAAATAATTTAAAATTGCAAATTTAACTAGACAAATAGATACACATTTAAATTATTTCATCTAAATATTACTTCCTGGCCTCAGTATACCTGCTTATGCGGAAAAGGATTGCGAAACTTAATAAACCTTTATCATCTTTATCAAACACCGAAAAGGATCCAAACATTCCAAATTCAAATTAGGTAGGTACGCAAATATGGCGCCCGGCACAATTCGGTCACAGGACAATGCCGAAACACAAGGTCACGTTGAGGCAGGCCGTGACGTCACGCGCCCTCCAAAACTCGGGTCATCGACCGCGCCACCATTGCGGAAACTGTGTTCGGAATTTGAATTGGGGAGTTGTTTGTGTGCGTAGCGGCGGGTTCGAGTAGGGGCAGTTTATTCAAAATATGAATTATTGTACTTATTTACTTTATTAACAGCCTTATTCAATACTTACAGTGACTGTTTCATTTCTAGTAAACGGATTGATAATAAATTTAGTAGGTATGCATGACGATTCTTAATCAATTAATAATACAAACACGCATGTGTTTAAAATAAAATGTACTTGTGCAAAATACAAAAATATTGCTATTTAAGGTATATAATGATAAATGTAATGCAAAAGACAAAAAAGGTTTTGTTTAAACACTTTTTGTCCTTTAAACTTAGAATACTTAAACAAAATTGAAACAGCTTAAAAAAGAGGAAATAGTGAATTGCGATATGTCTTCGACTTGAGAGAATAGGTAATTATTTTTTTGTAAATATTAACTGTTTTATTTGCATAAATAGCATTGCGCCTTGTTATAATCGCATAGCACAGTATCATAACTCAATAAGTTAGTCAATTTATTTCATAATAATACGATTCACTGATGCTGTTACAATAGCAAAATATTTATAAAAATCTGTGCTAGCGGGTTTTTGTATGTAATCGTGACAACATCGACTCTGTAAACATTTCTTCAGCAAAGGTGGAGTCATGTTTCAGGTAGACTACTTTGCAGAGTAAGAGTCAGAGTTTTATACTCTTTTCATCTGCTGGTACCTATTTAATTCAAACCTTAGCTCTGTTAAGGTAACTGTCCCAAAGTTTGTGTAGTAAACACATATTATTCACTTTTATTCCATTTAATTAAGATTGCGTGCACACCGACGTTAGCCTTGCATCAAATTGCCTGAACCTAAAAGGTAGGTAGTCAGTTATTTACTGATCGATTGTTCCTAACCTAAGTAAGTTGGATTCATTTATTTATAGCCAAAAAAGACGAGGTATATAGGCAGACTAGGTAGTAGGGTAGGCTATACCTCCTCTTACAAGACAATTATTAATATAAGGGAAGACAATTTGTGCCCAATTTTTCCCGTAGCCAAGTTATTTTTAAATCAGCAAGGTTCTCCTCGAACCCGCGCCCTGTCTCTGTGTGCGTGCAATTCGGGGCTTCTTCTGCACAATACCACCGCAGTACCGGACTTCGGCACGGTTCGTAAATACGACTTGAATAGCCGACTTTTATTTACGACATCTGCTCTCCTCTAAACATAATACCTAAGTACTCAAGAGCTGTCGAAAACGAAAAATGTGGAACACTGATAGTGTTAAAAAATGTGGACTATTATTGATGTTTAAGGTTGCTTGGATGTTTTGGAGCTATTGGAAGCGTAGGTAGGTCAAGTGTAGCTTAGCGTTTGTATTGTATCTGTAGTATGTTGTGTTGTGTTCCGTGGGCCACGAACGGTGCTGCCTGAAAATCAGCGCTGTAGATGTCTTCCCGACACCTCGACATAATACTGAGACAGCGACTGATTCACTGCCGCGAAGACACAAAATATGACATCGGTTCAATTGTATTGTACCGTCTACCTACTTCCTTTGTCTCTGTCTTTTGTGTAGTAAATGTGATGTTAGATACCCACTAGTAGCGTGGCAGACGTGTCAGAAAGGTTCGACGGGGGTACGGGAGGTGACAGAGGCTTCACAGACGCAAACATAAGGGGGTTCGATCGCCATACGAATGTCGAGGGACGTTTTGTATGGTTATCGAACCCCCTTAAGTCGCCAAAGGAAGTTGCGAATTTATTGTATTATTTTGACTATTAAAGTCACGGGCCCGTCACGTTACTTGCTCGTGTGTTGTTTCCACATTCACTAGAGCTCCATTTGATTCGGATACTAATGAAGTCCATACGTTACGTTCAGATGGCGCGTTGGCCCATCGCTCTCCATTGGGAATTGGGCAACGGGCCGCGCCGCGCCATCTATCTTTATATGCTACAGTTTTGACATTCATGGGCCATATTTAAGGCTTATAATTTAAGGCGGTGTAAGAATTGAGTCCTTTTATGTGTTTATTTTACATTTTGTCATTGCATAATTACTCCTGTTATTTTTACAACAGGTAACTATTAAATAATTTAAATAATAAATACAAGTGACACTCACTGTTTATGTATTTTATTTTCACGGGAGTTTAATTATTCAAATCAGTAATAAAAACGTTAAAAGCGAGAATCACATACAAATAACCGATTAAAACATCCAACAAAAACTACAGTCCATATACAGACAGACTCCATATATACAGTTAAACAGTTTAAAAACAGCAGCCGTTACATAATGACGTAAGCGACAGCACGTCCCATATGCACATGCGCTGTTTGACGTAACTAACATTTCAATTTGGGATGCGCCTGAGTGGTCGTTAGACGCACACATACGTTATAGGGTGTGGCCACGTCGTAGGATTGTAGTATTTGTAGTGTGTTTGACATGATTGTTTTGGGCACTTTTTTATTCAATATTTCGTATGTCTGGCGTCTTCAATACAATTCTCAACCGATTCTGGTGAAATTTTGTAAGCATGTTCCATAAATATGTTTGACGTGTCTGTGTATCTGTCTATGGCATCTTAGCTCCTAAATGAATGGACCGATTTTAATGCGGTTGTTTTGGTCTGAAAGCTGACGTGATCGCGATGATTCTTAGCTTCATTTCAGCAAAATCGGTACCTACAGCCGGTTTTGAGATATTTTAAATGAAAACGTCGGGGTTTTTCAACTTTTCTAACTTTTTTATTCCTACAGTGTGTAATCGCCCTAAAGATAAATCAAACAGCGTATTCATCCGTAACTAAAGAAGGGCAAGGTGTCCGCTATCCTCAACCTTAACACTTGGACATGAGCACTATAATTGCTTGTAAACGTTTTACGTTGTAAGTACCTATTTCTCAAAATGGTGTAACTGAACTCTAATTTCAACGCGACTTAAGACTCTTTTATAATTACTAGATTGTCTTCTGGGAAGTACTAATTGATGAGATTGATTTGTTTGGACTATGGCTACAGGGTGAATTTATTTAGTAGCAATTACGTGCACACAGTATATGCATTAATAATTTCACGCCTTGCTTTAGAAGAGGGTAGAGAACCGCTATAGCACCATACTTACACAGTTTTAACTTCATTGAATAGTGTAAACTACCCATTCATTGGCGTTACCAGGAGGTATATTCTTGTGCTTTGCTTGAATCACAATATCATTGTTTCACGCGTGGCGCTGCTATGAAAATCGAATCTCGAAGTTTGTACAATTAGGTATATCGCCATCTCCGTCGCTCTATAGCATAAGTGCGATAGACACACAGATACGAACTTCGAATTTCGTGGCTATAGCTATATGATTTCCATAGATACCTACTATACACGTCGAATAAGCTACGGTAGGCTAGTAGTTCAGACATGCGGCTGTCAAGCGGCGATCGTGGGTTCGAATCTCGGCTTCGGCTCGTACCAATGAGTTTTTCGGAACTTATGCACGGAATACTTGCCGTTAGCATTTCGGTGAAGGAAAACATCGTGAGGGAACCGGTCTAATCCCAATAAGGTCTAGTTTTCCCTCTGGGTTGGAAGGTCAGATGGCAATAGCTCTTAAAACTTAATTTGGTATCTAATCTTTCTAAATTAGAAGTATTGAATGTATTGGCCCCATGCAACCGGCAACACCCACCTAACTATGTTCTAAACGCTTTAATTGGTGCCACGGCCGGGCCATGCGCCGAATTTCGTCTAACGCCAGCAGCCAATAGGGCCTGCGCGCGAGTTAGACGCACACGCGTGCGCGTGAGTTCGTGTGCGTGTAGTTTCGGCAAGCTCGTAAACGTATTCTTTCTTTATTTGAATGTGATAGTGGGTTGTTAAAGAAGGCGGGAATTCACCTTACTCGTAAACTTAACTTGTTTTTTTTTTGTTTTCCTCTTTTAATTGGTCAAGTAGAGCGTTAAGTTTTGTTTGTGAATGTATCAAATAGCCGAATTTCGTGAAAAGCCTCTGAGACGTGTTGCGTAAGAGTTGAACTTAGACGCACGCGCATATAATGTGGTGTAGATCAATTTAGGTAGGTATTAGTCGGTAAAAAATAACCTTAATGGAATTGTCGATTTATCAATGTATATTGGGCATCTTTAACCAAAAAATAAATAAGTTGTTAACCTATAGATTATAATGGATTCAATCGTATCCACGTGAGTGTGGATGTGAATGTGTGTGTGGATTAGCATTTACTGAATAGGCGTCGACGTTTGCATTATTTATTAGACGGTTTTTGGTGATAGGTGCGTATTGTTATTCTAATACCGGTCGTTCCCAGAGGGGACTGATTTAGTATGGGACGTGGGACAATGTATGGAAAGCACTAGGTAGGTAAATTTTCTTTTATGTTTATTTTGTACATTTCGATGCTAGTGCGGAAAGTATGCTATTACGTCACGAGTACCGAGATATCTCGCCTACGGCTCGTGGCAAGACTCGGGACTAGTGAAGAATGACATTTCTGCACGTGAATCGAACGACGTTTTTTAATACAGTTGCGAAAAAATAAGAAAAACTACAATACAGTTGAAAAATGATATATTTGTTCAAAAATAATGTTTTTAATACAGTTCTATCTTATTTACTTTTTTATTGACATACTATATGAAATGTAGGGCAATATAAGAAATAAAGCTCCGTTCATGATAACGGTCGTATTCGAAGACAAGCTTGACAGCTGGCTGCCACTACCACCAGTCACTAAAAAGGTTAACATAAATAGGTGCGTACCTACACTACACCTCCACTCTTATTTAGCAGACCACAACAAAGGCACAAGAAATGACTGTGCCATAATTATAACAAAGCACAAACCTAACGCTAAGCTAAGTATGTAAAATAATTGTCATGACTTATAACAAGGCGGATTATTCAATCTACATTGACGTACAGGTCGCGGTGAGGACAGTAAGGCGCTCGGCGGGCTTGACTCGCCACCCGAAGCGTCTCGGCAGCCGCGCTAGTAGATGGTGGGGTACTAGTATCTATAAGTGGCGCATCCGGTGTACGGTCAGCCATCGTGACTGTTAACCCTGACCCCGCGACCTCGGAACCGGCATCGGTGGATGATCGAACCTCATCTGCTAAGGGTGGGCCGCTCTCCTGTCTTACGGGAGGGCTTGGGCATATTAAGGAATTCCTAGTTCTTCGCCTCAATTGATCCCTATGCCTATGTGCTGACTTCCCCTGCTCGTCTAATACACGGTAGTCCCTAGAACCTAACTGCTGTGTAACCTCGCCTGGAACCCACTTCGTCCCTCCCCGATACTGGCGCACCCACCCTTGTTGCCCGGGCGCATAAGCGGGTTCCAACGTGCCGCCACTGTTCCGTTCTTGCCGCTTTTGTGCCATACGAACATTGGATTTACAGTCGGGCCTCAAAGCGTCTAATTTCGTGCGAACCTGTCTGCCTAACATTAGCGCTGCGGGACTTACTCCCGTAGTACAGTGTTCCGTATTCCTATAATATAGTAAAAACGTATTTATAGCTAAGGCAACATTAATATTTTGTCGTACCGCTTTACGAATAACCCGCTTTACCGTACGTACTCCATTCTCCGCGGCGCCATTCGACGCCGGGTGATACGGCGCGGCAAAAACATGCTCTACTCCCTGGTTCTTCAAAGAGGTAGCTACTTCCGCACTAGTGTACGGAGGGCCATTATCCGAGACTATCTGTTTCGGTATTCCCCATCGCGCAAAAAGTCTCGCTCAACTTTGCGATAGCGTGTTGCGCTGCCGTGCTGGGAACCTCGAAGACCTCTAACCATTTTGACCCTGCGTCTACCATTACTAAATATAACTTTCCGAAAAGCGGCCCTAGGTAGTCAATATGCACCCGCGACCAAGGTTTGTTAGGCCAAGGCCATAGACTCGGTGCTTGTCTTGGCGGCGCATCCGCCTCCGCAGCGCACACGGCGCAGGAGCGGCACAGACCTTCAATGGCCTCGTCGATTCCTGGCCACCAAACGTAACTCCTAGCCAACGCTTTCGTTTTTACAATACCCATGTGACAATCGTGCAACTCTATTAACACCTTACTGCGACAAGCGTCCGGAATAACGACTCTATGGCCCCACATAATACAGCCCAATTCTTCGTATAGTTCCGCTTTACGATTAAAATAAGGTTGCATGGTTTTGATTTCATTTACATCCGGCCACTGGTCTCTTAAATAGCCTAAAATACGACTTAAAGCCGGGTCGCGTTGCGTATATTTTTTAATAGTATTATATTCCAATGCCAATGCATCCTGAGCGAAATGCAAGTAAGTCTGTTCCGGGACTTCCCGAGGGTCCTCACTAGTACTCCTCGCCAACGGTAAACGCGACAAGCCGTCCGCGCCATTCAGTTTGGTATTTATATATTCTATGTCATAGGTACGCCGATAACTTAATAGCCCACCGTTGCAAACGACTAGCCGCCATGGTAGGAACGCCGTGTTTAGGCCCAAAGATGCTGACTAATGGTTTATGATCAGTGCGCAAAATAAAACGCCTCCCATACAAGTACTGGTGGAGTTTTTGTAAACAAAAAACAATCGCTAGCGCCTCCTTATCAATCTGCGAGTAATTTTTCTCCGCGTCCGTTAAAGATCTCGACACGAAAGCAACCGGTCGCTCGATTCCCGTCCTTCCAGGTTGGGTGAGGACACCCCCTACTCCTCGGCTGGACGCATCACAGGTAAGAATCAGTTGTTTACTCGGATCATAGTGCACCAAAACATCTGCGCCTGTTAGAATATTTTTAATCGCACGAAACGATTTTTCACAGTCGCTACCCCATTTCCACGTAACGTTTTTCTTTAGCAAATTGTACAGGGGAGCTAACACAGTACTGATATTTCTCACGAACTTCGCATAAAAATTTACTATCCCTAAAAATGATCGGACTTCATTAACGTTGCTGGGTGTTGGAATTTTCGTTATCGCTTCGACTTTACTAGGGTCTACATTTAAGCCTTCCTTAGAAACAATGTATCCTAGGTACTTGACTTGGTCGACCATAAACAGGCACTTACTTTTCTTAAACCTTAACCCATGCCTATGCAGCCTGTTAAATACCCGCCCTAACGTCTCCAAATGCTCCTTCTCCGTTTTTGTTGCTATGATAATGTCATCAAGAAAGAACTCCACATTAGGAATATCATGTAACAGGTTTGACATAATGCGTTGGAAGATTCCTGGACTGGACGATAATCCAAATACTAAACGATTATATCTAAACAGACCCCTATGAGTATTAATAACCGTAAACTCTTTACTCGACTCGTCTAATTCCACTTGATTATAGGCTTGCGAGAGATCTATCTTAGAAAAGATTTGCGCACCGTTTAGCCCTACCAGTAAGTCGTCTATCCTGGGCAGCGGAAACCTATCCACTTGTAAGGCGGGATTCAGCGTAAAGATAAAGATAAAGATAAAATCATTTATTTGTCCAACATAGGTTACAGGATGTTACAGAATGTGGTCAGTTTCACTATGTGGCGCCTTACGGCTTACAAATTGTTGAGCATGCATGTCAAAGTCACTATCATTTATATATTCATTTATGGTATAATAACTTCTATGAGCTAGAACATTTTTTAAGGCTTTTTTAAATATATGTAGTTGGTCTATTGAAATTAAACACTTTGGTAATTTATTAAATATCTTCGGAGCCATTGCAACTACATTTTTTTGGAATAACTTTGTTTTGGGTATCATTGGGTATTTTATTTTATGTTTTAAACGAGTGCTCTTAAGGTTTAGGTACAGATGGGAGTTACATTTCACGAAAACACACATTTCATATATATATAAACTAGGAAGAGTTAGGATCTTAAGTCTTTGAAAGTGGGGCTTACAAGATTCCAAAGAGTTGATACCACATAAAGATCTTAGACACCTTTTCTGCGCTCGAAATGCAATTTCTCGATCTGTCGAGTTCCCCCAGAATATTATACCGTATCTTAAAGTTGATGTCACAAATGCATGGTATGCAGTAAGCACTGCAGCTAGATTAACTTTTTTTCTTAAATTATATAATGCATAGGAGAATTGATTTAATTTCTTACATATAGAGTCAATTTGATATTTCCATGTCAACTTATCATCTACATTTAATCCTAAAAACTTTGTTATGTCAGTGTCTTCAATTTTTTGTCCTTTATAAGCTATTGTAAGATTAGGCACGTAATTCGTTCTCTGCTGAAATGTCATGAGTTTTGTTTTACTTAAGTTAATGTTCAAATTATTTTTGTTAACCATTCTATAATTGTATTTAATGTCTTGTTGATATCAGCTTCATAAGATTTCAAATTTTTCCCAGAGAAGATTACAGTACTATCGTCGGCAAAGAGAACCATGGGGTGGTCAATTGTGTTAGGCATGTCATTTATATAAATGAGAAACAGCAGAGGTCCTAAAACACTTCCCTGTGGTACGCCATAACGGATTTCTCGTACATCCGATGAGTAGATCTGTTCCGTTTTTGTCTTGTAACATATTTTACTTATTTGAGTTGTTTGTCTTCTGTTGCTTAAATAAGATTGAATTAAAGAATGGATATTACCACGTATTCCGTAGCGATACAGCTTATCTAAAAGTATTCTATGGTCAACATAGTCAAACGCCTTTGACATGTCCATATACAACGCAGATACTAGCGTAATCTTATAGTCAGCACATAATCGTAAGCTACCGTCCGGTTTCCTTACGGGAACTAAGGGAGTGGCCCACTCCGAAGTGTCTACAGGCTCGATGATACCTTCTCGCAGCATGTCGTCCAGCTGCTGGTCGACCTGATCGCATACGGCAGATGGCGCGCGCGACAGTACACCGGCGCGGCACCTTCGCGCACCCGCAACGTCGCCTTACTGCCCGTAAACCGCCCGAGTCCGTCGCTGAATAGCTCCTTATACCTGTCAATTAAAACCGATACATCACAATATTCTGTATTCCCGTTTGAGACCTCGTTAATATTACTATTTTTGAAAGTTGGAGTATTAATACCTAACTCGGCTAGCCAGTGGCGACCTAACAGCGAAGTCGACCCCCCGTCAACCACAAATAATTCTAAAGCTTTCGCCTCACCCTGGTATCTAACTATCGGTTTAATCACACCCAAAGGTTTAATCTTCGTGCCATCATACAATCTGAAAACCATGTCAGACTCACAGATCGGCCTATGCTTAAAATACTTCAAGTAGGTACTCTTGCTCACGCAGGACACGGCCGCTCCCGTGTCGATTTCCATTCCTATTTGTACATTATCGATCTCTACATCAATGCTCACCGATTTGTAACTGTTCAAGCACAGCTGATGAAGATCGCCCTCTAGCTCATCGTCTTCAGCCTGGCAGTCCTCAATAGACGCCGCTGTTGTCGCCGCTTGCAAGGTGTACACGCCCGAGCGGCCCCTTCCTCTGCCAGCCGCGCCCGCTCGCTCCGGACAGATTCGTTTGAGGTGGCCTTTATTACCACACAAACGGCACACGAAACGTTTAAATCTGCAGCCTGCGCTGACGTGGTCGGCCGCTCCGCAGACGTTGCACAGCGCTGCATCCCCCGCGCGCCGTGTCGGTGCCGCCCCGGCGCTCCCACGCTGGCCGCGTCCTCGCTGCGCGTACCCGGCCCCTGCCGCCAACGCGTGTACCGCGCCAGTGCCCTCTCCCAGTCCTCCGACTCTCCTGTTCGGTCCCGCGTGCTCGACGGCCGCCGCATCCCGCTCCGCTGCCTCTAAGGAACAGGCGAGTCGTATGGCGCGTTCGTATGATAAGCCTTCCTCCGCAAATAACCTTTGTCTGATAACGTCATTATTTAGGCCGCACACAAACTGATCACGCAAGTTGTCCTCAAGTCCCGAAGAAAACTCACAAAATCGGGCCATTTTCTTCAGTTCCGCGATATACTGGGTGATACTCTCATCCACGTTCTGCCACCGTTGACGAAAACGGTATCTTTCCGCCATTATCGAGCGTTTTGGCTGTAAATGTTTGCGAAGAGCCTCAGTCACCTGTTTGTACGTCATATCCGCCGGTTTCTTCGGGCTAACTAAGTTACTCACTAATTCATACGTTTCATCGCCCACTACAGCAATTAATGTGGGCAACCACAAAGTTTCGGCGATTGTGTTCACCTTGAAGAACATCTCTAACCGCTCGACATACAACGACCAGTTGCCCGTCGCAGCGTGAAACTCCCCAATTTTACCGATCGACATGTTTCCGCTTTACTCCAGCCAAATTAAATCCCTAATACTCGTTCGCCAATGAAATGTAGGGCAATATAAGAAATAAAGCTCCGTTCATGATAACGGTTGTATTCGAAGACAAGCTTGACAGCTGGCTGCCACTACCACCAGTTACTAAAAAGGTTAACATAAATAGGTGCGTACCTACACTACACTATACATACAAACAGTTAATGGTAAAATTTGTAGAATTATCGGGTGGAAAAAGTGAAAAGCATTAGTTTGTGAAAACCAAATTTTCGCACGCTAAACAACTACGTAAAGTAGCACTTTATGAGCAACTGTATTAAAAAGATATGGACTCTATCGATATGTGTCTGTAGACTTTTTACCTTGTAAAGGAATACAGTGCAGTAGTTTAAACATATCTTTGACCTCGGCAATATTTAAATTTTAACTAATAGATAGCGACATACCTACATACAAAATCTTACAGCAAATATGCTATTAAAGTAATCACAGGCGCAGCGACAATTATTACACTTCCGTGGAAAACACTCCCCTTTTCATCCCTTTAAGGGCTGATTTCCAGGATAAAAACCAACTTGTATCCTTCCCGGAGTCTCAGTCTCCTTACAAAATTCGGTTCAGCGCTTTTAGCGTGAAGGGTAACAAAGAAACAGTGTTACTTATACAATAAATCAATGTGTTTCTAAGCCTTGGTTGTTTCACTCGTGCCTCTTCACACTAATAACACAGTTACTCTCACATTTATAATATTAAAAGTCAACTAAGAGAGCAGGGTTGAAGTGCGTTGTGGGCGATGGGTTAGTACCCTTACACTGCTATATCACATTTTGTCGATCTTTTATAACCATATTGATGCTGTGTAACATAAGTTATATACCCTTTTCCCTAGACCAAATCAACGTTATAGGTGTCTGTCTGACACCTCGGCATAATGCTGAGACAGCGACCGATTCACTGCCGCGAAGACACATACATTATGTGTCAAATTGTATTGTATTTCTACTCCCTTTGTCTATGTGTCTTTTGTGTAATGAATAAATGCTTTATTATATTATTTATAAAGGCGTGAATATATGTGTGACATTGAGTTGATGTAGATACCTAATATAAAAAAGAGACGGATAGGTTATATTACGAGTATAAGCGCTCCAAAAGTGGCACACTAAAAGAAAGTTAATTGCATTACCTTGCCTCAGTTTCGCGTCGTCAATGGGAACGTATGCTCTCAGATTTGGTGACCATTTTTAAACACGGATTTTCGTACAGACAACGTATTTTATATTAGATCATTGTACAATTTGTAGGTATATGTAAACTATAGTGACTGACGGGTTTTAGATTAAAAGTTAAACATCCATATTTTTTTTAACTGCTATACCTCGATCGACAATTAAAAATACCCAGTTATTACCGAAGCATTGTTTGTGACCGGGGGAGGGAGCAATTTGCTGAAAGCAGACGGCCCGCGGGAATGGTTACCGACATTTATTGGGTAAGTAGCAATCGGAGACACCTGGTTTGGGTAAGAAATTAAATTTACCCTTTTTTGTAACGTGTAGTAATGAACCCAGATAGATGCGGAGATATTAGAAGCGTTTGAGGCGAATGGAGGAAATTAGTTGGAGAGAGAGGATAAACTATGATGAAGTGCTGAATACAGTGAGGCAAACCAGGCAGTTAATGAGAAACTCAGAAAATAGAAAAGGGAAGATGATAATATTTTTTTTTTCAGTAAAGCACTTTACAATGACGTAAAACTAAAAAAAACGTCCCACAAAACTGTTTGCAAAGTTTGACTGTGGGATCCATGAGCACCTCATACGACATGACGAGTTCATACTCAATGTGATTGAAGGAAAAATAGAGGGGATGCGAGGCGAGGAAGAGGAAGACCTGGAATAAACTACATAGAGCAGCTCAAAAAAAAGAGTTGATGTTAGGTCGTATCGAGATGTCAAAGTGGTTGCCTGGGATCGAAGAATATGGCCTACTTTGAGCTACACCGACACGAGCTACTGAACTTAGCTCTTAAATAAGCAGAAGAGAAGAAAGACAAGTAGATTATGCCATATGGAATAGGCATGATGACAGTAATTGAAAATCACTAAAATATGGTATTTTCTTAGTGAAATTTTAATCATAGAATTCGAAAAATGCTTATATTTTTTTATTAAGTAAGATATTAATATTTATTTTGATAAAATTAAACTGAAAAATACGAACGCCCGCCATGATATGTTACACCAATCAGAGCGCATGACGTCACGTTTGTATAAACAAATACCCATAACGGCCATTACCACAGACTACAGAGGAAACTTACGTACTGAACGAATAGTAAGACAGGGATAGAACCATGTTATCTTTCAGATCTTCATACGTCATTGTCCCGCTTTCTCGATCGCATGGCCGCGCAAGACTTGTAAACTTTTGAATTTATATATTATATAGTTCATTCAATGAGCAATTGAGCGATCTAGGTAGCAAACGTCAAAGGTCTGCGTTCTGTTTATACAAACGTGACGTCACCCGGGACGCCATGACAGTGACAAGCGTTTTAGCGCCAACTTGAAATTTAAAAACTAAAATGCATTTTTTTCCTACTTAACTGTTATATTCTCTTAAAAAATCTTATTCGTTGTACATAATAAATGATTGTAAACATTAAAGAACAGTTTTTCCAAATGTGTCATCATGCCTATTAGGTCCTCCAATTGTAGGTATTTTTTTGTAAGAAAGGAAAAATATTTATTCTAGACGCTACTTATAAAAATTCTTGCTTAAAACTATCGCGAAGTGTTCTAATCTAACTAAAGCTTCAGAGAAAAACCCTTCACTCAACGTATAATGACAAGGTACCGTGTAGAAATCTTGACGACGATCTTCCGAGGCTAGGTACCTCACAAGATAGTGCTCCTATCTGCGGTATTATTGTTAAAGGATACATAGTAAATGACATAATGTATATCGATACATAAATATTATTAAATGTACACGTACTTCAGAGAAAACAATATTATTACTTAGGTACTAGTCTTTAAAAATTAAACTTAACAGCGGACTAAAGTTACTTATTTTCAGAGATGAAATAAAATCACACACAACCTGTCACATTATAGCTACCTACTTAGTATAATAATTGAGACTCTTGCCTTTTTATTTACAGACTAAACTATAGTACATTAGGAGCTCCTGCTTTATAGGAGCTCCTATACACTCATTACTACCTCTTCCAAGTTCAAGCTGCTTAAATGATAAACGTTAAAACATTGAAGAACAATGTCAGTACACCCGTCTCCAAAACAAAAAGTCGTATGTGACTATAGAATTCACACAGAGATACGACATTGTCATAACAAGATTGTGTAGTAAGTATGTTGAACATGCGCTCAGCAGACGCTTCTGTTGCATTTTGTGTGATTAGTGCGGTGCAGTGGGGGGCAAAACAAATGTACACACGAAATTATTTTCTTTAATTTTAATTGTTACAGTGCAGGCCAATTAAAGAAGCGTACCCACGTAATATCTTGGGATGAGGTGGAAAAGGGGACCCTGTGTTGATTCAACACATATATAACCGCGAAAACGCTACGAGGATGATGACTACAGGCCAATGATAATATTGATAATTCACGCTCCTGGTACATTCACGCCTCAATATTCGCCACAACAGCGCATAAAGGGTTAGCAGGTCTACATGACAGAAATATTTGCATTTTTTTACATTGCGTGAAAATATGTCAGGGTCGCAACTCAGTGGGATTTACAGTAGTACCTACAAAACTTTGGGGTACTTAACATATTAAAAAAAAACAGAATCACTAGAACTCCAACCTACCACCTACCATCAAATAAGTTCAGATAAAAAATTAATCGCTCCAAATAAAGCTGTTAAAAGTCGACAGAAAACAATACCTATAGGTGGAGTAGTTTTAAAATAACCTGTACACCTGCATTGATAAATTAACAATCTAAAACTCTTTAAATTGTCCGCCACAAAACCCTCCACCCGTAGGTACAGTGGGCGCAATTTTTAAGACTAATTATTGCAGTACGTCAGTGTCGCGCCCGGACGCGGGGCATTTGTCGTCGACTGTACTTGCAAGAGTGCACTTTTCAAATAAATTTGTTGTTGACTTTACTTATACTGCACTTAAGCTGTTGATTGGTTTTAAACGGGCTTTTTAATGGCCATTTTTGTTGAAGGGAATACATTTTCATTTTGTTAATACTAGCATACAGCAGTTACCTAATGACTAAGGTGATCATAAATTTGCCATTTTAATGCTGATACTTCGAATAAAAGTTTTACTGTAGGATAAAAAGTTGCCAAACAGGCTAAACAGCAGAGCGGCTGTCTTATTTTTCTGTTACCTATAGGTCGAACACTGAACTGAGAAGTCTCTCCTCTTGTCTCGTCACAGGTGTTGTCTCAGTTAAACAGTAGGCCTATATAGTAATGGGCTGAGATAAATAATTGACATGTCGACATACTTAATATATATAGATATGTTTAGAACATCAATTTAACTACCTATTAGATTAATTTATTTTAGTTATGGGCTTTCACATTGTAAAGTAGTATCAAATATGTACTTACCTAAATCACACGCAACCTGGCAACCGCATTGTTTTTTCCAAGATCTCACGGTTGTAAATACTGATTTGCCATTCGATAAATAAAAAATAAATAAGTATAAACATATTAAATGAGATAATTCTTATTTAATAATATCATACCTATTTACTTACTGCAAAAACTGAAAAACATTACACAATTCAGAAAACCATTACCATCACGATGTGTTCATAGGGCTGAAAATTTAAAGATTATATCCAAAAAAACAAAACTGGTAAGTTCCTGTTAAGTTCAGCTTAAAATAAATTAATAACATAATTCAAAGTAAAGTTTACACGAACCTTTTCTATACAGCCCACTCCACACAAGAAATATAAATAGTCACCTAATACGCCGTTCACGAGCGGCCCCTATTGCCGAAACTACACGCACACGAACTCACGCGCATCCGTGTGCGTCTAACTCGCGCGCAGGCCCTATTGGCTGCTGGCGTTAGACGAAATTCGGCGCTTGGCCCGGCCGTGGAACCAATTATAGCGTTTAGAACATAGTTAGATGGGTGTTGCCCGGCGTGGGACCAATACAATCTATGTTTTTTTGATAAAGAGTGTTTAGAACACAGTTTCGAGCATGCGTATTGGCTGGTTTGTTGGTGATTAGATTAGAATCGTAGGCCATCTTGTTAGTAGAGTTTAGAAGAAAATGATGTAGAGTTAGATTAGTTTGTTTTGATAGTGGTTAGATAGTAGGATAGTAGGTTTGTGTTAAAATTGTAACATGTTTTTGTAATAACTTTGTTTGCTGTGATCGATTATAAATATTAGAAATGAAAATCGTGTTTGACGTTTTTTTAACCAAGGAGGAAGACGTTATAATTTTTGAACGTGGATTGTGTATTTGTGTAGAATTAGTTTTGTTTTAAATCGAACGAAACAAATCAAATGCAAGCTATACCGTTTATAAGGCCTACGGGTGTCTACCTACAGGATAAGTAGATAAGTACCCACCTTTAGATAAGACTGCATTTCCAGCTACGTTTTATGCAAATCGTCAAGTCAGCCAACAAACTTACCTTCATGTCGCTTTTATGGAAACGTACCTGATCGTATCTAAAGAGTGATTTATTACATATATTTTTGTCATCATCATATTTAAGCTGAAAGATGTCCACTGCTGGAAGTAGGCCACCCGCATCCATCGTCTCCCGCGGCCTTTACCAGGTCATCAGTCCACCTTGTAGGGGGTCTACCCACGCTGCGCCTCGTACGTGATCGCCGCTCGACGATTCTCCCCCAACGGCCATCGGTTCATGTGTGTAGGTACGGTAGGACAACTCAGAAGTTGAGAACTCTCTTTTTCTGTCTTTACACTACAAATCGTACGTACAAATCGTTCCGCAGTCAACCAGCTGGTGCAAACGCATTAGCCTTACCTGCAACAGCCCTACAAGCATTACCTCATCCCATCCTTTTCGGCACGCAACTCAAACAGTGGACACGCAATTTATCAATTCGGTTAAAAATAGGACAGACGGACAGACGGCAATTTGGTCGGAATGCCGGCAATCAGTGCGTCTGGCGCCCACATTGTCTAATGGGCCGTCCAATACGTCCGAAGCGCTCATTTCATAGTTTAAGCTTGTCACGCTATTAGGTAGGAACCTTTAGTTTTTATATAGTCCACTTTGTTTTATGATGTCCTTACAGACGTAGCCGTCGATGACATCCTGATAAATCGACTTTTAAGTTATTTTATCATGTATTATTTGCGTGCATGGGCCCGAGAGTAACTCGCAAATCCAAACTTGGTTTTGAAACTTCGGTGACATGAAAAACAATAAAGATCTCTACTTGATTTGTAAGTGTAATAGTAGGGGGGCTTGGTCCGAGTTTTATACAATGACGGTGGCAAACAAGCATACGGTCTGCCTGGTGGTAAGCAGACCCCGTACCCTATAACCCTTAGAAGCTAGTGTTCAATAAATGTCGTAGTTATATTGTTTTTGGGGAGCTATGAAGCATTTTGAATGAGGAAATGATCAACATCCCTGCGCTCTGAATCCACCTTTTTGAAAATATGATTTTCAAATTTGGAAATCAGATTCGCTTTGGGAGCATACGTTCGGATCCTACCGGCTGCGCCAATTGCTATGTATGTATAATTGTAAATAGGGCGGTTTATTATCGACCGACGACCGCTGTAGCTTGTTGGTAGTGACCCTGCCTACAAAGTCTGAGGTCCCGGGTTCGGTACCCGGTAAGGGCATTTATTTGAGTGATAAGCACGAATATTTGTCCCTTAGTCACAGATGTTTTCTGTGTATTAAAGTATTAATTTATCTAAGTATGTATATCGTCGTCTACCAATAGTGAAAACTTTGCTTAGTTTGGGACTAGGTCGATTTGTGTAAGATTGTTCCCAAATATTACTATTCATCATCATCATCGTCATATCAGCCGAAAGACGTCCACTGCTAGACATAGGCCTCCCCCAAAGAGTGCCACAAGGAGTGGGTTACTATTACATTATATATATTAATAACGACTACCCACATAATATGAGAATACACTATATGTACAAGGTTTCCCTTTTAGTTTTGGGAGTCGCGTAAGAGGAGTCGTTCTGCCCTCGATTTTGAAGCAAGTACGAATCAGGTAGTTACGGCATGACGCAATTACGGCTCAATAGTAATGAGCGCGCCGCGTCGTCATAGGGCTTCTGAGCTAAGTCAATTTATTTCGAGCTTCCGAACTCAAGTAGCTTCACTGTGAACCCAGTTTATTTATTTTTATACCACACCCTTCAATGTTTAATCCATACTAATATTATAAATGGGAAAGTGTATGTATGTGTGTGTGTGTGTGTGTGTGTGTATGTGTGTGTGTGTTTTTGTTTGTCCGTCTTTCACGGCAAAATGGAGCGACGAATTGACGTGATTTTTTAAGTGGAGATAGTTGAAGGGATGGAGACTGTCATAGAATAGTTTTTATCCCCGAAATCATCCCCTAAGGGGGTGAAATGGGGGGGTAAACGTTTTTATGGAGCTGCGATATAAACGAGTTCCACGCGGACGGAGTCGCGGGCAGAAGCTAGTAAATAATAGGTAGTAATCAATCAGCGTATGTATAATATGTTGGGGACTTCACATGCACCTTCGATTTTCTTCGCAGTTGTATGCAGGTTTTCTCACGGTGTTTTTCCTTCACCATAATTACCTAAACAAAAATATAAGTACTTAGTTCATTAGCAACGTATCAGCCGAAAGACGTATGTATACTGCTGGAGGCTTACCCCAAAGAGTGCCACGATGACCGGTCCTGCGCCAACCGTAATCAGCGGACTCCCGCGACTTTTTACTAAACTTAAGCGTATATATTAAAAAAACGAAAGAGCATTGGGCAACCTTGTATGTTTTTTTTTGCAGCTGTTAAAGATGTTTTCTTTATAATCGTGTTAGACGAACTCTTAATACGCACAGATATATAAAATTAAATGCGATTAATAATACCGGAACCGAGATATTTAAGTTTTAAGTTTTGTTTATAACTTTTCAATATGAACTGAAATATACAGAGTGTAACAATAAATGAGGTGTGAACCGGTCAAGAGCGTAACAGGTATCGTGTTCTGATAAGAAAAAACTAAGAGAAAAAAAAATGACTCGCTTTTTTTTCACTTTTGTATGGAGCGTTGGCCGACTGGGGCGACCTGCTCCATAGGTACAAATGTAAAAAAATCGCGTTAAAAAAATATTTTTCTTGGTTTTTTTCTTATCAGAACACGATACCTGTTATGCCCTTGATCGGTACACACCTCATTTATGTTACACCCTGTATAAGTTGCAAATATCTCGGCTCCGATGCATTTTAGAATATTATATTAGGTACTAACAATATATGTTTGTTTTGAATAGATCTAGCATAATCTACCACATTTACGAGTGACAAAAAAATTACAACAGCTAAAAAAATTACAACACTTTTACCCAATACCCTTTGGATGCAGCCTAAAGGTCGACGCTGCTGCAGTCTGGTGAGATCAGGCGAAGTTATTGTGATTCGTTCATTCCTTACTACATAACTGCTCAATCCTAGGCCTTCCTTCATAGCTGAATAGACATAATAAAATAACCACCGTCACCCAATGGCTAATATTGGATGATTGCCATAAGTGTTATTTTATTGTCTACACCCCTATTGAATTTGTGTCCGGAATCGAATCTCACCGACTCCGTCCACTAACCGCTGCGCGCGCCGCCATGTTTAGCAGTATTTTGTGCTTCGACAAATCTTATTAGTCGGCGAACCGGCATTTGCGTAACACAGCGCGCGCTAACACATGACGAGCATGTTCACGCTTTTACACGAAATGGGGTGGCCAAGGCGGAAGTTTTATTACAACCACATATTAAGGCCGAGCCACACCGACTGCGTAGACGTGCACGCAGACGCATCCGGTGTGTCATGTCGTATGAGGATTCATAGATTACAACGCAGCGGTGTACGTGCTGCACACGCAGACGTGCTGCACACGCAGTCGGTGTGGCTCGGCCTTTATACGTGTAACGAGCATGTTCACGCCTTGACACGAAATGGGGTGGGTTACTTGATTTATTGATAGCAACTACTAGTTAGGCTGTGTGAGCTGTAAACCTCGCCAACGCGATTTTTTTTAATTGGAAAATTAAAAAAAAACTATAAATGCGACCTGTAGAGGAGGACAGCGGGACAGACACCGGACAGACAAAAGATTTTCGGTCCAAGTTGAAGCATAGAACTTCGTTCGCTTCGCTCGTTCGCTCCACTACCTACACACAAATCAGAATCTTTTTGAGATAATAAACGAGAGAACAGGCCTGGCCTGGCAGTGGTTCGTGACAGTCGTGACATGGCCGTCATAGTGCGAAATTTGACATATGTTATGTGTATGTCCACCTTAACTACTCGTATCTATAACATATTTTTGTTGCCAAAAACCGAGCGCAGTTCTTTACTCGTAGCCATTTTCCTAACAAATCGGAAAAACCATGCCATTGTCTACACACGGAGCACTCCGCAATGGTCGGCAATTAACGTAGCTCTATATACAGGGTGGAAAAATAAGTCGGGCCCTGGAGGGAAGCTATTTTAAATCCTTAAGATGACTCATTTTACTTAAACGTGACATTCCTTTATTTTTAAATATAAACAAAACTGCATTCAAAGATTTTCGAAAACTCGCTTGCCTCGCCCGGGATCGAACCAACAAAATTTAAAAAAAAACAAACACTTGCTATTTTATTACACTAATCGATAGGATTATTCGTTATCATCATCCTCGTAGCGTTATTCCCGTGTAGTGCCCCGAAAGGAGCCAGGGGTCCGCTTTGACTCTAGGATTATTATTCAGGATAAAATTTCTCTACGAATATTGCCGAAAGCTACTACGAATGAGTAGCTTTCGGCTATACACTAGAGGCACAAGCTCTTTATATAGCAAGTCGAATCGCTAGTTTTCTAAACAGAAAAGCGACATGATGCAGTGGTCTCGATACTCATTTATATGTAACGTCGTCCAAGCGGTACATGTGATAGAATGCTGGAAAAGACACATTAAAATTCTTGTTACATTGGAGTATGGTTAAGATTATTTTTGAATGTGACCGACTTTATATAAAACTGTTATTTGAGTTGTTATCTTATTGAAGGCAACTGGAACACTACCACCCATAGGGGCGGTAGAGTTGTTTTTTACAAGCTTTTATTTAACTTGCCCTGTTAGTATGGGACAAATCTTGCGAGTTAAAATTGATCCACTTGCTGGTGACCGATTTAGCTGAAATTTTGGGTATAAGTTTTTTTATACCACGTCGGTGGCAAACAAGCTGACGGCCCACCTGATGGTAAGTGGTTACCGTAGCCTATGGACGCTTGCAACTCCAGGGGTGTTACATGCGCGTTGCCGACCCTTTAAGAATTTATACACTCCTTTTTTGAAGAACCCCATACTGTAGTCCCTCGGGAAAACCTCGGCCGGGAGCTCATTCCACAACCGGAGCGTCCGAGGGAAAAAAATTAAATAATCGAGCTGATCTGATGATGAAGACGGAAGGTAGCCATGGGCCCTGTTAGTATGTACCTATGGGATAAATCTTGCAAGTTAAATTTGACCCACTTCCCGGTGACCGATTGAGCTAAAATTTTGGGTATAAGTATAGTTAGGATGACAATTCAATATTATGGTACCATCGAGCTGATCTGATGATGGAGACAGAAGGTGGCCATGGGAATTCAGTACTTAACCGACGTAACCCCGTTGAGTTTGGGTTCGTTAGAATCGTCTCAATGAGTAGTTGATGATGGTATACAGAAAAGTACAGTCGACTATAAAAGCTTGTAAGTACTATCGGGCTAAGCCAGAGTCGACCAGTTTCAAAACAGTATCGCTTGCAAACGTTGATTTTGGACTTGACCCGCCCCTAATTTCCTGACCAAAGAGAAACAAAGATCCTTTTTTTTCTTATTTAACATTTATTGTTTTCACGGTTATAGTTTTTTTTCACTTTTAGAACAATTGTTCAATTGTGATAAATAGTAACAAAAATGACAAAGAAAAAGCCCCCTAGTGGGCCGGCCCACACATTTCATTGGTGGATGAAAGACGGCAGATGTTTCTCTAATGTTTCTGCACTTCAAGCATAATGTGCTTTTAAAGTGGTCTATTCTGGCTTTGGTACCAAAATGAAATTTTTGACAGTAACTTATTTAATGGACTGCTTTGATGGAATACGTACAATGTATCCTAGCGTTATTCCCGGTTGTACCCTAAAAGACCCCGGGGTCCGCTTTGACACCTAATCCCAAGATTTGGCATTGGCACCTACTAGTTTCACGAAAGCGACTGCCATCTGACCTTCCAACCCAGAGGGAAAACAAGACCTTATTGGGAGTAGACCGGTTTCCCTTCAACGACAAGCAAACGGTAAATATTCCGTACATAAGTTCCGAAAAACTCATTGGTAAGAGCCGGGATTCGAACCCACGACTGCCGCTTGATAGCCGCATGCCTGAACAACTAGGCTACCGTAGCTTCTATTATTAGAACCATTTTAATGCACTACAGCCAACTCGAATAATCTCAAGTATAACCTATACCTGGGTGAATCAACTTTTAAGGTACCCATTTCGTGTCCCCGCTAAACAAAACTTTATATCTTCAGATGCATGCCAGAATTCATCACTGTTTTATATTACAAACAATATCAGACCCATGTCTGTTATGACTAAACTTTTAAAATTACAAACCGATTAGAAAATAGTTTTTTTTTTACAGTAACGTAGTAGACGAAACTCGGCCCCCATACAAAATTTGTCTGTCCCCAGCCATAGGTAACATTACAAAGCTAGCAATTTCTAAATTTATTTATATAGTGACCTATTTACTTAATACCATCCTTAAATACACCACGAAATGACGCATGAAACCTTGTCTAATTAACCCAGATTAGCATAGCACCAATTTTTAAAAAAAATATCAAATACTTGTCCCTAAAAATGCGTCAAAAGTTGAGTCTCCCGCGTTACTGTACAAAGTTGTTCATAATTCCGGAGAGATGGCGTTACTCGTTGCTCACGAGCAAGCGAAATGTGCCTAAGTTTCCAAGAACCGAGCCCATCAAGGTCGGGCGCCCGGCGGGGGGACGTCAGTCAGCGACGAGTCGCTGAACAAGGTGCGTGGCTTAATTGTGGTTCTGCTGCGTTACGGTACATATTTCGGTAAGTTTTTGCACAAAATAATGATAACTATTGAAACTGTGTGTATTTATTGTCTAATATTGATGTGATACATAGATACATGTAGTTTTAATAATAACCAATGTAGAAACTTACAGTTTGTGTTAAAATGTCTCCCGCGTTACCAATAACGCTAGAGACATTGTCTCTCGCGTTACCGTAACGCGAGAGACATACTGGTAACGCAAGAGACTGTATGGCTTATTCCATACTACTTACTATGAAAATTGTGTCACAAAACCAGGTTAAAGAAGTAGGACGTAGGTACTACGTTAAAATACTGCTCTTTAAATATTTTTTAATATACAGATAAAAAATATCACCAGGCAATCTAACACCATCACTTTGGAGGATCGCGAAATCAGATTTCACTACACACAGTTGTTGTGTATGCCTACAATTACAAAACCGGTATAGGACACGAAGTGCATTCTTTTTGCACTGTATCCGCTTCTAATATTCACCAACCAGCAGCAATTTGGGCCCATTTAGATCCAATCTTAAAGTCGATCCGGTCACAATTTGGCTGTGTCAATACTGTTCACTTCTTTTCAGATGACCCAAGTACACAATACAGGCAAAAACAAAACTTTTTTTAATGTGTACTTGTACTTTTTTTAATACTAAGCTTGACTACGGATTTGATCAAATGACGTGGTCCTTTTTTGAAGCTGGCCATGGGAAAGGCCCAGCTGATGGTGTGGGAGGTTTCCTCAAAAGGACTGCTGACAAAATCGTAGCTAATGGAGAAGATATTGATGACGTTTTTCAATTCTATGACAAGTTGAACAATGTTAGTAAAATAAAATTGTTTTTGATTGATGAACAAAATATAACTGATGCACAGAAAACTCTACCAAGTAATATTCCGAGACTTCTAGGAACCCTCAAAGTACATCAAATATCCAGTAACTGTCATGGTATGTTAATGCACAGGGAGCTAAGCTGTTTTTGCGAAGATAGTCCTTCTGAATGTAGGGGATTTTGCATGTGTCTTGAGCCTAGAATGTATGATGTAAGGAACCTTAATGAGCACCAAGAAGATAGCGCACCTGAAATCTCTTTAAGGAACCTTAATGAGCACCAAGAAGATAGCGCACCTGAAATCTCTTTACCAGAATTGGTAACGGAAAGTTTGATGTCCAACACTCCAAGAGATTCAGAATATTCGGATGAAGACACACCTTTGCTGGCATTGAAAAGGTCTAAAGAGTTGCAAGATATAAGTAACAAACAGCATAAAAGTATATTTAAAGAAGTATTTAGTGACTCTTAAGATGACCAGCCCTGCTCTAGTTACGGCAAAGAAAACTCTATAATAGAGATAGGGGACTTTCTACTGGTAAATGTGTTCGTTGACGTAACTAAACCGAAAGTCAACACTTACAAATATATGTGTAAAGCATTATCTGATATTGAAGACGATGAAGAAATTAAGGTGATGTTCCTGCGTGTAGTAGATAAATGTGCTAAACGTTTTCGATTGGTTGAAAAAGATGTTTCTTATGTACATTGCAAAGATGTTATCGAGAGATTACCAAATCCCGATATCGTCAAAAGAGACTATCGTATATATCACGACTTCAACACCCCTATTAACGTTTTCGAAAAGTAAATTAACCGTAATTTCTCTGGGTATTCATTATATTATGTTGATTGTTTGATTTCCCAGGCGTTACTTGTTGTTGCTACCTTAAGAAATATTTACTTAGAAGTTTTTGATTTATTAGAACACGATTTATGTTTTTATCCAAAGTTTTAAATGATTCAAGTAATTTGATATTAAGCCTAGTTTAATGTTGATCTCATTCTTACCGCGACACCGATCTCGTGTGATTATTATAGGAATCCTTCCTTTATTGTTTAATTTTATTCTTACAATTTATAGTGATTGGGGTTTTATTGTTTTAAGGTTATGGAAGTTTGCATTGTTTAAGTTTGATTACGAAACTATAAGAGTTTTATTTTAACTTCCTAATATTCTCTAGTGTTACCATTTTTGTCTCTTGTGTTACCATTTTTGTCTCCTGCGTTACCCGATTGCTACACATAATTCTTGCTTTTAACTTAGTTTTTTTTAAACCAGCACTGTATTTACTTTTGTGAATTAGTAGAGACTTATATTTATAAGATTTGCCTTCCTTTTTAAGTAAAATTATGAGACTGATTAGAATATAATGGAAATTATTTAGAAAATACTGTTCTTCAAAATACAAAAGTAACGCAAGAGACTTAGAAACTTCAATTTATTCATTTAATAATACGATTTATAACAAACATACTGTATTGAAATGCACGTCTCAAATGTTAAAAACAAATAAAGAATTCAGACTTGACTACAGCCTTTTTTTTCTTTGTATACTGATACGATTTAAATTAGGTAACGCAGAAGACTTTTTGACGGCCTCTAAATGCAAAATCTGGTTAAATCCGCAGTATTACCAATGCGTCATAATGGCTACTAGAAAATTAGGAAAATTCAATAAACAATGTAAACGCCCATATAATTATTTTTCAAATATATCGGAAAAATATATTAAATTTTTTATTTTCAAATCGCTTTGAAATGGGCACCTTAAAAGTTGATTCACCCACCTATACTTAACAGCGCTTCGTCTATCTGTTCCAACTCTTCAATAGGTACCTATTAGATCCCTAACTATGCAATGTATCTGACCGACGCTACACTAGCTTTGCTTGAGTTTGTAATTTCAGTACAATTTCAATTGCCTATTTTTGTCAGTGGCACGCAAGGATACCTACCTGATGGCAAGTGGTCTAGGGATGCTTGCAACTCCAAGGTTTCAAATTTCGGCATTTTCTTTGTTTTAAATGCACCGTTTATAAAATTTTACTCTTTCTTGGAGAACCGCTTACTGTCTTCTTCTAACTAGCTTTATGGTCTTTGCCAGGGTCCGCTTCCCTACTCGCTTTCCTCCACTTTGCACGATCCAGCACGGCTATCACGCGACGGGGCGCGAGCTCTCTCGATTTTTCTCGCACTATCGTCTCTCACTTATTAGAACACTTAAAAGAAGAGGTAGGTATAGTGCGAGATAAATCGAGAGTATGTCGCGGCCGTGCAATGATAGTCGTGCTTTGTGAGCCCGTTTTCGCTCATGTCGGCCTTCACGACATCCAGCATTCGCTTCTTAGGTCTGTCGCGGGGAACCCCATACTGTAGCAGGCGCGGGACTTTCCGCGATTTACGTTCATCGCTACAAGACATGCCGGTGCCCCAACGTTGGGGAACCGGCATGTACTTACTTGTAGCGATGAACGTCGACGTCGTCGACGACGTTAGAGGGCCATAAATCTTAATGTTTTGGCTGAGAGAAAAGCGCCTTTTGTAAAGATCAAAGGAGTATCCGTTCTGTACTTGTACTATTATCTATTCTGTGACTGTAGTACCTCGAATAAATCAGCAGTGCAACTCGGCTGACTGAGGTTACTCATTGCTTGGTATCTGTGTTTTATTGATATGTTCCCTGCACCTTGACGATTAGATGCTAGATGTTTTCTTTCAAGTTAAAGGCCTCACCGAACCCCCCTGTTTGCGTCGGGAATCTAAAATTAAGAAATTCACGATGTCGTCACAGTTTCGCGACTATTCGCGTTTCGCAGGACATAATCGGCGTAATGCACGATGATGTGCCTTCTAGCTCCCATCTCTTTCCCTCTCCATGTGGTCGTCGCGTCGCCAATTTCGAGACTATTCACGTTTCGCCGGACATTATTGGCTCCGTCAGAAGTTAAACCCGAGAAATACACGATGTCCCTTCCAGCTCCCATCTCTTTCCCGCTCCGTGTCTTTGTCGCCACAGTTTCGAGTCTATTCAAGTTTCGCCGGACATTATCGGCTCCGTCAGAAGTTAAACCCGACAAATACACGATGTCCCTTGCAGCTCCTATCTCTTTCGCGCTCCGAGTAGTCATCGCCAGTTTCGAGACTATTCGCGTTTTTCCGGACATTATCGGCTCCGTCAGCTGTTAAACACGGTGAAATACACGATGTCCCTTCCAGCTCCCATCTCTTTCCCGCTCCGTGTCGTTTTGTCGCCACAGTTTCGAGACTATTCGCGTTTCGCCGGACATTATCGGCTCCGTCGGAAGCCGTCGTGCAACTTCGTGCGTTTCCGTGCGTGGACAATAATCAGCTGATATTTTTATATTAGAAATGTTAATGCTGGCGATTCGAGCGTTCTCTCACAGTAAAATTGGAACAGTAAAATGTTATTCAGGGCCTCTGTGAAAAGGAAATTCTCTTTGTAGATATTATGATTTTCTTATGTACTTTAGCAAATCAGCTGTCTTGGGATAGTTTTGATCTCAAATAGTGAGTATTATTTTGGTATATCGGTCGAAAACAAGCTTTAATCAACGCCGACTTTACTTGTCATCCACTTACCTACTACGTTGAATGATTTTGTCTTGTTAAGTTTAGAGATCTTTTATGAAGATATTTAAACTTTTTTTTCCCAACAATTACCAAAGTGTAGTTTGCCAATTACTATACTTTTATAGTTATACAACGTGGCGCAGGACCCGTCATTGTGACACTCTTTGGGGGGGCCTATGTCCAGCAGTGGACGTCTTTCAGCTGTCATGATGATGATGATAATGATGATGATGATAAAGTTTCGGCTATATCTATCTAGGTATAAACCTATAACGTCATCCCTCAGGTTACTCACGCGTTCCTTCCAAATTGTAAATGGAATTAATTTCACACAAAAACCGGCCAAGTGCGATTCGGACTCAAGGGAATGAAGGTTTCCGAACCATTGTCTACAAAAACGGCAAAAAATCACGTTTGTTGTATGGGAGTCCCTTCAAACATGTATTCTATTCTGTTTTTTAGTATTTTTTGTTATAGCGGCAACAGAAATACATTGTCTATAAAAATTATAACTGTCTTACTATCACGGCTCATGAGATACAGCCTGGTGACAGACGGATGGACGGACGGACAGCGGAGCCTTAGTAGGTTCCCGTTTTTACCCTTTGGGTACGGAACCCTAAAAACGCGCATCAAATTTTAACGCGACCTGCGTTACCACCACCCCGTTTTCAGAGCATCGCGTTACCATTAGCTCTCGAACAGGGACCGGAACCGGTTACCATTAAAGGGTTTTGGATCGGGTATTTGATAGAATGTTTTTCAAAACCCTCTCAATTCGGTAAGCATATCGATCGACTTACCGAAACGATAGTGTAACCAAATTGATAGAGTTAATTCAGGTAAGCGCTTACCAACATTAAAATCCCTTCATAAGGTTACCCTATCAAGTGTGTGCGAGATGGTGATGTGGATACTATTGGGTCTCGGGACTCGCTGGGTTATTATTATCAACCCCCGTATGTGACCTCGGTTGAGGTTGTATCTGACTCCTAGTGAGGTGAAGGTGCGACGACTTCTTGGAATAACACAACTCGATGGAATATGTAAAGTTAAGTTTATTCGCTACCAACTATTGACTAATATATGCGATAAACAGACGAGTGTCGGTAGCGAGTTGCGGCGCGGAACTGTCTGGGCGTGCATCGAGCCGCGTGTCGCTGACTATGCATATGCTGTTCCCCACAAGTGTTTTTCGGATACAATCAAGCAATTTTAATCTCTTCACGCTTCATATAAAGCTTATTCTTGCATCTTAGGGTCTATTATTAGGAACGCGCAAACGAATCATCACGAAATAAATATCGAACCAACCATCAAATCAAGACGTGAAAAGGTAAGACCATTTAATGGTAACCGGTAAATATTCACCCTATTCGACTTGGTAACGGTTACCCTATTCAAAACGGTATCCATAACGATAGGCTAACACAATTGATAGGGAAACCATATCGTTTGGGTAATCATTTGATAGGGTTACCCTGTAATCAAATGAAAGTGTTTTCCGGTCCCTGCTCTCGAATCTATAAACTAAATAACTTTAATGGGTGACCGACCCAAAGTGAGTCTTGTGGCGATAGGTACGTCGTGTCCATTCTTAAAACCATGAACTGAATGAAATGAAGAAAACAGAAATGATGTAATTTTTAGGCTTCCGTACCCAAAGGGTAAAAACTAAAAACGGGACCCTATTACTAAGACTTCGCTGTTCGTCTGTCTGTCTGTCACCAGGCTGTAACTCAAGAACCGTGATATCTAGCTAGACAGTTGCAATTTTCACAGATTGTGTATTTCTGTTGCCGCTATAACAATAAATAATAAAAAAATAAAAAAAATATTTAAGGGGGGCTCCCACACAACAAACTTACTTACTGTTTTTATACATAATGGTACGGAACCGACTCGCACTTGGCCGGTTTTTTCTCTCTGTCTCAACATTTTTGTTTTAACCTTTTGCTCAATCATTATAATTACTTTAGACAGTTAGGCCCGGTTTTAGAAGGATGCGTTAGAGCAAATGTCAGACCAAATTTTATCTTAGGTAACTCGGTACCGTCTCGTCTCAATAAATATCTATAAAGACAACCTTCCAAAAATACATACTTTCACATGTGTGTAGTCAGTAACAATAAAGTATTTGTATCTATAGATTTTTCAAATGTCTGTGTAGATATTGGTGAACTCGACTGTACATATTTTGATATCACTTACCGACATAAGGACTAAAGAACTTAACAAAACCAGGGGTTAGTCCTGTTAAGTCTAGTACAAATGTATAGTACTTATATTCTAAACTTCTTGATAACGTAATAATAGAATAGAAAGTTTTAGCCGAGTTCAAACTTTATGTGACCAATGAGAAGTGCACAAGCAAGTATAAAGTTAAAATGGACTTACTGACTTGAGTAATCTACACTTCTACACTAATATTACAAAGAGGAAAGATTTGTTTGTTTGTTAGTTTGCATTGAATAGGCTCCGAAACTATTGGGCCGATTTGAAAAATCTTTTACCCTTAGAAGTTAGAAGCCGACATTATCCCTGATGTACATAGGCTACTTTACCGCGGGAAAATGCTTCATTCCTACGAGAAAACGGGTAATCCGTGCGAAGCCGGGCCGGGCAGCTAGTAAAATATAAAATGATTAACTCTATTTACCGATTTTACAATACTGCCCGAAATTACCAGCAGTGCTGTTGATGCATTCCATTTTTTTTACTTCTTCGACGAAAAGTTACGTTAACGAAAAGTGTTTCGTCGGCATCTGTCATTCCCATACATTTTATTATTTTCTATTGGCGTTAGCGCTTGTCGATTGTAACCTTGTCTACGGCCCCTGGCCCCCATTTCACCAACTTGACAATTGTCACCTGACAACGACAATTATCTATACATTACTGGATCCACAAGTACCCTAGCGACCACCTTAACTTCTAGAACAAGCAATGTATGGCGAATTGTCAGTGTTAGGTGATAAATTGTAGAGTTGGTGAAATAGGGGCCTGGTCGCTTTGCACACTATTGCTCTCCAGGCCAGAGGCGATCGTATATCTCCTTCTCTGTCGCTCGAACAGGCAAGTGTGACGGAGTAGTACAGAGTAGTGACTGTAGTGAGACACTCCCAAAGATACACGAATGAAGTTCGTTTTCGTTTCGCGGCAGGTCCGCTGGTTTTCGGCCATCCCGAAAGACGTCTGCAATGCAAGTTTCCTTTTCATAATTCCTTTACTGCACCGGTCCAATGGGTTGGTGATCTTCCACGGCACCTTAGGGCATTTGTTTTCATCAAAATAGGTTACTAGACGTGCCCGCGGCTCCACCCGAATGTTATACAGTACGTTCGGATTCCATGAATTATATGTATGTACCTATTTGTCACAATTGTATCATGTTCAGACCAACTGCATCTACTAAAACGTAAGGTTTTAAGCGAGACCGATCCGAACGTTAGCCGAAACAGTTCCGAACAATGGGCGACGGTTCAAATTGTGAATGTTATCGAAATTTCATTACGTGATTGTATAAAAAATACGCAACAGAACCGGGAGCCTTTATGCCCTTAATTTAAGGTACTCGTAAGTACCTAATATCCAGAACATTGATTCTAAAATTTATTTCTCGTGTTACTTGCGTTGTTTTTTGAGAAACGCGACGCCGCAGATGTGTGTTTTTTGTAAGGCGCTATCTCGCTCGTTCCTTCGTGTTTTATCCTGTTCTGTTTTTTCGATTTAATATAATACGTTTAGGTATTTTTTTATATTATTCTGTTGTTCTCGACGAGAACCCGTGGGTGCGTTGTCTAATGCGCCGTGTTACGAGCACTCACTATTTACGGCGCATAAACCCACTCGCAAGACGTCACTTAGATATCAGTGGGCAAGGCGCCATATATAACCACACGCCATCTCACAAGATTCTGGAGCAGTTAGGTTTAATAATCATTCATTTGTTAATTGACAGCCATGGTTTTACAAGATGTAAAGTTTGCAATGGCAAAGCAAAAACTTGTACCGCAAGCCTTCACAGGACCACAGGCTATACCTACGGTGTCTGTTTGCCATCAGGCAGGGCGTAAGCTTGTTTGCCACCATCGTAGAATCATCGTATCAGCCGAAAGACGTTCACTGCTGGACATAGGCCTCCCCCAAAGAGTGCCAAAGTGACCGGTCCTGCGCCACCCGCATCCAGTGGACTCCCGCAACCTTTACCAGGTCATCAGTCCACCTTGTGTTCCTACCTACGCCGCGCCTTCCGGTACGCCGTCGCCACTCGGAAACCTTTCCGCCCCAACGGCCATCGGCTCTACGTGCTATGTGCCGTAGTAGAATAAAAAACACAATTAAATACACCTTGAACAACATCACAGACCCTTACCGGGATTCGAACCCACGTCTGGCTTCATAGCCAGGCTACGAACTAGACCCTGCGGGCGTAGCATGATTGCCATTTTATCACTTATCGATGTGGATATGTCTTCGTTATGTTGCTACAAGTATGCGAATGCGAGAGTGTAGGATGTCTCATCGTTAACGATTAGTGATAAAACATCAACCCTAAAACGCCCGCTGAAAGCTTCGTAGTCGTAGACAGGGTTACTTAGCCATTTTTTTTTATAATAAAAGAATGTCTAGCGATCGACTCTCTAGTCTCACTACTTGGAGCTAAGATGAAGCTCGCTAGTTCAGTAACAGCATATTCACCTAGATCGTAGTTCTCAGGAAATACAGATGGCCATCAAATAATTCCCAATTACCTCCAACGTTAAACCTGGATTCGGAAGTGTTACCTTGTCCCGGTAATGGCCCAGTAATGTAGTAAACCGAGTAAATCACTTAACTAATGAAATCGCATGGAGTCATAAACATAATCTTGGGGCATCACCATTACCCATTACTCAGGTATTACGGATCTGGCTTAAACAACGGCTATAAAACGTTCGGATTGAGGACGGCTATAGTGATTGCTGATTAGTTAAAACCTTTAAGGGTCGCCTGGACGCTCCAGTCTCCATACAAACGTTATGCTTCTCATTTTAAATAACACATGAAACATTGTATACACAATCGAATCCGACATATATACCTACACACCAGGTCCCTTTGCACACTATTGCTCAGACAGACAAACGGACGGACAGTGGAGTCTTAGTAATAGGGTCCCGTTTTTTACCGTTTGGGTAGGAAACTCCTTGTATAGTGTAAACTCCTTGATAGGTAGACCATCTAACTCAGCCCTCGGCTGGAGCGCGCGGGTGCATGCGTATGACTTCTAACTATCACGGTTCATGAGATACAACCTGGTGACAAATGGATAGACAGACAGACAGACAGACAGACAGACAGACGGACGGACAGTGGAGTCTTAGTAATAGGGTCCCGTATTTACCCTTTGGGTACGGAACCTTAAAAAAGAAGTAAATACGTTGTATTTAAGAAATTCCTTATTTATAAATGGCCACCAAATCTAACAGCGTACGTTTCCATTGACGACGCGACACTGACGCAAGTTGGTCCGGTGCAATTGACTCAGTTTTAGTGTGCCATTTTTGGAGCGCTTTATAACTTATCTAACTCTTTTTTTTATAATCCATAATATCATTGCTTGTATTCGTAGAAAGGGACAACACATTTAATTTATCAAAGGCATTTTAAGTTTTATGAAAAGGGACGAGAGAGAGAGTAGAAATGCCAGTTACATTTCTTTAAATTTAGTTACTCCGTTAGGTAAGTATTAGGTACTGCACTATTTTGTAGTATGTATTATCTTTGCAATCATTACTCATTGTCCAATTCGTAACTTGTAAGTAAAGCCATACCCTGGCGATTAGTGTGATAAAATGATAATGCACCTATAGATGTCGCTGTCACTAGCGCAAACTAGCTAACGCCAGTTCATCGTAGATTATTAGAGCGTATTTTATTTAATTCGTCGTCTTTAATTTCGAGACCCTAAGGTAGAACCTTGTACACTCATAGAGTAGGTATATCTGAAAGTCTGTCAGTAGACCAGCTTGACAGGACTATACATACTTACTAATAAAAAACGTAGCGACGATTTGACGCGATTTTTTAAGTGGGAGATAGTTGAAGGGATGGAGAGTGACATAGGATAGTTTTTATTCCCGAAATCATCCCCTAGGGGGGTGAAATGGGGGGGTAAAAGTTAGTATGGAGCATCGATATAAACGAGTTCCACGCGGAGGGAGTCGCGGGCAGAAGCTAGTATGTACTATTTTGTAGGAAGTAGTGGGTTCCTAACCTACATTCTGATATTTTACTTGTACATCAAGTGTAAACATATGCGGGGCATACAACTAACTCATACATAAGTATTATGTCTCATCGCTGATTAAAGTTTCTATTTTTATGATTAAAGTTTTCTATGAGACGATTGAAATTTAAATCGATACATATTTGAAATGGTACTCGACTGAAAAAGCATACATTATATATTACGATTGCATAAAATACTATAATAGCTCGTGAAAGATGTTTTATTTTATTCAGGATTTTGGAACTACGAGTAAGCGCATTTCGTTATTCAGGTAGGTACTTAAATTGTTATATTTTTAGTACCTACCTACCTAACCTAGATTACGACATTTCGCTACTAAGGTACCTACTAGGTAGGTACCTAAATTCATATTACCCATACTAATATTATAAATGCGAAAGCGTGTCTGTGTCTGTCTGTCTATCTGTCTGTTACCTCGCCACGCTTAAACCGCTGAACCGATTGAGATGAAAATTGGTATAAAGATAATTTTAAATCGCAGGGAATATCATAGGGTAGGAAATCATCCCCTAAGGGGTAAAACGTTGTATGATATGAAATAGTTCCACGCGGAGTCGCGGGCAGAAACTATTAAAAAATAAAAAGAAATCCTGCTCTCCTATAAAAAAAACAAATGAACTCCCAATCAGGCCGGCCGGCAATGCGGCGTAAGTACGGTTTTAATTTTTCACATTCGTATGTAGGTTGAACGACCGCGCTCGATTCATCAAACTGCAATAATGTGTAAACGCGAGATGCACTAGGGGAGACGGTGACTGACAGCACTAAGCGCTTCATAGACACACACACACATCACATCATCAGCCTATATACGTCCCACTGCTGGGCACAGGCAACCTCTCATGTATGAGAGGGAACGGGCAGTAGTCCCCACGCTGGCCCAGTGCGGTTAGTGCTTCATAGACAACCTTACATAACTGGGCCAATTTTGATTTTCTAGTCGAGTTTTTAGTTTTGAATCCGGATTTCGTTCGTGTATTATTGTGATTTAGCGCTTGGCCGCGTCTTGAAGATTCGAGCCGTGAAAGGTAAGACTAGCATTATGCAGAACTAAGAAGACTCAATTAGCCGAGGAGTCTTCATGTGATTTACACTTAAATGGCGATGGTCTGGCTGCTTAAACTCAACGGCGAATGGTGGACTAGTCTTATAACTAAATGGATAGAATAAGGAGGAATAAGGCCCAGGAAAAGACCACAATGAGGTCGTAGAAAAAGCTTGAAAGAAATTGTGAAAGATTTGGTTGTTTAACTGGCGTTAATGCGTACGCATGAGGCTAAACTTAAGCATCATATTAATTTATTTAACAGAGAACGTATACCTTCATCTGCACACCTATTTTGATTTCTTAAACTTGCCTTATTTACAAAATGCATGCCTATATGGTACTAGAAAAAAAAACGTAGGTACAAGTGCAATCAATAATTAAACTTTTTTAAAATTCCAGCGCTGCATTTGTCTATGAAGCGCTTTCCGCTTTTCGGTACGCGGCATCCCCTATCTATCGCTACGACGAGCCCGGCCATTGGCTGGCTAGGCCCAAACACCCTTTGTACACACGGCTTTAAAAAAAACAATAAGCACGCCATTTTTGTTCCTCTGCTAATCTAGGAGGGTTGCAGGGTAATGACCGAGAAATAAATTGCCATTTTAGCCCCTTTATGCCTAGATTGTTGACTTGGATTTTGTAAATAGACTATTTTCAAGGCAGTCGGCAATGGGGTTGCAGCCCTTCGTAGGGAATGCAGGAAAAAACCGATTTGTGCTAATATTTATGACAGATAAGGGTGCAAACATGTCAAACTTACTTTACTAACGACCGAATCCAAAATAAGGCCTTCACTATCATAATCTGTTGCGCTAAAATAGGGGTTGGCAACTGGCGGCCCATCAGCCCCTGACTTGCGGCCCGCGACAAAATTGCCTGTTAAACTCGCAAAATACGAAGAAGTGCGGCCCGGGTCAATTTCGTTAGCGACTATTATGGCCCTTGGTTGCTAAAAGGTTGCCGACCCCTGCCCTAAAATAGTCACAAGTAGGTATCACAACACCCCACCTTTGCTCACTATCATATCAACCATTATTAATAGGTATCTCTTTTTATCACACAGGGTGCCCTGTGAAAAAAAATGAGATATTAAGAATTTCCATGGCTGAACGCCGTGATCCTGTGCCACAAATTCTGGAATGGAAATTAAAAAATACCATCTTGCAGGCCTAGTCAAATTTTGTATGAAATACCATATTACGGATCTCTCGTCTCGCTCGGCCCGAAACGTGACACTTTGAAGCCCATTATGAGGAACACAAAGAAAAAAAAATCCTAGTTACAAAACTTAGTTACGTACGCGGACGAAGGGCAATATTTCATTGCATGTTTGAGAAAAATATATTTGTGCGAGTATCTACAACCCGTATCTATAACTGGGGTGAGGGACCCCACGGCAACAAGACGACAGCATCCCGTCACCTGCCGTGCAAAACCTAGCGGCGACCGGTCCGACGCCGTTTTTGTCGCTGATTGTATAATAATAATTTATACAGCAATGAGAGCCAGTGAATTCGTTTCGAAATTCGATCCGCTTGATTAAAAAGACTAGCCGAAATTAACATTTTGTTTACCAAAATAAATAAAAACAAACATATTTTACATTGACATTTTACAGTAGGTAATATTAATATAGTAATAGGTAAAACCTGTACTTCGGGTTAAGCAGCGCTCCTCTCCTAACTCACAATGTAAGATGCAAAAGGAACAGTGTTCAACACATTAAAATGTGTGTGTGTGTGAGTGTGTGTGCTATAGAAAAAATAAAGCCCACAATTTGCTTGTCGATATCGATATCCATTTGGGGGTGCGAAGTTGGCAACTCTGGTTACCAGAAGGACACTTCTTTCGGGTACGGTTTTCTTTATTTTATTTGGGGCACACAGAACACCTTGTAATACTGTAAGTACTTAACTTACAAAAAACTAAAACTTAAATATACACTTAGGTGTAACAAAAATAACGCTAAACCGTTTAAAGAATGCATAACAGGTGTTAAGAAAAAGCTTAGAGATTTTTTTTTCCCAATGCGATTCTATTTTTACATTTCTATGAAGCGTTGGCAGACATGGGGCGACATGATCCATACAAATTAAGAAAAAATACCGCGGCAAAAATACATTTCTTAGCTGTTTCTTATCAGTACATGATACTTGTTATGCCCTTAAACGGTTTGCGTTATTTTTGTTATACGTTGTTAAAATAATCAATAAAGCAGACCTCTAAAGCTTCACCTCATTTAAAATTCAGTACCAGATTTGGAGAGCTTAGGTACATTATAACCTACATTATAACATTATAACCTGTGTATTAAATCACTGTGATCGGTCCTAAACTCAATGCACAATAAAATCATGCAGACGGGATTTTGTTACTTTTACTCGACCTCGGCAGGTATTTTTCGACTGTATGTAATAGTGTGTAATACACGTAGGTATGTCTGTTTGTCTATTTCTTTGACACGCTTTGCAGGCTAAACAGCTTCATGGGTTGTAACGTGTGAGGTGCTGTTTGATGATTGCTGAATATTTGATTATCATTCCTCTTAATCCGACGATTAAGTGACATGGGAATTAAAGCTTTTAACTACTGGTATACAACGATAAAAACCTAAATTAGGGCTTTTGGATTTTGGCTATGTAACAATATCGATTAATTAGGCCTAATATCATTATACAAAGCCTAAACAAAAGAGTAGTAGTTTGACCTATCATAGCAACGTTTGAACATAATATGTTCTCCAATAACAATGGAGCATAATATTTTTTGCTCCTAATGCGCCTTAAACGAAACCACCCAATGAATGTAAAGTCTTCTAAACCACCAATAACGAACCCACAACAAAAAACCGCCGTCAACCGGTTCCGAATTAGAATACCGAAACCAAAACACGTACGCACACACACATAGGCACACATCCGCGACCTACCACAACATAATTTGAACAAAAAACAAAATGACTGTTACATAAAAATAAAGTTCGATTCACAGGATGTATAAAACACGATTGTACACGTGTGTGCGTGTACTTGGAATTTGAGGCTAATAAAAATTCATCGAATAATTTTTCGAAGACCGATTCGCATTCAGCCAGCGTCGAACAGATAATTTTTGTGACACACACAACCACACTTACGCACACTGGGGCAAAATTAAAGAGGGAATGAGATAATCAGTATTCATCACGCACACGAAAATGAATGGGGTTGTGGCGAGTGGGAGTGGGACGTGTATAACGACTCTGTTTCTTTCGGCCAAAATGCAGCCGATATAAGAATGACTCTTCTAAGGCCATCGACCTTCAATGTTCTCAGTTTGGATGCACATTTTTACTTTTATTTAGATTCTGGGCCGCCTGTTGCATCGGTCACTCAACCTGGTTTTGCATGAAAATGGTAATTTTATACTTACATCCTCCAAAAAAATATGTTAATGACCTCATAGGCATAGATAACCTTACATATGTTTAGAATCTCGAAAATAGGCGAGGTTTTCGATAAAAACTTTTGTGAATTTTCGATCTTGTTGAAGTTATGAGAGTTTTTGTGTTAATTTTTGCGCTCGAAACGTGCGCTTGCGTCGTTGACCGGCGTCAAGGCCGCGTCGAATTCAACCGCGGCGATAGGCCGCCCCACGAAGGTAAATGGTGTTATCTTAAAAAATGAGAATTAAAAAAAAACCTAATTAACTGACGATGCTATAGTGATTCGAATGACGTGAAGTACCAGTCAAGTTAGGTCATGTTTTCTGATGAAGTGGACTGATGACCCGGCAAAGTCGCGGGAGTCCGCTGGATGCGAGTGGCGCAGGACCGGTCATTGTGGCACTCTTCTGGCGGAGCCCTGTGTCCAGCAGTGGACGTCTTTCGGATGATATGATGATTGTTGTATTGTATTAATAGAAAAATAATGATGACGATACTTACGAATTCTAAATTCTTATTATTTGTCCTGGAAGTAAGATTCACTGTAAAAATACAGAAAAAATTAAAACTCAGTTACTTACATGTGTTCACCGCCCCGCGGACAAAGCGCCAGCGCACGGAATTCGTTCTGCATTTTGTGGTGACGTGACGCGAGGCAACTTTACGGCCATTTTATTTTCGCGGCGATGATGACCTGCGCTCACTCGTTTTACTTGGCCATTTGTTTGAGGTATTTTACGTGGATTATTTGAAAGGCTAGTATTAACACACAATAAACATAACAACCTAATACCTAATAATGATTTGCATAGCTAAAATATTCGTTCGTCAAAAGTCGGTATTGATGTGCTAGTCATTATTTTTTGGTTCGCGGTTGGTGTTTTTTTGGTAGGTGATTAAAATTTTCCCTCATAGAAGTAAGTATGAGAGTCTAGGCAACGTGTCTAGAAGCATTTTTTTAATCATTTATATGGCAAATTTTTATGAAATAAGCCCCCAGTTGTATTAAGTAAGTAGGTACTTACCTATTACGGCGTCTACATTTTCGTTTGTCGTTGAAAATTTACAGACTTTTCTTGGGACAATATTTAGAATAATGCTTTGTGCCCAAGTCCGCGTTTTGAAGTATAAATGATTAATTTATGCATTTAAAACTAACTATATAATAACTTAGTATATCGCTCCTGCATTTGAAAATATAAGCCAGGCCGATTTTTTTTATACAGACCTTCCTTTTTTTGGGTAATTATTGCATTTGACAGTGTCCAAAAAGTTAGTGAATGAATGGTAAGTACATTTCAGTTATGAATGGTACTACTGCAATGGTAAAACCAGGGGAGCCTAGCTTTAGGTAAATTTATGTAGCGCTAATCACCTGATCATCTTTTTTAATCTTTTGAACTTCGCAGCATATAATAGCAAGTCCCAAATCATAGTTGGACCTTAATAAAATAATTTACATAATTTTATGTAGTCAAAGTCTCAAAAGATGACTCAGTCCATAACCCGAAAACAACACATCAGCCACGCACCGTATGATTCAAGATTCAACATTTAAAAACCCCGTCACGATGCGGATGCGATGTAAGTGCAATTATTGCATTTACGTGAGACCTTGACTGCGTGCCCGAAAACCGCGAGGACAAAGAACCAGTCGCTGCACTTTTACTCTCCGTCGTAAAGCAATGTATAAGCGATCACATACATACATATGTACAATGAAATGACATCTGTTTTCACAGAGTTGAAAAAAGTTTTTATTTTGAGGCAGTCCTTTATTGCTGGCGGCATTCTTGACTTCCTAGTACTTCAATAGAAATGGTGGTAGTTACACCAAAGGTAAAAAAAAGTAGGTACACTACAGGTACTATCGACAAAATTGAATCCCGACCCACCATGGAACCTTGTTACAATTAACTGACATATTAACCCCATATGATCGTACGAATGTTCGTTAATTGTAACAAGCTTCTATGGTGGGTCATAATTTAGTTGGTTCGATATGAAGAGTCACTGGTCCGAAAACCATATGATTCGTTGAACGAATATTTTTGATTTTTCAGGATATACCTAAATAATACTAACCTAACCTATGTATACATTCAATTAAAGCCTCTGCGTTAAAAATAATTGGTGGAAAATTCGGTGATGTCTTCGGATTTTTTCTGTGTTCACAAAATAAAAACTTATCTCGAGACTTAATGAATAAAAGCCTCTGGGCAACGCTGAAACATAGCGCTAATAACCATAGCATATTCTTGCTACACATGCTAGCATATTGGCCATAGGAAAATTCCTTTAGTAATGACATCTCTGAACTCATCTAATGGTTTAAGCTAAGCAAATTATTAAACTATACGTTTAAATTAAATAGTTAATTTTAATTCTTTGCTCACAACGATTACTGCATGCGGTTCTACTTTATTTTTTTAAAAGTAGCTGTAATCCTTAAAACACTTTTGTTGTGAATTTGATTAGTAGATCGTACCGGTCGTGAATAAGACCATATACGTATCAGATTATCATCATCATAACTAAGAACTTCGCTTTTCGCTGAAGCCTTCACAAGCCGACATCATACTACTTATAATCAGATATAAAATACAAAAATCAATTGTTATATAATATAGAATTCTATCTATATACTGGTTCATCTAAACGCTCTTGAATTTAATTTATCGTAAGGCATATAAATTTCTCTAAATATTTTTTTATGATATTAGATTGAATCAACACGTGGATTTATAAATTTTAGGTATTTATTTATATGTATTACCTATGTTTATCGTCTTCTAGTACCCATAGTAGCTAGCGTAGCTTTGCTTGGGTTGGGACTATGTCGATTAGTGTTAAATGTATTTATTTGTTTATAACGTTCATTAAATTAAACATATCATATGAGAATCAAAACAAAAAACAGAATTGGACAATGATTGCTAACACTTCCTTTAGGTATTCATTACCATTCATTATACTTTTGAGTAAAAGTACCCAAAAAATATATGATGACCATGACCTACCTCACCACACTCTGGTTCATTATCCAAAGGTCCCCAAAATGCCCGCAGCAGTATTCTCTGCTGGTAGGTATCCAGAACGGGGATGATAATTAATTATAATGGATAATATTTATATGTTATATTATCTCACAAACGACTACGCTTTCGTGTGATCTGCAAACCAATCGAATTGAAATCACGTTTTAACAATCGAGAAAATCGAAAAGGCAAAACTTTTTTACAACTCCCTTGCGCCGTAAAATCTTAAAGCTACATCAAATAACAAGAAAATCGCACAATCGTCATTCTCATACGCACCAATGCATTTTTAAATTAACAAAATCGCTATTTATATCCCCGTATTTTGCCTAGCCGTTGATGGCAAAAGCAACCTTGATCCTCAATAATAAAATTCAATTTCGGAACGAATCGCCAAAAACCATACGACGTTAAGAAAGTAAACGGTCGAAAAACGACAATCAAAAGCGCTGCGCCGGCGACGGTCCCGTTGCATTGAAATTCCAATTACAAAATGGCTTAAACAGCAACAATTCCTTTTGACATAAGCCTATATGAGAGTGCAGCACTGTGCGGGTTATTTTCATTGTCAAAGGGCTTAACTACCTTAGGGATTTCTATAGTTTTAAGACTTTTCGGGAGTGAAAGAGTGAGGTTCGTTGACACCGTTTTTTCGCATTACGATTCGGAAAGGTCATGGTCTGCCGCTGCACTCGCGTTTCGAGTTTTGTTGATTACGGAGTTGTGGCGTTTTACACTGCGGATGTTTCTGCAAGCTTTTATTTACTTTTGGATACTAATGTTTAGTACAAATTGTGAACTCAAAATTATAAATATTGTCATGCCTGACTCTTTGTATACCTACCAAGGTAAAAAAAGTTAGGTACCTTGCAAGAACTATTCAAAAAGGCATTAGTTGTATTTATGTCACAATCTTTAATACCTATTTAGATAATGTCTTCGGTTAGCCGAGTGGCTAGCGGGTATTGACGCTACCTGACGCTAAAACGCTAAGTTAAGACGCTAGTTTTTTACCTATAAGCATTTCAATCGGATGAGAGTGCAATGTTAATGTTTGTTGCCATTGTCACTATTACTAATATTGCTCGCAACTTGCTGTGAAATAGCCTATAAGTTTATTGGAAGTAGAACAAACGTTACTCTGTGCTCCTGACCTATCGCAACATTCCATCATACTAATTCGTGTAGCAATGGCGGCGCGTGACCATTTTCAATGGGCAACCCCGAACAAATGAAAAATATGAAAGAGTTACATATACGTAACTATAGGCTTGCCTAAAAATAAATCTTAGGCAAGACGGTGGGAATTGGCTTGTATGGGCGTTCCGCCATTAGTAATAAGTAGGTACTTAAGGTATTCTGTACCTAGCTTATGTCTACCCCGAAGGTTGTAACTGGTGAAACATTTTTGTAATGGGCTTTCCTTACGGAGTTTGCCCATACAAAGCTACGAACCTACAAATCTACAATGAATAAATTAATAAATGAATATTGCGGCACAATCTCACACAAGTCAACCTATAGTCCCAAACTAAGCAAAGCTTATATATTTATTTATTTATCGTATGGTAAATCAGTATTTAGAACCGTGAGATCTTGGAAAAGACAGTACGGTTGCCAGGTTGTTTGTTTATTTGTATAGATAAACAAATACATAGAAAACCTTCGTGATTCTGGAAAAAAAGTCGTGCTCATCACACAAGTAAATGCCCTTACCAGGGTTCGAGCCCGGGATCTCTAGCTTCATAGGTAGGGTCACTACCTCGTCATTAACAACAAAAGAGGTCATCAATCATCAATATTGTATTGGAAGTAGAACAAACATTACTGTGTCTGCTCTCACTGACCTATCTCAACATTCCATCATAATTCGTGTAGGTACTTACAGTACGGTTTTATGACAGTCGGCATCAAAAGTAGCTACGCAAACGAAGACGATGGAAAGACTTTATTAAGTGAATAAGAACTTTTGACGTTTTCGATTGCGTAGTTACTTTTGATGCTGACTGTAGGTACACCTCAGCTTGAGAATTCAATCTTTCACGATAATCGGACGACATGTCCATCCTATTTTTAACCGACTTCAAAAAAAGGAGGAGGTTCTCAATTCGGCTGCATTTTTTTTTTCAATGTTTGTTGCCTCAGAACTCCGTCATTGATGAGCCGATTCGTTTTTTTTTTTTGTTCGTATGTATATGTCGCAGTGAAATGGCCAAAACAGAGATTTGAACAAATCCCTAAGGGATATGATCAAATCACGCAGGATGTTAAAATGGTGAATCCATTTTATCATTTACCTAATACAAACCAGTCATTTGATCAAATCTCTGAATCTGTTTAGTGAAATGACGAAATCGGACAAAAAAGGCAACTCGTTTTTTCATTTCACTAGATTTGTTTAGTAATTTGATAAATCCCTGAAACGCGTCAGTGAATTGATGAAACTAACTCGCAGATATTGGCTCCTAAATCACCAGTTCTTTAAACGATTCTGGGACTTAGACTCGGATGGCGGATAGGTTAGAAGATGTTGACCGTCTTCGTGGTTATTTTTTTATAAAAGAGCGGAAAAATCTTTATCGCGTTAGTTTCGTCAACTCACTGACGCGTTTCAGGGATTTTATCAAATCACTAAACAAATCTAGTGAAATGAAAAAACGAGTTGCCTTTTTTGTCCGATTTCGTCATTTCACTAAACAGATTCAGAGATTTGATCAAATTACTGATTTGTATTAGGTAAATGATAAAATGGATTGGCCATTTTAACATCCTGCGTGATTTGATCATATCCCTTAGAGATTTGATCAAATCTCTGTTTTTTTTGTTTTTAAATCTCTGTATTTCCCTGCAACATATATACTTCCAGGTGGGTCCCATTTTTTTCAAAATTCAGTTAGATGATGGGATCCATGAGGAATTGAGGGAACTCCTCAATTTTATTAGGCAAGCGTGTAGTGATTTTGGTATTTTCTATTATAACTCGCGTATTTACATCCGGAATCATAAATTTGGTGGCGAGGAATGGATGATGAAGACCACAGATGACTTATCGAATTCCTTAATTATGTACTTAAAAGTTCAAAAGTACGTCACAGATTCTGATAAGATTCCGTTGAAATAGGAACTAATGACGTGCCATTGGTGATGATCTTGGGACATCGATGGAAGTCCTCAAATATTATCGGCCCACATACGGCGATTCGGTTTTTTTTCTATAGTAATCAACGCATTTGCTATCGGAAATCAGTTCATGTGGTAAATTGTAAAAAAAAATAGGAAATGTTCTCGTGGCTTGGCGGCGTACTAAATTGAAGTCGGTTAAAACTTTGTTTTTAAAGTTAATTATTGTTTAATGTATAGGGACAGTCAGAATCGTATAGTTAGTACCAGCCAGAGTAGCCAAATATATCGGAACACACCCTTATTCTTACAGTATAGCAAATACCGAAATATTTGGCTACTTTGGCTGCTATACTAGCTCTATATAATGCTGACTGTACAGGTCGACACAGTAAAAAGAACCCTGGCGGCCATACTTTTTATATGGCCGCCAGGGTTCTTTTTACGTGTGTCGACCTGTACCTACTTGTATTAAGTTCTAGCTTGTTTCTACCCCGATGGTTATACTGGTGAAATAATTTTTGAAATCGAATAAGCGGTTCCAGAGTCAACGCTACGAACCTACAAATCAACAATCTCCACAGACTTTTCCTCTATAAAGAAGCATAGATAACTATACGTTATTCTCACTGAAACTAAGTTTTTCTCTAGGGTTCAATGATCTTTAACAAAAAGGTTCCGATTAACATACTTCACGTCACTCAATACCATCACGTCGATTGATGCATTTCCCTACATCACAGACTATCGCCACGCAATCGCGCTAATTTTTCACAAGCTCCGACCACGCTCAATTTGGCGGATGAGCATTTGAGCATTGAGCAGTGAGCGAGGCACTCCGAGGCAGTGAGCATACCGAATGAGCAATGAGCCTGTGATCAGCGGGGTGGGCGCGGGGGGCGGCTAATTAGAGGGGCACTGTAAACGAAGCTTTAGTTGATTATTGGCATGAATATGGACGGGAAATAAAGTTCTCTATAGTATTTCTCTCTAGTCTTGAAGGATTTTGATCAGAACGCATCCAAACCGTCGTCGACGGCCGTTTGCATCCGAAGTTTGAAGATAAGATAAGATTTCTTTAGTGTCAAAGCTGTGTTGGTACATAGGTCTTATAAATATCACAGAAGTTCATCAGCTTGCCCATTTCGGGCATCGAGAAAACCGCAACGAAACAAAAGAAGATCGGCAACGAGCGGGAACAACGGTCCCCCACACAAGACCAAAGACAATTTTTGAGGGACAACGGAACGGAACACTAGATATCTGGGCTTTATTCTACTCAGATTCGGAAACACTTTCGTTTCTAGTATATAGCAGAAAAAAAGTGTCCTAAGTTTTTTCGTTCCGTTACGTTACCGTTTTCATAGAAGCTTGTAGGACGGTAGCGTAATGGAAAACACAAAATTGTATGAACAACGCGGGACATATTTTTTTCCTATTAAAATAGAAAGGACTTCAAATTCTGAGTAGAATAAAACGATTTTTATCCAAATATAAAATAATAAGCGAATCGACAACTTTTCTTGAAAACGCCCATCTACTCATTTCTTTTTATATTAAATTTATTCGGAATAAATTTGTTTATGCAGTTTAACAATAACATTCTTCACTGAAGATCCATCTAGATCCAGGCTATTCCCGAAATACCTAAAAGGAACCTAGGTCCTAAACAGATTTATATTAAGGTGTGTGTGTCACTTGTACCAAAATGCGACTTTGCTTCACTCTTCAAACATCACTCTGTAAACTATAGAATAGATCTATTCTGTATTATATTTTATTGCAAGTTAATTTAGATATATTGCGATGCCCTCACCCTGGTTCATGTTTGAAACTTACTGTAACATGTGTCAACTATTCCGGCAACTTGGCCGGCATTTTTTATAATTTTATAACATTAATTGGTTTATTCGTAGAATACTTCCTTATTCCAATTAGTTAAACGGTTCGTAAATTACGTCAAAAAACAAAGATCAACGCACGACAAAAGCCATTCCATTAGAAACATTATTTTCGAGTTCCATCCCCGGTCTCGTCACCAAAACGTCTTATCACCATGCTAGTGACATATAACATATGCCGTTTTATATGTCGGCGTTAGAAGACCATATTTGGCGCGCATCTGCCCCAGGTGGGGCAGGTGTTAGGACTAGAATTAGTGTCTAGGCATTGCCTGGACAGATGCGACTAGCTAAACATTTCCACGTTTTGGAACTAGCGTCTACTCCAGGAAAAATACGGTTTTGAAAAACTTTTTTTTTTTTTGTTGATTTCCCTTTAAAATATTATTCTAAGATTCAAGAATCCGACAAACTGTCCATGTTGAATGAAGCATGCATTGTCTTTTTTTACGATTTATCTTGTATATTATAGAGCAACGGTAAGTGAACCAAAAATAAAGACAAAAAGAATTAATTATTCAATATCTTTTCAATTTTCAAAAGCTAGCTAATTAAAAAAAAAATTGTCTGAAATTTTGTGGGATTCTCTCGTTGGGTATACTATTTAATTTTTAATTAACTAACTATTTAATTGATTACCTATTTTATTTTTTAATTAACTATTTAATTGATAAAGATAATATATCCGTTACACATAAAAAACAAGCTGTTATAAATCTAACTCATTTTATTTATTTTCTAAAGTAGGTATATACTTGATAACTATAACATTAACTAAATTAAATTAAAGCTAAGTTAAATCTAAAAAAATCGGTCAAGTGCGAGTCTGACTCGCGCACCGAGGGTTCCGTACAAACTAACAATTAACTCAAGGTAAAGTAAATGTCCCAATATTTGTTTAATTACTTATTTTAACCCAACACAATAGAATTCAATTTCAAACAACGAGTAACTTTTACACCAAGACAATTGAATCGCAAGCTTTTTTTGACCTGTTATTGAAAATAAATATACGCGTCCCAATCCCAACCCCATCATTCTAGAAAAATCTTAACAGCGCGAATGGGGTCAGCGCCATCTATCGGCCCCATTTGGTACTAACGTGCAAGGGCAATCAGCTTAGTATGTATGTTGGTCTTTTAGCGATTATTGTTTATCACGTGAACCGATCTCTATAATTTTTGTTTTATTTGAAAGAGAGTATTTCTATTAGTCTTATAGGAATTTCAAAACGAAAAAATACTTATAAAGTTGATTAAATTGCAAACTTAACTAGGAAATGATTTTTGTAAATAAAACAAAAAATATGCTCAATACAGAAAAAATAAATACTTTTCCAGTAATATAATTATGTTTATCTTACTCACAAGTAATTATTTCAAATTTTTAGCTTTGATATCTTCGGAGATAAGGGGGAGGGGGGTGGTATTTTTTTTACATTTTCCTTCATAGATCAAAATTTTATCAATGTAAAAAAAAAGTGTTTCAAAAAGTGCAACTCAAGCCCTTTCATACGATACCCCACTTGATCTAGTACTTAAATATATATTTTTTTGCCCCCTCCTCAAAATCAAATCAAAACAAAAATATGCTAGATACAGAAAAAGTTATACTTTTCCAGTAATATTTATGTTTATTTTAATCACAAGTAATTATTTCAAATTTTTCGCTTTGATAACTTCGGAGAGAAGGGGGTGGGAATGGTATTTTTTTTACATTTTCCTTCATAGATCAAAATTTTATCAATGTAAAAAAAAAAAGTGTTTCAAAAAGTGCAACTCAAGCCCTTTCATACGATACCCCACTTGATCTAGTACTTAAATATATATTTTTTTGCCCCCTCCTCAAAATCAAATCAAAACAAAAATATGCTAGATACAGAAAAAGTTATACTTTTCCAGTAATATTTATGTTTATTTTAATCACAAGTAATTATTTCAAATTTTTCGCTTTGATAACTTCGGAGATAAGGGGGTGGGAATGGTATTTTTTTACATTTTCCTTCATTCATCGAAATTTTACCAATGTAGAAAAAAAAGAAAAACTTCTTAAAAAAGTGCAACTCAAGCCCTTTCAAATGATACCCCACTCGACCTAATAGTTGAATATATTTTTTGCCCCCTCCTCAAATTCGTAATTTTTCATAGTAAATTTAAATGTATATTTAAATTTTTCATTTTCCATGCACGCGGATAACTCTCATTTATAATCATTTTAAATTTCAAATTGTTAGCTTAAGTAGTTCGTGAGATATTTCACTTTGTGACAGACAGACAGACAGACGGACGGAGTCGCATCATAAGGGTTCCTTTTTTACCATTTTTGGTACGGAACCCTAAAAAGGCCCTCGAGGCATCGTACCGATGATGCTGGCGGCATTCCCTCGCTGAATTGCAATGCTGATGCGTTGCGCGAGAAAACCGCCAGCTCTTCGGTCACCAGTTACGTCAACCAGACGTTTCCAAAATTGACAATTTTTCCATACAAGTTGTCAGGTTATTGACTGGATCACTAGGTCATTAACATTGGGAAGTAGCAGTTAGGTGTCTATACAGAAAAAATACTTTGATCAAGAATATTTTAAAAGTGAAGCGGAGAGAGTGACCTGTCTAATCCCAACAAGGTCTACCTTTCAATTTGGGTTAGAAAGTTGGAGTCAGCAGCTTTCATAAAACTTATTTGACAATACTGGGATTTGAACCCAGGATGTTCGCAAGCAGTCACTGCCCACTGCTTAGTCTGGTCTAGCCTAGTTATCCTTAACTCGGCCGTTAGGTACGAAATTGGATCCTTATAATGGCATAATTTGTTTAATTTCATAGCTAATTCCAAAACTTAATAGCTTTGGAAAAGCTCGTCAAATAACGAAAGCTTTTGGACCAGACGAAGAACATCAAATCTTAAAAGCACTAATAAAGTTTAATGGTACCGTTACGTATCTCATAAAGCAATGTAGCTGTGTCTCTGTCACATGCGATAGTCCTATCTCTTTCTATTGTGATAAAGGACGTCACTCCCAACACATGGCCGCTATAAGGCACGTTTTTATTTAAGGTGTTGATATCGCTGATTTGGTGAGATGATGCATGAACACTGAAAACAAGGATCAACCAAACTAGTTTTGTTAGATGAAAGATTCGTTGTAGGGAAGTAAACTTTCGTTAAATATAAACAACATCGACTATTTAAATAACACACTGATATCTATTTATACTTTATACTAATGTTACTAGTGACTCTGTGAGCTGTGGAACTTGCCGGCCTGTCCTTTTAGGGTTCCGTACCTCAAAAGGAAAAAAACGGAACCCTGATAGGATCACTTTGTCGTCCGTCTGTCTGTCTGTCAAGACCCTGTATCTCAGGTACGCTTGGAGATATTGATTTGAAATTAAAACTATATATTCAAGTTTACAGTCCTTTGATGCTGTGAAAAACACAAACTTTTAAGTCAACGTAAAAAAAAGATACGGTGTATATTTTGACACTCACAAGTGAACCTAAATAAACAGGGTACTTTCCGTTAACCTTGAGCTATGTTTGGCAAGTAATATCGTCTCATACTAAAAATAAAGGAAAAAATATGAAAACTATACATTTGTAATTAGATAGGGAGCCCTCGGTGGGCGAGTCCGACTCGCACTTGTCCGGTTTTTTAAACAGAATCAACAAAATGCATGTGTAATTAAATAATTATTCAACATGCTCTAATTATGCTTAATGGATTTGCGGATTGTATTGATATCTAAAGACACAGGCAATGTAAATTATCTATGTTCATTCAGCCAACCTTTTCTTTCTTCAATGACATAGATCTCATCATGTTTGTTTCCTGAAAGAGCCAGAGGTCCGCTTGGCACACTAATCTCGAGATTTGGCGTAGGCACTTGTTTTGCGAAAGCAACTTGGGCTTGATATTCCAGAGGGAAAACAACACCTTGTACAGTCAGCATAGTATTTATTAGCAGCCTAAGTATTCAAATATATCGTAACACATCCTACCTAACTCTTACAGAAATAAAGACTCATCCTCCTAGCGTTATTCCCGGTAATGCCCCTAAAAGAGACCGGAGTCCGCTTTGACACCTAATCCAAAGATTTGGCATAGGCACTAGTTTTACGAAAGCGACTGCCATCTGCCCTTCCAACCCAGAGGGAAAACTAGACCTTATTGGGATTATACCGGTTTCCTCACGATGTTTTCCTTCACCGAAAAGCTAACGGTAAATATTCCGTACATAAGTTCCGAAAAACTGTACAGTTACATCTATATAGATACCTAAACACTGTATTCTAAATGTAACTCCATCAAAGTATCCTTTTTTTAAATCAGAAGCAAACCTCAATTGAAAACTTGTATCAAAAACAAGAAATTAAAATAATCGCATAACATCTTGGTCTTTAAAAATATAAAATAAACTCTCCTCAAGTACTTACCTGCGATAACATATACTCGCTTGTCCTACGTGTGTGCGTGTGTATGTGTGTGTTGCATTTCGTAAGTTCATTCACCTTACTAGTTGGGGAAGTCGGGACAGAGAAAGGAGTAGAGAGGTGTTTAGATTTTTTCAAGTTTAGTACTAAAGTGAAAAATAATCGGGTAAGTGTCGATTTCAAGTCTAAAACTACACAAGTCATAACTATAACACACAAGTTAAGATTCAGAAGAAATCAAATGTGATATAATGGGTGCAGTAGATAGCTATGAAATGTGAAGGTCATTACCATCAATTTATGGTACACGTTTTTATTGCACACTGTACTTTCTTTAACATAGTCGTCAACTACCTACTCGTTAAGAGGGTTCCGATAAGCCTGAGCTCGACAGGTTTATTTTTTTCAATGTCTCAGGCAACGGGGCCATATTTACAAATAAATTACAGACTAACCTAACATACTATATCAATATACAAAACATATAAGTAGCACTATTCCCACCAAACGGCCCGCTTCGGATCGGAAAGAGATACGAACGGATGCGGCGACAACCGATCGTGTCCGGCATGGAGCATGTCGACGCATACGATCAAGCGGTAACAGCCGTTCGCGGCCGACAGGATGTCGACGCACACGATCGTCGAATTCCTTCGGCATCGACAGCCGAAAGGTTCCCATCGCACACGACAAGCGAACGGGGCCGATCGCAAGCAAACGCAGCCGATCGCGTGTCGCGGCATACTTTCGGTTACGATCACATGTCGCAAAAGACGCCCCCGGTCAAGCTGTTGTGCGCATCTTGGTCTTGGCAAAAACAGTACATATATAATTCAGTATCGTTTAAAGACTATAAAATTGTTTCTGTTCCGATACGGCGACGCGCGGTGCATGTTTTGGGTGTACAACAAAGGCCTCCACACACCGAACGCGGGTCGGGCGCGGCGCGGATCAGTATATCTCTCTCACTAACCAACGCATTTAATATCTCTCTCACTATCTCTATCACACAGTTGCGCGGGCCCGCGCTACTGTGCGAAAGAGTCAGAGATACTGCCCGACCCGCGTTCGGTGTGTGGAGAATGTAACCGACCTCGAAATCGCCGGAAAAGTACACCCTTAAGCCAAAACTTCTTCATGAAGGCTTGTCAGTTTGCACTCTCACCACAAATTAATTGAAAGTCACTCTATAAATTTATTTTTTATCTTGTGTTATTTCAAAAGTTGCTATGACCACCTCCCTAATCAGATCAGTTCGTGATGCCATAATATTTCGTTGTCCTCGAAACATGTTGTTTTTCTGTTAGCAGTAAGTAACTACGCTAGCTAGCATTGCTCTAATATCTTCATAAATAATAATAAATAAGTATAATGTTCATGCTCAGCTTAAAAAATAATACGGTGGCTAGCTGAAAAAATATTTGCAAATGTTGATGAACACCTTAATTATATACGAACGAATGTAATTAAAGCAAAAAATGCCTCACATCGCAGGTATATTAGATGCCCGAGTTGAAGGCAAAACGGCGATAAATATACCACTTACTTTATTACCACAAAAATGTTTGTCTCCCCCTAGTCAGGAAGAAGAATAGTGTGCGATAATTTCCACTTTATGACTAGGCTTACGTCACAACGTAATAGTACAATTCTTGCCTAGGGCGGTAAAGCAAAAAAGGCACTGCTCGTAGGTATTTTACGCCCGTGGTGATTACAACATTTTACGCCTCCCCCTGGCCAGGCAATTGTTACTTTACGGCCAGGTATGACGGTACATTACGTACCTAGGGCGGTGAATTCGTGAGTGCCCCAGATCGCAGGTGTTTGTGGACCGAACCGAAGGTGAGGTGAATTACCGCCCGCGTTGCGTACACAATTTTACGTCTTCTCCTGGGTGTGAAGGGCCCGTGGAAGGTAAATCTCACTTACCGCCCAGAGGACGTAAAATAATTAAGTATTACGTACTTTTTATTTACTTACAGTTGTGCAATGACCCGATCGTGGCCTCATAAAGATAATAAACACTTATAACAAAACAGCAGCTCCACAAACTCTGTCCACCCGATATTTAACCGAGTCGCGGAGTAGCATTTTTCCCGCACGCATTATTACGCATGTGTGACACGCACACACGCGCACAAACGTACAAGTGCGGGCGCCTGTAAAAATCTGATTCGTGCGTACGATTTTGACGAAGCCCTTTGGACGCAACTAATGCCGTGATGTTTATAAAGTGTACGAAAATCATGTTTGAGGAGTGATACTCACAATTGTGTTTTTTTTTTGTGAGCTATTCGCACAGGTCGATTCACGAAAGCTGGCACGAATGAATTGAACGAGTGAATGATAACGTCTATGTGTGCATCACATAATTATTAAATACAGGTTGATGCAGAAAGTGATCAGGTATGATAATTGTGTTTTATGATTTGTTTGTGTTTCTCTTTTTTAGATTGGTACAATTTAAAGAAGCACTCACCTTTCGATTCTTGACATTAAAAATAAGTCAGAAATATATACATACGTTTTATTCACACAGGACTTTAATAATAACTACTAAAAGGCTTAACATGATACTTGGTGCAGATTATAATAATATAATTTATTTTTTCTTGAATAACGAAAACGTATAGGTTCATGTTTACAAAATATTAGGAGGCCCCTGTATAAGAACGGCACTCACACTACCACTCAAAGTGACAAGTGACATTACTATCGGTCCATTCATTCATGCCAGCTCTCGTGAATCGACCAGTACACTTATTTCTTTACGATACTCCACATTCACTGGCGCTTTCCAATGCTTAGCGGGAAAACCACGAGATCAGCTACGAGCGTCCCATTCATCATCATCCTCCTAGAGTGATTCCCGGTAATGCCCCTACAGGAGGGCAGTGTCTGCGTTGACACCCCAAGATTTGGCATAGGCACTGGTTTTACGAAAGCGACTGCCATCAGACCTTCCAACCCAGAGGGAAAACTAGACCTTATTGGGATTAGACCGGTTTCCTCACGATGTTTTCCTTCACCGAAAAGCTAACGGTAAATATTCCGTACCGAAAAACTCATTGGTCCGAGTCGGGATTCGAACCCACGACCGCCGCTTGACAGCCGCATGCCTGAACCACTAGGCTACCGTAGCTCTAATATAGGTTAAGTCCCGTCGTCAAGACAACGAATCCTCAATATCAGATCAGGGTGGATGTGCTTGTGAATCTTCGCTACGCGTCCAAATGCTACGGTATTAGCTGTACCATTAGCATACCATTAGGCAGCTCTTTAGCTGTCAAGATGCTGGCGTGTACGTCACATTCTAAAACCAAAATTAAAAGCGGTCAAAGGGTTAAAAAATCCAGTGTTCCCCGTACAAAACCTTCAACCATTTTTAACCCCCATTGGGATAGAATTTTCTAAAACGCTGCCTGCTGTTTTTTTGTATTTTAATAAGTTAACTTTCTACAAACTTTCAAGTCTCTAGTTCAAAAAATAATGTTTCCCCCATACAATCATTGCACCCCCATTTAACCCCCTCAGGGGTAGAATTTTCTAAAACGCAGAAATTACTTTTTTGTATTTTAATAAGTAATGTTTCTACAAAGTTTCAAGTTTCTAGCTCAAAAAATAAAGTTCCCTCCATACAAACTTTGCACCCATATCTTACCCTCTTAAGGGTCGAATTTTCCTAAACGCAGAAATTGCTTTTTATGTATTCTAATTAGTAATCTTTCTACAACGTTTCAAGTCTCTAGCTCAAAAAAAAAAGATTCCCCCATACAAACTTTGCACCCCTATTTGACCCCTTAGGGGAGGTAGTTCCAAAAATCCCTTCTTGTCCCTAGCCCACGTTATAAAAATAACCTAAAGTTACAAAACTCTAGTTTAAAAAATAATGTTTCCCCCATACAAATATTGCACCCCTATTTAACCTCCTTATGGGTGTAATTTTCTAAAACGCTGAAATTACTTTTTTGTATCTAAATAAGTAATCTTTCTACAAAGTTTCAAGTCTCTAGTTAAAAAAATAATGAATCCCCCATACAAACTTTGCACCCCCATTTAACCCCCTTAGGGATGGAATTTCCAAAAATCCCGTCTTATCCCTTGTCTACGTCATAAAAGGAAGTCCTGGTGTAAATTTCAAGTTTCTAGTCCCAGTATTTCGGCTGTGCGTTGATGAGTGAGTCAGTCAGGACATAGGCATTTATATGTATAGATTACGTATATAAGTGAGTGTGTATGTAAGTGATGATTAGGGTGTTACATGCATACCTCGTCTAGAAAAGATCCAAACATAAACATAGTTTTAACTGATTTAACTATCTTGATGATCGCGTTTATAGCCGAGAAAAGCATCCATTACTCCCTTTCAAAATGCTTTTCAGTCCCAAGAAGTACCTAGAATTTCAACAATTCAATTGAGTAGTAATTATTACCAGATGCCCGCACGGCACGCTAAAAGCAGGAGGTATATATTTTTATTAACTAAAGCCTAATCAGCGATTGTCACTTTTCTCATGTCATTCGATGGTAAATCGACGAAAGAGACTTAGATGAAGCCCACTGGTTCAGTAATAGCCTGTTCACTCTTGATTTGAAGGCACCTAAAGGTACATTTTGCAGTTTCTAAATGGTTTCCAAAAAATCTCATGACGGACGCAGCGTTTCTCTAATCTGAAAACGAACGAAGTACAAAACCAGCCATCATGACCATCTGTCTGTACATTCCTTAGAAACAAAATTCTAAAGCTGCGCATTCACTGCAGCGCCGCCCTGCAGTTTGTCTATGTCATCATCATATCAGCCGAAAGTCATCCACTGCTGTACATTGTACACTCCCACAGAGTGCCAGAATTACCGGTCCTGCGCCACCCGCATCCAGCGGACTCCCGCGACCTTTACAAGGTCATCAGTCAACTACCCACGCCTTGCCTTCTGCCACAAATATGCCACATAGGTAGATGCATCCGAATCCAAATTTTGGTCAGTTAGGGCACAGCGAAATGTCATCCCGTTCGAATGTGGAGCAGACCAACTGGGGAAATACCGCCTTGCAGAAGACCATAGACATAATAACACTACTACTTGCTCTGTGTAGTGCTAGTATTGTCTTCCTGGAGGTGAGCAAGGTCGCCAGAGCTCCCGAGGATGCGTTGTGTTGAGAGCGAGGGCATATGTTCCTTCAGCTGTCAACACGGCGAATCCTCAAATATATCAAGGGTCGGCAACGCCCATGTTACTCCTTTGGAGTTGCATGCGTCTATAAAAGGCTGTTGTGTCCACTTACCATCATGCGGGCCGGAGGCTTGTTTGCCACCGTCGATGTATAAAAAAATATGGTTGGACGTTATATTTTGACTACGTTAACGGGCTTCGTAGCTGTCTCTGGCTCGTGACCGTAACAGTCGTGTTGTACGTCATTCATTTGCGCGACATTTGTCTCGGCGACAAATGTATGCTTCCATATCCGTTTATGTTAGCCTAGAAGACGCTGCCTACGAAGCTGGAGGTTCGAATCTCGGTTCTCTAAATCATCTCCGAAAATTGTATGTACGAATATCACATCGCAACCAATTTTTCGCATAATGTCATTTCGCCGAATGATTAAGTGTCATCTTATCAAAACGTTTAGTTTTGTTTCCCTACCTCACGGTTACCAACTGTATGCTTGGACGTTTTTTTCATAAAGTCACTTTTCAAAATGCCACCTTTCGAGTATCAGAATGGGTCAGTTTGACTTATATATATTTCGTGGTATAACACTTACCAGATGTTTTATTTAGTAACTAAGCTATGTCAGGAAGAAGAATAGTGTGCGATAATTTCCACTTTATGACTAGGCTTACGTCACAACGTAATAGTACAATTCTTGCCTAGGGCGGTAAAGCAAAAAAGGCACTGCTCGTAGGTATTTTACGCCCGTGGTGATTACAACATTTTACGCCTCCCCCTGGCCAGGCAATTGTTACTTTACGGCCAGGTATGACGGTACATTACGTACCTAGGGCGGTGAATTCGTGAGTGCCCCAGATCGCAGGTGTTTGTGGACCGAACCGAAGGTGAGGTGAATTACCGCCCGCGTTGCGTACACAATTTTACGTCTTCTCCTGGGTGTGAAGGGCCCGTGGAAGGTAAATCTCACTTACCGCCCAGAGGACGTAAAATAATTAAGTATTACGTACTTTTTATTTACTTACAGTTGTGCAATGACCCGATCGTGGCCTCATAAAGATAATAAACACTTATAACAAAACAGCAGCTCCACAAACTCTGTCCACCCGATATTTAACCGAGTCGCGGAGTAGCATTTTTCCCGCACGCATTATTACGCATGTGTGACACGCACACACGCGCACAAACGTACAAGTGCGGGCGCCTGTAAAAATCTGATTCGTGCGTACGATTTTGACGAAGCCCTTTGGACGCAACTAATGCCGTGATGTTTATAAAGTGTACGAAAATCATGTTTGAGGAGTGATACTCACAATTGTGTTTTTTTTAATGAGCTATTCGCACAGGTCGATTCACGAAAGCTGGCACGAATGAATTGAACGAGTGAATGATAACGTCTATGTGTGCATCACATAATTATTAAATACAGGTTGATGCAGAAAGTGATCAGGTATGATAATTGTGTTTTATGATTTGTTTGTGTTTCTCTTTTTTAGATTTGTACAATTTAAAGAAGCACTCACCTTTCGATTCTTGACATTAAAAATAAGTCAGAAATATATACATACGTTTTATTCACACAGGACTTTAATAATAACTACTAAAAGGCTTAACATGATACTTGGTGCAGATTATAATAATATAATTTATTTTTTCTTGAATAACGAAAACGTATAGGTTCATGTTTACAAAATATTAGGAGCCCCCTGTATAAGAACGGCACTCACACTACCACTCACAGTGACAAGTGACATTACTATCGGTCAATTCATTCATGCCAGCTCTCGTGAATCGACCAGTACACTTATTTCTTTACGATACTCCACATTCACTGGCGCTTTCCAATGCTTAGCGGGAAAACCACGAGATCAGCTACGAGCGTCCCATTCATCATCATCCTCCTAGAGTGATTCCCGGTAATGCCCCTACAGGAGGGCAGTGTCTGCGTTGACACCCCAAGATTTGGCATAGGCACTGGTTTTACGAAAGCGACTGCCATCAGACCTTCCAACCCAGAGGGAAAACTAGACCTTATTGGGATTAGACCGGTTTCCTCACGATGTTTTCCTTCACCGAAAAGCTAACGGTAAATATTCCGTACCGAAAAACTCATTGGTCCGAGTCGGGATTCGAACCCACGACCGCCGCTTGACAGCCGCATGCCTGAACCACTAGGCTACCGTAGCTCTAATATAGGTTAAGTCCCGTCGTCTATCAAGACAACGAATCCTCAATATCAGATCAGGGTGGATGTGCTTGTGAATCTTCGCTACGCGTCCAAATGCTACAGTATTAGCTGTACCATTAGCATACCATTAGGCAGCTCTTTAGCTGTCAAGATGCTGGCGTGTACGTCACATTCTAAAACCAAAATTAAAAGCGGTCAAAGGGTTAAAAAATCCAGTGTTCCCCGTACAAAACCTTCAACCATTTTTAACCCCCATTGGGATAGAATTTTCTAAAACGCTGCCTGCTGTTTTTTTGTATTTTAATAAGTTAACTTTCTACAAAGTTTCAAGTCTCTATTTAACCCCCTCAGGGGTAGAATTTTCTAAAACGCAGAAATTACTTTTTTGTATTTTAATAAGTAATGTTTCTACAAAGTTTCAAGTTTCTAGCTCAAAAAATAAAGTTCCCTCCATACAAACTTTGCACCCATATCTTACCCTCTTAAGGGTGGAATTTTTCTAAAGGCAGAAATTGCTTTTTATGTATTCTAATTAGTAATCTTTCTACAACGTTTCAAGTCTCTAGCTCAAAAAAAAAAGATTCCCCCATACAAACTTTGCACCCCTATTTGACCCCTTAGGGGAGGTAGTTCCAAAAATCCCTTCTTTTCCCTAGCCCACGTTATAAAAATAACCTAAAGTTACAAAACTCTAGTTTAAAAAATAATGTTTCCCCCATACAAATATTGCACCCCTATTTAACCTCCTTAGGGGTGTAATTTTCTAAAACGCTGAAATTACTTTTTTGTATCTAAATAAGTAATCTTTCTACAAAGTTTCAAGTCTCTAGGGTGACGGCACCAATCATGGACATACACCCAATCATGGACATTTTTTTCTCTAAGCCAAAATATTAAGTAACTGTCACTACGTTTTCAAACTTTGAGTACTAAACCATAACCAATAGACCCTTGAGCTGTCATAATGACATACGTCATAAAAATTGGCCATTTTGTTCGATGATGGCAACAACGTGAAATACTGCTGTCGCCCGTGTTCACAAAAAATCCGTTTTTATTGCTGAAATCATTAAAGAGGTGAGTACAGGTTTGTGCATATAGTTTCCTTGTCTTGTGATATAGTGGAATGTGATATTTTTTTTGTTCAAATATAATAGAATGCAAGTAAAATTAGCTAAACTGAATTTATAAATTATGCAGTCTTTTTTTTTTAAGCGGGCTGTTCATGACTGGATTTGCTATCTAGTAAAATCCAGTAATGGGCATGTGTCGAAACTCATAGTTTTATTTTTTATTTTATTTTATTGATTTAAAGTATTTCTTTTGTTGTTCTACATGTATGAGTTGCAATGATTTTGTGATTACTCTTTATTTATCCATAGTGGACAAAGCGTCCAAGGCTGGGTATTTTTATGTGTCCATAATTGGGTTCCTTGTTTTGTCTCAGATGGCACCAAAGAAAAATTACACCCTCGAACAAATGGGGAGAGCTTTGGATGCTGTTCGAAAGGGAGAGAAGGTGTCTACAGTACACGTCCACAATGGTTGATTTAAAGTCTAATGGTTACATGGAAACCTATGTAAAACCCTTTTTATATGCAAATAAATGAATTATGAATTATGAATTATGAATTATGGAAAACTGATTATGCTCAAAATAATGACACATTTAAATAAGTTGTGAATAACAATAATTATATGAATAAAAGTTGATTTGTAATATGTCTTGCTTTTTTATTTTATTTTACAAGTATCTGGTGTCATTTACAATTCACACTGTCCACCTAAGGGTGTCCACATTACCGGTGGTAGCGTGTCGATAACTGGATGTTCATAATTGGTAGTGTCCATGAATGGAGGTCCATTACTGGATTTTTGCTGTACATTACTGGTGTTTTAGCAAGTTTCAAAATATGTATTTTTTTTTCAAATCTTCGCAGTATATACGGTCTTTGTAGTTATGTCTAAATGTGCCTCGTATATTTCGTTATCGAAAAAAAATACACCATTTTTGTAAAGTCAAAAACGTCGTCACCATAAGAAAAAAACTAAATGGGTGTACTTAAAATGTCCATAATTGGTGCCGTCACCCTAGTTAAAAAAATAATGAATCCCCCATACAAACTTTGCACCCCCATTTAACCCCCTTAGGGATGGAATTTCCAAAAATCCCGTCTTATCCCTTGTCTACGTCATAAAAGGAAGTCCTGGTGTAAATTTCAAGTTTCTAGTCCCAGTATTTCGGCTGTGCGTTGATGAGTGAGTCAGTCAGGACATAGGCATTTATATGTATAGATTACGTATATAAGTGAGTGTGTATGTAAGTGATGATGAGGGTGTTACATGCATACCTCGTCTAGAAAAGATCCAAACATAAACATAGTTTTAACTGATTTAACTATCTTGATGATCGCGTTTATAGCCGAGAAAAGCATCCATTACTCCCTTTCAAAATGCTTTTCAGTCCCAAGAAGTACCTAGAATTTCAACAATTCAATTGAGTAGTAATTATTACCAGATGCCCGCACGGCACGCTAAAAGCAGGAGGTATATTTTTATTAACTAAAGCCTAATCAGCGATTGTCACTTTTCTCATCTCATTCGATGGTAAATCGACGAAAGAGACTTAGATGAAGCCCACTGGTTCACTAATAGCCTATTCACTCTTGATTTGAAGGCACCTCAAGGTAAATTTTGCAGTTTCTAAATGATCTCCAAAAAATCTCATGACGGACGCAGCGTTTCTCTCATCTGAAAACGAACGAAGTACAAAACCAGCCATCATGACCATCTGTCTGTACATTCCTTAGAAACAAAATTCTAAAGCTGCGCATTCACTGCAACGCCGCCCTGCAGTTTGTCTATGTCATCATCATATCAGCCGAAAGTCATCCACTGCTGTACATTGTACACTCCCACAGAGTGCCAGAATTACCGGTCCTGCGCCACCCAGCCTCCAGCATCCAGCGGACTCCCGCGACCTTTACAAGGTCATCAGTCAACTACCCACGCCTTGCCTTCTGCCACAAATATGCCACATAGGTAGATGCATCCGAATCCAAATTTTGGTCAGTTAGGGCACAGCGAAATGTCATCCCGTTCGAATGTGGAGCAGCCCAACTGGGGAAATACCGCCTTGCAGAAGACCATAGACATAATAACACTACTACTTGCTCTGTGTAGTGCTAGTATTGTGTTCCTGGAGGTGAGCAAGGTCGCCAGAGCTCCCGAGGATGCGTTGTGTTGAGAGCGAGGGCATATGTTCCTTCAGCTGTCAACACGGCGAATCCTCAAATATATCAAGGGTCGGCAACGCCCATGTTACTCCTTTGGAGTTGCATGCGTCTATAAAAGGCTGTTGTGTCCACTTACCATCATGCGGGCCGGAGGCTTGTTTGCCACCGTCGATGTATAAAAAAATATGGTTGGACGTTATATTTTGACTACGTTAACGGGCTTCGTAGCTGTCTCTGGCTCGTGACCGTAACAGTCGTGTTGTACGACATTCATTTGCGCGACATTTGTCTCGGCGACAAATGTATGCTTCCATATCCGTTTATGTTAGCCTAGAAGACGCTGCCTACGAAGCTGGAGGTTCGAATCTCAGTAAGGGCAATGAGTATGAACCCCCCCCCCCCCCCCCCCCCGTTCCCCGTTCTGCAAATACTTGTACTATTATGGTTCTCTAAATCATCTCCGAAAATTGTATGTACGAATATCACATCGCAACCAATTTTTCGCATAATGTCATTTCGCCGAATGATTAAGTGTCATCTTATCAAAACGTTTAGTTTTGTTTCCCTACCTCAAAATGCCACCTTTCGAGTATCAGAATGGGTTAGTTTGACTTATATATATTTCGTGGTATAACACTTACCAGATGTTTTATTTAGTAACTAAGCTATGTAACGTATTTACAAAGCGCAACGCAACCGCTCACTTGTTTTTTTGACAATGACGGTACCTGATTCATCGCATCATTGGAGACAAGTGTTTACATCATTACTTTTGGACTGTTGCTTGGTGGAATGTATGTATGTTTTTTTTAAACAAACACCTGCCAATTATTTTAACCTCACCTAAACCTTACCTAACCGCCAGCGTATCGACGTCACCCCGCTTCGCGGGGTGCCTATTCCCGCTCTAAGGGACATAAGCTAACCCTGACCTAACCTACAAATAATAACAGTGTTACGATTGTGTGTTGTTTTTAATACGGGAGCTTCACCCCCGAACCCCCTGTGTGAGTGACTTCGTCTCCCCATCCCCACTTCCCTCCTTGTAACTTATATAAGAACACGTTGAATAAAAGTCTGACTATGTTATGCTGTCTTGTTCTTTGTAGTAAAAAGTTGGCTTAATATGTAAGAAAAGGGAACTGTTGCACTGAGGAAACGTTCTTTGGTTAGTAGTTGTTTGTCCAACTGAAAGATTTGCCAAATGATAGGTATGCCAATTTTTTTAATTCATAATAATAATCGACTTTTCAATAATTCTACCAATTGAATCTGTTGTCATACAAAAATTTGCCATTAGTTAGTTGACAAGGTGAATCATCGGCGAAAAGTTGGTTGGCAAGTGAAATTCGGACATAATAAATTCGGAGAAAAGGCAGAACCCCACAGAACGGACACTGCTTTGATCTTTACAAAAGGCGCTTTTTTCTCAGCCAAAAGATTAAGATTTATGGCCCTCTGAAGTCGTCGACGACGACGTCGACTTTCATCGCCCCAACGTTGGGGCACCGGCATGAGTACTTGTAGCGATGAACGTAAATCGCGGAGTGTCCCGCGCCTGCAGCGCTCAATTAGGATAATATCCAAAGGCCGTGCCACGTCAACTACATATCTTTAAACCATAGAGATGAATTGCCTCAATAACCATAGCAATTTGCATTAGATGTAGGCCCTCTTATTCTTAAATTAGTTCTAAGTATATTATAACTACTATTGTGTCCTTTACTGTAATTGTCCCTTATTATGCATGCTGTGTTCACCTGTAATTGGGGGCGCAATTAAATTTGAACATATTTTTTTTTTAATTAAGTGTATGTAATTGTTGTTGCAACGCTGCACGTTGCACGCTGTTGGTGATCCTTAATAAATAAACAAATAAATAGCGGCAGAATAGAATAAAGGGACTCTTGATACACATGATGTATTTTTATTTTTATATCGTCGCTTTCGGGCACACGAAGTAATAATGTTGTATCTACGCTTTAAACGGTAGGTACAGTTTTGACATTCATGCACCGACATTGGCGCGGCGCCGGCGCTGCTCTATTTCGCTCGGTGCGGTCGTGAATGGCCTGCTTAAAGTGTACATATTTATGGCTCCGGTCCCCGTCAGCCCGACAGACGATATCCGTCTGTCCGCGCATCCGCTGCGCTCATTGTTGTTCGAAGTTCGATTTGCGTTACTTTTCGGTTACGGCGTAACACAATGGACAGTTTCCTAGTTTAGTTTGTATTGGGTATTTGCGCGCTTTACTGTAAGTTCGGTATTATTATCAGTTATGGCACTGAAGGTATTTGTATAAATATTTTTTATCCCCAGCCAAAAAGGGAACAGCTCCCAAACGGATGCACCGGTTTGAGTCGTTCATTTAATCGAAAGATTGACATGCTTCATTCCTGTTTGTTATATTTATACAGAGTGTACCGAAAATGGGGTGTGAACCGTTCGAGGGATTAACAGGTATCGTGTTCTGATAAGAAAAAACTAAAAAAAAAAAAAAATTGACGCCTTTTTTACATTTGCATGGAGCAGGTCGCCTCAGTCGGCCAACGCTGCATACAAATGTAAAAAAAAATCGCGTAAAAAGTTTTCTCTTTCTTTTTTTCTTATCAGAGCACGATGTAGGTACCTTCGATCGGTTCACATCCCATTTTTGTACACTCTGTATAGGAAGTTATTTAAAAAAACTGTACTTATTATGAATTGTATTCTCTGTATACGTACATATATCACTACACTTTTCACCAGTCGGCAGTCGAGTACAGAGATAAGTCCATTCAAAAATATGGATGCAAACGGTTAAAAACGTAATGAAGTCTAATTGACACATCATCATCATCATCATTTATTTAAGAGCTTGGCTCTTGTCGGTGGAGTAATCCATTACTCCTTTTTTGAGGAAGCATAGTGTGGTGGTTTCCCCCTTGCCTTCCACACCGCAGTACACGAACCGAGGTTCACCCGCTCCGTGATGTCCAAACAAGAGCCCTTCCAGATTCCTATCTTGGTTCTCCAGTCGGTACTAGTGCTACTGCTGCCTGACACTAGACTAGAGGATTGCTTATTTAATGGCGGCAACTACTCGCCATGTCACAGAATCGTCGTCGGATATTGTAGTTTTTTATAGAGTAGCCCCTCCTACAAGCCTACCCACTACATCCTGATAACCCTACTGCCGCTGTGTGGTCGGGGACTGCTTATTCAGTATATTCGCAGCTAACCATCATGTCTGATGGCCATTCCGCTATCCGCCTGTGGACCCCGGTAGTAGCCAGCCCGGTAGGGCTGAGCTGTAGCCCTACCACACAACGGGCACACACAATAAAATAATAAAATAAAAATAATTGACACATAAAGGGCTTTAAACCCTGTTATTATTTATAATGAAGTCGGTTAAAAAGTACCTTAGTACAAATTTACTGCACTTAATACTCTCAAAATTAGTGGCTCTGTCAGCTGTAGAACTCACGAGCCCTGTCCTTTAATGTCTTTCTTAGGGTCCCGGAGCCAAAATGGCAAAAACGGAACCCTTATAATTTCGTCATGTCCGTCTGTCCGTCGTCCATCTGCCGCTTTAGCAGTTTGTTAGATCGCTTAACCCAGACGCAATTTTTCTTTGTAGTTAATTTTCTTTTCGCATTTTTTCCCGAACGCGATTATTCTAGCCGTCTTTTCCAATGCAGCTTACTTTCTCCGTTGTGTTACTCACGTACCTATCGTATTTTATTTATTACCTCTACATGTTTCTTCTCTTTGGAAAACCCATTGCAATCGCCAAAGAGTAGGTAGGTTAGGTTCGTTAGGTAGCTAGGGAAAACTAGCCAGAAATCGGAACGCCGGCGATACTGTTCCATTGCGAATAAAAATAATGTTGAAAAACGCGTTTGTACCTACTCATGTGAGCTCAAAATTCCCTACCAAAATATAGCGAGGAAGTTAAGACTAGGGATTATTTCGAAAGAAAAATTCATCATCATCATGATATCAGGGGTCGCTTACTATGGGCATGATAAGAAGGCTCAAAGTCACCCAAGGGGCAATGGAGAGGGCCATGTTGGGAGTTTCTCTGCGTGATCGCATCAGAAATGAGGCTATCCGCAGCAGAACCAAGGTAGCCCTCCGGATCGCTAAACTTAAGTGGCAGTGGTGGTGGAGTGGCAAAGCAAACGGGATGTTACTTAACGTAGACAAAACAAATATAATACACTTCAAACTAAGAAGGAAAGATGACTCCCAATTGAACATCTCATTAAATAATATTCCAGTCCCTCAGGTCCAGGCGACTAAGTACTTGGGTTTTATTATCGATTCCGGATTGACATGGGCCCCCCACATTGACCATGTGTGTAATAGACTAGCTTCAGCGTGCTATGCATTGTCCAGGCTCGCTCCTACGCTATCCATTAATAATATTAAAAAAGCATATTTTGGATATTTTCATTCAATTTTAATACAAGGAGTAGACTTATGGGCAACATCTGCTGATCGCGATAGACCATTCAAGCTTCAGAAGCGTGCATTGAGAATCATGGCTCGTAAACCAGTCGATCACCCAGCTAAGGACCTGTTCAAACAATACAATATCTTGACGCTGCCCAGTGTATACATTCTAACTGCTTGCCAATACGTGAGAGCTAACCAGCATAGGTACTCAGCGTACGGCTTTAGAAGCGAAAGGTGTCGCGCGAAAAATCTTCTCGCGCCCCCGCGACGACGGCTGGCTAAGGCTCGTGCATCTCTCGACGTCGTCGGGCCCAAAATATATAATTGTATCCCAAATGATATTAAAAACTTGGCCAGTGACGCAATCTTCACAAATAAATTAAAGATATTGCTTAATAAACTATCCTGTTACAGTGTAAACGAGTTTATACTATATAATATGGCACCATGACATTGTAATTGTATCTAATTAAATAATTAAATTGAAATAATGTAATGAATTCCTGTAATGTAATTTTTTTATGTAATTGATCAATGATCAATCGGACTTATTGAAAATAATGACTTGAAATGTTTATGTACCAAATAAGGACCTAATTGCCATAACATGCGAACCATTGTATATATTTATAGAACATAAGTACCGTACCTTATTATTGTTATTATTGACGTGTAAAATTTTTGAATTTTATTAATAAAGAATCTGAATCTGAATCTGAGTGGGCGGGGCACATAGCACGTAGAACCGATGGCCGTTGGGGCGGAAAGGTTCTCGAGTGGCGACCATGTACCGGAAGGCGCGGCGTGGGTACCTACGTCCCCGACGAAGAAAATTTTGCTACGAAGAAAAATTGCGTGTGGGAAACCGATCTAACAAATCCACTGCGCGGGGCCTGACATGCATTGGCCGGTTCTTTTAAATTATAAAAATTTAATTGCCAAAAAAAGTTGTTGAACTTGTTCACGCTACGTATCATTCAATCAATATTTTTACCGGCTGAGTTAACAGTAAAGTCTATTCACACAGAAGGACAGCACAGGCTTAACGTAGGTAGGTAATGAAGTCTAATTGACGCGTTCCGAGCTTAACAACCTGTTATTATTTATAAAAAGTACATATACTTTTATTCCTGTAACCATAAAATATAAATAAGCCTCTTTATCTCCATACTTAGTTCAACTTACAAGTTTCTGACAATAAATGTATTCACATAAGATTTCTTTACCGATTGTACTTTTTTCAGCTGCACGTTGCGAATTCTTATGAGCCCAAACACCAATGATGTAATAATAAATATAAGAAATCAGTCAAGTGCGTGTCGGGCCACGCGCAGTGTAGGGTTCCGTAGGCGTAGATGCCAATTTTTTTAAATAATTTACAGACTGACGATTGACAGACGGACGGACGGCCAGACGGGCATGGCGGAACTATAGGGGTTCCTTGTTGACTATGGAACCCTAACAAATGGTCATATCTTCGATTTTTTTGAGATATTTGAATGGAATTTTTTCATTAAATAGGCATATTTATTGCCTTATTTCTTTTGAAGTACCTAATAATAAGTGTCGAGACTAGGTACACCCATATTACATACACTAACATACCAACATTGCAAGTTACATACTAGCTTCTAAATCTTCATATATCTACATGCACAGGCTTATAATAGTCGCGCGTATTCCATGACCTTCCATACATATTTAAATACACATACGAATTTCAACATAATCTCCATATGAAACGGAGTCATAACCTATGTCACGGTATCATTAAATGCAGAACACGGCACAATTACCGCGGTCTAATTGGAGTACCAAAATACAGGGGGTGGATGGAGACCCGAAATAAGGGTTGTGTTACACGGGGGCCCAAGTCATAGGAGATGGCGATAGAGTTTTAGTTAAGCCTCGAACAGCCTGCCCGCGGGACGGTAGCGGAGCTTGATGAGCGTCGGTCACACAGAGCAGGCGCGCAATCGCGATGGCCTTTCGCCATCAATCAGCCAGCATCGCGCTAGCATCGCGCCATTATGCTACGTACAGGTCGACACACGTAAAAAGAGCCCTGGCGGCCATATAGAATGTATGGCCGCCAGGGTTCTTTTTACATGTGTCGACCGGTACGCATGGCGCGCTGCCCTGTCTGACGTCACACTGACTGGTCGCATCGCCCGCGTGCCCGTCGCGACCCGCGCGCGACTGGCTGCTGGCGGGACGTGCTGCCGACAGGGCGCAGCCTCTTTGTCTTTGACGAAGTTAGCGGTTTTTACGGAAATATCGCGCTGCGCGCCTGTCGCGCGCCCACGACGGGGCTGTCTGTCCGGAGCTTTAAGATTCAGCAACGCAAGTCATAGATTCGGGCTATCAAAGGGTGCCACTCGCCGCCGTCCTTAGGTTAATAGTATTAATTTCAGCCTATATAAGTGCCACTAGGCACAGGCCTCGTCTCATGAATAAGGTTTTTATAATTGAATATCCATATTTCGCCCCTAGGACGCCAGCGGGCAGCTAGGCGGCGAACGCGGGCGTTCTCTAATTGAACTGTCTCAATTGTGTGACCGTTCTGTTTCTAATATGGAAATATGATAAACTTACCTATTACTTGTTGTGGATGTGTGGTGTCCCACAATTCACACCCAGAACACAAGCAATGTAACATGGATATTAAGCAGACGGCTGATTAGACGTGAGTCCGTTATGAACTATTTAAAGACCTAAATAAAGTCGTCTCCTCTATGATATAAGGATGAACTCCTGTAGCAGAATGAAGCACTAAATTGCAATTGCATGGCACACCTTCATTTCCTATTTCATTCACAAATGTTTCAAGCACACTGACTGTTATATCTGACATTGGCAGTCAAAAGATATAATTATTATTTTTTTACGAAACAAGTCATGGCTTTTGATTGCACAGCGAGGTTATACTGTTTATAAAACCGCATAGGTCCAAAGTCCAAACCAGTATTCGAAGCTAGATATGAGCGCCGCGCCGGCGCGCCGCCGTCGCCGCCAATTTGAGTCGGCGCGCCGCCGCCGAATATAATTCGCGGCGCGCCGGCGCAGCGAATTTCGGTTTGCTTTCTCGCTCGCACTCGTAACGTAGGTATCCCACCCGCGTTCGTTCGCACGGTGGCTTCAGTCGAGTCAAGTATTTTCCCGACTGAACGCGTGTTATTTTTTTGACCCGCGTCGTAAACAATTGCGCCTAGTGCTATTGATGTTTACAAAACGAAAATATTTATTTTTTGTCATCAATGATCCAGAGCCGGTTAGTAACAGAAGATCTTTGTCAAAATCAAAACTTTGATTCCACTAAAGCTGGGTCGAGTACTTCTGCTAGTTCTTCAAACTTTCTACTGGACACAGCACTAGTCAACGTGCAACTTGATTGCGAGAGTGCAGCAGAAAACGAATGCTGGAAATATTGTAGCACAGCGTGTCCTGAGGACTTAGAACCTTACGGTGGAGACGTTGCAGTACTGGAATGACAGGAGAACTTTTATGCCGTCGCTGTAGATTCTAGCACGCTCGATTTTAAATATACCAGCCACCAGCACGCCAAGCGAGAGAGTATTTTCCACGGCTGGACTCGTGATAACGGCGAAGCGTTCACGGCTTAATCCATTAAATAGGATAGTATTTATCCATGATAAATATCAGTTTTGCATAGAAGCTATAGAGCTTCTATGCAAAACTGATATTTACTGATGAAGACTGTTTACTTGTCTATGACAAGTAAACAGTCTTCATCCATAGCTTCTTTGGTATAATACTAAATATTATATTTAAAGTACTGAAATGATTATTTTTCTTCAAAAATGATCGCTGATTGATTTTATAAGACTTGGTATTCGTAATTGTAACGCGTGTGACTTTTAATTTACTTGGATGATTAATATATAATTATTTTACCGAACTAGTGATCTCTAACTGCTTGTTTGACTGGGAAAGTGCAATTATTTAATGCATATTATTTCTTAAATATTATACGATCCCGACTTATTTACTTAAATTAACAATAAAAAAAACCATTTGTTGTGAGCGCCTGATGAGCGGTGCGATCAAAGACACGTTTTTTAATTAAAGATTCTGACGATTATATAATATATACTGTATGCTTCTTATGTTATTTCGATTATAACCATGATTTTCATTGAAAGTGTTTTTTTTCTTAGTTTAGTGTGAAACTTTTAAAAATATGATTATTTATATAATTATATACTCGGTTACTTTGTTAAAATAAATAAAACTTTCTTTATAGTAACAATAAGTAGGGGTTTTTTTCACAAATTGCTCCTTTATAAAAATCTAAAGCACAAGGTCACGCCGCCGTGACGCCGCCGCCGCCGCGGAATTGGCTATCGGCGCTCATATCTTTCGAACACCAGAATCACTCTGTTATCGGAAATTGCTTTCATCACATCACATAAAAAAGAAATATTTGTATGTACTTACGAGGGTTGTTTGATAACTACCCGTTTATGAAAAAAACAATCAGTCGTTTTTGTAAATATGCATTTATTTTTCTACTTAGTCTCCTTTTTTTAACTCTTTACATTTATTCCATCTATACTCAAGCTTCAATAAACCATCTAAAAAGTATGATTTCGGAAAGTCATTAAAATAGGCCTCTGTGGCGGCAATGACTTCGTCATTTGATCCAAATCGCTTACCACCGAGCCATTTTTTCAGGTTGGGAAACAAAAAGAAATCGCATGGGGCCAAATCTGGAGAATACGGGGGGTGAGGCAATAGTTCGTATCGTAATTGTTTAATTTTGGCCATCACGACTCTGGACGAATGAGCTGGGGCGTTATCGTGATGAAACAGTACTTTTTTCTTCTTTAAATAGGGTCGTTTTTCCTTCAACACAGCTTCAAATTCATCCAATAAATTGGCATAGTAGGTAATGCACTGTTATCGTTCTTCCCTTTTCTATAAGTAGTCAATATGTATAATACCCTGCGAATCTCAGAAAACGGTGGCCATGACCTTTTCAGCCGATGGGACGGTTTTTGCTTTCTTTGGAGCAGGTTCACCCGGTAAAATCCACTGCTTTGACTGCTCCTTCATTTCCGGGGTATAGTGGTGAACCCACGTTTCGTCTACGGTCACAAAACGACGCAGAAACTCCTTCGGGTTACGTTACGTTTGAACACTGCTAGACACTGCTCCGAAGTAGTCAATCGGTTCCGTTTTTGCTCCTCCGTGAGTAAACGCGGCACCCACCTCGCCGATACTTTCTTCATACCCAATTTTTCTTCTAATATGTTTTGTACTCGCTCAATTGAAACGTTTACAGCATCAACGATTTCTCGAAGTTTAATTCAGCATTATATCAAACAGCCCTCGTACTATATTTATTACGAAACTATTGCCTAACGAGGATTCCAACCGTCTTTGAAAAATATCTACCCTACCCAGATAAAGTAACTGCAAATCTCGAAAATCAATACTCACCGGTTGCCGGTTGCTCAAGTATAAGATTCTTCAGCAAAAATTATGACATATAAAATTTTTAGTAATTGCTGCTTAAAGTATCCCAAAAAAACCTGGCCGCGCGGGCTCCTCAGCGGGTAGTAAGGTTTGCGCACGGCACGCCTCCCCTCCCCGCCCCCGCCTCGCTCCGCGCGGCACTGAATGCCGAGTAACCACGCTCTACGGATAATTCTTTTGGGACTAGACAATTTATAATTTTATAAAGACTTGCCAGTTTTTTTTTTCAAAAATGGAGTCTATTAGTGATACCAAATGCCTACAAAAAATTTGGACACTCATTAAAAATTAACCCTGTATACTACACGCTCTTATTAATATGCCTGGTTGTTATGATTTGTTGGTAAGTATAGCTGAAACCGAAAAGTACCGGTCTCTCGTGGTTTGAGCCACAGCACAAACCTACAGAAGGTGTATTTATAGGGCATCCACTTAGCACGTCGTAATTACGCCGCCGAAATTTACACCGATTATACACGGTGCTCTCGCTGTTGACGTTTTCTCTGTAAGTGGCTATCAAGGAAGCTTTGAGAATGGTTTTTAACCCCCGACGAAAAAAGAGGGGTGTTATAAGTTTTACGTGTCTGTCTGTGTATCTGTCTGTGGTATCGTAGCTCCCGAACGGATGGACCGATTTGAATGCAGTTTTTTTTTGTGTCATAGATAATTTTATCCCGAGTGTTCTTAGCCATGTTTCATGAAAATATGTTCAGCCGTTTTTGAGATATTTTGTGCTTCGGTGAGAAGTGTGCTTTATAATGAACTAGCTTTTGCCCGCGGCTTCGCCCGCGTAGTAAAAGTAATTTTCCAATAATTGTTGAATTGCTACGCCGCCTACTAACCTACTACTGCTAACTTCCCCTACTAATAACCCTTCGTCATAACCCATTATGGTAAATTAATTTCTATTTACTATTATATTTATGCTCGTGTGGTGGCAGGTTAGAATTTCACCACCCTCTTTCTTCCCGTGTGTGTCGTAAAAGTCGATTAAGAGAGCAGGGTTGAAGTGTGTTGTGGGTGATGGGCTAACAACCTAAGCAATATCACTTTTTGTCGATCTTTTATACCCACATTTATGCTAAAAGTGGCTCTGGAACATAAAGTTCATGTGCTCTGCCTGCCCCTTTTGGGAATAAAGGCGTGAATGTATGCATGTATGTACGTATTTCTGTTATTAAATTTACAATCATGATTAAGGAGAATCTGTCCTCTGGAATAAAAGCTACTTTATGTTCATGAACATTAATGTTGAAATACCAAAATATCTCCACGAATGTTAAGTCAAATTTGTGGCCTGGACATTGCTATAGGCTTGTTTCCTAAGATTTTTTTTGTATGCTTTTCGAACCAGTATTTAAAATAAATACCCAAAAATTTGTTTTAATTTAACGGCGGCCAAAATGCTTAACATATTAAAAGTAAGCAGATCTTCGTGCAGCACCTTGAATGTACTTATTACGGATGCAGGCACTTTCCCAATGTCTCCTACCCTCCCGTCCCGCCGCGCCGCCCGCACTCGCCTAGGTACCGATTGCTGACGATCGAGATGGCACCGAATACAAACTTTAAAACATTTAACCCTATATAATGCGGGTCTCGATCCATACCTCAAAAGCAAAAATAGAACCCTTATTTATAGGATCACGTGTGGCTGTCTGTCAGTCCGTCTGTTACAACCGATTTGCTACGAAAAAAACTGGACCGATTGAATTGCAATTTGGCACAAATATTTTCATGAATTTTCATGTCCACAACATTACATTTCAAAATCTATGTGATTTTCGTTATTAACGTCCCAAAAAACGCCACGTTGGAATGTAAAATCGTTGTTGTTTTCCTAATCAGCGACCCGATAAACCATAGAAACTATAGATGCCGATGTTGATTTTCAGATTTTGTCACCACATGTCTCCTTTTAGGGGTTGAATTCTCAAAAAACCGGAAACACTTGTTTACTCATTTATCGTTAGGAATTATCCTGTGAATTCTCGAATAAAATTGTCTAACTAATCTTTTTTCTCCATACAAACTTTGGACCTCCTTTTTAACCCCTTTAGGTGTAATTGATTTCAAAAACGCTGAAAGCACTTTATTTGTAAATTAATAAGTAATCTGTCCACAAAGTTTTAAGTACGTAGTAGCTAAAAATAAGTTTCCCTTATACAAAATTTGGACCCTCATTTAACCCTCTTAGCGGTGGAATTTTATAGAACGCTGAAATTACTTTTTTTGTATCCTAATAAGTTATCTTCCTACAAAGTCTCAAGTCTCTAGTTCAATAAATAATGTTTCCCCTCCACAAACATTGCATCCCTATTTAACCCCCTTAGGGGTAGAATTTTTTAAAACGCTGAAAGAACTTTTTTTTATCTTTATAAGTAATATCCCTACAAAGTTTCAAGTCTTTAGTACAAAAAAACATATTTCTCCCATACAAACTTTGCACCCCTTTTTAACCCCCTTTGGGATAGGATTTCCAAAAGTCCCGTCTTATTCCTTGCCTACGTCATAAAAGGAAGTTCTGGTGTAAATTTCTTGTTTGTAGTCCCAGTTGTTTTGAATACAAACTTTGCACCCTTAGGGGTGGAATTTTAAAAACGCTTAGGATATTTATATTTGTATCCTAATAAGTAATCTTCGTACAAAGTTTCAAGTCTCTAGTTCAATAAATAATGTTTACCTCATACAAACATTGCACCCCTATTTGACCCCCTTAGGGGTAGAATTTTCTAAAACGCTAAAATAACTTTTTTTGTATCTTTATAAGTAATATCCCTACAAAGTTTCAAGTCTCTAATACAAAAAATAATGTTTCTCCCATACAAACTTTGCACCCCTATTTAACACCCATGGACAGAATTTCCAAAAATCTTGTCTTATCCCTTGCCTATGTCATAAAAGGAAAATCTGGTGTAAATTTCAAGTTTCTAGATACAGTAGTTTTTAATTCAAATTTTGCACCCCTATTTAATCCCCTTAGGGGTAGAATTTTCTAAAACGCTGAAAGAACTTTTTTTGTATCTTAATAAGTAATATCCCTACAAAGTTTCAAGTCTTTAGTACAAAAAATCATATTTCTCCCATACAAACTTTGCACCCCTTTTTAACCCCCTTTGGGATAGGATTTCCAAAAGTCCCGTCTTATCCCTTGCCTACGTCATAAAAGGAAGTTCTGGTGTAAATTTCTTGTTTGTAGTCCCAGTTGTTTTGAATACAAACTTTGCACCCTTAGGGGTGGAATTTTAAAAACGCTAAGGATATTTATATTTGTATCCTAATAAGTAATCTTCGTACAAAGTTTCAAGTCTCTAGTTCAATAAATAATGTTTACCTCATACAAACATTGCACCCCTATTTGACCCCCTTAGGGGTAGAATTTTCTAAAACGCTAAAATAACTTTTTTTGTATCTTTATTAGTAATATCCCTACAAAGTTTTAAGTCTCTAATACAAAAAATAATGTTTCTCCCATACAAACTTTGCACCCCTATTTAACACCCATAGGGACAGAATTTCCAAAAATCTTGTCTTATCCCTTGCCTATGTCATAAAAAGAAAATCTGGTGTAAATTTCAAGTTTCTAGATACTGTAGTTTTTAATTCAAATTTTGCACCCCTATTTAACCCCCTTAGGGGTAGAATTTTATAAAACGCCGAAAGTACCTTTTTGGTATCAATAAGTAATCCTCCTACACAGTTTTAAGTCTCCAGTTCAATAAATAATGTTCCCCCATACAAACTTTGGACCCCCATTTCACCCCCTTAGGGATAGAATTTCCAAAAATCCTGTTCTATCCCCTACCTACGTCAAAAAAAGAAGTTCTGGTGTAATTTTCAAGTTCCTAGTCCCAGTAGTTTTGAATACAAAATTTGCACCCCTATTTAATCCCCTTAGGGGTGGGATTTTCTAAAACGCTGAAAGAACTTTTTTTGTATCTTAATAAGTAATATCCCTACAAAGTTTCAAGTCTCTAGTACAAAAAATAATGTTTCACCCATACAAACTTTGCACCCCTATTTAACACCCTTAGGGATAGAATTTCCAAAAATCCCGTCTTATCCCTTGCCTACGTCATAAAAGGAAGGTCTGGTGTAAATTTCAAGTTTGTAGTCCCAGTAGTTTTGAATACAAACTTTGCACCCCTATTTAACCCCCTTAGGGGTAGAATTTTGTAAAACGCTTAAAGAACTTTTTTTGTATCTTAATAAGTAATATCCCTACAAAGTTTCAAGTCTCTAGTACAAAAAATAATGTTTCACCCATACAAACTTTGCACCCCTATTTAACACCCTTAGGGATAGAATTTCCAAAAATCCCGTCTTATCCCTTGCCTACGTCATAAAAGGAAGGTCTGGTGTAAATTTCAAGTTTGTAGTCCCAGTAGTTTTGAATACAAACTTTGCACCCCTATTTAACCCCCTTAGGGGTGGAATTTTGTAAAACGCTTAAAGAACTTTTTTTGTATCTTAATAAGTAATGTCTCTAGTACAAAAAATAATGTTTCACCCATACAAACTTTGCACCCCTATTTAACACCTTTAGGGATAGAATTTCCATAAATCCCGTCTTATCCCTTGCCTACGTCATAAAAGGAAGGTCTGGTGTAAATTTCAAGTTTGTAGTCCCAGTAGTTTTGAATACAAACTTTGCACCCCTATTTAACCCCCTTAGGGGTGGAATTTTGTAAAACGCTGAAAGAACTTTTTTTGTATCTTAATAAGTAATATTCCTACAAAGTTTCAAGTCTCTAGTACAAAAAATAATGTTTCACGCATACAAACTTTGCACCCCTATTTAACACCCTTAGGGATAGAATTTCCAAACATCCCGTCTTATCCCTTGCCTACGTCATAAAAGGAAGGTCTGGTGTAAATTTCAAGTTTTTAGTCCCAGTAGTTTTGAATACAAACTTTGCACCCCTATTTAACCCCCTTAGGGGTGGAATTTTGTAAAACGCTGAAAGTGCTTTTTTTGTACTCTAATAAGTAATCTTCCTGCAAAGTTTCAAGTCTCTAGTTCAATAAATAATGTATCCTCCATACAAACTTTGGACCCCCATTTCACCCCTTTAGAGGGTGAATTTTGAAAAATCCTTTCTTAGTGCTCCCCTACACCTTATAAGGAACCTACGTGCCAAATTTGGAATCTCTAGACCCAGCGGTTTGGGCTGTGCGTTGATATGTCAGTCAGTCGGTCGGTCGGTCGGTCGGTCGGTCGGTCGGTCGGTCGGTCGGTCGGTCGGTCGGTCGGTCGGTCGGTCGGTCGGTCGGTCGGTCGGTCGGTCGGTCGGTCGGTCGGTCGGTCGGTCGGTCGGTCGGTCGGTCGGTCGGTCGGTCGGTCGGTCGGTCGGTCGGTCGGTCGGTCGGTCGGTCGGTCGGTCGGTCGGTCGGTCGGTCGGTCGGTCGGTCGGTCGGTCGGTCGGTCGGTCGGTCGGTCGGTCGGTCGGTCGGTCGGTCGGTCGGTCGGTCGGTCGGTCGGTCGGTCGGTCGGTCGGTCGGTCGGTCGGTCGGTCGGTCGGTCGGTCGGTCGGTCGGTCGGTCGGTCGGTCGGTCGGTCGGTCGGTCGGTCGGTCGGTCGGTCGGTCGGTCGGTCGGTCGGTCGGTCGGTCGGTCGGTCGGTCGGTCGGTCGGTCGGTCGGTCGGTCGGTCGGTCGGTCGGTCGGTCGGTCGGTCGGTCGGTCGGTCGGTCGGTCGGTCGGTCGGTCGGTCGGTCGGTCGGTCGGTCGGTCGGTCGGTCGGTCGGTCGGTCGGTCGGTCGGTCGGTCGGTCGGTCGGTCGGTCGGTCGGTCGGTCGGTCGGTCGGTCGGTCGGTCGGTCGGTCGGTCGGTCGGTCGGTCGGTCGGTCGGTCGGTCGGTCGGTCGGTCGGTCGGTCGGTCGGTCGGTCGGTCGGTCGGTCGGTCGGTCGGTCAGTCAGTCAGTCAGTCAGTCAGTCAGTCAGTCAGTCAGTCAGTCAGTCAGTCAGTCAGTCAGTCAGTCAGTCAGTCAGTCAGTCAGTCAGTCAGTCAGTCAGTCAGTCAGTCAGTCAGTCAGTCAGTCAGTCAGTCAGTCAGTCAGTCAGTCAGTCAGTCAGTCAGTCAGTCAGTCAGTCAGTCAGTCAGTCAGTCAGTCAGTCAGTCAGTCAGTCAGTCAGTCAGTCAGTCAGTCAGTCAGTCAGTCAGTCAGTCAGTCAGTCAGTCAGTCAGTCAGTCAGTCAGTCAGTCAGTCAGTCAGTCAGTCAGTCAGTCAGTCAGTCAGTCAGTCAGTCAGTCAGTCAGTCAGTCAGTCAGTCAGTCAGTCAGTCAGTCAGTCAGTCAGTCAGTCAGTCAGTCAGTCAGTCAGTCAGTCAGTCAGTCAGTCAGTCAGTCAGTCAGTCAGTCAGTCAGTCAGTCAGTCAGTCAGTCAGTCAGTCAGTCAGTCAGTCAGTCAGTCAGTCAGTCAGTCAGTCAGTCAGTCAGTCAGTCAGTCAGTCAGTCAGTCAGTCAGTCAGTCAGTCAGTCAGTCAGTCAGTCAGTCAGTCAGTCAGTCAGTCAGTCAGTCAGTCAGTCAGTCAGTCAGTCAGTCAGTCAGTCAGTCAGTCAGTCAGTCAGTCAGTCAGTCAGTCAGTCAGTCAGTTTCTTCTTTTATATATTTAGAAGATGAGCAATAAGTTTGGAAGTCTTCTCTATGGCAACTGTATTAGGTTCCCTGTCAATTTATTAGGGAGGTATGTATTAAGCCCAGGGAAATTAAGTTCCCGAAAATGAGACTCAATCCTAACGATTGTTTGCCCTCGTGAACCCTACTGCAAACCTCATCGAAATCGTTAGATCCGTTTTCTATTAATTAAAAAAAAAAAAAATGATGCTCGATATAGTTTATAAATCAATGTAGTTTATTTATGAATGTTTACATTTGTTGTTGGTAATTTTCTATTTATTTCCTATTATTTGACAGAAATTTTATAAAATGATTATACCGCCTATTTTTATCGTTTCACAACAATTTTCATGTCATTTTGGAGCTGTGTCAAGTGTCAATCAGAAAATACGAACAAGACGTGTTTTGCAAGATAATTATTTAGTTTGAATTTATAACTGATTAAGGCTACCTTACTGGTAAGTAGATGTGTAAATTACTAATGTCATTGTTTTCACAAACTGGAAAAAATGTGCCAACGTTACATGCCTACCCATTATGCCAAATAAAATTAGGGGAATAACCAAACATGTTTTCTGTAGAGATCTCTTGAGCATCCGTATCGCTGCTACATTCGTTATGTTTGTCTATTAGTGTGCTATTAGCAATTATGTTATACAAAAAAGAGGTAGATAGGTAATAACTAATAATCGCTCCAAAAGAGGCACACTAAAACTGAGTCAATTGCACCAACATGTCTCAGTTCCGGGGCGTATTTATAAACGTGCCTCAGCCTGGTCTCAGCTGTCAGATTCGGTAGCCACTTTTAAACACGGAATTTCGTATAGATAACGCATTTACCTCTTTTTTTTTAAAAAACTTTATTGCACAAAGGAACAACTCTTAGTAAGTTTTCTCTACCAGTCAACCTTTGGGCAAGCCAGACAAATTGTGGGTGTGGGTTTTAGATACATCATCGGCTAATTATAAAATTAACACTGCATTAATTATGGGGTACCTACTAGACTATTTTGTAAAAATTAGCTGTTAAGAGGAAAGGAAAAGGTCGAGATAATTGAGAAATAGGTATTTGTAAAATGTATTGCTGTCGCGCCCACCTCAAGCCTCCCCCCGCAGAGCGCGATAGAGACAACTGCATCTTGGACCGAAAATACCTATTAAATGAACATGAAATCAACGTTTCGTTGTCTCCTGATTTCTTCTCCAAAACTTGACGTACTAAACTATTTTATTTTAATAAAAATCAAAGACAGGCTTTGGCCGTGTTCCTATGTCTTCCCTTTTTTTTAATAATCTAGTCAAAATTGTTTTCTGGATGTTTGAACACAGCGGAAAATCTGGCATGTTTTTTAGGTTTTTGAAGGATCTCTTGAATAAATTTATGAAAAAAAGGAAAACATAGGAACATGTCAATAGTAGCCATATATTTATGGAAAAAAAATATTTCTCTACTGCAAACAAACAAACGTAGTCCCCTGTTTTCTCCCTGGATGATGATCCAGGGAGAATACAGGGGACTACGTTTGTATGGAAAAACGGCCGTTGTGTTTCCTCTTAAATCTGTACCACTGCAGTGCACTGGTACCCAAGATACAGGCTGTGCCTTTGGGGACCAACGGATAGGTCCGATAGGATAGGGGACCCGCCAGTGCTGTTGTTTTCCTTTACATAGAATAATGTCATTAAGTAAAAAGTAAAATGTATTCGCATAATGTATGTATGGTCAAAATAATATTTCATTCTTTCAAAAAAAAATAGGCAATTTTTACAACAGGATTTCAAGATGGCGTCAAGACGCGTGGAAGACAAGCACAGGAAGGCGGTAGACCGGATCCTCAATGCCACCGGGCTGGTCTGCGTCAGGTCACCCACCACCTCCACTCAGGAATCTGTCGAGTCGGTGGAGATGGCAGAGGCATGTAAGCCCTAAAGCTACTTTCCTATTTTTTTGACGCTATTCGGATCAGTTTTTTGTGATAGCTGCAAATAGCTGTATGGGACGTACTACAAGTGTAACACCTTGCTATATTCTAATATGACGATATTACCCAATTTCCCAACTGAAATTGGAAGAAATATGGGGGGGGGGGGGTAGGTGTATCTTAGACGTAAAAGTGTTATGTGAATAGTCGCCTCGTATGCCTTCGTTCCAGTGCCGTAGCTGTATGTAGGTACTGTCATTGGCATAGGGCTATGCTCAAATCGACACGGAGAAGAAGAAGAAAAAGGGCTATGCTTCCCACGATGGGCGAATGCGGATTATAGGAACTTAGCGTACCTACCCAACTAACATTTTGGTGTCAGCTAAGGGTTTTATGATAACCTTAACCTTTATAAGTGAGTTATATTTATCTCAGTTGGAACTAATACTGTTATAGAGGAGTTAAGAAAAAAATTTTTTTTTCATTTTTTTAAAGCACTTAAGCACTCTTGTAATGGTACAAGAGTGCTCGCTGACGCTCATTAACTCTTATTGATTTTTAGTGGTTGCAGTGGAGTGTCTCATAAAGTTTAAGGTGTTATATCTACTATAAGGTGCAGGCAGAGACTTAATAACAGAGTTGGTCAAAAGTGTGAGTTTGTAACACAAGATACTAGAAGTGTTGAACAACGCCGCTATAAAGGCAATGGGGTGCGTCCCATGAGATATAACAACAATATATATAATTTCATATTAATAACGTTCACAAGATATAATGAACGTTAGCTATAACAACAATACCAATACTTTTATAAGGAATAACGGTCAAATGCCATAATAATCATATAGTATAACGTTTTTTTCTATAACACTCAAATTGACTAATTTAATTTCGTATAACGATCATAACATATAATATCTTTTCGTATAACATACATAACGTATAACGATCATAACGCATAGTGTATTTTCTTATGGGGATTATAATACAGAAAATTAGGTTAGGGCAGCCAGGAAGGGGGAGGGGGGACGGGGGGCGGAGCCACCTACAAAAGGGGCTCGGTGGGCGAAGCCCCTCGTAGTAAAAAAACAACAAATATTGTTAACAATGGTATTACTTGTAGGTTAGGTTAGGGTTGCCTTGTGTCCCTTAGTGCGGAAATAGACACCCCGCGAAGCGGGGTGGCGTTGACACGCTGGCGGTTAGGTAAGAGTTTGATATTAAAATAAATTTAATTTCAATCTTACAAACGTTTAATGCAGTTGCAGTCTTCTCGCCGGCTTAACTCGCAAATCCAATAGAATTTGTTATTTACTTGTCTGTTTTTACAAAAACTGTTACCATTCTCGTGCAATTTAATTGCTCCTTTTGCACTTTTGAATACTTCACATTTGAACGCGTTATTTATGATTTAATACACAACACATACAACAGTAAAAATCAATTGTGTCAACCGACTAAGATGACCACTAAATCATATTACTTTTATACCCCAACCCACAACGTTGTTTTAATAATAATGATTACTTACCTACAGGACATTAAAATAACTGAATTAAAATAACTGAAGGCGATTATACTTACTATACGAGCATTATACTGTTTGATGTTAGATAAATTGAATATTATACCTCGTATTACTTACCCAAGGCAATGCCTGCACAATATTCTTGACTAAGGGTGTTGTAACTCAAAAAGCGTTATAGATGAGTTAACTGACGCCTAAAGCTTTAATGTAAGTTCGCCATTGTTTTGGTGAACTCTAACCTACAAATTGATTAGGTTATTCAATATTTGACATCAAAATAGTTCACTATTTATGTTACTCTTGGATGCCACTTAATTTAACATGCCACTGGCCAAGAAACAAGAATAGAAAATGATAAAAACTTTAGGTGTCTATTTTATTGTTCATAAATTTTATTAGAAATCTTTAATAAATCCTGAGTGCGTTAAAATTGAGATGGGAAACATGGTATAAACTTACCGTAAAATCACAAGGGCAGATTGTTTTCACTTAATTTCACATACACATCCAATTTAATACACTTTCAATTAGTACGACTCCAGTCACATACATATATTAATAATCTTCGCCATTTTGTCGGTAGACTATATTTGTCTCATAATTTTATAGTAATGAAAAGAGTAAGATATATGCTCACTTGAAACTGGGTAAGTGCAAGAGTGTTACAACACTCTCAGCTAACACCTTAAACGTTACTACGGTGTTTGTAGAGCGTTGGTTAATACTTTGCGTGTCAGATAACACTGCTCTAAAGGCTTTCTAACACCTTAACCTGTAAGAGGTGGGCCTCTTTCGTGGTTATATAGGTGTAATAGAATGCTCTAACACCTCTCTTACAGGCATTCTTAACACCTTAACACTCGGCTGGAACCGATATAAGAATGATATAAGCGTTATTTTAACGCTAGTGTGCTAGTTGGGTACTCTGTTCCTTGCTCCTTTACGTTTGGGGCTTTTACCACAGTATCTAGATATATTCAAGCAGTAAAATAACTCCGTACAAACGTCCGACGCGTCGCACACACATATAACACTCGTCGATACAGCACCGAAGTGCCAGTCGGGTACCTGGCATCGTTTTGACACCCCGCCCCTAACCCCGCATAATGGCAATGGCACCGGCACCCATTCTGTGGGGAGTGTGGGGCCATTCTGCGGCGATACTTAAGACTTCTGTGGTTTTTTTCGTTCCCTGCATAGAACTGGTTAAAGGAGCGCTGGCCCCGTATCATGGTCGGCCTTATCACACGATAAGTGACAAGATAGAGCGTCCGTCACTGGCTGACACCGTTTGATAGACCGAGACGACACTATCTTGTCACTTATCGCGTGATAAGGCCGACCATGATACCGCTTTAGCTATATTTACCATGCTTTCACCCAGCTGTAAGACGGTACATATGCTAATGACGATTGTCTTCTTGACACTCCAAACAGCATACACAGAAGATGAAACGGAAACTAGTCTAGAAGCCACATCATACGAAGAATCGCCTAAGGACCTGATGACGGAAACGATTGAAGAGGAAAAATCTATCTTCCCATCTCCATCCCTCCGCAAAATGCTACCAGATAAAATAAGAAAAATAGAGGAACACAATAGAATCCATGTGTTACCGATAGAGTTTAAAACTAAGATAGACCCAGCGCTCATACCAAAGATTGCTCCGCAAATTAGGTATATAGATATAATAGCGAGTTTAGTCGGTTGTACGGAATATAAGAGCAGCTTGGCGGAGTTCTGGTTTTTGGACACGATGGCGAATTTGTTGAGGAGAGCCCAAGAAGATATGTTACCTAGAAGTAAGTACTCGTACTTATGTACACATTTTACCCCGTATCATGGTCTGCCTTGTCACACGATCTCCACAAACTTCCTGACTCGCATAGCTAATCTGTGGAATAGATTGTCGCCTGCGATATTTCCAGACCGATACGACCTTCAAATCTTCAAGCGTACTCCCATCTTAAAGGCCAGCAACGCATTCACAACACCTTCTGGTGCGCCGCCCGGTGGTAATCGCTTACCATCGGGTGATCCGTCTGCTCGTTTGCCTCCTATAACATAAGAAAAAAAAAGATAATGCGTCCGTTCCTGGCTGACACCGTTCCATAAAACGAGACGACGCTCCTATATTGTCACTTATCGCGTGATAAGGCCGACCCGACCATGATACGGGGTCAGGACGTCATTCCATATGACGTTAGAATTCTAACAGAGAAATTCATCTAAAGGGTCTAGCAGGCTAAGGAAGGAGAAGTGGCCCCTGTGACGAAAATCGGATTTTTATAATGTTATTTGTTGGCTAACTCATAATATAGAAACACCCTAACTTTCAGCCCCCTTATCTTGAACCGTCACCGAGATACTGTGAAAAACGTCATTTTATGGACACATTTTTCAAAGTCGTTTTTCTCCTGAACTATATAAGGTAGACGAATCAAACTAAATCATAGCTACAAAGGATGGGTAGGAGTATAACTCTGATTTTTTCAAATATTTAATTCCATGAAAAAAAAAATTAAAATGTCAGAGAATTTTTTGACAGCTCTTTTCAACAAGTATTTGTAAAGGTACAGCTACGGAAAAAATCACACATAAACTGCTAATAGTATTAGCTAGTACCATGCGAAAAATCAATTCAATATAATTGGTGCAACATACTTAAAAAAAAAAATGTCAAAGAAAGCGTTAAATGAGTCTTTCATTCTGAAGGAGATTTTTCGATCCAATGAGGTTTAATTTCATTGCCTAGCAACAGAATGTTTATTTTGAACTTCACGCATGGCTGTCAATAAAGGTCAAACTGCTGGATCTAAGTTAACATGTGTAACTCAGTTTTCATCGAAACTAACTACGAAATCCATGAAAAGCCAGATTTACTATGTTACGAGTATAACTCACTCAACTCGCAGTTCGGACAAAGGAAAGTCTGGGAAACTTATTCCAAGTTTTACAAGTACAATTTTTGAGGTAGTGATAGGTAATAATAATAATAAAGCCATTTATTCAAATCCACTTAAACCTAATAACAATATTTAAATTGAAACTGAAAACTTAAGTAGAGTATTTACTGTTTGCTTATCTTTCAGTACAACGGAATTTCGGAAGAAGTATGTTATCGGCCGAATCACTTTTTATCATTTATCGTTCATCTAACTAGCTATACCTAAAGTGCATTCATCCTTACTTGTCTTATTTGGTAAACAACATTCTAACCTCAAAATGCATCTTTTTAGGATAGAATAGCAATTTTGTGAGTATTAAGATCATGCCGAGACGACTTTTCGGACATCACTTCAAGATTTTTTGCCTAGCAACGCCTTTTTTACGATAAAATAGCTGCTATAGTCTAAAAAGATACATTTTGAGGTTAGAATGTTGTTTACCAAATAAGACAAGTAAGGATGAATGCACTGTAACGTGATTTTTGTGGACTGATTGTAGCTACGCAGGCGGTACTGATGCTTTGGTTCTGTGAATGGATGAAGGAAATCCAAAACTTCGATGCAGCGGACCGTCAACGCATGCTCAAGCGATTCAAGGTATATTCCGCCACCGCTGTCAGTGCGTTTCGGCCTTTACTCATAGTGACCATTTTTCGCGCCAAGTTCCAAATATGGAACAAATTCCGTCAGCTACTTTCCATGTGGAGCACGTTACATTCCTGGAAATTTAATGGCACATTTCATAGTAATTTGTTGATTTTCGGGATTATTTTATGTCCTTATCCGGGGCTATGCCCGAAATTGTACCTATTTAGAGTACCTACTTCGGTGTTTTCAGCGTAAAAGGTAATTCGCGGACAGACGGGAGTTATTTTAGTTTTACAACACAAACATTGTATGACGCAGTAGGTTAACGTTGACTTAAACAGCATGCGTAGTGACGTGACATATCTGGAACATTCTTTTTTACAGGACAACATGCTCTCAGCAGCGCGATACGTCGCCAAAGACCCCCGGCTGCCCACGCCTGAGGAAGCCGGCGTGTACTACAGGGCTCTGGACGAGGATTTAATAGAGGAGCATTTAAAGAAAGACCACAAGTCAACCGTGGTCACACAACCCTCAGGAGACAGTCACCTGGTCACCTTTCAATATTGCGCGTATGAGTGCGCGATGAAAGACCTTATTACAATTATGCACTACATATTTGATCTGTAAGTCTCTACATGATTAGGGGAGACTGGGGACAATAGAAACACGTCATGATTGAAACAAGTCAAATTTCTCGAAAACTATAATACCTACGCGCCTGAAACAACACTCAGAACACGCATTCTGCCACGTTTGAATCCTTGGCCAGTAGCGGTCTAGCGACGGTGCGCGATGGGAGTGTAAACGAGCCAAATCAGTTTTTCACGGTAAAAACTGAGTATTTGTGCTGTCGTATATTTGTTTATAACTTTGTTCCTTTTGTATTTTGACAGATCAAATTATTTTGGTATTATAGTTAGGAATAAAGGAATGTTTCTAATGGCTTTTGATCAGCGTTTGAGTCTTTTTTATATGTAATATTTGAACTTGAAGTTAAAAACGTCGTGTGGGGACGGAAGAAACAACTTGCTTGTGGACGATTGAAACGTTTCAATCGTCCTCGCGTTTTGATCGTCCCCAAAAGTAACCGACTTGAGAATAAACGGAGGTTATGTTAATGTTCACTATTATTTGTGTAGTTTTTGACCTTATTTATAGATCATGGAAATGGTTTTCATTGTTTTTTTTATACGTGATTTTATGTACATTTTTTTTGTAACCGACGTCTAAAAAAGGAGGTTCTCAGTTTGACCCGTACATAAAATATACCTATATCAGATAGAATCACACATTCACATCACACATTTTTTTAAATATAATTTGGCATATTGCAAATATTTTGTTTAGTAAAACAATTTAAACTGATTATTTATTGCGTCTATAATTTAATTTTACATCCCGAAGTTTGCAACACTCTTTGTCACAGGGAAGGTACTTACAAGGAATGGTTATGATTGAAACATTGTTATAGTTGAAACAAGCACTTTTGTATGAAACATGATAATGCATGTTTTCTGCAATTCTATATCGTTATATCTTATAATTGGATTAAACGTGCTTTGGTTACTCAAAATGTACAAGGTAGCAGTAACAAAGAAAACTAAAGTCATATACTTTTTTTTTACACTCGTTTTTTTTATCGAGATGTTCAGTTGCTCATAAATTGCGAACTGTTTATGTTATACTTGCGAACTTTTGATGAGCTCATTGTATGCCGTGGTAGTGATGAAAAAGATTAAAAAAGATATAAGTACTTTCATTGTGCCGAAGATATTAGAGTGTTTCAATTGACCTCACATAGTGTTTCAATTGGCAGTCATGTGAGGTCAATTGAACCATTCTGCCCTATTCTCTTTATTACATCATTGTCAAAAAACTGTGGATTATAGACCAACCAAATACATTTTATTTAGGAACCAGATAACCAACCTTGGAATATTTTGGGCGTTCATCTTTCTACTCATAAAAATATGACAGTTACAGGTGGTTAAAGTCAAATTGTTTCAATTGTCCCCGGTCTCCCCTACGCACCCAAATATACTTGACTTTTATTAGTAACATGAACGGGTCAAGCATTTTTTGTCGTCCACTGATAGCGTGTACTTTGCTACTAATAAATCCACGGTTAAACTCACGTAACTATTACATGTCACGACAGGCGACATGTTTCGAACTCTTCGGGAGTTCTTCTTCATGACGAGTGTTTACGCGGCAATATTATTTATTAGTTGTATTTTACACATGTCCAACGAAAATTGGCATGAGAGAAAAAGATGCCAATTGGTGACGAATCAGACAAACTAAGCCTATTTCGTTAGGTTGGCTTGTGACAGAGCATCTGCTGAATACGTGTCATTCCCATTAGACATAGCGCCACGATGGCGCTATCTCGTCAATGCACGCTTATACCATGGGCTCGTTTCAGGAACTGAAGCGCTATATTTATGGCATATAAGTTTTTTTTAAATCGTTGCTGCGTGAAGCAGGTCAGTGTAGTCAGCTACAAACTTAAATTTTACTAGTCCAAACTGACATGACTACATTAAAACAACCAATGACCACTCCTCTCCCGCTGACCCATATATGGGTCAACATTTAGTATGGATTTGCGAACAAAAAAACTTAGCCTGGGAGAGGAAGGAGTCCGGCTGTTGTCCAATGCCGATTTTAGACCTATCAGAATCAGAATCGGAACTTTATTTGCTCAAAACGGAATAAAATAGGTAACTTTGTAAGGCCGTTATTTTTTGTACCTGATTAAGCAGTTAAAAATGACCACTTTCTAATCAATTCCAGTGTGTTACGCCAATTAGCCATATAAATATATGGCTAATCAGGTACAAGAAATAACGGCCTTACCCAACTTACTTTAAATATACGAAGCTGAAAGATTATAACTTGCAGCTTCATGAGTCTAGGGACACAGTTCTACTCTCTAACATGATTATGTCAACAGTTTCAGTACTGACTACCAGTTCGACTTAGTCCGTTCCATCTTCACCTTCACACCGGAATACCACCTGATCGATATGCCCTACCCTCTGCTAAACCCTAAACGTATCTTCGTGCCCCTCAAACCTAAGAAGGAGAAGCCTAAGAAGGAACCTAAGAAGGATGGTAAGGGAAAGAAGAAGGAGGTTGATACGGAGGCGTATTTGGCGTTGATGGAGGTTAGTTTTTAGGACTGGTGGATCGGAGTTACACGCTTCCTCTACCGGCCTAAAATTTTTTGTTCGCAAATCCATACTACATGCTGACCCATATGGGTCAGCGGGAGAGGAACGGTTCTACGCGAACTCAGTACTTTGCCTGGTAGTGTGTCTGAATGCACTAATTTTTTTGCCACTATTTTTGCATTTGGCCCCTGGACGATTTTTTGTGCGACCGAGCGCATGATTTTTTAAAAGCTTAGCATTACAATGAAACATGTGCATGTAGCAACTTTTGCAATAGACTGCCATACAGTTCCCGATGATGACGTCACTACTACCATCTAAATGCAAACGGGTCGGTGTGATACAAACTCGTATTCATGGTCCCAAGACTATTGTTGTAGTTGAATTTAAACTTTCGTGAGACATGTTGAAATAATGCTAATTGTATTGTACCTATATACACGGTTCAACTCACCTATTAAATGTCACTACGGGCGACATGTTTCGAACTCTTCGGGAGTTCGTCTACAGCCAACTGTTGTGCCATGTATGGAACTTTGATATTTCTGCCAGAAGCGGTCAGCGGTTATATCAAAGTCCATAAATGGAACATTTGCGACTTCTTAGTCGGGCTAGCAGACTTGACTAAAAACTTTGTTCCAGTTAAAAGCAAAAGACGAGCGCGAATTCGAGGAACAAGAGGCAAGGGATGCCGAGAACTGGAACATGCGCAGCAGCATCCTGCCGCTCGGGCTGGCGGGTACTGTTTTCAGAGCCCGAATTTTTTCACTGCAAAACAAAACACTATCGCTATCTAGCCAGTGATAGAAACATTATTTTATCGATATCGATAATTGTGCAGTCTTAGAAGAAAAAACGTCACCAAATAAAATATATATTTAATTAAAAAATACGGGAAGTTTGTATGAAATTATTATGTTACAAACCGTAATGTACGTCAGAACAAACAGCAGCACATGGCATTTTATTTGTGTAATAGTGATAGGGAGTGTTTTTCAACATTCTCTGGGAGTAAACAGTTTCGTTTATAAATCACTATAATAAAGGCATTTATGTATACTATGTAGGTACGTTCAAATCGCTTGACGTCAAGGGAGCAAAATCTATAAAATACGCTTTTTTATTAAAAATAAAGGTTGTTTAGCACACTGTAAATTGTCAATAATGTAAAATCTGTAAAAATATATCGGCATATTATTTTTATACCTATACACCTAATAATACTCGATATCGATAAAATAATGTTTCTATCACTGACTAGATTACGATAGTGTTTTGTTTTGCCGTGAAAAATCCGGGCTCTGGTTATCGCCATCTCTTTTACCCGCCGGCTCTAGTCCTCAATCCGAGTGGATCGAGATGGGCTTTGGGCGTCCTTTGGTTGATGTTCTCACTTGATGATGGATTCCGAAGGCTGCCATAGGATAACTTAAACTATAAATAGTTAAACCCATGGTGTACGGGCCAGGGATGCTGCAGACATCCGCATCCGCCTTATTCGATGCTGAGTTTTTGCCCTTCGGATGTAGTGCAATTTTATGGTTTAGGTACTATTGAAACGCATAAAACCATTAATACTAATATGGCTACGCATAATTATTTTACGCCGAAAATAAGATGTGCATAAGTCTCATTCCGCATAACATTAAAAATACAGACAGCATAACCGTCATTAAGACTAATAACAAAAAATATAAGCATAACTAGCCATAATAATCAATTGACATCATATCAAAATGCATAACGCTATTATCCTATTAAAAGTCATGAAATCACATCCAAAAATATTAATAAACACAATCACGAGCCTGATGCACTAAGAGAGAAGGTTAGTATAGTGTGTATATATATTTAGGAACTAAGGCCAGGTCGACGCTTCCGCGTTGCTTAGGCGCTTCGCGTGTGGTTATAACACTAACATGACCTAACCTAATGTACTTACCTAATGTGACCTAACGTTACCTAAATTACGGCTAATGACAGATATACCAAATAATGATTAGTCCAAACAATAATATGCGTAATGTATATTCGGCCCATAAAAATTAGTCTAGCTAAAATTATGCTAATAGCGTAGTATGCCAGAAAAACAGTAGGCCAAAATATTACTATGCGAAAGTATTATTATGCCACAAATAATTATGCCAAACCAATTATGCGAAACTGCATTAGTCTAAAAACCATTATGCGATCCAAGTGGATCCCCAATTTTATTCATGACAAGAATGGAGCCCAGGCGGCAATTACCGCGCCCGTTGTAGATATTTCGCCATTAATAAAAAAAACTGGTTGCACTCCGGGTGCGGGGCAGAAGTGAAAACCTGAATAATTTTTATTTTACAAAAAACCTTGAAAAACCGCGTTTTGGAGCGCAACTCTCGCTTTTTGTGTTCCGGCAATTGGCAACACTAAATCCTAATGTCACGTGACCTTCTACACCTGTCGCGAGTTTGACAATATTTCCCCATCACAAAAAGTGTACAGCGCCGCTAAAGAAGTTTTCACTTCAAAAACTTAATTTCTAAGAGCAAGCGCGTTTTTGACGCTATGTAATTTAGTCGCAACGTGTTTGACGATCTTGTGATATCATAAAATGGACGTTGTTTATTGACGTTTTTTTAGTGTTGGACCCAAAAACTCGCATCCGCGGCATCCCTGGTTTGGGCTCTTTGAGTCCAGCTTAGCGAGAGTAGATGATCGTGCAAAAAAGTACAGTCGGCGATAGAAGCTTGTGCTATGTTTTTTAAACAGAAACTCATTTCTTCGCCCTGTCAGGTACTGATGAGCTGTTCGACAAGTACTGGCCGCCGCCGCCGCCGGAGCCCGAGCCGGAGCCCGAGGTCAAGCCCGATAAGAGCAAGAAGAAGAAATAGAGCGCCAATTTTCATGTTTTTTTTATAAGAAAAAGGTTAGCACGTTCGCAACCAAGAACCCGCCTGGCAGGCACTCGTAATGTTTGCTCAGATGCCGGCTCAGCCCACTAGGCGGGCAGTAGTATGAACCTACACGCCTAGCGAGTTCTGTCGGTTTCTGGGGTATTGTTCCATTTTTAGTCAGGTTGCGAAAGTGTCAAGCTTAGTGTTTCACCACCCCCTTTCTTCCTTTGGGTGTCGTAATAGTAGCTATTAGGGAACAGGGTTGAAGTGGGGTGCCTGTCGTATCGCATAATGTTGATCGTCCTAAAATTTTTTGGCCGAGAATGTTTGGCATAATGTTGAGTGGCATACTACTTATTTAGCCTATTCATTTTTGCGCATACACATTTAAAAGTCCTAAAGTATGTTTATCCTACTATTGATTACTCGAACATCGAATTACCTAAAAAGTAATAGTCCTAATTTTCATTGTCATAGTAATTATTTTGCCTATTGTTAAACGTGCCACCTTAAACCACCTATACTATATTACTATTTCATTTAGATCAATTAGATAGGTTCGTTAGTTGCCTTTTGTCAGCCGTTTGTGCAGAAATAGGGGCCCCACGAAGCGGGGCTCCGTCGACATGAGGGCGGGTCATAAGTTCTTAAAGTACGTACCTAAATAGGAAAGATGGTTACCTAACCACAAATAAAACATTTATTTTTACTATTTGTAAACTCTGAGCAGACCCGACCCGACCGAATAAAATAGGTTCATTAGTTGCCTTTTGCCCCTCAGAGCAGAAATAGGGGCCCCGCGAAGCGAGGCTCCGTCGACATGAGGGCGGGTCATGTTATTCAAGTAATAGGCAATTCTAATAGATATGTATGCGTAACAAAATGTATGCACAACATTTTTAGTAAATTAAATATTAGTAACATCAAAGTTATGCACATCAATCATTCTAGAAAAAAACCTTCGACACAATAAACATTCGGACAATAAATATTTAGGACAATCGATATTAGGAACAACAATTTCGGCAAATAAAAAATATGCACTACAATGTTTATGCAATTCGATATTCGGCACAAAGTTGGTATGCGACAAAATATTAGGATCAACAATTTTATGCCACCCGATATAGACCCGTTGAAGTGTCAAGCGGGCGATGGGCTAGCAACCTATCACTGCGTTATCACATTTTGTCTATCTTTTATACTCACATTTATGCTAAGAGTGGCACTGCAACATAAATTGCATGTGCTCTGCATAGCCCAGTTAGGAATAAAGGCGTGAATCTATGTAATTACAACTATGTGGTCTGTCTAGCACCATACCATCTACTGTGGCCGATCAATGGCCGAGCCCTAAGCCCAAGAAACGAGGCGGCAGATCTCCCGAGCGCTGTTGAGAGACACCTGCGCGTCTCTACTTAGCAGTCAACGTGAATCCTCAAATCAATAAAGGGTATGCAACGCGCAAACGTCCATAAAGGCGGAAAGGTTCTCGAGTGGCGACCACGTGCGTAGGCCGCAAGGTGGACTGATGACCTGGTAAAGGTTGCGGGAGTCCGCTGGATGCGGGTGGCGCGGGGTCGGTCGCTTTGGCACTCTTTGGGGGAGGCTTATGTCTAGCAGTGGACGTCTTTCGGCTGATATGATGATGATGATGATACCACCTTCGTAGTATAAAAAATGTAGCGTGCAATAGTAGTTGCGTCATGTTAAATTTGATAACGTAGTGTTGCTAAATTTAAAGTATCGGTTATTCCGATCTGTTACCCTAGAGAATTCCCCCTGTGGTCCTGGGAACGGATCGGAATAACCGCAATTTTTAACCGACTTCAAAAGAAAGGAGGAGGTTCTCAATTCGGTTGTATTTTTTTTCAATAGCACTGATCCGTACTAAGACATACGAAGGATGAAAACTCACGAAACAGTTGTTCTCATTATTATGGTAAGTAGGTCCACGCATAATGACACATTTTGATCACGCGGAACGACACATACGCAAAACGACACATACGCAAAACGACACATACGCAAAACGACAAATACGCAGAATGACAAATACGCAAAATGAAACATATCTATCCTATACTACTCTAAGGCATGTCGGTGTAGGTACGACGACGAGCGAAGCGAGGAGGAGTGTTAGTTGTACGGTGAGCCTAAGCGCGCGAGCCGAGCGAGCGAAGCGAGAGTGCCGCGGCAGCGGCCGGCGAAGCACCAGAACCAAACAGTGTGGCTACGAGGAAAATAGGCTTGTGTCGTTCCGCGTATGTGTCGTTTTGCGTATGTGTCATTCCGCGTATGTGTCCTTTTGCGTATGTGTCATTCCGCGTATGTGTCGATTTGCGTAGATATGTCATTATGCGTGTAATCCGTAAGTAGTACCTAGTTATTAAAAAATGTTGCATTATAACGGAGACAAAATAAATAGACTTGTATGGATTATAGACATTTTATTCTCTATTAATTTATAATATCAAGTTGCACTGTGTATAATGTACAAGAATAACGACTTTTAACATACATAGTTCCGAGACGTTGTGCCGACTCCATACAGTAAAACAAGGATATACTGAGCTGATGGCAATAACCAGAAATGTGTTGACTGTTGAGAGAACCGCATTCCAACTGTGTATATCAGCTTAGATAATTATATTCATGGTTATAATTATACGTTGTTTTTACCAATTTTGAGATGCGGCTAATACAGACAGAAAAACAAAAAGTTGCCTCTATTGTTGCCAAAAGTTAAAAACTGAAGTCTGGAATATCAAATAAATGGCTGCAACCTATTTCACCGATCGCAACAGCACGAACAGACCGCGATTTGAGTCGTCTACTACGTCTCTTTTTAATTTGAACGCTTAGAAAGAGACGGATAGTCTGTCACCGCCATACAGCTCACGGGTCAACGGTGTATCAAGATTATACGAAGTCTCTACCATAGACAATTACATTGTAAATAGAAAAATAATTACGAAATATGAAAGAAAATAACATTCTTAATTTCATAACTGGCCTAGTTTTTGATATATCTTAATTCTAGCTTAACTCTTACGCATAAAATGGCGACTTTACAATATCAATAATATATTTACAATACGTTTAAAATATATAGCTTAGTCGAGATATCACTTAAGTGCGCTTCAGATACAAATAATATTGTCCTTTGTAGTAATGTTTCCGAACAATAGCATAACGCAAAACACCATTAACCCTTTGACCGCTTTCACTTTCGTGTCAAAATATGACGTACACCAGCATCTTGACAGCTAAAGAGCGAATATGAAACTTATCTGACAGTAAGAAAATTGTTTTAACAGTGTCCGCCATAACCACTTTGAAGGTTGTTGGCGTGGTGGGCACGACAGCAGTCGACCACTTTAGCGGCTCTCGGCGTTCAAAGGGTTAATATTTTTAACGAAAACGGAACTAGTGGGTATAGTTATGATTCGTCCAAAATATCAGGCCCTAATTTCACCAATTTAAAAATTGTCACCTGACAACGATAATTCTCCGTACATTGCTGTTGCCAAAAGTAACCTACCAGCTTAACTTCTAGAACGAGCAATGTATGGCGTGTTATAAGTGTCAGGTGACAATTGTCAAGTTGGTGAAAAGGGGTCTGGTCTGATGATCCGACTAATGACACTACCGTCTCACTCGGTAGTCCGATGCAGGGATGTTGGGGATGCTATTTTATAGACATCCGCGGATGCGCATATTTGGAGGCTAACATCCGCGGATGCGAATGAAATTCAAACACTCGTATAAAATTAAATAAACAACGTCCATAACGGCACGTTGGGAGAGAATGCGGCGAATCGTGAAATTATAGAATATTTTTAACCAATGACGAAAATATCTAACTAGGGTCAGTTTGGCCCCTTTCTTTTCGCAAATTTCGCAAAAACTCCGCATCGATTTGCGGAAGCGAATGTAAAAAGAAGAATATGCGGGTACATCCGCGGTCCGATGCTACAGAAAGTCTGACTACCGACCCTTGTAGACCGATACTAGCACAATTGACAACATTTCATTTTTTAGGGTTCCTTACCAAAAATGGTAACAAAGGAACCCTTATGGTGCGACTCCGTCCGTCTGTCTGTCTGTCCCAAAGTGAAATATCTCACGAACTACTCAAGCTATCAACTTGAAACTTGGAATGGTTATAAATAAGAGTTATCCGCGTGCATGGAAAATGAAAAATTTAAATATAAATTTAATTTTTCTATAAAAACTTACGAATATGAGGAGGGGGCAAAAAAAAAAATTCAACTATAGGGTCAAGTGGGGTATCATTCGAAAGGGCTTGAATTGCACTTTTTGAAGCAGTTTTTCTTTTTTTTTCTACACTCGGAAAATTTTGATCTATGAAGGAAAATGTAAAAAAAAATACCATTCCCCGCCCCCCCTTATCTCCGAAGTTATTCAAGCGAAAAAATTGAAATAATTACTTGCGATTAAGATAAACATATATATTACGGGAAAAGTTTTCTTTTTTCTGTATCTAGCATATTTTTTGTTTTATTTTCAAAAATCATTTCCTAGTTAGATTTGCAATTTAATCAACTTTATAAGTTTTTTTTTGTTTTGAAATTCCTATAAAACTATAAATAGAAGTACTCTCTATCAAATAAAACAATAATAATCGAGATCAGTTCACGTGATAAACAATAATCGCTAAAAGACCAACATACATACTAAGCCGATTGCCCTTGCACGTTAGTACCAAATGGGGCCGATAGATGGCGCTGACCCCATTCGCGCTGTTAAGATTTTTTTAGAATTAATGGGGTTTGGGATTGGGACGCGTATATTTATTTTCAATAGCAGGTCAAAAAAAGATCGCGATTCAATTGTCTTGGTGTAAAAGTTACTCTTTGTTTGAAATTGAATTCTATTGTGTTGGGTTGAAATAAGTAATTTAACAAATATATTGGGACTTTTACTTTACCTTGAGTTAATTGTTAGTTTGCACGGAACCCTCGGTGCGCGAGTCAGACTCGCACTTGACCGGTTTTTAAGTGGTCCATTATATGATTTAGTTCGATAGAAAATGAAATTTTAAGGTACACGTGTTTTTTTATTTCTCCCTAAATGTTTATTTTCATTCAAAAATATCAAAATTAAAAGTAGTGAATGCCAATAGGTCGTAAGTAAAATATGACGTCATTATTATGTCTCTTTATGGTATCTGTCCACGTCTTTCACTAACAGACGTGGGAATGACGTCACGCACGGGGTATACCGCGTTTTACAGATTTTAGTGATTTTCTCCGAAACAAGTAAGAATTAAAATGGGAAACCCACTTTATTACGTTCAGATAAGATAATTACCGAAATGGTTTTCGATTTACGCATCATTACATATATTCAAATGTTGTCAATTCTGCATTGAAGAAAGAAATGCGTAAGAACAAAAATAATTACGGAAAAATCATTAAATGATAATTGCGAATTCACATACAGGTCTGGGTAAGATCAAGTGTATATCCCAATTTTTGAATCCTACAATTTAATCTCAAAATATCCACGTGACATGTTTCTCGAAGGCCATGGTTCGGAAATCTCACTACATGCGCAAACTAATTGAAGAACGCATTGGATTTGGTTACTTATAAAAGTCGAAACAATTTGGTATAATACCACATGAGCAGATAATAATTGAGCGTATTTTTAATATTTACCTTTTCAAAGACAACCAGGGGCCTTACAATAGAGGCAACTTATAATAGATGCGGAAGGCTCTTTCTAATAAAAGATGTTGAAAAGAGATTTCCGCTTATAATACACTAGCTTCTGCCCACGACTCCGTCCTCGTGGAACTCGTTTATATCGCAGCTCCATACAAACTTTTACCCCCCATTTCACCCCTCAAGATTTCGGGGATAAAAACTAGCCTATGTCCCTCTCCATCCCTTCAACTATCGCCACTTAAAAAATCACGTCAATTCGTCGCTCCGTTTTGCCGTGAAAGACGGACAAACAAACAAACACATACACTTTCGCATTTATAATATTAGTATGGGTGTTACAAGTTGTTGTGCAGGTCTTAAAATTTTAAAAGTTCCACTTATGGAACAAAGAGATATCTATAATAGGGTTCAACTTTATAAATAAATTTGTGATGAAAAGTTGTGGTTTGGCTTTGAAAAGGTTAATATTAGGAAAAAAACATTAAACACTCAAAAAAGAAGAACATGCGTGCGAATCAAAATAAAATTTTTACCCTCAAATATTTGAGGGTAAAATTATTGTATTTCATTCGTGCTCATATTCTTCTTCCCATTATAACATTCATTTTCTTTCTTTCGTGTTTTCAACTCTCATTATGAGAGTTGAAATGTGTTTACAGGCAAAAGGTATAGTCGGTCAATAAGGTCGATTTTCAAGACTTGAATATGAGCTGACATTACTAAATTGTCCCTACAGCACCATTATGAAAATAGCGCCTTATTGACTACCGACAAAGAGGTACCTTTTGCTTGACACTAAATAAATTTTGACTAGTGTAAAAAGAATTGACACTCAATATTATTTCTAAATAAATTTGAAATAAGAATAAATGGAAAGAGCGAGATCAATTGTGATGTCGATTCTCAAAAAGATATACTTTGATGAGTGATGTAAAACCATCCATCATTAGGGACCATCTTTAACTGTCAATTTTTTCCCCCGGTTAATCAATCAGTGGGAAAATTTACCGTTGAGGTAAAATTGTTTTACGTCATATTTGAAAATCCCACTTTATGTTTAATAAAATGTTGTTATCAAGGGTTGTAATAAAGAAAGCTTCAGATCGCATATTTAACGTCCTTGCCGAGCTCGGGCGTCCAATATGTATTTGCGAAAATTTATTGTTGAGGTAAAATTATATACAACTTTACCTCAACGGTAAATTTTCCCACTGAGCCATTGATCCATCGGGGGGAAAAAAAATACGATTAAAGATGGTTACTAATATTTGAAATTGTCTCATTATATCCAGGCCACTATTTCACCAACTTTACACCTAACAACGACAATTCTCCCTTCATTGCTGGTTCCACGAGTTACCTACCAACCACCTTAACTTCTAGAACTAGCAATGTAAGGCGAATTGTCAGTGTCAAGTGACAATTGTCAAGTTGGTGAAATATGAAATTAATGTCAAACATTTTTACGTCATACCTGGCCCTAAAGAAGCATTTACTGCATGCTTCGCGTGCGAAAAATCCCGCTTCCTAGCCAGGGGGATAAGTAACATGTACTCACCATAGGCGGTAATAAAGAAAGCCTATGATAGCATATTTATAGCACTTGCCTTCGGCTCGGTCGTTAAACACTTGCGATCTGAGTGATTCTTTGTTTTACCGCTCTAGATGGGTAATGTACAATTATGACAATAATCCCGTTGAAAGTGCGTAATAGTCAACCTTCTGGTATGTAATCAAATTAGCTAAAGAAATATTGTGAACTTAACACTAACATATTAACTTTACAAATACACTTCAAACTGGCCTAAATTTTAGATTTCATACAAACAGCATGTTAAAGAGGGTTCTATGAATACATTTATACAGGAAGACAAGAGATAAATTAATTGTTTAAATCCTAACTAGATTTTTTAGTTAAACCTGTTACTATGGTGTCCCCTTAATTCACCGATAAACTTTATACCGAATGCAGGTTTCGCCGACTTTCTGTTACTCAGAAACCGTTAACTTGTTAGCTAGTGCTAAAAGGTCATTTTGTAGAACACATTAGGTTAGGTTAGGTTTGTTTTATTAAATTCCTAAAAAGATTACCGATTCAGATTTTTCTGAATAATGGTTTTCGATCAAATGAAAATTCCGCGAAACATACATTCGATTGAACAAATTATATGTAAAACAAGGTACAACCCGCTTACAATATGAGTATCATTTTAAACGCCTGTAACCATATGGGGTCATATAGGTTCATCATTGGGCATAGCCAAAGTATGCTATAAAGCCAAATGTTTGGTTGGGCTAATCCACATAAACGGAGAATCTTTTATAATTTCATGCAGTACATACCATGGGCGGTAAATCAAAGAATGTCTAAGATGGCAACTAATGGACGCCCGAGCTCATCAAGGACTATAAATGTGCGATCTGAGGCTTTCTTTATTACAGCCCTTGATAAGTACAACATTTTAACGTGGGATTTTCAGATATGACGTAAAACACTTCATAATAATTGTATACCAAAGCCAGAATACGCAATCGCTGTGGCCGTAATCGGTCAGGACATCATCATAGTAGCCCTTAACTATGGACCACAGGTTTTTTTTACAACTTGCTATTTTTTATGAACCATTAGCTTGCAAGTGAAATGTGCCTCAATAACTTAGTTAACCCTTAACGGGCATAAAGGCATAGAAATGAACCCTATCACATAGAAATAAGGTTCATTCATGGTAGAAATATAGTTCCTTCTGCCTTATAAAGGGTTAAAACAATGAGGCGTGGATGCAGGGTCTGCCCCAGTCCAAGGCTCAGTTCGGGTCGCACAGGGCGGTTCCACAACACTTCGGGAGCACAAACACCGCGAGCCATCTGGTTGCCTCTCGGACACTACAGCTGCGTCATTGCTCTGAATATTAGGCGTTTGGCGCAAAAATGTACTCATTATAAATACAAATGTAAAAATATGAAATCATCTGAATTTCAGATTTAGGCAGTGATATTATGTAGATACATGTTGCTTGTCTATATTTGTTTTCTTTTACTTAAATTTTAAGTGCCTTTGCTTAGCAGTGGGACGCTACAGGCTCACATTAATAATATTTTTACCCACAAAAGCCCCAACGCCTGTTGTAACCTATGGGTTACATCACATTAAACTTCGTCAATTCATAAGTACCTGGCCCCTGTTACACCAACTCGACAATTGTCACCTGAAAACGACAATTCCCCGTACATTGCTGGATCCACAGGTAACCTAGCAACCACCTTAACTTCTAGAACAAGCAATGTATGGCGAATTTGTCAGGTGACAATTGTCAAATTGGTGAAATAGGGGCCTGGTAACGTATTGATAAATGCAATTGTAGAGTTCGAGATTCTATTTATAAATGCATACGGAGTTTGTAATATCGATGAAATCTATAATAATGGCAAATATTTGTTAGATATGGCTGGTAATCACTTGATTATGCTTCTCTTGTTTATTATGAATACTAGCTGCCCGGCCCGGCTTCTACGGATTACCCGTTATCCCGTAGGAATGAAGAATTTTCCCGCGGTAAAAAGTAAACTATGTTAATCAGTGAATCGGCTTCTAACGGTAAAAGATTCTTTGAAATCGGTCCAGTAGTTTCGGAGCCTATTCAATACAAACAAACAAACCTTTCCTCTGTATACTGTTAGTGTAGATGTAGATTTGTGTCCTGTGTGTTTGTGAATAAATGTATCTTTCTTTCTTCTCCTTTCATTACCACAAACCTTCGTTTTAGTAATGAAGTTATTTTCAGCATTCTAACCGGCGAACGAAACCATAGAAGTCTAAGTAGCGCCATCAAATGGCCCCACAGAATGGGTGCCATTGCCATTCCGTGGGGATGGGGCGTGGTGTTGGTGGTGTGATGTTTAAAATTGTAAGGAGCTCGCATTTATGGTTATTTCGTTCGCTGCTTTTAACCGATTTTTATTATTGCACATGTGTATAACTATTTTTATTTAATGACATAAATCAGAAATATACAATGAAGAACCACATAGCAACATATAATATAAGTATTAATATTTCTAATAATTATACTTGTTTCTGTATCATATTAAGTATTTCTTCAATAAATCTTATAACATAAAGACTTACTTATATGCTAATACAAGACTATATTAAAAGTCCACAATATCGGCTGTTAACTATCCCAACGTCATATCAAATCTACAATTAAATGTAGACTTTATTTCTTAGAGATCAAGGTTGCCTTTCCAGAGATAGAAAACAGTCGATTTCACTATATGCTGCGTTTTTGGCTTACGTCCCCAAACAAACCAAGTTTGTTTAAGAGGTAGTATAAATCCGTTCGAGTCCTCTGTATAACGTTCACAAACATCAATCACTTAATCTATATGTCCACTGTGTTACTGTGTCACACGCCCTCGTCAAGTCACCATTATAATCCACTGCCTCACGCTTCGTCACGCCAACGGTTTCCGCGCCATTTATACTACAGCCACGAGAAATAGTTGTTAAAAAAGCCTATGTCCCACTGTTGGGCAAAGGCCTTATGTCATGGATGAGAGGGAACGGGCTAGACCCCACGCTGGCCCAGTGCGGGTTGGGGACTTCACATAAATAGTTTAATTTATAAGTTTGAGCGTATCTTGTATTTTAGGTCCTTTGCGTAACATTAAATGTCAATTCCACAATATACCACATTTTACATAATTGTATATGACTCTTTAAAGTGTTTCACTTCATTGTGTAACAAATGTTAGCCTTAAACATTTTGTCAAATTTTCGTTACACAATAGAATCCATTTGTAGACAAAATACGTCCTATAAAATACGTATATGTTACGTACTTTAATGCACATACTTGTATGAATGAACAGCTATCTTATCAAATGTGCAATGTCATCGCAATAACTATATCCCGTGACTGTAGTCTACACTGCCCGCCAGTCTAAAAGCTACAGCTAGCACACTCGCGCGCGACGCGACAAAATCACGACCGTATAACACACGACTCGCGCTCACTAACCCGTCACTTAGAGCGTTTACACACGGCGATATATCGCAGCGACACAAACGCGCGTTTCTAAAACTTGAAGATAGACTATCTCTTTCTAATTAGAACGCTTAGAAAGAAACGGATAGTCTATGTAGCCGTTCCGTATCGCGTTTGAAGCGCTCCAAAAACTCGCCGTAGCACTTACGTTCCAGAATGTTCCGCTGGACTGGTTAGAGGTGAAGAGCGGGCGCGGGCGCGGAGGCGGGAGCGGCAGCGGGAGCGGGAGCGGAGGCGGAAGCGGGAGCGGGCTACAGCAGCGCGCGCCGACACTCGTCGCGGTAGGCGCCCGCTGTCCCCCTGTTTCATGTCTGCCATCTGCAATGTTTTATGTTACGTTACATAAAAGTTACTTTCAAACGTTTGCGTTACTAACAAAAATACCTTGTTCTCTCACTTTTTCTGTTGTTTTTTAAGGTGCCATCATCTTTTCGAAGTTCATGTTGTGTCATGTTCCAAGAAGCTCTTATTTTGTCTTCTGGCTGACGGGACAAAATAAAACCAAGAAACAGTTAATTGACCTAAATGAAATCTTGAAAAATGTATCTGTCAGGATGTCGCCGTCACAACATAATCCCAATAGATCTAACAACCACGCCATGACAAGGTTATACCAACGTTACCTCTCTCAAAATGTCCTAGACCAATAACGCATCATGAACTAAGCTATCATGATCATCATATCAGCCGAAAGATGTCCACTGCTGGACATAGGCTGCTTACTCCAGGAAAAATACTATTTTGAAAAACATTAAGACACAATAGCGTTTTTTTTGTTGATTTCATTTTAAACGTCATTTTAAGATGCTTTATTCAAGAATCCGACAAACTTTCCACCCGGACGTAATTATTTAGATTTCATTGAAGCATGCATTGTCTTTCTTTGTATGATTTATGTTCAATATTATAGAGAATATTATAATGAATTTTAAATGAAAGGAAAAATTGAAAAAAATATTTAATGCTCCGAGCCGGATTTGAACCGGCGACCACAGGCATTCATGGCCCGTCGCTACTAACCAACTGAGCTATCGGAACAATCCTGTTCGGGCACCAAATCCTTCAATCAGTTCCTATATAGTATGAAGGAACTGATTGAAGCATTTGGTGCCCAAACCGGAATGTTCCAATAGCTCAGTTGGTTAATAGCGACGGGCCATGAATGCCTGTGGTCGCCGGTTCGAATCCGGCTCGGAGCATTAAATTTTTCAATTGTTCCTCTCATTTAAAATTTATAATTTTCGTTAGCAGCGTTACTGCTTAAAAACAAAAATAATAATAATATTATAATGAAGCAAAATAAAGACAAAAATATTTATTCTTATTATTTCTGACTTTTCAGGAACTAGTTGATTTTATCATTTTTTGCTGTCTGAAATTTTGTCAGATTCTGTCGCTGGGTAATCTGTATTTCATTGATAGTATGTACGTAAAAATAAGCTAATATAATTTTTTTGGGGTTCTGCCTTTTCTCCGAATTTGTTATGTCCGAATTTCACTTGCCAACCAACTTTTCGCCTATGATTCACCTTGACAACTAACTTATGGCAAATTTTTGTATGACAACAGATTCATTTGGTAGAATTATTGATAAGTCGATTATTATAATGAATTAAAATTTTTGGAGTACCTATCATTTGGAAAATCTTCCAGTTTGACAAACAACTACTGACCGAATAACGTTTCGTCAGTGCAACAGGTAGTTTCTTACATAAGCCAACTTTTTACTACAAAGAACAAGACAGCATAACATAGTCAGACTTTTATTCAACGTGTTCTTATATAAGTTACAAGGAGAGAAGTGGGGATGGGGAGACGAAGTTACCCACAAGGGTGGTATGGGGGCAAAGCCCCCACATTAAAAAATAACATACAATCGTTACAGTGATGTTATTTGTAGGTTAGGTTAGGGTTAGCTTGTATCCCTTAGAGCGGAAATAGGCACCCCGCGTAGCGGGGTGACGTCGACACGCTGGCGGTTAGGTAAGGTTTAGGTGAGGTTAGAATAATTGGCTGATCTTTGTTTAAAAAAATAACACATGTACACCTACATTTCCACCAAGCAACAGTCCAAAAGTAATGATGTAATCACTTATCTCCAATGATGCGATAATTCAGGTACCGTCATTGTCACAAAAACAAGTGAGCGGTTGCGCTTACTCACTTTGTAAATACTTACGTTACATAGTTACTAAATAAAACATCTGGTAAATATTATACCACGAAATGTATATAAGTCAAACTGACCCATTCTGCTACTCGAAAGGTGGCATTTTGAAAAGTGACTTTATGAAAAAAAGTCCAAGCATACAGTTGGTAACCGTGAGGTTGGGAAATAAAAGTAAACCCTTTGATAAGTTGACACTTAATCATTCGGCAAAATGAGATTATGCGAAAAATTGGTTGCGATGTGATATTCGTACATAGAATTTTCGAAGATGATTTAGAGAACCAAATTATTTACAAAACAGCCATTTTTTCCCACACGGTTGAGGACCACAGGCCAGTAGTTAGCGTGGTTAATTGGTAAAGGTTAAAAGTTCCGTCACACCGAGAAGCTCACACAACGGAACTTGTTAACTACTACCAATGAACTAGGCTAACTACTGTCCAAGAATTTTACCCTCAACAAGTTGTCTGTTCATTGACTGGACCAGCTGTGCATAGATTGCTTCGTCGTGAATTTAACAGTTCTCTAGCTCTTACTAGGGTCGTTTTCCACATGTCCAAAATGTTTGTCCAATGTGTCTTGGATAAAAGATATTGGATGACTTCATCAAGTGTACTAGAAACACGGACATTTGATCAAATATCACGAATGACAATTCATTCAAAATGGCTACGCAAGTGGTATAAAAACTTGAACCAATATATTGGATAAGTGGAATGTGCCTCCGGCAAAGAAATTTGATTAAGGGGATGCCTTGATTCGAGTCGTTCACAGAGACACGCTTGTCTTCCGCGCACGAAAAAAAGAGGTGCAACACTCTTTTTTGGACAAATTTCGATAAATACCTAACTTAGTGAAGTTTTATTTATATTTTATTTTAGATGAGATAAATTACTATAGTATTAACTTGATTGTGTCGGAAACTACTGCATTGTTTGAGTAGACCGAGTAAAACAAGAATAAAGACTCAACTTTGGAAAGTTTTTTCTATCGAGGAAATTTTAGGCATCATATATGGATGAAATCAAATAAACAGTCAAGAATCATGTCTGAAAATCAGACCTTATTGTTTCTTAATCTAATCTTGACGCTGTATATAGATTCAAAAAACGTAACCTTAATAAAATAAAATTAAAATTTCATTAAGGTTTCGTTTTTGTATAATAATCTATATAATCATACGGCGTCAAAATTTGATTAATAGATAATAAATATAGATTCCAAAAAAGTAACTTTAAAACTGCCATTAAAATTAAAAAACCGGCCAAGTGCTAGTCGGACTCGCGCACGAAAGGTTCCATACCATTATCTATAAAAACAGTTAAAAAAAGTTTGTTGTATGGGAGCCTGAGCCTCCCTTAAATATTTATTTTATTTTGTTTTTATTATTTGTGCTTATAGCGGCAACAGAAATACATAATCGGTGAAAATTTCAACTGTCTAGCTATCACGGTTCTTGAGTTACAGCCTGGTGGCTCCATCTGAGGTACGTCCATCATTTGGAAGTGTCAGTTTTTTATTTTATTTTTAATGGCAATTTTTTAGGAATCTATATACGGCGGCGTCAAGTATAGTCAGAACGGCGTTTCAAAGCGCGCGATAATTATTTCCAATGCACCCCCTTAAACAAAGATATTGGACAAGTGGAACCCTTATGTCTTTCTCACCTGGACTTCTGCAACTCGATCTGTCCCTCCAAGGTCTTGGCCAGATATATCACGAACAGCTGGGAGAGTGCCACGCCCAGTGCCACTGAAGCTATGGTATAAAGGTTGCGCTCCATCCAAGACCGGACGATCTCTATACAACCGCTGGTCCATACACGCTTACTCGCTTCGGCCACCTGGAAATATTTTTTTTACAAGCTTTTATATAAGAGTCCGCATTAAGCTCGGCTTTCACCTTCCCATACAAACGGAGTTTCGTTCTCATCAACCCCCGACGCAAAGAGAGGGGTGTTTCAAGTTTAACGTGTCTGTGTATCTGTCTGTGGTTGCGTAGCTCCCAAACAGATGGTCCGATTTGAAAGCGGTTTTTTTGTGTCATAGATAATTTTATCCCGAGTGTTCTTAGCTATGTTTTATGAAGTTCTGATCAGCCGTTTTTGAGATATTGAACTTTGAAATGAAAATGTCGGGGGTTTTTCAACTTTTCTAAGTTGCAGTTATTTTAAAACTACGTGTTGGATTGTAACGAAACTTTGCATATACAATGACATGAGGTATATCTATGTCCGTAATTAGTTTATATGGTCCCAGTTTATAAAACAAACGAAATACAGCAAAAACAAATTTTGTATGTAAAATTTAAATTCGTTGTAATTTTTTTTACTATTGTACCTGAAACTACATAAACTAATAAGAATAACAGAGCTGGATATAGCTCATGTCATTGTAGATGCAAAGTTTCGTTACAATAAAAAACGTAGTTTTAAAATGAGAGCATAGCTACGTTTGTATGGAAGGTGAAATTCGGCCGAGCTTACTGCGGACTCTTAACTTGGAATGTATGTTTGTCCGGGTGGAATGTTGCAACTGAATTTTGAAGAAGATATCTTCAAAATTCAGTTCTGTAATTTTGGGTAAATGTATTATTTGGATGACAATTCAATATTATGGTACCATCGAGCTGATCTGATGACGGAGACAGAAGGTGGCCATGGGAGTTCAGTACTTAACCGACGTAACCCCGTTGAGTTTGGGCTCGTTATTGTTATTATTGTAGTATTGTGGGCCTTTGTATGCCGCTTCGACCAGCGAGTGATCTATTGTGACAGCCCTTTGTTTAGATTTCACCATCAAGTCCCGTTGCCTCTAGGAAATTCCAGATTCTTTGGGCGGTGATGTGTTGTACCTCTTCCGGGTGCACGATGTGCCGCCCTAGGTAGATACTTCTTTTGTGCATGAGTGTTCCGCAGGAGCATAGGATATGCATTGCTGTTTCCTCTGTCTCCTGGCAGAACCTGCAAGTTGCGTCCTGTTTCATACCCATTTGAACCAGGTGCTTGTTCAATTTGCCATGACCTGTCAGAATTCTCGTCACTGCGCAGGTTTTGTACCTTTTCAGTTGTAGTAGCTCTTTGGAAAGTTTATTATCGTACCCCTTGATTAAGGCTTTAGCATGTTTTTGTCCTTTGGCGAACTTCCACAGCTTTATTGCCTCTGATTTTTCTGTGTTATTTAGTAGGGAATAAGCTTTCCGTTTTGTGATGCCACAGAACGGTTCTGGGCCGACCAGGGTTATGTCTGCGCCCTTCCTTGCAAGTTCATCAGCTTTTTCATTTCCTACTATGTCGGAATGTCCTGGTACCCATCTAAGTATAACTTTGTTGGTATTAGCCAGGGCGTTTAAGTTGTTTTTGCAGTTCTGGACTAGTTTAGAGTAGGACTCTAGGGATTCTAGTGCCAGCAGAGCAGCTTGGCTGTCTGAGTTGATGTAGATGTGTTGGTTTCTTAGGTTTCTATCGAGATTGATCTCCACGCATTTGTTTATTGCGAAGAGTTCAGCCTGATAGATTGAGGCCTCTTTCCCCATGCTGACGCTAGCTTTGAGCTTTGGCCTCTCACCATAGATACCGCATCCAACATCATCACCTTTTTTGGATCCATCTGTATACCAAACGTGGCTTCCCTCCTTGAAGTCCATTTGGTCATTTAACCATTTGTCTCTTGGAGGTATTTCCACTGTATACCGTTTTGTAAATTCGCATTCCACATAGGTATCGTCGGTGGGCATGTTTAGTTTTTTGTTATCGAAAACAAGGGCCTCCAGTTTGATAAGCGCTTGAGAGCGCCATTTTGGCCTTGTTAGTGTGCATATCCTGTAGATGCACTGTTTCGCCTCCTTTTGCACGTGCAGGTGGAGTGGCGTTAGGTCGAGCAGTGCATCCAAGGCTGCCCCCGGTTGGGCTCGTTAGAATCGTCTCAATGAGTATTTGATGACGGTATACAGAAAAGTACAGTCGGCAATAAAAGCTTGCATCAAAAAATCAGTTAAGAAACATTTATGTTTGTTATAATTATAACTAAAGAACAGAGTCGATCTACAGACGATGGAGACCTTTTAATGAATCAGAAAAACCGGCCAAGTGCGAGTCGGACTCGCGCACGAAGGGATCCTTACAATTATCTATAAAAGCGGCAAAGTTTTTTGTATGGGAGTCCCCTTAAATATTTATATTAACAGAAGGTCCCTGTTCCTGTATCGCAGAGCAAACTCGATTCATAAACTGCTGTGTTGAACGCAAGGGGGAAACCACCTCACTACACTAATCCTACTTCCTATATCCATACTAATATTATAAAATTGAAAGTGCATCTGTCTGTCGGTCGGTCCGTCTGTCTGTTACCTCTTCACGCTTTAAGCGCTGATTGATTTAAATGAAATTTGGTATAGGAGCATTTTCAATAATTCGTGCACCCAATAAGCGTGAGTTGTTACACAAAAATTAACTCAGCGTCAGTTTTGTAACGAAAATTAAGCATACAAATCATGAGAAAATGAACTTTTTTCACATTTAATTAACTTGTATAGGCATATCATTCGTAAATTAAACAGAAAAAGTTAGTTTTTATACAAACTGAATGCTTTAATTGCCGTTACAAAACTGACACCGAGTTAATTTTTATTCAACAATCACGGTAATTGGGTGCACGAATTATTGAAAATGCCCATAGAGATCGTTTGAGTCCCTGGGAAGGGCGCAGTATAGTTGTCCCGGAAATTGTTTGAGTCCCTGGGAAGGGAGCAGTATAGTTGTCCCGGAAATTATCCCCTAAAGGGGTGAAATTGGAGGGTGAACCTGCATGGAGTTAAGATATAAACAAGTTCCACGCGGACCGAGTCGTCGGCAGAAGCTAGTAATGTTATAAATGCGAAATTTTGGATGTTCAGATGTTTGTTACTCAATCGAGCTTAAACGGCTCAACCGATTTGAAGATAATTTTTGTTTTTAAGCAGTAACGCTGCTAAGGAAAACTATAAATTTTACTAAAACAAAAAAAAAACAAGAATTAATTAGTATGGGGTGGCGCATCGTTACTGACGATTTCTCAATATAATTTGAGACGTTGGTGCCGTTAAGAAGCCTAAGTCTTCTGGTAGATGTCGCTACACGCCTCCCTAAGGCGTTGTATGAAGGAACTGATTGAAGGATTTGGTGCCCGAACCGGATTGTTCCGATAGCTCAGTTGGTTACTAGCGACGGGCCATGAATGCCTGTGGTCGCCGGTTCCAATCCGACTCGGAGAATTAAATTTTTCAATTTTTCCTTAGTTTAAAAATTTACGATTTGAAGATAGTTTATAGCTTGAATTTAAATATAGGATAGTTTTAACCCGGTTCCACGCAGACGACGTCGCGGACGGAAGCTAGTGTGGAACATTTAAGTTGGAAATTACTCCACCGACCAGTGCCTTAAATATGATATTGCATCTCTGTGCGTGTCTATGGCAGAGTTATATGTCCATGGTGGGCAGGGTTTGAAATTATCAAGATAATTACGCTTCTTGTTAATTATCGGGTAATTATCACCAGTATAAGAACCAACGACACTCAAGTTCGCTCAACTTTGCATAATCCGAACTGATTTCTTCTTGTAAGCGGAATCCCCATGGCGCGGATCACGATAACACTTCGTGCGTTCGGATAGACGCAAGTGCGGAAATACACGTTAGAGTACTTCGAATACACTTCACTTTCACGAGCGCAATTCGTTATTACCAATCGATAACTATCCATCTGTTATTATCATGATAATTATCGTGATATTTATCGTGATAATTATCGTAATATTTATCGTGATATAATGTGATAATTATCCTTTCCAACCCTGATGGTGGTCACGTTCAGAGTCAACGGACGCATTCTTACCGGGTAGTTCTGCGCGCCGTACCCGCACATTATGTTGACGAGCCCCGAGGCGATGTCCGTGGCGTTGATGCAGCACGAGAACGGCACCCCGCAGCGCTCCACGGACGGGGACGAGCAGTTGAAGTACTCGTTCTTCGACCAGTCCATGTACCCGTCGGAGGTCAGGCCGCAGCAGTGGAACTGACCAACAAAAGTTACAGTCATTAATTTAATTTGGATTTTGTGTTGATGAAATGAAAAACTCGTATACTCGAAATTGTACACGATCTTAAGGGTCGCGCAGGACAAACTGCGATTATGCTGCATATGCAACCCTGATGGTGACCACGATCCTCATGCCGGCTGTACACTCGTCGAGAGCTTCCGGCCGAGAAAAGAGGGAAAGGGAGAGAGAGAGAGAGAGAGAGGAGAGGAAGTTGTAAAATAAATGAAAGAGGCTTCGTTGTTGTTTACTTTAATCGCGTGTAAAGGGACATATCAGCGTACTATACACGGACCACGCTATTGCTACGCGTGTTCATAAGAACGAGTACCTTCGGCGCCCTACTCATTCTATACTCACGTCGCTCTGTGCGAAATCGATGAAGTTCTGCAGATCCGGGTCGTCCCTAAACGCATGCAGCACTCGCTCCGTGAAGCCAATCTCGAGGAAGCCGTGCAGCGAGCCCACAGACTGCAAGAGCGGGACAGTAGGATACTCACGTCGCTCTGAGCGAAATCGATGAAGTTCTGCAGATACTCACGTCGCTCTGAGCGAAGTCGATGAAGTTCTGCAGATCCGGGTCGTCCCTATACGCATGCAGCACGCGCTCCGTGAAACCGATCTCGAGGAAGTCGTGCAGCGAGCCCACAGACTGCAAGAGCGGGGCAGTAGGATACTCACGCGCTCTGAGCGAAGTCGATGAAGTTCTGCAGATCCGGGTCGTCCCTATACGCATGCAGCACGCGCTCCGTGAAGCCGATCTCGAGGAAGCCGTGCAGCGAGCCCACAGACTGCAAGAGCGGGGCAGTAGGATACTCACGTCGCTCTGAGCGAAGTCGATGAAGTTCTGCAGATCCGGGTCGTCCCTATACGCATGCAGCACGCGCTCCGTGAAGCCGATCTCGAGGAAGCCGTGCAGCGAGCCCACAGACTGCAAGAGCGGGGCAGTAGGATACTCACGTCGCTCTGAGCGAAGTCGATGAAGTTCTGCAGATCCGGGTCGTCCCTATACGCATGCAGCACGCGCTCCGTGAAGCCGATCTCGAGGAAGCCGTGCAGCGAGCCCACAGACTGCAAGAGCGGGGCAGTAGGATACTCACGTCGCTCTGAGCGAAGTCGATGAAGTTCTGCAGATCCGGGTCGTCCCTATACGCATGCAGCACGCGCTCCGTGAAACCGATCTCGAGGAAGCCGTGCAGCGAGCCCACAGACTGCAAGAGCGGGGCAGTAGGATACTCACGTCGCTCTGAGCGAAGTCGATGAAGTTCTGCAGATCCGGGTCGTCCCTATACGCATGCAGCACGCGCTCCGTGAAGCCGATCTCGAGGAAGCCGTGCAGCGAGCCCACAGACTGCAAGAGCGGGGCAGTAGGATACTCACGTCGCTCTGAGCGAAGTCGATGAAGTTCTGCAGATCCGGGTCGTCCCTATACGCATGCAGCACGCGCTCCGTGAAGCCGATCTCGAGGAAGCCGTGCAGCGAGCCCACAGACTGCAAGAGCGGGGCAGTAGGATACTCACGTCGCTCTGAGCGAAGTCGATGAAGTTCTGCAGATCCGGGTCGTCCCTATACGCATGCAGCACGCGCTCCGTGAAGCCGATCTCGAGGAAACCGTGCAGCGAGCCCACAGACTGCAAGAGCGGGGCAGTAGGATACTCACGTCGCTCTGAGCGAAGTCGATGAAGTTCTGCAGATCCGGGTCGTCCCTATACGCATGCAGCACTCGCTCCATGAAGCCGATCTCGAGGAAGCCGTGCAGCGAGCCCACAGACTGCAAGAGCGGGGCAGTAGGATACTCACGTCGCTCTGAGCGAAGTCGATGAAGTTCTGCAGATCCGGGTCGTCCCTATACGCATGCAGCACGCGCTCCGTGAAGCCGATCTCGAGGAAGCCGTGCAGCGAGCCCACAGACTGCAAGAGCGGGGCAGTAGGATACTCACGTCGCTCTGAGCGAAGTCGATGAAGTTCTGCAGATCCGGGTCGTCCCTATACGCATGCAGCACGCGCTCCGTGAAGCCGATCTCGAGGAAGCCGTGCAGCGAGCCCACAGACTGCAAGAGCGGGGCAGTAGGATACTCACGCGCTCTGAGCGAAGTCGATGAAGTTCTGCAGATCCGGGTCGTCCCTATACGCATGCAGCACGCGCTCCGTGAAGCCGATCTCGAGGAAGCCGTGCAGCGAGCCCACAGACTGCAAGAGCGGGGCAGTAGGATACTCACGTCGCTCTGAGCGAAGTCGATGAAGTTCTGCAGATCCGGGTCGTCCCTATACGCATGCAGCACGCGCTCCGTGAAGCCGATCTCGAGGAAGCCGTGCAGCGAGCCCACAGACTGCAAGAGCGGGGCAGTAGGATACTCACGTCGCTCTGAGCGAAGTCGATGAAGTTCTGCAGATCCGGGTCGTCCCTATACGCATGCAGCACGCGCTCCGTGAAGCCGATCTCGAGGAAGCCGTGCAGCGAGCCCACAGACTGCAAGAGCGGGGCAGTAGGATACTCACGTCGCTCTGAGCGAAGTCGATGAAGTTCTGCAGATCCGGGTCGTCCCTATACGCATGCAGCACGCGCTCCGTGAAGCCGATCTCGAGGAAGCCGTGCAGCGAGCCCACAGACTGCAAGAGCGGGGCAGTAGGATACTCACGTCGCTCTGAGCGAAGTCGATGAAGTTCTGCAGATCCGGGTCGTCCCTATACGCATGCAGCACGCGCTCCGTGAAACCGATCTCGAGGAAGTCGTGCAGCGAGCCCACAGACTGCAAGAGCGGGGCAGTAGGATACTCACGCGCTCTGAGCGAAGTCGATGAAGTTCTGCAGATCCGGGTCGTCCCTATACGCATGCAGCACGCGCTCCGTGAAGCCGATCTCGAGGAAGCCGTGCAGCGAGCCCACAGACTGCAAGAGCGGGGCAGTAGGATACTCACGTCGCTCTGAGCGAAGTCGATGAAGTTCTGCAGATCCGGGTCGTCCCTATACGCATGCAGCACGCGCTCCGTGAAGCCGATCTCGAGGAAGCCGTGCAGCGAGCCCACAGACTGCAAGAGCGGGGCAGTAGGATACTCACGTCGCTCTGAGCGAAGTCGATGAAGTTCTGCAGATCCGGGTCGTCCCTATACGCATGCAGCACGCGCTCCGTGAAGCCGATCTCGAGGAAGCCGTGCAGCGAGCCCACAGACTGCAAGAGCGGGGCAGTAGGATACTCACGTCGCTCTGAGCGAAGTCGATGAAGTTCTGCAGATCCGGGTCGTCCCTATACGCATGCAGCACGCGCTCCGTGAAACCGATCTCGAGGAAGCCGTGCAGCGAGCCCACAGACTGCAAGAGCGGGGCAGTAGGATACTCACGTCGCTCTGAGCGAAGTCGATGAAGTTCTGCAGATCCGGGTCGTCCCTATACGCATGCAGCACGCGCTCCGTGAAGCCGATCTCGAGGAAGCCGTGCAGCGAGCCCACAGACTGCAAGAGCGGGGCAGTAGGATACTCACGTCGCTCTGAGCGAAGTCGATGAAGTTCTGCAGATCCGGGTCGTCCCTATACGCATGCAGCACGCGCTCCGTGAAGCCGATCTCGAGGAAGCCGTGCAGCGAGCCCACAGACTGCAAGAGCGGGGCAGTAGGATACTCACGTCGCTCTGAGCGAAGTCGATGAAGTTCTGCAGATCCGGGTCGTCCCTATACGCATGCAGCACGCGCTCCGTGAAGCCGATCTCGAGGAAACCGTGCAGCGAGCCCACAGACTGCAAGAGCGGGGCAGTAGGATACTCACGTCGCTCTGAGCGAAGTCGATGAAGTTCTGCAGATCCGGGTCGTCCCTATACGCATGCAGCACGCGCTCCGTGAAGCCGATCTCGAGGAAACCGTGCAGCGAACCCACAGACTGCAAGAGCGGGGCAGTAGGATACTCACGTCGCTCTGAGCGAAGTCGATGAAGTTCTGCAGATCCGGGTCGTCCCTATACGCATGCAGCACTCGCTCCATGAAGCCGATCTCGAGGAAGCCGTGCAGCGAGCCCACAGACTGCAAGAGCGGGGCAGTAGGATACTCACGTCGCTCTGAGCGAAGTCGATGAAGTTCTGCAGATCCGGGTCGTCCCTATACGCATGCAGCACGCGCTCCGTGAAGCCGATCTCGAGGAAGCCGTGCAGCGAGCCCACAGACTGCAAGAGCGGGGCAGTAGGATACTCACGTCGCTCTGAGCGAAGTCGATGAAGTTCTGCAGATCCGGGTCGTCCCTATACGCATGCAGCACGCGCTCCGTGAAGCCGATCTCGAGGAAGCCGTGCAGCGAGCCCACAGACTGCAAGAGCGGGGCAGTAGGATACTCACGTCGCTCTGAGCGAAGTCGATGAAGTTCTGCAGATCCGGGTCGTCCCTATACGCATGCAGCACGCGCTCCGTGAAGCCGATCTCGAGGAAGCCGTGCAGCGAGCCCACAGACTGCAAGAGCGGGGCAGTAGGATACTCACGTCGCTCTGAGCGAAGTCGATGAAGTTCTGCAGATCCGGGTCGTCCCTATACGCATGCAGCACGCGCTCCGTGAAGCCGATCTCGAGGAAGCCGTGCAGCGAGCCCACAGACTGCAAGAGCGGGGCAGTAGGATACTCACGTCGCTCTGAGCGAAGTCGATGAAGTTCTGCAGATCCGGGTCGTCCCTATACGCATGCAGCACGCGCTCCGTGAAGCCGATCTCGAGGAAGCCGTGCAGCGAGCCCACAGACTGCAAGAGCGGGGCAGTAGGATACTCACGTCGCTCTGAGCGAAGTCGATGAAGTTCTGCAGATCCGGGTCGTCCCTATACGCATGCAGCACGCGCTCCGTGAAGCCGATCTCGAGGAAGCCGTGCAGCGAGCCCACAGACTGCAAGAGCGGGGCAGTAGGATACTCACGTCGCTCTGAGCGAAGTCGATGAAGTTCTGCAGATCCGGGTCGTCCCTATACGCATGCAGCACGCGCTCCGTGAAGCCGATCTCGAGGAAGCCGTGCAGCGAGCCCACAGACTGCAAGAGCGGGGCAGTAGGATACTCACGTCGCTCTGAGCGAAGTCGATGAAGTTCTGCAGATCCGGGTCGTCCCTATACGCATGCAGCACGCGCTCCGTGAAGCCGATCTCGAGGAAGCCGTGCAGCGAGCCCACAGACTGCAAGAGCGGGGCAGTAGGATACTCACGTCGCTCTGAGCGAAGTCGATGAAGTTCTGCAGATCCGGGTCGTCCCTATACGCATGCAGCACGCGCTCCGTGAAGCCGATCTCGAGGAAGCCGTGCAGCGAGCCCACAGACTGCAAGAGCGGGGCAGTAGGATACTCACGTCGCTCTGAGCGAAGTCGATGAAGTTCTGCAGATCCGGGTCGTCCCTATACGCATGCAGCACGCGCTCCGTGAAGCCGATCTCGAGGAAGCCGTGCAGCGAGCGCGGGAACGCGAACCCGCAGACCGCGCCGCCCATCTCGACCAGGAATAGGATCAGCAGGCAGAGGGAGTACTGCAAATTGACAAATTCTAATATTATATTCTATATAGAAAACTCTCGTGCGTGAGTTTCAGATATATGAATTTGTAAAAACTTGTAAGTAATTATAACAGCATCTTTTTTTTAATTTCTCGTGTGAAAAATTGTATGAGTCACTCGGTAGCAAAATTATCTTCGTCGTGGGCGTTAAAACTTGTATCCCTCACTACGCTCTGGATTCCATACACGACCCTCGCCGTAAATATACTATTTTGCTCCCTTGTTACACAAATAACTATTGATGTTCAACAGTGGCTTTTCGGTGAGGAAATGAGTGTAAGTAATCACAATAAGGTCTAGTTTTCACGGTCAGGTGGCACTGGTGGCAGTCGCGACTAGAGCCTAAATCTTGGGATTAGGTGCCAAAGCTGGTCCCGGGCTCGTTTAGGGCAGTACCGGGACAAAAACCGCTACGTGGAGGATGACTTTGATGACTCACGAATTTGAGCAAGCATGTGTTCTCGCGCAATGCGCCCACGCAGCCCGCGAAGCTGACCACAAACACGACCGCGCCGAGCAGCGCCAGCAGCAAGCTGATGTTCAGCATCACATCGTATACCGTGTCCAGCTGAAAACAAACATCATTTTAAATTAAAATGAAAGGATTTTTTTTTTTTTTCAAGTGTATAATTTTTAGAAGCGTTTCGTTAGAAGCGTTACTGTTTAATACAAAATTAATCTAGTATAGGGGCGCATCGTTGCTGACGATTTCTCAATATAATTTGAAACGTTGGTGCCTAAGTCTATTGGTAGATGTCGCTACACGCCTGCTGTCCTGAACTGTTTCATCCACCACCAAGGCGATTTTCTTTTTTTTTTTGGTAATAATCCGGTGATTCCCATCCTGAACGACTGCCGCGAGCACGCTGCCTCACCCGCGCATGTTTACGTGCAACAATTTGGCTCGCGAGCACTCAAACTAAACAGGCTGAGCCCCTCAAATTCGTACGTAGGATGACGGTGGCGCCATTGGTAATAAACTATTTTCTTATCCATATTAACATGATTTACTGTACAATATGAATTTATTACGAGAACAATATTTCTTTGCTATTCCGCAAAAAAAAAAAAATATAGCAAAGAAATATTGTTCTCGTAATATATCATGGACTTCCGCAAAGTAACGCCTGATTCAATAAATTATTTCAATATGAATTTGTTACACATACCTTTATAAGCCCTGTAGCCTGCCATTTGTCCAGGAACGCGTACAAGCCCACAGCTATCAGCAGTCCTCCTAGCAACTGTAAAATTAGAATAGAATAGAATAGAATTTGTTAATCACATAAGGACATACATCACATCAGCCTATTGCAGTCCACTCCTGGACGTAGGCCTCCCGCAAGATACGCCACAAGACCCTGTTTTTGCTATCCATAAATAATTTGCTTTCTCGAAAAATTATAAGGCACTATCAAAGCAGCAGGAAATAATTGTAAATAATGATCACTTCCAATCTCTTTAAACCATCGCCAACACAGTTCATGAACTTTATTTGCATAGATAACTGTTGGCGTTTGTACTGACATATTCTTCTGAAACAAGTGTATATATCTTCGCTAGATGAAATTTAGTAAAAATATGACAAGTTCATACTCAATATAATTTTAGAAAAGATAGAGGGGAAACGAGGAAGAGGAAGACCTAGAATAAACTACATAGAGCAGCTCAAAAAGAGTTGATGTTAGGTCGTATCGAGATGTCAAAGAGGTTGCCTGGGATCGGAGTAGATTGAGGGCCTACTTTAACACTTTCGCAACCAGGCAAAATTCCGAACAATACCCCAGAAACCGGGTACTTTGGCGTCGCGTGAGGGTTTATAGCTCGTGCTCGACTCTCGGGTATGCCGGCATCTGAGTAAAGTTTACGAGTGCCCGAGAGTCGGGTACGCGGTGTCCAATGTGTTAAGCTACACCGACAAGAGCTTAGCTCTTAAATAAGCAGAAGATGAAATTTATAAACAGGGAAAACCAAATCATTTATTTTAAAATAAATACCTGCAACCATCTTTACATTAACCACCTCAAACCACGTTTTCCGCGGTTTATTAGTATAACAATTAAATCACTAGGACCCAACTATTTTATTTGTAGAGGGGATTTACAAGTCACCGAAATCCATTTAATTTGATCTAGAATTCAAGCAGAGCTAAACATTTTTGAGGATTATGTAATGGTTCAACGAATATGCTCTCTGTTACATAAACTGTGCTCATTTATGAGAATAAATTATAGAAAGGGTGTCAGATATATTGTATCACAAAACTGTTACACAAACAGATGAATAAATTTGTATTAGAAGATATGTAGAAGAATAACAAAAAAATAACCGAATCAAGAACTGTTTGTGTATCAGTATTGTATTTTATCCATGTATTTTATCCATTGTAACAGACTGTCACAGAGCTCCTATTGTTATATTAATATACAGTAAGGAATTACATACAATTACAGACCGATAAACATTAAATAAGGCACTGGCAGCTGTCATTCCATAGAAACTTGTTAAACTTTGCGTACATTCAAATGTTAACGAGCACCGTCTATGATTACAGATTTGGTGCAACCCAGCCTTTCAAGTGCAAAAACTCTCGACAAAAATGGAACTTGCTACTATTTTTGCAGGCATTTTTGTATTGTTAGTCTTGTATGTATTCCTTATTGCGGAATACATTAAAGACTAACAATACAAAAGTTTGAAAACAGTAATGATTATGTGTCAACACTTTGACTTACAGTACTCAAAATGGGAGAAACAATAATCTGGCTTATCTATATAGGAACTCATTAACCCTTCAAGTGGCCGTCGCCGGCTAGCCGGCGGTTGTCATTATCTGTCTAGTGGCGCGGCCATTTTTGGCGAACTACCGTCAAGTGGCAGGGGCCATATGGGTGGTCATCGCGAAATCGGTGCACGTTAGAAAAATTACCATTATTCAAAAAACATTATGAGTGGTTTATTATAAGCTTATATCCTTGGATTCAGCATAAAATAGCCTATAACCTTTATATAATAACGGAGCCGTTCCATGTATGTCAATTTGGCTAGCTTTGATCAATTTTTGGATATCCAAATTTTTCCAATTTCTTGTATAAATTAACTATAACTATGGAATAAAACAGTTAATTGTAGAAACTACAAGTTTATCTACAAGTATATATATTCATTTACATGTTTATATAGTTTTATTGTCTCTCGCCTTAGAATATTTTTACACTACGAGGTTTTCAAAAACTTACACACGCGCGGTCAAAAATTTCTCTGAGGAATTTCTAATGAAATGTCTATGAAAGCGTTGTCGCGACCGTTATTATACGCCATCCTTATCTATTCACGAACGCATCTTGCAAGAAAGAACAAGACAGGTGTAAATTTAGCAGCTCATTTTGCGGAATAAATACGAAACTATGCTATCGCCGGCTCGCCGGCGCTTGCCACTAGACGGTTTTTTTACATCGCCGGCTCCCCGGCGACTGCCACCTAAGGGATTATTAGCAATATGGCGGCTGCCAATGGAAGGGTTAAATGACCACATCTACGAGGAAAAAGTTATCACCAACTTAAATAGTGATTTTGTCTAATTATTTCCTCATGAGTTAAAACTTTTTTTACCATTACATGTTTTCTGTTTTCATATACTCCATCAGATAAATTCATTGTAATAAAAACATGTTAAAAAAATGTTGTAACAGCAAAAAGCTAAATTATCCAGTAATTATTTCGATTGTTTCGCATTTAAATCACAGAGAGTCCATATTTAAACAGAATGCAAATATTTCGCATCTCATTCAGCGATATCTACAACGGAAATAGATAGTCGTGGTTGTGGTTTGGATGCAAGACAAACCCAATACAAGTCTGGGAAAAATGATTCACCCAGTGCACAATGCAACAATAGCGTGCATAAACCTAGTGAAAACTCTTTCAATGAAAGTGTTATGATATAGCTATCATCCTTATAAGGTATTATAGTTAATCATACAAATTATTGCTAAGAAAAACTTACCCAAAATATAAAATTCAGCACAAAAATCATATATTTCACGCAGCCACTAACATACGTAAAGTTTGGTCCCCTTCGCCTCTGCATTTTGACTTGTTAGGTCATGACATGTAACAAACTGTTTAATAAAGAAGTGGGGCTTTAAAAAATAGGGAGATCAGTAATATTTACAACAATATAATTATAAATAAACCATTGATGAGTAATTCTGTCTGAGCAACCACAACACAACGTCTGTTCGATTAGGTACTTGACTGACAGAAGGATGACATAGAGTAAGTAAATAATGTTTTTTTGGATCAACAGAAGAGCATAGACACTTTTTTTTACTTTGATATATTTTATTGAAATAATGGGGAATCCACATTATAGCAATTTGTCACAGCACGAACTACCTTTAAAGGGAATGAAATGAACGTTTGCTGTCTCTTTCTTTCTTATAGCTGTAAATAACATATGGTACATTAAATAAAAACTACAATTAAACTAAAACTACTCAATGCATGAACCTATGACACTCTGGACAAGCTATGGTAATGGTAATAATAATGCCACGTGCGAGCGAGCTGGTAGCATACAAACGTCAATAAGTGTGACAGAAAAAGAAATATCATTCGTCTTCCTTCTCATAGTTCCACTTTTTTTTTATTTGCCACAACTGATTTAGTATGAAGTTGTGGCACATAAACCATTACCCGTCCAAATTGAGTAGGTTGTTTATGGCAAGTCATCAGCCATTTTAAGACCAGTTCTTAATTTATGGGGTATATATATTACATGATTTGTCAGCCCCAATCCATCAGAATCTGACTCTGAATTGCTATCGTCTGGATGCATGTTGCGCTGCTGATCCAACCGTCAAACGAGTTGTCCTGACTAATTGCATGAAAATCACAATTTGGACCATGGAATTGGCATGATCTGCCAAGTGTTTTTTTCTCACACATTCAAATAAATTTAAACGAAAATGTTTGTATCAATATTTTACACTGTAAAAAAAATTAAACCGATGTTTTGCAACTACAATTTCATTCAGTGTGGCCAGTTAACAGTAAGATAGCGAAAATTACCGCATTCAAACGGTCCTGCGAAGCGTACTGCAAGATTATTACTAACCGATGAGATAGGGCGAGACAGCACGTCTATCATGAGACGGCCGTGACATACTCTCGATTTTTGTGTGCTGCACGGCTATCACGCGACGGCGCGCGAGCTCTCTCGATTTCTCTCGCACTATCCGTCTCTCTCTCTCTTATTAGAACACTTAGAACAAGAGGTGTAGTGCGAGAAAAATCGAGAGTACCTATGTCGTGGCCGTCCCAATATGTTAGACGTGCTGTCTTGCCCGATATCATCAATTAGTAACAATCTTGCAGTCCGCGTCGCAGGACCGTTTGAATGCGGCAATTTTCGCTTTCTTACTGTTAATTGGCCACACCGAATGAAATTACTACTAAACCCAATTATGACTTCGATATGTTGTACAGACAAATTGGGTTAAATACTCGTAATATGGATTCCCCATTAGCTGCATGGGAGGTTTTCCGTTCCTCCTTGTGGCATCACGTATAGCCTGTCCTGAGTATCATAGGTCCATGACTTAATGGGCATAACAGTGGGTCACCTTAGGGTGGTTTACTTCTTCTTCACTGTACGAACTCATGTTGGAATCACGGATCACGAGTTTGGCGTGTCCATTGTATTGAATAAGAAGCGAGCACAGTGGGGCCAGTGTATTCTTGCCTGCCAGAGAGCCAGGGGCGCTACTCTGAAGTCCGCAGTTCGAAACGAAGCCCGCAACGTAGTCCGATCGAAAGCCGAAAGTAAATGCTACCACCAAGCATTTTCGGATCGGGGACTTCCGCGTCGGATCCATAGACTACTTTCGTTTTGACCGACGTGAATGGAAATAAGGAAGTAATATGTAAAGTGCGATTTGCACGCAGCGATAAAAAAACGATAAATCGTTAATTTCTTAAAAAGAAAGCTGAAATCATGATAAATGATTCATTGTGCATATCTACGATATTTTATTTCATATTTTTTTTTTTTTTTTTTTAATTTATTTAGAACACAAACAGTCGCATAAACAAATATACATGGGGTACAAACTAGAGTACCAAAGAAACATAATACTAAAGACCTGGAGGTTCATAACTATCATGAAAATTTTGTTAACAAAACAACTTAATCATATGCAACAAAAATATAAGCTTAATAGCATATATATATGTATATACATATGAATACTGGTCTTCGACGCAGTGTCAGTGTATAACACAAGCACAAGTAAATGAAATAAGTACAAAAAGAGTTGTGGAAAAGTTTGCATATATGTTTACATGTACACGTACAACATACACGTACAAATACATGCATGCATACACGCACACATAAATACACACACATAATGTAGACATTATTCAGTAAGAAAAATTAAGGCAATCTGAAAGCACCTAACACTTGCAATCAGGTAAATTATTATACTCAAGGATGAACTAAACGTAACTTACATTTTACTAACGATTTGATACTTAACAATGATTGATGAAAAGGATCAATATCAATCAGATACTTATTATAAAAACTAGGGACTCGTCTGAAAAAAGTATGCCGAGAGTAATTTTTGCGGGCAAAGCTGATATGGAAAAGAGATCTAGGACGTAAGGGATGATGCGGGCAGCTAAAAGTAATCAATTCCAAGAGGTTTGGACAGTGTACCTCACCTTTAAGAATTTTAAACAAGAACATCACATCTAAATACTGTCTCCGGTTACGAAGAGAAGGAACACTAAAATGCTTCGCAGCTGACGCGGAATGCTCAAAGTAATTACCTGTTCTATAACACATTGACTTTAGGAAAATGTTTTGGATCCTCTCCAAACGGTCAATATGGACTTGGTACTGAGGTGTCCAAATAACACAACCAAACTCAAGGATACTCCTGACGAAAGAATAAAATAATAGTTTTATAAGTATTTGGGCGCCTGAAAGGCTGCCCGATCCGAAGGAGCATCCCTAACTTTTTATAAGCTCGCTTACATAAATTATCAATGTGTATATTAAAGTTCAACTGTGAGTCCAAAATGACACCTAAGTCCCTAATAGAAGATACCCGAGCTATATTATTTCCAGCAAAGGTATAATTAAAATATATTGGGTCGTTTTTACGGTTAAAACTGACTACAAAACATTTTTCAGCATTCAAGAGAAGACGATTATTAGAGCAGTAAAGGAAAAAGTTATCTAAGTCCTGCTGTAATGCATGACAATCCGCTTCCGAGGATATAGCTTTATAAATTTTTGTGTCATCTGCGTAGATGAGGTGTTCAGAACTACGGAAACAGGTTGCCATGTCGTTGACGTATAAGATAAAGAGTAAGGGCCCAAGGTGACCCTTGAGGTACTCCGGAGGGTACGGGAAGAAAACAAGAGGTATATCCCTTCAAGGCTAAACCTTTAAGGAGTGAGTTTTAGAAGCAATCATTGCGTAATGTTTATTCTTTCGTTTACAATTTTGAAAATGGCGTTTGACAACCGACTGCCGCCAAACGCCATACTTTGCTGGAACGTTGTACAGGTTAGATATGTTTAAATTATTTCATTTTTCTTTACTTAGTCGTACTAGTAATAGCTTTACAGTTGTGAAGATTCCTTGTGTTGTCTGCTGGAGAAGCTCTCAACACAGCAAATCCTCGGACCACCGCACTCACTTACTAAGTAGTGGTGTCGTTGTTATTATGTTTTAATCGTAAGGTATATTTACTTTAAATTTCAGCGTGACAAACTGCACAAAATGACAAACGTTACGCAGGAGCAAATCTTGCACAAATCTTGGTCCCGCTGGACTTTTTAGAGGAGCACTGAGATAAAAATAGGTACAATAAAAACTTTTACTTACACAGGGTTGAAGGCGAGGATTATCATAATAAAATAGAAATGGCAGCCCTGAGGGCCTTCGCGAGAATCAGTGAAGATAAAAACAAAACTTAATATTTTAACACCCAAGACCATTAAATAAAAAAAAGACTTTAAACGAGGACTAAAAAGGTGAAGAATACTACGTTATTTATCGAGGATTTGAGCTAGACACATGTCAAGTCAAAGGCTCTAAGCAATGAGAGATCTTTCTCTCATCAAGAGACTGCGATATAAAAAATGATGAAACGAAGGCAAAACAATAGCAATTTACCTATCGTTAGATTTTGACATTTCATTACGAGTTTCGTTCTGTCAAATAAGACGTTTTTCGGATTTCAGAGTAGGCATTTTCGAAAGATCATTCGTTCAACACGAAAATCGATCCGCAAACGAAATGCGAAAGTGTTGGTGGTAAGAAACTGCCAAAACGAAACACGTACTTTCGAGATTCGAAGTTCGTGCCTCGTGGTAGCGCCCCTGGGCCTTGTTGGGATTAGATTGGTTTCCTCAAATGTAAGATAAAACAATCTTATTTTAATAAATCTTTATTCAAGTCCGTCATCGATGGTGATGTTCATATCGCTGGGGTAGTTGACTCCGACGACGTGACCGCGCGCGACCTGCTTGTAGAAGAGCGCGGAGAGGCGCGCGGTGCGCGGGCGCAGCGGGGAGGAGAAGTCCACAGCGTACAACCCGAAGCGTTCACTGGAAGACATAGAAGAATATGGGTCCCCAATCGCAATCACTAAAGTTCATTTCCCAACAGTACTCTTTGTCCGAATTTTCATTTCGGCAAAAAGCCAATTTTCTCGAAGACCCGAGGCCATAAGACTTAGATATTTTACAATACTTATCGTGTTGAGCCCATTAGATTAGGTTTGTTTTAAATACAATTATCCTGAAAATGTCATGGCGTCAGAGACAACTGCTTTTAGGACAAATAAAAATTCGGACAAACGATGCAATTGGGAGAAATATGTAATTCAGATAGTGTGATCGCAGTCGTGAGTACAGTCGACGTCAAAGATATGTATACATTTTTCGTCGTATTACAATGGAATAACGTGCAAATGTCTCAACTGTACCAAATTAAAATAGTCCTACATCTATCCATATAATATCCATATAATTTTTCCACAGAAGGTATCGAGAGCGACAACTATAAAATCCTGGGTAGCTATGGTACCAAAATGTAACGGAGCAACTTAACTCCAAATTAATGACGGTAAAAGGGTAAAACTTACGTGTATCCCATCATCCACTCATAATTGTCCATCAGACTCCATGCCATGTACCCTTTCAATTTCACCCCGTCATTCAGCGCATCCAACGCTTGTTCCAGCATGCTAGTGAAATACGCCACGCGTTTCTCGTCCATCAACCCTTCGTCAGGATGGGTCGACCATCCGTTTTCAGTGATGTAAATGTCAGGGTCGTTGTATCGCTGCTTTAGGAGGGTCAGACAGTTGTACATGCTGCCAGGGACGAGCTAGGAGTGGAATGAAAGTTAAATACCAAAAGCTAATTGGTGTCCGCCCAAGCGAGGGCAAACAGTTCTCGAAACAAGACTTACATTTGTGAGTATTTCACTAGTACTCGGTTATTTTAAAGGTCTTGAGATTTATAACTGTACCATCCTATTGGACATTCGTCTCTTACTAGCAGTGCGTGCGAGAACGAGAGGAATTAGTGCTATATATTGAAATCAAGCGACTGAACTTGTGCAATGTAGTATGTGTATACTATAATTACCTACCGACTTAATTTCAAGTGGCCCGTTTACGAAGCAACAAGTTAACATTTTACGAGCCTGATATGAACTGGCAACAATCGGGCTCTTGGCAAAGCGGTGGCCATTCGACCAGTGCGTCTATCATGGGACGGTCGCGACATAGTCTCAATTTTTCTCGCACTATACCTCTCAGTTTTCTAATAAGAGAGAGAGACGGATACTGCGAGAAAAATCGAGAGAGCTCGCGGGCCGTCGCGTAATAGCCGTGCAGTGCTGCCAGTAACATGTAGGTATTGGTGAAGTGGGCCACTGGTGTTCATTTCTACCATTTTTTTTGTAGTTCATATTTTAGACGTTTATTTGCCTCTATTGTTTATTTCATACTTACATACATCCAGGATGACTGCCCCTTAACCCAGCTCTCATCGACGGTCCACCCAACGTCAATGTCATCATTTAATGATGGGACTGGATGTGCAATCTTATACTTCGTCGCAGAAATGACCTCCGCTGAGTAGTGGTTCAGTCCTAAGAAATCATAGCTCCCCTGGACATAAGCTCTTTCTTCCTCTGTAAAGGAAGGCAGGCGGGAGCGAGGGAATCCTTGATCAGCGCTTTTCTTGGCTACAATCGCTGAAAACTCCTGAGGGAAGCCGCCGGCCGGTGAATAGATAGGATCGGTGTATAGCGCCCACTGCAAAATGGTTTATAAATGTTTAATTACAGTCGTTATCCTACTTAAACTAAACCAATATCACGAGTTACGCATTGTATTTAACTGTAGAAAATGATTGTCACCCTAACAGTACAGTCAGCATCAGAAGTAGCTAAGCAAAATAACACGCTCAAAATGACCTACAAAGATCCTCATTCTCTTGACATTATAGTTCGCGTGTAGATCATTTTGAGATCATTCACTAGAACTGCTTAGCAACTTCTGCTGCTGACTGTTACGTTACTAACTTCATCGTCAGTGACTTAGGCAAACCTTCCAATTCTAATGATTCTCGATGTTTCCTTCTCAAGAGATGATCGTCGCAGGGTATTTAATTGTCCCCTTTATGACAATAAAAGCGCTTGCGCAATGGCCTAAAACTGACAAATTAGTGTACCTTTTATGAAAACTAAAGACTAACTCGCCTGAGATTGGTTCATCAATTCAACCGCATTAGCATCTTCTTCGGAATCCGTATCGGGTATATACCATTCCAAATTAATAGTCAACCCGCATTTCCCACCCTGTGTCAGCTTGAAGTCGTTATTATACACGTGGTACGCCCTCCCATGCGCTACCACCAGATGCTTGGCGCATAGATATTCTCCTATCCCAGTGGCATTAACTTGGGGCACTTTCCCTGCAGATCCATAACCATCAAGGCAGATCTGCTTCGGTTCATTAAACGTAATCCACAACTTTACCCTATCTCCGAAGAGGCTGTACGCTACTCTAGCATAGTCCTCAAACCACTCTTCGAATAAGGGATTGACGAAGCCTCCTAACTCTTGGAGTTTTTGAGGCAAGTCCCAGTGGTACAGCGTTACGATTGGTTGGATGTTGTATTTGAGCATTTCGTCGATGAAATTGTTGTAGTAATCGACGCCTGCTTGGTTGACATGGTTGGGGTAGCCAGAGGGGAGGATTCTGGTCCAGGATAGGGAGAAACGGTAGCAGTCTAGGCCAAGTTCTCGCATCATTTCGACGTCTCTCTTGTAGTTGTGGTAGGAGTCGGCGGCGACGTCGCCGTTGCTCTGATCTTCTATAATGGTAGGGTCGCGATGGATGTTGTAGTCCCAAATGTTTTCGCCTTTGCCTGAAAGAGGAACTCTGATTACTTAATAACTACTAATGGGTTCTTAATACTTTGAAAAGTATAAAGTGACGCTAATCCAAGATTAGATCTGTGAGTTATGTGAGTAAATGCATTGTTACACCTCACAGTGTTAATGATGGCATTAATAATCCACTAATACATACAAAAACAGTTGTAGTTAATAATCAATCAATAAATTAAGACTATTAACTTATGTACCTACGGAATATTTACCGTTAGCTTTTCGTTGATGAAAAACATCGTGAGGAAACCCAATAAGGCCTAGATCTTGTACTATTATCTATTCTGTGCCTAGATGTCCTTTGGCTTGGATGGACAGATGGCAGTAGCATTCGTAGGGCACCACCGGGAAACGCTAGGGGGAAGTTGAATGAATAAATTAAAGGGATTTATTTTACAGTTTTTCGCTTCCAACCGGATTCAAACCGGCGACATTCAGGCGTACGCAGTATCGTCTTAGGCCCCTTCGAGCCGATGTTGTGTCTCACCATCTTCGTCCCAGGCCCCCTCGACCTGGTAGGAGGCCGTGGCAGCGCCGAAGAAGAACTCATCCGGGAACCGACGATCGCGGGGGGTCCCGGTGGCACCCGATAGCAATAGCACACTGCAAATAATAATACAATAAATAAATATTATACAAATACAAATTGTTAATTTGCTAAAATACGGTTACAGGGATCTTAAGTTTAAAACGGTTCATGCGTGTTCAACCTTCATGGAGGTGTGCAAACATTTCAGTTTTAATTTTCAATGCAAATGTTCCGACAAAATGGAAGTCGAAAGGAATAATTACAATACCATAATGTACATTTTAAATGATAACATTGTAGGTAGAAAAGCCTTTAGCATGTCAGATAATAGGCACGGAACCCTTCGTTGTGCGTGGTCCGACACACACTTGGCCGCATTGAAGATGTAGATAAATAAATATGAATTTATTTAAACCGACTTCAATTTAATACTTCGCCAAGCAACATAGGTAGGGACATGAGATTTTGCACATTTCCTTTCCAATTTGCCACATGAAATGCTTTCCGAGACCAAATGCATTGATTATAATACAGAAAAAAACCCCAAGTCGCTAATATAATGTGGGCTGATAATATTTGAGGAGTTCCGTCGATTCGTACGAATCTTTCACGTATTTTACGTTCTTGAGGAGTTCCATAAGTCATGTGGTCTTAACCATCAGTTCCACTTTAAAATTTGAGGATTGGCCTCAGTTTCCCTTGGATGCCATAATCAACACTTTCTCATAAAAATAATTCTTAAACATATCATCAATCAGTGAACATCCATAAAAAAAAAGTTATAAAATGGAACATAGAACCTCCTCCTTTCTTGAAAAACAATTACTGGCTCAGAACCAAAGTATACAAATGACAAAAGAAGAACGTAAAGTAGCTATTAGCTTCGTACTGTATATTATTAATTACTATAATTAGTATATTGCACGAACTAGCCATAAACATAAACAAATAATTTATGTCATGAAATATATTAACGGCTTTGTATTCTCAATCGGGGTAAGGGAGAGTGATTCCCAAAAAAACACAACAGGCGTTTCAAACGCTGTCCTTACCACCCCCTTATTATCTGTGTTGTTCACGTCTATCATGAGACGGCCGCGACATACTCTCGATTTTTCTCGCACTATACCTCTTGTTCTAAGTGTTCTAATAAGAGAGAGACGGATAGTGCGAGAAAAATCGAGAGATCTCGCGCGCCGTACCGTGATAGCCGTGCTGAGTTTAGTCTTACAAAATCCGACTAAGCTGTATCCTCGATACCTAGCTAAATTATAATTTTTAGTGATTTAAATACGTGAGAATCACCACAGAGGCTACGGTAGCCTAGTGGTTCAGGCATGCGGCTGTCAAGCGGCGGTCGTGATTTCGAATCCCGGCTCGTACCAATTCGTTTTTCGGAACTTATTTCCGTACATTATTTTTATTTACCGTTAGCTTTTCGGTGAAGGAAAACATCGTGAGGAAACCAGCCTTATCCCAATAAGGTCTAGTTTTCCCTCTGGGTTGGAAGGTGAGATGGCAGTCGCTTTCGTAAAACTAGTGCCTATGCTAAATCTTGGGATTAGGTGTCAAAGCGGACCCTGGGCTCCTTTAGGGGCAATGCCGGAAAAACCGCTAGGAGGATGATGAGAATCACCACAGAGCAAATTAAATGAAAGTATCAATGCCATTCCTTGCAATTCATTGCAAATTTTAGGTTTATAGATAGAGCCAATATTATAAATACAGGAGTTGGTGGCCTATTGCCGACAACGGCGACAACACACTTCAACCGTATGCGACTCTAAAAACGTCGTATACATATTTTTTTTTATGTATGACCACGCATAACTTTTTTAGAGAGTAGTCTGATTTCGATAATTCTTTTTGTTAGTAGAAAGGGTTATACCTCGAACTTGGTCCCACATAAATTTTAAATAAAAATTCCAACCCTAAGGGTACGACAACAGGGGATGATTGATTGTTCACTTACTGATTGAACTGTATGACCACATATGCAGAGAGTAATCACAAATATTGCATGTAAGTAACTAGTAATATAGTTAGTAATTAACTAAAGTAAGCCACAGAAAATTGAAAAACAAAAACTTTTTAACAAAAAAATTAAACCGCCTTATAAAAACTGAAAAGCAAAAAATAATAAATCTTTCTTATTTAGTTTAATTATTAAGTTCTTAAATGAATCTAAGTGTACCTAATTAATTTTGAGTCGGCGCCAACTCAAAATTACAAGATTAATTTAAGATCTTAGTTATTAAGGTTAATAAAAAGGGTTTATGTTTTACATAAACCCTTGTATTGTTTGGCGCAGACTCAAAATTACTTAGGTTCACTTAAAATATTCATTTAAGAACTTAATTATTAAACTAAATAAGAAAGGTTTATTATTTTTTGCTTTTCAGTTTTTTTCGGCGGTTTAATTCTTTTGTCAAAAAGTTTTAGAATGCTAAGTTTTCTAAAAGTCCCAGTGTACACTGGCCTAATAATTGACACTTTTTGGGCGGTTTGCACCAATTTACGATAAGGCCGATCAACGTTCAATATGGCGTCTGCATCGGGAGCTGTAATCCTGTAGAAAACTGTGTTAACTTTCCATACATTCAGATTTTAAACACGTCTTACGATTACAGACGGTTTGATGCAACTCACCCTCAATCTAAATTCATAACAATACACAGGTGGCAGATGGCGGCTAGCGGTCACTGCGGTCACTCGGCTATCTGGGCTTCGGCTCTTAAGACGGTTAAAAAAACACCCTGTATTAGACAATAAGGTATCAACAGGATGTTTCCCTTAATTTACGGTGTATGCTAATAATAAATAGTTCTACGTACCTGAATGCTACAGATGTCTTCATCGCCATGTCACACGAAGCCGACTGAAATTCAGATCGCAAGTCGTCTTATATATCTGAATTCTGAAACAACATATCGAGAGAACAGATGTAAAGTCGCGTCACCATTTAGGTAACTATTTACTTAGTAATCGTATACTGGTTGGCTTTGGTTTCACGACTAGGTACCTACATAAATTCAAATGAATAGTAAAAAAAATATACATTGCGATCATGTTAGTTCTTCAATTACAGATTACAGTTCAACAGGCACCCTGTAAGGGCACAGCAATCAAATAAATATAATAAATAAAATGAGAATAAAGTTTTACTTTTTCTCCATAGCAAATGTATGAAAACAGATTTGTGGCTGTTTTGTACATTACCGAAAGTCGATCCAAAGGAAACGAATGATACCTACTGGATAGAAATGGTATCGATTAAAAAAAGAAACATGTAAAAAAAAACATTTCATTTTCATACAAATTGTATGTGGAAAGTTTTTCTCGATTTGTGGCTTTTCTAGCCGGAAATTTATTTTTGGTCCCATACAAGCTTTTGATCCTGGACAGGAATGGGATCGATTGGCAGGCACCAAACAAAAAGTTTGTGAGAAATTACCATTTTCTCGCACCCTGTATGTTTTTTCCAAAATCTGTAAACGCCAATCTCCATTAATTTGAAATTGAAGGAAGGTCTCCTAAGACCATTTTCGCCTAGCAACACGGGATCTGGTAGCTGCCCTCACTGACCCATAATCTATTTCCACCCTGTATTTCTTACGCAAAGTTAAGTACTTACTTAATGTTAAAAATGTAATATACAATAGTACATTACGTACCTAGGGCGGTGAATTCGTAAATGGCCCAGATCGCAGGTGTTTGTGGCCCGAACCGTAGGTGAGGGCCATAAATATGCGCTCTGGGGCTTTACGAATTAGGCCACAATGCGAGTTTTCCCGTACGCGCAGCATGCAGTAAAAGTCGCATTATGGCCAGGTGTGACGTAATAGTACATTATTGCAGCGGCCGGGAAGTAGCAATTCGTGGATAAGTTGGTTTTGTCGGATGAAGCGAAGCTGAATCCGACAATAGAGACGAATCCACGAATTGCCGTTCCCGCCAAGGCAGATATAGTGCTTTTCTCCAAAAATGTGAGGAAATCAAATAATATTTACAATAATCTTAAAATGGCGAGAATGTAAATAACCTATCAAGTTCCCGCCCGACTTATTTTTAAAAAGTATGTATACGGCACGACTCATAGTGCCAGTTTCAATTGGCATACATACGAATTTTAAAATTATTAGAATCGGTTACAATTTTAAATGTTTTATGCAATTAAAATTATCAAAGATTAAACGGGATTGCAATCTAAATGCATTTCAGTCCGTTGTGAGTTTTATTTCGATAAATATTTTTATTTCTTAGTTGAAAACTATTTGAGAAATATTTAGAAACGTCACTTCGATCACTTTCAAAAGTACGCGTTTTGTCTAGGACCATTAAAAAAAAGAAAACTTAAAGCAGGCTACAAACGGGCGTGATTTGTCACAGCAACTTGCAATCGTTCGAAAGAGACAGCCATACACTACTAACAAGTGTAACTATCGCAAGTTGTTGTGACAAATTGCAAGGTCTTCTTTAAACATACGAGCACTTGGCTGTTTGTAGTGATTTGTCTTATTCAAAGTATATAGTTAAAAGGTAAAAAAGTATACAGTAAAGGAATTTCATACACTTTCCTGGCCGCTAAAACTGTACAGTAATGACTTTTAACTTTTTAAATCTGAGTTTGTTAGTAACGAGGAACTTCACGTACTATTTTTGCTACAGTAAGGCGAACATTTCCGAGCATATTGGAGAAAAGAATATTATAAACTTGTTCAACCGCAAACATATCTTGACGTCGATACTGTCCCCATATGAACCAATCAACTTCCTATAGTCTTTTATGACAGGCCTTGGAGACTTTAGGCCTGTTCTTAACGGAGTATACATGGTCACAGACGACGCTTACGCTCACGTCCTGCGAGAGTAATCTGCCGTCTCCCTTTCTCGAGCAGCTCTCTACTTTCTGGACCATGGCTCTCACAGGAGACCTTGGCTGCACCATGGTTGCAGACCTAAATCTATTCAGAACAGTATTTATTATCCGACTTCAAAACAAGGAGGAGGTTCCCAATTCTGTTGTATTTTTTTGTCAATGTTTGTTACCTCAGTACGCCGTCATTGATGAGCCGATTCGATTTTTTTTTGTTTGTATATATATGCTTCCAGATGGGTCCCATTTTTTTCAAAATTCAGTTTGATGATGGGATCCATGAGGGATTGAGGGAACTCCTCAATTTTATTAGGCACGCGTGTAGTGATTTTGGTATTTTCTATTATAACTCGTGTATAATTACATCCGGAAATCATAAATTTGGTGGCGAGGAATTGATGATGAAAACCACAGATGACTTATCGAATTCCTTAATTATGTGCTTAAAAGTGCAAAAGTACGTCAGGTTCTGATAAGATTCCGTTGAAATAGGAACTAATGAAGTGCCATTGTTGATGATCTTGGGGAATCGACGGAAGTCCTCAAACATTATCGGCCCACATGCAGCGACTTGAGTTTGGCACCTGTACGCTTACCATGAGTTTGACAATGACGGCTTACGCTAACGAGTATCGAGTTTTCTATCTGTGCATCTCTATTGCACTTTGTCAGTACGAGCGGGATGCACAGATAGAAAACTCGATACTCGTTAGCGTAAGCCGTCATTGTCAAACTCATGGTAAGCGTACTGCTATCGGAAATTAGTTCATGTAGTAAATTGTAAAAATAATGTGGTAAATGTTCTCGTGGCTTGGCGGAGTACTAAATTGGAGTCGGTTAAAACCTTGTTTTTAAAGTAAATTATTTTACTTCACAATTGAAACAAACACTGCATACATGAACAAAAGAAAGGCACAAATGACAGTGAATAGGTACCTTACCTAATCTAATTACTTACGAACTAAATGGTGCCTAATGCGTTTCGAATATTACACAAAGAGTTGAATACCTAACAGTTTGTCTTTGTCGGGGTCAATATTCGGTTATTATTTCTCGATTTACGCGCATTACAATAATATTCTCCGTTGATATCCGATTTAATATTATATCGGATATCATGACGGTTATATATCTGAATCACTAAAAATTGTTTCCCTATTGTATGTATGACATAACATTTGAACGGCTCGCAGAAATGTACTTAGTTTCTCATGGCAAATGAATATTCTGTCAAGTAAAATTATTGCATATGCAATTATAGCAAATAAAGTTTATGGCATATGAATGATTTTGGGCATACAACATTATGGAAAATAATAATATGTCAAATGAATATTATGGAAAATGAAACGTTATGGAACATACAGGGTGTTTGCTCCATCGTTTGCCAAATTAAAACGGCAGGTAGGTTGGATCATGAGCTATCTTCTCCGGCATCCAAAAAAATTTTGTGTCCACTGGTTTTTTTTTAAATACTTTTAAAATAATTTTGAAATTTTTTATATGTTTACGCGTTTCAACTTGAATAAAAAAACGAGGAAGTGGTAGAGCCATTTTTTTTATTTTATTGTAATGTATAATGTTGTACGGTTCCATCAAAGTCAAAATTATTGGCAAGTAACGTCTACTTATTTTTTATTAACCATCAATAAAAAATGAGATTCAAGAATTTCGTCTTGGGTAACTTTGATTAGCAATTTAAAAAAAAACTAAAAATGGCAATGTTCTTAAAATTCTTTGAAAAAGTTCCTTAGTCTGTCCTCTTTCTAATGATGAGCAATAATGCCAAAAAACCTTCAATGAACTTTATTCATTTGCCAATTTTGTGTAAGGGACGCACTAGGCTCGTAACCGGCAAGCGATAAAAAACATACTTTCGCTAAATACGAGTAGTAGATAAGCAAGACTTGCAGATTGACGACGAACGCACGCTTAGCATCTGAAGGCTACCGCAAAACGAAAATGAATTTCGTTCTCTATCTCCCTCTCTGTCGCTCGAAGTTGCAAGTGTGACAGAGAGGGAGATACATCTGGGTTTGTAACCAAATTCCTCTTTAATAACGACGAATGTGGGATAAATCTTTATGAATTTCTGTAATCATTATCCAGATTCCTGTTTGTAGGAAAACCTTTTTTTCTGAATCACGATTGGTCTGTGGGCACAACAGCTAGTAATTGACACAACTCATTAAAAAAACGCAATGCCGCGAATTCTTAAAAAGTTTTTTGGTTTTGTTACTGTTTCTGTTAATCTTGTTATTGTTGAGTTTTGGTTTTTTGTTATTGGCTACATTCACGATTCACGAATGAAGGATATGCGGACATTTTGATGGCATACGGAAAAGCTAATGGTGTTGCACGAACTGCGCAAAGAATGTACTGCCCCCGTTACGAAAAAGGGCGCATGTCACATTTTTGTCAAAATTGAGTTATATACATTGCCGTGATCAGCAAAAAAAGGCGCGTCTGCGAGTATTTTTTATTTTATCCTAGGAAGTCTAGAAACAGAGTTACCATAAGAAAAAAGGGCGCTTTTACACCCTTAAACCACCTTTAACTAAATTGAAAAGTCGTTTGTCCGAAATACAATGAAGACCTGGAATGTAAAGGCGTAAGTGCGTATATGCGCCTATTTTTTTTGTCACTTTTACAACATTTCCATAAAATAAAAGACGCGACTTATGATCTGCTGTTTTATAAAAAGTGGAAAAGACGCAAGTGGTCACCTGCGTCTTTTTAAGTAAGTTTAAGTTAAAAGCATTCTTGTTGACATTGACGCATCCGCCATTACCTCAACAAAAGAAAGGCGCTAGTGACCACAAGCGCCTTTTCAACTTCGCATATGACTTATATCATTAATTATATTTGACACATCTGCAAGCGAAACAAAATAAAAAAGGCGCTAGTGGTTACTTGTGCCTTTTAAATTAAGTACTTTTGCAAAAGTACCAGGACTCTTGTGGTACTTCCGTCTACGTTTTGCTCTTAGCTTAATTTTTGTTGTATAATAATTCTTAGAAAAGGCACTAGTACGCACAAGCGTCCTTTTTTTCCATAATCTTTTTAAAAAGCTGGGTAAGTGGGGAGGAATTCTATCGATGTTCTTTCAGTTACGCCCGAAACTTTGCCACCGGGAGACCTACGTCTGAGCTGCTCAGCGTGTAGGCAAGTTGCAAGTTATATCGTTTTTTATTCGCGAGAGATTATTTAAGTACCTATAAGATTGTCACTGTTATATTTTTATTTATTTACAGTGCCTACATGAGGGACACTATTTTGCCGTGCACGATAACAGCAGTAACTTTATTCGTAATATTATTCAATTGTTTACTTTATTTGAATAAGAATCAGAGGGGTATTAAGCACGTAACGTTTCGAACGAGCGGTAGGACAACTCAACTGTAATTATTCCGCACAAAAAATGACATTTTACATATACCTGACGAGCGTGCAATGCGTTACATGATCGACCAACTGGTAAACATTTGAATACATTTTTGTTCGTCCAGCCCGAGTCCACTCCTTCTATGAAGAGCTTAGATTCCTCCACTCGTGTTGGTGTTCGGTTTTGGCGTAGGCTTCAAAAGGCCGAAATTATGGTTGCCTGCGAGAGTCCTACAAATGGATATGGACCTCCAAAGTGATGCACCCTATTATGCTTTCCAAGCTTGTTCAGTGCCTAGACGCCATCATAGACTAGTCAAGAAGCCACTTTCGGCGCCGTAAGCGCTTTAAGGGCCGCTTGACTGTCACTGATTATATAGATGGTCTGCCCTCTGGTGGGCCTGTCTATATTATAATTATCCTGTACACAGGCAATTATGGCGTATGTCTCCGCCTGGAAGGCGGTTGCCAAACTACATATGCTTACACTACTACTATAGTCATTCGCATAAATGCCTGCTCCCGTACCGGATCCCATTTTTGATCCGTCCGTGTACCATATACTGTCTTCAATACCAGACCTAGGGGGTTCTAAACCTTCAGCCCATTCAGCCTGGATGGAACTTTTGTTGTGTAGTTACTATATATAATACATAGGTAGCATTTTATCGCATCCCATGTTTGTTATTCTGTCTAAGAAACCGTCAGTCGCCATGTTTGTGTGCTTAGTCTTTGGCTTGCTACAACTCCACAGTCCAAGAGTTCTAAATCTGTAAGTAGAGCGATTTGCGCGCCTCTGACTTAATCATCATGTGAAGTGGCGGTAGGTCCAGTAGGGACTTTTAGCGCCGCTGTAGGGGTGGTACGCCCCTGTTATAGCCATGCATACCGATCTCTGCACCATCATCAGGGCATCTCTGCATGTGCTCATTAAAGTCCTTGCCACCATACCAGACTACCGTACAACAATATGGGTCTCACCATCATGGTGTAGATCCACTTCAGTACCTTTGGGTTCAGTCCCCATGTTTTGCCATACGCTGATCTACACATTACAAATACTTAGTACCAAATAGTTAAATGATGCTGATGACCAAATGTGATTTGTTTCTTAACGCAGTTTTACGGATTTTATTACACGTCATTTTAATATATGTAAATTTGGCAAAGTTACTTCATACGTTATTTTATGTTTTTTAATTTTTAATATGTACTATCGAACCAACTGAATCATGACCCACCATAGAACCTTGTTACAATTAACGAACATACGTACGATCATATGACGTTAATATGTCAGTTAATTGTGACAAGATTCCATGGTGGGTCAGGATTCAATTTTGTCGATGGTACAAGAGTTTTCTAAAAAATAATATTTTTTGAATTGTAGCTGCAAACCGATGTTAAATTAAAACAAAACATGTAGAAGTGACTTTTATGTGAGTAAAGTCAAATCAGTCAGTATCAATTGTATCATTGAAAAGACGCTAGTGGATACATGCGTCCGTCATTTAACGATAAATAGGAGTAATATCTGGTAAATACTTAATTGGGCTTAGTTAAAAGGACGTAAATGGTGACTAGTGCCTTTTTTACTAAGTGTCTCGTATTTTCCAAACATTTTTTTACTAAGATGAAAAGGAAAAACGCGGAAAATAAAATAAATAAGAATAAATTATAGAATTACTAAAAACTAAAATGTGCACAAGGTATTTACCTAACGAAAGCCGTTTACAGAACGTCTCTATCTATTTTCATTTGGAAACAGCAGATTTTTTACCATTTAATTAACTTTATAATTTTTTTCTCAGTTTCGACTTCATGTGACAAGCGCCCTTCTTCGTAACGGGGGCAGTGTACCAGGAACGATTCCCTAATAGACGCTTACCAACCCGCAACACGTTTCAAAAACTTACCGACGCTTACGCGAAACTGGGAATTTGAACATCAATGAAGTAAGTAACCATAAGTACGATTAACAGAAACAGTAACAAAACTAAAAAACTTTTTAAGATTAAAAGAGTGAAAATTCGCGGCATTACGTTTTTTTTAATGAGTTGTGTCAATTACTAGTTGTTGTGCCCACAGGCCTATCGTGATTCAGAAAAAAAGGTTTTCCTGCAAACAGGAATCTGGATAATGAGTTCAGAAATTCATAAAGATTTATCCCACATTCGTCGTTATTAAAGAGCAAATTTGGTTACAAACCCAGATGTATCTCCCTCTCTTTCGCACTTGCAACTTCGAGCGACAGAGAGGGAGATAGCGAACGAAATTCATTTTCGTTTCGCGGTAGCCTTTCAGATGCTACGCGTGCGTTCGTATGATAGTCGTCAATCTGCAAGTCTTGCTTATCTACTACTTGTATTTAGCGAAAGTATGTTTTTTATCGCTTGGCGGTTAAGAGCCTAGTGCGTCCCTTACACAAAATTGGCAAATTAATAAAGTTCATTGAAGGTTTTTTGGCATTATTGCACATAATTAGAAAGAGGACAGACTAAAGAACTTTTTAAAAGAATTTTAAGAACATTGCCATTTTTAGTTTTTTTTTAATTGCTAATCAAAGTTACCCAAGACGAAATTCTTGAATCTTAATTTTTTTTTGAGGGTTAATAAAAAAATAAATAGTCTTTACTTGCCAATATTTTTTAGTTTGATGGAGCCGTACCACATTTCACATTACAATAAAAAAAAATTGGCCCTACCACTTCCTCGTTTTGTTTTATTCAAGTTGAAACGCGTAAACATATAGAAAATTTCAAAATTATTTTAAAAGAATACAAAAAAACTACCAGTTGACAAAAATTTTTATTGGAGGCCGGAAAAGATAGCTAATGACCCAACCTACCTGCCGTTTTAATTTGGCAAACGATGGAGCAAACACCCTGTATAATTCAGGCAAATGAACTTGGGGCAAATAAAATTCGGGGAAACGATGGATAACCCTAACAATTACCTGAAAAAAAAATTGTGCTTCTTTCCAACGTGTCCACATTATCACCTGAAATTGCCCTACTAATATTTGAACCGACAAGACTATCTAGCAACACCTGTATTGACAATATTGCTCACAACCTGCGAGGCGGCGCAGCTCAAGTCATTGACTTTGCCCTCTCGGATCACACAGCACAAATATTAAGATTTCCGGTCAAAAAAACATGTGTTCTGACACTAGTATAAGAAACAGAGAGACTTGTGTCAAGAAAATATTATTAAAACTTAAAAAAAATCTTGGTTTATTTAAAGTAGGTATATACAAGATGATAACTATAACAGTAACTAAATTAAATTAAAGCTAAGTTAAATCTAAAAAAGGCCCTCAAGGCCGAGGATGCTGGCGGCATTTCCTCGCTGAATTGCAATGCTGATGCGTTGCGCGAGAAAGCCGCCAGCTCTTCGGTCACCATCTTGGTTTTGACAAAGTAATATTTGCTTCATAAGTTTGATACTAAATTAGGCAAAAAATGTTAACGAATGTTTAATTTCCATACGGTTAACTAGTCTCCAACATTTTTTTCATTTACCATATTTCTGTGTCTAAAAATAATAATTGGTTACCACGATGTCAAAACATCTAACTTTTTTTTTAATCAGCCACTATATTGCAGTCGTGCCAACTAAATAAGCACATTTTTCGAAATAAAGAGTTTTTATTTACTATCAAATATTTGTAAAACATAAATTATTTACTAAATAAAAAATAAATTATCATGTATTGTGTGTTAATATACATATTTTACCAATTATTGGTATTATTTATAAATATAAACCGATCCGATTCGGATCGGATCCGGATTCAGTTTGGTTCGGATGGCAAGTGCAAGGAAATTAAAAACAAAACAGATCATAAACAAGAGGTGTCAATGTGTCATATTTCTAATTTCCCACCAAAGTTCCAGTTCAAAATTAAAAGACGAAATGTGATAACTATTCGTTATTAATAACATAATAACTTACTTAAGATTTGATTCGTGTTTGTTAAGTGAAGAATAATGTGTACGTTCCTTTTAAAATGGACGAAGAAGAAAATAACTGCACCGCTGAAGAAATTGCGTGAGTAGTAATAGAACTAACGGAAAACTTACTGCCTGAAAAGTCAAATGCTATTAATTTAAAATTAGTCGTAGAAAAAGTATTGTATGCAACGGTGTATAACTTGGTCTTAAAACGTTCGTAGCGTCTTTAATTGCGATGCTCGCCAAGGCTCGCATCGCAACTCACGACACTCGCGTTTTAAGACCCTACTTATACAACAGTTGCATAAAATACTATTTTGAAACCATATTATTATAAACAGACGCATTAAATTGTTTCTAAAACTCTGTTCGCTTAACTACGCTGAACCTACGGCGCCTTAATATTGTACGAATCCATCCACACGGGCCGAAATCACGTGGCGGACGGCAGTCCGTCGATTTCGTACGTTTGGCGGCACCTTTTATGATTTAGCTAGGTACTAGTCTCTGGTTATAACGTTTATTTTACATAGCTCGTATAAGAAAATATTGTACAATTAATATTTGTTTATATGTTATATTGAGCTATGTAACTAAAAATACTCAAAAGACAAAATGTAATTGTGTGATAACTCTACGAAAACAAATAAAATTTATAAATGCAGGTAGCGGCAAGAAATGCTCAGCAACAATGAATTATATTATTTATACAGTTGCTCAAAAAGTGGTACTTTTTGTGGCTGCGTAGCGTACGAGAAGCTCAATTTTTCGAACTAGTGCTTTTTACTTTTTAGTTCCAAACTATACTTTCGCTTACCAGGGGACCGATTTGACTTTCGAGCGCTCGACTATTTCACTCGAAAACTGTCAAAAATTATGAAATGCTATTTTGAAATAGCGATAGAAAATTCAAAAACGAGTGGTATCGACCAGTCGTATTCAATTCTATTGGTAGAAAGTAAAGTGAAATTAAATCAATTGTAATTTTTAATTTCTGTTTTATTTTTTTTACAATTGGTTTTTTCGCAAATGTATCAAAAAACGTCGTTCGATACACGTGCGGAAGTGTCATTTTCACTCGTCCCGAGTCTTGACCCTCGTCTGGCGACTCGGGCCAAGACACCTCGGAACTCGTGCAAAATGACATACTTTCCGCACTAGTATCAAAATGTAGGTACTATTACGTTCTCGCATGCTCAATAATAATGTAAATAAGAATCAATAAAATAACAACATATACTTACTATATAACAGTTTATATGTATTTCTTTTATTTCCTACATCTCACGCGTGATGTCTGTGAAATAAAATTAAAATGCAAAAAGTATCATGGCGTTTAGAATTGGACATTGCCAGTCACAGACGTGATGTTTACGCCGTTATGAGCTTTATGTTTATTAAAGTTAGAGTTCAAATTGCGAGATAATAGAATAGACTTTGGTCATTTTGTTTCTTAGATGCCATATTAGCGACATTACTATGTGGTATTACTGTTTCATTTAATTTCTAACTTCGATAACAGACGATGTGCTCCTGTAGCGTGAAAAACGTTTATAGTATCTAGACACACGGCAGTGTGTCCGCCAAGTTCGAGCAAAAAAAAGCGACACACCGGCCGTGGGTTATATTACACGAACCATTTCGGGCCAATTTCGACCACCCTATAACTCAAAACATATTTTATCTACGCATATGAAATTTCGAGTGTCTGTTGACATCCCTTTAATTGTCTAGAATACAAAATTTCATTATTCTACCTATAGCAGTTCTTGAGATATTGACGTCAGAAAATCGCTGTTTTTACTATACACTCACTGACTCACTGACTCACTCATCAAAAACCTAGACCACTTCCAATGGTCGTACTGACTTAAAATTTGGCATGGAGATAGGTCTTAAGGTCAAAGTAAAGGGAAAAATCTGAAAACGGCCAAGTGTGAGTCAGTTTTAAAAGTAGCGAAGGTGTAACTTTGTTCTACTATGAAGTCATAATGAACTAAATTGGTCTATCTTCCAATGGTCGTACCGACCTGAAATTTGGCTCGAAGGTTTGTCTTTAGGTCGAAATAAAGTAAAAATCTGAAAACGGGCAAGAGTGAGAGTCAGTTTCGAAAACAACGAATGTGTAATTTTGTTCTACTATAAGTAGGTATGGAGTGGAAATGAGATAAGACTTATTTAAATTTAGATACATACCAATTTAAGACAACACATGTTTGTCTTAAAGACAAGAACAATAAAACTGTTCCATTTCCAATAAAGGGATCCAGACAGTGCCACGCAAGCGTAGAAAAAAGAATTAGACGCTTAGTATAAAGGGTATAGTATAATACATACAGTAAAGTACATACCTAAGTGGAATGAGACATTTCCTAAAGCAAAAGTGATAAAAAAATTATAAAGAACCTACACCTAACAAAAATAAATGAAATCCCATCAAAAACATAAATGTGAAAGGCTGCCAAGTTCGATACTATGGGAATGCTTCGCCTATAAAAGAAGTGAGATCTGAATAAGTACCAAGTTCCATAAAAATACCTCAAATCATAAATAGTTATAGGAATGCACACTTGATTTCCAGCAGTTTTTAAGGTACATTTTGAATAAGTATCACGTTACATAGAAATACCTAAAATTATAATAGTCAGAGAAACGCACACCGGTTTTTTTTTAGCAGTTTCCTGATAACATTTATTATTTTCAGTACTTTTTAATGATGTTACTTGGCAAGTTTTTCACACACCACACACCTTTACAATGCAATGAATCGACACCTTTGGACTGCAATGTGTCAAGTATATAATTTTCTATTAAAACTTGCCAAGTTACATCATTAAAAAGTACTGAAAATAATAAATGTTATCAGGAAACTGCTAAAAAAAACCGGTGTGCGTTCCTCTGACTATTATAATTTTAGGTATTTCTATGTAACGTGATACTTATTCAAAATATACCTTAAAAACTGCCGGAAATCAAGTGTGCATTCCTATAACTATTTATGATTTGAGGTATTTTTATGGAACTTGGTACTTATTCAGATCTCACTTCTTTTATAGGCGAAGCATTCCCATAGTCTCGAACTTGGCAGCCTTTCACATTTATGTTTTTGATGGGATAAGTGTATTAACGGAACAAATCCGGATGAGTTATTACAACGTGAGTATTTTTTACTATGACAGTGGTAAACAAGCATACTGGCTGCCTGGTAAGCAGACACCCGTGGCCTATGGATGGTTGCAACTCCATAAGAATCACTATCTGAAAGTCCTAGGCTCGAATCTCGGTAAGGGCAAATATTTGACTGATGAGCACGGTTTTGAGTCTTGGTAGTTTTCTATGTATTTGTATCTATTAAATATATACTCGTCTAGTTAGTAACCATAACACAAGCCTTAATGAGCTTGTATTTATGTATTGTGTTGATACAAGATCACTGCAATGGGCTCACAGCTTTGATAGCTACGTTATTAGCCCAGCGCCCTTAGCAGATTCACTACCAAGAATCGCTACGCTCATAGCCGTCACCTGGTTTTCCCGCTAAGCAGTGGAAAGCGCCTACGGCGTACGCGCCCGTTAGGCAATATGTTAACATGCCACAATGTTTCTATAGTTGTCTCTGTTCTGTAGCGAACTATTACACCACCCTCAGGAAGAGGCGAGGGTAGGGGCATATTGAATGTTTCTGGAACTGACCATTAACAATAAAAAGAACGTGATTCGAAAATTGAACCCCCTGGAAACATGTTGCTTTGTAATTTGCGAGTGTCTTTTGTTTTTTACTGCGTGACGTGGCTGCCTGAAACTGCCATGGCATTGGCACTTTCAATCTTAATTCTTAGCAATAAATGTGAAAACCGGGTGTCAATGTTTAGAATTAAAGTGTAATGTTGGGATGTTTGTTACTTTGTATTGGCAAGTCAACTACATCATTAGCGAAATTTTTGCAGATTTCCAAAAATATGTTGCAACATTCTCGACGAAAACTCACAAATGCAAAACGGTGCCTTTTTGCACTTACGTAAGAGAGTTCCCATTTGATCAGGCTTAAGTTTTCCCTCACATTTCCTACGGACAGTTCACTTAGCGAGAGGAAATGTTTAATGGACCATATTTTATGTGAGGTTTCTAGATGTAGACATTTATAGGTAGGTATGTAAAAATTGCTGTTTTACAGGACTTTAATATTATGCGAGTCTTGCTACAACTTGGGGTTAGCTTTAAAAAATCTCTATACCTTACGACGCATTAAGAGAAGTAAGGCTTCGTTCACACGGCATTGTCCTGCACGTGTTTTTGCAGTATGTATACATATTAACGTATACATAGTGGCACATACAAAATGTTGTTTAACTAATTAATTACTGATTTAATAAATAGGTTAAAATAACAATATGGACATTATCATAATATGAATTACAAAACAATGTTGTTTATACGTTTAAACGAATACCTCCTCACCGGACTTACCAAGCAAACCGAATGAACGTGCAGAAAACGTGCAGGACAATGCCGTGTGAACCCAGCCTTACATCTAAGAAATTATCAGACGACCAAGCAAGACCCCAGAAGATCTAGTACGGAGTGACCTTGATTTGACAGGCAGCCGTGCTTCTGGCACGTATCCACACGGGCCGAAATCACGTGGCGGACAGTCCGCTGATTTCGTACGTGTAGCGCCGAAGTAAAACACTACCTATATGTAAGAGCATATAGGTAGTGGTTTTCTTTGTCAACAAGTTACACATTAGTCCACTTTTGATTCTCAGTGCTCCTACCACCGTACGTCGATACTTATTGATTATTTTAATTTCAGGAATTTATCAACGCCATGGACCACGACTGTACGTGATCAAACAACTCAAAATTGCATTATGCTGTAAGTTTACAACCGTCTACTATGTGTTTGTTTGTAATTAAACTATTACATACCCTCATGCGCTGCCCTCGCGTGGCTGTTTTTGTGTGCGTGCGCTTGTAATTCGCGCTGTGTGTGTGTGTGTGTGTGTGTGTGTGTGTGTGTGTGTGTGTGTGTGTGTGTGTGTGTGTGTGTGTGTGTGTGTGTGTGTGTGTGTGTGTGTGTGTGTGTGTGTGTGTGTGTGTGCGTGCGTGCGTGCGTGCGTGCGTGAGTGCGTGCGTGCGTGCGTGCGTGCGTGCGTGCGTGCGTGCGTGCGTGCGTGCCTGTGTGCGTGTGTGCGTGTGTGCGTGTGTGCGTGTGTGCGTGTGTGCGTGTTTGCGTGTGTGCGTGTGTGCGTGTGTGCGCGTGTGTGTGTGTGTGTGTGTGTGTGTGTGTGTGTGTGTGTGTGTGTGTGTGTGTGTGTGTGTGTGTGTGTGTGTGTGTGTGTGTGTGTGTGTGTGTGTGTGTGTGTGTGTGTGTGTGTGTGTGTGTGTGTGTGTGTGTGTGTGTGTGTGTGTGTGTGTGTGTGTGTGTGTGTGTGTGTGTGTGTGTGTGTGTGTGTGTGTGTGTGTCCTTGTCACTACCAGACCAAGAAAAAACATAGAGAGATCCTTTAAAGAATAGCATACGATAAAGCAATAATGCAAAAAAGAAAGCTCAAAACTCTTCAGCATGTGTCGTAATACTTTCAAGATCGCTTGTTTGGAATTGTTTTTAATTTAAATTGTTTTAAACTCACGATTCTCACATTACTTAACTTATCTATAAAATAATGCATGTGCCTGCAATTTCGTTCATTATAATGTGTGCGTGAGATGTGTTTAAACCTAATATTTGTGATGATTAAAAACCGGCTTTACTAGGTTGTTCGCAATTTTCTGTCTATGTTTATGTTTATATGATTTGTTTCACTAAGCAGCAGGAGAAAAGGGCTAGATTTAATGTTCCTTTACAAATTGGTTAATAGTAGGGGGCTGGATTTCCCAGACTTATTAAGTAAAATTAAAATAACTGCTCCTTCTACGCTACCTCGTTCTGGTTTGTATAAACTGTTTGGCATTCTATTTAGGAAACAAATTTAGGTCGTAATTCTGCCCTTTTGGAATGGCAAAACTATACAATCATAACAGGAGTTGACATATTTAACGATACAATTGAACAGTTTAAAGGGAAAGTGATGAAATATGTCAGCTCACTGGATACCCCAAAGTAGGCAGTCACAGTAGGTACCTATCACATGTCTTAAAAAAATACTTAATAAAATATTTGTGAAAATATTTGTATATAAGTAGTTCATCATTGTGATCGATTATTTAACATCATTCTAGCTATCAAGTATTAGCATTAGTTAATGTAACTGTAATCAGTTTGCTGCATGTTTACTATTGTTCACAGGTACAAGACACTTATACAGTGTGTAAGTCTAATACGGGCGATAAATTAAATCGGACATATGTATGTGTAATCGTGAAGTAAAAGGTTTTTTTAAGTTGCAGGTCATTACGACCGCATAATAATTTCTTTAAATTTCTCAACTGCAATGTACTGTAAACATGGTTGCGGTACCGAAATGTCAAATGTTCATTAGCAACTGTCAACGAGCGTTTAACGTGAGTGTGTTTGCATTACATTGCGGGCTGAATTAATTTGTATGGACAAAATTATTGTTGCAACTTTAAGTAAATGTTATCTAATTACCTTTACTTTGTCCTATACTAACCACCGTTAAGAGATTCGCCCGTATTAGACATACACACTGTATAAGTTGTGGTTACCCTATACTTAGATAAGCATCAGTCATGATTATTATATAGATTTAAGAGCATGTAAGATGTATTATCTGTTGGTAATCCTTAATCAATCAATCAATCTCTACATTTAATCTCTACATATAATATTTGTGAAAGTTCGTTGAGGTTGTCAGTGAGACATAATAAGTAGAGCTTGAAGGAAGTTGTATCTATACAACATACATTAAAAACTTCAATAGCGCGATGCAGAACTTCACCAATTTCCACGCATTTAGAAGGTCATTCTCCAGATTTTTGTCGGCGTCTGAACTCCAACAAACCATATTAGACGTATAAAAAAGTTTGATGGAGTTACGGTGACCCACAGGTCAAATTTGAGAATATTTAGATAAAGTAATCTTTACTTTGCGCACCAGCGCCATCTATCTGTTTGTCTGTTTCTGTCCGGGTATCACGGGAAAACTGTCGAATGGATTAATATGCAACTTTCACTAAAACGTTCAATGGATCTTCGGCCAGGTAATAGGCTATAAAAATTATAAAGATAAGGGTGGAAAGGGGTTAAAAAATGGGGTTGATTTCAGTAAGCATGTTTTTGTATATAAATAGTTTTTTTTTATGCAGAGTAAATACTCACAAGTTTATTTTATTCTATCAAATCTTCTGTCAAATCACAAAATTATGTGTCAAAAGTCCCCAAAAACGTTATTACTTAAAATGCCCTCCAGAAAGAGATCGAACCTGACACGAATTTCTAGAGAGGCCGCCAGAAAACGAATGGCAAGATCTCAGGAGTCCGAAGAAGCTTCCCGGGCTTCTAGATTCCTTGAAAACAGTGAAGACATGGAAGCACGTCTCGGCCACGATCGTGAACGCCATTCGTTGTCGCGAGCTTCCGAAGACTATTACGGAACGTGAAACAAGATTAACAGCGAATTCTCGGGCTTCTGAAACATTTACGAGTACACAACAAGAAGACCGCTGCGCTTCACCTCTCAGAGAAGTCGCACCTCAGTCACCCTATGTATCTTTTTCTAAATCTCTAATTATTATAAATGTTTTAATGGACCAATTCGCGCATGTTTATTTCTCGGTAATCCATACTAATATTATAAATGGGAAAGTGTATGTGTTTGTTTGTTTGTCCGTCTTTCACGGAGCGACGAATTGGCGTGATTTTTAAGTGGAGATAGTTGAAGGGATGGAGAGTGACATAGGATAGTCTTATCCCTGAAATCATCCCCTTTGGGGGTGAAATGGGGGGGGGGGGGGAAGTTTATATGGAGCTGCGATATAAACGAGTTCCACGCGGACGGAGCCGCGGGCAGAAGCTATAATAAATAAGCAGATTCATATTGAAAAATGTACACTTATAGAATACTAGCGTTCGCCTGCAAATTCGTCTGCGTGGATCCAGGATCAAGCTATCTTATATTTTAATCCAGGTTATAAACTATCTTCGTGTAAAATTTATTTCATTCGGTTGATCCGTTTAAGGGTGAGTTGCACCAAACCGTCTGTAATCGTAAGCGGTGTTCGTTAAAATCTGAATGTATGGAACGTTTGACAAATTTCTATGGACTGACAGCTGTCAGCGCCATATTTAACGTTGATCGGTCTGTAATCGTACGTCGGTGCAACCCGCCCTAAGCGTCATTGCGTAACAACCATCTAAATATCCAACCATCCAAAATTTCGCACTTATAATGTTAGTAGGATTATCCTTTACTTTATAATTTATCAATTAAATTTTCACTGTTTTTGGTAAACTTCAGCACAATTCTATCACCGTAGCGAAAATCGAGAATAAACCTCATTCTTTAAACTATTTAATCGTACGGCATACATTATTTTTGGCCTTTAAAGTTTGTCACTCTTTAGTAGGTACCACCCAGGAGACACGTGCAGGGTTGTGGTAGGTAGCTCCTGCGGACGCGAGTAACAGTTGTCCCCCCTTTGTCAAGTGAGTGGGCAACTCGACTGTTAGAAGTTCTTAAGCCGCCCGAAAGCCTCTAATTCGGCTTAACGATTACTGTCATAGACAGCAGCCGGGATCAATTGCTTAGCATGCCTTCCAAAGCACGGAAGCGCTCATTTATATCAACCACTCAAACATCATCAGGCGGTCACCCATCCAAATACTGACCGCTGCCATCTTTGCTTAACTTGCGTTATCGTTTCCGACTCGCAGGCGCCGGCTGTGAGCGGAGCGTTCACTCAGGGCTTACACTTAGAGTCTGTCAGGCGAGTCGTATCCCTCATTCACGCAAAAACGGCTTAACGGATTAAAATTGATTTTGGTATACATATATATATATGTGTGTATATAATAGTGTATAACCTGGATTAACATACGAGTATATAATACTTTTTATTCCGGGAATCATCGTCTAAGGTGGCAAAAGTTTGTAAGGAGCTACGATATAGGTACAACTTAGAAAAATTGAAAAACCCCCGACATTTTCATTTCAAAGTCCAATATCTCAAAAACGGCTGAACAGATTTTCATGAAACATGGCTAAGAACACTCGGGATAAAATTATCTATGACACATAAGAAACCGTATTCAAATCGGTCCATCCGTTAGGGAGCTACGCTACCACAGACACACACACACGTAAACTTATAACACCCCTCTTTTTGCGTCGGGGGTTAAAAAGAGTTCCACGCGGACGAAGTCGCGGGCAGAAGCTAGTAAATAAATAAATATGTATACATATAATATACATATTTTTATACAACGATACGGTGACAAACAAGCGTACGGCCCGCCTGATGGTAAGCGGACACCACAGCCTATTAGACGCATGCAACTCCAAAGGAGTAACATGGGCGTTGCCGACTCTTGATATGTTTGAGGATTCGCCGTGTTGACAGCCGAAGGAAAAAATTCCCTCGCTTTCTCAACACTCGCTCTGAGTGCCAAGCTAAACAAACCTTAAACACTTTCAGGGCATATAACACCTAAAAATTCAGATACGCGCTACGGCGTAGCACATGTAGCGTTGCTTAGCTTTGAATGGGTTTAGAACTCTACGTACGTCTGACAGGCTTACACACGAGAGTTTTTGCACGGTTTGGCAATTTGACAATTTGTCGGATTGCAAATTCGGTGACCCAGTGCCGTCTGGGTACGGGCCGGATACGGAACAAGCACGGGACGGTGTATGTACCTAATGTGAATCATGCTTTAGAGCGAGAGAGGTTATATACTTCGCTCTATCTAATAGGTTATGCCACATATGCAGTCCACCGCGCCCGGACGTTTCGACGCGCTTAATAACAGGTATTTGCTAAAGTAGATAAGTCGCGTATTATTATTGACAAGGCGGAAAAGCATCACGAACTTGGTCTTCACTTGTCATCAGTTTTATATTCTGTCCACATCCATACATACATAATTACTCTATTAGCATACTAATTAACTTTACTTCGTCTCCTTTAGTCCTCAGTTATACTGACTAACTTATGTTCGAAATATTTACCGTTAGCCTTTCGGTGATGGAAAACATCGTGATTTAAAATAAAGTCTAGTTTTCCCTCTGGGTTGCAAGGTCAGATGACGGAAATTCAAATCTTGCCATGGAGCATGCACGCGCTGCCGCGTAAAGGTCACAGCTCACTAGGGCCACCACAGTAGTTAGTACAGTTCCGAGGCGAGGCGGTGCAGGTGGGGTGCCGGGTGGCTCTAATGAGCTGTGACCTTTACTCGTGCTCTTTCGCTGGTAGGCGATCGGGTTTCGACAACTCAGAGGTGTGCCAGAGCCAAGTTTAGCCGAAGTATGAGGATGCCTGGTTACAATTACAACCCTGTGTCTATTGTTTTACAGTGACCATCGGTAACCTGACGACGGGGTATTCCATGGGCTGGCCTGACCCTGTCGCCGCCAAGCTCAAAAGTCCTGAACAGATCTCATTGCCGTATCTACTGACAGATGTGAATGTGGCTTGGATTACCAAGGCTTTAATTATTGGCGCTATTATTGGTGAGATATCATAGGGCCCGGAAATTTGCGTGCGGTTTTGGAAAAGTCTAAGGGAGAGAACACCGACGTTTATCGATACATCGATAAACCGAATTTATTTTATTAGTGTGTTTAAAAATAATAACTTTCCGATGATACATTCTATGATCTTTCAATGGTCAGTGACTGAAAAGTGTACGAAATATAGGAAAGTTTAATCCGGTTGATTGTTTTAAGGATTAAGTTCTAAACGGTGTCTGACACGACACATCCGATACTTCACTTTAAATTCACAACAAAGATCACGTTATACTCTCTATTCAAAATGAAGTGTTGTGTCGCAGACGATTCGAAACACCATCCATGCATCACTCTTTATAGTATATTGACGAAAACCTATAACGAGTAAGTATTTGATTGCAAGAATGCAAGTATTATTTAATTAAATATATACTCATCTCAATGACTCTTTTAGTACACGACCGATTTATCGATATGTCGATAAACATTCGTGTTCTCTCCCTTCGAGTGTTTCAAAACCGCACGCAAAATTCCGGGCCCTAGACAGATCTGGTATATTTTATCTACTGGCGATGGTGTAGAAATACCAACAGAATGTAGGAATTTGTGACATGCTACTTATGCTTGAGACTAGGGCCAGCAATCAACCAACAGCATCGTCGACAACAAACACCTGTTAGCTCATAAGTTGCAAACGTTCATATGCCGTAGGATTAGTCGTACAGGTCGACACACGTAAAAAGAGCTTTGGCGGCCATACATTTAATATGGCACGGAGAGCTCTTTTTCCGTATGTCGTGTCGTACGAGTATGTAACACAAACATAACAAATGCCTATTCGAAGACGTCACCCTTACATGCAAGAGGGACTTAAGAGGGAGCGCTCCGCGAAATCGGAGTTCTTAGATTGAATATTTACCTATGACAAACTAAAGCGAATGCCAGGAAAATGAACATACAGAAACTACATCATATTTGCAATCTATTTGTCTGAAAAAAACCATACAAAACCAAAATTGCCTCGATAGAAAACAATCGCCAAAAGATGTCTTATTTTTACCTAATTTCAATTGTGTGCCGTTCCCGTGCATATAATTTACGTAAAAATTTAGTGTATAATAGCTCTTGATATTGCCTAGTGATTTGACGAGCGGCGTTTTTTTATGTAGTCCCTTTTCAGACTTATTGAGGTATAACGTATTTGGCGTATAGGTCTTTTTTATTTAGCGCGATACTGTTTCTCCCGTCGCGAAACACGCAGTTCGGTATATCTTCTGTTGCCGTTCGCGGGCGGAGTCAATTGCAATCGCTCCGCTGAGACGAGAGGACTACGTTCTGTGCTCTCACGACAGCACGGTGAACATAATTATTTCAATAATATTGTGACCCAGTATATTCGTCCAGTGAATGAATGTACCATTACATTCCAGTAGATATTTTGGTATATTTTGAAATAATATATTAAAAAGTCGACCTTAACATGTAGACCTTAAAGTTCAAAATACAACCATAAGATTACGCAGCGATCGGCCGGCGACCTGCTTCTTAGAATAATTTGTGCAGTACATGCAAAACTACACGAACATTTTTTTCTGTCGAGCGTGTATTTACTTTATGAAAGATTATCACTATCACTACAACATAGTACTCGTATAAGACAAAGTCGCTTCCCGCTGTCTGCCCCTATGAATGCGTAGATCTTTAAAACTACGCAACGGATTTAGATGCGGTTTTTTTTAACAGATAGAGTGATTCAAGAGGAAGGTTTATATGTATAATATAATTTAATATAGTATCCGAGCGAAGCCAGGGCGGATCGCTAGTTGAGTATAAATCCGGTTAATTTCAAAATCGATGTCCTCTCGGTCTCTAAATACGAATTTGGCCGAAAATGCCGCCAAGCTCAAACACGCAAAGTACTCTGCCTTGGAACCGACTTATGATTTCGTTCCGGTTGCTGTGGAGACAGCTGGGCCCTGGGGCAGTGAGGCTCTCGGGCTGTGCAAGGAGTTAGGCAGACGATTAAGGGACAGGGGCCTTGACCCCCGCTCTGGGTCATGGCTCGTCCAACAGGTCTCCATTGCTGTTCAGCGAGGCAATGCCGCTAGCATTTTGGGGACCTTTGGTTCGGGCTTGACGCAGAGCGGGATGTACTCGTAGTATTACTTTTATTTATTTTTACGTATTTTAATTTTATCATTCTTTACACCATTGTATTCCGACTTGATTTGTAATTCATATTATGATAATGTCCATATTGTTATTTTAAACTCAGTGGTCATATAATACTACTTAATTAAAGAGTAATAATACGAATTCGAAGTCGGAAATAATTCAAACAGTGGTCGCATTATTTTCATTTTTGAAATATTTGTTGTAAATTACGATGCGCGTTTTTTTTAAAGAACAACATACGTTTTCAGGCTTTTCGAGAAATGATGTCCATTTTGAATTCCAAGATGGCGGACATTGTTTTTCGAATTTAAACTTTCGTGAGACATGTTGAAATAATTTACTAATACAAGGTTCAACTCACGTATTAAATGTCACTACGGGCGACATGTTTCGAACTCTGCGGGGGTTCATCAGGATGAGTGTTTTCGCGGCGGTTTCGCTTGAATCTTGTCGTGATTCAAGCGACACCTCCGCGAAAGCATTCATCCTGAAAAAGAACTCCCGAAGATTTCGAAACATGTCGCCCGTAGTGACATTATCGACATTGTTTTTCTTTAAAGTCATCACGGGTGTCACTTTTAGGGTTATCGAGGGTGCAGATTCCAACAATTATTGCCTGCGAACTTGGTCATTTTTATATTAAAAAAAGTGAACACAATTAAGCAGTTTTTCTTTAGTACCTACCAGTATGTTCAAAATTGATAACTAAAGGGCCAGAGTGTCTCCATTGTCTCCAAGCAGGAATCCGAGATCAGAATTGAAAAATTTGGCCTCAACACTGTGGCCTGAAAATCTGACTTTCATAGACATGATCGAAGGTTTCATAATATATAACAGTTTTTTTAATGCTACTTATAAATTCACGTATTCAATGACATGACAGGCGACATGTTTCGAACTCTTCGGGAGTTCTTCTTCAGGATGAGTGTTTTCGATGATTGTTTTGAAGTAGAACTCCCGAAGAGTTCGAAACATGTCGCCTGTCGTGACATTTAATACGTGAATTTAACCGTGGTTTTATTAGTAGTATTTTAGAAATGTCTCACAAAAGTTTTAATTCGATTATGGCTTTTATTTGCTTTAGGTTTTTACTAGCCATTGTAATTACATCACATAGGCTCTTAAACTCAGAAATTAGGAATTACTTCAAAATCCCCAAATGTTTTTAACTTAATGATCATGTTACCTGTGGTCGATACACCTAATGGATATTACTATGATGATGCTTTAGCGAATCCTAATAATAGGATTTAAGTAGTGAGCATTACGTAATGCTAATGTGGATATGTCAATAATATCAGGATTACAGATAGCTGACAGCGTAATGACCCTAATAATGGCTAACGTACCGTAACTCTGATTATTAGACCTTGATCAAATCCAACAGGATATACATCGTTTGCACTATTAATAATATTAGTATCGAATACCAATAATTATCATATTGTCATGATATGTGTTTTACAACCCTAAGGCATGAAGAACCTTATTACAAATGCCCCGCAATCTGTCTGTCCGTCCGTCTGCCACAGGGCTATTACGTGATTTAGTAAATAAAAAACCGGCCAAGTGCGAGTGAGACTCGTTCACGAAGGGTTCCGTACCATTCTCTATAAAACAGTAAAAAAAAGTTTATTGTATGGGAGCCCCCCTTAAATATTTATTTTATTTTGTTTTTTAGTATTTGTTGTTATAGCGGCAACAGAAATACATCATCTGTGAAAATTTCAACTATGTAGCTATCACGGTTCTTGAGTTACAGCCTGGTGACACACAGACAGACGGACAGAGAAGTCTTAGTAATAGGGTCCCGTTTTTACCTTTTGGGTACGGAACCCTAAAAAACGGAAGGTCATATTTCAGTTATAGCTCTCGAAACTCTGACTTAATAGCGAAAATAATATCTTCAAATATAGGTACAGATTTGGTCTTGCTTCCCACTTTTTATAATAGGGATGATGACTAAATTTTTTTATGATGTCTTTTGAACCAGTTTTTGGACAGGAACAAATGTTTATATTGGAGGAACTACAATTAAAGAACATAAATACCCAAAAATTTGAGACAAAGATTGACCTCGCTGGCGGCAGCGCAAAACGCTTAATACTGAAAGACAGACAGGCGTGACGTCACAGCCGACATTTGTTAATACAAAGTACCTACATGTATCGTCGTATGGAAAATCAGGTTCTTAAATTGTTGTTTCATTCGCGGAATACTGCGTTTAAGTACATAATTGTTGTACAATTTTGTTTCTATAAAAGCCTAAGGATTCTATTGGTGCCTTTAAAATTACTCTTGTAGAATAAAAATAAATTTTTTTTTCTAAACTTTCAAGGTTTATATCTTTTTACGATTTTAATTATGTTTTATTATTTATACTTTATTACGGTAATTTGATGGTTTACTATACATTAAGCATCACTACGTTATCAATTTGAACATGAGTCATCATGCCTATTATTCATAGGTATTCATCATGTTTCATCTGACTGTCGGGGCATATACTATGCGAGAAGGAGCGGGGCAGCAATAGACGCATCAGCGCGGCAGGTGCGGGGCGCGCGGGTGATTTCTGATTTTTCCCTGGCGGTACGCCCCCTCTTAACTAAGTTTTATACCTATACATTTCTAATGTGAGCAAGATACATACGCATTCCTTCTATAGCCTGAGAGAGATAATCTGTATCCAGTTATACAGTGAGATATTGCACTGACGAGTTTTGAATGCTAATTTATCCCATTACAGGCTCAATTATCTCTGGTTACGCAGCTAACAGAATAGGCCGCAAGCATACCCTACTCCTTGCGTCTTCCTTAAACCTGATTGGATACACAGTCATAGTTACATCTGAGAACATTACCAGGCTTCTGGTGGGGCGGGTCACCGCTGGGATCGCCGCTGGATCCATCACTGTGGTCAATGTGGTGTACCTTGGATATCTTCCAGCAATATCTTGCGTAAGTGTCAAACAGGCAAAGAGCGCCGGCGCATTGCAACCACTAGTGACGGACACTAAACGCGACCGAAGCCGTACATTAAGCCAGCGCGAGCCACTCCCGCTCGGACGCGGCCACAAAACGCTCGCTGTGAGCCGACGCTATACAAAATGTATAAAAGAACTTAAAGAACTGGTCCACAGTTTCTGGCGGCCACTTGTGGCCACCACTAGTGGCTCAGTGTGCGGCGGCTTTTATTTAATCCTTTCCGCGGTGACGGACAATAGAAAATTTGACAGCAGCGGACAAGTTTACTATTGTCCGCCGCGGCCAGGCCGCGCCAGTCTGTGAGAGGCCTTACAGTTCAATCACACCTGGCCACAGAATTAGCCGTTGTTCCCGACTTCTTTCAACACATATTAATCCCTGTTAAAATCCTAAATTCTATCTACGAATTTTAATTTATTCATAGGTCACACTCCGCGAGAAGAGAACAATGAATTTCCTTGCTCAGTGGCCATGAACAATGAAACGCCGGAGAAAAATGAAAAGCGGAACGTACATTATTCAATATTAATTCAACGTAACCTCAGATTCATCCTCAGATTATAAATATTTTTACGTCACACCTGGCCATAATGCAAGTTTTACTGCACGCTGCGCGTACGGGAAAACTCGCCTTGTGGCCAGGTGAAGACGTAAAACTTTGTACTCAACACGGGCGGTAATTCTTAAAGCCCCAGTGCGCATATTTATGGCCCTCACCTTCGGTTCGGGTCACAAACACCTGCGATCTGGGGCAGTCACGAATTCACCGCCCTAGTTACGTAATGTACTATTATGCGTTAGGTTAATGTTCTAGTGTTCGACACTCTAATAGTTTGCACTTTTTTTAATATGAAAGAGAAATGGCAGCCTCGAGGGCCTTTTCCAGAGTCAGTAAACGTATGAATTAACTATGAAATAACGGAAGAAAGAAAGAAAGAAATAAAATAAATCAGTGACGTTTTAAAACTTACTTATACATAGGAGAAGTAACAGTTGTGAGAATTTTAACTCATCATTGAAATGGCCTCCAGTCAGCTTTGTTATAAATAACAGATCCAACCAAATTCAATAATCGTGACCCTCGCCAAGTTGGCAACCAACCCATCGTTTGCGCTTTGCTCTTTGAGCACTTTTCTCGTGACAAGCAATGTCAGTTACTGAAATAAGGGTGTCCAAAATTAAGACTTTTCCTTAACGCATTAAGGGACAATCACGAAACTTATACGTCAAAACGCTTCGGGGGCTTGTAGAGAAGCGTGGCGGTACACGGGTTGAGGTAGTTTATATCACTCTAGTTAGTCACGTCAATTTTTGTAACACAACATAATCATATAGCTATTCCCGCGCGCCGCGCAAGCGACGACTCAGTTAACAGTGTACTAGAAGTCCGCTCAGGCAGCTCAGGCCCTATGTAACCAAATCGACAACTGTCGCCTGACAAGGACAATTCTTTAATTTTTGTTTTTTTTTTAATTCAATTACATGCCTGCGTCGACAGGTTAAGTTGGTTGCTGGACAGCTTATTGACGCAGCAATGTATGTACTTGGAAATAGGGGAAATGTGGTAAAATAGGGCCCTGGTCGTAGCCTCGTAGGTGCTTTCCTATACATACGATTATTCCCATGTTATCGGCGTACGACGAGCGTAGCGTTTTGAAATTGTTTTCAGCGAATTTTTTGAAATTAATGAAACATAAAATCATGTCCATTTAAAAAGTCTTATAATCTTTCCAGCTCCCCAAACATCCGAGGCGCCCTCACCACATTGACTGGCATCATGCACATGTCAGGGAACTTGCATATTCCCTGCGTCCTTACGTGACGTATGCAGCAGCCTGCTATGTGGGCCTCGCTATAAGCTGTGGACATATGCTGGCACTGTGCTACGTGCCGGAATCTCCTGTCCATCAAGTTATGAATGGTATGCTGACACTCCTCCTTTAGGTGTTACATGAGGGGCCTGTTTGAATTATTCGTTGAACAGAGCAACGGTGAATGCCAGGTTTGAATTCGAATCTAGCTAAGAGCAGTGAATTGTAGTGGGGTTTTCTAAAACAATCAAAATCAAAATATTTATTCAGCAAATATACCAAGAGGTCACTTTTACAAGTAATAAATGTCTATTTATAGACTCTAAATAGTATGAGTCCATCTATCATGAATAATAGAATGTCATGTCAAAAACAATAAGAGAAGAAAATAAAAAATAAATTCTAAGAGGATGTGGTCTCCAAGTCTATAAATTAATATAAATATAATTAAATCTCATAGGTATCCACAGGGATATATAAAGTCTCTGAATGACAAAAACTAAGCAATAAAATAAAAAAAATCAAGTGAAGACAGAGTGAAATCTATCATACCAATAAGTAGCAAAATATAAGGAATTAATTCATTTATTGCTTTCACGCCACTCTCACACAAAAGGGGGAAACCTGGGTCGAGTGAAATATATACTTAGGTACAGTCGATGTCAATAACTATTTACCCTTTTGCTTTGTAATATGGTGCATGGTAAAGTGAAAGATGATGATGGTGATAATAATGATCAATTATTAGACGTAAATGTAATGAGTTAGTGACCTAGAACAAATATTCTCAAAGATAATAATTTTGACCAAACTCGCCAATTTGAGACGAAATAGATTCTTCACAGTGAGCGATAAAATGGAAAACATTATTGTTTAACACGTACAGATATATTTACTGCGTTTACAGTCTATTATTATTACTATTATTATACCTTTACGGTCTAGGAAGAACTGAAGACATCGACGAAGAACTAAGACTCATAAATGAACACGCCAATGAGACGCTACTACTGCAAACAACAGACAATCGACTAGGAAAATCACTAAAACAATGGAGATTTATTGAGAAGAAGAACATAAAAGCATTTCTTATAACAACTGTTCTTTTCTGTGTCCAAGTTGGAGGGGGTAAAATAGCAGTGATAGCATTTGCAACAATGATTTTTAAGAGTGCGGAGTCTTCTCTGGATCCTAACTCGTCGTGCCAGAAACGGTGGGAAAATCTTTGGCCTAGATTGGGCGTTTGCTTGATAACGAATGAGTCGACACTAGCCCGAGTCATTTGTGCACGTCTAGTGTTAATTCTGACATCTTTATTTACGACATTACTTGCAAGATTTTTGCCGACGTTAGCGAAGTAACTATTTACCATATTTACTGCCATTTCCGGATTGGTGGATGTAACTTTAATATGAATTTTATCATGTAGATGTTTCTATATTCATTACATTTTCTTCCTGCGGTCATTAACTTTAACTTTGTCGGAGGTGTGTTGACTTGTAGAGTGTCCTTGCTCATTGACAGTCATAGGCTATGTCTAGCCAGTCACATGAGAGCGCATGAGAGACCCTCTAACTTGATAGTTTTTTTGCTAGTTGCCGTGGTCCTAGTTTTCTAGGATGAGATAAGAATAGAATAAGAATAATAATTTAGATTATTGATAATGGAAAACTGCTACCGCCAGTGTCTACCGGCTAGCTTAAGGTAATGGCTTCAAAATAAGCAACATAACTGGTCTTGTACCACGGATTACAATAATTTATTAATTCTATCTTAATAACAGAACTTGCGATAATTATCTAGCTAGCATAGCTTCTATCTCAGTGAGACTCTTTCCTTTAGTCTCAGGTACAAACTTCAGAGTAAACAAACACCCAACGGCATTAAGGCAGGCAAACACGGCGAACATGATGTGGGTCCCGATGAGCATAATGATGTAACCGAAGCCGAGACTAGAGAAGAAGGCGGCCAGCCAGCCGAAACTCAAGGCGATGGAGGAGCCAGTGCTACGGACATTGGGACTGAACATCTCGCCAACCAAAACGTTGGGGATTATTCCCAAGCCTGAAAATTTAAACAAATGTGGCATTTTATTGTTTATTTGAAAGATGATGTAAATTTGAAAGAATTTAGGTAGTTAATCGTGGACATTCAGGAAGACACCTTCGCTAAGATGTACTTAAAGAAAGATGTACTTAGTGTGACAATCCGAAACGTGATATTAGATTTAATCTTTAATCGGAGCACACTGAGGTAGCAAAATGAAAAGAAAGTATCTTAAAAATATTCTAAATTAGAACAAGGCAACTTTTGGCAATTTTTAGAGTTAATATTACACTTACCAGCATTGTAGCAGATTAAAAACGCAATTAATGTAGCCAATGGTAACCATCTGATTGAACATATGAACGGATTTTTTATTGCTTCTAAGTAGAAATGAGCTCCCAGTAATGCCTTAAAAATAAAAGGAACAAGTTTAATTATTAAATCAACACGTTCAAAAGCATGATGATGATATTGACAGAATAATCTTCTCTACTAAATCGATGTGACATATTTATAGATTAAATAAATAGAGATACGGAAGACATATTTCTCTATCTGTATATTTATATATTCTACTAGCTTCTGCCCGCGACTCCAACCACGTGGAACTCGTTTATATTGTAGATCCATACAAACTTTCACCCCCCCCCCATTTCAGCCCGTTGAACACTATCACTATGTCCTTCCCCGGGACTCAAACTATATCTTTATACCAAATTTCACCTATATCGCGGTTCATGCAAACTTTGCACCCCGATTTAACCCGCTTAGGGGTGGGTTTTACCAAAACCCGTAAAATTATTTTTCTTGTATTGTAATAAGGAGTTCATACACAAAAATTCCAGTCTCTCTACATACCTTCATCTTTTTACCCCCTTGTAAGGGAAATTTTCAAAAAATCACTTCGTAGTGGGTACTTACGTTATACACCTATTATGAAAAAATCAGTCTTCTAGGTTCAACGGTTTGGGCTGGGCGTTGATTTAAGTCAGTCAGTCAGGACTTTTACATCTACATTGTATACAATACAATGAGTTTTTCAGAACTTATGTACTCGTACGGATTATTTTCCGTTAGCCTTTCGGTGAAGGAAAACATCGTGAGGAAACCTGTCTAATCCCAATCAGGTCTAGTTTTCCTTCTGGGTTGCAAGGTCAGATGGCATGCTTTCGTAAAACTAGTGCCTATGCGAAATCTTGGGATTTGGTATGAAAGCGGACCCCGAGCTCCTTTAGAGGCACAACCGGGAATAACGCTAGGAGGATGATGATAATGGTAAAAAAGAAATCTTTTCAAGTTTTTGTTAGCAAAAAAGTCAGTTTTGATGACTTAAAAAAAGATTAAAAGCATTTAAACTTACCGTTAACAAAGTACACGTAGCTGTAGAAAATATCAACAGTGATCTTCTTCCAAATCTTCCTACTAAAACTGGAGCCAAAAGAATACCAAAAACTTGTGTAACACCCAGTAATACAGTAGCAAGATCTGCATTCACTGATGATGCGGCTTTACGAAAAATAGTGGTTGCAAACGACATGATACAAATTATTCCTGATCCTTCTTGTATTATTAATAAAGTAGCGGTTATCAGTAAAGCCTTTCTATTCCGTCTTCTTCTAAATATGTCTAGCCATGTCCATTGTGGTAGTATGGTTTTAGAATTAAGTTGTGTATACTGTGTTTTCCTTTGATTTACATTTTCAATCATTGTTTTTAGTTCTTTGTCGATATCCTTATTTCTTCCCAAGTAGTCTAAAGTATTTCTTGCTGCCTCATCATTACCTAAAACATAGTCGTTATTGTCATGAATTTATTTTATTCGACCATTATCAACATTTTCATTGAGAACATCGGGTGTCTAATAGATCCATTCCACAGAAGGTAAATCTCTGAAATTACTAATTACATTTATACGCAAAAAACGGAATATTGGATGAAACTATTATCTAAAAAGATCATTAATCATAACTATTGTAGTTAATATAGTGCTTACGTGTTATTATTAAAAATTCATGAAAATTACCTTTAATGACATGATATACGTGACTCCACTATAAAGAATAATGACGTAACATGCAGTGCTCCTAATATAATCAGGATATATTCTACCATAGAGAACGAGACATATGGACCCGCTGAGAATACAAGAAGACCACCCAGGGTATGAAATACTCCTGTTGATGTCAATATGATTCCTCTTAAATCTGAAGATCTGGAAAAAGAGCATAATGTTAATAGGTCACCTGGGAAGCAGGAAGCTATAAATTATATTGTTACAAATCTAAATTGTCAACTCTGAGGCGTTTGGCGACGCCAGACGTCTGAGCGCGGGTTCGTGATTTCAGCCCTTGTGGATAGGCGCCGCAAGCACGGCGCGGCGTCCTGCAATCCCTCTATCTTATAATTTCGGATTGCTTATGCCATTGCCTATTTGACCTGTGTTGCCTGTTTATACTTGTGCAATTCCAACTTGGAGCAGCTTCGTGAAACAGGGCACTGGCATTCATAAAGCTTTTGTAGCTCTCCTAGTCGTGTTCCGTCTACGGTTACTGCTTCAACTCTGCTGTTAGTTACGTTCATTTGTTCACGACAACCCTTGCGCATGAATCCTTTATAACGGACATGAAGAATTCGTCCCTATCGCACTCGAGTTGTTAGTAAGGAACGGAATACTTTATGTCCGCCATGATCATGTTAACTAAGCTGTTGAGTCAATGGCTCGAGGCAGCGGGATTACCCCCCTTACCGGAACTGGTAAATTGAAACGCCTCCAGAATAAAACAGATTTGTTTAATCTTTTGGAACACATATCATTGATGTCAAGCCTACATCTAAGACTCAGAGTCTGGCCAGCAAGTCGTGACAGTAGCATTTATAACCGAATTCAAAAAAAGGAGGAGGTTCTCAAATCAGCTGTATTTTTTTTCAATGTTTGTTACCTCAGAACTTCGTCACTGATGAGCCGATTCGAAAATATTTTTTTTGTTCGTATGTATATACTTCCAGATGGGTCTAATTTTTTTCAAAATTCAGTTAGATGATCAGTCAGATGGCACGCGTGTAGTAATTTTGGTATTTTCTATTAAAACTCGTGTATTTACATCCGGAATTATAAATTTGGTGGCGAGGAATTGATGATGAAGACCACAGATGACTTATCGAATTCCTCAATTAGGTATGTACTTAAAAGTGCAAAAGTACGTCACAGGTTCTGATAAGATTCCGTTGAAATAGGAACTAATGAAGTGCCATTGGTGATGATCTTGGGGAATCGATAGAAGTCCTCAAATATTTCGGCCCACAAACAGCGATTCGGTTTTTTTCTATAGTCATCAACGCATTTGGTATCGGAAATCAGTTCATGTGGTAAATTGTAAAAAAAAATAGGAAATGTTCTCGTGGCTTGGTGGAGTACTAAATTTAAGTCGGTTAAAACTTTGTTTTTAAAGTAAATTATTTAATATCCATACTAATAAGAGTATATTAAAAGCGTAAGTGTGTCTGTCTATTACATCTTCATGCTTGTACCGCTGAACCGATTGAGATATTTGGTATGCAGATAGTTTGAATCTAAGGAAAGGAAATAGGATAGATTTAACCCCCAAAATCATCCCCTTCGGGGACGAAATGGGGAGTGAATGTTTGTATGGAGCTACGATATAACGAGTTCAACGAGGACAGAAGCAAGTAACGCAAATGCAATATGGCAACAATTTCACATATGAAATCGTCGATAATAAACACCTGTTACACCAGCAATACCACCCTACTTTAAGGATTACCAGCAAGCGTTTATTTTTTTCAAATATGCCGCTTTTTCTAGAAAGACGACTAGCTGGTCAGACTCTTCTCTGTACTGTCTTCTCTGTTTGTGAACTTACGCAATCTCTCCAATATAAACCAAATTCCCGCTAGCTATACCACCTGCTCCAAACCCGTTGGCTACCCTCCCCACGATTAAAGTCGTGAAGGTACTCGCCGACGCTCTTATGATATGGCTCGTTAGGCACAATGCCCCAAAAAGTATGAGTGTAGGTTTTCTTCCAACAGCATTTGATAGAAATGCACCGGATTGAGATCCTAAAAAATATAACATAATATAAGGTTTTTACCCAACTGCCGAAAGAGAGGAGGGTTATGTTTTTATTGACTTGATTAGGATATCTGTAGCCACTTAGAAATCTCTCTTCTCCTGACTTTGCAGTCTGGCGAAATTACAAATATAAAGCTTGCTTTGCTTTGCTGGCCTTAAATCTGAATCTGCACGTTTATTTTAATTTAATATCATCATATCTACATAAACAGGTTATTTTTTTAACAGTCTTAGAGCCGAAGCCCAGTTAATGTATACATTAGATAGAACTTATAAAAGGTTTTTCTTTGTTTTCGTTTTATGCATTAATATATTTTTTTTTGTATTAATTTGAATCATCCAGCCGAGTGACGGCAGTGACCGCTAGCCGCCATCTTTTTTTCTAACCGGGTTAATAAACTTCGATCCGCGCGCCATACAGGATTTTTCAAACTTATTTACCTTTTATTACTAAAAGCTGAACTAAAGCATTTTTTTCCACTAATGATTAATAAATACGCAACAGAACCGGGAGCCTTTATGCTCTTATTCTTAGGTAATATCCAGAAAATTGAATTTCGAATTTATTTCCCGTGTTACCTGCGTTGTTTTTGAGAAACGTGACGCCGCAGATCGCGTTTTTTGTAAGGCGCTATCTCACTCGTTTCTTTGTGTTTAATCCCGTTCTGGTTTTTTTATTTTATATAATGGATTCAGAAGTTAAAAAGAAACGATTTCAAAAGAACTCCATTTTACTCGAGATACATTTAAAAAGTTTTACTGTAATCCGATTCGCAGAAACAAAAACAGCACACGCGTAAGTGGAAACATTACAATTTTATTATTTGCGTTTATACAGTGTGTATATTTAATATTACCTCAAATTGTAACCAGAGGTTGGTGTGCTAAGGCTAAGAACCGATATTGCATTTTTTTTTCTTAAACACTTATCTTTTTTTCCATATAAAATAATTCAGCACGCAATATATTACTAGTTTCTCTTACAGACCCGATTCTTCCATGTGTCATCGTGTCACAGTGTACGCAATAGGTACATTGCAGCTCGATATATTTTCAAAAATTAATTACGCTTTGGTAGTCAAGACTAACTTCAATTTTTCTTGCAATATCGGTTCATAGCCCTAACACGTACCTCTGGTTACAATTTGAGGTAGGTAATATTAAATATACACACTGTATATATTTAGTTTTTTGTTCGTCTTTCGTTCGTCTTTTGTTCGTCCTTTGTTCGTCTTTCCTTCGTCTTTTGTTCGTCCTTTGTTCGGCTTTTGTTCGTCTTTCGTTCGTCTTTTGTTCGGATGTCATTGTTAATCACAGATGTGTAAACTAATATTTAGCGATGTATAAGTAAAATTACTTAAGTAAACGTACAATTGACGTCAAACAATGTTTACACATTTGGGCCACTGGGAGGGATCTATACATTCGACATATCATTATTTGAGTAGACCAAATTCAAAAAGTAACTCTTAAATTAAATATAAAATAAGTTTTGTATAAAGTCGCTCACTTTAAATAATCTCAAACATTATCAGGACAGGACGGGGATCTTTGAGTTATCGTAGTCGATCATACGGGGATATTCAAATCAATTCAATTCAATTCAATTGTTTATTAATAAAATATAAAATTTTACATGTCAATTGCTTATACAATATTAGGTACTTAACTTATGTGTTCTCTAGTTACATTAAGGTTACGTTAGAGATTTGGGAGGCAAGGCTGAGTTAGCGAACCAGTTACGTTTTGGTGTTGTACCAATTTACGAGTAGGTACTACAGGTAGGTATGTGTACATATTAGCTGTCGAAAAAGGCATCGACTGAGTAGTAGGCATTCGATAACAATTTCGTTTTAAGTTTTTTGTTGAATAATCCATCACTAGTAGCTTGTTTTATTTCTATCGGGATCTTGTTATATACTTTAGGTCCTACCGTGTGCATACACTTCTTAGATTTGGCAAGTCGTGACTTTGGTGGATAAAGCTCATCGGACCTTCTGCAATTTGCACCTCGTGTGCTACTACGAGTCGGAAACTGTTTTAAATTACGTCTTACGTATTTTGCCACTTCAAAAATGTATAAACACGGTAAGGTAAGAATTCCGGTTTTCTTGAACAGTTCCTGCGATGGGTGGTCCCATGGGACCCCTGATATGGAGCGGATCGCACGTTTTTGAAGTATCAGGGTGATGTACAACGTGCTCCTGAGGAACCCGCCTAACTTTACCAGCGTATTCCTGAGGTCATAATGAATAAAAAATGCTATATGAACCCAGGTCGAAATATGAATTTAATCTTTTTTTCAGTTTTCATGCATAATAATTAAATTATTTTTTCTTCACCAGTAAAACAATGCCCTAGGATGAGCTGTCAACGTTAATTATTGTTATCTCTTTCCATTAGATAAAGCAAAGCAGGATTTAAATGAGCGCAATCGGATATCTTTATGATTTAGGGCTTGCCACACACTAGGCGTTTCGCCGCGTTCACGTTTTTGAACAACCTCTTTCGATTCAATTCGTAGTTGTTGCTACTGATTAAATGCTAATTACTATGAAGTGTAAATCAAAAAAATCGGATAGTGCTGTTCCTTTCGCACTTCTTATTCGCCATATTGGGGTAAGAAGGAAGACAGAATTCATCAAAAGATAAAACATACAAATAAAGACGCATGTTTGCAATCAAATTGCTATCAAACTCCATGGATTGAGATATGATTCACACTGGCCACTTAAGAATTTCCTTCAAGTGTGTTTTATAAGTACTTTATGACTTAAGGTGGACTTAAGTTATAAGTAGGTATCTGTGGTAGGTATGAACGATAAATGAGTGGCATTGTTGGCATAAATTTTAATGTTGCAACGAATTAACTCAGTTTTATACAATAATTGTTCATAAAAATTGAAGAAATTGAGGAGTCTCAAACGGCGAACCTAGCAGCTTATAAAAATTGTTTCCGAGTGCTCCATGGTGCAAAGTATTACAAAGATGCTGTAACAATATGAGAGTGCTATTGAAAATTCCAGTTCAGCGGTTTGGATTTCAAAGCAAGTCCCGGCTTTGCATGTAGCTGATACAGTGATTTGGCATTCCTGAGAGTATTCATGTTGTGTCAAGTAGTTAATGAACAATTTTATTGATGTTTATGTTTTACTTACACTTACTGTCATAAAGCCAAATAGCATAATGATTGTGTAATAACAAAGTTAACTTAGCCTAATGGTTCGTAAATACACTATATGTCCATCCACGATAAAAACTTAAATAGTATTTTTCACAATCGTGGTTATAATAGAGAGCTTTTTAGTCGAGTACCGTGTTTAGGCCACGAAGCTTGCTGAGTGGCCTAAGTAAGGTACGATATTAAAAAGCTTGATTATGACACTATTGTGAACAATACTTTTTATACGAGTTCATTAAAATTAATAATTTAAGTCATAAGTATATAAGAAAACTAATTATGGTAAGTACTATATTGTCTAGTTCTACTATTGTAAATGCTTTTTGACTTTTCCGGTAGCAAGGTAAGTGTGGCTTCCTCTTCCATATTAGTTATTTCTTGAGGAGTTTAAGACGTTTCGTCACTGTCACTACTTACTCATTTTCTTAGTTTTTATTTTAACTGTTTAAGTTTAGCTTTGAAAAGAAAAGTTATCACACCACCGGCGTCTGTAATGTTGCAGTGATTGTCTAAATACCAGCCAATCACAAAGCGTAGTTTTCTTTTTTTTTATGCCCTGGATACAGCAGCAAGTTTAAGTAGATTTTTAACAGATGACGTGACGCCGCTACGTTCCGAAACGCCATAGATTGGCAATTTTGTATCGGATCGAGTCTCCTTAAACAAGGACACATATTATTGAAATACGAAGTTCTATTTTCAATTTTTTTTCGGTTGTCTAGAGCGTATCGAAACAGTTATTTCGGTTGTTTCGGAAGTAACAGACTATTCAACGATGAAAAGAGTGACGTTGCAGTATTCTCTATGAAATCTTAATACACAGATTTCAATCGACGAGCACAAATACCATCATTATTTCACCGTCTAAAGCAATTTCATCTAGTGAGAAGATTCATCAAGTAAACGAATAATTTGGTCTTTGTAGTGGGGCGGAGTGCTCGAACAAATTGTCGTAAATGTGGACACGCTGGACAAAAGCACCAATTTTGTTTGTGATTCTACGGTAGGTATTAAGGACTCGAGATATCAATGATATACGTAAAATTCAAAATGGCCGCCATAAAATTAAAAATAGACGACGAAGGTGTTGTTTCCTATCAAAATCTTAAAGCTATTGACCTAGCAGATACCTGAAAAAAATGGTGCTTTTGTCCAGCGTGTCCACATTGTCATCTGAAACTGCCCTAATATTACCCTTTCACGACTGGAGACCGTAGACCACTTATTACCTGTTATAACTCCAAGATGGAAGATGGCCGCAAGCCATGAAGCTTGCTCTCCCGTCAAGGGCTTGCCCAAAGGAGTCTGCTGGGGATCATCCAGCTTTGGAAGGACTGGCGCTGACCAAGACACGCAATAGCCGATGATGATGTGTCCAATATTCACTGGAAAATACATTGAAGTACTTAGTTGATACTCTGTGATCGATGAGTTTGGAGAGGACCGTTTGAGAAAACACTTTCGCAACCGGACTAAAAATGGAAAAATTGACCAGAAACCGACAGAATACGCTAGGCATGTAAGTTCATACTACTGCCCGCCTAGCGGGCTCAGCCGGCATCTGAGCAAACATGGCACTCGTACCCGCTAGGTGGGTTCTTGGTTGCGAACGTGTTAAGCAACGGTCAGTTTCATCTTATAGCACGACGGCGGCGAACAAGGATACAGCCTGCCTTATGGTAAGCAGTCTTCGTTGCCAGAAGAAACAGCTAGAGAAAAGCGAGTCCCACACTATCAACAAAGATAAAAATGTCGTGACCATACTCATAACCAGAGGGGTAATCACGTGAAGTTGCGAACGCCCGTTAGGACTGTCCAACTGTCAGATTTCTGATTTCCATATAAAAATTGACATTAAGATCTACCTAACGTTCGTACAATGCGTTACGTGATCGACATGCACGATCACAACAACACATATCCACAAAGCAAGTTGAGGTGTTATTATGGCTGCGGTTTTCTGTAAGGTGGTACTTCACCAGTGGGGCCGGCCAACCCTGCACGTGCCCCCTGGGTGGTGCGAAAATCGCTCCTATAAAAATATCACATGGATATTCGCCATATATTATTAAATCAATATGAGAGAGACGACTTTCCGCTGCCCCTTACCTCTCTTTAAAAAATCGTGACTGTGCATAAACGTTTTTCTGACTAGTTGTGTACAGTCAGCAACAGAAGTAAGTTAACAATTTTTCACTAAAAACTGTTAACTTAGCAGAAGTGTCATGAGAAGAGCGTTGTTAAGATTTTGTCAGAATTAATAGACAGGGAAAGACGGCTATGATGTATAAAAGTTCGTAGGTACGTAATCCTCTAGGTCGCTAGACTTTCTCGAATGGGTTTATTTAAAAAGTATACCTATACTTACAGCTCATAGCTATCACGACTTGTCTTCTCACGTCTTTTCGGCCATAATATGAGTCGTATTCTGTCATCGATTCTCGTGAAAATTGGTGAGCAGGTTCTATAATTACATAAATAAAATAAAATAATGAAATAGAAAAGTATTTATGCTACCACAATTCCGTTTGACAATATTTTATCTGCATGCTGCATGCTTAATCATGTTGTTTCATTTGTCTTCTTCCAGTTTAAAATGAACATATATAACTTACATTCAGTAATTGAACTAAAAAAAACAATATTCGCGGTTTTCCACGTTAATCCTCTAGCCTGATCCCCCAGGGGAAAAAAACGATTAGGTTGTTAGGTGAACTGCGACCCTACAGCGCGCGAGCCGAGCGAGCGAAGCGAGCGTGACGCGGTTGCGTCCGGCGAAGCGCCATGACCGAACACAATCATTTTTTCCTAGTTGAATATAAAATAACTAACGTTAATTTCCCTGGGTGATCGAGGTCACGTGATTAACGTGGATAAAGTGGAATCGCGAGGTTTAAAGCTGACAGAGCCACTCGTAATACCTATAAGTATGGATTTTAAATAAAATGGTAATAATCACTTTCACACGACAACAATTCAGTTTCCACAAGCGCCTTATCACTACGCGACATCCCGACTGAATGAGTCTGAAAAACGTCCTTATTAAAATCATTAACCTTGCAAAAACAGATGTTTTGTTTTTGTTTATCAACTTTCAAACACCACATATACCTACTTAAACGTGCATAAACTCACATCTGCCTAGCTAGGCAGAAACAATGGATACCTATTTAAATAAAAAAAATAACGAAAAACAGAAATATGTCATTAAAGTGATTACCTTGAAAGAGCCGAAAAAAACTTGGCGCGAAAAAATTCTTCATTATAAATAAATAATTACAATTACAACAGACTAACCCAACAATTAAACGGACAAAGATAAATGAATAACTAACATTAAATAAATTAAATTAAAACTAAGTTAAATCTAAGAAAGACCCTCGAGGCATTGTACCGAGGATGCTGGGGGCATTTTCCTCGCTGAACGTTTATCATGGGACGGCCGCGACATAGTCTCGATTTTTCTCACACTATACCTCTTGTTCTAAGTGTTCTATAAAGAGAGAGACGGATAGTGTGAGAAAAATCAAGACAACTTGTACGCCGTCGCGTGATAGCATTTGCCTATAAAGGCGCCTCTGGGTATGATAGATTGATAACGATTCTAGACCAAATCCAACGAATTTAAATAAGTAATTGAGTACTGAACTATGTTATGGCTTCTTTTTATATTTTAATGTAGGCATAGTACCTAAATTTTGGACAGATATACATAAAATAACTACTTAACGCTTGCTTTTTTATTTTTAATAATATGCTCGAGGGGTTGCGATCGAACCTGTCATAGGGACCAACCTGAAAACCAGCGCTGGGCTGCATGCCCAGCATACGCTGACATTTACCCTGTACCTTACCGGTACCCTTTAAATGTTTGTAACTGCCTGACCAGGAAAATAAAAAACCTGCGTAGAACCTTGTCATAATGACATATGAATTCGATCATTATAGTGACGTAAATACGTCGGCTTGTTACGACAAAGTTCTACGCAGGTTTTTTATTTTCCTGGTGGGGCTTTATCTATTTATAAATTCTTCATCATTATCATCATATCAGCCGAAAGACGGCCATTGCTGTACATAGGCCTCCCCCTAAGAGTGCCAAAGTGACCGATCCTGCGCCGCCCGCATCCAGCGGACTCCCGCAACCTTTACCAGGTCATCAGTCCGGAGGCGCTTTGTTTCACCTATTTTTTTAAGTCCTATTATTGGAAGTCCGAAAATGTTCGTCATAAAATTTTACGCCATAATAATCGTTAGTCCTAATAATTCTTGATCCTAACGATCGTAAGTCATAACCATTCGAAGTCATAATGACAGTAATCATAAGTTTCACAGGTCCTTATTTTTATTTTCCTAATTTTTTTCGTCATAACACTCACTTGCCCGTTTTATTTCAATTCATAATGACACTAGTCATACATTTTTTATGCCTAAATTTGTTTTTCATAATATATCTCATCATAAATGTTACTTGGCGTTATCGAAGTAAATAAACGTGTGGTTTTTTATCGCTAGGTACAAGACGAGGTCACAAGACTCTAGCTAGACGTCTCTACATTGACACATCGACTCTACAATGACTCTACATCGACTCTACATATAGACTCTACATCGACTCTACATATCGACTCTACATCGACTCTACATCGACTCTACATATTCGCTCTACATCGACTCTACAGACTCTAGCCGCCTGTCTGTGCGGACGTAGCCTAAGGCAGGTCCGTGTACCAACCGATTTTTTTTTCAATTTACTTAGCGAAAGCTTTTATTCATTAGGAAAAACAAAATTAGGAGTTAAAGTATGTTCTTAGTTATGGTATTAGGACTAACAAAATTATCATGTATGTCTGTTATGAAGAAAAATGTTATGATTAACAAAATTATGACTTCAAGCAAGTTCTTAGTAATGAAATTAGGAAGAAAAATTTTAGGACAACTGATCATTATGACTTCCACTGATAGTGACAGAAATTTAGGAACAAAAAAGTTAGGACGAAAAAAATTAGGACTAGCGATGATTATGACTACAATACGTTAGTACAAAAAAAATTAGGATCACGAATTTTATGGCAGCCAATATGGACCCCATCAGTCCACCTTGTGTATACCTAACCTAAGTTCTTGTTTTTGTTTTGGTAATCAATGTAATTAGATTTGATTTGAACTTTTGCTCCTCAAAAAATCAAAAATTCTGGTGTAAGAAAAAAAAGCATCAATTGTCTGGAAGAGACCGCTGTTTACCGATAAGAACGCCTGTTATTGGCGTCTGCTATAGCTGTTTTCTGTACTACTGTTCTGTATAAATATTCAAGTGTGCAATAATGAGTAGTTATTTATATTGTATTTAATGTAACTCTGGTGTTAAAATCGGAGACGTATAAAATAGTTCATTACGTTACTAGGGCGGTGAATTCGTGAATGCCCCAAATCGCAGGTGTTTGTGGTCCGAACCGAAGGTGAGGGCCATAAATATGCACTCTGGGGCTTTACGAATTACCGCCCGTGTTGAGTACAAAATTTTACGTCTTCACCTGGCTACAATGCGAGTTTTACCGTACGCGCAGCGTGCAGTAAAACTCGCATTATGGCCAGGTGTGACATAAATGTAATTTTCTATGTTTCCATAATGCTCCCACTGCTCCCAGGTTGGTTTATACTTATGACTTATGCTATAAATTTTAATGCAAGTGGGTGAAAAACAAACACGAAAGGGGTGACATAATATTTTTTGTTTATATCTATCTATACACTGTGTCTTCACACATAAAAATACACAAGCGAAAAATATCACAATTCATACATGGTGTAGGTATTATTTATTACGAAACTCTACAAAACTCATTTAAAGTAAAAATATATAATTTACAAACTGTTAATCTAATGTACACAGGGTGCAAAGTAATGGTGCCAGTAAAGGCAGATTTGCAGTAACCTGAATATTCATTAACTCTAATTTTCTGTCTGCCAGAATCTTACCTGCGTATTGCATCTTTTTTAAAGTCAATTTTATTTTACTTGGTTTAAAATATAGATTTAAATCTGGGACTATTTCAGATAAAGTTCACAGATATTAAGTGACAAAACGAGAGCTTCAAAGCTTTTAATGTTTTTCACATCGAGAGAGAGAGCATTATCAGGGAGAGATATTTTAGTGATTTTCAATTACTGTCATCATGCCTATTGCAAAGCTACGAACGCTCATTTAGTACTTGTATGTACATTCTTAGAACAACGGAATAGTTCCTAAGCTTCACACCAAACCTCAAGGATGGGTAGTACTACCCGTGCGCTATTTATTACACGGATCCGTTCGGACCGGTCGCTTAAACCCGCGTGCGGGTTACACGGACACGGGTACCCGACACGAATACACGATACCCGGACACGACCGCGAGCCCTAATTTGTACCTATGGTAAGATCAAGGTACTTAGTTTGTTCATGACTTTTGCATGTTTTTATCTATTCTAATGTATTTATCTATCTATACATGTAGCATGTATATCGTCGAATGTCCAGTTGTCCACGCATGGCTTAGTTTGGGACTAGATCAATTTATGTAAGATTGCTCGTCACATTTATTAATTCACACAAATAGCCCTTCTTCGGTTAGGCCGCACTTGGGTTACATATTGAGCTGTCTCTCTTTAAACATGATTAACACACTCCGACACCAAACAGAAACCAATTTCCCTAATTATTAAATGTTTTGTTAAAATCATGTTAAAATGTAAACAGGAGTGACAGAGACAGCGTCTTCTTCTCACTTTGTCGTCATCTTATATATAATATCAGAAAGATAATAGAAGACTGACACGAGAAGGAGAAAGAACGTCTTCAATAACTAAAGAGTTTAGACGATCAATGTCGCTGGTTCAAATCTGCGTTTTTTCAGCCAAAACACTAGCAGCTTTCTTCTTTTTTCACTTCATCACCATTAAACTTAGCTCCTAGGGCACGCTGTATCTCGGCAATAGTCTTCCCCTTGGTCTCAGGCACACAGAAGCATATGAATAAACACATGAGCACACAGTTGACGCTGAACACGCCGTAGGTAGCCGGCGCGCCTATTGCCGCGGTCACGGACGCGAAGTATTTCACGGTGAGGAACACTGAGATCACGGAAGTCAGCATGCTGATGGAGACGCCGACAGCGCGCGTGCGCCCGTCGAACAGCTCTGCCAGCAGACCCCAGGATAAGGAGCCGAGACCTGGGAAAAGATCGTCATATGCTTGGTTATTTCTGTGCGTATGACATTGGAGACTTTTTACCTGACTGCCGAAGGAGAGGAGGGCTATTCTATACTACGACGGTGGGAAAATAAAGAATAGAATCACAAGCGCTATCTTGTAAGGAAGATAGTTAAGTAATACTCTATCTTACAAGATAATTATTCATTAAAGTCTATGTTTTATAGAAGTCAGTCAATAGGCACATACTAAATACGAGTAGTATTATCAGGGGATGCCTTGATTTGAGTCGAACACGCCCCCTAGACAGAGACACGCTGATGCCTTCCGCGCACGAGAATAAGAAATGTAACATTCTTCGGGAATGACTTTTTTGGACAAATTTCGATAAATACCTAACTTAGAGAAGTTTTATTTAAATTTCATAAAGTGACATAAACAATCATATAGTCAAGAATCATATATCTGATAATCAGACCATATTGTTCCTTAATCTAGTCAGAACGGCGTTACAAAGCACACGATCATTTCCAATGCACCGCCTTAAGCGGCTGAAAGAGGCAACGCGTAGCTTTCTCGCACCGATATTTGCAATCGCAATATCGCTGCTTGCGTGATGGGCACTCTACCAAGGGCACTAAATAATGATAGGTATTTTGAATTTGTAGCTTTATTTATATTAATTGTAGTTAGCTTTATTTTTATAGCGTTTGTTTTTCATAAGTAGTTTAGTTCGTATATTGTTAATGTTCGTATATTGAGGCGAGGCGGTGCGGGTCGGGTGCCGAGTGGCACTAATGAGCTGTAACCATTCATTGTTTCAAAGCAGTGCTACAGATAAACTAGCTTGATTAGTGACATCAAGCTATCACTCATGTGTAAAGTTTAAAAGTCACTATACAGACATGAAAAGATGATTAAAAGTACACTTACCAGCACTGAAACAGTAGACGACCAGTATTAAAGATATAAGAGGCACATAATTGAGAAATCCTGTGATAGGGCCTGCATCCTTTAATTTGAAGAATATTCCAAGTCCAATCTGGAATAAAAACCATATATTTAAGTATCTATCAGTCCACCTTGTCGGGGGCCTACCCACGCTGCGCCTTCCGGTGCGTGGTCGCCACTCGAGAACCTTTCCACCCCAACGGCCATCGGTTCTACGTGCTAGGTATGTGCCCCGCCCACTGCCACTTAAGTTTAGCGATCCGGAGGGCCATATCGGTTACCTTGGTTCAGCTGCGACAAGGTGAACTGATGACCTGGTAAAGGTTGTGGGTGGCCGCTGGATGCGGGTGGCGAGGGATCGGTCACTTTGGCACTCTTTGGGGGAGGCCTACGTCCAGCAGTGGACGTCTTTCGGCTGATATGATGCTGATGATGATTTAAGTATGGTAATGAAACACGACAAAACGAGGGATTTATTAGTATAGGTAATACTTATGTGCATATTTAACATGTCTTTCTGTGGCATTCTGCGCTCCCAAATGTGTGTCGTATAAACCTGCTTACCATTCCTAGAGCTTGTCCAATCAGCGTTGACGCCAAAATAGGCTTCCTTCCAAACCTGTCAGTCACAAGCGTCGTCGAGAAACTGGCCAGCAATTGTATTGAGCCAATCACCCCTGAGGCTATCTCCGGCCTCACGCTTGTCTGCGTAGACTCCAACACAGTTTGCAAGTAAAATGATACAGCGTTAAACCCGACTAATTGTATGCCCGCCCCGAACACGACAGCAATACTGGCTGTTTTTAAGAATACTCTGTTTCCAAGTAACTCTTTCACGCTTATTTTGTGCTTGTTGTGGGATAGAGAGTACTCTTTCAGTTCGTCTTTGGCCGTAGTTTCTGTGTCGCGTAGATAGACGAGCACTTTTAAGGCGTCGTCGGTTCGACCTGAAAAAGGTAGCGCCTATAAGTTTTGTTAGAGCAATTGCATTGTTCATTTATTAAGACCTCGTAAATGTAACGTGTTAACAATATATTTTAGAACAATTTTGCTATAATACTCGGCTACAATTAATTTAATTGTTTTTTCGAAGCTGGACTTAATCGCGTGTAATTAACTTATCTATTTATCACTTTGAGGCTTGCCCAAGTTTCGGACGTGTCAAAATATGTCCATGCTTGTTGTTGTCCAAGGATGTTGTAACACATCCGAAAACTTTTTTTTTTACCTACAATAAGTTAATTATTCGTGACTAAGCCCCGTTTTGTAAAAATAATGTCTGAAACTTGTGAAAGTTTAATACAATATACATCCATGTACAGTCGCCATCAGATCGGAGCGGCCACTGATCACAAATATCTGTACGCCTCTTTATTGTCGAGGCATTAGAGATGTGTTCAGATATTTGTGAGCACCTTGGCCGCTCCGATATATCTGATTGCGACTGTACTACAGTATTTCCTGTGAAATAAAGCTTAGGTGGAGCTTGTTTTTGAATGTCAAAATTCCGTCTTCTCATGTACTTCTTCTGCATTAGTATAATTATTACAACTAACCTCTAGAATACAAGAAGTAAGGGCTGTCTGGCAAGAAGAACATCGGTATCAGCGTCACCACAGCAAAGCAGAACATCATGGAATTTAGAGTAAAGTACTCAAGGAAGGGCCCAGCACACAGCATGATCAATATCCCTAGGGATGAGAATATCTGAAGAAACGTCCCGAGGGAACCTCGCACTTCTTTCTGAAAATACAAATTCAAAATAGCTTGGCCACAACGACGCTGTTTGCATACAACGCCTATGCTTACTCGTGGTTTCAGTACAGCATTATAATTTGGGGTAATTAGCACAACGGCACTCAACCTACTTGTGCTACAAATAGGATATAAGAATAAGAATGTGTTTATTGCCATCACCTTATAATATGAAACAAAAGAAATATTACATGAAACAAAAGAAAAAGTACAATCTCATAACTTAAATCTAGTTAACATAAGTGTGATTCCTTTTCGTCTTGCATCAGCTGCATGTCTTTCTAAAAATATGACAATGATGGTAAATACTTACACTAGCAATTTCCGAAGCGTACATAGGCACTACAGTGAATGTTAACGCATCACAGAGTCCGCTCAGCGCCCTGCCTAGCAACACAGTCCACACTTGAGTCGCGAAGGTCAGTGCCAGGCACATTATGATGCGAGGCGCGTAGCTGATGATTACGCAGTATTTCCGGCCGATGCGGTCTACTAGGAAACATACTAGGAAGTTCGCTGAAAGGAAATACTTTTATGTTTAATCTTTCGTCATTCCCGTTTGCCCTGCCTCGCTTTTCACTAGGCACCTGTCCTATTCTTTGCACAAAACTGTACAAATCTTACTCAAAACATCTCCTCAATATACTGGACGTCAATATCGATCTTTTTGATCTGTTATGCTTGATTTAAACGAAAAATGCATCTTTAAGCAGTCCTCAATGTGCCTTGCGCGCGCTGCGATCTGCAGCATTAAAAATCCTGTAGAACTTTTTATAAGTATACGTGATTAATGTTAAATAATATCGTGGCAATGTCTTCGACGGAGGCTGAATTTATTGTAAGGAGTCCATGTTCCTCAAATCTATGCTAACTGATCTCAACCTCAATATCCCTGTCATTTTTAAAATTGACAATCAGAGCGCTATTCAGCTCATAAAAACTGGTATATTCAACAAACGGTCGAAGCACATAGACGTGCGCTATCATTACATCCATGAGGTGTATGCTAATAATGGTTTCAAAATAGAATATTGCTCTTCAGAAAATCAATCCGCAGACATCTTAACCAAAGCTCTAGATAAAATTAAGTTCTTGAGACATAAAAGGAGCATAATGTTAGACTTTTGGTGAGGTAGAAGCCTTTCATTACTCTGGTTAAGGGAACCAATTAATATGCTGTGTTATATCTCTGTTTTTTAACAGTTAGTTATTATTGTTGTTAACTGTATTTCAATTATAAATATAAAATTAGGAGAGGGTGTTAAATAATTTAGATATACGACCTCCGTACCTACTGTAATTGTATGTTTATAATGAAAATAAATATATGTCACTCGCTAAAAGTCGTTTCAATTAATACTGAAGTTCGGTTGTTATACTAGTGTGGTTAATGCTTAAATACACAACTTTATCGTTGTCTTTGCCTGCATCGTTTCTGTCCGGTTGCAAGTCATTTTTAAGAAATAAATTTGAAAAGGTTATATGTTTGAAATTGATTGTTCCAGAACCATTCTTCTCGTTTGTCAGATCAGGAAAAAACAAATAGGAGTGTCAGAAAAGATAGTACTGCAGGAGCGAACAGTTGATTCTTGGGAGCTATTATACCTGCTATAGATTCGTAAAGTTGCTGAAAGAGTGAAGCGTGGTGTAACAGTTATGGGTTGCATACCCGATTTCCTGAGTCACAGTTTTTTCATTGGTGTAAAGTACAACAGTTGTTTGCGCTAGTATATGAGCTCGTAAAATATGATGAATGCATCCTCACCTATCCCTCCAGTAAGGAAACCAATGGACACGATCCAAGAGCCCTCATCATCAGTGACCGGTGTTGCCAAACTTGTGTCGTTCCTGCTGAGTTTGACGAGGACCGGCGACGGCCAGGCGATGCTAAGACCGGTGCAAAGGACGCTCAGGTTAGCTGGAAGACAAATGAAGGTTAATAAGTGTCGGTAAAAAAAGTCGTACAAACAGTCAGCGTCATATAGTAGTCAAGGTAGCCAAATATTTCATAACACACTTACTCTTCAACACTAATATTATAAAGAGGCAAGATTTGTTTGTTTGTTTGTATTGAATCAGCTCCGGAACTACTGGACCGTTTTGAAAAACTTTTACCATTAGAAGTCGACATTATCCCGATGAACATTATAGTGTAGGCTAATTTTTACCGCGGGTAAATGCTTCATTCCTACGGATAAACGGAAAACTAACCTAACTAACCTAACTAACTAACTAACCTCTTTTTATATAGAACCTTATTACAATGTACATAAAGAGCACGGATGATCTGTGTTGTCGATAGTATAAGCTTTGATTGTCGACTGTTCCTACTTTTGGCCTAAATAAGACGAGATTATCTTGTTTAGTTTACGAATTGCAATGGCCTCCGTCTGTCTCGTTGTCTCGTTCATCAGCTCGTTGGTGAATTTACATAAGTTTGCCATTTTATGATACCTCACCGGAAAATAGGTTACAAACATAGAAAACAGCAAGCTTACAGACATGTTTACAAAAAATCCGGAGAAATACCGGTTTGTGTGTACCACGTGTTTTTATGACGTAGCCACTTAAATTTAAGTATTATGCTGTTTAAGTAGTATGTTAATCTTTATTTTGAATTTTATAACTATACCTGTTATGGACCGTTAAGCTTAAGGATTTTAGCGAATCGATGATGACATAGTATGCTATTGAACATGAGAAAAACTGCGAACCAGCGCGGCTATCTTTCTTCTTTAGAATCCCTCGTCACGCTCAGGATTCTACTGTAGAATCTATCGTTTCACTCAGGATTCAATTACTGCCCTCGTCGTAAATATATCATTTTGCGCTTAAGACACAATCTACTTCACTAACCTGATTGTTAGCTTAAGCTAAAACGGGAGTCTTGGTCCGTAATAATAGGACATGTCCTCACAATAGACTCGTAGATTACAATAGTACTTCCATAAAGGCGAGGATGTCAGCAATGATGTCGTTTAATGCATCATTATAAGATCAACAGGCCACAGAAACTAAAACCGGATTCACATGGTTGAGATTATTTACTGTGGCTGACTTTTTACAAGACTGTCATCGGAATAGTAATCTATTTACCTTGATGTATTTTGGCTAACTCAGATAATCTCAAGTTAAATAAATTATCGTTGATTACGTTACGATGTGATGCAGACGTACTTTGTACCATCACAATAATTTACTTTAAAAAGAAAGATTTAACTGACTTCAATTTAGTACTGCGCCAAACCACGAGAACATTTCCTATTTTTTTTTTACAATTTACCACATGAACTGATTTCCGATAGCAAATGCGTTGATTACTATAGAAAAAAACCGAATCGCTGTATGTGGGCCGATAATATTTGAGGACTTCCATCGATTCCCCAAGATCATCACCAATGGCACTTAATTAGTTCCTATTTCAACGGAATCTTATCAGAACCTGTGATGTACTTTTGCACTTCGAGGAATTCGATGAGTCGGAATTCGATAAGTCATCTGTGGTCTTCATCATCAATTCCTCGCCACCAAATGTATGATTCCGGATGTTAATACACGACAGAAAATACCAAAATCACTACACGCGTGCCTAATAAAATTGAGTCCCCTCAATTCCTCATGGATCCCATCATCTGACTGAATTTTGAAAAAAATGGGACCCACCTGGAAGTATACATACGAACAAAAAAAAATTTCGAATCGGCTCATCAATGACGGAGTTCTGAGGTAACAAACATTGAAAATAATAATAATAATTAAAAAAAAATACAGCCTAATTGAGAACCTCCTTTTTTTTTGAAGTCGGTTAAAATGAGCTATCACGTCAAACTAAAATACATGATGACAAAACTATGATACAATGTTTGAGACATGCAATGTTTGAGTAGAAATTGACAACATTTCAAAATATGTAATGATGCCTAAATCGAAAACCATTTCGGTAATTATCTTATCTGAACATAATAAAGTTTTAACCTAAGCTAAGTTTTCCCATTTTCATTCTTACTCGTTTCCAAGAAAATCATGAAAATCTGTATAACGCGGTATACCCCGTGCGTGACGTCATATTTTACTTACGACCTATTGGAATTCACTACTTTTAGTTTTGATATTTTTGGATGAAAATAAACATTTAGGGAGGAATAAAAAAGCACGTATACCTTTAAATTTCATTTTCTATCGAAGTAAATCATAAAAAGGCCCACTTAAAAAAATGAAATGGAATATATGGAAAGAGCATTTTTTTTAATTCGTTCTTAACTCGAATGTATAAATTCGAACATTAACAGTGTTATATTGATTTAATCTTTAACGATTTTCACACATTTACAGGAAATTAAATAAGTTAATTACGCGATTTGAATTGATATTGATAATGATCCCATTTAATGAAAACTCAGTGTTATTGATAAAATACATATTGACGATGTTATTCTTTAAGAATTCCATAAAGTACATAAAACTATACATATATACTACATAATAAAAGGTAATTTAATACTTGCAGTGGACGTTTTTCAGTCAAAGCTTTCAGTTGATATAATAATAGTTTATTTCCAAATCAGACATAATTTCAATTGGTTTATTAATAATCATAATATGTAGCATACTTAGCCAGATATGAAGATAATGATGACTCCATCTTTCATTAAGACTCAATCATAAGTCGTAAGCCATGCCAGTTAATTCGACTCGATCGTTAACTGAGTTAGTTAATGGAGAGTTGCCTTTATTGTGTTGCGTGCCGACGACGAATGGGTAAAGGTAAAGACATACTGTTTATGAGTCAAGGTTCAACTGTACGTGTTAACCAATGATATCGCTAATGTGTATTCGTTGAACAATTATGCCGGTATCTGTCACGGGACATCTCAGTGAAGTAAATAAATAAGTTAAATATACGCGAAAACGAACAAGGAGGAGAAATATCATGACGGCCTGCTGGAGAGCAGACGCCGCAACCTATGGACGGTTGTGACTCCAAAATAAACAATCGCATTGCCGACCCTTTATAGTTTTGTAGATTCGTTGTGTTAACAGCTAGAGATAAATCCAGGTACCTCACTCTTAACAAAGCATCCTCGGAAGCTCCACGTTATTCACGTTAATCACCTGACCCCGATCACCCAGGGGAATTAGCAGCAGTTATTTTATATTCAACTAAGGAAAAAAAAATGTTCGGTTATGGCGCTTCGCCGGACGCCCCCGCGTCACGCTCGCTTCGCTCGCCTGGCTCGCGCAATGTAGGGTCGAAGTTCACCTGATAACTTAACCGGCCAAGGGATTAACGTGGATAACAGCGGAAGCTCAGACAACCTGAATTACCACTGGGAACACTGTTTTTATTATGTACCTCAGAACTCATGCACGTCATTTATGAACCAATTCATACATTCCTTCTTTGGCGCATTGTTATTAAAACTCCGGTTGGATGATGGGAACTCCTCAAATATATTACGCATGCATTTAGTAATTAATCCTATTAGAACTGGTATACTCCGGAAATCACAAATTTGGTGAAGTAGCCCTGAAGATGAAGACCACAAATGACTTATGAAACCCCTAAATGATGTACTTAAATGGAGCCCAAATTCTGATATGATTCCGTTGAAATAGCAAAACGAATAGAAGTGTCGACGGAGCTCCTTATTATGATCGGTGCAGCGATTTGGGTTTTTGCTGTTAAAATATTCATATTCATATTATTTCTATAAGCAATTCACATTCAAATAAGTTAAACATAAAAATTTATAATTAAGATACTACCTTGGTAGTTGGTACCTTCGTATAGTATAGATTATTAGATAGATACTTAGAAGATTATATGTGCTTCCAGACGTACATAAATTGTATGAGTTCGTTCATTTCTTTATTACTGTTATTAGTTGTATTAAAGGCGGGTAATTAAATAGTAATTATGGCCTTTAATCTCTTGTTATTTATAATTAAAATTATCTATGTATATTAATCCACAATGATCTCACTATTTTACCGTATTAATCAATAAGTAGCTCATTTTAGATAGTGGTGCTAGAATAACATATACTGTATCCTATTTTAGTCTACTTCTTTATAATAAGGAGTCTACACTATACCACGTGTATTTTTTAACATTACCTCAAATTGTAACCAGAGGTACGTGTTAGGGCTATGATAATTATATTGCAAGAAAATTTTAAGTTAGTCTTAACTACCAAAGCGTAATTATTTTTTGAAAATTTATCGAGCGGCAATGTATTGCGTGCATACACGAGGATAATACGGACTAGGAGACAAAATGCATGGTAAAAAATGCGTCTAGCAACAAAAACGAATAGAAATTAATGCGTCCGAAGAAATAAACTACTGGTAACACAACCGCATAGGAAAATAAAAAAGTGGGGAAAAAAGCGATTGGAACAAAAAATAATCGGAAAGAAATTTTTTGGGTAGGTTATCTATACACTCCACTGGACATGATGACACATGGAAGAATCGGGTCACATGTGGCAATTTATTGTGACGTCACGTCCGTCAGTAAGACAAAGTAGATAAAATTAAACTTTGCTCTATTACCTACATATTCTGATAGACAAAAGTTGTCCTTTAGTTTTGCCAACTTTTGATCTTTCACTGTATAGTCGCGTTGTATTAGGACGATCCCTGCGCCCCTAATCTGTAACTTGTTTTAAGCTCACCTCAACGCTCACCCACAACTATATCTTGACACCGCGATGCGTAGTAACTAAGCGTAGGTAGATGTCTAGTTTCGTGACGGGCGACCGGCGGGGTGAGCCGCATTAGCGCGTAGCGAATAACAGCCCTGAAACTCCTGAAAGTACCCGCTAATGGGCACTGTGCCATTTGCATTTCACTAGATACTATGATAACTATTTTTGGTGTTTATAGGTAAACTAATATTGTAAGAGAAAATTACTGTTAGAAAAGAAAGCTTTGTAAGTTTATAATGTGTAATCCCCGGAACCGCTATTCCAATATCAAAATTCTTTTCTGAATGGTTATAGGCTCTACTTTGCCCCACGGGTTTACCTGCGTTTTTGCAATAGCAACTAGAAAATACTCACTCTATAGCTAACAACCTTACTGACTCTGCCTTGTTATAATATTAGTATAGATATGTATTTTGTTTTTTCCCACCTCGGTCACTTATATTTTCCGGTGGTAGCTGTGATATGACAAAGAGGTCGTTCGGAGGATTCAGATAACTAATGGGGCGATGAACCGGCTAGATAAGATATGGAGGGATCGCGCTGACTGTAGATACAGAGACAAACAAACATCAGGCTTTGTCCTCTCCCTCCTTTTCTCCATCTTTCTATACGGCTCGGAGACATGAGTCTATGTCATGTCATCATGTCATCATCATGATATCAGCCGAAAGACGTCCACTGCTAGACATAGGCCTCCCCCAGAAAGCCACAATGACCGGTTCTGCGCGACTCGCATCCAGCGGATCCAGAGGAAATTATAGGCTATCCGCAGCAAAACCAAGGTAACCGCTAGACTTAAGTGGCAGTGGGCATTACCCGTAGTACTACACTGCACGTAGAACCGATGGCTGTTGGGGCGGAGAGGTTCTCGACTGGCGGCCACGTCCCGGAGGGCGCAGCGTGGGTATAGGCCCTCACAAGGTGGACTGATGACCTGCGCTGTTATTCGGTACGCGCTAATGCGGCGCACCCCGCCGATCACCCGTCACGAAAGCAGACCTCTACCTACACTCAGTAACTACGCATCGCGGTGTCAAGATTATATTTGTGGGTGAGCGTTGAGGTGAGCTTAAAACAAGGGGGGCCGGTAAAGGTCGCGGAAGACATGGACTATTTGAACCAGAATGAAAAGCCGCATCGTTGCTTTTGAGATGTGGTGTTGATGTGTTTGACGACCGCTTTAGCCTAGTTGGTAGTGACCCTGCCTACGAAGCAAGAGGTGCTGGGTTCAAATCCCGGTAAGGGCATTTATTTGTGTCATGGGCACAAATATTTGTTCCCGAGTCATGGATGTTTTCTATCCGCCTTATTCATAAAACTTTAATTGCCTCTGCTAAATAAAATGTGCTTTGTCCCTTTCTTACGAACACAAATGTCAAAGTGACAGATAAGGACAAACGAATTTTAACGCCATTTTAGTTAAAACAGGCTTGTAGTTCGTTTATGAATACGGCCGTAAGTATTTAAGTATTTATTTATCTACATAAGTATGTTCATCGTCGTCTAGTACCCATAGTACAAGCTTTGCTTAGTTTGGGACTAGCTCGATTTGTGTAAGATTGTCCCGTAATATTTATTTATTTTATTTATGATGTGACTGCAATGCGATCAGACCAATCCATTCTCGAAGAGCTCACATCATCGATTAGTCACAATGTCAAGAGCGTATTCTCACATATGTACTTTGGACACCTCTAACGACGTTCTTCGGATAGCCTGGAGAGGATTGTTGTGACGGGCACAGTTGAGGGCCAGAGGTCTGGGGCAGACCACCCGCTAGATAGAGCACAAATCACTGCTCATTTGCTCCTCCCAAACTACATCTGCACGAGGCCAACCATCAAGCGGGTGATAGTAGCCTATGTTTCTCCATAGGCTCCTATTACCCCGTATCATGGTCGGCCATATTACGCCATAAGTGACAAGATAGGAGCGTCGTCTCTTTCTATCGTACCGTGTCAGCCAGTGACGGACGCTCTATCTTGTCACTTATCGTGTGATAACACCGACCAGGATACGGGGTCTGGTCGATAAGAATAAGGACATGATGTCACAATCTGCAGCAATGAGAGAACGACTGGTGATGATGTATTTGTATATTTTTTATTTCTCTTCATTCTTTATCATCATATCAGCTTTAACATGTCCACTGGACATGGGCCGCTCCCAAAGAGTGCCAAAGTGACCGGTCCTGCGCCACCCGCATCCAGCGGACTCCCGCGACCTTTACCAGGTCATCAGTCCACCTTGTGAGGCGCCTACCCACGCCGCGCCTTCCGGTACGTGGTCCCCACTCCAGAATCTTTGCGCCCCAACGGCCATTGGTTCTACGAGCTATATTTTTATTTCTCTTGAATATATGTTATTACGTACGGCGGTCGTGGGTTCGAATCCCGGCTCGTACCAATGAGTTGCACGGAACTTATGTATGGAATATTTACCGTTAGCTTTTCGGTGAAGAAAAACATCGTGAGGAAACCGATCTAATCCCAATAAGGTCTAGTTTTCCCTCTGGGTTGGACGGTCAGATGGCAGTCGCTTTCGTAAAACTATTTAGAGGCCTTGCCAAATCTTGGGATTAGGTGTCAAAGCGGACCCCGGGCTCCTTTAGGGGCATTTTCGGGAATAACGCTAGGTGGATGATGATATGTTATTATGTACAACATACATATCATATTTTTTGTTTCACTTTTCGTTTCGTTTTGTACACGTAGCGACGGTGTAAATTTGTCCCTCGCGTTCTACCTAACTTCCTCTCAATTACTAAAAGGTCCCTTACATGGCATAAGTTCGCATTTATATTTTTACTCAAAGGTTAGTAATAACATTTTACTGTTTACTAACCATATAATTATGGACCTTAGAATGAAATACATTAAATGATATATACTTTTCTTTGTTTAGCAGGAAGAGATCCCTTACATGGGATAAGTTCGCCTTTATATTTTTATCTTGTGTGACACGTATATGTTTTAACGTGTTATTGTGTACAATAAAGTGCTTAAACAAATATGTACATATTCAACTTCTTAACCGATGCAAATAAAACTCAAAACTCTAATAATTCTGCAATTATGCCCATAGGGCTCTTTCTTATACATGTCAAACTTTAATTATGTACATACTTAGGTACCTACTCACTCATTGACGACTACAGGCTTGACTATTTTAGTTTTAACCCCAACGAGTGAAGCCCTAGCCGTATTTATACCTAAATACTTAACTTCATTCAATATACAAGTACACAAGAGCGATGACAAAATAAGTTAGAAAAAAACTAACCTGTGATAACAACAGCATATTGTCTAATTAATGATCTTTTAAAATTAAACATTATCACAACACTAACATAATTCACTATAAACCAACACACGCGAGCCTTCAACAGCCACTGCAGAATCCACGAAGCGATTGTACAACACTGGCAAAACAAATTAGGCAACTTGCAACCTTATTACAAAGCGCTAAAGTCCTCTATAACTGACATGAGCACCTGCCATTTAGCACCACCTACCACGATATCGTGTCATCCCGTAAAAACTGCACTGCATAACAATGTCGCGAATCCATTGCGTAATGACTTGGCGAAGTAAGAGTTCCGATTGGTTTGAAGCTAGTAATGTATTTTGCTTTATAAGTAAGGACGAGTAAAGGGACTTTCACTGACGAGCACAACACAACATACCTGAGCGGCTACCGGGAAATTAAAACGAACTTCGTTTGTGTATCTCCGTCTCTGTCACTCGAACTAGCAAGTGCGACAGAGATGGAGATACACAAACGAATTTCGTTTTCGTTTCGCGGTAGGCTCTCTGTTTTGGTTGCGAAATCGTGGCGGTATGGCCAGTGTATAAATGTTTGATCGCCGGAACGGTTTGCAGATAAGTTTAATAAGGTTTTTTGTTAACTCTAGGTGATGTTGAGTTGTTGTTTTTCCTTCACCGACAAGCTAACGGTAAATATGAAATCATATTCCGTACATAAGTTGCGAAAAACTCATTGGTAGGTAGGTACATTATTTGTTGTTGGTAAATTATGCACAAAAGCTAAAAACATTAAAATGGCTTCTAAAAATCGGCAATGTCAGGTTTGAGAGAACTTAGTGTTTACTTTTTTATTTATTTAAACGGCTCAAAAATTAAAATTAAAAAACATGATTTCCGTGCTTCCGAGCACGTACTGCCATCTCTCTCACGCTTATGCTCAGTGAGAGGGAGAGAAGACCATGAACCTACGGCGCCAGTATAATTCTTCAGATATAGCTGTCGCTACGAGTACCTAATGAGGATTTGATTCAACATTTCTCGATATGCTTAAAAGCGGGCTCGTTTTGACGCGCCAACTCTCAGCGCGTGCGAGCGAGCGTGCGATACTCATTGAAAACATTTCTATTCTAATTATCGGCAACTTGACCTCTAGATTACGGTGAACTACTTAATACGAGGTCATTTATGACAATCCCTAAAATGTAAGCAAACCAAATCCATTTTGATGTATATAAGGTGCATTTGAATTAGGTACCAATACTTTTAGAGTTGATAGTACTCGTCTCTAAGAGTCTATTTATATAATAAATATTTAATAGATTGTGTTAATTTTTGAAGATAAATAAGGAAACAATATTACTGCGTAAAAACACCCTGTTAATGAGATAGTTAACAATTTTACCGCGAATCATTGACGTGTGTCACACACAGCGATGTTCACTTGACAGCAAGTGTTAAACACCTTGTCAGTTAAATACACAGGATGGTTATTTTTGAACGAAATTTTAAATTATTTATTTTGTTCTAAAAATTAAAACAAAAATATCATACAAAAAGTTATCTTAATTTCTACTTAAAGTTAATTGTTTTGATGTAATGTAACACCTCTTAAAATATTGGTACCTAATTCGATGACACCTTATATAGTAATACTAGACGTGCCCGCGGCTCCACCCGCGTGAATTAATTATATGAATGTATTTGTCACAATTGTATTATGTTCATGAGCCCTGCTTAGCAACGTACCGATATGGAAATAATAGCAGTATACAGGTATTTTCAATATTTTCATATAAATTTATTAAAATGTCAACATGAAACTCAGTAATAAACACAGGCCTCCTCTCATGGATGAGAGGGAATGGGCAGTAGTCCCCACGCTGGCCCAGTGCGGGTTGGGGACATTCGTGAGGAAACCTGCATACATCCACAAAGAAATTCAAAGGTGTATGTGAAGTCCCCAACCCCGCACTGGGCCAGCGTGGGGACTACTGCCCGTTCCCTCTTATCCATGAGAGGCCCGTGCCCAGCAGTGGGACGTATATAGGCTGATTTATTTATAATTATTATTTTAAAAAAATGCTTCAGCCATTATAGCGACACAAAGTCTCATAATTTTCAGCACTTAGTAAATTTTTACCCAAAGTGGTGTCATTATAACACCTATTTTCATAGACATCAAAACTATTCTCTAAGGAAGTAATTGTCTGCACTTTTACTAAAAAAATAACGATGAAGACACCGAAACCCCCGCCGGTGACTTCTAATCTACCCGCCACCCGAGTCGGATTTGCCACAATAAGTTTTTTTTTAATTAACTTCAAAAAAGCTATTTAGAATATATATATAGTCCCTGAGACGGCCACTAATATCCACACTTTCCAACTCTCATAACTTCATAATAAGTCCCTGGGACGGCCACCCTTTGCTATATATATCCCAACCGTTATTTGCCTTCTTTAGCCAGTTGCCTCCGGCCGTGGCTGCTATGTCGTCGCTCCAGCGCGTACTGTTACAGTGAGCCTCCGTGGAGCTTGAAAAAAACTCTTGTATACACCCAAGCAATATCACTGAAAATATTTATATCAAAATTAAAGGTCAGAGTATAGCAAAGGGGGCGCGATTAAGTTTTTTTCCGCTCTTTTATAAAAAAAAACAACCACGAAGACGGCAGCGGGAGCAGAGCTCCCGCCACCGTCTTCTAACCTATCCGCCATCCGAGTCGGTTCACGATACCGAATTTTTTTAAGTCCCAGAACCGTTTAAATAACTGATTTAGGAGCCAATATCTCGGTAATTATCAAATATAGAGAAAAGTTGCCCATACAAAACATGCTTATTTTAGCGTCTTCTATACGATAGCATCATAAAAAATAGGTTTCATAATGACACCACCCCCATCAAAACAAAAACTAAGTCCCGCGCCCCCTTTGCTATACCCCAACCAAATTAAATTACGACTGATATATGTTTCGTTAATATTTGGCGTTTTATAAAGTCATAATGCTGTCGATGCTTTACCTGTATTAGGCAATATTTATGTGGAAGCAAAACAGTTATGCGTGCATATAACAGTATGTGACCGCCCTGACTTTCTTTTTACATCGGGGCCTTTCCATAGCATCACTTCTTTGGTCCATCTCTTGTCCGTGTATCACCCATCCCACTGCACATCACCAAGTGTCCAGCCCATCGCCATTTTAACTTAAGGATTTAGAGCAGGGTGTCTGTAGTTTTCGTCTAATCTCGTTCTTTCGTCTAAGCTCACTTTTCACTTTAAATGGATTTTCCTTATGTTTAACGTACTCCTTTCCATCGCGCGTTGTCCTTATTTTGGTTTTGGTCTTTACTGTGTAACTCCAAGTTTGGCAGCCATATGTAAGTGTGGGGAGAATGTTGGTGTCCATAACTATTTTTTTCATATGCAGTGAGTCGCCTTTACCAGTATTTTTTACAACTTATGGCTGTGCGTCGTTCTATCTCGCCTTGTGTGCTATCATTGCTAAAAGATACTTCTTTTCCTAGGTATATGTAGCGTTCTACATACTCTAATGTGGTTTTGTCATCACCTACCTTGGTTTCAGCCTCGTTCATCCAGACTACTTTTTCGCTTTCTTCTCTGAATGAGTTGATCACTCTATTTTTTTGCTAGCAGAGGCGAGCAGTACGAATTCGTCCGCAATCCCGAGATGGCTTAGCCGCTTGCCTTTAATTATTATGCCTTCATGCTGCCAGGAAATATGATATCGTAAATAACCAAATCAAGGTCCAAATGAGAAAAAACCAGTTCCAACCGATCCGAGCACTCGTTTCACACGATAACAAACGATAAATAATAATTATAAATGCAAATATAAAACAATTTTCAAAGTAAAGTAACAATAACACTGACACTTGACACTCTTGACAGTCTGACGGTGGCGGAACGTTTCATTTCATGTCAAATTCTCTTAAATTCTCTTACCGAAATTTCAAAGTTCGGTTTTCATTAATAATTATCTATAAATACTATGTTTTTTTAGCCGAATCAATTGTATAACGATTATACTAACGTGTAAATGTAGTCTCAGATATAATCAAATTACGTAAAATGGTGTGGTGTCGGGTTAGAATTTCACCACCCCCTTTCTTCCCGTGGGTGTCGTAAAAGTCGACTAAGGGAGCAGGGTTAAAGTCTGTTGTGGGCGATGGGCTAGCAACCTGTCACTGCAATATCACATTTTGTCAATCTTTTCTATACCCACATTTATGCTAAAAGTGGCGCTGGAACATAAGTTCCATGTGCTCTGCCTACCCCTTTTAGGGATAAAGGCGTGAGTGTATGTATGTATGTATGTACGTAAAATGGAGAGACCGATCTCTCAGATCCGAACGTCAGAGCCGAACATTTTCGAACAATGGCGACGCTTAAAATTGTCAATTTTGTCGAGATTACATTACGTGATTTTAGAAAAAATATGGAACAGAACCGGAAGCCTTTATGCTCTTGTTCTAAGTTAATATCAAGAGAATTGATTCGTACATATATTTCTCGTGTTCGTTGCGTTGGTTTTAAGAAACGTGTCGCCAAAGATCGTGTTTTTTGTAAGGCGCTATCTCGCTCGTTCCTTCGTGTTTTATCCCGTTCTGATTTTCCGATTTTATATAATAGATTACTGCGCACTGCGGCGCAAGGCTATCGTAGCCTAGTGGTTTAGGCATGCCGCTGTCAAGCGGCGGTCGTGGTTTCGAATCCCGGCTCGTACCAATGAGTTTTTCCGAACTTATGTACGGAATATTTACAGTTAGCTTAATTTTAAGCAAGTTGGTGCCATTGACTCAGTTTTAGTGTACCGCTTTTGGAGCGCTTATAACCTATCTACCTCCTTTTTAACCCCCGACGCAAAGAGAGGGGTGTTATAAGTTTAACGGGTCTGTGTATCTGTGTATCTGTCTGTGGTATCGTATCTCCCAAACGCAGAGCAGAGCTGCCTACCCAATTTAGGTAAAAGGGCGTGAATGTAGTTTTTTGCTGGCGTTTGTTTTCAATTTACACCTACATTTTCGGATAGAGTAGGTATACGAGTACTTACCCACAAGGAAAATACATCACGTTTCTTAGAACGATAAATACACACAAAAAGTATACTTACATACTTAGTTGCGTCATCTACGTTTCGAAGACAACCGATATTTTGCCAGTTCATCCAGGTACAGTCAAGTCGGGAATACCAAGCCGTTCATTTATGGAACAAGCCAAAGAGAAAGTTAATGTAATGTCGTATATCAAGAGCTAAAAACAGTGGCAGAGAGAAGACCTGAGTGGCGATTATTCCACCGACAAGAGCCCGGCTCTTAAGTTTAGATGATGACAGTCAAGTGCGTCTAGTAAACTAGTGCATTTGCCAAAATTTCCCTTTAGGGCACAACCGGGAATAACGCCCACCCCTTCCCAGAAAAAAGCCTTTGAACGGGTTAGGCGTTCGTTTAATAGCCCAAATCACTTGCTGTCCTTTATTGATTGAAAACTCATTCATTTAACTTAGCCGTATGAAAGGGTTTCCCTTACGGGGCGCTACCGCTACTGATAGAAAAGCCCTTTCGATAGGCTTTTTTTAAGTGCTTTTTAAAGGGTTGAAGCGCTTACCCGTATTGAAAGCGCTTTAACAGCCAAATGAATGGGTTGTGAGCAGCTTTGGTAAGCAAACCCTTTGAAAAACCCTTTAAAGGGGATACCGTATTGGAGCGCTTTAATAGCCAAATGAATGGGTGTTGAGGAGCATCGGCTTTGGTAAGCAAAGCATTACGAAAAACCCTTTCAAAAACCCTCGAAGGGGATACCGGGCGGGTCCCTGGAATAACGCTAAGAAGATGGACAGTCAAGGGCGTGTCTGGTCCCATTCAGCGCCATTCAACGACACACATGCGTCTGACCGCTACGGGCGCTTTTCGCTACATATATGGAGTTTTAGCTGCTACGGACTACGGCGTAGCACTACAAGCGCAGCGTGGCGGTGAATGACTTAAGTCAAAGTACTTTACTAGAACTTGGCTATATCGCTCTACTGTCGCCCCCACTTCCCTCCTTAGGGAATGATTTTTAGGATGAAAACTATCCTTTTCACCTTACAAGCTTGGAAAGCCCTTTTAAGGGTGCAACGAATATTTGAAGTCCGAACGTGTCATTAGTTACTTTTTTAAACATAATAGCCAGACATAATAAAGGCGGTGCTACCTAGCTGCACCGTGGGAACTTAGAATTATACCTACACTTTTCGCGCCGCTAGCGGCGATCAAGGCCAGTTCGCTGCATTGCTTACACAGCTAATTTATTAAAAAATTACTTCATTGCGAATAAAGTCGGTTCACTGCTGTGTTGTGGAGTGTAAAAATAATAATACAAATAGATATTTATCCTTTTTTGCTCTGCCGAAATTATTTCCATGACAGGTACAAACTAGTGAGTTTTAACAAAGACGTAATGATTTTTACGTCACACCTGGCCATAATGCGTCAGGGAAAACTCGCCTTGTGACCAGGTGAAGACGTAAAATTTTGTACTCAACACGGGCGGTAATTCATAAAGCCCCAGAGCGCATATTTATGGCCCTCACCTTCGGTTCGGGCCGCAAACACCTGCGATCTGGGGCATTCACGAATTCACCGCCCTAGTTACGTAATGTACTATTTCATCACACATGCTCGAAAAGGGCTTCATAATGCGCAGACATACAGAGCTACAATAGCCTATGTTACGCCCTCGGGCGTAATGGTTATTTTCTTAAATTGTATCTGTCACTCATGAGGCAGCTACTAAGCAAAGAGGTTTTATATCAAATAGGATGTCTGAAAACGTATTAATAAATAAAATTTAAACTTAAAAACACTACTAAAACATGTTTAACATTAGTACATTACGTAACTAGGGCGGTGAATTCGTGAATGCCCCCGATTTTTGTCTATCACAATTAAATTATGAAAGTATGTTATTCATATAGTTTTAACTTTAGGAAATACGAATATAGTACTATTTGGTTATAAAAACGTGAGCAATAAATTTTAAATGAAAGGAAAAATTGAAAAATTGAATGCCTGTGGTCGCCGGTTCGAATCCGGCTCGGAGCATTAAATTTTTCAATTTTTCCTTTCATTTAAAATTTATTATTTTCGTTAGCAGCGTTACTGCTTAAAAACAAAAATTAATAATTTAGTATGGGGTAGCGCGTCGTTACTGACGATTTCTCAATATAATTTGAGACGTTGGTGCCGTTAAGAAGCCTAAGTCTTCTGGTAGATGTCGCTACACGCCTCCCTAAGGCGTTGTATGAAGGAACTGATTGAAGGATTTGGTGCCCGAACCAGATTGTTCCGATAGCTCAGTTGGTAGTAGCGACGGGCCATGAATGCCTGTGGTCGCCGGTTCGAATCCGGCTCGGAGCATTAAATTTTTCAATTTTTCCTTTCATTTAAAATTTATTATTTTCGTTAGCAGCGTTACTGCTTAAAAACAAAAATTAATAACGTGAGCAATATTTTTTAATTTCAACATTTAAATCGTAGTTGTATTATGTGTATGTCACGTGACCGAATTACACCATATATCCATAAGCGCGAGCGAGACAGATATTTGCCTCTTTCTTTAGGACAGGTGAGATGAGACTATTCCTTTGCCTCGGATGACGTCACGATAATGGCGGCTGCCGTATTTGAATTGCATACTTTGAATAAACATATTGTTTCATTTTCCGTCTGTGCTTTTTTCAGTTTCCTCGTATTCGATATGAAAAGTAGAGTGTTTAACTCGGGTGAGAGTCACCCATTTCAGCCCTTGGTTAACAATCTACTATTTAGTGTTTTCAAATCGTGGCTGTATACCGAAGGATCTTTGCCATACGTGCCTCACACCAAATTCAACAGAATGGACAACTGACTTGCAATTTTTATTACGATTTGTATTAATTTAATTAAAAATGTATTTGTTTCCTCGCAAATGTGATGAAAAACATTGTAAATATAACACGGGCGTAAGAATTTGGAAACTCAAGTCATCAAAAGCCTCCGCCTTCGGCGTCGGGCTTCTGATAAACTCTTGTTCGCAATAGGTATTCCACCTACGCCCCTCGTTAAACAATGTAATACCTACCCCGAGCCTCCGGCAACTTTACTCCACCATTATGTCCAAATTATTTCGTTGTTTTCGGTGATTTCATACTGCAATACAGGTAATATTGATTATATTTTTATAATGTAAATTTTAATGACTGACATAATATTATATGTAAACAGTATAACATAAGCAGTCGGAATATTTTATAAAACGATCCGGACAAACTTAATTAATGAGTATGAGTATACATTTAAGTTTGATGCTTACGACTCCGTAGCTCACTTTCATAATTCATAATTCATATCATTTATTGCACTCATGTAAGTACCTATACATATAAGATCTTAAATAAATTGTACAGATCAACATGAACCCTGTAAGGACAAGCAATTTAATATATTACATTGCAGATTCGCATTGAGTTTAACATTATTGTACCTACATTTTATTTACACAGACATAAATTGTCAATTGTTCATATATATGTATATATTCTCTAACCTAAATTATTCAAAAAAATATTTCGCCGTCCAGTCTAGGGTCTTATCATTAAAAAACTCATCTAATGTATAAAAGGCATTCCTCATGCGGTATGATTTTATTGTGGTTTTTTTTTTTTTTTCGATCATTAATGTTTTTAATCGTATCGGGGATTTTATTACATTTTTTTATTGAGATGCCATAAGGGCTTGTGTGTACCATTGTAAGTGTTGAATTAGGCCTAGCCAGTTTGGTTTTGGGTCGCAAGTTTTGAGAGCGGGAATATTGAGGAAAAAGCCTGAGATTATTTTTGACAAAAATGCAAATTTCTAAAATATATATAGGTACTAAAGTCAAGATTTTTAGTTTTACAAAATAAGATTTACAACTTACCATGGAATTGACATTTACTAATATTCTTATGCAACGTTTCTGTAATCGAAACAGATTAATAATATTTGTGCTATTTCCCCATAACACGATGCCATATTGGAGCCAGGCATGTGCGTAAGCGTAGTAAGCACAATGATGATTTTAAATCTGTGCATTTTTTTAGATTATAAAGTGCGTAAGTAAATCTATTTAATTTAGTACTTATTTCGCTTATGTGGTCTTTCCAATTTAGAGATGAGTCTATGATAAATGATAACACCTAAAAAATTTGTTGAGGAGACTGATTCTAATACCGTGTTTTGAAAAGTGAAGTTAATATTTATTGGGCATTTTTGATGAGGTTTAAATTGTATTAGTTTAGTTTTATCGAAGTTTACTTCAAGGTTATGTTCTTTTAACCAGGTAACAATTGCCGTAAGAATGTAATTTAGTTGGTAATTTAAGTTCAGTTCATTCTGTCACGGTATAACAAACGAGATGTCGTCGGCAAACAAGGTACATGGGCTATTTATTATTTTAGGCAAGTCGTTAATGTATATTAAAAAAAGAATGCAACCAAGGACACTCCCTTGAGGGACGTTAAACTTTAGTCTTACCGTGCAAACAAACAACTGCGAAGCCTGGGCCTAATTTACTATGAAGTTCGAAAATCGTGAAGTCACGTCCATCTATTTATTTATTTATTTATTTATTTATTAATACATGGAAAACCAACAGCGCAACATCTAGTGCTTTCTCTCTATAACAAGCAAAATTAAAATGGTTGGAGCTTCGTAATTTTTTGAGATATTTGTATGGGTGTTTCGTCATTAGGTATAAATTTGCCTTTCGTTCTTTTGAAGTCATAATACATTTTGAGTCAACACAATGTCTACACCCCTATTCCAACCTCTTGAAAATGGTAAAGGATGTCAAAGTCCAATATCTCAAAAACGGCTGAACAGATTTTGATGAGACATGGTTAAGAACACTCGGGGTAAAATTATCTATGACACAAAAAAACCGCATTCAAATCGGTCTATCCGTTTGGCAGCTACGATACCACAGACAGACACGTTAAACTTATGTTATAACACCCCTCTTTTTTCGTCGGGGGTTAAAAATAAACGGTCTGTGAAAAAAGACGGAAGAAACTTTGGAAAGAATGTTCCTAGAAAGAATTTTCCGAGGTTGTGATAAGAACTTCGCTATGGTTTACGCTTTACTCGGGCCACCTAACGCATGTTGTATTTCCGCAAAACTCTTCCCCTTAGTCTCTGGTAAAAAAAGCGCTATAAACCCAGTCAGGATGGCACAGAACACGGCAGATATCCAGAACGTCAGCGCCGGCCCGACCGCGCTGATGAGTGACGAGAAATATCGAATCATCAGGAACGAGGGTATGGTTGAGATGAGCAGGGGCAGTGTGGTGCCGATACCGCGAGACCGGTCGTCGTAGATTTCTGCTAAGACAACCCATATCAGCGAGCCAATACCTGAAAACAGCAGATGTTTTAATTATTTTCACTGTCAAAAACAAAGACCTATAAAAGCGCTTCGCCGTATTGGATTTAAATAAGGGGATGCCTTGATTTGACTCGTACACGCCCCCTAGACAGACACGCTGATGCCTTCCGCCCACGAGAAAAATATATGTAAGTAACACGCTTCGGGAATCGCTGTTTTGGACAAATTTCGATAAATACCTAACTTAGTGAAGTTTTATAAAAATGTCATAGTGGGATTTTAGATGGGATAAAATACTATAGTAATAACTTGATTGTGTCGTAAAATAATGTATCATTTGAGTATATGAGTAAGAAAAGGAAAATACCGACCCAATTTTGTTTTTTTTTTCAAGCGGAAATTTTAAGCAATCATATATCGATAAAATCAGACCTTATTGTTTCTTATTCTAATCAGAACGGCGGCGTTTCAAAGCACACGATAATTTCCAATGCACCACCTTAACCCCAGAAATCATTCCCCAAGGGGATGAAATTGGGGTGGAAGTTGATATCGGAATAAGGCGGATTGCTCCAACTTACGGACCGCTCAATGTTTAATATGGCGCCGGCAGCTGTCATCCCATAGAAACCTGTCAAACTTTCTATATAATCAGGTTAACGAACACCGCTTACGATTATAGACGGTTTGTTGAAACCCACCACTAGAAATTTACGCGAACGAAGTCACAGGCAAAAGCTAGTGATGCTACTAGTTTGTTGGTTAAGAAAACTTATACTTAAATAAATAAATATATGGGGACATTCTTACACAAATCGACCTAGTCCCAAACTAAGCAAAGCTTGTACTATGGGTACTAGACGACGATATACATACTTATATAGATAAATAAATACATAGATAACATCCATGACTGAGGAACAAATATTCATGCTCATCGCACAAATAAATGCCCTTACCGGGATTCGAACCCGGGACCTCCGGCTTCGTAGGCAGGGTCACTAACAACTAGGCTACAAAGGTCGACTTACCTGAACTATAGCAGAATACCGCAATGATTAGGGCTATGAGAGGAAGAAAGTTCAAGAACCCGGAAACTACAGTTCCTCCTCCAGATAGCTTGAAAAATGTCCCCAGTCCTACCTAAAAAAAGTACATATAATTAAGCCATAGAGCACATCTACATGCAAACGGCAATTTAGATACAATAACACGAGGGTATCTTGAATGCCAATGCATTCAGTGTTGCCAGCCGATGCAATCATCGGCTGGCAACACTGTGGCGAAAGGTCTTTTCTGACAGCAGTTTACAAAACCGCCAACAAAATAAAACGATGATGATAAATTTGCACGGCTAGTGCGTACGTACGGCGCACGAGCTCTCTCAATCTCTCCTGCATTATCCGTCCCTTTCTAAGTTGTCTAATACGAGGGAGACGGATAGTGCGACAGAGCTCGCGAGCCTTCTTGTGCTTACCATGGTGACAACTAGCCCTCTCGCCACAGTGTTGCCAGCTTATTAAAAACTACAGATCAAGAGTTTTGTTTCTGGTTTCGACCCTAACTTACCATGCCGATTGCCATTCCAACTAACGTCAAAATCAAAATCGGTTTCCTCCCAAACTTATCGGTAGTCAGAAGAGTCGAGAAGCTGGCAGCAAGCTGAATACCACCAATAATGGCCGATGCCGCTTCGGCCCTTATATTCGTTCTCGTATCATTCAAAATTGTCTGCAGATACATCATGACACAGTTGTATCCGAGGAAATAGATTAGGCAGCAAATGGGCACAGCAATTCCTAAACTCTTGAGGAAATTTCTATTGCGGAAAATGGCTGCAAAACTGAGTTTCTCGTCGTTTTTGTTCGCCGCGTATTCCTTTAATTCCTCGTTTGCTTCGGGCTCGGAACATCGGAGAAAGACGAGGACTTTCTTGGATTCTTCGTGTTTACCTGTGATAGGAAACACTATGAAGTAATTTATCTAATTTAGATTGCCAAATGCCGATGGCGTGACGTGGAAAAAAAATGCGGATTGGTTGGTTACCACCATTGGGGGTCCTTTAAACAGTAAAGACTAGTTTCGAAAAATTTAAATAGCGTACAATGCCTATTTTATAATTCTTATTGGTATCAAAAAGAGAAGGTTACCTTTAGAATATAGGAAGGTCGGGCTGTCAGGCAAAAACACAGTGGGAACAGTGGTTAGGAGAACCGTCAATGCGAACATCAGGTTCAAATTAAAATAGGAGATGAATGGCCCAACACTCAGCGTGATCACTATTCCAATGGAGGAGAAAACCTGCAGCATGACGCCAAGAGCACCGCGAACTTCTTTCTGAAACAAAAAAAAAACATAGAAAAATAAAATAAAATAACAAGACGCTACGTGGGTAGACCACTCGCAAGGTGGACTGATAGTCCGCTGGATGAGGATGGCGCAGGACCGATCAGTTTGGCACTCTTTGGGGGGAGGCCTATGTCCAGCAGTGGACGTCTTTTGGCTGTTTGATTCCACGATAACATTAAGCAAGCAAGCAAGCATATGTGGACACGTGCAACTCCAGCACAGTTAGCACAACACCGCGTACGAGCTGTCTCGTGAGGAGTAAGTCTCTTTCTATATAGAACAAAGATACAGATAGTCTATCTCCACGATACAATTTCACTGCCTAATGCTAACCATATCGTGGAGTCAGAAGGGGGTCCTTTATTGATTTGAACATTCGTTGTGTTGACACTGGTGACAAATGAAGCGTATCAAAACAACGCATCCTTATTGAGAGCTCTGGTAACCTCAATGACCACATAAGAACCGACGATAAAGCATGTGGTGGTGTTTTAATGGCTGTGGTCATCTGTGAGGTGGAGTACTTTGCCGGCTTGGCTGAACCTATTGTGAACGAGCTGGGGACCGATTTTTGACTTTCGAGCGCTCGAAAATCAAATAAAAGTAAATACATTTGTAGTGTCAAAATAGCCGGCACTTTTACTTTCTACCAATATAATTGAATACGAGTGGTCAATACCACTCGTTTTTGAATTTTCTATTGCTACTTAAAAATAGCATTTCATAATTTTCATCAGTTTTCGAGTGAAAGAGTCGAGCGCTCAAAAGTCAAAAATCGGTCCCCTGACTTTACTCATCAATCATAAATTACGAATATCGAGTTTTAGCTAATAAGGTTTATTTTGTATTATTATACCCCAGGAAAGTTACGTTTTTTTCAAACATTAATTTACAACAGCGTTTTTTTGTTTGTTTATTTTTCAAAAGTTATTCTAAGATGCTTATCCAAGAATCCTACAAAATGTCCATCGGGAAGTAAATATATATAAATAAATGACACATCTATTATGTTATTTGTGTGTTTTAATTATTATTCTTGAAGAGCTCCTGTAAATTAACCAAAACAAAAATTAAAATATCTATTAATATTTTTCCTCTTATTTCAGGAATTAATATTTGTTTTTGAAGCAGTAACGCTGCTAAAGGAAATTACAAATTTTTCCTTTCATTTAAAAAATTTGTAATTTCAGGAATTGTTAAATATCGATTTTTTGATGACTAATATTTTGGTGGATTTTGAGTCTACGTTATTACTAAAATGATAATAAGTATATTTACACACAAAAAAGCTGCTTTTATGAATTATTTCCAAATTTCCATTTTTTTCCATACTAATGAAAATAAAATGCTTGGGCTATTATAGATCCTATGAGTGGAGACTTTATCTCACCATTATTTTTATAAAACGGGGCTTAATCGCGTTTTTCGTCGCATATTTAACTTATTTATTTACCTCTCCGAACTGTGATTCTGTGAAGTATGTTTCATTCAAGTAAATAGTCATTGAAAACATAATATTCGAAATGAGAATACAAGGACCAAATATCGTGAGAACCATTTTCTGCGAAATAAAATTCTATGGCATTTCTGTCTGCGAAAGAAGGGACCACCGTTGGACTGCACTTGGTTTGTTGCAAGATACATCAATATAAAGCTTGTATCAAACTCACACAAGCTATTTCTGAAGCGTAAACTGGTACAACCCCAAGTACGAGCCCCTGGGTGACTCCGTCGATAGCTCGGCTGAGCATGAGCATCCAAGCGTCACACGCGAATAGGGTCAGAAGCGCTCCAACCATTTTGATGACGCTTGCCAGGATGAGGCAGTACTTCCGACCTATCATGTCGATCAGAATAGACGCCACTGCGGCACCTGAAACCCCAACATTATTAAATTAGAATACATATAGTTGACTATTTAACGCGGTCGACTTATTTATAATACTGTCATTGGACGGTAGACTTGCTTGCTACCTTGATGTAATTCAGCCAACTCAAATGATTTCTGCTGCTACACATGCTCTGACGGCTGCGGTCGTCGTGGGCCTCTCCAAGTCGTGGGATTTGGTCGATGTCTTGGTCTTGTCTTGGTCTTGAGCCCACCCTGCCGAGGACTCCTAACAGTTGTCTTTGGCATCCCAAGCAAACATCTAACATATCTGTCAAGTCAACTCACCAACTCCAAGGGTAAGAAAAGGGATGGAAACAATCCAGGATACTTCCTCCTGCTCCAAAGGTCGAGAAAGTATGACTTCTGAAGCGTTTGCTAGCTTCACCATTGCAGGCGAAGGCCAGTTGAGGCCAAGACCGAAGCTGAGGCAGTTCAGGTTTACTAGAATAAAAAAAACCGGTCAAGTGCTTGTCTGACTAGCGCGCTGAGGGTTCCGTACAAACTAACAATTAAATCAAGGTAAAGTAAATGCCCCAATACAAGTATGTTAAATTACTTATTTTCACACAACACAACAGAATTCAATATCAAACAACTAATAACTTTTACACCAAGACCATCGAACTACCAAGACAATTGAATCTCGATCGTTTTTGACCCGCTATTGAAATATACCCGTCCCAATTCTAGAAAAATCTTAACAGCGCGAAGTAGAAATGGGGTCAGCGCCATCTATCGGCCCCATTTGGTACTAACGTGCAATGCTTAGTATGTATTAATTTTGTTTTTTAAGCAGTAACGCTGCTAACGAAAATTACAAAACCATGAATGCCTGTGGTCGCCGGTTCGAATCCGGCTAGGAGCATTAAATTTTTCTATGATTTAAAATTTGTAATTTTCGTTAGCAGCGTTACTGCTTAAAAAACAAAATTAATTAAGTATGGGGTGGCGCATCGTTACTGACGATTTCTCAACATAATTTGAGACGTTAGTGCCGTTAAAAAGCCTAAGTCTTCGATGTCGCTACACGCCTCCCTAAGGCGTTGTGAGGAACTGATTGAAGGATTTCGTGCCCTAACCGGATTGTTCCGATAGCTCAGTTGGTTAGTAGCGACGGGCCATGAATGCCTGTGGTCGCCGGTTCGAATCCGGCTCGGAGCATAAATTTTTCAATTTTTTCCTTTGACTTAAAATTTGTGCTTTGTATCTATGTTGGTGTTTTAGCGATTATTGTTTATCACGTGAACCGATCTCCATATATTTTTTTATTTGAAACTGAGTACTTCTATTATAGTCTTATAGGAATTTCAAAAAACAAAACTTATAGAGTTTCCTAGTTAAGTTTGCAATATAATCATATTGCAAACTTAACTAGGAAATTATTTTTGAAAATAAAACAAAAAATACGCTAAATACAGAAAAAGTTATACTTTTCCAGTAATATTTATGTTTATCTTAATCACAAGTAATTATTTACAAATTTTCGCTTGGATAACTTCGGAGATAAGGGGAATGGTATTTGTTGTACATTTTCCTTCATAGATCGTTACCAATGTAGAAATAAAAGAAAAACTGTTTCAATAAGTGCAACTCACGCCCTTTCAAATAAAACCCCTTTTGACCTAATAGTAATTTTTTTTTGCCCCCACCCCATATTCGTAATTTTTCATAGAAAATTAAAATGTACATTAAATTTTTTCATTTTCCATGCACGTGGATAACTCTAATTTAAAACCATTCCAAATTTCAAATTGATAGCTTAAGTAGTTCGTGAGATATTTCACTTTGTGACAGACAGACAGACGGGCGGAGTCACACCATAAGGGTTCCTTTTTTACCTTTTTTGGTACGGAACCCTAAAAAGAAACAATCTCACACCAAATTGAGCTAGGCCATATAGTGAGCTCGATAGCTTGTGTTATGGGTACTATAGGCAAACCGCTAACCTCAATCCTCACCTGCACGGCGTGCGGGAAGTGAGTTAAGTGATCTACTTATAGACACTACATCGATATGTCTGGGGGCACGGCGGTGCCCCCGCCAAGTCGGGCAAAACAGTGTCACGGCCATACCATCCTTCTCGAAGCAGTTTAGGCCATTTTCGACCCCCCAATAACTTCGTTCTGGATAAAACTAGAAACCTGAATTTTCAGTAACCAAGCACGCATTGTATAAACACAATATATTTTAAATCTCATTCGATGTGAACTAGTAGTTTAAGAATTATAACTAGTCAAAGTTTCTTAATTTTGTCACTCACTGACAGACTCAACGATAATCTAAAGTCTAAGGCACTTCTACTTAGCAGACATAGAAGCTTTTTAAGCAATAGATTGCCAAGATACACAATTTTATTTAGCTAGTAAATAAAGAATAATAAGGATGCCTGAGACTCACACATTTTTACGGTGGAAGCGTTTCGAGACTTCGCCATTTTTTTACATGGAATGTTTTTATGGGATTTAATACATATAAATACTTAAACACATCCACTACAAATATTAATCATCTACAAACATCACACATATATTTGCCCTAACCGGGATTCGAACCCAGGACCTTCAGCTTCGTAGGCAGCGTCACTATCCCGTACCCACTACGATAACTTGTCGTCATCACCGTCAGATTGTTCAAGAATTGTATTAAATGTCTGTAATTAAATCTATATTAAATCTTAATATAGATTTAATTAGAGACATTTAATCGATCCAAGCCGAGCGTGGGAATAAATAAAGCTAAGGAAAAATGCATCTTATACACGAGTCTGCTGCTTTTTACTTCGATTTCGAGTAAACAAATCATATCAATAATTAAAGCGATTTGAGTGCATTTTCCACTAGCAGATAATACGCGAAACAAATGTTTTATGCAGGATGTTAACAGCATCCTCCTCCAATGGGGTCGGCAACTGTCAAATGTTTGAATAGATGGCGCCATCATAGATCTGTCCCTATCACTAGTCTCTTTCTATGGGATTTGGCTTTAACGGCTTGATTCTAAACAAGAAAATTCCGAAAAAAAAACAAGAATTTGACAGTTTTGGTAGGACTGACAGGTTCATCCTATGCTAGCGCCATCTGCAAATACCTTCGCCCGGCCAACCCCATTAATAGTCCTTGGAGTAAGTTAAAAACGACACTTTTTCAGGCTTAAATGAGATGAGGTAAAGTTAAAAGATAAGGGATACATGAAAGAATTGAAGAAAAATACACATATGTAGTCCATGACATTAGATTTTACGCGGGGGGACCCCGCGCTTCATAAAGCTTTTTAATCTCGTATCTTAAGGCCTTAGCTTCGTGGCCTAAACACGGTACTCGACTAAAAAGCTCTCTAATATAACACGATTGTGAAAAACAGTATTAGTTAACAGGATGGAGTCGTTTTGCAAGGTTGGGCTATTTTTATGAACCGTCATGCAAACTTTGTAAATAAAAAGCTGACGAACTGTTGGGACCCTAGCTTCTCCATAAAAGCTGTTTGTTGGATATTATCACTTTTTGCGAAATACTACTTAATTGTATTTTGTAATTGTTTTATGAAACTTTACTTACTTGCAACGACCACCGCATACTGTCGAACAATAGCACCATTAAACGCGTCACGCATTTTAACATTAATTAATTAAAATACAAATTCACGAAAAAAAAAATGACATGTATAAAACCAGACATCTCGTTGCGCCGGCTGTCGGATTAGAAATTAAGTGTTTTTATCGATAAATACTCATGTCGGCGTCTTAGTTGATGTGCATATATAATGGATTTTCCACACAGTCCTCTAACTATTAACCTTGGCTTAAAAGATAAAATGCACGTTTATTCTGCGCGTTTACTAATACTCCAGTAGGTACAATTTCAAGGCGCGTTTGTGACGCAATGGAATGATATTGTCCGAGTTACGAGAACAATATTCTTTTGTTATTCAGATTAAATACGTGTATCTCAGAGGACACTGCGTCACAAGTTGGGCTCCGCTTGCGGCCTTGACTGACGTACACCTCTAAAAAATCTCAACATCACAAGCCTGGTCAACCTCGCTAGTGGTAGCCCTACGCTTAAAAAAACCGCAAATCGATGTACAGTTTAGCCGTTTGGCACACACATACTATAGGGCAAAACAATTTTTTTGACCCGCAGTTCCTAAAAAAATTTCCCTTAGTGGGGGAGTGCCGAAACATTTTTCTTTTTGTATGGGAAAAAAAAAAAAACAGAAACCTATCGTGTGTAGTATCATATGAAAGGGCTATTTGAGGCGATTCTAAAAATATGGCACATCATTACATTTAAGGGAATTTTTTTTAGGAACTGCGGGTCAAAAAAATTGTTTTGACCTCTAGTAGGTATGCGTGTGCCAAACGGCTAAACTGTACATCGATTTGCGGTTTTCTTATGAAATTGGGCTTGTGGGGCTTCCACTACGCCGCTTGCCTAAGCTAGTTACATATTTCATCATGCCAAATATCATAGGTATATTCGGATAAAAGTAGCAAATCTAAGGTGGCTGTAAACTGTTTAAATTGTGCATACATCCGCAACGGGCCTATACCACAAAACTTTACAAGCGTACAATTGGACAAAATTGACAACTTTTTCTAAAGAAAATTGTACAATTTTGTCGAATTGTAGACTTGTAAAGTTTTGTGTTCTAGGGGCCAGCTTCCATTGCACCTTATACAGCTTTTTGATTCAGATTTTCCATAGAATTCGTAATTTCAATTTTTTGTATAATAACATCGTCATTTCCAAAAAAATTGGTTTCCTGATTTTTCATGGGTTTTATTTTAGTTGGACCATCATGATCGTCGAGAAATGATTTTCGATTTCTTTGAATTCTGTTGTTTTTTCCAGATGGTCCAAGTTCATTTTGCCTATAAGAATCCGAGTCAAGTAGCAACTCCACTGGTAGGCTCTGATTAGTTGCTACTTTGTTAGTCTAATTATTCCTGAAGATATTTTTTTTTATTTATTTGTAATACTGATAATTAAAGCAATCCGTGCAAAATTATTTCCTAACCATTCCAAAATAAAAAAATGCACAACGTTAATATTCAAGTTTAACTTCTTCCGGCACTCCCGGAGTGCAACCCGGTCTTTTCTTTTTTTTAAGACGAAGATCATGTCAAATGCCCACGGACGCTTTACATTCGAAGTTGTAGACGCTTATATGTACCCAGGACAGACTGTCCAGTTCCAGTCGGCTGGGCAGCGTTCGGGAAGCTAAGGCACATCTTTTTATCGAATACTCCGCAGTGTCTCTTAAGACTTCGTCTTTGACCAGTGTCGGTCTGTTGCTTGTAATGATGAAATACGGCACTGAAATGTGGTTGCTCACTATGAACGCCATTAGAACTATTAGAAGGCTCAAAGTTACCCAAAGGGCAATATAGAGGGCTATGCTGAGAGTGTTTCTCTGTTGTGGTGCTGTTCTTCTTCAAAAAGGGTGACAACTACTGAATTACCAAATAAATATTCCGGTATTATATTTCGAAGCTTCATTCTTCAGATATAACACACATGTAGTCCTTTAATCTACCAGGCAACATTTCGCAAGTTTAAAGTACGCAGTAAAAACCATAGCTCAAACAGTTTTATCCCCACCTTTACCCCTACCCTACTTAGGGACCTCGGCTTGCCACCATTTCTCATTCTTTATTCTTGCGAGGCAACGAACGCACGAACTAATTCTATTAAAAAATAATTCAAAATATTTAATCATGCCTAAACGCAGTGCACAGGAAAAAATAGAGTATTATTCTGCTAATATACGGAAATTGCAACAAAAAACTATAAACGAGTTATGACAGTGCGGTGCTATCTGATTCATCAGGTTCCGAAGATAAATCAGGTAAGTGCAATTAGTTTCAATAAATAGTTCTACATTGGGGTGCCTCTAATAAATGCATTTAATACCGCACGGGCCGTGAGCCCACGCCTTGTAATTCTAAACCTGGGGGGCGACCGAGAGTCGTCACGAAGGTATCTCATGCTTGGGGGTTGTCCGTGAGTCAACACGATAGCAATTTCTATCAATATTAATCGCTAAGAAATGCATTTCATACCGCGCGGGCCGTGAGCCCACGCCTGGTAATTCTAAACCTGGGGGGCGACCGAGAGTCGTCACGAAGGTATCTCATGCTTGGGGGTTGTCCGTGAGTCAACACGATAGCAATTTCTAACAATATTAATCGCTAAGAAATGCATTTCATACCGCGCGGGCCGTGAGCCCACGCCTGGTAATTCTAAACCTGGGGGGCGACCGAGAGTCGTCACGAAGGTATCTCATGCTTGGGGGTTGACCGTGAGTCAACACGATAGCAATTTCTAACAATATTAATCGCAAGCCCATGCCTTGTAACTAAACCTGGGGGGCGACCGAGAGTCGTGACGAAAGTATCTCATGCTTGAAGGTTGACCGTGAGTCAACACGATAGCAATTTCTAACAATATTAATCGCTAATAAATGCATTTAATACCGCGCGGGCCGTGAGCCCACGTCTTGTAACTAAACCTGGGAGGCGACCGAGAGTCGTCACGAAGGTATCTCGTGCTTGGCGGTTGACCGTGAGTCAACACGATAGCAATTTCTACAACCATTAATCGAGATTAGTATATCCCGTGTTCGCGATGCGGGGCACTAGATACATATATGCATTAAAATTCCTGACGAGTGGTTTTACAATGCATTTCATATCTACCCTCAATTAGAAAAATCAAAATATTATATTTTAATTTATAAACCACGAACAAGTGTATGAGGCAGTGGAAACTTCACTCCCACGTTCAAATGAAGAAAATGCACCTCCCGTGGAGGCCTGTGATGACAAAACGACCCCTGTAATAGATGCCGAGTTACTAACCGCTCTAGGGGACGCCACTGATGATGTCCCAAAATATGGGGAGAAAATTCATCCCAATTTAGCGCAAAGGTGGCTACCTATATTACACAAAGGTATTGATAAAAAGAGTAAAGATAAACTCTTATAAGAGTACCTGTAAATTGCAAATTATTATGGGCGCCGTCCTTAAACGCCGTAATTTCGGCGGCAGTTACAGACATCCAAAGAGGCCGTGACAAGAAAATCGAATCATCTCAACAGCAATTGGGAGTCGGTATAGGTACTAACGATAAAAATCCTATCTAATTGAAGTCGGATTTTAGATAAAACTAGTCATTCCTGGACTAGACGAAGTATTCCTTAAGTCATACAATACGTGGAGAGAGAGGATACTCTCTTTGGAAGCAAACTCTCAGAGAAAATTAAAGCTTCCAAATCTACTGAAAAGTAGGCCGACAGCGTCGACCATCATACGGCCGCGAGCAGCCTACAACAAGCCACTTGCGACGCCGCGGCAGTAACGCAGGTACATGCCGGTCGCCTTAAAGCTTTTTATAAGTGTTGGCTTAATGTAACGAATAATCGTACTTTATTTATTAGACTGTATACAGAATGGCTTTCCAATTCCTTTTTAGGACATGTTACGCAATCTGTCAAACCTGTAAATACTTTCACATGCCAAGAGCATGATGAAACGAGCTTAGCTGTACAGAACTTAATTAACCTAGGCATTCAGTGAAAGCATCACTGGATGCCAACAGACTAATGATCAGTTTCTATCAAAGATTTTCTGACTCCTAAATCGAATGGTGGCTATAGATTCATACTGAATCTGAAAGGGCTCAATAAATTTGTAACTAAGTCCCATTTTAAAATGGAAGACTAGAACTGCTTCTAAATTAATCCCTAAAAACGGGTTTATGGCTACCATTGACAAGATTCGAGCATAACAATGTTACTTACGAGTTTTGTTCCCTATTAGTCTATGGACTTTCCGTGGCGCCTAGAACCTTCACCAAAATTATGAAAGAAGTCGTAACTTACCCAAAAACAAGGCCTAACTTCTATTATATACCGGGGTGGCATTTTGTGTATTGGAAGGGACCTTAACGAATGTAAACATAATGGGAGGGAGACTCTCCGGTTTCTCGAGTGCCTACGATTTGTGGTAAACTATACCAAAAGCTCGATACAATCCCAAAATTACCAACAATGCTGTAAATTCTTAGGTTTTGTTTACAATTCAATTATCATGTCTATATCCCTTCTTATGCAGGGTATGCGCACTTTTTAAGAGTTCTTACCACTGCATGCCCGACAGCTAGATACAGCTGGTTGTACACGAAGTTGTTAGAAAGATATAAATTCCGAGCTATTCAGGAATACGATGTCTATGATCAAAAGTAAAACTTCCTCGCGAAATTTTACCCGACTTATTTTGGTGGACTAATAATATTATTTGTAACGTCTTGTCATTTTGGAATCACGAAATTCGATGCAGAAATATCTATAGATCCGTCCCGATCAGGATGAGGTACAGTTTGTGACGGAGTGTGTGCAAACGGAGCATGGGAAGAGCAAGAATTAGCATTCCATATTAATTACTTAGAGCTTTGCTCGCTCTTAGGATTAAAATGTTTTGCGCGAAATAAATCAAACTGTGCTCTGTTGTTCCGCATCGACAACACTACCGCGATAAGCTATATTAATCGAATGGGAGACATCCAGTTTCCCCACTTAAATAGCTTACCTAGATCTATTTGGCAGTGGTGTGAAGAACGAGACATATGGTTATTCGATTCGTACATTAACACTAAGAATAATGTAGAAGCAGACAGAGAATCCAGAAGGCTAAATCCTGATATTTAATGAAATTTAAGTATTGCAGCCTTTGAAAGAATAAGTAAACACTTTGGTGTGCCCGAAATTGACCTCTTTGCTTCTCGTACCTCTGCCAAATGTGAAATATATATTTCGTGGAAGCCAGACTCGGACGCTCTTACCGTCGTCGCATTCACTATTAGCTGGTATTTATAATAAATATTTTTAAGCGTTTCCACCACTCGCACTCGTACTAAAGTGTTTACATAAGATTATAAATGACAACGCCACAGGAATAGTAGTATTTCCCTAATGGCCATCCCAACCGTGGTTTCCGCTTTTGTTGAGATTAGTAAAAGTATCTAATCTCATGTTAGCGTCAATTTCAAACAACACTTTACAACAGTACAACGTGTGTTAAATACAAGTTGTGCTGGAAATTTAGCATAGATAATATAAATATTCAATTTCTATAAGGGCTTCATTTCTGCTGTTATTTTATTTCTAACGCACGAATTTAATAAAGGATCGTCGTATGGCTCATTAAATAATCATAGGTCAGCACCCTCGCTCCTACGGGGGAGTAGTATCAGCTCAGATGACCAAAGTAAAGGATTACCGAAAGGTGTTTACAAATTAAAGCCCGTAACTCCTAAATATAGCCATACCTGGGATCCTCAAGTGGTATTAAATCATATAACGACATGGTACCCTAATAGAGAAATTTCATGGGAAAAACTAACAAAGAATCTGGCGATTTTGTTAGCAATATGTCCTGCCCACAGGGTACAAACACTGTCACTTATTAAGTGGAATAATATTAAGTCATGCCCAAATTGTATTAAAGTAATTTTTGATGATATAGTTAAGACTTCAGGTGTAGGTCGTCTACAACCGATTTTGTGCCTTCCATATTTTGAAGATACCTAATAGAAATATTTGCCCGGTGACTGTTATAATGATGTTTTAGGACTGAAAAAGCTCACAACATATTTTGTTGACTTTCAAAAGTCCCCATAAAAATGCATCTGCTCAATCCATTAGCCGGGGTGCATTACGCGAGTGCTTGGCGAAAGCGGTAAAGACATGGCGGCGTTCAGCGCTCACAGCACGCGCCACGCCGCCACGTCAGCTGCACACCGGTCAGGCACTTCTTTAGATGCTATCCGGAAGGCAGCAGGCTGGTCGAGAACATCGAAAACTTTGGCTCGTTTCTACCATCGTCAATTAATCGACGAAGGTCATTGTGCCAGATCAATCTGCCTTTTGTATAGGTAGAATTTTGTGAAGTTACAATTGTACTCTTTGTTTAATAATTGGGAGTATCTAAGATTGTTGTCAAAACATAATTATTGCATTTCATGATTATGATGTTTTACAATTACAAAGGGCAGCAAAACTTTCAACTCTAAACATCTACATGTGTGTTATATCTGAAGAATGAAGCTTCGAAATATAATAGAAGATCAAACGAGCTTCGCAAGCGAAGTTCGATCGATATTATATGAGTAAGCTTCATTCGAAGATATAACTTCCCGCCCGCCCCTATACCCCTAGGAAAGTTTTGTCTCTAAAAAGAATGAGAAATGGTGGCAAGCCGAGGTCCCTAAGTAGGGTAGGGGTAAAGGTGGGGATAAAACTGTTTGAGCTATGGTTTTTACTGCGTACTTTAAACTTGCGAAATGTTGCCTGGTAGATTAAAGGACTACATGTGTGTTATATCTTCGAATGAAGCTTACTCATATAATATCGATCGAACTTCGCTTGCGAAGCTCGTTTGATCTTCTAATATATCGCCCGGTTATGTCTCACTCAAGTCGGTAATTTACCGTTTTGAAATTTGCCCTGTAATTGCATTCCTTATTTGGACAGCCGTAACTAGCGTGCAAACGTGGGAGGAGCCCTGTTATTCATGCTCATTTATTGATAATAATAAAAATTATTACATGTCAAAATATTACAGTTGTTTAATTATATTAATTTCATTAATTAGTGCTTAGATAAGTATAATCATTCTAAAAAATATACTTAAATAAATAAAATTTAAATGCCACGTATTTGATAGTTTTATATAGCAATTTTCGTTTGTTTACATTAACATTGAACTCGTGAAATTCGGAACTTCGTAAAAGGCATTTTGTAGAAGCCATTTTTTAACTCTCTGTTAAATGATGAAGTTCGTTGTCAGTTGTTAGTTTTATTATTCGTTTAATTAATTAATTTTTGGCTCACCTTAGATGCATCTATTCATCGCTAATAGACCAGATGTTTTTTTGCGGAACAACAAAGGAGTATTGCTCTCGTAACACGGATAATATCATTCCAATGCGTCACAATCGCCTTGAATTGGTACCTAATAGGTACTGCAGTATTAGTAAACGCATAGAATAAACGCGCACTTTATCTTTTAAGCTATTTACACGGTCAATAGATAAAGGATTGTGTGGAAAATCCATTTAATATGCACATTAACTAAGACGCCGACATGAGTATTTATAGATAAAAACATTTAATTTTTAATCAGACACCTGGCACAACCAGGTGTTTGGTTTTATATGTCAGTTTTTTTTGTGAATATGTATTTTAATTAGTTAATGTTAAAATGCGTCATGTGTCAAGTAGAGAAGAAGAAGCATGACGGTTCATAAAAATAGCCCGACCTTGCAAAACGACTCCACCCTGTTAACTAATAGTTAGTTACGATACAAGTGCCGAAAATAGGAAACTCTAACCCTCTTTTAAATCGACACGAGTTGCGAATTGCCTATTTGCACGTTTTACTGTACATATATGGCTCTTTAAAGTTTTGACATATGCACGGAAAGTGCTCTTTTCCGCACTAGTGCGAAAAAGTAGCACCGTATGTACTGTAAACTCTTTTACGTCACACCTGCGGCAACACGGGCGGTAATTCGTAAAGCCCCAGAGCGCATTTTATGGCCCTCACCTTCCGTTCGGGCCACAAACACCTGCGATCTGGGGCATTCAAGAATTCACCGCCCTAGTTACGTAATGTACTATTTTAAACTGCCCATACCCAGAGTAAACACTTATTATGTCATATGTCTCTTTCTAATTATACCACTTTGAAAGAGACGCATAGTCTTTCTCACCGCCATATGACGGCACCGCTAACCTAGGAAATCAGAGCTTAAGGAAAATGAAAACAAATATATATTGATCGGTTAGTGAGGCTAAAGTTATTTTTGATTGGCTTATTTCGCTGAATTTCGATGAGACTGAGGCTTTGCTTTTAAAGCTAGTTAACCCCCGACGAAAAAAGAGGGGTGTTATAAGTTTAACGTGCGTCTGTCGTGTGGTATCGTAGCTGCGAAACGGATGGACCGATTTGAATGTGTTTTTTGTGTCATGGATTAATTAGGGTTCCGTACCAAAAAAGGTAAAAAAGGAACCCTTATGGTGCGACTCCGACGGTCTGTCTGTCTGTCTGTCTGTCACAAAGTGAAATATCTCACGAACTACTCAAGCTATCAATTTGAAATTTGGAATGGTTATAAATGAGAGTTATCTACGTGTATGGAAAATGAAAAATTTAAATGTACATTTTAATTTTCTATGACAAATTACGAATATGAGGAGGGGGCAAAAAAATATATTCAACTATTAGGTCAAGTGGGGTATCATTTGAAAGGGCTTGAGTTGCACTTTTCGAATCAGTTTTTTTTTTCAACATTGGTAAATTTTCGATCTATGAAGAAAAATGTAAAAAAAATACCATTCCCTCATCTCCAAAGTTATCCAAGCGAAAAATTTGAAATTGCTTGTGATTAAAATAAACGTAAATATTACTGGAAAAGTATAACTTTTTCTGTATCTTTTGTTTTTTAAATTATAACACGTTTATTACAAAACACATAATAAAAAAATAAAAACAAAAACATACACTTATACAATTCTTAGCCCAAGCTGCCCAAGTCTAGTCAAACAGGCCCCCGCGAGTTGTACCCGGTGCAAAGGTGCCCATCACGCTTGCCGCGTTACCTCGTTGGATGGCGATTGACAATCTTTGCACCAGGTACGAACCCGCGCAAGCATCGGAACCTCTGACTTTAATTCGACGCCCCACCTCCTTTTAGAAAGCTAACGCCTCAGACCCCCAGCACCACTGGATGCTGGGTGTCTGAGGCGTGCGTCAAAAAAGCTAAAGGGACAAAATAATTATTATTTTGGAGGGTTGAGTATTTGTCCCTTTTTCTAGCCACAGCAAACTCTGCTGCAGCACCAGCTGTCTGCATCGGTCGGCTGAGGAGCGAGGCGGCAAAGGTACGCGGCTGACGCACGTGGCGTCCCACGAGAGGCACTTCCCCTTCTGCCTTCACCAAAGTTAGCCCGTGTGGCCTTTTGCCATCTGTGCGATAATAGCCAGGTGATTCCAGTAAACATGGTATGTTTGCGGAAATTAACGCCCTCCATTTTCTGTACCTAGCGTATTTTTTATTTTACTTTCAAAAATCATTTCCTAGTTAAGTTTGCGATTTAATCAACTTTATAGGTAATTTGTTTTGAAATTCCTATAAGACTATAATAGAAGTACTCTCTTTCAAATAAAAAAAAAATCGACGTGATAAACAATAATCGCTAGAACACCAACATACATACTAAGCTGATTGCCCGTTAGTACCAAATGGGGCCGATAGATGGCGGTGACCCCATTGCTACTTCGCGCTGTTAAGATTTTTCTAGAATTATTGGAGTTGGGACGGGTATCGGGTATGTTTCCATAGCAGTTCAAAAAAAATTGTCTTGGTAGTTCGATGGTCTTGGTCTAAAAGTTATTCGTTGTTTGAAATTGAATGTGGTTGTAAATTTTAAATGACAGGAATAATTAAAAAAAAAATAGCATTAATTTTATTCGTCAGCAGCGTTACTGCTTAAAATAAAAATTTATTTCAATTCTGTTGTGTTTGACATTTACTTTACCGTGAGTTAATTGTAGTTTGTACGGAACGCTCGGTGCGCGAGTCAACTCGCACTTGACCGGTTTTATACCCTGAGTGTTCTTAGTCATGTTTCATCAAAGTCTGTTCATGTTTCATCAAAAATGGTTTTGAGATATTGGACTTTGAAATGAAAATGTCGGGGGTTTTTCAACATTTATAAGTTGTAGTTATTTAAGTTTTATTTAGGTGGTGTTAGTTTGTAAAGAAGTTTCATCATCTGATAAGTCTAATTCCTTTTATTAAATAAATGAAATTATTCCTTACATATTTTATAGTTTTTAATTTTAACATATGCTGCATGACATATCAATTTTCACTTGGTCTCCCGAGATACAGGCCGAGCCTAGTGCGGGGACCTCGCGTAAAATCTAATATCATGCAAAAGCTGTGTATTTTTCTTTAATTATTTCTTGTATCCTTAATGTTTTATGTGGAACAAAGATTTTTTATCTTATCTTTTACCTTTATCTTATCTCGTTTAAGCTTGAAAATAGTTGTGTCGTTTGAACTTACTCCAAGGACTATCAGGCAGGCGATGACTGAGGTTAGCGGTTTGCCTATAGTATCCATAACACATACCTTATTGAGCTCGCAATGGGGCTAGTTCAATTTTGTGTGAGATTGTTGCTTTTTCTTCTAGTAAACCTGAACTGCCTCAGCTTTGGTGTGGGCTTCAACTGGCCTTCGCCTGCAATGGTGAAGCTAGCAAATGCTTCAGACCCTATACTTTCTCGACCTTTGGAGCAGGAGGAAGCATCCTGGATTGTTTCCATCCCTTTTCTTATCAGATATGATGTTTGCTTGGAATGCCAAAGACAACTGTTAGGAGTCCCCGGCAGGGTTGACTTAAGACCAAGACAAGACCAAGACATCGACATACGACTTGGAGAGTCCCACGACGACCGCAGCCGTCAGAGCATGTGAAGCTGTAGATATACTTGAAATTATTTGAGTTGGGAATCAAAGTAGCTAGCAAGTCTTCTAAGTTCCAATTCCAGTTTTATAAAAAAGTCGGCCGCGTTATATAGTCAACATTGTCATGTTGTGGTTTCAGGTGTTGCAATGGCGTCTATTCTGATAGACATGATAGGTCGGGAGTACTGCCTCATCCTGACAAGTGTCATTAAAATGGTTGGAGCGCTTCTGACCCTATTCGCGTGTGACGCTTGGATGCTCATGCTCAGCTGAGCTATCGACGGAGTCACCCAGGGGCTCGTACTTGGGGTTGTACCAGTTTAATCTTCAGAAATAGCTTGTGTGAGTTTGATACAAACTTTATATTTGCAACAAACGAAGGCAGTCGAATTTAAAAGGGGCTGAACATACTGTACAGCTTTAATTCATGTTGAAATATTTATACCTACACCCTTTTATTCAACTTGCTTGCTATTTATGTTTATTCGGATGGAATCTTGCAACACAAGCAATCTTGCAAGCAGTAATTTTCAACCGATTGAGTTCAAATTTTGGGTTTAAGTATAGTTTGGATGACAATTCAATATTCCGGTACCATCGAGCTTATCTTATCTGATGATAAAGACAGAAGGTGGCCATGGGAATTCAAGACTTAACACACGTAACTCCGTTAAGCGAGCTCATGACGAGCTCACAGCTATACCCCGCGACGCTGACGCCATGATGTGCACTCGACTCGTTAGGGCCTTGCAGATTCGGTTTTTTCCAGCGCATACCAGATGGTAGCAGGGGAACGCGTGACAACGGTGCGTAAAAAAACGCAGTCTGCATTGGCCCTTAATGTTAAACTACATATAACGCCCCACCACGTAATACTTCAAATCAATATTAAACGATAAACAACATTTTTTGTGAATGTTGTGCTAGCAATGTTGACAACCACGATATGGTCAGCACAAGGCAACGGAGTTGTCTCGTGAAGAGATAGACTATCCGTATCTTTAAACGTTCTAAATAGAAAGAGACTTACTCCCCGCGAGACAGCTCATGCGCGGTCTTGGGCTAATCGTGCTGGAGTCGCACGTGTCCATATATTTGCTTGCCTGATGCCATGATGACCATCATGGTATTAAATATATCATCATAATATCAGCCCAAAGACGTCCGCTGCTGTACAAAGGCCACCCCTAAAGAGTGCCAAACTGATCGGTCCTGCGCCACCCTCATCCAGCGGATTACCACGTCATCACCTTGTCTACCCATGCTCCGTCTTCCGGTAAATAAATAGCTAGACTAAAATTTAATTTATTTTCTTTCAGAAAGAAGTTCGCGGTGCTCTTGGCGTCATGCTGCAGGTTTTCTCCTCAATTGGAATAGTGATCACGTTGGACCATTCATCTCCTATTTTAATTTGAACCTGATGTTCGCATTGACCGTTCTCCTTAACCACTATACCCACTGTGTTTTTGCCTGACAGCCCGACCTTCTTATATTCTAAAGGTAACCTTCTCTTTTTGTTACCAATAACAATGAAAATAGGCAATGTACGCAATATTCGAAACAAGTTTAAACTGTTAAAAGGACCCCCAAATAATTAAGAAAGATTTAGTTTTTCTAGTATATCCGTTCTTAGGAATTCTAGGGATTGACTTAATAAATCTCTGGCATTCTGGTGGACTTGTTTTCAAGAACCGCTATCATTTAGTCCAAATGTTTGATCAGGCTGGCTTAGCATATCTCCCTGCCTTCCATCCCGTGTGTTAAAATCTTCTGGTTAAGAGCGCTCGCACATATTACCCATTATCGTCCAATCGCTTCACTCAGTCGTAAAAAAATCCATCCGTGTACGCTATACCAGCCTTCTCTCGTGAATCAGCATATCTAATCCAATTTTCGACGGAAATATTCACAAGTAAATTTTTTTGAGGACATTTGTTATTTTTGAATCATTGTTATAATGACATTTAAGAATAGTTGTGTAACATTGATGGTCAAATATAGTTAAGCTGATATTTGTGTCGACCATTTACATAAGATACTTTAGAACCGAGGCAGCCGCAGGATAAAATAAAACCTGTGCCCACGACCCCTTCGGCGTGGAACTCGTTTATATCGTAGCTGCATACAATTTTTCAACCCCCATTTCACTCGTCCCTTAGGGGATGATGTACGGGATAAAAACTATCCTATGCCCTTTCCCTGGACTCAATCTATGTCTATGCCAAAATTCATCGAAATCGGTTCAGCGGTTTAAGCCTGAAGAGGTAACTGACAGACAGAGAGACAGACACATTCGCATTTATAATCTTATTACCTATGTATAGAAGAAGCCTTCCACTCCACTACCCTGGACGTCCCGTCGTACGTTTGGTAAAAACAGAAATTAACTCTAGTACGCAACGAGATGAGGTCAACTTCAACTTTTGAACTTACTTAGGTACTTCCTCCGCTAACTTAGTTATGGCTTAAATATTACATTAGCCTGAGTTTAGCATCCTGTATAAGCTGATTCAGGGAGGTATAATAGCATTTAGCAAGTGGCGATCCCATTGCTTAAATAAGATTATATCTTCCAGGATTATTTAGTTTCCTAACTCATTCAGCATCAGGAGGTTAAATTCAGGACAATGTAATACCGGCTTTAGCGACCCGAAGGTATAATTGGCTCCTCCCAGTTATCCGCGTTTGTTTTCCACACACTCCATTGGCGTTAGGATCTAACATAGATAAATTTATTTCACAGTATGTTCTATTACGGGTAAACGCGAAGAATCCAAGAAGGTCCTCGTCTTTCTACGATGTTCCAAGTCCGAAGCAAACGAGGAATTAAAGGAATTCGCGACGAACAAAAACGACGAGAAACTCATTTTTGTAGCCATTTGCCGCAATAGAACGTTCCTGAAGAGTCTCGGAATTGCTTCGTCCATTTGCTGCCTAATCTATTTGCTCGGAAACACCTATGTCATGATGTATCTGCAGACGATTTTGATTGATACGCAAACGAATATAAGGTCCGAAGCGGCATCGACCATTGTTGGTGGTATTCAGCTGGCTGCCAGTCTCTCGACTGTTCTGATTACCGATAGGTTTGGGAGGAAACCGATTTTGGTTTTGACGGGATACTGTTGTTTTAACAAATTTATTTTGGTCAAATATCATTTCCCAAACAAATTTTAGCAACTATTTTGTTTGCCAATGAAAACTTTGGCACAATTTTAATACGAATATTTTCATTACGTCAAATTTTCATTCAGCAAAATATTATTACGAAAAATTACATTATGGCATGTGGTCTTTTAGCAAATGCTTTAATAAGGCAAAAAAACATTAGACAATCAACATTTCGTCAAGTTAATGTTATGGCAAACTATAAATAGACAAACATGACAATTGTTTGGGTTATGACATTTTACCAAAATACTATTAATAAAACGGCACCGTCCCTTAAATAAAAAAAATGCACGGTTAAGTAGGTCGGTAGGCAAAGGCGTTAAATTAGGTTAGGACAGCGAAAAAAGGGGGGCTCGGGGAGTGAAGCCTCCTAGTAGTAAAAAAACAAAATCGTAACAATGGTATTATTTGGTAGGTTAGGTTAGGGTTAGCTTGTGTCCCTTAGAGCGGAAAATAAACCACGGAAAAAATTAACCGACGGTATAGAAATGGTCAGTTAAATATTGACGATACAAATCATTTGCCATATTTTGTTTTGGTTAAAACATATTATGCCAACTAACATATTTGACTCAATGAAATTTGATCAAAGTACCAGTTGGTGAACGAGATATTGCCTAAACATGAATATGCCAAACATAAGGTTTGCGTAAGAATTATTTGTCGAGTGTTAATTTGGCAAACGATTATTTAGCAAATGAAATTCTACGACAAATGTTTTGGGAAGTGATAGTTTGTCAAAAATTTTTTGGTAAAACAAAGGTAACCCGGTTTTGACGTTAATTGGAATGACTATCGGCATGGTAAGTTGGGGTCAAAAACAGAAACAAAAAACTATTGAACTGTTTTGAATCTTTTACTATTTAATTGTATGATGGGTATATTGGTTTAATAAGCTGGCAGCACTGTGGCGAGAGGGCCAGTTGTCAGCACGTCAGCACAAGACGACGCGCGACTCACTCTTATTTGACAACTGAGAAAGAGACGGATAGTGCGGGAGAGCTCGAGAGAGCTCACGCGCTGTCTTGTACTAGCCTTGCAAAATTCATCATCATCGCTTTATTTTGTTGGCTGTTTTGTAAACTGCTGTCAAAAAAGACCTCTCGCCACAGTGTTGCCAGTAGATGCAATGCATTTTAGATATCCTTGTTTGCATGTAGATGTGCCCTATTGCTTATGTGTAGTTTTTTTTAGGTAGTACTGGGGACATTTTTCAAGCTGTCAAGAGGAGGACCTGTAGTTTCCGGGTTCTTGAACTTTCTTCCTCTCATAGCCCTAATCATTGCGGTGTTCTGCTACAGTTCAGGTAAGTATTTTAAATTAGTTTACTTGACCAACGAACTTGTAGCTTCACTAGCTTTTGCCTGCGATTTCGCTCGCGTTAACTTCTAGGTTGGGTTTCAACAAACCGTCTGTAATCGTAAGCGGTGTTCGTTAAAGCCTGATTATCTGGAAAGTTTGACAGGTTCATATGGCATGACAGCTGCCGGCGCCTAATCAACGTTGAGCGGTCCGTAAGTTGGAGCAATCTGCCTTATTCCGATATCAACTTTCGCCCCAATTTCATCGCCTTGGGGAATTATTTCTGGGGTTAAAGAGTAGGTACTTTATTTTATTTGCGGTCGACTGTGTGACAAATTTTATTCAAATCCCATTACTTCTAAACGTCAAAACTTTCTTGTTTTATAATATTGGGTGGATTTCATTATTTTTCTATTTATAAGTGTGTGTGTTATATTGTATAAGCAATTGACATGTAAAATTTTATATTTTATTAATAAACAATTGAATTGAATTGAATTGAATTGAAGTTTGGCAGTAAGAGCAATCGCAAAAATTAATAGGCTTTCTTCTGTCGATGTAATTTTATAATTCTGTTATTTATTATATTGTACAGAATAAATACTATTTTAAGTAACTTAACCTCTCTGACGTGTTAACGCCGGATCTTCACGTGGCAGAGGTTTTTTTTTCCGAACCAGTCGTGGTTTGTCAACATTCGTAGGTGTGTTAGCCATTTTATAATCAACGAAGTTAAATAATGCTAAATGTGTCAAATTAACGTTTGTCTAGCACGGTTATAGTACGCCTGCCGCGCGAGCTCTCTCGATATTTCTCGCACTATCCGTCTCTTTCGTATTAGAACACTTAGAACAAGAGATATAGTGCGAGGAAAATTGAGAGAGCTCGCGCGCCGTCGCATGATAGCCGTGCTGAGATGAGAGCGCCGCGAGTGGCATAATGGTTGGAGTATTAGATACATAGTTAAAATTATAGTGCAAAAAAATTAATATTGTGATATACGTATAGTTTTTATAGAGACTCGTACCTGCAGACAAACCGTTAAAATAGTTTTGCAAGAAAATGTATTAGATTAAGTTTTGTATCCCATTTTTTAGTAATAATAAATTTTAAAAAAAATACGCTATGTTTCACTTCGACTGCGAGAATATATTAAAAACAAAGGCTATCCCATCCACAGTCAATAATAAAGGCCACGGAGGTAAGTTTGTCTAATTTGGCGGTACGATTTCATTAATAAACTGCTTTGACACCACGAATTGACCGTGTATAGGCGCGTCCAGACGGCCGAGGGCGGCGGACAGCATACGGGGCATATGATAGCGAAATAGACAGCAGTCTATCCCGCTCAATCTCATAGCTTATGCCATGTATACATTCAGCCACGCTTGAAAGTTTGGACGCAGCTATAGACGGTCAGAGGCGTTTATTTCTTTACTGATTGTGAATTAGGGTTGAAAAGCAACTAATGTTTGAAATGAATTTTGTTTCCCGATTGGTAGATCTAGCTGTATTCTGGTTTGTTGATTGCAAATACAAAATGGTTTCATACCTCAAAAGGAGAAAACGGAACCCTTGTAGAATCACTTTTTTGTCCGTCCGTCCGTCCGTCTGTCAAGACCCTTTTTCTCAGGAACGCGTGGAGGTATCAAGCTAAACTTTTTACTAAATACTCAAATCTACTGACGCTGCTGTGAAAAAATAAACTTCTAAGCCAACGCCACACCAACGCCACACCAACGCCACACCACGCAAATTTTTGAAACTCGCAAGGGAATCAAAACCTACAGGGTACTTCCCTTGAACTCAGAATCTTGAAATTTGGTATGAAGCAACGTCTTATAGCACAAATAAGGGAAAAATTGCGAAAACCGTATTTTTTTGTTACTTCATACCTATAATATATTTTTTTAACAATTCTAAAGTTACTACCCCTTTCCCCATGAACGCGTAGAGGTATTAAATTGAAATTCATATCAAATACTCTGTTCCATAATATCTTTAATACCTACAGGTTTGTACGGAACCCGGTGCGCGAGTCCGACTCGCACTTGGCCGGTTTTTTTTAATTTGATCGGTCAAGTTTGTGAAAGTGAAAATAACTTCAACATCTTTTCTTTTCAAGTATTGGCTCGCTGGTATGGGTCGTCATATCAGAAATCTACGACGACCGTTCTCGCGGTATCGGCACCACACTGCCCCAGCTCATCACCACCCTCGTTCCTAATGATTCGATATTTCTCGTCACTAATCAGCACCATCGGCCCGGCGCTGACGTTTTGGATATCTGCCGGTTCTGTGCCATCCTGACTGGGTTTATGGCGCTTTTTTTTACCAGAGACTAAGGGGAAGAGTTTTGCGGAAATACAACATGTGTTACGTGGCACGAGTAAGGCGTAAACCGTGGTCAGTCGGCACAAACGTAGCTCTGTAGCTAAGCGGGCGAAGTGCTCAAAATTACTTACAGACGACGTTACCTATCACAACTTCGGTAAATTGTTTCAATGAATATAATTTGCCAAAGTATTCTTTTTCCGAATGGTTTTTTTCTCAGAAACCATTTATTTTTCACTATTTAAAAAACCTCACTATTTTTCTTAAGGTTTATTTTTTGTCACGCAGAGGGAATGCGCTTACGCATCCCGCGGGGGACGGCCCATTATGACGGGGAATCACCAATCCGTAAGAGAAGGAGATACCTAAACCCTATGCGGTGTTAACTCTCACGGTCATGTAGGAGAGTACATTTTGATCGCATGCATTACCAGGATGCCCCCCGGACTATTTTTATTAAACCAACCTAACCTAACATTGGGTTACATCCATTACCATTTTCAAAAGTTTGCAAAATGGTTTGCTCTGTAAACGTCCACTAACTCCAACTAGCCCTTATAACTCGTGTAAAAACCCAACACACGGTAGAGGTCTAGTTTCGTGACGGGTGACCGGCGGTGAGCCGCTTTGGCGCGTAGCGAATAACAGCCCTGAAGGGATTGGGGTTTGTGAAGGCTTCCCGCGTTTAGAGCAATATGTAAACGAAGCATTAGCACATTCACTGCAAAAGATTTTGTAGCACTATTTTTTTTTTTAATTTATTGAATAAGACAGAAACAATGTAATATTATTACAATGCCCATCTAGGCAAAACCTTGGAGAGGTTTGTGTGCCGATGGGGAGTTCTGTTCTATTGATGTAATTTATAGTTAAATTAATTAAAAACTAAGTTTTTTTAATAGGTTAGTTAGAGAATATAGGTTACATTATTACATTTTAAAAAGGGCATCTTTAATATTTTTCTTATTTTACAACTTTGCTCGCTCGCTCGCTCGCTTGCTATGCTCGTATCGATCACATAGATACTCGTCTGTAGAGGAAAGCGCCTATGACCAACCGCGACACTGAAGCCAGACAGCTAAGCTAATCTCTTCTAAAAATAGGAATATATTTGACCTGCTTGCAGTATTTCCTTCGTCTATTATTTAAGAAGCTTAAAAAGGTGCTTTTGTCAATTCTGACGTAACGTCATAAAAAAAATTGTAAAAACAGAAATGGACATAGAAATCTAAAATTCAAGAATAAAATGTCCGTTTTAAAAACTTAAAAAAACAAACGTTCAATCAGCTTAAAATGTACTGAGTCGAGATCAAGAAATTCGGACATGTGCTTCTGTAGATGCTTCTCAGGCTGGTGTCTCTATCGCATCAGCATCATCAACAAGTTTCTCTCTCTGTTTGGCTTGCAGTGCAGCTGCTTAAATCCAGCTTGCGTGGCAACAAGAGTATCGTAAGATGGCTGAAGAAAAACAGAAGACTTCTCCGATCAAGAGCATCTGCAAAGGGATTTACGGAGTACTTGCAAGAATATCAGCAAATATGTGCTTATGCAGCTGCTTGCCTGGCCTGAAGTGCCTGTTTCGTTTCGAGGTATTAAACAAGCTTTTAACCATGATCGGTTTGAGATGCAATTGCACGAATCTGGAATGTATGGCCGATAGAGCGGAACGTCTTGTCATCTCTGCGGGGGAACATGTCGATAAAGTTATCGATTCTATCAAAAATAAAAGCTGAATTGAAATTTAGTTTCCTTTACCATTTATTTATTCTTAGCTTTTGGGTCGTGACGGCGTTAGGCCTTGGCGTTGAAGAGATAAGTTTTTAACAAATTATTGCATTTCAGGTAAAAGGGAATTCTCATGACATTCATCCGGCCTGAAGACCCAAAACAACGTAGTCGGCATCATTATTTCATGAAGTACACATTAAAAATGAAGTAGAAGTAATAGTAATGTAAATATACAGTCTTGTTCAAAAAACGTGTTAATGTATGGATTTATTAACTGTAACGCCTAAAGTAGTCATGACCTGCAGTTCCATTGGGGCTAAGTAGGAACAGTCGGAAGAATAAGTATCTACGCGGGTCATATGCTCAAAATGACCTAATGTCAAGAAGATAAGGACTCAAGATCATTTTAAGCAATGATGTAATATAAAAAAGAGCTAGTTAGGTTGTAAGCGCTCCAAAAGTGTCAATGTGTGAAATAAGACTTATTATACACTTTGCCTAGGCATTGTATAGAATGCCTATTGAACATCAGGCAATGTGTGAAAAAGACGAAAGCGGGAAGGGAGACGCATGCGGGATAAAAGAAAATCACAAATAATCGTAACAATGGTTAATGTACGATTCTCACCGAACGGGTCGGGCCGGAGCGCATTCTATTACGTGCAAAGAAATTTGAACCGTCTATACAGCAGATGCAATTCATATGTGGTTACGATCCCCACCGACCGCGTCGGTAGCTGCCGCCTCGCAGTGGATGTACGATGCATTGAAATATGAAATGTAATTACTGTTTATTCGGTTCAAATTCCTTTGCATGTAATAGAATGCGCTCCGGCCCGGCCCGTTCGGTGCGAATTGTACATTATTTGTAGGTAAATAGGTTAGGGTAGGGTTTGCTCGTGACCCTTAGAGCGGAAATAGACACCCCGCGCAGCGGGGTGACGTCGACACGCTGGTGGTTAGGTTAAAATGCTGCCACTCCAGCTTACTAATGTTGGAGGCGTCAATCACCTTAGTTCATTGACTGATTACCTCATTTCAGTTAAAGATAGGACATTATAGGACAGAAAGAGGGTTAGAAATTTTCTCTTATGAACTCTATTTTATACTTTGCCCGTGACTCAACGGGGCATTCTATACAAAGCCTAAGAATTGTATACATTGCCTGGATAAAATAGACTTAAAAACGGTTCTCTAAATCATCTCCGAAAATTTTATGTACGAATATCACATCGCAACCAATTTTTCGCATAATGTCATTTCGCCGAATGATTAAGTGTCAACTTATCAAAAGGTTTAGTTTTATTTCGCAACCTCACGGTTACCAACTGTATGCTTGGACTTTTTTTCATAAAGTCACTTTTCAAAATGCCACCTTTCGAGTAGCAGAATGGGTCAGTTTGACACATATACATTTCGTGGTATAACACTTACCAGATGTTTTATTTACTAACTATGTAACGTATTTACAAAGTGAGTAAGCGCAACCGCTCACCTGTTTTTTTGACAATGATGGTACCTGAATTATCGCATCATTGGAGATAAGTGTTTACATCATTACTTTTGGACTGTTGCTTGGTGGAATGTATGTATGTAGGTGTACATGTGTTATTTTTTTAAACAAACACCTGCCAATTATTTCAACCTCACCTAAACCTTACCTAACCGCCAGCGTGTCGACGTCACCCCGCTACGCGGGGTGCCTATTTCCGCTCTAAGGGACGCAAGCTAACCCTAACCTAACCTACAAATAACATCATTATTACGTTTGCATGTTATTTTTTACTGCGGGGGCTTTGCCCCCGAACCTCCCCTGTGGCTGGCTTCGTCTCCCCATCCTCACTTCTCTCCTTCTAATTTATATAAGAACACGTTGAATAAAAGTCTGACTATGTTATGCTGTCTTGTTCTTTGTAGTAAAAAGTTGGCTTATGTAAGAAAAGGGAACTGTTGCACAGACGAAACGTTATTCGATTAGTAGTTGTTTGCCCAACTGAAAGATTTGCCAAATGATAGGTATGCCAATTTTTTTAATTATTTATAATAATCGACTTAGCAATAATTCTACCAAATGAATCTGTTGTCATACAAAAATTTGCCATAAGTTAGTTGTCAAGGTGAATCATCGGCGAAAAGTTGGTTGGCAAGTGAAATTCGGACATAACTAATTCGGAGAAAAGGCAGAACCCCCTTAAAAACTTATATCATTTCATACATTGCCTAAATGACCACGGCATTCTGATTTTTGACATTGCCTAGGTATGGTATAGAATACCTGCATTATATTATAGATTGCCTATAACACTTAAAATGAATTCAGAAGGAAAACTATCACGGCTAAAGTAGACATTACAAGTTAGTCTAGTTACTTACCAAGTAATTAAAATGTACTTGAAAAGACCAACATTCGTACAAATTTGCCCGAGGCAACCGCACCGTTTACTTGGCGCGTGCGGTTCAATGTAACAAAGACAAGCAAGTACGGAACCCTGCACTGCGCGTGGCCAGACACGCACTTGGACGGTTTTCAAATAGCTCGCTGGTCAAACTTTTCCAGCAGTACGATTTTTCCATCAAAAAATTATTTTCCACGCGTCGGGAGGTCGTGTGAGTTTACAGAATTCGTTAGGAGAAATTAACTGGACTGTTTCTGTGGTGAGACTGCACGACTGGCATAGAGTAATATTGTGAACAGATGGTACGCATAGTGCAAAACTTTAAATGAAAGGGTTTTTGGTATACCAATATATTAGGTATATTATAAGACACCCAATGGTGGCCAGATACCGTAGCCAGCGGATGCCTGCAACTCCGGGTAGGTACATGCACGTTGCTTCGACTGATTTGAGTATTCCCCCAGTCTGCAGCGGGTGATTAACACGCCCCCTGTCCGAGTACTCCCAACGATGGGTTATGCACCTGCTTTTCAGGAGTATGAGCTCCAGAAAGGATTCACAGCTTCAAACTGATAGCCCACTTGTACGTGTCAGATTGTCACGGTCATGTCATTTGTCTTGGGACAGTTAACGTGTTAATAAATTTCGGTCATTGTGGAAAATTTTAAAAATTATTCGCTACGAGCGGGATTTGAACCCACAAACTCTGAAATCCGTCCATCGCTCTGCCATTTCAGCTACCGTGGGTCCGCTAATGGCGACGATTCCTTCAATCCCTTCCACTATTGTATTAACACTATTGTATTCACAGAGCGTTATATTATAGACCGCCATCTCAGGCCGCAGCGTGGGTATAGCCCCCCCCCCCCCCACATTACCATGCGACATTACGATGCGTATACCTACCGATGACTTGGTAAAGGTCGCGGGAGTCCGCTGGATGCGAACGGCGCTGGAGCGGTCATTGTGGCACTTAAAAAAAGAATATCGATTTAAATTAGTATCGACTATACCCCCTGGATCTTATAGATACTCTGTGGTTGTTTCACACGAGCCAATTTAGGCAGTTCGTTAACGAAGCTGGCCCAACTAGACAAATCGTATTAGCGCACCCTACAGGCTACAACCTAGATGGTATCAGACCTTATTGAGATGCCATTCACAACGTGTCTCGACTTGATAAGTAGGTTAGGTTTTATGGTCATGTTCCCTACCATACCTTTTTGTGTACGAGTGTTTTCCAATATTAGACTCTTTTATTTATTAACCGATTTGAATAAAGTAAACACTAAATGTTAAGGGAAGCCTAGCATAATATGTGACTGAAAACAAACAAACACACAAAAAAATCAAAAATCTTTTTTTGGGCTCTATTGCGTTTATGAAGGACCCCCATGAAAGTTTTTTAAATATATTTGCCATGTAGGTACAGACAGCGATCAGTTACGATTTTATTATATGTATTGATAATCATTATATGGTATAATGCTCATGTTACATACAAGTTATAAGTATGTCATAACTATCAAGTAGAATAAAAAAATATTATCAAAAAAAAAAAACTAACATAACGGTTTGTAAATTGTACTATGTAAGTATATATTAGGTATTAAAAAAGTGTTCGGTTCTGGCGCTTCGCTGGCCGCTGCCGCAGCACGCCCGCTTCGCTCGTCGTCGTACCTACACCGACATGCCTTAGAGTCTACCACACAATATTATGCTAACTGTGCATTATTAGAAGAAATTAGCATTATATCATTTGTTCACTATAGGAAATATGCATTTAATTTAAAGTATGTTAAATTAAATGTTATTATATCAAATGACCATTATATAAAATGAAATTATACATACATACATACATACATACATACAATCACGCCTCTTTCCCAGAGGGAGGGGGGGAGGGGGGGGGGATGAAATTATATCGTATGTAAATATATTAATTGTTGTTATATGACTCAAGAATTATATGAAAAGTGTTATTGCGACTAATATTATTTCAAAACAAATTACAGGCATCGTTAATGAACCAAAATAAAGACAAAAAAAATTAATAATATTTTTTCTGACTTTTCTGAAGAGTAGCTAATTTATAATTTTTGTGATATCTGAAATTTTGTCGGATTCTGTCGCTGGGTAACTATTTACCTAAGGCGTAAACCACACAGAGACGGCATACGGCGAGGGCGAGGCGCAGGCGCGGTGCAGGCATGATGCCGCTTCAAACCATTGTAGACCTTAATACAATGGAATAAGGTGCTAGTAAGGTACTAAGGAGACGTATTTTTAATTACACTGAAGCGGCGCGGCGGAGGCACGCTAGCAACGCGCCGCATGCCGTCTCTGTGTTGTTTACGCCTAATTGATAATATATCCGTTACACATAAAAACTAAGCTATTATAAATTATTTCCAAAATTGTAATTTTTTCCATACAAGTTGTTAGTTCATTGACTGGACTATAAATATACTCGTATATTTATTATATCAATCTTGGTATGTATTCTCGATAGCCACTTTACTACTCGAGCTACGTGAGAAATATATTATTAGCTGAAATGCGTCGATAATTTAGATTGATGAAAAAAGTTATATTTAACATTGTGAGTACGTATTTTTGAAAAAAAGCTTCTGAAGTCTGCTATGTTACAAAGTTTGTCTCACCTCGCCTATACGGTGCGCCGCGACGTACTCGGTTCTGTGGGTAATTGTAGCCCGCCATGCTTCTAGCAAGCGGCACACGTGCCCAGCCCAGTCCCATTTAACACATTCACTGCCAAGAATCGCTACGCGCTACGCTCGTAGCCGATCCTGTGGGTTCCCTCGTCTGTAGCGGAAAACGACTACGGCGTAGGCGCCCGCTAGGCGGGTTCCCGGCAGTGAAAGTGTTAAGTTTGGTTGTGTGTATGAGGTCATTACTCCCGTAAAAACATTTAGACAATGATTAACCCGACTTTTCCCTTTATCCTCCTTGATTTATGGAAGCCCGCAGAAACCATCATTTGTTACCGTAGAGAATACCCTTTGACAACACATTTCGTTATATTTTTCTTGCCGAGCGATACTTTTTATCGTAAAAACTACATTAAAATATAATTAACATGATTATATGCTACATATGTTATGACATGTGCAAATCAGAAAAAAATATTACAGAAGAATATCACACACACACACACACACACAAACCTAACAGCGCCATAGCAAGATCAATTTTTCGAGGCATTAGAGATGTGTTCAGGTTATTGTGAGCACCTGGCCGCTCCGATGTATTTGATGGTGACTGTACTAGGATACTGTCCATGGATTTAAAATACAACATAACAACAATACTAAATAATCAATACTTATATTGTTGCTTCGTTCGTATGTTTATTTTGGGTACTCACTGCAACCGCTTATCCGATTCCAAAAAATGTTTCACTTGTGCGAAAAATGAACTTTCTGTGTGGCTATAGGTTACATTTTAACCCGCAGTTTATTCTGGCAAATTCTTTGCAAAACGCGGGCGCAGTCCAGGCAACCGTACTGTCTTTTCCAAGATCTCACGGTTCTTAATACTGATTTGCCATACGATAAATAAATAAGTCCAGGCAGCTATCATATCAGCCGAAACACGTCCACTGTTGGATATAAGCCTCCCCCAAAGAGTGCCACAATGACCGGTCCTGTGCCACCCGAATCCAGCGGACTCCCGCGACCCTTACCAGGTCATCAGTCCACCTTGTTGGGCCTACCCGCGCTGCTCCTTCTGGTACGTGGTCGCCACTCGAGAGCATTTCCGCCCCAACGGCCATCGGTTCTACGTGCAATGTACTTCTACGGGCAGCTATAATCAGAAAAAAATACATTGGGGATCGATATTGCACCGTCGAGCAAGCGCTATAGAATATCAATAAGGCTTGCGTTTTGCTAGCCGACGATATATCCATATACGTAGACATACATAGGTACATATTTTGAAACAGACACAGACTTCCCTCGAGAAGTTCCCTCACCCTCGTTGTGTCCAGGTTCCCATCATCTGATCCTACTATACATTTAAAGGATGCCCTTTCAAGCAAAAACATAATTTTCCAAATCGGTCCAGGCGTTTTGAAACAAATTCCAATGAATAGAGAACCTTTTTTGATGTCGGTTTTAAATCAGGATATAAATATCTGTACAGGACTGTATTGTCAATGTAATAAAGGCGTGTACAGATATTTATGTCCTTACTTATTAATACCCCCGACTGTACACGATATGAAACCGTCTACTTGCTACTTTGTAACGGTTGAGGACGTAAGTAATAGGGAGAAAATAGCCCGCAAAACCTCTATTTCCACGGACGTGTGCGTTAATATATTACTGACACCTATCGATAGCTCTGTAAATCGGTATTTGATTTATTCCGGACATTTTACTTTAGGAGCAGATGTGGCGAATTTATGTGTTTACGTGGCTGAGAGGAGTTCCTCGGCTTTCCGCGATATCGAGCTTATCCAGGGGAGAGTTTTATATTTTCCTAACACTGCAGATTGTAACTTGTTTTGTGGGGTATCTTTATCAGACTAATGGTAAGGTTGCTGTCACTGAGATTCAATATGAATGCTCGTATATCAAATTAAGCGATTGCCTCGATTCTAATACGACGCTCTACGTACGAGAAACGTTTAACTTTCGCGCACTAGAAAACGAGATGCAGACAAACAGTATTTTTTTCACCGCCAAGCGAGTAATGTAAGTAGGTACTTCTTGATTTTATTGGGCCCGTGGCCCGCTGAGACTAGTCCAGCTTGGAGAAGTTGAATGGTTGTGTCATCATCATACCATATCAGCCGAACGACGTCCACTGCTGGACATAGGCCTCCCCCAAAGAGTGCCATGGTGACCGGTCCTGCGCCACCCGCATCCAGCGGCCTCCAGCAACCTTTACCAGGTCAATGAATGGTTGGATGCTTGAAGGAAAGAGGAGTAAAGACAGAGCACCCATCCATCCACAATCAACCATTATACCAAGGCGAAAAGATTGTTCAATTTAGCGCCATTCTTTTTAATAAAGTGCTTTGACACTGATACAAAATATTTACACCACGGATAAACGCGACGAAAGCTTAAGTAAGGAAATTTTGTTGTTTTGGCTCGTTGCATCTAATTATCTTTTGATCTCATTTCCTATGTTTACACAAAATTGCTTTACACACTGACACATTCTAAAGGATGACTTCATTCAAACACATGGATCTAAAATTCTATGCTTTTTGTATCCCTTCAAGTTCACTATGGCTTTCTTTTCCCAGATAAATACGTTACTTTTCTTATTTTTTCTTATATCTATGGCTGCATTGGATCTAATGACAGAAATAGACAATTCGTACAATATTTAATGCCATGCAATCTCGACTCCTGAAGAATGTAGTCTTATGAGATATAATGAGATTAAGAAATATAATATTAAGCTTCTCCACATAAATATTAGAAGTATGCAACGAAACTTTGATAACTTTTTGTTGATTTTTGCATTGAACATTTCTTTTCCGTTCCGTTCCGTTCCGGTGACTCAGCCAGCCAGCAGTTCTGCTGCAAGGACGCGGAGGTTCTTGGAGAACGCAAGATAGAATTTTAGATCCATATATGTGTTCGAATGAAGTCATCCTTTAGAATGTGTCAGTGTGTAAATGTGTGTAAAGCAATTTTGTGTAAACATAGGAAATGAGATCAAAAGATAATTAGATGCAACGAGCCAAAACAACAATATTTCCTTACAGCTATTCGTCGTGTTTATTTGTGGTGTAAATATTTTGTATCTGTGTCAAAGCACTTTATTAAAAAGAATGACGCCAAATTGAACAATCTTTTCGCCTTGGTATAATTATTGATTGTGGATGGATAGTCTTTGCTTTTACTATTTTCTCACAGTCGAAGTGAAAAGTAGAGTGTATAAACTCTGCCTCTGGTCTAAAAGCCATATTACCCCTCGAACTATTTCCCCTCACTTAGTTGAGGAAAATATCCATCTCGTGGTAATATGGCTTACTTTAGACCCTTGTTATACAATCTACTATTAAGGTACTCGGATATACACTGTGAGATGATATAATACTGTATTACTACTGCTTATATTTTTAAGGTATTGGATTATTAATCGCTAACGCAGGCACTGAAAATAAGTCTCATTTTATTGAATCGTTTGGCGATCTGTACAATAGACGAATATCCATGTGATTAGGACTCCATTATAGGAGTGTATTTCGACGAAAGTTTTGTCGCTCATTTAGCACCACCCTGGGGACACGTGCAGGGTGTGGTGTGGGTTGTGGAAGGTGAATCCTGCGGACGCGAGCAACACATTGCCCCCCAAGTCCCCCAGTCCCCAGTCGCTATTTGAGCAAATATAACTATGTAGTTATGACTGTTTTTTCTACGTCTCGGCTCCATTTCCTGGGGTCTCGAGCCAGAGCTGTTCGACGGGCGGACGCGCGCAGTAGGCGTGACTGTCAGCGTGCTGACCGCCTTGGTCACCGCGTTCCTCACCGTGAAATACTTCGCGTCCGTGACTGCGGCAATAGGCGCGCCGGCTACCTACGGCGTGTTCAGCGTCAACTGTGTGTTCATGTGTTTGTTCATATGCTTCTGTGTGCGTGAGACCAAGATTTAGATTTGCGCGCAAAGAGACACTGCATGTTAAAAAAAAAAATGTTCCTGAAAAAAAATAGTCAATTGTGAGTCAGAATTGCGGGTAGCGCAGGATCGGTCATTGTGGCACTCTTTGGGGGAGGTATAGACCTCAATCATCATAGACATAAATCCAGCACTGTACGTCATCCGGCTGATATCATGATGATGAAGTTAATGACTACGGCGAAGTTCCTAAAGCATCACGTCGCAAAAAAACCCCAAGCAACTTCTTTACAATGATACCTATTTCTTTATTTAACGAAGCCCACATTACAAAAAAAAAGGACAAGTTCAAAATTTCGATAAGAAGCCAAATAAACAAATTTCATTTCATCAAAATGTTTGACTAAGGAGCATTGTGCCCTAACAAAGATTCTACTGCGAATGACATTTGCAGAGCGAGACTATTTTTGAACCAAAATTGTTTAATATTGTACGAGTACGTGCTTTGAAATTAAAATAAGCCGAGTTCATTATTCTTTGTTATGGATATCGGTAATAATTTCGTCAAAAATGTATGTATGCAATCAGTTTCTCATACATGCAGAAAATATTTTGATTACTTTTAACAGTTTTAACCCACTTCATAAGTTTGGTTAACGGTTCTCCCTTGTTAGACCGAATTACTTTACAGATACGCTTCATTTGATTGATGTTACATTAAACCTAACGTATTTCTGCACACAACTCTAACCTAATTATGTGTACCTACATGATGTGTATTTATTTATTTTGTATTTTTTTTAATATATATCTTAATAATCCGTTTTGATCGGGAATCAGAATGCTGTGTTTAGTCACATAATTTTCTAGTATTTTATACCTACATAATCTTTTCAAACACTTTGGATCTTGGGGGTCTCCCTTTTTAACCGACTTCAAAAAAGGAGGACGTTCTCAATTCGGCTTAATTTTTTTTAACCGACTTCAAGAAAAAGGAGGAGGTTCTCAATTCAGCTGTATTTTTTTTTCAATGTTTGTTACCTCAGAACTCCGTCATTGATAAGCCAATTTGAATTTTTTTTTCGTATGTGTGGGTCCCATTTTTTTCAAAATTCAGTTAGATGATGGGATCCATGAGGAATTGAGGGGACTCCTCAATTTTATTAGGCACGCGTGTAGAGATTTTGGTATTTTCTGTTATAACTACTTACTATTAACATCCGGAATCATAAATTTGGTGGCGAGGAATTGATGATGGAGACCACAGATGACTTATCGAGTTTCTCAATTATGTACTTAAAAGTGCAAAAATACGTCACAGGTTCTGATAAGATTCCGTTGAAATAGGAAACTAATGAAGTGCCATTGGTGATGATCTTGGGGAATCGATGGAAGTCCTCAAATATTATCGGCCCACATACAGCGATTCGGTTTTTTTTTCTATAGCAATCAACGCATTTGCTATCGGAAATCAGTTCATGTGCTAAATTGTAATAAAAAATAGGAAATGTGGCGGAGTACTAAATTGAAGTCGGTTAAAACTTTGTTTTTAAAGTAAATTATTATGTAGGTATAGTATATCCTCCTAAGGTCCAACGAAAAATTCGGCATGTAGTCACTACAACCCATATTCCTACCAGTATAAAAAAAAAACAAAAAAAAAACTCGACGCCGTATATTAGATTCCAAAAAAACTATCCATGGGTTGCCATTGAAATGAATTAGTTTTGAATTGGTAAGTTTTAACTTTTCTAAATTAGGTACGTGTGTTATTTATTTATACATCATTGTAAAGTTAAAATTGCAACCACCGAAATAAATAATCTTATCTAAATATTAATAAAAAAATAGATACTTGATTTAAACTGTTTTGTAGAAGAAAAGTTCATATTACTGTGGTAATACTTCAGGTTTTGACAAAAATTGGTAACTATTAATAGTCTCATAATGTGCGTAAATATTTTTGATATGGACATAATAATATTGACATATCACCATGTTGTTGTTTTTTATTACTAATACATACTTCATAACTAGTAGGTCCTAGGTCCCAGTGTAAAAAAGTAGTGTGTATGAATGTCTGTATGTTTGTCAGTCAATCTCGTAGAAACGGCTCAATTAACTGTTGTCGCGACGCCTGCCTTATATGGGGTGTAACTCTAGTGGTAGAGTAAATTAAAGAATCTATATGGCACGCGCCGCGATGGAAACAGACGTAGGTGAATGAACCCTACCTTCGTCTCCTGATGGTCTCCCACTTCTTTCTCTCTCTCTCCTGCCTTTCTCCCTCGCCCTAGGTCGCCGCAGTCAAAGGCATCCCTGCGAGGCTGCCTCGTACCACCTGTTGTTGTTAAAGGTGTTTCATGACTTCACCGCTGTCACCAAGTGCCTCAAGCTACCCGATGCCAGGGCTTCAGCCATGACACAAAGGGTACATTAACATAGAGGGCGTCCTATTAGGGCTCGCTAAGTAAGTCAGTCAGTATTGTTATTAGGTATTATAAAGCCCTCCTAGTTCCCATCAAGCGATCCTTCACGAATATACCGGTGCCTTCTAAGGCCGCCGTTATATTCGAGTTGTCCTCTACCAACCTACGAGGCACCGAAGTGTGACATGCCACCCCTACAGCGTCTTACCACCCAGCACCCGGGCGCACCCGGCATACACGGGCTTTACGGCACTATACCTACGCACCTCCGGGGAGCCCGGACAGGTATCAGCTTCAGAACGTCACCCAACCATACTCGCTCCACATCCCACCGTACCCAAATGCAGTACCTAAGCCAGTCCTGCCCGCAGCAGCGCCGTCACCAGCACCGGTACGGTGGGGTATCTTTCCCCGCTTTCACGGGAGAAAATTGGATGCCCTTCTAGCCACAATACAACACGGTCTCCACGAGTTCCCGCGAGAGCATGGTGGTTCCTCACTCCTCCCTTGAGAGTGAGAGTGTCAGGGTCAAACTAGGGGGGTCAATATCTATAATATCACCGAGTACAACATAGAGCGTTACCACACACGACACCCTAGTGGTGGCCAAAGGGGGTAGTTTCACCTGGGTAGCGAGTTATACGTTACAGTAAGTCAGAGTGTAATTGAAGCTAAAACTATATGAAATCTTAGAAAGTTGAGACACTTAGCTTGCAGGAAGCCGGCTGGCGCGGCTTCCTTCTTCATGGAATGAGCATCGGCAACCTCACAGGCACAATTCACTCTACTATCACATCTTGAGGCGGTTACTTTCAACGGTTAACTGGCTCCCGCAACGGAAGCACTGAGTGATTGACAAAGCTCATCTACCATAGAGTAGAGTCATAGATATAATGGTTCACTCACCATAGAGGTTCTACCTTCCGGTTAGTGTTGCCAGTTGTGGATGGTGTTCAAACGTCATCGCGATGCCCAGCATTCGCGACACTCCCGACGACAGACAGAAGTGACATTAGGGAGCGCGTCCACAGCCGAATCTTCTCCCTGGCTCTGACGGCTGTATCCCTTGGCTGTCGTGGTCGAGGAGAGACGCCAATAGTGTCCTCAGCATCATCAACATCTGTGTCAATATTATTAGGCGAGGTCGCTACCTCTGTAGTAATCTCATCATGTATACTTTCAGCATCATTAAAGGGTTCCTGATTCCCATCATTTAATAAGGGCAATTCGCCGATATTGTCGACATCCATGTCAATATCTAAGTCTTGCGAATCTTCAAGAACTCCTCTCGAATCTTCGTTATTCACCGATGGTGAATCAGCTTCTTCACTTGCCGCATCCTCTATTTCTAATGGATACAGTTGTGCTAAAGAACGGGTATACATTTTGTTACCTACTTTTACTTGGGCAACACGACACATGTTGTCTTTACCCTCTTTTAAAGATACAATCTTACCTACTTTCCAATCTTCCCTATTCTTATTATCCCCCTTGATCTGTACCACTTGACCCACTGACGGTTCTACCTTAGACGTACTCCTCGGTTGTTTATGAGAATGTGAATACCTTTCCCTTAGACTGAGAAGGTACCGGTCTATGAACATCTTCTTAAATTCATTAAGCACGGCGATACCCTTCTTCCAGCCTTTGACAAGGTCGTGCTTTACCTGTGTTCCTTCAGGTAAAGGTCCATCACTCTTCACGTCTATGGCTATAGTTCTACCCATAGCGATGAAGTCAGAAGGTCTCAAGATGTGATCCATATCTTCGTCGACATAAGTTAGGGGTCGAGAATTGATGACGGCTTCTATTTCTTTGATAACCGTGTTTAGTTGATTATCAGTGAGAAGGCGTTTCAGTAAGGTGGTCCTCATGCAGACCTTAACCATACCCACGAGTCTCTCATAGAAACCTCCAAACCACGGTGCGAGTTGGGGAATGAATCGCCACTTTATCCCTTTGTCTAGGCAATAGGGTTGTGTCATAACTTCAGACATTAATTTCAGATTAGTGGCATTATCAGATGTTATTACCGTAGGTATGTTCCTAGTAGCTATGAACCTCCTCAAAGCCAGGAGTCCTTCTTCCGCCGTCAAATCTCGAACGACTTCCAAGTGTACGGCGCGTACAGCTAGATAAGTAAATAGGCAAATCCATCGCTTTTCTGTTCCAGATTTTGTGTTGACTACGATCGGGCCAAGATAATCTATTCCTGTGAAGGTATAGGGTTCAGTGTAGTTTACTCTTTCCGGTGGCAATGCCGGTGTAGGTGGTAATTTGAAAGGTCCTCCACGTTGCTTAACGCATTGAGCGCATTTACTTATAACACTAAGTACTCGCTTCCTTCCTTGAGGGATCCAAAAGTGTTGACGTATGATACTAAGAGTATGAGTAGCTCCGACATGATAATTATCATTATGAGTTTTCATAATGATCTCATCCGTATATGGACTATTATAAGGTAGTAATATTGGATACCGTTTGTCGTACGTCCAATTAGCGTACTGAAATCGTCCCTTGCTTCTCAGTATTCCGTCTTCATCTGTAAAGAGACCTAGATTCCTCTTTAAGCTAGTCTCCTTTCCTGCTAGTTCTTCGGGAAAGTATTTGGCTTGAATCTCCTTTATCTCAGATACTTTCGTATACACGATACCAATATCTCCTTGCGTTACTTCCGTAAATCCAATATTCGAACTAGCGGCTTCATCCTGCTTTCCTCTGTCGGTCAAGTCTTCATCCATTGGAGTAATCGACAGACCCTCCCCGGCCAAGAGAGAATTGTTACTTGGCGGACTGACAGGCCATTCCTTCGAATCTTTGGACAAGAATTCGGGTCCTGCCATCCATTTCTCCACTTCCTCTCTTGGCTGAGCGGGTCTTGTGGCCACATCCGCTGGGTTTAAGTTGGTTGGGACGTATCGTACCTTTAAATCTTTGTTCTTCTTCATTTCTTGAATCCTTCTTGATACGAAGGGTGTCAGAAGTTTGTCAGAGTAGTACCAACCGATAACAACCTGGCTGTCTGTCCAGAGGATTTGCTCTGCTATGTCGCCTTGCAGAAACTTTTTACATATTGGATCAAGCGGTGACCTATAAGTGAAGCAATCAACTCCAATCTTGGAATCTTCAGGTCATCCTGGTCTTTAATTGGGACTAAACGTGACTTTCCTATAACAAAGTTCCTTGTGTTACCCTGCACTATGTAGACTACCGCTGCGTATGCTTTAGTTGATGCATCTGTAAAGCAATGGATGGAATAACTGTTACACCGAAGGTTTTCCACACAGCATCGGGGAACACAGGTTTCCTTCAAGTTCTTGAGTTCCATCTGCACGTCTGTCCATCTGTCTGCCGAGTCTCCTGACAGAGGGCAGTCCCATTTTACTTTGAGCTTCCACAGATCCTGAAGAAGCAGCTTAGCTGCTAACAGTGAGGGTGCTACGTACCCACATGGGTCGTACACCGATGCAATGCAGCGAAGAACTCCTCTTTTAGTGTTTGCGTACTCACGTTCCTTCTGTCTTAAGTGCAGTGTATCTGTTTCTAAATTCCAGTCCAGTCCAAGTACTTTAACTACTTTATCTGGACAGCTGTCTGGAACCTGTCTCAAGAAGTCCCGTGAGTTCGAACTCCACTCTCTTAAGTTCATCGACATCCGTTGAAATTCTTGTTTTGTCTCGTTGTATAAGTCGACAGCTTCTTCTACCGTATCCGTACCTGTCACCATATTATCTACATATATGTCTTGTGCCAAGCTTTGCACGATCTCTAAGCTGGATTTTGACAAATGATATTTTATGGTAGCATTCAGCAAGAACGGACTACTTATGACGCCAAATGGAACTCTTTTAAACCTCATATGGAGTATATTATTATTGTCAACTGGTTTCTCCAAGTCCTTGATCCACAGGAACCTAGTGACGTCACGATCTTTGTTTTGCAAACCGATCTGTAAAAATGCTTTTTCGACATCTGCACAAATGCCTACACTATGGGACCTAAATTTCAACAAAATTCCTGTCAATTCCTCTAACATTAAAGGTCCACAGTACAGACACTGGTTTAGGCTCTTATTATCCTTGAGTTTAGAAGATGCATCATACACAATTCGAAGAGGTTTACCCTTTTGCTGGACATTGTGATGAGGCAAGTAGTGAACTGGGTGACCAGAGGTGTTAACTTCTTCGTCCGGTACAACTTCTATGATTCCCGTACTCTGTTGCTCTTTAATCAGCTGATCGTACGAAGTCAGCGTCTCAGCCTCTAGTCGCTTCACCAAGCTCACTAGCCGCCCCAGTGCTAAGCCGAAGTTTGGTTGTAGATCAGGCGGGTAGTCAATCCATGGCCAGGATACTTGGCATCTGCCATCCTCAAAACGAGTAGTCTCGTTGAAGTTACGTAAAGCTTCTTCTTCTCTGCTTTCCTTTGGAGAATCCACAATGCCTATGGCTTCCAATTCCCATAGTTCCTTAAGGTTGACTTCATTTAAAGGTAGGTCCGGCTGGATGAGTCCTACTTCTAAGCTGGTTTGAAAATAAGTGACCACTTCTAGTTCGTTGACTGGTTTCAAATCTGTCTTCCCGCTGACGATCCATCCTAATTTGGAGTTAACCATAAACAGATTCTCTTGAATCTCGATCTTCTCTGATAGCAGTATCGAGAAATAGTAGTCATTTCCTATAAGAAGATCTACTTTGTCACCTAAGGATCCATCGTCTGCTAAGTCAAATTTCGAGTCCAAGAGAGTTTTGTCAGGTCCGAGGTATGGTACACTATGAGTTATCATAGGGACCACGTTGGCATAAATCTTCATGGTATCACCGGACCGTGTCACAATCTGTAAACTAACTCTGGGACTGTTTACTTCTTGTGGTACCGTAGAACCAAAAGTAAATATGGTCAATCGACTCTCTTCTATAGTCACAAGTTTAAGTTTCTTCGCTAAGCTTTGTGAAATATAAGTCCTCATGCTTCCGGAATCAAGTAGGGCTCTGCCTTTAGTCTTAGGGCCATCACCATCACCTGTCAAGTCTGTGACAGCCGTCTGCAATACAGTAACTCCTGTATCCTTCACATGACACTGCATGATATCCTTCACGTGGCACTGTACGGTAGGCTGAGTCTTCTTATTTTTCCTTTCCTTTCCGACATTCCTATGAGGTCCAGGAGCATTGGTCGTTACGTTTTTCAAAATTGATTTTTCACATAAGGCTGCATGATGTCTTGGATTCCCGCAAATCTTGCAGCGTGTTGTGGTCTTGCAAGTTGCTGCTCTGTGTCCTTCTGAGAGGCACTTAAAGCACCGATTAACTAATTTTTGCTTCCTACGTTCTATAGTTGGGTATTGTCGACATATGCTGCTGAAATGTTCGCCACTGCAGAAGATACATGAACTCTTAAATTTCTTTTCATATGGTTCGTCTGGGAATCTCCCTCCTCGATAGTCACCATCCATGTGATGAGAATTCCTCTTGAATCTTTGTTTCATTGGCTTTGTAGTCGGAGTATACTTATTTCTACTAAAGTTATTGCCAACTCCATAGTTCGCCCTTCTACGTCCGTAGTCAAAATTTCTAGAATTCTCGTTGACATGTAATGTCTCCGTAGTATAGTTACCTGAAGTACCTTCTCCCTGCTGAGATGTAAACCTGCGCGCATCTTCCTTGGCGGAAATTAACGTCTCTAATTCCTTCCGGATCTCTGTAACTGAATCGTCTTTGATTCGTTTCTTAAGTTCGTAAACGGTTTCTTCAGGAAACTTCTCTAGTATCATAAATCGGAGATAGCTGTGCGTGGTATCCTCGCCTAAGGAGCTTAACACCCTTAAATGTTTCTCGATTTCATTTAGGACACTTCTGCAACTGCTAGTGGAGTCCTCAGCAGACTTGATTTTACTCAACGCTGAGTAGTGAGCATCCTTCACCAGCTCGACTCTTCCATATCTCGACTTAAGAGTGCTAACAGCTATACTGTAATTCTTATTGGTAGCTCCTAATCCCTCGATCAGTTTCTTCGCTTCTCCTTTCAGTGCTGAACTTAAATATAAGAACTTATCAACGTCATTCAATCTTCGGCTATCTACCAGAGACTGGTACTGGTCCCAAAATTGGCTCCATTGCAGTATGTCACCATGGAATTCCGGTAGGCTCAATTTTGGCAATTTCCCTGAGATTGGTAAAGCACCTTCCCTCGATGAAGTAGTCCTTGCGTGTTTAAGTCGAACTTGCAGCTCACACAAATTTTCCTCGGCTTCAAGTTGAACTGCAGATATCCTGGATACTTCATCGACTGCCGGTTCATTGACGAATCTAAAATAGTTGTTGAGGTCAGACCGAAGTCGGTTTAGGCCACTTTCCAACTTTGAAGCGATGATTTCCATCTCCAGTATAAACGCATTGTTTGGGGAATCAGGCCCAATCGAAAGTATAATCTCTCTCGCCTTGACAATTAACCTATTCAGATGCTCAGAACTTATGTTAAGAGTAGTCATTAAACTTTCTTCCATCTTGACAGGTTAAGTTCTTGACCTGTAATAGATACACACACAAAAAAACAATAATGTGCCGCTCATTCATTACGCTGCACCATAAACAACATTCAAAGAAAAAATAAGCATTAAGAAACAACCTCATAATTTACATTATATAGTTGTGTATTTTGTAATATACTGGATGCATTCAATTTGTAAAAACTCCTTGTATATTGTTTAAAGAAAGTCGCATGCACCGTAGCTCTGCTTATGAATTTCTCCCATAAGCATTTGGTAAGTCCAGTATAACTTGAACCTCCACTCAAAACAAAACCTTAGTGTCTAGGGGTCAACGTTAAGTTGGTCGAAAGCGATTGCTGCTGCTTGTGATTAGCCAACCGTGATGCGCACAGAATCCAGATATTGAACGCTAATTAACGCTATTTATTGATTCAAAGTAGAATAAAACTGTAATATAAAGTGTATTAAACTTTCAAGAAACTTTGTTTCATATGATTCTCAATGTGCCTTGTATTTACCGTGAACTAATATATAAACCTTGACTGGTATGCAAGTATACATCCGGTATGTTCACCTATCTAAATTAAATAAAGTATCAAAGATCACCAACACATGTGTACCAACATCTTGTATAAATCATTCAACAATCAAAGAAAACCAACTAAGTCTAAATTGACACCAACATGTTTTTACACAATGTGTTAGACTATTTATTATTATTTAAAAGAACGTAAAGCAACCTTTTCAAATCATAAAGATTCTTGATTATAATGACAGATATTTAAAGTTATCTCCAAGTAATTTATGTATGAATTCTTTCCATAATTTAATTTAATTAGTCGAGTACTGATTTGGAAAAAGATATGTATATACTAATTAGTTGCGCTCATATACTTTAGTAATAAACCCAATCGTATTGAATGTGTATCACTAATTACCTGATAATTAAAAGAGTTGCAATATGAATTGTAGTTGGATAATAATTTCATAATGTGTTTATGTGCTATCCGCTCCTAATACATGATGTACTAACGTGTGTAAGTGTCTCACGGGGTCACATAGTATAATAATAGTAATATAACACGCTTTGCACTTAAAGGAATAGCTAATAGACTATCTAAAGGCTACATTAATCGACGTATAGTGGCCATCAGTCTACTTTATAAGCCATCCTTATAAAAACCTAAATAACACACCAACTCAATAAATCCATAATGTACATCACATAAAAACACAGTAACAAGTACCTATCATAAAGTAAATAATTGTGATCCTCATGTAATACCTAATTTCCACGAACCAATCCTCAATAAATCATGTCATATCGCTCTCTTACATATCTGTAATGTTAATGTGTAAATAACACCCTCGCTGCCAAGATAAAATCAGTAAACCTAACTTATATGAAACTTAGGCAACTCGGCAAGGAAAGTTTACTATCAAATGTCTAACTCACATTTAAATCCATATGCCCTTTAATAAATTTCCACCAGATTAAGTGATGATATATCTCCTAGGCTCAGATTTATTGGGTAATTCTAGACCTAAGTACTTATCTCAACAAATCAACATAATCAATTAAATTGGGAAATCCTTTTAGTCAAGTACTTAATCGCCTACTTCAGCATAAAGAGGACACATACAAATGAATGGTGGTATGAACTTATCTTCAATACTAGAAGTGAATAACTTTGTTTTCACCCTTATAATTAATATGAGCGTTTAAGATAATTTATTTCTACGTTACTTATGGCCGTTTCATAGCAAATGATGTGGAACAAATTTTACCCTTGCAATAGCTAAGAAGTTCGGAAATAAGAAAGGATATTTCGCATAGTATAGGCACAGAAAGATGGGCAAAGCAGCATCTTAGTAATTATCAGATCAATGCACACAGTACTTACGATGAAACAGATGAGAACTCGCCTCAGACACTATCGGGCCGACGTACAACTGGCAAGGCTGGTGGTAGAACGTATGGGGACGTCTAGCCTATGAAAATTAAACGAATCAAATTAAAATATGTAAAGTACTTATAGCACCTGGCTCCGAAGAGTACGTTTTTCACGTGCGGAACTGGAATTTCTTTCTGCAACCAGTAGAAAGGAATTTCAACTAGCGATAAACTTCTAAATTCAAATAAGAACCCGTAGTCATGCTACAACTCTGGCGTCATAGGGCTTTCCTATATCTCGAACAAACTATCAGGCAACCTAACTCATATTATATGTTTATCATCTCTCCAGCACCTGAGAATCATAATTTCAAGACTCAAAATTATTCTTATAAACTCACCTCGCAGCAAACTCAAATAAATTTCGGCGTCTCTTAGTATCAGGCAGAACAGAACCGTACATATAACGAACAAATGGCAGCTCCCTTTTCAAGCCGGAAAAAACAAAACACGGAAGCCCGACTCGAAAATCTAGCAACATCCTATCTATACGGATACGATATCGTAAATCAAACCTTATTGCTGCGGAATAAAGTTCACTCCTTCGCGTTCCTTAAATGAATGGGAAGTTTTCACATATATATTAAATTTGACGCGACTCGCTGGATCAAGTGAAAACAACTGAAATTATTTAATTTCTTAATTAATGACGTAAATTAAGGTCACAAATATAATTATTAAGATTAAATACGAAATTGATAGATGTTGTGTTTACTTTTAGTAAACGATACATTCTTGCCCAGGCACCGGCCCTCCAATCACATCCCGCGATGAGTACGCTATCATCTCCCCGCGAAAATTCAACTTAAGTATTTAATTGTACAATTAACGCAAATATCGTAAATAATCTATTGTAAACTTAAAATAATTCGTAATTCCACTTAATTTAATCCCTTCTATTGCTTTATCCTTGAATATATGTCATGTATATGTCCTTGTAGTGGAATTCAATATATCTATCCTTATGCTAGAGTGGTTCCCACCGCCACCTAGTGGTAACTCTTTACACTATGGCCTTCTGTTCACAGGATCACGTCATAGTAGTTTCCTTAGCATGCAGCGCCCTCTAACGAATTATTCGATAGTTAGGTTCACCTGATATTGGGTATCAAGTTTAAATTAATTAACTATTCGTTCCATCGGGATCGCAACCTCGTCCTTCAATAGGTTAATGATTTCGCATAGCGATTAACAATCAACATCTTCGATATGATTATATCGCAATCATTGTCATATGAATATTGACCCTTCTGTAATTTCCTGGAAATTCTAGATAGGACAAGTCATCACTCCTCTTATAATATATAACTATACATAATGTCCTTCGCAATCATGAGTCCCGGCATAGGCTCATACATCCAAGCCAATCTCCACCATGTCGCGACGCCTGCCTTATATGGGGTGTAACTCTAGTGGTAGAGTAAATTAAAGAATCTATATGGCACGCGCCGCGATGGAAACAGACGTAGGTGAATGAACCCTACCTTCGTCTCCTGATGGTCTCCCACTTCTTTCTCTCTCTCTCCTGCCTTTCTCCCTCGCCCTAGGTCGCCGCAGTCAAAGGCATCCCTGCGAGGCTGCCTCGTACCACCTGTTGTTGTTAAAGGTGTTTCATGACTTCACCGCTGTCACCAAGTGCCTCAAGCTACCCGATGCCAGGGCTTCAGCCATGACACAAAGGGTACATTAACATAGAGGGCGTCCTATTAGGGCTCGCTAAGTAAGTCAGTCAGTATTGTTATTAGGTATTATAAAGCCCTCCTAGTTCCCATCAAGCGATCCTTCACGAATATACCGGTGCCTTCTAAGGCCGCCGTTATATTCGAGTTGTCCTCTACCAACCTACGAGGCACCGAAGTGTGACATGCCACCCCTACAGCGTCTTACCACCCAGCACCCGGGCGCACCCGGCATACACGGGCTTTACGGCACTATACCTACGCACCTCCGGGGAGCCCGGACAGGTATCAGCTTCAGAACGTCACCCAACCATACTCGCTCCACATCCCACCGTACCCAAATGCAGTACCTAAGCCAGTCCTGCCCGCAGCAGCGCCGTCACCAGCACCGGTACGGTGGGGTATCTTTCCCCGCTTTCACGGGAGAAAATTGGATGCCCTTCTAGCCACAATACAACACGGTCTCCACGAGTTCCCGCGAGAGCATGGTGGTTCCTCACTCCTCCCTTGAGAGTGAGAGTGTCAGGGTCAAACTAGGGGGGTCAATATCTATAATATCACCGAGTACAACATAGAGCGTTACCACACACGACACCCTAGTGGTGGCCAAAGGGGGTAGTTTCACCTGGGTAGCGAGTTATACGTTACAGTAAGTCAGAGTGTAATTGAAGCTAAAACTATATGAAATCTTAGAAAGTTGAGACACTTAGCTTGCAGGAAGCCGGCTGGCGCGGCTTCCTTCTTCATGGAATGAGCATCGGCAACCTCACAGGCACAATTCACTCTACTATCACATCTTGAGGCGGTTACTTTCAACGGTTAACTGGCTCCCGCAACGGAAGCACTGAGTGATTGACAAAGCTCATCTACCATAGAGTAGAGTCATAGATATAATGGTTCACTCACCATAGAGGTTCTACCTTCCGGTTAGTGTTGCCAGTTGTGGATGGTGTTCAAACGTCATCGCGATGCCCAGCATTCGCGACAACTGTGATGAATTTTGGCACATGGATAGTTTAAAGCCAAACCCTAAAACAGAATGTGTAGAATACTTTTACATCTGAAGTCATTCCCAAAGGATTAACATGTCTCGTATTTAATAATGACATTGTTTTGATAACCTTAACGCGGAAGAATTCGCTGGAAAAAGCTAATAGCTACGTAATTGAGTACTAGGGGGTAGTGTTCTGTACATAGACAGATTGATGTACCAAGCCGAGATGTGTTAGGCGATATTCACATCTAAGTAACAACGATAATATTCACATCTAAGTAACAACGAAATAATATATTATTATGCATGGGTTGGTTACATCTGGAACGTCACAATGACAATGACATTTGTGACAGTGACATTCGGCCATCTTTGGTAACTTTTTTGGAATCTAAATACGGTGCCGAGTATAGTACCTACTTAGAAGACTTTTATGTTATACCTATTCAATGATGTAATATAAAAAGATTATGTATTTTATATTACTTCATTGATGTTATTCTACTTATTACAGCACCAATAACTTTTGCGAATGTTTATTATTGGTATACGATACCTTTTTGGATAATTTTGATTTAATTGAATAAGTATAAGTACTACAGGGAGCACCGGCTTTTTATTATTGCTTGTGGAAAAACACCTTTACAAAGTAGCTTCATGAAGTTACTGGAGTTTAGGTACCTATGTATGTGGACTCTTAGGTATTTGTGTAGTTAGTGTTTAGGGTCAACCCCTGTTGACATACCCACCTATACCTACTCCGCATAGTTTGAGTTACGTATGACTGTTTCTTTAGATTGTTGATTGCCGTAAGACCGTGTATGTTAGTACTTTATTGAGACCAGATTTACTTATCTCGTGTAGGGAATGCAATAACCGGTCAAATTCCATAACCGGTTTCGGTTACGTTTATGACCGACAAATAACCGGTTTCGGTTATAACCGGTTATTTTTCATTACTGAATAAAACGGGTAAATTTTACTAAATAACGGTATAAACTAGGTATCGGGCACAGCAAATGATACAAAAGCTTAATTTTGACTTGGTTTATCAATTTTAAAGAGATTTATGAATATTATTTAAAATTTAACAATCAACATAAGTAAAGTAACCATATAATATAATATAATATTAACAGTTCAAATCTATATTTTTCATATCACATATCGGTGTATGCACTTGGCTTTCTGGCCCGATGAAGAACGCAAGAAGTGGTTCCAAACCTCACTTTTACTGGTAAATTTTCTAAATTCTTCCATTCTTGAGGACCACCTCAAGCACTGTCAAGCAAAATAAGTTTAAATAAATAACTGCACTTAAATTTTTGTACATTCAACAATAGAAAAACATATCATTTCAGATTGCTCTAACTTGTGGCACTTATGGTCATATATTTATTTATTCGAGCCCAGGGGCTAAAAACTAGTAAAAACATTAGAAATACTATTAATACAATGTAAAATAGTTTTTGTGTTTTGTTAGCATTACATTATAAGTTGAATTTAAGCATAGACACATGATGATCATTAGTATAATGACATGATGTAAAATAGTAAGTATTGTTAAATAGGTACGGTACACAGATAGATTAAATTATAAATGACTAAAAATAGTTAATAAAACACTTTCTTTCCTTAGAACATTTGTAACGGCAAATTATTTTATAGTTTATTATATTATAGTTCAATATTCACTCAACCAACACAGTTCAACCACAGATTATATAATAGTTCTACGAACAGATACTCAAGTCTGAATAAAAATGTCAATACCTAATGCTTTAAATGCCTACGAAATTTATCAATGGAGCGACCTTGAACGTGCGGGTCATTGCCCGCACGCGCCGGCCGTTCGACGCTATGGTTGACACCGCTTAGAAATTATTTCATAATGAATAGTTGAGTGAAGTCATAAGTCCCTATAACAACGACGATGTTTATGCCCTTTCTTAGGCTGCCATGCGAATCTTACTAAGTAAACTATTATACTAAGTATTTGCTGTTAGACAGAAACAAAATTAAACAGTGATAGCGCGCGTAAGCAGCGTCCGGCCGTGAGCGCGTGTGCCAACCAACTGGCTGAATGAACCGACCTTGGTTTCCAAAGTGTAGGTATAGATCTTAGTTCCCATGGTGCAGTTAGGTAGCACTGGTTCAACACCTATACTGTAATAATAACTTTTAAAAAATTCACTACGAATGCGTTAACATGTGCTATTTCCCGATAAACAAATTGGTGACTGACGTTCTAACTTAGCCGCTCAGGTAGATCCATTAGCTTAAACCACCCTTCCTTATCAGTGCGAAAGAGACATAAGATTCTTAAACAATAAGACGGTAATAAACAAAGGAAGAGAAAGCGGCACTGGGTCGGTTGCCGGGTGACGACCATGGTGGTATTTTCGGGATTAGCAGCTAGTATTAGCACTATTTATTATGTCTGTTGTTAACCGGTAGACCCGCATATATTTAGTTTTGACTTGAAATATATTTGAAGTTATTTAATAATCATTGCGTATATGTTTATTACAAATTAACAAATTCAGGATTTATATGTCAATTGGTATTTGTTGTAGCAAATTATAGGCAAAAATGTCATACGCAAATAACCGATAATAACCGAAACCGGTTATTTTAAACTCTCAATAACCGATTATGAAAATTGGCCAAATAACCGGTTATAACCGATTATTTCGGTTACGGTTATAACCGGTTTGCATTCCCTAATCTCGTGGCATTCTACAATAAGTTCACTTCCTGTCTAATCCCAAGTAAGTACATGCTTGGATTTCAGTAGACGATAAACGATCATCTTATCTATTCTATCTTATCTTAAAATAATATAAACATATTCCTGAGTAGGTACTTACTTATCTAATCTTAAAACAATACAAACCTTACTTTACTACTCATTCTGCTAGAGATAAACCAAACTCAAATAAGTAGGTTCTTACCATATTATATAATGCACCTATACTTAGCTTAGTATCCGCAAAACCAAGAATCTCCCTCTCCGTCACTCGAACGAGCAAGTGCGACAGAGACGGAGATACACGAACGAAGTTCGTTTTCGTTTCGCGGTAGGCCCTCAAATCATTAGATCATGCTCTTTCGCATCTGCGCTGCCATATGGAGCAGGCCGTGCAACAATAGTACTGAATTTATTGCCTGACTCGCCACTTGGTTTAGCAGATCCTATAACCTATCTGAGGGGCTACCGCGATATGAAAACGAACTTCGTTTGTGTATCTCCTTCTCTGTCGCACTTGGTAGTTCAAGCGATAGAGAGGGAGATACACGAACTTCGTTCGTATTCGTTTCGCGGTAGCCCCTCTGGCAAGACGAGCCAAGCGAAGTGCAATGGCACTAGGTACCTGTCTTTTCTTGAAGCACTATCGTTTTTTGGAACTTTCATAATTTGGGTTTAAGGGCAGATAAACAACATTTTCGGGATATGATGTCAAATGCCAATAGTGGACTTATTAAACATATACTTACGGCCTTTTCCATAAACCTTCTACAAGCCTATTTTAAACTAATACGGCATTAAAATTAGTTTGTCTTTATCTGTCATTTTGACATTTGTGTTCGTAAGAAAGGGATGAGCGGGAAGCATATTTTATGTTAGTAGCCCGGTAAAGTTTAAATTGCATAGCTTACTTACTAAGCTTGCATAGCATAGCTACCTAAGTAGGTACTTACTTTAGATTTTATTGATATCTAAATAAACCAGATTTCGTCACTGACTCACTGATGATCATCAAACTTCCTTCGAACAAAAATGAGGGTTTTAAAGCTCGCAAACGAATAACTGACTGACTGAAAAATAGTTTTGAAGAAACAAAAAAAATCATCCCCACTTTTTTACTTACTTAGGTGAGAAAACCTAAAAAAAAACTAATATATTGTTTTAGGAATTTATTCTACTTAACTATCTTGTCGGCGTCATTTAATACATGATTTATACAATCATGCTGAGTTACAGTTTTCAGTAGTACCTAAGGGTTACTGAGCAAAGCCGCAGACAGACAGACGGACATGGCGAAACTAAGTATAAACGTTCCTTGGAATGATATCTCGCTATATATCTAAGATATCACATCGCAAGTAGCGCCTACTCCACACGGCATAACTCTAGCACTCACGCTCTAGAAATTTTATATCTTAGAGTAGGTAAATAGGGTAGGTCGGGGTTCAACGTGCCGATTTTACTACGACGCAAGATATTAGGTACACTATTAAAATTATATTAATGGTTGCGATGCGCTATATCAGTGTTTTTCAAACTTTATGGTGTCACGGCCCTTCGTGACCATCAAAATTTCTTCGCGACCCCCCAAAAACCCATTTTTACGATTAAACTTAAAACTCAATTATTAACTTAACAGATTTGGAACGCACCCTTCTATCATTCAATCAGTCATGCGTTTTGGAACGCAACCTGTATTTAGGTATCTGAAGGTAGTTTTACTGTTTCGCAACCTACCCCTTTTTAAATATAAAACGAAGAATATCTCTTTTAATCTGTGCGACTGTTATTTTGGGGATTATTTCACAACCAAAATGGATAAGTTTCTAAAAAGAACATCAATGCCTTCAACGTCTGGGTTAACATCTGGAAGTGAGCCTAAAAAGAAGAAAAATAGAAAATATGACGAAAACTATTTAAAATATGGATTTACTGTTATGGACGACAAACCACAGTGTGTTATTTGTTGTGAAGTGTTGTCTCGTGAATGTCTGAAGCCATCCAAATTGCTGCGGCATCTTACTTCTAAGCACGAACAGTACAAAGACAAGCCATTGGATTTTTTTGAACGAAAATTTAAGGCACTTCAGCAACAAAAAACTAATTTAGTACAGGTAAGCATAATTTTCAGAAGTTATAGTTTGTTAATAGTTTTTACATAGGTACCTATACAGACTACTATTTTCTTATAGTTTCTTTACGTATGTTTTCGACTGTTATGTGTCACAGAATTGCAAGATGAAAACAATGATAAAGTACCATCACTAAAAATATTTCTTTTTATTTCTTTGATTTCAGGTATACGACGTTAATGAGAAAGCCCTATTGGCTAGCTATCGCGTAGCATTTCGTGTGGGAAAAGCTGGGAAACCACACACGATCGCTGAAAGTCTCATTTTGCCGGCGGCCGTAGATATGGCAGAAATAATGTTAGGTGAAAAAGAAGCTAATAAACTAAAATCAATACCCCTGTCTGATAACACCATACAAAGGAGAATAAGTGACATAGCTGATGATATCCGTCAACAAGTAATAGAGAAAATTAAAAGTAGTCCATATTTTTCTCTGCAATTCGATGAATCAACTGACGTTTCTGGCTGTGCTCAATTTGTTTGTTTTGTACGCTTTGCAACAAGTGACGATGTCATCGAAGAGATTTTATTTTGCAAAGCGTTGCCTAAAAACACAACTGGCGAGTGCTTGTATGATATGTTTTTAGAAAGCACAAAAGATCTAAATATCGATTGGGAACGCTGTGTCGGAATTTGTACTGACGGTGCTAAAGCAATGACGGGAAATAAAAGTGCATTCGTCGCAAGACTTAAGTCATTTTTGCCGAATGCCTTGTGGACACACTGTTTTCTCCATCGCCAAGCTTTAGCTGCCAAATTTTTGCCCACAGATTTAAACGAAGTGCTGAAAGATGTTATAAAAGTTGTAAATTCGATTAAAGGCAAAGCTTTGCAAACGCGGCTGTTTCGAATTGTATGCGAGGATATGGGAGCACTTCATCAAAATCTACTTTATCACACAGAGGTGAGATGGCTCTCGAAGGGAAAAGTTTTGTCACGCGTCATAGAGCTCAGGGCAGAATTATTGATGTTCCTGGAAGATAACAAAAATGGATTTGCGGATTTATTTTCTGATATTTGCAGATATTTTCGACCATTTGAATGGATTGAACAAAAATCTACAAGGAAGGGACGAAAACATGATTGCAGCAGAAGATAAAATTCATGGATTTATAGCGAAAACTGATTTATGGACAACATCATTGCAAAATTTGAAGTTTGAATCTTTTCCTTGCATGTCTCAAATTATTCAAGAATTTTCATCGGATAATTTCGTGAATGTAGAAATTCATATTCCTATTATGGTGGAGAGTTTGCAAAATTTAAAAAAAACAGTTATTGAGTTATTTTTCAAATGAAACACAGACGGGTGACGGAAAATGTTGGATATTAAATCCGTTTCTAAACAGATCCATGGTGCTGGCCGATCTCAACCACTCTGTGAAAGAAGCTCTTCTAGAACTTGCAGCGGATAGTATGCTAAAATTGGAGTTTGTATCCGTATCAATCGGTGCGTTTTGGGTGAAGAGAATGGCTGAATATCCCGATCTAGCAAAGGAAGCCCTTAGGATTTTGATACCATTTGCAACTTCTTATTTGTGTGAGCTGTCATTTTCTGCAATGGTCGATATCAAAACAAAGAAGAGGAATAGATTGAATTTGGAAAATGATTTAATCCTCTGCGTATCGCGACAGGAACCACGTTTTGATAAATTAGTTAAAATGAAACAAGCTCATTCTTCGCACTGAATTAAAAAATACAAATTACATTTTCATAGTAGTAATTAAATAAATGCACACGTCTAAGAATTATTAATGTTTTATTAAAATGAATGCTTTAAAATAAAAAAAACATCATTCCTTGTAGTCACGAGACTTTTTCAAAGCTGATCCTCGCGGCCCCCCTGGATATGTGCCGCGGCCCCCCTGGGGGCCGCGACCCACACTTTGAAAAACACTGCGCTATATATTAGGTTGTATTCAATATGAATTAATGTATAATAATGCTTTTATACAATAAGTCAAAGGGGCACAATTTACCCCAACAAGGGGTGGGTTGTGCCGATGCAAAGATAAGTTGTGCCGCTTAATATTAAAAAGAAGTAATGCCCAATTAGAAGGGTTTTAAACCATCAAAAAAGGTTTTCATTTGCCAATAAAGTGTTTTTATTAAGAGACTAACATAATAATTACCTACTTAACATTATTAATATTACCTGCTGAACATTCTCTATCAATTAAACAAAAAAAACGGCCAAGTGCGTCTCGGACCACGCAAAGGGTTCCGTGCCTGTTAAAAAGGTCGTATCGTTACTGAAATCTTATGGCACTAACGTTCTTTTCTTTAAGGAAGGCACATTTATAGAAATATCTCGTAAACCTATGAACCGATCTTGTTCGAAACAATTTTCGCTGAAAGAATTTCCATGAATTTTTTCATATTTTTAAATTTCACGCTTCAAAAATTAGAGGCCCGGGGGAGGGAGGGGTCAATATTAGTGACTTTCGGGGCGTTTATCTCCGATTTTATTCACTTAATCAAAAAAGTTGCCTTGAAACCTTAGGTAGGTATATGTATTTTGAAAGGCCTATCGATTGATGTACCGCACGTGGGCTAGCAATGAAAAATATTTTTTTTGACTATCACTTTCATGTGAATGGAGTGGAGTGCACATCAGAAAAATTTTTTTTTTACTTCTCAAAATTTTATTCAAATACACCTTATAGCATTCGAGTAAAATGCCTGCGACATACGGACGGACACACAGACAGACAGACAGACATGACGAATCCATAAGGGTTCCGTTTTTTTGCCATTTGGCTACGGAACCCTAAAAACAATATTTCTTCTTAAAGCCTGCATCACACTGGCGCGGGCTGCCCGCGGCGGACAATAGTAATTTTGTCATTAAATGTCAAATTTACTATCGTCCACCAACGCAAGCTGCCCCAGTGTTGCAGGCAGGCGGCCTGGCCACGGCGGACAGTAGTAAACTTGTCATTTAGCTGTCAAATTTACTATTGTCCGCCAACGCAGGCTGCCCCAATATGTACAGGTTGACACACGTAAAAAGAGCCCTGGCGGCCATATAAAATGTATGGCCGCCAGGGTTCTTTTTACATGTGTCGACCTGTAAGTTCAAGAAACTACAAAGCTTTCATTCGTTTTTGTATCGTAAAAATCTTTCGTCACTTGAAATAATTAAACGCAGCAGCGGTTGACAACTTGACACTGACATTGACATCACTCACAGTGACTGCGACTGACAGTGACAATATAAAATATATACACACACACGGCTTTGAGGTTAGATAATCTGAAAGAAATTACCAATATCGCAAAGTTAACATAAACCTCGAAAATGCCGTTCATGAAAGGAAGAGCGCCGATTCGTCGCACACTAAACTACCTTAACGCCGGAAAACTCGTATTAAAAGACAAAATCAAGATATTCTCAGTCGCCTACAACATCGTAGGGCAGAATAACGCTGGTGCAAAAGACTTCGTATTCTGGTATTTACCGCAAATACAGTACAAGAATCCTAACGTGCAAGTAGCTACGCTGAAGAATTTGACTCCTTCGCCGTTTATCAAGTGTTATTTCGAAGATGGTCGGCAAGTTTTGATAGACATTGACCATAAGAGTAAAGAAGACGTTTTAGAGCATCTGATGAATACTGTTGGGAAGTCTAAAGAGGTGCTAGAAGCGGAGGCTGTGGCGGCGGAGAAGAAGGACAACCCTGCGAACTTTGGTGCGGGCTGCGAGCGGTCTTGTATGTGTGAAAACTATGGACAAGTGCCCTGTTCCGGTGTAGTGACTTTGCCTAAGTTTATGAGAGGGAAGTACAAGAATCCGCCGAATTAGGTTTCTGAATGGGTGTGTTGTTCATGCTTATTCGTATGTTATCACTGGCAATCAGATTTCTGGGGTAATCTTTCACATTTTCAAATATATTGTCCAAGAACTTTCCGTGTCAAGAGAAATGTAGCATTTTACTTAATGAAAATAAGGCACACATTAAATTAATGATTTAAAAATGGCTATAATGGATATGGCTAGCAATGACATGAAGAGATATTAAAATATAGGATTATTGAAATTAAAATATAGGATGGTACTATTATTAGACATTCACGTAACTGATTCGAAGAACTAAGTCAGAAATCAGACTTAACACATTTGCTGCAGATGTTTCATTGCAATAGTGCTACCACATAGTTCCACAGACACAGATATATGTTTTCCACTTTCTAAAGAAAACTGGGTGGCTAGCCCACTGTGGGTCAGGCTAGCAAGAGACAGGTTCAGATGGAAGGAAACAGAGGAGGCCTTTGTGTCAAAAGGACATGCTGATCTGATATAAATATAATATAGTGTGTAACATGTAAAAAAAAAAAAAAAAGTATCAGCAAATAAAGGCTTTGAAATTGAAATTGAAATTGAAAAGAAAACTGGCAGTGGAATATTAAGATAAGCTCGGTGAGTTTTAGAACTTGCTAGCCTGCTTATAACATTTTGAGTATTCGAATCATCATAAATATTCTATTATTATTGAACCTGCTCACAAACTTTCACAAGACTCTGTTGAGAAATCCGACCTGTAGACGAGACCAAACGGACAGATGCCATACATACAAAATAATTTTTGCCCAAGCTGAATTTTGTTCACTTCAGGTGCTTCTTCAATTATATAAAATGATTGGGGTGAATCCCAGCAGTCGGTCCTGTGTACTGATTTTTTTCCCAGTTCTTGAATTAAGTGTAGTACATGGTTGAAAAACTAAAGTATTATAAATATTACAATCCTGTTTAATCATCCTTGTATTATAATATAACTTGTTCATAAACATGTTTATTGCGCTGTCAACTTGAATAATGGTTTTGCTTTTTGTCATGTTTGTATTTATTCGTTAATTTATTGCAAGTGTCGGACGGGAAACAATATCAATGCTTTAGAATTGCTGTGTATGTATTGTGTGTGCGGTGCAGCAATAAATTGTTGTTTAATCTTCATTGATTCTTATTACTAATTTTGACCAATTAAATTGCCTTTCAAAATGTGAAAAATGGGAACCTTAAGTAATGAACACAGAAACTTATTTTAATTTGTAACCCATATCATAGGAATAAGCATTTTCAACAGGTTATTATAAGTATTGTAGTAATTGTCTAGATAATTGTATATTTAGTAAAAAAAACAATCTCAACAAGACTTTTATTGCAAACTGTCACAAAACATCACAAAACTAACACAATTTACTATGAAATGAAAAAAAAATAAAAAATACTATATCCCACTGTCAAGGTAATGCAGGGCTTTAGGAGTTCTAGCAGTGATATAATCTTTTCATAATTTGGTCGTGACATAAACAGGTTAGGGGTCGCCAGGATGCTAGACTCTCCATACAAACATGGCTTGTGTTCTCATTTTAAAACCACATGCTATAATTACATGAAACTTTGTATACACAATGGGAACCGCCATATCTAGCTCTAAAATAGTTTCTGTTGCTAGAAATTAAGATAAAAATAGAGTGAGCTTTAATGTTTGTCATAAAAAGTCTCTAATAGCTTGATTGTTTTTCTATTAAAATGCCGGGTGTACAGTGTACACCCTCGTCGAGACACCCCGAGATAGATCGAGAACGAGTGTGAACATGATGCTCACTTGTTTCGCCCGCTCGGGTCCCGCCTCGTTACGCCTCGGTTTTTGCGGCCGAGTCAAGGGGTTGTTCCGCTGCCTGTTCAAATGACGCAATGAGTGTGGACATGGTGTTGGTGTGATCTCATAGAGAGCTTCTCGCCCGAGACTCTGCGAGACGCTCTCGACGCCACTAGTTTCTGAACTAGATATGGTAGATCCCATTGTGTATAAAAAATGTTTCAGGTTATTCGAGTATGCCGTTTTAAAATGAGAACCGAACTATGTTGTATGGAGAGTATTCTTGAGGCTAGCATGCTGGGGACTCTATTTAACCAATAAAATTATTATCCCAGCCTCTACCATCGTTAATAGTAGACTCAGCATCATACAGTTAGTCAGAGGCCCATGTAGCGCCCGTGTGCAAACATTACTCTAGCGCCCCCTAGTAAGCGCGCGGTCAAAATGGAATGGTAGCGGGCGGCGCTCGGCGCCCCCTAGGACAGCTGCGCTCGTGTGCCCTGCACCATAGGTCAAAGTAGTTAGTAGCCCCCAAAGATATCGACACGTCTTTATTATTATAGCAGTAAGGATGTTACGATATATCTGGCTGCTACCTAAAATCTATACCCCTTAACACCGTTAGCCATCAATGCCGCTGCTATAAACTGCATATTCTCAAAACTTCTGAACGTCCTCGTATTCTCATGGTAGAAGAGGTCGTCGGCCACCTCGGCACCCCTCGGGCATGTGTGGAAGAAGATCCAGTGGGGGTTGCAGCCTTGTTGGATGTCCTGGAATATCAGTTAGCAGGAGAACCAGGAATTGGGGGAGGCGGAGGGCAGGCGGGGCTACTGCCTGTTCCCTGTCATTAATGAGAGGAGGCCTGTGCCCGGTGGGCAGTTTTTGATGAGGTAGGGCACAGCGAAATGTCATCCCGCTCGAATTTGGAGCAGCTCAACTGGGGAAGTATAGTGCCGATTCTTTTTTAACCCCCGACGTAAAAATAAGTGTTATAACTTTAAACTTTTCACCGGCAAACACGTGAAATCACGTCATCGACGATTCGTGACACCGACGCCAAAGACGGCATTTGCTGACGTTTTTTTTATTTTTTTATTTATGAAAACCTACTCTGAAATAGCCCAATTTCATGTTGGCATTATTTCTTTATCCATTATTTTTTTACCCTTGTGGCGGGGTGCGTCCCACGAGATATAACAACAATACATATAATTTCATATTAATAACGTTCACAAGATATAATGAACGTTAGCTATAACAACAATACCAATACTTTTATAAGGTATAACGGTCAAATGCCATAATAATCATATAATATAACGTTTTTTTTATATAACACTCAAATTGACTAATTTAATTTCGTATAACGATCATAACATATAATATCTTTTCGAATAACATACATAACGTATAACGATCATAACGCATAGTATATTTTCGTATAGGGATTATAATACAGAAAATCAGGTTAGGGCTGCCAGGAAGGGGGAGGGGGGACGGGGAGCGGAACCACCTACAAAGGGGGCTCGGTGGGCGAAGCCCCTCGTAGTAAAAAAACAACAAATATTCTTAACAATGATATTACTTGTAGGTTAGGTTAGGGTTGCCTTGTGTCCCTTAGTGCGGAAATAGACACCCCGCGAAGCGGGGTGGCGTCGACACGCTGGTGGTTAGGTAAGTGTTTGATATCAAAATAAATTTAATTTCAATCTTACAAACGTTTAATGCAGTTGCAGTCTTCTCGCCGGCTTAACTCGCAAATCCAATAGAATTTGTTAATTACTTGTCTTTTTTTACAAAAACTGTAGCCATTCTCGTGCAATTTAATTGCTCCTTTTGCAATTTTGAATACTTCACATTTGAACGCGTTACTTATGATTTAATACACAACACATACAACAGTAAAAATCAATTGTGTCAACTGACTAAGATGACCATTAAATCATATTACGTTTATACCCCAACCCACAACGTTGTTTTAATAATAATTAATACTTACAGGACATTAAATTACTGAAGGCGATTATACCTACTATACGAGCATTATACTGTTTGATGTTAGATAAATTGAATAATATATATTATAAACCTTAGCTGTTATGAGTATTATACGTTTTAATCGATATATCAATTGATATTATATAAAATAAAGTACGTTATACTTTACGAAATTATATATTTTGACATTATACCTTTCGTTCGTTATGTGCAATGAACGTTATACTAAACAAACTTATACACAGTGAGCGTATATATTATGACCGTTATATGATAAGTTGTTATACCTCGTATTACTTACCCCTTGTGGCGTGAGGTGGCACGGCAAGTTGCTTTACCATCTGGCGGTGAAAAGGTTAACGTGTCTGTCTGTGGTATCGTGGCTCCCTAACGGATGAACCGATTTGAATGCGGTTTTTTTGTGTCATAGATAATTTTAACCAGAGCGTTCTTAGCCATGTTTAATGAAAAACTGTTTAGCCGTATATTGGACTTTGAAATGAAAATGTCGGGGGTTTTTCAACTTTTCTAAGTTGTAGTTATCTAGACCGGATCTTATATAAAGGCCATATAAATAAAATAGTTTTCTTCCTTCAAGAACTGTTTCGTTTGTGTGATGTGTGTGTATTTGTATAGTAGGTATTGTATTAAGTAGTTAGGTAAGTATCCTACTTTTGTACTAAACGTGAAGACTGGTATCTTATCCGCTTTCTTCGAAGTAGGTCCGGCGATGACGACATCGACTTTGTCCAACACTGCCGCTTTGTCCTTGCAGCTTTTCACGCTTATGTCGTCTGATTTGAGGTCTTTGCTCGCTTTGTAGAGGAGTGGTGTGACTGGACATTTCTGTGGTATCAAAAAAGTCCAATTAATTAGAGCTACACATCATCATCCTCCTAGCGTTATTCCCGGTAATGTCCCTAAAGGAGCCCGGGGTCCGCTTTGGCATCTAATCCCAAGATTTGGCATAGGCACTAGTTTTACGAAAGCGACTGCCATCTGACCTCCCAACCCAGAGGGAAAACTAGACCTTAATGGGATTAGACCGGTTTCCTCACCGAATGTTTTCCTTCACCGAAAAGCTAACGGTAAATATTCGGTACATAGTTCCGCAAAACTCATTGGTACGAGTACGAGCCGGGACTCGAACCCACGACCGCCGCTTGACAGCCACATGCCTGAACCACTAGGCTACCGTATCTCTCAATCTGTTACAGCTACAATATCTAAAAACATATCATCGTCCGTCTAAATAATATAGGTAGGTAAAGGGACCCGCTTTCGGTGTGTGGAGGCCTTAAGACGTGCGTGCCTCAACCCAGGCTACTCAAGTTCATACGCATCTGCAAATCCTGCCTTGTAGGAAGGGATGAGTATGACTATAAATGGTTTAGATACTTACTGGACAGCAGCATAAGAACTTGATATTAGCTCCAAGCATAGGACAGAGCAGCAGATATGAGTTCAACACTGGATGTGGAGGGCCAATGAAGCCCACGCTCAAACATCTCATTTCACCGAATTCTTCCTAAAATAATTTGTTCATATTATACCCTTTGGGCAATCAAATTTGCACAAAGTCACAGATTAGATAATATTTAGTACAAGTATAGAAGGGACACTCCTTTGATCTTTACAAAAGGTGCTTTTTTCTCAGCCAAAACATTAAGATTCATGGCCCGGTCGGGCACCGGCATGTACTTGTAGCGATGAACGCAAATCGCGGAGTGTCCCGCGCCTGACAATGTAGGGAACGCGCTGATACGCCTTCCTTCACCCATCACGCCTGATGAAACTAGACCTCTACGTACACTTAGTTTCCACAAATCGCGGCGTAAAGATATATTTTGTGGGTGAATGGTGCAGTGAGATTCAAACAAGTTACGGAATAGCGAGGCAGGCTCGGCCTGTCCCTATGCCGCTTTTCGGCTAAACATTTCGCGCACCTTCCTGAATAAAACGTCACACTACTTATCGCAATATCAAAGGCGAATGAACCGCCAATGCACTGCCAGACAGATTATTCCGTCGCTGGAGTTGAACTGGCAGCAAATATACCTGTCATTGGTCTTGAAAGGGTTTGACCTACCCACGATCTACCATAAGAATCTAAAACCAGCGGCGTGCAAGTTGCATCTTTCAATGAGCGCCTTCAAAAATGTTCTTAGCAATATCAGCTAAAGTGGAATTAATGGTCGCAATATTTCAAGGCACTATTTTGTGAAAGGAAAGGAAAGGCAAATTGGGATAGGAATAATTAAACACTATCTTATGAGTGCCAGTTAGACCATTCAACCCCAATCACGAACAACATGCGTCAGAGCGTTACAGGTGTTTTTCGGTACATACGGACATAAGTTGCTAGGGGCGTAGTGTGGCTGTGATGAGGGTTAGGTTATACACAATAATAAAAACTGCTTCTTGCGAATAAATGTTGACAACATAAGGATACCCGTGTGGTGTCGGGATAGAATTTCACCACCCCCTTTCTTCCCGTGGGTGTCGTAAAAGTCGACTAAGGGACCAGGGTTGAAGTGTGTTGTGGTCGATGGCCTAGCAACCTATCACTGCAATATCACATTTAGTCGATCTTTCATACCCACATTTATGCTAAAAGAGGTGCTGGAACATACGTTTCATGTGCTGTGCCTACCCCTTTTCGAGACTCTGTAGTTTTGACTTAGAGTCGTTACTAAAGAGTCTATGAGGTGAGGTGCTCAACTAAATCCAAGGCCGCTAACTGATTTTTTTTATACAACGATGGTGGCAAACAAGCGAACGGCCCGTCTGATGATAAGCGGACACCGCAGCCTATAGACGCATGCAACTCCAAGGAGTAACATGGGCGTTGCCGACCCTTGATATGTTTGAGGATTCGCCGTGTTGACAGCTGAAGAAACGAGTTCCCTCGCTCTGAACGCAACGCATCCTCGAGAGCTCTGGCGACCTTGCTCACCTCCAGGAACACAACACTACTACAGAGCAAGTAATAATGTTATGGCAGTGGTCTTCTGCAAGGCGAAATACTTCCCCAGTTGCGCTGCTCCAAATTCGAGCGGGATGACATTTCGGTGTGCCCTATCTCACCATACTTGGCGGAACCGTCCCACAGATGGCAGCAACATTCCATGCACGAGCGAATCTTAAGGCGCCGTAGGTTCATGGTCTTCTATCCCTCTCACTGAGCTTATGCGTGGGCGAGATGAAAGGGCGTGCTCGAAAGCGCGGAAATCATGTTTTTTAATTTTAATTTTTGGGCCGTTTATAATTATTTATTATTTATAAATAGAAAAGTAAACACTGATTTCTCTCAAACATGATATTGCCGATTTTTAGAAGCCATTTTAATATTTTTAGCTTTTGTGCATAATTTGTAACAAATATTATAAATTATAAGTGTATTTTAGACCCTCTTAGACCTATGTTCGTTGTTTTTTTTCTATCGAGCGAAAATTGCTTAATCATGTTTCGAATCACTGATCTCCATGCTGAAAAGCCTCAAGATTACTATTCGTATTTTTTTTAAACCATATTATTATAAACAGACGCATTATAAAGTTTCAAAAACTCTGTTTGCTTAACTTCGCTGAACCTACGGCGCCTTAACCTGATACATAGTGAGCAGTTTGGGTGTGAACCGCTTACAATAATAGCCATGACAGTGGACAGCGCCTGAATGCTGGCGTGGGTCCTCGACCTCATGCACATGACGGGGACGGAGGCCTGGTTTGCAAACCGTTGTACACATTCGTGCGTCGACGTCGCCACAAATATTCCGTCAGCCATGGATGAGAATATGCTGTAACAAGAGGAATTAAAAGATTAAAAAAAAAACATCAGCTTTTCGAAATTGTTAGGCTGTGTCACTTGATTATGAAGAGTCCAAGGACACCACATATATATCAAAATCCAATAAGCCGTGTGGACTGTAACCCGTGAAATAAAATTTTCTTGGTTACATACATACATACATTACGTACGCTCGAGAAACCAAAGGCCATAACAAACTGAGGCAGACGGGTAAAAAACAAACCTATAAAAAAATATAATATACTATCTAGGCATATAACTCTGGTTTCGGCTTCATTTTGTACCTACTTTACTAAAATCGTTGATAGGTCATCATCATGAATTAAGACTTCTACTTCGAACATAGGCGTCCCCTAAAGAGTGCTCAAATGACCGTTTATACGCCACCCGCAAGGAATCTCGCCTGGACCGATGGCCGTTGGGGCGGAAAGATTCTCGAGTGACGACCACGTACCGGTAGATACAAGGTGGACGGGTGCGTCCCACGAGATATAACAACAATATATATAATTTCAAATTAATAACGTTCTCAAGATATAATGAACGTTAGCTATAACAACAATGCCAATACTTTTATAAGGAATAACGGTCAATTGCCATAATAATCATATTACATAACGTCTTTTTCTATAACACTCAAATTGACTAATTTCATTTCGTATAACATACATAACATTTAACGATCATAACATATAATATCTTTTCGAATAACATACATAACGTATAACGATCGTAACGCATAGTATATTTTCGTATTAGGATTATAATACAGACAATTAGGTTAGGGTAGCCAGGAAAAGGGGGCACGGGGGGGGGGGTGGAGCCTGCCACAAAGGAGGCTCGGGGGGCGAAGCCCCACGCAGTAAAAAACAACAAATACTCTTAACAATGGTATTACCTGCAGGTTAGGTTAGGGTTGCCTTGTGTCCCTTAGAGCGGAAATAGACACCCCGCTTCGCGGGGTGGCGTCGACACGCTGGCGGTTAGGTAAGGTTAGGTTAAAATAATTGGCGTGATATGAAAATAAATTTCATTTCAATCTTACAAAAGTTTTTTTTCAAACTCAAATTTGAGGGTACTTATCGCTCTAAGAAATTCACATTTTCAGTATATGCTCCTTTTTTATTTAGTATATTATCGATATTACGCTCCTGTTCTATATACATTATTTTACGCTTAGCAGCCAGTTCACCATTTTTTAATTTTTCTATATCCCCCATATTTTTAATACTCTCCTGTAGAAGCTCCATTGCAAAGTGATAAAAACCAGGTTTCACCTTATCAATGATCTGATTCAAGCGATGATGCCAAAATAACTGAAGGCGATTATACTATACGAGCATTGTATTTTTTGATGTTAGATAAATTGAATAATATATGTTATAAACCTTAGGTGTTATGCATATTATACGCTTTAATCGATATATCAATTGATATTATATCTAAAGTACGTTATACTTTACGAAATTATATATTTTGACATTATACCTTTCGTTCGTTATGTGCAATGAACGTTATACTATACAAACTTATACACAGTGAGCGTATATATTATGACCGTTATATGATAAGTTGTTATACCTCGTATTACTTACCCAGGTGGACTCATGACCTGGATAAGCGCCCACTTATTTTGTAAAAAATGCCTTAAATATTCTAAAGGATTGTAAAATCATGAGATTTTTATTAGGGTTCCGTAGTCAACAAGGAACCCTTATAGTTTCGCCATGTCCGTCCGTCTGTCTGTCCGTCTTCGGCTTAGCTCAGTAACCCTTAAAGTAGAAAACTGCAATTCGGCGTGGGTATATACCTAAACCAATCACGCCGACAAAACAGTCGAATAAAATCCTAAAAAAAAATTTTTTTTGGGGTACCTCTTCACATGTAAATTGGTGATGTATTTTTTTTCTCGTTAAACCTATAGTGTGGGGTATCGTTGGATAGCTTGTTCAAAAATATTCGACGCAACCGCACCGTCGATGTAACTAAGACAGACAGGCAACTACGGAACCCTACACTGCGCGTGGCCCGACACGCACTTGGCCGCTTTCTTTTCCTGGTGAGCCTTAGCCACTAGTGGTGAGCCTTAGCCACTAGTGGTGAGCCTTAGCCACTAGTCTTTGATAGCAGCATGGCGAAACCTATACAACCAGAGGAATTTATATAATTTACTAACTTTTACCCTCAGAGCATATAATACTAGAGAGCGGACAAGCCGCCGGCGGTTGTGTCGCACATAAATGCTCTTTGAGCTTATTCCGCCGCCAGTTCACCGTCCGTTGTTACCGAGTGTGCACGCGCGCTGTCCACCGAGAAAGTTCCGTTTCTTTCCAAAATGCCGAGTTGTGCAATGATTACTTGTAAACATCAGAGTGATTTGATCACTTTTCACGGGTAAATACTATAAATACTATTTATTTAAAATAAAACCACGAATTCAACGTAATATTCCGACTTGTATCCATGTAAGCTTACACTTGATTGTCATTCAATATGTTTCATTATACATTGCTGCTGTAGAAGTAACATTATTGCAAAGCTCAGTGTTTACGCCGCAATGAACGAGGTACGTAACGATTCCTTCAATGAGACATTTTCTCATAGTGCAGCAGCGATGCGCGCCGCTTGGATAGTTGTGTGCGTGCGTGATGACACGACTCGCTGCTCGTTCGCATGTACACAGACATAGAAGTCCGATCACCTTATTTCCTATACCTGTGCTTTTACTCGTACGGTTTTAGAGCTACGGTAGCCTAGCGGTTCAGGCATGCGGCTGTCAAGCGGCGGTCGTGGGTTCGAATCCCGGCTGGTACCAATGAGTTTTTCGGAACTTATGTACGGAATATTTACCGTTAGCTTTTCGGTGAAGGAAAACAACGTGAGGAAACCGGTCTAGTCCCAATAAGGTCTAGTTTTCCCTCTGGGTTGGAAGGTCAGATGGCGGTGCTTTCGTGAAACTAGTGCCTATGCCAAATCTTGAGATTATGTGTCAAAGCGGACCCCGGGCTCCTTTAGGGCCATTACTGGGTATAACGCTAGGAGGACGACTAACTTTTAACCGTGACTTCCTCCACATGGAACTCATTTATATCGTACCTCCATTCAAAATCCCTTTATGGTATGTATTCCGAGACAAAAACTATCCTACGTAAGGCCTCGGGATCCCAATATAAGTATCCTATACACACCGTCTTAATCGGTTCTTAATGGTTAAAGCGTGAAAAGGCAACAAACTAGTTATGGGTCAGGACCAAATTCTTGGCCAGTAGTTAGCCTGGTTATTCGGTAGTATAGTGAAAAAGTTCCGTTGTGACACAAAAATTAGATACTATGGTTAATTTTGGGATTATGCGTTAGAGCTCGGCTGACCCTTAAATACTCGAGCTGACAACATTCGCGCGCGTTACGCGGCGAGAATGGCCGTGAAGTTTTCCTTGGCTCCACATTCGCAGTGTTCACAATTGTCACAGTGTTCGCGTTCGCAGGCCCTTTGACGCGGGCCAAAACCGTCAAAAAGTGGTTAAAAAGGTGCGAACCCGCGAATAATATGGAGGTGCCCAAAGGGCTTATACGCGAGTCTTTCTCACTCGAGGTTGCGAAACGGTGAACGATGTTTTCATCGTTTCTTATTTGTACACTTTTGTGTACAAATAAGAAACGCGCATATCAATTACTATTTATTACTATTGGAGGTCGACCTCCGTAGCCTAGTTGCTAGTGAACCTGCCTACGAAGTCGGAGTCATGGGTTCGAATCCCGGTAAGGGAATTTATTTGTGTGATGAGCATTGATTTGTTCCTGAGTCATGGATGTGTTCTATGTATTTACGTATATTTAGCTATATGAGTATGTTTATCATCGTCTAGTAGCCATTAGTACAAGCTTTGCTTAGTTTGGGACCAGGCCGATTTTTTTAAGATTGTCCCCAAATATTTCATTATTTTTCGTAGCTCACCACGTCTCATATCTCGAGTCGATACTCAGCCTTACGCCAGTCTTAAGCTGGCTGTCCACATTGGGCCAACGTGCCGCGTGAGCAGAATGCAGCTATGCGTTAAAGGAAGAGGGCTTTATTTCGTTCTCATTGGTTTGCATAGCTGCATCCTGCTCACGCGCCAACGTTGACCCAACGTGTACAGCCGGCATTAGCTTCACCTTTCCGACGCCAGCGACGCATATATCCGCACCACCGGTTCAACGCCAACGATATGCATCTAGGAGCCCATCGCAATAGCAACCTTCTTGCATTGACTAAATAAATAAATAAATAATAAATAAATTATGGTTTAACTCCGCACTAAATGTCTTGTTGACTTGTCTTGTGGTTGACTCTGTTTCTCTTTGACAGAGCATTGAAAAGATTCAAGGTACTGTTACACAAGATCTTTAGTAGCACGAAAGCATGCTAGTTTCGAGCTAATAGCATGTGTACAGTGAATTCATTCCATTATTTGGTAAACAACATTCTAACCTCAAAATGCATCTTTTTAGGATAAAATAGCAATTTTGTGAGTATTAGATCATGCCGAGACGACTTTTCGGACATCACTTCACGATGTTTTTGTCTAGCAACGCTTTATTTACGATAAAATAGCTGCTTTAGTCTAAAAATATACATTTTGAGGTTAGAATGTTGTTTACCAAATAAGACAAGTGAGGATGAATGCACTGTAAATGTAAAGTTGCTAGTAAGTAGCATGCTATTTGCATATTTAATAAAATAATTGAGCATGCTCAAACAAGCATGCTACTAAACAGAATGTGTACCAGTACCTTAACAGCTTGAGTCTTCAAGGCTCGGCTGAGCGCTTCACAACACTGTGATACAGACAGACAGGCGGACAGACAGACAGAGGTATTTCCGCATTTATTATATAATTATGGACTAACCTGCCGTTGTAATCCTGGTCCCAAGAGACGTGGTCTATAATACTGACGTCATACGCCCCGAGCAACGTTGCCGCTTTAGATATGGCCATATTCAGGACAGGCTCATTGATCTCCTGAAGAATCATAATCTTGCAGTCTTTCAGGATATTCTGCGAAAACAAGCGGGTTACTGTTGGTAATACTAGTTTTTTTAACACATTCGCAACCAAGAACACGTAGACGTACGTAATGTTTGCTCAGATGCCGACTCAGCTCGCTGTATGAGCCTACACGCTTAGCAAGTTCTGTCGGTTTCAGTTTTATCATGGGACGGCCGCACTATACCTCATGTTCTAAGTTTAAGGCCTGAGTGAACGCTCCGCTCAGAGCGGGGCGTGGAGCGTCCATATAAATTGCATTTGTTTTATATGGACGCTGCACGCTCCCCTCTGAGCGGAGCGTGCACTCAGGCCTTACACTAAGTGTTCTAAAAATCGAGAGAGCTCGCGCGCTGTCGCGATAGTCGTGCACCCGTGCAGGCGCTACACGCAGCGCGCCACCGGAGCCATTGGCGAGGCATCTGCACTGCACTGTACGCTTACCATGAGTTTGACATTGACGGCTTACTTTAACGAGTATCGAGTTTTCTATCTGTGCATCTCTATTGCACTTTGACAGTACGAGCGGGATGCACAGATAGAAAACTCGATACTCGTTAGCGTAAGCCGTCATTGTCAAACTCATGGTAAGCGTACTGCCCTAGAGTGACATGCTGTGTAATTGAGAGACTGACTGAATCAATTAGTTTGTTATCGTATTGCCGACGAAGTCGATCACCATACCTTCATGGAGCAGTCTAACATTTCGCTCATCCCTGTGTGCTGCGCCCAACCTAATGTACGATTCTCACCGAACGGGCCGGGCCGGAGCGCATTCTATTACATGCAAAGGAATTTGAACCGTATAAACAATTACATTTCATATTTGAATGCATCGTGCATACACTGCGAGGCGGCAGCTATCGACGCGTTCGGTGGCGATTGTAATCAAATATGAATTGCATCTGCTGTATAGACCGTTCAAATTCCTTTGCATGTAATAGAATGCGCTCCGGCCCGGCCCGTTCGGTGAGAATCGTACAGTCGCCATCAGATATATAGGGGCGGCCAAGGTGCTCTCAAACATCGGAACAAGGATATTCAAGGGGATTCAAGGGATTAGAGGCGTGTTCAGATATTTTGAGCACTTTGGCCGCTCCGACATGTCTGATGGCGACTGTAGCATTATAAGTCTCGGACCATAATAAATAAATAAATAATCTAATTGACATTTGTGTAAGGTGTTTGGTCTTACCATTCGTCTACAATGAGTGTCTCTGTAGTAGTACTTCAGGTTTAAAGCGCTGTTTATAGTGTCCATCACCATTTGTGACGTCCATTGCTTAAAGCATATGAGATGACAAGGTTTTGATGATCTGCAATACAAACACGTTTCTGGTACCTAGAACATTCGTCAAAGATTCGAATTAATTTTCGAGTGTTTGAAGAGGCGGCTCGCCTTAAGGAGCGCTGGTGCAGTGAACTCCCATAAATAATTATAACTAAATTATACTCATTAATCTCATTATTAATATTACTATTTAAAATCCACTTAAAATACGACTGTACCAATACCAATAAAATAATTACCTTTACACATTACAAGATCATAGGTAGGCGCTATACCCATCATCCTACCGTATCAGTTCATAGGTAACGCGCCAAGCGGAGCGCTCACGATTGCGCTCCTATGAAACAAGACTCAGTACATTTCTTAATACGAAATCCAATAAGAGTGAAAGAGAAAGTTCGCCACAGTCCTGCGCGTGAAACAGAAGATTTTCTATGAAAAAATAGCCAAATTCGGAGCGCCGCTCACGCCACGTTGCCGGTTAATCTTGCCGCGCGACAGCGACAGTGATTGCGCGCGACGTTGCCACTCCTATATAAATAAACACTGGTCAACTTAAATGCATGCGCGCGAATGCAAATTCAGGTATTTTCCAATTAATTATCATTTAATACGTGTTGAAATAGCCTGTACTTATCAGTTACTACTTGTGAGTGTTAAAAGGGTGTGTAATGATGGGTATAAAAATAAATAATATAATTTCATTCGCTATAAAAAAAAATGATATATTTTCAAGGGATATAATCACTCATTGTATATAATAAACGTTTGTTATAATCTCAAAATATATATATTTATTTTGTATAACGATCATCGGATATAACACATATTTTGTATAATCATTATATGGTATATTGCTCATTTTATATACAAGTTATATATCATAACTATCAAGAAGAAAAATATTTCGTTTTTATTATTAGTTTATTAGTTTAGATTAATAACACCTTAACGATCTATATCGCCTTGACGATCGATCTAATATAATTAATAGCAAACACGCCATTACTCCAAAGTGCCACTATGTAGTAAAACGTTATTTAGGTGGGTAGTTTCATTATTAAAATTAATATTATCTGACTACGTTCAGTTTAGTAAGTATTCAAATATAATAGTTTTTTGTGTGTCATTTGAGTTTTATTTACCCAGCTTAACCTACTTTTCTCTTGCAGTTCGTTTCGCGTACCAAACCTACTTCTACATAACCTAATAGAAGTACTGGTATAAAAATCATACTACATCCAAAAGAAAATGTAGCAAACATAAGGGCTTGCAAATTGTACTATGTAAACATATATTAGGTACTAAAAAAGTTGGGTTCTGGCGCTTCGCCGGCCGCTACCGCGGCACGCTCGCTGCGCTCGCTCGGCTCGCGCGCTATAGGGTCGCAGTTCAACCTAACACTCCTCCTCGCTTCGCTCGTTGTCGTACCTACATCGACCTGCCTTAGAGTCTACCAAAAAATATTAGGCGAACTGTGCATTAGAATAAATTAGCATTATATCATTTGTTCATTATGGGAAATATGGATTATATTTAAAGTATGTTATGCTAAATATTTTTATATCAAATGATCGTTATATAAAATGATAATTATATCGTATGTAAATATATTTAGTGTTGTTATATCATTCAATAATTATATCAAATGAGCGTTATTGCCACTAATATTATTTCAATTTTTTTTATATGCATCGTTACGTTATAATTATAATGTGGTGTTCATTAAAAAGTGTGCAAAAACGTTACAAATCCGGCTTGAATTGAAGGCTAAGGGACAAGGGACCTTGACCTTACGCAAACATGAACGACGAGAACCAAAACATTTACGCGTGTGTTTAAATCCGAACAATATGTGAAAACACCGTAGTTGTGTGGTTGTGATAAGAGTAACAAACTATTTTACTGGGTATTCGCAGGGCACTAGATTCCACGTAAGTACCGAAAGTCTATACGCGAGTTCAATGGCCGTGTTGACAAAAACAGGCATATTTTACGAAGGTTAACAGATTGTGTAGTATCATGTGGTGCATTTCAAATTGCTTTAAGGGTGCACGGATGAGTCTTCGGAATCCCGGAATCTGCTAACGTCATGTATTTTCATTGTTTTATTTCAAGTGAACACCCATACAATTTAGTCACGAGCCGCCTCTGTTATGATGGTTCATAGGTAGATCTTTAATCGGCTTGAAATGATGGAGGGTTGAAATTATTTTATGGCCGTCATTAGAATTGGAATTTTCTACATTGGACGATACAGTTGCTTTTTGTGTGAACCTACTTAGATGCAATTTGGCTAACTTAAATGATAATATAATATTGCGCACTTCAGATCAGCCAAACACTTGCGAATTGGCGGCAGACCGTCTACGATCCTCGTCCGTCTATTACTGTATGTAGGGGGAGAGTGGGTAACAGTGGATCACGGGTCACAGCGGATTATTCGCTATAATTCTTACGTGTGATGCTTTACGCACACAAGCAAACGCGTGGCTACTGCTCGTCGATACCCCCCTCTCACGCGCCAGTCGCCGCCGCGCTCGCCGAGCGGAATCACGTGCTGTCACACGCAGGCCAGTAGGTAAGTACGAAACTATTTTTTTACGTATTTTAGAAATTTGTTGTATTCCCAACCCTTTAATAAATATAAATGATAGTTGTATGTTTTGAACTTGTTATTTGTTAAATCCGTTGTGGGTAATGTAATTTTGGCTTGGGTATAAGTAGTTATTTTTTTAATATTTTTTTTCTGTCGTAACGGCCTATGGGTCACAGTGAATAATTTTCATTTGGGTCACAGTGGACTGAGGTATCTCGAGGAGTAAATATATTTATGTTTAATAGTTGATTTAGCATCAACAATGTTCTTTTTAAAATTTTTGTTAATGATTACTGAATAAATAAATATGTTTATTTGAATAGAGAAGAGAGCTTTGGGGAAATTAAAGGAGAAAAACTGTTGTTTATTTAAACAAAATGTCGATTAGTGTAGGTATCTTTATACCAGCATAACTTGTAAGACTTTTGTTAATTTTTTGTAAGACTGTGATAGAAGACTGTCTTAGAATATAAATAAATAAATAAATATGTAGAAAAGTAGTATTTTATTGAACTTTTTTTTAATAGATCCAGTGTACCCCAAGTGGTTCCCTGTCACCCATGAAAAGATCCAAAGTGACCCATCCACGGGTCACAGTGGATAATTTCCCATTTTTTTTTAAACTTGTTATAACTTGTAAGTTTATGCCGTTTTTGCCAATAATTGCACTTGTTTTTGTAGATTAGGGACGTATCTTGTGGTTAATTATCATAGATTAATTATTTAGCCTTAAGCTTGGGAATTGTGGAGCTTCAAAAAAAAAGTGATCCACTGTTACCCACTCTCCCCTAGGTTATGTCTTATTGAAAAAACAAAAAAAAATTTAAGTAACGTGTATTAAGTTACGTTGGCTAAGTTCATAGCGAATAACTATTTATAACGAAGAAAAGTTGAAATACCCCCGACATTTTCATTTCAAAGTCCAATATCTCAAAAACGGCTGAACAGATTTTCATCAAACATGGCTAAGAACACTCGGGATAAAATTATCTATGACACAAAAAAATCCGTTAGGGAGCTAAGATACCACAGACAGATACACAGATAGACACGTCAAACTTATAACACCCCTCTTTTTGCGTCGAGTTCAAAATGACATAAAATTGTAGCTGATAGCGATTACTTAACCTAATCTCTATTCCTGTGCTTCATTTACTTATTCTAATCTGATTATGGTTAATGCTATTTGTATGTGTTTATCATCTGTTCTCAGGAATCACCCGTGTTTGCGATTTTTAATATCCTGCTATATGTCTACCCTCTTTCATTTGTACCGTGCTAAGCTGGATACTTGATGTGGACCGAATTGTGCTTAAGTTGCACGGTAGCCATTAACAATAGAGTGATGTGACGTTAGTCATCTAAATATTACCATCAGGTAGCAATCGTTGGTTGTCGTTGAGCGGTCTTGGATTGCAGGATGTCTGATTAGACTTGGGACTAAATGTGAACCTGCTACTGAAGGGCACTTAGTTCGCAATGAAAACAAGTGAGGCAGGTCCTTGAAGATATGAAGATTGACTGATACTAACGGACAGCATGATCCATATGATGACAAACTCCTAGATTTGTATAGGTAGGGGAAAAACTTTGCAAGGCGCCTTAGCACTTTCATTTCGAACTTTAAATTTGAAAACTACTGAAATTTCGAAAATCCGATGTAAATAAACTTACTTAATCTGTCATATTGAATGATGTTGGCCGCATGTCATGACGACGTTTTTACAGACTGGACGAAGGCGTATTAACCAAAGAGAACAATTAATAAATGCATGGATATATTCAGGCTGCCTTATGTGCGTTGTGTAGTAATACTAAGACCCGCCATAGACGGACTGCTTAGAGCAGTCGAGACTCGCCGTAGACGGACTGCTTAGAGCAGTCGAGACCCGCCGTAGACGGACTGCTTAGAGCAGTCGAGACCCGCCGTAGACGGACTGCTTGGAGCAGTCGAGACCCGCCGTAGACGGACTGCTTGGAGCAGTCGAGACCCGCCGTAGACGGACTGCTTAGAGCAGTCGAGACCCGCCGTAGACGGACTGCTTGGAGCAGTCGAGACCCGCCGTAGACGGACTGCTTGGAGCAGTCGAGACCCGCCGTAGACGGACTGCTTGGAGCAGTCGAGACCCGCCGTAGATGGACTGCTTAGAGCAGTCGAGGTTTCGGTTAATATGACGACTGCTCTTGTGCCGTTGGTCTCGACTGCTCTAAGCAGTCCGTTTATAGCTCACGTAAAGGCCAATGATCACGTGGCCGTTCACACTGCAAGATAAGATGGACTGACCAACGGACTTCTCCGAAATTCAATATATTCGTGAGGACCGCGATGGAACGGAGTCGATGGATCGAAATGGAAATGGGAGAGACTAATGTGCTCCCATTCGTGCCGAACAAAATATCACCCAACCAAAAAATCACCCAACCAAAAATATCACCCAACCAAAAATATCACCCAACCAAAAATACCACCCAACCAAAAATATCAACCAACCAAAAAACGCGACTAAGGGCCGATTTTTCAATCTCTAGATAAAGATATCCGTCAGTTAAAATTATCATCATCTTTTTCTTGAGTCATATGAAAGAAAAGGACAGAGCTAACATTTATCTGACAATTTTATCTGGGAATTGAAAAATCGGCCCTAACTTATAACTATAGGTAGAATAGAATAGAGTCTGTTTGTCTGTCTGTCTGTACGTCTGTCACCAGGCTGTATCTCATGAACCGTGATAGTTAAGCCGGGGCCGCTGCGCCGTGTTTTCGATGTTTTTAAACATCTAACATGGTTAGCCAATCAAAACCATACCCTATCTGTTTGCCGAAACTGGCGGATGATATGTTAGATGTTTAAAATCACCGAAAACTTGGCGCTGCGGACCCGGCTTTAGACAGTTTAAATTTTCAACTGTCTAAAGCCGGGAAAAAATAGTCCAACTCGCTTTTATGTTTATCATTATGACCAGCTTGTTTGCCACAACCAGTCAAAATATTCTAAGTACTAAAAACTGACGTCACGGTGACGTCACGTGGTCTTTCTAATGGAAGGAGAGGAAAAGAGGCGTCTTCTTGTCGAACGAGGGAGCGAAACGAATGAAGTTCTAAGCTTCAGCTTGGGCTGATAATTGTTCGTTTGTCCACCAGTGTCCGGTGTCCGCGGTGTCTGCGGCGCTACATTTGCCACACTGGATGCGTCCTGCGGTCGCCCACAAATATATCTTGGCACCACGATGCGTAGTAACCAAACGTAGCTAGAGGTCTAGTTTCGTGACGGGTGATCGGCAGGGTGAGCCGCTTTAGCGCGTGGCAAATAACCTGGTCGCCTTTAATTATATGTAAGTAGTCGTTTTTATGTGTGTCTGTGTCTTCCTCGACACAAAAAGTTTTTTTTAAGGCAGGTTCGCGATTTATACTGATTAATCAGGTTAAATAACAATGTAGCCACTGTAGGTAACCTTCATGCGACCAAAAACAAATATCACACTGAAGTAGCCTCTTCTTTGCCAAATATAACTAAATGCGTATTGCTCGAGTGTAAACAATGTATTCTGCTACTATTGTTTTAAGTTTCGTGAAGTTACACAAAAACGGAACACCTGCAGTATTGTATTACAGACGTGCTTACAGCGGACGATGGTGTACAGTGATTAAATAAATGTGAAGAAAGAAGAACAAAAATTGCGTTCACAGAAGTTAAAGTACAAGTTTTGTGTTCATTTAGTCATCTTCATCATATCAGCCGAAGGATGTGCCCTGCTGGCCTCCCCTAAAGAGTGCCAAAGTGACCGGTACTGCGCCACCCGCATCCAGCAGCCTCGCGGACCTTTACCACTCATCAGACCACCTTGTGAGGGCCTACCCACACTGAGCCTTCCGGTTCGTCAAGTTAGATTTATTTTTTTCCTGGCGAAAGTGGCAAAATCTATGTAATACCAGGCTGATGGTAAATAGATACTGTAGCATAAATAAAAAGAGAACATACTTCAGAGGAATCGCAAGTGCATTGGCAACCGTTTATTAATTTGATCAATCAAAGCACGCCAAAACCAAAAAAACAACATTCTAAAAGATTTATTAAATAAGTGATGAAGGTATTTACTAGTGATGAGGGTTTATACTGGTTTGTTTTTATGTTTATCTCTGTATTTCCTTATTTCTTGTGTGATACTGATTCTCTTTTTTGCAGGAAATAAAGCCATAAGCAATGAAATCGCACGTAATGAAGCAAGCCAAAATAACATTATGCGGTGAGTTCGATCATACCTTTGCAATTACTAGTCTCTAACAGTAATACAAACGTATTTTGGTTTTTGGTTCTCATTTTAAAACGGACAGCTGGAATTACATGAAATTCTGTATCCAGTAGTATCGACAATAGGGTCCTTGACGTGGCATTTAGGCCGACACTAGTTTCTGTTGCTAGTTATTCATTTATCATTGTTACCCCCAAAGTTTGCCACGATGATCGGTCCTGCGCCACCCGCATCCAGCGGACTCCCGCAACCTTTACCAGGTCATTATTAGTCCACCTTGTGGGGGGCCTACCCACGCTGCGCCTGCCGGTACGGTGTCGCCACTCGAGAACCTTTCAGCCATCAGTTCTACGTGCAAGTCGCAGTGCTCTTCAGTTTTTGTATACAACGCTATACTTACTGCTATATTAGCTAGATATAAGTGTAGCTACTAAGTTAAACTTCTATTCGCTCTAATTTTTTCTCTTATAATTTCTAGCGGTTAATCTATACTGTGTAAACAAAGTTTCAAGTTATTCTAGCACACCATTTGAAAATGAAAACCAACCTGTATTGATACTACTAGTGTAGGTAAATACAATACTAAAACTAATATTAAATTAAAATAACTATATCTAAACCCTAAACTTAGAAAAAATATATTAAAATAACTAATTACATAAAAGACCTGGGGCCTCCTGGCAGGCTGCCCATCACGCAGGCAGCATTCCCGCGCTGAACTGCGATTGCGATTCTTTGCGCCAGAAAGCCGCCGCGAAGGCGCGAAGGTCGCCTGTTGCCTCCCTCAACCTTTTGATGAGCTCCTTGTGGAGCTCCAGCGCACTCTTACCCCAAGGACCTATAGTGTCTCGACGCCGAAAGCGAAGAACTGATATTGGGCGCCGAGACAGCTGTATTTTGATATCTTATGGCGTTCCCGAGCGTCAGCCGCCGCCCCCGCACGTTTGGTAGCTGCTGGTAGGTAGGACGCCGCCAGGGTGTCAGTACAGGTGGCGTCCCACACCAGCGCACGCCCGGTCTTCCAGGGTATCAACGACATTCCATCAGGGCGCTTGCCATCGCGCCGCACAATCTGGGGCTCCAGAACTGCAGGAACGTTGGCACTGACGAGCGCCCTTCTGAGAATGTCGTTGAGAGCGGCGTGGCGGGACAGGCGGCCAGCACCCGAGGAACAGGAAAGGCCATGGTGGCCGAGTCGGTCCACTGAAGCTCCACAAGAAACACAGTTGTGACCTGTGCAGATCCCAGCTCCCAGCCGGAGACCGACAGCTATGCATAGGGTATCTGGGTCGATAAAAGTGCCAGTGTTGGGCGAGGGATATGCATGGAGCCAGTGACCAGATTCTGGCTTGGACACAGCTAACAGCCTGGTCCGGTCCCTGCCTGTTAAGGGCTCTATTAATGTTTGTAAGGTGGCGACGGAGGCTATTGTATCCCAGACCCTTTGCCTATGTGGTTTGGACGGGAGATTTGGACTCGGTCCAGCTAGCCAGGCATTCGTGGCCTCGTTCAAACATGCTATCTCGCAGTTAATGCCCGCTGGGGCTTTAAGTATTCCATCTGCGAGATTTAGCGTGCTGTGAATTGAAGACAGGAATGCCGGCAGAGCAATACTGGAAATTTTGCGAGTACCCAAACCACCGTACCTTATCGGTAAGAAGGCTTGGATCCATGCCTGCTCGCTGAAACGGATGTTAAGAATGGATTCTATTTGGACTTTTAGAAGAAGATCGATAGGTTGGATAAGGTGTGGGTATTTCCAAACAGGGCAGCAGCGTAGCAGGTACGTGAATTTGGGGATGAGTAAACAAAATTTTAAGACAAAAAGAGCGGAGTGACTGCTAATTTTGGTAAGGCGGTCCGAATGGTCATTAAATTTGGAAATAGATTTCCTCAAAAGGGGAGGGATGGCTTCGTCAAAGATGGGTGAACCTAAGAGATGTAAACTTTCTTTAGGCACGATTTGTATGTTTGGGGAAATGATGTTGAAATTTTGTATGATGAAGCCGATGACGAATCCACTATATCAGAAATATACAACTCGCATTTGTTTAGGTTTAATTCGAGGCCAATATCTGCGAATTTGTTTTTAATTTGGACTAAATCTGCCAGAACAGTCTGTGAATCACCTCCTAGGGTTCCATCGTCGAGGTACCATACGTTTAATTTCGAATTTAGGCTGTGAATTACCGAATTAATAGCTAAACTAAAAATAGCTGGACCGAGGGGATCACCCTGCTGACAACCCACTGCCGAAAGAATCTCATTGTTTTTGTGCATTAATTTGGAAGGTGAGTGATAACATTGGAGCATAAAGTTGTACATTTCCGGAACATGAAGTTTAATTTCGTTTAGCAAAGTGTCCCGGTTGACCGAATTAAATGCATTTTTGACATCTAATTTCATAAGTACCGCACATGAGCTGCTGTGCCCAAAGGTGCGCACGGCATGAACCGCAGCCTCGCAGCCTCCGCGGGTTCCCGAAGCCAACCTGTATGGGTTCAAAGAGGGCTTGTAGTTTTGAACGCGTGAGACGCACGCAAACTTTGGCAGCCAAACGGCGAAAGGTTGACCCTACTGCAATAGGGCGCACCCCACCATCCTTCTTAGTGAGGGCAATGAGATTTGCCCCGTATATCACAGGCGTCACTTCTTGGCAGACATCTCCCTGGAGCATTAGGTTTACCAGCTTAGTGATGCTTTTAATAAGCTGCTCGCCAGCAATGCCCGTGCCGTGACTGGAGAGGTCTATGAGGTGCTGTGGGGAGATGCCGTCCAGGCCAGACGCCGAACCCTTAGGGAAGGATGCGAGGGCTGCTAATACATCTCGCTCAGTTGCATGAATACAGGCTGATGAATCGGATGGAGGGTCTACAAAAATGGGATGGACGGGCCTGGGGGGTGTTTAGAGTGTAACGCCGCAGCGGTCTCCGGAGTGTCGGGTGCGAGGGTATCGTTTGAAAAGAGAAGTCGTGTCGCTCCCTTAAGGTCTCCGTCGTGAATTTTCTCCTCGACCTTGTCAAACAAATCGTATTTTCTTGTATGGGATCTAGGATGTGGGTTGGGAGTGGGTAAATTAGCCGTTTGAATATTGTTTTTATTTTTTTGGGTGAGGGAAATGTTATTTACTTTATCTTCGGCAACGTGCAGAATTTTATATGAAAAAGTTAGTACGTTGTGCCATTTCTCGGTGGTATTGTCCCGAACACAGATATTTACAGTATCGGTAAGTGCTTGTGCTACCGTTGATCTCGCACCACGTGACACGCGTTTGATTAGGGACGTTGTTTGTTTGAGCCGGCCGAGGACAACGTGAAGAGGAGTCGCTGTGACAGATGAGGGCGATAAAATACTGAGGTTTATGGGACTTGGAGTGGAAGTGGTGGGAAGAATACGAACCTAATGAATGCGAGACTGGTGTATGTCTAGGCCTTCTGTTGTTGTAAATATTTTGCTGCACACGCAACATGCCATTCTTTATGAAATCTAATGCCTCAGCTCTCATACGTATAGTTTATGCCAGAAGAGGATTTTAAATGCTATAGACAACAATATAATAAGTAACACTCCTAACAAATTACTGCTTGATTTCCAGTGGTCCTTGGTAACCTTATGCTTGGTTACTCCATCGGATGGTCTGCGCCCGTCGCGCCGAAACTCAAGGACCCAGAACAGAGTCCGCTGCCGTACCCAATATTGGACAAAGAAGTATCATGGGTAGTATCCACTTTTATCATTGGATCAGTTTTCGGTGAGTACGCAGTTCTCTCTCCTATATAATTGATTTGACAACGCGGCATAAACGTTATTATTAACCGAGTTCAAAAAAAGCCACTCAGTCACAGCCAATCCCATTTTAATAGCAGTTCAGTAATAATCGTTTGCTCGTCCGCAGAGTCAGCTGCAGCAGTTATTATATCGAATTTCAGGAGCAATCGCTGGAGGTTACATAGCGAACGCAATCGGTCGGAAATACTGCATGCTATCCTTCAGTGTCATCCACATGGTCTGTAACATGATCATCGCAAACGCTTGGAGCTACGGGGCCATGCTTGTTGGGAGGTTTCTGGCAGGATCTGCGGGGTCTATCGCTGTGATCAACGTAGTCTATATAGGAGAGATAGCGTAAGGATACAAGTATCTTATATTGTTAGGAGACAACCTGTCTTAGACTTCTTAAAGAAGTCTTAAATATTTATAAATAAAAATATGGCAAGAAAGAGGTTTATGAAAGAAATGATCAATCGAAATTGTTGCTTCATTCTGGAAAAGGAAACGAAGTAGTGAGATATCAGTAGTAATTACTTTAACCGTTTTCCAGGCATAGGCTTCATAAAGACCACATACTGCTTGTCAATTAATAGGACTGACATTCGATTGTTATTTTCCAACTGCTAGCCTGGAAAAGAGCCTAACTCAATCACTTACGACAGTTTGTCTAGTTCTACGTTTGTAGCCGTTAACATGTGAAAACGGGTATGTAGAAAAAAGCGTCTGGGAGCAGAGCACCCACCTAGCAGTTTCATGGTAAACGTGATGACCAAATGACGAGGGTATTGATGAAATACATGTTTCGTGTAATGAGTATACTTATCAAAATCTAGATTTGAATTACTGATGGTTAAAATATAGTCTATTTCAGATCACCAGACATCAGAGGCTCACTATTAGCCATGTCGGGCATATTCCACGTATCTGGGACGTTGATGGTTTATTGCGTTGGTCCGTATGTGTCATTTTCTGCAGTCTGTTATGTATGTGTGGCGCTTAACTGCGCTCATTTACTAGCGTTGTGTTATATACCGGAATCTCCTGTTTACCACGTAATGAAAGGTAAGGGTTCTTTGTCAAGTAACGTCTCATGTAACGTAACCATCATAACAAAAACCGATGCTTAGTTTGTCACTTCCATTGCTACAATAAATATCAACAATTACCTAATCAAAAAATTCATCATTTTCCGAATCGCTCATAACGACAATGAAACCAATTTTTCAGAAAAAGACGAAGAAGCCAAAGCTACCCTTATGAAATTAGGACGAAGTGGAGACATCGACAAAGAATTACGACCCATGATTGAAGATATAAATGAAACATTTTTACCGCTATCAAAAGGCCAACTCAAACCAGCATCTCTATGGAAGCAATTTTTATTCGAAAAGAAGAATAGGAAAGCGTTCTTAATCACGACTACGCTGTTCTGCCTTCAAGTTAGCGGGGGAGTGATGGCTATCATATTTTTCGCAACAACCATTTTCAAAAACGCCCAATCTTCTATTGACCCTAGCGTTGGCACTATCATACTTGGCCTGACAGAGCTGTGTGGAGTCATGCTAACACCTTCGTTGATCGAAATATGCGGAAGAAGAATTCTGTTGCTTATATCGACAGGGTGTTGTTCTGTAACTATGGTGAGAATTCATTTAGATTATGTTTATCAAGTATTACAACTTGAAAAATATTGAAATGCTGTTAATCATTTTAAATTATCTTTTTTTTAATTTGTGCACTAGCTTTTCGCAAATACCCAGAAGAAAAAAATATTGAGGTCATAAAGTTCTGTTAACAAATTGGGCACCAATATATTTTTACATTACAGGGTGTACTTGGAACTTATTTCTATCTAGAAGCAACGCAAGAGTCCGTAGTATCTTCAGTCCGATGGCTTCCTCTGGTCTTACTGGTGATATGTTTGTTCACCTTTAACATAGGTAATACCCTAAATCCTTTTTAAACCTTAATTTGAGAATAAATATCCAAAGTACGGTTAAAGACTTGTAGATTCTGAATAATCCAAACTTTTCTGGTCAGGATAAGACAGACCATAAGCATATCAATGTATAGGCCCAGCCAAGTAAATGTTGTCGAATTAAGAGTTAAATTATTAACGAATGTTTGACCTACACTCTTTAATTCGATATGGTCAATTCTTCAAGCCTCATTGTTCTTAGTTAAAGACTAACTTAGTTAAAGATTAACTAAGTCTTGCCCTCCGACAGGAGTTGCCGCCGCTTGTCCCAATCTTCCGCCAGAGTGAAATAAATTTTAGAAATATTGTTCCACTTGATTTCTTACAAAGTCTCCCGGATTGCAGGACTGGGTATCGTCCCCAACACGCTAACCGGCGAGATGTACAGTCCTTCTCTCCGTAGTACCGGCTCGTCTGTCTCCATGACCATCGCGTGGTCCCTGGCCGTGGTGACCGGCGCCAGCTTCGGTTACATGGTAGCGGCGCTGCGCAACCACGGCGTGTTCTGGCTGTACTCCGCCATTAATGCTGCGGGGCTCTCTTTTGTGGTGTTCTTCGTACCTGAGACAAAAGGGAGGACGTTGATGGAGATTGGGTGTTTGCTTGAGAAATGACTATCACTGTGACACTCATAATTAGATCAGTCCAATGAATGTCCTTTTTATTTTTGATTTATGTGTATATTGTGTATGTATGTGTTGTTGTCATGAATAAATGATATAATATTCTATTCTATTCAATGGAGGCAGTGGCTTACAGAATACCGCAGACATAATAACACCACATGCACTCAAGTAGTCTCGTCTCTGAAAGTATGAAAAAAAAAACCTAAAAATAAACATTGAAGACAAGGAAGAAAATTCTGCAAACGCCTTAGGGAGTGGAGGGAGGCAAATATCTTTTGACTTAACTCAGCAATATGGGCCATTAAAAGTAACGTTTTTTAAAAACAAAACAAAAGACTCAATAACATTATCAGTATAAATAATCACCCATTTATACATCTGATTACAGTTTTTATTTTTATCTGAACTTAGATATAGTCATTAATGGCCTCATATGATGCACATCACATTCACATATCACTAAACGATAAGAAACATAGATATAAGTAAACGCAACTGCAGCAGGCGACGTGTCGCGGCCACACGACTGGTTTTATATGTATATTTATATGATACTAGCTTCTGCCCGCGACTTACAAAGCTACCCGATATTTTAATCCAGGCTATAAACTATCTTCGTGCAAAATTTCATCCAAATCGGTTGAGCCGTTGAAGAGTGATTGAGTAACAAACATCCAAACATCTAAACATCTAAACATCCAAACTTTCGCATTTATAATATTAGTAGGATACCTTTCGTAGCTAGCTCGCAACATGTCGCCGTCATAGGAATACATAAAAGTCACCGCTCACCCACAAATATATCTTACACCGCAATGCGTAGTAGGTAACTAAGCGTAGGCAGAGGTCTATTTTCGTGAAAAATGCTATTTATTTAAAATTTGTTGTAGAAAAAGTATTGTATGCAACGGTGTATAACTTGGTCTTAAAACCCTCGTGGCGTCTTTAATTGCGATGCTTGCCAAGGCTCGCATCGCAACTCAGGACACTCGCGTTTTAAGACCCTAATTATACAACAGTTGCATAAAATACGAATAGGGATGAAGTGGCTAGCAGATGAATCACTGTAGTTACACATTTTGTCTACCTGTGTAAGGGCGATCCCTTAACAATGATATAGAAAGTTCCGAGCAGGGATTCTGAATGAAACAACTACTTCGAAACTAGCTGATAACTGATAACTGATAACCGATGCTCGATGATACCCCGATGATCTGCTGCTGTTGCCGTTCACTGATATGATAGTTTCGCGATTTTACTGATACTGTTACTGCTGGATACAACCGAACGTGCACTTGCACTGTGATACTGATATTGATACCTGCTCCCGAACGCACGCTATGATACTGTTACTGCTGGATACAACCGAACGTGCACTTGCACTGTGATACTGATATTGATACCTGCTCCCGAACGCACGCTATGATACTGTTACTGCTGGATACAACCGAACGTGCACTTGCACTGTGATACTGATATTGATACCTGCTCCCGAACGCACGCTATGATACTGTTACTGCTGGATACAACCGAACGTGCACTTGCACTGTGATACTGATATTGATACCTGCTCCCGAACGCACGCTATGATACTGTTACTGCTGGATACAACCGAACGTGCACTTGCACTGTGATACTGATATTGATACCTGCTCCCGAACGCACGCTATGATACTGTTACTGCTGGATACAACCGAACGTGCACTTGCACTGTGATACTGATATTGATACCTGCTCCCGAACGCACGCTATGATACTGTTACTGCTGGACACAACCGAACGTGCACTTGCACTGTGATACTGATATTGATACCTGCTCCCGAACGCACGCTATGATACTGATACTGCTGGACACAACCGAACGTGCACTTGCACTGTGATACTGATATTGATACCTGCTCCCGAACGCACGCTATGATACTGATACTGCTGGACACAACCGAACGTGCACTTGCACTGTGATACTGATATTGATACCTGCTCCCGAACGCACGCTATGATACTGATACTGCTGGACACAACCGAACGTGCACTTGCACTGTGATACTGATATTGATACCTGCTCCCGAACGCACGCTATGATACTGATACTGCTGGACACAACCGAACGTGCACTTGCACTGTGATACTGATATTGATACCTGCTCCCGAACGCACGCTATGATACTGATACTGCTGGACACAACCGAACGTGCACTTGCACTGTGATACTGATATTGATACCTGCTCCCGAACGCACGCTATGATACTGTTACTGCTGGATACAACCGAACGTGCACTTGCACTGTGATACTGATATTGATACCTGCTCCCGAACGCACGCTATGATACTGATACTGCTGGACACAACCGAACGTGCACTTGCACTGTGATACTGATATTGATACCTGCTCCCGAACGCACGCTATGATACTGTTACTGCTGGATACAACCGAACGTGCACTTGCACTGTGATACTGATATTGATACCTGCTCCCGAACGCACGCTATGATACTGATACTGCTGGACACAACCGAACGTGCACTATGATACTGATATTGATACTCCCGAATGCACAATATGATACTGATAGTTACTGATACTGCTGGACACAACCGAACGCGTACTGTGATGCTGATATTGATACTCCCGACCGCACACTATGATACTGGATCCATCACTGTGGATGTGGATGGATCCGGCCGGGCGGCCGGGTACGCTTGCCTGTACAACATGAATAACCATCCTCCTAGCATTCTTCCCGGTTGTACCCAAAGGACCCCGGACATCTAATCGATAACGAAATGGAATAAAAAATCTTGGGTCACTTTTGTCTCGTATAACATTCGGAAGTGCTCTCGATTCTGAGTAGAAAAAACCCAATGTTAACAAAATTAAAAAAAAAAGTTGAGTGTAAAACTTTCCGTATAATGGCCCAGTTAGCCTGGTTAGCCGGTAGTTAGCCATACAAACTGAAGAAGTGAACAAAGTTCCGTTTTGACACAAAAATTAACCTCAATTTTCGTGTCTCAACGGACAACTTTCATAGATATACTCAAGTTTGTATGCAAATGCAAAAATGTATCCTTTTTCGATGTTTATAATTTTACGGTAACATATAATTAATGTATTCGTTAAATTATATTTTAAAAAAAACCTGATCGCGCACTATACATAAACATTTATACACCTGTTGCGTATCTTATCATTATCAAAGTGAGCAAAACCATTTGTTTCCCTAATCAGCTATTACAGAACAGCATTCATTATAATATTTAGGAGATATGAATACCATTTCCACTGAGGCAATTGCGATATAAGGTGCAATGGATTTTTTGTGTTTATTTTGTTAATATTCTAGTGGTATTTCATTGTTAAAGTGGCGATGGCGTGGTTGAACTTAAAGAAGCAGTTACCTATAGCTGGTATAAGTAAGTATCTAATTATCATTGCAAATATTATGATGTGCAAAATGTACTTGAGATAGTTCAACTCATCTTTGCGCGTGGTTGCATGTGTGCGTGCGCTTGTAAATTGTTACTATCCAGGTATGACTCACACGGCCAGAGAGGAAAAATAAACAGCGCTTCACACACATACACACATGGGTGTTAAACATATGTAATACTCAGGACAGGCTATACGTGTTGCCACAGTGAGGGACGGAAAGGCTCCTATGCAGCTAAATTAAGAACTGGTCTAAATCGTGTAACTGACCTACGACACAAACGCATCGTTCATCGATGCAGCGGTGACCCGGCAACGGTGACTCATCAACCTGCTACCGTTTTTAATCGTGGCCGTAACTGACTGCGTATGGGCTTAAAGTATATACCGCGTAAGGTGCATATTTGATCAGCATAAGCAATTCTACACTACAACAATGTCGTCGATCTGCGCTGGATGTTTAAATGATATTACCTCAAATAATTATCTCGTGTGCGCACAATGCAAAGAGAAATGTCACAAAAAATGCGCCAATGTGCCTGTGAGCCCGTCATCCAGTGGTAACCACCAAAATTGGGTATGCCCTAAATGTCAAAGCAAAGTACCAAAAGGCGACAACAGCGACACACCTATTCGCCAGGCAGTAGGTCTGTCCCAGAATGTAACACACAGAAGTAAGCGGACCCCAGACGTCAGCTGTAGCGCTTGCCTACCACAAAATGAACTCAAAGATCTAATTAGAAATGAAATCCGCGAAACACTAAAAGGAGCAGTAGAACAAACAATTAAATCATCGTTTAATACCCAGCTCCAGGGCCTCCGCGATCAAATTTCTGAGTTTTTAAACTCAATAACCTTTATCAACGATCAATACGATGGAATGAAGGCGAGTGTGGATAGCCTTACTAGCGAAACGCAATTCCTTAAGAAGGAAAACGATGCCCTCAAGTCCACAGTCACAGTCTTAAATAACAGATTATCATTTTTGGAACAAGCTGCGCGTGAGACAAACATTGAAATCAACGGGTTAACCGAGCACAAGGGAGAAAACCTAGTAAACCTGGCTCAACAGCTAGGCAATGTCGTCTCCGTGCCATTAGGCAACGACGATATTCTCTCCTGCCACAGAACGGCCCCCCTCAACAAGAACAACGATGAAAGCAGCAACAACCGACCGAAGGCTATAATCGTAAAGTTGAAGAACGTTCGGTGTCGCGATACTATTATTGCAGCAGTTAGTAGGCATAATAAAGCCAACCCGGATGCAAAATTGAATACCTCTCTACTGGGCATCGGCGGCCATAAATCTCCAGTCTACGTCCAGGAGCACCTCACCCCAGCAATGAAGGCGCTTCACGCGCAGGTCAGAATCAGAGCGAAAGACAAACAATACAAGTTTGTATGGGTACGTAACGGCAGAATATTAGTCAAGAAGACCGACGATAGCAAGACCATTGTTATACGTAACCAGGAAAATCTAAATCTTTTGACCTAACTAGAAAAAGACCTATAGAAAAATACGAATGTCAACGTAAGTTACCAGTCACATTCAATTTCTATTATCAAAATGTGAGAGGTATGAGGACCAAAACCTCTACCATCCTACAAAAAGTTCTCAAAACTGACTATGATGGTATCATTCTCACTGAAACTTGGCTGAACAATGATATCTTTGACCACGAATTCATTGACCATCGGTACAACGTATTCAGAAGAGATCGTTCGTCGAGTGCTTTATATCCTGGAAAGACGGGCGGAGGAGTACTGCTAGCAATCAAGAAGGAGTTCAAAGTAGCTCGAGTGCAGGCCTGGGAAAGTGCATGCGAGGATACTTGGTTGCTCATAGACATTAAGGACTCCTCGGGTTACCAAAGTAAAATTGCTATGTGTGTTGTGTACCTCCCTCCCCCTGTCAAATTAGATTTTCTTAAAATGTTCCTCAACAGTTGTAATCAAGTCTGTGAGTCAGTAGATCAGGTCATTATTGTAGGCGATTTCAATCTGGGCTTCATCAATTGGACTGATCATTTTGAGCCTTTAAATTACGATAATAGTTTGGGATTTGCACTCGTAGATTTGATGAATATCAACCAGCTCGTACAACTCAATCAAATTACCAACTCCAACAACAGAATACTAGATCTCGTACTGACAAATATCCCTCATATATCTATAAGTAAACCACCCGATCCTCTGAGCAAATTAGACTCTCATCATCCCCAGTTACTTATCACTCTAAACATCTCATTGGAGCGTAGCCTATCCAGAGTTCTACGTCATGATTATAATTTCTACAAAGCAGACTATGATGGCCTCAATCGAGATCTAAGCAAGTTGGATTGGCTCAAATTGCTGGAGGCGGTAGCAGATGTTGACGATATGACAGAATTGTTTTATAACAGCATTCATAATGTTGTAGCATTGCATGTTCCCAAACGAAAGCCTCAAGTTAGAAAATATCCCCCCTGGTTTACTCGTAATCTTATAAATCTCCTTACAGAGAAAGACAAACTCAGGAAACGTTATCGTACTTACAAAAACCCCAGAGACAAATTAGAATACGACCTTGTACGCCGACAATGTGATAAACTTTTTAGTACTTGCTACTCATCTTATATTTCCAAAACTGAAGAGGCAATATCGAGCAACCCCAAACTTTTCTGGAAATACGTAAAGGATAGGAAGAGAAATAATAACGACCTACCCGCTTCCATGAAATTTGATGATTTAACTAGCTCGCGAGGTGAAGATGTAGCCAACTTATTTGCCAGTCACTTCTCAACAACATTCACGAAGCCCAATACACTAAGTTTACATTCTCAGACCGAGACAGAGACATTAGTTTCGAATCTCCACACACTGCAGGTGGAGGAGCGCACAATTGTGAGAGCTCTAAAAAAACTGGATCCTAGCAAGGGCGCTGGCACTGACAATTTGCCGCCGCTATTTATAAAGCGTTGTGCTACCAATCTAGCTTTACCTTTAAAAATAATTTTTAATAAATCACTAAGTACAAGGAAATTTCCAACCAAGTGGAAAGAAGCCCGAATAGTACCTGTCTACAAAAAAGGTGATAGAGATATAGTCCAAAACTATAGGCCAATTTCCATTCTAAGCACTTTCTCCAAATTATTTGAATCCGTAGTCTGCCCTGTCTTAACATATCAAGTTAAACCAGTAATTAGCGCCAAGCAACACGGATTTCTAAGCGGAAGGTCGGTAAATACTAACTTAACAAACTTTACTACGAATATAACAGAGTGTTTGGACAGGAATGCACAAGTCGACGCAATTTACACTGACTTTACTAGCGCATTCGACAAAGTGAATCACCACATACTGTTGGAGAAGCTAGACACGTTCGGTGTCACTGGCACATTAAACAAGTGGTTCAAATCCTACTTAACTGGACGGAAATCATCAGTAGTCACTAATGGTTATGCTTCAAAACCATATGAGGCAATATCTGGAGTCCCTCAGGGATCACACTTGGGTCCTGTTCTGTTCCTTATCTTCATCAACGATATTGCCAACCATGTACACCACAGCCAGTGCTCACTCTTTGCCGATGACGTAAAAATTTATAAAGAAATCAGGACAGTAGTCGACGCACATTTACTGCAGGACGACTTGAACAGGATCAAATCATGGTGCACAAAAAATGACATGTTGCTGAATCCTTCGAAATGTTATCACATCAAATTTTCCAGGCAAAAAAAAGCCCATTCCAACCTCTTATGATATAGCCGGAACACCTCTTCAAGAAGTTAATCAAATTAGAGACCTAGGAGTAATTGTGGACGCAGAATTAAACTACAGAGCTCATTACGACTCCATAATTGCAAAGTCCCTAAGATGCTAGGTTTTCTTAAACGTAACACCAAGGAGTTTAGAAACACAACAACTAAAATTGTACTGTATAACGCGTTAGTCCGAAGTTGCCTCGAGTTCGCTAGTGTGGTCTGGAGTCCGAGCTACAGTATCCATATGGAGCGTATCGAGCGTGTACAACGCAGCTTCACACGTCATCTGGCTTATATTGCACCGAATATTAGCTACAAGAGTGACTACGATACACGTCTACGACATTTCAACATGATATCGTTGCTGAATCGCCGTTTACTGCATGATCAAGTGTTCCTACACAAAATGGTTAACGGTCCTGACCACTCACCCCTGCAGGATATGTTCGAAAGGGTAAAGCTGTCAGTACCAAAACCAAACAGTCGAATGATTGCGCAAACCTTCAGTATACCTCTAGCTAGAACCAACGTAAAGAAACACGCCCCACTGACTAGGCTACTCACGAATTACAATAGCATTGCCGCAGGAGCGAATCTGGATATTTATCACGATTGCATTCGTTCTTATAAAAATAAGCTGTGTCGCTATCTCACCCAATCCAGTCCAATCCAGTCCAGTTGATGGGCCAAAATTGAAATTGCATCAAATAAATTATTACCTTCTCCCGAATCCAAAATTTTTAACCAATTAACTATTAAATTTGTAACTAACTTTAAACTAATTTTAGTAAACTAATAAAAATCAAAAATGAATTACTAACTAACTAACTAACTAATCAATGTTAAATCTTATTGATAAATTAATAATTCTATTGTTATAATTTATTACCATACTTCATCAAAACTTGTTACACTTTAGCGATAAGGAAACACCTAATACAAAAAAACCGTGTTAAAATGTGAATGATGTGTTCGCCTATAATTGGGGTACGTAAGTGCCTAAATACCACATAACTAATAAAATGTAACTCACTATTCTTATGTACTCTGTTGGTGTCCCGTATATAATAAATAAATAAATAAAATAAATAAATAAATAAAATGGCTGATTACTTGCCATAAACAACTTATTACTTAATTTGTAATGTCATATTTCCTGTTCCTCACTACGTGCAGGACCTTTTTGTTTTTGGAACTAGCGTCACGTATATAACACGGCTAAAGTATAAAGAACATAAGATGTCAAGGGCATATCAGTCTATTGATACTTCTTAATCTAGTCGGATTAATTTGCTTCCATGCCTTTCGGGGATTCGTATTCCATCTATGGAATTCTCTATCTACGGACACGGCAGTCGCCGTTACAGGCGCACTTGACCACACGCGCGCAAACATGACCTCTATAACTTTGTAGGCCTCGCATGTCGTAAAAGGCTACTAATTACCATAATATCGTACCCCTCCCTACTTTAAGGTTGATACATAAGATACGACAAAACCTAAGGAAAACAAGGCTTCAGCATAAAACATTACATAGGGAATTACAGGATAATAATTGACAAGACAGCTATGACAACCTAGACTACAGCTCGCAATCACAATCTAGTGACTACAGCTCGTAGTCCTGCAGGTGCTGCGGCAGGCGGCGACTCCGGCCGGATCGGCGCGGCGGCGGCGGCGCTTCAGCAGCAGGCTCGGGCTCGGACTCCTGTGAGTCGACGGATGGTGTTGATTCGGCATCTAGCATCTCCAGCTCGTCCTCATCGGAAATCGATCCGGCTTCAGGTGCTGGGAGTGGCGCTAGTTGTCTGTTAGAGATAGTGGTTTCTCGTCCCTCTGGTGTTCTTACAAAGGAGTAGTTAGGATTACTTTGTAAAAGTTCCACTTCTTCAACATAGGGATCAGTTTTATTACGTACGTTTTTCTTCATTAGAACTGGACCTGGCACGAGCCACGTTGGCAAAGATTCTCCGTTGGAAGATCGACGCGGATGTAAAAATAATCTCTCATTCATTTATTCATTTATTCAGTCCCATAATAAACTTACAGTGCGTTCACCAAGACGTTTACATGCTAAAAAGAACAAAAACAAAGCTTAATTTACGAAAATGTCAAACATTGTACCGATCACAACAGTCAAATAATAAAATATAAGTGTTAAAAAATAAAAGTAAAAATGTTCTAATTCATCAAATCAACAAAAAGGTTAAAAGATACAAATTCATCACGTAAAGAGTATGTATGTCACAAACTAAAATATATAAAAAAGATAAAATGTAAATTAAAAACATGAAATAAAAATAAAACATAGCAATAAAGAGTCAATTTATAAAATAATAGTGTAAAAAACAAAAAAAAATGTCCTAATTCATGAAATCAACAAAAAGGTTAAAAATTACAAAATCACATAAAAAGTAGTAGCGTAGCGTTAGTTGGTGTGCAGAGAAGCGATCGTATAGCATGTAAAGATACTGTCATAACTTGCTCCCAATGTTCAGTAGGTAGTAGAACGCAAACATAATTGGATGGTCTTCCATAAGGTGCCATTTAGGCGCTCCATTTGCCCGTTACCTTCCGGGTTATAGGGCGTCAAGCGACTACAGGCTTCGCCTAGAGACGATAAGAATTGTCGCAATTCTTCAGACATAAACGAGGTGCCTCTATCGCTGTGTATATAAAGTGGCGTGCCAAACATATAAATTAATCTTTCAGACAATTGATTACCGTAGCGGAAGTCATATCCTTACAGGCAAAAGCGAAAGGAAACCGACTATATTCATCGATTATTGTTAGGATATATATTCTGCCTGTATTGCTCGGTCAGGGTCCTTTTAAATCGATATTCAACCTCTTGAACGGTGAAGTTGATTTTATTAACTGTCCACGAGTCTTCATGAAACGCGGTTTTATTTCCGCACAAACCGGACATGACGCAGTCATTGCTTTTATGTCATTTATCGAATAAGGTAAGTTCTTCGTTCTGACCCAATGCGCCATTCTAACGATACCAGGGTGGCAGAGAGATTCGTCTATGAACTACATCAACTAAGCTTATCGTGATTACGGTATGAGCATACTCTCGAAAGAGCCTCGTCGACAACGTTTTCTTTCCCTGGTCGGTAAACTATATCATATTTATAGCAGGACATTTCGAGATGCCAGCGTTCAATTTTTTTATTTTTATTTCGTTATTATGTTTTTGATTAAACATGAAAACGACCGATTGTTGATATGTTACAAGCAAATAATGTTTACCGATAAGATAATGCCTCCATTTTCGTAAACATTCCACGATGGCGCTGGCTTCTTTTTCAACCGATGACTGTTTCCGCTTGGATTCTGATAGAGCGCGTGAGAAAAAGGCGACAGGGCGTCCCTTCTGTGAAAGCGTAGCGGCTATTGCAAAGTCCGAAGCATCTGTCTCGACCGTAAAGGTCTGGTTGGGATCGATAGCTACAAGACACGCTATAGAGTTAGCTGACTTCAGTATCTCGAACGATGTCTTAGCACAATCACTCAAGGGAAAAGTTGAAATGGCAATTAATGGTTGTAATTTTTCCGAAAACTTTGTAATCCATTTCATCAGCATAGTGGGCGAATAAACCCAAAGTTCGCTTAAGTTCACTTGCGTTAGAGGGTCCCGGCAGGTCTAACAGTGGTTTTAATCTCTCTTGATCTGGTACAATAGAGTTGTTCTTCATTGTGTACCCCAAAAGATTAATACGTCCACACCAAAGGTACATTTCTTTTCGTTTAGGGTCAGTTTGTATTTGCTTACGGGCCTTACGGCGGACATAAATTTATGGAGATTCTTATCATGGTCTTCTTTGTTTTGGCCACATACTGTAACATCATCCAAATACGCGTAGGTACCATCTAACTTTTCTGTTTTGATGATAAAGTCGAGAGTCCTTTGAAAAGCTGCTACCCCGTTAGTCACACCAAATGGGATTCTAGTAAACTGGTACAAATTGCCGCAAGCTTCAAATGATGTGAAAAGTTTTTCTCTCTCTAAGATTGGAACTTGTTGATATGACCTTTTGAGATCAATCTGGCTGAAAAAGTTGAATTTTGCAACTTTAGATACGATAGTTTCTATATTGGGTAATGGATAGGCGTCTAGCATTGTATATTTATTAATGGTTTGTGAATAGTCTACGAGGAGACGTTTACGATGTGCCCCGCCACCTGCAACCAGCACTTGCGCACGCCAAGGGGATACGCTAGTTTCGATTATCCCGTCCTCCAAGAGCTTTGTAATTTCTTGTTCAATAAAACCTCTATCTGCATTAGAATAATGCCTTGACTTGACAGCTATCGGTTTAATGTCAGGCGATAAGTTTGTAAAAACTGATGCCGGTGGAACAGGGGCTTCCATAACGTTGCAGATCTGTAGAGGATCTTTATCTCCTCCAAAACGAAGCTCTAGGCTTGAGTGGTCCTTGAGAATGTCATGACCGACGATGATATCTGCACACAGGTTATTTACAATCAAGAGAGGTCTGTGTTTGTAAGTATGCTCTTTTAGTTTGATGGTTGCGAAGCACATCCGTTCTACAAAAGACACGTAGTTGAGGGAGGCTAGTGTAATTGTTTGCTTGCAAGGTTTTTGCTTCAAGTTCATAACATGAACTTAATATTTATTAATGAAGCTAATTGAGCTACCTGTGTCTATCAGGGCGTCAGCGCGTACTTCGTTTATAGTCACAGGCACAGTTGCTTTGATAAGACTTGATGGTGAAGCAGCAGAAATCGCAGTCAGACTTGCTATGGTGTCGGGTACTTGAGCCGTTCTTGAAACTTCAGCTGTGATGGAATTGACTGGTAATGGCTTACCGCTCCTACAAACGTTCGCGAAATGCCCTTTTCTAGAGCACAATTGGCAAGCCGCGTGAAATGTTGGGCATTTAATCCGTTGGTGTACACTCCCTCCACAGAAGAAACATTTTCTGCGCTGCTGCGGAGAAGAAGTGGCTAGACTTGGCTGACTTGGCGTAGTGAAACTTGTATCTCCAATTTCAGGAAGTGCGTTAAGAAGCAAGCCTGTGCAGCCCTTTGAGTTGTGTTCGGCTGCTTCAAGTGAAATAGCTTGATTAAGTGTTTGTTCTAAAGTGAACGACAAATTTTCTAAAAGACGTTCTCTTATTTTCTGAGAACTGATTCCCGCTATGAACGCACCTCTTTTACTTTGATCCTCATGTTCTTGAGCGGAAACCTGCTCGAATTTGCATTCGTGAGCCAGAAGCTTCAGGGCACGGGAATAATCAGAGATCGATTCGTCCGATCGTTGCTTACGAGTCGTAAGCAAATGGAGAGAAAGAATCACATTCTTAGGCTTTACGTACACTTTTTCCAGCTGTGACATTGCTTGAAGGTATGTAGAACAGTCGCGAACAAACGAGTAGACAATCGGCGAGAGATGGTTGATTAGAATCTTCAGCCGCGCCGTTTCCGTAATTGTTTGATCTTCTTCTAGAAAAATTTCGAAGGTAGCGCACCAATGCAACCATTTTACATCAGCGGTTGTTGTATTCGGTTCGATGTCAAAGCGATCAGGCCGCAGATACGAGTAGCGCGTCATGGAAATGTTGTGAGTCGGCTCGACATCGGAACCGCTGGTTCTAGATTTATTTTAATTGTTAGACATTTTAATTTATGCTGATTAAATTGATACATAAGATACGACAAAACCTAAGGAAAGCAAGGCTTTAATCAGCATACAACATTACATGGGGAATTACAGGATAATAATTGACAAGACAGCTATGACAAATACATGTCAAAGGTTAAGAAAATTTAAACATGAACCACTTTTGGCAAAATCATCATCATCATCATCATATCAGCCGAAAGACGTCCACTGCTGGACATAGGCTTCCCACAAAGAGCCATAATCACCAATCCTGCGTATCAAACGGACTTCGGCGATCTTTACTAGGTGTCCTTGCAAGGAGGTCAAGGTGCATGCTGTATCATTTTTCAATTTTCATTGTTTTTTTTTCGATTTACTGTGATTTTTTACGGAGCTGAGCAGACGTCTTCGTTTTTTCTCATTTTCAGTCTACATCGGCCACATGATGGTTGGCTTCGGCATGGGCTGGACGTCTCCAATCATCCCAAAACTGCAAGACTCGGAGGAGTCCCCACTAACCGATGTCATTAGCCAATCCACTGGTTCATGGATTGGCTCGTTGCTGTACATTGGATGCATTATTGGTTAGTTCTTTGCAACCTTAAAGACTTTAGAATAGTTTTTGATACTTACTTTGGTTGTTGATAATATTTTTAGTATGAAAGAATGTGAAATAAGAATGACGAGGTGTGTACAAATTTGATACTATCTCTGTTACTTTCCCATTTAAACCGATGGGCTACGAGCGAGTTTGAGACTCATTAGTTGAGGTATACCGCAGGGTTCAATCATTATCATTAGCTTTTGTTAATTTTTAATGTCAGTTATTTGATTCTAATTTTCAACACTTAATGTACGAGTTTCGACCTTCTTAATAAAAAATCTCTTACTACGAAATATCAACTAATCTTTAACAGTTGTTTTAAAGGCATTCTAAATTCAAGCATCATGAAAGTTCACATCGTCTTCAGGTCCTCACATCGCTGGTTACGTCTCCAACATCGTTGGTCGGAAGCCCTGCCTCTTGCTCGGCGGAATCATCACTGCTCTCTCCTTTGGTTTGGTCATCTTCACCCGCAACTTGGCCATGATATTTGCAGCTAGAATCATCAAAGGCTTTGGAATTGGTACCATTGCTGTATGCAGTATTGTTTACCTTGGCGAAATAGCGTAAGTTTTTATTTTGTGTCAATATTAACGTACATGTAATATACCCAGGACTTGGTAGTTTCCTAATCGTCGCAAAACGTGGACACGAAAGAAAAAAAGGGCCAACACGCTTTTAGTTCATCTGGAGTCAGAATTTTCTATTGGCTTCGGCATTTTTGATTCACGTTTGTAAAAAAAACAATTAGATTTTTTTTATCGCAATACTCATAAGTTTTCTTCTTTTATTCTTTTACGTTAAAAAAAGTTATTTATCAAATGATGACGTTTTAAGAACATACAGATTGCGAAGATACCAGATTACTGAAATGCCTTTCACTCGTATTATATCTAATAGAACTATTCATGAATAATTCAAATAATGTTTAATTTTCAGATCAACGCGTATTAGAGGTATTCTTTTGACAGCTGCTGGAATCGCCAGTACAATGGGTACCCTAATCATATACGCTGTAGGCCCATATGTATCGTATGCGGGCACGGGGTGGCTTGGCTTAGGGCTCTCGTTAATGTACGTAGGAGCTGTATTTTTTATTCCGGAATCTCCGATTTTCCACGTAATTAAAGGTTGGTACATCCACAAACTCATAAGATGGATGTCAGGAGAGTGGAGACACAATAGAAGTATACATGGACATCCATCCACAAAATACTTCTTTTCATTTTCAGGAGAGTGTCAAGATATGAGACTTGCCAAAGTATTCATCCTAAAAATCTGCGATTTAATACAGGAATTTTCAAACTAAACTCCATATTTACTCGTATGTGAAACTAAGGTCTTATGGAGGTCTTAACAGCCTAGCCTAGTGGTTCAGGCATGCGGCGGTCGTGGGTTTGAATCCCAGCTTTACTTTATCATCATTATATCAGCTGAAAGACGTCCACTGCTGGACATAGGAGAAAGAGAAAGATGAAAAAGTGACCGGTCCTGCGCCACCCGCATCCAGCGGACTCCCGCAACCTTTACCAGGTCATCAGTCCACCTTGTGGGTAGGCCACCTACGCCGCGCCTTCCGGTACGTGGCCACTCGAGAACCTTTCCGCCCCAACAGCTATCGGTTCTACGTGCAATGTGCCTTGCCCATTGCCACTTAAGTTTAGCGATTCGGAGGGCTATACTATACCGGTTACCTTGGTTCTGCTGCGGTTACCTTGGTTCTGCTGCGGATAGCCTCATTTCTGATGCGGTCACGCAGGGAAACTCCCAACATAGCCCTCTCCACCATAGCCCTTTGGGTGACTGAGGTTTCTTATGAGGCACATAGTAAGCGACCACGTTTCAGTGCCATATGTCATCACTGGAAACACACCAGTGTGTGAAAAGACTCGCCTTGAGACACTGCGGAATATTGGACGAAAAGATGTGCCGTAGCTTCCCGAACGCTGCCCAGCCGAGTTAGGAAACATACAGTACAGAAGACATAGTGAGGAGATCGGTTTAACCCCAATGGACGGAGTTGGAAGGTCAGATGGCAGTCGCTTTCGTAAAACTACTGCCTATGCCAAGTCTTGGTATTAGGTGTCAAAGAGGACCCTGGGCTCGTCTAGGGCTCAACCGGGAATGACGCTAGGAGAATGAGTATATAGGTCGTACTCTTAGATTCCAATGTGGTCTGTATGGTTCGCCACATGGTATATTTTTACCGTCTGTCGTGAGTTATTACAATTTCAAGACAAATACCTTACGAGTACATGTCTTTATTACACTTTTATTTTTAGTAGGCACAGCTGAACGGTTACCTATCATAAAGTCGAAAATTGTAATGTCGATTATTAATACCCCGAAAACGTTTCCCATTTTATTAATTAGCCTAAATTTAGTTTGCTCGAAAGTACGTTTCCCTGTTCATTACTTTCCCCCCTTCTCAGTTCGCTGCAATTTTACTTCGCTTATGATTCGAATCAACACTTGTAAAAATTCCGAAGTATCATTTGCCAACAAGTATTTAGTACCGAAAAGTATTAAGTCCGAAATGTTAATATCCCGCTATATCAAAAAATCAAAATTGTAGCATGTAACCTAACCTAACCGCCAGCGTGTCGACGTCACCCCGCTTCGCGGGGTGCCTACTTTCGCTCTAAGGGACACAAGTGAACCCTAACCTAACCTACAAATAATACCATTGACAATCATTTGTTGTTTTTTTTAGTGTGGGGGCCCCGAGCCCTTTATGGGCTTTTTAAGAACTTGTGCAGCACTCGAGTTGCTTAAATGTTTTGACCTAATCTAATCCCCTTTTCTATCAATTGTTTATTTTGTAAGGTCACAGTTTTAAATCTAACCTAACCCAACTTATTAGCGAAAGTTTATTTTCGCATCGCAATATTAAAGGGCGCATCTGTAGGGTTTTTAGCATATCTAAATGTTTTTTAATCGTTGCAGTAAAATGAAATTAGGGAAAATGATATTTCGATTTTAGGTAGCATCGGAAATATAAAAAGGTGGTTAACAATTCGGTTGTAAAATAATAAAGTTGGCAATCGTTCTTCTGGTTATTGAGTTTTGGGAAAACGATAATGTGGGAAAACAAACCAGCGACATTTCATAAGTATGGTGAACGAAGTATATGGATTATGAGAATTCGGTTTACCGTTTTCGGACAAGTGAAAATCGGACAAAGGATTTTCGAAACTTTGATAGGTTACCCAGCTGAACTCATGAGAGTTATAATATTAGACCTTTTTACTGCGTCACTTGGTTATTGTGGCACTCTTCTCGGGAGGTCTTTGTCCAGCAGTGGACGTCTTTCGGCTGATAAGATGACGATGATGACTGTCCAGTAAAAGTGTTAACTAAGAGTTCTGCATATAGAAGATAAGGGTCACAGTGTATAAAAGAAAATTCGTAAATTTTACAGGTGACGAACTTGAAGCTAGAAGGATTCTCGTAAACCTTGGAAGAGATGACGAAACTGAAGAAGTGTTAGCAACCAAAGTTGAAAAGGATGAAAAAAAGAATGCCGCCGCATGGAAAGAATTGTACACAGTGAGATCTAACAGAAGAGCCCTGATTATGTTGTTGGCCTTAGGAGTCTTTCAGCAGATGAGTGGCGTTGTGGCTATGGTATTCTATACTACCACTATATTTGACTTTGCTGGGTCGTCGATTTCAGCACATATAGCGACAATTATTATTGGAGTAACTCAACTTGTTTCTAGTTGTTTTGCTCCAGTTTTTGTAGAATGGTCAGGGAGGAAAACACTTTTGCTCCTATCAACTGCTGTTTGCTGTTTTAGTTTAGTAAGTTTATTATTTTACTTTGTTAGTTCTTCATCTGATTCAAGTTTTTAGCGTTGTTGAAATCAACTATTTTAGTGGATCAATTTTTATTAAGTATCTCATTTTTTATAGCTTATGATTTTGTAGGGTCCACCATACAAGTATACCAGTAATATTATAAATGCGAATGTGCATCTGTATATCTGTTAACTTTTTACGCTTTAACCGCTGAACCAATTAAGATGAAACTAGCTTCTGCCCGCGACTCCGTCCGCGTGGAACTCGTTTATATCGCAGCTCATTTCGAGGATAAAAACTATCCTATGTCACTGTCCATCCCTTCAACTATCTCCACTTAAAAAATCACGTCAAATCGTCGCTCCGTTTTGCCGTGAAAGACGGACAAACAAACAAACAAACACACACAAACACTTTCACATTTAATAATATTAGTATGGATTTGCTATGATATAATAGTATTTTTCACAATCGTGTTATAATAGAGAGCTTTTTAGTCGAGTACCGTGTTTAGGCCACAAAGCTTGCTGAGTGGCCTAAGTAAGGTACGTGATTAAAAGGCTTGATCATGACACTATTGTGAACAACACTTTTTCTACGAGTCAACTGACCAAATTAAACAAACTTGGTATCTATTGAAAACGAAGTGCAACCAACGGCTTTTTCATTTTTGTGCGTTTTGTCTATTTACCTTTTGAGTTTCTCATGACGGCGTCCTATTGGTCAAATACATTATAGTTCAGTAAAGGCGTCACGTGATTGGTCAATTTCATTTTAGTTGTCTCAACAGTTATGAAATGTTGAGTTGGGAGCTCCATAGTAAAAAGTATGTGGTTTAAGTTTGGTGTACAAAGTCTTAATTCAAACATTAAGGTCGACGAGTATAAAAAATATTTTTTATACCGGAAATCACCCTCTGAGCGGGTGAAATGGGAGGCGGAAGTTTTTATGGAGGTACGATATAAACGATTTTCACGCGGACGAAGTCACGGCCAAAAGCTCAATTAACTATAATTTGTAATAATTATCGTTTCAGACGGTGTTGGGTACATATTTCTATTATTATGAGTTTGATCATTCAGTTACGGACAGAATTGGCTGGCTACCTTTGGTCACTTTGATATTTTTCTTTATGTTCTACGATTTTGGTAAGTTTCTTTAATTGCATTTATTTCTTTAAGTAATTTTTTTATAAAGTTTAATAGAGGCCGGCAAATGGAAGTTGAACCCACTAAAATTACGCTGCAACATTGTTAATCAAAATGTATGCTTATGATGTTTAGTGTTGCCGCGTAGTTGACTTAAGTGGGTTCAACTTTCATTTCCCAGACTTTAGTGGTCTATTTTACGTTAAATTAAGTAATTATAATGTCTCAAAAAGTTTTATTTTTAGAGTCACGAGTTCACATGTAAATAAAAATAATAACTTAAAAACTACTACACAAATAAAGTTATAACTAAAAATGATATATTTACAAATTGCCTACAATGTAGTCCCCCAGGTCGGCGCTCTGCGGCAGGGTGCCCATAAGGCTGGCTACGTTTCCTCGCTGAATGGCGATGCCAATAAATAATAATAACTCAGCATAAAAATTTACTTTGTAATTGCTTAATGAAGAACTTAATCAATGCGTTGTTGACGACTGTAAAGAGTAGGTGCAGACAGACGCTTCTACCAACAATATTTTGTTTTGAAATAGACTTATTTATGCTCATGTGTTTTACCGTGTTAGATTTGACATTAGTCATCTAGTAAAAATTTAGTTTTTTGTTGGTGCTTTCCTCTACAACAAATTAGCGCAGTCGGTAGCATCAAACTGAGAGAACTAAATTTTTCCGACTTTCTTACAACTGTTATTTCTACTCAGACTTACGATCTCTTTCCATCCCAATAGGAGAAAAGTGTAAAAAATGGTTTTGCCTACATTTCTGAATCTTCCTTTTGAGAGAAAAAATCTTTGGACATTGTTTATGTTGGATCGGGTAGTTAGGCGACAATGAGAACTACATGCAGTACACTACTTAATAATTATATTATAGTAAAACCAGAATTACAATGACACAAATATCGATTTGCAAAGAACACATGCTTATGACAGTTGTGGTTGATCAACGACAAGATGGCGCGGGAATAGGGAGGCGACATATGAATAGTGATGTGCCATTACAACACTCTTCCTCACAACACTATTGCTGGAGTCCCAGCTTTTCCCTTAGAGTGGATAGTCTAGGTCCTGGGAGTGCCTTAGTCAAAATATCCGCTTCCATCTCTTCAGTAGGCATGTACATGACCTTCAGTACTCCTTCTTTGACGCAGTCTCTTATATAGTGTACCTTCAGGTCTATGTGTTTGGATTTTGGAGACACTATGGGATTCTGACTCAGTTTTAGGGCGGCTTGGTTATCATTCCAGATTGTTATCTGCCCCACGTTTACGCCTATGTCTCTGTATAACGACCTGAGGTGTACAGCTTCTTTTGCGGCCTCAGTGAGTGAAACATACTCAGTCTCCGCTGTAGACAGGGCTACGCTTCTCTGCTTCTTAGACGCTCAGCTGATGGCTGCTCCAGCGTACTTGAAACTGTATCCTGAACATGACTTTCGGTCCATTTTGCAGGGACCCCAATCAGCATCAGCCATGCCTTCTAACGGTTTCTGTGCCTTTTTGTATATTAATCCAATGTCCATTGTACCCTTTAAATAGCGTACGACTCGCTTTGCTTACTTGAAATGATCCTTCCCAAAACAGTCGCTGAATCTAGATAAGTAGTTCACGGCATATGATATGTCGGGTCTGGTGGCTACTGATAGGTACATCAGCATTCCTATCAAGTTTCTGTAAGGTAAGTTCTCTTCGTTTTCATTTTTATTAGGTTCTAGGTTTAGTTAGGTTGACTTCCATTGGTGTAGTAGAAGGATTGCACTCTTCCATCTTAAATTTCTTTAGTATTTCTTGAATAAAGTTCTTCTGCAGTTTGATTTCTTTTTTTTTCTATGAGGCGTTTCGGCTTTCCCAGGTCTTTTAAATTTTTCATTTAATGTCTTTTTAATTTCAGAATAATAATGCTTAGAAGGTCAGGGTGCAGGTCTATGTTCATGTCAGCTAGCTTGTCAACAATGTCCATGAAGTTGTTTAAGTGTTCACGAACACCGCCAGTATTTTGTTTCTTTAGTATGAGCTGCTTCAACAATGTTGCCTTTCTGGCTGGACCTGTGCTCTGGTATACGCTTTTTAATGTGTGCCATAGTTCGTAGGATGTTTTGAAATGAAATGAAATGAAATGAAAGTTTATTCACGAGAACATATGGTACAGTAGATGTTATAAGTGTAGTAACATTGTTGACCCTTAATACGTTCTAACTTAAGGCATGTGAAAATGGTTTATTATGACATGAGTAAGTCATTCATGTCAAAATTAAAAATAAATTTAAATTGCGTGCATATTCTTAATTATCAAAATACGAACTTACTAAAACTTAAATTGAATTAATTGTCAATTGCCTAAGAACATGCTTGACATAACAACGTTTATATTTGGCTTCGAATATAATTATTAATAGATTATAATTTAAAATACAGTTCTTAGATGTCAAAAGTGATGTAAGTGCTAAAACTTATGACTAAAATATTCGTCAATTGTGTAAAAACATGCGTTATATAAAATATTTTTGAATTTAAGTTTAAACTCGGTATTTGTCAATGTCTTAATAGATGAAGGAATTTTATTAAATATTCGTATACACATATAGTATGCACTTTTCCGTTTTACTTTGAGCTTGCATGAAGGAAGTGTCATATTATTTTGTCTGAGTGGTCTATTTGATATATTATTGAATTGCGGAAAAAGTTCTAGATTCTGTTTCACAAATACAGCTGCCTCATAGATGTACATTGTACAGGCTTGGGAGTGTTAGTAGTTTAAGCTCAGCAAAATTAGGTTCGTGCCGATTCTCTGCGTCTTTTCCCACAAATAGTTCGTATACTTTTCTTCTGAGCTACAAATGCACGATCTACTTCTACTGAGTTCCCCCATAAGAGGATGCCATATCTCAATATTGACTCTATATAAGCGTGGTAAGTTGTGATGGCTGTTTTTTGTGAAACAGTTTCTTTAAGTCGCCATAGTACAAAAATAAATTTGTTAACTCTTTTACATACATTATCTACATGTTTTTTCCAGTTACAGTGCGTATCTAGTGTCATTCCTAAGAAAAGAGAATTTTCTACTTCTTCTATTTCAATATTGTCGTGTAAGATTTTCATTTGCTGTAGCTGTGCCCTGTATGACCTAAACTGCATAAATTTCGTTTTGCTTAGATTTATTGATAAGTTGTTTTTATTAAGCCAAGTGACGACATCTTTTAGTGCTGTATTTACATTACGCTCGTACAAGTTTATGTTGGTACCCTTGACTATTATTGTGGTATCATCCGCAAATAGAATGCAGTCATGTCGCGTTGATTCTGGTAAGTCATTGATGTACATAACAAATAATAAGGGGCCTAAGATACTGCCTTGTGGTACTCCAATCGTGTTTATTTTGTACTTAGACTTGTAAGATTTAAGTTTGTTTTCTTGTATTCTATCGATTTGAGTGCATTGTTTTCTTTCAGACAAGTAACTTCTGATCCAAGTGTATGCGGGTCCTCGAATTCCATAACGTTCTAGTTTGCTTAGTAGCTGATGGTGACATACCGTGTCAAAAGCTTTTGTCATATCCAATAGTAAGACCCCCACTGGAATGCCTTTATCTATGCAATCTGTAACTATATTATTTAACTTAAAGCATGCTAATGTTGTGGACTTTTTCCTTCTAAAGCCATTTTGCTCGTCCCTTAATATGTTAAATTTGTCTAGAAAGCTTTTGCATCCCTTTATTTGTTTAAGTTCCGACGGCGAGATGAGCAGTAATAGTTCGGAACGTGCCAGCAAATCATTTTGGTTAAATTCTTGTTTGGCTTTGTCGTTACTCTCAGGCGCAGTTATTTCGCCACTTGCGTATGCCCCATAATCCATTTTTTATCAGCACTGCTTGAGCCTGGAGGCACCACGTATCGTAATTTTCTTTTGTTAGCACCTCAATGCGATGATACGCCGACGCTGCACTCATTGTCATTTCTTCTCATTAACCACGCTCTGCTACCAATTGTTGGATCGGGTAGTTAGGCGACAATGAGAACTACATGAAGTACACTTCTTAATAATTATATTATCGCAAAAACAGAATTACAATGACACGAATATCGATTTGCAAAGAACACACGCTTATGACAGTTGTGGTTGATCAACGACAAGATGGCGCGGGAATGGCGCAGTTTATCCTATTAGGATCGAAAGAGCTCTTGATTCTCAGTGGAAATCATATAAATCTCCAGATAAAAAAACCAATGTTACTCGTATGCGACGTTTTGCATCTTTTTTGAGAAACGCTCCAGCGAGCACATAAACCAAATTAGAACTAACCTACCAGAGTCCTATAGTTACCAATTTAAAGAAGCATTTATTATTTTATTCTATATCTTCTTTTGAACCTTTCATATATAGCCTTCAACGTCAACGTATTTATTGTTTTGTTTGAATTAATATTTATGATTTAGAAACATCTGGTTGATACTTTGTCCAGGTTTCGGAATAATCCCATCAACGTTAACTGGCGAAATGTTCCGCTCCAACGTCCGTAGTACAGGCTCCGCCATCACCACCACCGCCGCTTGGCTAGTCGGCTTCGCGGTGACATCAGCCTTCGGCTACATGCTCGACATCGGCGGCCATTTTACTTTCTGGATGTTCGCTGGATCTTGTGCGTGCGCTGGCGTTTTTACAGTATTCTACATGCCCGAGACAAGGGGGAAGAGCCTGATTGAGATACAGGAGATGCTGGAAAAATAACTGTCATCATCCTCCTCGCGTTATTCCCGGTTGTGCCCCGAAAGGAGCCCGGGGTCCGCTGTGACACCTAACCCCCAAGATTTGGCTAAAGCACTTGTATTACGACAGCGACTGCCACCTGACCTTCCAACCCAGGGGAAAAACTAGACCTTATTATATAAACACGACCGCAGCTTGACAGCCGTATGTCTGTGGCTACCATAGCTTAAAACGTACGACGTAGGACGTAGTACATATAATGCTACTGCTGTGATATAGATTATTAAATAAACATTTTGCTAATCGATTGAGTTCCTAATTGACTTAGCCTGTGACTTACTAAAATACTTAATAAAAACTTATAAACATACATACACGCATTCATGCCCAAAAGTGGTAAGCAGACATGAAACGTATATTCCAGTGCCATTTTTAGCAAAAATGTGCGTATAAATTGTCGTCAAAATGTGATATCGCAGTGATAGGTTGCTAGCCCACCGCCCATAATACACTTAAAATAATATTATACTATTTTGAATAAGCCATCCAATGATACCCAACCCATAGGTTCTTCAACCCTTCTAGTGTAGAAAGGATATTATTTCAAAATGGTATTTTACTATTTAGACGGCGTGATTGATTTATGGCCATGACGAATTACAGTTTTACACTAGTGAGTAAGGGTCTCTGAGCTAATCCGCAGACTAACCGACGGACAGACGAACGGACAGATGGTCATGGCAAAACTTTAAGGATTCCTTGTTGATGACGGCAACTTTTCGAACGCACGTCATTCTCCCATACAAAAAGTGTCATTTTGACCTACCGGAGTCCAACAGGTCGATCACGTAACGCATTGTACGCGCGTCAGTTTTAATATGGAAAAATGACAGTCGAGTTGTCCCAACAGACATTCGAATAGTTAGGTGATCTGATCACCTTTCTGACACACGTATGAGGCGTTACGTGATCGATCTGCTGATCATGGAGACAGTACGTGATGAGTTTTGGACGGATGCTTGTGTGGGACGCAGCGGAGCCGAAAATCTGAAACCCATTAAATGTAGAGGCCTCTGCAGCCATTTGGCGTCGAGATTCTCGGTCCGTGGGGTCCCAGTGCGCAGAAGTTATTTGCCGCGAAACGTCTGGTTGACGTGACTGGCAGCTTTCTCGTGCAGCGCATCAGCATTACAATTCAGCGAGGAAATGCCGCCAGCATCCTTGGTATCTACAATGCCTTGAGTGCCTTTTTAATTTAATTTATTTAATATTATATAATTTAGAATATAAATGTTTCCGACCTAGATATATCTTATTGTGTAAAACAGTTAGATACGTTGGCTATACCAAATTCCGGTTTAAAAATGCCTCCCAATTCTGGCAGCTGAGACTCGTTTATACGCCGCGAAACAAAAGGCAAGTAGGTGCAATTGACTCAGTTTTAGTGTGCCACTTTTGGAGCGCTTATAACCTATCTGCCTCTTTTTACACATAAAAAACATTGACAGGAATCGTCTGCAGGCTTGGTTACAGGCTGACAAAGTATGCGAGTGCGAGAGAGACGGGTAAATCGACAACGATAAGAGATAAAATGACAACCATCTTACACCCGCTGAACGAGTAATTGATGTCAGTGTAAAAAAGTACAGTCAGCAATAAAAGCTGTAACCAAAAATGTTTTTATTTCATAGAAAGTTATATATTGAACTTTTTTCATGATACGGGGCTCAGAGGGCCAAATTTAATGTTAAGTTTACCTGCAAGATGGGAACTACGATTGAATATTTGTGGTGCGTGAAATTGGTCATAGCAAACTCGACTAGATATTCTGATTTGGCGATGTGTATTAATAATATTTATGAATAAATAACTGCTCAACTACAGCTGAAGCTAAAGGTATATATATTATATTACAATAATATCTAAATAGGATCCCCCATGGCATCATTCCAAAGACGCTACAGCTAGCTAGTTAAACTATTTAAAATTATTAAAGTGCTGTGCGAGGTGCCTCTAGTACGTGATGCTGCTGTACAGGATGGTGAATAATACACGAGGTTCGGTTATGAACTGACGATATATTTGAAGGTGCACGGGCTTATATATAGGAGTGAAACAATACGTGATTACATACAGGGTACAAGGATTAACTAACAATACGTACTTAACTTAGTCTAGTCTAAACATACTACCATGCTACACTGCTCTCTTGAACATTTTCAAAACACGGCATAAGCAGGCGCGGGACACTCCGCGATTTACGTTCATCGCTACAAGTACATGCCGATTCCCCAACGTTGGGGAACCGGCATGTACTCGTCCTTGTAGCGATGAACGTCGAAGTCGTCGTCGACGGCGTCAGAGGGCCATAAATCTCAATGTTTTGGCTGAGAAAAAAAGCGCCTTTTGTAAAGTTCAAAGGAGTGTCCCTTCTGTAAGTACTACTACTATTATCTATTCTGTGGCATAAGGTCTATTTTTAAAGTACATTAAACGACCATTTTAGCTTAGTTTGGTACGTAAGCCGCTAGCAGCTACCCTACCAGCAATAGCAGCCAGAACAAGTTTAGATTATTTCGGGACTAGGTTGATCTGTGTGAAATTGTCCTTAAATATTCAATCATTACTTGTCCTAGCTAGTCACGAATCAGAATAGTTGTAGTTTCAGAGACGCATTGTAAAGGTGGATTGGCAATCAAACTCTGTACTAAGTTGGACGCCATGTATTGTGAGAGATATGTAGGCGATTCACAAACTTCCAAATAGAGTCTGGCAAATGAGATATTCGATATACCTAGCTGGGAGACTAATTGTGGCCCAAATACGAGTCGAAAATCTATCAAAGCTCAGTGTATTTATTGGTTACTAGTGGCCGCCCGCGACTTCGTCCGCATAGATTTTTGATGATGACAATGATATAAAATAGGTAAGTGAATTTTATTCTTAGTTAAAATGGTCTAGACATATTACATTTCAAACAGTGGCAGACACTGATATGCAGATGTTAAGAATTTTTGAAGATTTTCCAATCAGATTACGGGAATTGTTTGCAGAATGCTTTAGTAGATAGTTAACCAAGGGCTGAAAGGCACCCATTTCTGACGAGATATTTTGGCGCTCGAACGAAGTGAGAGCGCCTATGGTTCGAGTCAGAAATGGGTGACTTTCACCCGAGTTAAACTCTCTACTTTTCATATCGAATACGAGGAAAGTAAAAAAAAACACAGACGGAATTAAACAATACGCTTATTCAAAGTACAAAATTCAAAAACGGCAGCCGCCATTATCGTGACGTCATCCGAGCCGAAAGAATAATAGTCTCATCTCACCTGTCCTAAAGAAAGAGGCAAATATCTGTCTCGCTCGCACCATATCACCAATATGGTGTAATTCGGTCACGTGACATACAGATAATACAACTATCATTTTAATTTTGAAATTAAAAATATTGCTCGTGTTTTTATAATCAAATAGTATTATATTCGTATTTCCTTAAGTCCCTATAAACTTGAATAACATACTTTCATAATTTAATTGTGATAGACGAAAATAGCCTATTCAAATATTTTCATACTAGTTGTATTTATTATTAGCATTAGTTGAAGAGTGGCTGTATGCGATTCTGCCTTAGCTCACATGCACAACTTTAAATTAAGAAAAGATTTGTGGGTGTATTCCATTTGTCACCACCTCATAGACCCTAGTGAATATTTTAGCTAAAATAAATGTAATGAAATTACAAACTAAAGTTATATTAATAGTTTATATTTAATAAAATAAATGCGTTGAACTAGTAACAACAAATTTATTTCCCTTTGTCAGTGGCGGGGTAAGTATTGATATTTATTAGAATTAGTTTCCGTATAATGCTTATAAGGCGAGGAGTAACTGGAATACACTGCTTTTCTGCACTAGAGAAACGTATCACTTTCAGCACACTTTTTAGAACAACAACGACCCACTTTCAGAGCATGAGATATGAAAAATACTTATTCCGTCAGTTACCTGATGCTTTTAATATTTGGCAAAAATGACTCGTCTGCAAGATATAAAAAATAAATAAAGTAGTGGCTCTGTGAGCTGTAGACCTCGCGGGTTTGTTTCAAAACGGTTAAATTGAAATCGTGGCCATTATTAAAAAAAACGTCGAAATGTCGAGGTAATTAAATAAACACCTTTTTGAACGCGATTAAGTCCGATTTTGTTATAATAATGTGTAAAAACTGTGGCCATTTGAAAAAAATCGAAAATTTAATAACTTTACATTCGGACATCCAAACATAAGAAAGATGGATTTTGGGTCAAGCTGGAACGGACCGGCCTCGGTCAATAGTCTCGAATGTCTCGATTGGTTTGTTCCGCCAATTTGCTTAGTCTCTTTTCCTCTTCAACTCGTAGAAAAAGAAGTTTCATGACCCTGATTCTGGTTAAACGATCAAAATTAAAGGGTTCCAGAATTAAGTCTGTCAGTCTTTGAATTCTTGAACATATGTTTTCTCATATGAGCAATCCACAGCAAGTTCTCTTGACCCAAGGTCAACCACTACCCTTGGTAACGTCAAGCCCTGCGACTTGTGAATGGTGACTGTCCATGCTAATATAAGCGGAAACTGAGTTTTAGAACATGTGAGCTCCTTGGAACGCCAAGTCCTCGTGACAGCGGCGATAGGCACCGATCCCATTATGGTTGGGCCATTGTAGTTGTCAAATCTGACCATTACTACCAAAGGGCGATCAGCGGGTGGTGCACGATTAGGTGGATACACCATGGGAATCGAAGAGAAAATACACCCCGTCCCGTTTCCAGACGCCCACCGTCATCCCTTGAGTGGTAAAAGTAAACCTCCAGCTGCGTCGGTAAAGGCCTCTCGTAAGCCCATTAAAGCCTCATTCTGTAATGTACCATCTCCATAGGATTTGGTAATTTCATCTGCCTAATCACATTTTTCTACATTGAATACCTTGCCTAAGACATCAATGGGAGTTGATAAATTGTCGGAACATAGCTGTTCATGTCCATTTGTGCCCTGCATCTTTAGTAGACATGACCTCATAGGTGACGCCGGATGTAAGTAAACCATTCACATCAAAATTATCAAAATCAATGCCACGAGACGTACCTACCGTAAATTACCGCTGGAACAGCCATCCCGAAACATTGCTGCTGGGTTTGGCGGAAAACGTTAGAAAATTGACTAAGTTTCCTCGTTTTGATATGAAATTCATTTTGTTAAGCAGATAATTAACCAAATTACCTCTGTTCCCTGAATATTTTAAATATTCCAAACACTAAGCACCAAAGTCCTTCTAGAAAAGTCAAAATCATTAACCTAGATAATTCCAAATAATATAAACATTCCAAAGTTTTGAGATATTCGAAATTTAAAAATGGATCGTAAATTTATTTGTTGTATTAGGGCGCGTTGCACCGACTTACGATTACAGACCGATCAACGTTAAAATATGACGCTGGCAGCTGTCAGTCCATAGTAATTTGTCAAACGTTCTATTTATTCAGATTTTAACGAACACTGCTTACGATTACAGACGGTTTGGTGCAACTCGCCCTTAGAGATTATTTATCATAACGATGCCTTAGTTCACACTCGTACTAATTACAATTTTTTGCCGCTGAAATTTCAACCTCAGATTTTATGCACTTAGGTACTAATTGCAACGACTTTTTCCGAAAAGTTAGTACGACTGGGCTCTAAGGCATCGAAATCGGAGTTCAAGATACAGTGGACGCAACATAAGGTTTGTATTAAGGCAGTAGCGGCACAGCGTTTGCGGAGCGTCGCATGCATGCCGCACGCACTGCAGTGTCGCGGCAGCCGCAACAGTATTCTGAACGCGTCGTTGTAATTGTACACGCATGGCGTTCATGGCGCGCTGCGTGTACCTCGTCCACAGGCTACAGGTGTACAGCGATGTACGCTTGAAAGAGTGTTATTTTAACTTGTGCTGTACACCTGCTACACCTGCGGGCAATCATGTTGGCTCTGACGGCCAGAGCCCTGCGCTCGCGTTCAATATCCGAATCGTCTTGAAAGTCATCGGTGACCAAGTGTCCGAGATATTTAAAAGAATAAACCCTTCTCAGTTTTTGTCCGCCCAAATGAATGGGCGGGACATGTGACGGGCACTTGGTCCCCGCCTTGAATATGATAAACTCGCTCTTCTTCACATTATATTGCAAGTTATGTTTTGAGGCATAGGACTCGCACTTCTCAATTAGTATTCTTATACCACCGATCGATGGGCTCAGCAGTACCATGTCGTCATCATAGCTTATGTTATTAAAACAAACATTGTCTATGTGACAGCCGACACGTGCACTGCTAAGCTCACCGATCAAATCATTCATGTACAAATTGAACAGTTTGGGTGAGGTCAGCCCCCCCTGCCTCACCCAACATTCCAAGCCGTACTTATCCAACACCTCATCACCCCAGCGGCCGTTGACTTGTAGGTACCCACTAACGTATAAAGAATGGCCTAAGGTTTAATAACAAAACATGTATTATAGTCATAATGTATTTATACGTTAGTGGGCACAAGTCAACAGCCAAGTCACACAACATTAACTATATGTCGAATTGTGATGGCGAAGCCACCAGTTGGCAACGATGTTTATAATTTTAAAGTGGGTAATCTTATGTAAACAATCGGTTGTTGTTTGATCGCTGTCAAGTGGTAGCGACTCCATTTGACAGTTAACGTAATTCATTCGATTTTATTTGCTGGTAACACCCTACTTGTTTCAATTAAATTGTGATTTAAATGGCAATGTTATTTTTAGAGTTAAGTTGGCCAACGTGTAGACTAATGTCCGGTGGTTCTTTATTCTGATTGGCTGTCGATTGTAATTTTATGTTGGTACACTGGAAACCCAAGCGTTGGGCTAATATCTTGACGCTGATTGGTTAAACAACTTTGTCCCTCGCTTGGACATGGCTCTTGGCGGGAATCGGTATCTAGCTGGCGGGAATAAACCGCCATTGCGGGACATTCTGTATTGAGCGCTTGTACGAATTAGACGTTCTCGCCAAGAGACTTGTCGGTTTCCGATGTAGTGCATACCTAGGTACCCTAGTACAATGTTAAGGTCTATGGCAAATAAATAGCTTACCGTTAATGGTTGTGTGAATCCGATTCGATATTTAGTTTAGTGTTACTATTAACTATCTTTTAACTATGTGAATGCGAATAAAGCATAAGTGGTATATTTCGTCTGATTTTTATTTGCAAACGTGATAGGAAGTCCGTCGCCATGCCCGATATCCCAGAAGAAGCCCAATTACCCGCTCCGGTCAACCTTTCTCCAACATCAGAAGCGGGATGTAATCAGTGCCCACAGGATGTGAATAAGAACGTGCACATGTGTGAAATGCTCATGGAGCAGCAAAAAAAAGTGGCTTTATTGGAGGCAATCACACTATCACCTGAGTGACGTAGATTGATTTCTGGTACGACCGAAAGAAAATGAATTGCGTACAGGCCACAGCAAGGATGATGACTTCGCTTATGTCGAGAAGATCTGGGCGGTCTACTGAACAACTACGTTGCCCAATTTAAATGACGTGATCATAAATCCGGTGAGGTCAAACCATTTTTATTCTTTTTGCTATGTTGATACAAGATTTGACGTATTTTCCGTTAACAATAGTGTTTTTCCTACGTTCTCCTTAAAAGTTGTCGTGTTTACAAAATTGTGGTACATAAGTGTAGGTATTCATTTTATTTTTATAGCTTTGTGAAAATCTAACTACCTACTTTCGTATTAACTTTTAGAACAGTGTTAAATTTGATTAATTTCATTGTTTTGCTTAACAACTTTATGGCAATTGGTTAAAGTACCTTGATACCATATCGGGGTTGAAAATATTTGCTACGCGTTTGAAATTAATGTTTCAGTGTGACATGGCGTACATCTATAAGCAGTACTACTGACTGCAAACGTCTCGTCCAGTAGCGTGGATCATTGAAGTTTCGAGACCGTGCAGCATCGGCGGTTCTCGCACGTCGGACTATCAGAGGACACGTGCTGAAGCTAGCTGCCGACACTACTGTCAACGACAGTATTGAAGCAACAGAAATAAAAGGACAGTATTCGTTCCAATTGATTTCATGCAAAATTAGAGCCAAGAAACGATAATTAGTGTTTCAATCATTATTGATGAGATTTGTATTGCTTTTTTTATGTTGTAGACCACGGCATTGGTGTAATTTTCTGAATAATACATCAACTTTAATTTCAAATTGAATTCAAGACAAATTAGTTTACTTGAAGAATAGCTTGATGTAAACGTCGTCATGGTCTGTAGGTATGATAAAACTGATACCACACAAATTGCCATTTACAGAATGAAATGCGGTACTTCGTCGCAGTGGAGATTTCGTGCTTTTCGTGGTGAACTCGGCGAGCAGGCGGGCGGCATTGGCAGTGACGAAATAACAGAAGACCCTCTTTCCTTACCGTGTGCGTCGTGGCAACGCACCATGGCCTACAGTTAATCCGGTGAGCAGTTCACATTTCATCGGAGTTTTTATGCAGTTCTCACGTGCTATAAAATCTTTTTTTTGTCGAAATTATATGGGTTTGGAGTAATCATTTAATGATAGAGTCAGGAAAATGCCTGAGCAGCAGGTTCCTCCTGAACTTGATTTGGCCGACAATGACTTTGAAAGCCCCTCTGTTTCAGACTAAGTTCAGATTCACACTTGAGTCTTTTGGTGCTTTCGATGGACTGAAGGCACGCCCGATGGACTGGGCATTATTTGTTTTGAGTTTGTGCTTTCGATGGACTGAAGGCACGCCCGATGGACTGGGCATTACATGTCTGATGTTGTGCTTTCGATGGACTGAGAGCACGCCCGACGGACTGGGCACGATCTAGTAACTGCGTCAGAGGTGCCGGAGCATGTAAGAGGTGCACGTTGACTGCTTTTTATTATGCGGTATGCTCTTTGCGAGGAGTAGCACTTACGCGGCTGAGATGGTTAACTTCTGACGAGTTATTAGTTCTAGCGAGCGCCGAAGGACTGGTGTGAGTCTGTGTAGTGTGATTTAGATTGACTGTATGGTCTGATTTTTCAATGTAATGACTTTAGAATGTAATTCACACTGTGTGTGTGAATGTATGTTGTCTAAGTTTAAGTTTTGTGTCAGGTTAGCCGAGCGATATACTCTCAGATTATTTTATTGTTCACAGTTAGCGCACCCGAGGACGGGTGATGGTCATGATGGCCGTGTCGAATTGTGATGGCGAAGCCACCAGTTGGCAACGATGTTTATAATTTTAAAGTGGGTAATCTTATGTAAACAATCGGTTGTTGTTTGATCGCTGTCAAGTGGTAGCGACTCCATTTGACAGTTAACGTAATTCATTCGATTTTATTTGCTGGTAACACCCTACTTGTTTCAATTAAATTGTGATTTAAATGGCAATGTTATGTTTAGAGTTAAGTTGGCCAACCTGTAGACTAATGTCCGGTGGTTCTTTATTCTGATTGGCTGTCGATTGTAATTTTATGTTGGTACACTGGAAACCCAAGCGTTGGGCTAATATCTTGACGCTGATTGGTTAAACAACTTTGTCCCTCGCTTGGACATGGCTCTTGGCGGGATTCGGTATCTAGCTGGCGGGAATAAACCGCCATTGCGGGACATTCTGTATTGAGCGCTTGTACGAATTAGACGTTCTCGCCAAGAGACTTGTCGGTTTCCGATGTAGTGCATACCTAGGTACCCTAGTACAATGTTAAGGTCTATGGCAAATAAATAGCTTACCGTTAATAGTTGTGTGAATCCGATTCGATATTTAGTTTAGTGTTACTATTAACTATCTTTTAACTATGTGAATGCGAATAAAGCATAAGTGGTATATTTCGTCTAATTTTTATTTGCAAACGTGATAGGAAGTCCGTCGCCATGCCCGATATCCCAGAAGAAGCCCAATTACCCGCTCCAGTCAACCTTTCTCCAACATATATATAATAAAGAAATCGCAGTAAGGAACCTTAGACTTGGCACGACTTTGACTAGATTTCATTACTTTTTAGAGATAAACAAGCAGCTCGATCGAGACTTGGCTAGTTTTTTACAGAATGTTTTTGATGGGATTTCATTTCTTTTTGTAGAAACGTGGGCTAATTTATTTATTTTATTAGAATGAAAAAAGTTGAATATTTTTTGTAAAGGCGGTATAGATATATCTCTAATAGATTGGTTGGACTCTTGTGTTTTCTAATCAGGGTCACCAGGTACTCCAGATCTTCGATTATCCTAGTTTTTATAGTTTTCCCTTTACGTGGCCATTAAACCCTAACTCTGTACTAAATTTCAGCTCTCTGAGTTTATGGGAAGTTCTAGTTCTATTTTTATGATCATGAGTGAGTGAGTGTCATTAATGCGAAACTTTGCTTTCGTTTAACTTCGGAACTAAATGACCAAGAGACTTGAAATTTTGGATTTAAAGTATGTGATTATAGCTTACTGGATGACGAAAATGTCTGCGTTCTGGTCTTCTCCAGAGGTTCTCAAATAGGGGCCTGAAAATGCGGCGAAATGGTTCCAGTAAAGGATTGTACGCCAGTGTTTGCTTCGCGCTCGACTTGGCGCGGGCACTGCCGTGCCCCCAGGTATGTCAGTAATAAAACACATGTACATTAGGTGAGTAGCTGTATTAATTAATTATTATAAACCTACTGATTATAGTGTTACTTTAAATAACATATTAATTACTTGTATTTTACTACGTTAGTAGTAGTAACAATAGTAGTCGTAATAAAAAAATATGCAATTAATCGATTAAAAAAAATTAGCAATCGATTATGGGTAGGTATTTTCATGTATTCATTGAGATATTTTTTTATTCTGGCAACAATATGTCCAAGAACAGAAAAGTGCCACTTTGATCCCTCCTAGCAGGGAAGAAAAAGCCCTTATAATAAAGTTTATGTGGGACAAACAGGCCGTAGTTTTAGCACAAGGTATAAGGAACATGTTGCGTCGTATCGGCATAATCACCCGGACAAGTCTAATTTCGCAAAACATTTATTGGAGAATAACCATGCGTTATCTGACAATCATTCTTTCAACATCTTGCATGCTTGCGAAAAAGGATTGCGTCTAAGTGTTCTAGAACAATTAGAAATAATTAGGTACAGCAATAGAGGCGTCAACGAACAATTGAATGTTGCGTCATCACCGTTGTTACGTGTTCTTCCATCTCTTTCACGCATGAACGGTAGTATGGGGGGACAGAATAAAAATATGGCGGATGGCTCCGGGCGGGTCATTTGCTCAGTGGACGTGGCGCAAGCAACATCTCCTGCCAGCATCTCCTGATGATGCCTCGTAGAGAGGCGAAACACGTGTCGAGGTTTTTGTCATTATTGGTGGTGGTTTGCTGTAATTTTTTGCATGTTTTTACGCAAATAGTTGCATCTTATCTTCACTAATAGACCAGCACGTTTTTTAGCGGAATAGCAAAGAAATATTGTTCTCCTAATATATCATGGACTTCCGCAAAGTAACGCCTGATTCAATAAATTATTTTTCTACAAAGTTTCAAGTTTCTAGCTCCAAAAATAAAGTTCCCTTCATACAAACTTTGCACCCCTATTTAACCCTCTTAAGGGTGGAATTTTCTGAAACGCAGTAACTGCTTTTTTTGTTTTCTAATAAGTAATCTTTCTACAAAGTTTTAAGTCTCTAGCCACTTGAGTGCCCGCGATTCAAAAAAAGGTGCTGTGAAGTGCCTAAGATTTACCGCGCGCCAGCGGCGCCGTGTCGTGTTTTGTAAATAAATCAATTGCTTGGCATTCACTGAACTTTTTGATCTGATTCTTTTTACGTAGCAAAGCTTAAGAAACGGGCAATTTGTTCATGTTCATAATTAAATAGGTCATTATAATATATTTGACGTACAGTTTCGAATAGGGACTTTTGACAAAAAAATATATATATTTAAATCTAAATCGATAACATGTGTAATTTTTATGTGTATTTAAAACTTTAGTAGTTCACGCTTCAATTGGTACTGACTAAAGTATAAGAGGGAGAAGAGGTACTGAAAAAAGGTTGCAGGGAAATATTCTGCATAAAACCTTTTTCATTTGACCAATGCCTAAAAAGTCAGTTTCGCAATTCACCGCCAAACCGTGTGGTTTGTTTAGGATTTTTTTTTTATAATTTGGGTAAATGAGGTCGTAAATATTGAAACACGTAGATAAACACACTATTAATCTTTAAATAACATATGCCAGTTTTGTCAAAATCGCAATAATTTCTGTCACAAATTATCAATAACAAAAAATAGCCCTACGTACCTACCGGTACGATTGCCATTTTTGACGTCCGATTACCGACAATTCCCATTACTTCAAACCACAAATACACTTAACACAAATACACTCACATATCACACTTCACAACTAAATACATATCAGGCCGATTACGGCGATTACCACTTCAATATTTACTCTTTTGTTTCTATTCCAAATGTAAACAAACCCACGTGCAGGTCGTCACGAGTCATACTAAATAAATTGTTCCATAGACTGTGTTTTTTTTTATGTTGCCACATTCATCCTTTACCAAATTAAGTCAACAGAAAAGGGCTCTTCGCACGTTCCAACATAGATATCATTTAAAAACCGTTTGAACTCCACCCCGCAACTGGTGTTGCGAGGGCACTTTGCGATTTGACAAGTCGCAACCCTAGTTGCGCAGGGCACTTAAGTGGTCAAAAAACAATGTTTCCCTTATATAAGCATTGCATTTCTTAAAGGCAGAATAATTTTTTGTGTTCTAATAAGTAATCTTTCTACCAAGTTTCAAATCTCTAGTTCAAAAAATATTGTTTCCCCCATACAAACATTGCACCCCTATTTAATTAACCCTCTTAGGGGTAGAATTTTCTTAAACGCTGAAATTGCTTTTTAGTATTCTAATAGGTAATCTTTCTACAAAGTTTCAAGTTTCTAGCTCATAAAATATAGTTCCCTCCATACAAATTTTGCACCCCAATTTAACCCTTTTAAGGGTGGAATTTTCTTAAACGCAGAAATGTCATTGTTTGTATTCTAATAAGTAATCTTTCTACAAAGTTTCAAGTCTCTAGTTCAAAAAACAATGTTTCCAAATACAAACATTGCACCCCTGTTTAACCCTCTTAAGGGTGGAATTTTCTTTAACGCAGTTTTTTTTTAATATTCTAGAAAGTAATCTTTCTACCAAGTTTCAAGTCTCTAGTTCAAAAAATTATGTTTCCCCATACAAATATTGCAACCCTTTTTAACCCCATTAGGGGTAGAATTTTCTAAGAAGCTGAAAATACTTTTTTTGTGTCTTAATAAGTAATCTTTCTACAAAATTTAAAGTCTCTAGCTAAAAAAAAAACCCACATACATACTTTGCACCCCTATTTAAGAGGTATTTCCAAAAATCTCTTCTTATCCCGAGCCCACGTTATAAAAGTAACCTAAAGTTACAAAACTGTAGTTTAAAAAATAATGTTTCCCCCATACAAATATTGCACTCCAATTTAACGCCCTTAGGGGTGGAATTTTCTTAAACGCAGAAATTACTTTTTTTGTATTCTAATGAGTAATCTTTCTACATAGTTTCAAGTTCATAGTTAAAAAATTAATGTATCCCCATACAAACATTGCACCCCTGTTTAACCCTCTTTGGGGTGGAATTTTCTGAAACGCTGAAATTACTTTTTTGTATCTTAATAAGTAATCTTTCTACAAAGTTTCAAGTCTCTGGCTCAAAAAAAAAGTTCCTACTATAGAAACTTTGCACCCCTATTTAACCCCCCTTAGGGGAAGTATTTCCAAAAATCCCTTCTTATCCCTAGCCCACGTTATAAAAGTAACCTACTGTGCAAAAATCAAGTCAGTCAGTCAGGACTTCTTTTTTATATATGTAGATTAAGTACTATAACTAGCGTTGACCGCTTTTAGCCTATTTAGATGGTAGCAGTGACCCTGTCTACATAGATAGAGGTCCTGGGTTCGAATCCCGGTATGGGCATTTATTTATGTGAGTAGCACGAATATTTGTTCCCGAGTCATGGGTGTTTCATATGCATTTAATTATCTTTATAAGTACGTAAGTATACTTTGCTTAGTTGGAGACTCAATCGATGACTTTGTCGTGATTGATTTATAAAGGTACCTATGCCGAATTACAGGTTTCTAGTAGTAAGATTGGGTCAGACAGACATTGCGAAACTATAAGGGTTCCGTTTTTGCCAAAAGCTAGTTAGTATTGAATCATCATCACATCAACCGGAAGACCTCCACTGCTGGACATAGGCCTCCCCCAAAGAGTGCCACAATGACAGGGCCCGCGACCTCCTCCAGGTCATCATCCCACCTATCCCATCATCATTCTCCTAGGTTCCTGGTTGAGCCCTAAAGGAATCCACCTATCCCATATTGATGTATTTTGTTTTTAACGCCCTCTGTCTGTGTATCTGCGTATCTGTCTGTGGTATCATAGCTCCCAAACGGATAAACCGATTTGAATGCGAATTTTTTGTATCATAGATATTTTTATCCGGAGTGTTCTTAGCCATGTTTCATGGAAATCTGTTCAACCGTTTTTGAGATATTGGACTTTGAAACGAAAATGGGATTGGGGTGGGTGGGGTAATGGGGAATTTACAACTTTTCTAAGTTGTAGTTGTTATTATAGCAATGTGTGGGAGATGCAAACACTAAGACTAAGTGAGTATAATAAGGCTTGTTTTTCAGCTTATCTGATCACTCGACGAAAGACGGTCATGTGTTCCACCTGCCACTGTGCTGATAAAACAATATTACTCTAAAATGTTCGCATACAATTTGCAATAATGTGAATTATTTGCTCAAATGCTTTTTATAAGGTCACCACTATCGTCATTTTGATCAGATGATCAATTGAATTTCAGTGTCACGTTAAAAGGAACGTGGTGTGAAAGATATTGGTTTAGTATTTCCGAGCATAGTGAAAGTGAAATTCCGCTATGGGAAGCTAAAAGCAGAGTGAGATTTGATACTCGCGCGTTGAATTCGTTCCTCTTCCTTGTGAAACAGTGTGGCGGGTGTGTCTGCGCGTGCGCTCGCCCTCACGCGAGTGCGTGGTAGAGAGCGCGCTCTGAAGGGCGCTTCGTGACTTCGGCCCTATGCCGAACTCGGCCTACCCCTCCCTACCCTCACCGCTCACCCCTCGCGCTTGTAAGACACTCGGGAATAGGGTGTCCGAGAGCGCGCCCTGAAGGGACGCTCCGTATAAGATATTGGTGACGTCACGGGTCTCGAGCGATTTCTCTCTCTATCAAACAATATTAAAAAAAAAGATATATCAATAGGATTTTCAGCATGCGGCAATTTTTTTTGCTTTCTTTCTTTTGGAGTTAAATAGATATGACCTAAAGGAGGAATAAAAATAAATAATAAATAGGTAAATAAATATTTTTAATTAAATGAATAAATAATAAATAAAGCAGTTTGTGACCCTTTACTTTTTTGACAGATGACGCTTTTGGGTTTCCAACCGTTCCAACCGGTGTTACGTGTCATGTCCTATTATAGCAACCCATTGTCCTGAAAGAACGTAAGATTAATTAAAATTATGAAACAGTGTTGCATGAAATGTAGCACAATACTTATTTTATTATTATTTATTATTTCAGTAAAGCACTTTACAATGACTTAAAACTAAATACAACGTCCCACAAAACTGTTTGCACAGTTTTACTGTGGGATCCATGAGTCTATATAATTTGGGGTCGTCTTAATGATAATGAGGTAAAGTCCTAATCAGTCTATAGAATTAGTAGAGTCTTAAGAAGTAAGAACAGCTTTAAATGATGTTATAGGCCTATAGTTGGAGTATGATTTACAGGCACGTTTATGAATTGGACGAATTATTGCTTGTTTAAGACCTTCTGGGAAACGAGACTGACTAACTGACATATTAACTAATTTAGCTAAGATAGAACTTACTCTATCAGATACGGTTTTCAAGTCACACATGCGTATGTGATCGCAGCCGGGAGATTTCTTAGAGCTCATACTATTAATTACTCGCATCATATTTTTACTTCTCACCGGTTGCCACCGCATACACACGTCCGACTCTTTAACATATTCTGTTCTCTCCAACCATTTATCACTACACCTATGTTTAATGAGATCAATTTCACTAGAAAAGGTTTCCGCAAACCCATTACATATATTCTTAGTACTACCTTGTGTTTTCATATTATTGAGTATCAATGAATCCAACGACTTTTTGTCATTTCCTAACATAGTATTGATTGTGTCCCATATTTTCTTAAAAAAATTCTTACAGTCTAATATACTCTTCTTATCATAATCACTTTTAGCTTTAAATATTACTATATTTTGTATATGTGATGCGCTTTAACATATTATTTGGTTCGTAACTCCATACTTCAAATAGTCTATCTCTCTCTTTAATCATACATTTTAGCTTAGTAGTAATCCATTCTTCATAACAGTCGGTGTATATATTTATAAATACGTTACAGAAAGCTTAATACAGTTCGCTGGGGCATTCATTGGATAATAGTTCCTCAAAGTTAGTAGCTAACAATTTTTCTCTAACTAATCGGTTGTCAACGACGCGGCGCGCGTCGCTAGGCGCGCGCGCGGGCGCGGTCGGCCCTGCGCCGTCGCTGCGCTGCGGACTTCGCCCGACAGGCGGCGCTGTTCACGGCGCGCGAGACGCTATCGCTACCGAGATAAAATAGTGATCAGAGATTTTGTGTTTGATTACAGCTGAATTAATGCTATCGCTGAGTCCTCTAGTATATATATGATCCAAACAGGATTCTACAACAGCTCCATTTAATATTTCTCGTCTTGTAACGCTATTTTATTCAGTTAATAAATCCAAATTTCGATAACACACTTTCGTATGCAATTACCTACATGATTATTAGTTATATCCAAGGTATTAAAATTGATATCACCACATAAGCCTACTTTAGAATTAGGAGGTAAAGATTTTAATAAAGAATGTAATTCACTTATAAATTGTATTTACCTATCTTGATTCTGTATTTTTGGATGTCTGTAAATAGATATTATGTAGATAGGTTCGTGGTTCTATGGTTATGGAAACGCACTCCGCCGTAGCAAAGCAGCGCGCATGCGCGGGCGCGGGCGCGGCCGCCATCCCGGCGCGCGAGTGCCTACACCAGCACGCCGCCCCCCCCGCCTCCCTTCGCGAGTCACTGCATTAACATTAAATCCTTTAATATTATAAAATGACAAATCTGAATAATTTATATTTGCTTCTGTTATTACTAGTACATCTAATGTGTTCAAGTGGCTATCTAATGCTACCAATAACTCATTGAAATGTTTTTTAATTGAACGGATGTTGACATGAACTAAATTTAGATCTTTATTTCCAATAAATAAGTTTGTAAATTCTGTTAGGTTATCAACGGAAACCAAATTGACAATCGACTGGTTATCAATACAGTCGATACTATTTATGGCTGTGAATTTTGAGTTAGAGGAATAAACACTTTAGTCATGGTATAATAATGAGCTTAAATACCTAATTAGCTTTCTTTAGCTCATTTAAATCATTCTCCGACCATACCCATGTGGAATTGCCGGCATCGACCTTCTTCACCAGGATTTTACCGTTCACCACCCAGATATACTTAAGGCATCAAATATAATGACCACCAAAAAATGCTTTGATACCCTAAGATCTTTTACCAAAAAAATATACTGAACACCAAAAATAATAATTCTACCATTACAATAGTACTACCTGTTTTAATAAAAAGTGCACATTAAAATTTATTCGAACACCAAATTGACTAAATGATCACCAAATCTTTGCGACCAAATTAATACAATACTTCTACCTAAATAACCCACTATGATTGCCATAAAATATATGAGTATTACGAAATAAAGTATAATGATGCCAAAACAAGTGATACCAAAACCCGAATCAGCACACGCTACTTCCACGTGGACTTGTCTGTCCTACCCCTGGAGTGTATATGTCGTCGGCTGATCGTAAAATCCGCCAGATCACGAAATTCCTAGGCATATCGTAAAACGCTGCCATTTCATGATATGCCTAAAAGTTGGCCAGGCTTATCACGATGTGCCTGATAAACAATACGGCAGATCGATTAGAGCAACGCATTTGTCGATATTCCTAGCTCTATACCGGGCACATTGTAAAATAGTTTCTTTCCTGGCCACTGGTGGCGCTGCGTATGCGATGGCGGCCGTGTTTATTGGGAGCCAATAATCAGGGCGGACAAAAATGGCTTGTCATAAGCGAACTTTGTCTTAGGTCGGTTAGGTTAGGGTTCACTTGTGCCCCTCGAACCAGAAATAGACACCCCGCGCAGCGGGGTGGCGTCTACTCGCTGGAGATTATCAGTCCGCACTCCTTATTTTTTCATTATCTACTTCAATTTTGGACACCCTACTTACGTATAACGGTGAGTATTGAACGATATGGCGGCGTTTCATGATATGCCTAGGAATTTCATGATCAGCCTAAACGTCACTGGCTTAGCCAAATCATGAAATGCCGGCGTTTCATGATATGCCTAGGAACTTCATGATCGGCCTAAACGTCTATAGGCAAATCGTTAAATGGTGAATTTTGAACGATATGGCGTATGTCACTCAGCCAAATCATGAAAGGGCGGCGTTTCACGATATGCCTAGGAATTTCATGATCTGGCGGATTTTACGATCGGCCGCCGACATATATAAAAGTTCGCGGAGCCAGAAGCTGGAGTTTCTGGCGGGAGCCCGGGCGGACGGCGGGAGACTGAGTCCTAGAAACGAAAGCGGGGATGCGTCGAATTTAGGAAATTATTTTACTATTTCTAATTTAGCAACGATTTATTACGATATCATTTTCTTTAAAAGGATAGTAAGATGTTATAATTTGGGTTATGTTTTCATATTAATAGGAGATACAATTTTGGTGATCACTCACTATTTTTGGGTTAGCAATGATTTTTTAGGATAGCGTTTTTTTAAATAGGATAGTAAGATGTTATTATTTGGGTTATTATTTCACATTAATAGGAGATAAAAATTTGGTGATCACTTAACTAATTTTGGATTAGCAATGATTTATTTGGATAGCATTTTCTTTAATAGGGTAGTAAGACGTTATAATTTGGGTTACATTTCACATTAAAATGGAGATAAAATTTTGGTGATCATTTAGTCTTTTTGGCAGTAAAAAGTATTTTTTTGGCGTTATATTTTACTATATCTGGTGGTCCGTTAAACATTTATGCCTATACTTAAAATACCATGCAGCTGTTTCTTCACGTTCCATAGCAGCACCCTAGTCGACTTGTTCAAGTCTTCGTTTAGGTAGACCTTGGTGATCATGGATCCGCCAGTGATCGCGGCGCTGGTCAGGTCCGCCAGCCAACGCCGCTGTGCGCGATTTTAAAATAACCTTGAGTATCTTATCAACATCTTGGTTTTCCTCCTGTTCCTCCTCATCTCCAGATTCATCTTCCTCACAATATGCATGATGACTAGAAACATTTTATAATGGTTAGAAACATTTTTTATATACAACGAATAAGATTTTTCAAGAGAATATAATAGTTAAGTAGGAAAACAATGCATTTTAGTTTTTAAATTTCAAATTGGCGCTAAAATGCTTGTCAGTGTCATGGCGTCCCGAGTGACGTCACGTTTGTATAAACAGAACGCAGACCTTTGACGTTTGCTACCTAGATCGCTCAATTGCTCATTGAATGAACATGAATTGTAAAGTTTACAAGTCTTGCGCGGCCGTGCGAGCGAGAAAGCGGGACAATGACGTACGAAGATCTGACAGACGACATGGTTCTATCCCTGTCTTACTATTCGTTCAGTACGTAAGTTTTCTCTGTAATCTGTGGTAATGGCCGTTATGGGTATTTGTTTATACAAACGTGACGTCATGCGCTCTAATTGGTGTTTAACATATCATGGCAGGCGTCCGTATTTTTCAGTTTAATTTTATCAAAATAAATAATAATCTCTTACTTAATAAAAAAATATGAGCATTTTTCGAATTCTGTGATTAAAATTTCATTAAAAAAATACATTATTTTAGTGATTTTCAATTACTGTCATCATACCTATTGTTGCAGCATTTCTGGTCACGGCCCGCCTTCATATCTGCCGCCAGTCCTTTAACGCAGGTTCTATGGAAAGTGCCTTGGCACGAGCCCTGGCACACGAAGTGCGATCCCCTTTTCGCCAACACCTTACATTTCATACAATCCATTGTATAGGTAATGAAGGCTATTTGTAGCGGACGAGATGAGTGCTACGATTTTCGTAGCAATCGTAGCAGATTGTAGCCGATATTGCTGTCTTACGCAGCAAACCCCCTAGGGGAGCACCTTATGATCCTGTCCCTCAGGTGCGACAAGGATGCACCGATTAGAATAATGACCACTTTTATAAGAGACGAATAAAGTACGGGAGTGTTGTAACACAGAGGTCTATCTATTATATTGCGTCTCAATATCTTCGCATATATACTTACACTGCCGTTCCACCGACAAGCAAGGCGATAAGAATATTGAATTGGACAATCAATAGTTGACGCTACAAAAACCTGTTTAAAGATGATATTTATAATAGATTTCCCGTGTCAGTGAGAAACTTCCACCAAACTGATTTGACGATTTGCCAACGGTGATGCGAAGTGAAACCGACGGTTACTTTATCATTATCACACAACTGGCGACAAAATTTTACTTTGTGTGTGTGTGTGTGAGGTCAAGCCTTAAAGTCAGGGGCTCCGTTGTTAAGTTTGACAGCTTGACCAAGGAGAGGTAATTCATGTTTTTAGGGTTCCGTAGTCAACAAGGAACCCTTATAGTTTCACCATGTCCGTCTACAATAAATAGGTGTGTCAAGTGCGATAGAGATAATATAAATAAATAAATATCTTGTATCTTTTTAAATAAATTTTTAAGAAAAAAACATAATACATATTATAGATTAAATGAACCAAATACACAAAACTTATTATAACTATATCTTAAACTAAATTGCTTATAAAATAAAATGAAATAACTTACAAAAATATAAATAAATAAATAGTTGTCTTAATAAAAACTAGTTTCAAATTAAACAATTTTAATTCAGCAAATAAAATAATGGACGTGCGTGGTTTCGAGTGAAACCCCTATTTTTTCATCACAGAATTTAATCTGTATTCATCACTAATATGTGGGTCACCCCCACTTAAACTAATATCGTTAGTGCTTATTTCATTACACCTAACAACGTTCGATATAATTTTCATTAGCCCTAATATTCGGATAACTAATTTTATATGGCATAATTATTTGCTGCACCTAATTTTAAACCTCCTAATCATTCCTAATACTAAACATCAAGTGGGCTAATATATTGGAAACGAATAATCATTTTTCCTAATGACTACTAAGCCTAACGATTAATGTGCCTAATGATCACTATGTTTAATGTTCACTACACCTAATTTCGTCACACCTAACTATCACTTGACCTATTAACTTTTGCTCTTATGTTTGACTAGTACTAATTAATGCATCCCTGATGAACAAGCTACTTTTTACCGCGGAGTATGTCGCGGCTGTCCCATGATAGACGTCCTAATCTCGTCAAAATGGGAGCCAATAATGCACGGCCAAATAATGTACGGCCCGATAATCCGTGTCCAGTTTTCGTGGACGTGGATTATTGGATCGTACATTATCAGGGCGGACGAAAATGGCATGTAAGCGAACTCTATCTTAGGTCGGTTAGGTTAGGGTTCACTTGTGTCCCTCAGACCAGAAATAGACACCCCGCGCAGCGGGGTGGCGTCGACTTGCTGTACGGCTATCACAAGACGGCGCACGAGCACTCTCATTTTTTCTCGCATGATACTTTTCTGTCTAATAAGAGTGAGCTAGATAGACATCGGATTACCCACCTATTCTACTCTAAGGCAGGTCAGTGTAGGTGCGACGACGAGCGAAGCGAGGAGGAGTGTTATGTAGAACTGCGACCCTACAGCGAGCGAGCGAAGCGAGCGTGCCGCGGCAGTGGCCGGCGAAGCGCCAGAACCGACATTATAAGAAAAAAAAACAGTGAAATAAAATTAGGGCTAAAATACTTAGGCAATATGAAGATTCGGGTTAGTGATTTTAGAGACATTGATAATAAGGTGTAGTCATTATTAGGCATTGCAATATTAGGCCTAGGAAGAAATCGGTCAAATAAAATTAGTCTTAGTGAGAATTCGGTCATGAGAAATTAGATATTATGAAAATGCGGGATACTGAAATTAGGGCTAATGAATAATTAGGAACAATGAAAATTCGGGTTTGTGATTTTAGGTTTAATGAAATTAGGGCTAGTAAAATTAGGTATGAAATTACTAGGGCTAACGGAGGGGAACCCTAATATGTAGCTTACTTCGACTACACCGTCCAATTCAGGAGTGTGTACTGTATTTTCCGGAAATCGTTTTTTCCAAGTTGCGATTTCAGCCATTCGCAATTTTTACCACTTTATTTTTCTCAATAGCTTCCTTTTCCGAAAGCATTTTAACCATTTGCATATATTACGATTAAATTTAATATCCAATAGCTTATTTTCTGGATAGATTTTTTCACCATTCGCATTTTTTCCCACTATTTTTTTTATTCAATAGCTTATATTCCGGATAGGTTTTCCCACCATTCCGCATAATTTCCCACTGTATTTTTTTTTCATTTTTTTTTTCCTGAAGGGATTATAGCCTGGATATCTAAATATATAAACGTAAAAGTCCTGACTGACTGACTGACTGACTCACTCACTCACTTAAATCAACGCCCAGCCCAAACTGTTGAACCTAGAAAGCTGTTCTTTTTCACAATAGGTAGTTTAATATAACGTTAGTGTCCACTAAAAAGGGATTTTTGAAAATTACACGCTGAAGGGGGTAAAAAGGAGGACGAAAATTTGCATGGGGATGGTGTAAAATTTTAAGTGAGAGACTGGAAACTTCGTGTATGGACTCCTTATATTTTATTACAATACAAGAAAAGTAATCGAATTTAAACTTTCGTGAGACATGTTAAAATAATACTTCTAATCACACGGTTCAACTCACGTATTCAATGTCACTCCGGGTGACATGTTTCGAACTCTTCAGGAGTTCTTCTTCAGCCCCTCCCCCTGCCCTGTCGGCGCGTGCGACACGCGCCGCTCGACGTGAGGAGCGGGCGCGGGCAGTGTTACGAGCGACACCGCCGCGAGAACACTCATCCTGAAGAAGAACTCCCGAAGAGTTCGAAACATGTCGCCCGGAGTGACATTGAATACGTGAGTTGAACCGTGTGATTAGAAGTATTACAAGAAAAGTAGTTGTAGGGTTTTGGAATATCTTACCCCTAAGCAGGTTAAATAGGGGTTCAAAATTTGTACATAAAATAGTGTTTATCTCGGAAATCATTCACGAGTTCCACGTGGTCGCAGTTACATTGGGGGGATTTTACAAATTGAGATCGTGTTGTTTATACCTATTCCTCGTGGTTTTTCAACTAATAAATAAATATTAGGGGACAATCTCAAACAAATCGACCTAGTCCCAAACTAAGCAAAGCTTGTTGTATGGGTACTAGAGGACGATAAACATACTTATATAGATAAATAAATACTTAAATACAGAGAAAACATCCATGACTCAGGAACAAATATTCGTGCTCATCACACAATTAAATGCCCTTACCGGGATTCGAACCCAGGACCTCTTGCTTCTAGGCAGTGTCACTACCAACTAGGCTAAAGCGGTCGTCAAATCAGTGTTTTACCTAGCATCTTGCATTTCGTTCACTTCACTGGGTACAACATTTGTTAGTTCACGAGGTGACCGAAATCACCCGAGCTAATGTGCACATTTTGGTGGCTCAAGGAAAGGAAGCCTTAAATAGTGCACAGCACCCTTTAGTTACAAACTTCCACCCGAGAACTATAAACCTGTACTCAGATGGACGTATTTTGCTAGATTCCATGGCGAATCCTCAAACATATCAAGGGTCGACAACGCCCATGTTACTCCTTTGGAGTTGCATCAGGCGGGCCGTAAACTTGTTTGCCACCGTCGTAGTATAAAAACAAATTATAATATCTTTGTGTTTTTTTTCCATAGACGCTTAATTGGTTTACCATTGAATTGCCGACAAACTTTTAATCGAATATTATTTCAAAGACAACGTTTCAAGTATTTTCATTTCATCGACAATTCATTGCGTCGAGGACTCGATACTAGGTAATTTGAACCGAGGTCTTTTAATTGGTACTTAGTCGACTTATTTCAATAAAATTCATGTCATGGTTTTTCAATTCGATTTTTTTATTCATTCTTTTTACGTGTGATAGTATTTATTCGGCATAAATTTATTTCGGATCTTTATCTGAATCCTTAACGTTTTTTAACCTATCATTGCCATGCAGCGAGTCGACGCCACCCCGCTGCGCGGTGTGTCTATTTCTGGTCTGAGGGACACAAGTGAACCCTAACCTAACCGACCTAAAACAGAGTTCTCTTAAATGACAAGCCCATGGGGTTCTGCCTTTTCTCCGAATTTGTTATGTCCGAATTTCACTTGCCAACTAATTTTTCGCCGATGATTCACCTTGACAACTAACTTATGGCAAATTTTTGTATGACAACAGATTCATTTGGTAGAATTATTGATAAGTCGATAATTATAATGTAATAAAAATTTTGGCATACCTATCATTTGGCAATTTTTTCAGTTCGACAAACAACTACAAACCGAATAACGTTTCGTCAGTGCAACAGTTCCCTTTACTTACATAAGTCAACTTTTTAATACAAAGAACAAGACAGCATAACATATAGTCAGACTTTTATTCAACATGTTCTTATATAAGTTACAAGGAGAGAAGTGGGGATGGGGAGACGAAGCCATCTACAAGGGGGGTTCGGGGGCGAAGCCCCCGCATTAAAAAATAACATACAATCGTTACATTGATGTTATTTGTAGCTTAGGTTAGGGTGAGCTTGTGTCCCTTAGAGCGAAAATAGGCACCCCGCGTAGCGGGGTGACGTCGACACGCTGGCGGTTAGGTAAGGTTTAGGTGAGGTTAGAATAATTGGCTGGTGTATGTTTAAAAAGATGGACCTCACAGTCTACAAAGTGGCCTGGCCCACTGGGCAAAAGAAGGGTTGGAAGACCAAAGAAACGATGGGCAGATGACATTGTAGAAGTTGCAGGGAAGAACTGGTGGAATTACGGCAAAGAAAGAGAAAAATGGAAAAAGATGGGGGAGGCTCTTACCCAAAAGGGATCCATTTCCAACTTAAAGATAAATACATAAGGAAAATAATAACAAATATGCATAGAAATGGAATAAAAGCTATATAATAATAAAAGTGTGTTTAAAAAAATAACACATGTACACCTACATACATACATTCCACCAAGCAACAGTCCAAACACCGGTTGTGCTTACTCACTTTGTAAGTACGTTACATAGTTACTAAATAAAACATCTGGTAAGTGTTATACCACGAAATGTATATAAGTCAAACTGACCCAATCTGCTACTCGAAAGGTGGCATTTTCAAAAGTGACTTTATGAAAAAAAGTCCAAGCATACAGTTGGTAACCGTGAGGTTGGGAAATAAAACTAAACTCTTTGATAAGTTGACACTTAATCATTCGGCGAAATTACATTATGCGAAAAATCGGTTGCGATGTGATATTCGCACATAAAATTTTCGGAGATGATTTAGAGAACCCAAGCCCATTTTTCCGCCCTGATATTTTTTTATAATAATCGATTTATACATACATATTATACATATTTGTATGTCACAGAATTAACTACATAATTTGAATAATGTATAAATGTGCAGTAAGACATATAAAATTATATTAAAGTAGTACGTCGAAGGAATGATTTGCAATGTTTTGTAGTTGTGCCAATTTAGATAATTTGAAACAAATCGGCGATTAAGTAATATTCGTTGAATAGTATTTCTATGTAGTAAGATAAATTTAAATAAACAGTAGTTGGAATAAAATAACGCCAAACAATATTTCTAGTACTAAAGTTTCGATGAATCGTTGTCGATGAAATAATATTCGATGAAAAGGTTGTCGACAAAACAAGGGTACACCCGCCTAATTACTTCAGCAACCAAATTAATGTTAAATAATGAGCCGTAATTTTTATACATTTTAACGAATGCGTATTACGATTTCCTACATTCATAAATGAAATATGAAATGACATGATAAATAATTACAGATTAAAAATAAATGTGACCGTTTAAAAAAATTTTGGTGGTTATTTCTTGGGATTACTTTGGCATCAAGTTCCAAATAAATTAGATTTGTCCAAAGAAATTAGGTATGTAATGGTAAAGGATTTTAACTAACCACCTTAGGCAAATCCTGAGATTTAGGAGTGTATAATTAATATAGTGCATTTTTGGTCCAAGATACTTCCGAATAAGGGGCTATGTCTAGGAAAAATATATAAAGTGGCAAATTATGCGAGTGGTAAGAAACCCGTCAGGAAAAAACATTTTGAAAAAACAAAATACAGTGGGAAATTATGGATAATAAATTTAATGTTAAAATATGCGAATGGTTAGAAATGCTTTCGGGAAATGAAGCCTTTGAGAAAAAATAAAGTAATAATTGCGAATGGATGAAAATGCAACTTGAAAAAAAAAAGATTTCCGGAAAATACAGTACACACTCCAATTCAGATGTAGTTTTATCAGTTGCGGCGCGTGAAAATATATGGGCGACCCGGAACAAAAAAGTTTAAAGTTTAAAGTATACTCGAACTACCTATAGGCTTGCCTAAATACAAATTTTAGGCAACCCGGTGGGAATCGGCTTGTATGGGTACTCAGTGAGTCTTATATAAATAATCGCGGCAGCGTCGCATTCGCCTCGCTTCGCTTCCTCCCGCTCGTGGCAAAGCACCTTTAGGTACACTTTTGGTTACTCCGTGCCAATTGGTGTTAATCCTAATAATATACAGTATCGTAGCAGACGCGGTTGTGACAACGCGATAATTCTTCGGACATGAGTGAGAACCAATCTTGTAACTTACAACCATTTGTGAAAAAAGAAAGTAAGTATTAATAAGTTTTTGACTTGCAAAAGTGCTATGACAATTATATTATATTTGGGAATTATAAGCGTAAAAATATTTATTTAATTTATATGCGTTTTAGATGAAAGTGGGTGGCCGTGTGGTGTCGGGTTAGAATAGCACCACCCCCTTTCTTCCCGTGGGTGGCGTGAGAGTCAACTAAGGGAACAGGCAGGGGGCTTGCAGTGGGTGGGGTGCGGCGCGTTAATAACCTAGCGGTCGCGGAACCTCAGGTTCCAAGTCAGTCGAGGGCCGGCACCGCGCGAGCGAGCACACGTACGTGTTGAGACATGCCGCCGCCGCCGACTTGAACGCGACGAACGAACGTAACAACGTGTTATTTTATAATTATAAGTGAGATAATTTTTTAAAACATGTAAAAATCAACAAACCGCCACAGCTGCTCAGTTTATGGCTTTATTTATTTATTAGGTACCTACTTTAGGGTACCTACTTTACATTATGAAGATGTAAGGTAGGTACATTACAATGTACAAAAACAATACAAATGCATGTTACTTATTATTACCTATACTTTTAACTTACTTAATGCAATTTACTTCAAAATGAAAGACTGGTTTGAATATATATTTTACAATGCACTTGCTCTGAAAGTGCGCCTTTTCATGGGTCAAAGTTAAATTGAATTAGTTAATAGAGAAGTTGCAGATCAATTTTATTTATGTGTGGTGTTATTCATAATGACGCTGACATACATTGTATGTGAAATAAGCATGTACTAAATTAATATCGGTTCACTTTACTCAAGCGACATCTGGTGAGCATTATTTGCCTTCATTGATGTATTCTTGGCGTGACAGCCCTAGCGCTACACGTGCTGTGTGTGAATGAATACAAGTTATACGATAGACAGAGATGCACAGAGTAGGCACGTTTCTTATGCCTAAACGTCATTTTTGCTAGGAAGTGCAATTTCTGTACTTGTACTATTACTTATTCTGTGGAACAGGGTTGAAGCGTGTTGTGGGCGATGGGCTAGCAACCTTTCACTGCGATATCACATGTTGTCAATCTTTTTATACCCACATTTATGCTAAAAGTGGTAATGGAACACGGGTTTCATGTGCTCTGCCTACCCCTAGTACGCGCAGCGTGCAGTAAAACTCGCATTATGACCAGGTGTGACGTAAATAACTACATATTTTTAACTACCTACGTTAATTGTGTCTTCTCGTATTTAGCCAAGTATTTATTATTTCTTTCTTTTCTTTTTAAGGGTTCGGTAGTCAACAAGGAACCCTTGTAGTTTCGCCATGTCCGTCCATCTGTCCGTTTTCGGCTTAGCTCAGTAACCCTTACTACTAGAAAAAAAAAATTGGCATGGGTACATAAGTCTTTTCGTTAACAGTTACGACTTATTAACCTCTTTAATGAAGATTTTGGTACGCAAAATCAGCGTTGTATTCTGATGAACATAAGTTGACGTTGAAATTGTTTTGTTATTGTTTCCCGTCTTGAGCTACGCGGTATCCTAGTGGTTCGGGCATGCGGCTGTCAAGCGCCGGTCGTGGGTTCGAATCCCGGCGTACCAATGAGTTTCTCGGAACTTATGCACGGAATATTTACCGTTAGCTTTTCGGTGAAGGATAACATCGTGAGGAAACCGGTCTTATCCCAATAAGGTCTAGTTTTCCCTCTGGTTTGGAAGGTCAGATGGCAGTCGCTTTCGTAAAACTAGTGCCTATGCCAAATCTTGGGATTAGGTGTCAAAGCGGACCCCGGCTCCTTTAGGGGCACTCCGCGAATAATGACGCTAGGAGGATGATGATGATTGTTTTTAACCCCCGATGAAAAAAGAAGGGTGTTAAACCTATGTTTAACGTGTCTGTCTGTGTATCTGTGTATCTTTCTGTAGTATCGTAGCTCCCAAATGGATGGATCGATTAAAATGCGGTTTTTTTGTGTCATAGATATTTTTATCACGAGTGTTTCATCAAAATCTGTTTTTCCGTTTTTGAGATACGAGTATTTGGACTTTGAAATGAAAATTTCGTTATTTTTATGAAAGTTGTAGTTATTCCAAAATTATATGTAGTTTTATTTTTACTACTGTATAAAAAGTTGCTATACAATGTCATCTTTACAAGAATATTGTTACAAGCCGTTTTTGGAAATTCGTTTACAAGCTTCATTAAAATTACTTCATTTATCACATCATGTGTGCAAAATTACATAATTTTTACGTCATCGACTCGAAAAATAGGCCCTGTCGATCACATTATTTCGATAGATATTGGATAAAATACTATTGTTAAAGGTGTTAATGTATTTAAAATAATTCATATGAATATAGGCAGTCAGAACACCTGTGAACGTAATGTTTACACAGCGGGTGTAACAAATGATTTTTCACCTCAGCAGCTCGAACTAAGCATATTTTGCTGTGTGAAAACCGTGTGCAAAATGCGATTTTGCTCATCCCGTCAGACAAAGTAACTTTTTAATTTTGGTACGGAGCACTGACATTTCGTCGTATTGGGTCTATTACAAGTTCAGAATATTTGAACTTTATTAGCACTGTCCCTTTCATTCCATTACGAAAAAAGAAAATGGCAGACATATGTCGATCCATAGTTCGACCATCGAATTTCAAAGTAGACCCCCAAAAAAACGGATAACAACTAACACGTTCGAAAACTATCAAATTAACAAGTTTAAATTATTTAAGTAATTATACAAAGGAATTTTAAATTGAAGAATATTTAAATAAAAGATCTCAGAATAAACTCCGTTTTTCATAACAATATATAATTAAAAATTCCAGTTTAAACAATTTAAATTCTATGAACGTATGATGCAGTTTCCAAAAGCAAGCGCGGGGCCCCCGCCCCTTTAAAAAAGTTGCGCACTATTAATTTGTTTGAGATTTTATTATCTTATGTATACTATTCGTCATTCCTGCGTTATTGATATTGGTTTTAAATATATAAACTACTAGGATAAATCAATTCTCTATCTAACTAGGAAATATAGTGAAGTCAGTGACGTGACGAAGGCAGTATTTTAACAACAGTACGGTTAGTTTTTGGTGTGCACGAGAGATACACGTACTATGCTAATGTGTGCCCTTTGTGATAATGATAAATATTTCAAAAATATCTCGAAGATATTAGTAAAATCTGGGAATTTTAACAATCAGTTTTTAGTCATATGTTAGTGTCACGCGACACTCGTATACTTAGATACTGAAATATCCTTTGGTTTCTCGCGCCTTGTCTCGCCTTGCTAGTATTGAATAACGGCGCGGCCGGCGCTGAGGAGTTAAAACAAGCAGTAACTGACGCCTAATTAAGTTTTCTTCCGGAATAATCTTGAGACGAATAGGTACGTGATACTATGATATATTTTTTGATGTGAATATGTTCTCACTGCTGAGGTGAAAAGTTGTATGTGTTACTCGAGAGCAAAATATTTGCATCTCGTGCTTTTGAGTCCTTCGCTGCGCTCAAGATTCAAACTTTGAATCACTCACTACGTTCGTGATTCAATTTTAGAATCTTTCGCTTCCTCAGGACTCAAAATTATCACTCGCAGCAAAAACGAACTTTTCTCTCTTGTTGTACAAATAACTATTCTTTCTTTTGCAGAATATTCTCCAAAACACGACGGGTACGACATAAGGAAGCAAATTTTTATAGTAGCATGTTGTAAGTACTTGCATTTAATTTTAATACAAGCTTTATGCTAACTTTCCTTGTTTATTTGATTAGTAGGTATGTGTGGGTCAAATCTACCAATCTGGCGGGAAAGACCAACTTCCCAAAGTCCAATCGAGTTGAAATTTTGTAGAATTAATTTAGGCGGATGACAATTGTATGTACGCTATGGTACCATAGAGTTTGTCTGATCATGTAGACAGAAGGCCATAGGAATTCCTCTATTACACAAAATAAACCCGTCGCGTTGGTGCTCATTTGAACACTCTGAACAGAAACTTGTACCAAAAATTTGAAATAGCAAGGCCACCGCACACTTAGTATGAGAAAAAAAGCGCGATGAATTTTCCTGAAAAAATCTATTTAGCGCATTAAAGTATATATTCAAAAATAGTAAAGTAGCAAAAACTTTGTATGTAGTTTTTGGGGAAAAAGCATATGTGAAAAATTTTCCCAATTTCAGCTCCATGGTAAAAGTATAGGGAAACAATTAAAAGTAGTCAGATTCAAATGTTTTTTTTAACGTTTTTGCTTCCCAAGAAATGCCACTTTGAAAAAAAGCAAACCTTTCTACAGGAAAATCGGTTTTGCGGCACTAAGTAATGCAACATTTTTGTTCCATCCGGTAATTGACATGGAAAGGGATGTTAGCCTCTTGACATTCAATTGACAAGTTGAAAATGAAAGCAATGGTTTTTTCATAATTATAACACAAATGCATGGTTTTGCAAAAAAAAAAAACGTTATCAACGGTTTTTCCATCTAGCGAGAGTCTCTTTAGGTGACGGTCGAGACTGTTCGCTATCAAAACGTTCGCCGAAACGACTATCGGGACGATGTTCGTCGAATCAACATCCCACATGGCGGTTACCTCGTGAGCCAGGTTACTTGCTGGCTTTGTCCTTCTCGGCCTTCAAGAGGTTCTCGTAATGGGGGATGGTGATGTCGACGAGCACTGCCTGGCGTTTCGATCGATCTATCAGTACGATATCAGGCCTACTGGCAAGAATAGTCCTGTACGTGATGATAGATCGATCCCAATAGAGCATGGCACGACCATTTTCGAGAACTTGCGCAGGTGGGTACTTATAGTGAGGCATTTCGGAGACCACAAGACCGTATAGCAGAGCAAGTTGCTGGTGGATAATTCTGGCTACAAGGTTATGTCTGTGCAAGTACTCGCCGTTAGCAAGATGACCACAACCGGAGATAATATGCCTGAGTGACTCCCCGGGACAGTGGCATGGGCGACAAATGTCGACCGTACCGTCCTTCAGGATATACTTCCGGTAGTTGTTCGTCATGATAACTTCGTCCGCAATTGCACAGATAAAACCTTCGGTTTCCCCGAAGAGATCCCCGAAACGTAGCCAGTTCACCGACGCGAGAAGATCGACATCGGGCCCTGTGAGGGCCTTGTAGAACCGCCCGTCTTATTATTATTATTTTTCATTCGAATCTAACCACTTTTATATTTGCCAATACATTGTTTATTGAGCTGAATTCTTGATGAAATTTCACAATAATATTTTTAAAGTAAACGTTTTTATAATAAAGTTATCGCCTTTCACTTTTTTTTATATACACCTGAATTCAACGAGCTTTTTTTTTCATACTAGGTGTGCGGTGTCCTTTATTGCTCAAGCAAACTCTGAAATACTCCCATTTCGATTGATGGACGGACATATTTTACTATTTTGTCTATGATACTAGTGAATATCGGACACCTCATAATTGGCTACACGGTATGCTGGTCAGCCCCCGTACTGCCCAAACTACAGAACCCTGAGACAACACCTCTAGACACGCCTGTCAGAGATTCTCAGGTGATGTGGGTAGCGGCCATCTTAGACGTGGGCGTCGTTGCTGGTAAGCTCGCTCACACAACCATATGCGTAAATATCTCTCCCTCTTATTTATGTTTATCTTCTTCTTTCATCTTTTTCTCTATATTTCCAAGGTAAGAGTATTTATGTTGCACTTGCTACGATCTTGACAAACCTTTGTTTGATACATTCATTCATTTTTGAAAAATGTTTATCGGTTTAGACTACTCGGGACCTGATAAATCTTCAGGATTTCTCCGATTTGGTCGAAAACGTGTACCGAGATCCGTTGTCTCCTTCCAACTGTGCCATTCCTTTTTCCTTCATACACTCTATTAATCAATCTTCTTTCATCCGTCCTCTCTACAGTCTACATGCCCTAACCATCTTAGGATGCCCTTCTTTATTTTTACCCACCTGCCAAAGGAGAGGAGGGTTATGTTTATGTATGTTTGTACATAAGTATGTATGTATATATGTCTTATTCTTTGGGACGCCCTGCAGCCTGCTGCACACCGTTTGATGGATCTAGACATATCAGGTGTCGTTAGATTCCTTTTAATCGTAGGAGTGATATAAGCTATGATATTCGTAAAAATCCAGTCGGGATTGTAAAATCTTTTGATTTTATTTGTTGTAACAACATCTTCCTTCAGTAACACCGCACTCAAACACTGTTTCTTATTCTATCACTCATACTTACCTCACTTATACAGGGTGTTTTTATTCATTTGCTTTAACTTCGACACAGTGCTTGGTACATTTATATAAGTTATCCTGTATATCGGTTTAACGATATTCGAAAAAAAAATTTTTTTCAGGTTTCATACAAAATAATTTAATATTTACTTGCAGACTATTATGAAAGGTCTTTTAGAGTTAAGAGGCCGCAGTAAGCTCGGCCGAATTTCACCTTCCCATACAAACGTAGTTACGCTCTCATTTTAAAACTACGTGTTGGATTGTGACGTAACTTTGCATATACAATGACATAAGGTATATCTATGTCTGTAATTAGTTTATATGGTTCCAATATATAAAACAAAGTAAATTCAGCAAAAACTAGTTTTGTATGAAAAACTTAAATTCGCTGTATTTATTTTATTATGGTATCTTAAGCTACGTAAACTAATTTCAGACGTAGATATACCTCATTTCATTAAACATGCAAAGTTTCGTTACAATCCAACACGTAGTTTTAAAATGAGAGCGTAACTACGTTTGTATGGAGAATCGAGCTTACTGCGGATTCTTAAGGAAGAGTTAGCATCAATTTGGTGTCAACTACGTCAGTACCTACCTTAAACCTTGTGCGTGACAGCATTGAGAGCTCATCGGTAAATTTAGCTCACTGGTAGTGCAATTGCTTATTACGTACAAGTAAATAATATTTGGTTATGAATTAGACGATTTTACACTGGTTTAACTTAAGTTAGTGATGAAATTTCGATTTTAAATATTTTGAAAACGGTGCGAGTGAGGACATACGTTTTTTTGAGAAATTATCTACATAAGATATAAAGAATCTGACCTTAAAATTAAAGCAAATCTATGATTACACCCTGTATATACTTCACAACGTTCTAATTTCTACTGTATTCATGAGAATGTAGTAGAGAGGCATGACATGAGCCTCTGATGGCCTTATTTCAATTTCCAGGTTCGCAATTAGGAGCGTTCTTGTCTAACAGATTTGGAAGAAAACCCACATTACTAATGTTTGGAATCATGCTCTTCACTAGCCATGTGCTGATTCTAAATGCCTATAACTTCACGACTCTGGTTTTGGGAAGGATGTAGATGTACTAGAAGAAAATACTCTAGGGATACTAGCTTATAACGAACCACTGGCATACTGCTTCCTCTTATGGATAACTTAATAAAATAGCTCCGATAGATGACAACACTGTGCTAAGCAGAGGTTAAAAGCATTACAAATTGAAATACAGATTGGTCAGTAGTGACATCGGCTGCAGTAGGCTTTTTGCTGTGTAGATTAATGCAATATTGTATAAACGTTGGCAGTTTTCTTGATTTATTCATCCATGGTATTACTTTTTACAGATCAGCAGAATTTAGAGGAATGATATTAAGTTCAACGGGAGTTTTGCATACACTAGGAGCGTTGCTTGTATTTTCAGTGGCACCATACGCATCCTATTCAGTGGTAGAAATTGTAGTGATTTCTTTGTCTTTTTGGCATGTCGTTGCTTTGTTTTTCATTGAAGAATCACCAGTGTTCCATGTAATAAGAGATATGTGTAATTCGTTTTAGGTTTTTTAATTGGTAGCCTTTGATACATTGTGTCTCTCTCGCGGGCACATGCTTTATTTTTTTCTGTAGCTCGTCTCGGTTTTGTGCAGGTTTCCGTCAATTGTTAAGTTATTATTATTCTCTTTATTTATGTTTTGTCTTAGGCTAGGTAAAATATAAAACATTCATACAAATCATAAGATTATTATACAAACCTAACCTAGGGTGACACCGGCAGCGAGGCGAGACCTAAGCACCGGTTATTATTATTATGAAAAAGCCTCGTGGTTATTAGGTAATTAAAAAGTCACCGCCTTGGATCAACTATTTAAAACCATATTTTTAGTATTTAGCTAGTAGCTAGTAAGTTCCATTACTAAAGCTTTGAATCGTTGAACGACCTTAAGACGTTAAACACACTTGTTTAAATATAAATTAATTTAATATGTTAATTAAGTACGAATACTTATATTTTAGGTAATTACGACGCTGCCAGAAACACGTTGCATAAATTGGGAAGAAAAAAAGAAACAGACAAGGAATTCAAGGCAATGGTTGACAATGCAACAAACAGAAAGAAAACTGCAATATACGCAAATAGGAAATGAAAACACGAAGGTGCCAAAACGGAGTTGGCTAGATATATTCCAATTGAGAAGAAACCGTAAGGCATTTTTAATAACAACAACATTGTTTGTGATTCAATCTGGCGCCGGCAGTTCTAGTATAATGTTTTTTGCTACAACTATCTTCCAAAAAGCTGCATCGTCCGTGAACCCAGATATAGCTACTATAGTGTTGGGAGTAACACAAGTTTTTGGTGTACTTATTGCACCTCTATTTGTCGAGAAGTATGGAAGAAGGACGTTATTAATAGTTTCCACTTCTGCCTGTGCCTTGTGTACGGTAAGTATTTTACAGATTCAACATTAGATTACAAATATATACGTAATCCAATGTTATAAAAATCCAAATAAATGTTGCCATTGAAAGTAAAAGTTTAAGGTCTTAAATACTCACATTTTTTTCACAGGCAGTTTTAGCGCTACACTTTTATCTGGAGACGACTGAGCACGCGTTTTTCGATTCAATCAGATGGTTACCACTCGCCACGTTAATGTCGTTCCTCTTCTGCTACAATACAGGTACATTATCTTTTCAGTATTAGGAATCATAAATAAATAAAAAGTTGTAGAACGTACTTTCAAATTACATTTTCTCAGTGTATCAGTCTATATTCACTACAGAGCACTGATCTCCTCTCTTGGATAACAGAAAACTTAGGAACTTTACTGATACTTTAAACAAGGGTCTCAAACATATCCTTGAATCAATAGGTAATTACTGTTTGTCATATGTTTTCATCCATTGTCTTAAATTTTATTTTATTTCAGGTCTCGCCATTATCCCTAACGTGTTGGTCGGCGAGATGTTCAGCGCCAACGTCCGTAGCACCGGCTCCTCAATCGCCACGTGTCTAGGCTTCATCGCCGGTTTCATCTCTGGCCTCACCTTCGGATATTTCATCATAATATTTGGTAGCCACATTATCTTCATCATCTACACTATCCTTAATATTTTCGGTTGCGTTGTCACGTATAAATACGTACCAGAAACAAAAGGTAAAAGCTTGACGGAGATTGAGGCTATGCTTGCAAAAGGCTGATTGGTAAATAAATGGTCCACGGCTGCACAGGCCTTATGGGATGAGAAAGAGTAGGCAGTAGTCCCCAGTGTGGGTTGGGGACTTCAAATACTTTATTTTTATAGCACTGGTAATTGGTCATGTCTGTACAAGTAAATTTAATATAATTGTGCCATCAAATCATTCAAATCATTGTCAATCAAATCATATCTGATATTGTAAATTATTATCTCTGCTCTTCGATCTGGATGAAAGTGACTTACATGGTTGTGACAGTTTATTTAAGTATTACTCTGGCTAATTGTTTTTTTTTTAACTTTTTAGTAACTTATACCGTTCATATTCACTTGAATGTAAGTTGTTCTTCAAAATTCAGTGTGGTATTCGATTGAACTGAAAATCACTTATATTAGTTTGTAGCGCACCGTGTTTAGGCTCATAGGAACTAGGAACACCCTCAATATACTACCTACCTAGTTTATAACTGCGCAAAAAGTATTATTATTAAAACCATATCTCATTTTGCGTTTTATTCGAAATATGGTTAGTTATTATCATTCGAGTAACGAAAAAGCTGCTTATTATTCACGAATGGAAACACTTATCCTATAAGGGCTGGGACGGTTTGGGTCTGGAAGTGAGGATGCGACCTCCGAGATCAAATAAGTCGTAGAAACGACGCTTAGTATCAGGGTATTTCCAATACTGAAATATAAATAATAACTGCATTAATCTTGATTTATGGGCCTGTACTGTAAATGCCGCCAGTATCTTCGGATTAATGATTCGGTTAATGTTAATTATATGCTTGTATACAATAGTGTGGCCCCGGAACGCGGGCATTGATTTAAACTGCTTATAAGATGTATGTGAAGTGATTAGCAATTGTTTGCATACTGTATTCATCATCATCATCATCATATCAGCCGAATGACGTCCACTGCTGGACATAGGCCTCCCCCAAAGAGTGCCAAAGTGACCGATTCCTCGCTACCCGAATCGAGCGGACTCCTGCAACCTTTACCAGGTCATCAGTCCACTTTGTCGGGGGCCTACCCACGCTGCGCCTTCCGGTGCGTGCAACGGCCATCGGTTCTACGTGCTATGTGCCCCGCCCACTGCCACTTAAGTTTAGCGATCCGGAGGGCTATATCGGTTACCTTGGTTCTGCTGCGGATAGTCTCATTTCTGATGCGATCACGCAGAGAAACTTCCAACATGGCCCTCTCCATTGCCCTTTGGGTGACTTTGAGCCTTCTTATGAGGCCCTTAGTAAGCGACCACGTTTCAGTGCCATATGTCATCACTGGCAACACACACTGGTCAAAGACTCTCGTACTGTCATATTCATATCATTTATTGCATAGCATGTGTTTACATTGGTGTTAAAATACAATTTGTTTCAACATGTACCCTTTCGGGCATAGCAATCTACTAACACTAATTACATTTGACATTATAGAAGACCATTTAAACATTTGGAAAAAAAATCAATTCAATTCAATTATATACATGCTCATTAATCTTAAGCGCATATTGATTTCAAGCCATTATTATTCTTATACATTTCAATTAATTTATATGTTAGTCTTAATCTGTAATTTACAATAAATTGGTTTTATTATTATCTATGAATAAATTTAAATTAAATAGGTTGATTAAAATTGTTTGATGTCTCTAAGATTTTCAGCCCAAAATTCATCTAAGCAATAATAGCATTTATGAAGTAAAAATGACTTAAGTTTCTTATAGTAAATATCATATTTGCCCAGTGCTTTAAAACTGTTAGGTAGTTTATTATATATCTTGACTGCAGTGTATTGTGGGCTATTGGAAAGCATTTTTTTTTAGCGGGTGGTAGAAGAATCTGATGTTTATTTCTAGCACTTTGGGGTTGTTTAAATAAGTGCTTATTTTTCCATGCGTAAATGGCCAAGGTCAAAATATACTGGCACGGTAGAGTGGTAGGATTCCGAGGTTTTTAAAATAAGGTTTGCAACTTTCCGGGCATTGAATACGAACCATGATACGTATACACTTTTTTGCATCACAAACAGTTCGTGGGCATTTGTGCTGTTGCCCCAAAGCATGATGCCGTAGCTGAGCCGCGAGTGTGCAACTGTGCTACTGTATTACCATACCGCATACTGTATTAAAAATCATAATATCATCATTATATTAATGTAATTTTTTCCTAAATAGTTTAATACTGACATCTTCCTTGATCACGTCGTAATAAACAAAGAAATAGATGAAGAACCTGTCATTTAAACTATCTTGTCAATTTACTTTGCTGTACATTGCTGGCGAGTTGAATTTTGTAAGAAAATGTAAGAAGTAGGAATTTTAGTTAATTAATTAAGTTTAGGTCATGGTTACGTTAAAGAACTCCAGTCAGTTACGCTACTTTAAAAAACATCTACTTCCAAGTAACGCACCGTATATACTTAAGAAATAAATTACATAATGATTATGATAAATATAATAACTTTGATAAATTAATACAATTATCTTTAAACTATACTTATGATTATAGTAGGATTTTGCGTTGATAGGCTTCTAGCAAGAACATTTTTGTAAAAATTTCTAGTAACAACTTAATTGTATAGGTCTCTTTTTAGAAAGTTGTAAATTAAGTTGCAACTAATCCTATGTAACTAAGCCTTTGATGAGAGACAGACAATACACTGACACGTGACTTAGTGCACAGACATACACATATTTGCACATACATGACGCGTATGTAGGAATTTTCTAACTCTGCATTGCTCCAAGTTGCCAGACAGGCGCGAGACGTTCCAATAAAAACAATATCTATTTTCGTCTGTTTATACGAATTTCAATTGAAATCATTAAGTACCGCTGTCCATCATGTCGTTCGTAGAATATGGCCAAAAAGTCGTGTCACAAGCATTTTTAAAATTCTCAAATGGTAACCATTTTATCTATGAAATAAGTTGTCCGTCATACGGAAGGCGGTTCGATCGCCATACAAAACGTCTTTTGACATTCGCTGGCTAACGGCTTGATATTTTAAGAAACTTATGAAACAATCTTTCATAAATTGGTTTCCCATTTGCGCGAAATTCCCCCTTTCCTAGAATAAACTTGTTTATAAACTAGAATAATTTGAGAAATTAGTTTGTCACGTGATACTTTGCGAAAACTATTACTCTCAAATTGTTATGGTTTACACAAGTTTAGTCTAACAAATGGGGAATTTCGCGCAAATGGGAAGCCAATTTACTAATAGTAGTTTATGCGACTGATCCATAGTGAGAGCTTTAAAATACGAGTGTGGTTTTATGAAACGAGAGTCAGCGAGTTTCATAATAGGATCACACGAGTATTTTAAGGCCTAATTATGTACAGTTGCATACACTACTTTATCTACACACATATCATAAGTAGTAGTAAGTAACAGCAAAAAACCAACAATAAAATGACAATAGCAATGGCGGCAATTCGATCATCCGTCATGGCGAATGTTTTTTTAAAATCATAGACAAACTAATGCAGTTCCAATACTCATATCACTCGAGATCAAATGTCGTGCGGTTTGTATTAAAAAACGTACCGAATTGACGTTTCGTATCGATAACTGTTTTAATATCTGCGGATACTAGAATAGAGACCCACTTAAGTTTTGACAGCTGTTCCAAATTTAAACTCATAACGATACCAAAAATCTGAACTGTAATGACATTACAGTACAGATTTTACCTACTAACTCAGACAAGAAAGTTCTCATAGTAAAATCGGTTGTAGTAATGCTGGTCATTTCCTACGGTTTCTGAACGCATTTTAGAGCACTAATGATATGTGCGTAGATAATAGTACATTACGTAACTAGGACGGTGAATTCGTAAATGCCCTAGATCGCAGGTGTTTTTTGCCCGAACCGAAGGTGAGGGCCATAAATCTGCGCTCTGGGGCTTTACGAATTACCGCCCGTGTTGAGTACAAAATTTTACGTCTTCACCTGGCCATAATGCGAGTTTTTCCTGTACGCGCAGCGTGCAGTAAAATCGCATTATGGCCAGGTGTGACGTAAAGATTGTTACATACGTTTCTTAAAATATCACGCATTTAGCCTGCGAATGTCAAAAGACGTTTTGTATGGCGATCGAACCACCTTGTCGCTTCTATGCATTTTATGTTACTAAGTAGTAAGTAGAGTGAGTTATTTTGTGCTGCCTTTTTTGTAACGTGACTCGCTGGTTAGGTGTGACCGACTTTTTATAAAACTGACATTGGAATTGGAATCTTGTACCGTGACCGGTAAGGTTGCTTTTTGAATGGATTACTGTGATGCAATTCGGCAAACTCATATAATCTTAATTAAGTAAGTTGCGATCGTGACGTCATTGCTCCGTGTACCACGTAAAGATCACAAAGGAAGACCATGCGCTGGCCCTGCCAGCATGTGACCGTTTTGTGACATATATGTATGTGTATTGTATTTTTGACATTACTATGATAAATTTTGTTTCAAATTGGTATTTCTATCTGCCCTTGTTAAACATTATTGTATGTACCTGACGAGCTTTCTGTGAATTCATTTTATTCATATACAAAGAAAATTTGTAAAATACAATGTCAATTTTCAAGCTATAAATGAATGTGAATCTGTGTCTACAATTTATTGTGATGTTTCTAGGCACGAATAAATATTTTCTTTCTTTATTTCTTTCTTTCTAAGTTCAACTCCAAGCATGTACCCCGTCTGATATCATTATATAACTTGCGTGCTCTTTGACGACCCTCGAAATCGACCTAACTTATTTTCCTTATAATATTTCAAGGTAACTCTTCCATTGTTGCAGACTTATTGTGCAAATTATATTGAAAAACTTCGCCATGTTTGTCGATTCCCCGGATGTATATGTGTCCCTAACGTTTTCGAGTGTTTCAAATTATTTTCAATAGCGCTCGGTTTTGAATTTGAATCGGAGTTGAAGTTTATGATTTTTAAAGAACGAGTATACGGTATTATTCAAACGGGGCAGTGAGGGAAAATCGGACACTACACGACATAAGGACATTTGCTAATGTCATGAATGTCATGATTTGAGAACGATTTAATCCAATACTCTAGCATAGATACGATATATATCGAAATAGAGCGTAGTATATAATTTATACGCCTACAAAGTAGCTTGCAGCAACCAGTTTCTTATAAAATATTGGGATTATAAAAGAAAAAGTGCATACACCGCCTTAAATTGTCTAAACACGAAATCCCTTAAAGTACTTCTCCCAAATGGTTGAAAAATGGCTGCGGGGGCTTATACCAATCATTTATCACTCGGGATATAACGAATCTTCATCGTCGAGAAATGACAACAGAAAAGTATTCTATCTTTAACGTCCTCCCATCATACGACAAAAAATGACATTGAAATTTTATCTTTACATTACGTTACATATTTATCGAAATTTGACCAAAAAAACCATTCCCGAAGAGTGTTGCATCTTTTTTTCTCGAAGGCGGAAGGCATAAGCGTGTCTCTGTCAAGGGAGCGTGTTTGACTCGAATCATAGCATCCCCTAAAAACTTACCTGGTCCAACAAATATCGGTGGCAGTTCAGCGGGACAATGCAGCCAGCATTTAGGGCACCTTTGGACCAGATGGGAGCCGGGCATAAAAAATATATTTGTATTTCATTTTCTTTCTTGTTTTTCTATGTTGTTATTTTATTTTCTAGTTTTAGTTTTAATTTAGTTTTCTTACTCTCTTAGTTTTTAATTTTAGTTTATAATATTTATTTAATATGAATGGAAAGTTTGACTTTAAGTATATGGGAAAATAGCTGCCAGTGCATTATTTAACGTTGAACGATCTATAATCGTAAATATTTACTTCCAATCAGCTGCTGGATGAGCCTTCAGGGGATAAACAAGTCGTAAATACTTTTCTTTAGGGAAAACCAAAAAACAATTATTACATAACTGATTGAAAACTCCTCTCGCATTAGTATTTATCATCCTCAGTGTTTCAAATTGAACTTTTTAATTACATGTAAAGTCGCCATCAGATATATCAGAGCGGCCAAAGTGCTCACAAATATCTGAACACGACTGTATTGTCGAGGCATTAGACACGAGCATCTGATGGCGACTGTACGAATTGCGGATTTATCACATTTTGTAATATAAAAAAATTAAAATAACATACTAAATGTAAATATTTTAAAAATTGCTTTCTTGGGGTTGAAAATGAGGCTATTACCTATATATCTTTTTAGGTATATATTACAAATAATGGTTCAACCGTATCATACCTGGAGAAGCCCAAACTTGATATTTCTTGAAAATATTTTTCATTTTAATTTAAAACAAGTGACTAAAATATAATGATGTGATATATTTTTAGAATCGTCTTAGGAAGCTCTTTCATAAAATACTACACACGATAGGTTTCATTTTTTTTCCCATACTAAAAAAAGATGACGTCATATTATATCTCCTCTCCTTTTTTGTTTTTTTTTGTGCTTTTAAGACCATTTGCAGCCTTTTTGGACTATAGGAAACTGTCATAAAATTGGAATTTAAACGACATTGAACGGGAGAGTTCCTTCCTCCTAGTTACTACTTTTCATTGAGGTATCAAACATGAGGCCCTGCAAGGTTAATGTAGTACCTATTTAAATTAAATACTAACTTAAAAACTAGCAAAGCTACAAGTGCAGCTTATAAATAGCTATAACAAATCTTAATATTTGCAGCGAATTGTAGTTATTTTTTTGTAAGAACTTTGTTAAATAATTTGTCTTCTAAGTAATTTAAAGTAGGTAGCTATACGCTTCTTTATTCACTATGAGCTGTTGAGAAGAACATTTGTTCCGATCAAGTGTGAAGTCTATTCTCATTCCAACGCTTATCGGTTCATACGAGATAAGGCTGAGAAGGTTTTTGCAAATACGAAATACTTACGAAATAAAGTGACAAGCTTAACTTCGTTTGCGTGAATTTTGTTATTTTTTCCTTATTATGTCTGAAGAACAATAAAACTACTTCCTTACTAATAACACTATAGTTTGTTATAGTTAACATGATGGAAAAGCATTAAACGTGGGATTTTTCAACTTCTTTTGTAAGGAAAAGACAACAAAGAGGCGTCATAAAACTGACCGAAGTGTGGTACGTTTGGAGTAGCTACTGATTTTGCTATAATGACAACAAAAGATGTTGGCAATGGTTACTTTTGAGTACTTTTGTCGTCTAAACTAAGTTATACACATAGGTCGTTTTATCAGTACGATGCCAAACGAAACGGAACAGTGAGTTCATTGAACTACGCTCTCTCTTTCAAGGGTGTGTACGTGAGGATATCACGAGAAACAATTCTAGACTGGCTAAGTCCATATACTTAGAAGATATAATTAATTATTATGTTGCCAGATAATACGTTACTATATCCGGTCGAAGGCGGTCGTGGGTTCGAATCCCGGCTCGTACCTATGACTTTCGGAACTTATGAACGGAATTATTGGATAATTGTATTACGGTTAGCTTTTCGGTGGAGGAAATATTTACGTCGTGAGGAAACCTGCGTACGTCTGCGAAAGTAAAAGGTGTATGTGAAGTTACCCTCACTGGGCAGTGGGACGTCTTGCAATCATATATACAATTTTCTTTGTACTTAAGATAGCATGGCGATTAAGTTACGATTTTCCTAATATTAAAAGAATAGGGTATAGATACGAGTAGATACATCTAAATGTGTCTACACTACACGAGACACCTAAACAAATGTTGCCAAAAGTCATCGACATTGCACCGAGGTTTTAAAAGGCTATTTACAAAACTGACGTCAATTTATTATATGGCGGCCGGCGATATCTCACCTGCGTCTAGAAAATGTTTGTACACGTCGGAACTGTTATTCATTTTACATTTTCAAATTGAAACAACTTTTATTTCGTGTTGAGTTTAGGTGCTTTGTACGGATATTAATCTTGTTACTTGGAATTGAACTGTGTGCGCTCTGACACTTTAAAAAGAGCTTAGAAAGAGCATTTCTATTAAATATTTCGATGTCTAGTTATCCATAACGGGACATAAGTAGACGGTTCCCACGCCACTGTGAGAGGCGCGACAGTACGAATAGCATCCTGAGAGAGATAGGCCTGCTCCCCAAAGAGTGCCAAAGTGATCGGTCCGGCGCCACCCGGATCCAGCGGACTCCCTCGACCTTTACCAGGTTATCAGTCCACCTCGTGGGCCTACTTACGCTGCGTCTGCCAGTAAGTGTTCAACACGTGAACCTTTCCGCTCCAACGGCCATCGGATTTGCGTGCAATGGTACCACTTATACAAAAGCAAAAATAATACAAATGCTTAAGTAAGAAGGAGTGTCTGAGGTTGTAGCTTTGTACTTTTGTACCTATATGTCCAGACGCAAAAGAATGCAAAATACGCTGAGGACCACCATTCGGTTTGTGGAAATGTTGGAGTAGGCACAAAGGATGGTAATGTTATTTTTTAATTTGTTATTTGCACTGCACGCAATCTTATCCGCTTTGCCTTAAGGTTTGACTCGTAGAGAATTCCATATGGCATTAAGTTCGCCTTTGATACGATAAGTTTTGTGTTTTTGAATAAATAAATAGGGAGGGAGTATAGTTGCAAAAAATATATAGATATGAAGATAATATACGATATCTTTTTTCGTTTAAGAATATTTCGACGACGCCACGCTCTCAATTACATCGTTCGGAGGCGTTACTACCAACAACCCGTGTGCTCTAGAATCATAGGGCCTTTGTAGCACAGATGGTAAAAGGCCCGACAGGCAGAATAAAGCTAACTTTGGTGCTGTGGTAGAACGAGAAATGCGTTAACCTGAGACTTGCGCCCCGCACCTCAGCAGAGTTTGCTGCGTCTAGCAAAAGGGACAAATACTTACACGGGCTTTTAAAATAAATAGTAGGTATTTTGCATCTCTAGCGACGACAGAGTGCCGGGTTTCAGAGAGTTTTAACATTCATAGGGGCACCGAATGCGGGACAGGTTTGTAGTACTTGATGCAAATATTGTCCATCGTCATAGGTACAACGTGGTAAAGCGGCATCACACATGACATGTGTGATGGGCACCTTTGCACGTAAAACTCGCAGAGCTTATTTGACTTGACTAGGCGTAAGATATATTGATGAACTGTACTGTGTCCTTATTTTGTTAAATTATAATGGTAGATTAGATAAAATAAGATATTCATAGACCTTTATGTCATACTTTATTTTGTATTATTAACATAGCTAAAATCGGGGTGCGTAACGATCGATATAAAAACTTTTGATATATTTTCACTGGATATAACGATTAAAGGATATAATGCACTTTTGATATAAAAATATTTGGTATATTCTCATGTAATATCATTATCAACAGATATAATGATCTTGTAATATAACAACTATTAATCTAACAGTCATAACGTATAACATACATGGGATATAACTTTGTTCGATATAAAACTCAGTTGGTATAATAAACTATTGGCATAATCTGGAATACTTACTACTATTATTTCTGACCTATTTTACTCTAAGGCAGGTTGGTGTAGGTACGACGAAGAGTAACCACTGACATACAGCAGTATAATAGCCACTGATACTTGTAACAATGGTATTAATTGTACCATTGTAGGTTAGGTTACGGTTAGCTTGTGTCCCTTAGAGCGGAAATAGGCACCTCGCGAAGCGGGGTGACGTAGACACGCTGGCGATTAGGTTAGGTTTAGGTCTGGTTAAAATAATTAACGTGTGGAACGTGAAAAATAAAATTATATCTTACAAAACATTAAACGTTATATCAAAAATGAATTATACTATTTGAACATTATACGCCTTGAAATTATACTGATTGTTGTTGTACCAAAAGTTTATTATGTCCCTTGACTGATTATATCCAATGATATTATATTAAATGTTGTTATATCCAGTGAAAATATATCAAAAGTTATTATACCATTCATTACACACCCCTAAAATCGACGCTGCTTCATAAATTAAGCCCTAGTATGCTCGATCTTTTATCAAGGCCCGTTGCAGATTTATCAATATCCAATATACATTGAAATTGAACGCAGCGGAATCGCAAAACTTCCATTTTTAGGGTTCCGTACCTCAAAAGGAAAAAACGGAACCCTTATAGGATAACTTTGTTGTCCGTCTGTCTGTCTGTCTGTCTGTCTGTCTGTCTGTCAAGACCATTTTTCTCAGGAACTCGTGGAGGTATCAAGCTGAAATTTATATCGAATACTCAGGTCTATTGTCCCTTGGAGCAGTGAAGAAATCAAACTTAAAAGCCAACGCAATCAAAAGATACAGTCGTTTATGCTGCAAAAATTGAGTTTTTCGACACTCGCAAAACCTACGGGGTACTTCCCGTGAACTCAGAAACTTGAAATTTGGCACGAAGCAACTTCATATAGCACAGACAAAGGAAAAATTAAGAAAAGTAGAAATTTTTAGTAAAATCATACAAAAAAATGATTTTAAAAAATTTAAACTTATTCCTTTTTCCACGTAAACGTGTTGAGATTTTAAATTGAAATTCATGTCAAATAAGTCATGTCTATAGGACCTTTCAGATGTAGCAAACCCAAACTTTTATGTCAACGCAATTAAAAGAAATAGCAAATTAACTCGCATATTTTGAAATTGGGTACTCGCAAGAAACTCAAAACCTAAAGGGTACTTCCCGTTAACACAGAAACTTGAAACTTGGCACGAAGAAACTTCATATAGCACAGACAATGGAAAAATTAAGAAAAGTAGACATTTTTAGTAAAATCATACAATAAAATGATTTTAATTTTTTTTAACTTATTCCTTTTTCCTCGTAAACGTGTTGAGATTTTAAATTGAAATTCATGTCAAATAAGTCATGTCTATAGGACCTTTCAGATGTAGCAAACCCAAACTTTTATGTCAACGGAATCAAAAGAAATAGCAAATTAAGTAGCATATTTTGAAATTGGGTACTCGCAAGAAACTCAAAACCTAAAGGGTACTTCCCGTTAACACAGAAACTTGAAACTTGGCACGAAGAAACTTCATATAGCACAGACAATGGAAAAATTACGAAAAGTAGACATTTATAGTAAAATCATACAAATATATTTTTATAAATTTTAAACTTACTACCTTTTTCCTCGTAAACGCGTAGAGGTATTTAATTGAAATTCATATCAAATACTCAGGTCTATAATACCTTTCAGCTGTAGCAAAACGAAACTTTTATGTCCACGCAATCATAAGAAATAGCAATATAAGTCGCATAATTTAAAACTGGGATATAGTAGAGACACTTTTAAACTTGATGGTTTTTATGAGGTGTGCAGAGTAGAAAGTCCAGCTATATCTAAAGCAAATCCAGGTTGGGGATCTATCGCTTATGTACGTCGCAATCTAAAGGATGCCATCCCAGATGCATCATGTACAAGATATTTTTTTTTAAATAACCCAGGTGCTGCAAACGGCCATTGTGAATGCTTGCATTTTGAAATGTTTGATGTCAGGCAGAGTGATAACTGTGTCTATATATATAATATAGGTCACCACAATGTCAAATTAATGTTGCAATTGAATGCATAAATACAACAATATACGGCAGCAACCCCAAAGGGGCTATACCCCGTGTTCCCGTTTGATTGTTGTGGGAGACTTCAATATCGATTTTAGAATGAATCCCCAAAATGGAATTTCCACATATTTTTCATCCCTAAACATGTTTCCGTTAATAAGCACTAGCACTACACGAAATAGTACAACTATAGATAACGTTTTTTCAAACTTCAATTTTCAATGTGGTACTATTCATACCTTTTTCAGTCAACATTTTACAGTTCTGGTTAATTTTTTTCAAATTTAACAGTTAATTAGTATTTTGAACCGGATTTATAAAAAGATAGTGACTAAAAACTTTGTAAATAAACCACTTTGATAAAAGAAGTTTTGCCAGGCTGCTTCAAATCTAGTGTAGGTATTTCAGGTATTTCAGTTTTATTATAAAACTAGCTGTACCTGTGACTTCGTTTGCATGGTAATGTGGTGGGAGTTAACGCATTTCTTCAATTGGACATAGGACACATGCAGTTCTCATTTAGCCTATCAAGTAAAACGTGGAATAAACCCATTTTACTTGAAATGCCTTTAAGATTCGTTCGTCTTTAACTGTCACTCTGATTTTTAAATTAGTAGGAAAAGGACAAAACTCGTTTTATTTAACATAGGTATTTTAAATTTTATGAATACCGGGGGAAAAGTTTAGTAGATGTTTGTGACAATAGATCCAACAGGTAGGACACAGGCTGCAGCATTAAATGTTTATTGATCTTCTTCTGTACATATTTTTAACACTTAATATTAAATAAATAAAAACGTTATGGCCGAAATGATCTTGAGTCACTCCGATATTATTATTTTTCATACTTATTGCAATGTTTCAGATCACATTCTGCCAAATCTTATGTATGTTCCCGCTATTGCAAACTTAATTAAATGTGTGTTGTGCTTCATTATAAAAGTATTTTCCTGTATGTTGGCCAATTTCTGTGTCTCTATATTGGCTGCATGTCAACTTGAAGGCGAACGCTAGTACGAAGTTATAATACCGCCTTAATACAAACGCGGTTGATAATTAATGTTTATAAAAGGCCCGTTCTGTACTGATTGAATACATACGTTTATTGCTGATAAATATAAATACCGACAAATCAGCATGGCTATCACAAGACGGCGCGCAAGCTCTCTCGATTTTTCTCGAACTATCCGTCACTCTCTTATTAGACAACTTAGAAAGAGACGTATAGTGCGAGAAAAATCGAGAGAGCTCGCGCGCCGTCTTGTGATAGCCGTGCAGTATCGTATCGTGACAAAATACTCAGCGTGTAATCTTGCAGAAACTCAAATAAACTTCATGGCTGAACGCGATGAGCCGATGACAGTGCTAAATATTCCATGCCATACAAAAAAGGAAGTCGGTCAGACTTTTGACGTTTGACGTTATTTTGTTGAAATTTGTTGAACCATTTGTTGAAATTACGCCTCAATACGAATTTAGCGCATATAAGTTTCCATATCGGAATCGATTATTTTTTTATGCTTTAGAATTTAATATGCGTATTGTGAAGGTCTATCACAACACCGGATCGAAATTATTAGGTACTGTTGGATAGTTAAGGCAAGGCCGCCATTTTGACGCCACTGACAGTTGACAGATATGGCGGCTACGATTTCAAGCAGAAGAAATGAATAATTTAATGAGATTCAAATGTTTCCGAAAATGTATTAACCATCGCAGTCGGATAAAAACTATCCTAAGTCCTAGCTAGAATAGTAATGTACTTGTAAAAAAAGTTTAAAGTATTTCCGTTCACGGGAAGCCGAGATCATTCGGGACACAAAAATGGTTAGTTTGATACTGGCTGATTCTTTTTTTAATTTAGAGATTTATTATAAGTGAGAGATAAATGATGTGATTCTTAATTTTTTATTTTTTTTTAGGATTACTAAATTGATAAAGAGACCTTGTTTAAATTTATGCTCCCCCAGCTTCGCACATTGTAATGTTACGGATCCCATTTTCATTTATCATTTAGTAATAAACATACTACAACTTTTGCTTGTTATGGTTTGTACGAAACCCTCGGTGCGCGAGTCCGACTCGCACTTGGCCGGTTTTTTTATTTTGAAAACGTCTACTTGCAGTTTTTGCATTGAAAGAGCTTTATGAAACGCATGAACGCTTCTGCATAGAGCTATTTCATTCGGAATAAATAAATTGGATTTCAAAATACATTTGGAGTAAACACACGTCGAATGAACCGAGAGCGAGTGAGTTCATTAAGTATGATTTAATTAATTGTTTATACTTATCGGTATTTAATCGCGTATATAATTAGCTTATTTATTTACCTCACTGAGGTCTCCCAACGTTTCGGATATGTTGCAACATCCATGGTCACGGGACAACTAAAACAACGCAATACGCGAGATTAAGTCCCGTTAGTATAAATAATGTGTGAAAATCGTGAAAGTTTAAATCAATAATTGTTAATCTGTTCTCTGTTTGGTTTCCACGCGGCAGGCCCAGCCTAGTGTGGAAGCATAGCCACTATATTTTGACTTCTTTTTTCTTGAATATATTCTCAATCTTCATGATCTCATTTTATTAATTGTGCGATGTATATGTACTTAATATGTTACTTTAAGCTTACCAACGCCATGGCGTAAGCTGTTATGTTGATAAATTGTATATAAAAATAAATAAATTATTTTTATATACCTATTGATTTAATTAATGTTCCAGTTTAGATTGAGAGGCCTGCAGGTCGATCACGTAACGCATTGTACGTACGTTAGGTAGTTCTACTGTTATTTTTATATGAAAAAATGACAGTTGGACTGTCCTAACGCGCGTTCGAAACGTTACGTTACTACCCATCTGGAAACTAACACAAAAAGAGAAAAAAATGGTCCTGGTGACGAAAAGGAAGGTTTTCCGGGTGATCTTGGGACCTGTCGAGAGATATGATGGAAATGGTTGGATCCGGAAGGGAGATCGGAGAGTTGTGGTGAAACAAAATCCCACAGACTTCGCTGGTTCGGTAATCTACTGCGAATGATAGCAGATCAAGCAGTCAAGAGAATGTAATTGGGCCGACCCAGGTATCACTGGCGGGATAGCATGCAGGTTGATCTGCGGCATCTGCAAGCTAGCTGGCAGGAAGTGATTTATTTTTAAATTTATACATATTCAATTTAAAAATAAATAAATAAAAATTTGGGGATAATCTTACACAAATCGTCTTAGTCCCAAACTAAGCAAAGCTTGTACTATGGATACTAGACGACGATAAACATACTTATATAGATAAATGCTTAGAGAACACATCCATGACTCAAGAACAAATATTAGTGCTCATCACACAAATAAATGCCCTCCGGGATTCGAACCCGGGACCTCCGGCTTCGTAGGCAAGCTCACTACTGGCTGGACTGCATCGCTTAATCGATCATTCAGTTTAGTTAAGACGGAAGCGATTGTGTTAATCTGGATTCCTATTTGGCGGCATTATGGACAATAGGGCGCAAATACAAACTTAAAGCATCCACTGCCGATGAATTCGTAACGCTAGACTTGTAGGCGATGCCGTAGTTTTCGCACTAAGTAGAGGAAAGTGCCTACTTTCGAAGCCTAGGAAGCCAGGGTTCCCAGCAGTGAGTGTACTAGGACTTTATATGTATAGACACTTACATTAGTATCTGCCTCAATAAAGCGAGCAAAAATATCATATATATTATTGTTTGTTGAACATTGACATAAATGCTTGCTTACTGTCTTGTAAGTGAAATATTTAATTTCTTTAGACAATAAAGTTTCTTTAAACCGAATATCTGACTCCCCTCTATTTTTAGCGCGTCTATCATGAGACGGCCGCGACGTACTCTCAATTTTTCTTGTTACCTCTTGTTCTGAGTGTTCTAATAACAGAGAGAGGGTAGTGCGAAAAAATCGAGAGTATGCCGCGGCCGGTCTCATGATAGACGTGCAGGGCCGATAGGAGATAGGTCAAATATTTTTGTCCCCTTTTTGTAACGGCCATGTATTGATGTTAATGACGCCCACGCCTGCCGTATACTCTGTATAGGGCAGACATGGGCTTACATCGTAACGTTTTTGATTGCGTGAAATACTCTTTTGTATACACAGTTATTAGTAATAAAACTAGTAATAAAATAATTTTAAATCTTTTTGATTAACTTTTATCCTTATTGGAAATTGATATCTTATTATTATATGGAAATGAAAGGGGCCCCAATTATATTACAAGGATACTAACTCATGCCACTCCAAGGTCCTGTTTTCTTGTTTATGGTTTGATGAGAAATATCTTATGAAAATTCTACCGAAAAAACTAGTCCAATATTTAATTCCACTTTCTGGTGTCACCCCATACGCGTCTCTGTCAAAGGGGCGTGGTCCACTCGAATCAAGGCATCCCCTTAAGTGACAAACACCTATTCGAAAGAGCAAGAGCTACACGACAAAAAAGGCTCGATTGATTATGCGACAATTTTTATGTGTAGTTTGTTTCAGTTAAGATGACATAAAGTATTTAAAACCAACCATTTCCACACTCTAACTATTGTTTAATTGTTAACCAATTGAACAAAAATTAGCCACGTCAATACACGTGCCACACTTCGGTCAGTATAATGACGCCTCTTTGTTATCTTTTCCTTTCATATTTAGCTACAAAAGAAGTTGCAAAAACCCGCGTTAACTATATTTTAGTCATTTTAACTTAAAAAGTGATCTATTTATTCCGTGACTACAATTCTATATTGGAAGCATAGTGCGTCTAAAAGCCATAATAAAGGCAAGAATTTTCTGCAGTCGTAATAAGGTAGGTGTCCCGTGTGGTGTCGGGCTAGAATAGCACCTCCCCCTTTCTTCCTGTGGGTGTCGTAAGAGCCGACTAAGGGAACAGGGTCGAAGTGTGTTGCGGGCGATGGGCTAGCAACCTGTCACTGCGATATCACATTTTGTCGATCTTTTATACCCACATTTATGCTAAAAGTGGTACTGGAACATAAGATTCATGTGCTCTGCCTACCCCTTTTAGGGATAAAGGCGTGATTGTATGTATGTATGTATGTATGGAATAAGGTAATAGCCACTCTCATTTATATTACGTTGAGAACTGTAATTTATCAATTCTCACGTCTAAAGCCACAAAGCAGTATGGCACTGTGACAGCCCGGAGAATCGATTTTAGCTAGCAAAGTGTATTTTACGTAAAATATCTTGAGTTATCTGCAGAGCATAACCTCGATACGAGGTGTAAGTCTGAGCTCTGATTACATCTAGTAGTTACACATTTAGGGGTCAAGTTACGTTATAAATTGACGTAGAGTAAAATATGTGTTGTGAATACACAAACGTAAAAACGTTGTCAAACGCAGAAGCCGTTTTTTTCGACACCATCCATCTCAAGGCCGACTCGAGTACATTACATTATAGGGGTCTCGCAAGACTTAGTTTCGTATTCGCTGTTTATATTTTTTGGCTGGCTATCTTTGATATTTAACACATTCGCAGAATCGCTAGCCGACCCCGTGATTTTCTTCGTATGTAGAAGAAAGCGAGGCGCTAGGTGGGTTCCTGGCAGTGAACGTGTTAACAGTAGCTTTTCTATGAAGAAAAACTTCGTGTGGAAACCGGTGTAATGTCAAGGAAGGTCTAGTATTTGAAACAACAATTTTGTCAGTCCGTCAACAGTATTGAATTATTTATTATAAGATGTAATTACACAATAATAACAAAAAGCTAAATAACAAATACACCACAAGTACCTAAATCTGTCTGTCTTTCTGTCTGTCTCTGTATCTGTCCGTCTCTGTCTGTCGGTCTGTTACCACTTCACGTTTAATCCACTGAACCGATTTGTATGAAATTTGGTATGGAAATAGGTTGAGTCCCGGGGAAAGACAGGATCGTTTTTATCCTGGAAATCCTCCCCCAAGGGGGTGAAATGGCGGGTAATAGTTTGTATGGAGCTACGATATGAACGAGTTCCACGTGGACGATGGACAATGTTGACATGAGTCAGTAACAGTGCCATATCTATGGTAGATTTTTGGTCTTGAATTGCAATAGTACATTACGTACCTAGGGCGTTGAATTCGTGGATGCCACCTTCGGTTCGGGCCACAAATACCTGCGATCTGGGGCTCTACGAATTTCCGCCCGTGGTGCGTACACAATTTTACGTCTTCTCCTGGGTGTGAAATAAGATTTGCCGTAGCGGCGCCCGTGGGCGGTGAATCTCACTTACTGCCCACGGGCGAGTAAAGTGACGTAAAATTGAGTTTATTTCCTACAAAGAAAATATTACCTCCACATCAAACCAAACCTTCGACATCAAATTAAATAAACATTAATGTTGAATTTTCCCCGAAAAAGGTCTGAAAGTATTGCCAAATGGAGAAATTATGCCCCAATAATGACTAAGTTATAAGTGTCCAAAATTTTAAGAGGGGGTATATTCTGCCCTTGTTCCGCCAAACGCACCTTCATATGAAACGATTGTCATGTATGACGTCACGATCTGCAAGCGTTTTATCTCTCTTTCAAACAATATTAAAACGATTGTGGATTCGTATTTTTTTTATATGCTTGTCTGAAAGGGATTTTCGTCACTAGGCATATTTATAAATTATGAGTCGTCCGTATTTAATATTTGCGTCCCTCATCTGACCCACCTGCCGTTTTTGTTACGTGAAGAGGTTCTTCTGTAATTTTGAGAGGCTCTTACAAGAAGAGGGCGAGATCCGCAAATATGATGGTTTGGGAGGAATAATAATCAAAAAACATACTGAAAATACGTTGCTTTAGATAATTTATACACGATTTTGACAGACTTCAAAACGGTTATATGTTTATATGTATGTTAAAAACATATATATAGTTAAAAGGTAAAAAGTATACAGTAAAGGAATTTCATACACTTTCCTGGCCGCTAAAACTGTACAGTAATGACTTTTAACTTTTTAAATCTGCGTTTGTCAGTAAAGAGGAACTTCACGTAAGTACTATTTTTGCTACAGTAAGGCGAACATTTCCGACCATATTGGAGAAAATATTTTTATTCGCTGTAATATTTTTGTTTCGTGTGTCGGTAAAGATTCGTTTGGTATCAATAGGGATGAATATCAATGCTAAGTAAAATATTGCTGTCCTTACCTTTGTTTTAACAAATATTGCTTTTCTCCCGATTGTCAGCCCTGTCTCAAGCAGTGTTTCATTTCGGCTGACGACAGCCTGTCAAAATATCGCAATGTCAGCGAGCTTATTGACAAGACGCTCAATATAGGGTAGTTTCCTCATGATAAAATTGAGTGACACTAGTTTTATATACTTCACCTCTTTTTCACCTGTTTGTCATGTTATATTTGCATTGCCGTGTACGTTGCCATTAATTTGTTTGTCTGTAGTTTATACATTTTATTATTTAGCCATAGTTTATTCTAGTGTTTATTCGTATGGTTCAGCTCAGCTCAACCATGTTTTCATTTGTTGTTTATGTTTTGCTTCATGTTTCCCATGTACACCGATCGGCCATATATTTACGTTCCGACGTATAACTTTATGTACCTACCAGCTTCTGCCCGCGACTCCGTCCGCGTAGAACTCGTTTATATCGCAGCTCCATACAAACTTTTACCCCCCCCCCATTTGAAATGAGAAATAGGCTATTTCACCTCCACATGGGATGATTTTGGAGATAAAAACTATCCTAGGTCACTCTCCATCCCTTCAACTATCTCCACTTAAAAAATCACGTCAATTCGTCGCTCCGTTTTGCCGTGAAAGACGGACAAACAAACAAACACACACATACACTTTTAAATTTATAATATTAGTATAGATATGTAAATTTTTACGTTACTTAGCTAGCACGGTAATGACGTATATTTATGGTCTGCCGTAAAATACGTGTAGCCATAACTATAACTTAGAAAAGTTGAAAAACCCCCGACATTTTCATTTCAAAGTCCAATATCACAAAAACGGCTAAACATATTTTGACACAACCTGGCTAAGAAGCTACACTCGGGATAAAATTATCTAATACACAAAAAAAAACCGCATTCAAATCGGTCCATCCATTTGGGAGCTACGATACCACAGACAGATACGGGTAACGAGCATATTTTTTTTATTTGCCGCCTTTTTCTTGTGACTCGACTCTCTCTGTTCAGACTTCCTTTCTTTATCCCTATTCAAGCACCTAAATAAGTTCTTCGCGGACGAAGCCGCGGGCGTCGCTATAATTGTCTGGTTTACTTAATCTTTGCCGAGCTTATAAGAGGAGGACCAAGTCAAATAAAGGTCCAAAGAAAGTATTTATACGAATTTCTCTTGGCAAATATTAATTTTGAGCCAATTAACTTTTTTGAATGCTTCGCAAAATACCAATGACTTTCATGTTTACGTTTATAAGATATCACAAGATTGCGTAGAAGACTTGCGGGAACATTCGCTTACATTCTGGACTCTTTTCGATTTAGAGAATATCCCACTACTATCATTGTGCTACTATAAAGTGGTTGATCTCAGACAGAATAAAGAATTTTAACATCAACTCTTTCATTGCCAGGAACGCGCCTAGCGGGCGCCTATGCCGTAGTCGCTTTCCGCTATATAAAAGGAAAAACACGGGATCGGCTACGACATTAGCGCGTAGCGATTCTTGGCATTGAATGTGTTACGTACCAATAAACTAAAGGAAACAGATACGATAGTTTTTGTCGCGGAAATCATCCCCTAAAGGGGTGAAATGGGGGTTGAAAGTTTGTATTGAGCTACGATACAAACAAATTCCACGCGGACGGACTCGCGGGCAGAAGCTAGTGTTTATAAACTTTGCTAAGAAGATCACACATTCAAAGTTGAATAGGTGCTCCAAAAGAGAATGATAATTAAATTGCCAAAATAAACAATAAAGATGTTAGATATGAATTCTAACCTTAGTTCTAGAGCCCATAAGTTCCTATCATGCTTTATCTAAATTAAAATCAACGCTGTATTGAGAATAGAACAAAGCTAATGGAAATTGTAGAGATATCTATTCAATGGTAATATTGTACGGAATAGCACTATACCCTTGTACGTATATCAATATAATTTATACAAATTAGGTGTAGACACAGTCTTCATAAAAAACGTTTTGTACATAAAAAATGTTTAAATATACTAATACTATTAGATATAAGAATTCTGTACACTGTTTTATATTTGTTGTTTCAAAACAAATCTTATTCATTCATTCAAATAGGTTGAGCTTCAAATAAAGAAGCAATTGAGAGTGGAATGTACAGTGTGTATTTTTAATATTATCTCAAATGGTAACCAAAGGTTGGTGTTAAGGCTAAGAACCGATATTGCATTTTTATTCTTAACCACCATCTTTATTTTATCTATATAAAATAATTCAGCACGCAATGGATCAATCTAGTAATGGAGCAATGTGATCGTTCTAGAGGCTAGGTGAGTTGTATAAATAGCGAGCCAGTCTATAAAAAACTTTAACGAATTTGCTCTCCAAATTTCACGTCAATCGGTTTAGAAAAGCGACTTGTAGAGGTGAACAGCCGGACAGCGAGACGGACACGGGACATACGAACGATTTTCAGCCTAAGCTGAAGCATACATACAATATAAGACTTTCGCTCTTTGTACTAATAGTATATATATATAAAATTTTCTACCCACGCTCTCTGCCTTCCGTAAAAAGTATAGGGACGCATCAAGATCACGGGGAGAGGCCTTTGCCCTACCAGGCTGTGGGACACTCAATGGGCTGACAAAAAAAAATGTACAGTATTTAAGGTGTTTGTAACTATGGGCCTTAGATGCCCGAAATAAATGGTTATTATTATTATTATGCATACACTTTCAAAGACCAGGGCCAATTATACTGCACACAATGCAAATGAAACATTTAAAACTTATAACATCCTTCGTTTTTGTCGGGGTACGGTCATGTGCAAAAAATGTATCGATTTAAAACTCACCGCCGACATAAGAGCTATGAGACATAATTATGAATAATTTGTATACACCCATACTTTTGCACTTGACTTGACTTACGGGATACGAACACTTCAAGTCATATAACAGATTGTAATAAAAAAGGCTATTCCGAATTCCAATCGGACTTAAGTAATTCGAGTGAATGATATTCCCGTTAAATCCAGACACTAAAAACTCATTAATCTAGTTGCTGTAATTTAAAAACTGAGTGAGAGCCAGACTGGCCCACCGAGGGTTCTATTATAAATAGTTCGGGAATCGTGTCTCGAACCATACCGTTGCTTAACCTAGATAATTGATTACGTGCTTTAAATAAAGAGATTGTTTAATGATTTAATTCTGCCCCCGTTACGAAGAAGGGCGCTTGTCACATGAAGTCGAAACTGAGAAAAAAATTATAAAGTTAATTAAATGGTAAAAAATCTGCTGTTTCCAAATGAAAATAGATAGAGACGTTCTGTAAACGGCTTTCGTTAGGTAAATACCTTGTGCACATTTTCGTTTTTAGTAATTCTATAATTTATTCTTATTTATTTTATTTTCCGCGTTTTTCCTTTTCATCTTAGTAAAAAAATGTTTGGAAAATACGAGATACTTAGTAAAAAAGGCACTAGTCACCATTTACGTCCTTTTAACTAAGCCCAATTAAGTCTTTACCAGATATTACTCCTATTTATCCTTAAATAACGGACGCATGTAACCACTAGCGTCTTTTCAATGATTTAATTGATAATTGACTGATTTGACTTTACTCACATAAAAGTCACTTCTACATGTTATGTTTTAATTTAACATCGGTTTGCAGCTACAATTCAAAAAATATTATTTTATAGAAAACTCTTGTACCATCGACAAAATTGAATCCTGACCCACCATGGAACCTTGTTACAATTAACTGACATATTAATCTCATATGATCGTACGTATGTTCGTAAATTGTAACAAGGTTCTATGGTGGGTCATGATTCAGTTGGTTCGATAGTACATATTAAAAATAAAAAAACATGAAATAACGTACGAAGTAACTTTGCCAAATTTACATATATTAAAATGACGTGTAATGAGATCCGTAAAACTGCGTTAAGAAACACATTTGGTCATCAGCATCATTTAACTATTTGGTACTAAGTATTTGGAATGTGTAATTCAGCGTATGGCAAAACATGGGGACTGAACCCAAAGGTACTGAAGTGGATCTACACCATGATGGTGAGACCCATATTATTGTACGGTAGCCTGGTATGGTGGCAAGGACCTTAATGAGCACATGCAGAGATGCCCTGATGATGGTGCAGAGATCGGTATGCATGGCTATAACATGGGCGTACCACCCCTACAGCGGCGCTAGAAGTCCCTACTGGACCTACAGCCACTTCACATGGTGATTAAGTCACAGGCGCGCAAATCGCTCTACTTACAGTTTCAAAACCCTTGGACTGTGGAGTTGTAGCAAGCAAAAAGACTAAGCACACAAACATGGCGACTGACGGTTTCTTAGACTTAACAAACATGGGATGCGATAAAATGCTACCCAAGTATGTATTATATATTAGTAACCACACAACAAAAGTTCCATCGAGGCTGAATGGGCCGAAGGTTTAAAACCACCTAGGTCTGGTATCGAAGACAGTATATGGTACACGGACGGATCAAAAATGGGATCCGGTACGGGAGCAGGCATTTATGCGAATGACTATACTAGTAGTGTAAGCATGGGTAGTTTGGCAACCGCCTTCCAGGCGGAGACATACGCCATAATTGCCTGTGTACAGGATAATTATAATAGACAGGCCCACCCGAGGGCAGACCATCTATATACTCAGTGACAGTCAAGCGGCCCTTAAAGCGCTTACGGCGCCGAAAGTGGCTTCTAGACTAGTCTATGATGGCGTCTAGGCACTGAACAAGCTTGGAAAGCACAATAGGGTGCAACTATTTTGGATATCAGGGCACGAGGGCACATCGGCAACGAAAGAGCGGATGAGCTTGCCAAAAAGGGGTCTACAAATCACTTTGTAGGTCCAGAACCATTTATAGGACTCTCGCAGGGAACCATAATTTCGGCCTTTTGAAGCCTACGCCAAAACCAAACACCAACACGAGTGGAGGAATCTAAGCTCTTCATAGAAGGAGTGGACTCGGGCTAGACTAACAAAAATGTATTCAAATGTTTACCAGTTGGTCGATCATGTAACGCATTGCACGCGCGTCAGGTATATGTAAAATGTCATTTTTTGTATGGAAAAAATACAGTTGAGTTGTCCTACCGCTCGTTCGAAACGTTACGTGCTTACCCCTCTGATTCTTATTCAAATAAAGTAAACAATTGAATAATATTACGAATAAAGTTACTGCTGTTATCGTGCACGACAAAATAGTGTCCCTCATGTAGGCACTGTAAATAAATAAAAATATAACAGTGACAATCTTATAGGTACTTAAATAATCTCTCGCGAATAAAAAACAATATAACTTGCAACTTGCCTACACGCTGAGCTGCTCAGACGCAGGTCTCCCGGTGCCAAAGTTTCGGGCGTAACTGAACGAACATCGATAGAATTCCTCCCCACGTACTCTGCTTTTTAAAAAGATTATGGAAAAAAAGGACGCTTGTGCGTACTAGTGCCTTTTCTAAGAAGTATTATACTACAAAAATTAAGCTTAGAGCAAAATGTAGACGCAAGTACCACAAGAGCCCTGGTACTTTTGCAAAAGTACTTAATTTAAAAGGCACAAGGAGCCACTAGCGCCTTTTTTATTTTGTTTCGCTTGCAGATGTGTCCAATATAATTAATGATATAAGTCATATGCGAAGTTGAAAAGGCGCTTGTGGTCACTAGCGCCTTTCTTCTGTTGAGGTAATGGCGGATGCGTCAATGTCAACAAGAATGCTTTTAACTTAAAACTTACTTAAAAAGACGCAAGTGACCACTTGCGTCTTTTCCACTTTTTATAAAACAGCAGATCATAAGTCGCGTCTTTTATTTTATGGAAATGTTGTAAAAGTGACAAAAAAAATAGGCGCATATACGCACTTACGCCTTTACATTCCAGGTCTTCATTGTATTTCGGACAAACGACTTTTCAACTTAGTTTAAGGTGGTTTAAGTGAGGAAATGGGTGTAAAAGCGCCCTTTTTTCTTATGGTAACTCTGTTTCTAGGCTTCCTAGGATAAAATAAAAAATACTCGCAGACGCGCCTTTTTTTGCTGATCACGGCAATGTATATAACTCAATTTTGACAAAAATGTGACATGCGCCCTTTTTCGTAACGGGGGCAGAATTATAAACGTGTAGTTTGACAGGGATGTGTAGCGTCTCCGTGGCTGTTTAATCTATTCATGGACAGCTGTCTGCAGGATCTAAAAGGTGATGAATGTGGTTTGAGAATGGAAGGGTTACGCGTCAAATATCTCCTATATGCTGACGACCTTGTACTACTTGCGTCGTCCGCTGAGGAGTTACAAATGATGGTAACGAAGATGAATGAATCTTTTGAATGGAAAGGGATGAAGATGAATATTACGAAAGTGATGGTATTTGAAAAAGATTAAATTATGACAGACTGCGAAATAATGATTGGTGAAGAAAGACTGGAACAAGTAAAAGAGTTTGGGTACTTGGAAACGTTATTTACTGGAGACGGGAAGCATGAGAAAGATATTGAAAGGAGAGTGAATTCAGGGAACCGAGTGAATGGGGCACTGAATGCCTTTATGGGCGGCCAGAAAGTATCGCAAAAAGCACGGATGGCTGTGCATAGGGGAGTGTTAAATAGTGCCCACACTTATGTATGGTAGTGAAAGTTGGGTGTGGCAGAAAAGACATCGAAAGATTAACGAAGAAAGTGTACATAAAAAGAGTGGATGGCCAAGTTGGAAGGGGAAGACCTAGGCGAACTTTCTCCGATCAAATTGGAGATATCTTAACAAAAGGCCAGGTCAAAAGTACCCTAAACCGACGAGCATGTATGAGAAATATTATGAAAGTGAGTGAAGCGAAAGTGGTTTGCCAGGATCGTAGCAAATGGAGATCCGTGATCTCTGCCTACCCCTCTGGGAAAGAGGTATGATTATATGTATGCATATAGGTATATGTGTAGTTTTCAGATTTTTCTCTGTACTTGTAGTATAAGACGATATTATTTGAATTTAAACTTTCGTGAGATATGTTGAAATAATATTTATAATGACACGGTTTGAATACGTGAGTTGGACCGATATTACTTGCCAAATATGATAGTTTGGTTTCCAAATTTTGATTCCCTTGAGAGTGCCGAAATATTATGCGTAGGTATATTTTTTTACGCTAACTTAGAAGTTCGTTTATTTCACAGCTTCTAGGGACTGTAGACTTGAGTATAGGGTTTAATTTTCAAATCGTTAGCTCCACGCGTTCAAAAGAGCACAGAATAGGTAATAGTACAACCGAGACAGACAAACAGAGGGACAACAAAGTGATCCTATAAGGGTTTGAGATACGGAACCCTACAAAATCGGTCAAGTACGAGTTGAACTTGGATGCCGTGGGTGCAGAATAAATAATTGTACTTATGTACACAAGGAGAACAAAACGATCTTTGGCAGAAAGAAAATTTGATATTTTCATTCCTTTTTCCGTGAAGGAAAACATCGCAAGTATCGTAATCGCGTATAATTAAGTAATTTATTTACGACTCTGAGGTTCCCGACGTTTCAGATGTGTTGCAACATCCATAGTGACGATAATGGGACAACTAAGCAAGGACGGGACGGGACAGAATACGCGATTAAGTCCGGTTTCGTAAAAATAATATGTTAATAATACTTATTATCATAATAGTTTAAATCAATACATCTTAATGTGATGTCCGCAATCGACACTGGGTTAGCGTGGGGACTACTGCTTAATTCCTCTCATTCATTAGAGGAAGATTGTGCCCAGCAGTGGGATGTAGCCTTATGATGATGAACCTTTGGATACAGAACCCTAAATAGATCAGACAAAGATAAAGGAGACATCTGGTTCGTTTAAAAATAACGTGGGTGAAATCTCCACACGGAATCTTGGTAATAAAATTACAGTACGTACGTTTTTCAAAGAGGGCAATGCACCATTAAGCGCTCGCAAAGCGCAGCACACAGTTAGTTAACAGTATGATCATGCTTTATACTCTTCTTGACTAACTTAACTTAGAGTTTGATACAATGTCGCCTGTAGTGACATTTTGTAGTGAGTTATTATCATTATGATCATTGTAATATTCATAGTCATTACATGAATTAAAGATACAGTTCCTTGTTAAGAAATTAATACTAGTTTTACGTTTTAACTATTGAGGTAGTTAATATAGATAATACTTACAAAAAAACTTTGGCTGTCACTGTGTTTGAACCCGTGACCTGGGAGACCGAGTCAGACGCTCTTAGAAACTGAGTTTCCAAAACCTCGGTATACCTACTCTTTTTTATACCCCTCTTATCCTTCGAGAAAGCTCAACTGCTAAGCCTGCCAAATTACTAAGCACGAACATGCTCAGTTTGCAGCTTGTCAAAATGGTCGCGCCCAGCAATCGGCCATAAGCTAACTCACTTCACACGAAGCAACAAACGATATCAAGGCATTTTAGGCGCAGCGCTAGTACGACAGTCTGGCGACAGCCAAGCGCTCGTGACACGCGCGTTTGTGTTGCTGCATAAAGTCGCCGTGTGTATCGCTCTTGACTTAAAGCATCCAGTTATTACTATCGATAGTCCGACCGCTTAACTGAATCCTCGCCTGCGCGGCGCGCGAGGGGTATAACTGGGGGAGCGGACTGCGGGAAGCGAAGCCCGGTGCCCGCACACCGCGCGCTCCCCCGTTGTGTCCGACGCAGGCGAGGATTCAGTTAAGCGGTCGGACTATCGATAGTTCCTTAATTGTTATAGTACTGTTTTAGCATTATGTTCTATAAGGCACTTTATCACGACCTGGCTGCAGCTGCCAAATGCGCCGCGCCGCACGAATTTCGCCTAATTCCCTCTACTCGGCCTTTTTCAAGCGATGCAATTTATTTGCTCAACTTAAGTTGTACTTAGGCGCCATTGACATACAATTTATGAACGCCCAATACGAGTTTTCCTTTGAACTAGGTATGAACTGGATGGTATTTTTCTGATTTGATTTTTATTGTGAGACGTGCAGAATAGATTCTAATAACCGGCGAGGTCCGCCCTGCGACGCCCTGGCTCATTTCTGTCTCTTGACCACGGGGCAGGACATGTATCTAGATTAAACCTAGAAATTAGCAAAGCTTAGCAAATAATCTTAAATAAACTGAGATTGTGCGTAGTAATTAGTAGAAAAAATTGATCCAATTAAAGTAATGAAATAAACACTTTAAATATATATATATATATATATATATATATATATATATATATATATATATATATATATATATACATCCAGTAACTCATTTGGCGTCACGCATGTTCTGCATCGTTACGACGTCCACCAGTTCTGTTTACATTTTTTAATATATGTATGACGGAGGTACAGGGGGCTCTTTGTTAGCTTGAGGATCACCAGAGCACTTTTCCGCACTAACACTGTCATCGGAACAACTATTTTCATTATCGTTCATTATTGAGGGTAGACGTGCACGGGGGTGATGAAATAAGAACACGTCCGGATAGAAAAGGGTCGATTATAATTGTTAGTATTCACTTCACATAAAAATCACACGTGATTGGTTTTATTTAAATGGATTCAATTTGAGAACAAAGGAAACGTGGTGATCCCAGGGATGGCGTCACGTCACAACCGCTCGGTTCGACTGCCTCGACATCAATGGCGCCTGGCCGGACTGCTGCCGCCATCCTTTCGAACTGTCAGTGTCAAGTCACAACTCGCACCGGTACGCAACGCCATATCTGATTCCACCCGGGCAACTACCCAACGTTTCCTAATACAACTTTAGTAATCGAATCAATCAAGGTTCGTAGTACGCCAACTTGCCACCAGGTGGCGACAATTGATGTTGTTATAGCCTTCCGATAGATGGCTCCACTCCGACACGGCCGTCCTGCGCGTCACACGTCCTCGTGGGACTCGTCTGTGAAGCAAAACAAACAAAGAGCCTCTGACACGCTCGGCCCATTCTGACCCCCAATCGAGGGATAAGAATGAACAAAGCACACCATTATAGAAAACTCATTTTATTTCTATAGCACACAATACAAAAAAAATAAACACATCATCGTGAGCACACGATCATCTATAGGCACTCTTTTATCTTCTACAACCGATTTAGGTATGTAGGAACACCATCCACAGTCAACAACCCGACTGCAGGCACACATTAAACAATCAATCATCATTACCTTGAAGGTAACGGAACACCACCTTCATTACTTTTTGGACTGGTAAAGGTATACTCGCTCACACCACTCCCAAGACACCAGCACACGTGTGCTCTTCTTTACCATCCAAAACGTAATGGCATACCAACACATAATCGTTATACAACTTGACATCACAATACTTTTCATCAGAAGGATTTTACTATCACTCAGGATCAGACTCCTCAATATCAACTTCCGGTACTTCATATCCTTCTGGCATCCTTCGTAAGCGATCATGGGCATACTTATAGCTACGCTTGGAATTAAGCGCCTGCAACCTATACCGGTCACCATCCAAAATCTCTACAATCTTAAAAGGCCCTCTAAATTTAGGGTCTAGCTTGGTCTGATTGCGTTCCTCATTTTTTAACAGAATATATTCACCTAATGTGAATTTATGGACTTGAGCTTTTGTTTTATCATACCTAGCCTTATCATATGTCGCGTTTTTGTCAATATTATCAACAGCTTGCTCCCTAGCCTCGGTCAAATCAAAGTTTGGATCAGCTTCTTCCGTAAACATGAGATCAAGAGGCCTGGCCACCTTTCCTACCATCAATTGTAACGGACTATACTTCGTGACCCTACTGACAGTGCAATTTAATGCTAACTGTATGTCGGGAAGAGCATCTTGCCAAGAGCGCTCACCCTCAGTCTCTACAGCCGTTAACATGTTCTTCAAAGTACTCATGACCCGCTCGACCTGGCCATTTGCCCGCGCGCTACCCGTTGCTATCAAGTGCAAGTTGATATTGCTCGAGTTACAAAACTCTCGAAACTCAGCACTCGCAAAGCAACGGCCTTGGTCAGCGATCACGCGAGTTGGAGCTCCAAAAATCGATACACTCATTCTCAGAGCTCTTATGCTGCTCGCTGTATCGATGTTTGAAGTATGATGCAACAGGACAAACTTAGTGAATGCGTCGATTAAAACGAACACATATTCTTTTTTATCGTTTTTCCCACTAAGCTTACCAGTGGCATCAATGTGCACCGTATGCCATGGCACCGCGACTTTCGGAATCGGGTGAAGCTCTGCTTGCACCCTGCCCGAATTTGATTTGGCTACTTTACAGGTAGCACAGTTATCGACAAACTTTCGAACATACTTTGTCATGTGTTCGAACTAAAACTGATCGAAAACCTTCTCAAGGGTTTTCTCCCACCCCAAGTGGACTATTGCATTGTGAGTCGAGCTTATGACGGACCAACGTAACGCTCTAGGGAGAATAGGCAAACACCTAGTCCTACCGTTCCTTTGTACCTTGCGGTGCAGCACACCTGACCGGAGTTCGTATGTCTTAGCCAATTCCTTACTAATTTTATTATTATTGATATCTGCTACCAACTTCGCAATCTCCTGGTCACGCTGCTGCTCCGCGAGGAGCCAAGGGCCTGACAAGTGTGTTACATTAACCTCTCTATGCTGTACTTTATCCAATTGTGGCTTTGTGTTCGATTCTGGTAGAGGATTCCGCGAGAAATAATCTGCATGTGACATTCGACTACCCTGTACATGCACGATGTCAAAATCGAACGGTTGTAGGAATGCCCACCACCTACGTACCCTAGGACTCAGATCTAGTTTCTTCCGGGAAGCTTGCAGCGAGCTACAATCGGTCACGACTATGAATGTGCGTCCGTGCAAATAATGACGAAAATGTTTCACCGCCTTGACTACCGCAAGAGTCTCTAACTCGTACGAGTGATATTTAGACTCTGCGGGAGTTGTGCGCTTACTGAAATAAGCAACTGCGTGGCGCTTATTTTCATGAACTTGCATCAGCACCGCACCATAACCGATTGAGCTTGCGTCCGTGTGTAACTCGGTTGGCTTTTCAGGGTCGTAAAGCATTAGTACAGGCTTGCTCGTCAATATTTTAACGATTTGCTGCCTCGTACGCTCGTTCTCTGGAGACCAGTTGATTCGGCCTTTTTTTAAGCTAGTCAGCGCATAAAGAGGCGCCATCACTTGCGAAAACTTTGGTACAAACTGTCTAAAGTACGACGCAAGACCGATAAACTGACGGAGCTGCGTCACTGTATCAGGAGGAGGTAAAGCAACCAGAGCTTCGACCTTTCTTGGATTCGGGAGAATTTCACCGCGATTTACTTCAAAGCCTAAGTACTCCACCTTCTGCTTCATGAAAGAGCACTTTTTCAGGTTAAAGGAAAATCCTGCGTCAGTCAGGGTTTTTAATACCGTGCGGACTCTATTTAACGCTTCATCTACATCAGATCCCCCAAGTACCAATATGTCGTCCATATACACAGCGACATATGTGTTGGCTAACTCCCCTAACGCCTCTATAACAGCGCGTTGAAAAACAGCTGGAGCGTTCCGGAGACCAAAGGGCATTGTAACATACTCAAAATCAATCAAGGTTCGTAGTACGCCAACTTACCACCAGGTGGCGACAATTGATGTTGTTATAGCCTTCCGATAGATGGCTCCACTCCGACACGGCCGTCCTGCGCGTCACACGTCCTCGTGGGACTCGTCTGTGAAGCAAAACAAACAAAGAGCCTCTGACACGCTCGGCCCATTCTGACCCCCAATCGAGGGATAAGAATGAACAAAGCACACCATTATAGAAAACTCATTTTATTTCTATAGCACACAATACAAAAAAAATAAACACATCATCGTGAGCACACGATCATCTATAGGCACTCTTTTATCTTCTACAACCGATTTAGGTATGTAGGAACACCATCCACAGTCAACAACCCGACTGCAGGCACACATTAAACAATCAATCATCATTACCTTGAAGGTAACGGAACACCACCTTCATTACTTTTTGGACTGGTAAAGGTATACTCGCTCACACCACTCCCAAGACACCAGCACACGTGTGCTCTTCTTTACCATCCAAAACGTAATGGCATACCAACACATAATCGTTATACAACTTGACATCACAATACTTTTCATCAGAAGGATTTTACTATCACTCAGGATCAGACTCCTCAATATCAACTTCCGGTACTTCATATCCTTCTGGCATCCTTCGTAAGCGATCATGGGCATACTTATAGCTACGCTTGGAATTAAGCGCCTGCAACCTATACCGGTCACCATCCAAAATCTCTACAATCTTAAAAGGCCCTCTAAATTTAGGGTCTAGCTTGGTCTGATTGCGTTCCTCATTTTTTAACAGAATATATTCACCTAATGTGAATTTATGGACTTGAGCTTTTGTTTTATCATACCTAGCCTTATCATATGTCGCGTTTTTGTCAATATTATCAACAGCTTGCTCCCTAGCCTCGGTCAAATCAAAGTTTGGATCAGCTTCTTCCGTAAACATGAGATCAAGAGGCCTGGCCACCTTTCCTACCATCAATTGTAACGGACTATACTTCGTGACCCTACTGACAGTGCAATTTAATGCTAACTGTATGTCGGGAAGAGCATCTTGCCAAGAGCGCTCACCCTCAGTCTCTACAGCCGTTAACATGTTCTTCAAAGTACTCATGACCCGCTCGACCTGGCCATTTGCCCGCGCGCTACCCGTTGCTATCAAGTGCAAGTTGATATTGCTCGAGTTACAAAACTCTCGAAACTCAGCACTCGCAAAGCAACGGCCTTGGTCAGCGATCACGCGAGTTGGAGCTCCAAAAATCGATACACTCATTCTCAGAGCTCTTATGCTGCTCGCTGTATCGATGTTTGAAGTATGATGCAACAGGACAAACTTAGTGAATGCGTCGATTAAAACGAACACATATTCTTTTTTATCGTTTTTCCCACTAAGCTTACCAGTGGCATCAATGTGCACCGTATGCCATGGCACCGCGACTTTCGGAATCGGGTGAAGCTCTGCTTGCACCCTGCCCGAATTTGATTTGGCTACTTTACAGGTAGCACAGTTATCGACAAACTTTCGAACATACTTTGTCATGTGTTCGAACTAAAACTGATCGAAAACCTTCTCAAGGGTTTTCTCCCACCCCAAGTGGACTATTGCATTGTGAGTCGAGCTTATGACGGACCAACGTAACGCTCTAGGGAGAATAGGCAAACACCTAGTCCTACCGTTCCTTTGTACCTTGCGGTGCAGCACACCTGACCGGAGTTCGTATGTCTTAGCCAATTCCTTACTAATTTTATTATTATTGATATCTGCTACCAACTTCGCAATCTCCTGGTCACGCTGCTGCTCCGCGAGGAGCCAAGGGCCTGACAAGTGTGTTACATTAACCTCTCTATGCTGTACTTTATCCAATTGTGGCTTTGTGTTCGATTCTGGTAGAGGATTCCGCGAGAAATAATCTGCATGTGACATTCGACTACCCTGTACATGCACGATGTCAAAATCGAACGGTTGTAGGAATGCCCACCACCTATGTACCCTAGGACTCAGATCTAGTTTCTTCCGGGAAGCTTGCAGCGAGCTACAATCGGTCACGACTATGAATGTGCGTCCGTGCAAATAATGACGAAAATGTTTCACCGCCTTGACTACCGCAAGAGTCTCTAACTCGTACGAGTGATATTTAGACTCTGCGGGAGTTGTGCGCTTACTGAAATAAGCAACTGCGTGGCGCTTATTTTCATGAACTTGCATCAGCACCGCACCATAACCGATTGAGCTTGCGTCCGTGTGTAACTCGGTTGGCTTTTCAGGGTCGTAAAGCATTAGTACAGGCTTGCTCGTCAATATTTTAACGATTTGCTGCCTCGTACGCTCGTTCTCTGGAGACCAGTTGATTCGGCCTTTTTTTAAGCTAGTCAGCGCATAAAGAGGCGCCATCACTTGCGAAAACTTTGGTACAAACTGTCTAAAGTACGACGCAAGACCGATAAACTGACGGAGCTGCGTCACTGTATCAGGAGGAGGTAAAGCAACCAGAGCTTCGACCTTTCTTGGATTCGGGAGAATTTCACCGCGATTTACTTCAAAGCCTAAGTACTCCACCTTCTGCTTCATGAAAGAGCACTTTTTCAGGTTAAAGGAAAATCCTGCGTCAGTCAGGGTTTTTAATACCGTGCGGACTCTATTTAACGCTTCATCTAAATCAGATCCCCCAAGTACCAATATGTCGTCCATATACACAGCGACATATGTGTTGGCTAACTCCCCTAACGCCTCTATAACAGCGCGTTGAAAAACAGCTGGAGCGTTCCGGAGACCAAAGGGCATTGTAACATACTCAAAATGTCCCTCTGGTGTCACAAAAGCCGTCTTTTCTATCGAGTCTGGGTGCACGCGTATCTGATGATAACCGCTTGCCATATCTAGGGTCGTAAAATAATGACACCCTTGCAATCGATCAATTTGGTCAGATATCAGAGGCAGCGGGTACCTATCAGGCACGGTGTTATCATTCAACTCGCGGTAGTCCACACACATGCGGTCTGTGCCGTCCTTCTTTTTAACAAGTAAGATGGGGCTAGAATACGGTGACGTACTGGGGCGTATTACGTTAGCGGCGAGCAATTCATCAACCTTGCCCCTAACTACCTTGCGTTCATCTGGACTTAACCTATACGGGCGGCGGCAAACTGTTTTGTTTGGATCACGTAATCTAATTTGCATGGGCTCTACATTGGCAGCTCTAGTAGGGGTACCTTCGACAAAACTGGATTTAAAATCATTCAAAACCGATACTATAATCAGCTCGGCGAACCTTGATCCCTATGACAGTTCATACTAGTGACGGGTCGTGTCGATATATCGCAACTTTTTATAGGCAATGGCGTGACTTGCATTCAGCCACATCGATAAACATGTTTTTAAAATATAATCTACATTACTATAATTATAATGCTTGTTATATTTACAAGTATCCGTGTATTTGTATATGGGGTTGCCAATATTCCGATGCAGAGGTAACATGGTCGGACTGTATAATTTTAATGTGAATTAAAATTTTAGTTATAGCAACACTATCTGATCTGTCACTACGCTAGTACTGTCAGTTCGCTACGCCAGTACGAGTGCTAACGCCTTGTATGCGCCACGTGTTTTGTTGTGTCATCGGAATCCTTTGTTTGTTACTATTGTTGTTTTCTGTTTTTGTTATTGTTGCTGTTTTGTTTTTGTTGGTGTTTCAAAATGCCGAAAAGACTGAGAAAAACTGTACTCAACAGTGAAACGCGGGAGTTTGTTGTACGCTTGCGTGACTATTTTGCTCGCGAACAACAAAATGGCGGACCTTTGTTGCCACTTGACAACGTACGCGACCGTGTTGCTGATGCTTTGGGAATTGGCAAAGCTACCGTTTCCCGAATTACAAAGGAGAAGTTCGGCGAATCGTCGATGGAGGAGAACAAACTATCAACTCCAAAGAAGAAAAAACATAATAGGGCACGACCCGTAACTAACCCCGATGATTTCGACATGGCAGCGATACGAAACCATATTTACGGCTATTATTTTCGAGGTGAACTGCCGACTTGCACAAAATTATTAGCGTCGCTGAAATCGGCTGATTTATTTAAAGGTGGATTCACTTCTCTCAGACAGGTTATAAAAAAATGTGGATTTCGTTATGGGAAGTGTGACAAAAGAAAAGTGATAATGGAGCGGAAAGACATTGGATTGATGAGGTGTGATTTTCTACGACAAATAAAAAACATCGAGAACTGGGACAAGGTGGTTTATCTGGACGAAACGTGGCTCAACGCCAATCACTCAGTCTCCAAAACATGGACAGACGACACAGAGAAATCCTGTACCAAAGCACCAGAAGGCAAGGGCCAGCGTTTGATTATCTGCCACGCTGGCACAGCCAAAGGTTTTGTACCTAACTGCTTGTGGGCCTTCAAATCCGTGAAAACAACTGATTATCACGAAGAGATGAATTTTGAGAATTTCAAGAAATGGTTCACAAAACTATTAGACAATTTAAACGAGCCCCACTACATTTTAATGGACAACGCCCCATACCACTCTGTGCAAATTAATAAAGCGCCTACCGCGAACAACAATAAAGGCGAAATAATAGAGTGGCTGCAAAACAATGGTGTGGCAGCTAATACTCAAATGCTGAAAAAGGAATTAGTTAGATTGTTGAACCTTCATAAACAGCAAACAAAGAAGAAATATTTCTTGGATGAGATGGCAAAATCAAAAGGGCACACCGTGATTCGGCTACCGCCCTACCACTGCCAATATAATGCAATCGAAATGATATGGGCGCAGATCAAAGGTGGGTTGATTTGTATTTATTTTAACATGTTTTTATTTAGGTCACTGGTGACTGTCTAGTCGGCTAGTACTATTTAAAGCTATTTTATTTCACTAGCAAATTGCATTTTTATTTTTATCCATGTGCTTATATCAATTACACACTTTTAACGTACAAAATTATGTACTTATAATGTACTTACCCCGATCTCGCTCTTTGACTTTGCATCATTTTTAATCTAAACCATTATTGTTTCAGGTTGTGCAGCCAGGCTTAACACCACTCCGCCATTCACAGCTAATAAAATGCTTACGTTGCTACAAGAGGCATGTAGTCAAGTGACTCCGGACAATTGGAGGAAAGTGGTTGAAAAGACGAAAAAACTATGCTTAGATGATTGGAATCGAGACGTGCGATACGACAATATAGTAGACCAGCCGTTTTTAATAAACATAGGAGAAAGCAGCTGCAGTTCGGATTCCGAGTCTGAGACGCAATCAGTGACATCATTGTCAGATTCAGATTAATTAATGTATATTAAAAAATCATTAATAAACCGCTTTTGTTTTATTTGAGTAGGTATATACAATAAATTTGTTAAATCTCCTTTATTTTATTATCGCAAACAACTTAAATGATTATAAATCTGACACTAAGAGCGTAGGTACTCTATTGATGTATTTTGTACACTCGTTTCCATTTTCGATATTTGTTTATCGATACTTTTCCGCACTAGTCGATATCTTCCAAACGGAGTAACTTTTGCAGGACGTCAACGTAAAGTCTGATTGAGATAATTTCTTGTAAGTGTTAATAATTATTATAATTCCAACGGGATATTATTGTAATTGCATATATCTGCCTAAAATTAATAAATATCATTTTTAGACACCGCCAATTCGATTATAATATAACGGTGACGCTACTACAAGATTGTGTCGTGGGAATAACTGTCAGTGTCATAGGGATCAAGGTTCGCCGAGCTGATTATAATTTTTGCTTGTCTTCGTCTGATATGTCTGTGTCGATGTTATCGAATGAGGTAGGGGCTTGAGACTCGACACACAAGTCAACGGTTTTAACTTTATTCAGTTGCAAGCGATCGGCCGTCATACTAATACCTAAACCTTGTCCAAGAATTTCTCTACCTATCATGACATCGCTACGCAAGTAATGGTCGGGCAGAACATGAAACAACACTTCAAGTGTAATAGAATCGATTTCAATGATAGCCAAAATTTGCACACAACTATTAACGCTCGATTGCCCAATGCCAGTTAAAGAAACAACATTATGAAACCGTTTTCCGTGTAATTTAGCATTAGCCGACTCCTTAATGAGTGAGCATTCTGATCCAGAGTCATAATAAAACGAAATACGCTCACCATAATGATATAGAGTCCCACACGGCGCGTTGACGACGCATAAGTCGACGCGTCGCTCCGCCGAAGTGCTGGAGGCAGCCCCGCCTCCCTTGGTGTTCAACGAAGTGCAGCGCGTAGCAATATGCCCCGGCTGTCCGCACTTGAAGCATGTGAGGGTAGATGCAGGCAGGTGACGGCTTGATTGCCTCCAATAAGGCCATTAAGTTTTTATTCTGCTGTTCCATGAGCACTTTCCACATATCCGTGTCTCTGTTTACATCTCCTGGGCGCCGATTACATCCCACTTCTGATGACGGAGTTACAGGGGGCTCTTTGTTAGCTTGAGGATCACCAGAGCACTTTTCCGCACTAACACTGTCATCGGAACAACTATTTTCAGTATCGTTCATTATTGAGGGTAGACGTGCACGGGGGTGATGAAATAAGAACACGTCCGGATAGAAAAGGGTCGATTATAATTGTTAGTATTCACTTTTCACATAAAAATCACACGTGATTGGTTTAATTTAAATGGATTCAATTTGAGAACAAAGGAAACGTGGTGATCCCAGGGATGGCGTCACGTCACAACCGCTCGGTTCGACTGCCTCGACATCAATGGCGCCTGGCCGGACTGCTGCCGCCATCCTTTCGAACTGTCAGTGTCAAGTCACAACTCGCACCGGTACGCAACGCCATATCTGATTCCACCCGGGCAACTACCCAACGTTTCCTAATACAACTTTAGTAATCGAATCAATCAAGGTTCGTAGTACGCCAACTTGCCACCAGGTGGCGACAATTGATGTTGTTATAGCCTTCCGATAGATGGCTCCACTCCGACATATATATAAATATATGAATACATATTTTATCATTTTCATGAAGACGAAGAATACAAAAATAAACTGTCAAATGCAAACCAGTGTTATATTACATGTGAATAAATCTAGGCATACAATACTTTTTTAAACTTTAATGCACACAAATTACAAATGGATGTTGATTAATGCCAAATGGCATTATCTCATCCTGGAATCTCTCTCTGGAATCATAGAACAGAAAAGGGACGTTTATAAATAAAAATTCAATAAAATATCTTTATTTCAGACTTAATCGATCCGTATTTTGTTAAAAGTAACTGTGGATTAAAAGTGAAAGTATGTCTACTCGTACTAATGCATGTCAATGGTAATAAGTTCGTAGGGGGGTAAATGACCCTTAAATATGTCTGCGGTTGTTGTATTTAGGGATTATTACTCTATTTATTGAAGAAGATTAGTCTATTTAGGGTTCAACTCAGAGGTCAAGTGCTTTTTAACCCGTTCAGTGCCAATCAGGACACACTTCGACGTCAGAGGGCTACGGTTGTTTTTTGCTACGTATGGATATTAACACTTTCGCAGCGCGTGCTGCAAAGCTTCAATGCAGCTTTAGTTATTTTTTTATTCTTTTCGGCAGTAGGAATTTACGATTTTGACTGAACTTAAATAATCCTCTTTCAAAGACCACTGCTATTCTTTAATAATGTTTCCTTACAAGATAAAACTAAGAGTTCCGAGAATAAACACTAAGATATAAAAAGATTCCGAACAAAATTAAATTCTTTGTTTAGAAAACATTCAAAATGAAATATTTAATTATAATATATTTCTAAGCAATTTCCTTACAAAGCAAACAATTCAAAGACGATTACGATTAGGTATGACCATTTTCAGTGCCGTGAACCCGACTATCGAGTGCCAATGCCGTAGTCGCTTTCCGCTACATACGAGAAAAACCGCGGCATCGGCTACGAGCGTAGCGCGTAGCGATTCTTGGCACAGAATGTGTTAAGAGGTCTAATGGGAGAACACGTTATTGAAATCAATTTTATCTTTGTCGCGACTCTTGACAATTTGGCATTCACAGAGGCGTCGGCATTTGTCTCGGCGCCAAATAGATGCATATAAATGGATGGATGGATCACCGATGTTCCCTTTGAAACTGAAGTGGCCATTGGGGCGTAAAGGTTCTCGAGTGGCGACCTCGTACCTTAAGACGCAGAGTGGGTAGACCCCGACAGTTTGGTCCGTTAGACTCATCCAGGCGCAGCAGGACCGGTCACTTTGGCACAGTTTAGGAGGCCTATGTCCAGCACAGTCGACGTCTTTCAGCTGACATGATGGTGATGATGATGATGATCATAATAATGATGTTTGTATTTGTGCGTAGACTCGCGCCTCGCACCGCCAATCGCCCCGTTTGTCCATAAAACAAATCAAATATTCATTCTTAACGCAACACAACAAAACACACAGTATTACAAGACAAAGACAAAAGAAGAAGTAAATCTGTGCAGTGCACGAAATGGGCCCATCTCAGCATGATGCTGGCTTTGTATCCAGCGCTGGTCGTCCGTTGGGTCCATCCAGTGAGGACACGATACGTAACACACGTGACACCAAAAATAAAACATGATAAAACCAAAGTGACACATTAAAATAAAAAAAAACAAATGAAAATGATAATAAGTTCCTGTCAAAAAATTGATTTTTGCTACAGTCGAGGTCAAAGATATCTTTACAATTGAGTGTTACAAAAATACCTTTACATTTAAATAAGTTTACACACTACACGACAAAAACTAACTTACAACGCACATTACAGTTTCATCTTTTCACTTAATGCACCAAAGTTCTGTTTACCATCAGTCTTCCATAGAAACCTTTACACACATTGTGACTTGACTTATTTTGTAACATGACATGCAAACCTATTATAGGTTTGCATGTCACGTTACAAAATAAGATTTCCTGTCAATGTGCCTTAAATATGTTTACATTTGCAGTGGAACTTGAAACTTTACGCTCAAGCGTACTTTTCTTTACTTACACCCGTTGCTACATAAACATATTTACAGGTTGATTGAACTGTTCTAATGAATGCTGACATTGAATTGTCATATGGCATTGTTTTTCCTTAATTTCATCGTTTGTGTCATTTTGTTATCAATTACGGCTTTATAACAGACTTAAAAAAAGCGAGGAATTCATAAAAACCGTTTTTATATTGGTTCTCTTGTTAACAAGAAACGCTTATAGTTTTGCCACGTCTGACTGTCTGTCCATCTTTATATCTCATTCTAACAGATCGCAAATTTATGTAAGAGAACGTTTCGTTGAGTTTTAAACCTTTATGAAGCCACCGATGGATATATCCACACCATAGCTCTAACGCGGACACGGATAAATCAGTCACAGGTCACGGAGCAACATGGAAAACACAAACTTAACTCCAGGCTCAAAATGAGGGTTGATATAAAGTTGGATGAATGTCTGTGGCGGGTTACCATTGAATTGCCGACAAACATTTAATCGAATATTACTTCAAAGACAACGTTTCAAGTATTTTTATTTCATCGACATGTCATTGCGTCGAGGACTCGATACTAGGTAATTTGAACCGAGATCTTTTAATTGGTAGTTGACTTATTTCAATAAAATTCATGTCATGGCTTTTCTTTTCGGGTTTTTTAAAATTCAATTTTTTTACATTTAATAATGTTTTAGTCCGCATAAAATTATTCCGTATGTATATCTAAATCCCTAACGTTTTTTAACCTATTTTTGCCGTACAGCGAGTCGACGCCACCCCTATGCGCGGGGTGTCTATTTCTGGTCTGAGGGGCACAAGTGAACCCTAACCTAACCGACCTAAAACATAGTTCGCTTATGACAAGCCATTTTTGTCCCTGATATTTTTTTGTAATTAACGATTTGCACCAATGATTCTTAGTTTTATTATACATACATATTATGCATATATGTATGTCACACTATTAACTACATAATTTTAATAATGTATAAATGTGCAGTAGGATATATAAAATTGTATTAAAGTAATACGTCGAAGAATTGAATTGCAATGTTTTGTAGTTAGCAAAATCAGCGATCAAGTAATATTCGTTGAATTTATATATTATATAATATATTTATATAATATACAATAATATTTCTACGTAGTAAGATAAATTTAAATAAACAGTAGTTGAAATAAAATAACGCCAAACAATATTACTAGTACTAAAGTTTCGATGAATCGTTGTCGATGAAATAATATTCGATGAAAAGGTTGTCGACAAAACAAGAGTACACCGTCTGTGGCATTATAGCTCTCAAGTGGATGAACCGATTGTGATGTATTTTTGTTAGACACTTAAATAAAGAGCTAACTTTGACTTTGCTAAATTCAATTAATAGCGGTTCAGCCATTTAAATTACTTAATATGAAGTAAAACTCATTTTTTTTAAATTTGGTTGTATGTCTTAACTAAGTAAAACTATAAACTGTACAAACCCAATATATAAATTCTTCTTACACATCACATTATGTTCATAATAATCAAAATTGGAAAAAAAAGATCGTAATAATTATACTCCTTGATATGATTTTTAAATCGTAAGTGAAGTTTATAAGATAAGTTTGTATGTATTTATATTTGAAACTACTGATCCTCGAGTGCTATTATCAAACGGCGATTAGAATACCTTTCAAAAGTAAGTACCTACTTGTATATATACTGTTACCACAATTACATACGTATAATAAATTGCTTATTATGATAACTTCATTGTTATAGTGCAGTGAAACAAAAAAATGGTGACCCGGGCATAATCAGTATGTATCCTCATTGGAAAAGACAGTACGGTTGCCAGGTTGTTGCACTTTTAGCACCACCATTGTACGCTTAATTACATATAAGTAACAAACAGAAGAAACGTCGTCGTTGACGTTACGCCCAAAATGAAAGAGACAGAAATATTTGACAGTATGGTACTGTTTTCGGTGATTGTCATTATTTGAAATAAGAACCGAGGTTCGTGTCAAACTGTAAAGATGTTTATGTAGCAATAGGTGTAAGTAAAGAAAAGTACGCTTGAGCATAAAGTTTCAAGTTCCACTGCAAATGTAAACATATTTACGTCACACCTGGCCATAATGCGAGTTTTACTGCACGCTGCGCGTACGGGAAAACGCGCATTGTGGCCAGGTGAAGACGTAAAACTTTGTACTTAACACGGGCGGTAATTCGTAAAGCCCCAGAGCGCATATTTATGACCCTCACCTTCGGTTCGGGCCACAAACACCTGCGATCTGGGGCATTCACGAATTCACCGCCCTAGTTACGTAATGTACTATTAAGGCACATTGACAGGAAATCTTATTTTGTAACATGACATGCAAACCTATTATGTCACAATGTGTGTAAAGGTTTCTATGGAAGACTGATGGTAAACAGAACTTTGGTGCATTAAGTGAAAAGATGAAACTGTAATGTGTGTTGTAAGTTAGTTTTTGTCATGTAGTGTGTAAACTTATTTAAATGTAAAGGTGTTTTTGTAACACTCAATTGTAAAGATATCTTTGACCTCGACTGTACAAGCTATTATTGCCAACTGTACTTTTCTGTATACCATCATCAACAACTCATTGAGACGATTCTAACGAACCCAACTCAACGGGGTTACGTCGGTTAAGTACTGAATTCCCATGGCCACCTTCTGTCTCCATCATCAGATCAGCTCGATGTCATCCAAACTATAGTTTGGATGACAATTCATTATTATGGTCACCGGGAAGTGGGTCAAATTTAAATTGTAAGATTTGTTCCATACTAACATACTAACAGGGCAACTTAGGGGCAAGTTAAATAAAAGCTTGTAATTAAAAACTAAAAGAAAACAAGCAAGCAACGAAATCACATTACAAGTTACAATAATAAACTACACCGTCAGTGGAAGCCTTTATTATGTGCGATCCGTGAACGCATCCAGTCAATTACCATCCGCGCCTTCATGTCACAAATGTCAACTAGACAAAGCATGGCTGCGGAGCGCTGACGGATCGTTAACACGGCCTCACTAATCTACAATATACTCTGAAGCTATAAGTGTGCGGCTTGAGTGCCCCAGCCGCTGTGAGCGTCCATACAAAGCCTGCATTAACACCTGGCGCGGCCTGCACGGCGGACAATAATAAACTTGTCATTAGCTGTCAAATTTACTATTGACCGCCACCGCAGGCCGCTCCAGTCTGTGCGAGGTCATAAGCCTACATCACACTGGCGCGGCCTAGCCGTGGCGTCCGCCACCGCAGGCCGCGCCAGTGTGTTGCAGGCCTTAAGCTGCAGCTGTCACTAAATAGAAACTTTTGAAACTTTCCATATATCAGCATTTTACGTACCACCCTCAAACCGTCTGTAATCGTAAGCGGTGTTCGTTAATATCGGAATGTATGGAAAGAACTATATAAACGTGTAAATAAATATATATACTTGTAGATAAACTTGTAGTTTCTACAATTAACTGTTTTATTCCATAGTTATAGTTAATTTATACAAGAAATTGGAAAAATTTGGATATCCAAAAATTGATCAAAGCTAGCCAAATTCACATACATGGAACGGCTCCGTTATTATATAAAGGTTATAGGCTATTTTATGCTGAATCCAAGGATATAAGCTTATAATAAACCACTCATAATGTTTTGTGAATAATGGTAATTTTTCTAACGTGCACCGATTTCGCGATGACCACCCATATGGCCCCTGCCACTTGACGGTAGTTCGCCAAAAATGGCCACGCCACTAGACAGATAATGACAACCGCCGGCTAGCCGGCGACTGCCACTTGAAGGGTTAATATCGGAATGTATGGAAAGTTTGACATGTTCTATGGGATGACAGCTGCCCGCGCCATATTTGACGTTGATCGGTCTGTAATCGTAAGCACAAAATAAGTAAGTAATAGTACAAGTACAGAAATTGCAGTTACTAGCAAAAACGACGTTTAGGCATAAGAAACGTGCCTACTCTGTGCATCTCTGTCTATCGTATAACTTGTATTCATTCACACACGGCACGTGTAGAGCTAGGCCTGTCACGCCAAGAATACATTAATGAAGGCAAAAAATGCTCACCAGATGTCGCTTGAGTAAAGTGAACCGATATTAATTTAGTACCTGCTACTTCACATACAATGTATGTCAGTGTCATTATGAATAACACCACACATAAAATTGATCTGCCACTTCTCTATTCTCTATTAACTAATTCATTTTAACTTTTGAAGTTTTAATTTGTAAGTTAATTCACAAGTAAGTTCAAGAAACATTAACCTACCCTACGGTTAACACTAACCTACGGTTTTATTAAGATAAGTACCTACTCTGTTTAGGATTCCGTAGGTACTTTTATAGAAACTTTTTCAAGAGTATACCTAGCTCAAAAAGTTTACGTTTTCACTGGAAAAGTGCTCCTTACACAAAACGACGTGACTGCCATGATTTTCCTATAACAATACGTTTTTCTATATAAGAATCGGAAAGATAGACAATATTTGGTGAAGTGCTGCATATAGGTTAGGAAAGGAAAGGATAGACAACAGACAAGACACACTTGTTTAATAAAGATATTTTAATTACAACCAAGCAGCTGTGGCGGTTTGTGGTTTTCAACATGTTTTAAAAAAATATCTTACTTATACCTAGGTGCGCGCGCGCGGTCGGGTTCAAGTCGGCGGCGGCATATCACAACACGCACGTGTGCTCGCTCGCGCGGTGCCGGCCCTCGACTGACTTGGGACGCTAGGTTATTAACGCGCCGCGCCCCGCCCATTGCAAGGCCCCTGTCGTAAGTTGGTACAACCCGCCCTAAGTGTCCGCTGACCGACGTGACGTGAACGATTGGAGATGCGCTCCGTACCATGCCAGCGTAAAAGAGAAATCATTCATAAGAGAAATCATATTAGAGTCTGGCAAACGAAAGCGTGACCTGGACTTTTTGAAAAGTGGCAACATTATAATCTGTCAAAGGCACGTCAAATTATTTTGTTTACACAATTATTTTGCATTAATAATTGACGTAATATGGGTAAAACAATAAAAAGTAATGTGCGAAAGCTGCTCCATATTATGATCAGTAAGTTCAAGCAAAAACAAGAGGAGAAAGAAGTTGTTTTCCAAGAGAAACAACAATGTTTAGATGCGATGTCGGATTCTTTAGGTTAGTATGACTTTGTAATCTTAATCCTTGTCGGCTGATTATTTGTTATAATAGTATTGACGAGAATGATCATACGTTTCTTATGGTTACAGATAATCTTTAAAATATTCAAGGAATCCGTCAAAAACAAAAAAATAATAATACCATGTATGTATTTTTTTTTAATTTGCGGCGTTTTCCCAGGTCACGCTTTCGTTTACCAGACTCTAGTAGGGCGGCCCAGCACGGCTATCACAAGACGGCGCGCGAGCTCTCTCGATTTTTCTCGCACTATCCGTGTCTCTCTTATTAGAAAACTCAGTACCGCGGGGGGATAGCGTGCAGGCGGATATGCGTCATCTTCAAGTGATAGGAATTAGAGAAGTAGAAGAATTAGAAAGTGACGCAGGATCATGATAAGAGGCGTGCGCTCGTTTTAGAAGCCAAGACCCTTTTTGGATCACAGAGCCAAAATAGTTAACTATAATAATATCATCCATGCAAGGCAAATATTTATTTGTATTACAATATTCATTAATTCGATTTGAAACTTTACAATGGCAAGTTTAAGTAGGTACCTTTATTTGACTGTAAACAATTATAATTTAATGCATGCCACTTCTACCACTGAGTGACTGCATGAAAATTCCTATGCCTCCGGGTACGACATAGTGAAACAACACCGCTTTTACCACTATCTGCAATATTATGCACCTGTATATTGTACACCTATGATCGACGAATAAAGTATTTGTATTTGTATTGTATTTGCAAAAATGAAAACAGCATTATTTCTTTGTCACTTTAATTTTTGGTTACCATAGTAAATCAAACCGTATATAAGTACTGGCCCTTTTTATATACGCAAAGATTTGAACACCAATTACGGGAACAAATCGTGGCCCATCCTTTTGTGGCTTTACCTGTGGATTCCGGGACTTTGCCAGCTTACGAAAGGGTATGATTCGTAAATGTATCCTTTGTTACTTAGCTCGACTATGGCAGAGCCGAAATGAATGGATATATTTTTAGCAGATGTTTGAATTTACGTGTGTTCTACCGTGGTGTTTAAGATGCACTGAATTTGATAAATGATGTATCAATCGATTCGAAACTATCTATCTTATCTATGAAATAGCAGTTGGCTTTCCGTGGTCGTGTAACAGTTTTTTTTACTGTTTATGCTTGTAGATAAGTGTATGCCACAAATCTTAAAATTAGGTGTCAAAGCAGACCCCGGGCTCGTTTAGGGCTCAAACTGGATAACGTTAGGAGTATGATATATTCCATCGTATGGCGTTTCACGTAGTAGGAATACACATTATAGAAATAGTTACTTATGTATCGACATCCGGATTGCACAGCCAATCCACAGCTTCTGGTGTTAAATTATAGAGGTGCCCCCGGTCACCCTCATAACATCTTTTAGGACATCGCTTCACGATATTATGGTCTATGGTTTGATCTTTAATGCCGCAGTTACACAATGGCCTATCTGTCCATCCCCGTTTGTGCTTTCGGGTGCCAGTGCGGATACCGGTCAGACAGCATCAGAGTTTTCTTGGCAGGGAGGATCCTGTAGGTTTCTGTGCTGGGTCTAGTGAAGCAAATGAAGGTTCCGTAGCTGATTCCGACCACTCTTTCCTCCACGTTTCTTTCGTTGTAAAGCCATCCTGAGTTCTTTGGCTGCCGAACTAGTCGGTCGCCGTGTCTTAAGCTTTTGTGCTGGTGGTTTGACGATATCCCCATGGGCCGGCAAATCAGGAAGACACATTATCTTTCCGGCTTCCTTTACAAGTGCCTGCTTTCTTCGTATGTGAGGTGGAGCAATGTGACTCAGCACAAGCAGGTTGATGCCAGAAAGATGTTGATTTGATAGTGCCAGATACGTGTCTCATAGCGTCGTTTAGCCTCGTGTCCACTTTAGGACTATGATGGTGCTTGGAGATGTAGAAGACACGGCAATAGAGAGATCTCTCAGGGACCGAAGTCCCATTGAGAGTTGTTTGGATTTAATATGTATGCCAATTGATTAAGAACACGTCAGATTCGACAGCTGATAGGAGTGACGCCACACCAGCCCCCCTTCGAGACAGAGGGGTCAACGACGATGTATGAATGAAGAGTGCAGTTTGCCAGTGCTCAGAGCCAGCGTGGCGAGCGAGCGCTCAGAGCAGCCAGGATGGCGAGCGAGTAGGGGGAGAGAGAGAGAGAGAGTCTGGCTTGCTGAGAGAGAGTTGAGCGTTCGTCAGGATCTTCATAGTTTGCGCTTATATCCATTGTCGGAGGTCACCAATGCAGAACACATGGCAATAGAGAGATATCTCATGGACGGAAGTCCCATTGACAGTTGTCCGGATTTTATATGTATGCCAACTGATAAAGAAACTTCTATAGCGCGATGCAGAACACGTCAGATTCGACAGCTGACAAGAGTAACGCCACGGAGATAAGTTATAGGTAAGTATAATCGTAGATACCTAACTTAAAGCCCTTTCATATCAAAAGCTCTAAAATAATGCACTCAAATGCCTATTTAATATGTGTCGGCAGAAATTGGGTTCCAAGTCTTGCCAATTTCCGATGAATGAATAAGGTCAGAATTATCTTGAACTAAATGGAAATAGCGAGCTGATGACGTAATCGCCAAAAGTGAGATCAATCGGCCAAACTATTTCTATTTTAGTAGACTAGATGGAGACAGACTTAGGTGTGATTGAAACATGTATTTGATTGAAGCAGGCGTTCCTTTGCCAATGACCATTATACGTTACGAAATAGTTATTTGCGATACAAGTGTGGAAGTAGAAAATTCGCAACGAGTGTTGTAAATTAAAACACGACCGAAGAGAGTGTTTTAAGTCGACACGCGAGTTGCTAATTACCTATTCGTACGTGTATCGTACAATGTTTAACACACATACATATATGGGTTTTTAACGTTTCCACATATGCACGGAAAGTGCTCATTCCTGGACGCATGCATTTCTTTGCTAGTTTGCTAAAGACGTGCAGGTTTATTAGCGATGACGAGATGTACGAGTACCATTTGCATATTTTTGCATGCGGTTAATGTGGTACATTGTACGAGTATTTGTCAAAAAGCTCTGATACTAGTTTTTACGGTCAACTTTTTACAACTTTTAAGAAATCTTAAAATATTTAGGAACTGAGGTAAACGCGATATTATAAGCTGTCAAGAAATTGTGAACCGTCAAAACCGTTCACAATTTAAAGCGTTACTTTTTGTTAGCTTAAAAACTGACGCGTGCGCGCTAATTGGTTGAACGAATTATTCCACTTAGGTCAGCTTACACTTACATATCACAATGATATTGATTTTATAAACTAAAAAAAAATAATAAGATTATTAAATTTATTTTATCACTTGCGTGCAGACGGAATTCGGCTGTAGCAGTTATGATTACTATTGGTGAGATGTTGGTAATGACGTATGGTGTATTAACGCCGGTAGTTGGGTTTTTGTCCAACTACCCGCGAGTGATTCTGTAATGGAGATTAAACTGTTAACGTGTACTCCGACGTTTAAGTATCGTTGATAGCCTAAACACCACAGATGGCGACGATTTAGTAATTCACGCGTGTACGAGTGCTATTTGGGCATAGGTTATATAAAAAAGAACGGTAACTTCAAGAATGGCGAGTCACGGGAACATGTTTGGTGGCAGTCTCACTTTCGACCATCGATTGCAGGAGTGGGCCATTTTCAAAAGTCGTTTTGGCCAGTATTGCATGGCTAACGACGTGAACGAGGAAACAGACAAGTCCGGTGCCAAGAAACGGACACTCCTACTGACGGCGCTGTCGGAGGACACATACCGTGTTGCAAGGAGTTTGGTGTTCCCGGCGGTTCTCGATAACTTGGAATTAAAAGCTCTTATCAAGGTATTTGACACCCATTTCGAATCGAAGAGAAGCTCCTTCGCCGAGCGTTATAAGTTTTATAAGGCCGAGCAACGTCCAGGTGAAGATTTAGCCGAGTGGGCAACACGAGTGCAAAGTTTAGCGGAACATTGTGGGTTTAAAGCGGAGTTCGATACGATGTTACGCGATCGTTTCGTTCTAGGATTGGAGGACGTGAAGGAGAAAGAAAAGTTATTCGCGCAAAGTGTGGAAACGCTAACCTTCAACCGCGCACTGGAATTGGCGCAGAGCGTACGCTGCGCGCGCCAGGCGTTGCAAGTTGCCGCGGCTGCGCCCGCTGAGCCATCGCCAGCGCCGGTGTACGCGATGCGCGGCAATAACAGGGCGTCGACGCGGCCGGCGGGGTCAACGGATTCGCATTGTGAATTGTAAAAGTCATTCGAAAGAGCAGTGCCGTTTTAGCAATTTTACTTGCAGTAAATGTAAGGTTAAAGGTCATTTGAAACGCATGTGCACTAATAAGTCAAAATTGAGAAGCAACAACTTTTTGACTACGGATGACGACGGCATCTTAACAGGTAGTTTTGATTTGTTTACTATCAAGTGTCATAATGGCCAGCCTATGCGAGAAACGGTATCGATAGCGATCGAAAACATTTTATGTGAGATTGATAGTGGTAGTGCAGTTTCGGTGCTGCCAGAAGCAGTTCATAAAGATGTTTTCGTTTCTCACAGTTTGCATCCGTGTAGCGTTGTTTTAAACTGCTACAATGATAGTAAGATTATACCGAAGGGCTGTGTTACGTTACCGGTGAACTTTGAAGGTCACACTAAACCAATTAGGTTATTCGTTATAGCTACCAAATCCAAACAACCTTTGTTATTGGGCCGAGATTTTATAAGTGCATTTAATTTGCAACTATGCAGCGTAAATTGCAACAATTTGGAAAGTTTGGATTTGGGAGAAAGGTTTAAAAATAAGTATGCAGAGCTATTTGCTGATGAGTTAGGGGAATTTAACAAATATAAAATAACTTTGAAAATAAAACCGGACAGCACGTTGAAATTTTTTAAGCCGCGCCCGGTTCCCCTAGCACTCAAACCCAAAGTGGAGCTTGAATTGCAACGATTAATAGACCTAGGAATACTTGAAAAAATAGACCATTCGGACATCGCTACTCCTATCGTTCCAGTACTGCGACCCGACGGAAATATACGCATTTGTGGAGATTTCTCAGTTACGCTTAACAAAGTATTATATCTAGATAATTATTCCCTACCGCGGATAGAAGACCTTTTCGCGAAGCTTCATGGGGTATAGAATTCTCTAAGTTGGATTTGTCACGTGCATATTCTCAATTGGTCCTAGACGAGTCAAAACATCTCACATGCATAAATACTCATAAGGGTTTATTTTGCTATAATAGGCTCGTTTTTGGTTTATCCAATGCTCCTTTTATTTTCCAACGCACCATGGAACAGTTGTTGACAGGAATAGAAGGAACGTGCATATTTCTGGATGACATATTAGTCACCGGCCCTGATCGCGAATCGCACGTACAACGATTAGAACAAGTGTTGAGTAGGTTGCAAGAGGCGGGGCTGCGTTTGAAGCAGGATAAATGTGAATTGTTTAAAGAGTCGGTCGAATATTTAGGGTTCCGTATAGATAAAAACGGTTTACATAAATCGAAAAAAAAAATTGAAGCTATACTTAATTGTGACAGCCCGAAGAACGTGAGCGAACTGAAATCTTTTCTAGGGATGATAAATTATTATAGATGCTTTGTTCCAAATACGTCGAGTGTACTCGAACCCTTACACGCGCTTCTAAAAAAAGGTGAAAAGTTGGTATGGAGCGAAGCACAGCAGGAAGCGTTTGACATAATTAAGAGTGAGATGGCGTCGGAGCGGGTACTGGCGCACTACGACCCCGAGCTGCCGACGCTGGTGACGGCGGACGCCGGGCCGCGGGGGCTCGGGGCCGTGCTCGCGCAGCGGCAGCCCGACGGCGTCGAGCGCGTTGTGGCCTACGCATCGCGTTCTCTTTCTAAGTCGGAACGCAATTACGCTCAGATCCAAAAGGAGGCAGCTTCAATAATATTTGCTATTAAGAAGTTCCACCATTATTTGTATGGGCGCTCTGTTCCATTCACACTTCGTACCGACCACAAGCCGCTTTTGTCAATTTTTGGTAGGGGGTTCCAGAGTTGGCCGCCAACCACCGCCTTCAAAGATATGCGTTATTTTTATCGGCATATAATTTTAATATTGAATATGTGAAAAGTGAACAAAATGTAGCCGATTTCTTATCGCATTCAATTAGGTCGTTTCAGCAGGATAACCTTGAACTTCAAGACGAACTTGATAAAGCCATGTATATAAACTTCATAGCAGATTCGACCCTATTACCGCTCACTATGGTTGACATTCAAAAAGAAACCGCTAAAGATGCAGTTTTGCTCAAGGTAAAAGATTACATAATGAATGGGTGGCCAGCTAAAATGGGACATTCCGATCTGCGCCCATATTATTTATGTCGAGTGGAACTTTCATTTGAAAATGGGTGCATTCTTAGGGGCCATAAGGTCGTAATTCCAGCAGTGTATAGAGAACGCTTACTGAATGAACTGCATAGCTCGCATTTCGGGGTGGTGAAAACAAAGGCTGAAGCCCGGGCACGTATGTGGTGGCCTCGTATAGATAGCGAGATCGAGGAAAAAATTGGTACGTGTAGCATTTGCAATGTGTTTCGCAGCGCCCCGCCGCGCGCGCCGCTCGCGCCGTGGCCGTACCCGGCGCAGGCCTGGGAGCGAGTACATCTATATTAGGAGAACAATATTTCTTTGCTATTCCGCTAAAAAACGTGCTGGTCTATTAGTGAAGATAAGATGCAACTATTTGCGTAAAAACATGCAAAAAATTACAGCAAACCACCACCAATAATGACAAAAACCTCGACACGTGTTTCGCCTCTCTACGAGGCATCATCAGGAGATGCTGGCAGGAGATGTTGCTTGCGCCACGTCCACTGAGCAAATGACCCGCCCGGATTTTTTTTTTTTTTTTTTTTTTTTTTTTTGACCCTGACTGTTGCTATAATAGGACGGACCCAATATAGCGGTCGAACTGCGTGGTTGGAGGGTCGCCTGGGGAAAATCCAGGGGAAGCCTCCGGCACGACCACGCGGGGAAGTTTGTACACTGGAATACTCTAAGAGTTTGCGCTCCAGTGAGATTGGTTGAACGGTATCAACCGAATCTGGGGTGTGAGTGGTATCGAGCTACTGGGAGTTTTATCGCTGGTTCGCTAAAACCTAGCCTAGCTGAGAAGAGTCCAGCAAGAAACTCAGCTAGGCCCGACTTGCGTCGGACTGAAACCCGCCCGGAGCCATCCGCCATATTTTTATTCTGTCCCCCCATACTACCGTTCATGCGTGAAAGAGATGGAAGAACACGTAACAACGGTGATGACGCAACATTCAATTGTTCGTTGATAATAACGCCTCTATTGCTGTACCTAATTATTTCTAATTGTTCTAGAACACTTAGACGCAATCCTTTTTCGCAAACATGCAAGATGTTGAAAGAATGATTGTCAGATAACGCATGGTTATTCTCCAATAAATGTAATAGTTAATAGTTAGTTAGTGTAATAGTTGCATCTTATCTTCACTAATAGACCAGCACGTTTTTTAGCGGAATAGCAAAGAAATATTGTTCTCCTAATATATCATGGACTTCCGCAAAGTAACGCCTGATTCAATAAATTATTTGAAAACGGCAAGCATAGCCGAACAGGCACGACTTTATGTCAAACTAACTAAACAACACCGAGCAGCTGTCCAGAACGTTTGGTTTAATCAACAGTGTAAACGTCTGAATGTGGTACCTAATTATATCAACATACGTTGTAATAGTTCTAGTAGGGCATCTCAGGTGGCTATTAATAGGGCTCGGAAAATATGGCTGAATGAAGAATCACGATCTTGGTTTTCAATTAGGGATAACTTAAAGCTACACCTTAAAGTTTTGTATTCAGAGCTTTCCTTTAAATTGCACAACATTGAATTTGATATTTTAGACCAAAAAGCGAGATATTTTGCCTCTGAGCTTGCGCACCAAATGTATGTGAAACAGATCGATAAACTACATAGGCTTACTAGGTCGGGTTCGGATTTCAACTTAACAGAAAGGCGTGATGCCCTAACGACTCAGCACAGTTTCCACCCTCGTGTAAAAAACCTAACCGGCATTGAGTTTTTGGAAGATGAGGTCAAACTGTTAGATAAGGGATTAAAGTATAACTTAAGGCCTAAGATGTCTCAAAAAGTTTTGGAAAATGTAGCTGTGGACGCAGAGGTTGCGATAGTTCTTAACAATAATGATATGGATGCAAAGCTCACCGTAGCGAATGCATTAAAAAAGACATGTCCATTGAGGAGGAGTGCGCCTGACTCTGACTGGTTATTGCTGAGGTCTATTCAACAGAAAGTCGATGACAACGATTTAGTGGTGTCAAAAGCAGACAAAGGGAATTGCATTGTCATCATGGGTAGGGAACAATATAACCAGAAAGTAATGGATCTTATACAGGATGATGGTTTTTCGGTTTTACGGAAGGACCCAACGCCTGGTTTCCAGAAAGATCTAAGAAATGTTGTCAAGAACTCTATGTTTGTCTTTGAAACCGAGCATCAGAAAAACACGGTCATATCCATGAATCCTCAAGCACCAATTCTGTATGGTCTTCCAAAAATTCATAAAGACAATATCCCGATTCGTCCAGTTGTCTCGTATTTGAGTGCACCGACTTATAAATTGGCTAAGAGGTTGAATGGTATCATAAGACAGAAGTCTAATTTTGAACCAAAATACTGTTTAAAGAATAGTTTGGATTTAATCGAAAGGATCAAAGACATCAACATGCCACAAAATGCTATTCTTTTGTCGCTGGATGTGGATAGTTTGTTTACAAATGTACCATATTTGAATACTTTAGACATTCTCAGGGCACTTTTTGAAAAACAGAGGCTGCACCCAGGGGAGGTAGATGAATTAATAGAATTGGCGACAGTCTGTATGCGACAGAATTATTTTAGATTTGGGGGGCAATATTATCTGCAAGGTGATGGTTTGGCAATGGGTTCCCCACTTAGTCCTTTGATGGCAGATATTTTCATGGATCATTTTGAGAACCAACACATTGTGGATAATAATAATATATTATATTATTTTCGGTATGTTGATGATTTGATTATTTGTTGGACGGGTAGTATGAGTCAACTGGATATTTTTGTGAATGAAATCAACAACAAGCATCCTAAAATCAAGTTTAAGAAGGAATTAGAACAGAATAACTCACTGAATTTCTTGGATTTAACGATTACTAAGGTGGATAACAAACATCAATTCCAAATTTACCGTAAGCCTACGCATACAGATACTGTTATCCCGGCTTCTTCCGCTCATCCATGGCAACATAAGTTAGCTGCTTTTCATTGTTATGCACATAGGTTATTGACAGTGCCTCTTTCTGATATTCATTATAAAATGGAATTAAATAATATATACCATTTAGCAATTTCAAACGGTTACAGCAAGTCTCATGTGGATGGTATTATTAGGAAAAAACGGGCTAGAATGACAAACTATCTTCTGTACGCTGCACGATCTTCGGACCCACCTAAAAAGTACAAAGCAAGCATAACTTATGTTGGCAAGTTGTCTGATAAGATCTACAATATTTTAAAGTCTAACGACATAAACGTGGCTTTCAAAACGAATAACACCTTGAGCTTTAGACTGTGCAATGGCAAGGAGAAAGTGGAAAGTGCCAAAAAGTCGGGAGTCTACAAACTTGCCTGTGATAATTGCAATAAAGTTTATGTGGGACAAACAGGCCGTAGTTTTAGCACAAGGTATAAGGAACATGTTGCGTCGTATCGGCATAATCACCCGGACAAGTCTAATTTCGCAAAACATTTATTGGAGAATAACCATGCGTTATCTGACAATCATTCTTTCAACATCTTGCATGTTTGCGAAAAAGGATTGCGTCTAAGTGTTCTAGAACAATTAGAAATAATTAGGTACAGCAATAGAGGCGTTATTATCAACGAACAATTGAATGTTGCGTCATCACCGTTGTTACGTGTTCTTCCATCTCTTTCACGCATGAACGGTAGTATGGGGGGACAGAATATAAATATGGCGGATGGCTCCGGGCGGGTCATTTGCTCAGTGGACGTGGCGCAAGCAACATCTCCTGCCAGCATCTCCTGATGATGCCTCGTAGAGAGCCGAAACACGTGTCGAGGTTTTTGTCATTATTGGTGGTGGTTTGCTGTAATTTTTTGCATGTTTTTACGCAAATAGTTGCATCTTATCTTCACTAATAGACCAGCACGTTTTTTAGCGGAATAGCAAAGAAATATTGTTCTCCTAATATATCATGGACTTCCGCAAAGTAACGCCTGATTCAATAAATTATTCGAGTACATCTAGACCTGTTCTCGTGGCAGGGTAAGCAGTTCCTGGTCGCAATTGACGCTCACTCTAAATGGGTGGAATGTTTTTTATTAACGACCACTGATAGCAGTGCGATAATTGATAAGCTTTGTGAACTTCTCAGTTGGTACGGTTTAGTGCGAACTCTAGTTACCGACAATGCCAGTAATTTTTGTTCCAGCCAATTTGAAGGTTTTTGTAGCGTAAACGGAATGCAACATGTCACTATCGCGCCGTATCACCCCGCATCAAATGGGCAGGCGGAAAATAGCGTAAAAACGGTAAAACGGGCGGTCAAAATAATTATGCAGCAGAGTAACATTCAGAGGGAAATAATAAGAAAGTTAAATAAATTTCTTTTCGAATATAGAAACTCAGTACATTGCACGACCGGGTTTACGCCTGCTCAACTGAAGCTGGGGCACTCGCTGCGCTGCCGACTAGACTTGCTGCGCGCGCGCCGCCGCCGCCGGCACACGCCGACGCCGACGCGGGTAACGCGGTGTCGTCCTCATCCGTATTACAAAGTAACGTGTGCGCTAAACAGATCTTACAGGGTAAAAACTACGCTGGAGTACGAAAGTGTAATTTTAACATAAACGATAAAGTGTTAGTTAAATATATTTTTTCAAACGGTAATAAGCATACATGGAAAAAAGGTATAATTACGGACAAATTAGGGTCAAGAATGTATAATGTGTTCGTTCCAGACTTAAAAGTGCATATGAAAAAACACCTTGACCAGTTATTAGCATATACAGGAAACGATGTCACCATCGAATTGGACGATTTAAGTCTTTATGGAGATGAACGAAGCTGTGTTTTCGAGCCAGACGATGTAAACAATGACGACTCGTTCTGCTCGCTTCCGGGAGAAGAAGATTCATCGTTTACGGAAACTCAGACCAACGGAACGGCTCTCATTGGAGGAACCTCAACTTCAAATAGCGATCGGGAGGAAGGAAGGTTGCCAACCGATGGTGACACTGCGCAGGAGGGGCAGCTGCCCCGGCCGGAAGGGCAAGCGGGCCGCGCTGCTAGCGGTGACCTTGGGGCTGATGACACGACGCCTTCAGCCCCGCACGAGCCCCATGTATACACACGCGCGGTGCGTGCTACTAGAAATAAGAAAGCTAACTATAAGTCTTAAGTACATTTTCGAAATGTTTATAAAGTAACTATTGGTGGAGGGATTATGGTGTATTAACGCCGGTAGTTGGGTTTTTGTCCAACTACCCGCGAGTGATTCTGTAATGGAGATTAAACTGTTAACGTGTACTCCGTCGTTTAATTATCGTTGATAGCCTAAACACCACACGACGACAAACTGAATATCAACATTAGGTTTCGAAAATACAGGTAAGGCTTCCCGGTTGATCTCACAGTTCTTAAATACACTCAATACAATACTTTCTTTCAACATTCGTTTTAGAAAAAGCGGCCAAGTGCGTGTCGGGCCACGCGCAGTGTAGGGTTCCGTAGTTGCCTGTCTGTCTTAGTTACATCGACGTGCGGTGCGGTTGCATCAGCCGAATTTGTACTAAAATTGGCCTTTCCAAGAACACATTAAGTTGGTCGACTATTACTCGGTAACTACTTATTGAACTTGTCCGTGACCACAATTTTTTTCGCATCCCCAGTAGTAGTTATTTAGCCGGCAGGGAGGGAGGGGGGGGGGACACATGATAACCAATTTACATGTAGGGGCGGTAACCTAAAAAATTTTTTTTTTCAGGATTTTATTCTACTGTTTTGTCGGCGTGATTGGTTTACATACCCACGCCGTATTGCAGTTTTCTAGTTCTAAGGGTTACTGAGCTAAGCCGAAGACGGACAGACAGACGGGCGGACATGGCGATACTATAAGGGTTCCTTGTTGACTTCGGAACCCTAAAAACGAAAGCAAATAAGATTCACAAATACAAAACTAAACAATTATACTTAATTTTTTACTAACATTACGTCGTTAAACAACGAACAAGGAGTTCACTCAGTACAATGTCGAGCCACAGAGGATGACTTGACGCTGATGTTATGTGGATCCTTGATTTGCACGTCACAGGACGTGTTACAGAAAAGACCAGGATATATGTGGCGTTTCATGCCTAAAGGTAAGGGTCCTTAAGATGGCAAGTTTTGAGTTAAGCATAGATCCTGAGCTATCTAATACAAAAAGAATCATACCCCCAAATAAAAACGGCCATAAGAACCCTTAAGGCATAGAACGCCACATAATATATTAACATATTTACTGGGCCATGATATTTTGTTATTGCTACTGACACGATTGGCCGGCACTATATCTTATCCATAGTGGTCTATAGAAACCAATGGATTCATACCGTGTAACATAAAACTTGTGGGCCGTTTGGCCGTATTGTCCACGGATCGATTAAATAACGGAACCTCTGGATACCGCTTTCCTACACACACGAGAAAAAAAACCGGATAAGTGCGAGGCGGACTCGCCCAGCATAGGTTGCGTACTTAATTACACATGAATAGTTTCCAGATTTTTCCCTATACTTGAAGTACAAGCCGATGAAATATTAAATATTTGGCAAGTAATTTGCCAAATATTTCTTGGTCTACGGAACTAAGACCTATACATTTTGATTCCCTTGAAAGTGTCGAATTATATGATTCTTGTGTCATCAATGCCCGTACCTATCCTATTTTTACGTTTATATAGAAGTTTGATTTTTTCACAGCTTCAAGGGACTGTATACTTGAGTACATGGATTTAATTCGATTTAAGGCGATAACTCAACGTATTCCGGAGAAAAAGTTTGTGTTGTTTTGCTAGCAAGATTTTCAACAAAATTCCTTTAGTTTCCAGAATGCAAATAATATTGTTAAGATCTTACTAAATTATAAATTTCCAAATGTTAAGTATAATTCCTAGATAAATTGTATGATAAATCTGTATGCCTATTGGCGAAACATAGAGTTCCTCATATTCTCTCAGTACCAACAATGTTAACGATACAAATGAAGCAATTTGACGTAGACTTTGACTTTAAATTTGTAGGGAAGTCTTATTAAGAAAAGGGGTACCTACCCGTATCAGATTCATTGCGACCCGTAAGCAACCCACACTGTGATTTAGGATGCTCAAGACGATATATTACCGTTTTATTTCGTTAAAGCGGTACTTGCAAGATGTAATACGGTTTTGGAGGAATTTAAACTTGATTTTGTTTATTTGGCACTGTGGGGATCATCTAGAATATGATTTATTTTCATAGAAGAGATTGCACGTAGAAGTACACAGTTAAATATATGTCGACTCCCGATTAAATAAACAAATGTGTTATATTTGACACATACAATAAAAAGACTGGATTGCACTCTGGGAGTGCCGGCAACAGTGAAAACTCAATGACATTGTAACAGTTTTTCGATCAGGTCACGTGTCCGTCTTACGAATGTTTAATCTGTCGAATCTTACGGTCACGTAACGTCTTACGGTCATGTGACATCTTACGGTCACGTGACCTGTTGCCAGTTTATCATTTTTTCCCCATCAGAAAAGTGCACAGCGCCGCTAAAGGAGTTTTCACTTCAAAAAATGTTTTTTAAATATGTTATTAATTATTATTATTGAAGCTACTGTAGCTTAGTGGTTGGGGCATAATACGTAGATAAAAAAAAGTAAATTAAAGGAATATTTCTGTATAAGGATGAGTTGCACCAAACCGTCTGTAATCATAAGCGGTGTTCGTTAAAATCTGAATGTATGGAACGTCTGACAAGTTTCTATGGACTGACAGCTGTCAGCGCCATATTTAACGTTGATCGGTCTGTAATCGTGAGTCGGTGCAACCCGCCCTAAAGGTCTGTTTACATCATTGACCTAGATTTTGTTTTCGGCACACCACATATACGTATAGGTAGAATTATGTATTCCTGAACGTATCGCTGAAAAAGTTCCGTTTGATCCCAAACACCAACTTTTCGTAATTTGCTTTCGGTTGTCGATAAAAACGGTACGTTTCCGTAAACTCACATCCGTTTTGAGCGATGGTATTTAATAATTTTGAATTTACGTATTTTACAAGCTTTTAACTTGCAATAAGTATTTGTTAGAGCTTACTACTTTAGCCCGAAATACTTCATTTGACCTAATGCATTTTTTTTTGAATAATAATAACTCTTTATCGCACCACGGAAAGAGACCGAAACATTAGATGTAATGAAACATTAGGGCTAAAGTTACTGTCAAATGACAGTCAGTCAATCAGTCCCTTTGGGCCCAATTTTAATTTGATTTGAAATGTTGTACACTTTTGTAAGTCGTACGCAATTGCGATAATACTAAACTTGTCCAACTAATTTGATCTAATGCTTATTTTGATGCTTTTGACCTTTGATCTATTTCCGCCTTTATCGATTCGGAGCAACGAACAAAAAACCATAGAATGCGAGCTCCTCACAAAATTGCCTAAAAAAATTGCCACAAAATTGCCTAAAACTTCGAACTAAACGACTGCTTGGCTTCGTTTCGACACCCGACCCCAACCCCCCATAATGGCAAAAGGACCCATTTCTTTACGGACATTTGGCGACGCCACTTAGACTTCTAGGATTTTTCCGTTTGCTGGTTCGGGCTCGGTGCGGCACCAGTGAGTTGTCAACTGCCAGTGTCAACAAATGTCAGTTAATGCACATATTGTTTAGTGCGTGCCTACGTCGAAAAGAGTGCTTCGCGCGGAAGCGGGGCGGTAAATATATGATATTGCATAACGATGACAAATCGAAATAACGCCATAACGGGATAGCCGACAAACTTCAATGAATGGTCTTGACATTTCAATTTTCCCATTTGATATCTGATGCGCGATGCGCATTATCATGTACCTATGTAATACTCACGAGGCGGTCAACGAAGCATCTCTCAAATAGTTGGCATTTGGTTTTTTGTGTAATAGATAATTTTATCCCGATTGTTCTTAGCCATGTTTCATGAAAATCTATTCAGCCGTTTTTGAGATATTGGACTTTGAAATGAAAATGTCGGGGGTTTTTCAACTTTTCTAAGTTGTAGTTGTTTGTACGCCTATCGGGCTTTAATTTTTTTTTAGGCGTGACGTGAATACACTTTATATTTTACTCAGATCGCGTATTGAGCAGTTTCAAATAAAAAGGATTACGGTTAACAAAAGTAATGTTCAAGTCACGTCTGACCTGTCGGTAATGTTACTAAACGTGTATACGATTGATATTGACTGTTAGTATTGATATTAAATATCGGTAATTGGAGACATTCTTTGTTTTGACGATCTGGTTGAGTAATATACAGCGAGGGGAAGTAGGTATGTAATATACGTACATATATAAGGACATACACGTACATACATAATATATTCTATTCTATTTTACTAATATTATTTATTTATTTATTTTATTTATTTTATTAAGAAACAAACAGTCTCATATGGTTACATTTGAATACGTAAAAAGTACTAAATTATGGACTTACAGTTTCCTTAATCAGAATATTTAAACCTAAACAATAAAGATTAAGAAGATTAAAAGTTTTGAGTTATTGAGATGCATCGTTAATAATACAAACATTGCCAGAAAATTTATAGTTATGATATATATTTTTTCTATTATAGTTGTTGAATACATTGTAAAGATAATCGTTTGAAGCTACAAAATGTCTCATGGAGAATATCTAAAGACAGAAATTTTTCGTCATAAAGCCTGCACGCTCTTCTAATGAAACCGTTTTTAGCATAAGAAGTACGACTACGGGGGATATGAAAGAGGGGTTTTTTTCTACAAGATCGCTCGCAACGCCGGGGTACTCTAAATGAAAGCTTATGTATTAACGAAGGGGCATCGATGATGTTATTAATGATTTTGTACAGGATCAAGACATCAATACGTTCACGACGAGAACTTAAAAAAGTAGTACTTTGTCTTTTCAAGGAAGTGGTATAGTCTATGTATTTATGTCCAGTGCGATACTCAATTGCCTTGACAAACTTTCTTTGTACTTTCTCAATTTTATCACTGTGTATTTTATAAAGTGGATTCCAAACAGCGCTAGCAAATTCTAATCTACTACGTACATAACTGTTAAATAATACCTTGTAAGTTGACAGTCTACTAAAGGGCTTTCCTACACGCAATATAAATCCCATTTGTTTAAAAGATTTAGCCAATATGTTGTCTATGTGGGGAACGAAGGTAAGTTTTGAGTCCATGATAACGCCAAGGTCACAAATCTGGTCAACCCGTGTCAGTTCTTTATTGAATAGTGTGTACTTAAAGTTTATAGATGTTCGCTTTCTACTAAAACTAATAATAAAGCATTTGTCTGTATTTAAAAATAAGTTATTTGAGGTACAAAAGGCCTGAAAATTATTTAAGTCATTCTGCAAGACTGTGCAGTCGTTCATATTTTTGATAACTCTGAAAATTTTAGTGTCGTCGGCGTATAATAGCATGTTTGAGTTTTTTATACACTCAGTGATATCATTAATATACAGCACGAATAACAAAGGGCCTAAATGTGAACCCTGCGGTACACCGGAAGTAATAGGTCTATATTGAGAAGTGTGTCCTTGCACAGCCACCGCCTGTGAACGATTCTCAACATAAGATTTTATCCAGCGGAACAGGTCGCCGTGTATACCGGCCGTGTATACATTATATTATAAATGCGAAAGTTTGGATGTTTGTTATTCAATCACGCTTATTTTGCACGAGGATAGTTTATCATCATCATCATCATCATATCAGCCGAAAGACGTCCACTGCTGGACATAGGCCTCCCCCAAAGAGTGCCAAAGTGACCGATCCCGCCACCCGCACCGATGGCCATTGGGGCGGAAAGGTTCTCGAGTGGCGACCACGTACCGGAAGGCGCAGCGTGGGTAGGCCCCCGACAAGGTGGACTGATGACCTGGTAAAGGTTGCGGGAGTCCGCTGGATAGTTTATAGTCTGGATTAAAATACAGGATATGTTTTATCCCGGGTCCACGCAGACGAAGTCGCGGGCGGAAGCTAGTACGGACATTCTGTACAGGACTCTATTGTCAATGTCATTAAGGTGTGTACATTACACATACAAGTACATTACATGTACAGTATATTAATACCCCTGACTGCATAGCCTAGTTCTAAGAACCCTAGTCGTAGTCCCAGTACAATAATTGAGTTTTCTGAAACTTATTTATGTACGGAATTATATTTGGTACAATACGTACATTTACGTACAGCGTAGGGCGTAGGTGGCTAGATGTACCTACATCCACACTACGTACCTACGTAGGTTAAGTACTTACTACAGTCTCGAGCTTTAATTTGGGACCCATTTCCATTAAATGTTGTTAGAACATTCATAGTGCAATAAGGTCGAAATTTTAGTTTGATACTGACGGATGTCAAGTTAAGACATATGTCTTATCGAATCGACCCTTGTAATGATAACCTCTTTGCCAAACGCTATCACTACAGTTTTCTAATTACGATCATATGTCGTGTCAGTGTCAGTGAAGAAAACAGATAGAAGACAGGACCAAAATCCCGCTTACCCAATTAATCGGAAAACATCGGAAATGATCGTTTGCCCTCGCTCCAGTTGACGTAATTGCACGGTTGCCCCTAGAAACGTAAAGTTATCGATGGTAAACATTATGACATTGACATGCGTTAAAATATTAGCTCTAAATAGCGTAAATTTGCTACACGATATTCAGCTTTAGGTGGGTCCCAAATTAAAGCTCGTGACTGTACCTCAAAAGGGTAAATCATCCAGACATCGCACCTATTCATGTTCAATCATCTCATAAATACGTACTGAAACCTTATTCGCCGGCATATAAGTGCCATGGGACATATTTTAAACCGACTTAAAAAAGGAGGAGTGGAACATAGGTTCCGCTATATGTATTTTTTTTAATCTGTGTTCACCAAATGTGTGGTCGTCTGACCGGTCGTTTAGCGTGCGCTATTTCGCTCAGGAGAGTTTTTCGTGGCATTACTCATAGTTACTAATCATCATCATCATCATCATATCAGCCGAAAGACGTCCACTGCTGGACATAGGCCTCCCCCAAAGAGTGCCAAAGTGACCGATCCCGCGCCACCCGCATCCAGCGGACTCCCGCAACCTTTACCAGGTCATCAGTCCACCTTGTCGGGGGCCTACCCACGCTGCGCCTTCCGGTACGTGGTCGCCACTCGAGAACCTTTCCGCCCCAACGGCCATCGGTTCTACGTGCTATGTGCCCCGCCCACTGCCACTTAAGTTTAGCGATCCGGAGGGCTATATCGGTTACCTTGGTTCTGCTGCGGATAGCCTCATTTCTGATGCGGTCACGCAGCGAAACTCCCAACATGGCCCTCTCCATTGCCCTTTGGGTGACTTTGAGCCTTCTTATGAGGCCCATAGTAAGCGACCACGTTTCAGTGCCATATGTCATCACTGGCAACACACACTGGTCAAAGACTTTCGTCTTGAGACACTGCGGAATATTGGACGAAAAGATTTGCTGTAGCTTCCCGTAGTTACTAATAGGTACTCATACTCATTTATTCACAAATAAAATATATTTATCAAAAAATAAATAAACGTTTATTGATTAACTAAATTTAAGTTTTCCAATTAGCGATCTAATTGATATCTATGATAGGTATTTATAAATTACCAAATCTCAACGTTACATGAGGATATAAAAGTAAATATGTATATTTTTGTGTGACCAGTGTGAAGGGATGTTTTTTTTTCACTTTTGTTCGCTACTTGCTCCAACCTTTAGATATGCTTCAGTCCACGATTTCCCCGTGAGTGAGATAAAAGACAATCTATCGGTAAACAAGTTCCAAATTGAAAGATCGGACATTGGCATACTGGATTTCAGGCACGTGTTTGAAAGGAGCTCGCATTGTATGGTTTTTTCTCTTAGATCAAGGTAATATTCATGTTTACAATACTCCCTGTTTACTCCGACTTTTATTTATTTGCACGGCTTACTCGTGGAATCGTTTTGCTTTGAGTCTATTCTTGCAGCGGTAAAACCGAATTCAAATTGAATTAGTATTGTATTACATTATATACAATGTAATATGACTTCATTAAAGATGAGAATTCAAGAAAGATGAGATTGAGATGATTTCATTAAAGTTATAATAGAGGGAAAGATAGAAGGAAGAAGAAAAAGACGAAGACCACGAAGAGCTTACATGGAGCAGCTAAAGGAAAACATTGAAGTTGACTCTTATTAACGAAAAAGCAGAAAATAGAACACAATGGAAATTAGGTACTCCACCGACAAGAGCCAAGCTCTTAAATAAATGATGATGACAATGTAATACAATGTATGTTCCGATACTGGTATGCAAACCGGACTAATCAAGTGAGATGGGCAGGCTCGCACTCAGACGTGTACAGGTTGACGTGCGGTGTGAGACAAGGAGGTCTCAGTTCGCCTAGGTTGTTCAACCTTTACATGGACGAGCTGATCGCTAGGCTTAGCAGCACGGGTATTGGATGTTCAATCAATGGCACAACTGTAAATAGCATTAGTTATGCTGACGATATGGTGCCGCTGTGCCCAGCGATCAGTGCTCTTGTCCGGCTGCTGAAGATTGGTGAGGAGTATGCGATGACCCATGGCCTGAAGTACAACACCAAAAAGAGTGGGCTGTTGGTTTTTAATGCGGGTAACAAGGCTTTTACCGCTATCCTTCAGATTCAGCTGTGTGGGGCTCCTCTTACCAAAGTGTCGCGGTTTAAGTACCTCGGGCACTGGGTCACCGACAACCTCCAGGACGATGCGGATGTCAAGAGGGAACGCAGGGCTTTGGCAGTTAGATGTAACATGCTGTCACGTAGGTTTGCACGCTGTAATGAGAATGTCAAAAAAATCCTTTTCAAGGCTTTTTGTCAGTCCTTTTACACGTGCAGCCTATGGACGAACTACACTAAAAAATCACTCAATGCCCTGCGTGTCCAATACAACAACGGCTTCAGGAGGTTGATGGGACTGTCACGATACTGCAGCGCATCTGAGATGTTCGCAGAGGCACGGGTCGATGGTTACAGTGCCATTATAAGAAACAGAACCGCGTCTCTCATGCGTCGTGTGCGTGATAGTTCCAACAGCCTTCTTCAGCAGATTAGGGACAGTCCTATTTGCGCAGTGTGGAGGCAGTGGAACGCCCTACATATGGGCTCAAGAGGTTCGGTGTATAATTGAATGTAACTAACGTAGTTTTATAAGTTTTTATCATTACTAACTGAAGGAAAAGATCTTTTTCCCAAATAAAATGGAGACAATCTTCTATAATTCTTATTTATTTTCTATCGAAATCTTTACATAATAATTTGGGGCTGTTTCCTTGTAGCCATCTTGAGATCAAAAAGAGAGAGAAAAAGGCAAGGCCCTGCTTACCGACCCCGATCGGTAAAGCAGACCGTTGCCGTCAGTCAGCGCCACCTATCGGCGGCAGGCCAATCCACTTCGATTTCTTCTTGCTAGTGGCCCTGACTCGCCGCCAGTAGGTGTCGCTGTTGCGACATGCTCCCACTAGGGAAGTGACGCGTGACGCAACCCACCGGTGACACTACCACGACTGTGCGCCAGTAGGTGTCGCCACTCGACTTGTAAACAGCGATGCCCCGCGGCTCAGACTTGATTACTAACAATTTTGTACAAGTACCGGACGGGTACCAGTACCAAGCCTACCGCTAGGCGTCGCTGCAGCACAATTTGCAAAATATTAGGCTTAAGTACCAAGCGGAACCAAATTATTGGAGAACAAGTCAGGTTAATTAATTTGGCAAGGTAATTTGAGGAATATAGGTTCTGCTTAGTGCCAATTCGCCCATATTTTATCTTAAATAAAACACAATAAGGTACTATCTTTATTACAGCTTTCTACATAGGTACACAATACTAAATTACTCGTAACTAATAAAATATAAGTATACAAAACTTAAGTACTAAGTTTAGGTAATGGGTAACGGGCAAATATTATTAAATGCACGTTTGATGGTGCCTCGATTTGTCTTGACCTCGACGACCCGAGTGACCCCATCTTGGCCTGGGCAGCAAGCGACGACTCGCCCCAGTCGCCATTGACAGGGTGGTAGCTGCTCATCACGCACCAATACCACTATACCGGGTGTAAGCGTCGGGCCCTTGGAGCTCCTCCATTTCGTTCGTTCCTGAAGTAAATTGATGTAGTCCCTCGACCACCGCCGCCAGAAATGTTGCTGTAGTTGCTGTAACTGCTGATATATGGTAAGCTTATGCGTGGGTGATGCTTCATAGCTGTAATCAGGGAGCGAGGTAAGGGTCCTACCTAACAGAAAGTGGGCTGGCGTGATACATGTTATTTCATCGTTGTCATTACTGGGTATTGGGCACAAGGGTCTCGAATTTAATATCCCTTCTACTTGACATAGTATGGTAGAAAACTCTTCGTAGGTAAGTAAGGCATTTCCTAGTACCTTTTTTAAGTGTAGTTTACAACTTTTTATGGCGGCCTCATGTAAGCCCGCCATATGAGGTGTATATGGAGGCAGGAACCTCCATCGTATCCCCTCGGCGGCACATGCCGTTGCTAAAACGTTACTATTTTTAGTATCTCTTAGGTACTCATACAATTCACGGATATCTTTGTCTGCTCGCTGGAATGTACCTGTGTTGTCACTCTGCATCTCTCTCGGCCTGCCTCGCCTCGCTATGAAACGTCTGAAGGCCGAGATGAATGCAGAGGTCTCTAGGGTGGAAACTAGTTCGATATGCACGGCTTTGGTTGAGCAACAAACAAACATTGCAATGTAGCATTTTGTAGTCTTATAACCACGTCCCCGTCTATCACGTATTGTAAAGGGACCCGCAAAATCTATATTTGTAGTATTTGAAAAAGGGGATGCTGGGGTGACTCGGTTAGTAGGCAAGTTTCCCATAATAGGGCTAGGTAATTTAGGTCTGGCCCTGAAACATGTCAGGCATTTGTGTACAATTTTATTAGCTAGGGTTTTACCTTTTATCGGCCAGTACCTTTCACGTACAGATGAGAGAAGGAGCTGGGGCCCGGCGTGCAGCAGTCGGACATGCTCTGAACGCATGATGAGGCTCGTGAGCATATGCTTCTGAGGTAATATTGTAGGGTGTTTTTTAGTGTGAGGAAAGTGTGACAACCCTAGTCGACCTCCCACCTTAATGAGTCCATTTTCTACAAATGGATTTAGGTTAATCAAGGTTGATGACCTTGGTAGATGCTTGCCCGCATTTAATAATGCAAGCTCTGTTTTGTAAGTTTCTGATTGTGCATATTCGATTAATTTATTTAGGGACTCAGTCCTCTCGTTGACAGTCAATGGACCTGCCATTTTATTGGTATTATTTGTACAGTTATAAATAAATCTTTTAATGTAAGCAAAACAATTTACTAGTTTGTTTAAACTTGACCATCTATTAATAAGATCTGACATAAACTGGTTTGGAGTTTCATTTGTGCATATATTACATATAGTGTTAGGCATAGTTACTTGAGTGGGCCAGTCGGTAATTGGTTTGTTTAGCCAGGCTGGCCCTTCCCACCATTTAGTACTGGTAAGCATCTTTTTAGCCGTCATTCCACGTGAAATGATGTCTGAAGGATTATCATGAGATGCAATCCAGTGCCAATCTTGTGGTATAGTGGACTCTCTAATTTTTGAGACCTGATTTTTTACAAAACAGTTAAGCTTGTGCAAATGTGGTGAGTTTATCCATGCAATGACAACACTAGAATCGGACCAAAAATATTTTGCTGTAAATGTATATTTTAATGCATCCGTTACCTTTTTTTGTAATCTTGTTAGTAGGGATGCCGCTCTCAATTCGTTTCTCGGTATGGTCTCATTATGAGCCACTCTTGTTTTTGCACATAATAATCGTGTTATAATTGTTCCAGATTTATTTATGGAACGTATGTAAATGGCTGCTCCATAGGCTTTCATCGAGCTATCTGCAAACCCATGCAACTCTATAGTGTTAGCATCACATATTAGCACATGCCTGGGTAGTCTTAACGAGTTCAACAAGTCCAGCGAGTTATAAAACACCTCCCATTCCTCTGTGAGGCTATTCGAGAGTGGCTGATCCCAAGTGGATCCATTTTTCCATAGTTGTTGAATAAAACATTTTGCAGTAATTAGTACTGGGCTGAGGAGGCCGAGGGGATCAAATATCTCCGAGGCCAATGACAGAACCATTCGTTTGGTTAACGGTTGCTGTATCGGGCGTTTTTTAATTTGGTACATTAACTCATCGCTTTGACTACACCAGGCAAGTCCCAATACCTTATGTGTGTCCTGCCCGAAGACAGTTGGTGTGTTGTTATGTGTACTATTAGTACTTACTGTTTGTAGGATTGAAATGGAATTTGAATTCCATTTCCGTAGGTTAAAATTTGCACCTTGGAGTATGCGCTGGACACATGCTGCAGTTTTTGCTACCTGGTCCGCACTGTCTCCACCAAATATGAAGTCGTCCATGTAGAAACTGCTGGCTATGGCCTCGGCAGCCTCTGGATACTGGTTATTGGACTCGTGGGCCAATTGTAGTAAGCACCGTGTAGCTATATATGGCGCTGAACGTAATCCAAAACTAAGGGTTCTTAACATGTATGTTATTAATGGTTCTGATGGATCCGCACGCCACAGTATACACTGTAAATGACACTGTTTTGGATTAATGTATATCATCCGATACATTTTCTGTATGTCAGCATTTACCACGTATCTATATTTGCGAAACCTGAGTAATATATCCGTCAAGTCATCCTGCAATACTGTCCCTTTGTATTGGATGTCATTTAATGACTTGCCGCTGCTTGTCTGACAGGACGGATCTATCACTACCCTAATGGGGGTAGTAATTTTTTGTGGGGTTACTACTGCATGGTGGGCTACGTAGTTTAAAGATTTGTCCGGAGTACACTCGACCATGTGTCCCGCTTCCTTGAATTCATTCATAAATTCTATGTATTTCTCCTTAAAATTGGAATTTCGTGCAAATTTAGACTCTAATGCTTTAAATCTCTTGTAAGCTATATGACGGGATTCGCCTAGGACTGATGGGGGCTCTTTGAGAGGCAAGTTTACCAAAAAGTTACCATCAGAGTTGCGAGTGTGTTCATGGAAAATTTCCTCACATTTAACGTCATCATCATCTGGGAACTTCTTTGATAAATATTGGTTGTTTGCCTCCCAAATGCCCTGCATTTGGTTATTTAGTACAAAATTACAATGCACCCTTTTGGGAACATATTTAGTATTGAGTGCTCCCGAGACCAGCCACCCCAGCCGAGTTCTCTGGAGCATCGGTAGGCCATCACCCAGCTGGTGCTGACCTATACACAAGAGTTGGTAAAAATATTCGGCACCTATGATCATGTCTATAGGGCCGCCTTCATCAAAAGTTTCATCTGCTAATTGAAATCGCTTTGGAATGTTCAAATAATTCGGTTGAACTTGACATTTAGGTATATTGCATATATTTGGTACTATGAAGCAGGACAGTTTGGTCGAATATACTTCATCCTTTGACATAATTGTTACATTACATTGTCGAGTCACAATTGTGGTACTGTCATTGAAACCAAGTACCTCGGTAGATATTTTTTGTGTTGGTAGGTTTAACAATTTAGCTGCTCGCTCCGACATAAAGTTTGATTGAGAGCCAGCATCGAGAAGAGTCTTCAATGTATGTGAATTATTTTGAGAATCATTTACCTTAACTTGCGCAGTCGATAAAAAAATATGCTTTGGTTGCACTACTGTACAAGCATCGGGTACTGTGGATGTCTGCTTGGTTACTAAACTGACCGACTGGGTAAGGTTATTTAAAGTCGATGTGTTCATCGCTTCTTTATCGCTATTGGTGGTCGGCTGTGACTGAGAGAATGTCTCGGATGATCTTGGTATGACATGTAAAAGTGTGTGATGCTTGCCTTTACAGGTTCGACAAGTTGTAGCTCTACAGTTAGGCAAGATGTGATTCGAGCCTAGACAGTTCAGGCACAAGCCTAATTGTTTGACAGCACGAATACGGGCCGGTGGATTCAGGGCCAAAAAACCTTTACACTGAGTTATATAATGGCCCCCTTTACAATGCGCGCATTGACTACGTATGTTGAATTGTGTTACCTTACTTTGGTGGGACGTGGTTACCAGAGCTTTCCTCTGCATTGCCGGGCCGGGAGCAGACTGACAGGCAGGCTGCTCTAAGGCAGCACTGTGCAGCGCCTCCTGGATGTCAGCCTGCTTCCGCAGGAATGTTTTGAAGTCCTGTAAGGTAGGAAGTTCACGCGACATTATCCGTTCCTCCCATTTTCGTTGAACAGTTTTATCTAGCTTAGCGCTAAGTAAAAACACCAGCAATACATCCCAGTCCTCTGTATTGACCTGTAAGGAGCGGAGAGCTCTCAAGTGCTTTGATATGTTGTCATTTAAACTCCTGAGGGCTGGGGCTGTGTTGCCAATGGTATCTACAAACAAAAGTGCCTTCAAGTGGTTCGTTACTAAAAATCTTGGATTGTTGTATCGTTCGCATAACAACTGCCAAGCGATGGCATAGTTTTCCTCTGCGTAATCCAGGGCTCCTATTACTTCCAATGCACCATCCCTCAGGCAGCCTTTTAGATACTTAAATTTCTGTATTGATTTCAAATTTGTTTGATTAACCAAGGCATCAAATGTGTCCCTGAACTCAATCCAGTCAGTCATTTGACCGCTGAAGGATGGGAGAGGAATATCTGGATATTTAATCGATTCAGTGGGGTAATCATTGGTGCCCCGCCCCAATGATTGATCGCCCCTTGGAGTTGTCGGTGGAGTTGCCTCCGCAGCTGGCCTAAGGTACCCCTTCGCCTTTGCTACCGCTGCAAAGTAACTGTCTTCAAAACTTTCCCTTTCCTCTAGCTGCTCATCCATGTCCGCGCACAAGGTTTCTATTGTGTGTTGGTATTTATCAAATTCTGAATATGCAGCTATAATTTTTTCCAATCGCAGCTCGATTTCCAAAATTTTTTCAGCTTGAAGTGGAGGAGAGGGAATGTTTCTCAGGTATTTTACAAATAAAGTTAATTTAGCTTTAACTATACCTCGTTTTTTAACGTACAGACCCAACTTTTCGCTCCCGGGCCTAGTAGGTCCGTTTTCATCGTCACTCGACATTCTGAGTACAAGATTAGGTACGTGCCCAATACACAGAAATTAAAGAAAAAAATAATTATAAAGTTAATAGCCAGCCCACTTGCCTGTTTCGACCACGCTACCGGCCCTTGTGTCGAACTCGAATCTCGGTGATAACTCGAATCTCGGTGATACCGCCCGACTGCACGTGCCACGTGGTTCGTACGATGTTGACGCCACCATACGCCACGCACGACCTTCCGACGACCTTGCCTTGTTTGCCGATCGATGATGATGATCTCGCTAGTATCTTCGCTTTTCGATCTTCGTCTTCGTTCTGGAGGTTAGGTATTGGTACAGAGTTCGAAATGATTCTCTTTCTTGAGGCTGGATTTTCGTAATATGACCTTCTTTCTTCTTTCTTGAAGCTCGTTTCTTCTTTTCTTGACGTAATTTCTTGCTTCGTCTTCTTTTTTCTCTTTTGGTTCTGGATGTTCCTCTTCGTTAAATTGGTTGGTATAGTAATTGGTTGGTATAGTAATTGGTATGTTTTTCTCTTGTGACGTTTGTATTTTCTTGCTTTTCGCTTGGTAAATGTTTGCTTCTTTGATTTTTTGACTTCTTTTCAGTTTGGTGGTGGAGTGCGCCTCGCGCAGCGCACGTGCTCGTTTCGTCGGCTTTTTTCACCAGGTCGAGTTTCTTCGGAATCCTGTGTGCTCGACGTTCTTCGGGGTCACCATGAAGGAAAAGATCTTTTTCCCAAATAAAATGGAGATAATCTTCTATAATTCTTATTTATTTTCTATCGAAATCTTTACATAATAATTTGGGGCTGTTTCCTTGTAGCCATCTTGAGATCAAAAAGAGAGAGAAAAAGGCAAGGCCCTGCTTACCGACCCCGATCGGTAAAGCAGACCGTTGCCGTCAGTCAGCGCCACCTATCGGCGGCAGGCCAATCCACTTCGATTTCTTCTTGCTAGTGGCCCTGACTCGCCGCCAGTAGGTGTCGCTGTTGCGACACTAACATGATATGGACATGAGTCTGAAATAAATAATTTGATTTGATTTGATATAACACATAGAACTAGTCCAAAATACGCAAAGATTGTACTATGGGTACTAAGACGACGATATAAATATGTACTTAAATACATAGATGACATCCATTTCTCTGGAACGAATATCTGTGCTCATCACGTAAATGTCCTTACCGGAATTTGAACCCAGGACCTCTACTTCCTAGACAGAGCTTAGGCTTAAGTGATAACTTCGCCTCGAGCAACCTGTCCTCCTAGAAACTTCCTTCACCAGTGTTCTCCAAATCCCCCCATTTTGGGCCAATTGGATTGCCCCTGGACATTTACGCCAGTAGCATCATGAAATAAATATATCCATTGCGTAGATGCTCTAACTCTGCTCCTCTTTCCTTCAACGGAGTTTCATGATAAGCTTCTCTAAGCCTTGACGGGCCATGGGCCCTAGGTCATCATTATCTGGAAGCATGTAGTTAACCTTAAGGCGCAGAGTGGGTAGGCCCCTCCACAAGGTGGACTGCTGACCTGGTAAAGGTCGCGGGAGTCCGGTGGATGCGGGTGGCGCAAGACCGGTCATTGTGGGACTCTTTGGGGGAGGCCTATGTCCAGCAGTGGACGTCTTTCGGCTGATATGATGATAATGTTGATGTAGTCAGCTGAGTATAGGGGCGGGTGGTATAATCAAAGATCCTATGCTCAGCAGCGGGCAAATATTACGGGCTCAAAATGATGATAAAGTTGAGAGCCACGTCTTTGCCTATTTAAACCCTGTCTATTTGTATAACCATATAAGACTGTCGTCGAATAATTTGTCTGCTCCATTACACTTTTTATGTATATCTATGTACTTACGCAGATTAAATCTGAGTCTATTACATCAACCTTGCCCTAATTTAGAGTTTTGAATTTAAAACTTATTCAACTGCCATTATTGTCCCGCACAATAAACAGATGGATACAGTATAGCATATTTAAATATAACTCTGGAGTTGCTTGATCTATGGTTATGATAATTAAGGTTCTTGTTAAGGTGGTTCGCTTTCCATACAAAGCGTCTTTTGACATTCGCAGGCTAACGGCGTGACTTTTTTAGAAACTTATGTAACAAGCTATCATAAATTGACTTTCCATTTACGCGAAAGGGGGGGCCCTTTTCTAGAATAAACTAGAATAAAATGATAAAAATAGTTTTGACAAAGTATCACGCCCCAAACTAATTTCTAAAATGTATTCTAGTTTCCTTAAACGAGCACATGCTCTGGTGCGTGAATAATTAGAATAAACACGTAATTCAATTGTTTCTGACAAATTATGTTTCCAGACTCGGAAAATAAATGTTTATTTTATTTTATTTGTACCGATTATAATAGACGTTACAATTGTATAATCGTCATCGTCAGCCTATAGGTATACGGACGGCAGATGGGGCGAGATCTTTTTATAGATGCAAGGGAATGGGTCGAAGTCCCCAAGCTAGCCCAGTGCGGGTAAGGGACTTGGGACTTGGAGACAAAAAGTCTCAGTCTCAGGTGACGCATCGTTGCTGTCAATATCATCATCATCCACTAGCGTTATTCCCGGTTGTGCCCCGAAAGGAGCCCGGGGTCCGCTTTTACACCTAACCCCCAAGATTTGGCTAAGGCATTAGTTTCACGAAAGCGACTGCCATCTGAACTTCCAACCCAGAGGGAAAACTACACCTTATTGGGATTAGACCGGTTTTCTCGCTATGTTTTCCTTCACCGAAAAGCTAACGGTAAATATTTATTTTTTTATACAACGACTGTGGCAAACAAGCGTACGGCCCGCCTGCTGATAGATATGATAGACGCATGCAACTCCAAAGGAGTAACATGGGCGTTGCTGACCCTAAATATGTTTGAGGATTCGCCGTGTTGACAGCTGAAGGACCAAATTCCCTCGCTCTCAACACAACGCATCCTTGAGAGCTCTGGCGACCTTGCTCACCTACAGGAACACAACACTACTACAGAGCAAGTAGTAGTGTTTTTTATGGCTGTTGTCTTCTGCAAAGCGGAGGTACTTCCCCAGTTGGGCTGCTCCAAATTCGAGCGGGATGACATTTTGCTGTGCCCTACCTCACGTGAAATATTCCGTACATAAGTTACGAAAAAACGCTGTCAATATCTCAACTTCATTTGAGATGTTGTAGAAACATGAGTCTTCGTAGTGGAGGTGGCTGCACTGCACTTCGGTGTAAATGGCGTAATGAGAGAGGTTACTGGTCGAGAGATTCGTTGAACCGAGCAATAGCTCCGATAGCTCAGTTTGTTGGGAGCGACTGGCCACGTTTGCCAGAAGCATTTTGTAGCAAAATGTTTCCTCTTTCATTAAAATTTCTAGTTCCCGCTGGCGGACGCTAACTGCTTACCAAATAAGTGTTCCATCGGAGCAATATTGGTAATGAACACTAAAAAAATCATAATGATTTTTAATTTTGTTCGTACAGTCAGTGTCACATACATCTGTACTCTTCGGGTGTTCAAAAATATCTGAACATGCACTCTATGGCTTTGACAATAAAGTCGTGTTCAGATGTTTGTGAACACCTCGACCGCTCAGATGTATGAGCTTGCTACTGTACTACTGTGTTTGTGTAGCTACTGTGAGGGCGTCAACGCATTACAAATGAACATCGTTTGGCGTCTTCTTTAAAATCCAACGTCTGACTTACTTATTGCGAATGAATGAACGTATTTAAGGTTGAGCAGTGATTTTAGTTTCGACACAAAAGCATAATAATTATATGGCAGTAAGTCGCGAAATAATAATAATAATAGCAAATATCTACTCACTTGCTGCCAGAGTTGCCAATAGGCTAATTTTTAACCGACTTCAAAATAAAAGGCGGAGGTTCTCAGTTCGGCTGTATTTATTTTTATTTTCAATGTTTGTTACCTCAGAACTCCGTCATTGATGAGCTGATTCGTATTTTTTTTGTTCGTAAGTATATATGCTTCCAGGTGGGTCCCATTTTTTTCAAAAATTCAGTAGGATGATGGGATCCATGACGAATTGAGGGAACTCCTCAATTATATGAGGCACGCATGTAGTGATTTTGGTATTTTCATAACTCCGGAAATCGTAAATCGTAAATTTGGTGGAGTGATGATGACTTATGGAATTACTCAATTATGTAGGTACTTAAAAGTTTGTACTTCGTAGTACGTCACAGATTCTGACAAGATTCCGTTGAAAAGGAACTAATGTTGTGCCAAAGGTGATGATGATATCTTAGGGAATCGGCGGAAGTCCTCAAACATTATCGGCCCACATACAGCGATTCGGTTTTTTTCTCTAAAAATCAACGTATTTGCTATCGGAAATCAGATCATGTGGTAAATTGGAAAAAAAAATGTGGAAATGTTCTCGTGGCTTGGCGGAGTACCTGCCTACTAAATTGAAGTCGGTTAAAACTTTGTTTTTATTAAAGTAAATTATCTAAAATCAGAAATCAAGTGAGCGGATATGACATGAAACTTTTTTTTAGACATGGCACCTAATGATTTTTTCATCGGTTCTACGTGCAGTGCGTGCATACCCACCTAACCGTATTTTTAGGAATAGGTAATAATTGGCAAAAAATCAACCGTCGTCCACTTGAACCGCTCATTAATTACTCTGCAATGTATACAGTTCACCTCGTCAGTTATTACCTTTCATGACCAGTACGTAATCATACAGGTGCCCGAGGGAAATCTCTGGGTCCCATTTTAATCATTTCGTTCGGTGCAAAAAGGTCTGACCTGCGTCATCGCTACGTCATATCCACAGACGTAGTATTTGAGTAGACCTCGCAAACGCACTGACTTGAACTGCCGCACATAGAAAGGGTGGGCATCCAGCATAGCTGTGCGGCGTGCGAGGTTGAGCTAGGAAAAAAAATACTAGTACGAGGGCCACACCGAAATGATCGCGAATGGATTATTCAGGACTGTTACCCGAAAATCTTTTGTGTCGCTAACACGGAATAATGGAATGGATCTATAATGTCTTTACAATAATCAGTAGCTTCGGATCTGTTTAACATTTCAATGAGTTCCGCGCGCCATGATATTTTTGATTGGTTTATATTACGGCAGTGGTAAAGAAGCAAGAAAGCAAGTCGACAACAACACAGAACCCATTCAAAAGGGGTCGGGTGTATTCCTGTATTAGCTTTCTTTTAGCCCAGTCAAAATAAAATTGTGTCCAAGTTTAGTAACCAGCCTCTTGCTTCCTTGTTACGACTAATCACATTTAATGACATTTACCTATGCAACATACTTTTAAATTTTTAATTAAAAAATTGATAAAAAACCTAATAATTCTTATTATTCTTAAAATAACTCAAAACAAAGTGTTTAATAGAAAATTTGAGATGCTTATCTGATTTTACCCGTCATTTAAACCCACTAATGACGACACGCACGTTTCACAGATTACAGTAACGCGATATCCATTTAGATATATCTGTGTCCATATCCCAGTAGCATTCAAAACAATACAAATGTAATTTATTCATGGGCCAATCCACTTTTTTCATTGATCGTTGTCGTAATCATTTCTGGTGGGCTTTTTATTTTTTATCTACTGTTAGAAGCTGCCGTAGCCGAACGGTAAGGCACGTCACTATCAATCTGGAATTCTGGAGTTTGGCGACTGGGTTTTCTCAAAGAGTATTGTAAAACATATAATTTGATATTAAAGGGGGTTAAGTATTAAGGGGTGGGGTGCTTTGAAATGCCGTTCGCGTTCTGACTAGATTTAGAAACAATAAAGTCTGATGATGATTCTTGACTATGTGACTGTTTAGGTATCTGATTTAATCAATACATGGTTGTCTAATATTTCCTGTATAGAAAAAAAAAACAAAGTTGTCTTCATTTTCCTTTTTTTGCTCAGCCTACTCAAACAACACATTATTTTACGACACAGTCAAGTTAATACTATAGTATTTTGTCTCTTCTAAAATCTAACTCATTGAAATATTAATAAAACTTCCGTAAGTTAGGTTTTTTATCGAAATTTGTTCAAAAAAGCCATTCCCGAAGAATATTGCATCTCTCGTTCTCTCTCTGTTGTTTTTCTCGTGCGCGGAAGGCATAAGAGTGTCTCTGTCAAGAGGGCGTGGTCGATTCGAATCAAGGGATCCCCTTAAAGGTGTAATTCCGTGAATCGTGGCTGATCGCAGCAGCGCTAACGATCGCGTGCGACAGACGCGCGCGGCATGTGGCACTAGTCAGTGTATGAAAATGCCGCACGCGTCTGATGCAGACTTCAGAAGCGGCGCCATACGGTAATTTCATACACTGACTAGGTACTGTCCCCTCAGCATCGTTAAGTTACTTTTTGGTAAAAGAAAACATCGTGAGGAAACGTCTTCCTGACATACGATACGCTCTGTTTACTTTGTCCTTGATTTGGACAATGTAATAATTTATTGCGATTTGTAGTTTTCAACAGTGTCCTAATTTACAACTCCTAAATACGAGTATGTTGTGTTTAATTTGGCATAGGTAGGTAAATACTACTGCATTGAAATGGCGATCAATTATTGAGTCCGCAGAAGTGAGCCGTGAGGGTAATATCACGAAACTTTTCAAATGTGTTTATTAGGTAATCTCAACTGTAATTTTGCAATAAAAAGACTTTTAGATCTACCTAACTTAGGTACAATACTTATTACGCTACTAACCTGCTCGTTAGATGGGTCATCACGTTACGTTTCCAACGCGAGTTAGGACATTCCAACTCTCATTTTAATTTACATTTAGTTTAAGTAGATCCTAAGGTACGTAACAATGCGTAACGTGATTGACCTGGGACTCCGAAGTCACCCTGTGTAATTATCTTGGCGGATACTACAGCCATGTCATGCGGGTATCAAGGTCTCGGTGACCCGTCGATACATCGACGTCATCGGTTCTTATTTCGGGAGCGACTAACGTGAAAAATAATAGCGTATCGGACTTTGGCACACTCACGTGTAACAGAAAAACGTATGCCAAAATCGTGTCACACAATCACCACGTATACCTATCCGTGACATCTTGTATAGAAATTAATTCTATACGTATAGCATTAGAAGAACAAACACAACACACAATTTTGACAGCATGATTACCGTAGTCACCCAAAGGGCAATGGAGAGGGCCATGTTGGGAGTTTCTCTGCGTGATCGCAGAATCACATGATGAGCAGAACCAAGGTAACCGATATAGCCCTCCGAATCGTTAAACATAAGTGGCAGTGGGCGTCGCACATAGCACGTAGAACCGATGGCCATTGGGGCGGAAAGATTCTCGAGTGGGGACCACGTACCGGAAGGCGCGGCGTAGGTCGGCCCTCCTCAAGGTGGACTGATGACCTGGTAAAGGTTGCGGGAGTCCGCTGGATGCGGGTGGCGCAGGACCGGTCACTTGGGCACTCTTTGGGGGAGGCCCATGTCCAACAGTGGACGACTTTCGGCTGATATTATGATAATGATGATGATGATTACCGTAGCGGTAGACGAGAGGACGGATGCATATTCCGAGATCGAGCCGAGCGTCATAAACAAATTGCTTCGTAAAGCGCCTCTCAACTAAACCCAGTTGCTGACCTAAGTGATTTATTTTATTCTACAATTGAATTGGTAGAGAATGTCTGTGTGTCTTGTGCAAGTATAATAATTAGTTTAAAAAGTCAATGAGGTATTTAAGGCGCTATTGCACCAGGTTAACCTGTCACAATAATTGCTATATTGAAATAGGAGGCTATTCGCTACGCGCTAATGCGGCTCACCCCGCTGGTCAACCGTCTCGAATCTAGACCTCTACCTACGCTTAGTTACTACGCATCGCGGTGGCAAGATATATTTGTGGGTGAGCGTTAACACATTCGCTGCCAAGAATCGCTACGCGCTACGCTCGTAGCCGATCCCGTGTCAATTGGGGACACTACCACATTAATTTTCCCCATTTTATTACTCCATATAAGTGGCAATTACTACACCGACAAGATCCCGACTCTTAAGTTTAGTATACTTAACATTAACTTAATTAAAACAATTTACATTAAAAACAAAGTTTTAACCGAATTCAATTTAGTACTCCGCCAAGCCACGAGAACATTTCCTAGTTTTTTTACAATTTACCACATGAACTGATTTCCGATTGCAAATGCGTTGATTACTATAGAAAAAAACCGAATCGCTGTATGTGGGCCGATAATATTTGAGGACTTCCATCGATTCCCCAAGATCATCACCAATGGCAATTCATTAGTCCCTATTTCAACGGAATCTTATCAGAACCTGTGACGTACTTTTGCACTTTTAAGTACATAATGGAGGAATTCGATAAGTCATCTGTGGTCTTCATCATCAATTCCTCGCCACCAAATTTATGATTCCGGATGTAAATACACGAGTTATAACAGAAAATACCAAAATCACTACACGCGTGCCTAATAGAATTGAGGAGTCCCCTCAATTCCTCATGGATCCCATCATCTAACTGAATTTTGAAAAAATGGGACCCATCTGGAAGTATATACAAACGAACAAAAAAAATTTTCGAATCGGCTCATCAATGACGGAGTTCTGAGGTAACAAACATTGACAATAATAATAATAATAAATAAAAAAACCGGCCAAGTGCGAGTCGGACTCGCGCACCGAGGGTTCCGTACAAACCATAACAAGCAAAAGTTGTAGTATGTTTATTACTAAATGATAAATGAAAATGGAATCTGTAACATTACAATGTGCGAAGCTGGGGGAGCATAAATTTAAACAAGGTCTCTTTATCAATTTAGTAATCCTAAAAAAAAATAAAAAATTAAGAATCACATCATTTATCTCTCACTTATAATAAATCTCTAAATTAAAAAAAGAATCAGCCAGTATCAAACTAACCATTTTTGTGTCCCGAATGATCTCGGCTTCCCGTGAACGGAAATACTTTAAACTTTTTTTACAAGTACATTACTATTCTAGCTAGGACTTAGGATAGTTTTTATCCGACTGCGATTGTTAATACATTTTCGGAAACATTTGAATCTCATTAAATTATTCATTTCTTCTGCTTGAAATCGTAGCCGTCATATCTGTCAACTGTCAGTGGCGTTAAAATGGCGGCCTTGCCTTAACTATCCAACAGTACCTAATAATTTCGATCCGGTGTTGTGATAGACCTTCACAATACGCATATTAAATTCTAAAGGATAAAAAAATAATCGATTCCGATATGGAAACTTATATGCGCTAAATTCGTATTGAGGCGTAATTTCAACAAATGGTTCAACAAATTTCAACAAAATAACGTCAAACGTCAAAAGTCTGACCGACTTCCTTTTTTTTATGGCATGGAATATTTAGCACTGTCATCGGCTCATCGCGTTCAGCCATGAAGTTTATTTGAGTTTCTGCAAGATTACACGCTGAGTATTTTGTCACGATACGATACTGCACGGCTATCACAAGACGGCGCGCGAGGTCTCTCAATTTTTCTCGCACTATACGTCTCTTTCTAAGTTGTCTAATAAGAGAGTGACGGATAGTTCGAGAAAAATCGAGAGAGCTTGCGCGCCGTCTTGTGATAAGCCATGCTGATTTGTCAGTATTTATATTTATCAGCAATAAACGTATGTATTCAATCAGTACAGAACGGGCCTTTTATAAACATTAATTATAAACCGCGTCTGTATTAAGGCGGTATTATAACTTCGTACTACGCGCCTTCAAGTTGACATGCAGCCAATATAGAGACACAGAAATTGGCCAACATACAGGAAAATACTTTTATAATGAATCACAACACACATTTAATTAAGTTGGCAATAGCGGTAACATACATAAGATTTGGCAGAATGTGATCTGAAACATTGCAATAAGTATGAAAAAAATATATCGGAGTGACTCAAGATCATTTCGGCCATCACGTCTTTATTTATTTAATATTAAGTGTTAAAAATATGTACAGAAGAAGATCAATAAACATTTAATGCTGCAGCCTGTGTCCTACCTGTTGGATCTATTGTCACAAACATCTACTAAACTTTTCCCCCGGTATTCATAAAATTTAAAATACCTATGTTAAATAAAACGAGATTTGTCCTTTTCCTACTAATTTAAAAATCAGAGTGACAGATAAAGACGAACGAATCTTAACGTCATTTCAACTAAAATGGGTTTATTCCACGTTTTACTTGATAGGCTAAATGAGAACTGCATGTGTCCTATGTCCAAGAGAAGAAATGCGTTAACTCCCACCACATTACCTTGCAAACGAAGTCACAGGTACAGCTAGTTTTATAATAAAACTGAAATACCTGAAATACCTACACTAGATTTGCAGCAGCCTGGCAAAACTTCTTTTATCAAAGTGGTTTATTTACAAAGTTTTTACTCACTATCTTTTTATAAATCCGGTTCAAAATACTAATTAACTGTTAAAATTGAAAAAAATTAACCAGACCTGTAAAATGTTGACTGAAAAAGGTATGAATAGTACCACATTGAAAATTGAAGTTTGAAAAAACGTTATCTATAGTTGTACTATTTCGTGTAGTGCTAGTGCTTATTAACGGAAACATGTTTAGGGATGAAAAATATGTGGAAATTCCATTTTGGGGATTCATTCTAAAATCGATATTGAAGTCTCCCACAACAATCAAACGGGAACACGGGGTATAGCCCCTTTGGGGTTGCTGCCGTATATTGTTATATTTATGCATTTAATTGCAACATTAATTTGACATTGTGGTGATATTATATATATAGATACAGTTATCACTCTGCCTGACATCAAACATTTCAAAATGCAAGCATTCACAATGGCCGTTTGCAGCACCTGGGTTATTTAAAAAAAAATATCTTGTACATGATGCATCTGGGATGGCATCCTTTAGATTGCGACGTACATAAGCGATAGATCCCCAACCTGGATTTGCTTTATATATAGCTGGACTTTCTACTCTGCACACCTCATAAAAACCATCAAGTTTAAAAGTGTCTCTACTACATCCCAGTTTTAAATTATGCGACTTATATTGCTATTTCTTATGATTGCGTGGACATAAAAGTTTCGTTTTGCTACAGCTGAAAGGTATAATAGACCTGAGTATTTGATATGAATTTCAATTAAATACCTCTACGCGTTTACGAGGAAAAAGGTAGTGAGTTTAAAATTTATAAAAATATATTTGTATGATTTTACTATAAATGTCTACTTTTCGTAATTTTTCCATTGTCTGTGCTATATGAAGTTTCTTCGTGCCAAGTTTCAAGTTTCTGTGTTAACGGGAAGTACCCTTTAGGTTTTGAGTTTCTTGCGAGTACCCAATTTCAAAATATGCGACTTAATTTGCTATTTCTTTTGATTGCGTTGACATAAAAGTTTGGGTTTGCTACATCTGAAAGGTCCTATAGACATGACTTATTTGACATGAATTTCAATTTAAAATCTCAACACGTTTACGAGGAAAAAGGAATAAGTTTAAAAAAATTAAAATCATTTTTTTGTATGATTTTACTAAAAATGTCTACTTTTCTTAATTTTTCCTCTGTCTGTGCTATATGAAGTTGCTTCGTGCCAAATTTCAAGTTTCTGAGTTCACGGGAAGTACCCTTTGGGTTTTGAGTTTCTTGCGAGTACCCAATTTCAAAATATGTGACTTAATTTGCTATTTCTTTTGATTGCGTTGACATAAAAGTTTGGGTTTGCTACATCTGAAAGGTCCTATAGACATGACTTATTTGACATGAATTTCAATTTAAAATCTCAACACGTTTACGAGGAAAAAGGAATAAGTTTAAAAAAATTAAAATCATTTTTTTGTATGATTTTACTAAAAATGTCTACTTTTCTTAATTTTTCCTTTGTCTGTGATATATGAAGTTGCTTCGTGCCAAATTTCAAGTTTCTGAGTTCACGGGAAGTACCCCGTAGGTTTTGCGAGTGTCGAAAAACTCAATTTTTGTAGCATAAACGACTGTATCTTTTGATTGCGTTGGCTTTTAAGTTTGATTTTTTCACAGCTCCAAGGGACAATAGACCTGAGTATTCGATATAAATTTCAGCTTGATACCTCCAAGAGTTCCTGAGAAAAATGGTCTTGACAGACAGACAGACAGACAGACAGACAGACAGACGGACAACAAAGTGATCCTATAAGGGTTCCGTTTTTTCCTTTTGAGGTACGGAACCCTAAAAAATACAGCCGAATTGAGAACCTCTTCCTTTTTTTGAAGTCGGTTAATTAGTAAAATGTTTATTTCGGCATTAGACTACAGTCTATGCTTACCAAAATGATAAATGATATCTTGACCTAATCTAATAAAATGCAAAGTATATTTCATAAACTAACGCTTTATCAGTTTCCAGCCTAAATCTTAAAGTCACTTATAAAATTATACCATGTCCTACCCCACAGCGCTAAAGGCAATCAATCACTGAAGATTATACTTTTCCCTTAAATCTAGAATATTCTTAACACCATTTCGTATAAACATAAATGTGAGCCTTATCGTGGTCAGCACACGGTGTAATTTCGCTTGGTAAATATCTGATGTTAATTCATTTTTTAAGACTGGTGCTTGGATTGTGTCAAGCAGAGTATTGTGTTGAATATAAAACCTTTAATATTGGCTGTTTTCAGCCCGCTACGGGTCATTTCACGGTGAAATCACGGTTTTGTACCTGGTAGAGTGTAGGTACTTAACCTATCGGCGTGATTTTTGGCAATCGCTCATGAAGTGGTTTTCCTTTCTGGGTGTCCTTAGTGCTTTGAAATGCGTTGTCTGGCAAGCTGACATCTCAGATTACCCCAGGAAAATTAAGTTTTTTTCAAACATTAATTTATAACAGCGTTTTTTTTTGTTTGTTTAATTTTCAAATGTATTCTAAATATTCTAAGATGCCTTATCCAAGAATCCACCAAAATTTCCATCGGGAAGTAAATACATAAAAATAAATGGCACTTTCATTATGATTATTGTGTGATTTATTTATTATTCTTAAAGAGCTCCTGTAAATTAACCAAAACAAAAATTAAAATATCTATTAATATTTTTCCTCTTTTTTAGGAATTGGTTAAATATCAGTTTTTTGATGACTAATATTTTGGTGGTTTTGAGTCCACGTAATTACTAAAATGATAATATATCAGTTTCACACAAAAATGCTGCTGTTATGAATTATTTCGAAATTTCCATTTTTTTTCCATACTAATGAAAATAAAGTGCTTCTGCTAGATAGTGTAGAGTTGAAAATCTCATTTATTTATATATTTAAACACGTGCATGTTTATTGAATAAATGTGTCTTTCATTATTTTTTATTTTTATTGCACAAACAAAAAGTACAAAAGGCGGACTTTAAGTCATTTTCTGCCAGCAGGGCTAAACAGCAAAGCTTACAGGTAGTTGACTAAAAAACAAAGAAAATAAAATAGCATTCATATATTAAATCTCTGGATAGATACTACATGCATACATATACTCACGCCCGATTCCCATTAGGGTAGGCAGAGACTAAGGAACGCCAAATACTATGGTCTTAACATACTTCCAATCTTTTGCTTCGATCACATCCATACATCTCATCATATTGGCTCATCAGATGCGGGTACTCCTGACCTGGCCTTTTAACAGTATCGCTGAGATTAGGTCATGATACCCTCGCCTAGGCCGCCCCCTACCGACCCTTCCATTCATCTCCTCCTCCTACTTTTACACATCCTCTCAACATGCCCAAACCACCGAAGCGTACCTTGCTCAATTCTAGTCACTACATCGTCTTCTATTCTACATTTTTCTCTTACAACACTATTTTTTATTCGATCATTCAAACGAGCTCCACACATACTTCTTAAAGCTCTCATTTCAACTGCATTCAGTCTACTCTCATGCTTTTTCTGAAATACCCAAGTCTTACTTCCATACATCAGTGTAGGCACAAGCAGTCCTCTGTGAACCGCGATACTAGGCCGAAGTTAATAAAAAAAACTTTATTTACGAAACAAGAATAATTACAATTAGGTACGAGTATATAAAAATATCCGCAACGCAGGCTTCGTCAATTGCGTAGAAACTAACATCCCCCTAGACACTTAACTAACAATGATAGAATCCGCAACTGACTTCGTCAATAGCACGTTATAATATAACCTAAACTAACAAAAAGGACCGCCTCGGTTCGAAGGTGGCCCGAAAGTTCCCACGACACTAGCGGAGTTAAAATGAATGTTTTAGAAGCTGACATTAACAGTTTTAACATGCTCGTAAGTGCAATATTTAAGGAAATCATAATATGAAATTAGACGACCGCTTTAGCCTAGTTGGTAGTGACCCTGCCTACGAAGCAAGAGGTCCTGGGTTCGAATCCCGGTAAGGGCAAAAATTTATGTGATGAGCATGAATATTTGTTTCTGAGTCATGGATATTTTCTATGTATTTAAGTATTTATATCTATTATATGTATCGTCGTCTAGTACCCATAACACAAGCCTTACTGAGCTTACTATGGGACTAAGTCAATTTGTGTAACATGTCCCCTTATATAAAATATATGTATATATATATATATATATATATATATATATATATATATATATATATATATATATACGTAGAAAAAAAAACAGGTTGACAAGTATCATCCATATCATCATACTCCTAGCTTCATTCTCGATTGAGCCCGGGGTCCACTTTGACGTCTTTGATGGTATTAAATCTTAAAATTTTATCGTTAATGATAATGAGCCCCTAAAAACTTCATAAATACTAATAATACAAAAGACTCGCTCAGAGGGGCAGTCACGCAACGTTTTTACCGCGCGTTAGGTAGACCTGTGAGTGAAATAAGCTACGGTAGCCCAGTGGTTTAGGCATGCGGCTGTCAAACGGCGGTCGTGGGTTCGAATCCCGGCTCGTACCAAAGAGTTTTTCGGAACTTATGTACGGAATATGATTTCATATTTACCGTTAGCTTTTCGGTGAAGGAAAATCACCGTGAGGAAAGCTGCATACATCTGCGAAGAAATTCAAAGGTGTATGTGAAGTCCCAATCCGCACTGGGCCAGCGTGGGGACTACTGCCCGTTCCCTCTCATACATGAGAGGAGGCCTGTGCCCAGCAGTGGGACGTATATAGGCTGATGATGAGGTAGACCTGTAATTTTTTTAAATAAAAAAAATGCCATTTAGATACTGACGCGTGGACAATGTATTACGTGATCGACCTGCAGATGACAAGTTCAGAAAAAAAACTTAACTTTACTTTTATTAACCAAACTAAAACTTTTATAACTCACTCTAGTAAATAGTAGTAGTCGCGCAAACCCTCAATTTCAGTTCATAAAATAAAATGCAAAGGTAAAAACTTGACCCGCCGGTACTAATAAATTTTACGAACTTTGTCATACTAAATGTACAACAGTACTGCAGCGCTATTTAAAAGAAAGTGTTTACACATAATCATTATCATCATATCAGCCAAAAGACATCCACTGCTGGACATAGGCCTCCCCCATAGGCACAATGACCGCTCCTGCGCCACCCGCATTCAGCGGACTCCCGCAACCTTTACCAGGTCATCAGTCCTCCTTGTGTTGTCTACCCACGCTGCACCTGCCATTACGTGGTCGCCACTCGGGAACCTTTTTGCCTTAACGGCTGCACAGGATAATGCATTATAATCAACAAATGTAAATGTATTCGCGCTCAATGAGATGATCTGCAATCGCTTGCTCTTTTGAAATAAATCTTGTTTTACAAACGCTTTTCTAATCCAAACAAAAACTAGATTAAATGAAACATATTTTTCGTAGATCAATGTAAACTTAGAATTAAAGAGGTGCGACCAGGTTTGACATTGATTTAGGCAATAATTTGAAAACTGGGCTAAGAATCCTTATTCAATATGGTTAACAGGCGGCAAACAGGCCGGCAATTATTAAAACTTATTATGTCGATTTTCATTTTTTTTTTCGATTTCCGGGGTAACTCATAAACATATCATCACATTATCATATCGTTAAAAATTATTTAATAGAATTAATTGTTTCGTTAAGAAGTAAAATAGATTGCTGTAAAAATGCACTGTGATCCCCGTGAGCGACGATTTTAATGAAGGAAAAACTTTTCAGGCGATACTAATGATGCCGAACGAACCGCTATTTTCAAAAACATCGGAAATATAAACAGTTTGCTCCAACTTTCATTCTATTAATTCAAGTATTTCATAATGACGTAAATATATTTCAATTTAAAAGTATATAAACCATAAATAAATAAATAACGCAAGTATTCGTTAACCCAAACGGTATGACAACTTAATTTAATCACTCGAATGGTATTCTGAAAAGAAATTAGTATGTGCTTCTCACTAAGTCCGCTTATCAAGATAAATATCTATTAAGATATATAAGAAAATACTGAAAATAAATCTATATACATAATAATTATCATTCGTTTGATGTACACAAAACATGTATTTTTTATTAATTCGTAGTTTTACCGTTGTGTGCATAGGCTGTCAAGTTTTTAAGATACAACTAACACATTTTTAAAAAGACATGCTGTTTCCGGGGAACACCCAAATACTCCGAAATATTTAATTCCGAATTTGTTATTTCCGATTTTCAAAACTCCGAATTTCATAATTCCTAAGACTTATAATTACGATGGCAAAAAAACACGAATTTCATTTTACCGAATGTTATAATGTCGATAGTTTGTTTTTCCGATTTTATAACTCCGAACAATCAAAAGCGCGAAGTGTCAATGGCCCGAAAAACAGTACTCCGATTATCAAATTTCCGAAATTTCGTTACTAATTCGGAAATCTGATATTCGGGATTGTGAACTACGTGTTTTCAATAATCGGAATTTTATTTCTTAGGAATTATGAAGTTCGGATTTTTGAAACTACACGGGGAATAAAAAATCCGAAAATTACGATTCTTATTTCCCGTAGAGAATAGGGTTTTGCTTTTTCTCCGAAGCCCCTGCAGTAAAAAAACAAAGTATTCGTAACAATGGTATTATTAGTAGGTTAGGTTAGGGTTAGCTTGTGTCCCTTAGATCAAAAATAGGCACCCCGCGAAGCGGGGTGACGTCGACCCGCTGGCGGTTAGGTTAGGTTAAAATAATCGGCGTGTGTCCCTGGCTCCGTAGTAAAGGTATACATATAATCCTAAGGCCGAACTCGCATTATTGCATTAAGTCTGCCTTTATACGCCCAACATTCAATTTTTTTTATAATCTTCTTATTCTTAATCTTCTTTTTATTATATATTTACGAGGATAATGTGTTGTACACAATTTACTCACAATGGCTCTCTGTATAGGAAATGCTTGTAATTCGTTTTCCATCTACCCATCTTTCTATAAATAGTTAACTTGATTCTTATGAATGATGTCGATTAATTGTGTATTCATGTGATTAGCTATTCTGTTTTTCCACTCCAGGCGTTTAAAATGCGGATCTTAGTACCTACCTACCTACCTAACCCCTTACCTATATACCTAAGTACTTAATTCGTGTGTGTTAGTAACAGAAATATGTAATTCTGATTTTTCGGATTTTTGTGTATTCGGGTTTATAATTGGTCAGTGTAATGATATTCGGATTTTTTAAAATCGGTATTTTTATAATCGGAATTCGGATTTTTGATATTTCGGAATGTTATTCCGTCGGACTTCTTATTATTCGGGGTATTGAAATTCGGAATTTTGATAATCGGAGTTGTAACCTTTAGACCTTTTGAAATTTCGGATTTATGAAAATCGGATTTATGAAGAATCAGAATACTTATATAAGGAGTTTTAAAACATTCGGAATTATGATAATCGGTATTATGAAATTCGTGATTTCGACTATCGGAATTTAGTTCTTCGTATTTATGTAGTGTACCCCTGTTTCCGAGCTTGACTAAAGTAGGTGAAAGAATACAAATGAACAATACCATCTGTGACGTGACCCTTTTAGAGAAAATAATTTATTTAATATTTAATCAATATTTAATCTTGCTGTGGCACTGTCAATACTAATCATAAACTCCGTGATGAGTTTGAGATACTTTTATTAACATCTGTTTGACTTACTGTATCAAGTCTGAATCGGATTGTATTTGTCTCTCCCGATCGTAGTCTTGGCGCGTGAAAACGATTAAAACATAATTTACTTTAAAAACATAGTTTTAACCGACTTCAATTTAGTACTCCGCCAAGCCACGAGAACATTTCCTATTTTTTTTACAATTTACCACATGAACTGATTTCCGATAGCAAATGCGTTGATTACTATAGAAAAAAAACGAATCGCTGTATGTGGGCCGATAATATTTGAGAACTTCCATCGATTCCCCAAGATCATCACCAATGGCACTTCATTGGTTCCTATTTCAACGGAATCTTATCAGAACCTGTGACGTACTTTTGCACCCACCTGGTAGGACCCATACAAACAAAACAAAAATTTCGAATCGGCTCATCAATGACGGAGTTCTGAGGTAACAAACATTGAAAATAATAACAATAATAAAAAAAATACAGGCGAATTGAGAACCTCCTCCTTTTTTTTGAAGTCGGTTAAAAACTGATATCAATTTCGTAAAAACGTTAAGTGAAATAGCCCGGTTCCATATTAATTCATATGTCATGTGATATGCGTCTTGGTAGCCAGAGGACATAGATAGATCGTTGACTTTGGTAACAATGATACCAGCATAATAGCAATGTCATGAACGAGATTAGAGGGGTAATCATGTAACGTTTCCAACGCGCGTTAGGACAGTCAAACTGTAAATGTTCCATATAAAAAATGACATTTAGACCTACCTAACGTACATAGAATGCGTTACGTTACCGACCTGGACACTTGGAAATAATTAGGTACCACATGTTTGCAAAAATAATGCTAGCATTATTGTTATTCTTGACATAGCTCATTTGGCAATGCCTTTCGAGCACAACATTGCGAAGTTATACAAGTTTAGGGTAGGAAATACGGCTATTACCAAACATGTAATTACTATGTGTACCAGTAGACGAGAAACATACTTATATAGTTTAAATATATACTTAAATACATAGAAGACATACATGACTTAAGGACATATATTCATGCTCATCACGTCACATAATGCTAAACCCGTCGGATGTAATGTACCATTCAAGTGTTGTACTCTGTGACAAAACGATTAGTGGATATCGATTAGCTTTTAGCACGCAGAAATATGCTGTATTAAAAAACAAATAGGTTCACCTTTCTTTGCACAAATTAGGTTTCCAATCTTAAATTTGAAATCTTTGTTCCTTTATTGCAACAAGGTTTTTACAAAATTGGTAACCTAACCTTAAAGAGCACCATTAAAGGCTGATCCAAAAGCCAGACTTTCAGATTGCCTCCATTCCCGCTGGCAACGGTGCAGAATAATCCCTATCCATTGAGAAAAGGGTAAGGTAACGCCACATATAAAGCGTCGTATAATATACATATAATTATTATCTTTATGAAAACTTATAAGTCAGTCATATCAACATTAAAAGGACCACTACCAGTACCGTATTGGAAAGTTTGCAGCTTCGAAAGACTTGTCCTAATTTAGCAGCACTCAAAAAATTAAGAAGTTTTCGCACCTTTCTTGGTATTGTCAATTTAAATCCTTGAATTTGTGGTTTTTGAAATAAAGATACGGTACTGGTACTTGGTCTTAACAACATAAAAAAATCGCAACTAGCCGTTAGCTTGCGATCTCAGCGATTTTTCTGGTCAAATATGACTGACCTATAACAATAATTTTCGTTTGTGTAAATAATTAAAGAGTTATTTATTTATTATTATTTATTTATTTATTGACAAATTCATTTACGTGACATTACAGTAATAACCAATGCGTCACGAAACCAAAACAACAAATAATACTATTTAGGCGACGAAACGGCGTGGCCCCGTTGCATCGTCGTCTCCGGTGTAGGATTCGGCAGATTGCCCCGGAACCGTCGAAACACTACACCCTTCGGCCAGAAGTCAGCACATGCGACGGTCTCCTGCAGCGGCCGCGGCACGCGCACCACAAACGAGCTGAAGTGCACATAGTGGCGCGAACGCAGCTGGAACACCCTCAGCGAGAAGCCGGTCTTCTGACGAACGTACTCCGCCATATCATCAGCCGTGGCGGAGTAATGCAGGCGCGATACATATAGCGCCTTGCTCGGTGTGGCAACCCGAAGACCGGAACCAACCGGTTCGGCAGTACCACACTGACTCTTGCGCGGCTTGCGCTTCCTCGACACCGCTTTAAAACCCTCCTTTTCCACATCGGTGCGCGGGGGCTTCTCCTTTGGAGGAACCCGAACTTCACGCGCTCTTGAGGGCGCGTCTCTCCGGTCGGCTGCGACAGATCGACCAGCTACGGCATCAGCATAGCGATGACGTGATTTAGAGGATGGGGCGGGGGGAGGCCCGGCGCGGAGGGGGCACGCGGGCCGTGGAACGGCATGCGCGGTGTCAGCAACATGCAAACTGACCGAGTCGACACTTGACGCCCGGTCATTACTCTTGAAATTTGACCCCGCTGGTGACCGAGTTTCCGGGGCACTATTACGCAATTTGATAATTTCTTTGCGTAACTCGGCAATGGTAACGCGCGAATCGTCAAACTTTTTCAAAATTTCAGCCATGCCTGCTTTAAGAGCCACGATTTCCTTCAGCAGGCCACTCACGTCGACATGTTCTGGATTGCAGGACGGCAATCTGGAGACCTCCGTCGCCACGAACTCAGGCAAGTCGCTCTCACGCTCCCTCAGAACATCAATGATGTCCTTAAGGGTTTTTTCCCCGGTTTCGTCTCCTCTCCGGTGAGGTATAAATGTGCCGGCGATCCCGAGGGACTGGAACAGCACTTTCTTCGCTGCGCAGATTTCGGCGGCACTGAAGCTCGCCAAACAGACCTGCTCCGCGTCCAACTCATCTTCCCGCAGTATCCGCAGCAGAAAGGTGAGTAGCTTATTCACGATGGGTTCACTCATCGTTTCAAAACTATTAGCAGCGGTCGAGCCGCGCTATGTCCGCAATTAATTAATTAATTAGTCATCAATGTGTCTACGTCGCTGCGCGCACTGGACTCGACCTCGTAATAGGTAGTAGTTTATGCGAGTTTATGGTAGTAGTTGTTTTGTCTCAGAGGAATTGCGGCTGGTTGTGAATATTGTTATTGTTACGCAATTATTACTACGACCAGTCTGTCAAGAGTGAAAACGACGGAAAAGAAGCAATAATGTTATATTGAACTTACTATGCCAGGCAATTGCATATTCAAAACGTAACATCCGATATACTAAAAACCTGGGTTGACCAAACTAACCGCTCCTCCCAAGGTTATGGCATGTCATGCATAAGAGCTCACGTTTTTTTGCCCCACCCGTGCACCCACGAGCCATTTGTGTTTATTGGTAATTACTTGAAACAACGTGCTAAGTTGCGAGCTGGCGTGGACTTAGGGGCATGCTTCATGCAGCTGTGAACATGTATTTTCACTTCCATTGCTAACACTTTAGAATCCTTTCAACGGTAACTACAGTCACCAAGTTCTTCGATGAATATACTAACCTAATTCTAGCAATCATTACTATACACGTGAACTCCGATGTTTGATACAGTAAACCGGGGGGAATCTTGGCATCTTGTGGTATCTTGCCAAGAATAGGCTTGTCATAATCCGCTCCGACTAATAACACGGACTTACAACAAAGGAGTCGGCCTATAATCGAGTTTCAATTGCCGCAATCACGCCAACAAATACATTCGGTCACATTCCGTGTCGCGCGTTTTATCGAGTTTCACTATTCCTTTATGGCGTTCCATTAACAACATTATGTATATCTTAGCTAAATTATAAAGATGAAGCTCACGTGTAAGTATAGTAATGATTGCTAGAATTAAGTTAGCATATGCATGGAAGAACTTGGTCTGTGAGTTTGTAAGTTTGTATTTAGAGGTAAGATGATAGGGCACCTCATACGACATGACAAGTTGGTACTCAATATAATTGAAGGAAAGATAGAGGGGAAGCGAGGAAGAGGAAGACCTAGAATAAACTTCATATAGCAGCTCAAATAATTTACATTAAAAACAAAGTTTTAACCGACTCCCATTTAGTACTCCGCCAAGCCACGAGAACATTTCCTATTTTTTTTACAATTTACCACATGAACTGATTTCCGATAGCAAATGTGTTGATTACTATAGAAAAAAACCGAATCGCTGTATGTGGGCCGATAATATTTGAGGACTTCCATCGATTCTCCAAGATCATCACCAATGGCACTTCATTAGTTCCTATTTCAACGGAATCTTATCAGAACCTGTGACATACTTTTGCACTTTTAAGTACATAATTGAGGAATTCGATGAGTCGTCTGTGGTCTTCATCATCAATTCCTCGCCACCAAATTTATGATTCCGGATGAAAATACACGAGTTATAACAGAAAATACCAAAATCACTACACGCGTGCCTAATAAAATTGAGGAGTCCCCTCAATTCCTCATGGATTCCATCATCTAACTGAATTTTGAAAAAAATGGGACCCACCTGGAAGTATATACATACGAACAAAAAAAAAATTCGAATCGGCTCATCAATGACGGAGTTCTGAGGTAACAAACATTGAAAATAATAATAATAAAAAAACTGCCGAATTGAGAACCTCCTCCTTTGTTTTGAAGTCGGTTAAAAAAGGGTTGATGTTAGGTCGTACCGAGATGTTAAAGAGGTTGCCTAGGATCGGAGTAGATGGAAGGCCTACTTTGAGCTACACCGACAAGAGCTTAGCTCTTAAATAAACAGAAGAAGTTTTCTTACTTGTTAGTGTACTGTCAGTATTTTCATTATAAATAAGTATTTATTGGCTTCATATGAGGATGTTATTGTATCACATTCAATTTTCCAAACCTTTTTAGGGTTCCGTAGTCAACAAGGAACGCTCATAGTTTCGCCTTGTCCGTCTGTCCGACTGCGGCTTAGCTCAGTGACTCATACTAAATACTAAAAATAATTCGGCATGGGTAACAAAATAGCATAATGTGAATCTATCCGTGATTCTAAGACATTTTTACGAGCAAGGTGGTATGAAATGGCTGAAATATATTCCAGCCCTTGAATACACTTTTTTTCATTGGCCAGTTTCATTGGCCCCATATATGGGGGGGGGAGTTTTTTTCTGGCATAATACAAAGTTGATCCCGTAGTAAAAGTTGACCAGAATCATGGATGGATTCACATTCTGCTATTTTGTATCACTAATTAAATTTCATCCCGTATAAATCAATCACACTAACAAAATGATAGAATCAAATCTGGGTCTAAAATTCAAAAGTATTATGGGTTTTTGAAATCTATTATTCAGCTCAGTGATCCATTTGCTTCATGTTGGGGCTTAACTAGTGCCCTAATTTTTGTTCGAGTCAAGTGTTCGGTACCCTACCGGCTTAATGGCTACCACTGCTGGCAGGAAAGGGCTAAGTACCTAGGCATAGCTGGTACCGAGTAACAGGTTCTTCTTCTTCTACTTAAGAGCTCTGCTCTTGTCGGTGGAGTAACCGCCATTCAGCTCTACGCTCTGCCAATGCTTTGAGCTCCTGATACGACACTACTACAGTAACAGGTTACCATGTTAAAAACTAAATGTTCATTCTTCGAAAGGCCAACTTTCGTACAAATTCGGGCGACGCAACCGCACCATTTAGTTGGCGCGCGCGATTTGATGAAACAAAGACATACAGGCAACTACGGAACGCTACATTGCGCGTGGCAACAGACGCACTTAGCCGGTTTTTGAAAGCGGTTGTGATGTTTTTATAAGATCGCTTTTTTAGAGTAGGTAGTATTCTGAAAATTTTATTGTTTGTTCTGTCTTATATTTTGAAATAATTTCTTATTAAATTGAATGCTCTGAGAATTATGCCCGGTAAGCAAGACAGGTCTATAAATTTAATGTTGATCATTTTGTTTCCTAATCCACGGCCATTAAAATGTAACTTTGTCAATTAATAATGGCGTCTGAAACCATTGGAGCGAATAGATTAACTAAATTACTATATTGTTGACAGTTACGGAGACATTAAATAAACTGTTAACACTTCCAGCGCCAGGAACCCACTATAAAGCTTTTCTCGTAGTCTTCTATATGCAAACGGGTTTTCTTTTTCAATTTCAGCTCATTCGGATATCGGCAAGCGACTGAAAAATTAATTACAAATTTTGACGGATAACTTACAAATTAACATTTGAGCAATAGAGTTGGTAATATATCCCGTGGCAATATAAAAACAAATGTATATCTGTGTGTTCCGTGATTTCAGTCAGCCAACGACACTTAAGGCCTCCACCCACCGGACGCGTGTGCTGCGCGTGTGCTGCGCTGCAGCTGCGCGGGTGCTGCGCGTGTGCCGCGTTCGATGTTTTAGTGATACAAAATAGCAGAATGTGAATCCATCCATGATTCTGGTCAACTTTTACTACGGGATCAACTTTGTATTATGCCAGAAAAAAACTCCCCCCCCCCCATATATGGGGCCAATGAAACTGGCCAATGAAAAAAAGTGTATTCAAGGGCTGGAATTTATTTCAGCCATTTCATACCACCTTGCTCGTAAAAATGTCTTAGAATCACGGATAGATTCACATTATGCTATTTTGTTACCCATGCCGAATTATTTTTAGTATTTAGTATGAGTCACTGAGCTAAGCCGCAGTCGGACAGACGGACAAGGCGAAACTATGAGCGTTCCTTGTTGACTACGGAACCCTAAAAAGGTTTGGAAAATTGAATGTGATACAATAACATCCTCATATGAAGCCAATAAATGCGTATTTATAATGAAAATACTGACAGTACACTAACAAGTAAGAAAATCTTCTTCTGTTTATTTAAGAGCTAAGCTCTTGTCGGTGTAGCTCAAAGTAGGCCTTCCATCTACTCCGATCCTAGGCAACCTCTTTAACATCTCGGTACGACCTAACATCAACCCTTTTTTAACCGACTTCAAAACAAAGAAGGAGGTTCTCAATTCGGCAGTTTTTTTATTATTATTATTTTCAATGTTTGTTACCTCAGAACTCCGTCATTGATGAGCCGATTCGAATTTTTTTTTTGTTCGTATGTATATACTTCCAGGTGGGTCCCATTTTTTTCAAAATTCAGTTAGATGATGGAATCCATGAGGAATTGAGGGGACTCCTCAATTTTATTAGGCACGCGTGTAGTGATTTTGATATTTTCTGTTATAACTCGTGTATTTTCATCCGGAATCATAAATTTGGTGGCGAGGAATTGATGATGAAGACCACAGACGACTCATCGAATTCCTCAATTATGTACTTAAAAGTGCAAAAGTACGTCACAGGTTCTGATAAGATTCCGTTGAAATAGGAACTAATGAAGTGCCATTGGTGATGATCTTGGAGAATCGATGGAAGTCCTCAAATATTATCGGCCCACATACAGCGATTCGGTTTTTTTCTATAGTAATCAACACATTTGCTATCGGAAATCAGTTCATGTGGTAAATTGTAAAAAATAGGAAATGTTCTCGTGGCTTGGCGGAGTACTAAATGGGAGTCGGTTAAAACTTTGTTTTTAATGTAAATTATTTGAGCTGCTATATGAAGTTTATTCTAGGTCTTCCTCTTCCTCGCTTCCCCTCTATCTTTCCTTCAATTATATTGAGTACGAACTTGTCATGTCGTATGAGGTGCCCTATCATCTTACCTCTAAATACAAACTTACAAACTCACAGACCAAGTTCTTCCATGCATATGCTAACTTAATTCTAGCAATCATTACTATACTTACACGTGAGCTTCATCTTTATAATTTAGCTAAGATATACATAATGTTGTTAATGGAACGCCATAAAGGAATAGTGAAACTCGATAAAACGCGCGACACGGAATGTGACCGAATGTATTTGTTGGCGTGATTGCGGCAATTGAAACTCGATTATAGGCCGACTCCTTTGTTGTAAGTCCGTGTTATTAGTCGGAGCGGATTATGACAAGCCTATTCTTGGCAAGATACCACAAGATGCCAAGATTCCCCCCGGTTTACTGTATCAAACATCGGAGTTCACGTGTATAGTAATGATTGCTAGAATTAGGTTAGTATATTCATCGAAGAACTTGGTGACTGTAGTTACCGTTGAAAGGATTCTAAAGTGTTAGCAATGGAAGTGAAAATACATGTTCACAGCTGCATGAAGCATGCCCCTAAGTCCACGCCAGCTCGCAACTTAGCACGTTGTTTCAAGTAATTACCAATAAACACAAATGGCTCGTGGGTGCACGGGTGGGGCAAAAAAACGTGAGCTCTTATGCATGACATGCCATAACCTTGGGAGGAGCGGTTAGTTTGGTCAACCCAGGTTTTTAGTATATCGGATGTTACGTTTTGAATATGCAATTGCCTGGCATAGTAAGTTCAATATAACATTATTGCTTCTTTTCCGTCGTTTTCACTCTTGACAGACTGGTCGTAGTAATAATTGCGTAACAATAACAATATTCACAACCAGCCGCAATTCCTCTGAGACAAAACAACTACTACCATAAACTCGCATAAACTACAACCTATTACGAGGTCGAGTCCAGTGCGCGCAGCGACGTAGACACATTGATGACTAATTAATTAATTAATTGCGGACATAGCGCGGCTCGACCGCTGCTAATAGTTTTGAAACGATGAGTGAACCCATCGTGAATAAGCTACTCACCTTTCTGCTGCGGATACTGCGGGAAGATGAGTTGGACGCGGAGCAGGTCTGTTTGGCGAGCTTCAGTGCCGCCGAAATCTGCGCAGCGAAGAAAGTGCTGTTCCAGTCCCTCGGGATCGCCGGCACATTTATACCTCACCGGAGAGGAGACGAAACCGGGGAAAAAACCCTTAAGGACATCATTGATGTTCTGAGGGAGCGTGAGAGCGACTTGCCTGAGTTCGTGGCGACGGAGGTCTCCAGATTGCCGTCCTGCAATCCAGAACATGTCGACGTGAGTGGCCTGCTGAAGGAAATCGTGGCTCTTAAAGCAGGCATGGCTGAAATTTTGAAAAAGTTTGACGATTCGCGCGTTGCCATTGCCGAGTTACGCAAGGAAATTATCAGTTTGCGTAATAGTGCCCCGGAAACTCGGTCACCAGCGGGGTCAAATTTCAAGAGTAATGACCGGGCGTCAAGTGTCGACTCGGTCAGTTTGCATGTTGCTGACACCGCGCATGCCGTTCCACGGCCCGCGTGCCCCCTCCGCGCCGGGCCTCCCCCCGCCCCATCCTCTAAATCACGTCATCGCTATGCTGATGCCGTAGCTGGTCGATCTGTCGCAGCCGACCGGAGAGACGCGCCCTCAAGAGCGCGTGAAGTTCGGGTTCCTCCAAAGGAGAAGCCCCCGCGCACCGATGTGGAAAAGGAGGGTTTTAAAGCGGTGTCGAGGAAGCGCAAGCCGCGCAAGAGTCAGTGTGGTACTGCCGAACCGGTTGGTTCCGGTCTTCGGGTTGCCACACCGAGCAAGGCGCTATATGTATCGCGCCTGCATTACTCCGCCACGGCTGATGATATGGCGGAGTACGTTCGTCAGAAGACCGGCTTCTCGCTGAGGGTGTTCCAGCTGCGTTCGCGCCACTATGTGCACTTCAGCTCGTTTGTGGTGCGCGTGCCGCGGCCGCTGCAGGAGACCGTCGCATGTGCTGACTTCTGGCCGAAGGGTGTAGTGTTTCGACGGTTCCGGGGCAATCTGCCGAATCCTACACCGGAGACGACGATGCAACGGGGCCACGCCGTTTCGTCGCCTAAATAGTATTATTTGTTGTTTTGGTTTCGTGACGCATTGGTTATTACTGTAATGTCACGTAAATGAATTTGTCAATAAATAAATAAATAATAATAAATAAATAACTCTTTAATTATTTACACAAACGAAAATTATTGTTATAGGTCAGTCATATTTGACCAGAAAAATCGCTGAGATCGCAAGCTAACGGCCAGTTGCGATTTTTTTATGTTGTTAAGACCAAGTACCAGTACCGTATCTTTATTTCAAAAACCACAAATTCAAGGATTTAAATTGACAATACCAAGAAAGGTGCGAAAACTTGTATTTCTACTTTTATTGTTTGTTCTGTCTTATATTTTGAAATAATTTCTTATTAAATTGAATGCTCTGAGAATTATAGAAGATCAAACGAGCTTCGCAAGCGACGTTCGATCGATATTATATGAGTAAGCTTCATTCGAAGATATAACACACATGTAGTCCTTTAATCTACCAGGCAACATTTCGCAAGTTTAAAGTACGCAGTAAAAACCATAGCTCAAACAGTTTTATCCCCACCTTTACCCCTACCCTACTTAGGGACCTCGGCTTGCCACCATTTCTCATTCTTTTTAGAGACAAAACTTTCCTAGGGGTATAGGGGCGGGCGGGAAGTTATATCTTCGAATGAAGCTTACTCATATAATATCGATCGAACTTCGCTTGCGAAGCTCGTTTGATCTTCTATTATATTTCGAAGCTTCATTCTTCAGATATAACACACATGTAGATGTTTAGAGTTGAAAGTTTTGCTGCCCTTTGTAATTGTAAAATATCATAATCATGAAATGCAATAATTATGTTTGACAACAATCTTAGATACTCCCAATTATTAATCAAAGAGTACAATTGTAACTTCACATAATTCTACCTATACAAAAGGCAGAGTGATCTGGCACAATGACCTTCGTCGATTAATTGACGATGGTAGAAACGAGCCAAAGTTTTCGATGTTCTCGACCAGCCTGCTGCCTTCCGGATAGCATCTAAAGAAATGCCTGACCGGTGTGCAGCTGACGTGGCGGCGTGGCGCGTGCTGTGAGCGCTGAACGCCGTCATGTCTTTACCGCTTTCGCCAAGCACTCGCGTAATGCACCCCGGCTAATGGATTGAGCAGATGCATTTTTATGGGGACTTTTGAAAGTCAACAAAATATGTTGTGAGCTTTTTCAGTCCTAAAACAACATTATAACAGTCTCCGGGCAAATATTTCTATTAGGTATCTTCAAAATATGGAAGGCACAAAATCGGTTGTAGACGACCTGAAGTCTTAACTATATCATCAAAAATTACTTTAATACAATTTGGGCATGACTTAATATTATTCCACTTAATAAGTAACAGTGTTTGTACCCTGTGGGCAGGACATATTGCTAACAAAATCGCCAGATTCTTTGTTAGTTTTTCCAATGAAATTTCTCTATTAGGGTACCATGTTGTTATATGATTTAATACCACTTGAGGATCCCAGGTATGGCTATATTTAGGAGTTACGGGCTTTAATTTGTTAACACCTTTCGGTAATCCTTTATTTTGGTCATCTGAGCTGATACTACTCCCCCGTAGGAGCGAGGGTGCTGACCTATGATTATTTAATGAGCCATACGACGATCCTTTATTAAATTCGTGCGTTAGAAATAAAATAACAGCAGAAATGAAGCCCTTATAGAAATTGAATATCTATATTATCTATGCTAAATTTCCAGCACAACTTGTATTTAACACACGTTGTACTGTTGTAAAGTGTTGTTTGAAATTGACGCTAACATGAGATTAGATACTTTTACTGATCTCAACAAAAGCGGAAACCACGGTTGGGATGGCCATTAGGGAAATACTACTATTCCTGTGGCGTTGTCATTTATAATCTTATGTAAACACTTTAGTACGAGTGCGAGTGGTGGAAACGCTTAAAAATATTTATTATAAATACCAGCTAATAGTGAATGCGACGACGGTAAGAGCGTCCGAGTTTGGCTTCGACGAAATATATATTTCACATTTGGCAGAGGTACGAGAAGCAAAGAGGTCAATTTCGGGCACACCAAAGTGTTTACTTATTCTTTCAAAGGCTGCAATACTTAAATTTCATTAAATATCAGGATTTAGCCTTCTGGATTCTCTGTCTGCTTCTACATTATTCTTAGTGTTAATGTACGAATCGAATAAGCATATGTCTCGTTCTTCACACCACTGCCAAATAGATCTAGGTAAGCTATTTAAGTGGGGAAACTGGATGTCTCCCATTCGATTAATATAGCTTATCGCGGTAGTGTTGTCGATGCGGAACAACAGAGCACAGTTTGATTTATTTAGCGCAAAACATTTTAATCCTAAGAGCGAGCAAGCTCTAAGTAATTAATATGGAATGCTAATTCTTGCTCTTCCCATGCTCCGTTTGCACACACTCCGTCACAAACTGTACCTCATCCTGATCGGGACGGATCTATAGATATTTCTGCATCGAATTTCGTGATTCCAAAATGACAAGACGTTACAAATAATATTATTAGTCCACCAAAATAAGTCAGGTAAAATTTCGCGAGGAAGTTTTACTTTTGATCATAGACATCGTATTCCTGAATAGCTCGGAATTTATATCTTTCTAACAACTTCGTGTACAACCAGCTGTATCTAGCTGTCGGGCATGCAGTGGTAAGAACTCTTAAAAAGTGCGCATACCCTGCATAAGAAGGGATATAGACATGATAGTTGAATTGTAAACAAAACCTAAGAATTTACAGCATTGTTGGTAATTTTGGGATTGTATCGAGCTTTTGGTATAGTTTACCACAAATCGTAGGCACTCGAGAAATCGGAGAGTCTCCCTCCCATTATGTTTACATTCGTTAAGGTCCCTTCCAATACACAAAATGCCACCCCGGTATATAATAGAAGTTAGGCCATGTTATTAGGTAAGTTACGACTTCTTTCATAATTTTGGTGAAGGTTCTAGGCGCCACGGAAAGTCCATAGACTAATAGGGAACAAAACTCGTAAGTAACATTGTTATGCTCGAATCTTGTCAATGGTAGCCATAAACCCGTTTTTAGGGATTCATTTAGAAGCAGTCTAGTCTTCCATTTTAAAATGGGACTTAGTTACAAATTTATTGAGCCCTTTCAGATTCAGTATGAATCTATAGCCACCATTCGATTTAGGAGTCAGAAAATCTTTGATAGAAACTGATCATTAGTCTGTTGGCATCCAGTGATGCTTTCACTGAATGCCTAGGTTAATTAAGTTCTGTACAGCTAAGCTCGTTTCATCATGCTCTTGGCATGTGAAAGTATTTACAGGTTTGACAGATTGCGTAACATGTCCTAAAAAGGAATTGGAAAGCCATTCTGTATACAGTCTAATAAATAAAGTACGATTATTCGTTACATTAAGCCAACACTTATAAAAAGCTTTAAGGCGACCGGCATGTACCTGCGTTACTGCCGCGGCGTCGCAAGTGGCTTGTTGTAGGCTGCTCGCGGCCGTATGATGGTCGACGCTGTTGGCCTACTTTTCAGTAGATTTGGAAGCTTTAATTTTCTCTGAGAGTTTGCTTCCAAAGAGAGTATCATCTCTCTCAACGTATTGTATGACTTAAGGAATACTTCGTCTAGTCCAGGAATGACTAGTTTTATCTAAAATCCGACTTCAATTAGATAGGATTTTTATCGTTAGTACCTATACCGACTCCCAATTGCTGCTGAGATGATTCGATTTTCTTGTCACGGCCTCTTTGGATGTCTGTAACTGCCGCCGAAATTACGGCGTTTAAGGACGGCGCCCATAATAATTTGCAATTTACAGGTACTCTTATAAGAGTTTATCTTTACTCTTTTTATCAATACCTTTGTGTAATATAGGTAGCCACCTTTGCGCTAAATTGGGATGAATTTTCTCCCCATATTTTGGGACATCATCAGTGGCGTCCCCTAGAGCGGTTAGTAACTCGGCATCTATTACAGGGGTCGTTTTGTCATCACAGGCCTCCACGGGAGGTGCATTTTCTTCATTTGAACGTGGGAGTGAAGTTTCCACTGCCTCATACACTTGTTCGTGGTTTATAAATTAAAATATAATATTTTGATTTTTCTAATTGAGGGTAGATATGAAATGCATTGTAAAACCACTCGTCAGGAATTTTAATGCATATATGTATCTAGTGCCCCGCATCGCGAACACGGGATATACTAATCTCGATTAATGGTTGTAGAAATTGCTATCGTGTTGACTCACGGTCAACCGCCAAGCACGAGATACCTTCGTGACGACTCTCGGTCGCCTCCCAGGTTTAGTTACAAGACGTGGGCTCACGGCCCGCGCGGTATTAAATGCATTTATTATCGATTAATATTGTTAGAAATTGCTATCGTGTTGACTCACGGTCAACCTTCAAGCATGAGATACTTTCGTCACGACTCTCGGTCGCCCCCCAGGTTTAGTTACAAGGCATGGGCTTGCGATTAATATTGTTAGAAATTGCTATCGTGTTGACTCACGGTCAACCCCCAAGCATGCGATACCTTCGTGACGACTCTCGGTCGCCCCCCAGGTTTAGAATTACCAGGCGTGGGCTCACGGCCCGCGCGGTATGAAATGCATTTCTTAGCGATTAATATTGTTAGAAATTGCTATCGTGTTGACTCACGGACAACCCCCAAGCATGAGATACCTTCGTGACGACTCTCGGTCGCCCCCCAGGTTTAGAATTACCAGGCGTGGGCTCACGGCCCGCGCGGTATGAAATGCATTTCTTAGCGATTAATATTGTTAGAAATTGCTATCGTGTTGACTCATGGACAACCCCCAAGCATGAGATACCTTCGTGACGACTCTCGGTCGCCCCCCAGGTTTAGAATTACAAGGCGTGGGCTCACGGCCCGTGCGGTATTAAATGCATTTATTAGTACAACAATGTAGAACTATTTATTGAAACTAATTGCACTTACCTGATTTATCTTCGGAACCTGATGAATCAGATAGCACCGCACTGTCATAACTCGTTTATAGTTTTTTGTTGCAATTTCCGTATATTAGCAGAATAATGCTCTATTTTTTCCTGTGCACTGCGTTTAGGCATGATTAAATATTTTGAATTATTTTTTAATAGAATTAGTTCGTGCGTTCGTTGCCTCGCAAGAATAAAGAATGAGAAATGGTGGCAAGCCGAGGTCCCTAAGTAGGGTAGGGGTAAAGGTGGGGATAAAACTGTTTGAGCTATGGTTTTTACTGCGTACTTTAAACTTGCGAAATGTTGCCTGGTAGATTAAAGGACTACATGTGTGTTATATCTGAAGAATGAAGCTTCGAAATATAATGCCCGGTAAGCAAGACAGGTCTATAAATTTAATGTTGATCATTTTGTTTCCTAATCCACGGCCATTAAAATGTAACTTTGTCAATTAATAATGGCGTCTGAAACCATTGGAGCGAATAGATTAACTAAATTACTATATTGTTGACAGTTACGGAGACATTAAATAAACTGTTAACACTTCCAGCGCCAGGAACCCACTATAAAGCTTTTCTCGTAGTCTTCTATATGCAAACGGGTTTTCTTTTTCAATTTCAGCTCATTCGGATATCGGCAAGCGACTGAAAAATTAATTACAAATTTTGACGGATAACTTACAAATTAACATTTGAGCAATAGAGTTGGTAATATATCCCATGGCAATATAAAAACAAATGTATATCTGTGTGTTCCGTGATTTCAGTCAGCCAACGACACTTAAGGCCTCCACCCACCGGACGCGTGTGCTGCGCGGCGCGTGTGCTGCGCGGCACACGCGCAAGTTGTAAAGCATTGAAACTACACTTCAAACACACATCGAACGCGGCACACGCGCAGCACCCGCGCAGCTGCAGCGCAGCACACGCGCAGCACACGCGCAGCTGCAGCGCAGCACACGCGTCCGGTGGGTGGAGGCCTTAAACGCCTAGTTTCAGGCCAGTATTATTCCAACGCGGCCACTCTGCGGTCGGAATAAAGCGGTGCAAACGCGGTGCGGTTTGCGGTCCGCTTAGCCATTTAGGATTCCATTTTGCTGTCGGCTGCAAAAACACTGTTAAGTGCACATCAGTGGATGAGTTTCAATAAATTATAGATACTTTGTGTCTGCAGCTACGTCTAAACATTTGCATTATGTAATCCAATAACAAACACAAAAAACAAACAAGTCTTGTACAAAAAACGATTAACATAAGAAATTCCTTAGTACATACTTCAGAGACCGACCTTTGCTCGGATCTGAGATTGTAGCTTTGTACATATAAAAATGGGTAATCTCTGGAACAAATGACCAATAAAAAAAAAAGTATAGTTTGGAGTTTATTTTGTTATCCCGTGGGTTTGGCTGCTTTCTTTGCATTACGCGGGCAAAGATGCGCGGGCAAGTAATATTATTGGACCCAAGATAATCATAATATATTATTATTTATCAACTAGCTTTTGCCTGCGACTCCGTCCGCGTGGGACTAGTTTATATCGTAGCTCCATACGAAATCCCATTGTACCCTTTAAGAGGATGATTTCCGGGATAAAATCTATCCTATACCACACCACAATACCAAATTTCATTTCAATCGCTTCAGGGTGAAGAGGTAACAGACAGACATACTTTCCCATTTATAAGATTGGAATGGATAGAACTGATAGAAGTATGGATTCGACGTGAAAAGATAGATACTAAGAGCAGTTTGGCAAGTTTTGCGCCTTTTAAAACATGTGCTTGATGAATATAGGTTGTTAACTGATAATTTATTGGTGTAACCAATTAGAACAGATGCTAAGAGCATTCATGCATCCTATGCAATGAGGAAATCGAGCGCGAAGCCGACTACTAGGGATGTGCTATTGTTATCGATAAATAAACAATAAGCCTGTTATTGTTGTTGTCCTGTCCCGGTAAGGGAAGGGACATAGTAACAGAGTTTCTTTGACATATATATTATTAAAATACTTAGGACATGCTTATACAATTGTCGCAGAAACTTATGTAGTAGGTATGGCTATCAAGAAGAAGAATTAAATAGCGAGGTAGGTTTTTTTTTATTTATGTTATAGGAGGCAAACGAGCAGACGGATCACCTGATGGTAAGCGATTACCGCCGCCCATGGACACCTGCAAACACCAGAGGTGTTGTGAGTGCGTTGCCGGCCTTTAATGGAGCTCTGGGAACCTTACTCACCATCGGGAACACAACACTACAATACCTACTCGTACGGAATAGGCAGCAGTGCTATTATGGCTGTGGTCTTCTGTAAGGCAGAGGTACTCCCCCAGTCGGGCTGCTCCAGATTCAAGCGTAATGACATTACGCTGTGCCCTACCTCTCTCTCTCTCTCTCTATAAGTAACAGAGTTTCTTTGACATATATTATTATAATACTTAGGACATGCTTATACTTACAACTGTCGCAGAAACTTATGTAGTATGGCTATCAAGAAGAAGAATTAAATAGTTATGTCTCGCCGGGCACTGAAAACTATGATTCCATTGGGTTGATATTATATATAATTCCTCTTCTTGATTAGCCATACTCAAACAGAACAGTAGTGGTCGTCATGTTAGCGGTGACTTGCTTCACTAGACGCTGCCATTCATCCTTTTTTAGGGTTCGGCAAAAACGGGACCCTATTACTAAGGCTCCGCTCTCCGTCCCTCCGTCCGTCTGTCACCAGGCTGTATCTCATGAACCGTGATATTTAGAAAGTTGAAATTTTCACAGATGATGTATTTCTGTTGCTGCTATAAGAACATATACTAAAAAACAGAATTAAATAAATGTTTAAGGGGGCTCCCATACAACAAACGTGATTTTTTTGGTTCCGTCCCTTCGTGCGCGAGTCCGACTCGCACTTGGCCGGTTTTTTTATTCTACATGCACGGGGCCATTGGGTGGTTTTCACTTGGTTCGTCCACCACCGTGGAGTTATGCTGCGCAGCGTATTCAATCGATAACTGAATAGGTACATTTAGGCACAACACTACTTTATTGCCATTTCACAAAGCTCGTTGAATTTGCTCCTATTCAGTTAACTCGGCAGTCAATAATGGTTATTGCAAATTTAATGAATCGACTGCTAATTATTATGTTAATAAAATTGAGGCATTAACTTCTTATACTAGATAAGAACGACCGACTTGCTATAATTATATATGGCGCCACGAATTTACAGACCGTATAGGTTTAAATTTTGTTATTAGGTTTGCATTTGCCGCCGGCCCGCGTGGGAGGCGCGTGAGTTAAATCTAAATTTAGTTTTACACCCGAAAATGTTACAAACTTTACCAACTATACTTCTGGACTTTACTCGCCAGTGCCGCCATCAAAAACCGTAGCCCTCATTGGATGCAACCATTTCACGCCGGCCCAAATGGAGTGATGGTGAACGTCAACACACGTAACTACAAGAAAGTGGCAGGCTGAAGTGCCGCGCCATCCGCCACGTTACGTCCATCCATTTGGTACGAATACAAACGGCGTGGCGCCTAGGCGAATGTCAAGCCATTCAGGGGGCCTAGACAAGGTTACAATCGACAAGCGCTAACGCCAATAGAAAACTAATAAAATGTATGGGAATGACAGATGTTAACGAAAAGTGTTTCGTCGGCATCTGTCATTCCCTTACATTTTATTGTTTTCTATCGGCGTTAGCGCTTCTTGATTGTAACCTTGTCTACGGCTCCTGATTCAGCTATTACTTTTCGTAATATTTTGTATTTTACAGTTTATTCTTATTATTTGTTTAATTATACGCAAGTTTACATGTCAAAGTATATATACACAGCGCTTGCAAGTAATACAAAAGATTTTAACCACACATTCCCGAGGTCATTAGGAGTTAAAAAAATGAACCACAGTCAAATTCATCAAAACTAACTTTATTTTTCGGTTTTTTTAATAAAATGTGGATGGTTTTAAACGCGATAAATGAAGTTGTACTGTAAAAAGACTGAACTCATGGAAATCCGAGAATACGAGAAACACGTTAATAAATTTTAATTTCGTCAAACGCGACTGAATAGAGGGTGCACAATCACATACCTGAAGTGTCCAGGTCTGGAGCCTCCCAGGGGTTTCCTGTTCTCTGAAGGCACTCTCAGCTACTAAACAGGCGTCCAGATCTGACTTACCACCGGTCTTCGCCTAAAGATACCTCAAAGACACAGCCCGAACTCTCTTGATGTGACGTGCACTCTTAATACTACAATTTTTTAACTTTTATATGGAAAGCGCGATCTTTATTTGAAATTACGATAAATTAGGCGCAGCGTGTGCCACTTCGAAAGCTGAAAATTGTGGTAGTAATGACCACAGGAAGTAGTTCCTCCTAGTGTTGCGCTATGTAAACGGAAGTTATATTTAAAGTTACCATACAAAAACCGATATTCAACGCGAGAGTTGAACAGTGGATAACAACAATTTTTTCTCTATGAAAAATATCCGTTTTAACACGTTCGTTGACAATCCGAAAATGCAGAATTTATGTGGATGGCCAAGATAAAAAAAACGTTTAATTTGACTTTTTTTGTGTTATTTATACTTTTATATGAAAAACCATTAATTATATAATATATAAACGTACATATATATATATATGTATAAAATTATCACGCGAATATACTATCTATGTATACTCGCATACTATCTATGTATGTACTATGGGTACTAGACGACGATATACATACTTAAATACATAGAAAACATCCATGACTCAGGAGCAAATATTCATCTCATCACACAAATAAATGCCCTTACCGGGATTCGAACCCGGGACCTCCAGCTACGTAGGCAGGGTCACTACCAACTAGGCTACAGAGGTCGTCACGTCGTCAGTTTATTCGCAAACTGCTTTTCGCTCGTTGGTACAGCTTTATTAGCTTAACGAGCGTCAACGACTTTCGAGCATTGACGACTCTGCAACTGATGATGTTATTTGGAAAATGTTATTCTTAAACATGTGAGTGAACGCTGGCACGGTGAAATAGGAATATTCATTCGGAAAAATATTATTTGCAGTATCATAGTTTTGCAGCATTTGCTCTCAGCATCAATTTCTCTTCGTGACAGGAATAAATTCGTTGGAATCTCAGACAGTGACCTAGTTTTCGAATCGTCTGGCAGGTTTTTTCAAGTATCAAATATTGAGCAATGCCGTCTGAAACCTGGGTATCTTTCAGCAACGAATTGATTTGGTACAGTTTTAGGCTTTCGCTGCGGGGAGGGTGACGTCATGGCCCCCGCTGACAGATTTTCGTATACCTTTCCATTGGGGCCTCGGAGACACAATTGTAACCCAGACTTTTTAATTAAGAGTTCAAAGTTTTTTTTCTCGTTTAGTAGGCTGCCAGGCCGAGTGCCTTTGAACGTGTTAATAGGTACTATAGATATTAACAATAATATATTATTCATGATCATGAGTCACAATTCCAATTTAAAAAAAACCATTATTAATACGTGAAAGATGCTGCTTACAATGTGTTTTTGGTATTTTTTAGAACTATAAATAATATACCAAAAAGTATTAAATGAGTTTTATTTCATTCTTAGATTATGAAATAAACACCAATCTAACTGTAAATGTATATATATATATATACATATACTCGTATGGCATACCATATTTACGTAACTTCGCAAACAGAACGTTTTATCAGTTAATATTGTAATTAAGTTTGGCCCAGGTTGGAGTCCTGTTGGACTAAAATCAGCATCAACTAAAAATGATAAGAAGAATGCATTAAAATCCACAACTGTCATTGTTGTTCTTAATGCTCAAGCTTTTTTTCACCTTCTCATTTCTCGGGTTTGAACTCGCAGCCATCAACAAAGAAGATTTAGCCATTGGTCATCGTGGAAGAATGCCAGCGTGGACAGCCAGCTTTTTGCGAGGAAATACCGGTAGCGCCATCTATTGTGGAGTTAATCACTCTAGATTTCTACTTCAAAGCAAGTTATAATAAGTTTTAATTCCTTTAGATGATAAATTTTATAAAACGCTGAAATTATTTTTTCTTGTGTTTTAATATGGAACCTCTTTTACGAAGAAAATTTTTAACCCATTTTTGACCCCTTTGGGGTATGAATTTTCAAAAACATTGTAACAACTTTTCTTGTGTTTCATTAAAGAACCTATACGGAGTTACAAGTCTCTGTTTAATAAGATAAATTAATTACAATTTTTCAAACCTTATATCACCCTCTGAAGAAAATATACCTGAAAATGCAACGTTATGTCCTATTCTGAGGTCTATACTAAAATATTAAAAAGTTTCATCAAAATCGGTTCAGTGGATTTTGCTAAAATTTGCTACCAAAAATATACTGTTTGTCATCGCCGCCACGCGGCGTCTACTTGACACCAAAAGATGGCGCTGTTACGTAAACATCACTTTATCCAATCGGTTATCCTCAAATTTGGGCTGCGGGTTCTTACGTCAAACTTTTTTGTACGTTTCACATGGTTTGACGGAGTTTAGACGCCGACAAAATACTGGAGAATGACCTACTAAGTACTAGTCAGTAACCGGTTTGTCACGCGTGAAGTAGCACTAAGCTCTATGTGCGAACGGCCTAACTCGTTAGTCGTCCTTGTGGTGGGTTTATCCACACTGCTCTTGCTGTACAAACAAAAAGCCCTAATAGGCTCTTCATGAAATAAAACAAGTTGATAACGAGCTTTCAATACAACCATTCATTAAATTAATTACAAATCCGCACAGAAAAACAAGTGATGTGGGTATTATGTTGATACTTGTGAATGAAAGTGGGCGACACAAACCTCAGACCCGAGCCGGAGACCGACGGCTATACAGAGTGTGGATGGGTCTATGAATGTTCCGGTATTAGGCGATGGATATGGCGTCCTGACTCTGGACTGGATACAGCCAAAAGTCTGGCTCGATAAATTGGCTTTCCATTTGCGCGAAATTCCCCATTTCTTAGAAAAAACTTGTATTGACGAGAGACATTCCGATCTTGACACGTTATATTGTTATTGACCATGTACATCACTGACAATATTTCATTAATATTCCTTTTTTTTATTGTTTTGTTTTGACGCTTAGAAACCGTATACATCTCTACGAACATTGAATAATTATTAATTATATTTGGACGCTCAGAGACCTTATACATCTCTGGAATACTGAATTAATATCATTAACTTTCTGTTAATGCACAGACCTTATTCTTATCGAATGTAATGGTCATATTTTGTTTTGTTTTCATTAACTTTGTGATATTTAGTGAGTTCTTATATCACATATCAGTCCTTAATGTGCAAATTTTAAATGATTATTGAGTTAGATTATTATTCTTTTTTTGTAAGATTATTATTTTTATTGTAAATTACCGGTTGACATGTAAAATTGCCCTTGTGGCCTTGCAGAATAAATAATTTGTATTTTGTATAAAGTATAATAATTTGAGAATAATCGTTCTAGTTTTTTTTAAAGTTTATTATAGGAAAGGGGCAATTATTATTATATGTATATTTATTACAAACAGTGGCCTGGATATAAATCAGACAACTAAATCAAATCGCATCGCCTTAAGACTTTGCGTTGCCAACTATTTATTTATTTCAGTTTATTCGTTTACCGAACGTTCCTTATTAACAAGTTAGAATTTTTATTGAAGTATTTTATTTATTTTCTAAAGTAGGTATATACAAGATGATAACTAAACAATTAAGTAAATTAAATTAAAGCTAAGTTAAATCTAAAAATGGCCCTCGAGGCATTGTACCGAGGATGCTGGCGGCATTTCCTCGCTGAATTGCAATGCCGCCAGCTCTTCGGTCACCAGTTACGTCAACCAGACGTTTCGCGATTTCCGCAAATAACTTTTGCGCACTGGGACCCCATGGACCGAGGGTCTTGACGCCAAAAGGTACAAAGTTGTACTCTCTGCCAAGGCCTCTATATTTAATGTGTTTCAGATTTTCGTCATTTTCCGCCGCTGCACCCGCTTTAGTAGTAGTTAGTCCGTTGGAGGTGCGACGGTGCAAGTGTGTCTACATAGGTAGCGTCCCACACAAGCATCCGTCCCAAACTCCACGGAACCAGAGACACTCCATCAGGTGTAGTTAGAATATATTAGAACAGTATCAACACAAAGGCTCGGCGTAGAACAATCGGTGGTCCTCACACTAGGACATGCCTGTAACGTGAGAACCTTAAGGCTAACTATAGTTATTTGTGTCACAAGGGAGCAAAATAGTATATTTACGGCGAGGGCGGTGTATTGAATCTTGAACGTAGCGAGGGATCCTACAATAGAATCCTGAGCGTAGCGAGGGATTCTAACGTAGGATCCTGAGCGTAGTGAGGGATACAAGTGATTACGCCCGAGACGAAAATAATTTTGCTACCGAGTGACACATACTATTTTTCACACCGACTATGAGGAAATTTAAAAAAAGCTATTGTTAAAATTTATCTAAATTATCTTAATTTTTATTACTAATTTTTAAATATTACGAAATATTTATAAATTTTTATACAACATTGTTATAGTTAAAACTTGAAATATGTTCGTTTTGAATCGACTACGATGAAATTACAATCGATTATTTTATTAACATCTGTGTTCAATTGGCACATTGCGTACAAATGTTCCAATGCCAATGTATAAATTAAAAAAGTAGCTTGAACAGAAAAGTAGCGTTTTGGTCCCTCTCGGCGTGGAGCAAAACTTACTTTTCCGAATGAAAGGTGTGAAAAATAGATTTCTACATCTAAGGGGCAGTCACGTAACGTTTATGAACGCGCGTTAGGTAGAACGTAGGTGAAATGTGAACAACGTGGACTTTGTGAATTCAGTCAGAGAACACCAAAACAAATCAATATTCTCGGCTACAATGTTAAGGGTCCGCACAGCGCGCGTCAGTGGCGCCTTGCCGAGCAGGTTGGTGCGCCCGCGCCGCTCGGCCAGCAGCCGCGGCCGGCGCCAGTAAACAGTTTCTGGGGCCTTCCTTTAGGCTACAGAGCCTGTGTTGGAACGCCCCGCTCTTCCTTATGTTAGTAATAATAATAAAATTCAAAATAAATCAATCGTGTGTACATTTTATATGAGTGCCCTCATATAAAATGTACCCAACAATTAAATTCAAAGTAAAACAATACAGGCCTCACAGAAATACACACATTGGGTGTATTAATTAGCAATGTGTGTGTGTGTGTGTGTGTGCGAGTGTGTGTTTTGTGTATATATGTGTGTGTGTGTGTGTGATATGATGTACAGCTTCACTTATTTTCCTGTGACCCCTAGCAGATAACTAAACATATTTATTTATTAAACTTCAGCCATTATATATGTTTAAACAATAAAATAGCAAATATAAGTAGGTATTAATTTATACCCAAGGATTACGCGAAATTCCTAGTGATATACCAATAATGAAGTTTTATTCATCAGATTTATTGCATTTTAGAATTTTACCGAGAAATTTTATGAGTCCAATTAATAGTTTGATTACAAAAGGCCTGGCAATTTGTTTAATTAGTTATCAAAATCATAAGATGCTATGCGATTTGTTTGTACATTTTTCTAAAGGGTAAATTAAAAGTTTAAATTGAAAGGTTCATGCGTATTTGTCCATGCAACGGTTACTACGGTTATAAAAATGTGACTTCATAATGTTATTGTGGTTAGATATCAGTTAATACTATAGCTGCTAGTAGTAGTTGTTTTTGCGGTCACTACTGATGTGAAATTTTAACTGTGATTTCTGCCTTTTTGTGCTCTAAATGTAGATAGCGTCATCCCTTAAAATAAAATCTTAAAATAAAACCACAATATTGGCCCCGATTCCATTCATATTTATTGAAGACGGCACATCAAAGTGAGGATATCCCCGTGATATTCGAAGGATAAGACAAGCCAGTCAGTCGTATACCAGCCCTGCGCTTAAGAGTGTAGGCTACGAGTACCCGTAGCCCGTAGCAGTGCTACGAGCTTGTAGCTGGTGCTACGATAAAGCGATATTCGCATTTAAAAAGAAGCAATGCGGAGGTGGATATGATTGTTTTCTCAAAAAATCTTGTTGCGTTATTTATTAACATTGTTTGTTAGCAAAAGTGACGCAATTTTGATCGGTAAATACAATTTAACCAATATTGTAAGGTTTTACGTTTCAGTGTGGATTGGAAACGTAGTTTGTCGTTACTGCAAATAACTATTTTTTAATCATTTGATTTGACAAACAAGATTGTATGTAGATACCAACATAGATTCACGCCTTTATTCCCAAAAGGGGTAGGCCGAGCACATGAAACTTATGTTCTAGTGCAATTTTAAGCATAAATTTGGATATAAAATATTGATAAAATGCGATATCGTAGTGGTAGGTCAACCCTGCTCCCTTAGTCGACTTTTACGACACCCACGGGGTGAAAGGTGGTGATGAAATTCTAACCCTGTGGTGTTACACTGGGGTGAACCGTGGTGGCGAACAGAAAATAGTGTTTTATAAATAAAAAAAAAGAAATGCCATTAACCCGATAGATGGCAATAGTCAAGTTTCCCGTGAAATCAGAAGAAACTTTTTTCCAGTTATCAATTGTCATCTCTTTTGATGACGGTTTTAAGATTTCATCTTCGTGGAATCCTATTATAAGTAAATGCCAGCGTCAAAAAACATCGTCCGTTATATCACCGGACATTGTTAGTGTTGTGTGTCGGCCGGGTGACAACCCTAGTGTACAAGTGGTTCATAAAGACCAAGTGCGGGTAGTTCGGAAAACCCGCGCAGCAAGAAGATGTTGATACCCGCAAGCCAGTTGTCCCGTGACCATGGATGTTGCAACACATCCGAAACGTCGGGAGACCTCAGTGAGGTAAATAAATAAGTTAATACGCGATTAAGTCCCGTTTACTATAAATAATGTGTGAGAATCGTGAAAGTTTAAATCAACCGATATTATACATAGGTTCCGAAAAACTCATTGGTACCTGGGATGGCTGGGCTGGGATTCGAACCGAACACCGCCGTTTGACAGCCACTTGCTTGAACCATTAGGCTACCAAGAAGCTTCTATTATTAAAAAGCCTCTGAAAAATAAAGTGTGTTCTGTCCCTTTCTTACCACCAAAAATGTTAAGTACAGTGACACATGAAGACAAACGAATCTGAACGGTAATGATGATGATGTTTGTATAAATTAACGTGTGTTCGACCGTTGCGTTTAGATTTTGATGAATGCGCTGTCGATAGTTGCAATATGAAAAAAAAGGTTTATAAAAAAAAAAAGTTTTATGTGTTGCGTAACGCTAGCGACGTCTAACTACGACTCCTTCTTTGGCTTTTGTTTTGCCTTAATTTTAATGTATTACTACTTCCTACTTTGAGGAAGTTTTAAGCAATCATAAATCAGGTTTAAGATCATTTTTATTTTCAAAAGAAGTTATTTACATCTTCACTTATATGAGAATTACATTCGTAGTTACATGAGTATAATTATCTATCTTAGTCTAGGCTGCTAATGCACACCTAACTAACATCGCAAATGTGCAAAATGTTTAAGTATGGAGGAACATTAAATTGAACAAAAAGATGCATCATCACGTGCGCCCACGGGAGGGTAGATTTCGACTACGCGCCGTATTGCGGCGCGTCGGCGAGCATTAGCAGCAGCAGATTATGATAACTTAAATATTACATGGCATGTGTAAGCGCAAAGTCTTAACATATTAGGCAAAACAGGATGACGAACATGTACATGTGGGCAGAAATGAAATAATTACTGTGTCGGTTTGAACTAATGTGGTCTTGAGTTGTATTTACTACTTCATCACTGTCTTGGCACCATCGCTAAATAGATATTATAAAACAAATCTCCGGCCACGTCTGTAGGTATGTCTGTAAGTATGTTTGTAATAATCTAAATAATTACGTGGCGGATTTTAATGGTTTTTTTTATTTATTAATTTTTCCTATGATACCAGCTTTTTATACGTTACGTAGTTAACGAACAAATTTGACTGTACCTACAGTCAAATAATTTATGTAATGTAAATAATGTGCATACACGCAAGTAAACTATGTATTCTGATTTCGTCCCATACAGACGCAGCCAAGTCAACTTATAAAATATTCGTGGGAACCGCTGAAGTATGAACCGAAGCAAAATGTGCCCGTTTTACATTCAAATGCCGTAAACGAAGTCGCTTCAGATATCCTTAGATTATAAACCTACTTTGGTTCGTAGAAATAACGACATATCCAGAGTACCTATACGTACTGGATGTGTGAGTAACGCAATAAATTATTATGAGGCACAACCGAATGTCAACTCGCTCATACTCGAACAGCACAAGTGAGGTAGTGATACATGCCCCCTTATGCCCGCCAATCTTAACACCACAGAACGAGCACGCGCGACCATTAAATAGAAAAACAATTAACATGCTACTTGTATGCCACTAACTCTTGAGTGGGGCAGAGTGCTCGAACAAATTGTCGTAAATGTGGACACGCTGGACAAAAGCACTAATTTTTCTTCTGGCACTTGTTAGGTCCATAGCTTTAAGTTTTTGATAGGAACCAACTCCTCCGTCGGCCATATTTATTTTATGGAGGCCATTTTTAATTATATGTAGTTCATTGTTAATATCTCGAGTTCTAAGACACTTAGTGTCTAAATATACATATTTGGGGTCACGGAATTCAACTAGATACGTATTTTACTAATAAAACACTGTATATACATGTGAAACTTTTTATTCTTAGAGTTAGTATAAGTTATGTTATGTTATAGTTACACACTAAGTTTGTGATTCTACGTGGCCAAAGTTTTTCGAGAAGCCATAAGCCACTTGTCAGAATTGATAAGAATAGAATAGAATATAATAGAATATAAATGTTTATTTCGCGTCACATTACAGCAGCAGGTTGATTGACGCATTGTACGTAAGTTAGGTAGAACTAAATGTCCGTTTTTATATGGAAGAATTACGGTTATGTTGTCCTAACGCCCGTTCGAAACGTTACGTAGTTACTCCCTCAGGATACAGGTGGTGTAAACCATAAAATAGGTATAAATGTTATAAATTGATATAATAAATCATAAGCTAACTTATTAAAATGTATTTGATACTATTATACAAAGTTTATAAGAGCTAATGACTTAAGAAACAAAGTCTCCGGACACGTCAAACATTTGCAATGTTGGGAATAATTCAAATATGAAATTGAAATAATTTTCCTTTCAATATGTACACTTCAAACCAAACGAAACGTGCGAATACCCATGAGCAACGCAATACCTTCATTAATTCTAGAATAATCTTTCCTACTGTTTGTTCAGTTGAAATACCTTGAATGCACCCGAGCGATGGGGTAGCTACCCTCGCGTTAGTACCGACTAAGCCGCTAACGTGAACGGACGTGCGCCCTCTACGGTAATCATACGAAAGTAATAGTCACTATTAATACTACATAATAGTTTACAATATACAATAAAAGCAGTGATTGTGTCAGGCTTTGTGAGTGCGTTTAAACAGTTTTAAAAGTGACTTTTGGAGTCCTGGAAGTTTTTGAGGTGAGTTGAAACTTTTTGTAAGTTTTCTTTGCATAAGTTTTATTGAGGTAAAGTTGGCGTTTAAAGGACATTTATATTAAATAAGCAAAAATAGTTCGTTTGTTCAATGTGACAATGATTCATTAATTATTTTATTTACACATCCAGCCTAAGTGCAAAAATATTTATCGATTTAACCCTCTCATAAATCTGTACCGAAAGCTTAATCCCTGATATACCAACTCGTAATTGGGACATATTTATGAGTAAGTCGTATGCGCCGATATATTTTTACTTCACTGTACAACTACAGTCTCCGAAGCGCCAGTGATACAATCCTAAAAATATGAATTAAATAAACTAGTGAATAAAAAAATGAAAAGCAAGTAAACGTTGCTACTTACACACGATAAGTTTTCCTATTGCAATACCTAACAAACTCTGTACCTGATACTTATTTACGTAATTTGATGTTTGATTAGTTATAATATATTATAATCATAATTTCAAACATTTATTAGAATTTATCAAAGTGAGAAATAATGTAGTTTATTCACAAAATCAATAAAATAAAATAAGCATGTCTTTTTAAATACTAGTTTAAATAGTTTCAGTAATAAAAACGATTGTCTATCGGTTCACTTAATGTAGTCAAAACTTCGACGAGTGGCTCTTGGATTTTAGCAAAGTTATAAATTATAGTTTATTGAACAAAGTTTACTTAAAGTAAAATTGGAAAAATGTTCGACTTATGGTTTTATTTAAATTTGAAAAATGATAGCTACTCTAAATTAACGACAATAATTTGAGAAAGTTTATCATTAGCATCATAATCACCATCCTCACATTAGCCGAAATACGTCCACTGCTGGACATAGACCTCCCCCAACGAGTGCTGTTTTATTTATTTGTGAGTATCTGTGGCCGATATACAAGTGCGAGACGGACTCGCGCACCGAGGGTTTCGTTCAAACCTGTAGGTATTAAAGGTATTACACATGAATTTCAATTTAATACCTCTACGCGGTCATGAGGTAGTAAACTTTAAAATTAATAAAGTATATTTTTATTATGTTATGTAACTAAAAATTTACGGTGTTCGCAATTTTTCCTTTATCTGTGCTATAAGACGTTGGTTAGTACCAAATTTCAAGATTCTGAATTCACGGGAAGTACCCTGTAGGTTTTGATTGCCTTGCGAGTTTCAAAAAAATTCGGAAATTTGCGGCATAAACGGCTGTACATTTCGATTGCGTTGGCTAAGAAGTTTGATTTTTTCATAGCTCCAAGGGACAGTAGACTTGATATTTGGTATAAACTTTAGCTTGATACGTTCCTGAGAAAAAAGGTCTTGACAGACGGATGGACGGACGGACAACAAAGTGATCCTATAAGGGTTCCGTTCTTTCCTTTTGAGGTACGGAACTCTAATTATGAAAGAAATATTAAAAGATATTTAACAATGGATTTTTGGTGCAGAGGGGCAATCACATAACGTTTTAAACGCTAGTTAGGTAGATCCAACAACCATTTTTACATAAAAAAATGTCATTTAGATCTAACTGACGCGCACCGTACAATGCGTTAGGGACTTGATCGACCTGCAGGAATACATTGTGAGGAAACCGGTCTGATTCCATTAAAGTCTAGTTTTCCGTCTTGGTACGAAGGTCAGATCGCAGTCGTTTTAATACCTAAAACTAGTGCCTACCGACCTGCTGGGCTCGTTGCTTTAAACGAGAAAATACGCTTGAGGGATGATGAAATAAATTGTTGTTTGTGACGTAAAAGTATACATTTTTATCCTAAATAATATATTAGGTATAAACACAATAGTCTTTTGCTATTCTGCTAAAGATCGTGCAGGTTTATTACATTTTTAAATTGGTATATTATGGTATCTATTTTAAACAAACATATTTTGTTATGAAATGTAATACTCTAAAATGCATCGGAGCCGAGATATTTGCAATAGATATTTCCGCAGGTCATACCTATTGAAAACTTATAAACCAAACTAAAACATCTCGGCTCCGATATTGTTTAACGCGTTCATTTTTATATATATATGCGTATTAAGAGGCCCTCTAAAAGATTTTTACACAAACATCCGTGGCCGCTGCAAAAAAAAGACAATTATTCTCATACAAGGTTACCCAATGCCCTTTACGATATTACCTAGTTGTGGTATTTTGGCAGTGGTAAAGTAACGTCACTGCACGAGCAAAATACGAGTATGTTAAGCTGTAGAAATCACGTGCAATTTATTTTTGGATTTTTTTTATTTCGAAAAAAGGATCTACCAATAAAATGATACACTAGGCATGATGACACATTTTGAAAAACTGTTCTATAATGTTTAGAAACATTAATTATGTACAACGAATAAGATTTTTCAAGAGAATATAACAGTTAAGTACGAAAAAATGCATTTTAGTTTTTAAATTTCAAATTGGCGCTAAAACGCTTGTCAGTGTCATGGCGTCCTGAGAGCCTACCGCGAAACGAAAACGAAATTCGTTTGTGTATCTCCATCTCTGTCGCACTTGCTAGTTCGAGTGACAGAGACGGAGATACACAAACGAAGTTCGTTTTAATTTCCCGGTAGCCCCTCTGAGTGACATCACGTATGTATAAAAAGAACGCAGACCTTTGACGTTTGCTACCTAGATCGCTCAATTGCTCATTGAATGAACATAAATTAAAAAGTTTACAAGTCTTGCGCGGCCGTGCGAGCGAGAAAGCGGGACAATGACGTATGAAGATCTGACAGATAACATGGTTCTATCCCTGTCTTACTATTCGTTCAGTACGTAAGTTTTCTCTGTAATCTCTGGTAATGGCCGCTATGGGTATTTGTTTATACACACGTGACGTCATGCGCTCTGATTGGTGTTTAACATATCATGGCGGGCGTCCGTATTTTTCAGTTTAATTTTATCAAAATAAATAATAATCCCTTACTTAATAAAAAAATATGAGCAATTTTCGAATTCTATGATTAAAAATGCACCAAGAAAATACCATGTTTTAGTGATTTTCAATTACTGTCATCATGCCTATTATTGTATCTGCTCAGAAAAGTTCACGAGAATCGGTCGAGAAATGCGACCTGTAGAGGAGAAAAGCCGATGTCTCGACAACGGACATCGGACACCGTCAACTTCGCGTCGTATAGATTAGATAGATAGATAGATCATTTATTGATAAAAATATAAAAAGTTAATTTAGTTATAAGGAGGCTTTCTACTGTAGTAATGTAATATCATAATACCCACTGTAATACTGAGACTGTTTAAAAAAAAATACCCTGCCGAGTTTTTCGCGTCAGTTCTTTCTCTCCATATTTCTGACCACCATGTAAACTTTTTGGACCTGGTGACCATCAGAGATGCGTGTTGACGGCTACGGTCTTTCCTGCGTCATATAAGGCGACTAAATGGGGTCCTCGGGGTAGTTGGCAGCACGGTGATAGTTGGGGCTGCAATCGTAGAAAGAGTAGGCGACAGAAACATGACGCTGGGATGGCACTGGTACGTCCCGTAGGAGATCCCAGAGCGGTCCGGAATGCATCGAGGAGAACTCTACGGGGTAGTCCGTGCGATTTTGACATAACGTCCGCGCTATCCCCGTGGCGCGGAGGTATCAACAACGGATTTTCAATTATAAAATGATGTCAAATATGAGGAGGAGATCTGGCAGAAGTGTGTAATTTGCCGACGATTTAGAGGCCGGCTATTTGACACCCAGAATTTGCGCCATGCGTCGCCGTCTTAACGTGTTTTTGTGTCATGTCATACTTATAATAATATTTGTATATCGTAATGTATGTTAGTCTGTAAGGTATTTGTATATATGAGCCTTGTTCCCTGACTTAAATGAATATATAACAAACACATTTTCGTACGTCCCCGGTGAATAATCACCGTAACTGTAATACTTAGACTACAAAGACGACATAACTTCGCATTGCTACGAACGTAAATATATGTAAAATGGCTGTTCTGAATAATTTTACATGCCATTTGCGGCATGATTAGTTATTTGGCGTTCGCATAACTTTCCCGAAGTTTACAATGAAACTTGACGGGAATATTTAAGTATGTGCGTGCTTGACGGCTGTCATAGAAGAGTTGGGAACATATTTCAGTTTTGATGGGCGCAAACGGCAAGTTGGAATAGCGATAATGATCGAGAATGTCGCCAAGCTCAAACTCAAGATACTTTAGGGTGAAGGCTAGAGAATAGAATATAATAGCAATCTTTTATTCAACATCACATAGGACAGTTTCATAAAAAGAAAAAAGGTTTTATAAAAATCTAATCTCGGAATGACGATGTTTCCGGGTACATCAATCTTTAAGCTTCTGCGTAGCACTCAACTTTTGTAGTTTAAAGGTTAGCCTTTGACTGCCCCTCTGGCTATCTAATTGTGACCTTAAAACGTCCACTTTGTGACCCTGCCTACGAAACCGGAGATTTCAAGCCCAGTAAGGGCCTTTGTTTGTGAGATCAGCAGTATGTTGAGGCCGCATCATCTACAGGGGAAGCGGGGGCACGGCGGGCCTAAACCTGTTGGTCGAGTAATGGGGGCCGCATCCGCCGGCCCGCGACCCCACGCCCCACTCTCACCTACGTTGCCATACAGGCAACACACGCGCTTTACTACCACCAGACGCGTACTTAAGCTATCACATTTTTATATTTTACTTTGTGGAAACAAGATTACAGAATTCTAGAAAATCTATGTATTCATTATTTTCAACTAAGACCCCTAAGTCTTAAACATTGGTGACCCCGACGTGATTTACGTGAGAGCTACGCCGCCATTTCTGCGCCATCGAGAGTCGACACGTTGAGAAGGACGAACAGAGGTCAAGACATTGAAGCTCCACGTGCTTCGTTCCAAGCTGCCAACCACCCTTACTTCAAGCCAGCCGGTCATCAGCAACGAGCCGCAGCCAAGGTTTAGCAAGGGAAGTGCACCGTTCCATTTTATTCCTTCTGTTCCAAGCTTTCTCCCCCTCTATTTGACTATCAAGCTCTGCCATCTTTTCAAGGTTTTCTTACGCACAAGCTTTAGTCACAAATTAGTTAACGCATTACTTTTTTATTAGTATTTTATTTGCATTGCATCGCTTAGCTTTATTTTTGTGCCAGCACATACCTAACTGGTCGCTATTTAATTGTGTCTACGCTGCATTCCCGCTTAACTTTCCGATTAAGCAAACGCCAAAGCAATTTTGCAATTTTTATAAGGCTTGCTTACTACTTTTGCAAACATAATTCTCCTTAATAAGCGCAGTGCAACTGTAGCTTTAATTATCCATTCTATCTCCGCAGTCGAGCCATTTTATGAACTATAGACTTAAATTTCCTGTTCTCTAAAGTCATTCCATATTCCTCGCAAAATATTCCATTACGTAACATAGTTGTTTTCGCCTAGCAGTGCCAACCAACCCGGTGTCCATTGTCCCGATCGGCCGGCCGCCGCCGCCTTATCACTGCGCTTACGCACGGTTGTTGCCAGGCGCGCTGTTACCGAGTGCGCTGTCGCCGAGAGGCTGCATCTACCTTGCGTATCGTGCGGCCACGGTGACTGCGGACATAAGCCGGACGAATTTACGTAACCTTTTCTTTTATTTGAGTTTAATACTTGTGTTCATCCTCTTGTTTCGAGTGCATTCACGATGTCGAATTTGATAAATTCAAGAAGCTCAATTAAGGGTCGTATGACCAAATTTAGAAATTTTCTCGACATCTTGAAGAGAAGTGATAGTATTTCACCGAAAGAGGTGGATGAATGCTCCATGAGGTTGGATCGCTTACGTGGGCTACTCAACAAATTTGATGAGTTGCAGACTCAAATAGAGATTGCTGATCCCACCTCATTGGACTCGGAAATTGATGTGAGAGAAGAGATGGAGAAGGATTTTTATTCACTGATATCGGATGCCCAAAAATTAATTGATTCGGTAACCGATAAACCTGAGTTTGCAAGCGTAAAATCGGAAGATCAAAGTCAATGTAATCATCGTGAAAATGAGTTGAACTTCCGATTACCTCAAATAAAGATCGCTAGTTTTGATGGTTCGTACTTTAAGTGGTTAGAGTTTCGTGAATCATTCGACGCGCTTATTAATAAAATTGAGAGAATCAGTCCCATTCATAAATTCCACTATTTGAATTCTTACTTAGAGGGTGAAGCCGCTCAGGTTATAAGTAATTTGGAGGTAACGCAGGCCAACTACACTGAGGCTTGGCGCCTCCTCTGCGAGAGATACGACAACAAAAAACAGTTGATTAGCAATCATTTAATTTCGCTTTTTAATCTTCAGCCCATAGGCCGCGAGTCGGCCAAGGCTTTGCGGTACTTGGTGGATCATGTGTCCAAAAATTTACGGGCCCTAAATACTTTAGGATGTCCTACTTCTCAATGGGATATTTTAATTATCCACATGGTTTCGGGCAAGCTCGATAACAACACTTCATTAAAGTGGGAAGAATTTAAAAACGACGGTATCAATGATGATTTGCCATCCCTGGCCGATTTTAATCGGTTCTTGAAGGGTCGCGCCGATGTATTAGAATCGGTACAGCGAAATAGGTCTGAGAAACCAGTTTTTAATAACAAGCGTGAACCCCATTTCTCCCACAACAAGCAAGAGAAAGCTGTCGTGAAATCTTTCACAATTTCAGCCAGTTCCGGTGCTTCAACTGTTGCTCTTGCGTCGTGCGTATTCTGCCAAGGCGGCCACCGCATCTACGACTGCTCGTCGTTCCTGTCGCTATCGGTCGAGGAGCGCATATCCGGAGCGGCAAAGTTAAGGCTCTGTCTCAATTGTCTGCGTAAGGGACACACTTCACACCGCTGCAGAGCCATGCCTTGTCACACTTGTAAGAAACGCCATAATACCTTGTTGCATAGGGAAATTCCTCAGGTTGTAGACACGCCGGCCGCGGCCGAGCCCTCGCCTCCGCCGCACTCGTTGCCCGGGTTCGCATGCAACAACATGACCGTCGCGCATTCGAATAATGTGTTGTTGTCAACAGCGCTCATTGATGTTTACAATCCCGATACTAATGAGCATGTCACCGCGCGCGCGCTCTTAGACTCAGGTAGCATGACGTCACTGATAACAACCAGTTTAAAACAGAAATTGCATTTAATTCCGAAGCCGAACACAATTAGTGTGGTAGGAGTAGGTAATGTACCATTGACCGGCACGCCCGAGCGCTGCGTAATACAAATACGATCCAAATATGATAATAGAACGCAAGTAGATATGTCGTGTTTAGTTTTGCCTACTATTTCAAGCGTTTTGCCGCAGAAACATATTGATGTATCGCGTTTAAGTCTGCCTAAGAATATTACACTGGCCGATCCTACATTTAATGAGCCATCATCTGTTGATGTTCTGATTGGCGCGGACCTGTTCTGGCATTTGATTGGGTCTGAGCAGATTACGTTAGGCGACAATATGCCAATTATGCGAAAGTCGAAGTTAGGTTGGGTACTGGCCGGACCTATGAGCATTACGCCAAGGTCAAGCGGTATTTATGTTAATACGGTAGTTCAATGCAATCACTTGTCAACTTGTGATAGTAAATTAGACGACTCGTTGACTAAGTTTTGGGAACTGGAACAGATTCCTCAGCCTACCAAGCCCTATACCGACATCGAAACTGAATGCGAGCAACATTTCGTGACTCATACCTATCGGGGCGAGGACGGCAGATTTTTTGTGCGCCTACCACTGATTACGGAACCTGATTGTTTGGGGGATTCATTTAATTTTGCGAAAAAACGGTTTCTCGCGTTAGAAAGGCGTTTTAATAAGAACCTCGCGCTTAAAAAAATGTATCAGGAGCTTATCTCTGAATATTCTGAGCTAGGCCACCTGTCCGTGTCTGCCACTGCTATTCCAGACCCCTCATTCTTTGTTTCACATCATCCAGTCCTGAAACCCACCAGTGAATCCACGAAAATTCGGGTAGTCTATAATGGCAGTGCAGCTACCTCTTCAGGTTATTCAATAAATGACTTGCAGATGGTAGGCCCCACTATACAGGACTCGCTCTTCAATATTTTATTGAGATTTCGCAGTTATAAATACGTCCTGACCGGCGACATCGAGAAAATGTATCGTCAGATTAGAGTACAGGAATGCGATCGCGATTTGCAATTGATTCTTTGGCGGGAAAACGAAAGCGAGCCGTTGCAAACTCTCCGTCTAAACACCGTGACCTACGGATATTCAGCCGCCAGTTTTTTGAGCACTCGGTGTTTATGGCAGCTAGGCGAAGAGTGTGACGATGTTAAAATTAAAACAATAATTCAAAGCGACTTTCTCGTCGACGATTTGTTGACAGGAGCAGACACGGAGGAAGAGCTAATTCAAATAAAAAAATCAGTCGAGCATGCTTTATCAGCCGGTTGTTTTACTTTGCGCAAGTATCGCTCTAATTTACCATCTGTGTTACATGTTTTACAGAAACCTAATCCAGAAGGGAGCCTGATTATCAGTTCCTCTTCGCACACGCTAGGCGTAGGCTGGGATTCTGCCGCAGATGTTATTCATTTTCCCACCGAGTATTCAGCCAAAAACGAAAGTCCCACTAAGCGATCTATTCTCTCAGATTCGTGTAGAATATTCGATCCGTTAGGAGTGCTTTCTTTGCTAACCATCATACCGAAAATATTTATCCAAAAATTATGGATCTCTCGAATCGGGTGGGACCATCCTGTACCAGAACCGATTAAAAGTTCGTGGCAATATTTTGTCAATAGTTTGCCTTACTTAACTTCGCTTCAATTACCACGGCATGTATTATTTGACTTTCCTGTCCAAATTGAGATGCATTGTTTCTGCGATGCCAGCCAGGCCGCCTATGCTACTTGCATTTATTTAAAGTCAGTTAACGACAAGGGTGATAACATTGTTAGACTATTGTGTGCCAAGGCCAGGGTATGCCCGGTCAAGGTCATTACGGTTCCTCGAGCCGAGTTATCCGCTTGTTTACTAGGCGCGCAGCTCGCATCAGCTGTTTCCAAGACGCTACGTTGCCAGATCGCGCGCACTGTTTACTGGACGGACTCGTCTATATGTTTATCATGGTTAGGTACTAATTACAATAAACTAAAAACGTTCGTATCTAATCGTGTGACTAGCATTTTAGAACTCACTGAAGGCAGCGAATGGCGTCACGTCCCCACATCTCTCAACCCGGCCGATTACGGTTCTCGCGGGGTTGATGTTTGTAAATTACCCAACTTAGATATGTGGTGGAACGGACCTACCTTTTTGCGTGAGCCAGAACAAAACTGGCCGCAGTTTGCCGCGAATACTGGAATTGATTTGCCCGAATTGAAAGTAAATGTTAACTTATTAAATAACATAACAGACGAGCCTATCCTTATCGATTTCGATAGGTATTCGAAACTTAAAACTCTGCAACGCTCATTAGCGTATGTACTTAGGTTTATATATAATTGTTTACATCCGACTGATAAGATAACAGGTGTTTTACAACCTGAGGAACTTGAACGGTCATTTAAGAAGTTAGTTAATTTGGCCCAACTAGACAGCTTCGCTCACGAATTAAGGATGCTTCGTGATAAACAAGTTCTTAACCCTAAAAACAAAATGATTTCTTTGAGCCCGTTTATTGACAAGGAGGGATTATTGCGCGTAGGCGGAAGGCTTGCCTCGTCGTTCTATGCGTTTGATAAACGCCATCCTCTAATTATGCATGCAAAACACAGGCTTACAAAATTGTTGTTTCGGCAGGAGCACGTGCGTCTTCTCCATGCTCCTCCACAGCTGCTTCATAGCTCCATTAGAGAATTTGTATGGACGATTCGAGGGCGCGACTTAGCTCGCACTGTGGCGCGTCAGTGCGTCACGTGTCGTCGTGCGGCAGGCAGCACTTCTGCTCCGCTAATGGGTCTTTTGCCGCCAGAACGCACAACGCCCGACTCCCGTACGTTGTCAGTGCTGTCGACTTCGCCGGCCCTTTCTTAATAACCGACAGGCATGGTAGAGGATGCAAAATTACGAAATGTTATTTAGCTGTTTTCGTTTGCACCCGGTACAAATGTGTACACTTGGAGGCCGTGAGTCAGCTGTCTACAGACGCCTTTATTTTGTCGTTGCGCCGTTTTATCTCTCGCAGAGGAAAGCCGCGCGAACTTCTGTGTGACAATGGTCGAAATTTCACAGGGACGGCCAAGGAACTTAGCGATTTTTTAAAGGTTTACTCGGATCACTTCTCTAATTTCGCGTCTGACGAGGGTATTAAATTCAAATTTTCTCCGGCTTATGCTCCTCATTTTAATGGCTTAGCTGAGGCTTGCGTTCGATCGGCAAAATACCACTTGAAGCGAATTTTAGGAAATGCACATTTAACTTTTGAGGAGTTGGCAACGTTGTTTAGTCAAGTAGAGGCTATCCTAAACAGCCGACCCTTATGTCCCTTATCATCATTCCCTAACGATTTCCAACCTTTATCTCCAGGGCACTTCATCATCGGCCGTGCGCTGACTTCACTGCCATCACCCAGTTTGATGGATGTAAACGCAAACCGCTTAGATAGGTTTCAGAGGCTTGAGGCATTGAGGCAGCATTTTTGGAAGCGTTGGCAGCTGGAATACATCTCCGAGCTCCAGCAGCGGACGAAATGGCGCGTTCCTGGCAGATCGTTTCAACTGGGCGACCTGGTGCTCATCAAGGAACCGAATGCACCTCCTCTTCACTGGCGAATGGGACGAATCGACAAACTTTTTCCCGGCACCGACGGCATTTCCCGAGTGGCTGATGTAGCCACCACTACGGGCACCTACCGGCGAGGTGTGGCCTACCTCTGCCCCTTGCTGGACGAGACGGAAGAGTCGTTGAAGACTGGAGCCTTCAAGGGCCCCCAGGATGTTGAGGCCGCATCATCTACAGGGGAAGCGGGGGCACGGCGGGCCTAAACCTGTTGGTCGAGTAATGGGGGCCGCATCCGCCGGCCCGCGACCCCACGCCCCACTCTCACCTACGTTGCCATACAGGCAACACACGCGCTTTACTACCACCAGACGCGTACTTAAGCTATCACATTTTTATATTTTACTTTGTGGAAACAAGATTACAGAATTCTAGAAAATCTATGTATTCATTATTTTCAACTAAGACCCCTAAGTCTTAAACAAGTATATAACATAGTCCCCAATATTTATTTATTTGTTTCAAAACAAAGCTGGAAGGACCATCATAAAGGGCAAGAAAAATAAATTACCTCTGCTCGTCTTCACTAGTTGAGTTTGACACACAATTACGTAGAGTCAATCAGTAAAAATATTTTATGAACGATTCCTTCTGACGCTTGGTTTTTACCTCGATATTCCTGGTATTTTAAGTTATTTAATCGTACACGGGTTAAATTTAATGCCGTCTGACACTACGACATAAGATATACGTATATAATTGGATGTCTGTAAACTTATCCCCCAATTTACTTGTATTTAGGTATACTTATTTTTCCTTGGCCATTATAATTCCATTTTCTTGGAAAGCGGAATGAAAAGAACATTCCAACGTTCCTCATTATTGTGATTATTTATGGTTCAAGTGTTGTCAGGTTTTAATAAAGATTTACCATGTTCGCACCCAAGTTGAGGTTCACAACAAATCACCTCTCATTTTGAGATAAAAGGGTAAGTCAGGTCCGATTACTCGTAGTTATTACCGATCTTCGCGTCAAGATAAATGTACTAGTGGTTAGCGAACACGCTAGGAAAAAGCAGTTGCGAATAGCATAACTGCTTACACTCGCTACACTCTATTTATGATAAGATTAGAACAATCGTGTGTCTATCTTCAAGGGAATCAATTTTGAAGTGGAATAAAATTAGTAGTGCTACGTTTAAAATGTAAAACTATCACAATATTTCCCTTTGATAGCCTAGATAATCGAAAAAACGTAGATCAATTTTATTAATCCGTTCAGTATAGTTATCGTCCTCTAGTACCCATATAGTACCAACAAGCTTTGCTTACTTTGGGATTAGGTCGATCTGTGTTAGATTCTTCTTGCGTAAGGTCCTCAAATATTTATTTATTTTTCATTTTTTTATTTTTTATTATTTTTTTATTTATTCATAAGAAAATATAATACAGCATTAACAAGTACAGTGTCCCGCAAAACTGTATGCACAGTTTGACGATGGGATCGAGCAGTCTCTTTTCTCTTCTATTTATATTATCTAAAGGCCTGTTTCACAATCTCCAGTTAAGGCCTCCACCCACCGGACGCGTGTCGTGCGCGGCGCGTGTGCTGCGCGGCACACGTGCAAGTTGTAAAGCATTGAAACTACAATTCAAACACACATCGAACGCGTTTCGAAGGCAGGCCCGCGCGGCGCTAAAGATACAACTCGGCAGCGCGGCCGCGTGTCGTGCGCGTCGCGTGAGCTGCGCGGGCCCGCGCTGCTAAGTATGACAGAGATAGTAAGATACATATTAAATGTGATGGTAGTGAGAGAGATATGACGCGCGGGCACACGCGCAGCACACGCGCAGCACACGCGCAGCAGCCGCGCTGCACACGCGTTGCTATACGCCGCCCGCTTCCGGTGTGAATATACCGCTTCATACGCTCCCGACACGCGCAGCACACGCGCGGCACACGCGCGTTACACGCGTCCGGTGGGTGGAGGCCTTTAAAACATATCCGTCAGATAAATGTTCGCTGTCACTTTTCTTTTATATGACGGGAGAAAAGGATAGCAATAATTTTAACTGGCAGATAACTTTATCCGGCGATTGTGAAACAGGCCCTAAATACGAGTATACATATATCTTTAGGTACAATAATTATTTAATTAATACTTTTAAAAAGGTAACTATGCAACCGAAGGTGAGGGCCATAAATATGCGCTCTGGGGCTTTACGAATTACCACCCGTGTTGAGTACAAAATTTTACGTCTTCACCTGGCTACAATGCGATTTTTCCCGTACGCGGAGCGTGCAGTAAAACTCGCATTATGGCCAGGTGTGACGTAAATATATTTTTTATTTATTTATACACTACTTACTTATTTGAGTCAATTTTTCTCTGGATGGCTACGTGTGAATATCCACCAGCGCTGTGCAAAGCTGTTCATAATATATATTTACGTCACACCTGGCCATAATGCGAGCCTCACCTTCGGTTCGGGCCACAAACACCTGCGATCTGGGGCATTTACGAATTCACCGCCCTAGTTACGTAATGTACTATCTTAACGTGATTACCCATCAGGACCTCTAGCTTCGTAGGCAAGCCAACTAACTAGGCGAACCAGTCGTCGTATAGTTATTATAAATGTCTGTGCCGAGACAGTTGTTGAATCACGTATTCAAACTCAAGAACGGAGCTTTCCAATTACAAGTTTTCATGAAGTCTGGGTATTATTATAACTTTGAATGTGATGTTTGTCCATCCCAACATTTTCTTACAATCCGTCAACCCATTTGTCGTTCCCAATTTGCCACTGTTTTTGAAAGTAAACTAAAAACTTGGATGAACATTTTTTACTTTTATTTTTTTATAGTACTAGCTTCTGCCCGCAACTCCGTCCGCGTGGAACTCGTTTATATCGCAGCTCCATAAAATATTTTACCCCCCATTTCACCCCCTTAGGGGATGATTTCAGGGATAAAAACTATCCTATGTCACTCTTCATCCCTTCAACTATCTCGACATAAAAAATCACGTCAATTCGTCGCTCCGTTTTGCCGTGAAAGACGGACAAACAGACAACAACAAACACACTTTCCCATTTATAATATTATTAGTCTAAGTATGGATCCGAAAGTGACTCATCCTGGACAATAACTAGAAGTATCCAGGAAAACGCAAAACTATCTCTCATTATATTTAAATAAAAAACTTTTTTTTTTCAAAGGTAAGTTAAGGTGTTGGCAGGGGAGACCTTTAAAAAGAAAAAAAGTACCATAGAGGCTGACGTGTTCGTATTGCATGACGTAAAATGACGGAAAATTCAGTTTGATCGTGTTAATTATTATTTTCAAGAAGACACTACACATGCTCCGACCTTAAGTGTCATCTTGGCCTCGTATTATAGCAGAATCTCGCCTTCGGCTCGGCTGGCTACATCATACTCGTCCGGATGGGTTGCTTACTGATCTTGGCAGTAAACTACTATTAGGTAGATTAACACCGTTAAATTAACCACTGTCAAGATAATGCTAGCGCAACATACGCCTGAAAACGGGTTTAGTTTGTCCACATATATCATGCGTGACTACATGATCACCTTTTTCTTTAATAAAGGACTCATTAATCATTTCATTATACCGAGTAAATCACTGTTTAATTAATTATAAGTGATGTGAAACGTGATATTACGCCGTTTATTACTTTTTCACAGATCTTATTACTTCTCTTGTACGATTTTCGACGCGTAATCTCAGTGCTCGAGCTTTTGCAAGCTTTAATTATATTTATTTCAAAAGTTTGTCTGTGAGCAAATATAACATATATTTCGTGGCTGTTTCAAAACTTTCAAAATATTCACCCACTTCATCATATCAGCCGAAAACGTCCACTGCTGGACATATGCCCCCCCCCAAAGAGTGCCAAAGTGACCAGCCCTGAGCCACCCACTCTAACTTACTGGGGGCTAATCACGTAACGTTTCATAGGGGCGTTAGGGCAATAGATAGTAAGATAACTATCTTACTAGGAATATGATTATAATACGTACTATACGGCATATAACTATATCCCTAGGGATATAACTATTACCTCCGCCGCACCGCCGCACTCCTACCTACAATTATTATTTCACTAAACTTAATCCAGTAATATAACAATATCACTAAACTTGATCCAGTAATATAACTATATCGCTAAACTTAAGACGTATTATAGTTATATTCCCAGTAAGATAGTAATGAATAGCTTTCGTATGACTATGTTACGACATATAATTATATCCCTAGGGTAATAACTATATAACGGCTTTATCTATTGTTCCGACATATACACCATTTCATAAATATCATACAGATACTTTAGTGTTACTGACGTAAGACACATGTGTAGATATTTTAAGGGTTCCGTATCTCAAAAAGAAAAAACGGAACCCTTATAGGATCACTTTGTTGTCTGTCCGTCCGTCCGTCTGTGTCAAGACCCTTTTTCTCAGGAACGCGTGGACATATCAAGCTAAACTACTCAGATTTACTGTCCCTATGAGCTGTGAAAATGTCAAACTACTAAACCAACGCAATCAAAAGATACAGCCGTTTATGCCGCAAATTTCCGTAAATTTTTGAAACGCGCAAGGGAATCAAAATACTTCCCGTGAACTCAGAATCTTGAAATTTGACCAAATCGGTCACAGAAAACAAAAGATTCTGACAAATTGAGAACCACCCTTTTTGATGTCGGTTTTAAATAAACAGCCTAATACCTCCAACGCAGCTATGTATAATTTGCACAGTTATGATGAAAAACTCTTGATATTTAAAAATCTCATATCTCGGGCAGCCAGTGAGCTTATTTCCATTCGAATAAAAAGCTCCCGTGGAAGCTCTGGGTTAGTTAAATTTAATACCTTCAAATTATACGGAGAGGGTAGCATAAACGATTTTTATGATTAAAAAGTTAGGTACCTTTGTCAGATTATCAATTTCAATGCACCTGTTGGAATTGATAATTGTTAATTTGATTTTTTTTGGGAAATTGAAATCGGTAGGTAGCACCAAAGCGTCTCACCGTAAGCGGTGTTCGTTAAAAAATTACAAATTTGACAGATGACAGCTGTCGGCGCCATTTTTAACGCTGACCGTTCTGTAATCGTAAGTTAATGCAAGCCGCCCTAACCGATTATGGAAATAGTGGTGTAGATTAGATGTAAGTAACTAAGTAAGTTACATTTTAAATGGTGTAAGTCACTATAAAGTTAGAACTAGATAAATAGTGCGGGGCTATGTATATGCAGGTCGATAACGTAACGCATTGTACGTACGTTGGAATTAGAAAAAAATATGAAAAGATTTATATGTCGAGAGACAGCCGATTGAAACAGCGGTTACTTAAAAGTGTGTTTCAATCGAATACCTGGCGACAATATTTTTTCACTCCTCCGTCCAATTTACGGACGGTAACGGTATTGACGGTCAGACAGACAACGAAGTAATAAAACGTAAAGGTTACTTTTTCCTTTTCTGATACGGAACCCTAAAAATGCTGGGTACAATTCCTTCGCGTGAACTCTTTTAATAGAACAACTTTCTCCTTTTTTTACGGATAATTTCCGGGGTAAAGGATCAAATTTTTGTCCAAGTAGTAAATAGCGGCACATCAAAATCCGTTGTACCAGAGATTTGCGAAGCTGTGTATAAGTATATTTGACTGTAGTGACTCCTTTGGCGATGCTGGTAATGGCAAATTTTCAGCAACGCCCATAAATGTTGCCAGCCACTTTGAAACTGAAAGCTGCCTCATACTGCATATATTCAACTATTAATATTTTAGTCACTACGGATGGGTTGTACAAAACCGTCTGTAGTCGCAAGCGGTATTCGTTAAGGGGCGCCACGCGCTTTCTGGCTAGTTTTGATGAGTTTTGACTCCTCCGTCAAAACATTAGGTATATTTACGACACAAACACTTATCGGTTCCTTAATCATTTATCTACATTTTTTTTTAAATAATTAATATTTATTATTTTATAATTTATTCAAGCACTAGCTTCTGCTCGCGACTTCGTGCGCGCATAATTTATGGTTTACATGGTATTTTATGTTGAACCATACTACATACTGAAAATAAAGATTTCATTTCCATAGATTGTGCGTGTAACAGTTCAAATTCTCTCCGAATCTAAATAAACACTCTCATAAACTTGGTCGTAATAATATAATGAAGATGCCCCTATTATCCGTTTAGAGAGCACTCACTATGCGAGCCCCAGGTCCAAAGACAGCCCGACGGACACTCACTATCCTAAGGTGTCTTGCAAGCGAGACCTGAGGCCAAAGTGCCGAGCGGCGAGGCAAGAGAGGCCGAAGGCCGAGCTTTTCATTGGAATTAAAGGCTTAAAGCAATCATTCAGAGAATGGTCTCATTGCAAGCTCGAGGGCCTAAGGCCCGATCCCCCACGGACACTCGTTATATCCGAGTACCTAACTTCCAAGCGAACCTGAGGACCGAAGTTCTGGAGGTAAACGGGGAGGCAAGTGGAGCCGAAGGCTGAGTTTTTCATAGGAATGATAGGCCCTAAGCATGGTTTTAGAGAGCGGTCGTTATGTGAGCTCGGGTCTGAAGGCCCGTGGGTGAGCCTCCACGGACACTTACTATCCCCAGGTGTCTTCGTATCCGAAGTATCCGCAGACCAAAGCCCAGAAGGTGAGTGGTCAGGCAACTTTTCATAACAATGAAAGATCCAAATTAAGCCTTAAGAAAGCACTTGGGGGCTGAAGGCCACTTGTGGCAGCGAGGCCAAAGGCCGAGCTTTACTTTGGAATGAAGGGCCCACAGCATCCCTTTAGAGAGCGCTCTCAATGCTAGCCCCTACGCCACTCATTATCTTCGGGTGTCTTGCAAGCGAAACCTGAGGCTCAAATTCCCGAAGATAAAAGGGGAGCCAAGCGAAGCCGAAGGCTGAGATTTTCGTAGGAACTACAGGCCTATAGACAGATTTAATAACACATTTCTCTAAGTTTGATTATATCGTGTTACTAGGGGATTTCAATATCAATATGTTAGACACTACAAAGAGCAACGTAACTAAATTCATATGTTTTCTTAATTATTTAGGCTTAAAGCAAATGGTAACGGATCCTACTCATTATTCTGTTGATAATGAAACGCTAATCGACGTTGTGTGCACAAACGCATCTGTCACTGACGTGTGTGTGTCAAATATTACAGGTTCCCTTGGTTATGCCATGATAACAGTTACTTTCCCAATAAAACGACCCAGTATACAGCCAAAGATTATCACTTATAGGCCAATAAAAAACATAGATATGATTGAGTTCAATAGGGATCTACACTCTTTAGACTGGGAATCGATATTAAAAATAAACTCAGTTGATGGGATGGTTCAGGCGTTCAGCTCCCTATTGGTATGTTTGTTTGACAAATATGCACCTATGAAAACGGTAAAAATCCGGCACAATCATAAATTGCCTTGGATAACCGATACTATCAAGGTCATGATTGAAAAACGCAATGAGGTTCACTGCAGGTATCGGGGGTCCAAAACGGAAGGTCACAAGAAATATTATACCGATTTAAAAAAACTGGTCATACATAGTATATTTAACGAAAAGCAAGCCTATTATAATCACCACATAAATTCAAATGACAACGATGCTAAGTCACTCTGGTCTGGAAGAACCTTAAAAAAACTATTTTGACAGACTCCAAGAATCACAACCATCTTCCTGATCGCTTTAATGACCCTAATTTAATAAATGATAGCTTCTTAAGTGTGCCTGGCTATGATAGGGTGTCACAGTCTACAATACTAGACTTTGAATGCCATCGTGTCGGTGATCACGTATTTCACTTAAAACCAGTTGAAGAGTGCAAGGTGGGTAAGTTTATACTATCTATTACCACCAATGCAGTTGGTGTTGATGCAGTCAGCAGAGATATGATTATACTTACACTTCCTCGGACCCTGTCAGTGATAACGGCTTTAATTAATCGGTCGATTTCCACCGGTGAGGTGCCTGCGTTGTGGAAGTCTGCCGTGGTCACACCATTGCCAAAGGTGGATAATCCATATGCATTGAAGGATCTAAGGCCAATAAGCATTCTACCTTTTCTTTCTAAGCTCTTGGAGAAAGCAGTTTACGATCAGCTTGTTAATTATGTCGAGAATAACAATATCTTACCTCAATTGCAATCGAGTTTTCGTAGGGGCATGGGGACGGTGACTGCCTTAATAGATGTGGTCGATAACATACTTTTTGAACAAGACTCCGGCAAAGGAACCTGTTTGGTTCTATTAGATTTTTCTCGCGCATTTGACTGCATAAATACTGACTTACTTCTCTCCAAATTATTGTACTATGGAATAGATTCAAATTCAATAGCCTGGTTCAAAAGTTACCTTGATGAACGTACACAGTCAGTCAAGATCTCTCAGGAGGATGGCACCTTTTTATTATCTGACGCTAAGCTGATTACACGTGGAGTCCCTCAAGGATCTATACTGGGACCTCTACTTTTTATAATTTATAGTGCTGACATAATTAAAATTATAAAGCACTGCAAATTTCATTTATACGCGGATGACGTTTAAATGTACCTCTCAGCACGCCCGTGTGATTTTGCTGATGCTATCCACAAAATAAATGAAGACCTAGAGAATGTTTCGTCATGGTCTGATAAAAACGGCTTGTTATTAAACCCGCAAAAATCGAAATTCATGATTTTGGGTTCGATGTCTCAAATATCTCGAATTTTGCATTGCAACCCACAACTGTATATTCGAGGTTCGCCTGTCGAACGCGTGAATGAAGCTAGAAACCTGGGGATCGTGATGGACAGCCAGTTGAGGTTCGAAAATCATGTGGGAGAGTTGGTTAAGTCGTGTTTTTTCCGCTTGAAGGTTTTGTACCAGATACGTAGCCTTTTGAGCGAGAAAGTACGCATGATTCTATGCGAATCACTAATCTTGTCAAAATTAAATTACGGGGATATAGTGTATGAACCACGTCTACAAGAAAAAACGCGTCGATTGATACAACGAGTCCAAAATGCCTGTTATCGTTTTTGTTATTGCATACCACCCAGAAGTCACATCACACCGTATTTGAACAAATCATCGACGCTTAATATGTCCTCTCTTAGGCACCTACATCTTGCATGTTTACTGTTTGGCGTCATGAAATACGAAAAACCAGGATATCTTTTCTCGAAGATAAATATCTCCTCGTTTCACAGTCGTCATGGCACTAGATCTGCACGACGGTGTCTTCTAGAAGTGCATCCTCACAAAACTGTAGCTTTTACCGGTTGTTTCAGGTATCTCGCAACCAAATGCTGGAATAATATTCCGCCTCCTGTCAGACGCATTAATAACAAAAATGCTTTCAAATATCAGTTTAAAAAAATACTTTTGACCAAACAGAGCGCAGGGATACCTTACGGTTATTTGGTTGCTGATTTCAGAATTTAGTTTAGTGATAATAGGTAGTTAGTTACTTGCGGGAAATACCATACAGAGCAGATATATTTTATCATAATTATAATTTATTTTGTTACCTTCTATTTAAGTATTTTATTTCATGATATTGATGTTACTCACCTACATGCACTACACTTCACACAAGTTGGCAGGACCATTAATCTTTGGCACGACGTACCGTTATAAGATTGAATTTCGCCTGGCATGAATGAAAGAATGCTATAAATATTTTAATTTTTTTTCTTTTCAGTACAGTTTTGATTTAGTTATTTTTTATTTTTTTTGTATGTTGTGATACTGAACTTACGTGTCTCGGGCTCAGGCAGAATATCAGTGCTTCTCTCGAAAGAGCGAAGCGTACAACTGAGCCATGAGCCCTTTTGTTTTGCTGTAACGCACACAGCAATTGTATGTTGTTCTTTTTTTTTGGTATGTAATTGTATACTCTGTTTCATAATTATTGTATATCGAATATTTGTTATAATTTTGTTTTTTTACGATGTTGTTTCTGTTTCTGTGTGATTGTAGCAAACAAATAAACGTTTTATCTATCTATCTATCTATAGCATGCTTTTAGAGACCGCTAACTAGGCGAGCTCGAGGGCCGAAATACCGAAGGCAAGCCCCCACGGTTACTTACAATCTTTAGGTGTCTTTGCAAGCAAAACCTGTCGCCAAAGTACCGGAGATGAGCGGCGAGGCAAGCGAGCCCTCACGGATACTAAATATCCCGTAGTTGAGTGGCAAGGCGGAAGACGAAGTAAGTCCCGTAGGTCAGTGGCGAGGCAACCGAGGCCAACGAAATTATCACGCAATTTGCAGCATTGGGAACGAAATAAGGCATCAGTTCTCTAGGGAGAAAAGCTAGTTTCCCATGAATCAATACTTATATGTTATTGCAACTGCAAATGTAACTCTGTCTACCCGTCTGTTATAAAAAAGTCCGCCTTTGTACTTCTTATTTCTGCAATAAAGTTTAAATAAATAAAAAGTGTAAGTGTGGTAATTTAAACTAGTTTCAGATAATTATCCTGAACCAGGACACATCAATTTTTGTCGGGAAATTATGAAAATGTACTATGAAAAGTATCGTATTATTCGTATTTCGGAAAAACACATTTGACCAATTTTAATGAAAGATGCACATTGTTTCAATTTTCATTTAACCAACGCTTACACTCTTAAACAGCTGAACCAATTTGAATGAAATTTGGTATACAGATAGTTTGAGTCGCTGAAAAGAACCTACATACTGAAGTTTAATGGAACAAAAACTTATTCTTTCTAAAAGAGAAATTATGTAATACTTACTGTCAGCGCGGCCAAGAACACAGGCAAACTCGCTGTATAAAATATAGCCTATGGAAATTCAGAAAATTCTATACGCGGTTCCGGAGATTATCCTTTACATACAAACTTCATCATCATCATCATCAGCCTATATACGTCCCACTGCTGGGTGTGCAGGCCTCCTCTCATGTATGAGAGGAAACGGGCAGTAGTCCCCACGCTGGCCCAGTGCGGATTGGGGACTTCACATACACCTTTGAATTTCTTCGCAGATGTATGCAGGTTTCCTCACGATGTTTTTCCTTCACCGAAAAGCTAACGGTAAATATGAAATCATTATTCCGTACATAAGTTCCGAAAAACTCATTGGTACGAGCCGGGATTCGAACCCACGACCGCCGTTTGACAGCCGCATGCCTGAACCACTGGGCTACCGTAGCTTATACAAACTTACAAAGCTACAATCCCACAGACTTTTCTTCGTTCTAATATTACTATAGAAAACCAAATCAAAAAGAGAATAGAGTGTACCGTAGGGTTCTTTTCATCTATTTTGCTATAGAGAAAGGAAGTCTGTGTAACTAGTTTTACTAGGGGTAATGAATTTAACTAGGTCTGTTCTATATTATAAACATCACAACAAAGACACCGGTATAAACCTCCAGGTTACTACTTTTCATTATACAAATATTCATAAGCTTAAACCTTTTAGTGCTCGTATCCAAAGCAGTTATAAAAAGACCATAAAACTGGAGTGGACATCACTGAAGAGCTTGTAAAGGGTTGTTTTATAAAGGTTATTTACTTGAGGATTAGTGCCGCTTTATATTTGCGAGCTCTCTTGTTTTTATGGTGATGTAATATTTAACAAATTCACTGCCAGGACCTTCTAGTAGGCTTTCTGCTACTTAGCGAGAAAACCGCGGGATCTGTTACAAGCGTAGCGCGTAGCGATTCTTGGGAATTAATATGGTATTATCTAGAGCAGTATTTTTCAATAATTTTCACGCCACGAACCCCTTTGTATGGACACATATTTAGCGAACCTCACCCTCTGCTATTCTTAAGGCCGCTCATTGAGCCAGATATGCGAAAATACCCCAAGAATTATCCTATTTTTCTACGAAACGATGATGTTTCTAGGTCTATTTTTTTTAAAGGTTTTGCCACCCGTCTGTAGATTCCGACCAACAGTTTGAACACTGATCTAAAGTCAAAATTCGGCTACTTTCTAACTTGGCAGGACGGTGTCGGTATCCGGTATTTTGTACTTTACTGAGACCTTACTGATTAAAGCCATATGAGGCCTTCCATGCCTAAAGGGTCCTTATGGCCGTTTGCCACAAATAATAATAATAATACTTACTGTCAGTATCGAAGTTGCAGGGTAGTACGGGGATCGGGAATGAGTAGATACGCTCACCCCCTACCACCAATGCGGAAATTTCTGTGTTCCAGTGTTTACTTTTATTTAATGTACTTCTTGTCCAGTATCGAAAAAAGGATCAAAGAAACTTAGGCAACCTTGTCGAGCAATGATAGATTACGCTACAGCCTTCGATTCCGTTGGCTCGCGGAGTTGCCAGTCATTTTAGTCGTCTAGACTATTTTGTGAGCTTTGCTTTCTGATGTGATGGTTGACAAAGCTGCGGTAGTCTAGTGGTAAAGCATGGGGAAGTCAAAAGGGGTTCGTGGATTCAAATCCCGGCTCGTACCAATGAGTTTTTCGCAGCTCACGTGTTCGGTGAAGGACAACATTGTGAGCAAATCTGCATACGTCTGCGAAGAAATTAAAAGGTGTATGTGAATTCCCCAATCCTGCAACCCCCAGCACTGGGGGCGATTTTTGACTTTGGAGCGCTCGTAAGTAAAATACGAGGAAATACGATTGTAGTGTCAAAACTTTAGGCAGTTGCTGTCTACCGATAGAATTGAATACGAGTGGCCACCACTCGTTTTTCAAATCTGTATCGCTATTTCGAAACAGTTTTCGACTGAAAGAATCGAGCGGTCGAAAGTCAAAATTCGTCTCCCTGGGCCAGCGTGGAGACTACTGCCTATGACTTCTAATCATGGAAGTAGGCATGTGCCCAGTGGTGGGACGTATATATATATAGACTGCTGACGTTGGTTAAAGTGAAAAAAAAATATACAAGTGCATAGAATGGTCTTTCATGATGGATATAGGATGGTTTACACCTACCCTTGCGCTGCAGGTACTTGTACAGTCGAGGACAAAGAGATGTATACACTTTTGAACCTAATCGAATGCGGTGTGTATACATCTCTTTGTCCTCGACTGTACACACAAATAACAAAATTGGACTAAGTTTGTTATTTGTGAGATATTTTTTTAAAGTAAGAAAGTTTGGCTCTGCAATTCTATTGCAGTGTATAGAAACATTTGACGCTGTTAGCTCTCCATGCATGTATCAATACTATACTAATATTATAAATGCGAAGGTGTATCTGCTGTCTGACTGTTACCTCTTCACGCTTAAACCGCTGAACCGATTTGGATGAAAATTAGTATAGAGATAGTTTGAGTCCCGGGGAAGGACCTAGTATAGTTTTTATTCCGGAAATCATCCCCAAAAGGGATGAAATGGGGGTGAACAATTGTATGGATATACGATATAAACGACTTCCACGCTATAAATATAACTAGGTATCTTCTGTATTTAGCTAGGTATATGTTACTGTGACTCTTATTTGATTTAATGCATGTGTCGTTTCCTTGACCGAATGGACCCACCGGAAGACCAGCGCTGGCTTCTAAGCTAGCAACATGCTGCATCCATTTCGTAACAAATCTTAGTGTTTTATTGTATTTTTATTTATCCCGTTTATTTTTGTTTGTCACTAATACATGTTTGAATTTGAATTTTTAATAAAAAAAATACTTTAAAACTACTTCACAGGCGAAGCCACGCTGGCAGCTTGTATTTAATAAAGGAAATTTGATGTAACACAACAAACTTCGAACAGCTTTAGTAAACGCAGCGCTCCCAAACTAATGTGTATGCAACAGATTCCGTTAATTCTGGAAGCGAGTGCAGCAAACTCAGGCGTTGCCGTGGCAGACAAAATTACGACAATGTTGGTGTCCTAATACTTACATTAAAGATAGGTAAACTTTGTATCGCATAAACATGACATTTAAGATTTAAGTACACAGGCAAAATTATCCCTATGAGGGGTGTCTTTGAGCTAACCTTTTAACCATTGAATCGAAGGGAGGTAGAATGAGATAGACAAACTTACACCATACCCGAAGATTCCATGTTACAACATGTTTAAAATGTATATACTTATCTAAGAAAACAATAATATGTACATCCAAATCGCAAATGTAATTATAAAAGGACCCCTTTTCATAATCTACCCATACCTTAACAGCATAGGCCCAGTTCTCTATCCATTTTACCTACAATAGCCCCAACGCCTGTTGGAACTGGTTCACGGGTATCTACCGATGTACCCGTGAATGTGTTCTAGCGGGTGTATCACATCACATTAAACTTAGCCTCTAAAGGGCCTCTACGTGTTGGATCTATACCCCCACGCACGCCTTCCAAATAACCGGGGTTAGCCCCGTGAATATCAATCGGAGATACATAATAATAATAATACCGTGTATTTCAGGCGGAGCCCATAAAAGTGTTAGTAGGTACAACAGACATATTATGAATTGTATATCACAATAAATAAATTGACATAATGACATATCACAACCACATTTTTTTTATAGCCTACACTGTGTCCCACTGCTGGGCAAAGGCCTCCCCTTTTTTCCGCCACTCGTCTCGGTCCTTTGCCAGTGTTCGCCAATCTGAACAAAACGTATCAAGGTCGTCCCGCCATCTCCTTTTCGGTCTGCCTCTACCACGGATTTTCTAAAATAAGTAAGAATTAAATTAGTTCAAATTGATATCGTCAATACTGCGGGCATAGCATGGTTGACATTGTATCACTTACCACCGTCGATGACATCCGTCACGTTCTAACCAGTAAGCGAGTGCGAGAGGGACGGATGTCTTATTATATCTGTCGATAAGCGATAAAATAGCGAACATCTTAGGCCCGCTGGAGTCCTTTTGTCTAAGCACGACGCACAAGAAAGTCTAATTGTATTTAAAACAAACTTTTCAAATCCACTGTAAAATCCAATAACACGCACGAATAAATTATGCTCTGTCAACAAAGTAATCTACGGCCGAGCCGGTTAACCGGTTAACGCTCCGCTTGTTCCAATAGCGAAGAGTTTGTTTCCGTACCGCGCAGGGTAGTTTCACGGATTTTGCTCTCGATACCGGTTAAATTATAACCAAGGTCCATTGGCTGATTGGGTCTCAAAATTTTATAAGCAGGTGATAGAATCGATACTTATAGTATTACATATGCGTTGGAGTGGAAAGGTTCTCGAGTGGCGACCACGTCTAATCAGGCGCAGCGTGGCTCCATCCGCGTTTCATACGTGAGATTAATTGAGTTGACCGAATTTCATGAAATGAGTGCATTCAAAAAATCAACTCTACCGGCCCGTTGGCCGATCGACCTGCTACGTGATTCTCCCCTGAGTAAAAGGTCACAGGAGTCCGATGGATGCGATTGACCTAGGACTGGTCATTGGCACTCTTTAAGGGGGGCCTTTGTCCAGCAGTATTTACAGAACTTTCAGATTAGTAGCAATTATTAAATAAGTTATAATGGTTTTTGAAGTTATTTAATTATATAAGTATAAAATATATTTTACGTTAAAGTCTATAACCCTTCAGCTGTGTTCATCCCTCTGTGGGCTTCATATTTTTTCCTGCAGGTCGGTGGAGCGGCCCTCGGAGGGGCGCTATGGCTTTGCTTACTTTCTTAGAAATAAAACCGGCATTCTTGTATCGATCTCGCTTTAATCCATTGAAACGTATAACCAATTCAGTGAGACAGCTAGCAAGCGAAAACTTCAATGGCCAATGGAGGAAAAAATCAATTTAGTCGTTAGTCTAAAATAGTCAGTGGCACGTTTGACACGGTCGGTGTTCGCGAGTGAAAATTAATGGGTTTAGTGCTGAATTGTAGTGCCAGAAGGACAGTTTTTGTAGACATGTAAGTAATCTTTAGAATTACATAGAAACAAGTGTTATTTCAACGGGTTAGCTGTAATAAAATTGTGACTAACATGACATACCTACTCATGGTTTAAATTTGGCAATACGTTTTTTAGCGCTTTTCTAATAATTTAATATTACTATTAGCTATTAAAATTACCGTTAGTTATCATACATTTGTTTAAAATGAACTTAAATGGATTATCAATGGCCCGAAAGTAAATAAATCGATTGAAGTTGGTAACGATCACAACAAACCCCTCAGAGGGGGACCTAGCCGACCGGGAATTTCCCTCCGAGGGATGCCCACATGATACCTCGTGACGTCACTACGATCCGCACTCTATACTAATCATGACCTTGATTTATACCGTTTTCAAATCATGTTTTGATGTGATTTTTGTTTAGCTGATGGTTATATTATAGTTTTAACTAAAAGTATACTTAATGGGAATTTTAAGAAACCTAATTTGTTTGGTTCGAAACATATAGTTGCTGTGATAATTCCACTGGTTTGGAAGAGATAATTTTGTATGAAAGTAGACATACTTTTTTCATTTTACTCTCAGATAAAACCTGCTGCACTAACAATAAAAAAAGCTACGGTTACACCTAGTTGATGACCCATATTTATTGTTCAGGCATGAATTTGATTACATACAGTATAAAACACTTCAGATATAAGCATGTAAATCGAAGCCTACACGAGCAACTTCTGAGTGTAGGCTTTATTTTGGTAGAATATTTCAAATGGTCTAGTGTAAAAAAAATACGCACGAGCCTGCCATTTTATGTTTTTCGAATAAGTATAACACAAATTTCTTCAAATTAAGCTCATTTAACACCCCAAAAAACTAATTGATTATATTTAAAATAACCAAAATACGTCGGAAACTTCGGTGAGGTGGTGACGAGGTCAGGTAGATAGCCTTAATACGACTTTAATGTAACGATGATATATCGTTGCAGTTAGATAATTTAATAAATATTCAGTTTCATCCAAAATCCTGGCTGTGATTATGTAAAAAACTAAAGAAAATTTAATTTTACCAAATCACTTCACTCCACAAACCTTGTTAGTGGAGTGCCCCTCAGAGGGTGCCACAGACGTGGCTAAGCGGCCATGTTGTTTCGCCACAGCTGAAGGGATAAGAGTATAATGTCGATGAGCTTCAATAGTAGATTGTGTCACAAGGGAGCAAAATGGCATGTTTACGGAGAGGGTGTAGATTGAATCCCGAATGAACGAAGGATTCCAGAATACTGAGCGTAGTGAGTGATTCAAATGTTCACGCCCAAGTTGAAAATAATTTTCCTTCCGTGTGACGCATACTGCTTTTCACATCACATATAATGAAATATGTATTAATTATTATAAACCTACTGATTATAGTTTTACTTTAAATAACATATAATTACTTGTATTTTATTACGTTAGTAGTAGTAACAATAGTAAAGATAAAAAAATATGCACGTAATCGATTTTACAAAATAAGTTATGGATTATGTGTAAGTATACTATTTTCATGTATTCATTGGGATATTGTTTTTATTCTGGCAACAATATGTCCTAGAACAGAAAAGTGCCACTTTGATCCCTCCTAGCAGGGAAGAAAAAGCCCTTATCCGAATAGCTGATGTGAAAAACCTTTTTAGAATCACCGAATTCTCTGACATGAGTTTCGCCCTACGATCTTAGCCAATAATATGGGAAGTCCCGTTTGTAGAGGAAAGCACGCTACAAGCGGAAGAAGTTTGCATTATAAAAACGACGCATGTTCGGATGCAACGTCTGCAAACTTGAACCTTAGACATTCACCATTAGATTTATTTCACGTTGTTGAACTGTCTTCTCTGAATAATAACATAGTGCCCGTACTCCGTACCCGGGTGAAAATAGAGAAAATACGGAGAAAACTATTTTTCTCAGACATGAGACTTGGCTAAATCGATTTCTCGCCCCCTAAACCCCCTAACCCCCTATTTTGCAAATTTCATTGAAATCTCTAGAGCCGTTTTCGAAAATGTGATTTCAAATATATATATGTAAATACTCATGCAAAAATTGTACGTTGAATAGAATAATAGGATTTGTGGTTTCATATTTTAAATAGACAAATATAATTGGTGACATAGTCAAATGTGAAACTAAAACTCATGGTCAATCTGGTATAGTCAACAGCAAAAGTAGATGATCATTTTAGTACCTTGTCACTTTCACTACTTAGACGCGTTCCAAGTGTCGCAGTATTGGTACGTTTAGTGCGACAAAGTACTAAAATGATCATCTAATTTTGCTGTTGACTGTACTAACAGCGAATCGGCTATATTCGAGTGTGTTAAGAAATAAATGCTATTACTGTCTCTGTCATATGCCATGCAATATCATCGAAAAGACCGACCAAGAGCGTGTCGGGCCACGCGCAGTGTAGGATTCCGTATTGCCTGTCTGCCTTAGTTACATCGACGTGCGGTGCGGTTGTGTCGGCCGACTTTGTACCAAAATTGGCCTTTCCAAGTACACGTTAAGTTGGTCGACTATTACTCGGTAACTACTTATGCCACTTGTCTTCTTCATGCTCACTTGTTAGTGGGTACTTACACTAAGAAGGGATTTATGATTTTTTCCCCATCAAGGGGGTAAAATGGGCGTTAAAAGTTTGTACGGGGATGGAGTAAAATTTTAAGTGAGAGACTTGAAACTTTATGTATTGACTCCTTATTACAATATAAGAAAATTCATTTAAAGGTTTTGGAAAAACCAACCCCTAAGCGGGTTAAATAGGGGTGCAAAGTTTGTAGGGGTGAAATTTGGTATAGAGATAGTTTGACTCCCGATTGAGGCCATTAAATAGTTTCATTCCGGAAATCAGTCCCTAAAGGGATGAAATGGGGTGAAAGTTTGTATGGAGCTAGGATAAAAGAGAGTTCAACGCGGACGGAGTCGCGAGCAGAAGCTAGTCATAAAGTAAATGGCATGCCTTGTTAAAACTGTTAAAGAGCTTGTAGGATATCAAAACGCAGATCCTGATTTATACGATCGGAATTATATCACGTCAGCCCGCTGATAGCACGTAGCCAATTTGTCTCTACGAATGGTGATGAGAATTTTAAAAACATAGTCGGGAATATCGGCTGCTATTATAAACGCTGGAGATATTCACAATATACAATATTTTAAGGTGGGTATAAAATAATTTTGACGATTGGTAAAGCCTAGACGGTCTCTCTGCTTAGGAAGATGAAAAGAAGAGGTTGGAATCCCGTTAAGGGCAAATATTGGTATCTTGGATGTTTTCTTAGCATTTAAGTATGTATGTCTATGAAATATATAGTCGTCTATTAAAAAAGAAAATTATTTCCGAGGTGACCGTTCTAAGGTAAAGGTTGTATGTTCGTTTAATAATATCATGATTTAGTAAATACAGACTGGCCCAGAAATACAATAACGAAAAAGTACTTTTTTGAAAATGGAAGGCGTTCGAGTTCCGTTGTTTTTATAATAATTTGTATTATTACACGTTTTGGCCGCTATTTAGAATAGACAGGGTTATGAAAACTATTTGATTATAATTGGTTAATCTCATGTCCTTGCAACGCGGAGTAAACATTTTCGTACAAAAAGCTTGAAAACGACAGTGTTAAATAGCTAAGTCCCAGTCACAACTTGTGTCAGAGACTATTAAGCAATTCAATTGTGCTAAGTAATAGTTATAAATTATAATGTGTGTACAGTCACCAGCAATAAGATCTGCCACAACATAGCACGCATAAATATCTGACACGACTCTATGTCTAATGCCATAAGGACGTGTCAGATATTTTTGCCGGCTTTGTTTCGGCAGATATTGATGCCGGTGACTGTACACACTGTTGAATATGTAAATAATTATATTCACAGCTAGTTGAAAAATATATCTCATGCACGTCTCTCATAACAAATCTTACATATTTATTCTGATTTACTATTACAATATACCTAACCTGTTATTTTTTCACCGATTTAATTTCACTAGTTCATGTTTGTCCGGGCACTAAAATATTCATAGTTCAATCGTTCTGGTCCGTAAAGTAAACTCGGCGGCTGCCAACCCCACAATATAGATACTAAAACTAGTACAGGGTTGACACTACACTGAAGGCTCGCAGAGTTCAGGTTTGAACTTCAGTCGTGCGTGCTTCGATAAAAACGGCTGACAGTTCCGAAATGGCTGGCGAAGAATTATTTATGCCGGACGGCAATACGAGGTCGGTTCAGAAGTCAATTCAACACGTAAGTAACGAATTCTGCGAGCCATCGCGTGCACGGATCATATACCTATATAAAGAGTATTTTTCTCGCATTGACCTCCCAAGATCGCTAAAATGATATTAAAGTTCAAATTAAACATATTTTTAGAAGTAAGTTTCATTTCTGCAGTTAATTAAATATTGACTGAAAATTATTCTCTAACCGTTAACTTCAAATTTCGTTTTTTTTATAAGCAAAAAAACGCAAAAAGCAGCCTCATAACAAAACGTAAATCTAGTTAATTGTAAGCCAGGTTCTCTATTAAAATAAGAAAGAAATAAATAATTGCCTGTTACGGGTTAGTTTTCAAACAATGTGAAAATTTAACTCTATTGTATCTATTAATTAAATTGTTGCGAAAGTGAATCACCAAGCGAACATTTTTATTAGTGTCGATGATTGTACCAAAAACTTGTGTTGTATGTAAATAATATAACTAAAGGTTATCAAAGTACATTATCATATTATAGGTGTTTTTTATTTTATTTCATGTGTCTTCTTGGACTTTCTGGTCTACATGTAATGCACTTCAAGCGCACAGCAACATAGTTAAGAACTAGGTTGTAACATAAGATAATCTAAAGTCTGTAAAGAGTCTAAAGTCTAAAGGGAGATAATGTTTATTAACCGTGAAAAAAACAACAACAGGAAGATAAAAATGAAAAACTTACTTACAAACTAACTTCTGGTCTTGAACCCTTTTTAAAAAGACAATAACTGTTAATGCTACATTAAATTATTTTGTAGAATTATCAACTGCGATAATAGAGACCCCTATTTTTAGGAACCCAGTGCGCATGTAAATAAATTGAATTATTCACCACTTTGATGTCACTCGACCCTTGGTTCTGAGAAGACTAAACACACAGGATAGACAGTGTGAACAAGTTGCACGTTGTATACAAAAATGAGAATAAAGTATCTTTTACTACGTTATATTGAGTGAACGAAATAAAAGGGGTCACTAATAAAATACATGATTTCATTTACCATAAATGTACCTAACGTTTGTCATAATCATCATTTGCCGTGCCTAAGTAGTTTTTCTCAGAAACTGTCAACGTTTCAAGATTTTTTTGAAACAAACCTGATCTAAAGTACAGGGTTCATATAATTTACACTGAAAATGTTACGAAAAGGATGATTATGACAAATAAAATTATGGACATCGAAGGTGTCTGAAATAAAATATATTTATACCTACAGCCAAACAAAAAACCTACAAATAAAACATCTCACGTTATCTGTCTCTGTACTGAGTCTCTACTCAGTCACAGTCATTTTGGACACAAATACCCTACATGTGACCTACTGATTATATTTCATAGGCATGGTTAAGTGGTTGACTGGTACAGAATGCCTTAAGGTATTAAGTCCGCCATTTGTACTTCTTATTTGTGCAATAAAGTTTAAATAAATAAATACGCATTACCTAACCCAGAGCACATTATTACCATTCATGGTACCTATGTCAGCTGAGTGCCACGGAAGAATCCCCAGAATATGTAATCATTCGTGAAGCACGATGGTAATAATTCATTTGACTAGAAATATCACAATAGTAGTTTATGCGACTAATCCATAATGAGATTAATGAGAGGCCTTAAAATACGAATGTGGTTTTATGAAACGAGCGTGAGCGAGTTTCATAATAGGATCACACGAGTGTTTTAAGGCTTAATTATGTACAGTTGCATACACTACTTTATCTACACACATATCATGAGTAGTAGTAAGTAACAGCAAAAAAACCAACAATAAAATGACAACAGCAATGGCGGCAATTCGATCATCCGTCATGGCGAATGTTTTTTTTTAAATCATATACAAACGAATGAAGTCCCTATACTCATATCACTCGAGATCAAATGTCGTGCGGTTTGGATTAAAAAACGTAGTGAATTGACGTTTCGTATCGATAACTATTTTGGATACTAGAATATTACTATATCTGGATACTAGAATATTACTATACTGGACCCACTTGAGTTTTGACAGCTGTTTCAAATTTAAACTCATAACGATACAAATTTATCAAAAATCTGTACTGTAATGACATTACAGTACAGATTTTCCCTACTACCACAGACAAGAAAGTGCTCAAAGTAAAATCGGTTGTAGTAATGCTGGTCATTTTCTACGGTTTCTGAACGCATTTTAGAGCACTAATGATATGTGCGTAGATAAAACACGTTTTTGACGCAGCAACGAATTAAAGCAATGATTTGTTGTTGACGTTGACAGAGATTAATAAGGCTAGGTATATTTAACACCTAGTTGTCAAGCCAATTGACAACCTCTTCAGCCTAGTTGCTAGTGACCCTGCCAACGAAGCCTTAGGCTCCCGGGTTCGGATTCCGGTTAAGGGACGAATATTTGTTCCTGTACAGGATCACTGATTCCTAATGGAAGACCCTGTATATCGTCGTCTAGTACCCATAGTTAAGCTTAGTTTAGGAGTAGGTCGATTTGTGTAGACTATTGTCCCCAAATATGTATTTATTCATTTGAGCAGGTGAGGTGTAAAATATACGAAATCATATTTTATATGTATCATTTAGAAAGAAGTAGTTATTTGCGTGTGAAAACTGGAACTAGATGAAGTTGGGTTTAACAATAACGGATTTTCCTTTAACTTCAATAAATGTCCTTTTTTTTCGATATCCCTATATAATATTTTCTATAATCCATACTAATACGAAAGAAAAGAAAAGTGTATGTGTGTTTGTTTGTTTGTCCGTCTTTCACGGCAAAACGGAGCGACGAATTGGCGTGATTTTTCAAGTGGAGATAGTTGAAGGGATGGAGAGTGACACAGAATAGTTTTTATCCCCGAAATCATCCCCTAAGGGGGTGAAATGGGGGAGGGGTAAAAGTTTGTATGGAGCTGCGATATAAATGAGTTCCACGCGGACGGAGTCGCGGGCAGAAGGTAGTAAAAGATATAGGTTCATGTAATATTTAAAGATTTAAACTATGTGACTGTTTTCTTGAAAAAATATGTACCTAGGTATTCTAGAATCACGCAGTGCTTTAATTCAATTGTGATATACTGAAGTTAATAAGATATTACGAACTTTATCAGAACACCACAATGTAAGATCATCCCAGATATTAAAGGTGTCATTTCATAAAAGAATTCAACTTCACAAAAAGGGGACACAAGCTTGGTCGCTCAAGAAATGAATAATGAATGTACTTTTACTAGTACTTACTTCAAAAAAGACAGACACAGAACTGAACATTAAAACGTAGGCATTTCAATGGTTTTTCGCAACATCAAAGCAAGACAGAGATCAATTGTAAAACATAAACATTGTTAAGGTCAGTATTTTGTATTGAATACAGTCGCCTAAAATATGAAGTTTTTTCTTAACTATGATTTTGAAGCTTAACTACTCGCACTGTAAGGGGTAACTCGATTATTTTTGCAAAATAAAAACGACAAACTATGTCTAATAATGATGATTCGTCATCCTACTAGCGTCATTCCAGGTTGTGCCCTAAAGGAGCCCGGGGTCTGCTTTGACACCTAATCCCAAGATTTGGCATAGGCACTAGTTTTTACGAAAGCGACCGCCATCTGATCTAAGGGTGCAATGTTTTCCTTCTAATAATGATATACCTATATTTGAAAAATACGAAGCTTCAACAGTTTAATTGTTGTTGGAGAACAACAGTTTTACAAGTTCATGAAGTCACGTCCCCTTACGAAAACAATTCGAAGTTTTGTCGCAGTAGCAAATAAAAGTAGAAACCACCTATTTTTAGAAATATTTTGACATAGTATCAAGATTCTTATAAAAATCCAAACGTTGACGATGAAACCCAGAAAAATGATTTTTTTGTTGCTAATCGAGCTTTAGCGGTTCAAAAATTCAAAACTATGCAATCTTGTGGTACGGTACGGTCGCGCACTGCGGTGGCAGTGCGTGATCAGGTGATCACTGCCGATCGCGCCGCGTAAGGCGGTGATCAGTGATCACGCACTGCGACCGCATCCCGCTGCGGTGTGCGGAGCCGCGTACGAATTACGCCGCACGGAGTTACGGTGCAGTGTGTGATGCCGTGTGAATTTTGTGTACAAACTGAGGTAGGTACTTGCATGCAACCACAAACCCTTCATGCAACCAACCACAACGGGATGAAGTGGCAGTGCAATAACCGCCTGAAGGTTGAGAACTTATGCATAATATCTCTACTTGCCTTAATTTTCTTAATAGATGCGACGTGCAAACGGTGACCAAATCACGTAGCATACAAAATGTAACAACTAAAAGATGAAACAGGGTCAGCTTCTTCATTTAGTCACGTTAAAGGCTTAGCGAGATGTACTGCGATTATTCCTTCATTCAACAACATTTATGATTAAATCTGCTGTGCAACATTCTATACGCTCCGAGAATAATAATAAACCTTAAGGGGGCTCTACGCGCTTTTTGAACAGTTTTGTCGAGTTTTGAGTTCATAGTCCAGCGTCAAAACTAGATAACTATATAATTGACACAGACGCTTATCGGTTTTTTAAGTGCTTTATGTACGTTTGCACGAAGACGGTTGATTTGAAAAAATAATAATTTGTGATTTATAAAACAGCTTTGTAATCGATATGGTAAGTTGTTTATGCTATTTTACATATGAAATCTACATAAATATAACTGTTCCTTGTTGACGTCTCTAGCAATACATGAGAGGTTTTTATTTTTAACTAATTTTCACATAATTTAACACGTCCAAAAAAGTGGTTCTCTCTGCCTAAAATTGCCAAAGTTTGGTGCCAGATTTCTCAAAAACTGTGTGTTTTGAAGTAATGGGATACTATTTCGGTAAACCCCGTTGTTTTAAATATGATATGCCATTAAAAAAAACGATTAAATAGACAGTTTCAAAAAGAAGGTCACTGGGAGCTAGGGGCCCCTTAACATGACTTTTACCGGCGATGTTACAGCTACTCAGCTAAGTATCGGAATAATTTATTCGACTACTCTTCACTTTGGCCAGTCGAGATTGCATATTAATTTTACATAAAACACGGGGTATGGCCAAGGTCAGTGATCCGAAATGCACTGAAACCTCCCTTTATCTTTAATGTAAGGTACTGATTCCGTCGTGTCTGTAATAGGGACAGCAATTACAAGAAGTCATACTAGTCCAATCAATTAACTGACAACTTGTATGAAAAAAAAATACAATTTTGGAAATCATTTATAGCTTATTTTTTTCATTGTAAAGGATATATGTTATCAATTCAATAAACAATATACATTCATTGTATAAATGAATTGTAATGGGCAGTGTAGAAAGTCTGTAAAGTATAGAGTGCCAATTTACAGATTTGGACGAAGTTTGCTGCTTTGTGACATGTAATTTGGTAATCAAAATGTATATTATAAACAATAATGTGTATGTCTTATTCTTTGGCACGCCCTGCAGCCTAAACTGTTTGACGGATTTCCACACATAAGATGTCGTTGGATTCCTCTTAATCGTAGGACTATATTTGTAGAGAAGCAGTCAGATTTTATTGACCATCAAACATAGCTGTCGTCTTCTACATTTGTAATAATAAAATTGGAGTCAACTACGCTATTCAGATGACGCGATAACTCATCATGCTTTATGTGTCTTTTGTTGGCTGTATAATTAGCAGTGGCAGTTATTTCAACGACAGGCATATGTTATATGTACCGGTCTAATCCCGATAAGGTCTAGTTTTCCCTCTGGGCTGGAAGGTCAGATGGCAGTCGCTTTCGTAAAACCTGGGATTAGGGTTAATGCCCAAAAAACAAAAGCTATGCACATCCGTACTAGCCACAACAAGACAGCTCATGCGCCGTGCATAACCGCGCACAGCGTCGACTGCTTGCACAACTGTAGGATTAAGAACTGTAGTTGTGCGCGGATTGAACTTGTCATGCAACATACTTACGTAGGTTTAATAACTGACCACAGATTCAACTGGGGCCCGCACATACAGCATGTATGCGAGAAACTAAGAGAGCTACTTTGTAAAATTCACATTTTAAATTGCACCCTAAAGCTTTTGTACAACTCTATGGCAGACTCGGTGATCACATATGGACTAAACAGTTATGGTAGAACTTACAAATCGTACCTTGACGATATTTATAAACTACAAATTAGATTGCTTAAAAATATTGTACCTAAAAAAACAAGGGAAAATATTTCTCCAAACTATGAACAGCTGTTTAATAGTTGCAAAATAATGTCTGTATACAATAAAGTAAAGTTACCCGCGCAGCAAGAAGATGTTGATACCCGCACAAGCCAGTTGTCCCGTGACCATGGATGTTTCAACACATCCGAAACGTCGGGAGACCTCAGTGAGGTAAATAAATAAGTTAATACGCGATTAAGTCCCGTTTACTATAAATAATGTGTGAGAATCGTGAAAGTTTAAATCAATATATTTACCAATAATTGTCTTGAAAATGGAAATTAAAAACAAAGAATGAAGTAAATCAAGTTTGTTTAAGCTTAGTCAAAATCGCAATAAATAAAATAACACTTCCCATTTTCTCCGCAAGTTTCTGTTAAATCGTTGTTGAAGGTCGGCATGAGTGATTTATAAATAAAAAAAATTGCGATTAAATAAACACCATCACAGATTGGACTAAGATACGTAAGGTTAAAATTCACTATCACCCAACCCAAGTTTCACATTCAACAACAGTAAAATTCATGATATATGTGCCATGCTAGTGCTTTTGTATTTAGCGCGTAAATTCCTATTTCATTTCCAGCACACGAAATGCTTCCAACCGACAGCCTACCATAAATAATGGCCTAGCATACCCTTATACAAGTTGGCCGCTTTGTAATATGAGAGACGGTATTTCCTATTGCATATATACGATTTCAAACAACACTGCGTGTTTTTTCTTCAATTTTTTCCGAGTTTTTGTGAAACTGGGGCAGTTTGTAGGCGTATTTCCTGCTCATTGATTGGTGTATTTGACAATATTTCAAAATATGTAATGACGCCTAAATCGAAAAGCATTTCGGTAACTATGTTATCTGAACGTAATAAAGTAGTTTTCTGTGTTTTTTTCCTGCTCGCTTTTAAGAAAATCACGAAAACTAATAAAAGTGGTTTTCACCGTGTGTGACGTCAGTATTATGGCTGCCATATGAAAGGTGTCCAAACTGCCATACAGAGTCGTAGTATTGACGTCATAATTTACGAGTACTTACAACCTTCTGGAATTCGCTACTTTTCAATTTGATAGTCTTGAATGAAAATTACAATTAAGGGAGAAATAAAAAAACACGTGGCGCTTAAAAAAACATTTTCTAGCGAACTAAATCATAAAATGGCCTACATGAAAATATGAAATGTTGTCAATTATTGTAATTAAACTCTCGTTAGTCAAGGTGGACTTATGACCTGTTTATGGTTGCGGGAGTCCGCTGGATGCGAGTGGAGCCCGACCAGTCATTGCGGCACTTTTTTGGGGAGGCCTTTGTCCAGCAGTTTTCGGCTGAAATGATGATGATGACTTCATGTTAGTCATTGACATTTTTCCATATATCCTTATCTGTTAAATATTGGTCCAATCTGTAATAAACACAATTTTTTAAAGTTTGCCTTAAAAGGGACTTAATTGATTTTCAGACATGTCTATAACATGATTTGATAGCTTGGTAAAGTAGCGTGTACAGAGCCCAACAAATGACGTTTGAACTCCCCTTAACCTAGGTTAAGTGGAGTTCAAACGTCATTTGTATTTGTACACGAGCACTTACTGCTATCTATTTAGATTTATTCTTAGTACCTATATGTCATGACTGTCACATCCTTTTTCGAACATGTTGGGGCTCCTGATACACGCCGATATAATTGAAGGAAAGATAGAAGGAAGGAGAGGCAGGGGAAGACCAAAACGTGCGTTTATGGACCAAGCTAAAGAGAAAGGTTAATGTAATGTCGTATCAGGAGCTCAAAACAGTGGCAAGGAGGAGAACAGATTGGCGATTACTCCAATTACAAGAGAACGGCTCTTAAGTTTATGATGATGAACATTTTATAGTATAAGGGCGGGTTGCACCAACTTACGATTACAGGCTGATCAAAATTAAAGATGGCGCCGGCGGCTGTCATTCCATAGATACTTGTCAAACATTCCATACATTCTGATTTTAACGAACACCGCTTACGATTACAGACGGTTTGGTGTAACCCAACCGAAATGTTCATTTGTTTCGTCTTTAATTGATCTTTGATACGGCAAACTTACTCACGCACTGCCCTAATGACTCCGAAACAATCTGGAATCACGTAAGTACTTGTTGTTTGAGAAAGAACTTAGTTATAGTGTTGGGCAAGAAAATACGTTGTTATACTTAACAATACAAAAATTAATACAAAGCACACACAGTCAAGTGCAAAAGATATACCCATTTACATTTTCAAAAATATTTATTTATTTAAACTTTATTGCACAAAACAATACCGCCGCGAAAACGCTCATCCCGAAGATGAACTCCCGAAGAGTTCGAAACATGTCGCCCGTAGTGACATTTAATACGTGGGTTGAACCGTGTAATTATAAGCATTATATATTGATTTAAACTTTCACGATTCTCAAACATTATTTATACTAAACGGGACTTAATCGCGTATTAACTTATTTATTTACCTCACTGAGGTCTCCCGACGTTTCAGATGTGTTGCAACATGCATGGTTACGGCACAACTGGCTTGTGCGGGTATCAACATCTTCTTGCTGCGCGGGTTTTCCGAACTACCCGCATTTGGTCTTTATGAACCACTTGTACACTAGGGTTGTCACCCGGCCGACACACAACACTAACAATGTCCGGTGATATAACGGACGATGTTTTTTGACGCTGGCATTTACTTATGATAGGATTCCACGAAGATGAAATCTTAAAACCGTCATCCCGATTGAAATTACGATGTTTTCTGTTTCAAAATTCGATTTCAACGGCTTCACGTATTTTTATACTATAGAAATGACCCTTTCCGCGATGGTTCGCTTGGTCTCACCAATGTAGGAACTTCCACAACTGTAGTTAATCTTATAAACTCCTGGTGATTGAAAGGGGATAACATCCTTCGATGATCTTAGATGTCCCTTGGATAACGGCATGTTATCGCAGTATTATACCAACTTTGATCCTCTCGATAGCTAATTTTAATGACTTACTTTTTACTTTACTTATAATAATGACGATGCAAGATGGTCTTTGAATAAATTATGCATCTCCGATTGAAATTTGGAAGGCGTTCGTGGGGATATAGATCCAACACTTAGAGGCCCTTTCTAGACGAAGTTTAATGTGAACATCAAAATATTTTTTTTTTTTTTAAGTATCAAAAGAAAAAAAGAAAGTCTCAACCGATTCTCGTGTTTAATGAGCAGGTTGGATAATTGCAAACCAAAAATAATCAATTTAGTTTTCGGAAAACAGGTAAAAACACCGACACGCGAGTTCTAGAGCCGCTACTTATGGTTTTACTAGCAGCTGTCCACGACTTCGTATACGCATAAATTATAACCTAGGTATGGAATTCTGATGTAGAAGCTATATTTTGAGAAGGCTTCATGTCTTAGCCAATTGTTCTTATTGCCACACAGAATGTCTCGTGCATTTACGCCTCATTTTTTTTACGCACTAGTCTATACTCATTATAGCCCACCTTTACACGACCTTATATTTAGGTCAAGTGAGAACTTGACACTGAGCATGCATAAAAAGACAGACGGCGTGTAATGAGCGAGTGCCGGATTAGGGAGAATTTACAGACTTTTTGGCGAAGAAGGGCGTGAGTGATGATGTGCCGTGAATACACGGCGTGTATCATTAATGCATGTTAACCTGTACACGGAATTACTCAAAGAAGTCGAGTATGAAGAAGCTTTTAAAAGAATGCTTATAAAATAACAACCCTGCTGATGCGTCCATTTCATAATTAGATGTCAATAAGTGATCATTGGTCAATCTAATAACATTGCAAATGAGCTGTAGTTAATAAGCTAATTAAATTTAAATACCGTAGGCTATAAACGCTTGCGACTTGAGATGAATCAGCGCTTAACCAATGCTTTATCAAGTGCTGTCAAAACAACACATTGGTACATTAGAAAAATGGCATCAAGATTTTGAAAAACTTTGAAATACTACCGTCATCGGCCAAATAACAGGAGTGCGTCAATGGTAGGTTATTAATGGTCGATGTAGCAAATAATAATTTTTTCACGCCACTGCTCGGAAATGTGGCAAAAGATGGTCAGAATTCAGGCTTCAAAGCTGGGGCTAGTTGGACATCGCACGAACAGGCCATCTATGAGTTGAAACTGTCCAACAATGTTTTTGTAGGCCAGTTTGAACAGCGATTCGAACAATCACAGTTTCTCGCTCCCGCCCCCGCCCCCGCCGCCACCCCCTCCGCCGCCACCGCTGCGGCCGCTGATCGCCCGAGCGGGGCAGCGCGCCGGGCCGCGGCCGCGCTAAAGTGTTTTCATATTATGATCTTTAATTAGGTACTTAATTTTGACTTATAATTATAATTATTTGCGATTTCCTCGCAGTAGGCGTGAAAAGCACTATGTAATGTCTCGGCCAAAAGTGCAATAGATGGACTCGTCTCCTTCGAGGTCCTCACCTGTGGCTCGGACCTCGAACCCACTCGTCCATCTATTGCCTACTTTCTAGCCTTTACAACAATGTACTATAGAAACGTTTAACTACGGTCAAAAAGAAGTCTAAAGATCTTCTAAATATACCAGATACTAACAACTCGCAAGGTTAGCGAGTCACACAAATTAAGGTCTTGGCTTGACATAACGCACTATTATATATATGAAGTTTAGAATGTTATCGCTTTGGATCGTATCGCTAATAGCTCAACTTTTACATAACTTACAAATATTAATTAATCACGTAGAGAACTTGCACTTGATTAATTTCTATTAAATGACTGTTTTTGTGCTTGTCTTTGAACTTTCGTATTAATGGTTACATTAAGAGGCGATAACAAAAGAGTACCAAGAGCATTTACATGTCAACTCGACTGGTTTTCAGGTTTATGTGCAATCATTTTCACACGAAAACATTTCTACTTCTAACCATGGTAGAATACCTAAAATAAAGAAAGAAAGAAAGAAGACATTTATTCACTACACAAAAGACACACAGAGACCAAAAATACAATACAATTGACACGTACTTAATGTGTGTCTTCGCGGCAGTGAATCGGCCGCTGTCTCAGCATTATGCCGAGGTGTCAGACAGACACCTACAGCGCTGATTTTCAGACAGCACCGTACGTGACCCACGGAACGCAACACAACATACTGCCGATACAAACATGTATACCTACACATAATAAATAAATACCTAGTTAATATAATACATTTGTTAAATAAGTAACGCAAACTAAAACGCGATACGCTTGGGATGTTTAAAAAAGAAAAATAGAGAAAAATAAAATAAAATAAAGTGCTGGATGGGTTAGGGTTAGGATCTTTGGAGCGTCAACAAATAGCCCTTAAGCTGCCGCCTAAAGGTATACCTGCTAGACGCTCCTTGGATAGGTGGAGGGAGATCATTCCAACACTTGGACGCCTCGAACCTGAAGCTACCTCGAAACGCCGCGGTTCGATGCTTTGGCACCAGAATCATCGCCTTACACCTACGCGCACTCTTGGGCCATACAAGTCCTAATAAGTAACCTAAAAAAGTCCTAATAAGTAATAAAAAATAAGTAACCAAAAAAAGGGCCAAATAAGTAACCTAAGTCATTCCGACAGCGTACGAACGATGATGAAGCGATGATATGATGATATTTAAAAAAAAACTTCACTAACGTACTTTCAATCTCTATGATAACATTGAACTACTTATTGTATACCTACAGTTGTACTTTCACCCCAAATAAATAGTTAAACTAGATGTCGGTTTTTTTTAAATATTATTCGTGCATTAACAAAACTCCTTGTTTGTATGGAAGATGTCAACATTAATTGACGACCGCTTTAGCCTAGTTGGTAGTGACCCTGCCTACGAAGCAAGAGGTCCTGGGTTCGAATCCCGGTAAGGGCAAAAATTTGTGTGATGAGCATGAATGTTTGTTTGTGAGTCATGGATATTTTCTATGTATTTAAGTATTTATATCTATTATATAATATATATCGTCGTCTAGTACCCATAACACAAGCCTTACTGAGCTTACTATGGGACTAGGTCGATTTGTGTAAGATTGTCCCCTTTTATTTATTTATTTATTATTTATTATTTAATTGTGTGGCAATTTTGCACAAATTGGCAATATTTGTGTGACTGTCGGGAATGACTTACCTTGTTTTGTCTACCGTGCTTTTATCATTTCATGTAGATACGTTGGGTAGGTATAATTTAAAGAATTATTAGTCTTACATTAAAGTAACAGGGAATTTTATAGTCATTTTACCTGTACCATGCTAGGAAAAAAAAATTTTGAAACTCAAACACATACAATTACGGTCTTCAACTTTTTTCTTAACAAAGCGTATGTTCTATGTAAGAAACTTTATTTTTGCCAAACGAGTTACAACTTAGATCTATCATGAAACTTCTGCGTAATACGCAAGTACCCTTGCCCTTAAATTTTTCAAAGTACCATTTTTACCGCAACATTACAAACGTGACCTCCATCCAGATAGACCTGAGGGGATTTGAAAACACAACAACAGCGTATGTTTGATATGTGCCTTTAATTAATATATTCGATTCAATATTGTACTTCCGTGACATTGACATTGAAAAATTGGAAAAACGTACTTTCAATATTTGGGTGTCACGTTCATGATAACACGTGAAGTTATCCTTATACTCATGTAGGTTATATATATGATAGGTATACGTGGGCTGGGTTTCCGCAACTCGATGTCATAATAGCGCCTATTTTGACCAGTAATGGCTCCTGTCAGCTGTCAGAAAACGGAGCCGGCTGCTTTAGTTTCCTTGACAATCCGGGGTTAACTGTCGGAAGGGCCTCTCTGGTTTGCCTAAAAGTTCCTAGGGAATATCAAAACCTTGGTGTTTAGTCACAGTATGTACATACTAATGTATGAAAACCTTGGTCCATCATGGACTGCATTGCAATTTCAACTAAGTACGCGCAGAGGGTTCCAAATTGCAAATAACAAACTCACACCGTATTTTCATTACCTTGTCAGTTTACGTCTTTCACATGTCAACAGCATTTCAATATGGTTTCGTTCGCAGTAGGTTTTTTGGCGCGGAAGCGGTGTGGTAATACTTGAGATAATTTGAGTTTGCCGAATTATACCAAAGTAGTCCATTCAAAAAGCAACTCTACTGACAAAGTTAGAAGAACCCTATTCGAATTACATTTTTATAAATAGTCGGCCACATGAAATAATCTCAAACATACGCGTGCAGTATGTACCCCATTGCTAATGTAACCGACGAATTCTTCCAACATTTAGCAGGATATACCTATAACTCTTCTTCGTCGTTTCTTCTTTCACTCTTGACAGTGTGGTTGTGGTCATCATTACGTTTGTATATGAGAGCACTGTTTATTTATTAATTTATTTTTTATTTTTAATGTATGTTAAAGCAGCAATAGAAAAAAAACTTCTGTGAAGTCAGACAAAAGTCAGCCGGATGGACAGCGGAAGCTTAGGAACAGGGTTCGGTTAGATATCCTTTGGGAAGTGGACTAAAATATCTAGTTGAATTCCTTGGCGACGAATATAATATATATTTAGACACTAAGTTTGTGATTCTACGTTATTAAGAACTCGAGATATAAACATCAAAATGGCCGCAATTGAATTAAAGATGGCCGACGGAGGAGGGTGGTTCCTATCAAAAACTTAAAGCTATGGACCTAACAAGCACCTGCAAAAAAATTGGTGCTTTTGTCCAGCGTGTCCACATTATCACCTGAAACTGCCCTACTATGTGTGTATTTGTAGTAAATGATTTACTTATGTCATTTATTGTGCCTCCCAGCAGACGTTACATGGTTGATAATTTAATTCATCACTTATCGTCGTGGATAAGACAACGATAAGTGACACAAAGGCATCCATTTTAGGACTGCTAAATAGAGATCCGACATAATATCATCTATCCTGATAGATGATATTATGCCTGCACCACAGCAGTAAAAAAACAAATTTAATATAAACAGTATCAATAATTGAGTTCCATTGAAGAACCTAATTAAGTTACCAACACGTGTAAATTAATACCTACCCCAAAAGTTTGCATAAGATACTCAAGTCAAGATTAACTTAAAGCTTAAATCAACACGCAAAGTTAACGTTTGTCTAAGCTAAAAGTCAATGTAAAGAAAGTCGGCCAAAGGCACTAACTACATGGGTTTATCCTACCTGCAGACACAGATTATACATTATAATCCTGCTCATGTTTCACATAGTTCAGAGGCGGAGCCGCGTGTAAAAGAATGATTGAAATCTATGTATAACCTTTCGAGACTACCTCAGCCATGCGAATTTACCATCATCATCATCATATGAGGTAAAAGTCGTCCACTGCTGAACATAGGCCTACCAGGTCATCAGCCCCCCTATTCTGTAACTTGTTTTAAGTTCTCCTCAACGCTCACCCACAAATATATCTTGACACCGGGATGCGTAGTAACTTAGCTTCGGTAAAGGTCTAGTTTAGTGACGGGTGACCGGCGGGGTGAGCCGCATTAGCGCGTAGTAAATAACAGCCCAGTCCACTTTGTGGGTGCTTACTCACGCTGCGTCTTCCGCAAATACAAACGCTGCATCTTCCAAAAATGTATAAAAGATACGAACTCAAAAACTATATACAGTGCATATGGATAAGTAAAGCCTACAAAAGGTTGTGGGTGCAAATCTTGGCTCATCGAGTTAGATTAATGTATAGAATATCATTTGATATTACTACTAGCTTTTCAGAAAACGCATCGTGAAAAAACCTGCATTCATTTTCGAAGGAATTCCAAGGTCTATCTGAAAACCATTACTAAAAGCGATAAAATTGGAAGAAAGTTAATAAAAGTTGCGGGAAAACTCTAGTGAGGAGAATACAACTTCTCAGTAGGTAGCTTTTTCATTGGCATTCCACACGAAATAAAGAAAGATTATTCCCCAAAAGCCAATACTAATTCTTATCGGAAAGGTTTATCCGGAATAAATCTCCGCCCAACGATTGCTAACCCTAATTAATCGAGACGGACTGAAACTATTTTTTCTTTCTGATAATCAAACTGCCTTAAAAATACGTCGTTTTTGTTACTATCACAGTGATCTATAATGATAGGGGTACTTATAGTGGTCTTCGTCACTTAAAAATTTTTACAAGAAGGCGTAGCACGGTTGCCATTTTATCACTTTCATTGCGGAAGACATCCGTCACTCACGCACTCGCATAGTTGTCAGAACGTGACGGATGTCTTATCCACAGCGATTTAATTTTCGGTTGGGCTCTCTGCTCGAAACAAGCTTTCACTACAGAGTATGATATTCGCTTTGCACTTTACGCGTGAAATGCTTAGAAAATATTATCATTGAACGTGTCAAAACCATTAATCTGTGACACGTGTAAAAGGAAGATTTGTGCCCGGATAAAAAACCTTAAGTACCTACGCAATTATGCGTTATAAAAAAATCTTCGTAAACTCGCACGTTTACCTCATTAAAACACCATGTAAAATTCTCCTCAAAAACCCGGATAAAAAACCGGATTAAAAACCTTCACGCGCCTACCTGTTCAATATGAGACAACCTCCCAACGGCCTTAGCACGTCCTCGCAAAGTGAATTGTATAAATTTCACCCTTCTCACGTTCCAGTTGAAAGAACCGGTTGATTTGTTCTTAAAAATACGGTTTCCGGATCGCGGGTTGATAGTATGGGGTTGCTGTGTGCTTAGGACATAGTTTAGGTAAAGCGGTGGGAGTTCGTTAGTAATAAGAGTCTTTGATTGTGTTTAGGTTCAGCAGGTCGATCACGTAACGCATTGTACGCGAGCCGGTATATCTAAATATCTTTTTTTTAAAGAGAAAATAACAGTTGACTTATCCTGCAATGAGCGCACAAAAAGTTATGTGATCAGTTGATCACCCCTCTGATTAGAAATAAAGTGGATTCTTGTACAATTCACTCAATGCTATTAGTTCGAGGTTACAGGAATATATTTTTTGTACAATGCTGACCTACATGTCGCTTTAGCGAATCCATACTAATATTAAAAATGCGAAGGTGTGTCTTTCTCTCTGTTACCTTTTCGAACTCAAACTACTGAAGCGATTTAGATGAAATTTGGTATATTTGGATTTTTATCCCGGAAATCATCCCATAAAGGGGGTGAAATAGGAAGTGAAAGTATGTACGGCGCTACGATATAACCGAGTTCCACGCGGACGGAGTCGCGGGTAGAAGCTAGTTATCAGTAAGCCATAGTAATGTCCGATTTGCATGCACAGACTTAGACATAAACTTTTGCATCGGGAAAATACAGTTTACGTAACGTATGTGCCTTAATCAGTCATAAATATGACAGATCTGATAGAAGTACTGAGCATTTTGAACAGTTAAAGGGTTTACGTAAAAAATATTGGATGACTCTCGTCAGGTTATCACTGTCCCATTTTGCGACTCGGCAGCCCCGCTACTCTGTAACATGTTAAACCTCTCACCATACACCGTGATTCGTAGTTCATAAGCGTAATCAGAGGTCTAGTTTCGGTATGCGTGACAGGTGAGGTGAGACGCATTAGCGCGTTGTAATTAACAGACCAGCTAACAGTTATTTATTCTAACCGCATTGAAATAAATAATGCGAGAAAGGGATGTCGTTACACGTTATGAATGATTTAAAATGGCATTGTTCGCGGCCCATTAAACTAGAATATTTACATACACCCGGTTATAGTACACAGAGTATGAGCAATAAACATTGTTATATCCGGATGATCTGGATTATTGCAGGGTTAATAAGCGTCATGACGTGACTGGAATTGAGGTGCGATGGCGTTTTATTTGATTGCACGTACAAATTGTTAACATTAATCAACATTCTGTTTTATGGTACTTTTTAACCGATTTCAAACAAAAGGAGGAGGTTCTCAATTCGGTTGTATTTTTTTTGTTACCTCAGAACTCCGTCATTGATGAGCTGACTCGAAAAAAAATTTTTTTGTTCGTACGTATGTATTTGCTTCCAGGTGGCTCCCATTATTTTTTAATTCAGTTAGTTGATGGGATCCATGAGGAATTGAGGGAACTCCTCAATTTTATTAGACACGCGTGTAGTAATTTTAGCATTTTCTATTAGAACTCGTGTACTTACATCCGAAAATCACAAATTTGGTGGCGAGGAATTGATGATGAAGACCTGAAGATGACTTCTCGAATTCCTCAAGTATGTACTTAGAAGTGCAAAAGTACGTCACAGGCTCTGATAAGATTCCGTTGAATTAGTAACTAATGATCTTGGGGAATCGATGGAAGTCCTCAAATATTATCGGCCCACATACAGCGATTCGGTTTTTTTCTGTAGTAATCAACGCATCTGCTATCGGAAATCAGTTCATGTGGTAAATTGTAAAAAAAGTGTGGAAATATTCTCGTGGCTTGGCGGAGTACTAAATTGAAGTCGGTTAAAACTTTGTTTTTAAAGTAAACTATAACATATAACGTGGGACTGGTCATTTTGTTTTATTAAAACGCGCAGCATAGGGCTCCATAGTTGTGTGTCTGAGTAATAAGGGTTCCTTGTTGACTACGGTTTTTTCTTGTTTTACCATTTTATGGTACAGATAAAATAGTGATCCCATCGTGAAAAGTTAATAAAAAAGGTAACTTATAATTATTTTGTAACAAACAGTTATTTGTGGCGACTGGTCTAGTTCACTCACTTTTTTCTAGCTGAGGGCTCTTTCGGATACACTTTGACCCAGTAGGACCTTTTGTGTATTTGCCCTGTCTTGCTTGCTCCATCATTTTCACTAACTGGATGATGCCCGCTAAGCTAGCGGGAGGAATTTATTATTTCTCTGGTAAGGGAAACGGTAAGTGTTTTATAGTCTCATCCTCCACGCCACACATTTTACAGTCAAAACTGTCCTATCGTCCCATCTTGGCCAAAAGATCTTGGACTCCTAGGTGACCTGTAAATAGCTCACATAAAATTCTGAGTTCCTGCCTGCTGGGTTAATTCACTAACTTCACAATAAATAAAATAAAAGAAATACATACATACATGTAAAAATAAATAAATATTAAGGGACAATCTTACACAAATCGATGACACAAATCGATACAATGTCAAGTTACCTTGGCTACATTACATTTCTGGATCTCACTGGTGATATCAAAGTCACTTTTATGTCACCATTTTCCAAAAGCCGTATTTTTGAAAGTCACACGCTGCTTACCAACATACAGAAATTTTAAAATGTCAGTCAGAGACAATCTTCCCGTTACGTTCCTTTTTACGCAGATGTTGTCCTTGATACCGGTTTTTATTTTCTCATGCTATAACTTAAAACAGATTCAAACGTAAAATGTGGCGTATGTGTAAACGAAAATTAAAGTTCTTGGCAGATGTCACATACGTCAACTGTCAAAAACAACCGCATGGTGATTTCAATTACGAGTGGGTAGGGGCACTCGTAAATCGATATCATAGGTATGACAAATGTAAGTCACCGGTGAGTTTCAAAAATACGAACCTTCGGAAATCACTCACATCGGTGAGAATTAGTCACTTGGTGAGATTCAAAAATCGATCCCCTGATCCTTTTTAAATTCAAGATTGTTCAACATAGTGGTTACCTAATTTTTTCACTGTGCAAATTGTATTTACTACTCCTAGAAATACATTGACCCATTGCATAAAAACTGGTCACTGTGAGAGTTGCACATGTGAAGGAAAAAAAAACACAATTTGGTTCATGTATTATTTATTTATGAGAAGAAAACCTAGCGACCTTTGGCGACCTTTTTGCATGCCAAAAGTACTTTACCAGTAAGGTTATAATACAAAATTCAGCATTTCGGTTTCAGAGGTAGGGCACAGCGAAATGCCATTCCGCTCGAATTTGGAGCAGCCCAACTGGGGAAGTACCTCCGCTTTGCAAAAGACCACGGCCATAATAACACTACTACTTGCTCTGTAGTAGTGTTGTATTCCTGGAGGTGAGCGAGGTCGCCAGAGCTCCCGAGGATGCGTTGTATTGAGAGCGAAGGCATTTGTTCCTTTAGCTATCAACACGGCGAATCCTCAAACATATCAAGGGTCGGCAACGCCCATGTTACTCATTTGGAGTTGCATGTAGACACATCCATCCTATAGACATAGGCTGCGGTGACCGCTTACCACCAGGCGGGCCGTACGCTTGTTTGCCACCGTCGTTGTATAAAATAAAAAAAAAGGAAACTATGGAGGTTCGCATTTTTCCGCTGCTCATTCGGACCGTTATGGTCCAGTCACGTCAAATAATTCTATACATGGAGCTTATGCCCAGGGAATAGAGTTCAAAATGACCTGAGAGGCTACATATTGACTGCCGCGTTCTTTATTTCAAGAGTTGGATTGTTTATGCGGCTTGAAAATTCCCTTCATTCGGGAGTCAGTATATTTCTTTTAAATAGTCACGTAATGCAGGAGGTCTAAGGCCTATTTAATGTTGGGTTAGACCTGCCCTGCTGAACAGCGCTATGGAGAATTAAGTGCCATGCGTGAGTCATACAAAATTTCGTCTCCAAGCAACGCCAGAATTTTTAAAGCTTAGGCTACGGGCAGTACGTTTATCCTATAGGTACTATAAAACGAGCAATATTTGCATATATATGCAATCATGTTCTCGGAATCGGCTCTATCGATTTCGATTAAATTCGGAAATTAGGAGTTTCTGGTAAAAATAGTCCTCTTCGTATTTTCACCCGAACTGAGCTCGGTCGCCCAGAAACTGGTAACTAAACCGGACTTAATCGCATGTGATTAACTTATAAATTTATTTACCTTTGTGAGGTTTCTCGACGTTTCGGATATATTTCGAGTAAGGTTATTCGGTTAAACCTATCTCGATTAAATCACACAATCATAAGTCAAAAATAACAGCGTTTCAAATAGCGTAGCATTTTCCAATGCACCACCTAAGGCTGGATCTCACAGTCTGAATTCATGCACGGAATAGGGTAGGGATATAAACACTAAATTAATTAATCAATAATGTTGTATGTTCTCGAAATAGGATTAAAAATATAGTCGTCATCCTCATAGCGTTATTCCGGTTGTGCCCCTAAAGGATCCCTGGGGTCCGCTTAGACACCTAAAAAAATAAAAACGCATCTGGGCATTTCTATCTACCGTTGTACCCTCCACTTTTTTGGATGTCCCCTTGTATTTTTTGCGTTTTACTCAAAATATGTTGATTGGATCCAGTTAAATGTTGCTTTTCCGTAAAATATATTAAATCGTCGCATCGTTTATTAAATTAAATCCAGAATTAAAAACTTGTTTCCTGCCTAAAATCTAGTTTTTAAATATGGTAAAATCGTGCCGCCATACTGTTCCCTTCACAAAGTTCCATTTTTGAAGGTCATTTTACGCATATTTTTCTAAGGCGGTAACACCAAGTAATACATTTCTGGTAAGTTTATGCTTTAGGCAATGCTTTTTTGATGAATAATAGCTTTTAAAACATCATAATTAGGGTTGAATTTAGATTAAACCGTTGTCCCCACGAAATTGCGATTTGGACAATAGTCCGATTGGTTTCGCAATTTTCGCTGTCTTAGTGAAATATTTTTACCAATAATTTAGGTGAATTTTGATCCTGGCAACGCTGCGACCATAGACAGAGCTTGTCACGTCAAATTTGATTTTAAATAGCCAAATCGCGACCGTCGTGACGTGCTGGATTATGTGACAAGTAAGTTTATCCAATTTTTTGTCCGGTTGGTTTCACTGTTTATGAAGTTTAAACGTTAAGTAACAAGAATTCTGTTTATGTAGAATAAAACCGTGTTTAAAGCAGTTATTTGTTAATCACATAGGTTGAACATTGCGGTTATTTTTGTTTTGTTTTGAATAGATTTAATTCAGCTACACAGAAGTCGTTACGTCTGTTTGGTAACGATTTGTCGCGTAACCTATAACCGGACTTGCAAACGTAACCAACGGACACGGTAAAGTCGCATGCACATTGAGTATAGATAGTTTTTCCTGTGACTTTGTCTGTACGATTTATTTCGTTAGTTTATAAGGCGCTCTAAAATGAAGACTTATCCAAATTTACCTTCAGTTCGGAAGAACCGGTTTAAAAAAAAACTACAAAATATTTCCTTTTAACTGTTAATTTTCATTGGATCACATTCGACAAATTTGCAGTAAGGTTTTTAAACCTAAACTAGCGTTTTGAGTCATATGACCACCACCATTTATAAATGTGGCATACTAAAGGTAGCTCTCACATAATCTATGTATATTGAGTATTTTGTGCAAGTCTATGACCATTATGATGTCGTCTTTACTTTGTCCATTGAGTTACATAGGTGTCCATTTGGAGAATGTCCCCTTGATTTTAGAACAGATTTTCGAGATTTACAGAGATTGGAAGCTTAATTATTTATTATGTTGGATAATAACTAAATGTTATTCTTAGGTCTACCTTTTGTTGTTTATCACACATCAATAATATCAGTGATTATGTAAATAATTCAAACATTAAGTAAGGTTTGGACCTAAACCGTAACAAAACTGCCTGAGATTCCATTTTATGTGAAAAGTTTGTTCGAAATTGATGCCTTGTTTTTAGTCTATTTGATTATAGTTCTATTTAATAAAGGCAAAACATTTAGTTTAGGTACGTCTCTTATTAAGGCCCCGTAGGTTCAGCGAAGTTAAGCGAACAGAGTTTTTGAAACAATATAATGCGTCTGTTTATTATAATATGGTTGAAAAAAAATACGAATAGTAATCTTGAGGCTTTTCTGCAGGGAAATCAGTGTTTAGAAACATGATCAAGCAATTTTCGCTCGATAGAAAAAAATCACGAACATAGGTCTAAAAGGGTCTAAAATACACTTAAAATATTTCTTACAATTTATGCACAAAAGCTAAAAATATTAAAATAGCTTCTAAAAATCGGCAATATCATGTTTGAGAGAAATCAGTGTTTACTTTTTTATTTATTTAAACGCCAAAAAAAATAAAATTAAAAAACATGATTTCCGCGCTTCCGAGCACGCACTTCCATCACCCTCACGCTTAAGCTCAGTGAGAGGGAGAGAAGACCATGAACCTACGGCGCCTTAACTACATGCAAAATAATTTGTAACCAAACGGACCATCAAAAACCTTCCTCGTCCTATTAAATAATTATCTTAACGTGTTTATCCTATAAATAAAGTGAATCTCTTTAGTTTTTAGTAAACTAGAATATACTTACTCTAAGAATTAGTTATAAGAACAGCAAAAACCTAAAATAATATTTGGCACTCTTTAATTCAATCGGGGTACAACGGTAGATAGAAATGCCCATCTCGTTTGAAATTATTGTCACTCACTATGACGCTCGACTCGCTCGTGGATCGTGATTCCCGAATATTTTCTCTCTCTAACAAGCAATATTAGCACTTTCGCTACCAAGAATCGCTACGCGCTACGTACCCCAGGAAAATTACGTTTTTTTTAAACATTAATTTATAACAGCGTTTTTTTGTTTGTTTAATAAAAGCGGGAAGTAAAAGTATAAAAATAAATGACACGTTCATAACATTTATTATGTTTTTTGTGTGATTTATTTAATTATTCTTGAAGAGCTCCTATAAATTAACCAAAACAAAAATTAAAATATCGATTAATATTTTTCCTCTTTTTTTAGGAATTGGTTAAATATATCGAAATTTTTTCAATACTAATGAAAATAAAGTGCTTGGGCTAACGCTCGTAGCTGATCCTGTGGTTTTCCTCGTATATAGCGGAAAGCGACTAAGGGCGCTCGCTAGGCGGGTTCTTGGTTGCGAAAGTTTTAAAATGCTTCCAGCTTCGTAATTCTTTGCGACGTTAGAATTTCTTACTTAGGCATATTTTTTTGCGTTCTTTCTTTTGAAGAAATAATATTTTTTGAGTCTACACCCCTATTCAGTATCTAGACAGTTTTATTTACTCGCGAGTGATTCAGATTACTATTCAGTGACTGAATACCGTTCTGTGTGGGGCCGGCTTTAAAGTGTGCGTGGACTTTCTCGAACTAATGATGTCGCCATGTGGCAAGATAAATGTTGAGGCTTAAAACTTTATGCCTTAGCCCTTTGTACAGTCGACCGCGTAAACCGACTTTCATCTTCCTTTTGTACTTTTTTGCACCAGTTTATTCGGGCTATTAAGGTTTAGAAGAAAAAGATTCAGGTTTTTCGCGTTATTTTTCTTGGTGGTAAGTTTTTGCGTTTGAAATATTGTTAGACGAGAATATTTATACAGGTATTCTTGTCAGTCAATCTACCTGAAAAACTGAACGAAGCCATCGTCCGTTAAAGTTGGAATGAAAGAGTGGCACACACCTAGCTTGAATTTTTTTAACTACTTTGTGTACTTCCTCACTATTAAAATCAGGTACAAAGAACTAGGTTACTTTATAATTACTAGGCAAAAACAAATTCATCATTTACCTTCTTTATTGACTTGAACGAGTGCGCGAAGCGACGGAATTACTCTTTTTCAGCTTGGACGAAAAAAAATCGTATGTCTGTCCGGCTGTTCTCCTCTATCTACAGGTCGCATTTCTCAACCGATTCTCGTGAAATTTTATAAATAGGTTCAATAATTAAATTTAAAAAGGGGTCTATTTTTCGAAATGCATAAATAGATTTGATAATAATTCAGCCACGCGAATTCTACATCTATAGCTCCCAAGCCACTAATAGTCACTAGAGGAAAAGGTAGGTACCTACACTAGCTACGAAAGAAAACATTACCTTTATCAATTTAATTACCTAAGTTAGACCTTTGATATCGCTACAAAAATAAACTCAACCTCCCACAAAGCTTTTGTTAAACAAACTATTCAGCAAACTGTAACACCCACACCAATATAACCAATTACCGTTTCGTATTATACTAACCGTATTAAATGATTTTCCACCTTCCGTTGACTGTATAAAGTAGTTTCTGGAATAACTTTACATTATGTATGCTTGGTTAACTTTGCTATGCGAGCTAAGAGAAGCATTCCGAGTTAATAGTTTCTAATGCTCGAAAAATATCTCATTACGTATACGTATGTACATACTTTATATCTCTATGGCATTGTATCCGCATTATATTGACTAATATATATCATAGATATGCTAAGCTTTGTTTTCATATATTTTTTTTACCTCACACGCTTCAAGTAGGCATCACTTTCATGGCAATAACTAGAGCTTGTTTATTTATTTGTTCACAAACTTCTGCCCGCGACTCCATCCGCGTGGAACTCGTATATAAAGTACAAACTGTAAACCCTATTACATGCCCTTAGGGAATGATTTCCGTAATAAAAACTATCCTTTGTCCCTCCCCGGGACTCAAACTATCTCTATATGTACCTAGCAGTGATCGGAATAGGCAGAGTATAAATACCTAAACTTAGTAGAACAAAGTCATGAAGTGGAGACTTCGTTGCGCTAAAATTTTTTTCCGGGACTTACCGGATTAAAAATTAAAGTTATATAAAAGTAAATCCTATAATTGAATCTTGGATGTATCAATAATTCAGTAGTAACAGCAACACTATTTTTTTTACTGTACTTGAAAATCACCGATGAGAAAATTGTTGTTACTTCTATATATCTGTGGACTACAGAAGAAACAACAATTTTATTATACATTTAAAATTAATCTGTCTCTTTTATCCTCGTTCACATTTCGTGTTTAAGTGAAAGAGATAGACAAAATAGTAGTCTTATTATCTATTATGTTTCTCGTGGTTCCTATTGTTATGGTGTAAAAGGGAACCGGATGTCGTTATCACTTGTTGCTGCTACCTGCTATCCTTTTTATGCATTAATAATAAGTTGACAATACAGTTTCATACCATCCTTTATCGAGTACAGACAGGTTTATACTGTGTTTCTATGTGATTTGTATTACGACGTAATATCTATAAAGAATCCGTTTATATTATTGGTTGTTTTATTTTGTGTCTATTGATTGTATTGAACCCGAAAAACATTGATTTTTATCCTATTTATAAAATATTAGTTACTTAGTAAGTTCCCTGGATTTTAGTCACGCAAAAATATAGTCGTAAGGAAATCTCCACTTTTTGTCTCTGTGCTACTAAGTTTAGGTATTTATACTCTGCCTATTCCGATCACTGGTACCTAGACAGACATACACACTTTCACATTTAATTAGGAAATATTGATTATGATTATCAACAGAAGAAACGCAGACATTAATGAGAAACATTAACATTGGCACATTCGAGCAAAACAGCGGCCGTGCCTTATAAGTACTATCCTTTTCTCGAAGCAGTTCAGGCCATTTTCGACCTCCCTATAACTTCGTTTCGGATAAAACTTTAATGGACATCGCTTAAATCATCTTTTGTAGATGCTAAAGGCCAACATTGATGATGAAACGTTGGTGCAACTTTATTGTTGCCCTAATTGAATGAGCTTGGACAAATAGAAAAGTTAAACTGTGCCACTTAATTAAAGAGCAAATTTTAAGTTTAACTTTTGCTCTCGGGCACTGCTACTCACGAACATTTATTAAAGTGTATTCAAGTTTAGTATTTTTTTAACGTTTTTTAAAGTTGGGATTTCAGTATCTAGGTTAGTTTTCTTCTTAGTTATTTTAATTTGTCTTTTTTCATATTACTGGCAGTTTTCACACGCGTATATATATACTTGACAATATTCAAATACGTACGTATTTGAATATTGTCAAGTATATATATAATAAGAAATAAGAATTGGAAATATTTTTGTCAGAAAGAACAAATCATTGGTTAGGTATGTTTGATAGGCAACATCTAAAGACGTAAATGTAAGCCTTGAACCTGCTATTGATACATTTAAATTAATGACATTCTTCGTCTGATTTATGAGTAGGTATAAGGACTTTGAAATGTTTATTCTAGAAATAATGAAACATGAAAGGCCCGTGACTTAAAAATGTTCAAAGGAATTTCCGTAAACAAAAGAGGGATTAATCATTTTATTAATAACTTTTATCTTTGACTGACATTAGCAATGCAAATTGTCTCTGAATCGATGGTTCAATAATCGAGCGTAATGCTCTTTGAATAAAGACTATACTTGCGTGTAATATTGAAGGATCGGAAATCGGGCAATATCCTGAATATTGCGTTTCGGAAATAAGTAATGGAAATGATTTGGTCCATTTATAAAAAAAGTCACGCAATTTCACAAGTATCAGTTCAGTCGTTACAAACAATATTGACAAATGATTTATAGCCTTTCTTAAACAAAGGGTCCCAATCTTCATTTTTTAAAATATGATTTCTATTTTAGTCCAATAAGAGTGACGACAACACTCGTTTATGCTTTAATGCAATAAGGAGCGTCGTGCATTGAGACGACCTGACACTAGCCTGGTATTCAATTCATTATGTATCAACCTAAAGACCACTCCCCAAACAGTGCCACAATGACCGGTCTTGCGCCACCCGCATCTAGCGGACTACCGCAACCTTTACCAGGTCATCAGTCCACATTGTGGGGACTACCTACGCTACACCTTGCCGTATTAAACTGGGCGAGACATAAAACTTTACAACAGAAAACCTACTGACTGGACAGCTGATATATTAGCGACTATGGCCTAAGGCGACTAATCCCTCATTTATCTTGTTCACTGATTTATTACATACCTACCGGTGTCAAACAATACGTGAAAGGCAAAAGAGTACTAGGATCTATAACTTCTACTAAGCACAAAAGTTTTCTTACCTAATTTTTATTTAATATTAACAAACTGACCTAAATAATTTTTTCTCAATGATCCAAGGAGGTTTTCTGTATTTCCAGAGATACATAGATTACTCAACAAGGGTAACAATCACTCATTGACGAAACATCAGCATGCAGTATTCGAATTTGCAGCCAGCATCATAGTATAGATTGTTTTTTTTTTTCGTTTTGTTAATGTCACAAATAAATGTTGTAAGGCCAGCACATTATTAACACACGACGCGACCCTTTACCACGCAACGCGTGTTGAGTCGAATCAAATTGTAGTATTTTCTATGACCAGAATCACAATATGAACTTGCGACGCGACGCCACATCGCATGTTCATAGTGTGATTCTGGTCATAGAAAATACTACAATTTGATTCGACTTAACACGCGTCACGTGGTATCGGGTCGCGTCGCGTGTTAATAATGTGTTTCCGCCTTTATTCTCATTTTGACAAGACCTGCATATGCGGGTCAAGTTCAGCAATTCTTCAGTTGGTGTTTGTTGTCTTGTTTTAAATAAATCAACTAAGCTGTTGGTCCAACCCTTTGGAGTGACTATATCTTAAGGATATTCTAACGCTGTAACATTTTTCACCCGATCCTGTTTCTTAGTAACAAATTGCTTTAATTTCAAACAAAGTGCTCACTTGAGCTGTATTATTACTGCCACCAAATCCACTTATCTTCATCTTGAGATGCCATTGAGGAAAGTGGGTGAAACATTTGCGGTTTCACAATACATTGGAGAAGTGTTCTAACAAGACGCATAAGATTTGTATTTTCACTAGAAAATTAAACCTTGAGAACTCAACGATAAAGTTGGTTTTCATAGCAACGTTAAAATGGTAATATGATGTTTCGAAATGTCATGTAAGGCTTATGAAGAATTGAAGCTATATTAATCAGTGTATAATTTTAATGTGTACGTAGCTGAAGGAAATTAAATTTTAAAATGGAGCATTTGTAACAGGCAGAAACAAATTCAACCGCTGACGGTGGTTGTTGGTTATGAAGGTGGCCTTGTAATATGTCGCGATTTTGTACTATGAATACGTTTAGGGACTTTTGACGAAATAATATCGATAATTATTTTAGGGGACTATAATAATCGCACGAATATTCTCAGAGTTGGCATTTGTTATTGTAACTGTACTGTACTGTACTGGCTAAAGCCAAAAATCTGTCTACCTGGTTTCGACCAGCCGTGCAGGATGTGATAACAGCATAAGATAAGGCATCCTTAACTGCGCCCACCACTGCTATTCATGTAGCTGCTGGGAGCCCTCTCAGTGTGCGGAAACCCTAATCAGACAGTCAAACATGATTCTGGCATGCCTGGTCAATTTACAAGACGGAAGGAACCTTAAGTAAGTCGGCCAACATACTACCGTGTCATCATCATCATCATCATCATCATATCAGCCGAAAGACGTCCACTGCTGGACATATAGGCCTCCCACAAAGAGTGCCAAAGTGACCGATCCCGCGCCACCCGCATCCAGCGGACTCCCGCAACCCTTACCAGGTCATCGGTCCACCTTGTCGGGGGCCTACCCACGCTGCGCCTTCCGGTACGTGGTCGCCACTCGAGAACCTTTACTACTACTGTACTCAAAGAGAATCATAGTTCTTCTAGCGTTTTTACGAAGTCGTGCACTAAAGGATTCCGGAAATTTAGCGGCGGCACTAATTTTACGAAAGGAACTTCAATCCCAACCTTCGAATCCAGTCGGAACTTACCTTGTAATTATACCGGTTTTCTCACGATGTTTTCCTTCACCGAAAGGCTACTGTTTAATATGAAACGATATTTTGTACAAAAGTTTTTTGAAAAACTCTGTAGTGCCAGCCGGGGTTTGAAGCCGGGACCTCCAGATAGAACCACGTGCCTTATCGCTCGGCTACACTGACTCTAGGCCCTACAGTGAAGTCTGCTAATCTATACCTTTAAATTAATCTGAATTGTTGTTCCTGACTCAAACTAGTAACTAAAATACTTTTAAAATATTAAATAATTATTGGTTACGAAGGCTTGCATCAATTTTCGAAATGTGACATCTCCGGCAGGTCAATGGGATATATCCCTAATAGATACATGTCTCTAATTAAACTGGTTAACGCAGAAAAGTCTTACGGTAGAACGTCCCGTCCTTTTCAACTCTCGAGGTATTTATTCATTACGACTTCAAAATTTAAAACGATGGACAAATTACACTATGAATTTCTCGTCTACCGAATTAACATTAAAATGGATGTCGCGAAAACCGACCAAGCAATAATCTATATATATAAAACGCAAAGGTGACTGACTGATTGACTGACTGATCTATCAACGCACAGCCCAAACTACTGGACCGATCGGGCTGAAATTTGGCATGCTGATAGCCACTATGATGCAGGCATCCGTTAAGAAAGGATTTTTGAAAACTCACCCCGTAAGGGGGTAAAACGGGGGTCCAAAGTTTGTATGGGGGAAGCATTATTTTTTGAACTAGAGACTTAAAACTTTGTAGGAAGATTACTTATTAAGATACAAAAAAAGCACTTTCAGCGTTTTACAAAATTCCACCCCTAAGGGGGTTAAATAGGGGTGCAAAGTTTGTATTCAAAACTACTGGGACTACAAACTTGAAATTTACACCAGACCTTCCTTTTATGACGTAGGCAAGGGATAAGACGGGATTTTTGGAAATTCTGTCCCTAAGGGTGTTAAATAGGGGTACAAAGTTTGTATGGGTGAAACATTATTTTTTGTACTAGAGACTTGAAACTTTGTAGGGATATTACTTATTAAGATACAAAAAAAGTTCTTTCAGCGTTTTAGAAAATTCCACCCCTAAAGGGGGTCAAATAGGGGTGCAATGTTTGTATGGGGTAAACATTATTTATTGAACTAGAGAATTGAAACTTTGTAGGAAGATAACTTATTAGAATACAAAAAAAACATCTTCAGCGTTTTATAAAATTCCACCCCTAAGGGGATTAAATAGGGGTGCAAATTTTATATTCAAAACTACTGGGACTAGGAACTTGAAAATTACACCAGAACTTCTTTTTATGACGTAGGCAGGGGATAGAACAGGATTTTTGGAAATGCTATCCCTAAGGGGGTGAAATGGGGGTCCAAAGTTTGTATGGGGGAACATTATTTATTGAACTGAAGACTTAAAACTTTGTAGGAAGTTTACTTATTGATACCAAAAAAGTACTTTCGGCGTTTTATAAAATTCTACCCCTAAGGGGGTTAAATAGGGGTGCAAAGTTTGAATTAAAAACTACTGGGACTACAAACTTGAAATTTACACCAGAACTTCCTTTTATGACGTAGGCAAGGGATAAGACGGGATTTTTGGAAATTCTATCCCTAAGGGTGTTAAATAGGGGTGCAAAGTATGTATGGGAGAAACATATTTTTTGTACTAGAGACTTGTCACTTTGTAGGAATATTATTATTAAGATACAAAAGTACTTTTAGCGTTTTATAAAATTCTTCCCCTAAGGGGGTTAAATACGTCTGCAATGTTTGTGGGGGGGAAACATTATTTATTGAACTAGAGACTTGAGACTTTGTAGGAAGATAACTTATTAAGATACAAAAAAAGTAATTTCAGCGTTATATAAAATTCCACCCCTAAGGAGGTTAAATGAGGGTCCAAATTTTTCTATAAGGGAAACTTATTTTTAGCTACTACGTACTTAAAACTTTGTGGACAGATTACTTATTCATTTACAAATAAAGTGCTTTCAGCGTTTTGGAAATAATTACACCTAAAGGGGTTAAAAAGGAGGTCCAAAGTTTGTATGGAGAAAAAAGATTAGTTAGACAATTTTATTCGAGAATTCACAGGATAATTCCTAACGATAAATGAGTAAACAAGTGTTTCCGGTTTTTTGAGAATTCAACCCCTAAAAGGAGACATGTGGTGACAAAATCTGAAAATCAACATCGGCATCTATTGTTTCTATGGTTTATCGGGTCGCTGATTAGGAAAACAACAACGATTTTACATTCCAACGTGGCGTCTAAATATCAATATGGGCGTTGTTATTACGGTTTTTTGGGACTGTAATAACGAAAATCACATAGATTTTGAAATGTAATGTTGTGGACATGAAAATTCATGAAAATATTTGTGCCAAATTGCAATTCAATCGGTCCAGTTTTTTTCGTAGCAAATCGGTTGTAACAGACGGACTGACAGACAGCCACACGTGAAAGATCGACAAAAAGTGATATTGCTTAGGTTGTTAGCCCATCACCCACAACACACTTCAACCCTGCTCTCCTAATCGACTTTTACGACACACACGGGAAGAAAGAGGGTGGTGAAATTCTAACCCGCCACCACACGGGCATAAAAATAATAGTAAATAAAAATTAATTTACCATAATGGGTTATGACGAAGGGTTATTCGTAGGGGAAGTTAGTAGTAGTAGGTTAGTAGGCGGCGTAGCAATTCAACAATTATTGGAAAATTACTTTTACTACGCGGGCGAAGCCGCGGGCAAAAGCTAGTTGCGGTATAAAACCTTTCGTGTCAATAAGTATAAAATGTTTTACATTTATATCGAATAAAACACGCAGGAAAGGATAGACAAGTCAAATTTTTCACTCTTTCACCCGAAATACAGACAAAATACCTTTTACCTCTTCAAGCGTTGACCCCACATATCCTCGTCACCTATCTCAGGTAACTCTTGGATATAACTTTACGAACTTTGCCTCCAGTAAATTGGATCCTATATGCATACAAAACAGCACCCAAATCTGGCTGGTGGTTACGCCATTTTGAACAATGTATCTCTGCAAATTCTTATAAAAAGGGGCGGACAAGGCGTAAGAACCATATTCGTAAAGTGTGCTTTTTGGTAGCCCTTGATAATTTACTGCGGGCCCCTACGTCAGTTTGTTGATTTTATGCTTTGTTATACAATTTGCCATACTTTAGGGTAATTTGTGTCACGTTGTTAGTGTAGTGATTCGATTTTACTTAGTAAAAGGATACATTTTTTTTCATTAGTCACAGTATTTTTAACGTAAAGGATGTCTGTCGTCTGATATGATGATGATAATGAACTTGCACATAAACCTACTATATAAACAAACCTTTGTTTAATGTGGTAGGTTTATGTGTGATTTAAGTATTGTTTTTCTCTAAGTGTAGCTTTTTTTTGGTGAACAATAATAGTACGTAAGTACATAACTATAAAGGCCGGGAAGGAAGGGATTGCCTGCCAAGAGTGATGTAGACGCGCCATTTTATTTACAAATCTCATTACCGACCTGTAAATTCGTGACGCCCATAAACTAGGTACACTATTTTCGCGAACATAAATAAGATCTACAATACTCTACTAAAAAATAATATATTTATTTATTTATTTAAACTTTATTGCACAATACAAAATAAGTACAAATGGCGGAGTTAATGCCACAAGGCATTCTCTACCAGTCAACCATTGGGCAAAACAGAAACAAGAAGGTACAGGCATTAAAACTTAAATGAAAACTTAATCCAAGATAAACTTCTATCAAATACATACTGAAATAAACATACACATATACAAAATAATATACACTAGTATATAATATATACAATTACTACCTTTTGTACCTAGTGAAAAATACTATGGTGAGAACTATCTTACGCGCTTATCAGAAAGATACTTGCGTAACTTGCGCTTGAAAGTCAATTTGCTTTGTGCTTGGCGGATAGTTAGCGGAAGAGCGTTCCAGAGTCGAATTGCCTGAACAGAGAGAGAGCAGAGAACAGACAACTTCAGGCTACGGGAACTGCGGAGTACGCCTCCGGGTCGGGCAGTAACAAAAGTAGGCCCTGAGATATTCCGGCACAGCAGGGTCAAATAGAAGGGAATACAGTGTGCATAGAACTCGTAATGACCTGCGTTCACGAATGAGGAGCCAGTTTAATCTACGGCGAAAAGCGGATATATGGTCATACTTGCGAAGTCCAAAAATAAATCGGATGCAGTTATTCAAAAGTCGATCCAGCTTACTTAGCAGAGCCTGAGTGATATTGGAGTAACACACGTCAGCATAGTCGATGGTTGGTAAGACAAGAGCTTGAACAAGGAGGGTCTTGGTGCTAACTGGAAGGAAATTCTTAAATCGGTAAAGGGCTCTTAATGTGTTGGTCACTCTGCGACAGACATCAGACACCTGCGGTTCCCACGTCAGACCACAGTCAAAAATCAGCCCCAGGTTTCTCACTTGTGACGAAAGCGGGATTGAGACGTCTTCAAAGAAAATTGTGGTTGCCTGTATCAGTTCAACCGAAGAAAGTAAACGGGGGCTCCCGAGCATAATAGCCTGGCATTTGGTCGGGTTCACAGCCACACCGAAACTGCGCGACCAAGCGGAAATGCGGCACAAATCATCATTAATACTTTCAATAGCAGCATCTATTTCGCTGGTAGTTGCCCTGGTGTATAGTTGTAGATCGTCCGCGTACAGATGGTGAGAGCATGCAATGTGGGACGTGATTGAGTTAATAAATACGGAAAAAAGCAGAGGAGAAAGAATACCGCCCTGTGGAACACCAGAAGTAAGATCAGACCAATCAGACACGGAACGATCGACACGAACCATCTGGCGGCGATCATGAAGGTAGGAAGTAAACCACTTGACCGCCGATGACGAAATATTTAAGTGGTTAATTGTGGCCAATAAGAGGTCGTGGTTAATTACATTAAATGCGTTGGAAAAATCTATCAAAACCAAAACTGTTAGTTGAGATGATTCCATACCCTGCCTCACATCTTCAACGATATTAAGCAATGCCGTTGTTGTACTATGACCAGGGCGAAAGCCCGATTGATACTGAGACAGGACGTGGTTAGAGTGGATGTTGGCTGACAGCTGTTTGTGAACCACTGCTTCTAAGACCTTGGAGAGGAAAGGCAGAATAGAAATGTGACGGAAATCTTTTAGTAAGCTGGGGTTAGACACTTTTGGCAGAGGGATGACATGGGCATTACGCCACAAAGAAGGAAAAACCCCAGTAGACAATGAAAAGTTATCAATATGAGTGATAACTGGGAGAATACATTCTAAGATGCTTACAACCATCAGCCTACTAATCTCATCATGACCAACAGCATTCCATTTGATAGACCCAACCACCTTACTAACCTCGTCCTCGGCGGCAAAGGTGAGAGAAAAGAGTGTTTCAGAAAGGCATGGTAAGGCATTGATGAGAGAAGTGGTTTGGGCTTTGATATGGGGGTCAACTGAGGAAGATTTGGCAAAGTGAGAGTTGAGATCGTTTAAAGAAAAAGAAGTAAGAGAAGTGTGTTTATTTGGGGGTTTACCAACGCCCAAAAAGTTTAAAAACTTCCAAGTCGCTTTAGTAGAGGAGGACGCATTTTCGTATATATATTTGCGCTTGGCTACTCTCACCATCTGATTACACTGGTTTCTTGCAATTTTAAAATTCGTTCAGTTTTCTTCGCACCTGTCCCGCTTAAACCTTCTGAAAGCTCTATCCCGCCTTGTCATGGCCATACGTACCCCTCTCGTAATCCAAGGCGTAATATATGTGTTATATTGTACAATTTTATAGCCAGCTGACCGTTAATCCATAGAGACACAGACCTCCTTTCTCGGGCTGCACAACACTATTAGTATGCGTGCTTTAATTGTTCTGTGTGCTACTATCCTTTTAAACCCCCGACGTAAAAAGAGGGGTTTTATTAGTTTGACGTGTCTATGTATCTGTGTGTCTGTCTGTGGCATCGTAGCTCCTAATCGAATGGATCGATTTGAATGTGGTTTTTTTAGACCGAAAGCTGACGTTATTAAAATTGTTTTATCAAAATCATTAGAGCCGTTTTTAAGATATCTTTGAAATGAAAATATCTGGGGTTTTACAAATTTTCTGAGTTGATAATTATATCAACGGTATTAACGGATTTGCCACCACCAAGGCATAAAACTGCATCAAAGGTAGCGAACGAAAAAACCATAGGATGCAAGCTCCGTTCAAATCTTTACCCAAACACGTGTCTAAAACCCGTTCAAGATAAACGGCTGCCGGGCATTGTATTGACAGGGCCGCGACCCCGCATAATGGCAATAACAACCATTCTGTGGGCCATTCTGTGGGGCCATTTTGCGGCTCTACTTAAACTTATATGGTTTTGTCGTTCCCTGATCAAAGGAATATTATCAAACAAACGAACGTATTTGAAAGCATCTTGACCCGTGTCTTAAAAAACGTATCGTTCAGTTTCAGAGGAATTTTCTCCCTCGAAAGCTCCAGTTGTGAAATAAGCACCCTGCTATTATCTAGAGGGTACTATGGTATGAAGTTTTCAAGAAAAAAATGGATATACTTGTAAAGGGATGGCGACTCATATGTGACAAGAGTAGAGTTGCAAGCGTCCTTAGACTACGGTGGCTGCTTATCATCAAATGGACGTACGCATATTAGCCACGACGTGCTATTAAAAAAAAAAGGTATTATCAAGATACATAAAGTGGTAAAGGGGGCAGCTGCCTCCCAAGTCCTGAAGGGTCATTGCTTATCTTTTTCCATCTTTTCTAACAAGTGTTAGGAGAACTCAGCTGTCATTTTTCAATCTAAATGGACGAGAATGTGTTTGGAAGTAACTTCTGTTGCCTTCCTCGCATAACGCATCAGCATTGCAATTCGCGGGGAAATGCCGTCAGCATCCTCGGTACAATACCTCCAGGACCTTTCGTAGAATAGACTTAGTTTTAATTTAATTTCATAAGTAAATTAATGGGACTGGGCCGGGCACGTCTGCCGCATGCCAAAATCGATGTGGGGTAGAATTACTACCAAGTGGGTCCTACAGAACTGAATACGGCGTCTCGGTAGACCACGTAGGAGATGGCGAGACGAGTTTGACGTCTTTGACTAAGACTAGCGGGAGTCTGCCCAGGACAGGGATGTATGGAAAAAAAGAGGGAGGCCCATGCCCAGGAGAGGGATACTTAATTTGTTTATAATTTGTTCGTTAAGATTTTTTTATTGATGCAGTGTAAAAGATGTTTTTCCTTTTACAGAAAATGTCGCCGCCCCAACGAAAGTGACCCATGAACACCGTTTCCGAGCTGGAAATCTTAGACAACCTCATACAATGGAACAGCACAGACCTCACCATAATTACAGGAGACGCAGAAGAAAACACGACGCTCCCAACCCTAGTGACCACAGAACCGTGCACGAACAGCAATGATACTCACTGTGCTTCGACGTACGACACGTTTGAATACGGTGTGGTTGTGCTTCTGCTGATGCTGATTGTTGTGACTGTGATTGGTAATACGCTGATTATTTCCGCTGTGGTAACGACGAAGAGGTTGAGGACTGTTACGAACTGTTTTGTGACGAGTTTGGCGGCCGCTGATCTGCTGGTGGGTATCTTTGTGATGCCACCAGCCATTGCTGTACACATAACTGGTAAGTTTATATTTAGCCATAGACATTAAAATAGATGAACTATGAAGCCACTGTAGCCGATGGCTGAGTAAGACACGTGACTTTCAATCTGGGCGTCAATGCGAATAACCCCCTCGCATTTATATGAGCAGTGCTTTATTATATACTTGGCCGAATATGACCATTGCTTCATTATCAGCGAAAAAATGAGAAATCGAAATTCTTTACAAAATGCGGAATAATACTGAGCAACTGTTCTCACAGACTCTCGCAGGGGTATTAATATACATATATATATAAGGACAATAGAGTCCTGTACAGATCCTGTATATTTATGTACGTATATTACTACCCCTGACTATACTAACCAAACAGAGAGCATTGATATTAAGTAGAATATTAACACCTTTACAATCAGGCTTGTATTACAGGATATTACGAGCCACTGATATAGCCCTAAGCCGTATCATTATGACAGTGATATGACTGATTGATTATTTCCGTTTACATATTTCAACTGCATATAGTAAGTATAGTATGATTACAGATGCCACAGATGCACATGTACACTGTTTAACGAGTGGAATATTGCGAACAAGAGTCTATCAGAAGCCCGACGCCAAAGACGTCTTACGCCCGTGTTATATAGGTACAATGTTTTCATCACATTTGCGAGGAAAAAAAACATTTTAGATGATATCAATACAAACGTAATAAAAACTGCAACTGTCAGTTGTCCATTTTGTTTCATTTCACGTAAGGCGCGTATATGGCAAAGACCCTTCGGTATACAGCTACGATTTGAAAAAACTTAAAAACTTTTAACGTCACACCTGGCCATACTGAGAGTTCTGCGCGTACGGGAAAGCTCTCATTGTGGCCAAGTGAAGACGTAAAATTTTGTACTCAACACGGGCGGTAATTCGTAAAGCCCTAGAGCGCATATTTATGGCCCTCACCTTCGGTTCGGGCCACAAATACCTGCGATCTGGGGCATTCACGAATTCACCGCCCTAGTTACGTAATGTACTATTACATAAACACATAACTACATACTAAATCTGTAAATAATTCTGTTAAACATGTTTTAGTAGTGTTTTTACACAAACACCTTCGATCTGGGGCATTCACGAATTCACCGCCCTAGTTACGTAGTGTACTATTACATAGACACATAACTACATACTAAATCTATAAATAATTCTGTTAAACATGTTTTAGTAATGTTTTTACACAAACACCTGCGATCTGGGGCATTCAAGAATTCACCGCCCTAGTTACGTAATGTACTCTTACATAGACACATAAGTACATACTAAATCTGTAAATAATTCTGTTATACATGTTTTTGTAGTGTTTTTAAGGCGCCATAGGTTCATGGTCTTCTCTCCCTCTCATTGAGCATAAGCGTGAGCGAGATGGAAGTGCGTGCTTGGAAGCGCGGATATCATGTTTTTTAATTTTAATTTTCTGACCGTTCAAATAAATGAAAATGTAATCACTGTTTTCTCTCAAACATGATATTGCCGGTTTTTAGAAGCCATTTAAATATTTTTAGCTTTTGTGCATAACTTGTTACAAATGTTTAAAGTGTATTTTAGACCCTTTTAGACCTATGTTTGTGATTTTTTTCTATAGAGCGAAAATTGCTTACTTATGTTTCTAAACACTGATTTCCCTACAGAAAATCCTCAAGATTACTATTCGTATTTTTTTTAAACCATATTATTATTATAAACAGACGCGTTATATTGTTTCAAAAACTCTGTTCGATTAACTTCGCAGAACCTACGGCGCCTTAAGTTTAAATTTATTTATAAATATGTTTTCAGACATCGTATTTGATACAAAACCTCTTTGCTTTGTAACTGCCGCATGAGTGACAGATACAATTTAAGAAAAAAGCCATTACGCACGTGGGCGTAGCATAGACTATTGTAGCTCTGTATGTCTGCGCATTATGAAGCCTTTTTCAAGCAAGTGTGATAAAAAAATAATAACACGCCCCGCTTTCGACGCGGGTTCGCAATGCGCACTAGTTTATTTCACCCCGTTCCACCCTGGAAAAGGTCAACTTGAATAAATTGCGACTTGTCCAAGAATAAAAGCTATTTTAAAATTTTTACTTAATCCAAGTGCAGTGGGCTAGTTGGAGCTATATTTCAAGTTGTCGTACATAAATCAGGGAATTCCTCGGTCAACAGTTGTATATACTTTGTTGCTTTGGCTTAGTTTACTTAATGGACACAGACTATTTGTACACATTATTAAAGTCTTGTCTACTTATTCTTAATATTTATTTTTGTTCCATCGTAGGGGAGACTGGGGCTTGATGTAATATTTTTCTCGAAAAATCCTTTTCCATTCAAATCCCTATCCACATTCTAAGTATTATAGATATTTCAAGTGTATACGATTATTGCGTAACTATTTTTAATTAAATTTTATTTTATTAGTATTAGGTTACTTTAGTTTTTTTTTTCTTTTTTGTTGTGATTTAATTCGTTTGAGTAATTAAATCCAAAACTCAATTATTAAATAATTCAATCATTATCCTTTTTTCTGTAAAAGCGATAAATAAATCTTGTTACAACTTGTCCCTTATTACGGACCAGATGAAAATTCTAGTCAAAATTAGAAGAACGTTTTATTTATTATTAATCAGTCGTTATATATATGTCAGATCATACAAGTCATACAAATTAAGCGAAAGAAGTCGTATGTTTTTATAAGATGAAAAATGTAATGTTCCTAGCCGGATTAGAATCGGCGACCACAGGCGTTCATGGCCCGTCGCTACTAACCCACTGAGTGCGTGGCCGAGACAGATTGTTCAAATAGCTGAGTTGGTTAGTAGTAACGGATCATAATGCCTGTGGTCGCCAGTTCGACTCCGGCTCGGAGCATTAACTTTTTCCTCTATTTTAAATGATTAATTTCGTTAGCAGCGTTACTGCTTCACACAAAATTAATATTCGTATTCTCTATGGTCAATCGTTAAGGGTTTCTCTGCACACAAAAAATGTTTTGATTGCATAAAAACATTCAAGAGGGGACGCCGTTTACGCGGATTAAGAGTACAACCAAAATTGTAGGTAGGTATGCATATGCACCCCCGGGAGCTTTGGCAATTATTTGATGGATAAATATTTTAAAATTTCAAATTTTTTGCAATGTCCATGGAAAGACCTGAACCTAAATGTCTACTGTGTCAATCATCCTGACTTCTTGACGACCTGTTTTTCTTTTCCAGTTGTTCATCCTGAAAATACTAATAAATTGTTTGACTGCACCATTTCCTACCGACACAACATATTTCGAAAGAAGTATTCATTGGTCACACGAAGAATGGGGCAACTTGGGGTTGTAAGATGATTTAGGATCAACGTTATACCAAAAATCACATCACATATTAAGGAGATGAAATAGGGAATGAAAATCTGTATGGGGAACCGTATCATAATATACGCGGACGAAGTATCAGCTAGTGAGTAATCGTTTCAGAAGTTGTAATAACTTCGCGGTAGATGTCACTACGAGCCTCCCTAAGGTGTAAATACAATACTGGAAGGGATTGAAAGATTTGTCGCCATTAGCGGACCCACGGTAGCTCAATTGGGAGAGCGGTGGATGGATAACAGAGGTTGCGGGTTCAAATCCAGCTCGTGGCGAATAATTTTTAAATTTTCCACTATGATCGAAATTTGGAATTTTGTAGCGGACGTTTCTGCTTCATAAACATTTGGTGAGTAATAATCGCAGAAACCAAAGACCGTAATGTAGATTGTTTAATCGAGTTCATAAATATAATTATGTACGTTTCCAAAGGTTCAAATTATCTTGCAATGAAGTCATGATCACATTCACCGCGCACATATTTTTGAACATGGTGACTTCCAGGATACGTAGAGTTTAGTTTGTGTTTCGCCATGTTGAAAACAGCGGCTGACTAATTTATAACCCTACGCTACGCTAGCGATAAAAAAAACTCATTAGACATACAGTGGATCTGTTCTGATTGAGATATGAGATAGATAAGAAAGAAAGAAAGAAAGAAAGAAAGGAGACATTTATTCACTACACAAAAGACACACAGAGACCAAAAATACAATACAATTGACACGTACTTAATGTGTGTCTTCGCGGCAGTGAATCGGCCGCTGTCTCAGCATTATGCCGAGGTGTCAGACAGACACCTACAGCGCTGATTTTCAGACAGCACCGTACGTGACCCACGGAACGCAACACAACATACTGCCGATACAAACATGTATACCTACACATAATAAATAAATACCTAGTTAATATAATACATTTGTTAAATAAGTAACGCAAACTAAAACGCGATACGCTTGGGATGTTTAAAAAAGAAAAATAGAGAAAAATAAAATAAAATAAAGTGCTGGATGGGTTAGGGTTGGGATCTTTGGAGCGTCAACAAATAGCCCTTAAGCTGCCGCCTAAAGGTATACCTGCTAGACGCTCCTTGGATAGGTGGAGGGAGATCATTCCAACACTTGGATGCCGCGAACCTGAAGCTACCTCGAAACGCCGCGGTTCGATGCTTTGGCACCAGAATCATCGCCTTACACCTACGCGCACTCTTGGGCCATACAAGTCTACTCAGCAAATATGCTGGGACCCCAGATCGCACTATGCCAAAGAGAAGAGTGGCAAGGTGAAGCCGTCTGCGTGCAGGCATGTTCAGCAGACCAGCGGCATTCAAGTAGGGAGTGATATGGGAGCGGGGTGGGACACGGAAACAGAAACGAATGCATGCGTTTTGCACTCGTTGTATGAGCTTTTTCGTACGACCAGTAATGCAGCCAGCATAGACAACATCACAATAGTTTAATCTTGACAATATCAGCGATTCACAAAGGTTAACACGCAAATCAACACTTAGGTAATCGCGAACATTGTAAAGAACTTTAAGGCGGTAGAAGCAGTTACTCACAACTTTTAGTACGTGGTTCTCAAAGCGCAGCTTGCCGTCCATGAGGAGGCCAAGGTTAGTTGCTTCTACCACCCTCTCTATTGGTTCGCCCATGATAGCAACCTTACTGGTAGTCAAAGTCTCGAGGTTAGTGATGGTATTACGGATTTGATGCTCTGATCCAAAAACAACATATTTTGACTTGTTCGGATTAAGGACTAAGCAGTTCTTTTCCGACCAAGTAGAAATACGTTCTAGGTCTGCGTTGATGGTATTGACCGCAACAGATATGTCCGTGGGTGCACTAGAGAGGTATAACTGGAGGTCGTCAGCGTAAAGATGGTATCTGCTGCCTCTTATATTGTGAGTGATGTCAGCACTATACAATATAAAAAGCAGGGGACCCAGTATTGAACCTTGCGGCACACCTCTTTCCACAGGGCAAAGAGCGGACCGCAAAGTGCCACCATCCATCCTACGCAACGCCACCGTTTGCACGCGGCCGGAGAGATAACTATCAAACCACTTCACTGCAGAAACATCAAACCCGTAATATGACATCTTCGATAGAAGTAAGGACACATTAATACAGTCAAAGGCTCTTGAAAAATCTAAAAGAACTAGAATGGCACTCTCCCCAACATCCCGAGCCTGTAGAATATTGTCGACTACATCGAGTAACGCAGTAACTGTCGAACGACCCTTGCGAAAACCCGACTGTAGCTCAGGTAGGAAGCCATTTTCCTCCAGGTATGCGGAGAGCTGGTCGCAGACCACGCGCTCTATTACCTTTGATGCGCAAGGGAGAATACTTATTGGACGGAGCTCGGACAGGTTAGCTGGATTTGGCTTTTTTGGTAATGGAGTCACTTGAGCAATTTTCCAGTCAGCCGGGAAAGTCATAGTCTGTATACTTCTGTTAATAATGTAGGTCAGTATGTCAGCAGTCCTAGGCAGCGATAAAAGCAGCATGTCAATGTCAATCATGTCGAGTCCCTTTGCAGTCGTCTTAATTGAAATCAATATTTTTGTGACAGCTGCAACAGTCGTAGGTGAAAGAAAAAAAGTTTTATTGCAGTGTCTGTCAAACTCATAAAAAGTCATGTCCGATATTGGTACTTGTCGTTTACCTGGTATATCCAGAAAATGTCCGTTCAATAAGTCAGGGTCGTCAAAATGAGGCGGGAGATCTGATTGCGTCCGGAAATCTGGAATAACAGTCCGCTTCAAGTTGGTCCAAAGGGTCTTTGAGTCGGTCATATTATTAATTTCGTGTTGGAAGAAGGCACGCTTCTCATTGTGGATGGCCTCAATGACAAGATGTTTCAGGTCCAAGTAATATTTTTTATGTACTTCATTCCTTGTCTCTTTAAATTTAGCATGGGCTTTGTTCCTGAGATGCATCATAAGCTTGCATGATCTTGATCGCTTCTTTATATGACTAGAGGTTTGAGTTGGCCGAATTGTCATAAAGTAGTCCTTTCAAAATGGAAATCTATCGCCCAAGGAAAAAGATTCCAATTCCAATGACATTATGGGCTGGTTACGGTGAAACATAATATCCATAATCCCAGTCACAGGTACCTATGTGCATTGGCGGAACTCTGCACAGATTCAGAACTGTAAATATTTTTTTCAACTTCAACGACGGGGCAGCTCTACCCAACATCGCCCCGTAACCCCTCTCCACATAATAATATACAACAACGGTCCGTTCTTTTTTATACTCGTCGTAAATAGTTATTGCTTTGTTAAAAAAATATGTATATTAATTTGAATACCTGAATATTAGTATTATTTTATACCTTGATTCATATTTATTGCTGTATCGTTGTCATACCGCTCATTTGTATAAAAGGAAACATCCGTCTTTCAAGACAACAATAATACAATATAAATACCTATATTGACTGTGCCTTTTACGTTTACTGAAGCCTTTGTGAGTGATTGATATTGGGTTATCCTCGATTATTATAAATATGACTAGAAAAATGACATGTAAAATCTTATATTTTATTAATAAACAATTGAATTGAATTGAATATGTTTGTTGGAAATAGGGAATGATTGAGAGGAAATGACAGCGAGAGAGGCACATTTTTGATCGTCAAATTTGCAGCATCATAGATAGATAAAGAAGTCTTCGAATGCGACTCGGCTGGGCAGCATTCGGGAGACTACGGCACATCTTTTCGTCCAATATTCGGCAGTGTCTCAAGACGAGAGTCTTTGAACAGTGTGTGTTGCGAGTGATGGCGTATGGCACTGAAACGTAGTCGCTTACTATACAGTCGCTCATAAGAAGGCTCAAAGTCATCCAAAGGGCAATGGAGAGGGCTATGTTGGGAATTTTTCTGCGCGGTCGCATCAGAAATGAGGCTATCCGCAGCAGAATATAGCCCTCCGAATTGCTAAACTTAAACGGCAGTGGGCGGGGCACATTACACGTAGAACCGATGGCCGTTGGGGCGGAAATGTTCTCGAGTGGCGACCACGTACCGGAAGGTGCACAAGGTGGACAGATGACCTGGTAAGGTGCCGCAGGACCGGTCATTGTGGCACTCTTTGGGGGAGTCCTTTGACCAGCAGTGGGTGTCTTTCGGCTGATATGATGATGACGATGATGAGATAAAGAAGAACACGGGTCTCACTCTAACACAGCACATCATCGGGAGCTTTAGCGAGTAGGTAGTCGCCACCAGGACCAAAACACCACATACCCACAGAGGAAATAGTGACGTTATTATGGCTGTGGTCTTCTGGAAGGATGAGGTACTTTCCAGTTGCGCTCCCAAAACGAGCGAGATAACATTCCGCTGTCCTATACCCCTTTTAGGGATGTGACTATGAATAATATTTTTTAAAATTGACAATGTTTTTTCGATCGCTTCAGTAAGGCCTCCAATTTCAGCGAGAGTGATACCTACATCGCCCTGGTCTCGTGAGTTTTAGGCTACGTGGATGATTGAGATGTCAAAAGATGCCACTTCGCAAGGGTTATAAAAAAACATAACTTTTTTTTTTAAGTTGCAATAATGCATTTTTGGGGTCTTTTTGTACTAAACTGGCAATGTCTTGAAAACAAAACGCTGTATCGAAAAATAAGAAAACTGCGTCGGGGTATTGAGTTAGCCTAATTATAAAAAAATACCTCTCTATCTCTTACGGTCTAGGCAGGAAGGTGCCCTTTATGTGGCGCAATATCAGCGCGCGCGCTCGTTTTGTTTTGCTATAGAGTGTCGAGTATTTTTTTTTACTAGGCACACAAGTACCGCACCGCAGGAGACGCTTGCCCTTCTGAAATCTATTAAGACGAAGGCAATCGGTGACGGTGGCCTCAGTGTGGATATGCTTATGCTCGTGGCGGATTTTATTGTTCCTACCCTTTCGGATATTATAAATTTCTCCTTGTCCACTGGAACCTTTCCGGCATCGCGGAAGTATGCTCACGTAATTCCTCTCCCCAAAATCCCTAATGCTGTATCTTTCACTCAATACCGCCCTATTTCTATTCTCCCAGTTTTGTCAAAGATCATTGAACATTATGTTAATCGTCGTCTCCTTTCTCATCTTAACAGAAATTCTTTGTTTAATCCTTTCCAATCCGGATTCCGCCCCGGGCATAGCACGGTCACCGCTTTAGTTAACGTCACCGATGACATTCGTCTCAATATCGAGTCCAAAAAGCTCACTGTCCTTGTTCTTCTTGATTTTAGCAGTGCTTTTAATACGGTAGATTTTGATATTCTGCTAGGTATTCTCCGCTCTCTTAACATTTATGAAACTCCCTTATCCTGGTTTCGCAGCTACCTCTTTGGCAGGCGCCAGCGCGTTACGTTCGATGACAAGATGTCCGAGCGGTGCGAACTCTCCGCTGGCGTTCCACAGGGCGGGGTGCTTTCTCCATTATTGTTCTCTGTTTTATAAATAGTATCACCGAATCCCTAACTACATCATATCACCTTTACGCAGATGACCTACAGATTTATGCAGCTGCTACTGTGGATGATGTCTCCGCATTAATTTCGGAAGTCAATCGAAACCTAGAATCTATACGCTGCTGGGCGTGTAAGTATGGTTTACAAATTAATGCGAAGAAATCGCAAGCGATTGTTATTGGTAGTCCTTACTATGTAGATAAGCTCTCAGAGGTGGTGGTGCCTGACATTATTTTTGATGGAATTTCTATTCCTCTTTCCTCTACTGTCAGGAATTTGGGTATCACCATGGACCAGACGCTTTCTTGGTCACCCCATATAGCTGAGGTGAGTCAGAGGATCTTTAGATCCCTTCACTCCCTAAGACGTCTCCAGAATTTCCTTCCTCTTCGTACCAAGTTGACCCTTACTCAATCTCTTTTTCTTCCTCTTCTGGACTATGGCGATATTGCGTTTCTGGACCTCAACGAGGAGCTACTTGATAAGCTGGAGCGTCTACAAAATGTATGTATCAGATATGTATTTGGTCTACGCAAGTATGATCATATCTCTGAATTCCGCTCTAAGCTTCGATGGTTACCGATTCGCCGGCGCAGGGATGTGCATATCCTGTCATTACTTTTCAATACACTGTTCAGCCCTACTTCCCCTCCTTACCTTTCTGAGCGGTTTAGTTATATGGCAGACGGCAGTGGCCACCGCTTGCGGTCGAGTACTAACCTTACTCTTGCTGTACCGTCTAGAAAGACGCGAACATACTCCAGATCTTTTACTGCGCGCGCTGTTAAATTGTGGAATGAGTTGCCTTTGTCGCTGAGACAGTCGCAGTCTGTTGCGTCACTTAAGATGAATTTGAAGAAGTTGTGGCTTTCCAATGACTTGTGAATTGGTTGAATATAGTATTTATTTATTTATTGTATATTTGCGCTATATAAGTTACATATTATGTTAGTGTGTATTATATTTTATATTGTACATTTATATATGTATTGGCATGTTTTTATTTGTCTAGAATTAATACTAATTAGGATTTGCTTTCATTTTCTCTGTTTTTGTACACGGTATAAGTTTGCCTATCTCGTTCTACCTACCTTCCTCTCAATTGCTCAAAGGTTAACTGGAAGAAATCCCTTATAGGGATAAGTTCGCCTTTGTACTTTGATCTATTGTGTGACATGTATATTCCTTAACCTGTTATTGTGTACAATAAAGTGCTTACATACATACATGCAAGTATGTTAAAGTCTATACAATAATACAAATTATGCAATATGTTCGGATCTGGACTATAACTCAAAATATGTCTGCTCGGAGAGAATAATTTTAAGTAAAATACATTTTTAGAGGATAGCCGTACAACTTTAGACGGTTGGTGTTAAACTTATTAATTATCTAAAATGATGACAGTGAAACAATTGATATAATTCTTGGGTTAGATTATTAAAAAGAGCCATAAAATACTTTTCCAAGAAGAAATTCCAATACTGTTCTTTTAACTTTAGCCATGTTATCACGAAATAAATCCAGACAAGAATGCATCGCAACAGTGTCATTATATAATCGACACATTCTTGTTATTTATTAGTATTGTGTTAATCATATTATTGTTATAAAAATTTATTCGGATTGTTATGTTTAGGCGTGTACTGAGAATAATTTAATCCTTTATTCTCTCCTGTTTCGTTCAAGAATCAATGGAAGCCTTTTTGTAGAAGTAGATAAATCTGAAATCCTTATGACTTTGAGATACGAACAAAGGTACTATGCCTTGAAGCCTTTTACATGCAAATGTCGCCCCTGTGCGTGTGCCGCGCAAATGCGCAGTCCCTAGTGCGCGGACAGTATTCCAATTCTGTTACTATTTCAATAACAAGAAAATATTTAGGGTGGGTTGCAACAAACCGTCTGTAATCGTAAGCGGTGTTTTGTTTAAGGGCCATACAGAGTTAGCTTAAGTCTCTTCTGCGGACATTGCCAAAGCTTAGGGACTGTAAACCAACTGTGTGTACTGTTTTTAAGTCTACATTACCATGAGCCGGGGTTTGACCCTACGTCCTCCAGAACCAGATTGACCTTGATTACAGTAGCAGTAATAATGTATAGTGGTGTATTTTGGTATAGTATACACTATCACCCTAGTGACTGAGCTCAAAACATGATGTATCCGAGTAGCACACAATATTTGATTTGGCCATGATACGGCGCGTCGCTAATGGTACGGCTTTAGAGCAGAGATGGACATTATTCCAATAACTTTTAATTCGAATAAATATTGGCGAATATGTATTCAACATTTATATTTGTCATACGCGAATAATTCTGTTTATCCTTATTCGTTATTCGTAATCGATTACACTTTGCCCATCTCTGTTTCAGAGAACTACAGTCCTGGGTTCTTTTAAAAAGGAGTGTATACTGTACTAGCTTTTGCCCGCGGCTTCGCCCGCGTAGTATGTGTAATATTCCAATAATTGTTGAATTTCTACGCAGGCAACGGCCTACAACTACTAACTTCCCCTATGAATAACCCTTCGTCATAACCCATTATGGTAAAATTATTTTTTATTTACTATTATTTTTATGCCCGTGTGGTGACGGATTAGAATTTCACCACCCCCCTTCTTCAGGGAGCAGGGTTGAAGTGTGTTGTGGGTGATAAGCTAACAACCCATGCAATATCACATTTTGTGCATCTTTTATACCCACATTTATGCTAAAAGTGGCGCTGGAACATAAAGTTCATGTGCTCTGCCTACCCCTTTTGGGAATAAAGGGGTGAACGTAATGTACATATTTTTGCTATTAAATTTACAATCATGATTAATGAGAATCTGTCCTCTGGAATAAAAGCTAGTTTATGTTCATGATAATATTGAAATACCAGAATATCTCCACGACTTTCAAGTCAAATTTGTGGCCTGGACATTGGACATTGGACATTGTTATAGGCTTGTTTCCTAAGATTTTCTGTCGATGCCATTCAAACCAGTATTTCGAGGGGAACAACAGTTTGTATAGGAGCAACTACAATTAAAGAACATAAATACCCAAAAAATTGATTTAATTTTGCGGCAGCCTAATTGCTTAACTTATAAAAAGTAAGCAGATCTTCGTGCAGCACCTTGAATGTACTTATTACGAATGCAGGCAGTTTCCCAATGTCTCCTACCCTCCCGTCCCGCCGCGCCGCCCGCACTTGCCTACGTACAACCGATTGATGACGATCGAGATGGCACCAATTACAAACTTTAAAACCTATAACGCGGGTCTCGTTCCATGCCTCAAAAGCAAAAATAGAACCCTTATTTATAGGATCACGTGTGGCTGTCTGTCAGTCCGTCTGCTATAAACGATTTGCTACGAAAAAACTGGACCGATTGAATTGCAATTTGGCACAAATACTTTCATGAATTTTCATGTCCACAACATTACATTTCAATATCTATGCGATTTTCGTAATTAACGTCCCAAAAACCATAATAACAACGCCCATATTGATATTTAGACGCCACTTTGGAATGTAAAATAGTTGTTGTTTTCGTAATCAGCGACCCGATACACCATAGAAACAATAGATGCCGATGTTGATTTTCAGATTTGTCACCACATATGTCGCTCTTTTAGGGGTTGAATTCTCAAAAAACCGAAAACACTTGTTTAGGTACTCATTTATCGTTAGGAATTATCCTGTGAAGTTTCGAATAAAATTGTCTAACTAATCTTTTTTCCCCATACAAACATTGGACCTTCTTTTTAACCCCTTCAGGTGTAATTATTTCCAAAACGCTGAAAGTACTTTATTTGTAAATGAATAAGTAATCTGTCCACAAAGTTTTAAGTAGGGAAGACCGGGGATGGTTGACCAAATTTCAGCTTAAGCATTTGTATTTTTATTTCTTTAGTGTATATTAACTTGATATCGATTTCAGTTAATAGATATACTATTAAGCTTTAGAAAAAAGTGGCAAAAAGCACGATATTCATTACGATATAGCGTACCTACAGGATCTCGTAGCATAGGAAAAACTAGTCAACCTACCCCATGTATGGGGTAGGTTGACTTGTCAGCAGGGGTAAGTTGACCTATGAAGTTGTTAGAGCAATGTCTACGAAGACATAGGATAAAAGATACAAAAACAGGCAAACATTTTTTTTTAATGAATCAAAAAAGGGATCTTCCGCCACTCTAATTAAACATAACTATTTATTTATCGTATGGCAAATCAGTATTTAGAACCGTGAGATCTTGGAAAAGACAGTACGGTTGCCAGGTTGTTGCACTTTTAGCACCACCCAGGGGTCACGTGTAGGGTAGCGGTGTCTTAGGGGGTCTAAGTTGCACCACGTCCGTAGGAATTAAACATAATAGACTTCCAATAACAATAAACAATCAGACAATTAAACATTAGGCAATTTGATTACCTAAAATGTTAACCTGGTACACGTTGTACTTTCTTATTAAGTATTTAAAACATAACTAAACAACTTTAATCATTTGGTCACAAATCGTGCCTAACAAATTTAATTATTTTTAATATTTGGTAACAGTCTTGATAGGTCGACCAGCCCCGTTATAAATTAGTCTACTAACCCCGAACCACGTTTTAATTTATAATCACGTGCCATAACCATATAACTGCGACGAAATCAATAAGAATGATAATGTATAGAAAGACCATGAGTCAAACTTTCGTTACAAATGCTTTGATAATCAATAACAACAAATAATTAGGCGCCATTACAAATAATATTACGACAAAAATAATTACTTAGGTGCTTTGTTTTTCAATATTACGCTCCTTCTCTCCAAAGATATGCGTGCACGACGTCACGTTCCCGGTGACGGAGCGGGGGGAGGTGACGGACTCTCGTGGCTTATTGGTTGGCTCAAGGCCTTTGCGTCAGACGAGTTTTTGGTAGTTAGTCTACCTACCCCTATAGTCAACCATCCCCGGTCTCCTCTACGTAGCTAAAAACACACTTTGTACAAACTTTGCACCCCTATTTAACACTCTTAGAGATAAAATTTCCAAAAATCCCGTCTTATCCCTTGCCTACGTCATAAAAGGAAAATCTGGTGTAAATTTCAAGTTTCTAGACCCAGTGGTTTTGAATTCAAACTTTGCACCCCTATATAACCCCCTAAGGGGTAGAATTTTATAAAACGCCGAAAGTACTTTTTTGGTATCAATAAGTAACCTTCCTACAAAGTTTCAAGTATCTAGTTCAATAAATAATGTTTCCCCCATACAAACTTTAGGCCCCCATTTCGTCCCCTTAGGGACAGCATTTCCAAAAATCCTGTTCTATCCCCTGCCTACGTCATAAAAAGAAGTTCTGCTATAATTTTCAAGTTTCTAGTCCCAGTAGTTTTGAATACAAAATTTGCACCCCTATTTAACCCCTTAGGGGTGGAATTTTAAAAAACGCAGTATAATTATGTTTTTTTTTGTATCCTAACAAGTAATCTTCCTTCAAAGTTTCAAGTCTAGTTCAATAAATAATGTTTACCCCATACAAACATTGTACCCGTATTTGACCCCCTAGGGGTGGAATTTTCTAAAACGCTGAAAGACCTTTTTTTGTATCTTAATACGTAATATCCCTACAAAGTTTCAAGTCTCTAGTACAAAAAATAATGTTTCTCCCATACAAACTTTGCACCCCCGTTTAACACCCTTAGGGCTAGAATTACCAAAAATCCCGTCTTATTCCTTGCCTACGTCATAAAAGGAAGGTCTGGTGTACATTTCAAATTTGTAGTCCCAGTGGTTTTGAATACAAACTTTGCACCCCTATTTAACCCCCTTAGGGGTGGAGTTATGTTAAACGCTGAAAGTGCTTTTTTTGTATCTTAATAAGTAATCTTCCTACAAAGTTTCAAGTCTCTAGTTCAAAAAATAATGCTTCGCCCATACAAACTTTGGACCCCCGTTTTACCCCTTTAGGGGGTGAGTTTTGAAAAATCCTTTCTTAGTGCTCCCCTACACCTTATAAGAAACCTACGTGCCAAATTTGGAATCTCTAGATCGAGCAGTTTGGGTTGTGCGTTGATATGTCAGTCAGTCAGTCAGTCAGTTTCTTCTTTTATATATTTAAAGAAGATATACACACGTTTTTTAAAGTATATGTTACGGTTACCGCTTACCACCAGGCGTCCGCGCGCACCGACCTAGAATATATAATATATAAAGGTTAGGTTAGGTTCACGACTCGGCAATTGGGTAACCCCATAGTGACGCCTACCCACAGGCCAGCAAAGACCCACAGCTAAAGCCCTTTAGGCTGCTGCAAAGTGAACCAATGCCCAAAAGAAAAAAAAGACATTCACGACTCGCGAATTTTGGCAGCCACTCTATGCAATGGTAAAAATAGGGTCTCTATGAGCTTTCATGAGCCAAACCTTTTTGAATATATATATTTTTACTATTTACTGAATCGTCAATATATGGGAGACAAAAACCCATATACTTATGTTATTATTTAAGGTGAAACATCACTGACGAATTCCATACAATTTTCGTTCGGACTAGACGTCTAATCTATCGATGTCAAGAACTTGAAATTGTAATATTTAAATAATATATGACCCTCTTCTCCCGCAGTTTGAATAAATACACGTACAAACCAGTAATATTCAAAATATAGCCATTTGAAATTCATAAAATTTTACTCCGAGCCTTGTATGTGTGCGTGAGTTAGACACTGTCCGTGTAAATGACATGGCCGCGTCACATGACAGCACGTGGCCGAAAACCTTCACTAGATGTCTTTGATATCAAATCAAAATTAGTTAGACAGCGGGGTCAATAGTAGTAATTATATTCACCAGACGGCGACACCATCGTACAATCCCGTTTTTTTCTGGTGAAAGAGACGGCATTCATTTTATATTGCTACGCTACTCATTTTGGTAATGACGTAAGAGCTATGTCATTTGTTTATTGATAGAACGAATTTCTAAGAACAATGTATGAAGTTCAATGGTTTGCCTTTATTCGTGATTATTTATTGAGATTGCCATGAACAATAACCTAAAGTCCACGCAACGATAATTATGCATACATTTTGCGTCTTATTAGAAAGGAGTAAGATACAATATGGAAAAGTAATCTGTGCCACCGGCCGTATACATATGTATATAGGATTTGATCAAATGAATTTGCAACTTGGATTGATTAGTTTCGATTGAGTGAATGTTAATTAATGTAGCATTAAATATAATAGACAAATAAATGTTTTCTTTCTTTCTTTCAATTGTGCATTTGGAGTGAACTTGTTAAATTTAAAACGTTCGCTTTAGTCGACTACACAGTTGACAGTAAAATAACTAACTACTGCAACCTATATATGAATCGACTGTTCAAGTGTTCAACTACCGGAGATTAGATTACCGGACATGTCAATTAACTAATGCCTGTTCCCAATAATCAGTCCACGGATAGTTTTCCTTACAAGCATTTTGAAAGATTATTAAAATGTGTCAAATGTCGGTAAGGAAAACTATCAGTGGATTGATAATTGGGAACCGGCCTAAGTCACAAGTAGTCTTCTTTATAAAATGTTGTGAGGGTAGAATTATATACTCGTAGGCATTCTTCGGTGCAGGGACTGATGTCAGTTACGACCGGTGGCTAGGCAGATACGAGACCGGTATTCCATTAATTGGGTACGGCACTGTTATATTGTAAGGTTTAGCCGCGCAGCGACAACACAACGGTGCCCCCGCCACCAGTTAGAAATATTGGTTACCGGTATTTATATTGCCTAGTGATACCTTATAATACCGGTTCCAAACAGGTATTACTCCAAAACAGTTTTTTTTGTTCTTATGCGGGTCGAATTCACACCTTTACATCTTTTATGAAACCGTTTACGGTACCGGAAAAATTAACCGTAACTGTAGTTTTATGGTAGTAAAATATAAAGGTGCAGCTAACTATCGAAATGGCCCGGAGAAAACTGATATACGTATTTAATTATTTTTTTTAACGTTCATATAGGGAATACAAACCGCCATCTTGGAATCCTGAAATACCGGAATCCCGGACCGATTTTTCCACTAGTCTAATACCGGAACTGAAAAGGACCAATATCGAATTACTTTTTAAACCTACTAGGTATAAATGCAAAATTTTGGATGTTTCTATATATAGATGTTTGAATGTTTGTAACTCGATCACGGCTCAACCGATTTAGATGAAATTTTGCACGAAGATAGTTTAACCTCCTAAGGCCCATAAATTATACCGATTAAACTGGAATAGAGCTGAATTTGTTTTGTTTTGGGCAATTTTTAAAACAAACGAATGCCAACTCTATTTCCGACACAACACAATTCCAATGCCATTTTGTATTGTATGCTGGGCCTTAAGAGAAGCCGAGATTAAAATAAAGGATAGTTTTTATCCCGGGTCCATGGAGGTGGAAACTGGTTTTTAATAAAAAATATAATAACTTCATGCAATTGTAAAAAAAGGAACGCATAATCAAGTTAAGTATTTACATTTATTTGAATAATTTTATTTGTAATGTCTGTGCTCCATTCTTTTTCTACCGAAGAATAATCACTTTTACGCTCTAATGATGATAGTGGTAGGAGCATAAATTGAAATGTTCGAAGGTAAAATAGGCTTCCGCTAAAACGGACAACTTTTATGAATGAACGTAGAACACCGTGCTCGTAAATAGGGAATTTAGGTAATAATAAATACCTCGTCTTTTTTACTGGTGAGTTTGTTATTTTTTTCACAAAAACGTAGTTTTTCGGGTTGTTAACCCATTATAAAAACGTTAGTTGACATAAAACTTTCTTAAACTTTTGGTTTTTTAAATAAATGTAAAAAAGAAATGTTATTCATTTACTCCTACTACAACAGGTTCAGGGAGGGAAGGTGTATTTGGGTTTCACATGCCGTATCACATACGCGCTGATTCTATTGTATAGACAGTTTCCAAATACACCATCGCTCCCTGAACAGATAAAAGCAATGTTCGCAAACAGCTCAATACTTTTTTTAAGTAAGAAGGTTGGTTTTGCTTTTGGAGATGAGTTTTTTATTTTACTGTCGAGGCATAAGAGACGTGTTCAGATATTTGTGAGCACTCAAATATATCTGATGGCGACTGTACTTTTTGACGAACAAACTAAAAAAACTGCAAAACTTCCAATAATGTAAATTCAAGTAATGCAGACGAAGTAGACGAACCAAAATTTGCGAATACGTAAAATAACAAATTATTATCCTATCTTATCCTATTATACTATTAAACGAGGAATACACACGATGATTCTTAATTCGTGATCAAGACAAGTTACATATTACAAGCGGCAGTCTCTTTCTATCAAAAAGTATTGAAAAGAGACTTCCGCTTGTAATTCGTTACTTGTAGCTTCGTGAAACGAGCCCCAGGAGTCAATTTTTCTAATTCTGTAATTGATACCAAACACGATTAACTCGAAGTTACCTAATAAATATATATAAATAAATACATAAATAAATATAAGTTGACAATCTTACACAAATCGACCTAGTCCCATAGTAAGCTCAGTAAGGCTTGTGTTATGGGTACTAGACGACGATATATATAATAGATATAAATACTTAAATACATAGAAAATATCCATGACTCAGAAACAAATATTCATGCTCATCACATAAATGTTTGCCCTTACCGGGATTCGAACCCAGGACCTCTTGCTTCGTAGGCAGGGTCACTACCAACTACAACGTTCTTTCTTTTTCTGAATAAACCTGAACAAGGAATCACTTTATAATTCAAAATCATCGTCACCCTAACGGTATTTTGCAAAAATTTGACGTATGTGTGTTTGACGTATCTACTTAACTTCAAGAAATGTAGGGTGACCAAACATTCAGTGGATATTAGTGTTTACATTATCATTTAATTGAAGTAACTAAACAGTGATTTAATTGCATGAGACCTCATCCATTGAAATCCGTTTTGGCTGTTTATCAATATTTTTCGACTCCTGATCACGGATTAAGAATCATCGTGTATATACATTTTCGATAGGTATTAATATTGAAGTCCCGAAATTCCGGTATTGTGGTCCAATATCACATTTCAGTACCGGTATTGAGAATCATCCGATATTTAATGCCTTATACATATGTACATATATCTTTTTCGTTTTTGAGGATTATAATAATGACTTAATGAAAATTGGCATAGTAATAGATCAGCCTATATTACGTTCGACTGCTGGGCACAGACCTCCTCTCATGGACGAGAAGAAAAGCTTAAGGAAAAAAAACGGTATCATAAGTATACCGGTTTGGAAAAGGCATTATAAAAGTGTAAGTAAATACAGTAAAAAAACCGGTAACGATATGTATATCTACACGGTTCCGGTTCCGGTACCGTTATGTTGGCGGCGCGGCTAACTTTTACAATATAACGCTATCGTAATGGAATACCGGTTCCATACCGGTATACCGTAATCGAAATGAGTACATGCTCGTGAATCTGCCTTTAAAAAATATATTTTCGGACAATTATTAAAAACTGAATCGATAACAAATATCCATTATACTTAATTGAACGAGCGAGTGAGGCGAACGAAGTTTTTCATTTAAGCTTGGGCAAATATTCTTTCGTATGTCCGGCTGTCCAGACTTCTCCTCTACATGTTCTCAACCGGTTCTCGTGAAATCTTGTGAGCTCGAAACTACCAGAGACGCGGAAATTTGCTCTTAGGAGTCACCAGACCGATTTTAGAACAAATATAAACTGCATTTAATAAATTAACGGTCAAATCTCTCTAAAAACCAGAGTAACTTTTTTGCATATAAAATTTACTAAGCCTAAGTATATCGCCATGAACTCCCAGGGCCCTATTTAATAAACATTACAATCCTACAATTTTGTATAAAGGTGACATAGGTATTTGTAAAGATTTACTAAGAAAATCTTTACAAATATGTCACTTTTATACAAAATTGTAGGATTCTAATGTTTATTAAATAGGGCCCTGAAAGTTCATTCATCCATCACCACAGAAATATTTTTCGAAATCGAATCGTTCCGGTAGCCTAGCGGTTCAGGCATGCGACTGTCAAACGACGTCGACGGTCGTGGGTTCGACAGATAAGTTTCATCTCATATTTACCTAAACAAGATATTCAATAATTTTGTAAGGAAATGTCCACCTCTGAACATTAGTACTGATGAATCTTTCATATAACTGTAAAAGCATCAAGCACACGATACATAAACGCGTGTTCAAACCAAAAAAGTAGAATTCTAATTTTGAATTTTGACAATCATCGAAAACAGTACCATATTGTCAAATGGTATATTTCTCTCTTTCCGACGCGCTCTCGGACGGGACTCGAGAGACTGGCCACTAACATTTTTGATATACCTAAGAAGGATATAACAAACTCGCCCGTTATTCACAAAGCTCACCATATTCGTCCGGTGACGCAAAGTTATTACCAATTTTGAGGTCTAATTATTTTAGTCGGAGTTTACGGGCGAATACAAAACATTTTGTGAATAATATTTAGCCTTTCTAATAATTAGTCCTGCAAGTCAATATGGATATAACAGATCAAAGTAATATACTAAGTATCTTACTTTACGTACCTTATTCCGTATAATATTAGATTTTCTAGGGAACATATCTTCGTTATGATCCTTTTAAAATACTGTACTAGTGTTACTTATTTCGATTATTTAATGTGTCTCAAATTAAACAATTACGTTGTTGTCAATCAAAATGGTTTTCATTCAAATAACATGAAGATTTATGCACGATTCGTCTAATGTCAATGGAATTGGGTTTAATAGATAAAGGTTGGGCTTTGATTTGTCAATTGTAAACCTATGGATAGTCATGACTTTCCAATTAAATCAAAGGCGTAACATCTTTGTAAAGGATATGCCTATCCAAAATAGTATACATGTAGTAGGTATGTAACATGTAAGAATATGTCCGCCAAAAATATAGGGGATATTTGTGGATAATCTAGATACAAACATACATACATACATACATACATACATATAATCACGCCTCTTGCCCAGATCACGGATCTCCATTTGCTACGATCCTGGCAAACCACTTTCGCTTCACTCACTTTCATAATATTTCTCATACATGCTCGTCGGTTTAGGGTACTTTTGACCTGGCCTTTTGTTAAGATTTCTCCAATTTGATCGGAGAGATACAAACATGCTTATCAAAAAAAATTAAACATATTGAAAAAAAAATTTTACACGTTACAAGTCAATCTATTTAGTTGAGACGGTCATATTCGTTAGAAAATCCAAAAAGAAAAACAAAAAAGGAAGTACTTTCGTCGGGATTTGAACCCGGTTCAATGATGGCGTTACAGACAGATTTAAGCAAAAGAGAGAATTACTGCGCTACCGTATGACATTAGGTGACGAGTGAAAAAGTCAGGTGGGTTCATATTGCATTCAAGAGTGCCAGCCACAAGAACATTTAGTTTCACTATTTCCTAATAGAGGCGCTACTATGTATTTAGTTTTGCGCCCTCTAGTTTGATTTATGAAAAAGGTTTGACAATTACTGACTTTGAAGTGACATTTAGTTACGTTAGTCTGCGTAAATTCACGAAAAAGCACTTTTATGCATATTTTCGGACTACATTTTAAAAAGAAGCACTGATTAGTGCAGATTGATTGCGATTCATACGTAGCACGCTCTTCGGCTTCCGCAGTTTGAAACACATGTTGGTACTGGTCACGGTTTTGCGTAAAATGATGAGCAACCATCGAAATTATATATCGCGACATCTGTTAGCAACAGCTCGACAGGAACCAGTGATGTTTAACCTTAAGGAAACTTTTAAAAGTAGTGCTCCGAGCTGGATTCGAACCAGCAACCACAGGCATACATGGCCCGTCGCTACTCACCAACTGAGCTATCGGAACAATCTGTCTCGGCGACAATATTTTCAATCAGTTCCTTATTACAACGCCATAGGGCGGCGTGTAGCGACATCAACCTAGACGACTTAGGCTTCTCGGCACCAACCTCTCAAATTATATTGAGAAATCGTCAGAAACGATGCGCCAACCCATACTAAAGTATTGAACCTGCTCACAAAAAATCTTAATCAGAATCGGTTGATAAATGCGACTATGTAGAGAAGAGTAACCGCACAGACGACATGCATGACAATAATTTTGGCCCAAGCTGAACTTAATTTGCTTCGGTAGGAGATAAGGCTTATAAAAGGACAATTAACTTAAACAGCTGCATTGTCACTAACCAACAATTTAAACTTTCCCGTTCACAATAGGACACTGGTACAGGTCGACACACGTAAAAAGAGCTCTGCGCGCCATATTAAATGTATGGCCGCCAGAGCTCTTTTTACGTGTGTCGACCTGTATACAACTTTTTGTCATAAAAACTTCCGCGAACAGTCGCATAGAGACTTTTCACATAATTACAAATGCACAGTCCTTGAGCTTTTCAGCAGCTTTTTAGCTCTCTGTAGTCGGGTTCGAGCACAGAATTATTTGTAGTAACCATTAGTACGTAAAGGTACAGAAATGTAGTTTTTTTCAACAATCATAGAATGGGATTGAATTGACGTACAATAACTGAACATCTAAATTATAATAATTTCAGTTCCTATGCTTGTTATCGAAATGATCATCCATTCTTCGCTATCCTAATCACTTTAAAAAAAGAACATTTAGAATGAAACGGTACGTCTAGCATCACTTGTTGAGAAGTCACTTCGCGCCCCACTGAGTGTCTCCTGTCTCACTCGCACCGTGCAAATTTAAAAAAAGGAGGGTAGATTACACAACTCGCATCGCGGCGCATATGATAACCCTTTCTCGCCCCAACACAGGGCTGTTATCCACTACGCGCTATTGCGGCTCACCCCGCCGGTCCCCGTCACGAAACTGGACCTCTACCTACGCTTAGTTACTACGTATTGCGGTGTCAAGATATATTTGTGGGTGAGCGTTGAGGTGAGCTTAAATCAAGTTACAGAATAGGGAGGCTGCTCGCACGCTGTCTTGTCATATAATAATCATGCTGGTATAGTCTAGTGGCTGACTTAGTGAACGTAACTGACAGTCCTGAATTGAAACTTTCGTGATGGTTAAAATTATACTTCTATTAGTGATTATCTAATGAAAATATTAAACTGTTATTATTAGTACAATTCTCAAGGTCTTAGGTTCGAATCCCGATAAACAAGTGTGGATATTTTTGTGATGAGCATGATGTGTAAGTAATTCTTCATATAAATACTATGGGGGGTAGTTTGATTTGATTTTAAGCTATGAATGCTTAGAGCCCACGTTTTGAGCCCAGTTGTAAAACTGTGTTACTTTATGCTGTTGAATTCGGAAAAGCAATAAAATCTAGAATCATAGAAAATAGCGATTATTTCTTGTAAAACTGTGTTACATTATGCGCTTGTATTTGGAATAGCAATCAAAACTAATCAGTACATTTAATTGTTTAGTAGCTGGTCTGTCTGAATCAACGTATTGGTTTGACATAAAGTTTACAGCTGTCGCATGCTCTAATTCTGGCATGTAAAGCTGGGTATTCGGTATTTACGACCGCACCAAAAAGGCAAATAAAGTAGTAGCGTCGCGCTAAAATCCCTCTATGAATGTGAAAACTGTGGCGTTTTAAGGTGCTAATAGATATAAGCTTTCACATGTAACACAAAATCGAGCAGTCCCCATTTTAAAACTTGTTAAACTGTACAACGAACTGAGCCAAGCATAGAGGCAATAATTACTACGAACATTTTCACGATAATTCTAGAGAACGCCCTAAATAAATGCTCGTCAAAAAATATATTCTTCACATAACGTTATTGCTCTGCTCGGCAAAACGCTCGTTGCTTCGAGCTTACTTATTTACTGTGTGTATGTACATAGCTGGAACAATATTACATCCATTCATTTGTCGCGAAGACAAACAGCGCGGTGCGGCGCCTATGCAAGGTCCCAGCTTTAAGGTTGAGGCTCACGAAAGCGAGCGCCTGGATAAATAAAAACTGATATAACAGTATGTTAAGTCAAATAAACCCCTGGAGCCGAAATGGTATCTGTTGCAATTTAGTCTAAATGAGTTTTACGACACTGTTTAACTTGTTTGTAACAGCAACTTTGCTTTTCATTGGTTTTTTTCCCAACACTGGCTGTGTTTGAATTTGAAACATTCTTGTAATTACAAGAATTTGATTAGATACATCAAATGGTTCAGATCGAAATTATGGGCACCGCCGCGACTTGGCTATCAAAATAAAAGTGATCCTAACTGATATAAACTATAAAATGGGAAAGTGTTTGTGTGTGTGTGTGTGTGTTTGTTTGTTTGTTTGTTTGTCCGTCTTTCACGGCAAAACGGAGCGACGAATTGACGTGATTTTTTAATTGGAGATAGAGGAAGGGATGGAGCGTGACATAGGATAGTTTTTATCCCCGAAATCATCCCCTAAGGGGGTGAAACGGGGAGGTAAAAGTTTGTATGGAGCTGCGATTTAAACGAGTTCCACGTGACGGAGCCGCTGGCAGTGGCAGAACCTAGTAAGAAATACATATCAGGCATAATCTTACACAAATTGACCTAGCCTCTCGGTTCCTCACACATCCCCCATTGATGAAGATTAAAGTGAAGTACCTAGAAGAAATGTTATACAATCCGTACATACCCGCAAGTGTATAATTGGCGCAGTCGGTAATTCTCACTGAGCTGGACAACCGAAAATCGTGTTCAGTGTCCGTTTTAACGGTTTATGGTGCGAACTATTTTTCCCGAAAGTGAACCTTTTATTTTTGTGGAAGCTGTGACGCCCTGGGGGACACAATTCGCCTTCGTGGGACTACTGACAATGATTGGTTTGCTGATAATACTGTGAGTACTCTTAGATAAATATGATCAGTTCATAACTTATCCTATCCCTCATTCCAAGAATATTGTATTATAAAGTGAAGTGAAAAGTGATAAAAATAAAAACTTACAATTTGACTTTAATGCTTTAAGTCGTAAATAAATACCTTAAATAAATAGTTTTTTTGTTAATTGTAAAAACTTTTAAACCATGGCAGAGCAACAACAATTACAACTTTTTGATTTAGCGCTAAAAGTAGTGCCAGAATATGACGGTAACGTAAATTCGTTGTACAGATTTATCAATTCTGTCAGTAGTGTTGTAACGCAATATTATGATGAAAATAATGAACATAATTTTCAGAATGTGATTATTATCAATGGCATAATCGGAAAATTGCGCGGAAAAGCTCTAAACTTAATTGATGTAAATTCCGCCAATACCTGGGCAAGAGTAAAAGCAGTTTTAATTGAAAATTTCTCCGATCAAAGGGATGAAAATTCCCTTACCCGTGACCTTGTAAATTTATACCAAGGCAACGAGAGCCCGCAGCAATTTTACGACAGATGTGTCAGCCTGTTGACGACTGTAATAAATTATATTAATATACATAACGAAGACGCAAACTTCATTTCTTGGAAACGTGAATTTTTCACAGCACAAACCTTGAAAACATTTTTGGCAGGTTTAAAAGAGCCCCTAGGCTCTACAATTCGCGCTATGCGACCTGATTCCCTTCCAGCAGCCCTTCAATATATTAAAGAACAAGCTAATATAATGTATTTACAAAAACGCAACCAGCCGCTAAATCAACCTTCAAACCAAAATTATGGATATAACATCCCGAGGTTTCCTCTAAACCAGCTTCAACAAAGAAATAATTTTATGACCTTGAATGAAAACCGCCAATTCGGAAATCGTAACAATTCACAAAACGTTCTAATGCCAAGGCCAAATAACAACAACCAAATGCAAAGCCAGCCAAATAGAACTAACTACTTTTATCAAGATCCAAATACAACTCCAAAGCCAAGGCCTACCCCTATGAGTGGAATTTCGCATTCAAACGCGCCTAGGAATAATATTAATGCTCCCCGTATGAGTGGGATTTCACATCAAAGCGCATCTAGAAATTACGCCCCAAGGTTCATTCCGAACCCAAATTTCCGGCCACAGCAGCCTAATCCAAGACAACCAAATTATTTCCGAAATGTAGGGCACTATCCTGATTTTGCTTTTGAAGAGATGAACCTGCATGAAATCGAAAATACCGATTTATCTGATCAAAACAACCCTAATGACTACCAACCGCAACCTATTCCAACCACATACGAGCAAGCCTACGAATGCGAGGTGTTGCCAGAAAATAATCAACGAGACCTTTATGAGACCTGCAACGACCAAAATTTTCACCCGGCTTCAAACCCAGTCGACGAAACGTAATACAAGTCAATGTTAATTCTAAGAGACAGCTTCCTTACATTCAAATAAACAACCCCCCTCTCAAGCTACTTATTGACACAGGCTCGAATCAATCATTCCTGTCTCCTGAAGCAGTCAAAAACTATTATCCGAATTTTGAAATGAATCACGAACCCTTCTCAGTTACCAATGTACATTGCACTACCGATCACAAATATACCATCAATCTGCCGCTATTTAGTGAATTCAATTCAGACATGATTTATAAATTTCACGTTTATAAATTTCATAACGTTTTTGACGGTCTAATAGGGTTAGATCTATTGGAAACACTGAAAGCATGTATCAACCTTTCAAAGAAGGAACTTCATACTGAGCATGCTAAAAATAAAATCCAAATGATGAAAACAGGCGTTCATAATTTATTTGAAGCCATTGTCAAAGCCAAAAGCACTAATATTTTTAAGGTCCCCGTGAGCATAAAAGATGGAGATATCTTTTTACCTGAGATGACCTTCAACCAGTGTATCATGCCAGCATTGATAACACAATCAGATAAAAGCTATGCTTATATTGAGCTTAACAACCCAACGTGTAACGATGCTATCGTCAGCCTAATGGACCCCATTAACTCCCAACCAATGAAGAAAAACTTCGAATGTCACAGCATTGAAACTCCTCTTTCAAAATCTAGAAATATTGAAGATCAAATGAGAACCGACCACTTGAATTCTGAAGAAAGACAAAAACTTACAAAACTATGCAAAGAATACAATGATGTGTTTTATAATGAAGATTGCCCGCTGACATTTACTAACACGGTAAAACACAAGATTCGAACCACTGACGAAATTCCAGTATATACGAAATCCTACAGGTATCCACATATTCATAAAGAGGAAGTTAAATACCAAATCGACAAAATGCTGCAACAGAAAATAATACAACCCTCCGAGTCACCATGGTCCTCTCCTATATGGATAGTTTCAAAAAAGAAGGACGCAACAGGGAAGCAAAAGTGGCGCCTCGTTGTTGACTACCGAAAATTGAATAAAAAAACCATCAGTGACCGATATCCCATTCCGAACATCTCAGACATCTTAGACAAACTAGGCCGTTGCCAATACTTTACAACACTCGATTTGGCTAGCGGTTTTCATCAAATCCAAATGGACCTGAATGACATTCAAAAAACAGCATTCACAGTGAACAACGGACACTACTAGTACTGTCGTATGCCGTTCGGATTGAAGAACGCTCCTTCAACCTTCCAAAGGGCCATGGAAAACGTACTTCGTGGCCTCGTCAACGAAATATGCGTTGTATACATGGACGACATCATAATATTCTCGACATTTCTTCAAGAACATATCACGAGCATCGAGAAAGTCTTCCAACGCCTTAGAGAAGCCAACTTCAAAATACAACTTAACAAGTCTGAATTCATGAAACGAGATACTGCTGATTTGGGACATATTGTCACACCTGAAGGTATTAAACCCAACCCAGATAAAGTTGACGCCATAAAAAAAATTCCGATTCCCAAAACAACGAAAGAAATAAAATGTTTTCTCGGTCTCCTCGGCTATTACCGTAAATTCATTCCCAATTTTTAAAAATTAACTAAACCCGACACAAACGTGCCTCAAAAAAGGCGCCCCAAAAATTGATATCAAAAACCCAAAATACACGAACACGTTTAAAATTTGCCAAGAGATTCCAATGAACGACCCGATACTCAGTTACCCCGATTTTGAAAAAGACTTTATCATCACTACGCATTCTTCCAATTACGCAATTGGCGCCGTGCTGTCTCAAGGGCCCATTGGCTCAGACAAACCAATAGCATATACATCTAGGACTCTTAATGACAGTGAAATAAATTACAGTGTTATTGAAAAAGAACTGCTTGCCATAGTCCATGCGACTAAATTTTTTCGATCATATATATATGGCCGAGTGTTCAAAATCGTGACTGACCACAAACCTCTCGAATGGCTTATGTCACTAAAAGAGCCTAACTCTCGCCTGGTTAGATGGAGGCTCAAACTAGAAGAATTCGAATACGACGTTATCTACAAAAAAGGAAAAGCAAACACCAACGCAGATGCGCTGTCTAGGGTTAAAATACATAACAACGAGACAGAATCACTCACCTTTACCGACCCAGAGGCCCGTTTCTCCCCTATACCTCCTGATGATGATACCTCGTCACTCTACAACAACGTTTCTGAAACACCCGAAAAAGAGAATTTGGACTCTGGTTCACAACAATGTGAAACCATCCACACCAACCAAGAACAGCCAATTTTCGAAATTCCTATAGTGGACAAACCAATAAACAGCCAAAATAATCAAATATTTATCAAGGTCGTGCTACACACTCCTTCTAAGACAAGTACCAAAGAAATTTTTCCAGGTAAAACTCGAATAATGGCTCAGATTGGCTTAAACAACTTTCAAGTGGAAGTTATCGACTTCTTTAAAAATTTTATTAAACCAGGCACCCGATACGGTATTTGGCTTTCAGATTTCAATTATTTACCTGACCTTACCAAGACCCTGCAAGGAAAATTTAAGCACTCTGCATACGACTTTATATTCTGCAAAGAAAATTTATATGACATCACGGACACAGATGAACAATACCGCCTAGCGAAGGCACATCATGAAGGCAAATCCAATCACAGAGGGATTCTGGAAACCGAAACGCAAATAAAACGAAATTACTACTGGCCTAATATGACAACAGTTGTTACAAAAGTTATCAATAATTGCTCAACATGTCAAATTAATAAATACGAGAGACATCCAAATAAACAAGAACTCCAGGTAACCCCAGTGCCTACAAAACCGTTCGAAATCGTTCACATGGATACTTTCCAAATAAAGGGTCAAAAATTCCTCACGATAATAGACACATTTTCAAAATATGCTCAAGCTTATCCCTTGGAAAGCGTGACAGGAATTAGCGTCATCAATTCACTCACTATCTGGATGACCCACCACAACTTACCTATCAACATCACGGTTGATCAGGGCACAGAGTTTAAAAACCTTCCCTTGAAAGAATACGCCACCTTACATAAAATTAATCTGCATTTCACTAGCGTCAACAACCCTCAGTCTAATGGAGCAATCGAGAGATTTCACTCAACCATCACGGAGCACATTCGCTTACTCCAAGAAAAACATAAACAATCGACAATCACAGAATTAATGCTTTTTATGTATGTATGTATGTATGTAAGCACTTTATTGTACACAATAACAGGTTAAGGAATATACATGTCACACAATAGATCAAAGTACAAAGGCGAAATTATCACTATAAGGGATCTCTTCCAGCTAACCTTTGAGCAATTGAGAGGAAGGTAGGTAGAACGAGATAGGCAAACTTATACCGTGTACAAAAACAGAGAAAATGAAAGCAAATCCTAATTAGTATTAATTCTAGACAAATAAAAGCATGCCAATACATATATAAATATACAATATAAAATATAATACACACTAACATATGTAACATATATATCGAAAATATACAATAAATAAATAAATACTATATTCAACCAATTCACAAGTCATTGGAAAGCCACAACTTCTTCAAATTCATCTTAAGTGACGCAACAGACTGCGACTGTCTCAGCGACAAAGGCAACTCATTCCACAATTTAACAGCGCGCGCAGTAAAAGATCTGGAGTATGTTCGCGTCTTTCTAGACGGTACAGCAAGAGTAAGGTTAGTACTCGACCGCAAGCGGTGGCCACTGCCGTCTGCCATATAACTAAACCGCTCAGAAAGGTAAGGAGGGGAAGTAGGGCTGAACAGTGTATTGAAAAGTAATGACAGGATATGCACATCCCTGCGCCGGCGAATCGGTAACCATCGAAGCTTAGAGCGGAATTCAGAGATATGATCATACTTGCGTAGACCAAATAAATATCTGATACATACATTTTGTAGACGCTCCAGCTTATCAAGTAGCTCCTCGTTGAGGTCCAGAAACGCAATATCGCCATAGTCCAGAAGAGGAAGCAAAAGAGATTGAGTAAGGGTCAACTTGGTACGAAGAGGAAGGAAATTCTGGAGACGTCTTAGGGAGTGAAGGGATCTAAAGATCCTCTGACTCACCTCAGCTATATGGGGTGACCAAGAAAGCGTCTGGTCCATGGTGATACCCAAATTCCTGACAGTAGAGGAAAGAGGAATAGAAATTCCATCAAAAATAATGTCAGGCACCACCACCTCTGAGAGCTTATCTACATAGTAAGGACTACCAATAACAATCGCTTGCGATTTCTTCGCATTAATTTGTAAACCATACTTACACTCCCAGCAGCGTATAGATTCTAGGTTTCGATTGACTTCCGAAATTAATGCGGAGACATCATCCACAGTAGCCGCTGCATAAATCTGTAGGTCATCTGCGTAAAGGTGATATGATGTAGTTAGGGATTCGGTGATACTATTTATAAAACAGAGAACAATAATGGAGAAAGCACCCCGCCCTGTGGAACGCCAGCGGAGAGTTCGCACCGCTCGGACATCTTGTCATCGAACGTAACGCGCTGGCGCCTGCCAAAGAGGTAGCTGCGAAACCAGGATAAGGGAGTTTCATAAATGTTAAGAGAGCGGAGAATACCTAGCAGAATATCAAAATCTACCGTATTAAAAGCACTGCTAAAATCAAGAAGAACAAGGACAGTGAGCTTTTTGGACTCGATATTGAGACGAATGTCATCGGTGACGTTAACTAAAGCGGTGACCGTGCTATGCCCGGCGCGGAATCCGGATTGGAAAGGATTAAACAAAGAATTTCTGTTAAGATGAGAAAGGAGACGACGATTAACATAATGTTCAATGATCTTTGACAAAACTGGGAGAATAGAAATAGGGCGGTATTGAGTGAAAGATACAGCATTAGGGATTTTGGGGAGAGGAATTACGTGAGCATACTTCCACGATGCCGGAAAGGTTCTAGTGGACAAGGAGAAATTTATAATATCCGAAAGGGTAGGAACAATAAAATCCGCCACGAGCATAAGCATATCCACACTGAGGCCATCGTCACCGATTGCCTTCGTCTTAATAGATTTGAGAAGGGCAAGCGTCTCCTGCAATGAAATCAAACCAAATTCAAAGGGAGATAGGTCGGGGTGTGTAATATTGGCAAGAAGTGAAAGAGTGGATTGCTTAATGGATGGGTCAAGAGTAACCGGCGACGTGCTGAAATGTTTGTTAATAGCGTCAATGTCAAGAGTATTGGAAGAACATTGCTGAGTTTTGCCGACCCCAAGAGACTTTAAAAATTTCCACAACTTAGAAGGGGGACACTCCTCTATTGATTTGTGGATATGGAGGCGTTTTGCTTCCCTACAGACTTTGTTGCAGCAGTTACGTATGGAAATATACCTCTGGCGATTTTCGTCCGAAGGAACCAGCCGGAACTTAATACGAGCTCGATCGCGCTTGGCCATGTACTGTTTGATCTCCGGCGTGAGCCACGGTGCAGGAAAGTGTTTAACTCGCGTTGGTTTCAAAGGAGCATGCTTATCAAAAATCGCAAGCAATATGGCATTGAAAGCCCCTACTTTCATGTTAACATCGTCATGACGACCTACACTGCTCCAATCAGCATGTGAAACATCATCCCAGAGCGCTTCCAGATTTACATCGCGGAGATTTCTACGCATGATTATCTTCTCTCTCTTCTTCGGGGGACGAATGTTAAAAGAGGCGTAAATTAAATCATGATTGGAGAAACCTGCAGCATTGAATTGCCCGTGGAGGGATATCAGATTTGGAGAAGTAGTAAGAATGAGATCTAAAAGAGAATGAGGGCCGTTATGAGGAAAATGCGTAGCATCAAGTGGCAACACGCTTAGATTTATAGAAGTTGCAAGAGAACGTAGCTTAGCGGAGCGATGGTCATTTTTAAGGAGACAGGTGTTAAAGTCACCCATAATAATGCTGTGATCAAACTGAGGGCTAATATTGACTAAAACATTTTCGAGGGAATCATAATAATTAATTTGAGATGAAGGGCTATAAAAAACGCCAAGAACTTTGGAGTGATGTAAAGTCACGTCTAAGAAAAGATACTCGGAAGAGTTCGAGTAGACTGATGGCGACTGAGCAACTTTTTATATATGGCAACACCGCCGCCCCGCACAGTTCCCGAACCGCCATCGCTAGGGCCAATCCTGTCATTACGAATCAGAATATACCCAGGCAAGGGATATAAAGTTGAAGGAAGAGAGGGCTTTAGCCATGACTCGGAGATAAGAATTGCATGTATATTGTTATTGGAGCTGAACGATGCAAGCAATTCAGTGTAATGAGCCGGCACACTCTGCGCATTTATATGAACGACATTGAAGTTTTTAGTAGAAGTTTTAAAAGTACAGTGCAAGCGTTCACTAAGATCAGGCATATCTGATGCGTCACTCAAGGAATCGTAAAAACTTGAAGAAGAGAGTGAAAAAAACTCGCTGTCCAAACTAGCATTAAACACGTCCGACATTGTAAATACGGTTGAATACAAATATATAGATATATATATACAGAAATATAAATAATTAATAAAAGAACCTAAGCTACTAACTAAATCAACAAACTACTAATTACACTAAAGAGCAATCTGCCTCAATCGCTCGCCAGCTAAAATAAGAGTTACATCAACAAATGGCAAAAAAAAACAAAAGTAACGCAAAGAAAACTGAAATTACGGACACACCATCAGTATAAACATATGCACCTAGAAAAATACACCAATATAATTTTACTGCGCAATAACGAAACGCACAAAACGTCAAACAAATCTTAACCTACTAGTGACATTGACAAGAATGACAAGTGATGCACGACATTTCGAATAAATATTTTGAGGTGTACCGCGTACAAAAAAATAAAATAAAAATGATCTGGGTTCTGGCTTTTCGCCGTATTAGCGTACAATAGCTCGATTCATTCAGCAAAACCACTCGAAATCATTAACGGACATTTGGATAACAGAGACCCGTTCGACCTTAATTAAGAAAAACAGTGTCTACAAAATTACATAAATAGACATAAATTAAAGAAATATCAACCGACTTATATGCAAAAATTAACGAACGTCTTAATTCTAGACAAACAACCACCATTAATAATCGTAACGAAAAATTAGAAACCCCTTTAGAATATGAAGCAGGACACGCATTTTATTCTACAAACCCTCTAGCTGCTCGACATAAAGAACAACCGCGTTATGTAACAAGGAATGTCAGTAAAAATTACAGATTAAAAGTCACCGATGTTAAACAAAACGAAGTTAATAAACGGAACATACGAAGACCTCTTAAAATGCAACATTCATTGTTACAGGACGACGGCGGCCAACCTGGCACAAGCCGAGGAAGCAATCCTGGCACCAATAGCAAATAACCCCGGAATATTACCGTTTAAATTGGGTCCAGCCAAAATTTGACAATCTGACCATGTATTCCTACACCTTATTGATCTTGAACCAATAAGAGAAAACATTAAAACAGTTGAAAACCAAATTATCACCCTAGATACATTAGTCAAAGACTTAAATAATCAGTTCAAACTAAGATTTCTGGCTCTTCATAATTACATTAACCGAGAATAATCACACTTTTTCGGAGAAATATAATTCTTTAAGTAAGAACCGGTTAAAGAGAAGTCTTATCGATGGATTAGGAACTATAATTCACAGCATCACAGGCAACCTGGATCAAGAGGATGCAAGAAGATACGACCAAGCAATAAAAACCTTGCAGAAAAATCAAAATAAGATAACTCACCACATAAACAAGGCAATAACGTTAAATAAAATATTTGTAGAAAACTAAAATGCTACATTATCGGCTATTGTATCGAATCAAGATCAACTTAATTCTAAAATATCTGAAATTATAAGACAAGTAAATATATCAGAGCAGGAATTTATTGGCTTTGTGAAACTAGACAGTGCGTACAAATTACTAGAAGTTAATGTACAAATTTTATTCGGTACTCTGTCAGATCTTGAAACTGCTGCATCTCTTTCTACCAAGCATATAGCCTACCGGAATTTGATATCGTTTTCAAATCTTGAACACTTTATTTCCGTTCTTCGGAAATATTACAGTCCTGAGCAGCTGATAACTTCCGACGTGACCGAATCACGCGTCTTTTATAATTTCTTAGATGTAAGTTCTTATTTTAGTGATAATAGGCTAGTGTTCGTAGTTAAGATACTAATATTCTTCAAAAGCATATTTACATACTACAATTTGTTCCCAATCCCCACATCTAACAACACCATTATTATTCCTAATAAACCCTACCTAGTTATGAACGAAAATGAGTACCAGTATCTCGAAAATAAATGCAATAGAATCGGAAATACTCACTACTGCCAAGAAGAAGCATCGATACAGGACCCAAAGCGAAGCCCCGATTGCGTATACACATTGATCAGAACCCAGCAGTCGTCACCGCAATGTCAATACCACCAAATTAAAATATATCACGCCATATATGAACAAATAAACGACGAGTACTACGTCTTAATCAGTCCCCAATCTACAAGACTGCACATACAATGCACCCACGATGAATACCTGAAAATAAATGGCGCACATTTACTGAAGCTTCCTGAAAACTGCAGCGCAGCTACCGAAAAGGTCACTTTTACGAACATTCACAATCGCATATATGGAACACCTGTTAACCGTCTTTACCTTTAATATTTACGAAACAAACGTGTCGAACCGGCTTCAGCCCCTGAAACTTGAAAACGTGAACCTGAAGGAACTTCACAAAACAGTTGGACTCATTGAACGAGAACAGCAACCCATCCAGCTGGAAAATATAACTCATCAAGAACATCTATACTGGACTAGACCGCTCTACATTATCATATTTCTGGTCGCCTGCTACCTCATATATGTCAAGGTGCTACCTCATGGTAGAGATTCCAGTCCTTTGGACCTAGTGTTACACGACCCAGCTCTATCCTTAGCAATCGAAATAGGTCAGGATTCATAGATTGAAAGGTTGACTGGTCTCGCCATGACATGCAAATTGGTGTAAGATATATACAGCTTCCGTTACAGTTACGGTGCCTTTCTGTGAAATAAAGAGTATAATAGCATTTGGCAATTGTTTCTTGCATATCCAAAGCTTTCCCAGGGTTTTAGCTTCATTACTGACCTTATTAGTTTGTTCTTATTTTTTCTTGACAATTTTCTGCGACAGTGTTTTGAAGGGGCACATAGCCGGGAGAAAGCACTTGTTACAAAGAATATTAATCGAATAACTGAAACAGAGACTGGCACTGCCACAGCTGCAGCTGAAGTGGAACCTCCGATTCCGATACAAATAGGAAACCTTCCTCGGTCTTTCTTGAGCTAACTTACAGAAAAGACCTCAGTTTGTTCGGGGAGGTGTTATGTATGCTTCACATAACTTTACCACCTAGGTATATCACTAGTAATATTGTAAGGTTAAAAAGCTGTATTAGAATACGAACCTCTAGGCATAAGATCATTTTAATAACATCAGCGTTCCAGCGATCGGGCCAAGCCAGACGCTACCTTGCATTTTCTATACGATAAGCCGCGACCATGGCGACATCCGCGCAGCCTGGCCGATCGTGAGAGCGCCGATCATTTATTAGTCCTAAGATATTATTCGAACATGTAACATTGTAACTGAGAAAATGTTAATTAAATGTAGTTAAACAAAGGACTCCTACATTTTTATTTAATACACTCCCCGCGAGTGTATAATTCGCGCGTTAGATAGATACAACTGTTATTTTTCCATAAAAAAAATCGATGTAGATCTACCTAACGTACGTACAATGCGTTAGGTGATATATCTTTGCTCACTAGCAAGGGTCGCCGCCATTGCCGATTACGGCATGGATTATGGCTATGGCTATATACATCGTCTAATACAGATTCGTCGGTTGTTACACCTATACTATGTACGTATGTAATGTGGTTCTGAATTGGGCCTCTAATTTACATTTAGATAATTTTTAGTGTATTTTAGAGACTTTTCCTCTTGAGAAAAGAAAACAACAGTCATTTGTCTAATTGGAGCCAGTGGAATTGGGAGGCAGCCAATTGTATAAAGTGTTTGTGAACAAGACCCAGTAAAGCTATCATTAGTATCTTTAAATGGATGTCAGACTGGCTCGGCTGTTTTATAAATCGTTGTCTGTTTTAGTTAATACTAGCTTTAATTGGAACATTTGTTTTCTAATGAAATTAGGAGCGCGTCAATAAAATCTCGCAGAACCTAGAGCGGCTATTAATGAAACCACAAATCAACAAAATTAAATAAATAACTGGAGATGCACTAAGAAAAATATATTGTTGTACTGAAAAGAGTTAGTGGTGCGTTCTCTATCACACATTGTCGTATGTTATATTGCATTGTTAATATCAGATCGAAAGTGGTAAAAAAGGATAAAAAAACAATAACTTTACTGTTAGGTTTTCAGTACATTCGTTTATTATTTGTATGCACACAACCGTTGGGTTTCTCTTCAAAGTTATTCAAAGACACTGCATTTTGAATTATTATCCCTTATGTTTTCGATAAGGTTAGATTCCCCTTAAAGTTTTTTTTATCATGTTTTAGAACTTTATCTCTTATGTGATAGTGATGTAATCTGATGCCTTTATACCCGTCAAAGGGTTAACTAATTTAAGTATTCGCCCGCTAGAGCTTACCAATATGCTACATACTTATTCATTAATAATACAAATTAATTCTATCTTTAAACTTAAGGGGATGTCTTTATTCAAATCGATTCGCGAAAACAACGCCCCTATGGGAGAGACATTTCTGAACCTATTGTGTGTTCCACGGGCCAAATTTGTTGCTAACCCTATTAAAAAATCATCATCATATATATCAGCCGAAAGACGTCCACTGCTGGACACATTCCTCCCCAAAGAGTGCCAAAGTGACCAGTCCTGCACTACCCGCATTTTAGAGTAAAATTTCCTCGCAGTAGAAGTGAAAAGCACTATGCAATGTCTCGGCCAAAAGTGCAATTGATGGACTCTTCTCCATCGAGGTCCTCACCTTCAGTTCGACCAAAATCGTCCATTTGTTGCCTACTTTCTACCCTGTAAAACATTGTACTATGGTTTCCACTTATAACTATTTGCAATTTCCTCGCAGTAGGCGTAAACGCAATATGTATTATCTCGGCCATAAGGGCAATGGATTGTCTTAGGTTCTCGGTTCTCGAACACACTTGTCCATCTATTGCCTACTTTCTAGCCTCTACAACAATGTACTATAGCAGTTCAATACTTCGTTAACGGAAACAAAGAGGAAGAAACACCCTGTCATTGAGGGGTTGTGGTTTTCGCGCACATGAAGCATAAATTAACGGATCCTGAATTAGCTGATGTAACAAATTGAACCCGGAATTGAGAGCGAATTTGTTGATTTGATAATTAAGAGTTCCCGTTGGGGTTTATTTTACTGCAAGTCTTGAATTAAACTCGGTTGGTGTTAATTGGGGACTCATTTTAAATTTTACAACCCTGTGTTGCTATATTGATAGTAAACCATCACTTGATTACAATCATACAAAGATGTGACAAGAAAGTTTAAACAACAAATGTTTTTCTTTTTATCGGCCAACAGCTAATTTAGAGATACTGATAGAATAATTACACTGTAATAAAAATATAATTGTAAAACTACAATGTACTTAAACGCAGTATTTTACGGCCACGCTAACCATTTATGTGATTTTCCATACAATGCTGTACGGAGATAAATAGTATTATGACGTCACGGCATCTTGACATCATAATACTATTTCAGTTGGTATGAGCTGTTTCGACTCAACTGTCACCAGCAAGGGTCCGCCTGTGACATTCTTTTTTTCGCAACAAGACTAACTTAAAAGTACGGGCACGTACCATAATATAATAAGTTTCTCTCAAAAATTCAACGGGGTTACGTCGGATACTGAATTCTCATGGCCACCTTCTGTCTCCGTCATCAGATCAGCTCGATGGTACCATAATATTTAAATGTCACCCAAACTATACTACTTAAATACCCAAAATTTCAGATGAATCAGATAACGGCAAGTGACGTACATACTCGTACGAACAGATCAAGTTAATATAAAGCTGCTTTTAAAATTCATGTCTTACTTTAATATGTTGACGATTGAACTGGCTTTCGTCTATCTATATAATAATTAAATGTACTGTTGCTCAGATTGGTCATAACCCAGTTTGTCACAATAGTTGTATTAAAAATAATCATTAAGTTCAAGTTTAGTTTGCTGTGGTTGCAGTTTACATTGCTCAACTTTCAAGCGGTCTCGCTTTAAACTTTCCAAAGTGTTTCCAAATGGGTAACACAATTTGTGTTCAACTAGTTTGGGCGGTTTCAGATTAAGGATGTATTCATGGGTCTAACTATTTAGGATTCTATTTTCTTCACGATTTTGGACGACGACAATACTTATACATCGACGACTTCTTCCATATTCTGCTTGTTGTTCGCAAGTGAGTTGTCCTATCAAACTTCTAGACCATTTTTCGATTTCAATTGAGCTGAGGCATACACTTAATGTATTTAAGATGGCCAAATTGCATCAAAGAAGTTCATTTAAAAAGCAACTCTATTATTTTCGGCAGTAGATTCCAATAGTAATGCAGTTGTATAAAAAGAGGCCCACGTTAAATAATCACAACCATAAGTTTGGTGACAATGCAATCTCCAATCCATCATCAAATCACCATCACCAAGGTGGCCATAACAACAGAAGCAAATCCCTTCCCCATTCACCCACCACCCTTCCACCCTTCGTACTAACACCTCAATTAATGTACTTAAACAAACATCTTCGGAAATAAAAGATTCTACTCAACTGCTAATTCTGACCATAACTTATTAAACTGTTTCCTGCTATGAAATTTTGAAAATGAAACGTGCTTAATGATTTCCCTACCCCTATTTTTATGAGAGTTATACGCGGACAGCGAAGCGAACGGACGTGTTTACAGCTTAGCCCGCTCGCTTATCTTAGAGAGTGCGTCATCGTTTGTTTATTTTACGGTGCGGTGTAATATTCAAGCAAATTTTGTTGTTTTAATGAACTTGGACTTGCTCGGGGGGCTCGTGAGCCCCCCAAGACATGGATTACGAACTTTGGTGATTCTAGTGTGAACAATGTTATCAACAGTAGAAGAAAAAAGTGAATTAAATAAAATGAACACGGACAGTGTGTTGGAGTCTTCTCCCGAATCAGTGCAAACAAATATAAAAATAAACATAATAGATATAAAGAAATTCAACTCTGGTGAATTAAGCTGTTGGCACTGTGATGTCACTATTAAATTGGAACATAAACTAAGGTGGGAAAAAGGAAACCAGACCGTCACGGGTCGCGTACGGTGCACCGCTTGTATGAATTCTACCTGTTACAAATGTTGTATTGAATTCGACTGCCTAAAGACAACTGAAGGCGAATACGAACAGACAGTGACCACAGCGAAAATAGTCACATACGACTATGATATTTGCAGCACTCAGGACATGAAATGCAAAGAGTGTAAAAAAGTAAACAAGCGTCGTATTATACCTCTTGACGGGCTTAAAAATATAGAATGGTTCCTATGCGAATGTGGGATAAACCAGGTAACGGAATTGGCGTACATAGGTCTAGATATCGGCATTCAAAATACACGCACAAATAAGAGAAACGGCCGCAAAACAGACATAAAGAATATAAATATACCCTCAGCGCATTATTATTCACGTACGCCTCAACGCGCCAATGAAGGTCGATCGCAGAACATGATAAACAAAGCGGGAGGGAGCAGGACAGACGTTGTTCATAAAGTCGAACAGCCCGCGGCAGCCGAATACACGGTATCGAACCGAACAGACATGAATCTTCCAAACAAAAGTACTAGGAACGCATACGGCGTAGGCGATGATAGCAGCCGCGTGCGCAACGTCACGCGTAGCAGCACTAGCAGCGCTACGCCGGGAGCGATCCGCGTCACGCGTAGCGGTGCTACACCGGCCGCGGCCCGTGGTAGATCGCCCGCTATCTTAAAGCTATCGACTACGCAGGCACACAGCGGCATAGCAACTAGTAACAGATTTGAGCCACTGCCCGATCAATCAATTGAAGAGACGGGTGATAGAGGATCGCGCTCGCCCCCACTTAAAAAGCAGCGCATCAACAACAAAAGGAACAGAGAAGAGATTGAAATCCCGACCGTCACAAATGCTCCTAAAGACAGCCCACACATTCCCAAAATTAGAATTACAAACCCCCAAGACCTAGACGAGGGTGATAAACTAAAGAAATTAAGAGACTGTGCGAAATTAAACGACGTACCATACATTTTCTCAATAAACAGAAGGGAACTAAGACTTTACCCCAGAACGAGTAAGTCTCGTCAGAATGTTATACAACTGCTGGACAGCTTTGAAGGAAAAATTATATATATTGCCCCCAAACCACCCGCGGACAGAGAAAGTAATGTGTTAGTAGTCATAAGAAATGAAACATATGGAGAGACGGAACAAGAGCAGATCGAAGAAATGGAAAGATGCATAGACATCAAGCCATCAAAAATAGTCAGACTAAACAACAACGGTAGCCTGCATCTCTTAATCTTCTCCGCTAAACGAGGTAACAAAACGTTTACGACTACTGAAATAATCTCCAGAATGAAATCAACGTCAGAAAGATTCTTCGGAGCCCCGAAAATTAATGCGGAACCATTCCGCAGAAGTATGAACAGAATAGTACAGTGCAAAAAGTGCTATAAATTCGATCACACAAAACAATCTTGCCACGGACCTCAACTTTCGCCCAGAATACAAATAACCATTGAAGGCAGGGAAGTGACAGTATGTCGGGCGTGTCGACAGGAGACCGACCACGGGGCAAATAATGTGATCTGCCCGGTCTTCCAAAATGAACTAGACAAAAATGCCCAAAGACTACAGAAAAAGTTAGAAAAAGAAACCAGAAAAAATGAGATGCTTGCCAATAGTTATACACGCCCAGAAATCTCTTTTGCCGACAGAGTGAATGAATTTCCCGCGCTCCCCGGAGAGGGATCAAAAAAAGTAACAGCCACAGCCCAAACGATGCCAGCAGTGCAACAGATCCAGCCGGTTCTACAACCAAACGTAGCAACAAGCAGACTCGTGATGACACAAGAAGATGCCATGAAACTAGCGCAATGCATATACGCCTTTTTCAATGGGAGTTAAGACTCAGTTCAAAAAACTTAGAATACTACACGTTAACGCCCAAGGTCTACGTAATAAAACTACAGAAATAAAAGCACTGGTAGATAAACATTTGCCTCACGTAATAATTATAAACGAGTGCAAAGTGAACTTCAACAAAGTGAAATTCGACATACAGAATTATGATAAACTAACGCACAGCATAGCGACGCACCTGGGCACAGCAATGTATATCGCCAGGGGGCTCAGATGGACTCAAATTGCGCTCACACCGGGATGGGAAGAAGAAGACGGCAAGATCGAAGGCGTTGCAATCAAACTAGTCTTTGATCACCGCTCTGGTGCATACATAAACCTAAAAGGGGTCTACTTTCCAATCCCAAACCAGCACCACGCTAGAGAAGAACTAGAATACATGCTCATGGATGAACCTTCGCTGGTAATAGGAGACCTCAACCTACGAATGAGACAGCTGGGACACTCCAGAGATGCAGGCCTCGGCACCCTTGTGAAGAGATTACAACAGGAAGGAATATGTGAATTAAAACACACAGGACTTCCATCGCGACCAACGAACCAAGGTAACAATATACTCGATGCCGCAATCGTTACACATGAACTTCAACGACTAGAGGACCTTAAAATGAAACAAATCTGCTCGATCGGTTCAGACCACCTTCCTTGGATCCTAGATATCAAACTTAACGTGGACTACGAGGTAAAACTCACAAGAAATATGAGAAAGATCACAGAAAGCGAAGAGACCAGAAATGCTTATATGACCACTCTATGTGAAAAAACTTCCGATCTATTGACAATAACTGATAACGATTCGTGCGAAAAATACATTCAAAATCTAGAAAAGGCCATTACGGATACCTTGAACATACATGCGCCGCTTAAGAAATACAACAGAAGAGACTTCCTCCCAGACGAAATAAATGTCCTGATAGACCTAAGGAACCGAGCAAAGATACAAGCCTGGACGAAACGATACCACGCGAACCCCGAGGTAACTCGACACGCACGCTGCGAGTATAACAAACTCAAAAAAACAACGAAGGACGCGCTCACAAACCTCACCGAACAGAGCTGGCTGAAAGCCCTTTCAGACCCCTCGGACAGTAGAGCACAGATGTGGAAAATACAGAGAAACATGAAAGCACCAAATATGAAACTCCCCAATATCGACGGATGCACGAATGAAAAAGAAACGATAGATGCGCTTGTCGACGCGGCTGTAGTCAATGAAGCCCAGATAAACCCAATTGATGAGGGTTCAGAGAAGACTACCCCTTTCGAACCCTTGGACAGGACATCTACGAGAGAAATACGTCTAGAACTGAGGAAATTCAAGAACAAAAAAGCTCCGGGGCCGGACCAGATTAGAGCAGATGCTTTGAAACTGGGTGGAGAAGTATTTATCGAAGCATTTAAACCGATTGCAGACTATGTCCTTGACACGGGTTATTTCCCGACACGATGGAAGATCGGTGAATGTATCTTCGTACACAAAACAGGCAAAAATCACAAAGAAGCGACCTCTTATAGACCAATTACGTTACTTAATATAATGGGGAAGCTATGTGAAAGGCTAATACTCTCAAGGATACAAGGCACAGTCGACAAATTGCAACCGCCATTTCAACATGGATTCACCAGGTTCAGAGGGACCGCTACACAGATTCTCCGTACTGGTAAGATAATAACAGACGCTCTTGCGCTTGGGGAAAGTGTATCTATGATATGCACTGACTTAAGCAAAGCATTCGACTCGATTAACCACAAAGGCCTAATTAAGAAACTACAGAACGCTGACGCCCCTTCTAACGTTATAAAAATAATAGAAAATTACTTAGAAGATCGATATATGATAGGAAAATTTCGTACTACGAATGGAAAATTAAAGAAACTACCACATGGCGTGCCCCAGGGATCAATTCTTGGCCCCGTCATATTCAACCTTTACGTCCACGACATATGGGATAGTCATGACAGGATTCGAGGTCTGAAACTATCTCAGTACGCGGATGACTTATGTATCCTAAACAGAGCTGTGAAACCTGATCACGCCACATTAAGAGCGGAATGGGCGGCCGAAACAATTGTTGACTACTACGATAGATGGGGTCTGAAATGCAATGTAGACAAAACGGAATGTATCTTGTTCACAAAGAAGAAGAAATATAAACCGACGGTTAAAATAAAAAAACAGACGTTCACTTACAAGAAAGAAGTAAAGTATCTGGGTGTCATCTTCGACAAAACCCTCAAAATGAACCCACATACCGACAAAGTAGTTAAAAAATTAAAACAGGTAAGAGGTGCTCTGGGACCAATCATTGGCTTCCATGCCAAAACGGATGTAGAGGTCAAATTGGCAATAATCCAAGCCTGCGTCCTGCCTATCATGGATTATGGAGTGGTACAGCTGCTATCCAGGTACAGTTACTCGAATCTACTAAAAATAGAGAGACAATACCGAATGACGCTCAAGAGTGCCGGTCAGTTCCCAAGACGTCTACCCACGGAAACGCTCTGGGAAATCGTGGACCTTGAAGCATGGCACCTTCGAGCCGCTGACCTAAATCGCAAAATGCTGGACAAGGTGGCAACTCTGGGTATAGAAGATCTCGATACACCCGGGGACGCTTACCTGGCACACGGCGAATTTAACCCACTATTAACAAATAATAGAATAGGTGAAATCACCTATATACCAAATAAAGACATGAGGCGCTGGCCCCGAGGGGCGGCGGCTCCACGTCCCCTTAGAATTAAATAAATGTAACATACGAAACACAACCAATATTAACACCCTTAACTCAACACATGTGACACAACACCTTCAGCTTACACAGATCTTTTAGACATAAGTTAGCTGACACACTCCTACGGGAACAAAATGATGTAAACCCTAATAGATCATAAACGTATTCTCATTCCCCTATTTTTATGCTTTGAAAATTTTAATATAACCCGTAACCCACAGTCGTATCTATTTGAGAACTAAACCGCATACACGTATTTGTAAAACCGGAAAACCCCGTCCGCTGTCTGTTTAAACAGGCCCTTGCTTTGTATTTCAATTATTACGTCCCACAAACTTATGCCCTGCCCCATTATTCTCTAACTAGTTAGGTTAGTCAACGCTCACCCAAAAATATATCTTGAGGCCGCGGTTCGTAGTAAATAAGTGTAGGTAGAGGTCTAGTTTTGTTAGGCGTGACATGAGTCACATGAGGTTATGCGAATGAGGGCGTACTGAACAACCAGCCCAGCTGTTCTATTCACAACTTGTTTGACCTCACTGCTTACGACGACTATGCTTTGACACCGGGATTGGTAATACCAATGTATAATAGGAGGTCTGACTTACACTAGTGCCGGATTAGGTGAAGTTTGTGAATTATAGTCCTGACTTGATTGCGAAATTAGCCTAACTAGGGCGTTCTTGTCTAGTACAGAATCAGATAGGTTGTTTAAATTGAGTTTGTGTTTGGCAACGTCTACTTACACTAAAACTACGAGAATAGTGTAGGCTGACGTTTGTAGTTTAAATTAAATGTAGTACAGGTCCTCAATAATACACAGTTGAGCGAACAAGCATAGTTATAAATACGATCTAATTATCAAAGCGTGTAATACTTATTTTGTGTTTCAGCGTACTCTACAACTTTTTGAGCACGGTTCGAGACTCTCTATTCCTAAACGTTACCTTCCTACATTCTTATGTAATACTAACTTCTGCCCGCGACTTCGTACGCGCATAAATTATGTTTTACATGGTAGTCTTAAGTATGTGTAACCATACTACATACTGAATATAAAGATTTCATTTCCATAGATTGTGCGTGTAACAGTACAAATTTTCTTCAAATGTAAATAAAAACACTCATAAAATTGGTCGCCAATAATATAGATGCCCGAAGTATCCCTATGCGAGCCCCAGGTCCGAAGACCCTAGGGCGAGCCCGACGGACACTCACTATCCTAAGGTGTCTAGCAAACGAAACTTGAGGACCTAAATCCCAAAGGTTAACGGGAGGCAAGCGAAAAAGAAGCGACGCGAAGGCTGAGGTTTTCGTAGAAATGAAAGACCTTAAATATACCATAGATACTCAATTCTCCGCGGAATGCCGTTTTGTCCAAATTGTATACCCACATCCCTTGACGTTGGTGAACAACGATAATTCGAGATAAATATTCAATTCAACCGACAAAAACAACTTTAGATGACCCCTGATTTCATAGCATATATAGGAAGGCATAGATCAAGGTTGCTGGTGTTTCAATATAAACAGCGAAGTCATCAATGACTGAAGTTCCAGTATAATTATGTCTCTTATGTATAACAGTTACTATCGGTGGAGGTATCGAACATATTTGGTTAATATATGTAGTGTTTAGCCGCCTTCCACTATTTTACATCCCGGGTTTTTTCACGTTTTATGCATATTTTGCTAAAGGTTTGAATAGGGTTCTTTTTACTTTTTATATAGATTTAAGAAGTTCCTATACAAAGTTCAACCCCATTTTTTAACCACTTTGCCCCATTATCTTAATATTTTTTTATAGCTTATATGTTGTCCGGGAATTTTTTCGACAGATTAGTAAAGTTTTTATCAAAATCCGTTCAGCTGTTTTCACGTGATGCGCGTACAAATAAACAGACAAACCGACAAAAAATCTAAAAACTTTTGCATCATGTTCTGTTATCGATTCTAAGTATCCTCAGCCAACTTTTTTTCGAATATCTTCCATGCACAGACTTTCGACCGTCTTCAGCTTTATTATAGTATAGATTTTGCTGTAGTGTCATCAAGCTTTAATGTTATAATTGATATGATAATAGTACATACTTACCAAGGGCGGCAAAGCAAAGAATGTCTCAGATCTCAGGTATTTCACCAGTATTTGATAAATTGCTTTTTTATTACCGCTCTTGGTGAGTACAACATTACGTCTCTCCCTGGTCAGGAGGAGGGATATTCCGGTAATTGCTTCTTTATGGCCAGGTACGAATAAACATTTTTTTTGCTTATTACTACAAATTTCTTTAGCGTTTTAGTGAATCTTCATGGAATTATAAACCTTTTAAAGCAAATCTACAAAAATTGACGACTCCATTTCTCTGGAGAGTTCTCTCAAAACCATTATAGAGTGCTCTTGCGATAAGTGAATTATGATAACGCTCAAATTTTATCGGCCCTTTTAGGGGCTTATTTGACTAATAATAATGCTCTGCAGGCCCGTCAGATTTTATTTCCCTTCCTTTATCTGTTTTAAAAGAGGACAGACGCTCAATTTCTGCAGGATATTTGCGCGTAGCATTATAAATTAGCGCGAGGGCATATGAAAATCATTTCTGAAAACAAAATACAGTTGATTCAAAGTGCCAGTGTCTAAACGGCGTGGATGCGATTTATTGTGATGCTGAATCATAAAGAAACATCTTAGTTACATATGTAAGTACCTATTTAATAACATAAGTTTCATTGCATTTTTGAAGTGAAAACTTCTTTACCGGCGCTGAGCACTTTTTGGGATGGGCAAAAAATTGTTAAACTAGCTACAGATTTTGTGGAATCTAAGGAGGTCACGTGACCGTAGAATTGGGAGAGATTCGGGACGAGGCTTCGGGGCGGGGTGGGGGGGATGGGGGGGGGGGGGTTTGACTACACATAGTTCTAATTTGTAAAATTATTTATTTATTTGCGTAGATACAGTACAGGGATGTCAAATAGGTATTTCATGATCATATGTATCTAGCTCGCATGCAAGCGTGCAAATATGAAGGTGTCAATTAAATTCTTATAAAAGTTAAAAAAAATCCAAAGTCTAATTTAAATAATATAGGCATAATCATAATAATTGTCAAAGAGGCACAAAAAATAAATTATTTAAAATTAAAATTATTAAACTTAATACCGTCAATTATAATTATTTATGGTCGAGATACGCCTTTACACTCTAAAAACACCGCTCTAAAAGCCAATTTGTCAAATTGCGTTTAAAGGCGTTTCCCTCTAACATCTTTATTTGCTCTGGAAGGTGGTTATAAATGACATCATTTTATGACTACGAGGGTGATATAAAAGGTTCATATCTTGACCCGTGTTTGTCTCTCGAGAACTTCGCCACGTGTTTTAAAGTACGAGAGATGGGATCTGACAAAATTACACATTTCTCTTATGTACCTACAGGCAAGGCAAAGGAAGAATTTTATACTTTTTGAAAAGTGGTACACAACTTTCATCCCACCATGAGTTACTGATGACTCTGTCACACTTTTTTGTATCTTAAACACTCTGTCCACTTCTACTCCGTTTCCCTATAATATCAACCCATAACCAAGGACAGATGACATATAACCATGTTAAGATGTTCATGCTGCCTCAGCTGACACAGTGTCTCTCAGCCTTTTAAGCGCAAATACAAAACGGCCTAATTTGTTGCAGATTTTTTAAATGTGCGCCTTCCAGTTTAAGTGCTTGTCAACTGTGATTCCGAGAAAATTAAATGAGTCAACCTCATCCACTACATTATTATTATGTTTAATAATTAATGGAATGCTATTTGAGTTATATGATAAAAATTGTATTAATTTAGGTTTAATCGTATTTACATGAAGGTCATTATTATTCATCCAATTAATTATGTCTTGTAGTTAAGTATTTATGTCATGTTCGAAATTTGATTTATTATTACATTTTATTACAAGATTTGTATCTTCAACGTACAGTTTTCATTTATGCGTTGTCTCCTTCGATAAATCATTAATGTACAGGAGAAATTATAGTGGTCCCAAAATGCTACCTTGTGGGACTCCGCTTTTATTAGGCTAAATACGCTTGTATTTTATTGTTAACAGTGTAAGGTCGTAACACATTTTCCCTTAATGCAAATTCCATTTTGTTTTATCAAACTTTGAAAATTTGCTGTTAGTCGATGCGACTTCATTCAAAACTGAACACTATTCGCAAGAGTATAAAGCCGTTAAACACTTTTTGTAATTGCATATTCTGCAAATAAATTTGTTATTTTGTCCACGCGTCCTTTACCGTTTTGCTATTGAGAAATTCGAATAGTTCGACTTTGGACGTTATTCCTAAAGAGATAAAGCTTGGAAAAATATTTGGCAATGGCAAAAACAAATCGGTATTTTATTTCATCGTCTCCTTCACCATTTTTGCTGAGTTAAGTAAATTCGAATAGTTCGAATTTGAACGTTATTCCTAAAGAGATAAATCTTTGAAAAATATTTGGCAATGGCAAAAACAAATTGGTATTTTATTTCATCGTCTCCTTCATCAATTTTGCTGATTTAAATTGAACTATAGCGTACTACTAATAAGGTTGTTATTAGATAATATCGTCCAAGGTAGAAGATTCCAATTTCACAGACAGTTTTATAAAAAATCAACCGCGTTAAATAATTTCCACCACACATAATTTTCGGAGCAAAATACGTAGGAGAACTCACATCAGATGTCGTTCAATCGTTCGTCGTCTATTCCGCAAATAAGCTATGTAAAGCACAACAAGCAGAAATGGAAACATTCTGGTTTTATTTGGTTTCCATTTCCATTTGACTTTTGTATTCGACGTTTGGTGCGGTTACTATTTTATATTACTAACTTGTTTGGCCTCACTAACATATATTGCGATTTGTATTTAGAACAAATATTGCGAATTTTAACAACTTTCCCCATTTTTTTTCCTACCTACCACTGCGGTGGCAAGCATTCTCACGGCCCGCCTGATGGGCGGTCACCCTACCCTATGGACGCTTGCAACTTCAGGGTTGTCACACACGCGTCGCTGCCCGTTTAAGAATTTATATACTCCCCTCTTGAAGAACCCCGTACCCCTCGCAGTCCCTCAGGGAATCCTCGGCATGGAGGCAAACGAGGAATTTTCTCTGAAACAGTGTCGTACCCGACCAATTACGTATCTACTATCATTTTTGTTTGATGACTGCAAAAACATTCACAGTCGTACAATAAAAGTTAGTCTAAAGACTAATTAACAAGGAAGTTTACCGCCTGAAGGGTAATCACGTAATATTCCAACGTACTTAAGAATTACGCAATAGACCCACTGATAGATCACATTAAGTTGGAATTAAAACTATTTTATTTCTACTAGAAATGGGATGGTAATAGTACTTCTGGTGTGTCAGTGAGTCTAATAGTACTACAAGAATAGTAACTATATGCACCAAACTTAACTAGAAGGCAAACATTAGGCTAGCATTACAAATACATATCCTGATTTATCAAAAAATAATTTAGCAGAACATGGTTTACGGAATTAAGAGATTCGCTAAAAATAATGCTTTTGGACAAATGGTTCTTCGAATTTATGTAGTGGTACCCCTAGTGTAATGCATCAAACTTGGATTTAAATAGTGTATTATCAGAAGACTTAAACTGTCTCTTGTTTCAGGCAAATGGGAGCTCGGCTGGATTCTCTGTGACATCTGGATCAGCCTTGACATCCTTCTCTGCACCGCTTCCATCCTCTCCCTCTGCGCGATCAGCGTGGACCGATACCTGGCCGTCACCAGACCGTTGTCCTATTCTAGAAGACGCAGGTCTAAGAAGCTGGCCTTGACTATGATCTTCTTCGTCTGGATTGCGGCCATGACTATTACTTGCCCGCCGATGTTTGGATGGTGAGTTAAATAAAAAAGTTATGTTCGTTAAACTAAATAGGTAAATACATAAATGTTGGGATCTCCTAGTATGTATACATACCTGTGACAGGAGATCCCACTCTTCCATATCATTATGCTTAGTTAACAAAAATAACAAAGTTCCTAATATCAAACTTAGTTCGGCTTAAAAGAAAGTCAATAGTAATTGACTATTCATTATTTATTTAATACTGAGATTAATAGTTGTATTGCTTTGGTTACTATAAATAAAATAATAAATAGATAGATATAAGGGGGAAAGCTTACACAAATCGCACTAGCTATAGATGAGAAGATACGATAGAGAACAACGATATATATATATATATATAACAGGTATAATATCTTAAATACATAGAAAACACCCAAGACTCAAAAACAAAACTTATTGCTCATACACAAATACTTATCGGGATTTGAACCCAGGAACTCCCGCTTCGTAGGCAGCGTGACAACCCACTAGGCTAATCGGCCTAGCAACTTTATAAATAATTCAAGAAATTCAAAGGTCACAATTTACTCCGTAGTTGCATTTACCTACGCATTAGGTACTTCGTTCATAAGTCGCTTTATCGTGATAGGGTTAAACAGAGAATAAGTGCCCAATTATAGAGCTATGAACCTTACTTTTTGGTTGGACACTTAGTCCGCATAAATAAAAGGCTACTCTTAGTATAATTGTATTCAGTATGAACATTCTGCGCATTACTAATTGACCAAAAGAAAGTCGAATCTTCTATCACTCAGTTTGACCAAAAATTCAAAATATTTTTACAAATCCAAATATTATCAAATTGATTGGAGAAAACAGTCACGATTATTATAACTTTGTCTTTTACATAAACTACCTCATTTGTAGCGTCACGAATGTTTTATTTCTATTAGTTTAATAATTATCACTGATTTGCCGTCAAGATCAAGAGGATGCCTATTCATAATTCTTCTACGATAATATTATTCCCGAGGATGGGTTGTGTTGAGAGCGACGGATTTTGTTCCTTCAGCTGTCAACACGGCGAATCCTCAAACATATCAAGGGGCCCATGTTACTCCTTTGGAGTTGCATGCGTCTATAGGCTGCGGTATTCGCTTGCCATCAGGGCTGTACGATTGTTTGCCACCGTCGTTGTATAAAAAAAGATTAATTTGACCTATTTCAAACAGGTACGAACCCGACCACAACCAAGGCGGGGTATGCCGCTACAACCAGAACCCTGGCTACGTGGTGTTCTCGGCCATGGGATCCTTCTTCCTGCCCATGGCTGTGATGGTCTACGTGTACGCGAGGATATCCTGCGTGGTGGCGAGGAGACACCACCAGCTTTCCACAAGCACTAAGTGCAGTAAGGTAAATTATAGATTTATCTTCCTTGTAATCAGCGTCATCGTCTTAATAATCGTGATTGTAATCGATGTCGTCTTCATTATCGTTGTCATGATCGTCAGTATTATTGCTATTATGTCTTCAAACAGTATAGCAACAACTATCATAAGCACTACAAAACTAAAGATCAGCATTGCATTTTAATGATGCATGTTGGGTGGTGGAGAACCGGTCATTATGGCTCTGAGGAACTGTTATCTGTCTTGAGGATTTTTTTAATGTTGTTTCGAATAAGTAGGTAGATAGGTTGTCTCGCAGAAATCGCTCCTTTAGGTATAAAACATGGGTTTTGTTGGAGTATGACCTACTAACTTTTGATATAATGTTTCGTTAGATCTCTTTCACTAGACCTAATTCACTTTCCGGGTTCTCTTTGAATATCATCAAAAAGAATTCAATAGGTTTGTTTTGCAATAATCCTATATTGTTTACTAGTTATGAAAAAATGCATTAGATCTTATGAAAAGTTTGATCAAGGCAGAAACGGTTTTGTTCGATAGAGGTCCTTCTGTAGGTACCTAGGTAAATTCTTTTAATTATTCTCTTTCGGAGCTTCTATAAGGTACCAATAGTTACTATACTAATTACATTGAAACAGTTACATACACTTTATAGTAAATTAATATCCCATAATACATTAAAAAAACAAGAAACAAAGAAAAGTAAACAAACTATAATTTACTTTAAAAACAAAGTTTTAACCGACTTCAATTTAGTACTCCGCCAAGCCATGAGAACATTTTGAATATTTTTTTTACAATTTACCACATGAACTGATTTCCGATAGCAAATGCGTTGATTACTATAGAAAAAAACCGAATCGCTGTATGTGGGCCGATAATATTTGAGGACTTCCATCGATTCCCCAGGATCATCACCAATGGCACCTCATTAGTTCCTATTTCAACGGAATGTTATGAGAACCTGTGACGAACTTTTGCACTTTTAAGTACATAATTGAGGAATTCGATAAGTCATCTCTGGTCTTCATCATCAATTCCTCGCCACCAAATTTATAATTCCGGATGTAAATACACGAGTTAGAATAGAAAATACTAAAATCACTACACGCGCGCCTAATAAAATTGAGGAGTTCCCTAAATTCCTCATGGATCCCATCATCCAACTGAATTTTTGAAAAAATGGGACCCACCTGGAAGCATATACTAAAACAAAAAAAAAATTCCGAATCGGTTCATCAATGACGGAGTTCTGAGGTAACAAACATTGAAAAAAGAAAAAAAAAAAATACAACCGAATTGAGAATCAGCCCCTTTTTTTTTGAAGTCGGTTAAAAATGAACTCTTAAATAACATCAACGAGTAGTTACAATACAATGGCACAGTTTAAATCTTTAATATGCGTCCAACACTACCTATTCCTGCGATATGAATGCTAAAACTTTTCTACAGAACACACTAATGGTTAACAGGTCAAGTTTCTAACTCAACTAATCACATTGTCAGATTAGTGATTTTGTTGTTGCGCCCGTACACGGGAATTAAACCCTGTTAACATTTGACGCGTGACACAGGGTTCCCCTCCGTTAGCCCTAATAATTTCATACCTAATTTTACAAGCCCTAATTTCATTAACCCTAAAATCACAAACCCGAATTTTCATTGTTCTTAATTATTCATTAGCCCTAATTTCAGTATCCCGAATTTTCATAATATCTAATTTCTCATGACCGAATTCTCACTAAGACTAATTTTATTTGACTGATTTCTTCCTAGGCCTAATATTGCAATGCCTAATAATGACTACACCTTATTATCAATGTCTCTAAAATCACTAACCCGAATCTTCATTTTGCCTAAGTATTTTAGCCCTAATGTCATTATCCCGAATTGTCAGTAGTACTAATTTTATTTCACTTTTTTTTTTCTTATAATGTCGGTTCTGGCGCTTCACCGGCCGCTGCCGCGGCACGCTCGCTTCGCTCGCTCGCTGTAGGGTCGCAGTTCTACCTAACACTCCTCCTCGCTTCGCTCGTCGTCGTACCTACACTTACCTGCCTTAGGGTAGAATAGGTGGGTAGTCCGATATCTATCTAGCTCACTCTTATTAGACAGAGAATTATCATGCGAGAAAAAATGAGAGAGCTCGTGCGCCGTCTTGTGATAGCCGTACAGCAAGTCGACGCCACCCCGCTGCGCGGGGTGTCTATTTCTGGTCTGAGGGATACAAGTGAACCCTAACCTAACCGACCTAAGATAGAGTTCGCTTATGACATGCCATTTTCGTCCGCCCTGATAATGCACGATCCAATAATCCACGTCCACGAAAACTGGACACGGATTATCAGGCCGTACATTATTTGGATGTGCATTATTGGCTCCCATTTTGACGAGATTAGGACGTCTATCATGGGACGGCCGCGACATACTCCGCGGTAAAAAGTAGCCTGTTCATAAGGGATGCATTAATTAGTACTAGTCAAACATTAGAGCAAAACTTAATAGGTCAAGTGATAGTTAGGTGTGACGAAATTAGGTGTAGTGAACATTAAACATAGTGATCATTAGGCATATTAATCATTAGGCTTAGTAGTCATTAGGAAAAATGATTATTAGTTTCCAATATATTAGCACACTTGATGTTTAATATTAGGAATGATTAGGAGGTTTGAAATTAGGCGCAGCAAATAATTACGCCATATAAAATTAGTTATCCGAATATTAGGGCTAATGAAAATTATATCGAACGTTGTTAGGTGTAATGAAATTAGCACTAACGATATTAGTTTAAGTGGGGGTGACCCGTGCCACAGACAACTCACCCGACTTCAAAGTGTGATCCAATTATACAGAGCCTTGCTTTGAATACAAATTACACATTAGCACACTAAATAAGTAATAACTGTGACTGTGCAGTTATCTATCTCTCTGTATCATCATACAAACAGATTTGCTGTCTTTGTTCACGCAAAGCAGTGTAGATATCTAGGTACTATCTATTTGTTATGAATGTGAATGAAAAAATGGTCAGGGTCGAAGCTAGTGTTAATTTGTAATCTTCCTCTGGGGAGTAATCAGGTGAGGATCAAATTCTTGACCAGTAGTTAGCCTGGTTAATCGATAGTAGTTCCGTTGTGACACAAAAATTAGCCATGCCATTCTGTGGTTAATGTTTGTGTTACAACGGAATATTTTTACTACAAAAAATAAATAAATAATACGGGAATAGTTAATAGAGGGAAAACTGACACAAATCAAAATAGCTATTAGCTTAACAAAGTTTGTGTTATGGAAACTAGACGACGATATACATACATTAAGCACCCCATAATACAGGAGCTATTAGATACGCAGATGCTCGTCACACCAATATTTGCTCTTTATTTATTATTCTTATTTCGTCGTAAAGTTCACATGCAGAACCACTACCTAATTTCGAAGCGTCAAATTAAATAACTCTTCTTCTGCCCATGATTCACACACCACTAAAGGAAACCTTTGTTTACTGAGGGGTAGTCAACGTTTCAAACGCGCGTCAGGACATTTTTTTTTCGTATTTTTTTAGGATCTACTTAGCCTACGTACAATGCGTTACGTAATCGACCTACTGGTCGTGTAAACTTTTCTATTATCATAAAGGCGATAAGAACTCGTCTGTTGTTCTTATTATTTTTAGGCGGCTTCCCCATTTAGCGCAGTGGGTCGTACGAAATTACCAATGTTTGACCCCCACGCTAATAAGGCGTGTATAGTGTGACTGCTACTTTCACTTGTACATACATTAGAAAATAAAAATATGTTAGAATACTAAAACAAAAGTAGGTAAGGACTTTTGTTTTAGTATTATAATATATTTTTACTTTCTAATATATAAATCATAAAACGGCCTACATGAAAATATGAAATGTTGTGAAATTGACAGCATTTCATATTTAATTCGTTCTTTTATGCATGCTTAACGATAAGTGTGGATTTTTTTTTGTCTTTTCATAGCTATCGACAAAATTCGTTCTCAATGATCAATAAAATTATGAAAAATCCACTTTTCTCACAAAGTAAAATAAATATAATACATTTCGGATTAGCTGTTGAAGTTTTCTATCAAATTTTTAATATTATTGATAATTTATGAATAAAAGAAATGATAACCGAATATTCCATGAACCAATGCTGTATTTATCAACTAATTAATTGGCTCATTGCAGTCTTCAAAATTTGATTGCAATCTATAGTGTAAGCAAATACAAAAGAAAGATAAGTACTAATACCTTTTATACTGGATTATTTTCTTACATTGTTCAGCAATTGTTTGTTTTGGTTCAATAAAGTAAAAGTATTATCATGCAACATTGCTCTCCGTTAAAACAAACGTAAAAATTTGCCGTTATTAACTTCGCAGCATCTTTTTAAGACGCTCGGAGTTCCTGAAATTTTTTGCTTGCGAAGTGGGCCGGCATAATCAAAGTTAGAACACTTCGGGTCGTTACTCAAAAATGAGGCGGGATTTAATAATGATCTGACAGCTGAGCTAAAGGGCAGTGTTTTTGTTAAGATTAATACGGAGAAAAACAACACAGCGAGGCAAACTCCATTCGTAAACTGTGACGTGGAAACCAAGAGGAGACTACTCTTCCGTAAATTGGAGTAATTGAATAATGTAGATGTTGGATGTCGGATGTTGGACTGACTGCGCTGTTTTTTGTGCCATAAGCTCTTGCCTACGAAGAGACAGTAGCCTAGCGGTTCAGGCATGCGGCTGTCAAACGGCGGTCGTGCTTTCGAATCACGGCTCGTACCAATGAGTTTTTTGGAACTTATGTACGGAAAATCATTTGATATTTTACGGTGAAGATAACATCGTGATGAAACCTGCATCCACGAAGAAATTGAAAGGTGTATGTGAAGTCCCCAACCCGCATTGGGCAAGCGTGGGGACTACTGCCCGTTCCCTCTCATCCACGAGAGGAGGCCTGTGGCCAGCAGTGGGACGTATATAGGCTGATTTATTATTTATTAAGCTCTTGTCTAGCTCCTAAATATATAATGATGGTATTGGGAAAAAAATGGTAAAACTTTTAGTCTCGAGTCAAGGCAATGAAAGAAATGGGCGTACTTATGCTCCGTCTTTATAGTTATTTAAGACTGTATATAGGTCGTAAATGGAATTAGAAAGAGTACTAAACCAGATATAGGTAGGTCTTAGTACCTACTCTTAGGTACAGACCTAGGAGAAGATTTATAGGTTTTTTTAGTAAAAATAACATTTATTTACATCGTATTTGATAAGCTATTAATAAAGAGAAAATGCTAATAGGTATGTAATTTCACCGGCTGTAATATGATGATTTTCACATTAGTTTTCCGCTCAGGGGACAATTGTGTCCCGGACCTTCATTTAAGACATTATGAATATAATTAAAGCAAGGTGGTAGCACCCTAACAAGAAAACAAAATATCGAAATAAATGAAGCAGATAAAAATTCTATAGGGTAAATGCAGAGGTTTTATGTTCCATGTTATGTTATGAAAACAATATGATCTGCATCTTTTTTTCCTGTCTGATTAAGAACCCACAATCAACTCCGAGCTACAAGTTCCTTTTTTCATTATCATCATCATCATCAGCTAAAAGACTGCTGTAAATAGGCCTCCCCCAAAGAGTGCCACAATGACCGGTCCTGCGTCACCCGCATCCAGCGGATTCCCGCGACCTCTACCAGGTCCTTGCTGTTTTCTTGTTTGTATACAATGAAATAAAAGAACACATCAAAACTGTGTGAAACTAATACGCTGAACTCGTTGTACACAAACGTGTTTGTTATTTGTCCGGTTTTCCCAATATACTGCCTAATATACACCCCGCGTTCCTCATAGTTTCATATTAGTAATTATTACTGAATGTACAATATCGGCCGTTAGTACGAAAATGTCTGTACCCGAATTTAACTCAGATGCAGTTATGATCTTCTAGAACGAAGTCACAATGTGGAAACCTATTTGTGTACAGGCTCGGTAAACCCGCTTAACCACGTTTGTTTGTTTGTTCCAGAAAGGTAAACTCTCCTGCATCCGGACCGAATCCGACTCCGGATCCGACAAGCTTTCCCTCCGGCAGAGCGCGTCCAAACAAACGTCCAAGTCAACCCAACAAAGCGACTGCTCGTCGCAGACCGACAAGTGCCCCTGCTGTTTCCACGCAGAGAAAAAACGAGCCAAAAACCGAAAGGAGAAAGAGTCAAAACTCTATAACGAAGTCACTTTCAAAGCCAACTTCAAGTACAAAAACACGACCCGTCACAGGACGCATTCTGTTAAAGAACACTCTGAAAATAATCGTGTGTCCTCTTTAAGACGGGAGACGAAAACGGCTCAAACTTTAAGTCTTGTGGTTGGTGGATTCGTAGCGTGTTGGCTTCCCTTCTTCCTATATTACTTACTTACCCCTTTCATCCCTTCTAATTATGTAAATCCAGTGCTAATGTACATTTTGACTTGGCTCGGCTGGTTTAATTCGGCCATCAACCCTTTCATCTATGCGTTTTATTCGCCTGATTTTAGGTTAGCGTTCTGGCGACTGACCATTAGGAAATGCACAAGGAATAAGCGCTGATTTGCTCATTAACTAATTGTGGCAAAGCCAGATGTTACGTTATAGTATCATATATGAAAATTAATATACTTTTAAATAAAATAGCGGTGTAAGATAACAGCATTTAAATGTATAAAAGACTTATCTTTTTTCGTAAGTACAAAGATATGTATGTTAGGTATTTATCCATAGATCCAGATGCTGTGGAATTAAAACGGTTTGTCACTTTTAGACCTAGACGGCATTGAAGTACTTAAGACAATGGTTTTTCCAGTTTTAACTGACGAAAAGAACTTTAACCCAACCATTACCTACATCTATTGTTTTATTGTTATTTTCAAGTAGAGTTGTAATACTTGAAAGTAAATCAATTACGCATAATCAAATAGAAAAAACAGTAGTAACTGGTGATCACATACTCGTAACGTTTTGAACGCACGTTAGGAACACTCAACTTTCATTTTTCCATACAACATGTGACACTGAGATCTACCCGACGCGCGTACAATTATAGACCGTAAACGCGCTACACTTCAGTCAGTTCTATGACTTCTCTTTGCTATCATTTCCTTTCATCATCATCATCATCATATCAGCCGAAAGACGTCCACTGCTGGACATATGCCTCCCCCAAAGAGTGCCAAAGAGACCGATCCCTCGCCACCCACATCCAGCAGACTCCCGCAACCTTTACGCTGCGCCTTCCGGTGCGTGGTCGCCACTTCCTTTCCGCCCTAACGGCATCGGTTCTACGTGCTATGTGCCCCGCCCACTGCCACTTAAGTTTAGCGATCCGGAGGGCTATATTTCCTTTCATAGTAAAGTGCATGTTCGACATTTTAAGTGGAACAACAGACTACCTTGTACTTCGTTTATCTACTTTATTGTAACTTGCCAGCCAATGACATTTCAAATAATGAAGTCCGAAATATAAAAACTTTCGAGTCAAAGTTAAAACTCCAAGATAAATAGATCCTTATTCTTTTTCGTGCCAGATAGTAGATTATCCTGACGACAGATTCCATTTAAAATTTCCCCAGCCCAGACACACCCCACCGCATTTTTGTTCCCGAGACTCAGTGCGAGAGTCGTTTAAACAAATATTTATGCCATCTTGGAACATAAGTAAGTTATTTGCAATAAGTATTATAATTGATTGTACAACGAAATGTAATCTTGTTGGCGACAAAAGGAACTGGCTTCAGATATTTGAGATCTCCGTATTTTTATTTTTATTTTAAGTAAATTATTTCCAAATGTTTATGTGGTATTTACCTTCCTACCAAGACTAAAATTGCGGAAAATGTAACGTGGAGTTGATTTTAAACCATTATAAATCAGTTCTCGTCAGGATTGGACATTTGGTGGTAAAATCTGTGTTATGTAGTCGCTATGTACTTTTCTTGGTAGTAACCACAACAGAACTGCGTAATATGTAGCGCCAATTTATTTTGTAAGGGGTATCCGCGTTTACAAAAATTTTTTGGTATGGCGAAACATTTTTCTGGAACGAATTCACTTCTTTTTGTACTAGGCACTAACAGAAGACAAGGCTTTCGTCTTTCATTGTGAAGTGTAAACGGCCCTCCTTGCCCGTGGTCCACCTAATCTGTTCACCTGGGTGGACCACGGGAAGTTTTTTTTACCCATGGTCCACCTAGGTGGACTAAGGTGAACCACGGGCATTTTTTTTACCCGTGGTACACCTATGTAAACTTTGCTAAAAGACCTTCTTTAGTATGAGGAAGTGAAATATCACATTTTCGGTTCTGACGCTTCGCCAGCCGCTGCCGCGGCACGCTCGCTTCGCTCGCTGGGCTCGCGCTATAAGGTCGCAGTACACCTAGCACTCCTTTGCTTCGCTCGTTGTCGTACCTACACCGACCTGACTTAGGTAGTAATTTTGGTATTACGCGTAAAAACATTTTGGTAAATCAGGTATTTGGTAATTTGCGTGTAATTTTGGGGCATTCATCTATACAGTCTACTGCAAAAGTTTACCGAGGTGAACCACACCACCAATAAGTTTTTACCTCAGTCCTTCTAGGTGGACCACGTGTAGAAAAAACTTCCCGTGGTCCACCCAGGTGAACAGATTAGGTTGACCACGGGCAAGGAGCTGTAAACGGTAATTGTTTACGTTTTTAACCGACTTCAAAAAAAGGAGGAGGTTCTCAATTCGGCTGTATCTTTTAATTTTTATTTTCAATGTTTGTTACCTCAGAACTCCGTCATTGATGAACGGATTCGATTTTTTTTTGTTCGTATGTATATACTACCAGGTGGGTCCCATTTTTTTCAAAATTCAGTAAGATAATCCATGAGGAATTGAGGGGACTCCTCAATTTTTATAGGCACGCGTGTAGTGATTTTGGTATTTTCTCTTATAACTCGTGTATTTACATCCGGAATCATAAATTTGGTGGCGAGTAATTGATGATGAAGACCACAGATTACTTATCGAATTCCGCAATTATGTTTTTTAAAAGTGCAAAAGTACGTCACAGGTTCTAATAAGATTCCGTTGAAATAGGAACTAATGAAGTGCCATTGGTGATGATCTTGGGGAATCCTCTCTCTCAAATATTATCGGCCCACATACAGCGATTCGGTTTTTTTCTATAGTAATCAACGCATTTGTTATCGGAAATCAGTTCATGTGGTAAATTGTAAAAAAAATATAGGAAATGTTCTCGTGGCTTGGCGGAGTACTAAATTGAAGTCGGTTAAAACTTTGTTTTTAAAGTAAATTATTATACTAAGTATGCTTCACCAAGTAATATCAGTGTTAATAAAAAGTTGTTAATACCGATACACTTACTTTTTGTTTAAATTTGAACCTTGCTTCTTTATCAATAGTCACAATTCAAGTTATTTCTTAAACATGGCCTATTCAGTTTGAAGCGTTTGTGGCAATGAGTTTTATTGAACCGATGAGTCTAACTGAAGGACTTCGTTCTAGGAAAATAATAATCTCTATATCTAAGTATGTTAATTTGTTATACTTGCAATAAAAAAGTAATTTATAAGGTCAATCAAAATTATATACATGAACATGTTCGATATTGTGTCTAGTAAATAATTATGTACATAAGAAAATACGAAATTGTATTGATTAAGACTACTACATATAAGCAATTAGGAGATGAAATGTACTATGCGTATACTAATGAACGTGGTCAATTAGGACTACGAATTTTGTGATAAAAATTAATTAAATTAACTTGTAACTTAAACTAGCCTTTTTATTCCATTGCGCGCATTTTTAATGAACTAGTCAACTCACTAGTACAGTCAGCAGGAGGAATTAGCAACGCCGGCCTAGTGCTCAAAATCTGCACAATATGGACTATAATGTCAAAAGAATAAGGATGTATGTAGACTGTTTTGAGCGTGTTATTCTGCTTAGCTGTATGTGATGCTGACTGTACCGTTGGTTTTTACATTAAATGGTGTCTGTACTCACGGGTGGTCAAAAGTTTTACGCTACGCGTGTGAACCATCTGACTTTTTTTGTTATACAACGACGGAGGCAAACAAGCGTACGGCCCGCCTGACGGTAAGCGGACACTGCAGCCTATAGACGCATGTAACGCCAAAGGAGTAACATGGGCGTTGATAACCCTTGATATGTTTGAAGATTCGCCGTGTTGAAACAGCTGAAGGAACAAATTTCCTCGCTCTCAACACAACGCATTCTCGGGAGCTCTGGACTTCTATTAGTACGAAAAGTTACGCTATAGATCAGCTGTTCTATGGTGAGTCCAAAGGTGGTGGGACGACCATACAAAAAGTTTTTTAACTTGTGATATTTAAAAAACACACATTAATTAATTGGCTTTCCATTTGCGCGAAATTCACCCTTTTTAGAAAAAACTTGTATAAACCAGAATAATTTGAGAGATTAATTTGTCACGTGATACTTTGGGAAAATGATTATAATAATAATACATGGAAAATGAAGTATTTTTAATTTATTTTGTATGGCGGGACAATGATTGCGGGGTCAGCTATTTATAGTACCTATATTTGGAATCATGTTCTCGAAATTGGCTCTAACGACTCCAATGGACTTTTGAATATGTATCTGATATCTAGAATTTTTTTCTTCGTATTTCTACCAATTTCACGCGAGCATAGCTCAGTCGCCCAGATACCATAAAAAAAAATTAATTTTAATTTATAAATTAATAAATTACGCACTCCTACATCAACCTACGCACCTATTGTCAAGCACTTTTCCCTAAAAATAAAATAGCGTTCAACTCCAAAAGGAACGGAAAATAACGAGCCCAAGTCATTTCCGGGAAAACGGAAAGTTGGTTCTGTTACAAACAGGAAGGCGTTAGAATTACGTGCCTCAAGACTTTACGAGGTTACAGTAATTATCGGACTCCTATCCTTGTTTTATTTAACTTTCGGACTTTGATTGGTACATTTGGAAGAAGCCACTTTCAGGTTAAAGATAAATGAATAATTATACGGCTTACGGCATTAAGTCAGCCTTTTGTACGAAAAGTTGTTATATTTTGTACAATAAAAAATAAATAAACAAATAAACAATTGATTTCCTGCGAATATTTCAATCGATATACATACGATATCCATCATCAGTTTTACGAAACCTTAAAAAATAAAGTAAGGAGAAGATATGGAGGAACAGAGGCATAAACAAAACGCAAAAAAACGCAGAATGCTCCGGATATCATGAAATGATATCCGGAGCATTCTGCGATCTCGAATGCATCTATCTTTCGACGAGTACGAGCTTTTATGGTCCAGGTTTCTAATGCGTACAAGAAGATCGAGAAGACTATAGTCCGCATCAGTTTTTTAGTATTGCTGAGGCTCCTATGAATGTGAGGGAACGGGCAGTAGTCCCCAGTTAAATAACATTCAATATATTATGTTTGTGAAGTCTCCAAATATAGTAGGGCAGTTTCAGGTGATAATGTGGATACGCTGGACAAAAGCACCATTTATTTTTCAGATACTTGTTTGGTTAGGTTAGGTAGGCCATAATATATAGCTTTAAGTTTTTGAAGGAACCAACTCCTCCGTCGGCCATCTTTAATTTTATGGCGAGAATTTTGAATTATATACGTAAGTATATCATTTATATCTTGAGCTATAAATAACGTAGAATCACATTAGTGTCTAAATATACATATTTGGGGTCAAGTAATTCAACTAGATATTTTTTAGAGTTGATTTCCTAAAGGATATCTAATGCTGTCTAAGTATCAGCAAAAGCTGGAATGTTCAAATTTTCACAGAAGTTGTTTTTCTATTGCTGCTTTAAAATACAATCATCAAAATAAAATTAAAATTAAACAGTGCTCTCATACATGAAACGTAATTTTATTGCCCGCCCATAACAACCGGCATATCTCTAGAAACATAATATGTAGACACTTGAAATTTCCGCAGATTATGTTTAAATATAGCCTATATAATAACACATAATAAAAATATAACAAAGTTAATAATTGGTTTTTTAACATAACTTAAACCAACTCTAAGAACAAAGATGTTTACATGTATATGCAGTGTTACATCGGTAATAGTTATTTACGATACAAGTGCCGAAAATAGGAAATTCACAACGAGTGGTGATAAATTAAAACACGACCGAAGGGAGTGTTTTAAATCGACACGAAATGCGAATTACCTATTCGCACGTGTATCGTACAACGTTTTACTGTACATATGGCTCTTTAAAGTTTCGATATATGCACGGAAAGTGCTCTTTTCCGCACTAGTGCGGGAAAGTAACACCATATGTACTGTAAAATACTTATCTAGTTGAATTCTCTAACCCCAAATACGTATTTATAATTAGACACCAAGTTTGTGATTCTAAGTGCCTCAGAACTCGAGATATTAATAATTGACTATAATTAAAAATGGCCGGCATAAAATAAATATGGCCAACGGAGGAATTAGTTCCTATCAAAAACTTAAAGCTATGGACCTAACAAGTGCCTAAAAAAAAATTGGTGCTTTTGTCCAGCGTGTCCACATTTTTACGACAATTTGTTCGAGCACTCTGCCCCACTAACAGCACAGGGCCAGCCATTGTCATAGTTACTCGTAGTATAAATATAATAATATTATAGTGCGAATTATACTCACCCACCGTAGGTTCCTTAACAAATTACCAATGTTCAGTTTCAGATTTTTTCCTTAGTTTTATAGTATAGTTCTAGGTCAACGGAAAATCGCATTTGAATTTTGATTCCTTTGAGAGTGTCGAAATATGGGTACGTTTTATTGTGGCATAAATGGCCATGTTTTTATACGTTAACTTAGAAGTTTTATTTTTTCACGGTTTCCAGGGATTGTAGACCTGAGTATATGGCTAATTTCATTTAAATATGTTCCCGAGATAAAGTGTCTTGACAGACAGACAGACAACAAAGTGATCCTATAAGGGCTCCGTTTTTTCCTTTTGAGGTAACTACGGAACCCTTACAAACTATTTAGACAGCATGTCTTCTAAAGCTGTAGCAGTATCTTTAAGCTCTTAAAAGGTCCTCCGAGACCGAAATGTCGGCTAAACATTTGAATTTTGTTATAACAATGTTGTTTACAGGAAACTATTTTTGTTGCCGTCATAATATGCTAATTCAATACCCGCGTGTTTCGGTGGATGTGTGGATAATTAATTCTGTGACACGTTCAGAGTGCTTCACTGTAAACACAACCTTTAACACACACACTTCTAATGTTTATAATATACATTAGCCTCCGCCCGCGACTTCGTCTGCGTCTGTGGACCCGGGATAAAAACTATCCTATATTTTAATCCAGGCTATAAATTATCTGGTACTTAAATGTCGCGGCGCGGGAGTCCGCCTGATGCGGGTGGCGCAGGACCGGTCATTGTGGCACTCTTTGGGGGAGGCCTACGTGCAGCATTTGACATCTTTTGGCTGATATGATGATGATGATGATTTAGTTCAACCAAGATATTTCAACTAAGGAATGCCTTAAAGGGATGAAATAGGCAATAAATTATGAATTCTTTTCGCAGCAGTTCAGGCCATTTTCGGCCCCCTTATAACTAGAAGCCTGAATTTTCAAGTTAAAAAGTTGTGAGATATTACGTATAGCCAAGTCTCAGGCATTCTTATTCACATTTATTTGCTAGCTAAATAAAATTCTGCAACTGGGCAATCACACACTTTACTGCATTTATGGGTTTTTGTATACCTTAAACGATGAAGTATTGTGTGATAGGTACAGGTTGTCTGGAAGAGATCGCCTTTTTAGCCGTCAACCATCTGTGGTTTAACATTGTTTATAATAATAATAATTATAATATTAGGGGACAATCTTACACAAATCGACCTAGTCCCAAACTAAGCAAAGCTTGTACTATGGGTACTAGACGACGATAAATATACTTATATACTTATATAGATAATACTTAAATACATAGAAAACGTCCATGACTCAGGAACAAACATTCGTGCTCCTCACACAAATAAATGCCCTTACCGGGATTCGAACCCAGGACCTCTTGCTTCGTAGGCAGGGTCACTACCAACTAGGCTAAAGCGGTCGTCAAGGTTTATGTTTAATTTATCTCTCTTTTTCTATTATGTAATATTTCTGGTGAGCGATAAAGAGTATTTTGTATTGTATTGTGCAACACACGTAAAATAATGTGTTTTATCAATACAAATCTGAATCTGAATCTGAATCTAACATAAGATTAGTTATTTATGGTTTTTTTTTCAATACCTCTTCATCACCCGTCACATTGTTACCCACATCTTTATGCGGTATTATACATATAGTTTGGTCTCACACGCAGCAAAATCCACGTTTTCTTTCGCCTATCTCTTCTCTAACTACCAAACCTCACAACCCTTTTACTTACCACTAATGCACTAATTTACTTACCATAAGCAATGAAACATCAACACATTTTGCATTTCCGGCTCAGCCCAATGAAATACAAGTCTTAACATTTGAAACTTAAAGTTCACATCTGCGTAATTCAATTAATATTATTCAGTGTGAAAGTTGGTACAAAAGGTTTTCATTGTATAGCGAGTCATTGCAGATGTTTATGAAGGAGCTCGAGGTCTATTGTCGTCTTTTATCAAATTAATTTGACCTGTTGCGCTCTCTTTCCCACACCCGCTGAATAAAAGTGAGATGGGAGTGCGAGAAACATGTTGAAACGTAATTGGAGAGTAAAGGAGACGAATCAAATTGATGACGTCATCTCATTGCAATACTCGTATTCAAAGCAGGAACGAGCGCATTTCAGACAATTTTAATTAAAATTGTGTAGTTACGATTTAAGTGTTTTCGGAGACAAAAGATGTAGTTTATTGTTTTCGGATTGAATATGAATTTGGCCTAATTGTAATGTTTGTATGACGCATTCGTTTTTTTAAGAGTTTTTGTAGGTACAGTCGCCATTCATGGACCTATGATACTCAGGACAGGTTATACGTGATACCATAAAGCGGGACGGAAAAGCTAAATTAAGAACTTCTTAAAATGGCTCATGACTTGCCTTAAACATCCTACTCAATTTGGACTAAATTAGTTGCAGCAAATAAAAAAAAGTGGAACTATGAGAAGGACAAGAAATTATATTTACAGTACATATGGTGCTACTTTCCCGCACTAGTGCGGAAAAGAGCACTTTTCGTGCATATGTCGAAACTTTAAAGTGCCATATGTACAGTAAAACGTTGTACGATACACGTGCGAATAGGTAATTCGCAACTCGTGTCGATTTAAAACACTCTCTTCGGTCGTGTTTTAATTTATCACCACTCGTTGCGAATTTCCTATTTTCGACACTTGTATCGTAAATAACAGAACTATTCCCTTTCTGCCACACTTATCGAGATTTGTATGCTACCAGCCCGCTCGCACGTGGTATTGTTATTACCATAGCCTGTCCTGACCCCGTATCATGGTCGGCCTTATCACACGATAAATGACAGGGTGGAGCGTCCGTCACTGGCTGACACCGTTCGATAGAACGAGACGACGGTCCTATCTTGTCACTTATCGCGTGACGGCCGACCATGATACGGGGTCTGAGTTAAGTATCTGAGTATAATAGGTCCATGATGCCGCCATTACATACGTCGACATTAGGTCCATTTATTCCCGAGGAGAAGTCCGAACTGGGAAGCCCCCTGGTGACACATAAGGTTTTTTTTAATAAAAGAAATGTATTCAAAAACCTGTTTTTTATTTATGAATTAAGAAATTTAACAAATTTTGAAATCGTAATAAACAACAAAAATGCAACATCCTCATAAATTAAAATCAAAATCATAAACTAAATTTCTGTGAAAAAAATGCAATTTCTGCAAGTGGCACCTAGTAGGTACCGGACGGACTTGATCTCGAACCCCACGCACCGGACTTAAAATATTTGGCACATATCACAAATATAAAACCATCTGAACATTCTGGAATGTCAGCTCAGGCTTCACGTGCCTGGCAACAGGAGCATTACTTACTACTTTTTGGAACGTTGTAGTGTGACGCAGCTTCTCTCAAGGAGATTTCTTTTGGCATAACTTTAGTAATCGCGATTTGTGGATTATTTTCATCCCACTTACATTTTTCTTCTTCTCCTCCATTTTTACCTGGCCTTTGTTTTGATGTCTGAATCGTAGGCATAATATAAGAAATGTAAATACTAACAAAAAAAACATATTCACTGTCCGGCGTTACGATACTATGTTTCCGGTACTATGGGACAGGATATCGTTTGAATTATTTTTTATATAAAAAAAAGGCATTTATTTCAGACCAATGTTGTCCATATTTTGTTAGTGCCTTAAAATAAAAACGAATACTAAGGTTAACTTAAATAATATTCATATATGCCAAGCTTAAATGCATACGTTTTTATAATAAAATACCCCCCGAAATTGTTAATTTACCGTTCAGTCAATTTAAGTCTCATGTTAAAAGTAATTTGCTAAGCAAGGCGTATTATACTGTCAACGATTTCTTAAACGACAAAAATGCCTTTAAGCCAGTAGTAGACTAATTCTATTAGGAATATACCTAAATACACATTATAAGTACCTACCTGAAATAATTGTTCCATTTTATGTAAGAAGAGAGCACGTAATGCTGTTTCTCGCGGAGCAAGTCGCTTATTAATCTTTGTTCTTAACACTGTCCGGTGGCTTGAATATGTCATGCTCGCTTAAAGGGCTTTGCTTACGGTGGCGTCGTTGATCGGGTCGCCACCTTCCCTAACATATGGTTGAGGGAGGCGATGGCTGAGATATGCGTCATACTCGTGATCGGGTGCTGTTTGTGGAGTCCGGACTGTTCATGCTTGCAAGGGCATAGTACCTAACTTCTTAAATACTAGTGTTATTTTATTATTATTGTATTGACGAGAGACATCATTCCGATCTTGACACGTTTTATTGTTATTGACCATGTACATCACTGACAATATTACATTAATATTCCTTTTTTTATTGTTTTGTTTGGACGCTTAGAGACCGTATACATCTCTACGAACATTGAATAATTATTAATTGTACTTGGACGCTCAGAGACCTTATACATCTCTGGAATACTGAATTAATATCATTAACTTTCTGTTAATGCACAGACCTAATCCTAATCGAATGTAATGGTCATATTTTGTTTTGTTTTCATTAACTTTGTGACATTTAGTGTGTTGTTATATCAGTCCTTAATGTGCAAATTTTAAATTATTATTGTGTAAGATTATTATTCTTTTATTGTAAGATTATTATTTTTATTGTAAATTACCGTTTGACATGTAAAAGTGCCCTTGTGGCCTATTTGCAGAATAAATAATTTGAATTTGAATTTGAATTTGAGAGAGGACCAGTGCCGTGTCAGGCCACTGTCCCATCTGTCGGCCACGACGGTCAGGAGACTGTGGCGGCTGTCTCGCACTCTGCGGAGCGTCGCGGCGCAGCGCTTGCGCAGCGTCGCGTGGAAACCGTCCACGTGCGCGTCCGCGAACATGCCCGACGCGCTGCAGTAGCGAGGCAGCCGCAACAGTACCCTGAACGCATCATTGTACTGTACACGCATGGCGTTAATAGCCCGCTGCGTGTACCTAGTCCACAAGCTGCAGGTGTACAGCGATGTACAAAACGCACGAAATAATGTTATTTTAACTTGCGCTGTACACCGGCTGAACCTGCGAGCTATCATATTTGCCCTGATGGCTAAGGCCCTCCTCTCCCTCTCGATATCAGCGTCATCACGAGAATCGTCGGATAACAAGTGCCCGAGGTATTTAAGTGAGTAAACCCTTTCCAGCAGCTGGCCATTCAAACGAATGGGTGGGATGTGTGATGGGCACTTGCTTCCCGCTTTAAAAACCATGTACTCACTCTTGTTTACATTATATTTAAGGTTGTGTATCAGGGCATATGACTCACACTTTTCAATAAGCAATCTCAGACCACCAACCGACGGGCTCAGCAGTACCATGTCGTCAGCATAGCCTATGTTATTAAAACAAACTCGATCTATGTGACAGCCCACACGCGTACTGCTCAGCTCGCCGATCAGGGCATCGATATGCAAATTGAAAAGTTTTGGTGAGGTAAGTCCCCCCTGCCTCACCCCGCACTCTAGGCCGTACTCATCCGACAACACACTACCCCATCGTACACAATTTCGCTGGCCCGCATACCAACACCTGAATATGCGCGGGAGCTCCTTAGTTAACAGGATCGAAGGCTTTGGAAAGATCTAGAAAACACGCATATACAGGTGTCTGTCTTCGAGTGCAGTATTCAACAGCCTGCTTAAGACAAATGATGGCACTTTCGGTAGATAAACCGGCTCGAAAGCCGAACTGTGCATCACGTAATTTTATACATTTGTCCAGTTGCACATTAACCCATTCAGGGCCCATGACGACACACATGCGTCAGACCGCCGTAGTCGCTTTCCGCTACATACAAGGAAAACCACGGGATCGGCTACGAGCGTAGCGCGTAGCGATTCTGGGCAATGAATGTGTTAAGCAAGCCGTCGAGCACCCTGGCTACAATTGTTGCCAAAGAGATGGGCCTATAGTTATCCTTGTTTGATATGTCACCCGTTTTATTTTTAACAATAGGCACAACAATGGTTTTAGTCAAATCAGATGGCAAATACGAGTGACATATACATAGGTTAAAAAACATTACCAATATACGGGGCAGATGAGAGCCAGCAAACAGCAGGTGCTCGACCCATTCAGGGCCCATGACGACACATATGCGTCAGACCGCCGTAGTCGCTTTCCGCTACATATGAGGAAAACCACGGGATCGGCTACGAGCGTAGCGCGTAGCGATTCTGGGCAATGAATGTGTTAAGTGGTCGTGACCGGGCGACTTTCCTCTCTTCATATCCTTTATCATTTTTCTTACGTCACTTGCATTGTAATGAATCTGTAGGTCATTCCCCTCCGGTTCTTTTATATCGAGCAACCGCCGCCCCCTGTCCCCGTCTGAGAGAGTGGGTTTAACGTTGAACTGGTCCTTAAATACATTTGCAATGAGCTTGGGATCTGAAACTCCATTCACGCATACAGAGAGTCCAGGCCTGGTCTCCAACTTTTTCGTCATCTTCCAGAAATTTCTAAAATCATTTTTCGTGTGATGTGCGGCAAGTAGGTCCATTTTTATTTGGTCCTGATGTTGTTGGACTCATCTCAGTCTTGACTTAAATATTTTACGAGTAAGACTCATAGCTTCAAAAATGGACCCACCATTAGGCATACCATACGAAATCCAATCCTGAAATCTATCCCTGGCCTCCCTGTGCGCAGCGCTTACATGTTTGTTCCACCCTACAACTATCTTTTTCCGAGATCCGGGACCATCCGTGACAGCCTTGCTGTGCATTGAAGCCTCACATAACGATGTTATTATGTTTAAGTACATTTGATCAAGTATCTTGCAATGCTCAGTATTATTGACGCAACAGCCGCCACAGCAGTCCCTTAAATCGGAAGGAAAATCAATAGATTTCAAAAGTTCATTACATTTACTTTCATACTTTTCAATTTCATCAAATGTTCTGTCTCCCCAAGTTACATATTTCCCATTATATATTGCACTGCTATTACTGTTATACAGCTTAGACTTAACTAGATTAAAATCACATTTAACTACAAGGGGGTAGTGATCCGAACAATACACATCGTAATCAATAAAAACATCAACAATGGCATCCAATCCGGCCGACGTGGTTACGCAATGGTCAAGCCATCGCTTCGATCCGTGCATATCGCTTAGGTACGAGTGTGCGCTTGAGTCTATGCCTAGTTTAACTATATCAGCACAGATCCAGCCCCGTTCCGCACAAAAGCTAAGTAACTCGTCGTAAAATAATTCGTAGGGGTGCGCATTGAAGTCGCCTAATAAGTAAACTGTTTCAACGCAACTTTCTTTCACTATAGCATCCATTGTACTAATACACTGCACGAAGTCCGGCAAGTTATCGATAGCACTATTCGGCATGTAAACGCTGAACACTATTATGTGTTTATCACCTACCGTTATGTCGATCGCGCTAATCCTAACGTTATCGCACTGTATAACCGTTGACGGAAATAGCTTCTTACGCCACAGTAGTAGTGCAGTCCCCCCGTACGGACTGCCCCGCAGCATTGCCGTTGACGTGTCCACCGCCGAGGTCCCGGTGCAGGCAAACTCGTCACTTATGCCGTTCAAAAACGCAAGGTCACTTGGAATAAGCCAGTGTTCTTGAATCGCTAGTATGTCAGTTGACTTGCATAACCTTCTGACATCGTCAATGGATCTTTTAATGCTTCGGCAATTAAACGAACAAAGTGCAACTTCACTCAGCCCCATTAAGTTTGTTTACTTAAAATCGTCGTAGCACTCATAGCACTCGTAGCACCCGACGTAGCAATTGTAGCAGGTCCCACGTTCGTCAATGCGTCACCGCGGCCAGTATTTATAAATAAGTAGGTACATGCTTAGATGTAATAAACCGACGAAATATTATGCCGCTCGGCCACAATGACTCGTTTAAAAACATGCTCACTTTTTCTTGACACACGTAGAACTTATATGCGTTATGTTATAGTTATTGCATTTGTTTTTCATCACTATTCGTTCTAGTGTCACCCTATCGCAAGTTTTCTCTTGTATGAAATCTGTTATGTCAGCTCTCGACGTGTCTTTGTGTACGTTCGTAATCAGAATAGGAATCTTCGGGTCAGTAGCTTTGAAGTTAGTCTTGGTTTCGGCCTTGCCCGTCATGCCCATACGATGATTCTTCGGTGCAGGTTTAGGCCGCTTCCCAGCAGGTATCCATTCGCCTTCTTTCGCTATATCAGCCAGCCTAGCTCTTAACACAGTCTTTATTCACTGCCTTCGGCTTCGGTAACTCCCGACTTTCTGCTACTGCGGGTACACTAACCAACTCTTCCACTGTTATTGTCTGGGCTCGCTCACCGGCGCACGGAACTTATTTACTCGGCAGCTGCTTAGTTTCAATGGCGGACGACGGCGGGGGTGAAGAACGTGGCGGTGATGACTGCTGCGCGAGGTCCGGCGCAAGCGCAGATTCGTTGTTTTGATCAACGCTAACGCTGTTCGTCAGATTGGTCGGTTGTCGCTTCGGCGAGAGGAATGGCGAGATACCGGTCCCAGACGGACTAGAGTGAGACAAGACAGTCTTGTTCTCTTCGTCGGCGCATTCTATACTGCAAGATGACATGCATAGACCCATTGGTCCGCTGTTTAAATATGCACCATGTCCAGAGGCGGCTCGCCCTAAGGAGCGCTGGTGCAGTGAACTCCCATAAATAATTATAACTAAATTATACTCATTAATCTCATTATTAATATTACTATTTAAAATCCACTTAAAATACGACTGTACCAGTACCAATAAAATAATTACCTTTACACAATACAAGATCATAGGTAGGCGCTATACCCATCATCCTACCGTATCATTTCATCGGTAACGCGCCAAGCGGAGCGCTCACGATTGCGCTCCTAAGAAAAAAGACTCAGTACATTTCTTAACCCATTCAGGGCCCATGACGACACATATGCGTCAGGCCGCCGTAGTCGCTTTCCGCTACATAGGAGGAAAACCACGGGATCGGCTACGAGCGTAGCGCGTAGCGATTCTGGGCAATGAATGTGTTAATACGAAATCCAATAAGAGTGAAAGAGATAGTTCGCCACAGTCCTGCGCGTGAAACAGAAGATTTTCTATGAAAAATAAGCCAAATTCGGAGCGCCGCTCACGCCACGTTGCCGGTTAATTTTGCCGCGCGACAGCGAAAGTGATTGCGCGCGACGTTGCGACTCCTATATAAACAAACACTGGTCAACTTAAATGCATGCGCGCGAATGCAAATTCGGGTATTTTCCAATTATTTATCATTTAATACGTGTTGAAATAGCCTGTACTTATCAGTTACTACTTGTGAGTGTTAAAATGGATAATTATAATGTGGTGTTCATTAAAAGTGTGCAAAAACGTTACAAATCCGGCTTGAATTGAAGGCTAAGGGACAAGGGACCTTGACCTTAGGCAAACATGAACGACGAGAACCAAAACATTTACGCGTGTGTTTAAATCCGAACAATATGTGAAAACACCGTAGTTGTGTGGTTGTGATAAGAGTAACAAACTATTTTACGGGGTATTCGCAGGGCACTAGATTCCACGTAAGTACCGAAAGTCTATACGCGAGTTCAATGACCGCGTTGACAAAAACAGGCATATTTTACGAAGGTGAACAGATTGTGTAGTATTATGTGGTGCATTTCAAATTGCTTTAAGGGTGCACGGATGAGTCTTCAGAATCCTGGAATCTGCTAACGTCATATATTTTCATTGTTTTATTTCAAGTGAACACCCATACAATTTAGTCACGAGCCGCCTCTGACCATGTCTAACGTTTACATTTAAATTTCAATGACTAACGTTCCTATAGCTCGAATCACTTTCTCTGGAGATCCTACGGCACTCCATAGCAATCTTTTCCAAATTTTCAAATTGCTCCAGCGTAACATACCTCCCTTTTATGGTTTGCAGTTCGTTTTTTAGCACTACTATATCTTTAAGAAGCGAAGTAAGGTCCACAGAGTCGAAGTCTATAGGCGGTAGCTTGTGTAAATCCAGGGCCACAAATACTGGAAACTTGTCAGGATCCGTTTCTCTCGCTAGCTCGATAATATCGTCAATGTCACGGCGTTGGTGCCCCTCTCTTCTTCGGTTTATCTATCTTTTTCGTACAGGAACCGACAAATACAGCAAATCCTTAGCCGTCTTTATATCTTGAGCCGTAAAGAAGGCCAAACACATTCTGCTCATGCTCACATCGTCCATAAGATGTAGCTTATTTAATACAAACGCCAACAGTTCGTTCACCACAATATTACAATTGTTGCACTTCAACGTACTCGTATGCGCCATGATGGCTATCCGCGACGCGACCGGCAGTAACGCATGCGCGGACGATGAATTATTCTGTTTTATTCTAGTTTATTCTAACAAATGGGGAATTTCGCGCAATGGGAAGCCAATTTATGAAAGATTGTTACATACGTTTCTTAAAATATCATGCCGTTAGCCTGTGAATGTCAAAAAACGTTATGGCGATCGAAGCACCTTATTCGTTTGCGATAAAATAGCGGTTATGGTAAAAATACGCATACATTTTCTTAATTATTTGCTGTTTCATTGGTCAGGCAAAATATGACAAGCCATAAAAAACTTCGTGTTTTCAATTGAAACGTAAAATATGGGAGTTATGAAATATATTCCTAACCTCAATTTTATGTTAGTGATCCGTAAAATTTTTAATTAACGGTGGCCTTTCGTTTTGAGCTCTGTAAAAAATATTTTAAATTGGAAACCTTTGGCAGGTTGGTATAATAAAATCGGTATTACCTACGGGTTAAAGCAAAACTTTGGTACGTAACTTGATTATATATGTAACCATCCATACTAATATTATAAATGGGAAAGTGTAGCATGTGTGTGTTTGTTTGTCCGTCTTTCACGGCAAAACGGAGCGACTGATTGACGTGATTTTGTAAGCGGAAATAGTTGAAAGGATGTATAAAGTGACATAGGATAGTCTTTATCCCTGAAATCATCCCCTAAGGGTGTGAAAAAAGGGGAAAACATTTGTATGGAGCTGCGATATAAACGAGTTCCACGCGAACGGAGTCGCGGGCAGAAGCAAGTATTTTATAATTAGAGACAAACGTCACACAAATTGACCTAGTCCCAAACTAAGTAAAGCTTGTACTAGGGGTACTATCTGTAAGTTAGCGATGTCGACGGACCCCCGCTCCTATTTCTGATCTGTTTGCCCTACTAATAATACCACCTACCTAACGAACCTCACCTTTTGATATTCCCATTACAGCGTGCAAGCCTACGTGACAGCATGTTACATCTAACTGCCAAAGTCCTGGAGTCTAATTCAGTAAAATATTGATATTTCTCGCGACGGCGTCCCAAGACATCACCTGTGAGGTCACCCCACCTTCTTTAATTTGAGAAAATATTGGCTTTGGACTTATGTTTCACACACACGATTAGCAAAGCTCAATTGTTACTTCAACTTATAAATTTTTGTTGCTTATAAGCCGCTTAAACTACTCAAATTGGAATAGTTTTGATACATACTTTCCGTCGATGTGTGTATCGATAAGTAGAACACCACAAGGGGTGAGATGATTTGACAGTTGTACCTATTCACTAAGCATTTTCTGACAGCTAATGACAGGACGAAGACGTTCACACTTGACGCTCACCCTTCACCCTTACTTTTATGGGCGGACGGCGAATGGACGGGCGTTGTTGCCATGGCGACAGCACCCCAACTGTCATATTTGACGTTTGTCGTTTCGAGTTCAGCGAAGATTTTCATGCATGTTCTAAATTCTTTGAAACAAGTCGGAAATTGGAAAACCGACTAGTGCAAAAAATCACGTTTGATATCTATAACTTTCGATTAGTTGCGTTGAGTGAGACTTAATAACCCACTTATTCTTCTCGTCTATTATTTGCCTAGGTACGGAACTTTACTCTTGATAAAAATCGTATGTAACTTACATATACCTTGTTCAAGCTAGCTAGGTAGGCTCGTCTAAAACCTGTCAGAGCTCCAGAGGAAGCAAGGTGTGCTGCTATAAGTACCCAAAGCAACGGAACAGGGACCACCATGTAGAAGAGATGTAAAATAGACTTGGTTTACATACAAAACTTATAAACCAGTGAAAAAATGAATCTGTATTATTTTCATGTGGTTTTAGTAAATAAATGCCTGATTACTGATAACTAACCAGCACATTGACCCGCAACAACGCACGAAACTCTAATAACTAAGATTAGTTTTGATTACTATACTATAATATTCTTCACATGTCCAATTGTCCACTACCAACTAAGGAAGAGCAGTGCCGCTTAGCACAGGTATTGAATACTTAAAGTTTCTGTAAAAAAAAACATTTTTGGTACAAGTTTTTAATGCCGACTGTACTTTTCTGTATACCGTCATCAACTACTCATTCTAACGAACCCAAACTCAACGGGTCTTCTGTCTCCATCATCAGATCAGCTCGGTGGTACCATAATATTGAACTGTCATCAAAACTATACTTATACCCAAAATTTCAGCTCAACCGGTCACCGGGAAGTGGGCCAAATTTAACTTGCAATATTTGTCCCATAATACTAACAGGGCAAGTTATTATAAAGCTTGTAAAAAGAGGCGCCCTCAAATAATAATTGTAAACCCGTCTGTGACTGAATGAATGATTGATTATTAAGTATTATTATTATAGTCAGGTAGGTAAAGTAAATAAAGGGCACATGTTAAGCTTCATAATAATGTTATTTAATCATGAACCATGAAAGCCATCCACTGCTGGACATAGGCCTCTCTGAAAGAGTGTCAATGTGACCTGCGCCATCCGCATTTCTATTCTATTCTATTCCGCATCCAGCAGTCTCTTGCAACCTTTACTAGGTCATCCATCCACCTTGTGCACCCACTCTGCGCCGTCCGGTACGTAGTATTCAGTATCTAGGATTATCAGTATTGTCACACTCATTAAGGCACTGTTCCCACCGCCGGCGACGAGCGATGAGCTATCGGCGATTTTCTCCCCAAAGAAACCGAACAAAAGATAAGCTCTCCCATGTAAATAAAAGAGAGATATATATATTTATAGTTCATCGCGGTGTGAACAGCCAGTGATGAACTATAAATATATATCTCTCTCTTTATTTACACAAAAGCGATTAATCTTTTGTTCGTTTCTTGGGCTAGAAACAAGTCCATAGTTCATATTTCACTCGCCGGCGGTGGGACCAGTGCCGTATTAGGCACGGCCGCATTAGTGTTTATTTGTATTGGATACATTCAGGCTGTGTCTCAGCCTTCCTGCGGCTACAACTGCTGCCGGTGTGTTTTGGTTTGACACATCATATTGGGACACTGAGGATTTTAATAAATGTTTGCCAATGCACAATGTTGAGGCTTAATGCTAGACCAATATTTGGATTAAAATCAAAACTTTGCATAAGATGTTAGTTAGTATATTTAAATGCCAAACCCAATGGTAAATCGTGCTGGACAGGGTCCACTTTGTGACCAGAGGGGTAGTAATGTAACGTTTTGAACGCGCGTTAGGTAGATCCAACTGTCATCTTTCCATGTAAAAATTGACATGTAGATATACCTAACGTACGTACAATGTGTTACACAACGTAACAAAGTAGGTACAAGGCCATTTCTTTGTCATTTTGTAGCACTTTAAGGTCCGGTAAAACTGCCTTCACTATACTATAGATGTCTTGGACAACTGGGTTTGTCACGCCACTTTCATCGTACATTCCACGTTCCATACTCGATATGCATTTAAAGGAAGCTGGGTCACATCTTGGTCTATAGGTTTTGAGTTGGTCCTAGGCTGAAATGGTGAAATCCAGATGTTCCAATAAAATTCGTTGTTCGTTCTTCACTACAAGTTGTGAGTGACAGTTCTGACTTCTGACGTTCAGTAAGTCAAGTGCGTTTGCGAAGTTTAGTAGTTATTTAAATCGGCGTACGCACACGACACTGTTTCATAAGAAACTTATTTTTATACTTTACATACGTTACTTTACTCTGTTCGAGTCAATTCTTACATTTTGTTTAACAATTACAAAGTTGATAACGTAAGAATTCGCTGAGCGGAAGTCCTTTTCTTTTATTAAATTAATTAGTCGTCCTGCACATTGTGTGTCAACGGCTGTCTTTATAAATTTGTCTATCGGATACGTTCGGAAATACGTCGCTATTGAAATGTTTATAATATAGTTTTGGACTTCAAAATAAAGGCCGCTCCACATTCACAGGCGTGAATCGCGGCGCAAATCGCGCGTGAACTCTTCGCTGGCTCCACATTCGCACTGTTCACAGTTGTCACAGTGCGAACATTGTTCACAGGCCCATCAAGCGAAACGGCTGCACATTCCCGCTCTCACATGTTGGCGCGTAGTATGCGCGAATGTGGAGCGTCCTTAATAATGTTTATTATTATCACAAAAACGCGCGAGCTGTGTCGGGGCGTTAGAAAGAAACGGGTAGTCTATCTCGCCGCGACACAGCTCGCGCGCCGTCTTGTGATAACCGTGCTCGTAAAAGAAACTTAAGAAGAAGAAAACAGAATAACTGGTATCGACCTCAGCAACGAGATGGTTGCGAAAAAAAGAGAGGACCATATGAATAACATAAATAACATACTCACATTGTTATGTTCCTCACAGACGTATAAGTTCCTTTTTCGGCAATTCTTCCGCAAATATTGGCACTAATAGTTGATTGTAAATACTTTGGGATGCTCAAATACGCCAAAAAAGTTGTCCTAGAAGCAATTCCAAAGTAGCCATAACACTAATAAGTAATAATAACAAAAATAACAAAATCGCTAACAATTGCACAATTCCGTGTTTGACAGAGACAACAGTCAAGTGACAGTCATTCGCACAGACTAATAAGCGATACTGTCTTCCGTAATGGCATCTCATTTCGATCTCCCAAAAGATATTCCCAAAAGAATTTAGTAAATTAAATAAAAGAGCACTTTCTCAATCTTTAAGACGTGGATTGTCGAAATCGTCTCGAATCTCGTCAAAAAATTATATGTGGCCAAATAATACTTATTATCGATAAAATATTTACACATGCGGGAAAGTCAATCCCTAGCTCACCTGTTGGCCGGGCGTCTTCACGGGACGCTGTCATAGTGACGTTTGAGTTAGTGAATAAGGGTTTTTATTCACGACGTCCTGACTGGGTGATGTCAAGGGGCGCCGGCCTATAAACTAACGTCCGTCGGTTAGACGAACATTGGTTGATTCGCCTATAGTAGACAAATTACGCAATTAATTTGGATAAAATGGATATCATGAGGTTCTGTACAAAATGTTTGCTTGGTTTAATGCCATTCCAGCAGTTAAATCCGTTGCTTCGGCGAGATAAAAGAGAAAACCTTAGTGAATGCCGATATACCGTCCAAGCTAATGTCGCCACAGGTGACAACGCGTTTTCACCTACGTCTCGAGACGTCTCGAGATAAACGCTGCTTAAAGAATAGCTATGCTGCGTTCCCCCTCGACATCCGCATCATCCTGGAGGATGTCGGTGTCCGAGGTACTTAAACGCGACACTTTGGTAAGAGGAGCCTTATGAGTGGTCATTTTGCGTTCTAGAGTGTCCGCGAATAACCGGAATAATATTTAGAAGGTAACATGGCTGCCGACAAAGTTCACAATAGAGTTGAGGCTAGCCGTGATGACGAAGGCTGCGATGGTGCCGATGGTGCAAGCGATGGAGGCGCTGCCGCTTTGCATGTTGGGGCCGAAGGTCTCATGGATCAGAACGTTAAGTATCTGTCCGAATAGATACGCAATTATCCTGCAGAACACACAAGTTAACCGACATAGCAGCATTAATTTCCTAGAGTCCAAAAAAGCCGTCAAAAACACATCAGGGTTTCTTGGCATCAATTCATCATACTAGTCGAGTCTCGCTGGGCGGAACATTTGGTATCGATTTTGTTTTATCGCTCGTTCGAGAAGTTACGCAATTAAACCGCAGAACGTACAGGAGGGCAGTCCCAGCAGCAGTCATTTCCGAAAGTCTATATAAGCCGCAACTACATTTATTTATATTGCGTTTTAAAATAAACCATGAAAAGAAAAAACACTTCAAAATGTCTTAGAACTAGATATTATCTCATCTCATCCCAATTATTAAACATGTATACAAGAGGTAGGTATTAAAGTATAGTGGTATATTTTACCCCATCATAGCCTCAATCTCCATCAAACTCTTCCCTTTAGTCTCCGGCACAACGAACAGCGTGAATAAAAATCCGATCAGATTACCAGCGGCGAATATCCAGAAGGTGGTATGACTGCCGACAGAGCTCGCGATGGAGTTGAAGCTAGCTGTGGTGACGAAGGCTGCGATGGTGCCGATGGTGAGAGCGATGGCGGCGCCGGCGCTTCGCATGTTGGGGCGGAAGGTCTCGCCGAGCAGTACGTTGGGTATGCAGTTGACACCTGAGAAGAAGAAGATTTAGAAATGCGTTAGAGCATGTTCATGGAACGAGCCCTATTGCGAGCATGTCATCATGCCCACGTGAATGTCAACATCATCATCATCATATGATGATGATGATCCATCCTATGTCCAGCAGTGGACGTCTTCCGGCTGATATCAGCCGGAAGACGTCCACTGCTGGACATAGGCCTCCTCCAAAGAGTGCCAAAGTGACCGGTCCTGCGCCACCTGCATCTAGCGGACTCCAGCAACCTTTGCCTGGTCATCAGTCCACCTGGGATTATTAAGATGAATGGATTGTTAGGATTATTGACTGATAGACTTACCAAAACTGAAACTGAGTAAATACGCCATTAGAGCAAAGAGAGGCAGCCATCGAATGGAGGCTATTGCTGAAGATTTGATCAGCTCTAGATAAAAGTAGACGCCTAATATAGTCTGAAACAAGATTTTCCTTTAATGTTGATAAATGTTAGTAGTGTTATCCATCAATTACAATAAACAGAATGGCCACATTTCAACTCTAAAGTATTTCGCGTTTCTTTCGATTTACACCGTTTATTTATTTTCTAAAGATTATTAAAAAAATGTATTCAGGTTCTAACCAATACTCTAGCTACTTCAAGACATCACCCGCGTATTACAAAGAACGGAGGCAGTAGATATAACCACTCACACGTCCGGCTCCAAAACCAATATCCGGTCTTACGCCCATGGATACCTTAGTATCAAAAAAAAAAGTAGCGTCTTACGCCCATGGATACTTTATCTTCCAATAGTGCGACGTTGGAACCGCTTGAAAAAAATGCCATCTAGCGGAATTACTCGACTTTATTTTGATAAAGTGTTAACACAGAGTCGTAGCTAAGGAAATATGTCACCTAAAAACGTTGAGATGGCGGTTAATAGCAAAGTCATACCAGTAGAAAAAAAATGTTTTATCTGTGCGAAAATTGTGAGGAGTGCGTGTTTCGTTTGGAATTATTTACATACTAAACATTTGTTATAGAGTGAGTTATAGGTATCAAGAGAAAGCAGATATAGTGTTTTTTCTAGTGAAATATAGAATGATAAGCATTGTGTTCAAAAATCGGTGTTAAAAACATAACAAAAAATATTTCATTGACTTCACTTTGTTATTTCAAGTTTGACCTTGATCTTCGGGGTCCTAAACTGAACATTTTAGATTTAACAAAATACCATTGTAATCTGTATACCTTCGCCTACACGGCAGTATTTATATCTTAGCTGTAGTGTATGTGGTTGATCAGCAATAATCATATTCATCATCGGCGCGCTGCTGCTCTGGGCTGCACGTGTCAGGGCATATTGGGTCAACGGGCCGGACGTGTGAGCGTTTTTTTTTGGATACTATAGTTTCCGCGGACGCCTAAGTGGATAATACGTGCGATTATTTTCATTTTTAATTTTTTCATTTAGTTTAATTGGTTTCATCAATTTACTTACCAAAAACAAACTGCACAACGGAAAAGACAGCAACAACAATGTTTTTCTTCCACACTTTTCAACAAGAATCGGAGAAGCTATTGCTCCTAGAAGTTGTGTTGCTCCTAATATAATAGAAGCTATTTCAGGGGCTACAGATGAACCAGCGCTCTTGAATATCATTGTAGCATATAATAACACACACATTATACCTGATCATTGATTTAAAATACTTAAAACAATTATCAGTGCTTTTCGATTGCTTTTTATCGTTAACAATTGTGAACAATTTGCGTTTCCGGTATATTCTTTGTTTTTTACTATCATTGTTTTTAATTCTGTGTTAATGTCTTTGCTTCGTCCAAGTTCATTGAGAGCCTTTTTAGCAGCTTCTTCATTATCTGTAAATATATATATACACCGTGGCCGTGAATAACCCGAAAGATTTAAACCACGTATTTTTGACAACAGTACGAGTAAATAATGTTATATCAACATGGGTCCAATTATGTGTCTTAATTAAATTACTATTTCAGTACAAATTAAATCTTATTAATTGCCCGCTTCTTTGTGAACAAGCCTTTAATGCCGTGACTTGTATTCCATGAATGACAAGAAGTGTCAAGTTATGTCTAGCACGATGTCTAGTTAGTACATCTACGTGAAAAAAGAAGAAGGTGGCTACGTCATGCTCACGCCCTTAGGGTGTGTTAGACTGGAGATTTTTAAACTTTTGATTTGTTGTAAAAAGTTAATGTCTCCTTAATTATGAGTTTTTGGACTATATGTTACATAACTTTATATACTCTAATTAGGCTCTAGTATCGTTAGCTTAAATCTTTCGGGTTATTCACGGCGACGGTGTATATATTGTTTCTTTACTATATAATGAGGGTTGTCTGTTATTTAGTCACACGAAACGATGTTTTATTTTACTAGGTTATTATACAGTGATATTGAACTGTGGCGTTAATGCGGTAACTAGGTATACTAGGCTAGCTGGGTTGCTTCGTGCAGCCTAACTGGCAAGGTCCCCATGAACTGTGGGCCGTAGGTGGAGTAAATGATACGACTTCAGGCGATTAGATACTACTGTATGTTTAATTAGAGAAAATATAGGTTTTTATAGTAAGGTTAGAACGTCACTTGAACGTGTGTGACCTTAAATATGACACCTACATTCGTTCAATCTAAACAAAGTGAAAACAACCAAACAGAATCTAGGCAACGACATGTGGTCTTATTTGTAATCACCGATTTTTCTAATGCATCCTCTGGGTGGAAGAAAATATAGTACTTATTGAATTCATAATAATATCGTTGGAACAAAGAGGAGTCAGATGAAAATTATACCAAGACTACCAGGAGGCGTGTGATAGTTGCTATTTTATCACTTACCGATGTGGATAAGAAACCCATCACTCTAGTACTCGCATAGTTATCTGAACGCGATGGTTCATACCAATATCTTTTTCAGCCTACATAGCCCCACTGCTGGGCAGAGGCATCCCCTCATGGATTAAAAGGAATCTATAGGCAGATAGTCCCTTGTCTGACGAACGTATATTGTTCAGCCTTGTGTCAATTTACATAAACGTCAACGTACATAAGTGCGTCGGATTGACCGCTAGATGGCGCTGTACCGTTCGTCTCGGTTCCTGAATGGCGGTGTTAAGATCCTGCGATGAGGACCTCCGGCCAGTGGTATATTAGTATAGAAGTGGTACAAGTTGTATAGAAGACAGTTCCGTGCTAGACGCAGTATTGGTAAGTACCAGAGTTATCGTTAAGGAACCCTTTTGAAGATATATTTACCTTTAATAACGTAGAACACAGGGCTCTCAGGCAGCACATACCAACAAGAGGAGAGATGGATGACATTCAATATAATGAACACGTAAGAAACCATCCTGTAGGAGATATATGGGCCCACAGCATATACCAGTAATATCCCAAAGGTGTGGAATAAACATGTCGATGTCCCAATTATCCCTCTGATATTCGGTGAGCTGAAATAATATTTTAATATTATCTAAAACTAGACGGTGTGGGGTATCTCAAGAAATTAGTGTACAGTTTTTTAAAGGATCTCGACCTTAGAATTTTTCAAATTTTTATTTGTTTTAAGACATCGCTTACTTTCTTTTTTAGGGTTCCATACCCAAAGGGTAAAAACGGGACCCTATTAACTACTAAAACTTGGCTGTCTGTCCGTCTGTCCGTCCGTCTATCTGTCACCAGGCTGTATCTCAAGAACCGCGATAGCTAGACAGTTGAAATTTTCACAGATGATGTATTTTTTCTGTTGCCGCTATAACAACAAATACTTAAAACAAAATACCATATAACAAAAATGTTTTTTTTGCCGTTTTATAGATAATGTTACGTAATAACCCTCCGTGCGCGAGTCTGACTCGCACTTGGCCGGTTTTTACCCAACTGCCCGAAGGAGAGGAGGGTTATGTTTTTCGAGCGTATGTATGTATGTGTGTATATGTCTGTATGTATGCATGTGGCGTGTGTGGTGTTCTTTGGCACGCCCTGCAGCCTAAATCGTTTGTCGGATTTCGACAAATGAGGTATCATTTAATTCGTCTCAGTTACAGGAGTGACATAGGCTATAAACTTTCCAAAATTTCCTCCAGAATCAAAAATTCGCGTGAAATCGGACGTAAAAATTGCGTGGGATACTTAATTAAAGTCAAAGAACTATGACAAGTGGGGTATCGCTTAATAGGTTGTATTCGATTTAAATTAATTATTAGGTTCCTTATTTATTTTTTCTGATTAAATAATCATTTGGAATTTGGGACATTCAGGTAAAAATTATATTTTCTCACCAAATAGCCGAAAACAAAGGACATCCTGTAACAACTTTTCGTTTGTGCCACATCAACTAAAGACGCGTCATAAACCTTGATTTATTTTTTTTACAATCTCCAATATTTTTATTATAGCTACATACGAACAGGTAAATATGAGATCAAGTAAAAAAGTAATTTACTACATTCCGAACTTGCGGCGCCCCCATTGCAAACAACGTCTCATGAACAATTTTCCACAACCTTTTCCAATCCCCCTCACCATTCAAACAATAGATACCAATTCCGAGAGTCATAATAACTATGCACATCTTCGGAGGTCAGACGTTACTGGTTTTGCTTTGATGTGAATGGTCGGTATACGTAGTCAATATCAGCCCGGCTGACAGAAATGTCACCGCCGCTTCCAATCTCAAAATAAGTATGCCTACATATTGTAATATAAACCTCCGGACACACAAGTCCCATATAGTAGCAGCAATAATGTATTATTATCATTCATCATCATCATCATATCAGCCGAAAGATATAGGCCTCCCCCAAAGAGTGCCAAAGTGACCGATCCCGCGCCACCCGCATCCAGCGGACTCCCGCAACCTTTACCAGGTCATCAGTCCACCTTGTCGGGGACCTACCCACGCTGCGCCTTCCGGTACGTGGTCGCCACTCGAAAACCTTTCCGCCCCAACGGCCATCGGTTCTACGTGCTATGTGCCCCGCCCACTGCCACTGCTACTTATTATTATTATTTATATTATATGATATGCTAACTTTTGACTACTTTTGACAGATACACATCATGCAACGGCATACCGTATTTGAAATGTTAGTGTTTCAACATTTCATTCATAACACATTTCTAGTGCCTCGAAACATTAGTGTCCTTAGTTAAGATGAGGCTACTGAGCCTACAATCAATGTAGTTACTAAGTATTAAGTATGCATTAGGCCTGAAAAAACACTAGAGCGGCCTGGCCGCGGCGGACAATAGTAAACTTGTCATTAGCTGTCAAAATTACTATCGACCACCACCGCAGGCCGCGCAAGTGTGTTTGCAGGCTTTACGCTTATGTATTTGCATTTGTAAATGACAACGCCTAACCTGTCAAAGCTCTTCCGGCTTCTCTTTCTTGGTTGGTAATGGGTTGGTAAACATGTAAATAACTATCAATTAATGTCAAAATTGATAGTAATCAAAAAGATTGCCTCAAAATAACGTAATTAATTTCAAATATCTACGTATTTTCTGTATCATAAAAGACTTGGTGTAGTGGAAGTGTAATTTAATGTCCTCAAAATACACTGGGTTTGGATGTGACACAAAGAGTTTATTTTTACAAAGGTACTATGGATGCGCGGCAATGTCCTTTGCACGTATAATCTACAGGGGGCAATCTTGCCACTCGTTTTCTGGCGGCCTCTCTAGAAATTCGTGTCAGGTTCGATCTCTTTCCGGAGGGCATTTTGAGTAATAACGTTTTTGGTGACTTTTGAGACATAATTTTGTGATTTGACAGAAGATTTGACGGAATAAAATAAACTTGTGAGTATTTACTCTGCATTAAAAAAAACTATTTATATACAAAAACATACTTACTGAATTCAACCCCATTTTTTAACCCCTTTCCACCCTTATCTTTATAATTTTTATTACCTGGCCGAAGATCCATTGAACGTTTTAGTGAAAGTTGCATATTAATCCATTCGATAGTTTTCCCATAATACTCGGACAAAAACAGACAAACAGATAGATGGCGCTGGTGCGCAAAGTAAAGATTACTTTATCCAAATATTCTCAAATTTGGCCTGTGGGTCACCGTAACTCCATCAAACTTTTTTATACGTCTAATATGGTTTGTTGGAGTTCAGACGCCGACAAAAATCTGGAGAATGACCTTCTAAATGCGTGGATATTGGTGAAGTTCTGCATCGCGCTATTGAAGTTTTTAATGTATGTTGTATAAATACAACTTCCTTCAAGCTCTACTTATTATGTCTCACTGACAACCTCAATGAACTTTCACAATTATTATATGTAGAGATACGTAGAGAAGAGAAGAGAAGAGATGGGAAAGTGTATATGTTTCTTTGTTTGTCCGTCTTTCACGGCAAAACGGAGCGACGAATTGACGTGATTTTTTAAGTGGAAATAGTTGAAGGGATGGAGAGTGACATAGGATAGTTTTATCCCCGAAATCATCCCCTGAGGGGGTGAAATGGGGGGTAAAAGTTTGTATGGAGCTGCGACATAAACGAGTTCCACGCGGACGGAGTCTCGGGCAGAAGCTAGTAATATCATAAATCAGCCCATATACGTCCCACTGCTGGGCCTCCTCTCATGGATGTAAACAACATTGCAGCTATTATTGGACATTAAATGTACACTATACGAGTATTTAATACGAACGTCGCTCACGCCGCGCATGCACTATACGGTATACAGTACCTTTTTGCGCGCAATTATATCGAAAGTAAAGATACGCCTGTCCGAACAATATTCGCTTGACATACTGTGACACACTGTGACAGCTGAAGACTAAGGCACGGTGGCCCGCAATTGCCCGTGTACTCGTGGGCGTTGGGCCTATCTTTACGAATTGATCTATGATCTATGATTGATCTATGATTGCGCGCAATATGGATATTGATGAAGATCAGCAATATCTAACTAAAAATTCACAAATAAAACGAATTACCGTAAAATGGGGTGAGTATTATTAGGGATCACAAAGAGAGTTGGGTTATAAAGATGAAAGGGGGGTGAGATGGGATTTGACGGCTACTAGCTGCTACCTAAATAATGTATTCCAATTTAAAATGGCGCAATAGTAACATTCATAACAAAAAAATCGACACCTTTGAATGAAATCCCATCTCACCCCAACTACGAGGGACTACGGGGTGAGGTGGGATTTCGTGTATATATATCGTTAAAGTTTTGAAATGGAACTATCCAAAATCATAAAAAAACTAAATAAAAACGTCCGGAACACTTATTATATATACAACATTTAGCTTGCATATATTATGTAAAAATAAAATGTTATCGAGTTCTGAATGTCAGTTTTGTCCCTATTCACCCCGTTGTACGGTAACTAACGGTCAAAAACATGCAAAATTCGTTAGTTAATTGTAGGTCCAGGGCCGGCATTAAGCCCTAATTTTTGTTTGAGTCATGGGTCCTCCCCCCTGTCGGCTAAAGGCTTAGCCAAACACTCGGCGCCTTGAATGCCTTAAAAGCCTTAAATGGTTACTACTGGAGATCTTCAAAAAATTGTGTCAGTAGTACATATAATGAATTTAAAAGTAAGTAAATCTTTCACGGCTAAGTAGTCATAACTAGTTACGGAGTAATAGTCGACCACCTTAAATTGTGCATAGGCTAACTTTCGCACAAATTCGGCCGACGCAACCGCACCATTTAAATGACGCGCGCATGTCGACTGTAACTAAGTAGACAGGCAACTACGGAACCCTACACTGATTTAAAACAAAAACAAATATTGTGGCCCACGATTAAGAAGAATCGAATAGAAGACGAGTATGTCAAAATCCGTCAAACGGTTTAGGCTGCAAGGCGTGCCAAAGAACGACCGTATTGACTGTCCATTTATGAGACACTGGCAGTCATTGCATACACCAGTGTCTCATATCTGTGCTAAATAATAATTATAATGCAATGAATGTAAGAGTACTATTTAGTTATTTATAATATATATAGTCACTAACACTTTTTTTTTTTGTAACTAACTAACACATATGGGTCCAAAAACCTGAAATAAACGAATTGAATTGAATTGAAAAAGAATAAGACTTACATACGCTCGAAAAACATAACCCTCATCTCCTTGATAGGATAGGCTAATCTTAATTGTAAAAAGCAGTTGGGTTTTTTGAAACTTCTTTTTAATTTTGCTTGTTTTAAGTATGGTGTGCGGTATTCGGTGTGACAATGACCCTGACTAATTTGGGGAGATTACCAAAAAAGGTGTCATTACACGAGAATGTTTAGCGAGATCGGCCTTCCTGATATTTTAGGCTACCTACTCATATTTTCTGCTTTAGTAACATTTGTAGCAATGGGAATATTTCGCTACGATGGGGCGTGGAACTTCCATATAAATTGCATTTGTTTTAGTTATAGGCACGCTGCACGCTCCGCTCACAGCGTCGCGGGTGCTCCAGCCATATTTACAGTAACTGATTCAAATTCAGCGATATTGCACCAACTTGTGTACGAATTGCACAATTAATAAATTCATTCACTGTTATTTCAATAACTAGATTTTACTAAATGCAAAATTTCAATTTCAATTAAATCTTGTTTCCAGGAATTATAAATGGAATTGTACTTATTTCAGTTTCAATTGCTTGCAAAACTCAACTTACGAGATTTCTCCAACGTAGATACAGTCAACTAGTACTATTCCACACACTCCAATGCCTTTGATGATTTGCCCGCAATATATCCAGATTTTATCGAGCGATGCAGCCAGCAAAGTTTGTCCCAACAACACTAATAATGAAGATGTAGTAATGCAGGGCTTTCGACCAATTATGTTTATAAGGGTTCCGAATGGTATGTAGCCTGAAAAGTTGAAAAGAGTTTTATACGACGGTGGCAAACAAGCGTACGGCCCGCCTGGTGGTAAGCGGACACCGCCTATAGACGCATGCAACTCCAATATGTTTGAGGATTCGCCGTGTTGACAGCTGAAGGAACAAATTCCCTCGCTCTCAACACAACGCATCCTCGGGAGCACTGGCGACCTTGCTCACCACCAGGAACATAACATTACTACAACAGTGTTTTTTTAACCGTCTTAGAGCCGAAGCCCCGTTAAAAAAAGTTATTTTTAATGCAGGCAGTCCTTTGTTTTAAGCACACGGCCCGATACTACACAGACAGGAAAACACCAGTCTTTGCGTGTTTTCTTGATCTCTCGAAAGCCTTCGATCTGGTGTCCTATAACAAACTTTGGCAGAAACTGTACGATGAGACGTCTCTGCCTGGGGAATTGGTGGAGCTGTTCAGGTTTTGGTACGGCCACCAAACTAATGCTAATGCTAATGTGGGCGGGGTCGCTATCAGATGAGTATATAGGTTGGAGTGCGGGGTCAGGCAGGGGGGGCTTACGTCGCCCAGACTCTTCAGCCTATCCGTCAATCGGCTGATCGAGGAGCTCAGCAACACCATGGTCGGATGTTCAATAGATGGAACGTTCGTAAATAACATCAGTTACGCTGACGACATGATGTTGCTGAGCCCGTCGATCGACGCCCGGAGGAAGCTAGTAAGTGTTTGTGAACGGTACAATGTCTCTAAAAGCGAGCTGCTGGTCTTCAGAGGCAGAATTGCCAAATTAGACGACCAAATGTTACCACCAGTGACACTGAATGGCACTCCTCTCAAAGAAGTAACAGATTTCAAGTACTTGGGGCATTGGGTAACCGCATCGCTAAAAGATGACGTAGATATGGAAAGGGAGCGTAGGGCACTGGCAGTAAGAAGTAATACGTTGATTCATAGGTTCGCAAGGTGTACGTGTAGCAACGTTAAAATCAACCTTTTTAAGGCGTACTGTCAATCATTTTACACTTGCAGCCTATGGATCAACTTTACTCAAAAAACTTACAGCGCCCTACGCGTGCAGTATAATAACGCTTTTAGGATGGTGTGGGGGCTGCCGCGCTATTGCAGCGCTAGCGGTATGTTCGCGGAGGCGCGCATCGACGGCTTCCACGCTATCATGCGCAAGCGGGTGGCGTCGCTGGTGCGCGTGCGGCGCGTGCGTGGCAGCGCCAACAGTCTCCTTGCCATAGTCGCGGACAGGGTAGATGGCGCTTTCTGGCAACACTGGAATAGCCTACATGCTTATATATAACATAATTAATAATGGTAAAACCAACATAGGTTAACGTTTTAGAAATAAGCATAGAACACCTCCACTAGAAGCCTAATGTTTCTCAGTTTGTTCGCGACTCGAGTCACCAAGCGTTGGTGTTGTTGCGCTTATTTAATCCGCGGTCGCCCGCCTTTCCGTTCAGTTGCGTCCATGTTAACGACCTGTGCGGAGTGTGCATGACTCTCACAAAAAAAAACAAAATAATAGGATTTTCGCGGCTAATTATGGGCTTTTGTAGTGTGAGGTGGTGCGGAAAGTCGTCAAAGACTTCTTTATTATTATATTACAAAAAAGATGGAATTTAATTCCACAGTTGAGTCAAATTCAATATTTCATTGAAAATATTTATAGCCAGCGGAGGCCATTTTATACTGGCCGTGCGAATACTAAGGTACAGACACACTATGTCTGTCACTTTTCATCACTTTGAAAATGCAATATGCTATTCTTTTCTTACGAAAACACGTCACGACTAGTGATGTCCCGATGATGCTATGATGGTCAACCGACAAACCACGTGCTTTCGTTCGTACCGATTTGAAGAAATGTAACAAAAATACAGATTTCTCGTTTATTTTGGTTTGAGTAGTTATTCTATAGATAAGAACTTAAATTTAGTTTTATTTATTGTTCGTTATTTAAAGTAAATAGTGTAATATATAATAAGTATTAGTAGTACTAGTAGTAGTAGTTACTTTACTGTTTTAGTAACTTTTTAGAATGCTCTTGGTGAACAGTTGCGTCTAGGTTTCAGGATGGGCCTGATGATAAACTTTGGGAAAGTGCGAGGGTACTCGTAGTTGGTTTGAGATAGATATAGGTTGTGCGGGCTTTTTAGAATCCTCTCGGGGAGCAGTTGGGCCCAGTGCCACAAGATGGGCCTGATGATGAACTTCGAGAAAGTGCGAGGGAACTCGGAGTTGATTTGAGACAGACATAGATTGTATGGGCTTTTTAGAATCCTCTCGCTGAGCAGTTAGGTCAAGTGCCACAAGATGGGCCTGATGATGAACTTCGAGAAAGTGTGAGGGAATTAGGAGTTGGTTTGAGATAGATATAGGTTGTGCGGGCTTTTTAGAATCCTCTTAGTGAGCAGTTGGGTCCAGTGCCACAAAATGGGCCTGATGATGAACTTCGAGAAAGTGCGAGGGAACTCGGAGTTGGTGTGAGATACGTCACCATCCTAAATAGCCGAATGCCTTTTTCGTGTTTTGTTTGTTTTATTTTAAAATGAGAACAATAAATACAACTTTTAAAGGAATAATGAGACTTTACTTATTATTAAACTGCTTCGAAACTTTCCATAAAAAATACTGAAGTATTTGTGGTTTAATCTTTAGAACCAAAAATACTAAATGTTTAGTATTTTTTTAGCACACTTTTAAGTATAGATAGTGTAATTACCATTTTAATACGTACAGTAAGTACCTACCATGATTTATCAGCAAAAAATTACGATACCAGTTAGGATTCCTAACTTACTGTGTATTAAAATGGTAACAAAACTATCTATACTTTACCTTAACTTAAAGATAAAAGTATAGTAAGTAGTTACTTACTTTACTTTAAAATATACCTAAAAAATTAGGATGCTTGTACGTGAACATGTCCCATCACTACGCATTCCGCGCGCGAGCGCATCGCCCAATCGCAACGCTGTTAGCACCCGCCCTTCCCCTCACCTCTTCCTCATGATAGATAGTAGGTTACCTACTTCAATATAAGTAGAGCTTAAATCTTCTAACTTTGCTGGAGTGTGTAATTAAGAGTGGTTACAACCACCGAAAAGAATAATGTAACGAGCGAGCGAAACGAACGAGGTTTCTTCGTTTCAGCTTGGGCCAAAATTCTTTCGTAAGTCCGGATGTCCGGCTGTTTAACTCTCAGGTCACATTTATCATGCTTACCAAAATAAGCAGGTTCTATAATTATATATGTAGTTTTATATTGTTACTTCAGCTTTCTAAAACTTAACATATTTTGACAGGCACGCAAATTCTACAGCTCACAGAACCAACTAGTTTAATATCATCCAGTACGGGAATCCTCGCATTAATCATGATGCTTAATACACATGAATTCACTCCTGTGGGGAATATTTTAGGAAATCCTAATGGCTAATACGAAAAAAAATCTCATTGTAAATCAGATATTCAAACTGCTGAACAGTATTTCTCTTCTCCTCTTATGCACGATTTTCACTGAACGGACCGGGCCGGAGCACATTATGTTACATGCAAAGGAATTTGAACCGTCTATACAGTAGATGCAATTCATATATTTGATTACAATCCCCACCGACCGCGTCGGTAGCTGTCACCTCGCAGTGGATGCACGATAATGTAATGACTCTTTATACGGTTAAATCCTTTGCATGTAATAGAATGCGCTCCGTCTCGGCCCGTTCGGTAAGAATCGTACATTAGTCGATCCCTCATTGAGGATCATGACCGCATGCGATTGCCATAAAAACAGTGCGGTTTGTCAAGTGGATCTGCTATGCTATAAATTGCTTTAAAAAAAGTTTAACCGACTTCAATTCCGTACTCCACTACAAGTGTTGCCTATAACATTTGAAGAGTCCCTTCGATTTATCCAGTATTCCATCATTACATCCTGACCTGTTGAACATGATACCACCAGGAAAGGATACCTTTACTTACAAAAAAGTATTTCCCAAATCGGTCTAGGCGTCTTTGAATAATCGAAGAACATATTATATATTTAAAAAAACCGACGAATTAAGAACCTCCTTCTTTTTTGAAGTCGATTAAAAACACTTATACAATTTTCCAAATTCCGGTCTATTTTTTATGAAGTCAAAAAGAACGTTCATAATTTACCTAAAATGATGCCAGCCAAGAACGAAGATGCTATCCATGATGCGTCCGAAGATGAGATGGCGTCTGGTAGAGGACTCTGCTCTTTATCAAACAGTTTTATCAGGATAGGAGATGACCATCCCATTGAATATCCACTCATTATGTGTCCTAGGTTAACTGAAAGTTAGAAAAAAGAATTAATCCCCAGTTCATCGTCAACGATACTTCCTCTTCAGTGTGAACATATACTTAGGTAGTGGAACAACGTGTTAGAGCGTAGGTACGCGCATTACAGCCACTGGTAGCCAGCCACCACTAAATACGACCACTCTGTTGCACATTATGGCAACAGTTGCCACCACTAAATACGACCAAACTGCTGCACATGAAGCCACTAGTGGTCGCCACTAAACACGACCACTCTGCCGCACATTAAGCCACTAGTGGTCGCCACTAAACACGACCACTCTGCCGCACATTAAGCTACTAGTGGTCGCCACTAAACACGACCACTCTGCCGCACATTAAGCCACTAGTGGTCGCCACTAAACACGACCACTCTGCCGCACATTAAGCCACTAGTGGTCGCCACTAAACACGACCACTCTGTTGCACATTTAAAATGCTCGGTGTATGAAAGAATGCAATGATAATGGCCAATGGCAATAATGGAAGACAAAACCCGTAAAAATAGACATGTAATATAATATCGTGATGAAAGAATAAACAGAGGAAAGTGTAAACCATACTCACGACAGGCAGCTATCATAAATTGTTTTTTAACATATTGTTCAATATGTTTAAACATTTTCACTTCTCCATAAAAAATAGATTAATATATTGTTGTCAATACACTTAGTTAAACATTCCCAAACTGTTCATTAAGAACGCTTTATGATTAAACATTTTTTTAAACGTCTTCACAGATACAGCTCACATAATAGACTTATAACGAGAATAGTTAGGTACGTACTACGTACGCAAATAAAATAAACATATAAACTCTTTTTGTCATAATTAATGACAAAATGATTGCGTCTTAATGCCATTTATATATTAGATCGAAAATCAGTTGTCTATAATAACTCCATTATACTTGAACATTTGAATACCTTGCTTGCTCGCATTGCGATGCTATTTATGAATGAGTTCTGGGTTTATTATGAACGCTATTCATATAGTGTTTAGATTGAAATTCGAACGTAACATTTTGAAACTTCAGTTTGTACAATGGGAACAGCTGCTTTACACGATTATGGTTTTCTGAAGAATATTTATGAACTATAGTTTTTACACGAGACTCGGAGTCAAGGGCAGGAAGCTATTTTAAAATATATGTATGAATGACAGTATACGAGTTACATTTTCACCATGATAGTGGTTACACACGACGACCATACACGTAATTTTCACAGGTGAACTATGGTTACTGTCGCACGACAGACGCGCGATCATCATAATATTAGCTGACAGACGTCCACTGCTGGACATATGCCCCCCAAAGAGTGCCACATTGACCGGTCCCGCGCCACCCGCATCCAGCTGACGCATTCGTGAAACGTAATTAACCCCCAACGCATAGAGAGGGGTGGGTTTACTAATATGTGGCCGAAAATTATGTGGCAATTATTGACTTCCCAAACAACTTATCCCATAGTTTCATTTGGCAAACTTTTAGGTAGCATACCAATGGTTCGTATTTATAACATGTCCCAAATGATTGTTTTAGCAAAATGTTAGTTGGCAAAATATTTAGTTGGTCATGTTTTAAAAAGACTTTATTTGTTATGTCGAATGTTTTGATTGGCATGTATATTTTTTCCATATTATTGTGATACATATTACTAACATACCCTAACCATGTAGTTAATATGGTACAAATTACATTAGCATCATATTTTACTACGTAGGTAGTTTCTCGAGCTATTCAATGTAATTTTATGAAGGTAGCAGTTTTGTTTACTACATTCCATTGCCATTTTAATCATTCAGTTCATGCGATACGTAGTGAATAGTGAGTCTTTTAGATTTTTGCTTATTAAAAGTTTACTACTCTGTTGTTATGGGTGAATCAAATGGCGAGACAAAGGCGAAATGTGAGTGTTGTTTGTTGTGTGTTTTGTTTGTGTTTGTTGTTGTTTGTGTTGTGTTGAAGTTTGTCCGCTCGTTTATAAAAAAAATAACCTCGAAGACGAAAGCGGGAGCAAAGCTCCCGCTTTCATCTTCTAACCTATCCGTGATCCGAGTCGGTTTTGCCACTAATTCCCCGGTTCCCTACTGTCGTGTAATAACAGGTCGTATCTGTGGGTGTCGCAATTTTAACCTGACCTAACACTTTGCTCTGGCGCTCCTGTTTTGACTGTTTCAATTGCTAATTTAAAATTTGGTCAAAGGTTATTTGACAATAAATAGTAAGCTCAAATAAAACATTTGCCTATTAACCATTTTCCGAAATGATTCTTGGTAAAATGAATATCTGCAAAATATGATTGTGATCAAATAAAAAGTATGCTAAGTAACATTATGCCAAGCATTGGTTTGCCAACTAAAAATGTTGCAATCAGTTGGTTGGGAAGTGAAATTAGGCGAAAAGTATTTCGGCCAGATGGCAGTATACCAGAGGGGTGTTATAATTTGACGTGTCTGTGTGTCTGTCTGTGGCAGCGCAGCTCCTAAATGAATGAGCCAATTTTAAAGGGGTTTTTTTGTCTGAAAGCTGACGTGATCGAAATGGTTCTTAAACAAAATTGGCACAGCCGGTTTTGAGATGTTGAACTTTGAAATGAAAATGTCGGAAATTAACAACCTTTCTAAGCTGTTAATTATTTTAACACCAGTCAAACAACACACCGTTACATCAACTCACACAAACACATGGCATACTTCATTTATTCTGGTGGTCGGTATAAAACAAGGCTAACTGTCATTTACATCTCATAAATATTGAATAAGTAAGTTGGTACCATCATTACAGAGTACATATTACCACACAGTTCATACACTTCAATTCAATGCCATTTTATTAGAAACCGTCCACCCACGACTTCGTCTGCGTGGACCCGGGATAAAAGCTATCCTTTATTTTATTCCAGGGTATAAACTATCTTCGTGCAAAATTTCGACCAAATCGGTTGAGCCGTTTAAGCGTGATTGAGTAACAAACATCTAAACATCCAAACTTTCGCATTTATAATATTGATGGATGGGGGAGGGATGTCCAGCTCGATAGACCCTTCTATATACTTATTGGTGAAAGTAATGTTTCGAAGATTACCTCTTACATACAAACTAATCATGCTACGTGTCACGCTATCGTTTAATACATTCTCTATATCTATACATACTTATATTAAAGCTGAAGACGGTCGAAAGTCTGTACATGGAAGATATTCGTAAAAACGTTAGCTGGGGTTACTTAGAAACGATAACAGAGCACGATCCAATTTCTTTTTTAATTTTTGTCTGTTTATTTGTACGCGCATCACGTGAAAACGGCTTAACGGATTTTGAAACTTTACTAATCTGTCGATAAAAATCCCGGCTAACATATTATAGGCTATCATTTTTTTTAAGATAATGGTGCAAAGGGGTTAAAATGGGGTTAACTTTGTATGGGAACTTCTTAAATCTATGAGCTAAAGACTTAATAACGTGAAAAGGTTTACTCATGTAAAGATATGACAACTAGTGCTAAGCTAAGCATAATTGATTCATATATAATGTTAAAAACAAAGTCTTAACCGACTTCAATTTAATACTCCGCCAAGCCACGAGAACAATATGTCCACGTTTCTTTTCCAATTTACCACATGAACTGATTTCCGATAGCAAATGCGTTGATTACTATAGAAAGAAACCGAATCGCTGTATGTGGGCCGATAATATTTGAGGACTTCCATCGATTCCCCAAGATCATCACCAATGGCACTTCATTGGTTCCTATTTCAACGGAATCTTATCAGAACCTGCGTACTTTTGCACTTTTAAGTACATAATTGAGGAATTCCATAAGTCATCTGTGGTCTTCATCATCAATTCCTCGCCACCAAATTTATGATTCCGGATGTAAATACACGAGTTATAACAGAAATTATAAACACGCGTGCCTAATAAAATTGAGGAGTCCCCTCAATTCCTCATGGATCCCATTATCTAACTGAATTTTGAAAAAAATGGGACCCACCTGGAAGTATATACATACGAACAAAAAAAAATTTTTCGAATCGGCTCATCAATGACGGAGTTCTGAGGTAACAAACATTGAAAATAATAATAATAAAAAAAATATAATAAAAATACAGGCGAATTGAAAACCTGCTCCTTTTTTTTGAAGTCGGTTAAAAATTGACGAGCATGTACTTACTTGACTAGAAAGTAAAAAGAACTCAATTCAAATTTTTAGCAAAATATAGATAAAACGTGAAGTGACCTGATGTAAAATAGTGGTAGTCGGTTGAACACTACATATTAACCAAAACTGGTTGATACGCCCCCCCCCCCCCCCACCGATAGTATCTGTTATACATTAGAGAGCTAATTACATTGGAACTTCAGTCACTGTCACTGACGACGTCGCTGTTTATATTGAAAAACCAGCAACCTTGATCTCTGCCTTCCTATATTTGCTATGAAATCAGATGTCATCTAAAGTTCACTGAAGGTTGAGTTGAATACTTATCTCGAATTATCATAGTTCACCAACGCCATGGGATGTGGTTATACAATTTGGACAAAACGGCATTCCACGGCGAATTGAGTATCCATGGTATCAATTTTTTTAATGTAGAAAACGCCTGTGACTTTCTAAAAATTGTTGGGGGCGCATAAGTAGCGCAGATTGCCTAAAATATCCCTTTAGGGGTAAAGGGATATTTTAGGCAATTCATTCCTACGAAAACCTAAGCCTTCGCTTGCCTCCCGAAGGTAAGGGACTTTGGTCCTCAAGTTTCTCTTGCTAGACACCGGAAGATAATGAGTGTCCATAGGGGTCATTGCTCGCATTAATACCGTTCTCAGAAGAGTTGCTTTGGGCCTTACATTCCAACGAAAAGGCCTTGCTTGCCTCGCCACTCATCTTCGGAACTTTGGCCTGGAGTTTTGCTTGCAAGACACGTGGGAACAGTAAGTGTATATGGAGGCTCGCCATCAGGTTTCACTTGCAAGACACCGGGAGATAATGAATGTCCGTCCATGGGGGTGCATTTAGAGCGCTTTCTGAAGGAATGCTTCGAGTCTTTCACTTCAACGTAAAGCACGGCTACTGGCCTCGGTTGTCTCGCCACTCACCTACGGGATTTACTTCGCTCTTCGCCTTGCCATTCAACTACGGGATAGTAAGTGTCCGTGAGGGCCCGCTTGCCTCACCGCTCATCTTCGGTACTTTGGCCACAGGTTTGGCTTGCAAAGACACCTAGAGATTGTAAGTAACCGTGTGGGCTTGCCTTCGGGTTTTCGGCCCTCGAGCTCGCCTACGTAGTGGTCTCTAAAAGCATGCAATAGGCCTTTAATTCCTACGAAAAGCTCAGCCTTCGGCTTCGCTTGGCTCCCCTTTTACCTTTGGGAATTTGGGCCTCAAGTTTCGCTTGCAAGACACCCGAAGATAATGAGTGGCGTAGAGATAATATTAGTGGCCTTCAGCCCCCCAAGTGCTTTCTAAGGCTTGATTTGGATCTTTTATTGTTGTGAAAAGTTGCTTGGCTGCTCACCTTCTGGACTTTGGTCTCCGGATAGTCCGGATACGAAGACACCTGAGGATAGTAAGTTTCCGGTGGCTCCGCTTGCCTCGCCGTTTACCTCCAGAACTTCGGCCCTTAGGTTTCACTTGCAAGTTACTCGGAGATAACGAATATCTGTGGGGGATCGGGCCTTAGGCCCTCGAGCTCGCATTGAGACCACTCATTGCTTTAGGCCTTTAATTCCAATGAAAAGCTCGGCCTTTGGCCTCTTGCCTCACCGCTCGGCACTCAGCCTCGGCCTCAGATCTCGCTTGCAAGACACCTTAGGATAGTGAGTGTCCGCCGGGCTCGCCGTAGGGTCTTCGGACCCAGGCTTGCATAGGGAGCGCTCTCTAAAAGGATACTTTGGGCATCTATATAATATTATTGACGACCAAGTTTATGAGGGTGTTTATTAAGATTCGAAATGAAATCTTTATATTCAGTATGTAGTATGGTTAAACATAAGAATACCAGGTAAATTATAATTTATGCGCGTACGAAGTCGCGGGCAGAAGCTAGTAGTTTTTTTATATGTAACAATTACATTGTTACGAGCGTGGGGGTAAGAGATAGAGTGAATAACACCTTTAACACGACAGTAGATTTATTCTGCGATTTACACAGGGCAAAGTCCATTGATTCCACACGTACTTAACACTTAGTTAATTAACACACCAGTTCACTAGTAGGTACTGCGCTCCACGAGTTTTTGAAATCAGATAAGCGGTTCCGGTAAGTTACCTAAAACACAAACATACAAAGCTACAATATCACAGACTTTTTGTCTTTATAATATTAGTATAGACTTAATATTAACTATAATATCACTATATCTAGATATATGGTTTATATAATTATATGATGTTATGACAACATTAGTCATGGTATTATAAGCCACCATTTTGACATGAAACTCAGCTCTACTCAAGCTGAAGAAACATTGTATGAAAACATAAGTAAGTTTCATTATAATTTGATGCCATCTAGTGAGGCCTCCTAGCCCCTCGATCCTTAATGAGCTTATACAATCAAGTTGAAATGGAGACCCAATACCAAAGTGTTCCAATGTTCCTAAAATCGGATTATCGGGAACCTTGCTTTGAAGTTTTTCCTCTAAGTGCACTTCACACAAACTTAGTCTCATCTTTACATCTTGAATTCGAGTTCATTTAGGTTTGCGGTTCATGTCGATTCGATTTTGTTAAAAATCCTTAGTGGGTTGTGTCTTTGAGTCGGACTTTTTTTAAAACCTTACGCACAACGGGTGTTACTTATAAGACTTATGAGTTTAACATGACGTGTTTCGATAAAAAAAAAAATATTTATTCTGTAGATAATAAGGCACCTTTACAAGTCCATATGTATATCAATAACTTTTTTTTTTTTTTTTTATGTGATAGGAGGCAAACGAGCAGGCGGATCACCTGATGGTAAGCGATTACCGCCGCCCATGGGCACCTGCAACACCAGAGGTGTTGTGAGTGCGTTGCCGGCCTTTAAGATGGGAGTACGCTCTTTTCTTGAACTGATTCAAAATTATACATTCGAAAGAAATTAATCTACATAATCAATATTTAACTTTGAAAATTAATGCTTCCTAATTCTTGCAGATGTATTAGGTCTCAGAGGGACACATTTTAAAAAATAAATATATACATATGATCGAATGAGAACAGAGTGAAGAGTCTCTTGACGACGATCGATTCTTCTTGCAATTCAATGATGCAGGGAAGGTAAACCTAGGGCGACAGTTCAATAATCTTCTTCTTTGGCCGTGTGTCACTAGGTTGGTAAGGTATTATTATAATTTGATTCCTTCCTGTTTGTAGGCGATGGGCTAACAATCTGCCAATGCAATAAAACACGGATTTTCTCCAAGTTTAAACCCTAGAAATAGTTAATATAATAAATTAAAATATTATGTGCAGTCAAGAAAAATGCGCTAGAAATGAACTCGATTTACTCTGTCTACTCTTTTTACAAGCTTTTATTTAACTTGCCCTGTTAGTATGGGCCAAATCTAGCAAGTTAAATTTGACCCACTTCCCGGTGAGCTGAAATTTTGGGTATGAGTATAATTTAGATGACAATTCAATATTATGGTACCATCGAGCTGATCTGATGACGGAGACAGAATGTGGCCATGGGTCCTATTAGTATTTATGGGACAAATCTTGCAAGTTAAATTTGACCCACTTCCCGGTGACCGATTGAGCTGAAATTTTGGGTATAAGTAAAATTTGGATGACGATTGAATATTGAAAACACAGCTCTGCACATCTCTGGTGGGGTATACTCTTGCTTGCCAGAATTTCATTTGCCCGAATTTTATCTGCCATAATATTCAACTGCCATAAAGTTGTTTTCTATAATTTTGTACGCCATACTCGTTGTTTACCATTTTAATGTTATGCCAGAATCTTTGTTTTCCATAATATCAATATCAATAATCTCATTTTCCATAATCATTGCAATCCATAACTATCACATGCCATAATATCATTTGCCATCCATCTCAACATCCATAATATTTATATGTAATAATGTGGGTACGTATTGCAGTGCCTAAAATAAAATAAAATATACCTCGAACCTATCTGCGATCCAGGTCGGTTTTGCCACTAAGGAAAAATATTTTTTCTCTGAGATTACCCAATGCCAAGATAGTGGTGTATCATAGGCAGTAGGGAACAGGGGCTTAGTGGCAAAACCGACTCGGATCGCGGATAGGTTAGAAGACGGAAGCGGGAGCTTGGCTCCCGCTTTCGTCTTCGAGGTTATTTTTTTTATAAAAGAGCGGAAAAACTAACAAATTAACAAAGATGTTTATTATGTTTAGTATGGCGTTTAAATATTCTATTAAATAATATTATTGCAAACAATAATCTAGAAAACAATACGTATGGCATTCGTATCATTATGACATCCAATTTTCGGGTAAACAAGAGTATGTCAATTAACTATTATGGTAAACGAAACATTCGGGCAAATGAAATTCGGGCAAGCGAACTTCGGGCAAATGATTATTATAGTATATGAATGTCGGGCAAACAATAGACAACCCTCTGGTGGGCCATCAGTCTTACACGAGGATGCATAATGGTATACTAATATGTTGAAATGTATTATTTAAGAAAATCTGTATTTTTTCTTTCTCACGTCACAAAAGTATGCGGAAGATGTTACGTGAAGTCTGACAAAAGAATATCTTAATTTGACAGGTAACAGTACATTTTTTCGTACCGTCAGTTCTATGCAATATGAAAAGAATATATTTCCGAAATAAAGCTACGGTAGAGCTGTGCTTTAAGGATGCGGCGGTTGTGGTTTTAAATTTCGGCTCGTACCAATGATTTATTCGGAACTTATGTACGGAATATTTACCGTTAGCTTTTCGTTGAAGGAAAACATCGTGAGGAAATCAGTCTTATCCCGATAAGGTCTTCTTTTCTCTCTGGGTTGGAAGGTCAGATGACAGTCGCTTTCGTAAAACTAGTGCTATGACAAATCTTGTGATAAGGTGTCAAAGCCGACCCCTGGCTTCTTTAGATCACAACCGCGAATAACGCTAGGATGATGATCTTTCCGACATAAATATACGTAATTTAAGACATAACAACGACTACATAGAGGGTCCTATCAGCAGTGATCGTAACTTTTGTAGCATTTTTGGTGCAGCGTAGTGTTGTTATCGGTACAGACAATAATATCAATCAAAATTGTTAATGAAGGTTAATATTAACTTTATTAACGCTAATTAGGACTGAAATTCTTTATACCAATTCCGTTAACAACACTACGCTGCAACAAAAATGCTACAAAAGTTACGATCACCAGCTAGTCGCAAGGTAAAGTGGACGGCACTAGATGGCGTGAACGATCGGCGACGAGATGGATCAATTAACTAAAGGCGATGACGGGCGTGCCTCTGCATAAACGCTCGAGGCTACCTCCAATAGAGAGAGATGGCGCGATGTCGAGCGGCGAGCAGCAGCGATCCCAGTAACCGACACTACAGTCATGTTGACTACGACTACTCTGACAAGAGTGGAACAACTGATAAGAAGAAGAAAGGTGATTTCCTGAATTACTGTTTTTTTTTTAAATACAACGACAGTGGCAAACAAGCCTACGGCCCGCCTGATGGTAAGCGGACACCCCAGCCTATAGACGCATGCAACTCCAAAGGATTAGCATGGGCGTTGCCGACCCTTGATATGTTTGAGGATTCGCCGTGTTGACCGCTGAAGGAAGAAATGCCCTCGCTCTCAACAAACTCACGTTCGAGCTTCAGATCTCTCAGGTACCGAAGCCCAATAGCAGAGTTGTTTGGATGTTATAATTATTTATGCAAATCTGTAAATTTTTGTTACAAATGTTGCTGTCCTAAAATATTTACCACTTTATAAGATTACCGCTCTACAAGAAGACTTCGACTAAGACACTATTGACGGCTCTGACTGAACTACCGAGTTAGCCATACAATTCATAAAAAAAGAATCACAGTGTCATGTTACAGTGAAACTCAGCTAATGCGTATACCATTATTTAGCAAGGCTAAAGGAGAAGAAAGCATTAGTAGTCTTATAAATCTCAGGGTATTCAGCTCGTTGGTTCGGGTTGCCCTTATCAGGTTTTACAGCTTCTGTTATTTCATTCGAGTTATTTACAAGTTTTCTAGACAGAATTGTATCTTAGCGAGTAGATAAAAATTCTAGAGGGCGCCACATAGTTTTGGCTAGAGTAGCCTCGAGGCAACTATAAAGGAAATAGCAGCACCAGTATGCCTTCAAGAGTTTGATAAAGGAAAATGCAGAAAATTAAATAGACAGCAAGCTATATTGTCTCAGAAATAATTAATTTTATCGTGGAAAATACAAACCGGGGTCTTGCCCTCCTCTTAGGGTGCCATCTTAAGTTTATGTTACGCTACATCACGCAATATTTGTCATTACAATTCACTTGGGTCAATGAAGAACATACAGGGCCAACAAATGGGTAAGTAATGGAGCGCATTCACCTTTTTAACGTCCGGTCAGGTCTACGAGGAGTCCAATACACCAAGAACACATCCAACACTAGCAGAGGAGCTGATAGTGCAGTTGCGATGATGCGCCCTTGTTGTCTAGCCGCTCAAGCGACCCACAGCAGCGTTTGTCTCAGCCAGCATGACGAGACGATGACCAATTTGTAATCCAAGCCTCAGGCATCTAGAAGTAGGTAGAAAGCTCACGCCCACACAAACAGGCACAGAAAGGAGGCGCAGGTGTGCACGAACATCGAAGCAGACACACAGGCAACCAGCAAACCCGCAGTCTCCACAAACACCGGCGCAATGCTGAAATAAAATGACATCCGTTAATCTACTGATCATACAACTTCTACCAAACTAAACTCTTTACTTATGCTACTATCTTTCAGACAATTATCACGAGTACTTACCCGGTCTGTATTTAAGCGTTTCAATACAACAATTGCCTAGAAGTTATGTTTGACATCGCTCGTTTTAGAGCATTGGAAAAAATAGCTGTCACCACATTTTCTGTAACAAATAATTTAGACATCTGTACAAACGGACACGAAATACAGCATAGTAAAGAATCCCAACCATTCAGGCACAGCAATACTCACCACATTTCTCAAGATTCCCTGCCCCACAGAGAGATTGACATGAATTTTTATTTTTAACGGCGCTTGGCCAAAGCGAGTGACTCAAAATCTGAACAATCTGGCGTGCTCAATCCATGGCGATCCGATTCTGAATGAGGGAACGATCCCATGTATCGCTCAGCAGTGAACGACCACAGACAAACAAGTCCGTCAGTTTCATTCGCGAATGGGGATTTCAAGAGAATGCAAACAATTCAACAAAACCCAAAACTTCCCTTTGAAACTTTTAAAACACTCTTATGTTAATTTCTGTAATTCTTAAGTAGTTATCCAGTTTTTAACAAAATAATTAAATTCAGTCGAATCACGAAACAATTGCTTGAACGTCCCCTAGTACACCTGTTAGTTATGTCTCTACGCAAGAGATGGCGCGTTCGAAGAATATTGACACAGCTACTAATAAAACCCTGTAGTTTCACTAGATGACGCTACTGGTAACAAAATATCCACCTGTCGAAATTGACATGCTACAAAGGGGCTTAATAGTTCTATATGTAGATTGGTTCAATATAACTTTAGAATTGCAACGGATCAATTCGTTAACGTTTCATCAACTATCTACGATACCAAAGAGCAACTCTAAGTCTTCGATCATTAACACTTTCTTTGCCAGGAACCCGCCTTGCGGGCGCGTAACCGTAGGTATTTTCTGTTACTTAGCAGAAAACCACGAGATCAACTTTGACCGTAGTGCGATTCGTAGCAATGAATGTTTTAAGGCGATGTCTTTACGAATCAAAACTCGAACAATCGATTTGCGAAAACCCAGCCCCCTTGACAGCTTATGTGTGCCGCATACGAGAAAAAGAAATACGACACTCTTTGGGAATGGCTTTTATGGACTTTCAATAACAATAGTAATAGGTTTCTCATCCTGAAGAAGAACTCCCGAAGAGTTCGAAACATGTCGCCCGGAGTGACATTGAATACGTGAGTTGGACCGTGTAATTAAAAGTATTATTTCAATAAATACCTAATTTAGTATAGTTTTATTCATATTTCATTCAATGAGATTTTAGATGAGATAAAATACTATAGTTTAAACTTGTCGTGTTATATAATAATGTATTATTTGAGTAGGCTGAGTAAAAAAGGAGAATAAAGACCCAATATGGGATAATTTTTCTATAGGAGGTATTTTAGGTAATCATGTACCTATCGATTAAAACAGATAAACAATAATACTGTCAAGAATCAGATATCTGAATATCAGGCCTTTTTGCTGTTCAAAAAACACGATAATTTCCAATTCACCCCCTTAATTATGTTACCAACGTAACGCTACAGTTTTCTTTTCATTTAATCTTAGTTCTCCTTGAAATCGCGTATCGGAATCACTATATTTGTAGGTCATGTGAAATGAGGTTTAAGAGATTTTGTTTCCACGCAAAAACATCAAAGGTAAACCTACTGAAAAGGAAAAGGTTATTGCCCTTCACATATCAGATCTCAGCTGGGGCAATGACCCAACAATTCAAATTATTCACAATACATTTTGACCTCAACTTTATAAACCGATGGGCATGAAATTTTGTATAAAATCGTTATTAGGTGCATCATAAATGAGCATTAAATCACAGGCATTATTGCCCTAAAATTATTCAAGTAACACTGATGATTTCTGGACTCTTAACCCTTTACTTCACAACCACCCTGCTCACACACACTCACAGTCTTTTTTTCCTGACCAGAATCGTTTGGACTATTCAGCATCACCAAGACTTAAACTCACGATCTTCGATGTTGTTTTTCGTACCTATTAAAGGGTTTACAATGCGGAGATAAAAATAGTTATTTGAAAGAAAAATGTTGCTGTAAGAGAAGTGGTAGACCAAGAAAAGGATGGAAGAAGCTACGTATGAGACGGTATAAATAGGACTCCCTTGAGTGACCAACTGTCAGGCGATACAGAGGTATGGAAGAAAACATGCTGCGCCGACCCCAAGTAAATGAGATAAGGACAACCGAATGATGATGTATATAAGATATTCTAGACCGGATCATATCTTAAGACCCATCGGTCCAACAAAGCCACAATATCCACGTGCCACACAAAGTATTGTTACCCGAATAGCGACTCTATTTTTAAAGTACAGTAAGTATAAAATGTTCAACATCGCTAAATAGTATTTTTTTAATCTGTACCTCCTTTTCTTATACATAAAGCAGCTTTTTGGTTGAATTAGTGTTGATGTTTAGTGCGTTTATTTTAAAGCATCAATGAAAAGTTTAAAAGTTTCTCTATTAAAGTATATAAATATTTCTGCCAAAAATATAATTTTTGATACAAGCTTTTTTTGCCGACTGTACTGTAATTACTCATTGAGACCAAACTCAGCGGGGTTACGTCGGTTAAGTATTGAATTTCCATGGCCACTTTCTGTCTCCATCATCAGATCAAGTAGATGAAACAATTATATTGAATTGTAATTAAAACTATACGTTAACCCAAACTTTCAGCTCAATTGGTTGAAAATACCTGCTTTAAAATGCAGTTGTAATAATCCACCCAGACAAACATAGCAAGTTAATTAAAAGTTTATAAAAAGGACCAAAATCAAAAAATTTAAATCGTCTACGTAGGCTTCGTCAGGTGGGTACAACTACGAATCAGCAACACGCATCGCACGCATACACACGCCTGTATCAACTAGCAGTTACACTTAACAATAAAAGACAATCGTTTTGTTTACCAGTTAACAATAAAAGACAGTCGCTTTTTTTACCACTTAACAATGAAAGACGATCATGTTGTTTACTAGGCAGAAAAATAAGTAAAACCATAATATTTTCCATACCATATTCAGCATTTGTGTTTCAAATGTTACGTTCGTACATGATTTATAGTAGTTCCAAACGAATCCGAAGATCATAAAATACAGGTACTTTTAGAAGTGGCAACTTAATTCCAAGTCAAAATTTCCGGAAAAGCATAAAGTAGAACGTAAATTAGGCTAAGTGCTGTCGCATAAATTTATACGTCCAGTGTTTCTGGAGTTTGTGTGCGCGGTTTTTTTATTCGCGGCTATTAAGGGTTGATTAACCGTACCCAAAGAGTCTATTTAGGACACATACATTGCATTTGCATTTAAACATAATGGCAGATTTTATTTTACTTTTGGGAAGTCCATGATATTGTTAAAAGAATAATATTCCATGCGACAATTAATAGAATTAATTGCATGTTTGCAGGTGCGCAGGGAGGGTGGTTGCATTAACCAATTAAAAACAATACAGAATAGGTAAAGCTTAAACTAAAATTAAATACTTAATACACTTAAAAAAACACAAAATGAAATAACATACTTAAATAACCTAACAGCTCCCCCCGCGTCCCCCAGAAGCAAAGGTGCCCATTACGCTAGCGGCATTACTTCATTGAATTGCGATAGACAATTTTTGCCTCAGGCATGACCTGGAGCGAGGTTCCAAGGGTCCTTAGTGTACTGCATTTATGTAAATTCTTTATTGACATAAAGTACATAAAAAAACACAAAAATAAATAGAGAACATAATTATAATAGTAGCGTAGCGTAGCTGTAGTGCCCATAGCCTAGCGCTCATAGCCTAGCGGCGCCTGTGAGTCGGAAGCGATAACGCAGGTTAAGCAAAGATGGCAGCGTGGTTGAGTGCTTAATACGAGTATAAATGAGCGCTTCGGTGCTTTGGAAGGCACGCTAAGCAGTTGATCGCGGCTGCTGTCTATGACAGTAGTCGTTAAGCAGAGTTAAGGCCTTCGGGCGGCGTAAGAACTTTTAACAGTCGAGTTGCCCACTCACTAGACAAAGGGGGAAAAACTGTCCGCGTCCGGAGGAGCTACCTACCACAACCATGCACGTGTTCCCTGGGTGGTACTAAAGAGTGATAAATTTTAAAGCCCAAAATAATGTATGCCATACGATTAAATAAATAAATAAATTATAATAGTAACACAGGAATAAGCCCTTAAACATGTAAGCGTAACAAATAACCCATATCCAATTCGTTCACTGTGTACTTTTCGTCTGTGGAGTGCTCTCTCTATAATAGAGAAGACCCAATAATTGGCATATACGATAAGCTGAGAGTAAATTCTCATTGAAGCAAAGATAAGAAACTATTCAAATTCAGTTGTTCAGCGATTGATTCCCAGCGACTGAAACTCATTCACTTTTCTGTATTTTTTTGTTTTGGATTATACAGTCATATATGTAGTATGACTATAAGTTACTTTGCTATTTTATCCACTCTAGGAGCGTCATATACATTGTAATTACAATTCCCGGAAATCGAAATGAATGTCTTAAATAGACCACCAGCTCGTGTCGGCAAATCGTTTTTTAACGCTTGGTATATGGTGTTGCCTAAATATAGCCTCTTAGCAACTAGAATTTTATGTGATTAGCTCTCGCTTTGTGGCAATCACAGTTGTCAATTTTGCAGATCCCTGAACGGATGATGGTGGCAACTGTGGTTAAAGTATGGGCTGCTTTGATAGTGAAAAATTAAAAGCAATTTAGACTAAGTTTTTTAAATTCCCAAATCAAGTGAGTGCTTAACGTAATACTTACAAGTTCCAATTAGGTACACTTTATCATAAAATTTGCAGCATTTAATCTTACTTTAAAATCAACTACTCCAATAGACTAATATGATCTTTTGGATCTTTTCAAGACGAGAGTAAATAGGCACTATCTATGTACGCATGTAACACCGACTCGACCTCGTCATCACTTAGCTTTAGGCGAGATAGTGGTCAAATGCGTACCCACACGTAATAAGAAAAGGAAAAATATACTTTAAATGAGGTAGTCTAATGATCCAAATCCCTGATCTCAATTAGTGACTGCCGGCTTACCTGCTGGCTACGGGGTCAGTTTTCATTATTGAATTATTAAACACTTCTCTGCTATATTTGTTATATTTGTCACTCTACACGTTCTTTTGTTTTTATTATGTGTTTGTGTTATCTAACTTGTCCTCACAGGATGGACCCAACGGTAGACCGGTGTTGGCTGCAAAGCCAGTATCATTCTGAGTTGGGCCCATTTCGCGGCACGCCAATGATTTATTAGGGTTCCGTAGCCAAAATGGCTAGAACGAAACCATTATAGTTTCGTCATGTCCGTCTGGCCGTATGTCACAGGCATTTTACTCAAAAATGTATTTAGTTTTTTGTATTGAAATAATGTGCATCGGTCTAGAATAACGCTTATGTTACCTGAATACAGTCAAATGATTGGTATCGTTGTGATGACAGTGTTTGAAACATTTCAATACGAAATTCTGAAACTTTAAATATTGTTTCAATACGGACTGCAAAATATGGCAGGGTAACACTTTTACGGTAACCTAAATTGAACACAATATCATTAAACACTTCATAAACTTTCAAGTAAACAACTTCAACATAGAAGCGATCTTAAACGGTATTGGCTGAAATTCAAACTGCCCAAAAAGTAGGGCAAATGGGGTAAACGTGGATGACACTGAAAGACAAGAAGAATAAATTGAGTTAGGCGTGGAAGGGGTTTTTTTCCGCCAATCTTCTTTCTTATATGTGAATAGAGTTACAAAAGTACAGTTTATGCACACTACTCCGTGAAGAGTTGGTGCGCGGTAAATACTTTAGGATATCGTTGGTCTAGTATTATAGAACCATTCATGGGTGCCAATTTTGCCAAATGATCTCAAAAGACAGGAAATTTAACAGCAGCTATGAATTCAGCTACAGGTTTTCGCCTTTGATATAAAGATTAAAACTTTTGAGATAAAATTGATATACAAGAGTGAGATTTTTTTCCACGGAGCCCGTTTACATAACATATTGTTGCCGTAACTTTAGAGGTACATTTTCCTTAATGTTGCAGAACTGTGGAACTCTTTGTATACAGTGTGTTACCAGCACGCGGGTATTTATTAAAACTTATAACATGCTTGTTTGTATGTATTAGCAAAACATAATTATGTAAATTAACTGTACAACTTAAAATCCAACATCCGAACCCTCAATGTACTAAGTGTATGACGTCGTAATTAACAAAATATGAAGGAGTTGTCATATACAAAAAGGTAAGGGCAAAAATTTGTGTGATGAGCATGAATATTTGTTTCTGAGTCATGGATGGTTTCTATGTATTTAAGTATTTATATCTATTATACATATCATCGTCTAGTACCTATAACACAAGCCTTACTGAGCTTACAATGGGACTAGGTCGATTTGTGTAAGATTGTCCCCTTATAGTTATTATTATTATTTATTATTATTTTTTCCCGTTCACGGGACAATGATGTCCCGGACCTTTGGGAGGCGTGCGTGGAGCTAGGTACGAGTACCTACAAAGTACCAACTGAGCCAACACGTAGAGGCCCTTTTGACAATTTAATGAAATGCAAGGAGTACACCGAGCGGATGCTGTCCCTGCCCGTGTCATGGGACGCACACAGAGACAGCACCCGTTGGGGTATATAGGGACTATTGATGGTTGATGGAATCTAAATAAAACGGGTTGTTGGGTTGAAATGATGGACTAGTGGCTGGGCTATTGGGTGAAACATCGGACGCCTGCCTAATAAAACTGTTTCAATCTTTATCTCTGGCAGACGGTGACTCGCTAAATGCTAGATGGGCCCATATTAATAGCGACATTAAAAAATGGCCTAAGGGCAACACCGGTCAGAGAGCTGGGGGGTAGAGAGGTGGCACTGGACTTTAAACATATAGCCAACTCGCCACTTAGGTGTCCACATCTACCCTCGAGCAACAGCTCTTGCGACTCCACTCTGGACGGCCAATAAAGGCAAGCCAGAGGCGGAGGGTCTGTCCAACCAACCACCCGATCGGCTCAGCCTGACCACAGGACACCCCCAGGGGCACTCAGGTACGTAGGGTCGCTACTCCCTAACAGCCCGCCACAAGCTGCCTTACGTTGACTGATTGCACCAGAAATCTGGTGGGCGATGGGGCCGTCACATCCCTACGCCCTATTATTATTATTATACACTTAGTTGTCAATTTACTTTGCTGTACATGGCTATGGCAATAAAAAAATTGTTACAATATTTATGACGTTGGAATTTTAGTTAAGTAATTAAATTAAGATCGTGGGTAAGTTAAAGAAATACGTTGATTTAGCCTACTTCAAAAAAGCCCACTTGCTGTTAACACACTGTATATAGAATAGAATAGAAATCATTTAATGCCAAGTAACACGTAACTATGACACAAAACTTGTATACCGATCTCAAAATCTTTGAATGCAGTAATATTTATTTTATAAAAATAGTTCTTTATAGAGAAAAGTATCCCGTCTTCAATGACAAAAATACTTTCCCATTACGTCGCATAAAGATGAAACACTATAGGTACCTGTATCTAGGGATCTATGTTAAATTGGCGGTCCGTGACAAGTGCGGTGTGACTAGTAAGTCGAAAAACGGAATATATACGGGTCATTTGCTATTCGATGGAGGGAAGGGTTTTTCGGATGCGTAGCCATAAATAAGGGAGTACGTAGAAAGTAGAAACGATAACATTGGATAATATTTAACATGAAAACTTTTACAGAGATACTGCAGAATTTTGATGTGTTGTTATTGTATTATATCCTGTATGATTAATTTACGACTTTACTCATCATGCTATGTCCAGCAGTCCTTTGGCTGATATAAAGACATATGCCTCCCCCAAAGAGTGCCAAAGTGATCGGTCGTGCGCCACCAGCATCCAGCGAACTTGACTGTATAGTATTAACTGACGATGCTGACTTAACTAACGTAAATGAAAACATGTTCGTAACTACAGTCACCCCAGCTTCCACATGAAACTCCAAAGATACTATACAAATATTCACGACATTGAAAATATGGAGGGAGCAGAACGGGCTTATTTAGTACAAAAACCTTCACAATGTATTTTAGCCTACAGCAGGCCAGGCTCGAGTATTCAAGAGGACAGAAAAAGAATTTCAGTTGAAGCGTTACTATATCTGTACGTATCGCGGCGAATCTTGGTCCATATGGCAGCTGTCTGTCTGTCTGAGACGACAGCTATCAGGATCAAGATTCGCCAACATACGTATAATTGGCTAACTTTTGTAAAAAAACATATTGAGTCCCTCAGTTAGATTATGAAAACTTAATAATACTTTAGATAAATTTTTTGTTTGTCAATTAAGCAAAAACAGATGTATATCCGTTAAAGTTCCGTGTGACGTCACATTAAAGTACATTTTTTATTTAAAAAAATAAATAGAATTACATTCTTTTCTATCCAAGAATGTACCGGTCAAAACATGAAATTCAATTCGCCGGAACTATCTGCCAACGGTGACCTGAGTGTGATTCGAATAGTGTTTATAAGACATTTAGTTGTGTTAACTTGTGTGCAGACACTGTATTAAAGCAAAATGACTTGAATAGTATTTGCAAATAAAGTGACGTACTGTGTTAGAAACAAAAATGCGGTACCGCGCTCAAGGTACAAAAACTTTTTGGGCCAATTTGGCGATATTCGCACGGCTGTAGCGTTTTAGTTTTATTGAAAAAGTGAGATTCCTTATTCGTTCTTTTTTGAAGGCTCGTCGACTTTTTTGATAGGTACATTACTAAAAGAAATTTCCTAAGATTAGATAGGAATAAGGAAAGATACGTACCGAAGCTTTTTGAAATATAAGTTGTTGCCTTCGACTTCGTGTGTAAAAGTATACAAATAATTCCTGAGTTTATAAAAAATATCAATAATAGGAAAGATAAATTAGAACTTACTTAATTCAATGTATGACTCAAAATCACAAACAGCTATCATTAAAGTCAATTTAACCAAACACGAATTGAGTTTATTCAAAGTGTTGGTGACTTGCCAACTGGAGTTTTATTTACGTTGATAGGAGTGAACTGTATATTGTATTCTTGCTAATAGGTTTCTTCTTTTACGGGGATGGTGAATTAAATGCAGAATTACTGGTACTGGCAGAGGTGAGGAGGAGCTTTTGGAGCTTTTTCGGGAGCAGGTTCGGGAGGCTTCTTCTAGGCGGAGATGTGTTCTTGGCGGCTGCTGCATTCGGAATGAATTAGTGCTTTTTTTTAACCTGACTGTTGCTATAATAGGACGGACCCAATACAGCGGTCGGACTGCGTGGTTTGGAAAATCCAGGGGAAGCCTCCGGCACGACCACGCGGGGAAGTTTGTACACTGGAATACTCTAAGAGTTTGCGCTCCAGTGAGATTGGTTGAACGGTATCAACCGAATCTGGGGAGTAAGTGGTGTCGAACTACTGGGAGTTTTATCGCTGGTTCGCTAAAACCTAGCCTAGCTGAGAAGAGTCCAGCAAAAAACTCAGCTAGGCCCGACTTGCGTCAGACTGGCTCTACCCGGTATGCGGCGGTACCGGGACGAAACCGGACTAAAATGTGTCTGTGTTATCGCAATCTCGCGGTGGACGTCTCCGCCGGCGGGAACGCCGAAGTGTACGCGATGTGTTGGACGCCGAAAGCGCAGCGTTCCATCTTTCGATGGACGCTGTGATTTCGTCATCCGGGTCCGTGAGTGTGTGCCTAGGACGCCGGACAGTGCGGCCCCTAATCAGTGAGCGCCGAGTAACGACAGAGGGGGGAGGGATGGGGACGTAGTCAGCTGCCTTCCTAACTAACGGATTCCTATGGTGGGGAGCGTTATCAAAATAACGTCTGGCAGCCTGCTTAAAGAAACCATACATGGTGCTAATCCCCATGTCGTGGTGCAGGCTGAGGTGAGTTAGTGCTTGCCGCGCACCCCTCTGTATACCCGCCTATATGGGCCTTGCCTCCCGACTCCCGCATCTGCCCCCGCTTGCCCCGCAAACTTTATTTCCTTAATAAAAACTTATACTATTACAATTTTCCTTATTTCTAGTTCTTCTAAGATACTATATTACATTTCCTATTAGATTCTAGCTCGGAAAAAGGGAGAACAGCGAGTTTAAAGCCGCTTTTCCTTTGTGGCTCCTCGCTGTTCCCCCGCGGACCGAGGTAATAAATATAACCGGCGCGGGGCCCTAGCCGCTTTCTTCGGCGGTCGGATAGCACCTTATGGTCGCCTATCCACCAGCCAGCCATAACTCGACGTCACAGCCTTCGGGCTACGGCTAGCAACAAGTCCCAAACAAAAAAAAAACCCTAGCCGCTCTGAATTCAGGCTCGGATGCCACGCTATGCATTTCTCTGCCTATTTCCCCTATGTATCTCTCGGACTATATTGTGTTTTCTATATTTATTTATTAACTACTATGGGCCCATACATAGGGGTACTCCTTAGGGGCGATATTACACTGTTTTACAATTAAACGACAGTCAATATAGTTTTTATTATCACATGCTACAATCCAAATGGTTTTCTATTTATTTACATGTACATATTGCGGTCGCGGACAAAATTTTTTTAAATCGTCGCGAACACCAAGCTTTGACGTTGCAACGCAGATCTAATCTTTTTTTCCTGTTCTAATGCGTCAATCGAGTTGAAATTTTGAACGCAAAGCGTATGTGTCAAATCAACCCTCTGTGGCCATGCAAAACAGCATCTTTTCTGAGTGACAAAGTGTAGGAGCGAAGGACTATGATGGCGACGTCAAAGGGAGAGCCAATTAGTGTGCTAAGGCTAGTGATGAAGATGACATTTGATCCTATGACACGATATAAGGTCTAGGAGCACCCATTTTATAAAGTTTGGACCATCGACATGCACATTTTGTCGATCTTTTCCACCCAGAACCACATTTAAGCTAAAATACCACTGGAACATAATTTTCATAGAGCTCTGCCTAGCCCTTTTGCGAATAAAGGCGTGAATATACTAATGTATATGAATACATTACTAATAAGTGCAAAATTCACTTTATCTGTTAACTTGTTGGTTTAATTGCACTAGGAGCAATTTCAATTAGGTATGAAGCGAGATGAAGCCATAGAAATGGACTCAGAATACGTTTAATCCTGAATCATACTCTCCCGAACTCATCATTATCATCATAAATCATAATATATAATATGAGCCCAAAGATGTCTACTGCAGGACGCAGGTCTCCCCTAAAGAGTGCCAATGTAATCGTTCCTGCGACCTCTGCGCCAGCGGACTTCAGCAACCTTTAAAATCATCAGTCCACCAGGGGAAGTCTACTGCGTGCAATACGCTACGTATTCCAACCTGATATTCCAATACTTGTGCAAGTTTTTTAATCGAATAATGTTGTCTGTCGAAATCGTTCTTAGCTATGTCACAGAATAGATCTTTACAAAAGGCGCTTTTTTCTCAGCCAAAACATTAAGATTTATGGCTCTGACGTCGTCAACGTTCATCGCTACAAGTACATGCCAGTTCAGCAACGTTGGGGCACCGGCATGTAATTGTAGCGATGAACGTAAATCGCGGAGTGTCCTGTGCCTGGCTATGTTTGATGTGTTGGGAATGTGTCAAATATTCAAAACAATATCAAACATTCTCACTTATTTTTACATTATTAGTTTCAATCACGAGGCCGTGTCTTCAATGTCATGTCTCTAACTCGCGAACTGATTTTCGGACCCAATGGACGACGCTAACTTGCTGGAAGTGTACAAAGTTTTATACTAAGTTCTCGATCATTCCAAACTCGTGGAGATAATTCGGTATTTAATTTAGTATTTAGTAATTTTTATTCGGGCATGTACATTCAATTTTAACATTTTACAGGAAACACGTGATATAATATACGAGTAGCCTATGTTTATCTCGAATATATATTCTGAATATGTGGTAATATATTTTTTGAAATCGGATAAGGTAATTTCTTAATTCGTATTCTATATATATTCATAATTATTTTCTTACTAAACATACACTATTATAGTTACATAACAAGTCATGTCAGTGGTAAAAGTCACATGAGTCCTTGTTCCGCCACAATATGGGATGAAAACCTAAAAACTAACACGTATCTAACAGTATTATAATATCAATTCCATATATTTAAACTAATAAATTGCCGAGTTTGAAGAAAAATAAACATAATTAATATCAATTCCATATTTTAAAATAATTAATGTTACCACAGTAACAGAAAATATGTCAGTCAATTAAACTATAATAACAATCAACTCATTAAGATCAAATTAATTATTCATACATGCCCTCAATATTCCTTTCTCCATTTCCTTTTTGATATATTCTCCTAGTATTGTGGGCTAATTAATTATTTCTTATAAATGATTAGTGTTACGAGCCACTTTAGCAGAAAACAATTTGGTCCAAGACTACCCTCATGGGCCTCATGTCTTGTAGTTGCACCTCTACCCCTTATCATCATTGTGAGGCTTACAGTACAAATAAAAGAAGACGCGTTTTGACTGGTCAAATAATACCTAAAAACATACGATTAGAATAGAATGCCAGCAGTTAACATTTGAAGAACAGAGTGGCAGCCCTAATATCTTCAACTACTCCCACATCCAGGCACTAGCGTTTCCCTAATTCAAAACTACGCTAACCAATCTTATGTATCAAATAGTCCTTAATTATGACTGAGTCTTAATGCGATGCAACTTCGAACGGCCAAAACTGGGCTAATCATCCTGAACTTAGGTGCTCGAGAATTCGAGAGTCGGTGTCGTTTTCGATGTTTCGACTGGGACAACAAATTCAGTAAATCAGAACTCGAATTGGAATGCTCAGTAGGTACTCGTAAAACATCTCTATCACAGTACTTCTACGTTCACTGAAATGAAATATATCTTGATTGAAACATGACCGTTGAAGTTTACGTACCTATAAGTATCTTTAAATAGAATTAGTATAAAAGTCGAAAGGAAGAAGTATTAGTAAACATCGTGAGGAAACCGGTCTAATCCCAATAAGGTCTAGTTTTCCCTCTGGGTTGGTAGTCAGATGGCAGTCGCTTTCGTAAAACTAGTGCCTACGCCAAATCTTGGGATTAGGTGTCAAAGCGGACCCCGGGCTCCTTTAGGGGCACTACACGGGAATAACGCTAGGAGAACGATGATGAATGATGAGTATAAAAGTGTTTTTTTACGTAGGTACCTGTGTTATTTTTTAAGTAATTTGCCTTACAACGACGAAATAAAATGTATTTGTAGCATAAGAAAACAATTATTTCTCTATTTGTCACACCATGGTATTGTTGCGGAAAAATTTCTAACTTGAGATGCTTTCCTCCTGCTCGTAACTATGAATGGACTTGATACATAAGTACAAGCAATGAAGGAAACAACCAGGAGCAGCTGATGATTACCGGCAAGGTGGATGGCAAATGACCAAAGAGGGAGGAGTCCAACAAGATGGGCCGATCAAATACGCTCGACACTGGATACCAACTTGCATGGAGCATTCCAAGACATTTGAATGAGATTTTCGTCACTAGGCATATGTTTTTGCCTTCTTTCTTTTGGAGTTATAATATTTTTTAGTCTACATCCATATTTTTGTTATCTAAATTCAACATCTTCACCCGCACACGTACATTAATTACTCTACAGATACCCAGCATCTCGATACGCCCACGAACTGTCCGGGTTCGAAACTAACACCCCATTCCGGGTGACAGTAAGGGCCCATTACACTACGTCAGTATCTTAGTAAGATTCGGCTTAAGGGCACTCGAAGTGATGTAAGACGGTAAAAAATCTTATAGTTATTGTCAGGTGTAAAAATATGAGTGCATAGATTTTACTCATAAATATGTCCCTTCGCTCTTAAGTCAGCAGATTCACGGTACATATTTTTTCACTTAACTTGACTGTACAGAAGATAGACAACCAGATTGATAGCTACCTTACTTTTTAGGGTTCCGTAGCCAACAAGGAACCCTAATAGTTTCGCCATGTCCGTCCGTCTTCGACTTACCTCGGTAACCCTTACACCTAGAAAACTGTTAATCGGCATGGGTATATCAATCAATCACGCCGACAAAACAGTAGAAAAAAATCTTTAAAAAATTGGGGATGTAATTTTTTTCTCACTAAACCCATGATGGCGTGGGGTATCGTTGGATTCGTTTGCGAGATATTGGGCTTTAAAGCCATTATATCGAGTCATGTATTCCCCTCACCCCCTGCCGGTTAAACAGCTAGTAACTGGGGATGTGAAAAAAATCGTGGCAGTACTACATATATAATGAATTTAAAAGGAAAACTTTGACGGATATAAGTAGGCTTTAGCAGTTGCCGAGTAATAGTCGACCAACTTAATGTGTAGGTACTTGGAAAGACCAATTTTCGTACAAATTCGGCCGTCGCAACCGCACGTCGATGTAACTAAGATGGACAGGCGACTACGGAACCCTACACTGCGTGTGACCCGACGCGCACTTGGCCGGTTTTTTTGCTTTTTCAGATCGATAGGGATGTAAAGTTTGAGCATCAAAGACGTTGCTAGGGTGTGGCACACGACAGACACATGACAGCTTTCCATAAATAAATCGTGGGTGGTTTTTTGCACCGGATTCTTTGTTACTGCCTGCCTAAGGGCTTAGTCAATATTGCGAAGGCGTAGGCGGTAGAGGCGAGTACTTGTACACGAAAATAATTTACTTTAAAAACAAAGTTTCAACCGACTTCAATTTAGTACTCCGCCAAGCCACGAGAATATTTCCTATTTTTTTTTTACAATTTACCACATGAACTGATTTCCGATAGCAAATGCGTTGATTACTATAGTAAAAAACTGAATCGCTGTATGTGGGCCGATAATATTTGAGGACTTCCATCGATTCCCCAAGATCATCACTAATGGCACCAAGATCATCACCAAGAGAAAAACCCCAATACCTATTTAATAAATTGAAATGGGTTGAGGATACGCGCAGCAGGGTGCTTAGAAGATCTACCAAGCTAGTCATTCCTCCTCACAAATCCAATTTTTTTAGAGGCGGGTTTAAGTTTGCTGCAGCTAAAATTTGGAACGACCTACCACCACCTTTGCGAGAACGGATTCCACTGTTTAAGTTCAAGCAGCTAGTAAAAGGCCACTTGTTAGGAATCCAAAGCAAACTTTAACCCGCTTTACACACCTCACACTCTTCACACACTTCATGCATCACACACCTCACACATCACACACTTCACACATCAGTCACATCAGACACACAGACACACACAACTACAAAATCTACCCTTCTCAAATCCACATAAACACCTATAAACACACATACACACATCACATGGCACTTTCTTGGTAACTTTCTTTGTTTATGATTTGATTTTTATTTTTTGTATTAGTTTAATTATTTTTAATTCAACAACACCATATGTTTTATGTATACATTCTATCTTTATGTTACTTTGCTTGTATATTTTTTTGTCTACGTGTGCGCTGCGACCGGCCTTTCTACAGGGACCACTCTGAAAACCAGCGCTGGGCATCCAAACCCAGCAGATGCTGAGAGTGGGACCCATTGCACCAGCTAAACGTTAATATTTAAGTTTAAGTTTAATTTTAAATAGAACTAAAGTATTTTTAAGTTTTTCATGTAGTAGTTCTTAAGTTTATATGCGTTGTACTTACCTAAAATACTTGTACTGTTCTAATGTTATTATGTTTAGTTGTGGCAATAAATATCTTCACTTTCACTTTCACTTTCACTTCATTAGTTCCTATTTCAACGGAATCTACCTGTGACGTACTTTTGCACTTTTAAGTACATAATTCAGGAATTTGATAAGTCATCTGAGGTCTTCATCATCAATTCCTCGCCACCAAATTTATGATTCCGGATGTTAATACACGAGTTATAACAAACAGAAAATACCAAAATCACTACAGGGGACACACTAGGGGACTCCTCAATTTTATTAGGCACGCGCTAATAAAATTGAGGAGTCCCCTCAATCCCTCGTGGATCCCATAATCTAACTGAATTTTGAAAAAAATGGGACCCATCTGGAAGTTTTCGAATCCGCTCATCAATGACGGAGTTCTGAGGTAGGTAACAAACATTGAAAAAAAAAATACAGCCGAATTGAGAACCTCCTCCTTTTTTTGAAGTCGGTTAAAAACATCAACACTGTTAATAGAGCAACGTGGCGCACCAGTGGGTGCCAACATATCACTATAGAGAAAATGTTCTACTTAGAATAGCACGAGAGCCTGTCTAACCGATGTAGGATGCTCAAATGCAGAAGGTAAGGCATCTTTCGGTGCGGGCTTGTTGGTACGGGATGCTTTGAAAGCCAATACGAATGCAGTACTGCATTATTACTGCGCAAATGTAATACTCACAGTAAACTGACAGGTAAGAAAATCTAGAAGACAGCAGCAGTAAGCTCCTGCTTACAAAATACCGCATTCGACCCTGCTAAATACGGAAGTAGCCTTAGACTACAGACAAACTGGTACGTATTATTTCATATTTTGGGAGATGAAAAAATTTACAAAAATAATTTAACTTTCAAATTGGCACCCGTCTATTTGCTTAAGTTTGTTGCAATTTGACATTTTCAAATACGGCCTTTATTTATTAATCTTCATATTCTGTTGCGATTTTATTGCGAATAAAAGTTGATTCCTCCACTTCTTTGTAATTGAAAACAAAGCTCAACCCAATTAAAGGAGCGACCACACCGGTGCGTTACGCTGCGTATACGCGTTCACGTGTCGTATGCGTCACGTATTCTTCATACATTTTGCTGCGTTTACGGTGCGTTAGCGTATAATTTTGAGCAGCGGTGTGCTCGCTCCATTAAAGATGTACATAGGTCCACGTCCCGCTGGGTCGCGATCTGTTTTCATTATGTTGGTGTAATTTCAGCAATTTCAATTAAGATTTTCTATGTTAGCAAAAGCTTTTGTTGATCTCGGACAGTTACTCTACACTGAAAAAAATGTGAGCTAATCAAGTCCACTTTTTGCTTGATTAGAAAAATTATAATTGTTTCTATTATTTAACTAATCAAATCCATCAAGTATACTTAGTAACTACAAAAAAGTTTAATTGATCGAAAAGTTTAATGAAGTAACATATTACATTTGATCATTTTCTTAATTGAGTTTTAATTAAATCATTCAATTGACTCATCGAATTATGGAATTGTTTGAGCCTATAAAGTATCTAGTTCTAGTATCGAGTTCTAATAGTATCATTGAACTTAATCACACGAATCATGTTGAATCATTAATTAAATTAAAAGCAATTTATTACATCAAACAAGAAAAAGATTTAATTATACTATCAACTTATTACAATTAATTATGTACCTAATAAAATAAAACAATGTACTTGACTAAAGGAATAAAAGTATGATTGAACTTAATCACACGAATAATATTAAATCATTAATTAATTTAAGAGCAATTTATAACATCAAACAAAAAAAAGATTGAAGTATACAATCAACTTATTACAATTAAATTTGTAGTTAATAAAATTAAACAATGTACTTGATTAAATGAATGAAGTCAATCTACTGTCCACAACAATCCACAAATCTAATATTGCGCGTGGAAAAGGCGCCACTGTCGACATATCTGTACGGACAAACTTTAGTTCCATTTTGGCCACATGCAAACATTACTTTGTGGAGTCGCCCTACAGACAGACAGTATATGATGCAATACCGCCAATACCGGCCATTTTCCAATTCACGGTGCATGTGCGAACCTGATGGTGAACGTGGTGCTGGTGGGTGAGAAAAAATGGAAAAGTGGAGGATCTATTACAAGCGTGGGGCTTATCTGAGCTCATTCCAACATTTATGGGTGAGTACACTTATCATTTATATTTATCATTCTATATTGTACGTTAACGCGAAATACAACGAACTTATTATCAGTAAATACTGGATGGTTCGAAAATCTTAGATCTTGTTGTTTTTGAGTGGCCCACGTTGCGTTGCGCGCGTTATTTGCCGGCTACTACTGGTGCAAGTGAAACGTGACAATGATGGACTAGGTAGCAATTCGATATGAAGGATAGTGTGGTACAAACATTCCTCATGGTACATATCAAATGTCATATTTTTTATTGCAGCGAACGAAATAAACATCCAAGCAGTGTCGGCCCTAAGCCTTGAAGATGTGAAGGAGTTAATACCCCAGGTAGGCCGCAGGGCCCTGTTTGTGAGAGTATGGAGTGAGTGGAAGACGGACTTTATGTCAAACTTGCCCAGCTGCAATGTTTCTTTAAGTGTGACTGAAATTATTTTGTTATCTTAAATATTACGGCCCAATTTAATACAATATTCTAAAAGTAAGTAGCCAATTAATAAAACTTGGTCGGTTTCAGGACATACAAATTTTAGCGCTAGATGCCTCTACAACAGAACTAGAAGCAGCACCATCACAGACAACACCACCAAAAACAATCACATACACGTGGGAGAAAGCAATGATAATGTAAGTTTGTAGATATTGTTAATTTCTTGTATTTTACTTATCTTAAGCTGATTTTCCACCGGAGGGGCGAGATGAGGCGAGGCGAGAATTGAACCGCCTCGTCTCGCCCCTCCGATGGAAAATCAGCTTTACACAGCCAGGCAGTTGCATGCCACACTGTAGATATGGATGGCATTAGCAACTGAAGAGTGTTTCTTACAACTATTATATATTATAAATAAACGTTTCTCTATAGGGGGATGGTTTAACTTTGTTAGGACTTGCAGGGTTGCAGGTGTATAATTGATGGTGTCCCGACTGTTGGCTTTTAGTTGCACCACCCCCTTTCTGCATGTGGGTAGGTATTGTAAGAGACGACTAAGAGTGGTTACGCCGTCAGAGCAAAATCCCTTTTGGCCTCCTTTCTTAAAAAAGCTGTTGAGACTGCTTACACGCACCGCCTTCATAGTTCTGGCTGTCATAAAAAAAAACATTCAGTTACATACGTCAACGCATAATTTTCATATTTTCTCCGCTGCAAACTGATCTACGAATAATAAGATTGTTATTAATAAGTACCTATAGTGATTGTGCTAGTTACTCCTGCCGCTCCTCTCTGCTTACGCCCGCTCCAAGTCACTCGGACAACTAAGGTAAGCAGTATGTATGTATGTATGTAAGCACTTTATTGTACACAATAACAGGTCAAGGAATATACATGTCACACAATAGATCAAAGTACAAAGGCGAACTTATCCCTATAAGGGATCTCTTCCAGCAGTTTCAGCTTCTCAAAATTTGCATATTTGGTTTGTCTTTTATCCTACGGCGTAACCTTGCCTTCGGCTCCGCTCATCACCGCATAGTCTAAATTGCCTATTTACACGGCCTAAGCATATTTTTGGTCCTATCGAGTTCCGGATTCTTCCGTCCAAATTTTTAAAATTCCCATTTATTTTCCGCAATACTCATATATTTCACCCGCCATTAACGCTCATTTCATATATATCACGCTCATTGTCATTTACATTTAGCTTGACATTGTCATTAATATAATTGAAATTTTAATTTAGCCAACATGTCTAAATCTGAAATGGAAATTAAGTTAGCAGTGTTAAAAAGTAAAGAAGAGAAAATCTTTCAGCGATTTACTCGCATACATGCCGCTTCTAAAAATATTTCAAATTTTGAATCGCGAAGCAACGAGTCTTTCATGGCCGATAGTGAAACGATTGATGACTTACGTGTGAGTTTCGAATCAATTCTGGATGAGATGAATAAAATCATCATGTCTCTCGTTCCTGGTACCAAGCCTGACTATGAGGCCCTGGATGCGTTCGAAGATATGTACTCAAAAATAAAACGCACTCGAAACAACATTATTAAAATGTCAATACCGCAAGCAAGTGCATCATCCGCACCCGCGAGTCGTAACAACGGCTCTTATATTAAACTCCCGCCTATAGAATTGCCTTGCTTTGATGGTCGTACTGAGAACTGGCCCATCTTCTATGAGTCATTTAAAACCAACGTACATAATAATGACCAACTGACTGACTCGCAACGTGTGCAATACCTCATGGGCAAGCTAACACATAATGCTCTGAAATTAACCGCTGGTTTAGTGCCTACAGGTGAAACCTATTCCATAATTTGGGACAGTTTTGTCAAAAAATATCAAGATAAACGCGCCTTGGGTACTTATTACCTGAACAATGTATTTGACTTAAAACCATGCTCAAACAATGCCAGCAGTCTCAATACCTTCATTGAGAAGTATTCCGCGTCTATCGCCGCTCTTAAGCAGTTAGACATTCCTGATTTGGCTGATTTTCTTCTTTTAAATTGCGCATTGAGGAAGACCGACCAACAGATGTTACAAAGTTACGAAATGTCAATTCGCGATGTTGAGATTCCGACTTATAAATCGTTCATATCGTTTGTGCAAGACCAAGTTAAGATTTTAGAACGGTCCAATGGTAGTACCGTCGGCAAATCAGTTGCCAATATACCGGCACAAACTACGCGAACTACGTATAAGGCGTTTGTAGCCAGCAATGATACCGCTTCAAAACCCGCGATTAATGAACCAGCTTGTATATTGTGCAACAAAAAGGATCATTCGCAACTTTATGCTTGCATGAAGTTTAAAAACATGGTCTCCCCGCAAGTGAGGTTTGAATTTATAAAAGATAAGCATGGTTGTGTTAATTGTTTAAGTACGACGCATACACTTATTAACTGTAACTCGCGTCACACTTGCAACGTGTGTCAGAAGCGTCATCACACGTTCTTACATTTTGAGTCGAATAAAGCTGCTTCCGCTAATATTAAATCAACGCAATTGTTCGCCAACACTAACGACGTTACTTCTTCCGCCGCTCATGTACCGCGACCGTCAGCAGCCGCGCCTCCATCGCGCTCTCCGCCTGCAGTGTTCAATTCTTGTGAACCAAATGCACCTAATGCAAACTCGAACTGTGTCTGCACACCGCAAATAAATACTCCGCTGACTGCTCATCCGCCCCGCGATAGCATTAATACGCAATGGTCACCTGATGGGGCCATTATAGCACAGCCGCTTTCTAACGCTTCGGTCTCACTCAAAGTAGAGTCGAACCCTAAGTCAACAATATTGTTGTCAACCGCTCAGGTGTACGCTAAGCCTTATAATGGTGATGGTAAGACGATTATAAGATGCCTAATTGATAATGGTTCACAAAACAATCTAATAACGCTTGATTGTTGCAAATCACTTAACTTACCCGTGATACCGCTTAACAATTCCTATATAAAGGGTGTTGGTTTAACGTCGAGGCCTATACTTGGTTATGTTTATTTGAATATTGAATCGCGCATCTACCCAAATAATAAATACTATATACATGCTTTAGTGGTAGATTGTATAACAGATCAACTGCCCGCGCATTTCGTCGAAGCTAATAAATGTGACTTGGCATATCTTGCCGATATACCGCTTGCAGATTTAACCTGGAATATTCCAGGCTGCATTGATGTGGTGCTAGGTGTTCAACTCTTCCCGTATATATATTTGGGGAACAGAGTAGATTCTGGCACATGCGCACCCCCCGCTTTGCTAACCACGTTTGGTTACGTGTTAATGGGTGACTATCCTTGTAAGTCTAACTCTAATGACACTTCTTTTACCGCATTTGTGCTCAATGACCTTGAATCGAGTCTCAATAAATTTTGGGAATTAGAAGAGATCCCATACAAACGTTTTCTTAGTCCGGAAGAGACTGAGTGTGAGAATTTGTACACTACTTCCGTGACTCGAAATGATGATGGCAGATATTCTGCAGCCTTGCCCTTCTGCAAAGATGCGTCTGAGCTAGGCAATTCTCGAGCTGTTGCTCATCGCCGCCTACTTTTTTTGGAAAAGAAGTTTAAACAAATACCTACACTTCGTGATGATTATAACCAAGTCATCAAAGAATATATGCAAAACGGTTATCTTACCGAAGTTCCTGAATCTGACGTCACTGATGACGGATATTACATTCCTCATCACGCAGTGGTTCGTCCTGATAAATCTACATCTCGCGTCAGAATAGTCCTAGACGCTAGTGCTAAAAGTAGCTCAGGCTTGTCACTCAATGACATTTTGCACACTGGTCCAAATTTGCAGGCAGATTTATTTATTCTGCTACTGAATTTTCGCCTGTTTCCCATAGCAATGACATCGGATATCCGCCAAATGTATATGCAAATCTGTTTGCCGCCAAAACATTATAAATATGTGAAAATTTTATTTCGCTTTGATGAAAAAGAGCAGGTTCGCACCTTTCAGTTTACGCGCGTTGCGTTTGGACTGAAATCAAGCCCGTATATGGCAATGCGCACTGTCAAGCAGCTTTGCCTTGATGAGGGACATCGGTTTCCCGATGCTGCAACAGTGGCTAGTTCCCAATTATACATGGACGATTTAGTTCATTCGTGTATAAATGAGGAAACTGCAATGCGTTTATCGCAAAACTTAATCGCGCTTTTTAAAACTGGTGCATTTGATTTAGTCAAATGGTCCAGCAACTCCCTGTCACTGCTAGATAAGCTGCCTAATTCACACCGTGCTTGTGTTAATTTTGATGACAAACAAAATATTGCCAAAGTGTTAGGCTTATCTTGGGAACCCTCCGATGACACATTCTCACTAACTACGTTCCCGCCCGCCGGAGGGAAGTGTACCAAGCGAATCATTTTATCCACCGTAGCTCGCTTGTTTGACGTCCTTGGTTTGGTAGCTCCTGTCGTCCTATACGCCAAGTTGTTAATAAAAGAACTTTGGCTCAGTAAAATAGATTGGGACGCTACCCCCCCGGAACACATAATTAAGTGTTACTCCACATTGGTTCAAGAATTTCCATTGTTATCAACGTTTAAGATCCCGCGCCATATTGGCGAATCATCCGATTGTATAGTCAATATTGTTGGATTCAGTGATGCCAGCCTTAGTGGTTATGGTTGTGTAATTTACTTGCATGTGACAAACTTGACTGGCGATATCAGTGTAAGGCTGTTATGCTCCAAGTCCAAGGTTTCTCCGGCTAAGATAACTACGCTTGCTCGTTTAGAGCTATGTGCCGCTGTTTTAATGGCCAAACTGATTAAAATTGTGCAAGACACTTATCTTGCTCGAATTCCGATTGCAGGCATATATGCTTTCTCCGATTCAATGATCGCTCTTTCATAGATCAAAGCATCGCCGCATAGGTGGTCAATTTTTGTAAGCAATCGTGTTGCTCAGTGTCAAGAAAATGTGTTACCAGAGAATTTCTATTATGTTGCTGGAATAAACAATCCCAGTGATTGCTTGTCCCGTGGTATGACACCATCACAATTGGTTTCTCATACCCTATGGTGCAACGGACCTTCCTGGCTGCATAATGCGCCAACGGAATGGCCTATCCAACCGTTTCAGGCCGCTGCTATTGAACAATTGCCGGAGTGTAAAACCACTACATTGACAACTCTTGTGCAACTTGAGCGACCTATATTATATGATTTAGCGCAACGCATATCCTCTTGGAATAAACTGCTGAAAACTGTAGTTTATGTGCTACGTTTTACAAAAAAGCTTAACGCTACTGAGATTATAAAAAATATCGAAATCGCTGAAACCGCTTTAATACTCGCGATACAGAGCGTTCAATTTCAGGAAGATATTGCTCGCATGAAAAATAATATATTACCCTCGCGAAAACTCGTCAAGTTATCAGTGTTTATTGATGAGAAAAATGTTCTGCGTATAGGAGGTCGACTTTCAAACGCTGATTTACCATTTGAAGCTAAGCATCCTGCATTGCTCCCCAAACGCGATCATATAGTCAACATGATTATTGATCACTATCACGCTGTAAATTGTCATACAGGTGCAGGACTGTTGATGTCAATCATCCGCCAGCGCTTCTGGATATTGGATGCCAGAACCGTAATTAGGAATAGAGTACATAAATGTAATTCGTGTTTCCGCGTTAAACCGGACCATCCGATTCCAAAGATGGCTGACCTTTCTTCTTATCGCTTGCAAGAAGCTAAAGCCTTTGTGCATACGGGTGTTGACTATGCTGGTCCCCTTCGTATTACGCTTTGTCGCCGTCGTGGTCAACATGCGCAAAAGGCGTACATATGCTTGTTTGTATGTCTTGTCACCAAGGCTATACACATTGAGTTGGTTTCAGATTTAACATCTGACTCCTTTATAGCAGCTTTCAAGCGGTTTATATCTCGCCGTGGCCCCGTCTCATGTCTTTATTCAGACCATGGGACAAATTTTGTTGGAGCCAAATCTCAATTAGATGAGATGTATGCTTTGTTTCGCACATGCGATTTCAAATCTAAACTTAACCGCGAATGCTTTAATCACCGCATTGAATGGAAGATGATCCCACCGCGCGCTCCCCATTTCGATGGTATTTGGGAGTCAAATATAAAAAGTTTAAAGACACATTTGTATCGTGTCATAGGGTCACAACTTCTAACATATGAAGAATTGCTAACTGTTTTGGTTCAAATAGAATGCACACTCAACTCACGCCCTCTCAGTGTGCTCTCTTCAGATCCGCACCCTGAAATAATAAGCCCCGCACATTTCTTAATGTCTACACCGCTTCAGTATTTACCAGCTTCAGACCTGTCAACTGAGTGCAAGAATCTAACGAATCGCAAAAAATTGCTAGAAAGTATTGTGCAATCATATTGGAGAAAATGGCGCTTAGAGTTTTTGCACACATTGCAAGTCCGAAATAAATGGTGTACTCCAGATCATCCTATTGTTCAAGGCACGGTAGTCTTGATGGGTGATGATGATGTTCCACCCCTTCGATGGCCGTTAGGCATAATCACGACCGTACATCCAAGACCTGATGGTGTGATTCGAGTAGCTACTGTTAAAACTAATAACGGCTTATTCAAACGACCTGTTGTGAAGCTATATCCTTTACCTACACAGTAATCAATAACCTATTTCCAGTTCTTATTGGGAGGTTCTTTTTCTTTCTTATTTATCATTCAACCGCATCATTTCATCTCATTTTTGAAATTCTTTGCATTTCAAGGCCGGGAGCATGGTTACGCCGTCAGAGCAAAATCCCTTTTGGCCTCCTTTCTTAAAAAAGCTGTTGAGACTGCTTACACGCACCGCCTTCATAGTTCTGGCTGTCATAAAAAAAAACATTCAGTTACATACGTCAACGCATAATTTTCATATTTTCTCCGCTGCAAACTGATCTACGAATAATAAGATTGTTATTAATAAGTACCTATAGTGATTGTGCTAGTTACTCCTGCCGCTCCTCTCTGCTTACGCCCGCTCCAAGTCACTCGGACAACTAAGGTAAGCAGTTTCAGCTTCTCAAAATTTGCATATTTGGTTTGTCTTTTATCCTACGGCGTAACCTTGCCTTCGGCTCCGCTCATCACCGCATAGTCTAAATTGCCTATTTACACGGCCTAAGCAAAGAGTATATGGTTAAAGTGTGTTGTGGGCGATATGCTAGCAATTTGTCACTGCAATATCACATTTTGTTGATTTTTATACCCACAACTTGCTAAAAGTGGCATTACAAACTTAAGTTTCATGTGCTCTGCCTACCCCTTTCTATGTATGTAACCTAAAAATAAATTTTGTTTTCAGACACATGTTCACACTCCATCAGTATCAACAGAAACAGATAGTCTGATCAAGGATGTACAAAATGTCTACATAAGAATGACACAACACAGAACACAGCCCCATTTGACGGTATCATAATATGTAAAATTTTAATTAAGATTCCAATGGAACTAATGAATGATTACTTTCTTTTATTATTGGGGTATTTTTTACGGTATCATCTAGATGCCTATGTATAATATTGTATAACGTGGCGTCGCTTATAATTATGTTGCATAGAAGTGAAATGTGTTCAAATTCCAATGCCACGGCATACAATTTTGGCCGTCTATAGGCGTTCCTAGTAGTGGACAGGTTAAGGATTTGCCACACTGGATGCGGTCTGCGGTCAGGTCAAATTGAAAACATCATACATAAGCTTTATTTGACCTGACCGCAGATCGCATGTAGCAAATCCTTTATGGGCTTAGTCAACTCAATAATGATAGTCTAAGCTCCCGTTGCACGAAACTCTACCTCACAAGGTGGCAGATCAGAAATGCAATATAGTGTTAAATACTACTTAGGAACACTGTATTTTAGTTGATTACCATACCATATCCTGGGAGAACTTTTTTTTTTCGTTTTTACCATTACCTACTTACATCATACGGTGGCAGATCGAAACGTTTACTCATCGAAAGAGACACATTTGGAGATAACATTGGAGATAGCATTGGTTGCCAGCCCAAACGCTGGCAGGTTTCAAGATCAGCCATGGTGTTGACCCCATTTTTGGGTCTCATAAAACATGGCTGATCTTGAAACCTGTCAGCGCTTGGGCTGGCAACCAATGCGGGTTGTTATCTCCAAATATGTATCTTTCGATGAGTAAACGTTTTGATCTGCCACCGAATGATGTAATAGTAAAAACGAAGAAAAAAAGTTCTTCCAGGATATGGTATGGTACCTAACCAACTAAAATCCAGTGTTCCTAAGTAGTATAGATCTATTACTATATTGCATTTCTGATCTGCTACCTTGTGAGGTAGGGTTTCGTGCAACGGAAGCTTCGGCTATGAGTGATTACTTTCTTTTATTATTCGGTTTATAATTTTTTTTCTTTTTACGGTATCATGTAGATGAATGTACCTAGGCATAAAATAAAAATCGAATAAAACAAATATGTTTTAAAAATTACTTGTCTTTATTCATTTATACTACACTAGTTATGGGATATCGAAGCTGCCTAAAATGTGCATAAAAAAATTAAATATTGTTATTTCAGTCGTGCGTATAATTTGTATAGCCAGTCCAGATTGTTTAGAAATCTTGGTAATTATCGAATAAAGAAGCAACCGTCTCGCTATTTAGGCCGGTCGTTTTTTAAAACATTGATGTTCCCATTACAGTATGTTTAACCAGCTTAGTATTGCTAGCCATGAAGCATTTTCTCGTTAGACCGGTCGGCTTAAACATAGGAGGTCGCAAAAAATATATATTCATGATTTATTTGAGATTTTGTTAAGATACATATCAGCTGCGTAAATTTAGTTTTACACTACCGATATGTATCCTTAAGTCGAAAACAGACTCACGCGAGAAGTCCCGCCGAGAAGTCGCCGAGAACGAGAGAATTAGACGGCCAGAAAGCGATCACATTCACGCTTCTCGGGTGTTCTCGGGGGTTCTCGGCGTGAGTCTGTAGGCGCTATTACAACATTCCAAAAAATCATGAATATATATTTTTTTGCGATCTACTATGTTTAAGCCGACCCGTCTAATTAGATAATGCATCATGGCTAGCAATACTAAGCTGGTTAAACATACAGTAATTGATTGATATAAAGAACAGCAATCGATTGAAATAAAGAACAGTAATTGATTGAAATAAACAAGTCCAGTGCTTGGATTGAACACTACCTTTGCATCATTCCATTAGGTTCAATAATTATAGTAAAAAAGTGCTTTGATTAATTTAATTGTGGACTATATGTATTTCACAAAGGAGACTTGATAAAATCAAACATATAACATGAATACATGAAACGATTTATTTATAAATCTTATCAAAGTTCGTTTATTAAACCGAACTTTTACTTTATTGACACGATAAACCTACTTAATATAACACTTTAAGCAACTTAATACAAAGTATGATATACATACATTCAATCAATTATATTAGTTTTTTGCATCAAACATTCAACTTGATTGAATCTATGCGGATGTTTATGGCATCAATTATTGGGCCTTAATAATTTCATTTAAGTAGCTTAATACAGGCTGTAACATACATTGATTAATTCATTAATTTTACTTGATTTCATCAAATACTTCCTTAACTTGTGTCTGTAAAGACGTTGATGGCATCTATTAAGTATTTCTTGATTATATTAGTAAATAAACATATTTCGTACATTAAAGTCATGGCTGGATTTATAAAGTTACTTTCAATCATTTCAACTTGATTGCTGCAATTAGCTGACTTCATTTGCTCGCTATACATTAAGTTACTTTGTTATCACAATCAAGTTTTTGATTTAGGTAATCAATTTTTTTTCTCAGTGTAATGAACACTCAGAGTGGTCTAGCAAGAACAAGACCGACAAATTGACTACACCCTGTTTTGTGGCGGGTGACAAACAGTACTGGAATCCACTGTTCCAACCCCTGTGTAAACAACTCATTGCGTGTATTTCGTTCAGTATGTTTTCTCAAAAATGCTATGTAATCTTGCCATAACATCGCTAATAAACAAGACTACAGTAAGTGAAACATACCGAAGACTTATTGGAAATATTCAGTATTAAACGTGAAATTTTAAATTCAAAGTCAATAGTATCATACTACTAATCATCAGATTATGGCATATACCCCCAAATGCATTGTACATATAAACCACCGCCCCGAGGTTCCGGCGACCTCCGGTACCCTGGTTGTGGTAGTGGCCAGGGTATCAGCGGGGCCAGGGTGTGAAGGCGGGTGGCGCAGGACCGGTCACTTCGGCACTCTTTGGGGGAGGCCTATGTCCAGCAGTGGACGTCTTTCAGCTGATATGATGAAGTAAGTATCTATGTACGTAATTCCTATTACGTATCATGCCGCATCAGTACACGCAAAACACAAACCGAATCAGCTCCGGTAAGCGGTAACCTCTTGTAGTGATTAGGTTAATCTGAATAATACGGGTTATCATTAATGTTGGGTAACCGCATGAAAGGGTTACCCAAAAGATTAGCTTATCATATGAATGGGTTACCCAAATGAACGGGTAAGGCAAATGAACGGGTTTTCCGGTCCCTGATCATGCGTCACCGAGCGTCTCGCTTTTGGGCAGAATAGGTATTCTACGCTTCGTTGTGTAGTACCTACTCAGCAAAGATAAAGTAAACATAAAGCACTGTACTTTAATAGTATGGTCAAAGAGAATATGGTTGGTTAATAAAAACTTTTTAACAAAAAATTAAACCGCCGAAAAGGAACTGAAAAGCGAAAAATAATAAAACTTTTTTATTTAGTTTAATAACTAAATTCTTAAACTATTGTAAGTACTTATACCTAAGTAAGTATATAATTTTGTAATTATTTTGACTTTTTAATTACCTAACCTTAATAACTAAGTTCTTAAATTAATCTAAGTGTACCGAAGTAATTTTGAGTCCGTGAGTTTTTATTTTTCAATTTTCTGTGGCTTACTTTAGTTAATTACTAACTTAATTTCTAGTTACATGCAATATTTTTGATTACTTTTAAAATAGCTTCCTAACTTACTGAAACTGTTAATTGCTTTATAATCCTAATGTAATTATATTGCTTGTTGTATAATATAAATTCTTTAAAAGAAGAGGCTTTATATACCAACATGGGTAGGCCTACAAGAAATGCTGCTCGAATGAGAAAAATACATTTAAGAACTCACACCCCAAGGACTGATTGACAATATGCATCTGACTATCAATTCAATTCATTTATTCAAAGACCAACATGGATCACTATTGTTAGTAAAAGTTAGCTTAATATTAGTAATTACCAAGTTCATAGTTAGCACACATAAAGTTAATTTAAAGAGATAATACATAGTAATAAATAATAATACGATTTAGGCCGATTTGAAATTCACATTACAGTCAACTAATAATAAAATTTTGTAAATATTTCTGAAGTAATCTAATTTAAAAATAATAATTATTCACTGGATGTCAAGTTACATTAATAATTCATTTAAATCTCAAAATGTCAAATGTCATGCGACCTCATAATTAACATGTGTGTTTGCGTGCACCATACAGCAGTGGTTTATATACACACAGTCCATATTTACGTTCAGCGACCATTTTCAGGATGCTGTTGGCACTGGCCCGTACACTACGCACCAGGGATGTACATCGCTTGCGCATAGTAGTGTGGAAACAGTCCACCCTTGCTTCTGCGAACATCCATGACGCGCTGCAATATCGGGGCAGCCCCATCAGCATCCTAAATGCGTTATTAAATTGGACACGAAGAGCACTGTATTGTGCCTGAGTATAGTTCGCCCAGAGGCCGCTGGTATATAAGGACGTGCAGTAGGCCCTGAATAGGGTTAACTTGACCCTTCTCGAGCATCCAGCAAACCTGCGAGCGATCATGTTAGCTCTCACAGACAATGATCTTCGTTCCCGCTCAATGTCAGTACCGTCTTTAAGGTCAGACGTCATAATATGCCCCAGATACTTAAACTGTGATACCACAGTCAGTACCTTCCCATTTAGTTTTATCGGCGGAACATCCTGTGGACTTTTATTCCTAACCCTAAAGACCATACATTCGCTTTTCAACACATTGTATTGCAGACCGTGACTCATTGCGTACCGTTCACAGATGCCTATCAGTTTCGTAAGTCCGCATGGAGAGGCACTCAGCAGCACCATATCATCTGCGTAACTGATATTATTTACGCACACTCCGTCAATATGGCAACCGATGCGGGCGCTGCTGAGCTCCTCTATAAGTTCGTTTACATACAGGTTGAAGAGCTTAGGCGAGGTTAGTCCTCCTTGTCTTACTCCACACTTCAGCCTGTATGCATCCGAAAACGCCCCCGCCCATCTTACGACATTGGATTGGTTAAGGTACCAGAATTTGAAAGAGCTAGTCAGGTCAGCTGGCACGCCAGAGTCATTCAATATCTGCCAGAGGATGTCGTAATTAACCATATCGAACGCCTTAGATAGGTCAAGGTAGCATGCGTATACATTTGTCTGTCGGTCCATGTAGTACTTGACAGTATTTTAAGACCCACAATTGCAGTTTCTGTGGATAATCCCGGCTTAAATCCAAATTGATTATTGTGTTATTTCAGATATATGTGGGAGTTAAGCACACTATCAAACACCTTGGCTATAATGGTAGCTAGTGAAATAGGTCTGTAGTTGGTTTTGTCGCTACTGTCACCTGTTTTGTTTTTCACGATGGGCACCACCACAGTCTTCATCGCGTCCGACGGCAGGTACGAGTGCCCTACACAGAATGTGTACAACATAGCCAGAACTCTTGGCAGATGCGGGCCAGCATGCAGGAGGTGCTCAATGCTAAGACCATCGTGCCCAGGAGACTTACCCCGTGCCATACCTTTAATAGCTTTGATAACATCTTTTGCCGTAGACCTGGTGATCATCCCCTGACCACGAGACCCAGCATCTGACACCCCCGTTGACTGTGGTAGCCCCAGTGGTAATTCGACTTGGAAATGGTGTTGAAACATGTCGGCAATACATTTGTTATCATTAATGCCTTCTACAAACCCTTAAAATCTCGTTTAGAGTGATGCTTCGCGATAATATCTAATTTAATTTGTTCTTCGTTCTTCTGACACCACTTTAAACGAGATCTAAAGATCTTTTTGCTTTCTCGCATTTCATTAAACACTGGTCCTGCTTTCGGCTTAGCATGCCACAACCAGACCTCAAATTTCAACCGATTTTCGACTATGAGAAATGTGCGAGGGTCTGCTTCTTACTGGAGACGATGCTGTTCGGAGTTGATTGCTATGGTAAGAAGTCTAGGGCCTCCTACCTGGTTTATGACCTTTTCGTGCAATGATCTAAATTGGCCGGATATGATAAAAGCTTTACTCATTGCGGATGGCCGCAATGTAAATGATAGAGACAGCATACCATTCCCTGAACGACTAAAATTGGTGCAAAAATATCCAGTGATTGTTGCCAGAAGCCGCGGCAGGCATATGTGGCGCTGAGTAGAGTAAATACACTTGATGGTATTGCTTTATCTGACCTAGAGCCGAATAAGGTATTACACAAACCTCACGATAAACGAGCTTTAGCAGAAATGCAGAGACTGAGAGGTCTACACACAAGAGACTGACAGGTGTGAAGCTCATTCAACACACACATACACACACACACACACACACACACACACACACACACACACACACACACACACACACACACACACACACACACACATGCGTGGTCATACATATCAATCAGTAAGTGAACAAACAATCATCCCCTGTTTTCCTACCCTTAGGGTTGAAAATTTTATTTAAAATTTATATGGGACCAACTTCGAGGTATACCCTTTCTAATAAAAAAAGAATTATCAAAATCGGACTACTCTGTAAAAAGTTATGCGTGATCATACATAAAAAAAAAAATATACGCGTTGACTTGAGAACCTCCTCCGTTTTTTTCGTCGGTTAAAAACAACGCGCAGCGATAGAACGCGTGCGTCCCATAGCAGCGCTACGGGACTACCGCGAAACGAAAACGAACTTCGTGTATCTCCGTCTTTATCGCTCGAACTAGCAAGTGCGACAGAGAGGGAGATACACGAACGAAGTTCGATTTCGTTTCGCGGTAGGCCCTCTGATATACCGGCTGGAACCGGTAGGCCGGCGTGTACCTACTTGTAGCGACACATCGAAATCACGGAGCGAGCCACTCCTGGTTGGTGGCCTATGGTCATATGAAACAAAATATTGGCTTTGTAAATTTAATACAAACGGATACATTAAATATTCCTGTTGTTCTATTGCCCCAGTAATGAAAATCTAAATTCAGCTAACATTTTGGACTTTAATAAACTCAACCAAATTAATAAATCTCTAGCATGTCGTACTCATTACTACATAGTTTAAAAAGCAAGATTTTTATTCATTTTTTATAAATAATCTAGAGTACTTTAATGGGGGGTAAATTTTATTGTAGCTTCAAGAAAAATCCAATATGAAGATGTACTTAACGAGTTTGTTAAAATATTGCTCGCAGAAATACTGAACTGGTCATCCTGGATTTACAACCATAGACAATCAGTTCAACGGGGTACGGGTTATCCGATTCTAGTCTTTATCAGACGGTGATAAAAACGGTTTAGAGTTTAGAAAACGGCAAAGCGAAATTGGTACACTGAGCTTTAGTGGTCTACAAAATAACAATTTGAATTTCCGGACTGAGTCTTATTGATTGCTTCTAGTAAGGCTGTGCCTATTAAATACGCGTTGTTGTAGTAACCATTGATGGCTGGCAAAAGAGAAAGAACCACTGTAACCGAGCGGGAACGGGACTAACAATCTTTAGGTCGAACCCCAGCTCGTAGCACAGGGTTTAAAAAAAAATGTATGAAATATTATTTGTTCTTTCAACAGTGCGACCTTCCAGTCATCGTCTTCGTAAAACTTGTGCACTATTCAAATAAATAACAATAAATCAGCCTATAATACGTCGTCCCACTGCTGGGCACATGCCTCTCAAGAGGGAACGGGCAGTATTCCCCACGCTGGCCCAGTGCGGGTTGGGGACTTTACATACACCTTCGATTTTATGATGTTTTTCCTTCACCGAAAAGCTAACGGTAAATATCAAATGATATTCCGTACGTAAGTTCCGAAAAACTCATTGGTAAGCCGGGATTCGAAAGCACGACCGCCGTTTGACAGCCGCATGCCGGAACCACTTGGCTACCGTAGCTTTTTTAGGGTATACTCTTGCTTGCCAGAATTTCATTTGCCCGAATTTTATCTGCCATAATATTCAACTGCCATAATATTGTTTTCTATAATTTTGTATGCCATACTCATTGTTTACCATATTAATTATATGCCAGAATCTTTGTTTTCCATAATATCAATATCAATAATCTCATTTTCCATAATCATTGTAATCCATAACTATCACATGCCATAATGACATTTGCCATCCAACTCAACATCCATAATATTCATATGTAATAAAGTCGGTACGTATTGCAGTACATTTTTTTTAAAAAAAACCTCGAACCTATCCGCCATCCGAGTTGGTTTTGCCACTAAGTAAAAATAAACTTTTCTCTGAGATTACCCAATTCCAAGATAGTGGTGTATCGTAGGCAGTAGGGAACAGGGGCTTACCGACTCGGATCGCGGATATGTTAGAAGACGGAAGCGGGAGCTTTGCTCCCGCTTTCGTCTTCGAGGTTTTTTTTTTATAGAAGAGCGAAAAAACTAACAAATTAACAAAGATAAATCCGAATGCATGTTATTATGGCGTTTAAATATTCTATTAAATAATATTATTGCAAACAATAATCTGGAAAACAATACGTATGGCATTCGTATCATTATGATATTTAATATTCGAGTAAACAAGAGTATGTCAATTAACTATTATGGTAAACGAAACATTCGGGCAAATGAAATTCGGGCAAGCGAAGGTCGGGCAAATGATTATTATAGTATATGAATGTCGGGCAAACAATAGACAACCCTTTTTTAGTAATTACTAAAGTGGACTCCGGGCTCCTTCAAGGCACAACTGAGAAGAATGCTAGGAGGATTACGATTTGATTATGGCAAAAACGCTGCATGTGTTATTTTGTGTTTTGTTTTTCCCATTCAAATAACTCAAACAATTACGGAGCTACAACCGTTTTGATGTTGCTTTGAAGACGCTAGCAGGTCATTACGTCACGATCCTCGAGCGACAGTCATTTGATATGAAGGTGCGTTTTGCGGAAAAGGGACAAAACATACCCCCTCTTAAAACTTTGGATACTTATAACTTTGTAATTATTTAACCTCGCGTTGCTTTTTTCTTCATATCCTTTATCTTATTTTTTTTACGATGCGTCAAACGGACACACGTATTAAACTTTACATTCCTTTACATTTGCGTCGGGGTTTAAAATATGGCGTCTCTGCCAATCGCTGAAGGTTTGGCTCTAACCATTCGTTATCAAATTTTTAATGGCGATCCTATATCTAAAGCGTGTAGAGTGACCAGGTGTTGCCAATTTCACGACACTGTCTCTACGGACCCAAAACTTTATTATTCGTATTTTTTAATGCGAAACGATTTCTTTCACGTACCTCCCAAGTTTTACTCATTAGTCTTCCATTAAAGGCAATTTACAAAAAGTTATATCTAGTTTAGGTAATTAGTAATACCTACTAACTTAGCTAATTTAAGAAATTAGTTTACTCGTAGTTTTTGAACTTCTTAATTGCTCTGCTTAATTTTTTGCTTAGTACATTTTGATACCACATATCAGAAGCCAATAGATGTGCAGAATTCTAGTTTATGCCCGTGACTTTGTCCGTGTGAGCTGTTGTACCAGATTCCATCCTCAATTTCATCCCCTTAGAGCATAATTACTAGGATATAACAAATCCAAGTCGTTTTTACGTGAATAGGTCACAAACATTTTGGATGTTTTTTTACAATGTGCTCAGAAGGAATCCATTAATTTTACCAGTATTTTCATGAGGTCGAATGGAATATAAAATATTGTGTAAAAAACCTAGTTTAATTCTCTTAATTTTATTCTCTTTTTCTTGCGTAACAAATTGTCGCTTGTCCAGTAAACAAATGTTTCAGGACGAACTGGCAACGTTGGTTATTGTTATCTATTTTTGCCGCTGCGTCAGACACGAAAAGGAGGGTTTTGATTTTAGTAGTTATTTTGTGATTAAGTGTGTTCCACTGTATCGTTTAAGACACTTAACCGCTTTTGATGATTCGAAATTATGCTCTGAGTGTCCTTGACTAATCCAGCTTTTTTATGATAAAAACATCATTTTTTGAGCTAGTATTCCGTAGTTATTTGTTCTATTTTTTGAACTTTTTATACTGCTTATTAAAGGAGTCAAGCTAAGAACAGATTAAGGAAAAAATAACACTAAACCAAATCCAGCTCACTAACATTCAGCCAAAGTGGGCAGGGAAGGGGGCAGGACGGGCGTAATACCGCACTTTACGCCCATCCTGCCCACTTCCCAGCTCACTTCGGCTGAATTTTAATGATGCATTAAATATTTCACTGGCAGCTGTAATTCCATAGAAACTTGACAAACTTTACATTTGTTCAAATTTTAACGCATACCGCTAAAGATTACAGACGGTTTGTTCTACGAAGGTCGACGAAACTGAATTTTTTTTTCGCCCATCTCCCCGCCCGGCATCCATCTGTTTAATTGTTCTATAGTATTTTATACTAAATGTGGTACATTTGGGTTGGCTAAAAAAATCCTGGCCAGACTATGAATAGTTAAAAGTTCAAAAATGTTTTTTTTTTCTCAGAACATTGAATGCAATTGTTTAACGAACCAATTGTTTACAAATCGAAAATATGAATCCTATAGAATATAATCACGCTGGTTTGTCTATTTTCCTTTTTCTTATACGTTGGTTTGACGCACCGTCCGCCGGGTCACGGGGGACCAGACAGGTGTGTGGGACTCCCGGACAGAAGGCCCAGACTAGGGATGTTGCAGACACGCATCTGCATCCGTCAAAATCGATGCGGAGTTTTTGCGGACGCAATTCACGACAAATAAAAGCCACGCGGCGCTTACCACGCGCGTTTCAGATATTTTCGCCATTAATAAAAGAAAACTTATTTTACTTTCTGTGACCAAGAGCAGACGCGTTTTTGATTTGTTCGCTACGATTGTAATTTAGTCTCAACGTGGTTGATATTCGCACGCACCTCCGCAACTGCAGATGTCAAAAAATCGCATCCTCGGCACCCCTGGCTCAGACTACCCACTATACCCCCAACGATTGTCCAACCATGTTGCTGCCAAGGAGGGCCAAAGATTCGCTTGATGCAATCTATTTTGGCCCTCGCGATTGGCCCGTTTGCTCAGGCAATCTATCTATTATATTCCTGGGCCGAAGACAAGGTTACAATCGACAAGCGCTAACGCCAATAGAAAATAATAATAATAATATAAAGGCAATGACGATGCCGATGTTATTAGTTTTCTATTGGCGTTAGCGCTTTCGATTGTAACCTTGTCTAGGCCCCTGGCCTAACTATTGAGATGGGATGAACGGGTAAGTCGAAACTATTAATAATTTACATCATCGGTTTTATAATAATTTGTATGTATATATTTTATAGGCTCCATACTTTCGATTAGTGTACAAATTATTCGTTAAACTATTGAGTGCGATAGAAATAATAAAGTACGTATTTTTTTTTCCTGGACAGGATTTTTAAGACTTTTCATCGATTAAACAGATGGGTTAAGGTGCCTCTATTCGTGTTCCACTACTAATATAGACTCGTAGTAAAAATGGGATGAAAATACGTCTTTTCTGAGGTCCAATATTACAATTGCAATATTCGATTCGATGACCAAAATGGGCAGACATTGATTCAGTTATGCTCGAATCAGAACACACAATCGAATGTACGGTGGCGGACAATAGACTGCGATATTTGGGTCAAATTTAATGATGCTATTTGGCGCAATATTGTTTGTGTTAAGGCGCAGTTCTGTGATGATAATAAAGTTTATTTGACTATCTTTAAAAATTCATACATATAAATAAATAAATAAATAAATAAAACATTTATTTCAGGTAACTAACGCCCATAGTTACAAAAACCTTACAGACTAACATACATACAATATAACATTAAACACTAATTATTATTTAGGTGACGAAACAGTGTGGCTCCGTTGCGTCGTCAAGTCCGGTGTAGAGTTCGGTAGGTTGCCCCGGAACCGCCGAAACACGACACCCTTCGGCCAGAAGCCAGCACACGCGATGGTCTCCTGCAGCGGCCGCGGCATAGTTTTACTGTACGGGACCTCAATGCGTATAATCAATTGTATTCTTTTACCTAGACCACTGGACATTTCGGATGTATAGCAACATATCCTTGGTCGTGAGTAACTTCTAAGGCTTACCTATCCTACTAATATTATAAATGCGAAAGTTTGGATGTTTGTTACTCAATCACGCTTAAACGGCTCAACCGATTGTTATGAAATTGAAATTTGGTAATAATAATAATAAATTAAAAAGAATACATATCGATTTTCGAGAGACAAATCGATTTAACATCGTTAGTTAATACTATGTAGTTTAAATAATATGGTTGAACTTAAGTCTGTTGTGTCCTGAGGTGGGCGTAATCGTTGCGACTCAGTCTTTGACTACTGCAGCCGATTACGAATGTTTTGTTTTTTAGTATAAGTACATTTTCATTATGTTCAATAAAAATCTTTAAATATATACACTGTTGAATTACTTGGCAGATGTATGAAAGGTGAAGGAACACATCGCGAGATATTTAATAGCCTGGATTAAAACATAAAATTTAGTCGCGGATGGAAGCCAGTTCGTAAATATTTTCTTCAAAGTGCCTCGTTCTAGTAATCATCCCAAAAAATTGTGAAAATAATGGTATAAAGCACTCTTTGTCTGAAATGTAAACTCTTCCTAGATAGGTACACTCTTTTATTAAAATATGGTTGTAGGTTGTAGGCAGGTCGTTCCGCCAAGATTCCAATTCAGTTTTACGCCGGGCGCCATCTTGAGATGTTACCGGAAAGCACCTAATTTACCCCAACGCGCCAGATATATTTAAGCATCTCCATCTACGATATCTGATTTAATTAAATCTTAAGAAATGCACTCATTTATTAGAGTATACTGCGTGCCAAGAGTGTTGGCAATAGCTATCACTAGGTATATTGATTTTGACTCCAATGTTGTCATTTATTTATTTATTTATTTTTATTTTATTTACCAAAGATCGTATATTTAATAAATGACGCCAGATTGAAATAGGTATACCTACACTAGGTAGGTACAGAATCCCGAAAAGTAATTTGTCCGAAAGTTTTTAGGTTATAACTTAAAAAAATTAATTGTTCAGGACATAGTACTAATCGAAAATCACTGCCGGAATTTTCAAATTACGGATTTGATTCATTATGCTTTCGAAAAAATTACTTATTCTGACTCAAATGCACAAATATCAGTGAGGGATGACACTTATGACGTCAGGATGTAACCATTATTCCCGGCATAGTGTATCAATAACTTATTTTTATTGGTAAGTAAGTGACACAATATAGTATTTTATGCAACTGTTGTATAAGTATAAGAAGGGTCTTAAAACGCGAGTGTCGTGGGCTGCGATGCGAGCCTTGGCGAGCATTCAATGAAAGACGCCACGAGCAGTTTTAGACCAGCTATATAGACCACCGTTGAAATACGATACTTTTTTTACGACAAAATTAAAGTAAATTGCATTGCTGACTGACTTTTCAGGCAGCAGGTTTTCAATTCGTTCTTTTGATTACGCATGCAATTTCTTCACAAGTGCAGTTAAATAGGAATACCATCGGCCATTTTCAAAGGAACGTACACTTTAATTTGTCTTTCCAAACACAAATAAAATGTTAAGTACGCTAAACAGTGCGTTTATGGGCCACAGAACATTATTGGTAGTACGCTATAGATCAACTTAACTCAGCAAAATTCATGAAGGGGACGATGAAATAAAACACCTATCTGTTTTTACCATTGCCAAATATTTTTCAAAGCTTTATCTCTTTAGGAATAACGTCTAAATTCAAACTATTCGAATTTACTTAACACGTTCACTGCGATAGAAGGTCTAAAGATCCCCTGCTAGTACTCCCGGGCTGTGCGGGCAAAAATATTGTGGTTTCGCTCTGGTGCGGACCTCGTAGCTTATAGAATTGTATAGGTAGAAAAGAGTCCAATATATGGTTCGATTTCTATTATTACGTAGAATTTTTTGATACTTTAAAACATGCAGGAGGCCTTAAGGCCTCTCACCGCACTGAGAGTGAAAAGTGTGCGTCCAGTGCGGATAGGGGGTCTAAAGACCCCATATAGGTAGTACGGGCTTATCCGCCCCCTCCCGCACCTGTCTGTGTCTGTGATACTCGAACTATGACCCAGTAATGTGCACGCGTCTATGAGCAATACACGTAATGTACTATTTCATTTGCTCGTGAGTCAACATACGTACATTCTAAGTAGTAAGCGTCAATAATTGACGCTTACTACTTAGAATGTACGTATGTTGACTCACGAGCAAATGAAATATTGTGCTCAGTGTTTTAGTTCCCAAGAAGTGCTGTTGGTCAGTGAGTGACATTAACAATATGATGAGTATCGAATGTGATGAATTCTTAGCACAGAATCAGAACGTAGACCACTAAAAAGTTAAGAAAATTAAATCTTAGTGCCATGATTGTAACAAACCACTGGTGTCATAAATGTGTCTATAACAGTTATATGTGTATTCACTTACATCATATAAATAAAGGTTATTAATGTATCGATAAAATGCATTTTGATTAGGAACATCACTAGAAGTAAATACAAATGCACCTCAAATTCAGTGCTGTAAGAGGTCTAAAAGCCTCCTAATTATTTTTTGACATCATTCCATATTCTGACATCAGAACTTCAGGCGAAGCCAAAACAAGACAAAACAGTCCTTTAGCAATAGCATTTTATAAGTATCATTCACAAATTTATGAATTTCACGAGAAAGAAAGCATTTTACTATTCTTGTTCCTTGAGTGGTTTTAAGGCCTCTAACCGCACCGGTGAAATGGTACAGTTAAGGCGTAAAGACCTCTTACAGCACTAGTTGAAAGTTAGCAATATTTTGAGCCGCAGTGAACGTGTTAACTCAGCAAAATTGATGAAGGAGACGATGAAATAAAATACCAATTTGTTTTTGCCATTGCTAAATATTTTTCAAAGCTTCATCCCTTTAGGAATAGCGTCCAAATTCGAACTATTCTAATTTGCTCAATAGCAAAACGGTAAAGGACGCGTGGACAAAAAGTGTTGAACGGCTTTATACTCTTTCGAATAGTGTTCAGTTTTGAATGAAGTCGAATCGGCTAACAGCAAAATATAAAAGTTTGATAAAACAAAATGGAATTTGCATACGGAAAATGTGTTACGACCGGGGGTCCATATTGACTGCCATAAAATTCGTGATCCTAATTTGTTTTATACTAACGTATTGTAGTCATAATCATCCCTAATCCATTTTTTTTTCGTCTTAACTGTTTTGTTCCTAAATGTCTATAAATGTTCCTATCATTGGAAGTCATAGTGATCAATTGTATTAAAAATTTTCTTTATAATATCATTACTAAGAACTTGCTTGAAGTCATAATTTTGTTAATCATAACAATTTTCTTCATAACAGACATGCACCATAATATTGTCAGTCCTAATTTTGTTATTCCTAATGAATACAGGATTTCGCTAAGTAAATAAATAAAATCGGTTCTGGCGCTTCGCCGGCCGCTGCCGTGTAGGGTCGCGGTACAACTAACACTCCTCCTCGCTTCGCTCGTCGTCGTACCTACACGGACCTGCCTTAAGCTACGTCCGCACAGACAGGCGTCTAGCCAGAGCCTTGTGGTCTCGTCTTGTGCCTTGCGATAAAAACAAACACGTTTATTTATTTCGATAACGCCAAAAACATTTATGATTAGACATATTCTGAAAAACAAATTTAGGTTTTAACAATGTATGACTAGTGTCTTTATGAATTTAAATAAAACGGACAAGTGAGTGTTATGATGTAAAAAATTATGAAAATCAATATTAGGATATGAGAAATTTATGATTATTGTCATTATGACTTCAAGTAGTTATGACTTACGATCGTTAGGAATAAGAATTATTAGGACTAACGATTATTATGGCATAAAATTCTATGGAGACCATTTTCGGACTTCCAATAATAGGACTTAAAAAAATAGGTGAAACAAAGCGCCCCCGTTACGACCTTAAAAAAATAGGTGAAACAAAGCGCCCCCGTTACGACCTAATACTGGTAACAATCAAGTACAAATTAGAACTATGTGCAGTCAAATTTCCGTTTTTCCCCCCGCCCCCAAACCTCGTCCCGAATCTCTTACACAAAATATGTCGCGAATTTAACAATTTTTGCCCACCCCAAAAAGTGCTCAGCGCCGTTAAAGAAGTTTTCACTTCAAAATTAAACTAATGGCTGAAATGTCGGCAGTGATTTTCCAGAAATAACAATCATCTCCTTAAGCAATTAAATCATCAACACATGGCAAATTCATATAGTTTTAACATTGAACTAGAGAGTCTATTCCACTAAACTAAATCTAGAGTCGGAATCAATTTGGTGTTTCGCACGCTCAGTCTTTCACGTTAGGTTCGTCGTGCGAGTAACAAAAACAAAACCGATTCGAATTTGGGATGATAAGTGGAATAGACTCCTAGATTGTCCTAGAAACAATTATTATCACATGCATGTGTCTATGGGACAACGCAACAGTCTCAATACAGTATCATCATTGTGCTTGCCCAGTGGCATACATTAACTTCAAGTTCAGTTATTAAAATCGGACTGTTTTAATAATTTCATAATTTATATTAACAAAGTAATAATTTATATTCATAAGTTTTGTCAGTTCATTTAAGGCATCATAACGAATGCAGAATAGCGCTTGTTGTTTTTCTTTTGTTTGTGCGTTAATTTAGAAGAATTAATGAAGCCTCAAGCCTCGCTGACACTGAATAGCCCAAAATGATTGAAGTTGAGAACAATAAACAAAACATCCGTTAAAAAGTTGATTCTTCGTGGGGAAAATAGTCAAATTAAGTTTTGAAAATTATGCTGTCGGTTTGAATTTCGAATCCACTTTTTTCCGTAACAGATCAACGCGCGTGGAAATTCAAATTTGAAATTCGAACACGAGAATGTCGTAAGTGTTACCATGGACCTCTTGTTGAAATGCGTAATTTTAGTGGTACTAGTGGAAGTCGCAAGTCGAGATTTAAACGTGACGCAGAGAGCCGCCCGCGCCGCCTTCGTCCAGAAACTTCTGAACAAACAAAAGCCAATCGAAGGAAGGATTCGGCTATTTGGTGGTGCGGATAAATATGAAGGTAATTTTAAATAAAACAAACAAAGAAACAATAAACTGTATATATTAATAAGATCAAATAATGTTACGAAACTAACTTAACCCGTTCATAGCAAAAAGACCCCAGCCAGCAGTCCAGCAGTTTCGCCTTTTTTCATTTATTATGTTATTATACTTGATTGTGAAATGAAAATACATTTATTTAACTTCAGCTAATTTTAATTTCTACAATATAAGTACTACTATCTTCGTGCTGGCCAACGTGCAACAGAACGTACAGTCGATTTCAATGGAACTTAGACCTTTCATCACGCAATTAAAGTCGTATTTCCGGACGCAAACAGATCTCCCTCCTCATTTTGACGTCCCTGACTTATTGAACGGACATTTTCTGGATATACGAGGTAAACGGGAAGTACCAATAGTTAGTTAGTTAATAATGAAGTGGCAGCCTCAGGGGCCTTTGCCAAAGACAGTTTTGATTTGACATTTGACGTCTGATTTGACGTTTAACATATATTACAGAATATATAAAAAACGGACAAACTGCACAGAAGCAAGTTAGTTTTATATAGAAAAATACCGGACAAAAATGCAAATTTTACTGTTAAGTTCATTCTATACACATAAAATAAACTACTTAACTACAATCTAATGTTATTACAACTAAAAAAATCACATTAAATGGCGATGAATGGGGTGAAAACTAAACGAAGTAAAGATTTAGAGTTAACAGGGCGAGGAATATAGGGAGGAAGAATATCATATAAAGAGGAAGATAATCTACAGCATTCGAAAAGAATATGGTCTAAAGTACCCTCATCCAAACCACATTCACACAGCGAGGAATCTCTGACTCGGATTTTGTGCAAAAATACGGGAGTACACGAATGACCCAAGCGCAGCCTGCAAATTGTAGACGTTACTTTTTTGCTTGCCTCACGGAATCGAAAGAACCAAGGTCTTACAGGAACTCTGTCCTGGAGATCGGCGTAATGCATACCTTTAAACTGACTAGATCGTGACCAATCAACTAACCAGTCATCATCAAGACGACACTTAGCTAGTGAAAGCAAATCTTGGGCATAACATGTAAATGTTGAAATACAACCCCTTTCTGAGGCGTCTTTTGCACATTGATCTGCAATCTCGTTACCTGGGATACCAACATGACCAGGAATCCAAGCCAACGAGACCTTTACGTTCTTACAGGAAAGACAATGTAGGAGGCGTTTAATTTGTAGAATAACAATAAATTTGATCTTTGATCGCAGTTGATTGGCTAATATAGCTTGTAGGGTACTTTTCGAATCAGTAAAAATTACACAATTATGTAGGTTATGTGAGTCAATATATTTAAGCGCTTCCAGAATACCAACCGCCTCACCTGTAAAGACAGAGGAATAAGAAGGTAATTTATAATTCAAAATTACATTAAATCTAGGGATCCACACTGCAGATCCCACATTACCTTGTACTAACAATTGAGAGGCATCTGTATAAATCGTGATCCAATTCGGCCAATGCTTATCAATAGCTTTATTTAAAAGAGAGTTCGCAGAAACCGAATCCTTATCAATTCCCAAGTCAAGGAGGACACTGGGTCGGAACATAATTGCTTCATAAGGAGTTTCAAAGATAGGATTAAGCCTAGTCTGATAAATTGGGCAGGGAAGACGAGTTATTTTAAGATAGCTTTTAATTAAACATGGGCTATCTTTGTGAGACCAGTAATTTGAGGAGATAATTAATTGAGAAAGGGAGTGAAGTTTAGAAATAAGTGGGTGAGTGGAAGACTGCATGAGTTTGAAAAGAAATCTGTCAGACAAGTACTGTCTTCTTAAGTTAAGAGGCGGGTCAACACATTCAATTTGGAGTGCATTAACAGGGGACGATCGCATAGCGCCAATAACAATACGAAGGATTTTTAGACTGAATTCTGTCAAGAGAATTTAAACCCAATTTATTACAAGGTTCTAAAAGAAATGACCCATAGTCAAGGTTACTACGAACTAAGGCATTATAGACTAATTTTTGACAATAAGGGTGGGACCCCCACCAAACACCAGAAAGGGAACGGATAATATTAATATTTTTCTCACATTTTTGAGCTACGTAATTGATGTGGTGGACCCCGGATAACTTTGAGTCTAAAAATACCCCGAGAAATTTAACCCTATCGGTAACCGGGATAGGAACCCCGTTACAACAAACAGACAAATCAGGAAGATTTCTTTTACGAGTGAATGGTACAACTGTGCTCTTAGAAATGGAAAGAGATAAGCCATGGTTCTCTAGCCAGATACTTAAATAACTAAGGGCAGAACTAAGCACCGGAACAGTATCCAATATATTTGAAGCTGAAGCATACAAACATATATCATCAGCGTACTGCAGAATACTACAAAAACAGTTCACTGACAATTCTAGGTCATAAGTGTAAAGGCTATACAATAATGGACTTAATACAGAGCCTTGCGGAAGGCCTTTCCACACAGGCCTAGGAGGAAGGGAAATATTATTATAACTTACAAGGATTGATCTGGATAAGAGAAGGTTCAAAGTAAAATTAACTAGTCGCTCGGGAAGATTTAAATCGTGCAATTTTTGTCTAAGGCGGGGAAGAAGAACGTTATCATACGCAGAGGCAATATCCAAGAAAACACCCACTACAGACTCACATTTTGAAAATGCAATCCTAATATCAGTAGTAAAGATGGCTAGACTATCTATAGTGCCAAGGCCCTTACGAAAGCCAAATTGGCTCCTTGCCAGCAAACCCTTGCTTTCCACCAGCCACTCTAACCTGTTTTTAATAAGATGTTCAAGAATTTTTGCTAGGGTTGACGAAAGAGCAATAGGACGATATCCAGAAGGATCATTGCTTAGCTTCCCTGGTTTGAGTATGGGAAAAATAATTTGAGTCTTCCAATCCTCCGGAGGGGTGCCCGACAAAAATATTTTATTAAGGATATCAAGAAAAAACTGTTTTGAATCAGAATTAGCATGCAAAATAAAAGAGTAAGGAATACCATCAAATCCAGGGGACGAATCTTTAAGGTGGCTAATGGCTGTTAAAAGTTCCTCATATGAGAACGGACTATCAAATCGGTTAGTTATATTACGGAAAGGAGAGAGCAGAATAGGCGTGACTTCCTCTAAAGTAGGAGCTGAAGGGGGAGATAATTTAACCGCAAATGGCTCAACCCACTCAGTAGGATCGTTAGACTGTAATTTTGATTCAGAAACAAAAACCCCACGAAAACGTCGTAAATTCCTCCATACTAAAGAAGATGGAGTAGAAGGAGAAAGACTCTCGCAGAAATTTTGCCATCCTTTTTGTTTTTTATTCAAAAGAAATTTAGAGCATTCCTCTGCAGTTTTTAAATAATTATCATAATTATCTCTATTGAAGGATTGAGAAAGCAATACTTCGGCATTTTTTCGTTTTCCTATCGCAACAGAACACTCAGAATCCCACCACGGGGGGAGAGGGGTCTTTTTTCTATGCCCCGTCTTCAGAGGAATAGATTTGTTTGCCGCGGAAATAAGAGCGCTTTTAAAAGCCTTATTTATTATATGGACATTTTCAAATAATTTATTGAATCAGGCGTTACTTTGCGGAAGTCCATGATATATTAGGAGAACAATATTTCTTTGCTATTCCGCTAAAAAACCAAGTTTTTGAGGTTTTTGTCATTATTGGTGGTGGTTTGCTGTAATTTTTTGCATGTTTTTACGCAAATAGTTGCATCTTATCTTCACTAATAGACCAGCACGTTTTTTAGCGGAATAGCAAAGAAATATTGTTCTCCTAATATGGACATTTTCGACAGATGGATCAGAAATACTGGAAATTTCGTTACCCAGTGACAAACTGAAAAGAGGCCAATCAGCTTTAGCTGTCTGGTATTTAACCCTAGGTGAAGAAAAAGTTGAAGACACAGGATCAGGGAAAGACAAAATGATGGGAAAATGATCACTACCAAATGAATAGGGGAGAAGGCGCCAGACAAGTCTAGAGGACACCGACGACGAAGAAAGGGATAAATCAACAGCACTACTAGGATTTTGAGAAAAAGTGACCCGTCTGGTGGGAGAACCATCATTAAGAACGCACAGATCGAAAGAGTCAAAAAGGTCTAGGAATAGAGGAGAAACAGAATCGCAATAGTGCGACCCCCACGATGAGTGATGTACATTAAAATCTCCTAAAATGACAAGAGGAGAAGGAAGAGCCGATAATATACACGAAAGTTCGGAGATCATTTCAGGATGAGGGTTAGGAATGTAAATGGACAGAAAAGAAATGTTATTCACTCTCACAGCAACAACACTAATGTAATCACTGTGAGGGCGAATTGAAAGTTGGGAGAAAGTGACGGACCGGGATACTAAAATGGCCGCACCGCCATGCCCGTCACTTCTGTCATCCCGGAGGCATGCAAAGCCCGCAACTCTAAAAACAGAGTCGGGCCTTAACCATGTCTCCTGGACAGCAATAAGAAATGGCTTGTATTTGTTAATTAAATAAATTAAATCAGATTTTTTATTACGTATGCTGCGACAGTTCCACTGTAGCATCGCTAGAGACATTTTGAGAAACAAGGGTTAAGAAATTTATTATCTTTTGGCGCATGCTGTTCGGTTCAGAGTCTCTTTGTGTTGTTGCTAAGCTTAAGAGTAACTCTATGATATTATCCTCTTTCATAACTGGGCTATTTAGAGCACAACCATTTGGTTGAGCAGAAGCAGGGTCTCTAACAATATTATTATGCAACCTCCTGTCATAACCAGGACTGGAGGCAGGAGATGGAGATTTGCGAGTGACGAATATAGTTTTTCGGTGAGATTGGGAGGGTGTTTGGCTAGGACTAGAAACAGGATGAGATGACAAACGTGAAGAGAACGATGGACGGTTGAGCTGAGACTGAGATGGCGAAGAAGAAGAGACAGAAGCTTCCGCAAATGGCCGCCTTACACTAGGATAACGGGCAGCAGCTTCCATGTAAGACAAGTTTTCCTGTGACATCGCCAATTTTATATTACGCTGTCTGTGATGTTCAGGACAAGCTTGATTATTAGCGCAATGGCTACCGGAGCAGAATAAGCAAGAAAATACCGTAGTTGTACAAGTCGCAGCCTCGTGATTTTCGCCACATTTGTAGCAACGCGCTTTCGATCGGCACTGAGCCTGAATGTGACCAAACCGGCAGCAATGATTACATTGTATTGTCGGGTATAAATAGCACTCGACATTGAGGCTATTGTAGAAACAATAAACATAAGGAGGCAGAGTTCGGCCAGAGAAAGTGAGTACCACCGACTGAGTGGGTACCCATTGCACAATATTGTTTTCATTCGTAATCTTCCTACTCAGTCGACGGGCCTTAATTACCCTACCAAACCCAGCAGGTACCTCCATGTTGAGTACAACTTCCTCCATTGTCCATTCGGGAGAAATATTTCGAACAATTCCCATTCTCGTTAAATAAAAAGATGGAATTACACCACAGAAATTTGCCATAACAAGCGCAGCATGGTTTAAACAGTTATTTGCGTATAAAGCGGAGTCGAATTCAACCGCAAAACGATTTCGCCCTATGCGTTTCACGCCGTCTTTTATTACCCCTGGGATGCTGTTTTTATACAAGAAATGTCCAAAATTTATAGCCCTCAAAGTAACACCCGAGGCTGGGTCAGTTTCGTTTTTCTGGATGTTTATAATAAAAGGAGCAATGTCCGAGTCTGAGTACTTGCTTCGTACTTCTTCAAAGTCCGGGTGTGTGTATGTGGACTGGATACTATTATTAGAAGATGAATGGTCTGTTGGTTTTTTTGGTGCCGAAACATCAACTTTAGCATCTGAAACACGCTTAAGTGGTCGAGGTATGTTATCTCCAGAACTATTTATTGGCAGGACTGATGGAGAAGAGTCCATAGCAGTTTCAAACAACTCGCCGCCGCCGGGATCAGGCGGGTCATTATTAATGGTGGTCATTATGACTTACCAAACAGGGGCTTGATGTAAAAAACAACACTACGGATAATGGAAATGTGGGCGTAATGTTGCCCAATATACATTATAATAGTTGTGTAGTACAATTTATATCAAATGTAAACAATTATTTATACACAGTTGAAACAATTATTTACTATATACATTAAATTAAATTCGTTATTATGTCAAATCAAATTATGTATTCTATCAATGAATTTCACATCAATGAATGTACCTAATTAGGTCAGTTATTAATTACATAAAGTAATTATAATTGTTAATTAGAAATGCATGAATTTTATCTTTTAATTTTATTTATACAAAACAATTTAACTTATTATAATTATAGAAGATATTTTACATAGCAATTTTAATAAATGTTATATGTATACAACGGGACAAGCAGACAAATTTATTAGTAGATATTTGCGACGGCGCAGCGACAGACTACGTCAGCAGTTAACCGTTAGCCGGCCGCGCCCGACGCGGGCGCACTCGCCCGCTGCCGCGACCGGCAGTCTCTCACCCACCTAGACGCAAAACGCATGTCGCTGAGCCGCATACGCTACCGCTTAATTTCTGTTCGCTCCTTAATGTTATTGTGCTACTGCTTGTCCTTTTCTCCTTCTGCTGTTAAGCTTAAAACAACATACACGTGCTAAGTTTAAGTGCTTGAAATAAACATTTAGTGCACATTGGACTGGGTTGTTTACATTTCTACACCGCTGCGAATTCCTACGGCAAGTAAGTGAACAACAACCGTATCGACACTTCTACACTGGTGACCCCGACGAGGACACGGCACTATGGTTGGCGAGGGCACAAAGAACGAAGGAGAACCGTTAAAAGATGGCGCCGAGCAATTAACGGCAGAGACATGTCGGGTGGGCGTACGGATTCCCCCGTTCTATCCCGAGAAGCCGGCGCTATGGTTTGCGCAGCTAGAAGGGCAATTCATCTTGTCGAAAATAACTTCGGATGAGACTAAGTTTTATTACGCCATGGCGCAGCTCGAACCCCAATATGCGGCGGAGGTTGAAGACATCATTACGTCACCTCCGGCCGTTGACAAATATATTAAGCTGAAGACAGAATTAATTAAGCGTCTTTCTGCGTCGCGTGAGAGGAAGGTCCAACAAGTCCTTAACCTTGAGGAGTTAGGAGACAGGAAGCCTTCACAATTTCTTCGGCACCTTCAGAACTTGGCTGGACCTGGACTACCTGAAGACTTCCTACGCTCCATCTGGGTCAACAGACTGCCCCAGAGAACGCAAGACATCGTCGCGTCCCAATTGAAGTCATCACTGGAGGACTTGGCGGAACTCGCCGATCGCCTTCATGACGTCGTCGCTCCAACCTCGCAGGTAGCTGCAGCATCCGCGCTGCCCTCCACGTCCGCGGAACCACTACTGCTGCAAATTGCGGAGCTGACCAGGCATGTGCGAGCACTGGACGCCAAGGTTGGTAGGATGTCACGACCCAGAGAAAGATCGTCGAGTCACTCCCGGCAACGGTCTGCATCAAAAAGGTCGAGCTCCAACTACCGGAAGTTCCCTACCTGCTGGTATCATCACAAGTTCGGAGAGCAGGCTCGGAAGTGCATCAAGCCTTGTGATTACCAGTCGGGAAATGCGACGGGCAGTCGGTAATGGCGACGGGCGGCTGCCCAAATACAGGTCGCTTATTCGTCGTGGACTCCAAATCTAAGGTACCTTTTCTTGTGGACACTGGTAGTGATTTGTGCGTGTTCCCTCGTACCAAATTAAGAGACCGCAGAACGCCGACGAACTACAATTTATGCGCCGCTAATGGCACAGTGATAAACACTTACGGTTACGTGCATTTAGTGCTTAATATAGGTTTGCGCCGTGACTTTGTCTGGCGATTTGTTGTGGCGGACGTCACAAGGGCCATAATAGGGGTTGATTTTTTATCCCACTATAATCTTGTTGTCGATTGCAGGAACCAGCGCCTTATCGACAACAATACAACGCTTGCGACCGCGGCTTTGCCTGCCCGGCCGTCTGATGTAATTTCCTCAGTCAAGGTTGTAACTGGTGAGTCTATTTACCACACAATACTACGGGAATATCCCGACATCACACGCCCGTCTGGCATACACCGCACAATAAAACACAACACCGTACACCATATCCGGATTACACCCGGACCCCCGGTTTTTAGTGCACCTCGCAGGCTGGCCCCTGATAAATTAAAAATTGCCAAGGAGGAGTTTTCTTCTATGCTGTCTAGTGGCATAGCCAGACCCTCCGAGTCCCCCTGGGCGTCGCCTTTACATTTAGCTCCTAAGAAGGACAATGGCTGGAGACCATGCGGCGATTACAGGATGCTCAACGCGCGAACAGTACCTGATAGGTATCCTATACGCCACATCCAGGATTGTACGCACCACATCTCCGGCTGCCGCATCTTCTCCACCATTGACCTTGTTAAGGCTTATAATCAGATCCCCGTCAACCCAGAAGACATCCCGAAGAACGCCATAACGACGCCGTTCGGTCTTTACGAATTCCCGTTCATGACGTTCGGGCTTCGTAATGCCGGGCAGACGTTCCAGCGCTTCGTGGATGAAATGGTGCGGGGTCTTGACTTTTGCTTCAGCTACCTTGACGACTTCTTAGTCTTCTCGAAGGACGAGGAGACTCACAAATCCCATCTCCGGCAGCTGTTCACCCGGTTGCAGGAATACGGCATGGTTATAAACACCTCGAAGTGTGTTTTCGGAGCTCCAGAGGTAACGTTTCTAGGCTACCGCATCTCTGCTGAGGGCACCAAGCCGCTTCCTGCTAAGGTGGAGGCAATCAACGACTTCCCTCCGCCCAAGAACGTACGGGAGCTCAGGCGATTTCTGGGCATGATGAACTTTTATCGCAGGTTCACCCCCGATGCTGCCCAGCATCAGGCTCCATTGAACGCTCTTCTTACAGGGTCGGTGAAGGGATCACATCCGATCCAATTCTCATCCGCGGAGCAGAACGCCTTCCAGCGTTGCAAGCAGGACCTGAGCCAGGCTGCCCTACTAGCACATCCGGACGCCAATGCGAAGCTTTGCATTGTCACAGACGCTTCCGATGTGGCTATGGGCGCAGTGTTGCAGCAGTTCAATGAGGAGAAAGGCTGGGAGCCATTAGCTTTCTTCTCGCGCAAACTGAGTCCCGCTCAGCGTAAGTACTCGCCGTACGATCGGGAGCTTTTGGCTGTGTACGAGGCAATTAAGTATTTCCGGCACATGGTGGAAGCCCGCGACTTCAGAATTTACACAGACCATAAGCCGTTATGCTTTGCCTTCCACTCTCGTAAGGAGAATTGCTCGCCCAGGCAGTTTCGTCACCTGGATTTTATCGGGCAGTTTACTACAGACGTCAGGCACATCTCGGGTAAGAACAACGTCGTAGCTGATACTCTCTCTCGGATCGAGGAAATCACGCTGCCGGTGGACGTTAGTAGGCTAGCTGCAGCTCAAGATACTGACCCAGAGTTAGAGCAGCTACTGAGCAGTGACAATGCGTTGTGCCTGACTAAAATCCAGATACCCGGGACTAATGCTGAGCTGTACTGCGACGAGAGGACTGATTCTGCGACCGCGAGGCCATACGTGCCATCGGAGTTAAGGCGACAGGTCTTTGAGAGCCTCCACTCGTTCAGCCATCCCGGCGCGAACGCATCGGCAAGGCTCGTAGCCGAAAGGTATGTCTGGCCAGGAGTCAGAAGAGACTGTCGAGAATGGACCCGGAACTGCCTGGCTTGCCAGCGTTCGAAGGTCACTCGACATGTCTCCACTCCACTGTCATCCTTCAAGATACCCAAGGCAAAATTCACCAACATTCACATTGACCTGATCGGACCACTCCCGCTCTGTCAAGGTTTCAAGTATTGCCTCACTGCCGTTGACCGTTTCACGAGATGGCCTGAGGCAATTCCAATACAAGACATGACTGCTGAAACCGTAGCACAGGCCTTGCTGCACTGTTGGATTGCTCGGTTCGGATGTCCAATAGACATTGTGACTGACAGAGGACGGCAGTTCGAGTCTGCGCTCTTTAAGCGGCTATCTCACTTGGCAGGGTTTACACACAAGCATACCACAGCTTATCATCCTGCCTGTAATGGCATGGTTGAGAGGTTCCATCGCCAGCTGAAAGCCGCTATAACCTGCCACGCCAACAGCACGTGGGTTGAATCACTCCCGTTAGTGTTGTTAGGCGTAAGAAATGCTTTTAAAGAGGACCTTCAAGCCTCATCCGCGGAGCTAGTCTACGGTCAAACCCTGCGGATGCCTGGTGAGTTTTTCAACCCGCGTGCTGACGTAATTCCTGACGTGACGGATTACTTGTCTCGGCTTCGCTCGTTCACAAAGAACTTGCAACCGACACCAGCTTCCCGTCACATAGGTCAGAAGCGAACGTTCATATTTAACGATTTGACAACATCCACGCACGTTTTTCTTAGGGATGACACATTGTGCAAATCGTTAAAGCCTGCGTACACAGGACCCCATAAGGTTCTGCAAAGAGGTCCAAAGATATTCACTTTGCTCGTAAATGGTAAGTCTGTGACAGTATCTGTAGACCGTGTTAAGCCAGCCTACATACTGCATGACACACACACAACTCGCACTACACATAACAGACAAACACATAACGACACTCACAAGACCAGTTCAACATCGAATGGGGAAAGTGACATCAGGCGTACAAGGTCAGGCCGTGTAGTTCATTTTCCAGATTATTATCGCCCTTAGGACGGTCTCTGGAGGGGGGTGATGTGGGCGTAATGTTGCCCAATATACATTATAATAGTTGTGTAGTACAATTTATATCAAATGTAAACAATTATTTATACACAGTTGAAACAATTATTTACTATATACATTAAATTAAATTCGTTATTATGTCAAATCAAATTATGTATTCTATCAATGAATTTCACATCAATGAATGTACCTAATTAGGTCAGTTATTAATTACATAAAGTAATTATAATTGTTAATTAGAAATGCATGAATTTTATCTTTTAATTTTATTTATACAAAACAATTTAACTTATTATAATTATAGAAGATATTTTACATAGCAATTTTAATAAATGTTATATGTATACAACGGGACAAGCAGACAAATTTATTAGTAGATATTTGCGACGGCGCAGCGACAGACTACGTCAGCAGTTAACCGTTAGCCGGCCGCGCCCGACGCGGGCGCACTCGCCCGCTGCCGCGACCGGCAGTCTCTCACCCACCTAGACGCAAAACGCATGTCGCTGAGCCGCATACGCTACCGCTTAATTTCTGTTCGCTCCTTAATGTTATTGTGCTACTGCTTGTCCTTTTCTCCTTCTGCTGTTAAGCTTAAAACAACATACACGTGTGCTAAGTTTAAGTGCTTGAAATAAACATTTAGTGCACATTGGACTGGGTTGTTTACATTTCTACACCGCTGCGAATTCCTACGGCAAGTAAGTGAACAACAACCGTATCGACACTTCTACAGAAATAAAAATAAATAAATAGGAAGCAACACAACAGCAAATAAGATAAACCAAACAATATACTAATTTAAAATTCGCGGACTTGCTTCTGACAATTACAAGATGGCGGGCCCGAATCAAGTACCAATATCTGACATGACTTTTTATGAGTTTGACAGACACTGCAATAAAACTTTTTTTCTTTCACCTACGACTGTTGCAGCTGTCACAAAAATATTGATATCAATTAAGACGACTGCAAAGGGACATGATTGACATTGACATGCTACTTTTGACGCTGCCTAGGACTGCTGACATACTGACCCACATTATTAACAGAAGTATACAGACTATGACTTTCCCGGGTGACTGGAAAATTGCTCAAGTGACTCCATTACCAAAAAAGCCAAATCCAACTAACCTGTCCGAGCTCCGTCCCATAAGTATTCTCCCTTGCGCGTCAAAGGTAATAGAGCGCGTGGTCTGTGACCAGCTCTCGGCATACCTAGAGGAAAATGGTATCCTACCTGAGCTACAGTCAGGTTTTCGCAAGGGTCGATCGACAGTTACTGCGTTGCTCGATGTAGTCGACAACATTCTACAGGCTCGGGATGTTGGGGAGAGTACCATTCTCGTTCTCCTGGACTTTTCAAGAGCCTTTGATTGTATAAATGTGTCCTTACTGCTATCGAAGAAGTCATATTACGGGTTTGATGTTTCTGCAGTGAAGTGGTTTGATAGTTACCTCTTCGGCCGCGTGCAGACGGTGGCGTTGCGAAGGATGGATGGTGGCACTTTGCGGTCCGCTCTTTGCCCTGTGGAAAGAGGTGTGCCGCAAGGTTCAATACTGGGTCCCCTGCTTTTTATATTGTATAGTGCCGACATCACTCGCAATATAAAAGGCAGTAGATACCATCTTTACGCTGACGACCTCCAGTTGTACCTCTCTAGCGCACCCACGGACATATCTGTTGCGGTCAATACCATCAACGCAGACCTAGAACGTATTTCTACTTGGTCGGAAAAGAACTGCCTAGTCCTTAATCCGAACAAGTCGAAATATGTTGTTTTTGGGTCAGAGCATCAAATCCGTAGTACCATCAGTAACCTCGAGACTTGACTACCAGTAGGGTTGTTATCATGGGCGAACCAATAAAGAGGGTGGTAGAAGCAACTAACCTTGGCCTCCTGATGGACGGCAAGCTGCGCTTTGAGAACCACGTACTAAAAGTTGTGAGTAACTGCTTCTACCGCCTTAAAGTTCTTTACAATGTTCGCGATTACTTAAGTGTTGATTTGCGTGTTAACCTTTGTGAATCGATGATATTGTCAAGATTAAACTATTGTGATGTTGTCTATGCTGGCTGCATTAGTGATCGTACGAAAAAGCTCATACAACGAGTGCAAAACGCATGCATTCGTTTCTGTTTCCGAGTCCCACCCCGCTCCCATATCACTCCCTACTTGAATGCCGCTGGTCTGTTGAACATGCCTGCACGCAGACGGCTTCACCTCGCCACTCTTCTCTTTGGCATAGTGCGATCTGGTGTCCCAGCATATTTGCTGAGTAGACTTGTATGGCCCAAGAGTGCGCGTAGGTGTAAGGCGATGATTCTGGTGCCAAAGCATCGAACCGCGGCGTTTCGAGGTAGCTTCAGGTTTGAGGCGTCCAAGTGTTGGAATGATCTCCCTCCACCTATCCAAGGAGCGTCTAGCAGGTATACCTTTAGGCGCCAGCTTAAGGGCTATTTGTTGACGCTCCAAAGATCATAACCCTAACCCATCCAGCACTTTATTTTATTTTCGCTATTTTTCTTTTTTTTACCATGCCAACTGTTACTGGTGGAACTAAGTAAAGAATAGGCACTGGATCCTTTCGCGTTTTTAATTGGCGTTACATATTTAACAAATTTATTATATTAATTATTTATTTATTATGTGTCGGAATATACGTTTGTATAGGTAGTATGATGTGTTGCGTTCCGTGAGTCACGTACGGTGCTATCTGAAAATCAGCGCTGTAGGTGTCTGTTCGACACCTCGGCATAATGCTGAGACAGCGGCCGATTCACTACCGCGAAGACACACACATTAAGTATGTGTCATTTGTATTGTATTTTTTATTTTATTTTTGTCTCTGTGTGTCTTTTGTGTAGTGAATAAATGTCTTCTTTTTTTCTTTCTTTCTTTCTTTCTCTCTATTTAAGAATAAAATAAATTCAAGTCTATTTGCTAAACACCTTGATTCCTTCTCTGACATTAGACACATTCTACCAACGAGCTGTCGGTTTACGTAATTTCAACCCCTTTCAGATATTTAGTTTGTCCTATAGCTGACATTGTTTACCTAAGACCTTCACAAATTGTTGATCAGATTCGGATCAACATTGTGTTTGGAAAATAAAACGACCTAAGTACGGCCAATTTAACAGAATATTTTCTCATTTAGCGCATGAAGGTTCGAATTGTTTGTGATCATTGGATAGTTTCGTTATTCTAGACTATGGAACAAACGTAAGTCTGATACACGCAATTCGTTATTTCTGGGCTGGACATTTATTTAATCGTATGGCATTCAGTTTACAATTCAATATCTAAGTTCTTCACCCGTTGGGCGGAAGTGTGACTGTGGAACATATATACAGAACATATATTATCAACTAGTGAGATTATCATTAAGTGGAAACGCAGACCAATGGGTGAGCTGCGCTGGATCTAACCCAACAATTACACTGTACGACACGTGACGTGAAACGAGGTGCTGATAGAATTGAGCATTCAGTATGTAACAAAACATCCCAAGCAAGGAGTCAAACATCGCTAGGAACATTTTCACGATCATTCCAGTGAACGCTTTAACTACAAAAACATCCAGTAAACAGCGCGTGAGAGGTATGGGACAGAGACGGTTACGGAACAATAACAAAAATGCTCGGCGCGGCAAAACGCTCGAAGTAAATTCACCGTCATTTCGCTAGAATTCTCGATAGAATGCCCGCTAGAATCCTCGCTAAAACGCCCCTGTTTGATTTGTGAGCTTTTATCTCTAATGTAATATTCGCTAAATTGCTCATTACAAGTGAATGTATGTCTATATGTATCAATCAGCACCTTTAAACGTGTAAAAGCTTGTCCCTCTTGCTACGTCGACAGGGGCATCTCACTCCATGCCTTCGTCACGCCACTGCAAGTAAATGCCTAGCGGCTCCAGTCGGCATGTCAGCTCTGCTACGGCACGCACGCGTTCTATCGCAGCGCGTTGCGTGCGATAGAAGGGGGTGGCCACCTTTAGGCTCGTTTGGCGTACCTTAACAGGCGATTTGTTAACACACATCTTCTGTACGTAGTCATATTATTTATGCTGTGACTTCGGCTACACTCAGTTGTCGCGCCCCTCCGAGGTGACGATACACCCGATCGTACTGAGTACGAAAGAGCATGGTGATTACAGTTGTGCAAGTTGCGGAAAGTTAAAAAAATATGAGACACTTCTCGGAAATTTGAGGCAACTTTCTCTAGAATTTAGGTTTTTGTCATCGAAAATTCACTATAGGGCGTTTTGTAAAATTTCCGCGGTGTTAACATGGTACAGAATCGGAATTTTAGAAACTTTTAGTCGACAAAAACGTTCAGTATACACGTGATGTGATATACGGTGAGCGACCGTCAGTCAATTCATTTTATGTTTAGTCCATGAACTAACTAGGTGTATGTTGTGGAACTGGAACGAAATGTTGTCCATACACCGGAAAACTGGAATGAGATGTTCAGGTATTTTTAACAAGTCTAGGACTGCTACAAATTTACTGGGTAAGGGGATCCAACACGGCTATCACGCGACGGCGCGCGAGCTCTCTCGGTTTTTCTCGCACTATACGTCTCTTTCTTATTAGAACACTTAGAACAAGAGGTATAGTGCGAGAAAAATCGAGAGAGTTCGCGCGCCGTCGCGTTATAGCACTTATAGCCGTGCAAATCTGCAAGAAATTTGACAATAATGCGTGCTGGGTACCGACGGATGGCGGATGGAACGCTCGTATAGTCACCCGCACATTCATGAAATGAAATAGAAATGAAATGGAAATATTGATGCCTGAACATAGATGAATTATATACAGCTGGTACATTAGTACTAAAAGCAGCCAGTTACACACTCTCTGTCTTCTTGTAATAAGTACATTAATTTAGGTATAGTAGCCATTTATGTTTTTTGTTTATAGGTACAATGCAAATCAAAGCCTGTGATCTCTGCTTTCAAATCCTAGAAACTAGCGTGGTCATTAGTACGTATATAGTTGAGCAATCGTAGACTATGGCATTCATATATCTAAACTGCCGACGGCGCATATTATGTAAAAAAATATTTTGTCCCTTAAATCATGAATATTTATGCCCATTTTGGCCAAGCCACTAACTTAGGGGTGAAATCGTAAACAAAATGTTTGGTCAGTGTTACCCAGAATAATAACAATGCTACATTTCTATTAGAGCTCTAAACACGTGCCAGGGACAGTTGGTGCCAGGTCACGTTCCCATATTCCTGATGGTAACACAATGGATTTGTGATGTGTCATGTCCAGAATGTTTTGACAGGAAGGCAATAATATGGAAAACAGCATATTGAGTCTTCATGTAAGGCCTTTGTAATAATCTGGGTCACTGCATTACAGCGGGAAAAGGTCGGCTATGTACATAAGTCAATATACACGGTGCCCGCGAGCATTGCGAGAGACTTTAACCACGAATTCCTGAGGTTATAAAGAGTAATAAATGTTATATGAACCTAGGTCTAATTATAACTTTTTTTTTTTTATACATAATAATTGCTACTTTAGTAAAAACGTGCCTTTAGTACAAGCTGGCAACGTCTGTTATTGCTATCTCTTTTTTGTGCTTCAGACAATGTCAAATGGTTTTTTTTCTTTTGGGCATAGATTATTCAAATGACCGTTTAGACTCTTGACAGCGGCGGACTAGTTTACCTACTATTTAATTGTCCGCCGCGGCCAGACCGCGCCAGTGTGATGTAGGCTTATGGCCTCGCACAGACTATGGTCACAGGCACCGTGTATATAAATATTAACGGCTCTGTGAGCTTTATGATTGCGAGTCAATAAAAAAAACTGAATAAACAATAAATCATCATCATCATACTTTTAATCCGGTCTCATCGCCAACCAGTAGTGATTTTCAATTCAATTCAATCCAATATTCATTTCAGGTTTTTGAACCCATACGTTAGTTACAATAAATTTAATTTAATTCTATCTATTTATTATGCCTTATTTATATGTCTCATAATGTCTGTAACTTGTTTTTGTGAGCCTCATAATAAATAAATAAATTAAGTGTTAATGACAATTTGGTCAGCTTCTTCTGGTGACTGTCCAAGTGACCCAAAAAGTGCCAAAGTGATCGATCCTGGGTCACACGCATCGAGTTCTGAATACTTGAATGATCATGGGATCAATTAAAGAGATATAACTACGTAACTGAATGGTTTTATTCTCACAGGCAACGTGTATATCTACCACGGCGGCAGGTGGGGTGCGGTCTGTGACGATTCCTGGGACGACGCGGCGGCGCAGGTGGTATGCAGACGTTGGAACCGTAGCGGACTGGCCACGCATGCTGGGCAGTATGGGGAGGCGAGAAGTAAGTACGACCTGTGATCTAAATGCCTCCACCCACCGGACGCGTGTGCCGCGCGTGAGCAGCACGGCTGCTGCGCGTGTGCCGCGCGTGTGCTGCAGCTGCGCCGCTACCGCGCGGGCCCGCGCGGGCCCGCGCGTCATCTCTCTCTCACTACCAACACATTTAATATGTATCTCACTATCTCCATCACACACTGCCTCACTGCCGCGCCGCTGCCGCGTGGGTGCTGCGCGTGTGCCACGCGGGTGCTGCGCGGGTGCTGCGCGGGTGCTGCGCGTGTGCCGCGCGTGAAAAATAAAACGAAAGGCCCTTTTAAACGTAGGTTTTTGGTGAGGCAGGGCACAGCGAAATGTCAACCCGCTCGAATTTGGAGAAGCCCAACTGGGGAAGTACTGCCGCCTTGCAGAAGACCACAGCCATAATAACTCTACTTGCTCTGTAGTAGTGTTGTGCTCCTTGAGGTGAGCAACGTCGCCAGAGCTCCCGAGGATGTGTTGTGTTGAGAGCGTCAACACGGCGAATCCTCAAACATATCAAGGGTCGGCAACGCCCATGTTACTCCTTTGGAGTTGCATGCGTGTATAGACTGCGGTGTACGCTTACCATCAGGCGGGTACGCTTGTTTTGTCAACGTCGTTGTATAAAAAAGGTGCTCGCAAACGCGCACACGGACACGACGTGACGATCAAAAAAACAAAATATTTTTCTAATTTTCGCAACGCAAAATCCTCGAATCAAATAGAAAGGATTAATAAACAAGTGCATGTTAGCTGACGCTTCCAAACTTTCATTGTTGTATCTAAAGCAATTGACACAAAAGTGTCTTATAATAACAATAATTTTAGGTTAAATTTTTATAGTAAACTGGCGATAAGCCCCCAGTCGTACAGCCTTGATGGAAGGTTAAACTTCTATAGTGGTATACGTTCGTGGGTTCGACATTGATTGGGCCTTAAAAGTGGTTTTATTAAATTTTTACGTCAACGTCCATAAAAGGAACCCTCTTTCGCCTTTCTAAGCCTATTTGTACTGAACAGACTTTTATATATACAAAATCGTAAAAAAGGATAGTATCTTCCGAATTTTGCGAAGTACCTTAAATCATCCTCCGTTATTCCCGACTGTACGTACGAAAGGAGCCAGGGGTCGGCTTCGACACCGAATCCCAAGATTTGGCATAGGCACTAGTTTTACGAAAGCAACTGCCATCTGCAGGTCGATCACGTAACGCATACAAACATACTAATCTAGATACGAGTACAATAACACTTAAATACACAGAAAACACCCAGCTATCAAGAATAGGTGGATGTTAATTGAAGAAAGCCCGATTGGATTAACTCGGCACCTGGCGCTTGTACATTTTTCATCAAAAAATACATAAGTATTCCGCAGTTAATGTATACATACTTTGGTGTGGGTCGGTTTTATGCGGATTTTTGGAGACAGAAGCGAAAACTCGACTTAGTTTAATGACAAATATTAGTGACACGGACGCCAAATTACTTCTTTAACGAAATACTGCCTCGCACAGGTAATCTGTGGCATGGATTGTCGACTTGTATTATTTTATCTGTGCCTGCGGTATTTCCGGACCGATACGACCTTCAAACCTTCAAGAAAAGAGCGTACACCCATCTTAAAGGCCGGCAACGCACTCATAACACCTCTGGTGTTGCAGGTGTCCATGGGCGGCGGTAATCGCTTACCATCACGTGATCCGTCTACACGTTTGCCTCCTTTCACATAAAAAAAAATACAACATTAGACGCGTTAAAATATTACAATTCTATTAAGTCACACAATAGCTATTGAAATGGTTTGTTTATCTCTTTCCTACCGTATTAAATTGGAATACGCTGCATTATTTAATTGTGCAATATTTCGGTCGTGCCATAAATTTAAAGATGTCATATTCAGAGCACGTAATTTAATGTCAGAGAGGCAACCGGATGGCTCGCGGTATTTGGGCTCCCGAAGTGTTGTGGAGCCACCCTGTGCAACCCGAACTCAGCCAACTGTGACTGGTTCGGAAATAGGAGGGGGGTGGTAAAAAAAATATCGCGAGGCAACCGATTGAAACGCGCGCGGTAGCTTTTTTTTTTTTTTTTCTAAGGTGGGCCCCAAAGGGGCCCTTAACTAATTGGCAAGGACACATACAAGAGTATGACTAAAACAGAAAACTAATAACATATATACAATTACAAAAACCTAACGGAAAAATAAAGAATATTTTATATTGTCCAGTGCAAAGATTAGAACCCACGCCACCTTAGTCCAAGCGTATAGTACTGCGCCAAACTCGCATGTGCGCGCGGTAGCCTGAAAGAGTGTAACGCTGTTTACATAATGAAAATTTAATGCCATCCCTCCTAGTGCGCCGGAGCCAATAAAAAAAAAATTGGCAGGCAACCGCTTGAAAATTGGCATGCTTGTTCTTCATCACATACAGACAATGTAAAAAAATGCCATCCGTTCCGGCCGGGCGGTTATCGAGCCGTCAGAGTAGGAAGCCGGAAAAAATGGTGGTGGACGAGAACTTAGGAAAAATGCACTTAAAATCATTGAAATCGGATGGCATTTGTTTTTCGAGTCTTGTATGATGTGATAAATGATATGCACTAATGCCATCCCCCTCCCATGAAATTTCATCCCGCTGTGGCCACCCTTACAAACGCGAAATTCGTCAAATTGGAATACGCGCAATAAAAGGTTTTACAATCAATTGCCAATGGACAATTTTCGCGTGGGAGGCACGGTGCGGAGTCTCTAGTTGCTGTACTATTCACCGGTATTTACGACTGTATAAAGTTTCCTATCTTCAACATTTAAGGTACTTTCAATCCGTATGGCAATATATGAAATCGTAAATACCGGTGATTAGTCACGACGAATATCATTTATCACATCATTTCAATGATTTTTTTAAGTGCATTTTTCCTGTTCTCGTCCACCAACATTTTTTTCCGGCTCCCAACTTTGACGGCTCGATAACCGAGCGGCCGGGACAGATGGCATTTTTTTACAGATTCTGTATGTGTTAAAGAATAAGCATGCCAATTTTCAAGCGGTTGCCTGCTATTTTTTTTTCTTCCCTCGCTTACTCGGCTCCGGTCGCACTGGGAGGGATGGCATAGAAAATTTCATTATATTAACAGAGTACACACTTTCAGGCTACCACGTTTCAAACGGTTGCAACGCCAATTTTTTTTTTTTCCACCCTTCTCCTATTTCTGAACCAGTCACAGTTGGCTCAGTTCGAGTTGCACAGGGCAGTTTCAGAACACTTCGGGAGCCTAAATACCGCGAGCCATCCGGTTTCCTCTCCGACATTAAATAACGTGCCATTGCTTTAACTATCACGGACGGCAAAATACAAAGTCAATCCTTTATCTACCGAACGTGGTTGTGCCAGCCCTACTCATGAAAAATAATCCAAAGCAACACGTCTATGGTACAGCAACCAGTAAATAAGAAAGACTGCAAACGTCTGTACAATGTCCGATTCCAATAAAATAATAACCATGTTGTAGCTAGTTTTACTATAGAGAGGTATACTGCGGATTCTTTTTCTAGACCGGATCTTATATTAAGACCCAACAAAGCAATTGTTTCGCCACAATAGCCACACACGCTTAGGAATTAAAATGTGGTGTTTAATAAATACAGGGTGACATTTTAATCAGTGTCCAAATTCTAGTATAAGATTCTTCAGCAAAAATTATAAAATACGTGTTTTTTTTGTTTCTCATTCAGTACTAAAATGTGTAGTAATTGCTCCTTAAAGTGATCCCAAAAAACCTTACCGCGCGGGCATTTCAGCGGGTAGTAAGGATTGCGCACGGCACGCCTCCCCTCTCCCGCCCCCGCTCCGCTCCGCGCGGCACTGAATCCCGTGTAGCCACGCTGTGCGGATAATTCTTTTGGGATAGACAATTTATAATTTTAAAAATACCTACCTGTTTTTTTTTTTTCAAAAATACAACAAATTTGGACACTGATTAAAATGTCACCCTGTATATCACTCAGAATCAGAATGTATTTATTCGTAAAACATAGGTACATTATATAGGACTTAAAGATAGAATTGGGAATCACTATGTTTTGCCAGGCAGGCGAACGAACATGTTAATTAATATTATCAATCAATTATCAATCAATTATCATGGATAGTTTTATAAAACAATCATGCATTCATTATTTAAACAAAGTAAACAAATTTTCGATAAAATAATACCTACCAATACTTTTAGTTAAAGTCAGCGTCATTCAAAAAAATATTAACATTGTAATAGAACTCGAATAGCGACTCTATTGCAGTCCATTGTTTTAAATACAAACTGACCCCGTATTATGGTCGGCCTTATCACACGATTAGTGACAGGACAGAGCGTCCGTCACTGGCTGACACCGTTCAATAGAACGAGACGACGCTCCTATCTTGTCACTTATCGCGTGATAAGGCCGACCATGATACGGGGTTCGCAATCTAGTATTTCGTAATGCGGACCTTGCCTTAGAAATAAAGCCGGCTTTTGGTTGAAAAAGTGTTGATAAATCTTTTGAACACCAGGAAAGTTCTGGATGGACGATGTTGTCTGCGAAGGCACAGAGACATCCTTGAGCCACTGCATCTTCAGCGGCTGGGGTTCTTCCGACTGCGGGCCTTCAGAGGTAGCTGGCGCCATTTGTACTGAAACGGCACTAGCACTTGTGAAACCAGTGAGGAAACAACTGCTGGAGACACTGGACGGCAACGCTAGCTTGAGGCTGGCGGGAGGAAGGGACAGTAATGAGGGAAGAGTTGAGGTAAGCCCTGAAACATGGACCCATAGATATACATAGACCACGCAAATGCATGTACCTGCTTCGCGTGTCCGAATTCGGTCTCCGAGTTGGCACTCCGACTGACATTCCGCACGCGTCTGTTGTGGTAGCCGGTTGTCCGTGAATATTAAGAAAATGCCTTATTGCAGAATCGATTTTGCGCGGACAACGGAGAATTCACATCACTAATTCGCCCGTGTGACGTCACAGTAGGTAGAAAAAAGTGACACGGTCGGTTTTCATACAGATTAAGGGTCCCCGTTCTGAATGACCTTGAGCCTCCGGCTACCCTGCCCCCCGCACAAGCTATCATAATTACGATGACCAACGATGACAGCGCCACGGACGGTCTGACATGCATATCACCGAGATAGCACGTAACGTGATGTATGGACTAGTTTCTCACTAGATGGCGCCTTTATTTATTTAATTTCACGTACACCTTACGCACAGATTTATAAAAATTAATGAACAAAAAGTTGAAAACAACCGGATTTTAAAAAGATATTTATTTGAAGACATAATTTAGGTTGCCCTTTGAGTAAGTCATGAAAAAAAGACCCTCTTTACGGGAATCGAACCCGGGCCTGTTGCACGTAACGCGTGGATTGAAAATAATATGGTCTACTAGTGACTACTACTGCCAGTCGGAAAGCATAGTATTAGGTCAGTTGGGGCAAATGCGACCCTCGTAGATATCGGGTTTTTTTGCCATAAAGCGGAAACTATGTAATAATGTTAGTAGTTATGTAACAGAATAAGTTAGTTGTAAATAAATCATTTTCCTCAGTGTGTATATTTCTTGTAATCAGAAACTAATGAAGTTAATCAACGCCCTAACGGTACGTCGTATGGTATTTTTGGGATGTCCTGTATAAGGTTTAGCATAAAAACAAGCTTGGGTGCGTAATATACTACAGTTTAATTCACTGTATAAATAGAACGTTTCTTTTCTGAAGCACTTACCTATGTGAACCGACCTAAACTATAGATATAAGATTTCAAGGGTTTTCCTCTTTGTTACCGCCAACAAAGAAAGTTGTAACTTCCTTCCATCAATTTTCTTTCATCTGATACCATCCTACTACTACTTACTTAAACTACTTTTTCCCCATTTGTTACCACGTGGGGGTAACAAAAGGGGGTAAAAGTCCCTGATGTGACCAGTGGTAAGAACTCGGTGGTAACAAGTAGGAACAACCGAGATTTATTACAGTCCAATCCCGCTTAATCTATAAATCATCAATAAATCTTCTTCCCTACCGTCTTTTCTCTATTACTATAAACAAAAGTCGCCACCGACGTCTGTCTGTCTGTGAGCGATAAACTTAAGAACTACTAAACCGATTTAGTTTCAGTTCTATGCTTGATGTATAGTGCCATATTAGGCGGGTCGCTAGTTAGCTAGACCCTGTTGATTATCGGTCTGGCTGCTTGTTGAGCTTTCTTTTTTCTTCCTTCCTTTTTATAGCTTCTTGGATCGGTGGCGGATCTAATAGGCATATTTCGAGAGTGCCGTGGGCCCACCAGCTCGGGTCATGTAGAATGTGGTTAATTTTGCTTTCATCTTGTTCTGCCGAAAAACATCATCTTTCAATATGAACTCTACCGTTAGAGGTTCGTGTTCATTGAACCACGCAGCAAATATACATTTTGTCTCTAATTGCGCTTGACCGCAACCAATTGCTACCGTGCCAGCTACAGCACAGCAATGAAGGTTTACAACATTTTCATCACAGCAATCACTATTTACATAAAACTTGCAATTACACATTTTGCACCGAAAGGTAAGAGTTGAGAGTAAACCATTTTGCTTTTGACCATGTAGTTCAAGCTCTTTAGAAGTACAGCCTATAGGTCCATGGCTTGCGATTTCCAATAAATGCTTCACACGTCGCTCACACTACTTTTTTAAGTATTTGATGTCCACGATCCTTCTGCCATTAATTGTTTTTTTTTCGGGGTAGTAATTGGTTCTGCTGAAATTTCCAACTGAAAAACACAAACAAAACATGAATTAAGTAATGATGTATTTTTCTCAAATTATTGCTGAAATTCATTAAATAATCTTCTTGAAATCAAAATTTTGCCAACATTCGCATACATCTCTTCTGCATCCTTATATGTCAAACAAAAGCATCGGCAACATCCTCGATTCCATTTAGCCCGACCGACTGCGCTTGTCTCACACAGATTTTTTATTTAGTCTTTTTTTAAATTGTTTATGGTTAAAGTACATTTTTTTTATCTGAATCTAACAGCACTTCTCAACAGGAGAGCACCGTTGAACGTCCGCGCAGTCAGTCATTTTTTTAAATAAAATACACTTAAACTAACAGACCCCAATATCCTCCGCGTCATCGTTATTATAAGACATGTCGTGGTGATGCTTTAATGGGCGACTTTCTTCCTCGAAAATGCTAAAAAGTTAAAAAGATCAGTAATCACCGTTACCCATTGCCCGTTGCAGTGACCGTTGATTATCCTTCACCAAATGCGCAAGTGAGCCATTGTACGAAAAGTGGTACACTATACTTTTTTTTAAGTGTTGATATACATAATCGGGTTTTTTCTACTCAGAAACGAGAGCACATTCGAACCTAATAGTAGAAGAACTGAAAAACTAGAAAACTGTCCAAAATGTTACACATAATTTTCGGTTTTCCGTTCCGTTACTACTGACAAGCTTAGTATGGAAACGGTAACGGAATGGAATGAAATATCTCGACTCGGGATACTTTTTTTCTCTTACAACATTCAAATGTGCTCTATTCTGAGTAGAAAAAACCCGATTATGTATATCATTTTTTTTTAAGTCGAGTGTACACCTTTTTGTAAAATGGCCCATGTATAGGTATTTTGGTAATTGACATACTATTTTGGTAATGGAAGGAAGGACGAGTGAGATGTCCCGCGTAGGCATAGGTTTTTAGATCTTACCCAGCATTTCGATTGCCAGTGTCGGCGTGGTAGGCGTCGGGAGCTACGTTGGTATTTTCTTTTTCGTACAAAGGGTTCAACGACATCGAAATATCTTCGTTGCTTTCTTCATAACTATAACAAGGAATGTTAGAATAACAAACACGTACGTCAGAGAAAACGGTTATATTATGTAGGTATGGATAGTACATTCATATAACGTTGAATGGAGATGTGACGCAATTGTTTGATACTGTGTCAAATTATGCATTTTGCAAATTAATTAATTTACTATTAATATTACATTAAATAATGGTAAATAGTTACTTACCAAAGGTTAATTCTTCCGTCTGCGTCTTTAGATGAATAAATCTTTTGTGCCGATACTTCGCTGTTCATATTCAAAGCCTGCAGGGCATCTCGTTTTTTTCTCCTCCTAGAAAGATTTGGGAAACATTGATGTATTCGGAAAACATGAAAAAAAAAGCGATCGCTGTTTGGAAAATAATAAAAATAAAACACAAAAAGAAACTCATCGGTGCGGTTCGAACGCTACACCACTCGTGGACATGAAGCAACATTCGCCCAACATTGATACACAGCGCCATTTCGTCTGTGACAGTTAAGTGTGAAATATCGTATTACATTGTGGTTAGGTCAATTTCAAAACAGAGCAAAACGTGGAAAGAATGACCTGAAGAATGATGAATGATGAATGAATGATGAAAACCTTTCATGAAGTGTCAACATCCCAAATAAACATCAAGTTGACATTGTTGACAACCACCAATAAAGCCAGCTGAGCGCAGCGAAAATTTGGCACACGTCCTACGTGTGTCAGAGTCGAAACGACACTGACGAGCCCCCGCCCGTCGCCCGCGTAGGCACCCGCTACATTCTTAGGTTGCGGTTTTTAGGTTTTCTCCATTTTTATGAATTACAAACACAAAAAAATATAAAACGCATATCAAAATTATACCTAAGTTCAGTATGTATGAGTAGGTATGAGTTTCGGGTGTGTAAACGTTTGAATGAGGATGAGGTGTAGGGTTTAGTATTTTTACAGACCTTTCTTTAAGAGTCTATAACTAATTATGTATTAACATTTTTCAAGCTATTCAATATCAAAAATGTTAAACAGGAATCAAACTTTCCCATATCTTCATCTGGAAAGCTAGCTTCTATAAACCGAGGACGAGTGTGGAAATGAAAACTACTAAATTTCGTTGATTTTTGACGGGAGCCCCTTAAGGTGTTTAAGTTATGTAGTGTATATCTGTATATATCTGTGCGTGGACCTATCATTATTCAGGATAAGCTATGGTAATAATAATACCAAGACCGAACGCGATGGTAGTATAAAAATCTTAATAAGAGTGATAGAAAGGGAAATATCGACTTTTTCTTATTTGCTGAATTAGGCAGGCCTCACACAGAACGGAATTCAATCACTGAATCATAATTTGAATCACTCACGAGCAAATAAAACGGTACACTTTGTTCAGAATTGCTACCAGAGGGTGTATTCATACCTGTTTTTTGCTCCTGAGTGGTCAAGACACTGAATTCAGTTCATGAATTCAAATTGTGTGAGCCAGCGTATGACGTGGCGACAAATTAACCAAAGTAAGTAGGTAGGTTGTTTAAGACGAGTTCTTAATTTGGCTGCATAACCTTTCTGATCCTTATGGCAGAAAATAAATGTATACTCCAAGCCCTGAAAGTTTTGTCAAGGCTACGAGCGGGTTAACTCGGTTGAAACGGATATTGGACTATTAAGTTTTGTGTTGTTGTTACGTATAATAAACCTCTGAAGGATTGCGGAGCGTAATACTGATAATAGTGGGTAATCGAGAGATAACAAACGGCATATAATTCAGAAAAGAGTGTACCTATACCCGTTTTAATGCTCATGACGTGTTATGAAATGACAGAACGATATCAGGTGACCGATTTTTGACATTCGAGCGCTCGACTCTTTCACTCGAAAACTGTCAAAAATTATGAAATGCTATTTTGAAATAGCGATAGAAAATTTCAAAACGAGTGGCATTGACCACTCGTATTCAATTCTATTGGTAGAAAGTAAGAGTCTGCCATTTTGACACTGAAAACGTATTTACTTTTGGTTGATTTTCGAGCGCTCGAAAGTCAAAAATCGGTCCACATTTATCACGGTTAGGTTTGACTGTCACGGTCACGGTTAGGGTTGTCAGAACATCAGAGATGATCGCATCAGATAAGTATGAATCTGTTTAGCTATAATTTACTTTAGGTACGTACAAAGCTACAATCTCACAGGCATTTCCTGTGTCTATAGTTAGAAATATAGATTTCTTATTATATTCGTATACTTAGTTTATAATAGGTGTTATTTGGTTTCAATGTTTGTTAATGGTAATCATATTACTAGATATTTTCATTCAGTATTAAATATGACTTGTTTCATGAAGAGATTTCCCAATACCGAACTCTGCCAAGTTTTGCACTTAATATTCGGCAACAAACTTGCTTCAAATATTGTCTCAGTAAACATCTTTCCAGTTTGGTATGAAGTTTAAAAACTGTTTTCTGAATAATGCATCGTAATATGTATGCTTGACGACCGGTTTGCCCAGTGAGTAGTGACGCTGCTAACGAAGCTGAAGGTCCTGGGTTCGAATCCCGGTAACGACAAATATTTGTGTGATGAGCATGAATATTTGTTTCCGAGTCGTCTAGTACCCATAACACAATCCTTATTGAGCTTACTGTGGAGCTATTTCGATTTGTGTAAGATTGTCCTCTAATATTTATTATTTTTATTTATTTTTATGTGTCGTTAGTTAGACATAAAAAATATTTGTGTTGTGTAATCGTACATGTTCTTTATGGGTACATAATTTTTCTGTGAGATAGTAGCTTTGTAAATTTGTATGTTTTATGTACCTAATCTCCGGAACCGCTTATCCGATTTGGTTTATTTTTAACTGCGTGTAGAATGGACTTTCTGTATGGTAATAAGGTATATTTTATCCTGAGGGTTTTCCAACGTTATTTACAGGCGAAGTCGCGCAGGCAACTAGTATGTATCCAAACAAGAAGAGTTTGTAAGTTTGTATGTAATAGGGGGTAATCTCGTTAACTTACTCATCATATTACAAAACCACCATCACGTAGAATGGACCTTGAGGACAGGCAAAGGGTTACATGTTAACCCTACGGCTCCACCTAGATTAAATGAAATACGCGGGCAAACCGCGCAAGCAGCTTGTTTTTTCAATTTTTTTGAAGTCATCATGAATAATTCATAGACAAAAGCTGCATTATGATTTTCTCACAAATCAATTTATAATCATTAATTTGCTGACGTACCAAATAAGAAGAAAGAAGTTGTTTTTAATATTTTGACTTTGACAAAGATTAATATTGTGTGTAATTTACAAGCTTAAGTTGAGATCTTAGTTCATACGGGTCACATCTTGCCAGTCAGAGACCAATTTCGACAAGCTTTTATTTGTTTGTCGCTTTTTTAGTGAGGGACAAATCTTGGAACTGAAATATGAACCAGTCAACCTCGACCGCTTGAGTTGAATGTTTCAATTAATTAATTTTACCATCGCTCTGATCTGATGACGGAGCCAGAAGGTGGTCTTGGGATGGGAAGTACTTAACCGACGTAACCCCGTTTAATTAGGGCTGGTTTAAATCGTGTTAATAAGTAGTTTGATGACGGTATTAAAAAAAAAATGAACGAATAAGTTCTTCGACTGGTGTCTGACGAGACGTGGCGAGGGAAGTATTGTTCATTATGACTTCTGTGACAACCAACCCGTGAGACAACCAGACCCGGTCTCCCCAAAATTGATTTTTTTGTCAAAAACTTTTTAAGGGACCAATCGAGTTGTGATTTTGTGCTGTAAACATAGGAACAACAGTTTACTCTGTCGATGGAGATGGAAGGTATTGGACTTTTAGGTGAAACTAGGGTCAATCACTGGTCAGCCGCTTATATAACTTAAATAAACACCAGATAAACCCGTTTGGGCTCATTGGAACCTTCCCAACCAATACCAATACCCTTCAAAAAAAAATAGTTTTGCAATTAGATTATAGGCGTGGTTTTCCCGTCAGGCAATTAACGGCTATACGGGGACGAAGTCAAAAGCTAGTTTTGGAACAAAAAATTGGTATCGTGGTTTTGGTATTGGTGAGGCCGGGCACAGCGAAATGTCATCCCGTTCGAATTTGGAGCAGCCCGCTTTGCAGAAGACCACAGCCATAATAATACTACTACTTGCTCTTTATTAGTGTTGTGTTCCTGGAGGTGAGCAAGGTCGCCGAGATAACTCCACACACGTTTTCTTTTCCCAGATCTATTATAACGGCGAATGGGGTAGCGTCTGTGCTGATGGCTGGTCCCTCTACGAAGCCATACCAGTCTGTCGTCACATGGGTCTTGGCTTCGCCGCCCAGGCCTCCCAGACCAACGTGTTTGGAAGCTCCAAGGTCATCATCAGCGGCGTGGAATGTCAGGGCAATGAGAGCAGTCTGTTCTTGTGCAGTCACCTGGGAGCTGGTGATGTGCAGTGTCCGGGGGACGTTGGTGAGTGAGCAAGTCAATCTTATTTTAAGGCACCAGGGAAATGACGACCACAATCACACCGAAAGCACGTAAATTATATGACTTGTCAGGTCTGTTTACGATATAGACACAGCTTAATTGATGCGGTTTCTACCGTAGCTCCCGTGCCTTGGCCGGCAAACGGTGACACCTGTCAAAATTGCGTAGGAAACAATTAATAGGAACTTGTTTAGTGATGACCACTATATTTCGTGGAGTCATATGATTTAACATAGGCCCCGGCCACGGAGTATCTGTTCATCGTAAGGTATTTAATTAGAATCGGTTTTATATGTCCCGCAAACGCACGTCTGCGCCAAGACAAGTGAGCGCGCGCGTCAATTACAAGACTGAATCCAATTTTCAGACAATTGTAATCATATAGGTACCCGTTAAACCTTTATGACTTTCACTACCTGGCCGTACAGTTAGAAGAAAAAATAATCCACAATACACAACATGAAACAACCACTCTATTGGAATAGCAATAGAGTCGGATGTCTAGTTATTCTTGAGTGTAAATTACAACCCGAGCTGCCTTCTGTACAAACAAATCGTCTTCTCAAATGGCCCGTATACCAAGCCACATTACCTTAATTGTTTACCTTATAATGCTCCCGAAAATTCACAATTACGTCTCGAAACCGTTGCTGTTTCTTTCACTCGTAACCAGCTAAAGCATAGACAGACAGTGAAGGTATGAGTGTTCTTGGTATTTATAGTTTAGTGAGCGCTACCGGAACTATCTTTACACGGAATCGTGTCACATTAAGGTGGGGTAATAGTGTTATAAATTCAGGTTGAAGACTTATATGGACAACCTTAATTAAGGTGCTTAATATCGCGAGGTGTCACATCCGTGCGTGCTTTACAAAACCATTATGGGACATACTATACAAGTAATATTATGTAGTTTCAAGTAGGTACCCGTCCTCTCCCAGACTTCCGCGAATACATAGATACATATTCGGCCACGATTTCCCGTCCGCGGTAGGTGACGAGTTTTTCCTTTCATAATCTTGTTAATGTCATTTGTACAAGGAAGTGATAAAAATAAATATAAATAAATAAAAATCATCTCAGATTAAAAGAATCCATATTTGTAATTGATGATTTATTTTTCAAATAAATCATTCGTTCATTCAATAATTGTTAGTCTATTCAATGGCTACGCTAGCCTAGTGGTTCAGGCATGCGGCTGTCAAGCAGCGGGCGTGGGTTCAAACCCCGGCTCGTACTACGACTTTTTTGGGGGAGGAAAACATCGTGAGGAAACCGGTCTAACCCCAATAAGGTTAAGTAAGTTTCCCGTCTGAGTTGGAACGTCGGATGGCGGTCGGTTTCGTTAAACTAGTGCCTATGCCAAATTTTGAGATTAGGTGTCAAAGCGGACCCCGGGCTCCTTTAGTGGCACAACCGGGAATAACGCTAGGAGAAAAGATGATTAGGTATGAGTATATTCAATGATAGCCCACAATTTGTGTGTGATAGTGATAGGTAAAACAAGACAATTATTATTATTATTATTATAACGAGCCCATTATGTCCCACTGCACTTGAGCAATGTCTGGCCAGTCATTTAAAAAGGAGCAGGAGGAGGAGGAGGAGGAACTTGGAAAAAAGACAAATGTTAGGTTAAATACTTTCTGTGTCCTTTCATATTAGAAATATTAGAGCCTATGTTTGTAGGAAACGTTGTCTTGATCCAACTAACTATCCCAAAAGAATACCTTGTGGAGTAGGTATGTCTATAACTGTGCAAGTTACGCCAATAATATGCCATCTACATTTACCTTGAAGCGAACGTATGCTTGGGATTTATTCTTCCAATCCTTTACCAAACTCAGCCTGAATTACGGAAACGCAGTCTAGGAAAACAACACCGTCTACATAGTAACTCTAGTGAAAATTAGCTGCCACAGAAACGAAAAACAAGTTTCTGGCAAAAAAATATTTTTTGGTACAAGCTTTTATTTCTGACTGAACTTTTCTGTAAACCATCATAAACTACTAATTGAGACGATTCTAACGAGCCCAAACTCAATGGGGTTATGTCGGTTAAGTACTGAATTCCCAGGTCACCTTCTGTCTCCATCATCAGATCAGCTCGGTTGTACCATAATATTGAATTGTCATCCAAACTATACTTACACCCAAAATCTCAGCTCAATGGCTCACCGGGAAGTGGGTCAAATTAAACCTTGCAAGATTTTATTTCAGACACGACGGGACAGGTGAAACAAAATAAAAGCTTGTAATATATTTTACGTCACACCTGGCCATAATGCGAGTTTAACTGCACGCTGCGCGTACGGGAAAACTCACATTGTGGCCAGGTGAAGACGTAAAATTTTGTACTCAACACGGGCGGTAATTTGTAAATCCCCAGAGCGCATATTTATGGCCCTCACCTTCGGTTCGGGCCACAAACACCTGCGATCTGGGGCATTCACGAATTCACCGCCCTAGTTACGTAATGTACTAATCTTTCAGCAAATGACACCTTGTTTTTCTGCCGATATGCTATTTTTTAGGTGGTACCTCACCTCATTTAAAGTAGGACATTGTACCACCTATTTCTTGGAAATGAGGTGCTCATACAAACTCCATTTAATTTTATGTCCTACCCAACACTACTGCCAGTTCCAAAGCATTTGAAATGTGGAAGATCCCTTGCCTTTAACACAGCGCATGTGCAAGAGGTCTAGCGATTGTGCTCATAACCAGAAACAACAACATGCAAAGCTGTATTATTTTTCGGTACGGTTTTCTTAAAAGATGGCAAACCATCATACGGCCTTATAGCAAGCAGACCGTAGCCCGTGGATGTTTGCAACTCCACAAAAATCACAAGGATTCAGTGTGTTGATAGGTAGAGACAATACGAGTCGGGTAACGACTATTACCTATATCTAAATTTTACATGGGTAATTGTCGTTACTCAAATGAGACAAGTTAAAGTGTAGATTAGATAATTTACTTTAAAAACAAAATTTTAACCGACTACAATTTAGTACTCCGCCAAGCCACGAGAACATTTCCACATTTATTTTCCAATTTACCACTTGAACTGATTTCCGAGAGCAAATGCGTTGATCATAAGAGAAAACGACCCCGTATGGGGCCCGATAATATTTGACAACTTCCGTCGATTCCACAAGGATCACCTTTGGCACTTCATTAGTTGCTATTTCAACGGGATCTTATCAGAATCTGTGACGTACTTTTGTATTTTTAAGTACATAATTGAGGAATTCCATAAGTCATATGTGGTCTTCATCATCAATTCCACTCCAATTTATGATTTCTGGGTGTAAGAACACGAGTTATAATATAACATACCAAAATCACTACACGCGTGCCTAATATAATTGAGGAGTTCCCTCAATTCCTCATGGATCCCATCATCCAACTGAATTTTTGAAAAAACTGGGACCTACCTAGAAGAATATACTTACTACAAAAAAAAATGGCTTGTAAATGACGGAGTTCTGAGGTGACAAACGTTGAAAAAAAATACAACCGAATTGAGATCCTCCTCTTTTTCTTGAAGTCGGTTGATTTTTGCCTTCCAATGAGCGAGACACCATTCCGCTGTCGACGTCTCTCAAAGTAAAACCACTTAACCCTTCAAGCTGCTAAAAACTCTAAAAAGTTACAACGTACTCTGTTTCATTAGAGCCTGGGTCTTGTATTATGTCAGTTAAACTATGAAAATCGAATTAGGTTCTCGGCTTATTTCGTACGTAAAATTTTAAAGGCTGTAAAACGCCTCGGTTGGGACATTAACGGCTTAACGCTTTTGTAACACAGGACTTTAACAGATCAGATTATATGAAATTATACGTTATGCCGATAGGCGATTGTTTCTTTACTGTAACTTTATGATGCGTTCCCGGAATATTATGAGCATACCTCGAACAAATCATGCGGATGACGTACCTAATTTTGCACACAGGATAATGTCTGTATTGCAACAACAACATTATTTTCGGTGCTATGTTTTGATCACAGCACGAGCAATACACGTTTTTATCACGTATCTCCAAAAACGGAAAATTACAACAATATTCTTGTAAACGGGACATTCTTTTGCGTCTTTTGAAAAAATTGTAAAGATAAATCTAAATAATTACGAAGTCACTTTATTGTACAACTGAATGACAATGTCAGTCAAAGATGTTATGTACCTACTCGGCTCATGTCAAGTGGAGATATCGTTTTATTAAAGAGGTTGATAATTGATAAGTAGTAATTGTTTATGAAAATACTTTTTGAAATCATCCTATGAGTGGTTTGACGTCATCCGCATGATTTGTTCGAGATATGATTATGAGGATCTTTCTTGTCTGACTTTTAAAATCCTTCCTTTTTAAAGGCAACTGATTATTATACAGGCATTGAACAGGCGGGATCAAATACGGCAGTTGACACCCACCCTAATAAAGTATTCTTATATTACCCATAAATAAAACACACGAAAATATTCGGACAACATCAAGCTTCAACTAATTTCGGGTAATATTTAACATTTATTTTTAATGCATGACAACGCTCCCATGTATGGGCACCACTGCCCCCGCCACCGGTGGAAATCGCGGCCGAGGCCTACGTCCATTAGTTTCCTGCCGTTGGCTAATGATGATGATAATCTACCTTATGAATCAGGTCACGTGGCAGCAGTGGTGTGCACCGACCGCTTGGCTGACCTAGAACTGGATACCACAGCTATAGAACGAACTGCTCATCTCCAAGACGTTCCTATGTATCTTCTGCAGTGCGCCATGGAAGAAAACTGTCTGAGCAAGACTGCGTATGAGGTAAGGTCCGACATAGTCTGCATTATAGACCAAAAAGCATGGAGTTTCCTCCAGTATGGAAGTCATGAAACTTATGGACAGAATGATTTTGGCTTTGGAAATATATCCGCGTTTTAGCAGTCCATAGAAGTCCTCAAAATATCAGGAAGTCCTTCAGTGCGAAAATTTTCACGAGAATTCAAAAACAGGTCTCCGCTACGAAGTTTCTGATAGGATATTTCATGGATGAATCATTGGTTTCGTATAAGTATCACCTGTTATTCTTTGGGCAGGCAAATAAAACAGCTGGATAAGGTATGTATCCGGGAAGTTTTTGACGTGTTTTCAGTGCTTGTGAAATGTAAGTTCTGAGAACTGTGGGAATTTCTCCGTGGTGCACTGCTATACAAAGCTGTGGCCTAAAGTGGAAGATCCTCCATAGAGATCCCTACGGAAATACTCCATACGGAATCCGTATGCGCAGCCTTATTTTAGTCGCGAAATGACAACTTCACTGACCTATATCTCCTCTTCAATATGGTGGGTCACAGGTCGCGGTCACTTTGTGAGATATTTATAACCCAACAGTTATAAAATAACCTTGTAATATTATACGTAGCTGTCACATCAACAGATTATTAAGCCCAAACGTGTCCAATTGTTATGATGGCCTCGATATATCAAGGTTATATCACTGGTAATGGACCTATTGTCAAGCCCCAAGAACGTTTTAACGGGAATACAGGAAAATTCCTAAGAGTCATTTGTCCGAAACCATCATTATTCCGAAAATGTTAAATTACTTAAGCCGTGTTCAGTGAGTGAGGGTTTCGCCAGTGAGTCAATGGAATTTATAAATAAGTTAGGTTCATCATCATCATTTCAGCCGAAAGACTTCCACTGCTGGTCCATAGGCCTTCCCCAAAGAGTGACACAATGACCGGTCCTGCGCGACAAGTCCCTAGCTTAGGTTAGGTAGCAGCAGCATAGATTACGTTAGGTTAGTATATACTAAGTGTGGAAACCGGTCTAATCCCAATGAGGTCTAGTTTTCCCTCTGGGTTGGAAGGTTGGCAGTCGCTTTCGTAAAACTAGTGCCTATGGTAAATCTTGGGATTAGGTGTCAAAGCGGACCCCGGGCTCCTTTAGGACCATTACCGGGAATAACGCTAGGAGGAGGATGAGTATATACTAAGTAATATCCTGAAATCAAACATTACTTAAGCGGAACATGGTTTTCGGATTTTGGAAATTCGAAAAAATGTGCTTTTTGACTGTTCGGAATTTTAAAGAGTTTAAACACGATTTGGTGTTTTGTTCCTGGTGGCGAGTAAGGTCGCGAGCTCCCGAGGGCAAAGCAGTTCTATGACCTCCGTTATCCATCAATATTTATGGTATCGCGATCATTCATTTGTTGTCAAATAACTCAAGCACGCGATCGATCCAAGTTCACTGCTCTGAATTATAATTGGATATTTTTATTTGATGTCATTTCGAGTGTGAACTTCTATGAATGAAAGGAAGTCATATATAAACATGTGACAGTCGCTTGAAACATGACAACTTTTTGACATGAAATAAATTCTGCAAGGTCCAAAAACTTGTAGTTTTGAGTCAAGCCTCAAACCTTTGTATAAAAGTCACAACTCACAAGATACGATAGAACGCACTATGTATTTTTTGTTCAATAGTTAACCAAATCGTTGTTTACGCAAGGAAAGGAAAATAATTGGATAAACATGAATTAAGTTATGTAAATCTACAGAATACTAGTATGAACGTCAAAAAAAAAACATTGTATCAAAATTCAAACAATTATCGGAATACAAACTAAATGTTTAACGTCCTACTTTTTTAAGGCAACATAATGTATACATGGCCAGAAGGTTATACTACGTTTTATATATGCTGACAATAGTGATGTGCGGGGGAATATTCTCGGGAACGGGAATATTCCCGTATGGGAATTTACCGGGAATATTCCCTTGTTCCCGGGAATATTCCCCAAACTGAGGTATATTGAAATACAAATTAGGAAAATTTAAGTTGTAATAAAAGTAATTAAAATGAATAGTGCCCCGACAAATGAAGTGCCGTTCGCCAAAAACTTCATTATTGTACTAACTCTGCCTTTTTATCTCAATTACCATTAAATATGTGAATATTTTCATATTTTGCATTCGTACACATTTTATTGTAATTGTTTTCGTTAACTTTGTATCGTTTTTGTTACTTGCATAAGTACTTTTGTAAAATTTGTTTTTTTCGGCTCGGGGAATATTTCCAATGACTGGGAATATTCCCATTGTTCCCGGGAATATTCTCATTGTTCCCGGGAATATTCCCACTGTTCCGGGGTATATTCCCAGGAACATTGGGAATTTACTTTTGCGGATAAGTTACACTGCTTAATGTATTGGTAAAAAAATCAAGGTCCCAAGTTATCATAGCCACTCAGGCGTCCACGGAAACTATAGTATCCAAAAAAAAACGCTCACACGTCCGGCCCGTTGACCCAATATGCCCTGACACGTCCAGCCCAGAGCAGCAGCGCGCCGCGTAGCGCTCGCGCGCCGTTTTCTTGATAAATATGATTATTGCTGATCAACCACATACACTGCAGCTAAGATAAAAATACTTCCGTGTAGGCGAAGGTATACAGATTACAATGGTATTTTGTTAAATCTAAAATGTTCAGTTTAGGACCCCGAAGATCAAGGTCAAACTTGAAATAACAAAGTGAAGTCAATGAAATATTTTTTGTTATGTTTTTAAAACCGATTTTTGAACATAATGCTTATCATTCTATATTTCACTAGAAACAACACTATATTTGCTTTCTATTGGTACCTATAACTCACTCTATAACAAATGTTTCGTATTTAAATAATTCCAAACAAAACACGCACTCCTGACAATTTACGCACAGATAAAACAATTTTTTTCTGCTCGTATGACTTTGCCGTATGTTTTTAGGTGATATATTTCCTTAGCTACGACTCTGTGTTAACACTTCATCAAAATAAAGTCGAATAATATCGCTAGATGGCATTTTTTTCAAACGGTTCCAACGTCGCACTGTTGGAAAATAAAGTATCCATGGGCGTTAGACGCTACTTATTTTTTTGATACTAAGGTATCCATGGGCGTAAGACCGGATATTGGTTTTGGAGCCGGACGTGTGAGTGGGTATAATCCCTGATAGGAAGATGTATAAACAAACACAATTTCAATATTCCCGTATATTCCTTTGCATGGGAATATTCCCGGGAATGTTCCCGGGAATATTCCCGTCTGGGGAATATTCCTGGGAACGGCACATCACTAGCTGACATACTTTAAAAATTTATGAGCACTACCAAATTTTACTCTATTTACTAATTGCATACCAAAAATCCAGGGGGGGCCTTAACCCAGCAGTGGGACACTCCAACAGGCTCGCAAAAAAAAGCCGAAAACGATTTATTATTATTATTATTTTATTATTATTCTTTATTTCAGGCATTGCCCATATCACAATACAAACATACAACATAATACAATAACACCTTAATGAATATAGCAAAATAAAATGAAATAAAATTAAAATAAAAACATGTCAAATAGTAATAAGATCAGGATAAATAATAAATAAAACATTGAAATTTAATTGGTTAATTGAAAAATATTCTGTCTGGACTCCATGTGAATGGAGTTCCAGTGCCTCCATAGTGGGCTGTTAATATTTTCAGAAATGGCCCTCAGGAGGCTGTTGGGACTGTCACGAAGGCGGCGCGTCAGGGAGGCCACGCGCTTACGTATTATCGCACGGAAACCGTCCGTGCGCTCCTCGAAGAACATACCGGACGCGCTACAATATCGTGGCAGTCCCAACAACATCCTGAACCCATTATTATACTGGACGCGCAGGGAGTCGTAGGTTTTTCGGGTATAATTGGTCCAAAGGCTACAGGTATAAAACGTTTGACAGAAGGTCTTAAAGAGAGTCGTCTTAACCGCTTTTTCACACCTTGCAAACGTTCGGACCAGCATATTGCACCTCACCGCAAACGCCCTGCGCTCCCTCTCCATATCTGCATCATCTTCACTTAAATTTCGCCACTCGTTTCAGTTGTGACTCGCAGAGCGTGATATAGCAAAGAAATGTATGTTTAAAAAAAATTTGCGAAACCCGAATGAAAGATCTTCCTCCTTTAGTAAAAACGCTGAGCAGCAAGCCGGTTATTAAATCGTTTTAAAACCCGTTTGAATACGTATTCTTCACAAAAACTCATTATTCCGAATCATCCGAGTGGAAAAGGTTTCATAATAAGCGCGGACCCCAGGATTAAAGTTGAATATTCCGATAATCACAGTGATGTTCTGCGATTCTCATCATTCCGCTGAAAGTGGATTGCCATCTTGTTAGAAACATACCTGGTAGGTATAAGGTACTTACATACCTAAACAGAAAAAAAATAAAATTACCTGAGCTCATAGGGAGGACAAACATGCGCTTATAGCATTTTTATATTGGTTTGACATTAATAATTTGAGATTAAATAAACGCAACGCAATCAAAAAAGAACAACTCCAAAAAGACACTCTTAATATAATTATGAATGGAGCTAAAACAATAACAATAATAATAATAAGAAAAGTCGACCTTTGTGTAAATTCCTTGGAGTGCGCATTGATTCAGCACTAACACTGAATTTTTGAAAAAAATGGGACCCACCTGGAAGCATATACTTATAAACATTTTTTTTTATTACGAATCGGCTCATCAATGACGGAGTTCTGAGGTAACAAACATTGAAAAAAAAAACAACCAAATTGAGAACTTCCTCCTTTTTTTGAAGTCGGTTAAAAATTAAATACTACTGAGTAAATTCATGAATAAAAGTTTAAAACCATAACTGGGTAAGGTCGTTATTTCTTATACCTGATTTAAGCAGTTAAAAATGTCCAATTTTTAATCAATTCCAGTGTGTTACGCCAATAGCCATAGAATTATATGGCTAATTGACTCCGCTCTAAAACATAATCTAACTTTACGTTAAAAATTACTTTTATTTCAATATTATTTTTGCATTTTGACAATCATTCAGGTCACTGGTTTGTCAAAGTTGGTCGTGATTGCTTTAGATGGGTTTCGTTATCCAACATGGCAGAACAAAAGCAATCATTCCCGATTATGTATCGTGCCTACGTCACACAAATGTTGCCATTGTGCAAAGTTGGCACACAAATTTTACCATTGACTGACATCTTCCATACAAAATAGTTTTGTTACCTGTTTGTATTTAAAAAATAGTAGCCATTTCTACTATTTATCAGGGATGATAGGCAAAGTATTAATAGCGTAAATATTGATTGAATGCACGTAAGTGAAGTAATGCAATTTACTTTCACACAGTGACAATACTCTGACAGTCACCCATTTTCAAGATGCTGATTACGTAAGCAGGTTATGCCGACGTCACGAGCTGTCACGGGAATGTCTTTCCTTGTTTTCTCCGCCACAATCCGGGTGGAGCTTTTTTGGAGCAGCGGGTCCAAGATGGCGACCACATTATAACTTATCGTTGCGGAAAAGCCGTAGCTCTCGCACTCGCAAAACTGTCAGCACGTCTATCATGACATCATGAGACGGCCGCGACTTACTCTCGATTTTTCTCGCACTACGAGTATACCTGTCGTTCTAAGTGTTCTAATAAGAGAGAGACGAGAGAGCTCGCGCGCCGTCCCATGATAGCCGTGCAGAACGTGACAGATGTCTTAAACCCTTATTACACTTTCCTAAATTTAGCCATCCCCATCGCATCATTTAGAATGCTTCGGATAGGAAGGAGGCTCCTGATTAAACTGTTCTAAATTTAGTCACTGATTCAGTTAGCATTTCAATCGTGTCGGTGACGAACGTCTCGGATGTAATGCCGCCAGTATTGTCTAAAAATCAAAGGATTGGTCTTGCAGTAGCCTTGGCCGTAGCATCATTTGAAGTTAAAAAGAAAAAAAAAGGAAAACTTGGGTCAAGGAATATTTATTGCTGAGGAACAAATTGTCGACAGTATTTTGTTATAATAACTAATATTTTAGAACCTGAAGATTTCAGATGTTTTTTTACGAGTTTGCCATGTTTCTATACTACAAGTACAAAACGAGACACGTCCGCCCGCCGTCAGGTGTGCGAGGCGACTGACTGCACTAAATGTTATTACACCTATCCTAACTAGGATGCTAAATCATTCAGCTTGTCAGAAACCATCCTTGCTCCTAATTAGGACATCCTAACTTGCTAAACGCTATTACACTTTACTAATTTAGGATTCTAAATCATTTAGAATCCTTAATTTAGGAAAGTGTAATAAGGGCTTTATCTGCAACCACAAGTGATAGCTTGGATTTGGATACGAATAGGAGCACGAACTTCACCCATCTGTTTAATGGATGAAAAGGATATTATATCGAATTTTGTGAGTTGTGAATAGGACAGTGAATAAAGCGGGTTCCTTACTCTTAACACAGCACTTCCTCGAGAGCTTGGGCGACCTGTTTGGAGTGCTTGTGCACATGTTAGCTCGTGGAAACGATGTGCGAAACAAATTTTAACAAATAAAAATCAACATTATTAAGTAAATTGCGTCTATAGTAGACTCCTTGGCCATGCGAACAGTTTGCACGCGGTTTTAAATTGCCATTATAAGAAATTAAAGAAGGTAAGACTAGAATATGAACCGGGTCACTGAAGTCTTTTGAAGTCGAATGTTCAAAGAGTAATATCGCGAGCGCTCTTGACTAAGGGGTCGTCCTAATACAACGCGACTACCCGATCATCGCAAGTTCGCGCGAACGCGCGGTCAAACACATTGGACTCGAATAGGTGTCCGAATTGATAATCGCGTAGTCGCGTTGTATTAGAACGATCCCTAAGAAACATGTATCGAAATTCACGGGTTCATTTTTATAATTAAAGAATACTTCGAGGCAAATAACTTTTCTAGACTAAGGAAACATAACTTCATCAGATCCAGAAAACCAACCCTGCCTGGCAGTACGAGACCCGTCGCCTGCTGCGCTTCACTGCGGCATCGCTGAACATGGGCAATGAAGAGTTCCGGCCCTACCTCCCGAAGCATTTGTGGCAGTGGCATCTTTGCCACATGTAAGTATAGTATAAAACCAACTAAGCCTGGCAGTACGAGACCCGTCGCCTGCTGCGCTTCACTGCGGCATCGCTGAACATGGGCAATGAAGAGTTCCGGCCCTACCTCCCGAAGCATTTGTGGCAGTGGCATCTTTGCCACATGTAAGTATAGTATAAAACCAACTAAGCCTGGCAGTACGAGACCCGTCGCCTGCTGCGCTTCACTGCGGCATCGCTGAACATGGGCAATGAAAAGTTCCGGCCATACCTCCCGAAGCACTTGTGGCAGTGGCATCTTTGCCACATGTAATTATAGTATAAAACCAACCAAGCCTGGCAGTACGAGACTCGTCGCCTGCTCCGCTTTACTGCGGCATCGCTGTACATGAGCAATGAAGAGTGTGGTAACCCTAAGGTCATATGTCTGTCTCGCTCACTCATCTCCCTCTCTCTTACCCAAGATGGCTGATCGTTGACGTTGTGTGTAATTCGTGTGTATTAAAATAAACCTCATTAATTAATTAGAGAGTTTAATTTCAAGATATGACAAAGAGTTCCAGCCATATATTTGTGGCAGTGGCATCTTTGCCACATGTAAGAACCCAATTTGCAGTACTTAATACGTCAAGTCGAATACACCCCTTTGGATAAATACGACGTTACTTTTAAAATGTGACATGTCCCTATTTTCAAAATAACAACGACAGATACATGAAACTGGGGGCGTATAGGAGATTGACGGAATTTATTTATTCTTTATATATATATTACGAAATAATAATAATAAATAATTATAAATCATCTTTGTTTCGAAGAACAGGCTTCATAGTTGTTAGTAACAAAAGAAATTGAAACAAATAAATAATTTAAACTTAAAGCTAAAGGTTAGTGCTTATGGAGACATTTTACTTACCTATACCTATTCAATTTTCAGTAGGGGCTCGTTGCTATCCCTTTAATTTGCCCCATCCAATGTGCGACAATTTGGCGATCGTATTTCTCAGTAATAACATTCAGAATACTGTTGGGGCTGCTTCTCACTCGACCTAGTAGAGATACTATTTTCTTGCGCATGATTGCCGGAAAACCGTTCGTTCTAGCATCGCAAAACATGCCAGATGCACTGCATCTACTAGGCAAGCCCAACAGCATTCTGAATGCAATGTTGTACTGCACTTTTAATGCATTGTATAGTTAACTCACAGGCTGCTCGAGTAAAATGATTGGCAATATCATAGATATATATGTCGCAGTGAAATGGCCAAAACAGAGATTTGATCAAATCTCCAAGGGATTTGATCAAATCACGCAGGATGTTAAAATGGTGAATCCATTTTATCATTTACCTAATACAAATCAGTATTTGATAAATCCCTGAAACGCGTCAGTGAATTGACGAAACTAACTCGCAGATATTGGCTCCTAAATCATTAGTCATTTAAACGGTTCTGGGACTTAGACTCGGATGGCGGATAGGTTAGAAGACGGTGGCGGGAGCTCTGCTCCCGCCACCGTCTTCGTGGTTATTTTTTTTATAAAAGAGCGGAAAAATCTTTATCGCGTTGGTTTCGTCACGTCACTGACGCGTTTCAGGGATTTTATCAAATCACTAAACAAGTCTAGTGAAATGAAAAAACGAGTTGCCTTTTTTGTCCGATTTCGTCATTTCACTAAACAGATTCAGAGATTTGATCAAATTACTGATTTGTATTAGGTAAATGATAAAATGAATTGGCCATTTTAACATCCTGCGTGATTTGATCAAATCCCTTAGAGATTTGATCAAATCTCTGTTTTGACCATTTCCCTGCAACATATATATTACTTCGTAAAGATAGGCCCAACGCCCACGAAAAATTCGTCCAATGCGGTGGCCCGCCACGGGCAATCGCGGGCCACCGTGCTTTAGTCTTCAGCTGTCACAGTGTGTCACAGTATGTTAAGCGAATATTGTTCGGACAGGCGTATCTTTACTTTCGATGTCATTGGGCAATATGCTCTAAAGAGCATACTTTCGGAGCTCTATTATTAAGGCTTTCAGCTTGACATGATCACACACGAATTCACTTTTCGTTTTATGACATTTAAGGCGTAATATACTGTCACTCACCGTAAGTCATTATGAACAAAGCCACATGTGATTGTCGCAAATGCAGACAAAAGAATATTTTTCATGAATACGAGGTTAAAATCAAAGGAACGTCGAGGGCAGATAACAAACTGAGAACTGGTAATTCAAAAGAATTGGAATTCGGTATAATGTGGTCTTTATTGCAGACACAGATTTGAAGGGTCGAATTGTATTTGGAACAATACATTTTTGAAGTGAAAACTTCTTTAGCGGCGCTTGTGCACTTTTTGGTATGGGGAAAAATAGTAAAACTCGCCACAGGTTTTAGGAGCGTAGGAGGTGTCAGGTGTCAGATTTAATGTAACTACTTGCCGGAATACAAAAAGCGGGAGTTGCGCTTCAAAACGCGGAATTTTACATGAAAATGCTGATTTGCGGAATACGTTTATAGGTTTTTTTTGATGCAAGAGTTTTTTAAGTTTAGGTTGGTGGGGGAAGGAGGGAACGGGGTTGAGGGGGAGTTTATTTTTTGCACAACGTTAATATTCAAGTTTTCACTTCTGCTGGCACTCACGGAGTGCAACCCAGTCTTTTTTTATTTTTGTATTATGAGTGTATGAGTGTATGACCCAATCATAACATACGAGTAGTTAACTAAATTCGTATTTACAATAGTCAATAGTCAAAAGCTTACGTGCATATAAATAATGCCTTTCGGACCTTAAAGTTGAATTCTGATAAAGCTCAAAATTTTGAATTTCCCAGAATGTTGAATCTCATTATGTTGAAATTGCAGCATGTTGAATCGTAAAATGTTGGATTTGTAGAAAGTTGAATTTGCAATAAGTTGAAATCCCAAAATGCTGAATTTGCAGAACTGAAGGTTGAATAACACAAAAGTCTTAAAGGTTACGTTCGTTAGGTGTCTTCAGATGCCCGAAGGGCAAACAGACCAGAAATCCGAGGGGCTCCGTCAAAACTGTCGAAATACCAGGAGACCATACATTATACATTTAATAGGTGGTTCCAGTTATGAAAATGAAAATAAGTCAAGGTTACAAAGTCAACGTTATGGGAATTCAACTTTTATATGTTACAACATAATAAGAATTCAACATTATGCGAAAATTAAAAAAATCTACGTTCTGGGATTATCTTGGGATTTCAACAATTTAGGAATTCAACTTCCTGTTCCTAAATGCAATAATGTTATCATCCCAGAATATTGTAGAAAAGGAGACACCGTTTAAGGTTGCTTGCCTCCGACCTCCGATGCCGATATTATGTGCTTTACAGTATGGAATTTCTTACAAAGAATACTGGACAGCTCGAGGTGAGGTGGCGCCGGTTCGGTGCCAAGCGGTTACGAGTGCTACAACCTGTATGCGGGTTAAGAGTCGAACCAAAAATTATACTTTGTAGCCAACTTTGACAATATTTTGACGCTAACCTAAATCTGTAGGTATCGATAGTTTACCACGCCTAGGCAAATGTTTTAATATACATACGTCTGAAAATGAGTAATTATAACGTTGATAGTAGTTCCATGGTTCGTCACAATCAGCCATTGAATGGCGTACAATAATTAAAGATTCTACAAGCTTGTCACGGACTCCCGCGATCTTTACTAGGTCATCAGTCCACCTTGTGGGCTAGCTCCGTATTACAGGAGTGTAATTATTCCCTCGGTTTTTTTTTCCAGGCACTATCATAGCATGGAAGTGTTCGCAACCTTCGACGTCCTCAACGCGACGGGGCACAGGGTGGCCGAGGGACATAAGGCCTCCTTCTGTTTGGAGGACAACACGTGCCTTCCTGGCGTCGAGAAGAAGTACTCCTGCAAGAACTATGGTGATCAAGGTATAGTGAGATGTTTTTAGGATCTCCAAAAGGCCATAACTTCTTCTAAAAGGCCTTGTCAGTTCATGAAAATTCAAATTAATTCCATTTAAGAGAAACTTCAAATTTCACGTTTTTGCGTGCTGGGCGCCACGAGGTTAAACAGCTTATCTTTAGAACAATGCTTTTGTGCTCATTGTTGTAATCCTACTAATATTATAAATGCGAAAGTTTGGATGTTTAGAAATTTGTTACTCAATCACGCTTAAACGGCTCAAAATTTCTGGGATAAAAACCATTCTATATCCTTTCCCGAGACGCAAACTATTTCTATAACAAATATCTTCTAAATCGGTTCAGTGGTTTAGGCTCGAAGAGGTAACATAATAGACAGACAGACCGACAGACAGAAAGACAGATACACTTTCGCATTTCTAACATAAAGTATATTATAGTACAAAGTATGGATGGATAACCGTTTTATGACCCTAATCGAAGATAACAATTAACCAAAAGATATCCGTAACGGTTGACTTTACAACTACTTTTCGTCTTCATATGTAAAAAAAACTATGTATAACAGACGGAGCGAAAAAAATTGGGAAGTAGCAAGGGCAAATTTAAAAGGCTACAAACAACCTCACAAACATTACCCTTTTTTAATCTATACAATATACTATATACTATACTCAGACTATAATATTATAAATGGGAAAGTGTATGTGTTTGTTTGTTTGTCCGTCTTTCACGGCAAAATGGAGCGACGAATTGACGTGATTTTTTAAGTGGAGATAGTTGAAGGGATGGAGAGTGACATAGGATAGTCTTTATCCCCGAAATCATCCCCTACGGGGGTGATTTGGGGGGTAAAAGTTTGTATGGAGCTGCTATATAAACGAGTTCCACGCGGACGGAGTCGCAGGCAGAAGATAGTGTTATAATATTTGTTTTGACAACGAGTTTGGAGCATACATAAAGCTACGCAAATATCCTCCCATACGGGACCGAGAATGTCTAGACTAATACATAATATTTCAATTTGATTATAGCAATACCTACGGGAATAAATACCAAGGAAGCAAAAGTAGATAGTCAGCATTATCTTACAAGCATTCTCAGCGTTTATGATGCACAAAATTCCCGTATCACAGTCTAGGCACTGGCAAAACGCCAGCAAGGCAACTTGCAACGGTCTAGGTTATATATCGCCTATAAAATGCTAGATTTCAGTCGGCAGCAACTTCAGCGTTCGAATAAAAAGTGAAATGTTTTAGTCGTTAGTTGAAGCGGTCACACCGCTGGTGAAAATACGCTGACTCACCATTTTTAATCACCTACGCAAACTCCTCGTTCGGTGCACGGGTCTTACAAGTTTAAAAGGCGTGTGTATGTCAAATAATTTGATTGAATAGGGCGTTTCTTTGCTAGGTATTCCGCTAAAAAAAGTGCTGGTCCAGTAGCGTATGTTTGCATGCGGTTAATGCGCCCACCCTCCCTCCGCACGTGCAAACATGCAAATAATGACAACAAACAATATACACCGTCTTAGAGCCGAACCCCAGTTAATGTATACAATACAAAGAACTTAAAAAAAATTTTTTTTTAGTTTTTATTTTTTTTTATTTTTTTTTAATTGCATAAAATATTGTTTTTTTGTATTAATATTAATTTTAATCATCCAGCTGAGTGACCGCATTGTCCGCTAGCCGCCATATTATGTAGATAGGTACGAACTCTAACCGGGTGAATGAACTTCGCTCCGTGCGCCATAGAGAATTTTTCAAACTTAATTACGTTTTATTACTAAAAACTTAACTAATTTTTTTTTTTCACGAATGATTAGTAGCTTTTGGATACTTTCAGTGGGCTTCGGCTCTAAGACGGTTAAAAAAACACGTTGTATATACATATATATGTATATATTTATGTATTTATGGGTTTACGGGGGCGAGAAACCGATCACCGTCTCATGTCTAGGAAAATTAGTTATCTCAGCATTTTCTCGATTTTAGGGACTATAATAATACTACGATCAAACAAGAGAGTACCAAACAACTCTCAATAAGTGTGACAGAAAGAGGTTTATCCTTCGTTGTCCTTGTCATAGTTCCACTTTTTATTATTCGCCCCAACTTAAGTTAGAGGTGTCGGAAAATAAACCATTACCCGCCCTAATTAAGTAAGGTTGCTTATGGTAAACCGGTCAGCCATTTTGAGACCTGCGGCGACCACCTACCGCACCTACCACAAAAATCGAATCTCGAAATTTGTGTACTTGCATCCCTATCACTTGACTGTAGTAAGTGCGATAGAGAGAGATATCCGAACGTCGACATTCGAAGTTCGTGGTTATAGCTCTGCTGGTCGATTACGTAACGCATGGTACGCAAGTTAGGTATATATAGCTAAATGACATATATGGAAAAATGACAGTTGGATTTTCCTAACGCGCGTTTAGAATGTTACGTCATTTCATTACCCCTCAGTTCTTAATTTGCGGCATTGGTAACTTTCCGTCCCTTATCGGTGGCACGCGTATAAAATCGGTGGCATCCCAATTCATAAAACTAAAAATCGAATTTGGTGAGGTAGGGCACACCGAAATGTCATCCCGCTCGAATTTGGAGCAGCCCAACTGGGGAAGTACCTCCGCCTTGCAGAAGACCACAGCCATAATAACACTACTAGGTACTTGCTCTGTAGTAGTGTCGAGTTCCTGGAGGTGAGCAAGGTTGCCAGAGCTCCCGAGGATGCGTTGTGTTGAGAGCGAGAGAATCGGTTCCTTCAGCTGTCAACACGGCGAATCCACAAACATATCAAGGGTCGGCAACGCCCATGTTACTCCCTTGGAGTTGCATGCGTCTATAGGCTGCGGTGTCCGCTTACCATCAGGCGGGCCGTACGCTTGTTTGCCACCGTCGGTGTATAAAAAAATGCCTTTGCTAAATAAAACGTGCATTGTTCCTTACCATCTAACTCTAACGGCATTTTAGTTAAAAGAGTTTCAAAGGTTTTCAGTATACAGGCGCACTAGATGCGTGCGCTCCCAAAAAACTAATGCGTTGTACTCCCCAAGGGCTGGAGCAATTCCGAATGGCAATGACTTTATAAGTAATTACGCGTTCGAAGTAAGTTCTACTATTGGTTGCACGCCGAATTGAATTCGGGCGTAATTGGGGTTGGTGAACTTTATCAGATATGATTGAGGGGTCATAAAAAGAAGGAATAAATAAATCTGCCTAAAAACGTCCCACCGTTATACTACAACCAGTGGGCCCAGCGTGAGGACTACAAGCATGCGGGTTAGGGACTTCGCATACACATTTGAATTTCTTTGCAGATTGTTTCCTCGCGAAGCTTCACCGAAAATCTAACGGTGAATATCAAATAACATTCCCTACATGCGAGCCGGGATTCGAACTCAGGACTCCAACGCCGTTAGACAGCCACATGCATGAGTCACTAGGCTACCGTTTACGCATCCCGTCCTATCCGGCGAGGCAGGACGGGTATGACAGACTTATCGAAACTGGACTACCGTCTTAAACCACCAAAGCCGCAGGATCCCTCTTGGCATACAACTCCGTAAGGCCTTATATGCCTATTCAAATGTTTGAAAGTCGGAAGAGATGGCGAGACTTACAGAGAGCAACATGCGCCTAAGATTACAAACTGTTGATATCACGACCGCCCTACAATAGTACATTACGTAACTAGGGCGGTGAATTCGTAAATGCCCCAGATCGCAGGTGTTTGTGGCCCGAACCGAAGGTGAGGGCCATAAATATACGCTATGGGGCTTTACGAATTACCGCCCGTGTTGCGTGCAAAATTTTACGTCTTCACCTGGCCACAATGCGAGTTTTCCCGTACGCGCAGCGTGCAGTAATACTCGCATTATGGCCAGGTGTGACGTAAAGAGTATAACGACTAAGATTAAATATACCTACTACTTTCACGGAATGGCAACTTGAAAAATGTGTTTTTTAATACAGTTGCTCAAAAAACGTTACTTTACGTAGATGTTTAGCGTGCGGAAAGTTGGTAAAAACAAACTAGTGCTTTTCACTTTTTCCACTCAATAATTGTACCATTAACTATTATGTCAATAAAAACTACATAAGATAGAACTGTATTAACAAAATGATTTTAAACAACTTACTATTTTTATTTTGAATGATGTTACTGAATGAATAATATAAAAGTTTGGAATTCGTGTTTTTTCTTATTTTTTCGCAACTGTATAAAAAAATGTCGTTCGGTAAACATGCGGAAATGTCGTTCTTCACTCGTCCCGAGTATTACCACGAGCCAACGGCTGGCAAGATATCTCGGTACTCGTGACGTAATGACATACTTTCTGCACTCATCATCATCATCATCATCATCATATCAGCCGAAAGACGTCCACTGCTGGACATAGGCCTCCCCCAAAGAGTGCCAAAGTGACCGATCCCGCGCCACCCGCATCCAGCGGACTCCCGCAACCTTTACCAGGTCATCAGTCCACCTTGTCGGGGGCCTACCCACGCTGCGCCTTCCGGTACGTGGTCGCCACTCGAGAACCTTTCCGCCCCAACGGCCATCGGTTCTACGTGCTATGTGCCCCGCCCACTGCCACTTAAGTTTAGCGATCCGGAGGGCTATATCGGTTACCTTGGTTCTGCTGCGGATAGCCTCATTTCTGATGCGGTCACGCAGAGAAACTCCCAACATGGCCCTCTCCATTGCCCTTTGGGTGACTTTGAGCCTTCTTATGAGGCCCATAGTAAGCGACCACGTTTCAGTGCCATATGTCATCACTGGCAACACACACTGGTCAAAGACTTTCGTCTTGAGACACTGCGGAATATTGGACGAAAAGATTTGCCGTAGCTTCCCGAACGCTGCCCAGCCGAGTCGGATTCGACGATTGACCTCTTTCTCGAAGTTGGACCTACCTAACTGGATCGTCTGTCCGAGGTATACATAATCATCTACAACTTCGAGCGTAAAGTGTCCGACTTTCTGCACTAGCATCGGAATATACAATTTTTACCAATAATGATCTGTGTTATGTAATGGCGACCACGTACGGGACGCAGCGTGAGACCGCCCACAAGGTGGACTGATGACCTGATAATCATAATTCATAATTCATTTATTTTGCATAAAACATGGTACATAAAGATGGTCAGTATACAAACAACCAACGGAGAAGCCTATGACCAGCTATTTCAGCTGATATGATTATAACTGCTAGTACCGCGTCAGCGTATACAATTCGGTGTGATCTTTCAATGTGTGAAAACGCGTTCACTTATCTCGCTGACCTATCTGTTCTAGGAGCGAAAGTGTATTTGACAGGTATCAACGACAGAATCAGCAATATTAATATTCTTTTGCGCATATTGACCTCTGTTGGTCGTTTGCATGACGTTTTGTACTATCGACAAAATTGAATCCCGACCAACCATGGAACCTTGTTACAATTTAACTGACATATTAACCTCATATGACCGTACGTAGGTATGTTCGTTAATTGTAACAAGGTTCTATGGTGGGTCATGATTCAGTTGGTTCGATAGTACTTATGTTAAGGTCATGAACGTAGAATAATCTGGACAGGCTATGGTAATAATAATACCACGTGCGAGCGAGCTGGTAGCACACAAATCTCCATAAGTGTGACAGAAAGGGAAATATCATTCATTGTCATTGTCATAGTTCCACTTTTTGCTGTTTGCCACAACTGATTTATTGTGAAGTTGTGGCACACACACCATTATCCGTCCAAATTAAGTAGGTTGTTTATGGCAAGTCATCAGCCATTTTAAGACGAGTTCTTATTTTAGCTGCATAAGAGCTTTTCCGTCCCTCACTGTGATAACATGTACAGCCCGTCCATAGTATTCTAGATTCATGGTTAAGGTAGATCTAAATATCATTTTTGTATGAAAAAAATACAGTGGTCCTAAAAATTACGCAATCACCCACCGATAGCGTATGTCGCATTTGTTTCGCAATTAAACTGTAGGCAAAGCATGTCGTAATTTTAAGTTATCTTTGATATCTTTTTTGCACTGAGTGAATGACAGAATGGATTGATTGTCTTTATCTGAGTATCCGATATGGGCTCGAGAGCCCGGAGCACTAAACTACCTAAATTGATTGAACTCGGTTGCAATCAAATACGTTACGTTACTGTGTGTAAATATCAGCATTGGTTTATATTACAAAATAATAATTCTAACTCCTGCACAAATATTAATTGGATAAATAACTTTTATTGTGAATATAAGTACCTATAGCTAGTAGAAGTAAATTTGACATGTTTGGTTTATGTCGGTGTTTAATATTATTTATTATATTTTATAATATTTCCAACGTTTTATAGATGAACTTATCTGAAATAAAAAAATTAGGGAAATCTATCTGAATCATTGAAAATAGTTTCCAACTGTATTGGTCGTCGGAATTTTTATTTTTTAATGGGCTCAACACCAGACGTGTTAAAATAAAACTTTTTCTCTTATTTGGTCCCCTGCGATTTTTCAAATTATTTTGTTAATTTAAGCATTTGAAAGGATTCACGTCACTTATTTTATAAGTACATAGACTAGCTGCCCGCGCGATTACGCCCGCATATTGCAAGGAACACGGGGAAACCTGCGGAAAAATCTATAGCATATGTCCATTCAAAAAGTCCATTCTATACACAGGTTAACGAATTTTTGAAATCGATAAAGTAGTTCCAGAGATTACCCCTACAAACAACGCTACAGTCTCATAGACTCTTCCTCTATACAATATTAGTATAGAAAACCACAAACAAACGTTACTGCGAACGTGTATCCTAGCCTTATTGAACAGTTTTCTGAGGAATTCCCCGACTTGTGGGTGACAAAGCTAGCATCTGTTTGATGTTTCATTACATTCCAGATGTGGTGGGGAACACAATATGTGTGTGTACAAACATGTTTGACTTTAACGGTGGGTTCATTGGGTAGATAACGATATTCCAACCATACAACATATTTGAAAACTACAAAAACACACTATAACTGCGATGTTTTACGCAATTTACACATTCTAAACATTCCACAAGTCTATTAATAAGATAATTTAAGTAAAATGGCGTTCAAATTCGTATCTGTCACTTTGACATTTGTGTTCGTTGGAAAGGGACAAAGCACGTTTAATTTAGCAGAGGCATTTTAAGTTTTATGAATTTGAATTTAGGTTACAGACAGTAATATACATAGGTACTTGATATCATACATAAATATCAAGATAAACTTATTTTAAAACTACAAAAGCACACAATATAATATATAACTGTGTCACGAAATTTCGTGGTCAGATAACCGACCGCAAAAACGCCTGAACTTGATTTCCTTCGGTCAAAATTCTTCCTTGGCATCGCCACTCCATCTCCCGTCGTTTCGACGACTCGTCGGTGTTCGGCTCAGAGGGGCTACCACGAAACGAAAACGAACTTCGTTTGTGTATCTCCCTCTCTATCGCTCGAACTAGCAAGTGCGACAGAGACGAAGATACACAAACTAAGTTCGTTTTCGTTTCGCGCCTCAGGCCCATTTCATATTAGCGATACGTCAAAACGGATACAGGTGCCCTAAATCAGTAACCAATGCTCAATGATTTATTACTTTCTTTGCAGGCATATCTGTGAACTGCTCAGACGTATACCAGTACAACATCGATTGCCAATGGGTGGATGTTACCGACGTTGAGATAGGGGACTATACATTTAAGGTAAGTACCTGGGGTGCGATTCGACAATCAAAATGTAACACGACCTTCGGATGTCAAAAGGATATTTACTACTTTCTTGTGTGATTTTTTTACTAACTTTTTGGTTCAAGTTGTTCCATAATAAAATTATTATTAATATTCTACAAGGGGATGTCACTACGATATTATAAACGAGTTACTAAAAACTGCACACTTTTGCAAAAGTAGCGATATCCTAGGGATGACCACGGTGACGTTGAACGATATGTTGACTATACAGGTGAAATTTCATTCGTGATCAAAATTAAAGATATTTCTCTTTCATTCATTTAGGTCATTCGATTGAAGACGTTTCCTATGGAACAGAGTTTTTTTTTGCACGGACAATGACGGTCTAGTACTACTACTAGTATTTTAACTTTATTGCACAAAACCAAAATAATGAACAAATGGTGAACTTAATGCCAAGTATTGGTATTCTACCAGTCTACCATAAGGCCAAATAGAGACACTTAAAATATATGACACTTATAATATGTGTCAGATAGACAAAAACATAACGGAACTTCAGCTAAAATAGGATTAATGATTGTTTATAAAACTACTGTAAACTATTGTTTACTACTAGCTAGTACTACTAGCTACTAGCTAGTAGTAAGTTTCAGTCCGACATTGAAATCATTTTATTTTTTTGTAATTATTATTGACGACCTGAAATTCACCCTGTATACGCCAAATTAAAGTGGCTTGTAAAATGTTTGTAATCTTTCGGCGTACCTATTTGCTCGTGATGGTAAAAGCAAAGTTTATTATTGACAGATAACAAACAGGTCTTTAACTTTTGAACGTCGCACACTCTGCGATAGAGAGCGAAGTAAAGTAACTTAATAAATAAATAAATAAATATAAGGGGACAATCTTACACAAGTCGACCTAGTCCCATAGTAAGCTCAGTAAGGCTTGTGTTATGGGTACTAGACGACGATTTATATAATAGATATAAATACTTAAATACATAGAAAATATCCATGACTCAGAAACAAATATTCATGCTCATCACATAAATGTTTGCCCTTACCGGGATTCGAACCCAGGACCTCTTGCTTCGTAGGCAGGGTCACTACCAACTAGGCTAAAGCGGTCGTTAATAAAATGTCAAATATTCAGCATTTCAAATGGTTTTATGCATAAACAATCATTAATCCTATTTTAGCTGAAGTTCCGTTATGTTTTTGTCTATCTGACACATATTATAAGTGCCATATATTTTAAGTGTCTCTATTTGGCCTTATGGTAGACTGGTAGAATACCAATACTTGGCATTAAGTTCACCATTTGTTCATTATTTTGGTTTTGTGCAATAAAGTTTAAATAAATAAATATTAGGTGTGCTACGATTTATGAATGACGTACCTACTTAAATGCTTTGAGGGGTCCCTGAATTATCCGCTTGATTGCTTGACTAAACAATAATGTATTAAATAGTGTATAAAATAACGCTACGTTACTACGCAATAAATGCCAATCTAGAACAATATACAACTTCATACAAAATAAAACTACCAACCAGAGATATTACTCTAAAAAATCACGCTAGGATCATCTCTAGCGCGATTCAGGAATCTAAATGCCTACGTTACAGCGCCATCTAGCGTCTTATTCATCCAATATTATTAGACACTGCCACGACTTGTGTACAATTGTCAGCAACCGGGCCGGAGCACATTTCGTATTTGAATGGATTTGGGGCCGGTCGGCTCCTCGCGAACGTGGACGGCTGCGCTTGGCTGTCGTCGCATCTGACCGGCTCCATCCGGCTTTTGTCCGTCCGCTCGCGCATCCGTTGCGATGCGGCGCTTGCGGTCAAAATCGTGGACAAGCTCTAATACATACGCTTATAAGAGTAAATACGCGACTCAACACAGATTTTTCTACGTAATTTATTCTCCAGGTGGCGGTGAACCCTCACGCCCGGATAGCAGAGCAGCATTTCCACAACAACGCCGCTTCTTGCATCCTCCGCTTGGCAGAGACCTACGCGAGCGTGTATGGGTGCAAACTGGAACGACCTTAGGTTAAAATGCTGACTGTACCGACATCTTTAACCTAAAAGAAACTGCAGAAGAATTAGCAATGTTTGAATCAAAAGTAACAAAATTTAAAAACGAGTCGAATTTGATTTGTGTTAAAATCGAACGAAACAGAACAAATGCGACTTAGTTCCAATTTAGAATAGTAAAATCACTTGAAGAAGAGGAGACTTGTGGATGTGAAAATATCTTAATCAAATTCAGCAATGATCAGTGATCGGAATAGGCAGAGTATAAATACCTAAACTTAGCAGAACAAAGTCATGAAGTGGAGACTTCCTTGCGATAACATTGTTTTTCGGGACTTCCCGGATTAAAAGTTAAAGTTATATAAAAGTAAATCCTATAGTTGAATCTTGGATGTATCAATAATTCAGTTGTAACAGCAACACTACTTTTTTTTCACTTTCTTGAAAATCACCGATGAGAAGATTGTTGTTACTTCTATATTTCTGTGGACTACAGAAGAAACAACAATTTTATTTTATTTTTAAAATTAATCTGTCTCTTTTATCCTCGTTCACATTTTGTGTTTAAGTGAAAGAGATAGACAAAATAGTAGTCTTATCTATTATATTTCTCGTGGTTCCTAGTGTTATCGTGTAGAAGAGAACACAGATGTCGTTATCACTTGTTGCTGCTTTTATGCATTAATAATAAGTTGACAATACAGTTTCATACCATCCATTATCGAATACAGACGGGTTTATGCTGTGTTTCTATGATATTTCATTTATATTACGACGTAATATCTATAAAGAATCCGTTTATATTATTGGTTGTTTTATTTTGTGCCTATTGATTCTATTGAACCCGAAATACATTGTTTTTATCCCATTTATAAAATATTAGTTACTAAGTAAGGTTCCCGGGATTTTAGTCACGCAAAAATACAGTCGTAAGGAAGTCTCCACTTTTTGTCTCTGTGCTACTAAGTTTAGGTATTTATACTCTGCCTATTCCGATCACTGGCAATGATGTTCTATAAAACGTAGATACGCTGTTTATAGGTACGAAATTCCATGTTTAAATTGGCTACCAAATCTGACAGCTGAGACACTATTATTTAGTTTCCATTGACGTCGCGAAACTGAGACGAGTTTGCGTATACGACTCAGTTTTAGTTTGCCACTTTTGGAATACTTAGAACCTATCTCTTTTTTATATTAAATCATTGTGAATCAGTAAGGTCTGTACGTAAGCGCCCCGATATGATGCTATTACAAACTTCTGTAACCCATATCTAGGCTTCATCATGATTTACGAGCTTGGCTCTTGTCGGTGGAGTGACGCCAGTTTCTCACAAGCTGACGCCCTGAATCTGGTCGTGGCTAGTCGAGTTACTTATTCACTATATAGCTGCATATGTCTGATGGTCGTGTCACTCGTGTCACTATTCCACCACCCTGCCGGTTGCTTCTAGATACACTCTAGCCGCCAAAAGACCAATTAAAAGCTCTTCAATGAAATTTAAATTATTCTAAATTGGAACAGAGTTGCATTTGTTTTGTATCGCTCGATTTTAAAACAAAAGATTCATTGTATTTTTTTCTTGTATTGCCGGTCGGCTAAAGCAGGAGCCCGGGAGACCCTTGCTTGCCCGCGAGCCTCCCTGGCTGTTTTGAATGTAAAGATCAAAGTCACGAGTAATTAAGAAGTGCGGCCCGCGTCATTTTTGTTACCTCCTATGTGGCCCTTGGTTGCTAGAAGGTTGCCGACCCCTGGGCTAGGACAGTGTGTTTATGATGATAATAAAACAAACTTAATTTCAAAACCGCTTTTATTTACAGAAACCTTAACTTTACTATCACAATATCAACAATATCTAATTCAGCCACTCTATTCAGCATTCTAAACCCACGTGGAAACCGATAAAGTCCTATTTACATTGCTACCTTCATCCTTTTATTTATGGAAATATTATACTGCAATATATCTATTTCATTGAACTGGTATTTGGGTATTGCTATTAAAACCTGAACCCCAACTTTTGTTACACAATTTGGAAATTTTATATAGTTTATACTCTTTATCAAAAAAGCTTTTTTGAACCTGATTGTAATACAAAATGCATTAACGAAAATGGCACTGAGTGTCAGTTTTAAAATAATTACATTTAATTTGCACGAATAACACATCATTGTTGTTCTACTTTATTGTACCTATTACATAAAACAGGTACCTTACACAACTTAGGTACCGTTTACTATAAAATAAAAATTGTACACATTAACCATTAATTTGAAGCAATGTCAGTTAAGTACATTCGACAAACAATATTAGGATTTCTTAGTAGGTATGCATATTCTGACGTTAGAGATTACATGTACTTAATGGACAAAAACCTTTTTTAAGAATAAGAATAAGAATCATTTAGTGTCAGAAACTTAAGAATTTATTTATTTTAGAAGATTTTACATGATCCAATCAGAAAAGTAAATCGAAAGTACCTACTTAAAATTGTATTATGAAACTTGTTGTCATGATAATAAGTTACCCATTCAGTCTATCTAAAATATTAAATAGTTGAAATCATATTTATTATTAAAGCTTTACTGCTTTTAAAATTAAGAAAATAACAACTTATTCTAAGACAATCTTAAAGCTATCTACATTGTGGCATAATAAAAAATATACATAAATAGGTGATCAGATGGACCAATTTTGGTATCGGATACGAAAAGAATTATTTATTATAACCATTACACGACTTAAAATAAATAGCAGATGAAAGGATATGCAAAAAATAGCAAGCCGCTCGCTTTATACCGGATTTTAAATTTTATCAAAGCAGACATACGTCGCTTAGCAACCACATTTGCCCTAATCAGTTTAGGGGTGAACGAAGCGAAGGTGGCAACCGTGGTTGCCACAAGCAAGCGAGTAGCGTAAATAGATCCAACAATTTAATAAAATCATTATATAAATATTAAAAAAAATACTACGACGCATTTCGATACGATTTTATTACTATTACATAGAAAGCACCTGATACACAATATTAATTAACAATAACTATAAATATAGATCCATTGACTAAACAAAAAAAAATCTACCTATCATTCATCCGAAAATATATTTCTGGAATGTAATTTCCATTTTATGCTGAGCCTATTTAAAAATAATTAAAAACAAACATGCTTCTTCTAGATATTTTAAGATTTTACTTGTAAGATAAATTACAAAAATATTTCAGCCTAAAATATATTTTTCAAAGCAATATTTTTCGGACGAACAATGCGTAGAAGAAATTTATGTTCTGACCGCTCCCGTAATAAATAAATCTAACCCTTCTTAAACTTGATCAGAAGAATACTGGCTATCAAATATATGGCTATCCATACTGTTGTGGAGACGAAGCCGAAATATACAGTAGGCATGTTGACTGACCAACCACGTTGGAGCATCGATCTGAGGGATTCCGTCGACTTGGTGAGAGGAAGGAAGTAGCTGATCCATTTGAGGGATTCGTGAAGAGCTGTGAACATAATTATACATGTTAGTTATGATATGTTGTAAAAGTCATGACATGGATGTAGTCATACGCTTTATTCATTACTAGCTGCCCGGCCCGGCTTCGCAGGGTTAGTTTTCCGTTTTCCCGTAGGAATTAAGCATTTTCCCGCGGTAGAAAGTAGCCTATGTTCATCAGGGATAATGTCAGCTTCTAATGGTAGAATATTTTTTCAAATCGGTCCAGTAGTTTCGAAGCCTGTTCAATACAAACAAACAAACAATCAAATCTTTCCTGTTTATAATATTAGTGTAGATGTAGATAGAATATTTATTTGCAAAAATGTAGAGGAGTCATTTATTGGGGTAGGTATAATAGTGCTTAAAGAAGCAGGATTTTTTTACTTATTAGACTATATGCTACTAGCTTAAACATTGTTTAATCTTAAAGTACACGAATTATTCATAGTCTAAGAGTATAGCTTTCTACAGTCGAGCTATACGGTTGCCACTAAAAGAGACGGAAAGGCTCCTATGCAGCTATGTTAAGAACTTGGTCTTAACAAACAAACACAAAACAAAAAGTACACATATATAAGATAGATTCATTACAGTTATCGTGGGAGCAAATAGCCGTCGTTTTTACCCGACTGCCCGAAGGAGAGGAGGGTTATTGGCCTTAGCTACTTGGTCTCACCGATAACCACTTTGACCCAGTACTTGGTGAGCGGGCAGTCGAGTTCGGCTAACATGCATGAATTGCATAATTTATTTGCCTACTACTAACCTCATACTAACTCAGTTGCGGTACAAAATAGATAATAGTACAAGTACAGAAGAGACACTCCTTTGATCTACAAAAGGCGCTTTTTTCTCAGCCAAAACATTAAGATTTATGGCTCTCTGACGTCGTCGACGTTCATCGCTACAAGTACATGCCGGTTCCCCAACGTTGGGGCACCGGCATGTACTTGTAGATATGAACGTAAACCGCGGATTGCCGGCGCCTGGTTACGGCAAATAAAAAGTGGAACAATGACAAGGACAATAAATCATATATGCATTTCTGTCACACAGCTAGAGACGAATGAATGTCGCATGATCGAAAGCTCTAGCGAACTATACCACCAACAAAAAGACAACATACCTATAGAGGAAGTATAGTGGTATTATTGAAGTCACGGTCCTCTGTCAGGTCCAAAACTGACTAAATACATTCATAGTTAAGGGGGTTCGATTTCCATACAAAACGTAATTTGACATTCAGCGTGATTTTTTAAGAAACCTATGTAAGTAACTTTCACAAATTGGCTTTCCATTTGCGCCAAGCCAATTTATAAAAGCTAGTTACATTCGTTTCTTAAATAATCACGCCGTTAGCAAATGTCAAATAACGTTTTGTATGGAAATCGAACCACCTTAACGGAGATTGTTTCCAGGAAAAAGTCTATAGACACAAGCGCTCTAAAGCAAAACCAATCCAACAAACAATCAATCAACAATCAATCAGTCAATCTATTAACAAATTGCCAGCATGTTGTATTGACAGTCAATAGATCAGATTAGTTGGTATGGCGCGGCCGGCACTTCATAGAATTCACCTTTATTTACATCCAGTTTGCCTATTCCATAAATAGAAAACTGCGGATTTGAACTATTGCAAGTTTTGTACAGATTTCAGATGGATTTGAATGGCAAGAAAGGAACCCTTATAGTTTCACCATGTCCGCCTGTCCGTCTGTCCGTCTGCGCCTTAGCTCAGTGACCCTTACTACTAGAAAGCTGTAATTTGGCATGGGTATATATATATATACACGCCGACAAAATCATAGAATAAAATTATAATAAAAACGCCCTACACGTAAACTAGTAAGTTATTTTTCTCGATAAACCCATGGTCAGTTGTATCGTTGGATAGCTTGTGCAAAAATAATTTAGTGGTTCATTTGTGTGATATTGGGCTATAAAGCCAAAATTGTTAGATGTGCCTCCCCCTCCCCCCGCAATCCTATGTTCGGTAGCGTATTGCGATTCCTAAATTTGTTATTTCTTTTTAACACGCTACAATGGAACGATCTTACGCCACCCGCATCTAGCGGACTCCCGCTAAATAAAGCATTTTTTAAATTGATGCCAATCGAATGAATAGAAAAGCATCAACGGATACGATTACAATGAACGCACATTACAAAGATCCTCAGAAAATCATTTCATTATTGCAATTTGAGTCTTGAGAGATGTATTTAAGGACAATATTCCTTTAGAGCTTGATTGAAACCATTTTATTTTCATTGCCTCGAGAACATTGAGTGTAGCAATCAACAGTTCACAAATGGATGCACTTAGCTGCTCTAGAAATTCTTGCGAGAGAACATTCAATTCATCGACGTAAATATGTACTTATTTAAAATAAATTTAAGTCTAGTAGATAGGTGTTTAGAAACTCACAAAACTGTATAGATAGAGGTAATTATAAAGCGATTTATTTACTAAAGACGAATAATGGAGTGGCCAAAAATATCGGCAACTTAGTTTAATTGGGAAGTTACCTTGATGTTCATATTACAGTGTGTCACTTATTTCAAAGTAAATTATCAATATAACAATACATTTCAAAAAATATTAGTTAATCAAAGAGAAATTTAAATACAAACTGTGGCCTTTTCACTGGCAACACTGAGGTGTTACGCCCAAAACGACTTCCCATTTCACTAGTTTTGTCTGTTAAGACTGGTTAAGACCTGTCAAATTTAAACTTGTAGCTTTCTAGAACGGATCAAAAGGCGTTTGGACGAGCGAAATCGGCGCTCAGTTTATGTGCCACCGGAAGGGTGATCACATAACTTTTTGAATGCAACTTAGGACGACTCAACTGTCATGTTCCGATACAGAAAGTGACATTTAGATCTACCTAAAGCCCACATCACACTTTCGCGGCCTGCCCCTATTTCACCAAATAGACAATTGTATTACACTTTATTGTACACAATAACAGGTTTAGGAATATACATGTTACACAATAGATCAAAGTACAAAGGCGAACTTATCCCTATAAGGGATCTCTTCCAGCTAACCTTTGAGCAATTGAGAGGAAGGTAGGTAGAACGAGATAGGCAAACTTATACCGTGTACAAAAACAGAGAAAATGAAAGCAAATCCTAATTAGTATTAATTCTAGACAAATAAAAACATACCAATACATATATAAATATACAATATAAAATATAATACACACTAACATATGTAACATATATATCGCAAATATACAATAATAAAATAAATAATAAATAATAATTAAATTAAAAAAATATAATAAATTAATATAATATATTTTTATTTATTTTTTTTGATGGAAAGAACACGAAACCCATAATATAGGCTCCTGACACTATCGCCTTAGCAATGCTTTTAGTATGACGTTTGCTTAAGCCTAACTATAAGGTTACTCGCTCTCTATGTTCTGTGGTCGCTTACACGTCATTGTTAAAGCATATTATTTTTCTATTAATTACTAATTAAAGTCAAGTCTTAGAGAAAGCCATTTCTTTTATTTCATCAGGTTATGGGCACCTCACTCAGTAGTGCGTTATAAGATTTGGCTAATAAATAAAAAGTAAAGTAAAAGTACATAACCTCAAATCACGCGGACGCCGGAATTCTTTTCAGCATTTCAGATACTTACAAAATGTCTTCGCAAAACGGTTTACTGTCCATTGAAAAGCTCACAGGACGTGATAATTGGTGCACATGGAGCTTTGCAGTGAAAGCTTTTTTACAATTGGAAGAACTGTGGGAAATTGTGCAAGGTACAGTTGTTGACGAAAAAAAGGACATAAAAGCGAAGTCAAAGTTAATATTGCTGGTGGATCCAATACTTTACGTCCATATCCAAGATGCAACCACGTCTAAACAGGTATGGGACAATCTTTCTCGTGCTTTTCAAGACTCTGGACTAGTACGCAAGGTCGGTTTATTGAAAGATTTAATTAATACCACCTTAGAATCAAGTAACAGTATAGAAGAATATGTTAACAAAATCATGTCATCAGCCCATAAATTGAGGAGTATTCATTTTGCTATTGATGATCAGTGGCTAGGAACTTTAATGCTGGCCGGCTTACCAGACATATACAAGCCCATGATTATGGCAATTGAAAGTTCAGGAGTTGAAATAAGTGCAGATTTGATTAAAACTAAATTGTTACAAGAAGTGAAATCTGCATCTGCATCAGATACAACAGCATTTTATGCGAATCCCAAGTCCAGACCACCTCATCACGCAAAAAATACACAGAGCCAAAAGACAAAGGGCCCCCGTTGCTATAATTGCAATAAATATGGACATTTAGGCAAGCAATGCTGGCATAAGAAAAATAAGACTAGCAATGATAAGTCATCTAATACTGGTTATATAGCTGCTTTTTCAGCGATGCAGTTACAAGATCACGAGAATTGGTATATCGACTCGGGCGCTTCAATGAACATGACAATGCACCGAGCCTGGCTGGATAGCGAGAAACCTTCGCCTGTACAAACCATAAGGATTGCAGACAACAAATCACTTCGTGTTGAATGCTGTGGTAATGTCACTATACGAACACCGGCTGAGAATGGGTTCAACACAATACAGGTGAGAGATGTCCTTTACATACCAGAGCTATCTACCAATCTGCTATCTGTCAGTAAAATTATAAAAGGTAACTGCAAAATTGAGTTTGACAAAAAAGGCTGCCAAATATATAACCAAGCGGGGCAAGAAGTAGCAAAAGCTGATCTTGTAAATGATACATATAGGTTGAATATTTATGATGACACAGTGAATGCGATGTCAGCTACTATTGACAATGATACCTACCTGTGGCACCAGCGTATGGGTCACTTGAACTTTACTGATGTGAAAAAAATACCGGCATGTACTTCAGGTGTAAAGATTTCACAGAACAATGAAAGTAATGTGTGCATAACCTGTATAGAAGGCAAGCAGACAAGAAAACCATTCCCGCATAACGGCTCACGGGCAAAAGAATTATTAGAGCTGGTACATTCAGACGTATGCGGACCAATGCAGGCTGTCTCAATTGGAGGTTGCAGGTACATAGTTACTTTTATTGATGACTTTTCAAGAAAAGTATTTGTATATTTTTTAAAAAGTAAAGCAGAGGTACATGATAAATTTATAGAGTTCAAATATAGGGTTGAGAATGAATTAAACAAGAAAATTAAAAAATTTCGAAGTGACAATGGAAAAGAGTACATTAACAAACAGTTTCAAAATACAATGAAAACATATGGCATATTGCATCAAACCAGTAACCCCTACACACCGGAACAGAACGGTCTCAGCGAGAGAATGAATAGATCACTAATAGAACGGGCAAAATGTATGATTCTGAATGCTAATTTGCAGAACTGCTATTGGGCGGAGGCAGTAGCTACTGCTGCACACATCATAAACCGTTCACCCACTCGAGCTCTCGAAGACATTACTCCGGAAGAGGTTTGGACCGGTGAGCAGCCTGACCTGAGCCATATGAGGGTCTTCGGGTGTAAGGCCATGGTTCACATTCCAAAGGAACATAGGCGAAAATTAGACGCAAAATCACGAGAGATGATTTTTGTAGGCTACAGTGAAAGCACAAAGGGCTACCGTTGTATAGACCCAAAGAGCAAACAGGCCATAATGAGCAGAGATGTTGTATTCCTGGAAACCACCGTGAAGCAAAAAAAGGTCTCTTCAGCACCTGAAAAAGAAGAAAACATATTGAATGTTGATAAAAATATCAAGCAAAATGAAATTAAAAAAATTGCATCTGATCAATGTGTACAAAAAAAGGTAGTATATATGCCAATACAGGAAGAAAATCAGGATACAGATGACATTGATGAATCCGATGAACAGAGCAGTTCAAGTTCTCAGAATGTTACTATCACTGATCAGAATCCTACTTCAGATTCTGAAACATTTGAAGATGGACTTGATGATACATACATACCTGAGGAAAGCTCAGACACTTCTCCACCCCGTCGAATTAATCTAAGACCACGAAGACGAGAAAAAGAACGCGATACTGCTACATTTCTATGTATAAATGGTGAGTTAGCTATGAGCATATTGAACAGTGATCCACAAGATATAGATGAGGCTCTCCATAGCAATAACGCAGAGAAGTGGATAGAAGCCATGAAGGAGGAACATGAATCGTTACTGAAAAATAAAACATGGACATTAGTTGACTTACCTAAGAATAAAAAAGCTATACCTTGTAAATGGGTATTTAAGACGAAGACAGACGAAAGCGGAAATGTAACGCGTTATAAAGCAAGATTAGTCATAAAAGGATATAAACAAGCAAAAGGCATAGACTATAATGAAATATATGCTCCTGTTGTTCGGAATACCTCAATAAGATATTTGATCGGTTTGGCAGCAAAATACAAGTTACAAATCCATCAAACTGATGCAATTACAGCCTTTTTGCAAGGAGAAATTGATAAAGAAATTTATATGTCACAACCACCATATTTCGAAAATGGAGAAAAGGTATGCAAACTAAACAAATCCATTTATGGCCTCAAGCAAGCAAGCAGGCAATGGAACTTAAAACTAAATGCTGCCTTACTCGAAATAGGTATGAAAAGATCAAAATTGGATCCTTGCATATATTTTCGAATAATAAATGACAAAGACATATTATTTATAACTGTATATGTGGATGACCTATTATATTTTTTCAACAACAATGATACAGCTATGGAAATAAAAAATAAACTTAAAGAGAAGTTTTTTATGAAGGATCTGGGTGCAGCCAAACACTGTATAGGATACAAAATTACACAGGAAGACAATGGAGACATTTCCCTTGATCAATCAGCTTATATACAAAAAATACTGAACCGGTTTGGAATGAATGAATGCAAACCTGTGTCTTCACCATGTGATGCAAATGTTACATTAAAAAAGGCAAGAAAAGAAGGAGATATATTGAGAGATGTGCCGTATCAAGAAGCAGTCGGTTGTTTATTGTATTTATCACAGGGCACAAGACCAGATATTACATATATAGTCAACACACTTAGCAGATTTAACAACCAACCTACTGCTGAACACTGGATGGCTGTCAAGAGAGTGCTCAGATATTTAAAAGGCACTTTATATACAAAACTCACATATAAGAGTGGCATACATACCAATATTGTTGGATACAGCGACGCTGACTGGGCCAGCGACTCTGAAGATCGACGGTCTTGCACCGGCTACATTTTTCTGTTTCAGGGTGCAGCTTTAAGTTGGAACTCACGAAAACAACAAACAATAGCCCTATCTACCTTGGAATCTGAATACATGTCATTGGCTACTGCTACACAAGAATGTATTTGGCTGAAACAATTGGAGGAAGATTTTTGGCCAAGTTTTTCAGGTATACCTACAATTTTATATTGTGACAACCAAAGCGCCATTAGTCTTTCAGGCAACGACATGTACCATCCGAGGAGCAAACATATTGATGTCCGCTATCATTTTCTACGGGAGCGGATATCCACAAACCAAATATCTGTGCAATATTTACCTACGAAAGAGATGATTGCTGATCTCCTAACGAAGGGGTTACAAGGACCAATGCACAGGAAGTTTACTGCATTAATGGGTTTGTGTCCAGGAGAGGATGATGGAAAGAACACGAAACCCATAATATAGGCTCCTGACACTATCGCCTTAGCAATGCTTTTAGTATGACGTTTGCTTAAGCCTAACTATAAGGTTACTCGCTCTCTATGTTCTGTGGTCGCTTACACGTCATTGTTAAAGCATATTATTTTTCTATTAATTACTAATTAAAGTCAAGTCTTAGAGAAAGCCATTTCTTTTATTTCATCATTTTTATATTATTAATTGTCACCTGTCAAAGACAATTCTCCGTAGCTGGATCCACAAGTACCCTAGCGACCACCTTAACTTCTAGAACAAGCAATGTTCGGCGGATTATCAGTATCAGGTGACAATTTGTCAAGTTGGTGAAATAGGGGCCGGGCATAGTAAACTTGTCATTAGCTGTCAAATTTACTATTGACCGCCACCGCAGGCCGCGCCAGTCTGTGAGAGGCCTTAATTCGAAGTTCGGGTATTTCCATCTCTAATCGCACTCAGAATACTCGAGTCGAGTGACAAGGATGTATGTATACGAACTTTGAGTTTCTGCTTGCGCGGCTGGCTAAATGTATTGCACTAGCTGGGGGAGGGGAGATAAACCATATCGCTCTAACCAGTGAGTGTGAGTGCAGTTAGTGCACTGCATTTAAGCAGGTCTTAATGCCGCTTGACGCACGTATAATGCGTTACGCGATCGTCCTGATATACGCGGCTATAATTATAATTAAATATTATTAGGCGCCTATGGTGTCCACTGCTGGGCAAAGGCCTCCCCCCTCCGTTTCCTGGCAGCCCAATCGCGAGCAGCCTCTGGCCAATCCTTTAAAAAGGAGTCTATCTCGTCCTGCCATAGCCGGCGAGGTCGGCCGCGTCTCCGTTTTGAGTTGTCGGGTTGCCATTCAGTGGCGGTCTTGGCCCTCAGCTCGCTTGCCATGCGGCAGACATGACCAGCCCACTCCCACTTTAACTTAGCCGCTTTCAAGTGACGATTCATCATATCAGCCAAAAGACGTCCACTGCTGGACATAGGCCTCCCCCAAAGAGTGCCAAAGTGACCGGTCCTCCGCCTACCGCCTCCAGTGGACTCCCGCAACCTTTACCAGGTCATCAGTCCGCCTTCCGGAACGTGGTCGCCACTGGAGAACCTTTCCGCCCCAACGGCCATCGGTTCTACGTGATATGTGCCCCGCCCACTGCCACTTAAGTTTAGCAATTCGGAGGGCTATATCGGTTACCTTGGTTCTGCTGCGGATAGCCTCATTTCTGATGCGATCAGTCGATCACGCAGAGAAAATCCCAAAATGGCCCTCTCAATTAGGGTGACTTTGAGCCTTCTTTTGAGTGACGATTATGATGATGATAATGATGTAATTACCTTCGATGGGCCAGACGATGCCGCACAGCAACATCATGGGCAGGAATGAGCCGAGGGCGATGAAGGTGGCTGTTCTCTCGGTGTCGCAGAGGGACGACACGAAGAAACCTAAAGACAAAATTACAATGAGAGCACTGCAATGATTATTTATTTACATATTCTTTTACTGGTCTATAGAATTTACTTTGTATGTTGTTCTTTGCACTACGCAGGTGAAACCGCGTGGGCAGAGAGTGTCTGTGCAAATATAAAACAACATCAAATTGGAAAATCCATTATAAAAAATTTAAAACCATACTGCCATTGACAAAAGCGAACTAAAAACTCGTTTCTCATTTTAATAAACCACGGCTACCTTAGAAGCTGCCCATCATCTTATTTTTTCTTCTATTTCATTACCTCTTTGGACATTTTTAAAATGCCTGCGTCTTTTAAAATTTCACTCGTGTAAAAACAAAACACTATTCCAAGCACAATAAACTTCATAGTCCAGTCAATGAACTGACAACTTGTATGGAAAAAATGACAATTTTGGAAATAATTTATAATAGGTTATTTTTTCTGTGTAACGGATATAATTATTATCAATTAAATAGTCACCCAGCGAAGGAATCCGACAAAGTTTCAGACATCAAAAAATTTATAAATTAACTAGCTTCTGAAAAGTGAGAAAAAATATTAAGAAATGTTTCTGTCTTTATTTTAGTCCATTTACATTTACTCTATAATATTTAAGATAAATCATAGAAAAAATACAATCCATGCTCCATTTAAATCTACTTAAATACTTCCAGGTGAAAAGTTTGCCGGATTCTTGAATAAAGCATCTTAGAATAACATTTTAAAATAAAATCAACAAAAAAACGCTATAATAAATTAATGTTTTTCAAAATCTTATTTTGCCTGGAGTATCAGCTATCTTACATTTTCACAAAGTTTGCTTTTGACAATATTTTTGCGTGGTCGGAGCCTTTATTGAAAATATACAGTACATCTTTTCAAGCGAGGCCGTGCCTGATTATAAAGGAAAAACTTGGTACCTAAGCCACCGGGAGAAAAAGGAAAAAAAAACTGAGGTAGCGAATGACAGGGAAGATTTCTTAGGATACGAATTTAGAAAAGATAAGACGCTTTTTAATAGAACGCTGCGGGCCCAGCACCGCAAGCGGTTGCCATTTTATCATTAATTGCGGCGGATAAGACATCCGTCACGTTCTGACAAGTACGCAAGTGCGAGAGAGACGGATATGTCTTATCTCGTTGGGATAATTTATGATTAGGCCACATTTTTGGATAATCGGGGCGTTTTGCGTCGGAATTCCAGCTAAGGCCAATTCCACATTTTGGCATGCGGAATCAGTATGCGGTATGAATTTAATCGGTGAACAGGAACCCATTTTTCTAATTCAGTAATCGATGGCGGTCACGCTTATGTAGTTCTTAAGTGGAACCAAGTTTTTTTTATCATAACTAATTTTTAAGTTGAAATTAAATTTTAATTAAAATTTATTGACACCCTACCTACTAATGGTTTAGTCTGAAAAGTTTAATACCTCTTTTCAAACTATCAGCCATAGAAACTTAAAACAAATGAGCAATAAGCTGTCAATTTGTCATTGTCAAATTCATCTGATCTGTCTAGTTTCCCGCCAAAGCCAGCAAGCACTTGACGTATGTACACTTACGAGGAACTTCCCTTCAATAAAAGTAGGGTGTCCATTTATTCAGTCAGTGTACATTTTACCGATGTTAATTACGTGTGATTAATTAGATTTTGAGCTATATTGCACGAGATGTCACGTATTGGTTTCTGTGTAGATTGATAATTAAGATTTTTGGATTCCTGATCACCGATTAAATTCCACCGTGTATTCTGGCACTTTATTGTTTAAGACATAAGAAGGTCAAAGAATGTGTACTGATGTCGTCGGGATTTCCTAGCTTGTCGGTATATTTGAACAGTAGTATTATGTTGCAAGCTGTACGCGACGCGGTACCGCATTCGTTCCAATCAGGAAGCAGAAGCACTTACCCCTAGCATTTATAGCACACATTCCCATAAAATAAAAATAAGATAAAGTAGGCGCTTGTGGGCTTGACTGTACTAAAGTAAAATAATTCTACTTCGTTTTCTGTACATATTAAAAATCTTCTAGAAAGTTTTTTGTTAGCAGTAGCCATTTAAATGAAAGTGTGAAAAGGAATTTCGTGTGAAAAATCTGTTTAAAGGAAAAAATCTTAAGGCCTGTCTTGTTTGTATAGTTGTGTACAGTATACAAATAAAACTTTTTAATAAATTATAACTAGGTAACTAGGTATGACTTTGACATTTATTTTTGCCGATTCTTACCATATCGCAATTCCATTATGCTTACTGTGTGTATTTTTAACATTACCTCAAATTGTAACCATAGGTACCTAGGTGTTAGGACTATGAACCGATATTGCAAGACTTTGTTGATTTAGTATTAACTTTAACCTCTGGTTAAAATTTGAGGTGATACAAAAATACACGCTGTATTTCGACAGTATTATTCAAACTTCTAAGCTAAGTAAACTCGTCCAAGGCCTAGTATCGCCACGGCGTGGCACAATTTTCAGCATTTTTCCGCTTTGTATTCAAAATAGATCGTAGAGGCATGGCTTTGAATATGTTAAGTTACACAAAATATAGAATGGAAGAGGGATCCTCTTGTATGTAAATAAGTAAAGTATAAACACCTACATATACTAACGTAAAATGACTGCATTTCCTGCAATAAGTACATCAAGGGTCGTAACAGTCCCCTTTGAAGCTGTAATGTATTGCAATATCACCGACTATAATACTCACACGCTCGTAAAAGTGCATATAACTTCCATTCCGTATCTATTCTAGTTTCATAGCGTACCTGATGCATTTTATCATCAATTTTATTACCGGTCGGAAAGTAAACTTTTCATGTGAAGAGCCGGGTGAAAAGTAGCTATTCAATCGTAGGATGGAAATAGGTAGTCGGCGAAAGAAAAAAAACAGCGATGGGAATGAAATGATGGGGTGAGGCGCAAAAGTGTAAACATATTGTCGTACGTACACAAGATCCGGAACTTGGAGATATTCCTATCTGTTTTTGACGCTCTGGGTAATCGAATTTGAACACTGCTGGTGTCACTGTCTTCGGACTAAAACACAGCTTCTGTATTATACTTAGACACGGTAGAAGGTTGTTGTATTTGCTTGGAGGTCTTTTGTTATCTGCCTAGTTTAAATATTGTCAATAGAATCGTGAATTAGAATATTCTTCGAATTCTGGAAAGTAAATACTAGTTACCTAGCATTTAATATCATACATTTTAAATTCGATATGTTTTGTGCTCAATTTATGCCGGAAAACCGCCCCTTAACGGGATGAAATGGGGGTGAAAGTTAATTCGTGACGATCTCATAGACAAGGGCTAGTTATTTTTTGAAAGCTTCCTTTTTAGGGTTCCGTACCCATTTAAAAACATTATTATATATTAATTTAAAAAGTAAAAACGGGACGCTATTACTAAGACTCCGCTGTCCGTCCGTCTGTCCGTCGGTCACCAGTATCTCATGAACCGTGATAGTTAGACAGTTGAAATTTTCACAGAGGATGTATTTCTGTTGCCGCTATAAAAACAAATACAAAAAAACAGAATTAAATAAATATTTTAGCAACAAACGTGATTTTTTGCCGTTTTTATAGATTATGGGTACCTTGTATTCGCTGCGTTGCACGTTTCGTGGACGCGACTCATAGCGCGCTGTGCGTTCACCGTATAAGAGATCGCTCCTTGTATACATACAGTTAAGTATCATCATCATCATCATCATCATCATATCAGCGGAAAGACGTCCACTGCTGGACATAGGCCTCCCCCAAAGAGTGCCAAAGCGACCGATCCCGCGCCACCCGCATCCAGCGGACTCCCGCAACCTTTACCAGGTCATCAGTCCACCTTGTCGGGGGCCTACCCACGGTACGTGGTCGCCACTCGAGAACCTTTCCGCCCCAACGGCCATCGGTTCTACGTGTTATGTGCCCCGCCCACTGCCACTTAAGTTTAGCGATCCGGAGGGCTATATCGGTTACCTTGTTACAGTTAAGTATATCGTAGGTACTTCAATTCAGATTTAGCTTCAGATAATTTTATTGGTATTTTAATGGTTTTGTACAGTCAAATTGTGAACATTATAAGGTAACGGCGCCTATTACCGGGGGTATCAAATTCGGCTACCATTACCGTGGCATTTTCAAATACGCATTTTAAAAGCAAACCGTTCGATTTACAATAAAACATACTTTACACAAATGAAGCCTAATTTAGTTGACTAACGGTCCTGTTTACGCAAATATGTGTGAATGAAATAACAAGCACGCAATGCGTCAGTTTCTGCGACGGCGGCGTAGGAAGAGGCGGTGTCATACAAACGCATGGCGTCACTGGTAAGTATACCCGAATCTTATTTATTGTTTCACGCAATATCTATGACAATTGAACAAATGCTATGGATTTTAAATGGTTATCTATAGTTTTCTGCACAACTTTTGCGTACTCGTTATATAATTTTTGGCCTGTAAATTCATTTAAAATGGAATATAAAATACAGCGGTGATAGACGCCATTTTTAGTTGGGGAAACTAATACCGTGGCGTACCACGGTAATAGTTAAATCGGCGATTTGCTTCTCTATGTTTTATCTTTTTTTTATGTCATCGATTATAAAATCTCTTACAGCTATCCGAATCTTGATCTATTGACGCTATTAAAGAACTATTTCCGTGGTATGGAAAGTATCCAACAAACCCTTAATTTTTAATCAAAACTTTAGTACTGAATCTGCAGTTTCTATGGAAACCCTTATTTTGTCATGTCGTTTAAATATTGTAATAATTAACTATATTTACTTACCAGTTCTGTGATTTTGGTTTTATATCAAGCTTGTAATATGTATGTTTGATTTGTAACGAAAATACAATTGTATCCTAAAGTTTTTATGGATCGGAATTAGATTTTACAAAATTCCAAACTAAGTCTATTACCGATGGTAAGATCTCACAACAATCGGTAATAACACACAACAACAGTCGGCAACAATCGGCTATGGGAATTTTTTACCGACCCAAACAGATATTGAATGGGTATACATAGGTTAAAAAGAAGTATCTATTACCGAGTGACATTTTAGTTATCTCTTAAAATAAATCACATCTAGGGTTCCGTTCGTACAATTTCATTTGATAAAATTGATTTCTCTGGTTCGTATTATTAAGATGTGTTGTGAACGGAGATAATAACATATCCCAGCAAAATTTGTAAATTAATAAAGTCCTAAAACATTCAAACAACCCGGAAACGACACATAAGTATAGATAAAGGTGTTACCTACAACAAAACGCAAAATATTGTTTTCGAGTCATTTAGCCTGTTAGTATGCTCAGTATTGTACTTATTAGGTTTTTTATAATACCCCGTATTTTATTTATTTAATCTTTGAATACAAAATACCAAATCCATACTATAATGTAATGTAACTGTGATTTAATAAAAAGGTAGTCTTTACCTGCTATGTATGCAAGTAGTAGTTATTCTTATAACCAGTGGACATCATTTTTTTGATTGAAGTATGTTTTATGTTTTCTTTATTTTTATATAGTACGGAACTAAAGTCATTAATATTATTTTAACCCTCGATATTGGGTGCCGAATTGTGTATCAGGTTACTATTACCGATGGTAGAAAATTGCTGCTTTTTGTACCCTCGGTAATAAAAGCTAATTTCGCGTTAATAGAATCACATCCCATCCATTACCACGGTAATTGAAGATTCTCCTTTCGTGGTTTCAATAATTAATTTAACAAATATAATAAACTAAAATTGGTTCAAAAAGTTACGACTCTGAAAGTTAAATAAACACTCTTCAATAAAAAAAATAATCTAGGACATTAAGGAGCTTTCATACCCATCATTTTTTATAATCATTTGAAAACTACCTAGCGTACCACGGTAATAGGCGCCGTTACCTTATATTAAATAAGTAGGTAATTATTAATATCTTATATTCTAAAGTTCCTTTTTCCTTGATACCTATAAATTCGTCGACACTATTACATTGCTAGGTCAACAAGCATGTTTTTTTAGTTTTTTCCCAAATACTGCACCACTTGATGAGTTTATTATTACATTTGGAAGAGTGTTATATATTTTGACACCAATGACACCAAGTGACTTTCGCGTTTTGTTTTTATTAAGTTTACGTTTAAAAAGTATAGACGAGGTTTGTAATGTAGCCTTTGTTGCCTAATTTAAATAAATAAGTAAAGCGAACGAAATTTTCCGAGTCAACTGCAACAATTGGGCGTTTGTCTATAAACTTTTTTTCAACAACAATCTTGATAGTAAAGCGGCAATTACACTGCGTCGTTCACCTAATGCGGTCGCCGAATTCATTTTAAACTACTTAGGCCAACGAACGTCGTCTTTACATTAGTCTGTCCGCCTATATACTACTAAGCGTTGGCAGCTGTCGATCGCCGAATGCGGCCGACTAACGTGTTGTTTACACTTTTGCGGTCGCCGCATGCAGCATGCGGCGAACGACGAAGACGACGAAGTGTAATTGCCGGTTAAAGTATCGTTGATCAGAACGGAATGGCGTGAAATTTGACTGGCGGTCAGACACAATCATTTTTTACGTTCGAACATAAGCCATATCATTCAAGGTGCTGGCAAGATATCTGGGATTGTCTTTTTTTTAAACGAATACGGTGTAATTAACGTAAGTAACGTTTCCAAATTCGCAACGTCACCGGAACACTTCGTGTGTTTTGCGCTTTACGGCCTGAGTGCACGCTCATCTACGAGCGGGGCGTGCACTCCCTTACACTTAGGTCGGTCCTATAACATAGAAAACAAACTGCACTTTGGAATGATATACATAGTTGCCAAACACCACGAGCAGTACTCACCGAAAGTCATTCCACAGAAGCCGTTGAGCACGGTCAACAGTATGATCCACCCCAGCGGCCCGTTGTTGGTAAGGTCGAAGAACACGAAGCCGATGAACAGCACAACGGCAGCCTGGGTCATCATCATGAACATCTGGACGCTGACGTGCGAGAAGAGGATCTCCGTGCCTGGGGATAAGGTTTATTTTGAGTGACGTAAATGTCAGGTATGATATACAAGCTCTTTCAACCAACATCTGGGCGCTTACGAGCGACAAGAGGATCTCCGTGCCTTGGGATAAGGTTTATTTTTGAGTGACGCAAATGTTAGGTATGATATACAAGCTCCATCATCTTACATCTACGCGCTTACGAGCGACAAGAGGATCTCCGTGCCTCGGGATAAGGTTTATTTTTGAGTGACGCAAATGTCAGGTATGATACACAAGCTCCATCCTCTAACTAACATCTGGGCGCTTACAAGCGACAAGAGGATTTCCATGCCTGGGGATAAGGTTTATTTTTGAGTGACGCAAATGTCAGGTATCATGTACTAGCTCCATCAACCAACATCTGGAGCTTACGAGCGACAAGAGGATCTCCGTGCCTGGGGATAAGGTTTATTTTGAAAGATGGAAATGGCAGGTATGATATACAAGCTCCATCATCTAAACTCTGGGCACTTACGAGTGGCAATATCTTGTCACTCGTAAGTGCCCAGAAGTCAGTCTCGTCAACCTTTCCATGCAGGTAATACTTATTAAGTATAAAAAGGTGTAACCTTACAAGAGAATTCCGTAACTTATGTTCTAGAAGGCGTTCGGGCTAAGGTCATTGGTAAAATGCTTATTATGCGCATAATGATTTATATATTGTCTAGGAATCAGCATAACGTCTTCGTTTGGATAAACGAAAGGTCACAGAAGAAATGGGGAATCGATTACAGATTGATGAGGTAAGCAGACCAGAGGGGTAATTACATTACGTTGGTCACGTACGTTAGAAGGTCCATCACGTAACGCATTGTACGCGCGTCAGGTAGATGTAAAATGTCACTTTTTATTTGGAAAAATGACAGTTAACTTGTCCTAATGCGCGTCCGGTACGTTACGTGGACAAGGCAACACAACTGTCGTTTTCCCTGACCAATAATGACATTTAGATCTACGTGAGGTGCGTACAAATGCGATACGAAATCAACCAACCGCTATTATTCTACATACTAGATAAATATTTTTTGAATTTGATCGTACCTTTACCTGAAGACGAACTCCGAAATATAACCTTACAAACTTACATACTCACAAACTTTACTTCTTTATTGCATTCGCATAGATTTGCATAGACAAGTCTGCATCAGTTGACAATCGTAGATATACACCGTGGGCTTGACTAATCCGAAACATTTTATCAACGCATTCCTCAGGTCATTAGGAGCAAAAAGCGAGCCAATAGTAGAATATAGAGCCAATAGTACAAATAAAAAAAGACGGTATGATCGTATCTGGGCCTAATGAAATAGCAAATGCGTTCAACGACTATTTTATAGATCAAATACAGAATAATAATATTATTAATATTACAGAATTCCAGAATATTAAAGTAAATTGTCCACAATCAATATACATGGGACCAACAACTCCACACGATGTATCAGCAATTATTAAGGCATTAAAAAATACGAACAGTGTAGGACACGATGGAATCTCTACGAAAGTTATTAAATATGTATCTGACATCATTGCAGTGCCTTTAAGTAGCGTCATAAATCTTAGCATACTAACAGGGACATATCCAGAGGTATTAAAAATAACCATTATCAAGCTAATACATAAAAAGGACGATTAAATCGACATGGCTAATTATACGCCTATTGCAAACGTCTCCGTCTTCTCTAAGATTTTTGAGAAAGTTATCTACAAATCGCTCTATGGTTTTCTGGAGAAGCATAGGTTATTGGTGCCCGAACAGAAAGGCTTTCGAAAACAAAAAACCATGAATATGGCCGTTTTTGATCTTATCCACCCTATAATTAATGCAGTGGATAGGCGGAAACAAATATGCGCTATCTTTATGGACATGACGAAGGCATTCGACTATGTCGATCATACGATCCTTTTGCGAAAACTTAACAACTATGGCATTCGCGGAAATGTATTGGACCTCATCAAATCATTTTTAAGTCATAGAACACAATACACCGAACTGACACAGACATGCTTAAAAATAAGAAGACAAGAGACCTATAAATCTAAAATGCGACAAACCATACGTGGAGTTCCCCAGGGTAGCGTATTAGGACCGCTCTTGTTCCTGGTATACATCAACGATCTCCCACAGTACATTGAATATCCAATGGTTCTTTTCGCAGACGACAGTACAGTAGTTATTGAATGCAAGAATATAAATACCTACGAAAAAGAAATTAATAATACTTTAAGTCGTATCATCAGCTGGCTTGAAAGTAATAACTTACTGATCAATTTAAAAAAAAAACAAAATAATTCATTTTAGACAACGCCAGCGTACATTAACTACTCCCATTACTTGCGTCCAAGGAACTCCAATAGAAGCGGTTAATGATACCAAGTTTTTGGGGCTTCATATAGACAGTGGGCTGACATGGAAACCTCACACTGAAGCAACTTGTAGAAAGCTGAACCAATTTGCCTATGCTCTCTACAAACTTGCGAAACAGTCAAGTGTTGAGGTTGTCATGACAGCATATCATGGTTTCGTGGCATCGACGTTGCGCTATGGCACCATATACTGGGCAAACTCCACGAACAGAGAGACTGTCTTCAAGGCGCAAAAGCGATGCATAAGGGCAATCCGCGGACTCAAGCAAACAGACAGTTGTATGCCACACTTTAAGGATTTAAAAGTACTAACATTGCCCTGTCTGTATGTATTTGAGGCCGCGGTGTTTGTCAAAGCAAATCCAACTCTTTTTAAGAGTTCTTTCCGCGGAGTACTAGGTACGGTAAACATATATTCACAGAGCCTGCAAGTACTGCGTTAAAACGAAAAAGCGTATTCTGTGTCGCTAGTAAAATATTTAACAAGCTTCCCGATAGGATCAAAAACTTACCATTCCCAATATTCAAGACAGAGTTAAAAAAATTACTTACTGACAAATGTTTTTATTCACTATCATTTCCTGACATGCGATAATTTATAGTTACAAGATTTAATAATATACATTTAATTAAATTGGGATTGACATGGAATAATTTCAATTGTTATAATAATTTATTGTGTTGACATATTGAATAATTGTATAAAATAAATTAATTTAAGTTATTGTAGAATGTAGACTTCAAATTTTTGTGTTACCTATTTTATTATTATTACTATTATTTATTTTATTGTACAATACTATTAAGTTACTATGTAGCATGTTTTTGTATGCCGAAAGGCAAAACATAGTGGAACGAGATCTCTAACTTTACACCTCTAATTGATGTACCTATGTTTACGAAATAAACACTATTGATTGATTGATTGATTGAAAAAATGAGATGTGAACCCCAGTCAATCCCGGCTTAGTTTTGAAGATATTATAAATGTTCATGTACCTAAACTATTTATTGTGATTACTAAAGTTCATTTAGCTCTTTTGATTGCGACGTTGCTACCGATGTTGGCCAGTTTCGCGTCGTTATGGACAGATATCAAAGTGCCAGCTACCACTCACTAAATTGATTCTTTTTTGAAAAAAAATGACGTTTCCGTTTTATTAAAGAGGATAATTTTCATAGAGAAGCAATATTTATCCAAGTTTTATTTATAAAAACCGACAAAACAAGAAAAAATATTTTCTTTTGCTGAATTTGTGTTGGTTTCATACTTATAATTTTTTTTTACTCCTAATGAATTAAGAAAGGCGAGGTTAAAATCTTTCGGGTTACTCGGGCCCACGTTGTATAGATCACCTGCACGGTTAGCACAAGACGACGCGCGAGCTGTCTTGCGGCGAGATAGTCATAGACATGCATCTCGTTCTAAGTGTTCTGATTAGAAAGAGACGGATAGTGTATCTCGCCGCGAGACAGCTCGCGCGGCGTCTTGAGGTAACCGTGCTGTTTCGAGACAGCATCGCGTTTATATCGCGTTTGTAGCACTGCAAAAAGTTGCCATTATATCGCGATATGACACAAACTACCAACAAACACCGCTGCCCGTAAACGCCGCGTTTGGTGGCACCGCGGGCGAGTGTTGTACGCCTAACCTCTACATACATCTTAATTATTAAGATATCTAGAATGATATAAATCACGAAATACAGCGACATACTTGGAGATTCTATTGTTATTCATAAACATGCAAACTATGTACGATGAAATATTGGTCTCAAATGCTTAATATAAAACGAGTTAGGCATACCATTATTTTGTACGTCAGCTAGATATATGACTGTGGTAGTAAAAGTCTGTTGAAGTTTGTACCTCGAAACTATACATGGAATAAGTTTAAACCATACATCTCTAGCAAATAGACTGGAGAAAATTCGAAAATATATAGCAATATTGAGGCCACACACAAAAGCCTGAGCCCACAGAGGTTTTTGTTTTCAAATTTTCTCTAGTCAAACTGGTCAAAAAGAGCTGTTGAAACCTGCTTGCAGAAATAGTTTTGAGTTTAGTAAATGTTACGTAAACCCAACTGCAGGTAACCTAGTGTTCCTACAAGACACAAGGACCTCCACGAAACAAAGTTCCGAAGCTTTTAAAGAAAAGCGATTTGCCGACTTTCTTCTGTCTGCCTATTCACAGCACTTTTTGCAGTCGACTTAAAGGTAGCTAACGTTATTTGACCCTTGTGTTCATATAAAAAGTGCGTTATTGGAGGTCAGACTAGTTCACCTATTCCGAAGCGGTCGATAAGCTTGAATAGCTGCCGTGTTTACATGAAAGCCGAAATAACCTAAGTCAATTTGTTCCGCACGGGAGTATGTTCCTTATGAATTGAATCATAGAGCCTAGAATAATATGTATTTTCTTGGGATTTATATAATTCTGGTTATCAAGTATGGACTTGTCGAACTATCCGGGGCATAGTTTTACAGTTGTCGGTAGGAAGTCGGTTGGAAAAGCGAATTTGTGGGTCACCTTTGTACCTATATGTGTATAAATAGTCGATACTACAGTCAACCGAGGGATTATTCAATCGAGATATCGATTGTGTTAAGAATGTAGAGATATGAAAACCATTTAGGGAAATAGAATCAAGATCAGATTTCCGAAAAATGCTGGTATTTTTTAAATATAATTTGTTCTCTACGGAACTACATCACATGAGTTATTTCGTAGATTATCCTGGCTATCTGGTTAACAACATTGCTAAATAATGTGCCTAATTCTATAAATTGAACGTTATATTTGCAAGTTTATTATTAGTTCTTCCCCGTTTGTACCCTTTTAAAACTAGACCTTGTCAGGATTAGGTTGCCTCAAGATGATTACGTTTACGAAAAGCTACTGTTTATAATCCATACTAATATTAGAAATGGGAAAGTGTATGTGTGTGTTTGTCCGTCTTTCACGGCAAAACGGAGCGACGAATTGACGTGATTTTTTAAGTGGAGATAGTGGAAGGGATGAAGGGACATAGGATAGTTTTTATCCCCGAAATCATTCCCTAAGGGGGTGAAATGGGGGGTAAAAGTTTGTATGGAGCTGCGATATAAACGAGTTAGGTACCTGTAATGCCGGACACCAAGGATCTCTCGAGAATGCCTTCATTCCTCTCAGCCAACATGGAACTCGATGTCAGCGCGACAGCCAGGAAGAAAACAATCCTGCGGAACAAAAGGAGAGATTAAAATATATCAAACGCAGACTAGAATAGATTATAATAATAAAACTACGTGTATTTGACGGCCAATTTGGCCCAGTGAGTAACCGCTGGGAAAAAATCCAGGTGAGATTAGGCGATTTTACGGAAAGTTATACACTCGACTAACAGTGTATATAAAAAATTATATACACTGAAATTTTGACATACACGTAACTAGAGCTCAGGCGGCCATACATTTAAATATGGCGCGCAAAGCTCTTTTTACGTGTGTCGACCTGTACTTAATCGGGAGCACTTTCGAATGTTATACGAGAAAAAAAGTGTCCCAAGATTTTTTATTCCATTCCGTTACCGTTTCCATACTAAGCTTGTATGATGGTAACGGAACCGAAAACCGAATTATACCAAATTATATGTAACATTTTAGACAGTTTTTTTCTCCTATTAGGTTCGAAAGTGCTCTCGATTTTGAGTAGAAAAAACCCGATTATATATTTTTTTTTTTTAAATCGAGTGTTCAACTCTGACTATGGTGTCCCCTTATTTCACCGACAAACGCTGAATTTTCGTTTCATCTAATTTCTGTTACTTGTTAGGTACAGCTAAAAGGTCATGCTGTAGGATCCATTCCTAAAAAGTTTCCGGTAACAACAGTTCTGTAATTACCATAACCTCACATTTCACTATTTCGTCTATTTAAACTTGCTAATTCAGAGAACATTCAGCTACGAATTTATACAAATTAATTCAAAACTTTCCAACATTTCTATTTCTACACAATTAATTCAATTTAGTTTAAAAGTCCCCCGGGTTCAAGTTTTTGTAACACCCACGGCTGTTTATTTGGGAAAGTACTTATGTTTTGTGTCCACATAATTAATATTGAAGGGAGGAAAAGGCAAGTTTGGGCGAAAAGTCAGATTTGTTTTAAATTACTTTTCGCACGCACTTACCTAAAAGAATGTAGGTAGGTACTCGTTCCTAACCCTGAAAATGTACTGAGGCTACCTATAACCTTTTCAAGTTAATGTACTTGACCTCACTCTTGACTTGACACTGTTGACTCGACATGTATGGTCTTCATCATCATCATCATCATCATATCAGCCGAAAGACGTCCACTGCTGGACATAGGCCTCCCCCAAAGAGTGCCAAAGTGACCGATCCCGCGCCACCCGCATCCAGCGGACTCCCGCAACCTTTACCAGGTCATCAGTCCACCTTGTCGGGGGCCTACCCACGCTGCGCCTTCCGGTACGTGGTCGCCACTCGAGAACCTTTCCGCCCCAACGGCCATCGGTTCTACGTGCTATGTGCCCCGCCCACTGCCACTTAAGTTTAGAGATCCGGAGGGCTATATCGGTTACCTTGGTTCTGCTGCGGATAGCCTGATTTCTGATGCGGTCACGCAGAGAAACTCCCAACATGGCCCTCTCCATTGCCCTTTGGGTGACTTTGAGCCTTCTTATGAGGCCCATAGTAAGCGACCACGTTTCAGTGCCATATGTCATCACTGGCAACACACACTGGTCAAAGACTTTCGTCTTGAGACACTGCGGAATATTGGACGAAAAGATTTGCCGTAGCTTCCCGAACGCTGCCCAGCCGAGTCGGATTCGACGATTGACCTCTTTCTCGAAGTTGGACCTACCTAACTGGATCGTCTGTCCTAGGTATACATAATCGTCTACAACTTCGAGCGTAAAGTGTCCGATTGTAATGGGAGTTGGTACTACATGGGCATTTGACATGATCTTCGTCTTATCCATGTTCATTCTTAGACCAACTCGCTCGGATGCTTTACTGAGGTCATCGAGCATCGTACTTAAGTCCTCCATGGTCTCAGCCAAGACTACTATATCGTCAGCAAACCGAAGGTGAGTGATGTACTCGCCGTTGATGCTGATGCCTAGCCTTCTCCAGTCCAGAGTCTTGAAAACGTCCTCCAGTGCAGCGGTGAACAGTTTTGGAGAAATAACATCTCCTTGCCTGACTCCCCGCTGCAGCGGAATAGGTTTCGAGTTCTGGTCCTGGAGTCGGACTGACATAGTGGCCTGGACTGGCATATTGGAGTGGTGATGTATGGTCTTAGTATGTTCAAAAATCAAACTCAAACTCGAGGACTTAAAAAATCTTGTAGGAGTAGAGGTTTTCCACCGCAAAATAGAGTTAGGAGAGGTAATACATACTTGTAGTAACATAACAAAGGACTATTAAATTTTATAGGTGACAATGGAATCAGGATCTCAGTGGATAAATAACGCTTAGTCATGATATTGTGTTCACCGATAGTTTTAATACTATCGGTGAACACAATATCAATAGGTTGATGCTTACCTATCATATAGCCAAATGTTAATTTAATATTTTGTTCAAGTTAAGTTTATAATAAGCTCTTGCTTTGCCCTAGCAGGGTCCATGTCGCACTGTAGTATGAAACATGTCATCTTATAATACCATGGATGCAACGAATACATGAATTGAATTAAGCAACTTTAGAAAAACCCGACTCAATACGAAAGATGAACAAAACAAGCCCCTGCCCTCAACGCGAATTACTTTGGCACCTTACAGTAACCCAAGAAATCGATCTGTCAGTTTTCTGCTCTAATTATTTAAATGTTTAAGGCGCCGTAGGTTCATGGTCTTCTCTCCCTCTCACTGAGCTTAAGCGTGAGCGAGATGGAAGTGCGTGCTAGGAAGCGCGGAAATCATGTTTTTAATTTTATTTTATTTGGCGTTTAAATAAATAAAAAAGTAAACACTGATTTCTCTCAAACATGATATTGCCGATTTTTAGAAGCCATTTTAATATTTTTAGCTTTTGTGCATAAATTGTAAGAAATATTTTAAGTGTATTTTAGACCCTTTTAGACCTATGTTCGTGATTTTTTTCTATCGAGCGAAAATTGCTTAATCATGTTTCTAAACACTGATCTCCCTGCAGAAAAGCCTCAAGATTACTATTTGTATTTTTTTTAACATACATACATACATTCACGCCTTTATTCCCAAAAGGGGTAGGCAAAGCACATGAAACGTATGTTCCAGCGCCACTTTTAGCATAAATGTGGGTTAAAAGATCGACTAAATGTGATATTGCAGTGATTGGTTGCTAGCCCATCGCCCACAACACACTTTAACCCTGGTCCCTTAGTCGACTTTTACGACACCCACGGGAAGAAAGGGGGTGGTGAAATTCTAACCCGACACCACACGGGTATTTTTTTTAAACCATATTATTATAAACAGACGCATTATATTGTTTCAAAAACTCTGTTCGCTTAACTTCGCTGAACTTACGGGGCCTTAAGATCGAAAACTATAGTCCAACCGCTTAACTTAGTCCTCGTCTGCGCGGGACGTGCCAGGGGTATGGCGATAATGGGCCGCGCGCGGCGTGCGGAGGACAACTGAGTGAAGCGGTCGGACTATAGTAGACCACTTTCTTGGCGGCGTCATATCTACTGCAACTAAGTATATCTGACGTAAAGTATGTAATCTTTAACTTACGTCAGAATCACTCCAGGTCCGGCAAAGTCAGTCATCTCTGGCGAGGAGAGTCCATAAACAGGCGGATCGTGGACCTGAAAGAAATAAATTACATCAGAGGGGTTAAAAGGTAACTTTTCTAACGAGTTTAAGGACAATTCAACTGTCATTTTCCCATACAAAAAGTGACATTCAGATGTCCATGTACCTGACGTGCGTACAGTGCATTACGTAATTGATCAGCAGCTTCGAAGGAATTAATTGTTTCTAAACTATACTAAGTAATGTAACTACACTTGTGAGGACTTAATATGTATCACATTTTTAAGTTGAGCCTGTAGATTAATTACACTGCAACCATAGATCTGCCCAATATTGCGATGGTAATTATTTAATCCAGATTAGTTTCTTACACGTATTATCGGATAGTGGCGTATTTGAATATTAATTTAATGTACCGATACTAAATATGATATGAACTGCAAGTATTTTTGTTATAGTAAAATAAAAAAATAAGAAGCCGATTCCATACTAGCTTAACTTTTCCGGGAATGTGCCAACTTTAGGCATTTATCTACCCGATTATCCGATAATCCGGTAATGATGTGTTATCCGAATAAATATAAGGGTATCCGAAGCAGTTTCTAGATAATTAGACGCCAGCCTTTGAACCTACTAATAACAGCCTTAACTAAGATAAACAAATATACTTAATAAGCACTTCGTATCTAATGAAAACATGTCAAAAGATGGTCCCCGGAGCATCTATTAATTCCAATCTAATAATTACTAATAAGATTGGTGCAATAACCAGTGAATTAGGTTGTTTGGCTTTAGCAAAAACAAGGTATATATTATTAGTGATAATATGGGACAGCAACTTTAAAAACACGGTAGGTAATACTGAGAAAGCTACGGTAGCCCAGTGGTTCAGGCATGCGGCTGTCAAACGGCGGTCGTGGGTTCGAATCCCGGCTCGTACCAATGAGTTTTTCGGAACTTATGTACGAAATATGATTTCATATTTACCGTTAGCTTTTCGGTGAAGGAAAAACATCGTGAGGAAACCTGCATACATCTGCGAAGAAATTCAAAGGTGTATGTGAAGTCCCCAATCCGCACTGGGCCAGCGTGGGGACTACTGCCCGTTCCCTCTCATACATGAGAGGAGGCCTGTGCCCACCATTGGGATGTAACTATATAGGCTGATGATGTGATGTGAATACTGAGAATATTCTTATTGCTGGACACATTACCGACTCGATATAAAAATACAATTTTCACGTCAATTTACACGACTTTATATATGTTCGTCATATAAAAATAAAAACTTGAATTAAAATAATATTAAAAAAAACCGGCCAAGTGCGAGTCGGACTCGCGCACCGAGGGTTCCGTACAAACCATAACAAGCAAAAGTTGTAGTATGTTTATTACTAAATGATAAATGAAAATGGATACTGTAACATTACAATGTGCGAAGCTGGGGGAGCATAAATTTAAACAAGGTCTCTTTATCAATTTAGTAATCCTAAAGAAAAAAAAAATTAAGAACCACATCATTTATCTCTCGCTTATAATAAATCTCTAAATTAAAAAAAGAATCAGCCAGTATCAAACTAACCATTTTTGTGTCCCGAATGATCTCGGCTTCCCGTGAACGGAAATACTTTAAACTTTTTTTACAAGTACATTACTATTCTAGCTAGGACTTAGGATAGTTTTTATCCGACTGCGATGGTTAATAAATTTTCGGAAACATTTGAATCTCATTAAATTATTCATTTCTTCTGCTTGAAATCGTAGCCGCCATATCTGTCAACTGTCAGTGGCGTTAAAATGGCGGCCTTGCCTTAACTATCCAACAGTACCTAATAATTTCGATCCGGTGTTGTGATAGACCTTCACAATACGCATATTAAATTCTAAAGCATAAAAAAATAATCGATTCCGATATGGAAACTTATATGCGCTAAATTCGTATTGAGGCGTAATTTCAACAAATGGTTCAACAAATTTCAACAAAATAACGTCAAACGTCAAAAGCCTGACCGACTTCCTTTTTTTTATGGCATGGAATATTTAGCACTGTCATCGGCTCATCGCGTTCAGCCATGAAGTTTATTTGAGTTTCTGCAAGATTACACGCGGAGTATTTTGTCACGATACGATACTGCACGGCTATCACAAGACGGCGCGCGAGCTCTCTCGATTTTTCTCGCACTATACGTCTCTTTCTAAGTTGTCTAATAAGAGAGTGACGGATAGTTCGAGAAAAATCGAGAGAGCTTGCGCGTCGTCTTGTGATAGCCATGCTGATTTGTCAGTATTTATATTTATCAGCAATAAACGTATGTATTCAATCAGTACAGAACGGGCCTTTTATAAACATTAATTATCAACCGCGTCTGTATTAAGGCGGTATTATAACTTCGTACTTCGCGCCTTCAAGTTGACATGCAGCCAATATAGAGACACAGAAATTGGCCAACATACAGGAAAATACTTTTATAATGAATCACAACACACATTTAATTAAGTTGGCAATAGCGGTAACATACATAAGATTTGGCAGAATGTGATCTGAAACATTGCAATAAGTATGAAAAAAAATATATCGGAGTGACTCAAGATCATTTCAGCCATCACGTCTTTATTTATTCAATATTAAGTGTTAAAAATATGTACAGAAGAAGATCAATGAACATTTAATGCTGCAGCCTGTGTCCTACCTGTTGGATCTATTGTCACAAACATCTACTAAACTTTTCCCCCGGTATTCATAAAATTTAAAATACCTATGTTAAATAAAACGAGTTTTGTCCTTTTCCTACTAATTTAAAAATCAGAGTGACAGATAAAGACGAACGAATCTTAACGGCATTTCAACTAAAATGGGTTTATTCCACGTTTTACTTGATAGGCTAAATGAGAACTGCATGTGTCCTATGTCCAAGAGAAGAAATGCGTTAACTCCCACCACATTACCATGCAAACGAAGTCACAGGTACAGCTAGTTTTATAATAAAACTGAAATACCTGAAATACCTACACTAGATTTGCAGCAGCCTGGCAAAACTTCTTTTATCAAAGTGGTTTATTTACAAAGTTTTTAGTCACTATCTTTTTATAAATCCGGTTCAAAATACTAATTAACTGTTTTTGAAAAAAAATAACCAGGCCTGTAAAATGTTGACTGAAAAAGGTATGAATAGTACCACATTGAAAATTGAAGTTTGAAAAAACGTTATCTATAGTTGTACTATTTCGTGTAGTGCTAGTGCTTATTAACGGAAATATGTTTAGGGATGAAAAATATGTGGAAATTCCATTTTGGGGATTCATTCTAAAATCGATATTGAAGTCTCCCACAACAATCAAACGGGAACACGGGGTATAGCCCCTTTGGGGTTGCTGCCGTATATTGTTGTATTTATGCATTCAATTGCAACATTAATTTGACATTGTGGTGACCTATATTATATATATAGATACAGTTATCACTCTGCCTGACATCAAACATTTCAAAATGCAAGCATTCACAATGGCCGTTTGCAGCACCTGGGTTATTTAAAAAAAAATATCTTGTACATGATGCATCTGGGATGGCATCCTTTAGATTGCGACGTACATAAGCGATAGATCCCCAACCTGGATTTGCTTTAGATATAGCTGGACTTTCTACTCTGCACACCTCATAAAAACCATCAAGTTTAAAAGTGTCTCTACTACATCCCAGTTTTAAATTATGCGACTTATATTGCTATTTCTTATGATTGCGTGGACATAAAAGTTTCGGTTTGCTACAGCTGAAAGGTATTATAGACCTGAGTATTTGATATGAATTTCAATTAAATACCTCTACGCATTTACGAGGAAAAAGGTAGTGAGTTTAAAATTTATAAAAATATATTTGTAAAATTTTACTATAAATGTATACTTTTCGTAATTTTTTCATTGTCTGTGCTATATGAAGTTTCTTCGTGCCAAGTTTCAAGTTTCTGTGTTAACGGGAAGTACCCTTTAGGTTTTGAGTTTCTTGCGAGTACCCAAATTCAAAATATGCGACTTAATTTGCTATTTCTTTTGATTGCGTTGACATAAAAGTTTGGGTTTGCTACATCTGAAAGGTCCTATAGACATGACTTATTTGACATGAATTTCAATTTAAAATCTCAACACGTTTACGAGGAAAAAGGAATAAGTTTAAAAAATTTAAAATCATTTTTTTGTATGATTTTACTAAAAATGTCTACTTTTCTTAATTTTTCCTTTGTCTGTGATACATGAAGTTGCTTCGTGCCAAATTTCAAGTTTCTGAGTTCACGGGAAGTACCCCGTAGGTTTTGCGAGTGTCGAAAAACTCAATTTTTGCAGCATAAACGACTGTATCTTTTGATTGCGTTGGCTTTTAAGTTTGATTTTTTCACAGCTCCAAGGGACAATAGACCTGAGTATTCGATATAAATTTCAGCTTGATACCTCCAAGAGTTCCTGAGAAAAATGGTCTTGACAGACAGACAGACAGACAGACAGACAGACAGACAGACGGACAACAAAGTGATCCTATAAGGGTTCCGTTTTTTCCTTTTGAGGTACGGAACCCTAAAAATTATAAATGTCAATATAGAAGTTAAAATTTAAACTAATATAATTAAGGCACCTCATAAAAGTTGCATAACAATCATACTACATTAAAGTATAACCAACACAAATATTGATAAATTGTATTCGAATACGTAAAATTATAAAAGATTTTCAGAAAACATGTTTTTCCTTCTCCGCGCTCCATTTCTCACAGTACCTACGAGAACTATACATCCAACGACAAAGTGTCCCAGTATCAATAACATTTTATTGTAATTGATTTATCGGCAGAAACCCGCCTGTTGCCTCATTGTTTGTTTAATTTCTTTTTTGTTTACATTTTTGTTTTACTACTTAAGTGAGCAATAAATAATATTTGTTATAAACAAACAGACAGACAGTAACTTCCGTATTTGTAATAATATTAATCCACGCATCCTGAAGAAAAACCTCAAAAGAGTTGGAAACATTTCGTCCATAGTGAGATTTAATACACGAGTTTAACCGTGTACAAACGCCAACACAGTTAAGGCGCCGTAGGTTCATGGTCCTCTCTCCCTCTCACTGAGCATAACCGTGAGCGAGATGGAAGTGCGTGCTCGGAAGCGCAGAAATCATGTTTTTTAATTTTAATTTTTTGGCCGTTTAAATAAATAAAAAAGTAAACACTGATTTCCCTCAAACAGGACATTGCCGATTTTTAGAAGCCATTTTAGTATTTTTAACTTTTGTTCGTAATTTGTAACAAATAATTTAAGAGTATTTTAGACCTATGTTCGTGATTTTTTTCTATCGAGCGAAATATTCTTAATCATGTTTCTAAACACTGATTTCCCTGCAGAAAATCCTTAAGATTACTATTCGTATTTTTTTAAAACCATATTATTATAAACAGACGCATTATATTGTTTCAAAAACACTGTTCGCTTAACTTCGCTGAACCTACGGCGCCTTAAGGCGCCGTAGGTTCATGGTCTTCTCTCCCTCTCACTGAGCATAAGCGTGAGCGAGATGGAAGTGCGTGCTCGGAAGCGCGGAAATCATGTTTTTTATTTTATTTTTTTTGCCCTTGAAATAAATAAAAAAGTAAACACTGATTTCTCTCAAACATGATATTGCCGATTTTTAGAAGCCATTTTAATATTTTTAGCTTTTGTGCATAATTTGTAAGAAATATTTTAAGTGTATTTTAGACCCTTTTAGACCTATGTTCGTGATTTTTTTCTATAGAGCGAAAATTGCTTAATCATGTTTCTAAACTCTGATTTCCCTGCAGAAAAGCCTCTAGATTACTATTCGTATTTTTTTTAAACCATGTTATTATAAACAGACGCATTATATTGTTTCAAAAACACTGTTCGCTTAACTTCGCTGAACCTACGGCGCCTTAACATTTTCACTGCCAGCGGGCGCCTACGCCGTAGTCGCCTTCCGCTACATACATACGAGGAAAACCACAGGATCGGCTACGAGCGTAGCGCGTAGCGATTCTTGGCAGTGAATGTGCTGACCATAGTGACCATCCTGTATTTATGTTGAACCTTATTACAATACTTATAAAGTGCACGGATGGTCAGTTAACTTTGTTGGCGATAGTACTTATTGATATTATTTGTATATTAGTGAGAAAACAAAGCCATTGTCCTTTTGTTACCATCGATGTAACTTTCGCTTCAATTTGAACCTTGCTACTTCAACTAAATAGTTCGAGTAAAATATTTAACACGCTGAACGCCAGGCAAAATAGCCTGATGTTCCATTCAAGCCGCTGGGGACACATGTGAGTGATCGTGTACTGTACCGTTCAGGCCACGGGGGGCACATGTGAGCCTTCGGCCGGTTGGATTTCAAACATTTTTTACAGGCCACACAGTACAGATACCGTGCATAAACGATAGCGAGGTGAGCCGCGCGGCCCTGCAGAACAATTTAGTCGGCTTGGTTCTCGCGTGAGGCAAAAGATTTGGATTTTTTAAAATATTTTCGCCACTATGGTAGGGTTGTAATGTACTGAAGTTGATCAAATAAAGTAAATATTCCGATTTTATTATTCAGCAAGTAGTATGTTTTTTTATTAAAATTAGATTATAATTACACCTCATACTCCCTTACGAGGTTACGAGCATTCATTGTCTTGTGTATTTATTTTTGTCGCTTTTGACTTCGTCCGTATTTCCTTTTGTCATTTGACGCTAACTTTTGTTTCCGACATCTGACAATTATGAAGTAAAGTTTATGTATAGCTCCAGGCTAAGCCTAATGTATTTTGTGAAGAAAATATGAAAATCTATTCAGTAATTTTGGAGATTCGCGTGAACAAATTTACCGAAGTATATACTGAAATGTCAAAAAAAGTTTATCGTGAGTCAGTTGAATTTGTCTGTAAGCTTTATATATTAAACTCACATAACAAAAAAGTATACTTTAACATAATAACTTTAGCTTACGGCGCTCGCAGCGGTGAAGTACGCGGGGTGCGCCGCGCGGGGTGAGCCGCCGACTGATCCCGCGGCCCCCGCGGAAAGAATCACGTATTTCTTTCCGTTGAGGCCATGGAGGTCACAAGTGTGCCATTATCACCTGTTCCTGGTCTACCCAAAGTTTTTAATTAGGAGTACCAATTATCATATTTCTAATCAATTGGTAACATAAAACCACAAAGCGATTTTTGTCGATTTTCGTGTTTTACAAGGGGCCCAAATGGGTGGACTCAGAAGGCACATGTGGGCCGCGTGGCGCTTAACGTGTTAATAAACATAGCCTTTTCATTTCGAATCGTTTGTGGCGCGTATAAGTCATTTGCGGGATTGATAAAACTGGTGACTGAAAAGCTGCCGGCTTTCTCGCGCAACGCATCAGCATTGCAATTTAGCGAGGAAACGGTATGCATACGGTATACAGCATACGGTACAAAGCCTCGAGGGCCTGGCCTAGATTTGACTTAGTTTAAATTTTGTGTAATAAATATATCCCTTTGTTTCCCATAAACTTATTGTTCCGAATTTCGATAGTCAGAAATTGATATCCATATAATTTATAGACATAAACATCAATAGTCATAATCTTTGTTAAGTATACAATACGCTAGTACAAATTATTGGTAATTAACAATCAATATATTACTAAGCGTTAACATTCAAACTTCGCATTTATAATATTAGTAGTACCATAAATACTTTAGAAAATTAAGTTATTAATACAATGACATACTAGGTAATAAAATGGAACGTTTCCTAATCTCTTTTGTTGACATCAAGGGAATTTTCAACTTGAAATAGGGTTTCCACCGGGAATAATGTCGTCATTGTACGTTTTGGAAACTTCATCCATTCTAATTGTGTATTCTATTATTAAAACGTAATTTAGCCGACGGTATTTTAGCCGGGTCTATTTAGTTTTAGACTTTAAATTAAGCATACCCGTGCCAATTTTGTCTCGCCCACTCGCTATTGCTCGCTCAATATGCCGTTCTCTTGGCCCGCGCGCGGAAACATGCGACAGTCGGCAAAAAAACAAAAGCGGTAAATATTACAAGCGGAAAAAGACTGACTGTTTTTTTACTAAGGGGATGCCTTAATTCGAGTCAACCACGCCCCCTTGACAGAGACACGCTTATGCCTTCTTCGCACGAGAAAAAGAGATGCAACACTCTTCGGGAATGGCTTTTTGGACAAGCGATAAATAAGTAACCTAGTGAAGTTTTATTTATATTTCATTTCATTTATTTATTTAGGTGAGATTTTAGACGAGGTAATACTATAAGTAGTATTAACTTGATTCTGTCATAAAATGATGTCTTGTTTGAGTAGGCTGAGTAAAAAAAGGAAAATAATCACCCAACTTTGGTTTTTTTTAATCGAAGAAATTTTAGGCTCAAATTAGATAAAATATCATATAGTCAAGACTCATATATCTGAAAATCAGACCTTATTGTTTCTTAATCTAGTCAGAACGGCGTTTCAAAGCACGCAATAGTTTCCAATGCACCCCCTTAATATGGATTTTGAGGAACATTTAGTTGTTTCATATTTTCCAGATTAAAAAATGGTTACATAATTACTCCTTTACCGTTAGCTTTTCGGTTAAGAAAAACATGGTGAGGAAACCGGTCTAATCCCAATAAGGTCTAGTTTTCAGTCAGATGGCAGTCGCTTTCGTTAAACTAGAGCCTATGCCAGGGATTAAGTGTCGAAGCGGACCTCGGGCTCCTTTAGGGGCACTACCAAGAATAACGCTAGCGTTAATTTACGGAGGGCAACAATTGAGCAGTGAACATTTTAAATCATTTTTACTCATCTGTGATGTATAAATTAACTGCTGCGTAAAATCTCACGCTTCTTAACTCATATAGGCTGCCTTAAATGGGGTTTATAAAGCATTTGTGAGTCAGTCAGCTATACAATTGAATTAAATACACGATGTCTATTTAAGAGAGATGCGGATGTCCTCGTGCGCAACCCAAGGAACGCTCTTATTCAGAGCAATGACGCGTAGTTGAAGTCTCCAAGAGGCAACCTGATGGCTCGCGGTATCTGAGCTTCTGAAGAGCTGCGGAACCGCCCTGTGCAATCCGAACTGAGCCTACTTTGACTGGGGCGACGTCAAATGCCCGCGATCTGCGACATTCTGTTTTACCGCCCTACGCAAGTAATATAAATATGTCTATATAATAGTGGCGCAGCGCCTATACTACCCAATTCCCACCGTCTTGCCTACAATCTCTTTTAAGGCCAGCCTATAAGTTATACATTACTTTTTTGTTCCAGGTTACCCATCGCTGTATAATTGTGTATATTGCTTAGCAAAAACACATTTACCGAATCCATCAATTACTTATGTATTGAAAGTCGCAAACGTAAATTCCGTTGGCATTTGGCATCCTGCCAATCTGCCTGATTAGATCCGGGAGGGACGGACGGAATGATGACATTATCTGTCCGATTTTTTGTTTCGAATAAAGTAACCTGTGTTCCGTTAACGTTCGTTTCATTTCATGCCACTGAGTAAGGCCGTGGTTATGGGGCTACGGGCGAGCGAGGCGTGTGGCGACGCAAAACGCGAGCTGGCAGGCGACGATGGCTATACATAAACGCTTCTAACACATTCAATCCTAAGAATCGCTACGCCCTACGATCGAAGCCAACCTCGTGGTTTTTCTGCTAAGGCAGGTACCCAGTAGCAGAGATGGGCTTTTCGTAATCGATTTCTGATTACAGGATTACTTGATTTTACTTTGTAATACGCTACTGGGTGTCATATTGCTTGTAATATAATCAAGTGAAACTGTGAATTACCATTACATGTAAAGGAATCAGTAATCATCTATACAAATACTATAATGATTAGTAATTAGGAATCAAAGTCGATTCAAAATTACTGGAATTGTTCAATTGATTACTTCCAGACCTTCCAGATTACTTATTTATATTAAATATCTAAATAAACTTAATAAATGGAAGTAATATGGTAGTAATCATGTAACAATAGAGTTGGGCGGGAGTTTGGGTCGGTCGGTTGGTCAGTCAATCCCTCATATGGTCTGGGGCCGTAGACAAGGTTACAATTGACAAGCGCTAATGCCAATAGAAAATAATAAAATATATGTGAATGACAGATGCCGACGAAACAGTTTTCTTTAACATCTGTCATTCCCATACATTTTATTAGTTTTCTATTGGCGTTAGCGCTTGTCGATTGTAACCTTGTCTAGGCCCCCTGTTACCTTTTACGCTTAACCCTTTGACCACCGTCGTCTGATATATCAGATACCTAAAGTGACAATTAAAATTACATATTTTAAGTGATTGACAGAGTAAAAAATTGCAACCTACTTTTTTGACTTTTGGCGGTCAAAAGGTTAGCTTTGATTTTAATTAAATTACCTAATTTAGATGAAATTTCAGATTATTCCTGGTAGGTTCTTTGGCTTGTTCCTTTGAAGGGACTACTGTAATTGTTTTCATACTGGAGTACCTAAAAAAACGCAATAATTTCTTCAAAGGCAAATGAAGTAGGTAATTTAGTCTGGAATTAGAGTATAGTAATTCAGATTACTTAAGTACTTGATTACTGAGGAATCAAGATTACAGGTTTACAATACCGATTCCGAAGGAATGGATTACAAATAAAATCACAGTATTACAGTACTTACTAGTATTACAGTAATTTTGATTATTCAAGTAATCAATTACTGAGGAATCACGATTACTGGAATGTAGTCGTGTAATTAATTCCAAAAGTAATTGATTACGCCCATCTCTGCCGAGTAGGCGGGTTTCTGGTATTGGTGCGCTAAGCACCACTATGAAAAACATATGAAAATCTAATCTCTTTTCATTATCATTTGCCTGTATAAGTCCCACTGCGGGGCACAGGCCTCCTCTCATAGATACGAGGGAGCGGGCCGCTGAAAAGATTCGTGACCTATAGCTGGATTTGGACCCACATTCTCATCGTATATCGCGTCTCCTGCCCAAAAACACGAGCATATTGACCGTGCCCGTTTCGCGACTTTACAAAGCACTATTAGAGTCAAAGTGAGAACCTGAACTCGATTAGCTTTTGTTTACGCAAAACCTCCACAAAACCCTAATTTGTTATAGTACAGAAATAGACTGAACTCGGGTAGACAATGTTAACTAAACTCATACTCAAACATTTATGTTAGTTTACAGGGTTTCAGGTAAACTTAAGTTTTAGTTGCTAAGTTATGAGAATAAAACTTAATTGTGGAGCCTGTTGGGCACACTACTAGAGCGAAAGGCGACATACATATTTATGTAAAGTCATGCTTTTTATAATTTGCAAACTGGCAATCCAGCAATAACTGCTGGTCTATTGCGGTCTATAACTGTAACAGAATTTTAGCCATGACGATGTCGTCAGCGAGTGTCACTCATGTCTCGTGTGAGTGTAAGGTAGAACTGCAACCGAGCGAGCGTGCCGTGGTAGCGTCCGGCCAATCGATTCTAGCGCTTTGCCAGCCGCTGCCGAGGCACGCTCGCTTCGCTCGCTTGGCTCGCGCGCTCTGGGGTCGCTGTTCTTCCTAACACTCCTCCTCGAGACCAGCATTAGTGTAGAATAACTTGGCATCAAGACATTAAAGACGCAGAGAGTATGCGATTTGAATAAAATATTTTGATATTAAAAATTACCATTTATATACGGAATGTTTGTTATAAGAATTGATAATAGGCAGACTCTTTGTTACAGATATATCTATATAACTGAAATAGATTTTATCATAATTTTCCTTTACTTATATTTGCACTGTACCATATCTCAAAATCTAAACAACGACTATCTAAAATCTAATGTAAGGCAAAAATTGTGCCGAGCAATTAATATACGACTGCGATAAACAAATATGGCGGTGAACCTCAACTCAACTAGGTTTTGCTCGTAAATAATGTTTGAAATTATCTTTCAAAATAGCTAATCCATTTGAGTAAATCAGTACTGAACTAGATTAGATATTGCTAATTTATATGCACAAACAAAAGCGCATCTGTTATCATTTGACTCGTGGCTCAATCAGTATAGCTTTTGTAAATTAGCACCCGTTTCACCAAGCTACAATTTTCTTAAAACCGGCAACACTGGTCTGGTAGAAGATTTTATGAAAAAGGTGTAACTAAACTGTTCATTGGGACTGCGATACGCTAGTGGAATACTTTCAAAATGACATTGAACTGTATATTGAACTTGCATTTTAAATATTTAAATTGTAATTTTATTTTTAGTGATAGGTATTTGACTGATAGTGTTTTAATTTATTTGACTGATTTTGTTTTAATGTGTTTTAACTTATTTGACTAATTTTAATTTATTTGATTTTTATGATTTTTCTTGTTAGGTTTTAGTTTTAGTCTTAAGTTCAAACACAATCTTGTATTGTTAATGAATAAATAAATGAAAATGAAAAATGAAAATGACCAGTCGTTATTGGTTGAGTGTCGCAGTACTCAGTATTACTAGTTTAGAGTTTTAAAAGTTAAACATGTAGCTTCGTCACAGGTTTGGGTCACAGAAGTAAGTTTTACCAATTTATCTTGACTCTTTATTCGACGCGTGGAATTGGAATCCAATTAGTATTTACCATTTCTCATTTTCTACAGCGTCTTTCCCGATTTTAAATTATCTATTAACTATCTTTTATTCTATTAAATAAACTTTCACCCGTAGGTACGAGTATAGAGTTGAGTGATCGATTTGGTGAACACTCAATTTTCTTACGTACTCGGCGTAGGCTGGGTGTAGGTATTGATTACTAGCCAAATGCCAATAAAAAAATCTATATGAGAGAACGCTGCTCCTGTATGTAGTAGGGAAGTGTTCGAAAAGACATGCCATTAGTATTTGAAATTTGTAATTGAACGTATACAATTTCCACCTTACTGGTTACTTATCTAAGAAGTTTGGTTAATCCTGCAGGCCGATCAGCGCGCCAGGACTAAATGTCATTGGATCTTCACATGATAATAAAAGTATTTAATTAAATCGCGAATATTTGTCAAGTAATACAGGTAATTTATTTCACGCACTTTTGTGAACTGTATATAACCACATGCAACAGGAGTCATATGAGTCCTCTACGAGCGACTGACACGTGTAAACACAATCGTTGCAATCGCTATGCTAGCGGATGCCGTGGTTTTCCAGCTACGCAGCTAAATGCATACGGCTTGGGCGCCCGCTAGGAGGGTTGCTGGCAGTTAACATTTTCACCTTTCAACCCGCCTGGAGGTGTCTACGCAGTAGTCGGTTTCGCTACATACAAGGATAACCACGAGATCGGCTACGAGCGTAGCGCATAGCGATTCTTGGTAGTGAGCGTGTCTATTTACTGCCAAGATTCGCTACGCGCTACGCTCGATCCTGTGATTATTCCCATAGCTGAAAAATGCAGCTACGCGCCACGACGTAGCACATCTAGCGTTGCTAACTTTTTTACCTAATCCTTCGTGGTGGTTTTAATGTTATAAGTATCTAACTGAAATAAAAAGTAACTCACGTAGACAGGTATAGATAGGAGTCGTGTCGGCAGCTGACAGGTCTTAGCGAGATTCTGTGTGGCGTCCATGAACGCTAGTTGGACGTCGCGGGCTAACATCCACTGCACTTGTTTGTCTGAAAACAATAAGGTAAATGTCCCAATTTCGACACCTTAATTCCAACAATTGACCTGCGTGTTAACTTACTGCTACGATTTAAGATGGAAGGTCAAATCTTGATTCGTTAAGCTTCTTAACCGACTTCAAAAATAAGGAGGAGGTTCTCTATTCGGTTGTATTTTTTTTTCAATGTTTGTTACCTCAGAACTCCGTCATTGATGAGCCAATTCGTTTTTTTTTTGTTTGTGTGTATATATGCTTCCAGGTTCCATTTTTTTCAAAATTCTGTTAGATAATGGGACCCACGAGGAATTGAGGGAACTCCTCAATTTTATTAGGCACGCATGTAGCGATTTTGGTATTTTTTATTATAACTCATAAATTATAAATCGGAAATCATAAATCTGGTGGCGAGGAATTGATGATGAAGACAACAGATGGCTTATCGAATTCCTCAATTATGTACTTAAAAGTCCAAGTATGTCACAGATTCTGATAAGATTCCTTTGATATAGGAAATAATGGAGTGCCATTGGTGATGATCTTGGGGAATCGATGGAAGTCCTCAAATATTATCGGCCCACATACAGCGATTCGGTTTTTTCCTATAGTAATCAACGCATTTGCTATCGGAAATCAGTACATGTGGTAAATTGTAAAAAAAAAGTGGAAATGTTCTCGTGGCTTGGCGGAGTATACTAAATAGAAGTCGGTTAAAACTTTGTTTTTAAAGTAAATCATTATTAGCAGACATCGTACATTTAGTTGAATTTTCGGCGCAGCCTGATTTAATTAACGGAGATGGTATAGATAATATCAACCAACATGGTTAATTAAGGTTAATATTTATGTTATTAACGCGAATTAATCATTAAGTACAATTGAAATTGTTTACACCAGTTCCGTTACCAACGCAACGGTGCACCGACAATGCTCAAAAGTTGATCATGTCTTGATATGTGCTTTATGGAATGCTTTATGCTTCTGTCTTCTTCTTTCTTTCTATTAGGAGCCTTATTACTCTGGGTTGTATCAAACATAACGAAATATAGATTGTTAGTAAACGCAAAAAGAATTACTTGAATTCAATAAACCTGAAGAATGTTAAATATAAACAAACCTTGAAATGGCGCGTACGCTAACCTCAAAATATTCCTTTGAAGAAAAAGCTATTCTTAACTTAATTAAATCTGACGATATCAACGAAGAATTACTAATGTCATTCCGAGAATAAACTCTCAGAAACTATTTGTATAATACCTAATTGAATATCTATTTTGCTATTTGCATGTCTGTGTTCAGATATAACTCATTTTAAAACTCAACGCGAAATTAATTTGAATTAATTCAATTAGAAATACTTCTAAACATACTTTAATATTAACAAAATCTCTGATTTCATGCTATTTTTGTATGTGCATGACATGAAATAAGTTAGGATTGCAAATAGAAAATCTTATTTGATATGTAAATAATCCATGTCTAGCTTATTAATAGTTATTTGTTATGCAAGGCTGCATAGTTGTTGTTTGGTGCAAGTGCTTGTATTGAAAGCCGAGCTAGTGGAGGATTGTAAAATTGAACCATTAGCGAAGCGAATGGTTCAAAAGTACAATCCTGAGCACAGCGAGGCTTTTAAGGCACGAGACGCCAAACAATTATGCTGCCGAGCGAAACACACAACTTTTCACCTCACCACCACGAGGAAAATTGTAGGTAAATGTAATGGAAGTAATTTGGACCTTATACTCATTTTCAATGAAGGTTTGTTTACATCTCATCAAGATCTAGCATTTAAGAATGATTAAATGTAACAAAAATATTTTTGCATCTTTAAATAACCCCACGCTTACCTACACTAAAAAAGTCAAAGTATGTTCATATATGTATATCTGTGGCTTTAGAACAAAACAAAATTAAGACTGCTTTCACGTGAATACTAGCGCCACTGGTAAATAATTGTGATTATTTAAATTTAACGATTAATATTTAAAAAAGGAGGCTGCTTTGCACTGTATTTTGTATTTAAGTACCTTTTGAATACATCAAACTAGTTTTCATGTTGCTCGATTCGTCAATCTATGCGTCCAGTTGAGTTCAGAGATCAACGATACCAGGAACATAAGAACTAGTTTGATTTATTCACAAGGTACTTAAATACAAAATACAGTGCATAGCAGCCTTCTTTTTAATATCTATCGTGATATTTAAATAATCACAATTATTTACCAGTGGCGCTAGTGTGCACGTGAAAGCAGCCTTGAATGTAGGTAGGTAAATGAGTTTTTTCTTAATTTTTTTCAAACGGTGCGTTCCAAATTTGGAAGAAGCGAAATTATTTGAAAAAGAAAACTATTTTAAATTTATTTGTTCGTATTTTATCCTTGTAAGGCAGTCTAAATATTAATATTTCGTATGTACCTACTTAATTAAGAAAGAATACATGTTCATAATTTTATTTTATCAAAATAATAACAATTAATTATTGGCATAACACCATCAGTTTCTGAATCTCTCATTCTGTATAGAAAAAAGTTGGATCTCGCGATTGACCGTCACGTTCCAAATTCAAAAACTCTTTCCACGCTAGCGGATATAATGGACTTTTGGGCGCAGATTTTGAGCGACAAAGCAAACCTTTTCGAACCGGTGTGGTGAAAATGTTTTTATTTATTTGTAGTAACAGATACCGAAGGTTTACAAATAGTATTTTATGCAATCGTTATATAATGTATGCTTTTTCAGTCGAGTACCACGTTTAGGTCACGAAGCTTGCTGAGTGGGCTAATTAAGGTACCTACGAGACTTTAAAAGCTAATTATATAACTATTGTATACAATACTTTTTCTACGAGTCTACTGAACTAATTAAACAAACTTGGTATCTATTGAAAACGAAGTGCAACCAACGGCTTTTTCTTTTTTATGCGTTGATGTCTATTTACCTTTTGACTTTCTCATGAACCCTATCCTATTAGTCAAACACATTGTAGTTCAGTAAAGGCGCCACGTGATTGGTCAATTTCATTTTAGTTGTCTCAACAGGTATGAAATGTTGAGTTGGGAGCTCCATAGTAAAAAGTATGTGATTTAAGTTTGGTGTACGAAGTCTTAATTCAAACATTAAGGTCGACGAGTATAAAAAATAGAATTCGGGATTGCTGGTTCTGTAGTTAACTTTACCAATCATAAATAATAACTAACAACTGAGCTTAAAAAAGTTGTGCATATCCAGAAATTTAGTTCATGTGTTTATTCTCCACGTGATATCAGTAACATCCAGAGAGACATTGCTCTTAGCTCTAAACGGATGAGTTTAGTGGAGGTAAAGGCTTCAATCTTTTGCCTCCATTTTTGTCTACCGGATTTTGAAAGAAATGTATACAATACAATACAATACAGACCTCACACAAACAAAGCAGTTATAAAAGAGAAAAAATACAATAACACGTAGGTAGACAACAGGCGGTCTTATCGCTGAAGAGCGATCTCTTTCAGACAACCTTTGACTTACTACACTTTTTATACTTAATTTGGTATGATTTTTTTAAACATTGTAAAAGAAACACTTATTTCGTATCTCTATCGACGCGAAAGATCTAACATATACGAAATCTTCATAGCTATTTGGATTCGTCTATGACGTCTCTAAAAACGTATCTAGGGTTTTCATTTTTAAACTAATTAACACAAAATTTATGGCCATAAAACCAGTTTTTTGGGCTAAAATTGTTCAACTTTGATGCCAAATATCTCGAAAACAATGAACTTTGAAGTAAATATGGGATACTAGCTTCTGCCCGCGACTCCGTCCGCGTGGAACTCGTTTATATCGCAGCTCCATGCAAATTTTTACCCCCACATTTCACCCCCTTAGGGGATGATTTCGGGGATAAAAACTATCCTATGTCACTCTCAATCCCTTCAACTATCACCACTTAAAAAATCACGTCAATTCATCGCTCCGTTTTGCCATGAAAGACGGACAAACAAACAAACAAACACACACTTTCCCATTTATAATATAAGTATGGACTATATTGCTTAAAACCGTTGTTGTTAATATAAAAGGCTAAAAAAAAATTAGAAAACTAAGGAATTCAGATGGAAGGTCATTGGCGTATGGGAGCCCCTTAACACTTTCGCAACCAAGAATCCGCCTAGCGGGCGCCTACGCCGTAGTCGCTTTCCGCTACATACGAAGGAAAGAAAGAAACAAGAATACATTTTTTTTTTTTTTTAATTTTTTTTTATAAAAAACCACAGGATCGGCTACGAGCGCAGCGCGTAGCGATTTTTGGTAGCAAAAGAAAAAAGGAGTTTTATAAAATACCTGTATCATCCAAATGCACTTCAATGTCAGAGTTGTAGATGTCCATATCGGTGGCGTGGCGCGGGTCCCGCAAGCGATCCATCAGACTCGACGAGAAGTTCGCCTGGAATATGAGCACCACTCGGCACTTGCCGTGGTATGCTGCGTCCATCACTTCGTCTTTATTCGGGTAGAATATCTGCAGAAGATAAAGATACGGTTAAATTTGTAATGCCATGGTGCAAACACCAGCGCTAGCTGTAGAGCTAGCGTCATGCTGAGCTGGCACCATTTCGCGTCATGGCCTATACCATCTTACTTTTAGTCATCTATCTGTGTGTTTTTTTAATCAGAAATCATCATAAACAAAGAAACACAAGATACACATAAGACACAGAGACAAGGGGAGTAGACATACAACACAATTGACACATGTGTATGTCATGACACATGATTATCATCATCATATCAGCTGGAAGAGGTCCCTGCTGGACATAGGCCTCCCCTAAAGAGTGCACAGGACCGCCTGTGCCACCCGCATCCAGCGGACTCCCGCAACCTTTACCAGGCCATCAGTCTACCTTGTGAGGGGGGGTCTACCCTCGCTGCGTGAGCCAGAGAGGTCTATTCCTGTTGGCACAAATTGATGGTCCCTGCAAATGCAATTCCTTCACTCTTGGCGAACTACTCGTCACCAGAAACACAATATCCTAGCAGAGAATGTGTTTGAATGAATTAATGAATGGTTTATTCATAATGACGTATTTTCAAGTGCAAAAAGTTGGTTTTATATTTATGTTTACAATTATAGCAGAAGATTTAGGAAATAGTTCGTCGAGAGCTCTACATTTTGAGATTAATATCTCATTTTTCGAAAAAAAATATTAGACATATTTTTTTCTAGGACCCTTCATATACTTATGGTACATATTTAACATCTTAAACATTTCTTCCTATAATATACTCGTATTATATGAAAACTTAGCTCAGTGATTTGATAACATAGTCTATAGACAGGGATAAAACTACATTTTAACCATAAAGTAAATATAAGGAGAGTAAGCCATCCCATACTGCGGTCGAATAGTTATGAAGAACTTCAAGAGATGTCGCTTGGAGCACCGCTGACGGATATTAATATTTTACATTACACGAAATGTCATATATTATCATTAATTAATATTCATTTACACTTATCGAACTTTTTCAAATAAAAGCAACCACAAACAGGCCTTAAAAGATCGTAAATCGATTCAAAATAATTTATAATGTCCTTTATTTATGCGCCATCTTGTGTACGGCTTGACCTTTATTACAGCTAAGCTCGTAACTGGACAAAGTATCCATGCGTAGGATTCTAACACGATAATTGTCCATAGATGGCGCTGTTTTGAACCAGCACGGTTATAACAAGACGGCGCGAGAGCTTTCTCGATTTTTCTTGCACTATCCGTCTCTCTCTTATTAGAACAGTTCGAACAAGAGTTATAGTGAGTGAGAGAAAAATCGAGAGAGCTCGCTTTGCCGTCTTGTGGTAGCCGTGGTGATCTATTTACTAAACGTATGGTTGTTACGTAAATATATAAAAAGAAAACGTAAACAAAAAATAAAAAATAAGATGCGTTAAATAAGATACGGTATGTAGCCTAGTGGTTCAGGCATGCGGCTGTCATGTGGCGGTTGTGGGTTTGAATCCCGGCTCGTACCAATGAGGCAATGAGTTCAATCTTATTATGTACGTAATGTTTACCCGTTTACCGTTATCTTTTCGGTGAATGAAAACATCGTGAGGAATCCGGTCTAATCCCAATGAAGTCTAGTTTTTCCTCTGCGCGTCTATCATGGGCCAGTCGCGACATACTCTCGATTTTTCTCGCACTATACCTCTTGTTCTAAGTGTTCTAATAAGAAAGAGACGGTTAGTGCGAGAAAAATCGAGAGAGCTCGCGCGCCGTCGCGTGATAGCTGTGCTGGGTTGGAAGGTCAAATGGCATTCGCTCTCTTAAACACTAGTGGCTATGCCAAATCTTGAGATTAGGTGTCAAAGCGGACACTTGGGTCCTTTAGGGGCACACCCGGGAATATCGCTAGAAGGATTGTGATGAGACTGATGAGTTCGTAAATAAGATAACAATTAGAATAGGTAACCTAGTCCCTAAAACATCACACTATAGTAGGTAAAAAATATATTCATTTTTTTTTTCGGTTCCTATAGGTACGTAAAACTGTTTTTATTTTACAACTTGTTTCAATATTCTTTCTTTACATAGGTATCTAATACAAATACCATCAAATACCTACAATATGTACCTACTACCATTCATATTCGAGAAGTATGTATCAATTTATGATTCAAAGTGCCAAGAACCTAAATTTATCGTGCTTAACGACGCGCGACGTTGCCAGCCATCCTATACAGGTAGCTCGCGCGCAGCGCCTTGGTTCGATCTGGCAACGTCGCTATTGTATACTAATTTCCAAATTATTTCATTTATTTTAACATTTCTTTTAATAACGTTCCATTCCGACATCTTATAAATTATAATAAATTAATCACTGCGTGTAGTAAACACTACAAATATTATACATTAAATTAAAATAAACATAAAATTCCTCCATTTTCTTAAATTAATAATAAATAATCGCGCATAATTATTTATTTCTTTATCACTTAGCACTCGTCCTTGAAACCGTATATTGGTACTGCGTACAACGAAACGACTCAGTGCAGACGAAATGACGGAATGTTGCTACAAAATTATTTCTTTAAATTATAGGTAAACAGCATAATCTTTATCCATTTGTAAAAATGCGAAAAAATTGATTTAGTATGAGTTTATAGTCTCAATTTAAAATACAAATAAAGATAACGTGCGGTATGATAGTTTTTTTATAAAAGCGTAGTAAAAATACACGTGTAATTACATGGGAAAAGTTAAAACGTCAGAAGTATATGGAAAAATAGAGACTTAACTGGCAACACTGAAAGTCAGAGACGATCGGATAGGTATCTACCAACAGTACCAACTGACATCTACGATTTTAATTTTTCAACTTGTTGAACGTTTCATCGCGTGTTTCAGTTCATTGTTTTGTTATTCTTTTAAAATTTAACCTCCACTTATTTGAATGGACCTACGATTTGATTTAGAAACGGATTTGTTAGCCAGTGATACGACCAATTGGACTTCTACCGGACTGATTTGATATTATTCCATTAACCAAAATGGCACATCGGTGCCAATTCAGAAACTGTCCCAATACGAACAGAAGTGACATAAAAATCGCCTACGGATCTGGATTAGCAATTCAGGTAAGCTCTATTTTACTTACAATAAAGAAAATTATAAAACTAAGCACTTACTGTATACTTGGTGATATCGTACATGCGTCAGTCAACTTGACTTTTTATCAATGTACCAAAACATCGTTTTGTACTTCAGTTTTTTATCGCGTTACTTACGTGTACATACTACGACTGGTAGCAGGAATTTGCTTGTTGGCATTTTATTTTGAATTGATTGAATTTACTTAGTCACAGTGTGATAGCCAAATCATGAAAATATGTAACTGAGTAATTACGGCTGTATATGGTTTAGTTTGACATTTCACTAGGTTTTTTTACATGAAACTTGATGGAAATTAAACATATCTATTTAGTTTTATGACGATTGCTTTAGCCTAGTTGGTAATGACCCTGCCTATGAAGCACAAGGTATATATTTAATTTATTATTTATTTTTAATTTCAGGCAACATCAATCTCATATCTTTGACACCTGATCAATTAAAATACCGCTATCTTTGTGGAGTGCATTATGAATCCTGCTCTAGGAGTCACAATGACAACCAGAGGGGGTTGCGAGGGACAGCTATTCCTAGACACTATCCCTGTGAAGATGAATCAATTGATGTTATTAGCTCCGTGTATGTAGAGCACCCAATGCAAGGTATATGTCTTGATTTTTTATTGTTTTTACAAGCTTTTATTCTACTTGCCCTGTTAGTATGGGACAAATCTTGCAAGTTAAATTTGATCCACTTCCCGGCTTCCGACTGAGTTGAAATTTTGCACGAATATGCAAATCGCGTGACAATGCAATATTCTGATGACGTAGAGCTGATCTGATGATGGAGCTGGAAGGTGGCCATAGGAACATCATGTTAGTATGGGACAAATCTTGTAAGTTAAATCTGATCCACTTCCCGGTTTCCGATTGAGTTGAAATTTTGCACAAATATGCAAATCGAGTGGCAATGCAATATTCTCATGACGTGGAGCTTGATCTGATGATGGAGCTGGAAGGTGACCATAGGAACTCCGTGTATGTATCGGACAAATCTTGCAAGTTAAATTTGATCCACTTCCCGGTGATCAATTGAGCTGAAATTTTGGGCATAAGTATAGTTTGGATGACAATTCAATATGATATTATGGCACCATCAAGCTGATCTGATCATGGAGACAGAAGGTGGCCATGAGCATTCAGTACTTAACCGACGTAACCCCATTGAGTTTGGGCTCGTTAGAATCGTCTCTATGAGTAATTGATAATGGTATACAGAAAAGTACAGTCGGCAATAAAAGCTTGTACCAAAAATTAAATTTTTGACAGAAACTTATTATAGTATTTGCTTAAAAACTTGATGACACATTATTTGAAAAGGGACTCCATAAGGCAGACATGGGAAACGTACAAAAAAATTGTTAATCATTGAATACTGGATGGCATTGCTATTCGTTCATGTAGCAACTAATGTTTGAAAAAAAAATAGAAATAGAAATAGTTTATTCGTGACACATATACATAACTAAACAAACAAAAAAAAATCAAATAAAACATCAATATTATTAGTGTCACGAAACGGCCGCAACTCAGCATTGTTGCTAGCATTGTTGTTTGGCAACCTCATTCATTCCACAACTTTGGGCTAGATAGCAACCTATCACTGCAATATCACATTTTGTGTATCTTTTATACCCACTACAATATGCTTAAAGTGGCACCGGACACAAGTTTAATTTGCTCTGCCTACCCCTTTTACCGATAAAGGCGTGTATGTATGTATGTATGCTGGGATACACTGGCTTAATAGGTATCATGGACTCTGTTGTGTGCACATGGCTGTAAATATTATGTTTGGGATTTTATAATATTGAATGATTGCACCTTGTTGATCAAAGCAACTTATACTTGAAAATATATACAGGCTATCCCAGTGCTATGCAACTTGAAGGGGAAGTAGTTGTAAGTAAACTATGTAATGTATTGAATTTCTAATTAGCTAAACATGCAAGACTAAAATAATAATAATATAAAATTATAAGATGTTAGGTTAGGTTAGTTTTCACATATGGCCGGTTCTTATTCACATTATATGGCGGCAATATTTAAATATATTAGCAGTGTAATTGAATACGGAACTAATATAAATAATAAATCAGCCTATACACGTCCCACTGCTGGGCACAACCCTCCTCTCATGGATGAGAGGGAACGGGCAGTAGTGCCCACGCTGTTTTGGGAACTTCACATACATAATATACTTCCTCTATGCATACACCTTCGAATTTTGAATGACAATCGTATACATATAGTCACTACCTATCGATCAATCGTATGAGTCCTAATTCTGTCATCTCAACGGGAGGGGTGAATAGGACGATTAACAAACTTTATAATTATAATATTGTTAAGTTAAATTTTTTTTTTTTAAATTTCAGAAACTGTTGCTGAAATGATATTCATTGACGTGCGACCTACTGGACAAAGTATGAAAACCTGCCAATGATCCTGAGGAGAGGCAAACTTCAGCACCACATCCCGCATCGCCGCAGCCAACGTCCTCACATCCAACTGAGGCTCCTCAAATAATAAGACACCTGGAAGAAACCTCCTCTTGCGTGGACGTGGCGATGGCGGCGGCGTCGGGCAACGCATCCGCTTAAGGAGCTCCAAGTCTAGACTTCTGTCTGTCTCTCTTGCTCTAGAGCAAGAGAGATTATTCAAAATATATTTTGAATAATTTAATTCGTAATCTACAGACAGATTATTTAAACACATCTAAAATGCATTTGTACAAAGCACATATTATAGTTGTGGAAAAATGATTGTTACCAATAAATATATTTTTGTAAATCTCACGCAAAATCAGCAAAAAAATATTGTATATACGTACTATTATACGTTTTATTGAACCCTTACCTTTTACTTTACTTTTCTAGGAAATCTGCATTACTCACATGCAGTAAATTAAATGTCTTGGATCGCATGTCATGCACGCAAGGGCAAATAAAATGCGATCAGAGGCTTTTTTACTACTGCCTGCGGTGTATTTTTTTTTATAACTGAAGGTTTCAACCTCATTAGTTTTTATTTTTTGTACATTGAGGTACCTTCCTATGGTTCCTTAGGTTTGTTATCTATACTCGTCCTTCTAGCGTTATTCCCGGTAATAACCATCTTGAAAAATCCAGGGGAATCAAAAGCGCGCTTCCGACCCTTGACTGAATCATACTGAATTGAGTATTCAATGTGTTTTATCAATTTATCATAAATAAAATGTTTTATCGAACGAGGGAGCGAAGCGAACGAAGTTTTACGCTTCAGCTTGGGCCGAAAATCGTTCGTATGTCCTGTGTCTGTCCTGCTGTCCGTTCTCCTCTACAGGTCGAATTCTTAACCGATTCTCGTGAAATTCTGAGCAGGTTCGTTAAGTATATAGTTTTTTAATCGAAGTATCATGAATTATAAAAAAGGCAGACAGGCTCGCGAGTTCGACAGCACTGAGCACATAGAGCCACTATTGCATTTAATCACAACCCTGCACGTGTGCCCTGGGTGGTACTAAAGAGTGACAAACATTAAGGGCCAAAATAATGTATGCCATACGATTAAATAAATTTAATCGCATGGCAACAAATTGACTAATCAGAGTACTTACAGCTTTGAGATTGATAGTACAAATCCACATCATCAAACATGATGAGTTTTGTTGATAGTGGGGATCCACATAACTCACCCCCTGGAGCCCTGGCACTGGCAAGCTTACCCCAAGAACACGCCACATACCTAAGTAGCAAGTAGTGGAACTTTGGCTGCGGCCTTAGTTTTGTAAGGGTAAGTAATACGAGGTATAACAACTTATCATATAAGGGTCATAATATATACGCTCACTCTATATAACTTTGTTTAGTATAACGTTCATTGCACATAACGAACGAAAGATATAATGTCAAAACATATAATCTCGTAAAGTATAACGTACTTTAGAAATAATATCAATTGATATATCGATTAAAGCGTATAATATTCATAACACCTAAGGTTTATAACATATATTGTTCAATTTATCTAACATCAAAATGTATAATGCTCGTATAGTATAATTGGCTTCAGTCATTTTAATAGCAATGCCGTATGAAGAAAATATGTGAATTTCTTATAGCGATAGCCTCAACTTGAGTTTGAAAAAAAAAACAATACCGTTTGTAAGATTGAAATTAAATTTATTTTGAGATCAAACACGTCAATTATTTTAACCTAACCTTACCCAATCGCCAGCGTGTCGACGCCACCCCGCTTCGCGGGGTGTCTATTTCCGCTCTAAGGGACACAAGGCAACCCTAACCTAACCTACAAGTAATACCATTTATAAGAGTATTAGTTGTTTTTTACTGCGGGGGGCTTCGCTCCCCGAGCCCCCTTTGATGTGGGTTCCGCCCCCCCCCCCCTTTTCCTGGCTGCCCTAGCTTAATTTTCCGTATTATAATCCTTATACGAAAATATATATGCGTATGATCTGTATACGTTATGTTTGTTATACGTTATGTATGTTATACTAAATGAAATTAGTCAATTTGAGTCTTATAGAAAAAAATGTTATATAATATGATTATTATGGCAACTGACCGTTATTCCTTATAAAAGTATTGGTATTGTTGTTATAGCTAACGTTCATTATATCTTGTGAACGTTATTAATATGAAATTATATATTTTGTTGTTATATCTCGTGGGACGCACCCGTTTTGTAACGTTGCTTATATAGGTACTTTATTTATGGTACATGATGGTAGGTACGGTGGAGGTTCTCAGAAAAGGTACGAAAATTGAGCATTGACTGCTCGCGTGTGATCTAACAAAACAGAAAATTATTTATTATTATTTTCCTTCGTGTAAATCTATCATGCAAAGTGACATCTATTGACTGCGTAAAACAGATTCTTTACAACATCACCTGTTGTAGGTACAGATGTCGTTAGTGTATTCGATAATCTGTAAAAGGCATATTGATATAAGCGACATCTTTTGCTCATAGCAAATGTACATACCAGTTCACCAACGCCCCCTGGTGCTCATAGCAATTAAGGCGGATTCATTTTAATGTATGGCGTTGACGTATCTTCTTATACTTTATTTATGTTTTAACTAAGTACATCACATAATTATAGCGTACTAGTGATCTACTCGCATGCTTCATTATTAGCTACACTAAATTATTTATGTAGTTGGTGTTATCAGTTAACTGTCGTACACTATCTATATTTTATAGATAGGCTCTCCACAGTGAGGTTATCTTCAACTTATTCTACATTTTGCCTTTCTCTCATAAGTTATATCACTTCACTCTATATAGCTTTATCCCAAAGAGAAATACATTCGCTTTGAGATAAACTTTTCCAAACACACATTAATAATTTGTTATTATTAATGATGTTTCTAAATGCACAAAAGAAGAAAAGAAACACCAGCAACATTAACTTCAGGGAACTAATGACCCGTTGCTGATGTGAAAAAAGAGGGTGGTAATTCGCCTTTTTTAATGCGCATTCATAGCGTTTTCCTTCCCAATGGGAATTGCATTTACTCCGAAAATGCTCACATATTCTACACTAAATAATTATAAAGGGTAACAATGTGGGATCGGAGTATTTTTGTAGCAGACTCCTTGCACGCAAGTGCATTAAGAGCGTTACATTATCGTTATTTACTGCATTAAGAAAAATCGATTAGAGTCGGCGCTAATTTTCACCTCAGCAGCTTGAACAAGCATATTTTGTTGCGTAAAAACAGTGTGCAAAATAAGCTTTTTAATTTTCTGGAATAAGAATATTCGACGTTCAATTAGCATTACGAAAAAAGAAAATGGAAGACTTTTAAAGTAGCCCCCAAAAAGCGCGAAACAAGTAGCACGTTCGAAAACTGTCTATGTATTTAGGTATTTATTTATCTAAGTATAAAAATATGTTTATCGTCGTCTAGTACCCATAGTACTATGTATATACTATACTTTTCTTAGTTTGGGAATAGGTCGAATTGTGTAAGATTGTGTGAGATACATAAAAATAAATATTTGTGTGTGACACAAATATTTTTTTTTATTTTTTTTATAAAACGCTTTGTGTCAGGTTTGAGATTGGATAGTGACTTCAAATGAAGATCATCATCAGCCTATAAACGTCCCACACGTCGTTCGCGTGACACGCACCATAGCTCGATACAAACTTTTGCCCCTAATTCGCCCCTTATGTGATGTTTTTTTGGGATATATTATACCATCCTAGTTCATGCCCCGGGGTTCAAGTATCTCCACACCTCATCTTAATTGATTCGGTAGTGCGTGAAAAGGTAAGAGACAGGCAGTTACTTTCCGATTTATAATATTAATATGGATAGCTACGATAACGTTATTACCAAGACGTCAAACCACCTCCTGGGAAGCTGGTCTATTCCAAGGCTAATACACAGTCTACATAACAATTAACTCACCTGATTAGCTTGTCTCTTCGCAAAGTAATCCAGATACTGGCAGCTAAACCTCTTCAAGTCCCATTCGTAAGTCTCCGGATCTAACGGACACGTCTTCTCGTAATCGCAGGGCACGTTGGTGTTGTTCTCTCCGAGCTCATGGTTGACGACGCACATGGGCAACCCGACGGGGTCGTGGCCGATTGCGATGCAGAAGAGGACCATTTGTGAGAGAGGGAGGACGACAATAAAGGCAAGGAGGCTGAAAAAAAAGGATTGTTTTGGAATGTTTCTGGAAGTCCTTAGCAGGTATTTCGTATTAGATATAGCGAGGAAACTTGTCCGATTTTCTTAACATTTCTACAGCCATAGCTTTATCATACTATACTGAAAACAATTTAGTCCTATTATATGGCGTAAGCCTATAATCCCATATAACATCAGGCAGTTACCAGAAGGAAAAAGTGCTCGAGTTAAATTGTTCACAAGTCTTCAATAAAGAGAAGAATAAGCGATCTGCATTTGTTTCTAGCTGTCAACACAATGAATCCTCAGATCAATTTAACCTAGGCAGCGCACTTGTCATCTGTAGGCGTAGCACGGGTGCCATTTTATCACTTATCGTTGTGGATAACACATCCGTCACTCTCCCACTCGCATACTTGTCAGAACGTGACGGATGTCTTATCCACAGCGATAAGTGATAAAATGGCAACCGTGCTACGCCTTCTGGAGTCACTAGTGCCGTATGATTTTTTGCCAGCATCCTATTATAAAAAATACTCACGCATAATTCCTAAACAAGCTCAAGAAATTCTTCCACATCAACGCCTTCATGTTCCTCCATCTCATGGGCTTGATTCTCTCGAAGCAGCCGATTGGAGGATTCTCTTCCGGGGGCAACGCCTCCAGGGGGGACACTTCGGGGGTGACGACCACGCGGCCTTTGCTGCTCATTGACACGTTGTCTCCGAATTCTCCGGAGATCTCACCGATGTCGTCTTCTAGATCGATAACGGATGGGTCCTGGAAGAGATGGAGTTTGGACTATTGTTGCAGGAGTGTTCAGAGATTTGATTACTTGTATTGGACTTTTACATTAGTTTATTGCCAACTTCTGTTTTTGTTTGCAACAAATGGTGGTAACTGACTGAAAAATAGTTCTAATCGTTAAGCTGGTGCCTATACAATTATTTAGGAATTGTTTCAGTTCCCCTAAGTAAATTTTAAGCAGTTGAGTTATAACTTCTGAGAAACAACAAAATAAACAGTCAAGATAATCTCGAAAATTTATTCATTTTGCATCCAAGTTGGAACCTTTGAAACTTCTCATAATTTTGCAATTCATGCCTCTGAGTGCGACAGCTCCTATCTAACATAGAAAAAAATTGGGCTATGTGGTGAAATTGAAAAAATGTCTCGTTGCAGTTTCTTTTTGCGCTATCCCACTAACTGGGTTGGCACGACGACATAAAATGAGTCTCGGCCTACGCCAATTTGGTCGATCCTGCGTAGTCTTTCTAGCTACCTCTGGCTCTAAGTTCCTGCCAATCGCTTCCACCAGGTCCTTCTAGCAATACTTGGGGCGACCAACAGGTTAGTAGTACTGGAGCAAAAACTCACCGGCAGTGTCGGCAGTTCCACCTTCTCCACAATATCAGCCAGAATGCTAGAGCGGCGCCTCTTGCCCCTGTTCTGCAAAACTGCTAGCTTCAGGAACACGTCCTCAAGATTGTCGGCTTGGTAGTGCCGGAGGAGCTCAGTAGGAGATTCTTCAGCTAGGAATCGGCCGCCTCGCATCAGCCCAATCTGGAATTGAAAATAAAAACTTAATCTTAATTTTTGTATACTAATTAGGCAGAAGACTGGGTTCTAGCGTGAGGAGCTTATCGCAGTTTATGGTTTAGATTGTACAACAAATGAAATGGTATGAGAGCTGTGTAACCTGTTGAATACTTACGATATTCGCTTGTTTTGTCTCGTCAATATAATGGGTCGTAATGATCACTGTGGTTCTGCCGCCTTTGGTGATCTCCACCAGGTGATCCCAAATGCTGCAAAAAAAGAAAAGTTGAGAATTATATGTATTCGTTTAAATTAAGAGAAGGGGAAAACCCTAGAAAACAGTTTGTTCCATTGTGTATACTGAATTTGAGGAGACATGTAATGTGGGATGGCTCTATCACATGCCGAGGATATTCAAATATTGAATCTCATGATGTTAAAGCGCTTCAGTATGTAAGTCTAGCACAACTTGCTGACAAGTCACGTCGCACGCGACTTACCGACTGTCTCACTCGCACTGTGCAGATTAGAAAAAGGAGGGCAGATATTATTGCCTCGTTTTGCGTAGCGGCGTCAGTAGTTCTGCCATATCAGTTTTGTACCATCATCATATCAGCCGAAAGACGTCCACTGCTAGACATAGGCCTCCCCCCTAAAGAGTGCCGAAGTGACCGGTCCTGCGCCACCCGCGACCTTTACCAGGTCATCAGTCGACCTTGTGGGGCCTACCCACGCCGCGCCTTCCAGTGCGTGGTCGCCAGTCAAGAACCTCTCCGCCCCAACGGCCATACCCGCCCACTGCCTTGGTTTGTACCATAGAAACTTGAAATTTCTTATCAAGAGCCTCTGTAAGTACCTAATATGTGTAAAAAATACGAGTAAGTCCGAAATGTTTCATTTTACTTTTCCAGAAAGGACCGTTATTTGCAATTTTATGCCTTCCTGCGAATTTGCACTTTCATGCACTAGCCAGTTTATTTAAAATGGGAAATGAATTTGAATTTAAAATGAGAATGAACCCAATTTACTTTACATATCTTTATACAACGACTCTGAATCAAAAGCAAGCCGATTTTATTATGATTATCCATTTCACTAGTTTGAAAATTTCAAAGAAGTATTATCATTGTAACAATTACTATAGTCTTGCTGAAAGACCAACCAACCAAGATCGTATTTATTTAATTAATCATATATCCTTATTCATAAATATAGAGTTACGGTACAGTGACAACCATTTAAATCCGCCATTACAAAGCCGGTAAACATATATCTGACACGTCCTTAACTACCTTAGAAATAGAGTTGTGTCAGATATTTATCTCATCTTCTTTTAAAAATGACCTTCTTCTAAGTTGAGATGATTTCGCCAATGTCAATTTTGCGTATAAAACGACGTTGTACGGTAGCTTGGTCAGTCGTCGATAATGATATCAGCGTCAGAAGCTCCGCTTGACAAGTAGGGCGTCCATCGCTGACCGCATCCCCAACTAAAGCCCTTAACAGTGCCATTTAAATTCGTTCGTATTTATATGTCACTTTGACATTCGAGCTTATGGGGTAGCAATAAATTCAAACGCGCCATGCGCCCGTTTGACACGAACGTGTTTTGTTAGAAGTATGGGACAAATCTTGCGAGTTAAATTTGACCCACTTCCCGATGACCGATTGAGCCGAAATTTTGTGTATAAGTATAGTTTGGATGAAAATTCAATATTATGGTACCATCGAGCTGATCTGATGATGGAGACAGAAGGTGGACATGGGAATTCAGTACCTAACCGACGTAACCCCGATGAGTCCTTCTGTTCTGCAGGAAAACAAGAAGAATGGAAGAGGTTGTAGTGGGAACGCCGCCGGGACAGTAACCTGAGGCTCCATCAACATCAACCCCGATGAGTTTGGGCTCGTTAGAATCGTCTCAATGACTAGTTGATGATGGTGTACAGGAAAGTACAGTTGACAATACAAGCTTTCACAAAAAGATGTTTTTTTGACAGAAACTTATTTTTACCTCTGCCGCAAAACGGGGTCGACTCCAGCTGTAGGCTCATCCAAGATTACCAGCTCAGGCTCGTGGATGAGAGCGGCGGCCAGGGACACTCGTCGCTTCTGGCCTCCTGACAGCGTCTTCACTTGTCTGTAAATAATAGTTAATTTAGAAGAGGCGAATACTACCATGTGGTCTTTCGACAGGCAACGCGGCACGAGATGGTGACGCGCTCAAGCAAATATGGACCCAAAAACCATCAATAAAAGGTTACTTTTACTTTTTTAATTTATGATTTTGAATTAAAGAATCCTACTAATATTATAAATGCAAAATTGGATATTTAGATGTTTGGATGTTTGTTACTCAATCACGTTTTAACGGCTCAACCGAATTGGATGAAATTTTGCACGAAGATAGTATATGAATCTAGTTAAAGGATTAAGAAACAATAAATCATAGTTAGCCTAGACAGATAATAACTAAAATGCAAAAAAATGTTTGGTAAATTACAAATTCGGTTCATTCCGAACTACAACTTAGAAAAGTTGAAAAACCCCCGACATTTTCATTTCAAAGTCCAATATCTCTACGACAGATTTTCATGAAACATGGCTAAGAATACACGGGCTAAAATTATCTATGACACAAAAAAACTCGCATTCAAATCGGTCCATCCGTTAGGGAGTTACGTTACCACAGACAGATTACACAGATAAACAGACAGGCACGCTCAACTTATAACACCCCTTTTTGCATCGGGGGTTAAGAACTGTTCGATTGAACTATACAGACCATTAAAAATGTGGTATGTGAAGAAAATCGAATGTGGTGATTTGATGATTTGAAGAATTGCGAAAATATACGCGTTGACTTGAGAACATCCTCCGTTTTTTCGTCGGTTAAAAATAGCATCATCATTCATCATCAACATCATCATATCAGCCGAAAGACATCCACTATTGGACATAAGCCTCTCCCAAACTAGCATATGGATACCTTATATGAACGTAGCTACTCGGGTTTTACAACTAATTGCTTAAATCCATTTAGTGTGACGCGACCGTACCGGACTATTATGATAGGTTATCGAAGGACACACTAATTATTTTAATTGACCGCGCAACTAGCTGGGTTGTCCCGGATTAGGTGATTGAGGTTCCAAGTGACTTTGCCGATTGATGAGCGATCTACGGAGCTTCTCAAAATGCACAATAAAGGTAAACTAAAGTACCTATAACTTCAGACGTGAAAGGTACCATTAAGCCCAAGGAGAGACTTTGACATAGACATATACATAGACATAATTAATTAGTAATAGATATTACAAGTCATTGTTTACATTTGTACATTTGTCGTCATAATTAGCGTCCTATTGTGAGTTTTGCCACTTGTCTTGTACTCCGAAGATCTGTTAAACATGATGCCCACGAGCATATTCTCAGGTCCTTTAATCCTAACACCTTGGAAGCTGTTCGCGCATTCTCCGGTTATCGCTCCGATTGTGGAAGCGCCCCGACATAGTTTTTACCGAAGAACGAACAGTAAAGGGTTCTTTTCTTATTGACGTGTATACCTCGTCGGACGTCCTATAAGAGCCATGCTTCAGTTGGATCATTATCATCATCATTTCAACTGAAAGACGTCCACTGCTGGGCATAGGCCTCCCCTAAAGAGTGCCAAAGTGACCGGATCCTCCGAGCCATTGACAGGAGTTGGATACCTGACTAAATGGGTTAGTGTTAGGCCTGAGTGGACGCCCCGCTCAGAGCGGGGCGTGCAGCGTCCATATATAGATTGCATTTGTTTTAAATGGACGCTGCACGCCCCGCTCTGAGCGAGGCGTCCACTCAGGCCTTACACTTAAGACCTTCACCCACCGGACGCGTGTCGTGCGCGGCGCGTGTGCTGCGCGGCACACGCGCAAGTTGTAAAGCATTGAAACTACACTTCAAACACACATCGAACGCGATTCGAACGCGGGCCCGCGCGGGCCCGCGGCGCTAAAGTTACAACTCGGCAGCGCGGCCGCGTGTCGTGCGCGTCGCGTGAGCGTGTCGCCCACGCGGGCCCGCCGCGTCAGCAACGCGTGTGCCGCGCATGTGCAGCGCGTGTGCGCGCGTCATATCTCTCTCACTACCAACACATTTCATATGTATCTCGCTATCTTTATCACACTCAGCAGCGCGGGCCCGCGCTGCACACGCGTTGCTAACGCGTCGCCAAGCGTGATAGAGATAGTGAGATACATATTAAATGTGTTGGTAGTGAGAGAGATATGACGCGCGGGCCCGCGCTGCTGCTGCGCCGCATCCGCGCGGCACACGCGCGGCACACGCGCAGCACACGCGCACCACACGCGCAGCACACGCGTGGCACACGCATTTGGTAACGCGTCGCAGCCGCGTACCCCCGCGTTGCTATACGCCGCCTGCTTGCGGTGTGAATATACCGATTCAACCGCGCCCGACGCGCGCCGCGCACGACACGCGTCCGGTGGGTGGAGGCCTTTAGATTTTGTCTTGGTGGGTAAGATACTAACTTGGTGGGATGTGGCAACTGTAGCAGCGCGAGAAGGAAGTCCACCCTCTCGTCTACCTCACTGGTCGACATGCCCGCGATCCAGCCGAAGTAGATCATGGTCTCCCGGATAGAGAACTCCCCGAACAACGCTACCTCCTGAGATCAATAACGGTACATGTTGTTAATCATTTGACACAAAGAACAAATCATCATATCAGCCGAAAGACGTCCACTGCTGGACATAGGCCTCCCCGAAGATTGTCAATGTGACCGGTCCTGCGCCACCCGCATCCAGTGGACTCCTGCGACCTTTACCAGGTCATCAGTCAACGTATACAACGAAAAAATAATCGTGATCGAATGTTACTGGGGCGGGAATTGAAACCCACAAAAAACAGTAATCATACAAAATCTGTAATAATATTACGAAGGGGAAAAGTCTGTTCGGTTGTACTTAAGCTTTTATGTACATGTAGGGGGGTAATCACCAGAATCACTTATACGACTCCCAAAATTTGGTCACTTGTATATGGAAGAAATTTTCTGGACGGATTAACTCTATGATAAGAATCGCGCCGAGCCGTAGTTGTAGCCGATCCCGTGGTTTTTCCGCTAAGTAGCGGAAAGCGACTACGGCGCAGGTGCCCACTACGGTTCCTGGTAGTGAAAGTGTTAAACAATACCTACATGTTCTTTGTTGTTATAAGCTATAGATTTGTTTGATCTCCAGGTATAACATTTGTTTCATATATTGAGATGTGAAATAAAGAGTATTTGTGTTGTTGTATTGTTATGTATATAAGATAATTAGCTGCTCATTCTCTCTCAACGCTCGAAACTCGAAAAAGCCTCACTCCATTCTTGCATTAAAGTATAAGCTACCGCGACGCACTACTTAATATAATGGGAATAATATTGACATGAGATGTGTGTTACAAACTGGTATTATAATTTTATAGCTGAGTTACGCTTTGTAATAAGGCAAAAAGCTGATTAGCAGCTTTGTAATATCCAACATGGCCTCCATGCAAGTATAACGTGCCACGCACTGCTGCATCCAAATCTATTATTGCTGAGGAAATGGCTTCGCAGATATAATAGATACAGAGGAACCACTTTAACCATTAACATGTATTAATCAATTATTGGAGCCTTTCATCCCCATTCTACAAGTCTCGATCAGGGCAAATGACGAATAAAGATTAAAGATCACAAAAAAAAACATTCCTCATTTAGTTTACTGGAAATAGAATAACCTAATAGCTAGTTAATTTTCCCATTTGTCTCTACGACAAGCAATGTACCCACTAGAGAGTGAGACCTCACTTAATATCATCATCATCATATCAGCCGAAAGACGTCCACTGCTGGACATAGGCCTCCCCTAAAGAGTGCCATTAAATATGCGTCGTTGAATTTCTTCGCAAATGTATATAGGTTTTCCTTTACCGAAAAGGCATAACTCTAAGTAAATATGATCATCAAAGAAAACCCTGGGTAAAAAGTTACCATGGTGGACCCCAGAGATAGTAAAGCTCAGGAGGGAAACTAGGGCAATATTCAATGACGCAAAGGCATCTAATGACTTTGGGTACTATGCACAAAAACTCACAGAACTCAGCAAGGCTGTGAGGAAAGCCAAGAGGAGAGCGTGGAGGAACCACTGCGATCAGATTGAGTCAATACCAGAAGGTATGAGACTAACAAAGGCACTAGCAACCACAAAGTCGGCCCCGCTCACATCCATCAGGGACAATGACGGTAGAATGACGAAAACGGAGCTGGAGACCCTAAAGGTAATGTGTAAAATGCACTTCCCAGGCTCAGTAATACACGACAGCGTAACAGACGATGGAGCAATTAGTGCGTTGGAACAGACCACAAGTACAACGAGACACAATTGGGACACGTCCAAAAAGGTAGTAGATCATAAAAAGATAAAGTGGGCACTTTCAACATTCCAACCATACAAAGCCCCGGGGCCAGACGGCATCTACCCCATTCTACTACAAGAAGGCGCTAATGTACTAATCCCACATCTTAGCAGATTGTACAGGGCGTGCCTGGCCTTCGCACGCGTACCGCGTGTGTGGAGGATGGTAAAAGTAACCTATCTACCCAAACCGGGTAAGGCGGATTACAGTGAAGCCAAATCGTATAGGCCGATAAGTTTATCGTCGTTTTTCCTCAAAACACTGGAGAAACTGGTAGATAGACACATAAGGGATGGCCCATTAAGAAGGCATCCGCTGCACGAACTACAATGTGCATACCAGCCAGGGAAGTCAACGGAAACCGCACTTCACCTGGTGACAACCAGGGCTGAACAGGCTATAGAGAATAAAGAACTATGTCTTGCAGCTTTCTTAGACGTGGAAGGAGCGTTCGATCGTACCACGTATAAAGCTATCAGCGAAGTAGCTGTTAATCATAGTGTAGAGCCCACCATATGTAAATGGATAGGCAATATGCTAAATGGCAGACTAATAAAGTCATCACTCTTGGGGGATGAGATAATGGCCACGGCCACAAAGGGATGTCCACAGGGTGGGGTACTCTCACCAACTCTTTGGAGTCTGGTGGTGAACTCACTCCTGGTAGAACTCAATAAAGGTCCCATCCACACGGTAGGATATGCTGATGATTTAGTGATACTGGTTAATGGGAAGTTTCCAGGTACGGTATCGGGAATCATGAACAAGGCACTGCAGACAGTGGAGAGATGGTGCGACCGACACCAATTATCCATTAATCCAGGCAAAACTGTAGTAATACCCTTTACTAGGAAAAGGACCCTTCGAGGCGTACAGCAGCTAAAACTGTACGGGAGGGTACTAGAACTGTCTAATGATGTGAAATATCTTGGTGTCACACTAGATAAAGAACTGAATTGGAAGAAGCATACAGATCTTACCATTACAAAGGCACTGAGGGTATTTGGAATGTGTAGATCAGCGTATGGAAAAGCATGGGGTTTGAACCCAAAGGTACTTAGATGGATCTACACTATGATGGTGAGGCCCATATTATTGTACGGTAGCCTGGTATGGTGGCCAAGGACTTTAAAGAGCACATGCAGAGATGCTCTGATGAAGGTACAGAGATCGGCATGCATGGCTATAACAGGGGCGTTTCGCACCACGCCCACAGCGGCGCTAGAAGTCCTACTGGACCTACCGCCACTTCACTTGGTGATTAAGTCAGAGGCACGCAAATCGCTCTACAGATTAAGAACCCTTGAACTGTGGAGCGACAGTAAGCCAAAGACTAAGCACACAAACATGGAGACTGATGGTTTCTTAGACAGAATAACAAGCATGGGAAGCGACAAAATGCTACCCAAGTTTGTATTCCATAGGAACTACACAACAAAAGTTCCATCCAAGGCTGAATGGGCCGAAGGTCTAGAACCACCGAGGTCTGGTATCGAAGACAGTATATGGTACACGGACGGATCAAAAATGGGATCTGGTACGGGAGCAGGCATTTATGCGAATGACTACAGTAGTAGTGTAAGCATGGGTAACTTGGCAACCGTCTTCCAGGCGGAGACATACGCCATAATTGCCTGTGCACAGGAGAATATAGACAGACAAACCAGAGGGCAGACCATCTATATACTCAGTGACAGTCAAGCGGCGCTTAAGGCACTTACGGCGCCGAAAGTGGAATCTAGACTAGTCTATAATGGCGTCCAGGCACTGAACAAGCTTGGAAAGCACAATAAGGTGCAACTGGTTTGGATTCCAGGGCACGAGGGCTTCATTGGCAACGAAAGAGCGGATGAGCTTGCTAGAGGGGGGTCTACAAATCACTTTGTAGGTCCAGAACCATTTGTGGGACTCTCGCAGGGAACCATAATTTCGACCTTTAAAGCCTACGCCAAAACCAAACACCAATACGAGTGGAGGAGTGAGGCGGGCTTAAGGCACTCAAAGCTCTTCATAGAAGGAGTGGACTCGGGCTGGACTAACAAACTCTGGAAATCCAGTAGGAAGCAACTCAGAATCATATCTGGGGTGTTCACAGGTCACTTCGGGGTCAATGATCTCTTGGCCAAGATGGGACTATCAGACAGCTTAGACTGTAGAATGTGTGGCGAGGAGGATGAGACTATGGAACACTTACTGTGTGAATGTCATGCCCTTGCCAGACAAAGAATGAATTGCTTTGGTAACGGCTATCCGCAACCAAAGGAATTCAAGGCACTTCCGCTGAGCTGCATCATCCGTTATGTGGAAATGATGGAGCGAAGTTGGGAGTAGACGTAAGGAGAGGGCAAATGCACAAAAGATCCCACTGGGTCGAAGTGCATCCGAAAGGGCCCTCATCTAGATAAGATAAGATAAGATAAAATAAATATGATCAATGCCATTTTATTGCCATTATCTTAATAAAAGATGTTAGTTTATATTTTCTACAATATCTGTTATTGCCTCGTGATTCAAGTAGTTCAAAGCTTCTCAGCAAGACAACCACACCCGGAAATAATAAACAGACTTTTATTAAGTATTGTTATTACAGTTCATAAAAAGAGAAAAAAGTATGTGAGCTTCGTGGCTTTATAAGTTTACATGGGGGACGGGGGGTAATCTCGAGAACCACAATTTCAAAAAATGTTTTCCTGTTTATAAAATGGTTTGTCTGGATGGATATAAGTATTATAATATACCCCGCAGTATTATGCCCGCGTTTTTTGTAATATTTGGTGGAACCTGATCAAGCAGCGGGTCGTTTGTAAAAAGTAGCGAAGCTGTTGTAAGCTGTATTATGCACGAATATTATTGAGATTGGAACATTAATTGCTAATATTAACTATGCAGGATCCCTGTGCGAGCCAGATACAATATAATATCCATGCAATAACAACGACTATGTAACAACAGGCCGATATTATTCAGAACATAATATGGGGACAACGTGTACACAAAATAATTTGACAACGTCAGACTAGAGTCGTAATTGCTATCGAACGATATTTGGGTGAGGACCAAATTCTTGGCCAGTAGTTAATAGCGTGGTTAATTATTGGTAGTAGTTAAAAAGTTCCGTTGTGACACAAAAATTTACCATAGAATTGTTTGGCTAATTTTCGTGTCACAACGGAACTTTTTAACTAACTAGGCTACTACTACTACTACCAATTAACTAGGCTAACTACTGGCCATGAATTTGGTCCTTACCCATTTAAGACAGCTATACTGTATTTTTCCCGGACACAAAATTACATTTAGATCTACTTAACGTACGCGCGAAACGTTACGCAATGGACCTGCAGGCCCTTACATAACAACTTGACAACTGCCCGACAATGATAATTCGTTTTTTGCATGCAAAATAAAATTGTCGCTGGGTAGGACTGAAAGGTTCTCGAGTGGTGACCACGCACCGGAAGGCGCGGCGTGGGTAGGCCCCCCACAAGGTGGACTGATGACCTGGTAAAGGTTGCTGGAGTCCGCTGGATGCGGGTGGCGCAGGAGCTGTGTGTACGTGGCACTGCTGGACATAGGCCTCCCCCAAAGAGTCACTTTGGCACTCTTTGGGGGAGGCCTATGTCCAGCAGTGGACGTCTTTCGGCTGATATGATGATGATGATGAGGGTTGACATAATTTAATGGACTACCTACCCCCTGGAATTGGAATCAAACCTGTGACCATAAAGTTGCTATTTGAATCAGGGATGTTGCAGACATTCACATCGGCAACCGCGGATGTTCCGCATCATTTTCAACATCTGCATCTGCATAAATTGATGCGGAGTTTTTGCAGATGCGGATATAGTGCAACGCCAAGGGGCCAACTCGGCGTGTTTAGTATTTTCGTCATTAGTCAATAAGAATCTACATTTCGTTTCTGTCATCTGACGATTCATCTCATTTCCTATAGGTGATCCGTTAGGTTTGGATTGTCAAATCACTCGCAACTTGTTTTTATTTATTTTTTTTGTTTTTTTTTATGTTATAGGAGGCAAACGAGCAGACGGATCACCTGATGGTAAGTGATTACCGCCGCCCATGGACACCTGCAACACCAGGGGTGTTGTGAGTGCGTTGCCGGCCTTTAAGGATGGAGCTCTGGGAACCTTAGTCACCATCAGGAACACAACACTACAATACCTACGGAATAGGCAGCAGTGCTATTATGGCTGTGGTCTTCTGTAAGGCGGAGGTACTCCCCCAGTCGGGCTGCTCCAGATTCAAGCGTGATGACATTACGCTGTGCCCTAAAACCTCTCTTAAAACGTGTTCAAGTAATACGTGACCCTAAAGAATTTGCGTATTTATGTTTTTGAGTGTTTTGCTTCCAAATCCGCATCCGCATCCGCGGATGTCAGCCTTGAAATATCCGCATCTGAGAATATCTAAAAAGTAGTAAAAAGGATAACTTGCTTGTGACGTCACAATAAAACAACGTCCTTATTGTTCACTTTTATGAAACTAAAGATCAAACAAAAAACGCCTAAGCGCCTTCAATCAGCACTACGTATATTTGTTCACTTCTCGGTTTTTCATGCATTAAAAAGGTTTAGTTAGATGTGGCCTTCAATAAACGACAATATAATGTACAGATGACATCATGTGACGAAATAGTGATTAAACATCGACCAATAATCAAAAGATCAGTGAGTTATAGTCATAAGCACTTTGCCTCAATATTCTACCGCTTAAAAAATTCAAACTCGCTTTGGAGTATAAGCTTATCGCCAACCAATCGGCGCTCACGCATTGGCACCCAACAGAGGCGTTTTTACAATTTTAAAGGCCAAGCATGCTTGCCGCGCGCTTCTAAGTCAATGAGTACAGCTGTCAAATAGCGGTCCGAATTGGACTCACAAAACAGCGGTCCGTATTGCATGTAGCATTTTCAGAGGGTACGTTCCAAAAGTAGTGAAGTTGATTATAACTTACATAAGCACAAGATGTCGACTCGATGTAGCAAATGTAAAGAAAGTTTAAATAACAAAGAGGTTCTTAAATGCTTCAAGTGCAAACAGGTTTATGATTTGAAATGTGCGGGAAGGTCGTTGAAGCTCTTCCAATTGATGTCAGTGGAAAGCAAGAAAGAGTGGTCATGCCTGGCATGTAGAACAAATAAAACCACTCCGAACACCGTGGCGACAAAAAAATATCCAGACAACCTAGTTAAAAATACTGATGCGCAAAATATTACACTTAGGAAGAAAAAGAGTCTCCAAATCGCTACTACGAATACTATGAATACGCCGCCACCCTGTACTTCATCTCACATTGATGTTCCCAACATTGAAACTTCAACTGCTTGCACCCCGCAGAACAGGCCGGTTTCAGATGTGCCGAACCAGGAAGCTAACTTAGCTAGCTCTACAAAGCAAGATGTTTCATTAACCAGATCGAAATCTACGGAATTAATATTACGGACTAATGAAAATTTGCATGAACATGACCAGTTTTCTGATGATGATCTATCAAAAAGCTTTGATTTAAGCAACGATACCAGCATTATTGCCGAGCTTAAGTTGACCGAGCGTTGAAGTTGAGCCGAGCGTTGACCTAGCAAGCACAGACAACGAACTACAAAACGAAATTATTGAGAAAAATGAGTATGTGCGCCAAATCAACAAACTAACTTTAGAATTATCCACATTAAAAATATTGTGCAATTCATCACTGTTAACTAAGAAAAGTGCCAGAAAGAGCCGGGCGTCTACGGCTAGTCCCGTTGGCAAATGTAAACTCAGCCCCCGTCCCGAACTACTCGTATTCAATACAATCCCTAGAAATGGAACATACCATAGCGACGTTACAAACTCAGCTCGATGAATATAAACAGGAAATAATTCATCTCAACAATGTCATCACTGGTTTGGAACGAGAATTGCTTCATCCAGTTCGCACCACCTCAAACATTAATTCCTTGGAATTAAATGGAATCAAGAAGTGGAACGAGGTCTTGCAAGGTACAACTGTCTTAAAGAAATGCAGAGGAAAAAAACAAAATAAGCTGTGTATTATATCTAGCAGTAGAAGGTGCAATTTGCTACGGGAAATGAGATCGCTAAGTTCCTATGATGACTATGATTATTGCCATTATATTACGCCCAATGTCGGTATTGAAATATTACTAAGAGACATAGATTTGAAAATAGCCGGCTACACTAAAACTGACTTTTGTATCATTCTGATTGGTGAGGCAGATTTTGAAATAACCCAAGATTATGATTGTGATATGTTGGTGGAAACAATAAAGGAGAAGCTGAAAAACGTGATAAACACCAACATTGTCGTGGCCTTGCCAACTTACATCTGCGGCGCGCCTTTATACAATACGAGAGTTGAGTCCTTCAATAATAAACTTGGGCAGGATATGTACAAGTATGGTTATGGCTTTGTGTATGACTCGAACTTAAACTTAACTTTTGAACAATTTTCTCTGGTGACTGGGAAAATCATGAGCTCTGGGATTAAAAACATTGTACAAGGTCTCGCTGACCTGATCTCAAGTCTTCGTGTTGATGATGTCTTGGCATCGGACAATAAGGTCGGTCGGTCAGTACCCTCAGCCAGTGTCATTTCATGTACGCAAAATAGAATCTTTGACGTCTCTGATTTAAACCAAAATGTTGTATGTAATGCGGAATTGCCGAAGGTGGACATGGGAACCTTATCTTTGCAAAATGTAATCCCTGATGTCGCTTTTTTAGACCAAACTCTCCAAGGTCATCCACCTCTACTTTAGAATTAAGGTTATATATCTTCTATCAGAATGTTTGTGGGATATCAAATAAAAAACATGAATTGGAACTGTACCTGCAAAATCTCGCTAATGTGCAACATTATATTTGTATAACTGAGCATTTTCTTAACGCTACAACTGCACCTCTGTTTAGCTTGGCGGAACATAAGCTTGCCACATTTAACGTTAGGTCTAAAAAAATCAGGGGTGGTTCTTTGATTTTGAGTTTCGGAAATAGGAAATTTGATGAACTTTCTGTTTGTAAAAAGTGGTACAAAGATGAATGCTTTGAGGTTTGCGGTATCACGGATAGGGAAACAAATGTAAACATATTATGTTTGTATCGTACTCCAAATGCTGCAAATCTGGACATATTTTTAAAACAACTCGAAATGCTTCTTCAGCACTTTTTTAGCAAGAAATGTGTAATAGGTGGTGACTTTAACATTAACTTGTTAAAGGAGGATAATAGGACTCAGGAATTCTTGTCTTTGCTCACAGCTTACAATTTTAAATGTCTCATCAAATCAGCTACCTTCAAAAGAAATGATTCGGAGTCCTGTTTGGATAATATTATTACTAATGTCCCGGAAAATGATATTAGTGTTCCTTTGGTCGATCATAACGGCCTTGCTGATGGCCATGCTGCCCTTTTTGCTTCTTTCGCTGGGAACGGAGGAGATAAAACAAACAAGATGGCTAAGAAATATATTTGGAAGGAGGTAAGAAAATTCAGTCACTCAGAGAATGGGGAATTTAGACAAAAAATAATGAGCGAAAATTGGACTCACCTTGGTGTGAATACATTTATTGCGAAATTCAACTTAATATTTAGAGAATGTTTTAAAAAGAAAAAGAAAAGAGTTGAGATATCAAAGGGAAATCATATTAAGTGGATCACTAAAGGGATTAAGGTTTCTAGTTGCATGAAGCGCGTGTTGATGGCTGCAAAAAATTCTGGATCTGATACAATAATACGCTACACAAAGAATTACCTAAATATTTACAGGCGTGTAATCAGACATGCCAGGAAATTGGCGGTGCAGAATCAAATTAAAAAAGGAGATAATTCATCAAAACAGATTTGGAGAGTGGTAAACAGTCACCGCAATAAAAGTAGCGGTAGATCAGCTGAAAATATGTTAATAAAAAATGAAGATCCTAATAGTCAATCCTCAATAATAAATGATCCTAGCACTATTTGTGCAATGTTCCTTGAGCAATTCTGTCAAGGAAATTACTCAGGCTACACTGGTAATCCTGCTCTGTCCATACTTCGCTCACATGTTAAACGAGTAGAAAATGACATGGTGTTTGAACTGGTAAACCCACAAGAAATCATCGTAATGGTTAAGAAACTAAAATCCAAGACATCGTGCGGGTATGACGGTATCCCAATCACGATTATCAAAGATAATATTGATATCCTAGCGGTTCCATTAGCATATCTTTTTAATCTGTGCGTTGAAAATTCTGTTTTTCCAGATCAGTTCAAGATAGCAAAAATTTTTCCAGTGCATAAAAAGGGTTCTAAAACGGATCAGAAAAACTACAGACCCATCTCACTTTTACCAACACTATCCAAGCTGCTTGAAAGAGTTATGAAAGACAGGCTCACCAGGCATCTGTATCTGAATAAAATCATAAATGAGAGACAGTTCGGGTACCAGAAGAGTAGAAGCACAAATGACGCGATTAACACTCTCATTGCGGATGTAGTTGGCCAACTTAACCGCAAGAAGAAAGTGGCGGGAGTTCTGCTGGATCTCAGCTCCGCTTTTGATATGGTCAACCATAACATACTGCTATCTAAGCTGGAGCACTACGGAGTCAGAGGCAACTCTCTGGCCCTGTATAACGCGTATCTAAAAAACAGAAAGCTCTTTGTAGAGATACAGTGGACCCAAGACCAACATGAAACAGCCTGCAGATCACGCATTGCTGACGCGCATAGAGGGGTTCCACAGGGCTCAATTTTGGGCCCTACTTTCTTCATTGTTTTTACTAATGATCTAATCAAGTACACTGAGAATAATGTCCCCGACACCACCTTAGTTGTATTTGCGGATGACACGAATGCCGTTATATCAGGAAGCTGCATGTCAGAACTGAACCTTAAGGTGAACTATGCTCTGGGTACATTCACGAGTTGGTTACAGGTTAATAATTTGAAATGAAATGCCAAAAAAACCAATGTAGTGTTATTTAGAACCACAGCCAAAAACAAAGATACACTGCAAATCTCCCTTGAGGATGAAAAAATAGAGCAGGTTGAGGCCGCAAAATTTTTAGGGGTGTATCTTGATTCCCATTTAAACTGGAAGCCAGAATTATCCGCTGTGAGAAATGCAGTAAATTGCGCTTGCTATGCCATCAGAAGCCTTAGGGACGAGTTGCAACAGACTCAGCTGAAAATGGTTTACCATGCTCTGGTCGAATCCAAATTGAGGTATAGTATCCAACTCTGGGGAAATAGTTACAAGTATAATGTGCAGGCGGCTTTCATTGCGCAGAAAAGAGCTATTAGAATAATGGCAAGGGTACCACAGGATACTCCATGTAAACCCTACTTTATTGACTTCAGAATCTTGACTGTCCCCAGCCTATACATATTGGTTGTGCTCACGGACTTGGTTAAAAATTTGCACTTGATTGAAACTACAGAACAGAGGGCCAGACGTATAGCTTCCAGACGTAGAGATTTATCTCAGACCGTGAACACCAGCCTTAAAGTAGTTAGGCATGCAGCAGGTTACCAGGCTGTTGGACTATTTAATAAGTTACCAGTAGAGTTAAAGTCACTCACCAGTAGCCTCCTTTTCAAAAATAAGTTGAAGTCGTTCTTGCTAAGGAAGTGCTATTATTCGGTAGAGGAATTTGTAAATGAACGCATCTCTGACTTATAAAATTATAATACTATTAATCTTTAAATTTAAAATTTGACATCCTACATATATATTTCAATCCAATTCCTATTTTATTAAATTACGTGTTTCTATATTTTAATTTTACTATTAGTGGCATGTTTGTTTGATATTGTTGTTCATGTAGTTTAAGTAATCTATAAATTCAAACACAATGTAAATTGTTTTATGAATAAAGAAATAATAAAAATAATAAAATAATAAAAATAATCTTAAAATAGCAAACATAAACGAAAGATTTATATTTTCCGCGTATTTTCGTAATGTTTATCTGCTGCTAATGAAAAATCAATTAATTTTCACTGTTTTCAAATACCATATTCCTAAGGCTGCAGCCTTGAGGCCAGCGGGCAGCGGAGCGGCGAGCGGAAGTTCATACATTTGATAGAGTTGAATCTATGGACGACCGCATCACCGCACCTTACCCGCTGGCGCCTTGACCACGACCTAAATTCTTGCTAAAAAAGCTATTTTATTTATAACTTAATGCTCCTTTGAACATTTGTAGCGCTTTTGCGCTGTCGAGATAAAAAGAAAGGTAAGATTTATGAGACATGTGGGAGCGTAAATTGCTTTCCTTAATAAACCTAAACTTATTTTAGCCCCAGATTTTGAGGCTAGACCTTGCCGTTAGGCTTTTCGATGTTTGTAAGTACTTTGAAAGATTTAAGGGTTAGCAGGACCCTCGACTCTCTATACAAAACCCTTACCGCTTAATTTATTTGAAATGAAAACTTCTTTAGCGGCGCTGTGCACTGTTTGGGATGGGGAGAAATTGTTAAACTCGCCATAGGTCACGTGACCGTAAGGTGAGATTCGAGAGATTGATAACTCAGCGGCGCTGTGCACTTTTTGTGATGGGGAATTTTCGAGAGAAGAGGAACACGGACGGGGCAACGCGATCTTTTTTTTTTATTATAATGTATAGCAACATAAACTTGTTTCCGAACTAGACACAGCGGATCCCATTGTTAATAAAAAGTTGAATGTTATTCCAGTACTTATGCCGTTTCAAAATAAGAAACACACTACGTTTGTATGCAGAGTTGTCTTGAGACTCAGTTATAATAACGGTCTTACGGTTGCTAAATATGTAGTACCTTCTGAGATAGACACACTGGATGTCGACTTGCAGAAAAAAGCCCTGTAAAACTAACTAACTAACTAGTACTTTCTGAATACCTAGTTTCTGAATAGGTGGTAACGTCTCGAAAAGTGTTTAAGGTGGCCAGTCTATAGTAATACTAAGTCAACGGTATACACAAAATAATTCACCCATTCAGTAAAATACAATGAATACTCGAACCCCGATATTTTAGGAAACAAAATTTATATCAGTCATTGTTGCCAATCCAAACGCTGCCCATAAAACAAGTGGAACCCACAAAGTGAATTCGCAGGCATTAATTCACGAAATTCGGCAGTATTTTAAACATTTCCATGTACAATCCGATTGCTGACCAACGTTTCTGTTGGGAGGAGGTACCTATTCACCGTCCGGTTAAAAGCGCGACTTACCGCGCGCGATACCGTAAATGCGATTGGCAAAACACTCCGCCGCACTGGGCGTTTGAGAACAGTTCCCCGTCGCATGGCACTTGCAGGCAAGAACCCGCGTGTCATTGGGCGTACCTACTACGAGCGACTACCCGCTGATCTTAGACAGGAACCTTCTGACGAAGCATTTAGACGCCACCTTAAATACCTTTTATTGGAAAATCCATTATACTCAGTTCAAGAGTATATGAGTCTAGACTTGACATGTTAAATTATTATTATTATTACCTATTTTGTTGTATGACTATGATTTGACATTAAATGTATTGTGTCACGTATTTTATGATGCACTAAATATTGTAAAAAATGACGATACCTAGAGGTTGATATATTTGTGTTCTTTTGAATTTGGATTGTTTTTTATATTTCCTTGTTATTGTGTTGTTGACATTGTCTTATTATTATATCTTAAAAAAAAAATTCTGTTTTTGACGATTGTGATAAAAAGTCTTATATTTTTGACATGTATGCAAATCTGTAATGTATTTTTTATCATAAAATAAATAATCTAATCTAATCTTTTATATATTATTCTAGCCCCCGCCCGCGACATCGTCTTTTAATCCAGGCTATAAACTATAGTCGTGCAAAATTTCATCCAAATCAGTTAAGCCGTTTAAGTGTGATTGAGTAACAAATATCTAATCATCCACACTTTCGCTTTTATGATATTCGCTTTTATGATAGTCCTGTCGAAAGTAATAGTTTTGGGGTTTTATTTGTCCGAAATCTGACGTGATCGATATGTTTCTTAGCTACGTTTCAACAAAATCGGTTCAGTTGGTTTTGAGATATTGGCCTTTGAAATAAATAAGTATGTCGGGGGCGTTGTTTATTCAATTCCATCTTTATGTGAATGTCATCGTTAAGCTCTGTAAAACACACATCATTAAGCCCAGCGTACATTCCATTATTACTTTTCTAGACGTATCTTCAATGATTTCTTAGATTATTTATTTAATCTTTATTGCACAAAAGACGTATCGTACAAATGGCGGACTTAATGTCGTAAGATTATCGCACTGACAGACGGAAGTAGTGGCAAGGCATGAATAGTCAGCGCCGGAAACATCCGTAACATTGTCTGGTCGCCGTTGAATAGCCCACTTTAATGGATGCGGTCTGTTGAGCATCGACTCAGACTGAATTGCTAATGCAGAGTAAAAATCTCCGCCAATACATGTAAAATCTAGAGTAGGGCCAGATGGGTAATCACGTAACGTTTCAAACGCACAGAGGGGCTACCGCGAAGCGAAAACGAACTTCGTTCATGTATCTCGAACTAGCAAGTGCGGCAGAGATGGAGATACACGAACGACGTTTTCTTTTTCCAATAAAACCAAGTTCATAATTTTCAGCCTTTACACGCCCCACTGATGGGCACAGGCCTCCTTGCGTAATCAAGAGGGTAATGAAATGTTCTGGCCGTCTCAAAGAGGGGCTGCTTTAACGTCACGCCTGTCATATCTGACGTGTTCTGCACCGCGCTATCGAAGATTCTTAAATCAGTTACATAAATATAACATCTAATCGACTCTCATTAGACTTCGGTCTCTGAGAGATCTCTCTATTACCGAGTATTCTACGTTCTCCAAACTCCCGCTGTCAGTGCAGCAAACAGCTTTAGAATAACGGGCATCTGGCGGGTTCCTTTGTACGTATCATTACCTCTTCCTTTGTACGCTGATCCAAATACAAAAGAGATAACATTTCACTTTGCCCTACCTGTCTTAAATAAACAAAATGTTACACAAATCGACCTATTCCCAAACTAAGCAAAGCTTGTACTATGGGTACTAGACGACGATAAACATGCTTATGCAGGTAAATAAATACTTAAATACATAGAAAACATCCGTGATTCAGGAACGAATATTCATGCTCATCACACAAAGAAATGCCCTTACCGGTATTCAAACCCGGGACCTGTTGCTTCGTAGGCAGGGTCACTACCAACTAGGCTAAAGCGGTCGTCAAAACTCGGTGGTCTTAAAAGTTTAGTACCTCTAGTTTGTGGATAAATGGCTCTTGAGTCGTAATTGGTGCAATAAGTAAATAGTATATGCAACGCAGGAAAGACGACTTTGTTTTCTTGTTTTAATAACTGTGTATTACCCCAACTATGCACAAAAGATCCCACTGGGTCGAAGTGCATCCGAAAGGGCCCTCATTACCCCAACTAGTCCGTATTCGCGTGCGGTGTCTCCCCAACACCAAGGGTCCTATATCTTATTGGGCTTTGCCAAATTTGTAGTTTCCTCACACCCTTATCAGATGAAGCCAAGCCTATGATTATTTATTGCGGGTATTCTGACCCGTTAATTGAAAACAGCTTAATTACATCAACTTTAACGAGTGCTTACTACCTTTGGATATGTAAAATGCGGTATTGAGAAGCAATTTGAAGGTATTTCGATGAGTTATGTTATTAGTTTGAATATGAGAAGCCCAGGAGAAAAAGGAATAAAGTCCACTTCGTTTTCAATACGACTTTCAACTTTATATGTACTGTAGTATGGTCGGATTTCAACCTTAAAATGGAATGGAACTTTTTGGTTTTCCCCTGAACGCTTCTTATTAATGGATGCCGCAAAAGGCTTAAGGCAAATAAGTACAGTTGCCGTTATAGTTTTACTGTAAGTCAGTATGTTAGTAAAATTGCGTAGTGTCAAATTCCGAAGTAGTTTATTGCTTTTATGATAAGTTAGAGGCAGTTTATAGAAATAGGACTGGACCTCCATCTTACATTTAATTTAACTTCATATAAAATAATTATACTTAATACCCGCCGACTAAAATTGTACGGCTATCCTCTAAAAATATTACGAGTATTACGTGCACATATACTTTCCCCCTTATTCATAAAACTTAAAAAGGCTCTGCTAAATAAAATGTGCTTTAGTCTCTTTCTTACGAACACAAATGTCAAAGTGACAGGTAAGGACAAACGAATTTTAACGCCGTTTTATAGTTAAAACAGGCTTGTAGTACGTTTATGAATACGGCCGTTTGTGTTTTAGTCCAGATTTGAACATTTGCATAATTTGAATTATTTATGGGCTTCAGTTTTGAGACTAATTAAATAAATAAAAATATTTTTAATTGCATACGATCGCCTCAGTAGGTACCAATGCTTGCTTAGGCTGTTTGAAACAAACATCTACTAATCGTATGTTACGTCCGTTATGATTTGTCAGTACAGTGTACAGTTAGTTAGGGGCTTCACATTAACTAAGCGAAAGTAATGGGTCGCAGTTTTCGAACACTCGCACTGCCGGCTACCCTGCCAACCCCTCAGCACCCGTATTTCTCCAGAGTCCGACGGCCAACGATACAATTCATCTTCCCAATAAGAACTACGTCTTACCTGAGGCATGTACCCGACCCTGGGCCCTGGCACACCGCTGCCGTGGCTACCCGGACGGCCCCCCAGCACCCATATCTCGCCAGAATTCAACCGCCGACGACCAACGATGCAGGATAGGAGGGTCGTCTTGCCGCACCCTGAAGCGCCTAAGAGACCGTATCTGGAAATGAAATGAAATTAATTATTTATTGCTAGAAATCGGTGGCTTATACAAAGCAGACTCCGTACTTGTTTAGAGACTACCGAGAATAAAGGTAGGAGGCTGATAGGTGGCTTATACAAACTGTTAGTTGTTGACATTGTCAGTTTTAAAAACACTAACGAAATAATTCAAATAAAACGATCAAAAAATATATATAAATAAATATAGCTATAGTGTACTGAAATAAACAAATGTTAACTTCTATGTATTTAGAAAAATAGTAAAAAAACACAACATTATACATATATAATTAGAACCAACACAAACACTAATCATTAAATAATAATAAAATATAAATGCACTCTAAAGCATCAAAGTCAACTACGCTCGGCACTTGTTAAGCAAGCGGCTTCCGATGTATCGACATCTGTGTACTTTACCGCTCTGCAACAAACAAGGTGCGCTCGAGCCGGGTTGCGCTTACGCAGCGTTATCTTTGTGAACTGCAACACTGTGCTGTTTATTGTTCTACCTGTCCATACAATATAATATTTTTTTACTGTGCTCACTAGTTTTATAGTTTATTACCTACTTAAGTTTATAAATATATAAACTTTGCATGTTGAATTTTGTCATATAAGTTAATTAAAAAAAAAAAAAAAAAATATTAGGGGACAATCTTACACAAATCGACCTAGTCCCAAACTAAGCAAAGCTTGTACTATGGGTACTAGACGACGATTATTGTTATTATTTTGAGAAATAAAGATCTTTAAACCGAACATAGTATTAAATCTAGAATAAAGAAACTCCATGGCATATTCCTAAAAATTAATACATATGAAGCTGATATTGTCTATTGAATATATTTTCATTTTCTTAAGTAATAGTTTTTATTTTCTCCGGACATATTTCGGCCACGGCGACTGCTTCAACTATGGCGTTGATCTCGCTCCTGTGCTCTGGAGTCAAATTCACTACAATAATATTTCGCGACGGCGTCCCGAGAATTCACCTAACTGGTCACCCCACCTCTCACCTCACCTGTCACATCGTGCCTCAAGCCTAATGCGACAGACAAGATAATCTTACCCCGATACGGCACATGGTGTGGCTCACGTAGCCGATCTTATTTATGAAGACCCGAGTACACAACGGGCACGTGAGCACACCATTCACGACATTACAGCTGATCGCCGCAGGTGGTCGGGCTTTCAGCTCGTCCCGTTTAACACCAAGTTCTTTACATCGGCGGGATTCAAAGATTGATGTTTTCTTCACTAATCATAATCACTAAATAGTATAAAACAAAGTCGCTTCCCGATGTCTGTCCCTATGTATGCTTAGATATTTAAAACTACGCAACGGATTTTGATGCGGGTTGTTTTGAATATAGATAGAGTGATTCAAGAGGAAGGTTTAGTATAATATAGTACCCGTGCGAAGCCGAGGCGGGTCGCTTCTGGATCCTCCCACTGGAAAGGGTCAATTTCGCAGTTTATACAAGAAGCGAGTGAAGTGAGAGTCTAAAGTATATACAAGATGATAACTAACATTATCTAAATTAAATTAAAACTAAATTAAATTAAACGTAATGTTTAGATGCCAAGCCATATATATATTTGGAAGACAGCGTCACGTTTGCAGAGTGTTGCAAACTTTAAAGCATAGAATTTACTGGTTAAATTAAACGTAATATTTAGATGCCAAGCCATATATATATTTGGAAGACAGCGTTACGTTTGCATGTTGCAAACTTTAAAGCATAGAATTTACTGGTTAAATTAAACGCAATGTTTAGATGCCAAGCCATATATATATTTGAAAGACAGCGTTACGTTTGCAGAGTGTTGCAAACTTTAAAGCATAGAATTTACTGGTTGAACAATTAAAATCGGTCAAGGAGAAATGGGAGAGTGTAAGAAGAAGATAACAATTTGTACGGGTTGATTTGTCTCGTAAACCATTCACTGAGTTGAAAGATGGTTTTAAAAAACCCACACTATAGATTTATTGATAATTTTCTCTATAACTAGCTTCCGCTTGCGACTTAAACCATCGACCTGCAAAATTTCATCTAAATCGGTTGAGCCGTTTAAGCGAGATTGAGTACTAAATATCTAAGCATCACAACATCCAAACTTTCGCATTTATAATATAAAGTAGGATATAATAATAAAAAAAGCTATCAGAATACCTATCTTCAGTCAAGCTAAATTAAACACGTGCACGCTATTAATAATTCCATTTGCGGTAAAATTTAACAAAATGCCCAAAATAGCATTTTAATCAAAAATTACTTAACAAAAGGATTCCTTTGAAGTATTTAAGTATATTTTCGGACATAAAGATGATTTACGTAATGGATCAACGTTTCAAAATGGAGAAGAAAATCATGATGGTCTAAAGGAATCATACCATTCCTGGCCTAGGTAGAAAAGACTTACACTTAATAAGGTTTTTTGACGTTTACGCCTTTTAGAAATGGATGTAATGTTCGACCCTTGCCTTAAATATTCGGGTTTTAAGAAAAGCCTTTTAATTTGATTGGGGTGCTTTAGACATTTGCGTAATATTCCGTGAAAAATAATGCCATCTTGACACTTGGGTGATAAATTATACCCTTAAAATGGTACAGAAATATACTCAGTGTCGTTTCTGCGTAAAATGAATTCGAAATTGAGTGATTGTTAAATGTAAAAAAATATATAAAATACATGTTTGATGTATTTTTTTAATCAGGGCTTTATCGCGTATTATATTACCATGTCTTGGAAGAAGTGAAGACTTCTTGCGGCCAAGAATGTTACAGAACCGTAATGGACGTAAATAAATATACCTACTTACTTATAATCAATTCAAAACCTTTTGGTCAAGTTCCAATTAGCAATTGTTCAATTTAAACTGAACAATTGGTATTTGGAACTTGACTAACTTACCCACAATTTTCACATTGTCCTTAAGTATATTTAAAGCTCTATGATTAATTGATTATTTAATTTTAGTTTTATTTTAAACTTACTTTAAATAAACTTTGTATGAAAGAGCGAATATCTCCTAACACAAGTTTAACTTAAAAGGAGGATTCAACTCCTTGTAAAAATTCGTTTTTTGTAATATTTTTCTTGATACGAAAACGAACTAGTGGCATACTAGATACTCATGGATATACCCTCAAATATAGGTAATACGATGATGACGTAATATTTCTATGATATCAGTAGATATAGAGGCTACTGGATCGATGGATTGATCGACTGCATTGTTGTTGTGCAAACATTTTTCTTTCTCGAAAACTATACTTGTAAGCCTATTAATTAACAAATCTGCTGATCCCTATTAACATTACTTAAAAAACGTTCTGAAGGCGGTGCATTGGAAATTATCGCGTGCTTTGAAACGCCGTTCTGACTTTCAGATATCTAATTCTTGATATGTGATTGTTTATCTGATTTGATCGATACATGATTGCTTAAAATATCCTTGATTGAAAAAAAAACAAATTTGGGTCTGTTTTTTCCTTTTCTAAGATCACACGCGGCACAATGGACGGCGTTTTCTTTTCTTTTTACATCATTTATGATATCTTACCCTGGTTTTCGGACTATGAATTTATTTTCCATTATATTTATTTGTCCTCTCTATAATATTGTAAACAATTGATCGTGGTTACTTCCACGTTAAATTAACACGAAGATAAAATAAGCTGTTTCGTTAAGAAGTATCATAAATATGATAATCATTTTACAGATACTAAAATTACTTACATGGCGCCTTTAGGCACTGTCATGTTCAGTCCATCAAGTATGACATTTGGGTTGCTTTTGGAGCCGTATCTCTTGTAGGCTCTCCTCACACAAACAGCCTGCTGTCTTCTAGAAGTTACTGTGGACTTCTGTGTCTTGAACTGGATGCGCCTGCGTTGTGCTACCTGAGAAAAAAAAAGCGTAAATAAGCGTAATAATATATATAAGTCTTCACGCGTGCCAGCGCGCGTCTTTTGTTTATTCGCGATTCGTTAGCGTAATAGAGGTCTAATTTCGTTAAGAGTGACGGGTGAGGTGATGCGTACAGAATAACAGCCATGCAAGCTCATTATTTTACTGGTGCAACATTTTTTTGATAAAAACCATTTTGTTATTTGAGCTAAATGGTTTTAAGCATATAAAATTTGAAGTTACGCATAGAATTCACCCCGACAAAAAACCTAAGAAATATCTCAACAGACAAGACTTTCGATTGGATAATCACACTCATATCTGTTGATCCGCATGGGTTCTACAACGTCAAGGACAGATAAATAAACAACTAAACGAATGAAGTGAATTCTTTCGTATGCCTGGTGTTTGACCGACTTTGACAATTCCCATGAAATTTTGTGAGCAACTTCAATAATTACATGGTTTTTCTTGTCAATTCGGTATTTATATTAATCTTAATTATCAAGCCGAGTGACCGCAGTGACCGCTAGCCGCCATGTTATGTAGATAGGTACGAACTCTAACCGGGTGAAAGAACTTCGCACCGCGCGCCATACAGGACTTTTCAAAGTTAAGTACCTTTTTAGGGTTCCGTAGTCGACTAGGAACCCTTATAGTTTCGCTTTGTCTGACCGTCCGTCCGAGGATAATCTCAGTAACCGTTAGCACTAGAAAGCTGAAATTTGGTACTTATATGTATATCAATCACGCCGACAAAGTGGTAAAATAAAAAGTGTTTTTTTTTTTATTAGGGTACCTTTCCTATACGCAACGTGGGGAGTGTTTTTTTTTTCATATCAACCCTAACGTGTGATATATTGTTAGATAGGTATTTAAAAATAAATAGGGGTATGCTGAAATCATTTTTTGATGATGTTAATATTTTCGGAGATAATCGCTCCAGAAGTAAAAAAAATGTGCCCCCCCCCCCCCCTCCCCCCTCTAACTTTTGCACCATAAGTTTTAAAAATATGAAAACATCTCAAAAGTAGAACTTTAAAATAACTTTCTAGGAAAATTATTTTGAACTTGATAGGTTGAACAGTTTTTGAAAAAAAATACAAAATGATTTCTGAAATAAGTTTGTAATTTAACCGTATAAGCAGGTGTTTATTCTACCTGTAATTTCTACAAAACCACAATAAAATGAAGTGCTTTCAAATAAAGTAAAAACGGTGAAAATCGGTTCACGCAATAAAGAATTATCCCATAAAAATCATCTTCCATACTTTAAGCTCGCGCGCAATAGTTTACTTAATTTGCCGATAGATGTCGCTGTACGCGGAACGTTTATATCGTATATGGCGGTGTTAAGATTTTTCCTGATTTAATGGGGTCGGAGCAGGTGCGCCCATACATTAGGTCGAAAATTTGTCGTGCTCGAATTGTCTTAGTTGTCTTTGGTCGTTCGTTGTCTAATAATAAAATTGTTCGCAAAGTATTGCTTGTATTGTTCGCTAAGTATTGCTTGTTTAACGCTTAAGGGTGAGTTTCACCAAACCGTCTGTAATCGTAAGCGGTGTTCGTTAAAATCGGTATGTATGGAACGTTTGACAAGTTTCTATGGACTGACATCTGTCAGCGCCATAATTAACGGTGATCGATCGGTCTGTAATCGTAAGTCGGTGCAACCCGCCCTATGTGGGGACACATACTGTGACGGACGGAAAACTACGGAACCCTACACTGAGCGTGGCCCGACACGCTCTTGGCCGGTTTTTTATTACTAAAAACTTAATTAATCTTTTTTTTCACGAATGATTAGTAGGTAGGTTTTGGATACTTTAAGTGGGCTTCAGGTCTAAGATGGGATACAGTCTGAGGTACTGGCATAAAATGTCGCCAACCATCGCACCGGACGCCGCAGCGGGATGCGGCGGCAGTGTGTGATCTGCGTAATGCCTTTTCGTGCATTTCATTATGGAGTTTCTAGCCGGGCTATACTTTTCCGAAAATGTGTGGCCGGCCAACTATGGGCGCCTTGTTCTAGCATGTAAGGATGAGCAAGACGCCCATAGTTCCCGGTCACACATTTCCGGAATAGGATAGCCCGTCTAGAAGCCCCATTAGTAAATATACCTACCTCAAAATCGTCGCCAGGGCCGGCTTCGGGGTCCCTCACATCCTCGAGGGATATGGTGGCGCCAGCGTTGTCGTAGGCTGGCATGATTCTGTAAAAAAAACATTTAATTAGTTCATGGTTAAAATCATCATCATCATTGAGTTCCTACGCTAAAACTAGCGGTAATTACGTAATTCTAATATTTCCTCCGAATTCGTCCGCGGTTTATATTTAAACGTGTAAACGACTCATACAACAATGATTGGATTGCACAACATGAACAATTTGTTGAACACGAAAAAGGTCGTTTAGATTGTCGTTTTTGGTAACACTTAAAATGATGCGACTCGGTCGCAGCACGAGCAAGTGCTACGTGCAGTGGATATCGGGTGGCATAAAATTGTTGGTCCTGGTAATAACTAGTAGCACCTCATATGTTTTCGTTAAGTGTAAATAGTTACTCTCACATATATATTCTGTGTTTTCACCGTGTTTGTAAATAATATTGTGCTGTAAATAACCGAATGTGTGTCTGTTTTTCACCATTGCCTACAATGGTGATTTCTCAATTGTAATAAAAAACAAGTTAAAAATTATTCATTCGAATTACATTCTTAGTATTAAAGTTCAGTATGTAATGAAACTGGCCTAAAGCCTGGTTTATTAGTCTTTGGGAAACATTAATGAGTTGAATCGTGACTAAATCTCTCTTTTGTGCGATACTAAACCCCGCTGACAGCTCTATAAATGAGACGGGGTTAGTGATATTATCAGGAGCCTATTCTACATCATGTCTCGGCACGTCACAGAAATAACCCCACTTATAATGTATTTATGCTTCATCAATGGCCTGTGACGCTTCTAACAATTGTTTTAAAGATGGAGAAAACATTGGTTATAGTTAACTAAGTAGTCAAGTAATAAAATCATCCTAAAATACTACTAATACATTTACGGTTGAACCTAAGTATTAAACGTCACGACAGAACAGACCACATGTTCAAAATAATCCGAGCTAGCTTGAGAGAGCGCAGAGGTGATCTCGCACTTTGTAAGTTTTCGAACGTACGCTAGGAAACCTCCTCTGTAATTTTCTCATAAAAATGACATTTTCTCAAACATGCTCTGAAATGTATGCGTTAATATCACGAAATGAAGACAAGAAGTTTCTTGTTTATGGCTCCCTACATTACTTTTTGGCCTTAGACCAAGAAGTAATGTATGAAAACCCTAACTAAAAACATTATTGTCCGCTACTCTACCTTTTTAAATTTGCTTACTAATATTAAACTGACAAAGGAAAAATTACATACTGCCAACCACCACTAGACTCTGTAAGCAGACTTGCGACATAAAAAAAAACAAAATCTATGGTACTATACTTATGTGCGGTTAAACATGGTGTTTGAACGGCTTGTTGAAGTGGCGTGGCGGCAAATGACCCAATTGTTTTCTGAACTTTCGTTCCGATTGTAATTTCAACAAACTAGTATTTAATTGATTACCTTGTAGGTATTTATTTTAATTTTAATATTTCCTCACATCGTTTGAGAAAAGCACTATACAATCCTCGGCCGGAACAGGGATTGCTGGACTCGTTGTATCCGGCCTCGTCTACGACTCGGCCGTCTACCCCAATGCTCGTCCAGCAATCCCTTACTTCACGGCCTCTGCAGTAATGTACTATTACATCTATCTGACGTCCGTACAATGTGTTACGTGATCGACCTGCAGGAAGGTAAGAAGTGAAGGAGCACTCGGGTTTGGTTCCGCTTGAAAACAAAAGAATGAAAGAAAAATAAGTTAAATTCGTTTCTTGACTGCCAGTGACGTGACTGAAGCACATATTACCTTGGAACCCGTTCTCGAATATATTCTTTTTAGATACTTGTTTGAAGTGAATAACACATTTTCGCAGACTTGGTGACATACTATTTAATATTGTATAACATAGCTTAACAATAACACTTAATATTAAATTGCTATATTTTTAAATGAATTAGGGGCAGTAAAAAGTTGCTAGTAACCAGTGTTGTATTTGTCAATAGAAAGACGCTGCTCATTTTATGGCATTTTATGAAAAAACGTTCAAAACGGAGCTTGGAAAAGAGTTCTAGCGGTGTTATTTGCGATATAAATTGTGTTTTGCAATGATTTATGTTTAGGTTAGACTAGTTGGGGTTGTCCCAATCTACGATTCGTTGTACCTACGAATCTTGTATAGGAACAAACATTATTCTAGTTTGAATGAATTGGCCCTAAAAGTATTTTTTTTTACTTTTATCACTTAGTACTTAAAGGCTGTGGACTCTCATTTCATTATAACTCTAAAAGAAAGCAGTCAAAAACCATGCTTAATGATGAAAATCCTATTGAAATACATCAAAAAATTATGATGACGTTTGATCAAAAAATTATACTTTAGACCAGTGACGTCACGGCTCTCGAGCGTCACATATTAGTTAATGACAATCGTTACATGTAAAAGTGCGTTTTTGTGCTTCTTAAAACTTTGACATGAGTTTGTGGTTATTTACTGTTGTGTGTTACTTTTTTCTCCATACGTCTATGTTTTTATTTTGTTTTCGAGAAAATTCAACATTATTGATTATTTTATTCGGTGTCACTTATCATGGCGTATCGGTTCTACAATTAAGGCGCCGTAGGTTCATGGTCTTCCCTCCCTCTCACTGAGCATAAGCGTGAGCGAGATGGAAGTGCGTGCCCGGAAGCGCGGAAATCATGTTTTTTAATTTTAATTTTTTTGCCGTTCAAATAAATAAAAATTTAAAAACACTGATTTCTCTCAAACATGAAATTGCCGATTTTTGGAAACCATTTTAATATGTTTAGCTTTGTGCATAATTTGTAAGGAATATTTTAAGTGTATTTTAGACCCTTTATGTTCGTGATTTTTTTCTATCGAGCGAAAATTGCTTAATCATGTTTCTAAACACTGATTTCCCTGCATAAGAGTCTCAAGATTACTATTCGTATTTTTTATAAACCATATTATTATAAACAGACTCATTATATTGTTTCAAAAACTCTGTTCGCTTAACTTCGCTGAACCTACGGCGCCTTAAGGCGGTGCATTAGAAATGATCGCGCGCTTTGAAACGCCGTTCTGACTAGATTAAGAAACAATAAGGTCTGATTTTCAGATATATGAGATTCTTGACTATATGATTTTTCATCTGTTTTGATCGATACACGATTGCTTAAAACTTCCTATATCAATCCAAAAAAAAATCCAAAGTTGGGTCTATATTTTCCTAGTTTTACTCAGCCTACTCAAACGATAAATTATTTTACGACACAATCAAGTTAATATAATAGTATTTTATCAAATCTCACTCAATGAAATTTAAATAATACTTCACTAAGTTAGGTATTTATCGATATTTGTCCAAAAAGCCATGATCTCGAAGAGTGTTACATCTCGTGCGCGGAAGACATAAGCGTGTCTCTGTTTAGGGGGCGTGTTCGGCTCGCATCAAGGCATAAAGATTTAAAAATGCAAGGCCCTCGGGAAGAATCCACATAGAGACGTATCATCCCAAGCATCTTGTGAAGGTAATACAGGGCTGTTATTCGCTACGCATTAATGCGGCTCACCCCGCCGTTCACCCGTCACGAAACTAGACCTCTGCCTACGCTTAGTTACTACGCGTCGCGGTCTCAAGATATATTTGTGGGTGAGCGTTGAGGTGAGCTTAAAACAAGTTACAGCAGAAAAGGGGGGCAGGATTGTTACCCGTCGCATGGCACTTGCATTGCAGGCAAGAACCTGCGTGTCATTGGGCCTATCTACTGCGAGCGACTGCCCGCTGATCTGAGACAGGAACCGTCTGACGAAGCTTTTTTTTTGGACCAGGTTCTCGCCTGAGTGGCTTTAGCTACTGATCGTGGCTGGCTTGTAGTTAGTCTCCACTAACGCCGCCTTAAATACCTTTTATCGGAAAATCTATTATATACTCAGTTAAAGAGTATATGAGTCTTGACTTGACATGTTTAATGATTATTATTACCTATTTAATTTTTTTTGAATATAATTTGACATTACATATATTGTGTCATGTATTTTCTGTTGCACTAAATATTGTAAAGAATGACGATACCTAGATGATGATTTATTTGTATTATTTTGCTTTTGGTTTGTTTTTTCTATTTCCTTGTTATTGTGTTCTTACATTTTTGTTGACATGGTCTTAATATTATATCTTAGTTATTCACTGTTTTTGACGATCGTGATAAACGATCTCATTTTTTTGACATGTATGCCAAAATCTGTAATGACATTTTTTATCATGAAATAAATAATCTAATCTAATCTATACCTACTAAACTTATTTTATTACTCTTGAATATTATATAACTTGCTTGTAATCTGAGCTATCCTCTACGCTTAGCATGACGTTAAGAATGGCAATTAGCACGGGCAGATACGAATTGCGCAAACTGGAAAGATGTCAAGGCAATGCGGCGTCATAGCGATGCGTGGGCGCAGTGGGAGCGATTTAGCCATTTTGTTATTATACAATATTTACCACAAGGTGCCTGCTCGGACCGGCCTGCGTATAACACAGAACGCAAGTAAGGCCCTGGGGTAAAATATAGCAAATAAATACAGGGTATTTTTTGTCTTAGAGCTGAAGCCCAGTTAATGTATACATTACAAAGAACTTAAAAAAAGGTTTTTTTTTGTTTTAAGTATTAATATTGTTTTTTTATCAATATTAATTTTAATCATCCAGCCGAGTGACCGCAGTGACTTCTAGCCGCCATCTTATGTAGATAGGTACGAAGTCTAATCGGGTGAATGAACTTCGTACCGCACGCCATATAGGATTATTCGAACTTAATTACCTTTTATTACTAAAAACTTAACTGATAGACTTTTTTTCACGAATGATGAGTACGTTTTGGATACTTTAAGTGGGCTTCGGCTCTAAGACGGTTAAAAAAACACGTATACTTAGTCGACTCTTATAACACCCATGGAAAGAAAGGTGTCCTATTCTCTCACTATACTTTTAAAATATTTTCACTAAATATTTCCTAACCATTAATTACTTTACGGATCCCTGGGTGCTTTAGGGTACAACCGGGAAAAAGTTAGGAGGATGATGATCTCCTAATGATTAAGTATGTTCAGAATAACTTTACTGTTATTTATTTAATTATTATTTATTAAACTCACAATACTTAAAAATAACTTATACGTAGGTATAGTACAGATTTAAATTCACCAAACTTCATAGTTTGTTGGCGAGTTGGGATATGTAATGGTGTTAGAAAGATACAACCGTTATGCCCATTATAACGCTAATATGCTGAGGGTATGAAGCGGAGTTTCATTTATTTGTTTAATCTTTATTGGTCAAAAGAATAATTTAGGGTACAAAAGGCGGACTTTATGCTATAAAATTTTATCTAACAGTAAACCGTAAGCTGACTAATGGGAGGTGTCTTTAGCTGGTCTAAATTTTACGTGTTTTCATCGATAACAAAGTCTTTTATCGCTCGCAAAGAGGCCATACCCTCTCGCAACTCATTATACTCACGAGCAGCTTCCTTAAAAAAACGTGTGTCAATAACTCCATGTGAATATTGCAAGTTATCGATATTACACACGTTATGTAATGACTTTAAAAATTATTCAACATTATAGGAAAAATCTGAAAAAAATGCTCCGAGCCGGATTTGAACCGGTGACCTTCTAGCTGCGATATCAGAAGGTCGCTGCCTTTGCTGGTTTGAATCCAGCTCGGAGCAATGAAGATTCATTAATCAACATAATAATTATGAGTACTTCATTATGATCAATCTAACACGTGGCTTTGTTTAGGTATAGGAAGATCATCATCTTAACTACTACACAGTAGAGTAAACAGGGAAAAAAAATAAGTGCATAAAGTCAAACAAAAAAACAGTGCTAATAATTACACGGTTCAACTCACGCATTAAATGTCACTATGGGTGACATGTTTTGAACTCTCCGGGAGTTCTTCTTCAAGATAAGCAAGTGTTTTCGTGGGTGATTCAAGCGACACCGCGTAAAAACAGTCGTCCTGAAGAGGAGTTCGAAACATGTCGCCCGTAGTGACATTTAGTGCGTGAGTTGAACCGTGTAATTATATTAGTAATATTTCAACATGTCTCACGAAAGTTTAAATTCGAAAACCAGAGTGCTTTTGCGTCTTGGTACTGGTACATAATTAGGTACTAATTTCTAAATCAAATCTAATACAGTCTAATACAGAGACTAGAGAGTTGCTTAAACTATTTTCCTACTTCTGCTGAAAAATTGCCGAGACAAGAATTGTATAAGTACCTACTTAAGATTTGAGTTGGTCCCATTGCATAAAAGGAGTCCATTCAAAAAGCAACTGTAACGTGCAAGGTAGAAGATTCCAATTCGAATGGCAGTTCCATAAAAAAGTCGGCAATGTTAAATAATCTCAATCACACTTCGCGGGCAGCTCATACTTGTCGGTCTAAGGTTTAGTTTGTCAGACAGCACGTATCAAAAGATGGCCGCCACATATAAGAGACATACGGATAGTGCGAGAAAAATCGAGAGAACTCGCGCGCCGTCGCGTGATAGCCGTGCTGCACGTGTACCATGAAACGGCCGCGATATACTGTCGCGGCCACACGTTTTTAAGAAAGTTGCTACCTAACACTAGTTTAAACCGAGAGTTTACATTGGCGTAAGTAGGTAGACCTTACCTTTAATATGAAAGAATTAATCTTTTAGAATTAGAACCCATCATTTTTATGTAGCTTTTTATCGATATTTTTTTTGCGTGAGTGGGACATCCCTATTTTGTTGATTATGTTGGCAGCCCCGTCGTTTTGACATGTCCATGTTCTTTCTGCTTTGTTGGTATTCAGTTCTAGTGCACGTTTTATACAAACGAGTATTTCCTCTTTTCTCTATGGAAGTCCCGTCTCTTAAAGGTAGTGATTATATCCTCTTTGGTTGTGCCCACGCCAAAGCGTCGTCTATCTTTCATTCATGCAATTCTGTACATCCCATACACCTGCACGACTATCATGGGACGGCCGCGACATACTCGTGATTTTTCTCGCACTGTAGGTGCCTATCTCTTGTTCTAAGTGTTCTAATAAGAGAGAGACGGATAGTGCGAGTAAAATTGAGAGAGTTCGTTCGACGTCTTCTGATAGCCGAACTGTCCGCTCCAGATGTGTCTATTATTACTTATTTGATTTATTACAGCTACGAAAGCACGCTGCAAAAATAGACTTATTGGCTACAAAAGACAATTGGTAAAACAAAGGAGGAATGTTCACGAAAATTCAAGATGGAGGCGATGGGGAATGGAATTCCTTTGTGTTCAATCGTAGACATTTACTTTATATATTAATAGCTTTTTCCCGTGACTTAAGGGATTAATACTAGGGCTTGTGATATCCGTGTTACACGCGGAACCGTAGCTACGTAGCCTTAGCACTGGCGGTGCTAAGATCCCGTACTACACGGACACGTCAAAGATACGTATCCGTTTCTGGATTCGGCTACGTTCCCGCGAATCTCGGCTTCGGCTCCGCTCCGCTCGGTTGTTGAAAGAGAGCTTGTGTCGAACGGACCCTTCGCATTATGTTTTTTTTAAGTAATTACATATTGGTATTATTCTGTTCTTTCCAGCCATTATGAGTTTGTACAAAAAAAACCAGAGGTGGGATTGGTGTGATTTTTGAATCTCACCGGTGCCTTTTTTGTATGCAGCCGATGACTATTTAGTACGAAATAAGCCAACCGTAAATACAATTCATTTCAACGACCGGATAACAGTTTTAAAAATTAAATCCCAGCCCAACGATATCATTATTGTACAAGTCTACATGCCTACTGGTAGCTACTCTGATGATGAAATTGAAGATATGTACAACAACTTGGACACAGTCTTAGATGCAGTACAGGACAAGGATAATTTGATAGTGATGGGTGATTTCAATGCTGTGGTAGGAGAAGGAAGAGAGGAAAATATTGTAGGGAATTTCGGATTGGGAAAAAGAAATAAAAGAGGTGATCGACTAGTGCAGTTCTGTAAAGAAAACAATCAATTCATTAGCAACACAATGTTTCAACAGCCAAAACGGAGATTATACACCTGGAAAATGCCTGGCGATATTGGTAGATATCAAATAGATTACATTATATGTAAAAATAAACATAGAACTCTTATTCAGAATTGCAAAACATTGCCTGGAGCAGACTTGAATACGGACCATAATTTACTATGCAGCTCACACAGTTTTGGAATGAGAAGAAATAAAAGAAAGAACAAGCCAAAGTCCATAGATCTCACTAAGCTTAAGGATATAAATAGTAACGGTAAAGTGCAATATAGTAACAAATTAGGTGATAAATTAGTGCAATATAAGAATACTAAAATTGACATTATTGATGAACATACCTTAGAAATAAGGTGGAATAATATACGTGATGTAATGATAGATACTGCAGAACAATGCCTAGGAAAGGAAAAGATAGTACCTCGAAAGGCATGGATTAGTTCTGATATAATAGACTTGATGATAGAAAGACGAGAATTTAAACATAAAAATAGTATCGAAAGTGTGAATAAGTATAAGCAGTTGACAAATAGAATAACCACATTGTGTAGAGAAGCCAGGGAAGAAGAAATAGTTAAAACATGCGATAGCATAGAATCCTTAATTAAGAAGGGGAATATGAATCAAGCTTACCATATCATCCGTCAATTAGGAAAAAAGAGTCAGACAAAAAGTGCTGCTATCCTAGATGAACAGGGTAACATTTTGCTAGATAGCAAGGATGTTGCAGATCGGTGGCAAAGATATTTGGAGAAGTTATATGACGGTGAAGGCTTAGCTAGCAACGACATAGAAAAGGAAGAATTAGTGGAAGTAGATGATGCTGGTCCAGAAATAATCAGAAGTGAATTTGAAAAAGCCCTTTCTAGTTTACAAACTGGAAAAGCTGCTGGTAATGACAAGATTTACGTAGAGTTCATAAAATACGCAAACTGTGATATACTTAAAGATGAAATTTATGAATTAGTTACTAAAATGTATAATATCGGTCACGTCCCTACTGATTTTTACACTTCTAAAATAGTTACTTTACCTAAAAAGGCGAACACTTTAAAATGTGAAGAACACAGAACACTAAGTTTAATATCACAAGCCAGTAAAATATTACTCAAAATTATACAGAATAGAATTAGACCGCTAACTGAAAACTATCTAGGACCTGACCAATATGGATTCAGACAAAACAAAGGGACGAGAGAAGCAATATTAGCCTTAAGAATGATTACTGACAGAAGAATGGATTTAGACCAGGACACACACATAGCATTTATAGACTTAGAAAAAGCATTTGACAAAATTAATTGGAAAAATATGATGTCAATCTTGAAGGAAGCTGGATTAGATTATAGAGACCGAAGAATTATTTTTGAACTCTACAGAAATCAAAGAACTTTAATTGAAATAGGAGAAGAAGCTAGAAAGGCGAAGATACGGCAAGGAGTTCGGCAGGGTTGTCCACTTTCGCCTCTTATCTTTAATGTGTTCATAGAGTGTGCCATTAGAAAATTAATAGAGTCCGGAAAAGGGGGGGTTCATTTCAATGGGAAAAAAATTCAATTTATTCGTTTTGCTGATGACATTGCGGCTTTTGCAGTCATCAAATCAGTTAGAAGAATTAGTTACAGATATGAATGCAATTTTTGAAGATTTTGGACTTAAAATAAACATTAATAAAACAAAAATGCTAGTAACCTCAAAAAGGCACTCAAATTATAGACCAATCACTTTAAATAACAGGACAATAGAGCAAGTCGACAAATTTAAATATCTGGGAAGCATAATCACTAATAACTCCAGATGTACACCAGACATTATCGCGAGGATAGCCATGGCGAAGCAGGCTTTCAATGCCAAGAAGAGCCTGCTCAAAGCCAGAATAGCAGGCCATATTCGGAAGAGGCTTATAAAAGTGTACATCTGGAGCATAGCGTTGTATGGAAGCGAAACGTGGACAATGACACAGCGTGACAGAGAACGATTGGAGGCCTTCGAAATGTGGTGCTGGAGGCGAATGGAGAGGATTAGTTGGAAGGATAAGAAGACGAATGAGGAGGTGCTTGAGAGAGTGAAAGAGAAAAGAACGTTGTTGAAGACCATTGAGAACAGGAGAGGCAGGATGTTGGGCCACTTGTTACGACACGATGATTTTATGAAAACCATAGTAGAAGGGAAGATAGAGGGAAAGAGGAAGAGAGGGAGACCAAGAAGATCTTTTATGGACCAAATAAAAGAAAAAGTAAACGGCGCGTCGTATCAAGAGGTCAAAACAATAGCTGAGAACAGAGAGGAATGGAAATTGCTCCACCGACAAGATTTTGAATCTTAAATATAATGAATGAAGCCAACCGATGAGAATCAAAAATCGCACAACAGGTACCTACTTGTTGATGTCGATGAATATGAAAGTCCATCCAAATAAATATATTAATATCTCTAATTAATATTTACTCCCTAGGAAGAAATAGGTAGACCAATGCAACAATTTAAAAGTATTTTAAGTGAAATAATAATATACTTTGTTATTCTTAAATATTATTACTGGCTGGACAACCGTCTTTCTTTGGTCAAGGTGAAAACACTAAGAAATAGTTGCACGTGCAGATAAAGATAACAAACAATAGTTTGCGGGCCATTGATAATGATTACCTTCAAGTAGCTTTGGGTTTTACCTGTTCAGTACCATGTGTTCCTATTGTTTGTGAAGTTAAGTGAAAGCAAGAAGTGGTCGGTTAATTTGTTTGATTTGACACAAATACTTACCTACTCAAGTTTTATTGCTGTTTTGGTGGGGGCTGTTTTGGACTCGAACTCATAGGATTATATTAGTCACTATTTAGGAGAGTCAGTGTTAGTGAACATTACGAGACTTATCTACCTATAATTGTGCTATTAATATAAAAAAAGTTGTTACTTGTGTTGTTATTTTGTTTTTTTTGTAAATTGTTAAATGTTTTAATACAAAATGAAGAGAAGTGGGTGTGGCAATATGCCACCAGAATTGGTGATACAGCATTTTGTACCCTGTGCAATGATCGGGTGAACAATGAGTTTTCGTGTCGTGGTGGTACTACAGGATCTATAGGAAAACATTTGAAAGTAGTTCACCTAAAATCTCCAGTTGCGGCAACCAACGAGTAAGTATAATTTACATTTTCAAATTGATACCGATCTGATTTTTATTACTTTAAAAATATCTCTAGCATTAATATTTTAAATTAAAAAAATATGTCCCAAAAACTTATTTATTTTATTAATAAGGTTTTGAGTTTTGACAGACACTTTTGCGGTCTTTATTATGTAAGATATTAATTAATGATTCTGCTGACTACTGGGTACATGAACAAACTGTTGTATGCTGATTTTGTATTGTTTTACACTTTAGCTAGTCTTTTATATTTTTTAAATTTAAGGTAATTATACAAAAAATAATTTGTTGATATATATAGTACAGTACAGTCAGCGTCATATAGTTGGTAGCATCCGAAGTAGTTAAATAGTTCGGAACGTCATAGATTTTATATGAAGTAACTAGGCATCGTACAGTGCGAGCAAAATTCATTAAAGTACTAGGGTTGTTAGTGTTACTGGTTGTCATGTGTCATTTCAATAGATTTCGCTCTCAGTTTACGGACAATCCTTAAAAATAACAAACTATTTGACTACTTCGGATACTACCTACTATAAGACGCTGACTGTACATGTTAGATTATTAAAAAAAGTTGATTAATGATTAATTATAGTCTGTGTAATGTGAATGAAAATTAGAATTTTACCTATTTTTTTATATGTTGATTATACGCGAATTATTTTAATACACATCTTTTACAATTTGTACTGGTCTATTATTTTTGCCTCCAACATAATATTTGCATCTTATTATTTTTGATCACTCTTAAAACTTTATTTAAAATGCAAAAGTATGGAAACTTAAATTAAAAACTCGCCCCTTGCGTTACATTCGGGGGTCTTAATGACACGCATAAAATCTACACTAAACGTCACGGTCACGACTGGATCCGATTTACGTATAAATAAGATACGTATCTCCGTGTACACGTAGCTACGTGTCTTAATTACACGTAGCCGAATTACACGGAGCAAACGGAGCGGATCTCCGTTGCCGAGTAACAGGGCAACGGAGATTCGGCTACGGGTACACGAAACACGGACACGACCAGGAGCTCTAATTAATACTACGCCAGTGATAAAACTCATCATCATCCTCCTAGCGTTATTCCCGGTTATGCCCCTAAGGAGCCCGGGGTCCGCTTTGACATCTAATCCCAAGATTTGACCTAGTCACTACTTCTACGAAAGCTACTGCCATCTGACCTTCAAACCCAGTTCCAAGTTCCAACCCAGACGTAAACTAGACCTTATTGGTATCAGACCGAAATACTCATTGGTGCGAGTCGGGATTCGAACCCACGGCCGCCGCTTGACAGCCGCATGCCTGAACCACTAGGCTACCGTAATAAACATAGGTAGTTTGCACTCCCATTAAAATTCCACTCCCCTTTCATTTCTTTAAGAGTCAATCCCTCGAATTCCCAGGATAACAAAGTAACCATCCTATATCCTTCCCTATGTCCCAAACTATATCATTATCAAATTTCATCAAAATCGGTGGCCAACTTTCCTACAAATTCGGCCGGAACCGCGAACCCTTTAGTTGGACCGAGCGTGTCGATGTAACTTAGACAGACAGGCAAGGCCTTTCCTTTTAATTTTTTGTTTGTTTATTTCATTGATTGTACATGTAATTTGTGCATGTCACACCATCCGTTCTCCCACCGAATGGACCCTGCGGGAGACAAAGCTACCAACATACTGAGCAAAATATGATTTTTATTTATTTCTTTTATAATCTGGGTTGCTTTTGTCACGAATAAATGTTTTGATTTGATTTTGGTTCACAGAACCCTAAACTGCGCTTGGCCCGACACGGACTTGGCCCATTTTTTATTTATAACTAATAACTATACTCGAAAAGATGTGCCGTAGCTTCCGGAACGCTGGCCAGCCGAGTCGGATTTGAAAATTGACCTCTTTCTCGAAGTTGGACCTACCTTAACGACGCGACTGGGCAGCGTTCGGGAAGCTACGGCACATCTTTTCGTCCAATATTCCGCAGTGTCTTAAGACGAGAGTCTTTGACCAGGGCCTCATAAGAAGGCTTAAAGTCACCCAAAGGGCAATGGAGATAGCCATGTTGGGAGTTTCTCTGCGTGATCGCATCAGAAATGAGGCTATCCGCAGCAGAACCAAGGTAACCGACCAAGGTAGCCCTCTGGATCTCTAAACTTAAGTGGCAATGGGCGGGGCATATAGCACGTAGAACCGATGGCCGTTGGGGCGGAAAGGTTCTCAAGTGGCGACCACGTACCGGAAGGCGCGGCGTGGGTAGGCCCCCGTCAAAGCGGACTGATGACCTGGTAAAGGTTGCGGGAGTCCGCTGGATGCGGGTGGCGCAGGACCGGTCACTTTGGCACTCTTTGGGGGAGGCCTATCCGTCCAGCAGTGGACGTCATTCGGCTGATATGATGATGATGATGAACTATACTCATAGAAAGCACATAGGCTAGAGTTATATTTGATCATACGTCTTCGTTTGCGTTCTTTTTAACACACAGGCGGTGCCGCGTTGACAGCTTGTTATTATATATTTAGGTTCCAATCTCCTTTTACGGGATAGCTATTAATTAGTAGTCATTACTTATTACTAAGAAAGACGAAAGACCTCGTTCTAAACTTATGGCCTTCTACAAATCCATTGATTTAAAACACGACATAATTTCAGTGGCATAGAAATTTACTAGTCTGTAATTAGGCTCGCCTTCCCTTACTTTAATTAACTTATAGAACTAGTAATTAACATCTGTATTGTTAGTTATTTTCTGTAACTAAGGGGTATTTATTTACGCAGAGCTTCCTCAGATAGGTATCATTTTAGTTGAACAACATGTAGCGTTATTTATTCTCATGCCTTTGGAAAAAAGGAAAAAAGAAGCGGATTTTGGCAAAAATAAGTATTTTCTTAACTTAAGAAAATAACTGGCAAATCGGGTTTCTTCTACTTTTTTGCATTATTCTTGAATAAACCTTGGTTTTTGAATATAAAGTGCACTAAACCTACCTTAGCTCAAAACGGCTACTACTCAAGCAACACTTTGTAGTGGCTTTTCTTGCGAAGCTTTAGTGATTCTGGGTTCAACATAATAGTTATAAAAAGTCACATACTTATGAAACGCAGCCGAACCTACTTCTTCTAGACCAAATCATATCTTCTATATTATATAACTGTTAAGAAGCCTAAGTCTTAGGGACGATGTCGCTATACACGCCTCCCTATGGTGTTGTAGGAAGGAACTGATTGTAAGATTTAGTGCCCTAGACAGATGGTTCCGATAGCTCAGTTGGTTAGTAGCGACGGGCCATGCATGCCTGTGGTCGCCGGGTCGAATCCGGTTCGGAGCATACAATTTTTAGATTTTTCCTTTAATTTAAAATGTAGGTATAATTTCGTTAGCAGCGTTAGGTACTGCTTAATACAAAATTAATGTATATACTTAACGTTTTTATCTATTTCTGTATTCCTATGTATGTCGTACCGGCGATCCTCGAACCGACCGGTATTGCCCGAGACGACGGCACGAGACCGGACGGAATGACCCTCATACCGTGGAAGATGGGCCGGGTCCTGGTGTGGGACGCAACCTGCGTTGACACACTGGCCCCGTTCCATCTCCACGTTACAACCCAAAAAGCGGCGGCGGCAGAGGCGGCGGAGGCGCTAAAAAGGCGTAAATACAGCGGTCTCGACGCCAGATACCACTTCATTCCTTTTGGCGTCGAGACCCTCGGTCCGTGGGGTCCAGGGGCAACTGACCTATTCAAAAACATCGCGAAAAGGTTAGTCGACGCCACCGGGGACAGAAGAGCTGGCAGCTTCCTCGCTCAACGCGTCAGCATCGCGATACAGCGAGGAAATGCTGCCAGCGTCCTCGGCACAATGCCACAGGGACCCTTTATAGATATATTTTAGTTTTTATTTTAGTTTAGTGGTTTAGTTTTTAATAAATTTTTAAGGCTTTTATATTAAGTTTAGATGGTAATTTTTTAATGTTATTTTAAGTCTCTTTTTTCAATAAATATATATTATATTTGTCCTCATAGATGAGAAGAATTTTCCCTCACACATTTCCCATGACTATTATCGGAAGGGTTTTAACCTTTTCACAGCCAAAACAAATGTGAAAGCACTCATTCACACGCCAAGCAGGTTTTCCGCAAGACACCACATGACAGGTCTAGGGTTGTTACTTGTAACTATCGATACTAAACACTGTGAAAAACTAAGCTGTACTAACATTTGATTTTGTAAGATAAGGACAATTGCTTTTTTTTAATAAACAAATATAGATAAAAAGCAATTAGTTTTATTTTATGGCAATGTCTTTATAAAGCTCGGCAAATGGAAAAACACAAGTTTGACGCATCAGAATGCACTCGCATTCTTGAGGGCCTCCGGGACATACTTTCCCTTTCAGTCACATGTAGTATAACCTTAAGAGCGAAGAGGACGGCACGATCCGAAGAAGTTCGTTTTTCGGACTTCATAGTATTTTATGCGGTTATAGTTTTTTTATTTATTTATTTATTTATTATAGTTTCCGATTCGCCGGTTTCGTGTTTCGCCGGATTCCCGATTCGTCGGAATTTTTCAATTCCAAAAAACTGGTCATATCATGGCTTTATACTCTAGCCCTTTCCTGTGCCCTGCCACACGTGACCGTCAAACTTGTATATGTAGTAAAGATTGTTTTTTTACCTTTACTTTACGAACTATCTATTTTAAGAACTAATTATTTAAAAATATATATTTGCGAAGAATCGTGAATCCGTCAAAACAAGAATCCGGCGATTTAGGAACCCTGCTAATCGGGAACTAATCGTGTATGCTTTTCGAAAAAATAAAACTTGAAAAATTGTGACCGCCCTTTTGAATTTTGATTTGATACTCATATATATTCGTCAGGTTCTGGACTTTGTAAAATTCGCGTATCCATACTTAGAATATCGAGATGTAATAGGATGAATAAGATAACGCAATCGCAAGCACTAAAAACAGATGACTTATTCGGACTGATTTATCGGTTAATGGCGTGGGAAATGGAGGATTATAGAAATTTCCTATATTATTTATTGACAATAGAAGGGATGCAACACATTCAATAAACCAGCGAGTATTATAATATGGAGAGTTCTATTTTCGAAGTATAGATTTTTTTACAGCGTGGTAGCACAAAGGTAACTGTAAGAAGAATCGTTATAATTATCGAATATTTAAATTATTAAGTATAATTTTAACTGAAATACTTACATTTAACATAAATAAATGTTCAAGCGAATTTTACGCATATCATTAACAATATTAAATTTGCATGTCTGACCGCATCACTAACGACGGATTGATCGGTCATTGGCGTACGAAATGTGCCATAAATGGACTAAAATCAAAAGTCTGAAGAAACCACAATTTTCTAATTAAATACACAGCTGAAATGAAAATGTCGCTTGAAAACGGGAATAATATTTATTAAGATATCTTATACCCAAAATCAGAATTGTTTTACGTAACCTGGATGTTTTAAAAATGCTATCTTCCGTATGACTCATATTTACGTCGTCGGCGTTGAACCTGCGGTGCCAATACATACGTCGTTGGCGGTGAAAAGGTTGATTTTACAAGCTTTTATTTAGTTTCACCTGTCGTGATGTCGGTAATGAAATCTTGCTAGTTTTTAACCCACTTCCCGGTGACCGACTGAAGTGAAATTTTGGGTATTAGTATAGTTTGGACAACAGTTCAATATTATAGTACCATGAAGCTGATCTGATGATGGAGACAGAAAGTGGCCATGGGAATGCAGTACCTAACTGACGTAACGTTGAGTTTTTGGGCTCGTTAGAATCGTCTCAATGAGTAGTTGATGACGATATACATAAAAGTACAGTCAGCCACAGAAGCTTGTACCATTTTTTTATTTTTTGACAGAACTGTTTTACTCTACATATGTATATTGTATGTCCTTGTCTAGTATCCATAGGTTTGCTTATTTTGTATGATAAAGTCCTTAAATATATATTTATTTCGTCTTTAAATCACGTCATTTATTTTTGAATACGTATTGAATATGTGATTTACAACTCAAATGAACATACTCAAGCTAGAACCAGGTCAATCTAGACCCAACTCCAGATTTTGCAATAAACAAGCGGTCTAGTCTAATCACTGCTATTTGGTGTACAGCCACAAGCCTGTAACGATCAAAGGCAATGTTGACATGCTGGCTTGTAACAGCCCCGCTATTCTGTAACTTGTATTAACAACACCTCACCAGTCACCCACAAATATATCTTGACGCTGCGATTCCTATTAGCTTAGCGTAATCGGGCGTAGCAGGGTTACCATTTAAGACGCTGACAAGGCCTAATTTGGTTGTAATTGGTGTTATTTAAGCAGTTTTTTATTAAAACTATTTATTCTAGCACATCAAAAAATATATACGTTAATATACACCATATTTCAAAGACCGTGGACGGACTTAATTCATAATTGGACGAAATCGGCTCAATTGAAAATAATTGTAAAGATTGGTCTTAAAATCTTATCTTCTATAACCGGCCGCCCAGTAACACTCGCTGTCGTATACTCCGATACAAATTGACAGTGTGCGCGCTATCCCAAATCCTCAAGGCCATTTTGTTCTGACAAGTACATATACGAGTGCGAGAGTGACGGATGTCTTATCCACAACGATAAGTGATAAAACGGCAACCACGCTACGCTCGCGGGCTATTATTCTTTACCCGACTTCTAACTACGCTTAGTTACTTGAATTGCGGAGTCAAGACATATTTGTGGGTGGGTGAGCGTTCAAGTTACAGAATAGCGGAACTGTAGTGATGTGTCTAGAACGTTCGATTACTGGTTCCTCTATAGCCGATAATTGATGTGTTGTTTCGGACGTACAGCGTTCTTACTTCACTAGCAAGTAAGTAGCGAGTGGGATGGGATGAATGCTTCATGTTGGACGTTAAGGGTGTAGGTATGTCCTCCAAGATGTGCATAGTTATGTTTTCAAAATTATATATGACAAAAAGGTAGGTTTTGGCCTACAGGTCGATCACATAACGCAATGTACGCACGTTAAACGATCACGATTTATTTGTCAATTTTTATATGGTAAAATACTCTACTATGGTCCTCATAAGAAGGCTCTAAGTCACCCAAAGGGCCATGGAGACGGCAATGTTGGGAGTTTCTCAGCGTGATCTCATCTCATCTCCGGAATGGGGCGGAAAGGTTCTCGAGTGTCGACCACGTATCGGAAGGCGCGGCATGGGTAGCCCCCCCAAAAGGTGGACTGATGACCTGGTAAAGGTTGCGAGAGTCCGCTGGATGCGGTAGGCGCAGGACCGGTCACTTTGGCACTCTTTGGGGGAGGCCTATGTCCAGCAGTGGGCGTCTTTCAGCTGATATGATGATGATGATGATATGGAAAAATGGCAGTGGGATTGTCCCAACGCGCGTTCGAAATATTACGTGATGACCCGTCTGAATCACACTGGTGCGACCTACGGTGGCGGCGGATAGTAATCTTGACAGTTAATGTCAAGTTTACTGCTGACAGCCGCTGCAGGCCGCGCCAATCTGTTTAAGACTTTATTCATTTGGGGTACACATAATACAAACTCTTTTGATAGGTATTGTGAAAATCTGACTTAATGCCAGAACCTTTGACCTATTTCGTATGGTATGGTTTTAACGTAAGTTTTATTTGCATGATTTCTGTGGATATACGTTTGTCTCTTTATAGGTTGCCTGTTGTTTAAGAAGACATTAGCTCGTCCCGTTACGATTCGTAGTATGATTTTTCCAGTGGCTTCACACACAAAAAGCAGGAATTATGACTATCATAGTGGCGTTCCAGGTAAGGTGACCAAGCGATCGAAGATATAATAATAATAATAATCAATTTATTTCAGGCATAGCATAGGCCCATAGCAACAAATACCTTAAAGCCTAACATACATGCAGTACATATATTTACAAAATAAAAATATATGTAACCTAATTATTATTTAGGCGACGAAGCAGCGCACTTTTGAGATGACAATTTATTCAATGGCGGTTGACAGTGATACGCATTATCATACGGACAATCACATAAGATAAGATAATTTATTTCATGACTGGAAATTACAGTATAAATTCGCATGTAAATGTCAAAACGCTAGACACTGACGCTTCGCACGTCATATTCTAGGATCCTACTTGTGTGATTGACGTAGCAGTCACCAGCGGTCACCAGTCGAAATAGTAAAGTTGACTTTGACACTGTGATAATCCCCTTCCTAACTCGCCAAAGTATCGACTTGCCTTGGGGCGATGTCCTTAAAACTACGTCATAATTATAACAACTAAGTTTCGAAGGGTCAACACTAACTTGATTTTGTGACGTCTTTTAGCTATTGACGTCAATATACCTACCTCTACAAGGATTTATATTGCTAACACACTAACACAAAGACTAGCCACAACCTACTCGTTTTTGAGGAACTTGTTTCGAGATTATCAGTAAATATATTATGGCTGCGTCCATAATTTGAATAAAGGCCTAAGCAGGCGTAGCAACTAGTCATATGCCAACAAGTTGCCACGTCTACTAATTTACTAATACTCGTATCTCTTGTTGTGTTGCCTTACGTTCCTTCACCAAATGGACTCGGCGCTTCATGCTGAGCCCGGTCCTTTTCGTGACGTATATATATTTATTTCTTCTTTTCTATATGTATTAGGGCCGATTTTTCAATTCCCAGATAAAACTATCTGTCAGATAAATGTTAGCTCTGTCCTTTTCTTTCATATGACTTAAGAAAAAGATGGTGATAATTTTAACTGACGGACAACCTTATCTAGAAATTGAAATATCGGCCCATAGTGTGTATTTGCTGTCACGAATAAATGATTGATTTATGATATAAAACTGCACGATTAGAACAAGATGGCGCGAGAGCTGTCTGGCGGCCAGACAGACTATCCATCTCTTTCTCATTAGAACACTTAGATAGATTAGTTTTATGCTAACCGTGCAAGCAGACTTATGAACATGTTCATTGTTCATACTAGGCTCAAAAGTCTTTAATAACACTTTATTAGAGAAACTTGGCTACAGTCCCATTCAAAATGTATAATGGGACTCGAGAGATGACAACTTCATGTTTCAATCTTTCAAGGTATAAATGACAGTGACATGGAACGAAAGCGATATCCTTAAGATGTATCTACGTCAAATATCTCGGATGGTTTACTGGCCTTGGTTTCTCAGTAACCAAACGTGTCAGTCAAGAGATTCCGATGATTCGATGTTCATAGCCGCGTCAACAAGCATATAGAAGTGTGAAAAAGAATGCATGCTGACAATGTCAAAGGTCGCTTCCGATTCAATTGGTTTTCCCACATCTTCGATGGACCTAGTAATTTGGTGAATCATGTATTTTTCCATATTGCTACGTTATTATGTAGCTTCATTCATTGTAAAAAAAACACCATTTGGCTGATCACTAGAATACGAGTACAGTAAAACCAATTTACGTCACACCTGGCCATAATGCGAGTTTTACTGCACGCTGCGCATACGGGAAAACTCGCATTGTGGCCAGGTGAAGACGTAACATTTTGTACTCAACAGGGGCGGTAATTCGTAAAGCCCCAGAGCGCATATTTAGCACAATCACCTGCGATCTGGGGCATTCACGAATTCATCGCCCTAGTTGCGTAATGTACTATTTTAAAACACCCTCTTCAGTAATCAGCACGGTTTAATGTAAGAAATGCTATTAAGCACCTAACAATTCAATACGTTTTCCATTACGAAAGGCATTCATTATATCATTTGTGTACCTAACCATTAAATAGGGTTCACTATCGAGACTTAATTAAACTAGAGGGCTTTCCAGTCTGTTATAAAAAGGCCGATACCATTGAAATCTCTGTTCGTCTCGCTAAGCTATTCTCGCCCTTCATATACCTCAATTACCCAGACAGTGACTAAGCGCCGGTCGCCCTTTGGTTTAACCGAGTCGGAAATTCGCAAGCGACGTAAACGATTTAAATCAGGTTAAGAGGGTCATGAAGGGAAATATAATTTGATATTTGAGGGTCGCCGCTGTGACACCCCTGGAATTGCAAGCGTCCATATGCTTCGCTGACTGACCAGTTCATAAGCTCGATTGTAACCAACGTGGTATAAAAAAATACCATTAGCATTTCGGTGAAGGAAAACATTGTAAAGAAACTTGCAGGAAGAAAATCTATGTCAAGCCTTACAAAAATCACTTACATAAGAAAGGTTATATCTAAGTTGATAATAAATCAAAACTCAAAATTATATTTATTCAAGTAGGCCCAGTAACAAGCACTTTCAAATCGTCAGGTAGAAACATAATCTTAAGCTAATTACTTCGAGTAATTTATTAAACATAAAAAGTAACATTTAAATGAAATATTTAAAATTTTATATAAAAAAATACTAGTCTAGAATGTTTCTAGAAAGACAATCTAATGTCAAAAAATAAATAAAACGAGAATAATTAATTAAAAACACAATGTCAAATTTTTCCAAACGGAATAAATAAATTATAAATCCAGTCAAAATTAGTCCCAAGAAGTTTTATCATTCATGTAGTCTTGTGCGCTATAATAAGCTTTAGAAATAAGTTTACGTTTCACATAGTTTTTGAATTTATTAATAGATAACTCAGTTACGTTTCCAGGAAGTTTGTTATAAAACCTTACACAATTACCCATGAATGATTTGTTTATTTTTTGGAGCCGAGTGGTGGGCACCGCGAGCTTATGCTTATTTCTAGTATTAATATTATGTATGTCACAGTTTCTCCTAAAATTGACAATGTTTTTATGTACATACACAATATTTTCATAGATATATTGACAATGCAATGTCATGATATTAATATTTTTAAACTTATCCCTAAGTGAGTCTCTCTGTTTCAATCTATATATCGCCCGAATAGCCCGTTTCTGCAGAACAAAAATCGAATGAATGTCCGAGGCACTGCCCCACAATAAAATACCATATGACATAATGCTATGGAAGTAGCTAAAATATACTAATCGAGCTGTTTTCACGTCTGTTAATTGACGGATCTTACTCACTGCAAATGCTGCAGAACTCAGTCTATTCGAGAGATTAGCAATATGGGGACCCCATTGAAGCTTAGAATCTAACGTTAAACCAAGAAAAACTGTGCTATCAACTAGTTCCAATTCCTCATCTTTCACAAAGACACTCCCTTGCTCGTGTTCAACGTGATTCGTGACAAATTTAATACATTTAGTCTTCTTCTCATTTAACAATAAATTATTAATATTAAACCAATTTACTACTTTAGAAATAGCATTGTTTACGTCATTGCAAGCTTTTTGCTGTCTTATAAGTTTGAAAATAAGTGAGGTGTCATCAGCAAATAATACTATATCATGGTGGGTCTTTACGAGATATGGCAAGTCATTTATGTAGATAAGGAACAGGAAAGGTCCCAATATTGATCCCTGCGGTACACCCATCGAGACCAATGACCCCGGTGATCGCTGTCCATTCACTTCGACCCTTTGTATTCTACCATGTAAGTATGACTTTAGTAAATTCAGTGCTGATCCTCTGACTCCATAGTAGTCGAGTTTCCTGATCAATGTTTCATGACAAACGCAGTCGAAGGCCTTGGATAAATCACAGAAGATACCTAAAGCATCTTGTGATTCCTCCCAGGCATCGAAAATGTGTTTAATCAGCTCGACACCAGCGTCGGTTGTCGAGCGACCCCGGGTAAATCCAAATTGCATGTTATGCATCAAATTGTTTATATTAAAATGCTTTATTAATTGCGACAAAACTAATTTCTCAAAAATTTTGCTAAATGTTGGGAGCACAGATATTGGTCTGAAGTTAGTGGGGTCAGTAGTGCTACCCGATTTGAATAACGGAGTGATTTTACTATGTTTCATTAGATCAGGAAACTCGCCGCAATCGACACTGTTGTTAAATATAACTGCCAAATCAGGCGCTATGATTTCTATAATGCATTTGAGTGCATGAACAGAAACTCCCCAGAGGTCACTAGTTTTTTTGACATTAATCGATTTAAACGCCTTTACTACATCTGAGAAACTAACGTGTTCAAAATGGAGGTTTGTATTACATTCTGGGGCGTTTTCTTTCAACAATGTAACGGCAGAGGAAGGTGATGAATTTAAATACTTAGTTGTGGAGACTGGTATCTCAGTAAAGAAATATTCAAATTCAGTAGCTACTTCCAAACTAGAATCTACAATTCTGCCATCAATTTTTATTTTAAGATCAGTCGGTGTGTTTTTCGATCTGCCAGTCTCCATGTTTATTACTTTCCAGGTTGTTTTAATAATGTCAGAGCTATTTTTTATTTTCTGAGATAAATAATTACGCTTGGCAACATTACAATCTATTTTAAATTGCTTCGAATATTGCTTGACATGTTCTTTAAATTCATCACTCGTATTAAACCGCCGTTCCTCATAGAAGGCATACAGTACTTGTCTACGTTTATGTAAGTCCGCAGTAGCCCACTCACTAAAAACTGGTGCACTAGTAACCACGGCCGATTTGCGAGTAAATACCGCATTATAAAGTGCCATAAAAGTATGGAAGAATGAATTGTACATGTTATTAGGGCTCATATCGGAAGACAGAAAGGGTAGCGCCTGAGCTAGACTATGTTTCATTCTTTCCACACGATCTGTGGTTACTGGTACAAAAGTTATTTGTTTTTTCACGATATTTTTCCTTAATGTCTCAAATACCATGAGTTGGCCTAAGTGATCTGATTCTAATTTGCTGATTATACTTTTGTTACTAGGAAAAATATTAGTGAAAATGTTATCTATACATGTTGAGCTAGTAGCAGTCACTCTAGTAGGCTCCATAAATACGTGGTTGAGATTACCAGATTTGAAAAGACTCAACAATCTGACACTTATTGTTGAATTTTCCAAAATATTTACATTGTAGTCGCCGCATATAAGTAATTTCTTTCTAGAACGCGATATTTTAAGAAGCACAGATTCCATTATGTTTTCAAAGAGTTCAAAATTACTTACTGGCGGCCTATATACACAAACAACGATAAATTGCTCAAATTCTACTGCACTCAGTTCTATGGTCCGTTCAACAGACAAGGATACAATGTCCTTGCGTTCCTTAAATTTTAATTTATTATTTAATATAATTAACGACCCACCATGTATGGAATGAAGTCTGGTGAACGAACTACCCACCTGGTGATTATTAAATTGAGGCATTAATTCATTACTGGTTAACCAATGTTCAGTTATACATAGAATATCAATATTGCAATCATTCAAAAAAAGTTCAATTTGTAAATCTTTCCCTCTAATACACTGAATGTTTTGATGTACCAGGTGGATATAATTTTTATACTTATTTAAAACTAAATTGCCAGAGACAGAGTACTCTTTTGTCTTAAGGTTTAATTTAAATTATTAGTTAAGATTGGAACCAATTCCAAGTTAACATTGGGCTGCTCAATAGGAGCTGAGTTATGTGCCAAATTCTTGGCATAAATGTCAAGTAAATAGGATAGCGACAGAGCTATTTGTCTCTTACAATAATTGGAAAGGTAAAACTTACCTTCAGTCAAAAAAAAACATAGGCAAATGTTTTTTACTAACATATTTGTTCATGTCAATTATACTAAACTTACTACTATATGTACAACAGTTATATAGAGATATATTTAATTTATATCTAGTGTCATTCTCCACTTTTGACATTTGACTACTATATGGCATCTAACTGACATCTAAGCATACAGTGTTTTCAATTGTCACAAGAATCTCAGTTTATGAATAGTGTTCATTAGTGTTCTCCTAAAAACGATTGAAAACAGCCTTGTGTTATTATTATGAAAAAAAAAAAACATCAATCTACAATCGAAAACTTCAGAGGAATCTGGTTAGAACGATTGTACGGTAAATTAACACTCATCTTTCCCCTTAAATGAAAGTATCTTCTACCCAACAGTGATCCAAATCAAGAACGTAAATACACAAGCAAATCAAGGACGTTACACAAGACCAATTGTGTAGTTTCTTACCTAACGAGATTAGGGCAAGACCTCGAAATAATTACTAAGTTGCTTCCAGCGGTAATTGAAGGGATTACCCTGAAATGAGGATCTAACTCCCCTGCGCAACTTGCTGAAAGCCCTGAATAACTTTCATTCTTACTTTAGTGGGTGAAGCAGAAGAGAACAATATTAATTTAAAACTACACACGCGGCAAAATAAAATAAGAACCGGCCAAGTGCGTGTCGGGCCACGCGCAGTGTAGGGTTCCGTAGTTGCCTGTCTGTCTTAGTTACATCGACGTGCGATGCGGTTGCGTCGGCCAAATTTGTACGAAATTTGACCTTTCCAAGTACACATTAAGTTGGTCGACTATTACTCGGTAACTACTTATGTATCAAGTTGAGGGTTATATTTAAAAAAAACAAATTAAAACATTTATTTCGACCAACTCTTGTACCACCAAACGTTTTTATCCGTTTAACTATTCGACAAACCTTGTTTCCTTATTTTTTATTTCTTTCCGACAATTCACTTTGAACGCAGCTGATCATTTTATGGTTTCGCTTTTGTGATTGTTTGACGACTCAATGATTCCCAATTATTGGTATACTCGTAATACCATTATCCGACGTAACGATACCGTGGATAATCTTTTCTTGTTTTATCAAATTGGCTTGATTATTTATTGGACATATTACCGAGCCAACATATTTTGATAATTCAAAATCCTCCCAATGCTGTTTTTTCATCTCTATTGATATGAATTAGTTGTATCGAAAGCGGAAAGTAATGATGGATAAGTAAAAATTGGCTGTGAAACAAAACTTGTAATTAGCCAAAGCTCAAATGACCGTAGAGCGGTATAAGTTTTTCGGACAACTGAAATTTTGGATAACCATGAAATGGTAGTTAAATGAAAAAAATATTAATTGCATATTCGGAGATATAAATGTGCGAAAAGTTTTCGAACAAACAATGTTTCTTCAATGAAATGTAGTAATTGCGATATGCGTTACCACTTACAGTATCTTACGATACTACTATTTTCAATGCTTGAAACTGTTCCGATATTCGACACCTTTAATCTTAAAGACTCTCACAGACTGGCCAGTGTGATACAGGCTTCACACATCACATCACATCATCAGCCTATATACGTCCCACTGCTGGGCACAGGCCTCCTCTCTCATGTATGAGAGGGGACGGGCTGTAGTCCCCACGCTGGCCCAGTGCGGATTGGGGACTTCACATACACCTTTGAATTTCTTCGCAGATGTATGCAGGTTTTCTCACGATGTTTTTCCTTCACCGAAAAGCTAACGGCAAATATGAAATCATATTTCGTACATTAGTTCCGAAAAACTCATTGGTACGAGCCGGGATTCGAACCCACGACCGCCGTTTGACAGCCGCATGCCTGAACCACTGGGCTACCGTAGCTTTTTTTGATACAGGCTTAATACGTAGCAATATGGGTGTCAAATTATTAAAATAAAGGTAGAACAGCGTAGTCTGTGGTATGCGAATAGTTGAGAGAGCATAGAGCCTTAAAAATTATTGCAATCATAATAGGTACATTGTTACAAATAGGCGCCTAACCGCAGCAATTCGAAATAACTCCAGTAATGTCGCCCGGTTTCTATAATCACCATTCTTATTTAATTAATTGTATAATTACCACTGACAGTGATGTTACTTAATTGCACTTAATTAATATAATTGTAACTGTTACGCGAACGAATTTGAATAGTTAAATAGTTTACTTCTTTGATTTCTTTATTTTTGTTAATCTTCACCATATATTTTATGACCGAGATCTTTGTGATTGAGAGAGCCAGGTCGTATCTATACCTAAATTTCAGTCCAGTTCCTACTATGTCAAACAATCGGACCATAAACAACATCCATCGCTCCACCGGATGTTAGGGTCGTTATTTTCACACAGATTCTTATGTAGGTCATTTCTTTTTATAGAATATCGCACTCGCGAGACGAGGTAAGCACCATTAAGGGAGACCTCGGTTATTCCGGCTGCCATACAAATTCATTGTGGGTCTGATTATTAATTTTATTTATTTATCAAGGTTTGTTAACAGGTACAATAATATAAAACATAAACTTAAACAACACTCATATGTACTACCTATGTCTTGCTAATTGCAGGCATACACAACTTGCATTACGATACTAAAATTAGAAATCACTTAAATTTTGCAAGTACTTAAGTAAATCTTTCAGCTTCCAAACGTCGCTGCTCATAAGATACTTAGTATACTTCCCTTTTGCTGAGTAGGTAGTAAAAATATTAAGACTAAACTAAATAACTCCATGGATAAACAACACCAATATTTTGTAATCAATTTTTATTTTAATTTTGGTGCATTAATAGTACATTACGTAACTAGGGCGATGAATTCGTGAATGCCCCAGATCGCAGGTGATTGTGCTAAATATGCGCTCTGGGGCTTTACGAATTACCGCCCGTGTTGAGTACAAAATTTTACGTCTTTACCTGGCCACAATGCGAGTTTTCCCGTACGCGCAGCGTGCAGTAAAACTTGCATTACGGCCAGGTGTGACGTAAAGAATATTATTAATATGATCTTCGATTGAAATTCACGGCGCAAACCCTGGTCATTTGGAAGGCGTGCGTGGGGATATAGATCCAACACGTAGAAGCCCTTTGGAGACGAAGTATAATGTGATTTAATACACCTGCTAGAAACCCATTATTATGATTATTATTATTAATACGAATAGTAAACTAGTCTTAAACGATAGTGGTTTGTTATCTAAACTTTATCGCACACTTGCACAGTAATAAGTTACCAATACAAAAGGCGACCTTAATTCCTTAAGAAAATCACTACCCAACTTGCGGTGTTGGTAGACGCATGACGCAATATTCTCAATCTCATGTATAATGCTGTCATACTTATATTTATGTTATTTTTAACTCCTAACATTATAGGCGCTTTGGCAACACTGCTGTAAGCCTGCTATGTAATATATTAAATATATATATAAATAATCAAGCACAGATATTAGCGAGGGGGGGCTCGCTAAGCAATCCAATCTATCACTATCAAAACACATTAGCAGTAAAACTAGATATTTAAGTCTATGTAAGTGTTCACTCACACAGTGACACAAACACTCTATATAAACCCATGTATTGTGTAATAAAGGAATCATTTATTTCCCGAGTCTCTTCGTATTATTCAACTCTAAAGTCCAACATTTCAAACCATCAACCTTTGGGTCACACAGAGAATAATCATTGCCGCGGGATACATCTCCAATTTTACCTAATTTTAACTGAGAGGGCCTATTCGTCGAGCGCCGTTAGTTTGGGAACGGAATAGCTGGTACTACATAAATTACACATACACTTTGACGTAAGTATATGGCAAAACTGTCACCGCCAATTCCATTTAAGGGCGTTTGAGTGCCGCGCCTTTAGAGCTTGTTCATGTAACAGGCGACGGATCCGCCAACGATACTTTTTGTTTAAGGCTGATAAAACACGTAAAAAATCGTAGAAACGCAACAAATATGACTTCCATGTGATCTTCTAACTTTGAACGAAAGTGCGATGCGTATATACTCTATTTTCTCAAACATCGTATGTATTAGTATGCCGACAACGACACTTTTTGCTTGGAGCATGCTCCCATATCGGAGTGGGCGGTGTGAATAGTAAGCATGTTTCCATACATTTACTTGCCTTCCGATATTGTTACTAGATCCGACATACAATTACGGATAGCGTGGAAAGGCTCTTATAATATCAAGGACAAGGACACTGTTCCGGTAAACGCCGAGGAAAAAAAGGATTGTTATAAGTTAATGTGTATCTCTGTCGGTCTATGGCATCGTATCTCCCAAGCGGATGAACAAAGAGTGACGTTTATTATTCCATCTTTTTTAAAAGTGTTTGTTGTTCCAGGGGCTTAGCAGACTGGTTAGCTTAGTGGGTAGTGTTTAGCTTAGTTTGAATCCCGGTAGGGCAAGTATATGTATGATGAGCATAAATCTTTATTTCTGAGTCTTGGATGTTTCTATGTATTTTAGTTTTTGTATCTATTAAATATATCGTCTTCTAGAACACACAACACAAGCCTTATTGAGCTTACTGTGGGGCTAGTTGTTAGCTCCTAACATTTATCAATAACTAGCTTGCGCCTGCGAATTCATCTGCGTGAACTCGGGATAAAAACTGTCCTTTATTTGAAATGAATCCAGGCTATAAAATATCTTTATGTAAATTTTTCAGGTTTCTGCAGCAGAAATACTTACTGATTTGAATCGTGCAAGTATTTATTTAAGCATGTTTTTCGTTTGTGTGAGCCAACGGCATCGACAACCGCAAGGGCCACAAGATCGTTTTGATCACTCCAATTTCAGGGTCTTTTCGAGAGTCTGTTTCCGTTTTTGTCCTGAGTCGCTAAACTTGACTTAGTTGTTGTGGCTTAGTCGTTGTGATTTTCTTTAGTAGGATTTTTTATTTTTTATTCGGTAGGCTAGCGGTTCAGGCATGCGGCTGTCAAACGGCGGTCGTGGGTTCGAATCCCGGCTCGTACCAATGAGTTTTTCGGAACTTATTATATTTTGTCAGGCTCGTTCAGTCATCTATAGATGACGTCTATAGACGCAGTAGTGCTATATCCAGTGATTATAATTAAGTATAAGTATATTTTATAACTAGCTGCCGGCGGCGTCTTTTTTTTTTTTTTTAATTTATTTTATTTATCAACATTACATTTGAACTATAATTAATATCTGCCAAACTGCATAGCAGTTTGTCGGCAGAAAACCTAGTTTCCCTCCACCACGTAAGATTAATAGGTACCTATAGTACCTATAGTAAACAATAAGTACCTACATGACGCAATATTCATTTCCACCTTCATCAGAGAATAAGTAATAAATACCTACAACGCTTCATATTTAAGTCCCACTCACAACATTACAATTCTACGGACAAATTTACCTTCGTCTTCGTCTACGCCCGCGTATTGCAAAGAACGCAGACCAACTCGCGGTATACAATATAGCCTGTAACCATCCAGAAAGTCCCGACTAAGAATTTTTGAAATCGGATAAGCGATTCCGGAGATTAGCCGAAACATACCTACAAACTTACAACACGGACAAGAATTTCACAGATTTTTCCGTTTTTTTATTAGATTATGAATTATGAGCACTGTCAGTTAATAATCTTTCTCGCGATTGTAGAAACGGTCGACTGCCCAGACCGTTCACAATTATAACGCATTACTTTTCGTTAATTTATATATGTACTTACTCAGTGTCAAATCGTCAAATTGTGAACTGGGATCAAATAGGCAATTGGGAATTAATGTGATCCTTTAGAACACATCGTTTTTTTTGGTTATTAACATCGTTTTCTTATCACTTAGGCACTAACACACGTGTAACCAATAATCTTACTGAACAACATTTTCATCACACACACACACACATACATTCACGCCTTTATTCCCAAAAGGGGTAGGCAGAGCACATGAAACGTATGTTCCAGCGCCACTTTTAGCATAAATGTGGGTATAAAAGATCGACTAAATGTGATATTGCAGTGATAGGTTACTAGCCCATCGCCCACAACACACTTCAACCCTGGTCCCTTAGTCGACTTTTACGACACCCACGGGAAGAAAGGGGGTGGTGAAATTCTAACTCGACACCACACGGGCCATATGCATCGTAATAATAAAAATTGCATGACTCATAGCAAACTTCCTTAAACGGAGTTAAAAGTTGCATAAATGTTAAGAACTTGAGCACTGCAACTTCCTATTTCAACTCTTAATCTGTAAGTTCAAAAACTTTTCCAATTAATGCAATTTATAGTCTTAAATGACGCATTGGGTCGGACTAACAAAGTTTCCGAATGCGCTAAACAAGTCACAGTAGTGTCTGTATAAGAGTAAACAGTCGTATAAACAGTACAAATACGACTACTATATAATCTTCTGGCTTTGAACGCAATGTGCTACGTGCATCTAGTCTATTTTCTCAAACATCGTATGTGTTAGTGTTACGTACAGTTTATACGATGATTTGATAATAATAAGTATCACCGTCAGCTATGCAAAGTTCAACTGTAGTCAGCGAAAAACAACTTACTGTTACTACGTTAAGGTTCAATCTCCAATGACAAGGCTGAAGCTGTTCGCGACTACTGTCACATGTTTCAAGTAACACGGATTGATGACGTACTGAGTTAATTTACTGAGAAGATGACAAATGATTTTGAATCTTATTTTGCTACATAGAAAGCGGATAATGAGTCGACATGACTGTATACAGGATGTTTGCTGTTACACTCAAAAGACGTCGCGTCGTACCAAGTAATGAAACAAAATCTTATAATTTATCAATTAGGTAAAGGTTCCAGTGGTCAACACTGCCCTATTAATTGGCACCCATTGGCAGAAACAGTTTCGTTTATCGCTATTAGGGTATGAAATGAAAATATATATGTATGTATATATATATATATATATATATTAATTTTATTAGGGTATGAAACATTGCAGCGCTGAATCCTTCTAATGTATTAATTTAAAAATTCAATTAAGATAGCTATCGCTAAATCCAGACCCTGCCCTACTTTTAATTGAAAGTTTGGATGTCTTTTGTTTTATTATTGAATCACGCCAAAACGTCGAAATGGATTTCGACCTAATTTGGCATAGATATAGTTTATTATATTTGTTTAACAATAAGATCCTTTTTGTCCCGGAGGATATCCGCAAAAAGGATATAAAATGGAGGATTAAAGTTGATACACACGCGAACGCAAACTCGGCGAATACTAGCGTATATTTAAATGTAAAAACAATACCCTTTGTACTACAATCTTAAATGAATTTGGTTGTCCCTGAGTGCCGTCCCTAGTAACAATTATCTTTGTACTACAATCGTAAATGAACTTGGTTGTCCCTGAATGCTGTCCCTAGTAACAATTCTCTTTGTACTACAATCTTTGCATCAAAGTAGTAAAATTCCTCCTCTTCTACAAGAATACAATGCATCATTGCAAATAATAATGCATTACGACGTCACACTCGTTATATGCAACCTCTAATTTATTTTACCAACAAATAGCTAGTATAAACAGATACATACACAGCAGTTCAATCTATAAATTAGCATTCTAGAGCCTATGTCCGGGTAGTAAGATTCTAAATTGTATACCTACAAATCTTTATCCAACCTTACCCCACCTTTAACTCTTTCCTGACAAACATTGCAACATCCTGTATATTTAAGTAATGGTTTGACCATGAAATAATAAGGACTCTCACGTTTCAAATTCTCTTATCTCAGTACTGAACTAATATTGAGATACGAGCGTTGTAAAGATATTACTTGTGAATGTATATTTCCCAACACTACGTTGTGAATCAGGTATTCCCAGATCGTTTCGGAATTTTCCTACTGACATTGGTACATTTTGCAGCGTGATAATGTCATTATGTTTAAGGCTAGCAACTTTCTAGACATTTGGTACACGTGAGTGAATTATAAATTAATTGAGCTAGCAAAGCCGAGGAAGTTCTTCGTGTCAGCTTGGGCAAAAATTCTTTCGTATATAGTTTCGTATGTCCGCGTCTGTCCGGCTGTTCTCTACATATACATATATACACGGTGTTTTTTTAACCGTCTTAGAGCGGAAGCCCAGTTAATTTCGAAGAAACAGAAAACATTACAAAGAACTTAAAAAAAGTTTTTTTAAATTTTTTATTTTAGTTTTTTTAAATGCATAAAATATTGTTTTTTTTTATTAATATTAATTTTAATCATCCAGCTGAGTGACCGCAGTGTCCGCTACCCACCATCTTATGTAGATAGGAAGATAGGTACGCACACTAACCGGGTGAATGAACTTCGCTCAGTGCGCCATAGAGAATCCCTGTTCCCCGTGGTACTGGCATTGTGTCTGCCCCAGTCCCGAAGAAGCTTCTTCAGATGGCTGGTGTCCAGGACTGCTACACATCAGCCCGTGGCTCCACTGGAACCCTTGGAAACTTTGCCAAGGCTAATACCTATGCTGCCATCGCTAAGACCTATGCGTACCTCACCCCGGACTTGTGGAGGGACATCCCATTGACCAAGTCTCCTTACTCCGAATTCAAAGCCTGAAAGATTCATGGATTGAAAATAAAACATTCTGAACTTCTTCAAACTTAATTACCTTTTATTACTAAAAACTGAACTAGAATTTTTTTTTTTCACTTATGATTAGTACCTTTTGGATACTTTCAGTGGGCTTTTTTGTATACATATACTCCCACGTTGTAGAACAGCTTCGGGATGCACATATATATTTATCACACGGCTCTGCGTTATTAATAAAACGCAGACAACGCCGCGCGAGCGAATTATTATTGACTATATTTTGTCTTAGTTTTAGTCATTGTGTATATTATAATTTGATAAAGATATGTATAGAAATTAAATGAATAAATTTGCGAGAATTGTTTATTAGTAGGTATATTGAATTTCTGCGAAAGTATCATCATGATTAACATCATTGTAAAAGTGACGCCACAAGTGTTAATTGCTACGCAAGCGTTTGTGTGCACAGTTTCCGACATAATGACCACACAAAAAACTTGAATTAAGAAATGAATTGGGAAGACCGCTGATATCTTGACTTACACAAATATCCTCTTGAATTAAGAGACTCTCTTGAATCAAGACGAAACATTCTCGGCGAAAGATAATATCAGATTTTGGTTTTGTTACACTGTTTGGCCCTATGACGGTTGGTAGAGAATGCCTTAAGGTTTTAAGTCGGCCTTTTGTACTTGTTTGTATAAATAAATATTAGGGAACAATCTTACACAAATCAACCTAATACCAAACTAAGCAAAGCTTGTACTCTGGGTACTAGACGACGATAAACATACTTAAATAGATAAATAAATACTTAAATAGGTACTTAGAAAACATCCATGACTCAGGAACAAATATTCGTGTGCTCATCACCCAAATCAATGCCCTTACCGGGATTCGAACTCGGGATCTCTTGTTTCGTAGGCAGGGTTACTACCAAAGTAGTAAGTGAAAGTAGGTATGTATATTCTTCTGTGCACTTAAAAAAAACATTTGCAGCCTAATATCAGTATCCCTGGCGTCTACTCTTATTCCTGTTTTGTGGTACATGTAATTATGAGTGCTTTAACGATTATCTTAAATAACTTAAACCTACAACAGCCTAACCCAATATCGACACATACACACTTAAAGTAAGTATTTTCCGTTCCAAAAACGTTGCAAAACGAGTCAATTCTAAGAGTAATATGTCATAAGTTTCAGTAGAGACATGTGTCATTTTCGTTCTGAAGAGGTTTCGATTTCAATCGCGTGCATACAAACAAAGAAACAATTTCAGAGCGTTTTTCTAGCTGATGAAGATTGATATCGCTTAATGTCGATTATGTTTATTTGTAAAGTATAGGGCCCTACCTATTTATCTACATACAGAGATATAGTAGGCATTGTTTATCAGCATGTGTGCTGTTTGCGTAAATCTGTAAGCTAATAATATAAAGAATTTAAAGTCTGTGAGTTTTAGCTGTAGGTACCTATACGTTTATGTGTAGGGGATAATCTGCGTTCTGTTTAATTGTTGTCATATACACTGTTTGTAGTCTGTAATAGACTTTAAGACCATTGACTGATTGTCTATTTTTGATGAAAAACTAAATCCTTTTAGCTTCCAAGATTGGACGCCTTTCGACTTATAATATGCTTACGATGATGATGAAAATCTACATAATAATCTATATAATAATTATCCTGTTCTCAAAACTTCACGAGAACCGGTTGAGTAATGACACCAGTAGAGGGGAGCAGCTGGACAAACGGACATACGATATAATTTTAACCAAGCTGAAGCAGGGAACTTCATTTACTTCATTCCCTCGTTCAATACTTTGTATAAAAAATTGAGTTGTAACTTGCTTTGTACGGAAGTACGCTTATTTATTTAATCGTATGGCATACATCTGGGGGCACGGCAGTGCCCCCGCCAAGACGAGCCAAGCGAAGCGCAACGCAAGGGCACTACCTACCTTTTCTCGAAGTGGTTCGTCGTTTTTTTGAACCGTCGTAACTTGGGATTGGTGGGTTTGGATTATACCAGATAAACAAAATTCTCGGGATATGTTGGCAATAGTAGACTCATTAAACTTATAAAGTTTCAGTAAGTCAGTAACATAGCTCTTAATACTCAAGATCTTATTGATATCTAAAAAAACGCCGATTTCGTCACTGATCTTGGCTAAAAAGTATAGACTCTCACGCGTGTCTAAACTTTTTAGCCAAGATATAGAATTTGTGGAGCGTGGCTGGTAGTAGTGGTAGGGTTACGCTGTGTAAGATAGGAAGCTTGGCACTACTTATGATCTGATATTTTTTTAACGCTGAAGGCTATAAATGAGCTAGGGAGTCTTGGCAATCACTTTGAATGTAATGTTTTTGGTGGGTTATTTTGTCATTTAAGGCGCCGTAGGTTCATGGTCTTCTCTCCCTCTCACTGAGCATAAGCGTGAGAGAGATGGAAGTGCGTGCTCGGAAGCGCGGATATCGTGTTATTTAATTTTAATTTTTTGGCCGTTTAAATTGATAAAAAAGTTAGCACAGATTTCTCTCAAAAATGATATTGCCGATTTTTAGAAGCCATTTTAATATTCTTAGCTTTTGTGCATAATTTGTTACGAATATTCTAAGTGTAATATTTTAGACCCTTTTAGACCTATGTTCGTGATTTTTTTCTATCGTGCGAAAATTGCTTAATCACGTTTCGATTCACTGATATCCCTGTAGAAAAGCCTCAAGATTAGTATTCGTATTTTTTTTAAACATAATTATTTTAAAAAGATGCATTATATTGTTTCAAAAACTCTGTTCGCTTCACTTCGCTGAACCCACGGCGCCTTAAAGTTTGTCCCACCCAGGGGACAAGTGCAGGGTTGTGGTAGGTAGCTCCTGCGGACACGATTAGCAGTTGTCCCGCTTTGCCAAGTGGATGGTCAACTCGACTGTTAGAAATCAGGCGGTCACCCATCCAAAGACTGACCGCTGCCATCCTTACTTACCTCCGTTATTGTTTCCGACTCGCAAGCGCCGCTAGGCTATGAGCCCGGAAGTGCGCTTAAAGAGTGATTGAAGAACACATTGAAATAAAATGGTTTCCGTAGTTATATTCCATATTGAAAGATGAGTCGTAAAATTAATAAGAACAGTTTCCGTTTGTCATACAAAGAACTCATTAACTGTGGGATTTTTATGGTAAACCCAACCGGATGACGAACCAACCAATCATACCAACAATAATGGTTCTAATTAATAAAAGATCACTAACTGTCGTCACGTTTTAGTTTAATCAGCACGTGCAAAGCGATATAGTTATGACGTCGGTTGGGAATCGTTTTACTACGTATTAAGGTGGTGGTACGCGCCGCGACAGAGACCAGCGACCGAGACAGTCGACCGCGACCGGAGACCGCGACCATCACTTGACGGTAGGCGACGCTACGCGACCGTCTTGCTGTCTCCTGTCTGGGGTCTCTGTCTCGTGTCTCTGTCTCGCTCGCGAACTGTCGCTTATGTGTTGCCTACCGTCAAGTGATGGTCGCGGTCTCCGGTCGCGGTCGACTGTCTCGGTCGTTGGTCTCTGTCACGGCGCGAACCGCCACCTTTACAAGTATTTGCCCACGACAAAAAAACATTGAACTATTTATTTCAATAAATGAAATAGGGTTGAAATACAGCCCTAACTACTCATTTTAACCCTTTGACCGCTTTTACTTTCGTGGCAGAATGTGACGTACACGCCAGCATCTTAACAGCTAAAGAGCGAATATGAAACTTATCTGACAGTAAGAAAATTGTTTTGACAGTGTCCGCCATAACCACTTTAAAGGTTGTTGGCGTGCTGGGCACCACTTTAGTGGCTCTCGGCGTTCAAAGGGTTAAATATAAAAAATTGTGGCAGAGTTCGAGTGGAACGTCAGGATTCTAACTATATTCATACCAAATTTAATCGTAACCGGTTTATTATTTTAAGCGTGAAATGGTAAGAGACAGATAGAGACAGATTGGCTGTCTGAGAGAGTTCCTTTCGCAGTTATAATATTATATAAGTATATGGATTTGTTTTGTTTGTTTGAGTCTAAAACACAAACGCTATTCTAGTTCCTATTATAGTTTATGCAAATTTTATGGGCAATTTGTCTTGTATCGTCGATACCATTGTTCTGTATTCTGTTGAATATTGCTCGTAAAATAGGAATGGAAGTAATATAGTCTCTCATTTTTGTGGTTCCGGTTATGACTGGTGTCCTAGTCGACGTACCTAGTAATACAATGCACTATAGCTTATTTTCAATACGATTGTTTGAACTACACCACACTACAAACTACAATGAAAATAATGACGACCGCCGTGGCCTAGTTGGTAGTGACCCTGCCTATGAAGCCGGAGGTCCCGGGTTCGAATCCCGGTAAGTGCATTTATTTGTGTGATGTGCATGAATATTTGTTCCTGGGTCATGGATGTGTTCTAAATTTAAGTAATTTATTTATCTATATAAGTATGTTTATCGTCGTCTAGTACCCATAATACAAGCTTTGCTTAATTTGGGACTAGGTCGATTTGTGTAAGATTGTCCCATATATTTTTTATTTTTCCCATATATTTAATAATTTACTTAACAACAAAGTTTTAACCGATTTCAATTAACTACTTACTTGAAGAGTTCCCTGAATTTCTCCAGGTTTCCATCATCAGATCCTGATCGATGACCATGGGACCACGTGGGAAGAATATCCAAACAAAAAAAAATCGAAACCGGTCCAGGGGTTTTGGAGTAGGTAGGTAATCAGGGAACCCCTCCATAAAAAGTCTCCTCCTTTTTTGAAGTTAGCTAAAAATGTACAGGATACAATCTTACACGAATTGTCCTAGAATTACAATTGTGATATGAAAACTAGACAATTATATAATACCTACATAATGGCCCTTATTCATAAACGTTGATCAAACACATCTGACACTTTAAAAATTGTTGGTGGAGGAAACAGTAGAAAACTGAACCCCGAATTTCCCCTATTTTACTAAACGACCCATTTCTTAATGAGAAATGTGGGGTGGAAGTCTGTATTTCTAACGAGTTTTCTCTCTGTCTAGTCGATCTTTCATTTGCGCAGATTATCGTCAGTGTGGATGATGCGATGCGAGTCTGAGGGGCTACCGGGAAATGAAAACGAACTTCGTTTGTGTATCTCCGTCTCTCGCACTTGCTAGTTCGAGCGACGATATGAGATATTCGAACGAAGTTCGTTTTCAATTCGCGGTAGCCCCTCTGGAACGGACGAACGAACTCCACCGGCTCCCGTCAGTTGCAATGTTACTAAAACGAGTGCGAAAGTATGCCTGTCTGTCCGTGTGTTACTTCTTCACGCTTATACCGCCGAAAATTTGGTACAAAGATAGTTTGAGTCCCGGGAAAGGATATAGGATAGTTTTTGTCCCGAAAATCGTTCCCTAAGAGGGCGAGATAGAGGTAAAAAATTGCGAGCTACGATATAAACGAATCCCATGCAGCAGGAGTCGCGGGCAGAAGCTAATGACTTATAATTGACTTCAAGTATTGCCCTTGTTACTAATAATGTTTTCAATTCCAGGCGCCTAACAACTTATAAATAAAAAGACATAATATCATCCGTAATTTGTAGCTCATACATCCTTCTAATGGTAAAGCCGGAGTAATTCACAGACAATTTAACATCAACCGACTGAAAAATAAAACCTTCAAACTGGAATGCGAGTTACAACTAAACAGCAAGATCGACGCTATATGTTTATCTGAACATTGGCTTACGAAGAACCAGCTCCAAGCAGTTAACATAATGAACTACAAGCTGAGTGCCAGTTTCTGCAGGACCTCAAAAAACGGCGGCGGAGTCTGCATACACTCTAAGTCTGCACTACTGACCCTGGAACGAAAGGAAGTATCTGACCTGAGCACTGAAACGATTTTCGAAGCCTGCGCAGTTGAGTACGTCGGTTTAGGTATGATCGTTGTCTGTATATACAAGCCCCCTCCCCAATCAAATGGGGGAAATCACTTCCAATTATTCATCTCAAAATTAAACCAGTTAATTGATCTCCCAATATTTAAACAATATAAAGTGATAATCTTAGGTGATTTTAATATCGACTTGCTGTCTAATACAATGGAAAAGAAAGTTTTATTAGACTGTTTAAAAACTGCGGGTATGAAATCTCTCGTCTCGTTCCCTACTCGGATCTGTAAAACAACAAAAACTTGCATCGATCATGCCTACACCAACGTCCCGAGGGAGCATATACTATCTATAGAACCTTTCGAAATGTTCGTGTCGGACCACAAGTGCATAATTGTCAACCTAGCAATAATAAAAACACTACAACAGAACAATGTAATCTGGAAACGCATATTTTCAGAAATAAACAAACATAATTTCTTAAACTCTTTGTACAATTATGACTGGGAAGGCTTAGCACGTAAACAACCATGCCCTGAACAATTATTAAATTCATTTGTTGACATTTTAATTAATTATTATACTATTAGTTTCCCATTGAAGAAATACCCTGTACGAAACATATCAAAAGCTTGGGTAAGCGAGCCAGTGAAAAGAATACGAACACAGTTGCACACTCTAAAAACAACTGTAATTAGTAATAATATTAACAATACACCTCAGATACGGCCATGTTGTGACTTGTTGGAGCTTGAGAGGAAGTACCAAGCGGAACTCAGCGCCGCACGTAAACATTACATTAATAAGTTGATATGCAGTACCACTAACATATGCAAAACATCGTGGCGGGTGATTGCATCCGAGACAGGTCGAGGCGGCACTAGGAGCGATGCACTGGACGTACTGATAAGCGCATCAGCTGGTCAGTCGACCGAGTCCCCCGCCGCCGCCACTGCCGCAGCGCTCAACCGGTTTTACATCGACGCGAACAAGAACTCCGGAGCCCGCGCTAATATTCCAGCCGCCTTGTGCTATCTGAGTAGGTATGTAAACAAACACGCTAACCTCTTTAAGGCCGAACCGTTTGATTTACGATGCGTTGAAAAAAGTATACAAAGAATAAAACGCAAAGATTCTAAGGATATTAACGATATGTCTACTCGCTTACTAGACCTAATACCAAAGTTTCTAATTAGCATCTTATGTATACTTTTTAATAAGTGCCTAGAACGCGGAATATACCCCAGTAACTTGAAGAAAATTAAAATACAACCGATTTATAAAGGGAAAGGTGATGTAGACATGTTAAAAAACTATCGACCAATATCATTAATACCGTTATTGTCCAAAGTGTTCGAGAGTCTTTTGAGTGATAAACTGATGTCTTACTTTAACCTAAATCTTCTGTTAAACAAGCAACAATATGCCTACCAACCTGGCAGATCCACGATTGACGCGGCGCGGGACGTCGTCACGAGGGTGACCAGCCACCTCGACGCCGGGCGACAGGTCGCCGCCATATTCTGCGACCTGTCGCGCGCCTTCGAGCTGGTGGCCCATCCCCTCATTTTATCTAAGTTGGACCACTATGGTATTATTGGCAACTTCAAAAACCTAATATCCTCTTTTCTGGATAGCCGTAAACAACTAACGTCAGTCCGCGGCGAGAGATCTGACTTGTTGGAACTAGGTGACTGTGCCGTGCCCCAAGGTTCTGTGATTGGCAATAATCTGTTTTTAATTCTTATGAACGATTTCACTGCCGCCACCGACGATGCAGAATTCGTGATGTTCGCCGATGACGGTTGTGTCATCGTCTCCGCCGACAACCAGGAGAACCTAAGATGCAACCTCAACAAGGTAATGGGGGACGTTGCCTCTTGGTTCTCGGCTAACGGTATGTTATTAAACATTGAGAAAACCAACATCATGCACTTCTCACTTCACGAAAAAAAAGAACACAATCTGAATATATACTGCAATAATCGACTCGTCCCTCAGGTGGTCGAGGTGAAATATTTGGGTCTCATCATTGATTCTGGCTTAACGTGGGGTCCCCACATCGACTCACTATGCGATCGCTTATCATCCGCGTGTTTTGCACTCAGTAGGCTGCGCCCCAGTCTAGATCACAGTAATGTAAGAAAAGCCTATTTTGGGTATTTTCACTCTCTCCTAACATATGGAATTGATCTATGGGCAAGCGCAGCCAATCGGGAGAGGCCATTCAGGCTTCAAAAGCGAGCCATTCGGTGCATATGTGGAGTCTCCTGGGATCACCCCGCTCGTGAACTGTTCAAGGAAACCAAAATTCTGACCCTCCCAAGCTTGTATGTCCTTGAAGTAGCCAAGTACGTGAGAGGTAACCTTGAACAGTTCCCGACGCGCGGTGACTCACACAATTATAACACAAGACAACGCGGTGATTTGCGCCCACCCGCCACACGTCTCGCAAAGGCCAAAAAATGTCTTCACTCGATGGGACCCAGGATTTACAACAGGTTGCCCCAAGATGTGAAAAGCGCGCCGAGTATGAGGTGTTTTGTTAATAGACTTAAAATTAAACTAGCATTCGATGCATACTATTCCATAAACGAATTTATGAATTAAATAGGCATGAACACTGACAGCCAAATGACTTTTTAACTGGCTCGCTACCCAACCAACTGTTACTATAATATAAAGTAGTATAAAATATCTTCTTTCTGAAACATTGACATATAAACATGTGTACTAATCATAATTATACCATTGTAAACTAAGACATACTTTACTTACCTAAATGTTATAATATTATGTAATAAAATTCTTGGAGATTTTGACAAAAATTGACATGTAAAACTACGTTTTATCAAGGAATAAATGAAATGAAATGAAAAATTACACTAATGCCCGTGTATTATACCTTTTGTGATCACGAACAAAGTAGGTAGTTTAATTGTAAGAAATCGATTAAACATTCGTAATTATGATGATAATTAAAATGCTAACTGATTGCAGAAATGTCAATTGTTGTGCTTTGACTGACAATACAATACAATACGTTGTAGGCACTTGTTTTCTATTATCCTGCTATTTAGAAGAGAGCGGCTGTTGCCCTCAAATGAGACATTAAACTTACATACCTAAATATTGAACATAATAGTTGAAAAATCGAGTACCCACTAGCTAACACGAAAGAAGTTCTATTCCTTGCCAGACCAGCCATGCACGACACTGTACAACTAAACAGTAAATTCTGCTATCACCACCTAACTAGCTCTTTTGGTGGCAGGATTTGTTTGTCCTCTGAGATGTGTGATTTCATGATTTGAAACGAGAGTGATAAATGATAATACTGCCCGCAAACTGTTTTGCAGTTTGACGGTGCCTTAAATTTTTATATAAAGAATTGTATCATAATTATACTTGTGGAACATTAACCCTTTGACCGCTTTTACTTTCGTTTCATAATGTGACGTACACGCCAGCATCTTGGCAGCTAAAGAGCGAATATGAAACTTATCTGACAGTCAGAAAATTGTTTTGACCGCGTCCGCCATAACCACTTTAAAGGTTGTTGGCGTGGTGGGCACTTTAGTGGGTCTCGGCGTTCAAAGAGTTAAGTAAATAATAATAATAATTTCAGTTTTCCTCATAACTAGTAGGTGTAAAAAACAATTCATTCGGTAGGTAGCAAAATTATGTCCGTCTTGGGCGTATGAATCGCTCAAGATTCTATACTTTAGAATCCCTAGCTACGCTATAGCAAGCTATAGTTAGTAGTATATTCTAGTGTAGAAACTTTCGCTCCACTCAGAATTCAATAAACCGCTCTTATTATAAATATATCATTTTGCTCCCTTGAGACACAATCTTCTATCACACCTGGCTATAGAGAATAGATACGCATGCGGAAAAACTCACTTTCTGTCTAAGGGGAGACATAAAATTTTGTGTACTTGGCACATTTAGCTTGCGTTCGGCTCTGTAATGAGCCCAAACACCACGATTGGATCTTGTGAAGTTTAGAAGCTGCTATAGCCCCTTCAATCAGCAGATTCGTGATATTCCTAGTCTCAGTGCAATACACATTGCAGCATTGAATTCGATTGCATCAGGACCGCGATTCCATTTGATTAGTTGACGAAAGGTTACATCCCTAAAACACCACGTTCGCTTTATGTCGAGGCTAGGACATTCTGATTATGAATTAACTTTCTGAGGCTATCACATTTTGTCATCTAGCGGTCGTAGTTATATGGTTTCCATTTTGTCACTTATCGTTGTCGATAAGACATCCGTCAATCTCGCATTCGCGTTCTTGTCAGGACGTGATAACTGTCTTATCCACAGCGATGAGTGATAAAAATCTGCACACGGGCGCGTCGCAAATCACGTTAAATTTAACGAATTTAATAATGACATTGTCTGCCCATTGAAAACAATGGAACTTAATAAACAATACCATATTTTAATATACAATGCTTAGTGCAAGGCCTGAGTAGACGCCCCGCTCAGAGCGGGGCGTGAAGCGTCCATATAAAACAAATGCAATTTATATGGACGCTCGACGCCCCGCTCTGAGCGGGGCGTCCACTCAGGCCTTACACTTACGATTACCGATGTTCATTTTGACATAACCTCCTAAAAGCTGGAGGACATTACTACAATCCTTCTACGAGTTGTCGGTTACGGTAACGTGATATCTAACCTGATAATGACCTGATAAAGGGCGCGGGAGTCCGATGGATGTGGGTGGCACAGGACCAGTCATTGTGGCACTCTTTGGCGGAGGCCTGTATCTATTAGTGGATCTCTTTCAGTTGATAATATATTATGATGATGATGAAACAACCGCCCGACACCTTTAAATCCATCCTCAATTAACACCGCACGCGTACATGCGATTATTATGACTAATACCAGTACCAGAACGTTGCATTTCGTAAGATTTTGGGTTATAAAAGCAATCAGTGAACTAGTTGATATAATCAGCTGTTCGGAATCGTGTTAATGACGATGTATCAGTGTCAATGAATGACCTTGGGCCCATTTTCCTTTCCCCTTCGTTTTCCTGTTACGAGACTTAGGGATCAGTAACATTGCATTGTTGAATTGAATTCGCATTGACTCGATTGAGTTCGCTTCTCGGGCTTAGATGGGAATACTTAGTTAGTATTTCTTTCACTAGTACCTAAGCGTCTCGTCGAATGACCGAAGCGTCCTAAACAAAACGATATCAATTTCGGGGGACTACAGACAATGATGAGTTATAAAAAAAACCTTCCAAGTGCGAGTAGGACTCGCGCACGGAGGATTCCGAACCATTATCTATAAAAACGGGAAAGAAAACACGTTTGTTGTAAGGGAGCCCCTCTTAAATATTTATTTTATTTTGTTTTTAGTATTTGTTATCATAGTGGCAACAGAAATACATCTGTGAAAATTTCAACTGTCTAGCTACGGTGGTTCTTGATATACAGCCTGGTGATAGACAGACGGATGGACAGACGGACGGACAGACGGACGGACAGACGGACGGACAGACGGACAGACAGACAGCGAAGTCTTAGTAATAGGGTCCCGTTTTTACCCTTTGGGTACGGAGCCCTAAAAATAGGGAAATACGTTGTCTATACGAAATTCCGTGTTAAAAAATGCCCACCAAATCTGAAAACATACATTTCCATTGACGACGCGAAATTGAGCGCTTATAACACATCAACTTGTTTTTTTATATGTTTTTGTATTACATCATTGACCTAACTTTGGCTCAAGCTGAAACGGAAAACTTCGTTTGTTTCGCTCGCTCGTTCAATTATATTTATGAATTCGTTTATTTATTATCTGTAGTCATATAAATTTCAATTAAAGGATAAATTTAAGAGCCGGATTCGAACCGGCGACCACAGGCATTCATGGCCCGTCGCTACTAACCAACTAAGCTATCGGAACAATCTGTCTTGGCCACTAAATCTTTCAATCAGTTCCTTCTTATTACGCCTTAGGGAGGCGTACGTTGTAGCCTGCATACAGTCATATACCTACTTAAGAATATCGCCCTTGAATATGAATACAAAGTTTATAAACGCTTACATTAGTTATAACTATAACCTTAACCTCTACTGTCAAACGGTTTAGTGACTCTGAACTTTATACTTGAGTCCTAAGGTTCACTCTTGCCTGGCAACTTCGTAATTGTGGAGAAAAACATCGCAAACAACCTTCATGTGACTTAAGAGGCACCTTCCGTAATAACATTACAAGTTAGCATATCTCATACACATGAACTGCCAGATGACATGGTATTTTGAATCTGTTTACAGGAAAACAAACAAGAAATGTTTACTAGGCTTATACCCTACTAGCTTCTGCCCGCGACTCCGTCCGCATAGAACTCGTTTATATCGTAGCTCCTTACAAATGTTCTCCCTCCATTTCACCCCCTTAGGGGCTGATTTCCGGGATAGAAACTATCCTTTGTCCTTCCCCGGGACTCAAACTATCTCTATCCCAAATTTCATCAAAATCAGTTCAGCGGTTTAAGCGTGAAGAGGTGACAGACAGACACACTTTCGCATTACAAGATTCGAAAAATCGTGCGTCAACGTCGATCGTCATTTGTTCAAGTATTATGTTTGAAAAGCACTGAATGATCGAACTTAGTAAAACTAGTAGGTACAATATTTCCCCTTTGATATCCTACAATCAAGAATCGCTGCTTCGTTTATCTAGGATCGAGATGAACACAGAAACGTAGATGAATTTGTCCGATAAAATTCTAATATTATCTGAAATAGGCCCATTTTGTTTGTAATGTATAGACATTACCAGTTTCAAAGGGGGATAAAAATGTCTGTATTGAACCAGCCACGGTTGGAGCATGATTGACAGGAATGAGAGTCAGAGTCAAACATTGCTTGCGAGATGAAAACGGTCCATCCTAATTGACAGCATAATTTGGATACAGCGGACTGGAACCATGCCAGCAATTGCTGTTTTGGTCGTGAACTACTGCGTTTAGGTTCAAAGCTGTCATACATGAGATTTTTTAATGAAACATTAGAATAACTACTATCGACAACACAGCTAACTGACCATCCGTGCACTTTATGTACATTGTAATAAGGTTCAATATAAAAACAGGATGGTCAGTTAACTGTTGTGTTGGCGTTTGTAGTATTGAACATTTATACGTTAATTTTGGATGATAAGAACGGGTGCGTAACGATGGCTATAAATATTTATGATATAATATTACTCGCAATAACGCTCATCTGATATAATTCTCAAGTTCTATAACAACACTTATTATATTTTCATAGGACATAATTATCATTTTATATAACGGTCATTTGATATAAAAATATTTGGTATAACATACATTAAGTATAATGCATGTTTGCTATATTGAACATTGGATATAATGCTAATTTCTTCTAATGCACAATTAGCATAATATTTTTTGGTAGACTCTAAAGCAGGTCGGTGTAGGTACGACGACGAGCGAAGCGAGGAGGAGTGTTAGGTTGAGTTGCGACCCTACAGCGCGCGAGCCGAGCGAGCGAAGCGAGCGTGCCGCGGTCGCGGCCGGCGAAGCGCCAGAACCGAACACTTTTTACTACCTAATATATACTTACATAGTACAATTTGCGAACCGTTACGTTAGCTACATTTTCTTTTAATAATAAAATATTATTTTACTTGATAGTTATGACATATAACTTGTATGTAACATGAGCATTATACCATATAATGATTATACAAAACAAGTGTTATATCCGTTGATCGTTATACAAAACAAACATATATATTTTGATATTATAACAAACGTTTATTATATACAATGAGTGATTATATACCTTGAAATTATTTTAAATGTTGTTATAGCGAATGAAATTATATTATTTATTTTTATACCCATCATTACACACCCGATAAGAACTAACTGAAAAAACAAGTAATTTGTTTAACTGTCTCTATCGGTCTAATCCCAATAAGGTCTAGTTTTCCCTCTGGGTTGGAAAGTCAGATGACAGTCGCTTTCGTAAAACTAGTGCCTATGCCAAATATTGGGATTAGGTGTCAAAGCGGACCCGGTGGTCCTTTAGGGGCATTACCGGGAATAACGCTAGGAGGATATATATTGCAGCATTGTTTCCAAAACCGTGCCTAAGCTATACTAAAAGGAAAATTGGTAAGCAATAAACATATGTATATTTTTATTCTTTATTTATGTATGTATACTGACAATGCAGATGGGTTGAGTCGAGACCGAACAATGGGAGCTAAAGGTTACCTAAAAGCTACGTATTACGTCTCCAGTTGATTTATTCTTATGCAAATTGTATTAAAGAATTGCTAAAATTACTTTTAAAACTAACTTTAAACCGAAGTCAATTCAATGCTTCGCCAAGCCAGGTATATGAACATTTCCACATGTCCTTTCCAATGAACACATGAACTGCTTTCAGAGCGCAAATGCGTTGATTCACAATCGACGCAGAAATAGGTGAACATACGTAAAAAAAACATACAGTCTTTTTAAGTCGTTTAACTCGTAACACAGCGTATCTAGCGAACGTCATGTCAACACTACCCTGGGTTTCCCCGGACTAACCTAACCTCCAACCACGCAATTCGACCACTGTATTGGGTTAATTCGTCCTATAGCAACAGTCAGGGATCAAAAAAAAAGTGCGGTTCAGTATGCTGGCATACAACGTTGCGAACGATCGCTCCGCACGCTGCGTATAACTATTATATAATCAGTGACGCTGCTGCGAAATGCGCCCTTTGCATATGAAAAGTAAAACTACCGATAAAAGTAATGTTAATTGGGTAACGTTATATGATATGTTAGCAAGTAACGTTAGTTTTTACTACGGTTAACGGTATTTTTATGATATTAACGTTACCTAACGTTACTTATAATGGGAATTTGGTCATCACGTAACGCATTGTACGTACGTTAGGTAGCTCTAAAGGCCTCCACACACAGAACGCGGGCCGCGCTATTGTGCGATAGAGACGCCGCGCTACTGTGCGAAAGAGATAGAGATACCGCCCGACCCGCGCCGCGCACGATCCCCGTTCTGTGTGTGGAGGCCTTTAATGGCAATTTATATATGGGGAGATGACAATTGCGCGTTGAAAACGTTACGTGATTACCCCTCAGAAATGAACATACATAATATCAATGATATCGAAAGTAAAGATACCGAACAATATTCGCTTGACATACTGTGACACACTGTGACAGCTGAAGACTAAGGCACGATGGCCCGCGATTGCCCGTGGCGGGCCACCGCATTGGACGAATTGCTCTTGGGCGTTGGGCCTATCTTTACAAAGTAATATAATTATATATCTATGCATAATATAGATAGTATAGTATCACAACACGTGCCGCATACAAGACCATTATGCTTATTATGCTAGTGTAGAAATAATGTATAAAAATACTACTAATGCGTTCTAAACGACGCCTCCATTTCAGCCTGTGGTTACATAATATTTAGTCCGCAACTCCGCACTATTCCGAATTACATAAGGGTTCCATATTATTTTCTAGACCATACTTATTTTCCTTTACCCTAACTCGATTTGGAGCTAAGTAGACTAGCGAGCGAGCTAGACATATGTTGACGGGTCACAGCCACTTTTTATTTTCTCCGGTCATCTTTGTTTTATCCCGGTTGCAGCCTAGTGGAGCTCAGTTTATTATAGAGTTGTTCTCGGTCCGCTTTTACGACATCTATGAGACATTGACCCCGTGTGGTGTCGGGTTAGAATTTCACCACCCCCTTTCTTCCCGTGGGTGTCGTAAAAGTCAACTAAGGGAGCAGGGTTGAAGTGTGTTGTGGGCGATGGGCTAGCAACCTATCACTGCAATATCACATTTTGTCAATCTTTTTCTTTTTTTTTATACCCACATGTATGCTATAAGTGGCACTGGAACATAAGTTTCATGTGCTCTGCCTACCCCTTTTAGGGATAAAGGCGTGAATGTATGTATGTGTATGTATGTATGAGACATTAGCGCAACTTTAGTCGCCTAGTCGCGTCGCGTGCGACTTGATGACTGCTTTTTCACTCGGACAGGGCAAATTAGAAAGATTTTTTCGACTCGCGTCACGTCGCGTATCAAAGGACGATGCTGCGGCGACATAGGCTACCCGTCTCTTTTTAAACGTTCTAATTAGAAAGAGAAGGGTTGTCTATCTCGCCGCGACACATCTCGTGGCCCGTCCCGTGATAGCCGTGCTGCAGTATTATATACGGACATTCTAATTATGTTAACGGTTGTAACTAACTACGTCAAAAACGTGTTCAAAAATGGAGCCTATATTATTTTTTACTGAACTTATTAACCTACCTACTTACGTAGATATTATAGCGTATTTTCAATCTACAGGTTAGATTATAAACAAACTACACTGAATATAGGTATGTATAACGACCCTAACTGAACCCTACAGCCCTATTCTGTAACTTGTTTTAAGCTCACCTCAACGCTCATCCACAAATATATCTTGACACCGCGATGCGCGTAGTAACTAAGCGTAGGTAGAGGTCTAATTTCGTGACGGGTGACGGGCGGGGTGAGCCGCATTAGGGCGTAACGAATAACAGCCCTGCCCCTGGGTTGTTATTCACTACGCCCTTAAGTGGCTCACCCCGCCGATCTCGCGTCACGACACTAGACCTCTGCCTACGCTTAGTTACTAAGCATTGATGGATATATTTGTGGGTGAGCGTTGAGGTGAGCTTAATACAAGTCACAGAATAGGGGGGCAGGTCTACGACGTAGTTCCGTAACTACCTGTCCTGCGTGTGCCCAAAAGTGATATTCAGGTTGTCTACGTGCCGCGACTACCGGGCCGTCGTGTAATTAGATCAGCCCAGATTATCAAATTTTCTTGTAACGTGCTCTTTGGAATATTCTGTTTATGCGGAATAAGTTACAGCTACTCGTAGCAATGTACATGTTACAGAAGATTCTGAAAAAGAAGAATATTTTATAACTTTCTTGAGAACTTTAGGCAATTTTACTGGGAGTTCCCTGTAGTCAAGGGAATATGAAAATTGCCGAAATCTATTCACATGTATACTTCCAGTCCATTAAAAAAATAGTCGTCCAAGGCAGAAGATACAAATTCGAATGACAATTTTTAATTTTATAAAAAGTTGGCCACGTTAAATAATCTCAATCATACTAAGATTCACAATTTGGGTTTATTGTTGGACATTGCTACTCACAGCCGAGCCGTTCGCTTTGTTCCGAAAGGCATTATTATACCTACGGCTAAACTAAAGATACATTGAATATAGGTAATGACCCCAACTGAACTATTCTCTGTAACTATCTGTCCTGCGTATACCCAAAAGTGATATTTAATTGTATACGTGCCGCGAGCACCGTGTTCACGAGTCATCAGTCCAGATAATCTAATTTTCTTGTGTCTTGGTCCTTGGATTCTTCGATTTATACAGGGTGGGTGGTTGACCGTTACAGAAAACTTATCGGCGTGCCGTCTATTAATGCAACTTTAATTCAATTTCGATCTTAGAACGAACGGGTACGTACATTTTGGTAGGTCGACCGATCGCCGGATCGGTAGGATGAAATGGTGTTAGGGCAGGTTTCACCAACTTTTAATTAAAAGACCGATCAACATTAAATATGGCACCGGCAGTTGTCAATCCATATAAACTTGTCAAATCCTTGCATTCAGATTCTAACGAACCGCTTACGATAACAGACGGTTTAGTGCAACCCACGCTTAAAGTATTGTCTTGTTCTACTACTAAATATTACTAAAAAGTAAGTAAACGCCGTAAAGATACTTATCATTTCACAACAAAAAATAAAAATCGTACATAATTCAAACGTCACACAATTATTCATACCGCGAACACAATGATGCCCTAGCGCGAGAAATGCAACGGCTTAACATGTTGTATCCTTATTATTATTTAAAAATTTGTTCCGGATTTGGGCCCAAAGTAATGTAACGAAGCGTCATGATCCCAGTAACACAGTTTTTTTTCATGTACTCGTATTATGCAATTATTATTAAGTTAGATTATTATTCTTTTATTGTAAGATTATTATTTTTATCGTAAATTACCATTTGACATGTAAAAGTGTCCTTGTGGCCTATTTGCAGAATAAATAATTTGTATTGTATGTAATATTTCCTTGTAGATCCTTTAACACCCTGTATATTACATATTATTTTGACATTGCGACGGTCTTTTGGGTAAATAAAAAATGTAAGTGTAATAAGCACGAATACTCAGGGGTGGTATTCGGGTTTGTTGCTCGACTCGTATGTCCGCCTTCTCGTGAAAAATTGGTTAAGTAATACTGGTATTGCTCCAAGAAAGAACGCAAAAAATATACCTAGTGACGAAAATCCCATTCAGATATCTCGAAGAATAACGAAGTTACAACCGTTTTAATATTGCTTGTTAGACAGAGAAAACGCTCGCAGATAGTGACATCACAATCTGCGAGCGTCACAGTAAATTACAATCATTTCATATGAAGGTGCGTTTTGCGGAAAAGGGGCAGAAGCTCTTCAAACTTTGGACACTTGTAACTGTGTGATTATTTAACCTCTTGCGTTGCTTTTTGTTCCATTTGACTACATTTTAAATCCTTTTTCGTGAAAATACAACATAACGGGTTATTTTATTTAGCGTCTACACCCCTATTGTGTTTACTTATCCCTCATGAATGCATAGTTGGGTACATTTTGTCAAGATAAAATTTATAACGTCGTGTTTCTATATTGATACTAAACCATCAAATTTGTACAATAGAGTCAATTATAAATATATAATAAAAATTATAAAAAGATTTAAAACTGGAAAGTTTCAAAAAATACGAATACTTATTGTTTTTATCGGCCGAGAGCGAATTTAAAGATAACAATAGAATCCTTACGACCAAAACAGCTATTTATGTGATTGGCCAAACAACGGTTAGTACGAACTTCCCCGCGTGGTCGTGCCGGAGGCTTCCCTGGATTTTCCCCAGGCCACCCTCCAACCACGCAGTTCGACCGCTATATTGGGTCCGTCCTATTATAGCAACAGTCAGGCTCAAAAAAAAAAAAAGGTTAGTACGAAGATAATAATGTTACGTCATATAGGTACTTTGTCAGTTTCGCTTCGGTTTTTACGTGATCTAATTGTAGTTAATCCTGTAGAGGTTCTATGTTTTAGCGGGCTGGCCATTCAAAAAGAACGGCTGCTATGTTTACATTTAAAAATTTAAATAGCTCATTGAGAAAGCTGTCACATAATCAATTTGTAGATTAATTCTGCTGTAATCCTTGCATGGTTGCAGACGCTCGGCTGTATTATTATAATGAATATATTATAATAATATCGATGAAGTCTGAGTATAATTGAAGAGTTGCCGACCTCCATACCTAACAATCGTGGCTCTACCGTAAGCTACACCACGTCCCCATATATGGTGGAGGTGCGGCGTATCCCTTAGAAACATTTGGTGCACTCAGAAAACTGGTTCGAATGCCACCGTGAAAAAAGACGTCAAGTAGACAATGCCTAGAAGTGGCTGTATGCTACCTACTTTCTTTGGAAATACAAGAGTGAGTGTATGTAATAAGTTAATACTTAATGTAAAATGGCAACGCATAATCATTGCAAAAGATACACAGTCACGCCCCACGACACACGCTATATTCAGCTCACATATAAATACGTGACTGAAGAGCCAATATAGCTGATTACCATTATCATTTTAATAAACGTGTCTTAACATAATGTCTTTTGAAAAGCTGGTTTACAATGTGAAGGTTCTTATCTTAGAGTATTCCCGGTTAGTTAAAATGTAGATAATCGTGCCTCCCCTAAACCTAAAGTGGGGATGTACTTTTTTTCTCGTAAACCTATAGTGTGGGGTATCGTTGGATAGCTTGTTCAAAATATTGTGGGTTTTAACACGATTTTTCAACTCAGTGATTCGTTTGCGAGATATTGGGATTTAAAACCCTCATTTTTGCTCGAATCTTGTGTTCTGAAAAAAATCGTGGCAGTAGTACATATACTTAATTAATTTTAAGGAAATACTATCACAGCTGAGTAGGTAGTAGTATAATTAGTTACCGAGTGGTAGTCGACCAACTTAAAATGTACTTAAAAAAAACTAAACTTTCGTACAAATTTGGCCGACGCAAACGCGCCATTTACTTGGCGCGTGTCGATATAACAAATACAGACAGGCAACTACGGAACTCTACACTGCGCGTGGTCCGACACGCACTTGGCCGATTTTTATATACTAGATAAAGGAAGAAACGGGTACGGCATTTGTTTGTATCATCACAAAATGAAAGAGGAACCTAATCGACGCCTAGGCCGATCATGATTGTGCCTTGGAATTAATAGGCACCATTTGTATTATAATTTAACAGATACAGTGTACCCACATTAGGACCAATGAATCGTTAATATCTTTCTCGCTTTACTTAGCATGTCTCGGCCGCTTGACATTGACACTATATGCGATATGTCAATAGACAAAGTAAATAATCCGCGAATTCTGACGTTTACTTATACAATAGGATTACGAAGAGACGTATTTGTTTGACTTTGACTCGATTTGGTTAGCGATGTGATATGCAAACGCTGTGTGTGAAAATTATACAGCAAAAATTATTTGTGCTGAATATTCATAACAAAATAATCGACTGGAACTATACGTGCAAGCAATAAGGTTAGATTATATTCAACGGATGTATAAGTTACTGAATAAATGAATAGATAAATTTTTATAAGGTTAGATTTGTAAACAGTCTTTTGTCCATTTCTCAGTAATATGCAACATAAGGAGTTCCCTTTTAGTGTTCCTTCCCAAAATTGGTCCAACGGAACACTTATGCGATCACTCGGAGCCTGTCCGCCAGTTACAGCCAGTTTTTTAACAATTTCATATTAGACAACTAGTTAGACAAAATAATGGCCGTAGGTATAAAACTGTGTACATAAACATTGATTGCCGCCAAATTAATATAATAATAATTGTTACTTGGACTGGAATCTGAATTATAAGAAGATTTTAAAGGTGTCAAGATCAGGCGATAATACAATGAATCATAATAGATTACTGGAAGCCGGTCGATTGATTGTAAACATATCGGACACGATAACGTGCATAATGTTATCTACATGGATAGATAAAGCCACTCCTACATAATTTTGCCAAACGGTAATCAATAGCGTTCAAAGCACGACGTTTATCTTTCTGATTCTAAAACATATGATAATATTAAGTCTCCCAGTATGGGTATCTTTTGTGAAATAAATTTAACTAAACCCGTCGATGGGAAATACAAATACTTTCCGGGAAGCATCGTTACTGGAGCTATCAAATATTATCTAGATGAAGAATACACATTCCAAAGAATAACTGTGTCGCTAAAAGGACTGGGGCAACTTCGCATACATGATCAAACAAGACGAAGAAGAAACAAAAAACACAGATTACACAACTTTGAAGAATACGTTGATATAGATCATGTCATTTATACGAACGAGAAAAAAGAGCCACTCAGCATTGGAGAATATGAAATGGAATTTCAGTTCCAACTCCCAGAGAACATCCCGCCGTGTCTGAAATTTTACAAACACACTGGTACAAAATTTGGTGTTTCATCAAATATTATGTGAGAATAAAATTTGAAAGGCCGGGAGTATTAAATCTGAATACTCGATACAAAAAGGAACTAAATGTGGTATCCGGGGCCATGCCTCGATTACCAGCGGACCCAGTGATATATGGAGAACAGAAGAAATTACTAAAACTTACTTCTATGTGCTCTAACAAGGGAGTTGTTAGTGTAAAGGCAACTATAGCTAGTTCCGTAGTGAAACCTGGTGATAAAATCAAAGTGGACTGTGAAGTAGATAACAATACTAGTGTTCCTGTAAAAGGAGTGAAAATCAAGTTAGTTGAAGTGGACAAGTATACTATTAATGGTTACAATGATGTAACAGGAAATGCAGACGTTGAAGGGGTAAACGTGAATTATGGGGTCATATTTGCTGGGGAAGCTACAACTGTGTCTGCTGATCTCCCCGTCCCTGATAACTGTGCATCAATTGGGAATTCTAAGATGATAGCGAGAGATTATGCTGTAGGTATTATACTGGTGTTACCGTCGCCTCATATTAACATGGCTCTTGAGATACCAGTACAGGTTATTGATAGTCTATCAAATGACGAAAATGTCGATTTCTCTGTGGGTGATTATTCTGATGATCCGCCTTCGTACTGGGAAGTTATGGGTGAATATATTAAACCTCAAATTGAGACTGAGTTTGATGATGTTGAAAATGAAACTATAGCCATAGAATATTAACGAATCGAATGCTGCATCATCATATCAGGCGAAAGACGTCCACTGCTGGTCATAGGCCTCTCCCAAAGAGTGCCACAATGACGGGAATCGTCTTGAAGGTCGTGAGGTTGGAGTCTCGCCATAACGTGAATTCCTAAGAAAGAATTTTGGCCAAAAGGAGTCAAGTTTCGGCGTTTCCGCGGTTGGTTACCATGCGCAACACATCGCAGTAGTAGTTTGTTTTTGTAGTTTTTAATATATAGATATATATGTAATAAATAAAATAATTCATTGAAAATTACCGGTCCTACGCCACCCGCATCCAATGGACTCCCGCGACCTTTACCAGGTCATACGTCCACCATACCGCGCTGTGAAGAAGAACCTTTCCGCCCCAATCGAATATTTATCAATTAAGTGAATATTATAAAACAGGCTTTTTGTGAAATAACATCTAGATTGTAGGTATACATATCATCGTAATTTCATGATATATTAATAATCAAATCATATGATGTAATGTAATTAAAGAGTAGATATGATTTAAGCCAATGTTTTTGTACGCCAATCGGAAAAACGTGGTGCAACATAAAAAAATAACATCTCTGTTTTGATGCAGCCTTCACCTATGTTTAATAAATAAAACACTTTGCCTTTGCCTTTAAAAATGTATTTCTTTTCTTATTTGTTTTGACCTTTTTCTTATTATTATACCTTTCGATATGACTTGGGATATACATACATGATATTATCGTATCAAAAATGAAAGGGAAACCTAATATGTTTACGATATCATGTCTGGCATAGGCATGTAAGCTTTGTGATAGCAGATTTTGAAGTATTGGAATTCACTCAAAAACGAGACAACACTTAGAAGAAATAAATGTTGATTCAAAAATTGACAGTTTACTTATTTCTACTAGTAATAAAAATTTCTACTAGGTAAGAATAGTCTGCAAAAAACGAGTTCCATTCCTAAAACATTGATTAATCGATGGTTATCTAACTTACGTATACAATGTATACATCAATCTAACATCATCATCATATCATCATCCATACATACGTGCCTTTCAAGATATAAAGTATCCTATGTTTTAAACTAGGTTATAAATCATGTCTATATTTATCAAAATCCGTAAAAAAACGTGTTTGGGTAATTGAGTAACGAAACATCCGAACAAACATTTATATAAAAAATAAAACAACAGTAATTTCTCCTCGAATTTAAACTTTCGTGAGACATGTTAAAATAATACTTTTAATTACACGGTTCAACTCACGTATTCAATGTCACTCCGGGCGACATGTTTCGAACTCTTCGGGAGTTCTTCTTCAGGACGAGTGTTTTCGCGGCGGTGTCGCTCGTATCGAAGAGTTCGAAACATGTAGCCCGGAGTGACATTGAATACGTGAGTTGAACCGTGTAATTAAAAGTATTAATAATTTCTCCGTTTGTGGAAACATTCTAAAAGCCACTACAATGATGTTTGACAAAATATAAGTGTATCTTTTGCCAAAGATTTCAATCGAAATTATTACGTTACAACAATTCCCTGATAATTCAACAATAAGAAAATACTAGAATAAAAGCAGTTAAAAGGTCAACGAAAATAAACGGCATCCATTAGAGAAAAATCGAATGAAAAAGATTTACTAAAATAAGGATTGCTATATACGTAAAGCAATTTCGTCTCATTACGTTTTATGGTCTGGCATTAGCTTTATAAGATGGTTGTAATTTACAACATGGTAGCAATTATTTCGTAGATAATTAGTAATAATTATACCTCTGCTGAATAAGCCTGAGCTCAATTCTTTGGCGCGTGATTTTCCTAGTACCTACATATAGGTACAAAAATTCCTTTCGCTAACAAAACTGATTCTCACAACTAAAATTAAGTTTTACAAAAAAAATTAAACATTGGGACAAATTGAGAACCTCCTCCTTTTTTGAAGTCGATTAGTCTTCGGCAGTCATTTAGTGCAACCTTAGTTTTAGATGTTAATAACTAGGTACTTATCTATCTTATCTAGCTGAGGGCCCTTTCCGATGCACTTCGACCCAGTGGGATCTTTTGTGCATAACTAGGTACTTACATTGAGTCACATAATATATATATGGGCCTCGGTAGGGCAGTGCAATGTCATAACAGATAATTAGATTAATAAGTATAGGTAATAATAAGATAGTAATTCTTTATTGTACACCATGGTATAGTGTCATATCTAACCTGACAGGGTATTGCAAGTATTTATGTCATTAAAGAACAATAACAATAATTTAAAAACGTCAACGGACAAATTTACACTAATAAGAACACATTTTGCCCCGTGTGGTGTCGGGTTAGAATTTCACCACCCCCTTTCTTCCTGTGGGTGTCGTAAGAGTCGACTAAGGGAACAGGGTTGAAGTGTGTTGTGGGCGATGGGCTATCAACCTGTCACTGCGTTATCACATTTTGTCGATACCCACATTTATGCTAAAAGTGGTACTGGAACACAAGTTTCATGTGCTCTGCCTACCCCTTTTAGGGATAAAGGCGTCTGTATGTATATATGTAAAACCACATTATTAAAGAGCATACAGAAACAGGCTAATAACGGACATGTTTATAATCAGTTGAGTTCTTCAATATCTATACAGTGTACATCCTTTCAAAAATAACTACACGTGCGTCTTATGTCAGTAACAATAAAGACTATGTGTATCGATATTTTTGACAGGTCGTCTGTATACATATAGGAGAACAAGACTATTCGCGCAATATACAAGGGATATTGAAATAAAATCTTTTTGTTTGCACCACGCTTGAAAGGGCCGATTTAAACGGTGAAAATCATAAATGGAACGAGCACGTGAAAAATACAAAATGGAGCCGGCTTTTACCGGCACTGAACTAAAGTCTGAATTTAAATTCTCAATTTTAACTACGGTGTATGTAACACATCGGCTGAATATAGGAATGGTTTTGCTCTGCGTAGCCCGTGTAGATTTATAAAATTATAATGTAGTTATTTGGTGTTGTGTTCCTAGACCGAAATATGAAAGTTAGTTACATCAAATAAATTGATATCTTAGGGATATCTCCTTCTGTTAATTAAGACAGAATCACTATTCCCCAATACCAATAATCCTGGACCACTGTCCAGGTCAATGGATTTATAAACGGTACAAAATGTCTGACGCATTATAACCACTCAGTAATGAGGTTATATATGTATACTAATCATCGTCATAACTTGTCAGATATCATTACATGCGAGAATTATGCCTATTTTTTTACATCACACCTGACCCTCAACTGGCAATTACCTATTAGGTACTACGCGTGGAACATCCCGCTTCCTGGTCAGGGGGTAAAGCATATCACGGACGGTAATAAAAAAACGTTCAGGTCGCATATTTGTCGAATACTTGCTATATGAGAAATTCATTCCTTACCGTTCTAGGTGACTATAGTATAACTAACTGATAAGCCGAATACTGCATAATGTGATTTTAGTCCAGAAATTTTAAATTGTCTACAAGTATAGGTAAGTCATTCCAGATAACGTTTGAATTTAGATTACGAACAATTTCATCTACATTTTTTATTTTACCTAGGATATCAAAGGGAAATATTATACTCACTAGTTTTACTCGTTGCGATCATTAAGTGCTTTTCACACGTACCTAATACAAGTACTAATAAAGTCTTTTGCGTTAAAAACTGGTTTTCCTTGAATTCGCATGACGATTAATTAATGCACTATTTTGCTAATCTTATATCGAATACGGTTAGGTACAAATTAATCTATAATGGCAGTTTTATAGTTCAGTATTCCCTGCCTGTTTGCCAAGCGTGACTTTATCGTCAGATTCGTACGGAATTCTGATCGGGACCGTGATTTTCCGCCACTACGTCTGTCGAGTAGTGGCCCACTAGTCGTCCGCCGGGAAACCGTAATTTCCCTGCGGGATCGACACAAGACATGACGAAACCTTGAAGTGGGAAAAGTCACATTTCTGGTTCATAGGTTTTATAGGAAATACAGATACATATACGAGGTGCTTGGGAGGAATCCAAATTATTGTACCAGTGTATGGGCCATGTTTAGAAGAATGAAAAGAGGTAACATTTACGAACATTGCCAGCCTCGTCCTAAAGCATATTTATACGAGAACAGATATGTTAGGTATGAAAAGAGAAGAAAAAAAACACTAATTATATTAATGAACTAGCTTTTACCCGTGACTTCGTCTGCGTGGAACTCGTTTGTAACGTGCCTCCATACAACCTTCCGCCCCTAATTTCACCCCTTTAGGCAAATTTCATCACAATCGGTTCAGCAGTTTAAACGTGTTACCTTTTCACGCTCACGCTCACGGACAGACAGAGAGGCGGCGATATTTCATTTTTTTATGTTATAGGAGGTGTTTCATTTCGCATTTATTATATTATTGTGGATGTGATCACTTCATAGAGTACAACTTTGTACCCTTTGGCGTCGAGAACCCCAGTCCGTGGGTTCCTAGTGCGCATAATTAATTTACGGAAATCGGGAAATGTCTGGTAGATGTCACTTGGGACCGAAGAGCTAACTGATACGCCAGCATGCTCGGTACAATACCTAATAGCCTTTTTTAGATTGGACTTAGTTTTAATTTAATTTTTGAAGTGAAAACTTCTTTAGCTGCGCTGAGCACTTTTTGGGATGGGCAAAAATTGTTAAACTCGCGACAGATTTTGTGTGAGATATTCGGGACGAGGCTTGGGGGCAGGGGGGAAAACAGGGGTTTGATTAGGGGCACATAGTTCTAATTTGTACTTTATTGTTAACAGTATAAGGTCGTAACACATTTTCCGTAAATGCAAATTCCATTTTGTTTTATCAAACTTTTATAATTTGCTGTTAGCCGATTCGACTTCAACACTTTTTGCAATTGCATATTCTGCACATTTTGTAATTTTGTCCACGCGTCCTTTACCGTTCTGCTATTGGGAAAATTCGAATAGTTCAAATTTTGACTTTATTCCTAAAGAGATAAAAGCTTTGAAAAATATTTGGCAATGGCAAAATCAAATTGGTATTTTATTTCATCGTCTCCTTCATCAATTATGCGGAGTTAACTTGAACTATAGCGTACTACTAATAAGGTTGTTATTAGATATATTGCCACGCAGGGGGGAGGAAGGGATTTTTTTTTGCAAAATTAAAATTGTTCAAGTTTTCACTTCTGCCGGCACTCCCGGAGTGCAACCCAGTCTTGTTTTAATGTAAATAACCATTACTTCAATAATAGATATGTTACGTGACAAAATTCGCACGCATGCAAATACGCAGGCGGCGTGCATTCAACCACATCACAAAAACTAACGAGGCTTCAATAGCTACCTACGTGCCACGCACGTTCTCACGATACTATTGAAATCTGTTATTTACGTGCAAATTTACAATTTGACACAAAACTGCACACTAAGGATTAGTTTAATACAATTTACCGTTTTAAGAGTTGAAAAAACGCAAACACGTAAATGTCCCATGTATTGTCAGTAAAATTAATGAGTAATAACTTTAATACCTTTCCGTGTCGACTGAGTCTGCATTTATTAGTAGATATTATCTCAATATACCTAATTAGTTTATACGATTTATAAGGTACATTTATATATAAACACCTTCATCGTGTAATAACTGAGGGTTCATGCTTTCTGCCAACAAACTGTTATGCAGTTTGGCAGATAAGGTTAATTTTATATTATGTAACCTGTTTTTTTGTAATAAATAAATAAAAAATAAAAATTAAAAATGTGGACCAACATTATAAAACTAAACTCATATATAAATTAAATACTGCAAACTGCAATTAAAAGTGATAAGCTAAAGTTTGTAGGTTTGTAAATTTGAACGCGATAACCCATAAGTTGGAGTATATCATCATCATCATCATTATTTTCAGCTCGTAATCGCCCACCGAGTACGCCAATCGTCCCTATCCAGCCCCCTTATCATGGTCGGCCTTATCACACGATAAGTGACAGGATATATCGACCGTCACTGGCTCACACCATTCGATAGAACGAGACGACGCTCCTATCTTGTCACTTATCGCGTGATAAGGCCGACCATGATACGGGGTCTGAGCCAATAAATTTTATCCAGAAGTGACCCGCGATCTTCCCAATATCGTCCACACATCGAGCTGGTGGACGGCCGACGCTCCATTTACCTAGAAGTGGCCACCAATCTGACACCTTTTTGGTCCACTTAGCATCATTCTGCCTATAGCAAGGTGTCCTACTCAACTCCACTTGAGTTTGGTAATGTTATCTCCAATGTTACACCTTAGTACGACGTCGGTTCTCAACATTCCTCACTCGGTCTTGTAGTTTAATGGCCAACATGGCGCGCTCCACGGCTACCCGTATTTTGTGCACAGTCTCACTTCTTAGCATCCATGTCTATACGTGTCAGATTTAAAAAATACCTTCAGTTTAATATTTGAAATAGATCCTTGGATTGAACTGCGATATAGAATATCCCATCAAAGTCAATGAATTATTTGTTACGGAGTTGAGGGTCATCTTCCAATTCTCGAATAATTGGATTGAACAGAATAAACATAATACTTCTACTCTCTGGTTTCCGCGATTATTATTCCTTTAACAAATCGATTTCTTCAAAAGGTTGCCTCGTTTTCTGCACAAATATAGTAAACATTTACAACAATCGCAGTGTGTAGAGAAATTCTACGACTGATTTAAACATAATAAGCATAAAATGACGGAGGCAGTTGTCCGTTGTCCTTGGCGAGTCGGTAACCTTTAGGTAAACTATAGGATCTACGTGCGTCACGGAACTGGTATTTACTCGGCATTGCAATAAAACTATTAAAACAGAAAGGTTCTTGAAACCAGGAGGTTAATCTTACTCGTATATTGCATACTTGTATGATACATATTTCTCACAATAGCAGCCTAATTGGGAAAAACCTCCGCCTTACATGACTGCAGCCATAATAGCACCACTATTTGCTTCTACTTTTGATACACCTCAATTCATACAACATAAGATTTTAAACGGACAAATGCGTTTAAGTACATTTCTTCGTCTAGGTATCTAGGACATTAAAGGGCAATATTGTTCTCGTTTTACTTACCTCTATTTCGATTATATAAAACGGATTTTTCAAGCACAACAATACTAATGATTGTGCGTCTCAAAATGGTATTCCTAGAGATTTCTAGGAATGACGATAAACGCACATATTTTTTAATCTTATATGGAACAGGATATAAATCTATTGGCAAGAGCCAAAATGGCAATTTGTTAATGAACTTAATGGTAGCTTAGGTTAGGCTACGTTAAGTTTAAGAGAAATAGGGCACGCGGAATGTCATCCCGCTCATACTGAAAAAGTACATCCACCTTACAGAAGCCAGCAGGTATTCTGTAGGTAAAAAAAGACCGGGTTGCACTCCGGGAGTGCCGGCAGAAGTGAAAAATTTAATATTAACAAAAAAAAACTCCCCTCCCGATACGAGTAGTGGGGCGCCGCCGCGTTGACTGTCTCGAACTGTTAACACATCAAATCTTCATAGCAATAAACGATCGGAAACGCCGATTCTCATAGAATCACAAGGGGAAGTAACTTTAACGGGATTGTTAACTGTGGTCGATACAACCCCTAAAATTCAAATCGTGTATTAGTGTGCGATACGTCAAGCCACATTGATCACCAACTCAATAGCTCTTGAGATCTGAGTGGGGTTATTACTTGCGTTATTTATGAGGGCAGTGTATTGTTGTTACATGCATTTAGGTACCTAATTCCAGACTCGATTGAACCGGAAGAGGCAAGTGTTATTGCCAGGACAGCCTACTTGCAGAATAATATTCATTTATTTCATTTATTTTATATGAGTACCTTGGTCATCAGTCATTAATAGCCTTACACATTTGCTAACTACCGACGACGCGACGGTAATTTAGCACCATTATCATTAATATCGATTTATAAAACTAGAATATACAATTGAAATCGCATTACAGCGATACTACAAAAATAGAAACGATTTTAACACCACGACAGTGACAATCCATGCTAAGTAAGTAAATTCAGAAATTAAAATCCTTCGACGATTTTTTTTTTAAAGTTGTTTTTTCTTGTTTTCCACACCACTTGGAAACAGAAATATAAATGTAATGTGTATAGGGGTACATTAATATATCTTAATCCTACCAGCACGTCTACCATGGGAAGGCCGCGACATACTCTCGATTTTTCGCGCACTATAGGTAGCCTCTTATTCTAAGTGTTCTAATAAGAGAGAAACAGATAGTGCGAGAAAAGTCGAGAGAGCTGGCGTGCCGTCGCGTGATAGCCTTGCAGTTACTCGGAATATTAGGTTTAAACTCCCTAGAGGTAAGGCGTACTATACTATCAACTTTCGACCACTGCTTGTCGTGTTTTGAGAGGCGAGTCAGATTGCTCCGACTTTATCACAAGAATTTGCTCTCTATTCGTTCATAAGGCTGGTGTTAGTTTCATGCGGACCGTCCGTATGGATCGCTCGTACCAATGCGCACGGGTCCGTACGGACGTCTGTCCGCGCGGACAGCTCCGCCATACATATTGGTCCGTGCGGTGCGATCCGTATTGACGGTCCGCATGATACTAAAACCAGCCTAGTGAGTACCTCCGTGGCCGCAGCCACCGCCTCCTGGCGGAAGAGGAGTGAAGCCAATTCTTTATGCACCGGATTGCGATTTGTTTGCCTACAAGTGGAGTAAACTTCTCCCTATTTTCAAAAGATTCTGTGAGATCACTTTTAAATATTTTTTGTTTCTATAAATTGTTTCTTATTATTTATGAAGGTATGTTAAATCATTTAGGTTTACCAGCGCTTTGGCATATGCTGTAATGCTGTTAAATTATATATCGAACTGAATAAATAAATCATAACCAATGTTAAACTATGTGAAAATGTTTTCAAATACTGCGCACCTGGGAAACTCTGACTATTATCTATTCTGTGCAACCACTCACACAGGCCACATACTTACTTAGAGGTATACTTTGCAGTAAGTAGCAGTTTGTGGCTCTATGAGCAGTAGATCTCTGTGAGCCTAGCTTTTTCAAAAAAAAATACGGAAGGTTATTTCTTATACTGATAATTAAAGCAAATCGTGCAAAATTATTCCCTAACGATTCCAAAATATGAAGAATGCACAACGTTAATATTCAAGTTTTCACTTCTGCCGGCTGCAACCCGGTCTTTTTTTATAAAATTACATCTGATTGAAATGTATGGTGATTTTAGAACATATTCTAAGGGTAGGTAACTACTCACTGAATGGAAACTCGTAAAGTTCTCGGTCTCGCAAGCTTGAAAACGCTTCGCCCGTCTCGGTGAATATTCGTTCTTAGGCTGGCAAAAGTGATGAAATAAGAGAAATGACTCAGTCAGTCTCCCGTCATGGTTACGTGTTTGACTTGCGATGTCAACGTTACTTGCCTTAAGGTCAGACTTAACACCCAACCTTGGTTTCAATGTAATTACGATTTTATGCAAATGTTACGCCTCATTTATGGCTACCCTTGATCTCGACTAGTTTTATGTTACATATGTGTATGTTGTATACTAATATTATAACGAGGAAAAGTCTGTGAGTATGTATGAGATGAAGCCACTAGTCAAATGGCAGGTGTATGGTTTTCTTCTAATGCTGCTCCGTTCCACCCCAATCAGAGCTATAACCACGAAAATCGAATCTCGAAGTTCGTATATCTCCGTCTCTATCGCACTTATGGTTTATGGTACTCGAACGTAGTACTGGGGCGGCTCACTCCGTGATTTTGTCGCACCGCTTCAAGTACCTACATGCCTACCGGCTCCAGCCGGTATGTCAGCTCTGCTACGGCACGCACGCGTTCTATCGCAGTGCGTTGCATGCGATAGAAAGGGATGGCCACGTTAATGCTCGTGCGGCATACCTAAACAGGAGATTTGTCAACAGAGAACCTTCTTTAGGTACCTACTATTATTTATTATGTGTGAAAAACACGGGACTGACTTACTCTGATGGTGCCGTCGCGAACGTTGGGCGCTCCGGGCTGTTATTCGCTACACGTTAATGCGTCTCACTCCGCCGGTCACCCGTCACGAAACTAGAGCTCTACCTACGCTTAGTTACTTCACATCGCGGTGTCAAGATATATTTGCGGGTGAGCGTTGAGGTGAGCTTAAAACATGTTACAGAATAGGGAGCTGTTCAGCTCCGTTCGCCGCTCAAGTGCACTCTTAATGATGAGTTTTTATTTTTTTATATATCGTAGGTTGATCGTAGGTAAGGCTGTTTGCATAATTTATTTGACACTGACGACTCTGACTGACGTGGCGTTTTTAATTGCGGGACCATTGTCAATACCTGCTTTCTCTGGGGTATCGGTAGTATTACTTAACAATTCAATCATTTTAGATACCTACTCATTCTGCGGCAATGATAACACAATCGGTTCATGAAAATATTTTTTCACCTCACCGGCTCGAAAAGGCTTGCTTTATCGCTCAAAATCTGCGCCCAAAAGTCCATTTTATCCGCTAGCGTGGAAAGAGTTTTTGAATTTGGAACGTGACGGTCGATCGCGAGACCCAACTTTTTTCTATACAGATTGAAAGGTGCGTTCAGAAACTGATGGTGTTATGCCAATAATAAATTGTTATTATTTTGATAAAATAAAATTAATAATACTTATTCTCTTTTAATTAAGTAGGTACATACGAAATATTAACAGTTAGACTGACTTATAAGGATAAAATACGACAAATAATTTTAAAATGTCGTTTTATTTTTCTAAAAATTTCGCTTTTTCCAAATTTGGAACGCACCGTTTGAAAAGTTAATTTAAGAAAAAACTCATATACATTTAATTTTGTTTGTTCTAAAGGCACAGACAGTAAAACCAAAATAATGGGGGTTATTTATAGATTTTAGTGCAGAATATATACATATATGAATTTTGATGCCTGCTAAGTTAGCGGAAAAAGTGAAATAAGCGTATTTGAGTCTGAGTTTAAACCGTGAGTACCCAACAATACTTTGACTTTTTTAATCTTAGAGCATTAAACCAACCGGAGTGGCAATTGACAGGCGTTCCCCTCTGCCAAATACGTATGACCAGTGGTCATACGTATTGTATGGACTGACGTTTATCTGACGTAGCTATTTTCACGTTCCGCATACATTTGACGTTCCCCTCCCCCGCAAAAATCGGCAGACTTTTTATGTATAGAAAATGACACATGTGACCACTCCTGTTGGTTTAATGCGCTAAGTTTTTAATGTAGGTAAGCGTGAGGTCATTTAAAGATGCAAAAATATTTATGTTACATTTGATAATTATAAAATGCTAGATCTTGATGAGATGTAAACAAACCTTTATTGAAAATGAGTATAAGGTCCAAATTACTTCCATTACATTTACTTACCTACAATTTTCCTCGCGGTGGTGAGGTGAAAAATTGTGTGTTTCGCTCGGCAGCAAAATTGTTTGGCGTCTCGTGCCTTGAAAGCCTCGCTATGCTCAGGATTGTACTTTTGAACCATTCGCTTCGCTCATGGTTCAATTTTACAATCCTTCGCTAGCTCGGCTTTCAATACTAAGCACTTGCGCCAAACAACAACTTTGCAGCCTTGCATAACAAATAACTATTCTCACAACCTCTTAAATTGCCCTTTCTAATGTAATAAGAAATCATAGAACCGCGCACCGCAAGGTAACGTTACAGAAAGTATTTCAAATAAGGTTTAACTAAATAGTACATTACTTCAGAGGCTGGGAAAATATCGGCAAGCGTAGCGAGGCACGATACGGTTACGAGACTGGCAACTCTTTTCACGCCGAGGTGTACATACATGAAACAATATTAATTGAAATAGTTGACTGATATCGTGGGATGTTGCGTCACAAATCGATATTGTAACAAGAGAAGGTCCCTTTGCAGGCCTTCAATTTTGTGTCAAAACTCCATTGTGGTCCTGTCGACTCGGCGCACTCGAAACGTGATACTTTGCAGTCTATTATGAGGAACATAACGACAATTATTTCATTGCATGTTTGAGAAAACATAGTTTTTGAGCCTTGCAACAGACGCTGACGGGGTTCCTTTGGCTCCTTCATTTGCAACTTATAATGGCACCAAAATCTTATGTTACATCTTTGCCTATAAGAACTCATCACACACACAGCACAATTTCAAGTCGATTGAACTACTATTTAAAAGTGGATGAAATCTACTTGCAAGATTTGATTACGTTGGTACTAAAGTAACAGCGTAATTTCACTATAAACTTTTCCCTTTTCTTATTGTCTTATTATAATGTTAAAAACCGGACAAGTGCGAATCGGACTCGCCCACCGAGGGTTCTGTACTTAATTACAAATGTATAGTTTTCACAGTTTTCCCTGTATTTGTAGTAGTTATAACACATTTTTTGTCATATTTCATAGTTCTAGGTTAACGCAAAGTAGGATAAGTTTTGATTCCCTTGCAGAGAGTTCTCGAGTGATTTTTGCGACATAAACGACTGTTACTTACTTGACAGACGGACAACAAAGTGATCCATACGGGTTCTGGTTTTTCCTTTCGAGGTAAGGAACCTTGAAAATTACGTTGGTTTCTTAAAAAACATGCCATGAGTTTTCTTGCAATGTAACAGTATTTTACCAATTACTTTTTCTTATGATCAGTCAAAGTAAATAAATACCTGTGTGCGAAGAATACCTTTTGCTACTTTAACCTATGTTTGATGTTAACACAAAAGCATAGGTCACACCTACGCACAAAGGGTTATTTCTACAGAAGCTTCAGGTACAAATATAAAGATGTGGCCACATAATAGTTAATAGTGGCTTTGTGAGTAGTAAAACTCTCAAGCCTGTCCCTTTTCAGAAACTATTTTTTTTTTGTAAAACTGAAGTACCCAAAAAATAGGGCCGGTTGATGTGTAGATACGGCCCAATAATCGGCGTCCTCCATATATCTCTGTTTCATTTCAACCCATGCAAAAAGAGAGAGCGAAAGATAGATGGACGCGGATGTTTGGATGTATGGATATTTGGATGTGATGTTGGGGTGTTTAGATGTTTGGATGTTTGTTACACAATCACGCTTACACGGCTTAATCGATTTGGATGAAATTTTGCACGAAGACAGAATATAGTCGGAGTTAAAATATAGGATAGTTTTAATGCCAAGTCCACACAGCCGTACCGGGCGGTAGTTAGTATAGATATCATTATTGGCCTGGTCACAAAATTTCTCGAGAATCGGTTGAGAAATGCGACCTGTAGAGGAATAAGCCGGCCAAAAAAAAATCTACATACACATATGTCTTATGTCAGTAACTATAAAGTGTCTGTATAGATAGAGACTGTCTCTGAGAAAGTTTTTGGTGAGGTAGGGCACAGCGAAAATTCATCCCGCTCGAATGTGGAGCAGCCCAACTGGGGAAGTACCTCCACCTTGCAGGAGACCACAGCCATAATAACACTACTACTTGCTCTGTAGTAGTGTTGTGTTCCTGGAGGTGAGCAAGGTCGCCAGAGCTCCCGAGGATGCGTTGTGTTGAGAGCGAGGACATTTGTTCCTTCAGCTGTCAACACGGCGAATCCTCAAACATATCAAGGGTCGGCAATGCCCATGTTACTCCTTTGAAATTGCGTCTATAGGCTGCGGTGTCCGCTGTTTGCCACCGTAGTTGTATAAAAAAAAATTTTTTTGAAAGGTTGTCTGGGTTGATATTGAAGAACTCGACTGTACATAATAAATAATAATAATTGCAGTAGGTACTAAAGTATTTCTTTATTCCCTGCTCAACCTCTGTAACCGAGACCTAAGTGCCTAGCATTAAAATTAATGCTTCTAGAAGGCTTCGCAGGTCTAAGGTCAAGTCTTTGCTCCGTCCCTGAGTATTAAAATTAATTATTGCGAGAACGTGTAGGTATGTTACACGAGACAGCCAAGTTAGGGTCTCCCCACACCTATCTATTAAAATAAATAAATAAATATAAGGGGACAATCTTACACAAATCGACCTAGGTTTGTACCACATTATTATCGCTCTTACTGCGGGGACATAAAGAGGTTTTTGATCGGCTAACCCCGATTCTGCGTCGATAGGTGTGGGGAGACCCTTATTCTGAAATGTTGTTGAAACCGATTTCTTGGAACGTTTTTTTTTTACGAAACTAAAGTGTGGAGCCCTGAGAGCTGTGAAACTCACGAGTCTGGTTGGTTTTACATATTTTATGATTTCCTTACACTGAAACTACGAAAAAGTTTATTAGCCTTGTGTAGTACATATACTAAGAACTAAAAAGACCTAATTCCCGACAATGTACTAGACCGAACTATTCCGCAACGGTTCTGCTCTTTAGTACGTTTAGTTCACCCGGAGCGAGAACCAGAGAGAGAGAGAGAGAAGAGCGAGCAGTGACACTGACAGCAAAACGATGCGATCCGAATGAATGACCGAGCGACCGAACGTATCCGAATGGCTCTCGGTGTGAGCGAGCGACAAGGAACAAAAACTGTGTGAATAGAATTAGTGTACTAGTGTACTAAAAGACCTAAAAGACCGAACTAGTACATTTGAGCGATTGTACTAGTTTGGAGCGATCCGCTCAGTGACCGAGCGCGCACAAGTTAAAGTCTATAGAAGTACCTACCTACCTAATTATCGAAACTGCTCACAAAATTTTAAGAGAATCTGTTGAGAAATGCGACCTATTGATGTTTATGTTTACGGTTGAGAAATGAGAACAACCGGATAGTCGGACAGCGGGACAGCGGGACGCTGAAACGGAGAACGTCGTACAAAGTTTTGTAAGGCTCCGCTCTGTTTGTCACAAGGCTGTATCTTTCGAACCGAACTAGAGATAAGCAAGTGCTAAGATGGCCGCTAAGACAAGAAACAATAAAAATAACTCAACATTTTTTTTGTACAACGACGGCGGCAAACAAGCGTGCGGTCCGCCTGATGGTAAGCGGACACCGCAGCCTATAGACGCATGCAACTCCAAGGAGTAACACGGGCGTTGCCGACCCTTGATATGTTTGAGGATTCGCCGTGTTGACATCTGAAGGAACAAATGCCCTCGCTCTCAACACAACGCATCCTCGGGAGCTCTGGCGACCTTGCTCACCTCCAGGAACACAATACTACTAAAGAGCAAGTAGTAGTATTATTATGGCTGTTAATATTGTATCCCAGTCTGTTTCCAGAACCTAAATTGCAAGTTTCCATCGCGTTAGGACATTCCAACTGTCATTATTCCATATAAAAATTGACGTTTAGATCTACCTAACGTAGGTACATACAATTCGTTATCGACCAGCAGAAATGACGCGCGGTCAGAAATCAGCGTCCAGCGTTTACTTTTTTTTAACCTCAGTTCTCAATTTGGTCGCTGAAGGGCTCAACTAAACCTATGTATTTTTTTATAAGTGTAGCAGTTTCAGTCAGCTTGCATTTTCCTCTGTGCTAATCATTGTTTACGAAACCAACCAACCTTGCCGCGACGGCAGTTACCAAATTCAGTTTTTAACTGTAATGAATTCATATGCAACGTTTTCCGAACGGGCGCTCATTGTTCCGCCGTCTTATTTCATAGCGAAAACTGAGGTAACGATCGTAAATGAGGTAATGTGAGGTAATATGAGTTAAACTCAATTTGCATGCAAAGGTAAGTAGGTAATGTATTTTTATAGCAGTTTGTGACTATTTAGGTGATAGGTATATGAAATAATATTGTCTTCTTATCCATAAACTTTAAGAACCGTGGTATACCTACCTACCTACGTAGTTTCTAAATTAGGTTGTATTTTTATTTTATGTTTTTAATTCTTAACTGAAGCAAATAAAAATTTAAAAAATTAACAAAAAAGTTACCATTTAATTTTGTACTAACGAAATTTAAGTAATTGAATATTAATAAAGAATCCATTATTAAAACAATACCTGAAAATAATTAAAAAATAAACTCACATTATTTTCACCAACCCTATTCACGACAACCAATCCAAAAAAACACTGTCACAGCACTGGCCAGAAACACAAATTCGAAATTCAAATTTTAAATCGCGCGTCCAACCGTCGCTGCGATTCGTTAGCACTGAACTTGAATGCGCGTGAGTCTCTGCGCGATCTTGCTTACCTTCAAACGCGAAAAGGCTCGCAAAATAGAACCTTATTACTATCGCCATAATGGCGTCTTTATTCCTAAGGTCGGCAAAACTTGTTCTCGTTACGTCATAGAATAATAAGCGTCCTATGGTTTTATTGACGTGTTTCCATGGAAAACGTGACTTCTGATGGGTTTTGGGTTTAGGTATTATTGGCCATTAGAGTACTTATTCGATTTTTGGTGAACATTATCATGTTCTTCGTTTTTAGGGTACCGTACTCAAAGTCATTTGTCACCTGAGAACGACAATTCTCCGTACATTGCTGATTCCACAATTTACCTGGAACACCTTAACTTCTAGAACAAGCAATGTATGCCGAATTGGCCAGGCTGTATCTCATGAACCGTTGAAATTATCACCGATGATGTGACTTATTATTGTTGCCGCTGTAAGAAGGCTATACAAATGGTAGGGAGCCCTTCGTGCGCGAGTCCGACTCGCACTAGGCCGGTTTTTTTTTTATTAGATTTAAAGTGGGTAGATTCTAAATTGGGCACTTAACGCACACATTGAGGTTTTCATTCTTTGCAGCTCTTTTTGACAGACTTCAAAAAAGGAGGGGGTTCCGAATTCGTCGGAATCTTGAATTCTATGTATATTCCCCGATTACCTACTCGAAGACGGCTGGACCACCGATTTATAAATAGTAAAAATAATAAATCAGCCTATAGGTATACGTCCCACTGCTGGGCAAAGGACCGATTTGGAAAATTATTTTTATAAAATTTAAATGAAAGGAAAAATTTGAAAAAAAAAAAAAAAAACAACAACATTAATTATTTTTATATTTGAAACGGTATCCTTTCCAGGTAGACAGACCCGTGGTCATCAACTGACACACTTGAAGCTATTTGACTGATTTGAAGTCGGTTAAAACTTTGTTTGAACGAAGAAGGATCCCAAGGATCGGCGAGGCACTAGTTTTTGCGAAAGTATTTCCCGAGGCCTCGCGACCCCTTAAAATGTGGTCGCGCCCCCACTTTGAAAACCCCTGGATTAGAGCCTGGCAAGTTCCTATTTAGCCCTCGCCACGTACACAGCGACACTATATCAGGGCTAAATAGGAACTTGTCAGGCTTTACCTTAAAAAGTTTGCTCCGGCACACAAAATATAGCAAAATCTTGATTCTTTAGCTACCTGCTGGGTTATAAGGTCGAAGTATTCGTGGAATATTACTGTATGCTAATTGCGCAGCACCCGTAAACAACTTTTTCTATAGGTACATAAGATTTAAAATCAATAAAAAACTTCTATAAATATACTCGTACATATGGATGTTGCACCCATGTCGCTAGTACCAGCAGGTACCTTCAGAAATAACGTCATATTGTTGATTTTTTATTTATTTATATTAGGTATATTATAGTAGGTAGGCACGTGACTATCAATTTGGAGGTCGTCGGTTCGAACCCCATCTCGTACAGTCAACAGGAAGTATAGATGATCATTTTAGTACTTAATCTACGCACATACTCGTATCATAAGTGCTCTAAAATGCGTTCAGAAACCGTAGGAAATGACCAGCATTATTACAACCGATTTTACTATGTGAATGATTTCTTGTCTGTGGTAGTAGGTAAAATTTGTAGTGTAATGTTATTGCAGTACCGTTTTTTGTATCGTTATGAGTTTAAATTTTGAACAGCTGTCAAAACTCAAGCGGGTCTCTATTCTAGTATCCATAGATATTAAAACAAATATCGATACGAAACGTCAATTAAAAGTATGTTTTTTTAATATAAACCGCACGAAATTTGATCTCGAGTGATATGAGTAATAGGAACTTCATTCGTTTGTCTATGATTTAAAAAAAAGCCATTCATCTTGACGTTTTGCCGCTATTGATGTTATAATTTATTTGTTGGTCTTTTGCTGTTACTTACCTACTTATGATATGTGTATAGATAAAGAAGTGTATGCAACTGTACATAATTAGGCCTTAAAACACTCGTGTGTTCCTATTATGACACTCGCTAACGCTCGTTTCATAAAACCACACTAGTATTTTACGGCCTCTCATTATGGATCAGTCGCATAAACTACTATTGTCGCACTTAACGTAGCAATACTTCGACTGTCGGGATGCGTCGAAGCCTCAGAGCATATATAATACTTATTTTCCTTTATCTGTGGTCGAAGCAGTGATAGTGACAAAGTACTAAAATGACCATCTACTTTTCCTGTTGACTATTTAGGTACATACATTTTTGGCAGGTTATTTAAAAACTTACCTAGTAACACATAAGCTGCATAGAAGCCGGATTAATCATTAATTTATAATTCTATATAACTTAAAGCTGATTAAGCTTGCTGAACTAAGGCTGTGTCAGCGAATATACAACTCTTGTAATGCCAAAAGAGGTCCCAAATTACCCAGCCTTGAGCTCTTTAATGGCTGCACAGGATTTAGAAATAGCTGGTGTAGCGCTCCATCAGCGCTTAAACAGCTCGATTGTGCAGCTTAAGCTCTACGATTCAGCGCTTGTAATGCTTTTATTCAGGGTTAAGAATTATTGGGTCTGGATAGAGGTAAAACAAAAAATAATATGCATCTACCTTCAAATTATAAATTTTTAATTCTCAAACACTAATGGACCATATTTACGAAATATTATTTGATATTTCACCGTGACTTTTCGGTGAAGGAAAACATCGTGAGGAAACCGGTCTAATCCTAATAAGGTTTTTACTTTGAGTTGGAAGGTCAGATGGCAGTCGCATTCGTAAAACTGGTGCCTATGCCAAATCTTAGGTGACAAAGCGTACCCCGGGCTCGTTTAGGGCACAACCGGGAAAAACGCTAGGAGGATGATGATTCGGTTGGTAATTATTATGATTTTTATAAGGATATTTCTACTTTTCGGATTATATAAATATTACACACCCAGTTGCAACTGTTTGCTCAAGTAAAGTAGGTAGGTATTATTACCTCGTAAGTTCTTTCGATAAAGTACAAATCCAAATCAAGTTTGGAACTCCAGTCGTTTTGGCAAAATCTAAAAAAGATATCCTATTACGACCACCATTCTCCTAGCGTTATTCCCGGTAGTGCCCCTAAAGGAGCCCGGGGTCCGCTTTGACACCTAATCCCATTTGGCATAGGCACTCGTTTTACGAATGCGACTGCCATCTGACCTTCCAACCCAGAGGGAAAACCAGACCTTATTGGGATTGGACCGGTTTCCTCACGATGTTTCCCTTCACCGGAAAGCTAACGGTAAATATTCCGTACATAAGTTCCAAAAAACTCATTGGTACGAGCCGGGATTCGAACCCACGACCGCCGCTTGACAGCCGCGTGCCTGAACCACTAGGCTACCGTAGCTCCCTAGATTATCCTATTACGACCACTACATATTATTTATTTTGTAGTTTAATATACAGAGTGTGCCAAAAATGGGGTGTGAACCGGTCAAGGGCATAATAGGTATCGTGTTCTGATAAGAAAAAAAATAAGAGATTTTTTTAAGCCTTTGTTACATTTTTATGAATCGTTAGCCGACTGGGGCAACCTGCTCTATACAAATGTAAAAAGAAAATCACATCAATAAGAAAATATATTTTCGTTTTTTCTTGTCAGGACACGATACCCGTTATGCCCTTCATCGGTTCACATTCCTATGAAAAACCAGTACGCTTACCGTGAGTTTGACAATGACGGCTTACGCTAACAAGTATCGAGTTTTCTATCTGTGCATCCCGCTCGTACTGTCAAAGTGCAATAGAGATGCACAGATAGAAAACTCGATACTCGTTAGCGTAAACCGTCATTGTCAAACTCATGGTAAGCGTACTGATGTTTAATGAACGAATTAACAAACGTTTACATATTTTTGCCTGTTGTCACGTCCACATGTTTAAACAGTAAGAATGAAATATACAAACACATAATGTATGATTATACATTCATTAATCTATTCTGATGACCTGGTAAGGTTGTGGGAGTCCGCTGGATGCGGGTGGCGCGGTTCACTAAATGTTTGACCAAAAAATTATTGACAAAAGTTCATTTGACAAACAACGTTTCACCTAATGATCATTTGGCAAACGAGACATTTGACAAAAGTATCATCTTACAAAAACTCACTTAGCAAATGATCAATTAGCAAACACTACACTTGATAACTGGGTTAAATAATAAAATGTCAATTGACTTTTTTTCATTTCACCAAATAATATGATTCGCAAATTAAGCATTTGTCCAAATGTCAACTTTCATTTGGTACAGATTATTTACAGGTAAGGTACAAGATTAGATTAGTATTAGTAAAAAGTTGTCGGTCCTGGCGCTTCGCTCGCTCGGCTCGCGCGCTGTATGTTCGTGGTTCAACCTAACACTCCTCCTCGCTTCGCTCGTCGTCGTACCTAACGGAGACCCAGGTTTTTTCCACGATTAGTCTAATTGCCTTTTTACATTACGCATATAGTATATGGTTTTTTCCATTGTGTCTAGATGAAAGATTTTTAGACCAATATTAGTTTTGTCTGATAACTCTGTTGCTAAATGATTATTTTGTCAAATAATTATTTATAAAATGTAAATTTAACTGTTGATAAATTTTACAGAGTCATTTGGTTCATACTCAAATTTAGGTTCGCGTCTCTCCTGTGGACACTATAAAAGTTAAGGGCTACGAAGCCTGATTTTGGTTTGGACTCTTAATCCGCATAAACAGCGTCTCCTCTTCTATACTACTATTCGATAAAAACCTTATTTATATGCACATGAGCTCTTAATTATTGACCACAGGAGAGACGAATTTCGTTTATACACTGGGTTCACCCGAACACAGTGTATAAGCAAAATTCGTCTCTCCTGTGGTCAATAATTAAGAGCTCACCTGCATATAAATCAGGTTATTATCGAACAGTCATACATAAGAGGAGTCGCTGTTTATGCGTATTAAGAGTCCAAACCAAAATTAGGCTACGTAGCCCTTAACTTTTATAGTGTCCACAGGAAAGACGCGAACCTAAATTTGAGTATGACCCATTTGTAATATGACTAGTAGTAAAATGATCAATTGGCGAAACATACGTTTGCAATGGCAGGACACCGGATGGCGCAGGACCGGTCACTTTGGCACTCAGTAGTGGACGTCGTTCGGCTGATATGACGATGACATACATTCATTATCATCATTAACTAGTGTCTACTATGCTATCTATGAAAAAAAAAATCTTAAAATGTTGCTCAACTGGGCTTAGTCTGATAATCGGATATTTCCTGAGATTATCCTTTACACAGAAATTGTGCCTGAATATTTTTGAATTTTTTGTTTTAATTTAAAACAAGTGACTGAAATATAATGATGTTATATATTTTTAGAATCGGCTTAGTTACCCCTTTCATTAGATACCACACACGATAGGTTTCAGAACAAAAAACATTTTTTACCATTTTAAAAAAAGATGACGTTATAAATCCTCTTTTGTTTTTTTTTTCGTGCTACGGGTCAAATTGATTCGTAAGTATGGCCTAAAGATTAATTGCTCCGATTTTCATGCTTTTAACACCATTTGCAGCATTTTACTGAATTTCGGGGTGTACCGCTAGGACTAATTCAAAATAGATGGTCTCAAGCTATTGTGTACATAGTTCATGTATTCTGCCTGAATATGATCATTTTTATTTAATTTGCAGCATTTTACTGAATTTCGGGGTGTACCGCTAGGACTAATTCAAAATTCAAATTCAAAAAAATATATTTGTAAGAATACAGTATACATAGATGGTCTCAAGCTATTGTGTACATAGTTCATGTATTCTGCCTGAATATGATCATTTTTATTTAATTTTACATCTTAACTACAAAAAAAGTACTTTCTATAAACAACGTTACCAGGTTTAAATCGGACTCACAGAAACCCATGTAAAAAACAACGTTAAGGGGGTCCCCGTTCTGAATGACCTTGAGCCTCCGGCTACCCTGCCCCCCCTCCCCGCACAAGCTATCATAATTACGATAACCAACGATGACAGCGCCACGGACGGTCTGACATGCATATCACCGAGATACCACGTAACGTGATGTATGGACTAGTTGCTCACTAGATGGCGCCTTTATTTATTTAATTTCACGTACACCTTACGCATAGACTTATAAAAATTAATGAACAAAAAGTTGAACACAACCGAATTTTAAAAAGTTTTTATAATTTTAATATTTATGTGAAGACATAATTTAGGTTGCCCTTTGAGTAAGTCATGAAAAAAAGACCCTCTTTATGGGAATCGAACCCGGGCCTCTTTCACGTAACGCGTGGATTGAAAATAATATGGTCTACTCAGTGACTACTACTGCCAGTCGGAAAGCATAGTATCAGGTCAGTTGGGGCAAATGCGACCCTCGTAGATATCGGTTTTTTTTGCCATAAAGCGGAAACTATTTAATTATGTTAGTAGTTAAGTAACAGAATAAGTTAGTTGTAAATAAATCATTTTCCCCAGTGTGCTAGGGGGTCAGTCAGGGTGTCACATTTCTCTGCAGCTGACTGTACCTGAAACACTTAGATAAATCCTTAACATTAAAAATAACAGTCAACTGCAGATAAATGTCACCCCCATATCGAACTTATATTTCTTGTAATCAGAAACGAATGAAGTTAATGAACGCCCTAACGGTACGTCGTATGTATGGTATTTTTGGGATGTCCTGTATAAGGTTTAGCATAAAAACAAGCTTGGGTGCGTAATACCTTACACTTTAATTCACTGTATAAATAGAACGTTTCTTTTCTGAAGCACTCACCTATGTGAACCGACCTTAACTATAGATATAAGATTTCAAGGGTTTTCCTCTTTGTTACCACCAACCAACGTTTTAATTTAATTTTAATGAGGATGAGGTGTCGGGTTTAGTATTTTTACAGACTTTTCTTTAAGAGTAACTAATTAAGTATTAACATTTTTCAAGCTATTCAATATCAAAAATGTTAAACAGGAATCAAACTTTCTCATATCTACATCTGGAAAGCTAGCTTCTATAAACCGAGGACGAGTGTGGAAATGAAAACTACTAAATTTCGTTGATTTTTGACGGGAGCCCCTTAACGGAGAGAGATGTAGCAAAAATCTTAATTTTTGGATATTTATATTTTTATGATAGAATCCCGGATATTGCTAATAATACATTTGGGTTTATAAATAATAGTATATTATGTAAATAAAACTAGTGTTAAATATTAAAAAAAACCTATTACTGTTATTTAATTTAGGGTGACCCGTATTCATTGACCGCGAGTGTATTAGTATAGAGTAAAGATAGCCACTAACCTTACACAACAAATAAAAACCACTGTTATAAATTATAAAACATTAGGTAAGTATAACAACTAATTTAAATACGCTGACCGACATAATGGTCTGCATTCCAGTACAATTATATTTTAAACCCAATGTGCAGGATATAAAGTCGACACTGCAATTGCTCAAGCGTAATCAGAGTTTGCGGAAGTAAAGCGGGAGCCTTCGTAATTTTTGCCGATGATGATATCTATACAAATTGCAAATATAAGCGAAAGTGACTAGGGCGATAACTTATCTTTGGTTTTATAGGAGACTAGCTTCCGCCCGCGACTTCGTCTACGTGGACCCGGATAGGTTATTGGTGGACGCGGGCTGGGTTTCCGCAACTCGACGTCATATTTGCGCCTATTTTGCGTGTATTCGTGGACCCGGTTTTTTTTTTTATATCAGCGTGGACCCGGATAAAAAATATCCTATATTTTAAGCCAGGTTATAAACTATCTTTCTTAATCGGTTGAGCCGTTGAAGCGTGATGAAGTAACAAACATCCTAACATCTAAGTGGCAGTGGGCGGGGCACATAGCACGTAGAACCGATGGCCGTTGGGGTGGAAAGGTTCTTGAGTGGCGAACACGCACCGGAAAGCGCAGCGTGGGCTGCGAGTTTTTTAACCTTTGTACGAGTATGGAGCGTTGGCCGACCGAGGCGACCTGCTCCGTACAAATGTAAAAAATAAATCGCGTCAAAAAAGAAACCTATATTTTTTCAAATTCTACTTTCGATTCTGGACAAACTGTCTTCAGGTCTTGTGTTATTATATTATCCCGTTGTATACTTAAAACTGTTTTTGTCGTTAAACGTTTGTTTGTAATTTTTTAAAGACTGATTTACGAGATCATCTCACTGACCAACTGCATAGTTAGTTATACTTGATTCCTTTAACTAATCCTAATTGGAAACGAAGTTTTTACCCTCGTCTTAACTCTTAAAGGATACTACACTCTAGGCCTGTTCAATATCAAATAACATATAATATCGAAAGTAAAGATACGCCTTTCGAACAATATTCGCTAGACATACTGTGACACACTGTGACAGCTGAAGACTAAGGCACGGTGGCCCGCGATTGCCCGTGGCGGGCCACCGCATTGGACGAATTACTCGAATAGAACTGGTTTTCTTTGGAGCGCAGGTCTAAAAAGGTCTTGAGGTTGGATTACCACTTTAGCTAATATATTATTTACTGTGGCTGAAATACTGAAAACTACCTAGGTAGTCACCGTACAACGCCTTTTTAGTTCTTGTCGGTCTAGAATACAATTTACATCGTATAGTACCTATATAGACCAAGAAATAAAGCGTAACCTAGACATAATTCGATAACTGTAATTTTCTTTTTCTATGTTATAAAGTATGGTTAGTTACAGTTAAAATAAAACGAATTAAACATTTAAAGGCTGCGCGTCATTATAAAAAAAACGAAATACTAGATTTTAAACATATTTTGATTTTATAAGTACATCATAATAAATAACTTTGTAAAGGTACCTGTATTATGATATGACGCTTGCATTCCAGTTAAAGAACACTAAATTAAACTAATTCATCAATTGGGAATATCATTAATAAAGAAGGTTCAGTAAGTGACACATTTTCTGGCAAATCTTACCAGAAATAATAGATAACTGTAATTCAACAACTTATTCTGAATAGAATATAATGTATGTTGATAAATTATCAAAAATTAAACTGATTCTGTTTGCGTATATGCAAAATTTCAAATATTGGTCATTTTTGGAAAACCAAAATACATAACTACTTCAAAAGTGTTTAGTTTATGCCATTAATATATTATTAGTACTATAAGAAACAACTTAAGCAAAAAAAAACCACGTTAAACTAATAAATTGATATTTTTTCTTACTTACTTTTCAATATGAACGTTATTTCTTGCACCATAAGGTCGTCATTTCTTTGTGCCTCAACTCCCGACCGTGCTGTCGCGAGTCGTGGCTCGCGAGCGATTCTAGTACCTATTCATCTCGCCAACCTATCAATTTCAAAATAATTTTCCTAGAAAGTTTTTATAAATTTCTACATTCGAGATTTTTTTCATATTTTTAAAACTTATGGTTCAAAAGTTAGAGGGGGGGGGGGACACATTTTTTTAAAATTCTGGAGCGATTATATTAGCGTGTATTTTCAATTTGTTAAGCGTGCCATTAACATGTTTAATTTTGATGAAAACATGATTATAGTACACAAAAAGCTATCATTAAACAAAAATTTCACGGTTACGATTTTTAACTACTGAGAAATATATAATTATTGAAACCGTTAATTTAAATGTTTAATTTTAGACTTAAATATCTAAAAAGACGCAATATAGCCTAAACAGATACAAAAATCATGGTTATTATTTTGGCTTATCTAGATATTGAGGTCAGATGAAAACTCTGAAAAATAACGTAGATGCAAATGTTGTTTCAGTTTAATTTTGCTATTAAGTTATCGCATTCGAATGCACCACAAAATTATACTAACAAGGTATTTGGTTACCTATTTTCCTTTTAGGACAAAGTTAGGAAGTGTACGATATTCATGTTTTTTTTTAAATACAGTTACGACCGCGGATTTTTTACATAATATATCTAATTTATATTTGGTACTTAATAATAATATCCAATAAAATAATAAAAACAACGAGTTATCGAATTATGTCTAGGTTACGCTTTATTTCTTGGTCTACAAGGTAACCGATATAGCCCTCCGGATCGCTAAACTTAAGTGGCAGTGGGCGGGGCACATAGCACGTAGAACCGATGGCCGTTGGGGCGGAAAGGTTCTCGAGTGGCGACCACGTACCGGAAGGCGCAGCGTGGGTAGGCCCCCGACAAGGTGGACTGATGACCTGGTAAAGGTTGCGGGAGTCCGCTGGATGCGGGTGGCGCGGGATCGGTCACTTTGGCACTCTTTGGGGGAGGCCTATGTCCAGCAGTGGACGTCTTTCGGCTGATATGATGATGATGTGATGATGATTTGACTCCGTTGGTAGGTATTTCATTTTAGTGTAAGGTATTGTGTTGTATTCTCCTGCTTGGTATGGATAAAAGAAATTGGAAATTGGAAAAGAATATTTATTCAAAGGCTGATCAAGAGTTATTACATTGATGCTTTTGGATAATTTATAGTAAAGAGCCTTAATGCATTTACTACTTAGAGGCACTGTAAGGTAAGTTTCATGTGCTCGGCCCACTCATTTTGGGAATAAAAGCGTAAATCTATGGATGTATACAACGAAATCTGTTTTTATACCTAATTTGTAGCAAAATTGTAATTCCGCTTGCTTGTAATCACCGGAGATAAAAGATTGGCAGTTGAATCACGTTTCGCAATAAATTCCCAAACTGACAATAGGTTTATCAAATGAATTCTCATAACAAAATCACTGAAAACTCACGTACATAAATATTGTCATTCCCAACACGGCTTATCTTCTCTGATCTGGGCGGAGCATGTGTTATTGTTTAAGCCGCATACAATACGAGTAGTTTAAAACAAGCACGCTTCAAAGTATAATACGCTCAAATTAAAATCATCATCATATGTATATACTTGCGGTTCAGTGCTATCGAAGGATGGGTTTTGTCATCCGTAACGAAAAGGAATTTAGCAACCCCTGGCCCTGTGCCATCAAACTTACACATACCTACTGCTCTAGTCAGAAGCAAACTTGAGGCCGCGTCCGTTATTTGGAATCCTCACGAGGTCACCTACGCCTTGCTTCTGGAGAAAATACAAAAGGCGTTCTTGAGATTTCTTTATAAAAAAATGAGTGGGTATCACCCTCCTGTACCCCTCGAAATTTCTACTGGGCGTCTTAGTATTTAATTCTCTGGAGATGAGGCGTAACTATGGGCTTCTGACTATTGCGTGTAGCGTCCTGCGAGGAGAAACAGACTGTCCTGAATTGGTTGAGCAACTGGTGCGTCTACACATTCCCTCTTTGTCGAAATCGAAGGTCAACCTTCGATCGCGCAAGCATCTCTTGCTGGCAGTACCAGAGGCGCGCACTGTGTCTCGCGCCAACTCACTGCGCGCTCTGAACTACCTCAATGCCCTTCTCGCATCAACACCAGACCGTGATGTTTTTGGGAGTAAGTGTATGGATGTATGTGGTGAATGTCTGACGTACTGTGAAGTGATGGATGACCGCCCCCCACTTCTGTTTATGTTTGATGTATTTAGGGTTGCCATTCGCTCGGGTTTCCCCGGATTTGTCCTAGTTTAAAAGGCGTCCGGGGAGCGTCCGGTCGGGCTTTTCATTTGTAGTCTGGGTTTAAAATGTCAAAGTCTTGGGCCGCCGCGCCGCGGAGCGACGCGACGGCCGGTTCTGAGCAGTCTGGCCATTCTTTTAAAAAATAATCTAGTTCGTCTCTCCATCGCTGCTGTCGGGCTGCCATTCAGTGGTGATCTTGGCCCACAGTTCACTTGGCATGCGACAGACATGACCAGCCCAGTCCCACTTGAACTTGGCCGGGTTTCGAGCTACATCGACTATTTGAGTTTTGGAGCGCAGCGTGATGCGATCCACTAATTTGAGACCTAATATGCTGCGCTCCATGGATCGTTGTCAAACCCCGAGTTTGAACTTTTGAGATAACGTAAGAGACTAGTTTGTGCACCGTAGGTGAGAATTTGAAGAATGCACATGTCCAAGTGATAATGGAAGGTCACCTTTCATCAGATGTTTCATGGACCAATAGCTCCTCCAGGCGTTTTCAGTCCATCTTTCGACCTCCTTCTACTGTCGCGCCTGGAAGTAAACTACTTGGCCCAAGCCACTACCCAGCTAATCGCTGGAAATCGGTCGCTATTGCCATTTTAAATTGAATACTTAGGAACTTACTTGCTGAGTCCGCTGGCTCAGCGACCCAAAATGAATCTTGGCTTGCGACACGAGAGTGCGCCATTTTTCTCGGTTCCGCGCTCTTGCCAATAGCAGATTTGCAATATTACTAGTTTTTGAAACTTGTGTTTTTTTATTTTATTTACTTTAAGACTTCAAGCGTCAATGTGACTTTTATTTGTATAACATTGAAAACCGGATTGAAGTTCGTAAACAAGTAAGCATTTGGTATTCAAGGCCTCATACTAGCGAAACTTGCTCATACGGCCTATGGACTTAGCAAAATTAAATAAATATTAAGTACTACTACTCGTCACATTTTATAATATAACCAACCAACCAGTCAGGTCCTTGAATAAGCGGTACAATAGTTCTGCTACATGATCGATATTATATACTATATTATTATTTTTTAAATGCAAATAACATTTATTTTCTAAAGTATATAAAAGATGATAACTATAACATTAACTAAATTAAATTAAAGCTAAGTTAAATCTAAAAAAGGCCGAGGATACATTATATTATATAATATACATGGGCCGACTATGGGTTTTGCCGACTAGCCGACCATCCGGCGCTGAGGTAACCGAGGCGGTAGGCGCCGACTATTCGCCGACCATAAATGGAGCCGGCTTTCCCGACTAGTCGGCGAGTCGGTATATCTCTAACTATTCTTATGATTTAAATAAATAAGTCCTTACGCTATACGATGCTTATATTTTTGTTGTATTTGAGTAAAATATAAAATTTTACATAATAAATATTACCGATATTGAATTGTTAATTTTCTTAATGTAGATTTTCAGTATTCGATATATTTTGTCGACTAGGCGCCGACTATAAACGTGGCTGGATAATCGGGTTTCCCTACTAGGCGGTAGTCGGTACATCTATATTACTAAACTCATTTTTAGCTGAGTACCTTAACACATGTAAGATGCTAAGTTTTCTGAAACTTGAGAACCCATTCCGTCTCGTTTCAGAACACGTTCAACTCTTCCAAGCGAATTCCCAATTTCCAGAGAACGGAACAAATCCTTGTGACATCATTCTAAGGAAGGCTCAGGTGTACCTGTCACGTTTTGAGTAGATAACTCTAAGTTTCTGAAAACTATGTGTTATGTGCACATGTTCACACCCGTACGCGTTCGGAATAGGGTTAATTATTGGATGAACCAGCTGCAAGCAAGTTTGGCTCAGTAAAGTACAAAGAAAATATTAGATTACGAGCTTCTGCCCGCGTATCCGTCCGCGAGGAACTCGTTTATATCGTAGCTCCATACAAACTTTTACCCCCTTAGGATATGATTTACGAGATAGAAAGTATTCCATGTCCTTCTCTGGGACTCAAACTATCTCTATACCAAATTTCATCTACATCGGTTCAGCGGTTTAAGCGTGAAGAGGTAACAGACAGACAGACACACTTTCGCATTTATAAATGCCGGTTAACTAGGTATACTATATAGTTAACTAGCGACCCGCTCCGGCTTCGCGAGGATACGTACTATATAATACATATAAACCTTCCTCTTGAATCACACTATCTATTAAAAAAACCGCATCAAAATCCGTTGCGTAGTTTTAAAAGTTAAGCATACATAGGGACAGACAGCGGGAAGTGACTTTGTTTTATATACTATGTAGTGATATTAGAATGGATTCTGTGCCTTCAGTGTTAGTTATTTGATATCAACGGACTATACCTAATACTACTAATACTCCTACCCAAAGGGTACTAATCCCTCCTCCCCCTCCTCTCCCTCCTCTCCCTTGGGTACTAATTTCCTGCTACCCAAAGGTTAGCAACGAAAGGAAGAGATCGCTCTAAAGCGATAAGACCGCCTGTTGTTACCTCTATTTAACATTATGTACTCTTTGTAACATGTTTTTCTTATGTTGTGGTGCAATAAAGAATATATTATTATTATTATTATTATACTTTCAACGTTGAATCGCTGTTCAATTTAACGGTGTCAAGACCATTCTCGGATCACTCAGCTACGCGAAACAACTCGTTTGTTTTGATGAATATTTATACGTTCGTGATTTACTTTATGTAAATATATATCTAGTATCTTAACTTCGTAACTAATTGTGTTGAAACAAACGAACGAAATGTTTTTGAGAAAGAACCACTTTAATTTATTTTATATAGCTAGAGGTAAGCAGAAATGAGAAGTAAAACTAAAACTTAAATATAGCTACGTTTAGAAGAGTGCAAGTTTGCCAGGGTCGGTTTTATTTTTCATTTAAAATGTAATTTTTTTGGAATCTAAGTATGATTTAAAGTTTACGACAGCCAGCTTGAATACGTGAAATAACTGGTTTATCTTGATGATACACCTTCATGGCTTACTTTAATAAGAGTCTAAGTATATTAAGTATCTTAACTTTGCACTTATAGTTCTGTTACTGTCAGTAGGCCGATAATGTCAATTTGAAAACAAACAATATAATATAATAAGTTCTTGATTGTTCACCAAAAAACCAAAACTTAACGCCATACGTTTTAATATTTTGTACGCATTCCCTTTATTTGATAATGTATACCAGGCTATACAAAGTCTTTGACCCTCTTTTTGTATTTTTTTCCTGACCGAAATCGTTGGGACTGCCCTGCGTCACAGAGGATTGAATTATGGACCATCGCTATTTTTTGTCAAATAAAGGGTGTGTAGTCAACAATTAATGAGAATGAGGGGTTATAACGGGGGTGCTGAACAATTGTATGGACCAACATTACTTAATGTAACTAAAATCTTTGATATATGACTGAACAGGGTCGCGAGGGGTGAGGACTTAGGAATTGGCCAAGGCTTCCTGTACGTCTAGCTCAACTTGCAGAAAACTCACTTCGCGTGTGACTGGGTGTCTCCTGTCTCTGTGTGCTGGCAGTGAAAGTGTTAATCGGCCGGGCTACAAGTGACAAATACCATCCAAATATTTTTTATTTTTCTACAAAAAAAATACGAGACTTATAAAAAATCAATGCTTAAATGAAACACAAGCAATGGTAGACAACAAACACACCTACAGACATCGCTAAAAAGCAAACTTTTCCAGTCAACCTTTGGTTAGTGGAAACGATGAAAAATAAGAACATGTACAACATACATCACTTAAAAAACAACGGAGAGTCAAAATACTGATTAGGTACAATATTTTTATCGCGTATGTGGTTAAAGATATGAATTTCATGTTATGCAATCCTTTACATAATGCCTATTTGGAGCGAACACGTTTTTCCATATTTGAGAAAATCTAGTTTACAATACCTAGTTAGGTACCTTTGTTTCGGAACGTAAAGGTTTATAAAATCACACCAAAGAGCTAAAAACCGAACAAGTGACAGTCGGGCTCGCCCAGTGAGGGTTCCGATTACAAATGTATAGTATTCCAGTTTTTATCTGTATTGTCAATAGTTTTAGACCATATTATTTATAACCACTTGCTAAATTTCATAGTTCTCGATCAAAGGAACGTCCTACCCTACAGAAATTGATTCCCTTGAGAGTGTCAAAATATACGTTATTTTCGGCATATTTTAGTCTGAATTTTTCACAGCTTCAAGGAACTGCAGCCTTGAGTAAATGGTTTTAATTTCAACTCGACACCTCCACGCGTTCCCGATTAAAAGGGTCAGGACAGACAGTAAGACGGACAACAAAGTGATCCTATGGGTTAACCCTAAAAACGAAGTTTTGCATAGAAATACAATACAAACTGTACTCCGATTATAGTTAAAAAAAACAGAAAGGTTTTTATTATTATTATTATTATTATTATTCTTTATTTCAGGCATTGCCCATATCACAATACAAACATACAACATAATACAATAACACCTTAATGAATATAGCAAAATAAAATGAAATAAAATTAAAATAAAAACATGTCAAATAGTAATAAGATCAGGATAAATAATAAATAAAACATTGAAATTTAATTGGTTAATTGAAAAATATTCTGTCTGGACTCCATGTGAATGGAGTTCCAGTGCCTCCATAGTGGGCTGTTAATATTTTCAGAAATGGCCCTCAGGAGGCTGTTGGGACTGTCACGAAGGCGGCGCGTCAGGGAGGCCACGCGCTTACGTATTATCGCACGGAAACCGTCCGTGCGCTCCTCGAAGAACATACCGGACGCGCTACAATATCGTGGCAGTCCCAACAACATCCTGAACCCATTATTATACTGGACGCGCAGGGAGTCGTAGGTTTTTCGGGTATAATTGGTCCAAAGGATGCAGGTATAAAACGTTTGACAGAACGACATACGACGTTTTTATACAACGACTGTGACAAACAAGCATACGGCCCTGATAGAAAGCAAACACGTATACATAATAATAGTGCAAGTTAAATAAAACCTTGTAACTAATTATTGAGGTTACAAGATGTATGGTTGAGATAATTAAACGTGGCCGCCTGTTTATAAAACTGTCATTGGAATAAGAATATTCTATCTAGGCTGGTAGAGTTGCTTTTTGAATGGACTACTTGGATGCAATGCGGCCAACTCAAACTATTTCAAGTATGTACTTAATTAGAATAATGAGTAAAGCGCCTACACGCATTAAATAGCAATATCATCGGAATTATCCGTAACACTGATGAATTAATCAGGTGTTTATCTACTCGGCGGGTATAGCCTTACAATTTGTTATAATTTATGTTTTGTTTGGTTTCTCGTGCTCGTGTGGTTGCGCGGTGTGTAGCATTATAGAACCTAAGGTTAAAATATAATGTCACTACCTGTGAGTTCTTATAATTGCCTCTTTGTATCCACTGTCAATGTTTATTGTATGAATATAGCTGTTGGTTCTCCAAATAAATAAATAAACGCATTGAATTGGGATTAACTTTGTATACCTATCTAAGTCATGCGTGCGCATTCTGATACGAGTCTAATGTTACTTTTTAACCGACGAAAAAAACGGAGGAGGTTCTCAAGTCAACGCGTATATATACAGTGAGTAAGTCTAATACGGGCGATAAATTAAATCGGACATAGTATTCATTAGTGTAATCATGAAGTAAAAGGTTTTTTTAAGTTGCAGGTCATTACGACCCCATAATAATTATTGTTTTCTCAACAGCAATGTACTGTAAACATGGTTGCGGTACCGAAATGTCAAATGTTCATTAGCAACTGTCAACGAGCGTTTAACGTGAGTGTGTTTGCATTACATTCCGGGCTGAAGTAATTTGTATGGACAAAATTACTGTTGCAACTTTAAGTAAATGTTATCTTATTACCTTTACTTTGTCCTATTGTAACCACCGTTAAGAGATTCGCCCGTATTAGACTTACACACTGTATATTTGTTAGTCCATGTTCTCTAGTTAACGTCGCACGCCACTCAGTCCATATATTACTTACGTCATTTCAAAATAGGGAGGTTCTGAGCATTGGATGACGTTGACGTTGGACATTTTATTAGGCGGGGAGGAATTAACAGGATTATGATAGGGGGGGGGGTCAAAATCGGGTCTGGGTACTGAGACTGAGCTAAGCCGAAGACGGACGGACATGGCGAAACTAGGGGTTCCTTTTTGACTACGGAACCCTAAAAAGACCATGCAGGCCAATTGTGTATAAAATGCCATTACGGATCTCTCGGCTCGCTGCGCCCGGAACGTGACACTTCGAAATCCATTATTATAGCACACAACGTCAATATTTCATTGCATATTTGAGAAAAATCATAATATTCATAATAGTTATAGAACTTTGAATAGTTGTTCCACGCCACCTAACGTCAGACTCCTGAACTACTAATAATGCTTTGAATGCAGCATGAAACCTGCGTGGCTTCTCTGCGTTCATTGGCGCCTTCGCGTTTTCAGCACATATCGGTAGATGGCAGCACTTGTACAATTATACAGAGCACTGTCGACTCAAATCGAGTCTCCATATAAAAGTAGTTAGGTTGTTATTGTAAAACGGAATAGTGGAATAACATGAAACTTTTTTTACACAATTCCGCCAAATGTAGCCGGATACTAGTTTCTGTTACTTTAAATTACAATAGAAAAATGATTTAGCGATTACAGAATTTGTGTATGAAATATATTCAATTCGTTCTTTTCTTTACAAGCTTTTATTTAACTTTAAGCACTTTAAGTAAGTATGTATGCATGTAACTGATGTAACTATGTTTGTTCGGGTGGAATTTGGCAACTGAATTTTGAAGCAGATATCTTCAACCGATTGGGCTGATACCTATCCAAACCTACATCAACCAAAGATGTAAACAAGTATTATATGTCAAGTAACACTATGATTGTGCCTTTTAATAACCTAGTTATAGATCTGTTATTGTTCATTAGCGTTAGATACAGTGAACTGAATGAAAGTAAAATGGTTTAGTCTTACAAGATTCACACACTAGATTTTTACTAAACCTCAGAGAGGTAAATAAATAAGGTGATTTGTATGAAAATAATGTTAATGTTATGTTTAAGTGGGTACTTACATAGCAAATAGTCCGAACTCTAACTTTAAATAAGCCATTAATGGCTTTAGCACATAGAACATGAAACTCGGCGATAACATCAAATTATTTGGAACTTAAAATAATAAAAGAATATATATATATACCAGAAAGACTTGTTTCAATCAAATTTCCTAGAAAGGCACTTTTAATGATGATACAAAATATTTTTTTTTTTTGAACGCAGCTATGCCAAAGGAAGAAAGACATATTGCATCTGATTTCACCGCATAACTGCATCCAGTCCTGTAGGCATGATGGCCCAGTGTCTGTATACTTCAGATTATTAGTAGTCGGCCGAATTAAATATTCTCAACTATAAACTTTAAGAGCGAGAGAGGGTAACCAATGAAGAAGTGCTGAATAGAGTGAGACAAACCAGGCAGTTAATGAGGATCTTAAAAAATAGAAGAGGGAAGATGATACCCCTCATAAGCCGTGACAAGTTCATACTCAATATAATTGAAGGGAAGATAGAGGGGAAGCGAGGAAGAGGAAGACCTAGAATAAACTACATAGAGCAGAGATCATTCCGCATCAGCATTACAATTCAGCGAGGAAATGCCGCCAGCATACTCGCTACAGTGCCTTGAGGGTATTTTTTAGATTTAACTTATCTTTAATTTAATTTAGTAAAATGTTATAGATATCATCTTGTATATACTTTAGAAAATAAATGCCTACTAACAAAAGAGCAGATCAAAAAAAGAGTTGATGTTAGGTCGCATTCGATGACCTCAGTAAAGCTTGCGAGCGGGCTGGTCTAAGTATGAAGTACCAACTCCCATTACAATCGGACACTTAACGCTCAAAGTTGTAGACGATTATATATACGGTATATTGTATACCTACATAGGACAGACTGTCCAGTTAGGTAGGTCCAATTTCGAGAAACAGGTCAATCGTCAAATCCCTCTGGGCTGAGGGCACTTGCTGGTTCGAGCCACAAAGACGGAGATACACGAACGAAGTTCGGCTTCGTTTCGCGGTAGGCCCTCTGGACAGCGGCAGCGACAGCTACCCACATCTTTTCGTCCAATATTCCGCAGTGTCTCAAGACGAGAGTCTTTCATCAGTGTGTTGCCAGTAATGACATAATAATATGGCACTGTAACGTGGTCGCTTACTATGGGCCTGATAAGAATGCTCAAAGTCACCAAAAGGGCAATAGAGAGAAAGCTTATGCTTTCTCTGCGTGGTCGCAGCAGAATTAAGGTAACCGATTTACTTAGCCCTCCGAATCGGAAGACGCAGCGAGGTAGACCCACCACAAGGTCTGGCCTGGTATGAGGTCGCGGGAGTCCGCTTGATGCGGGTGACGCTGGATCACTCTGGCACTCTTTGGGGGCGGCCTATGTCCGGCAGTAGACGTCTTGGGCTGATATGATGATAAAAATCACAAAGGAGATGTAAATCAATATTTGCACGAATACAATCAAAGCAAAACACAATCGAACTATTTTGAATCCCAAACGGGTGCATTCTGAGTACAGAGAAAGGCCATGCGTCTTGCTGTGAACGCAACTTTATAGCGCTAGAAATCTATTAGAACTCGCGCAACTTCGCCATCAGTTTTTTTAACAGCCCATTTACTACCCAGGTACAGGCCTCTTCTCATGAATGGATGAGAGGAAATGCGGATTGGAGCCTTCACATACACCTTTGAATTTCTTCGCAGATGAATGCAGCTTTCCTCGCGTTGTTTTTCCTTCACCGAAAAGCTAACGGTAAATATATAATTGTATTCCGTACATAAGTTCCGAAAAACTCATTAGAACGAGCCGCGATTTGAGCCTACGGCCGCCGATAACAGCCGCATGCCTGAATCTCTGTGCTACCATAGCCTAGGAGCGATAAAGGTTTTCGCAAATATCTGACTGAATACGACTCTATTATAATAGCGTGAGAGGGCGTTCAGATATTTTGATGATCCTGGAGTGATATATATGACGACGACGGCATTTCATACACAATTGGTCAGTGTACTCCGTATATGACCAACGATGTTCAATTGCGATTCAATTTTGCACTCGTATGTGGGTCAAAGACTATGCAACTTATGGTTAATGGCACACTTAAGAAACGTCGTCATGTCGTCATATTCTTGATGCGCTGTTGAATAGTCACGTGCAATTAAAGCACAGTCTATAATAAAAACTTCTCTCAGTTTTTACATTTTACGAAATGGGATCCGGAAAAACAAATACACATCAGAATTGAAATTGCCAGAAGTACGTTCATAAAAATGAAGAAACTGTATACAAACAAAGATACTTATTAACTTAAAGCTTCGATGGCGAATGGTCAAATGCTCCGTACTGTCGATATTTTTATACAGTGTCGAGGGTTGGACCATTAATAAGAGCATGTAGTCTAAAATAAATGCATTCGAAATGTGGCTATACCGAAGAATGTTAAAAGTTTCCTGGAGAGATAAAGTATCAAACATCGAAGTTCTGAAGAGAATGAACAAAAACCTTGAGCTCTTGAAAACAGTTAAGAAACGGAAATCGTCATATTTTGGACATATCTATAGACACGACAAATACAATATAATCCGTAACATCATAGAAGGGAAAATCGACGGTAAAAGGAGCAGACGAAGGAAAAAGCTAACCTAGGTAGACAACATTAAAAGCTGGTCTAACATTAATGACACTGCCATTCTTTGCAGACTGGCACAAGATAGAAACAAGTTCCGGAAGATGGTCGCTGACCTACGCTGAGGATATAGCACAACAAGAAGAAGAAGAAGTTTTTGACAATAAGTAATATTTTTTTCTCACATTCAATGCACAAGTCAGTGACTCTTAAAAAGGAGTACTTACCATTAATTTATTTTTTTTGTGATAGTCTTATAGTTTTATGTACCTCGTCATTGGAATTTAAATAGATTTATCTAGTGGTAGCCTTTGGCATAAATTAAACGCAGGTCTTACAAGGAAACCGATGAAAACGTGAGAACAATAGGAAAATATATTTACAAGAATCGTGCGTCTCACGCCGTTTATGCGTAAGCGCAATCAAAACGCCAATAAAATAACTTAACTAGGTAATAAGTTTGAGGGACTAATAAAAGACTGCAGTCTATTTATTTTAATGTTGCTATACTACGAGATATATGTTTAGAGAAGGTCTGACTGACTGTTATGTCAATGTCTAAATAAAATGGTAATTTTGTTTGTAAAAAAGTTTACGGACGAAACTTTTAGCCACATCAATAAAAAATATAAAAATAACTTTGCCATTATTAAATCTGGAAAATAATGAACGGCAATTGCAACAATTTATTTGTTTATGAAAAACATATATTTCTCTGTTATTTTTGTTCTCTGAGCACTTATAGAACTCCATAGTTGACCATTTTATAGTAATGTCTATAAATATGTACATGCTTTAGAACTTAGGTCTGGCGATAAGGATACAAATATCGATGTTCCAGCTTATTTTTAGATTGTACGCTGCATCTGCGTCGACTTAAAAGTATAATCGCAGACCAATTTCCTGATCATTAAGATCAAATTATCCAATGTAGAAAGGAAATACCCATTAACAGCGGGATTTTCAAAAAGGTAAAATATTACATAATTACACTCAACATAATGAGCTTTACGATGATTACTACGCCAACACCAACAAACTGATCCTTGGTAAAGTACAAATTGAAACTGCCAGCTCTCAAGGTTTCCTAACTCTACGGAGAGAGAGCGAGCGACGCACTGGCAGTGTAGACACGACCGCGGCGCGCAACCGACGCCATTCCGAAAAAAAAACTTTTGTAATCGCTGTCAATTTGCGCGGTAAACGAGATCGGAACAATTTAAGCACTTTTTATAAATTGACTTTGTTTAATCGTTTTGTGAGATTTATTCCGTTATTAGTTATTGATTTAATTAATTGAATCATAATTAGTGCAAGTGGGCAACGTTGCAGTTCAAAAGTAAAAGGAGGTGAATATTTTTTTTATTGGTGAGTCCTTTACTTTTTTATGCTTTGTGAAATCGCACTTTTTGATAATCGGTTTCAGTTATCCAAGATCTTGATATGTAGACAATTACCTAATAAATACAAAAAAAAAGTAAGGATACATTGAAAACAGGAAAATAGATACCTACGTTTGAGAAAGTTTGTCAGTAAAAATCGTTCCACGCAAGCTATTTTCGGAAAATATACCTTTTATTTACTTAAACTAGGCATAGGGCAGGTGATATTGCGTCTGCGGTCTGCGTAAGGGTGAAATCACATTCTATCAGCATCGAATCGCATTTCGCAACACAAAAACACAACTCTGTATGAAGATGCGCGTGCGCATCAATTCACCCTTCCGCTTGCGGACACATCTCATACAACATTACGTTTCTGTATTACAAAGTGATGCGATTCGATGCTGATAGCTGTGATTTCACCCTATGTCACAGGGGAACTATGTTGTTTCCAATGCTAGGAAATACAGGCATTACTTTTCGATACGCATTGAGAGACGGTAGCTTAGTGGTTCAGGCATGCGGCTGTCAAGCGGCGGTCGTGGGTACGAATCCCGGCTCGTACCGATGAGTTTTTCGGAACTTATGTACGAAATATTTACCGTTAGCTTTTCGGTGAAGGAAAACATCGTGAGGAAACCGGTCTTATCCCAATAAGGTCTAGCTTTCCCTCTGGGTTGAAAGGTCAGATGGCAGTCGCTTTCGTAAAACTAGTGCCTATGCCAAATCTTGGGATTCGGTGTCAAAGCGGACCCCGGGCTCCTTTAGGGGCATTACTGGGAATAACGCTAGGAGGATGATTGGGAGAAGTAACCGCCAGAACTCTGGTTTAAGGTGTGGATTTATATCATAATACTTTTCAATATTACGATCAAATGGACATAAGAAAATGGAATCTAATCGCAACGCTTCCGTATTGAGGAAAGTTAAGAATAACAGATAGCCGCATATTTATAACAACTTTGTTTAGTTTTCAGACCTTCAGGTTTTATAATATTATATCCGTACTTTATCAAACATAGCTAGTTATAGTTAATGGGTATAAAAAACAAAATGTACATTGGGTCACGCCATAGCTAACACAGAAAGAATAAAGAGTTAGGGTGAGTTGCACGAAACCGTCTATAATCGTAAACGCTGTTCGTGAAAATCTGGCCCCGTATCATCATCATTAATTTAAGAGTTATCTTCTTGTCGGTGGAGTATTTTCCATTTCTCTCTGTCGTACGCCAGCCCTTTGATTTGTTTATACGACACACGACACCAGCTTTTTCCTTATTTGGTCTATATAACTGCGTCGTGGTCTTCCCCTGCCCCTCCTTCCTTCTATCTTTCCTTCCATTATGGTTTTAAAGAAGTTGTCGTGCCGTATCAAATGACCAATCATTTTCCCCCTTCTAGTGCTGATGGTGTTCAAAATAGATCTCTGGTACTCTATCAGTCCAGCTTATACCTTCCATCCGTCTCCAGCACCACATTTCAAACGCTTCCAGCCTTTCTCGGTCCCTTTGTGTCATTGTCCACGTTTCGCTGCCATAAAGGGCAATACTCCAAATGTACACTTTTATTAGCAACTTTTTGCTCCTACATGACAAACTGGATCTTAAGAGTTGTCTCTTTTGGTTAAAAGCTTTTTTCGCCATGGCTACTCTAGCGACAATGTCTGGTGTGCACCTGGAGTCTCTTGTTATCAGACTGCCTAGATATTTAAAACTATCGACACGTTGTATGGGTTGTTTACAACTATTGGTGGGTAGTATGAATTGTGTTTTGCGTTGGTCAGCGTTTTCGTTTTCTTTATGTTGATCTTCAAACCCAATTCGTTGAAAGTTGTATCCATTATTGAAATTAATTGCGTCAACTGACCTGGTGTTTCTGCAAATGCTGCGATGTCGTCTGCAAATCGAATAAAATGTATTTTCTCCTCATTAATTTTGATCCCTCCCTTGCCAGTTTCTCTGATTTTTCTTCAACAAAAAAAGGTCCCCGTATCATGGTCGGCCTTATCACGTGATAAGTTACAAGATAGATCGTCCGTCACTGGCTGACACCGTTCGATAGAACAAGACTTGACACTCTATCTTGTCACTTATCGCGTGATGAGGCCGTCCATGATACGGGGCCTGAATGTACGGAAAGTTTGACAAATTTCTATGGAATGACAGCTGCCGGCGACATATTTAACGCTGACCGGTCTGTAATCGTAGGTTAGTGCAACCCACCCTTAGTCAGATAGAGCATAGCGCAATATCCTATCATCTTTAGAGCACCCCAACTAAGGAATCATCTCCACATTAAGGAAGACCACAGCCATAACAACACCAATAATTACTCTATAGTTATGTGGTGTTGGTTCTGCTGCGGATAGCCTTATTTCTGATGCTATATGCAGAAAAACTCCCAGCATAGCCCTCTCCATTACCCTTTGGGTGACCACTTGGTGAACCAAGGTAACCGATACAGCCCTCCGAATCGCTTAACTTAAGTGGCAGTGGGCGGGACACATAGCAAGTGGAATAGGTGGTCGTTGGGGCGAAAAGGTTCTCGAGTGGCGACCACGTACCGGAAGGCGCAGCGTGAGTAGGCCCCCACAAAGTGGACTGATGACCTGGTAAAGGTCGCGGGAGTCCGCTGGATGTGGGGGGCGCAGGACCGGTCATTGTGGAGGCCTATGTCCAGCAGTGGACGTCTTTCGGCTGATATGATGTGGTGTTGCGTTTCTGATGGTAAAGTCGCCAGTGCACCCTGGATCCCCAGGTGGTGAGACAGAGTGACTTCCTGTCTCTAGTTGCCAACACAACGAATCTTCAAATCATTAAAGGGACGGCAACGCGATTGCGACTCCTCTTGAGTTCTTCTTGACTCCGTCGTGGCACTCGTGGCAAGTAGCGTACCTAGGTGACAAGTTCTCATCACCTCTCCCACAACAAGTGGCAGCTATCGACTCGATAAAATAACGGTAGTGGTAAATAATTTTATCAGTCTAAAATGACAAACGATAGAACCATCTTAGCCAGCCTGAAGTTGACCTGAGACTCAGATTTTACAACCTTTTACATTATTCGAAAACTTGGGACTGAATAACATTGTTTAAAAATCTTGAACTTGAAAAGTACAATATTCATTAACTTTAATTTAATACCGTCTTATTAAGATGTTGACCACATGAACATGACTGTATAAAATCGGATGCATAAAGTTACACGTAAAAACAGCATTACAGTTACGATACTTCCAGAACATTTTTTTTGCGAATAAGACCTTAAATATAAGTCTGTAGAGTATAAATATGCCTTACAAATGTTTCGTATTCGAAATGATGTGTAACATAACTTTAGCCATCTCATCGCTTTCGGATGAATCAGCATGGTCGGTAGACGGCTATAGTTCTCTAAATAATATTCAATAAGTATTCGAAAATTCAATTTCATTCGGCAGTACTTATCAAAATAAATACGTACAGAATTTGCTGTAAAGCTCTGGTTTCCTAAGATAGGGGTGCCGTCATATAGTGGTGAGATAGACTATCCGTCTCTTTCTAAGTGGTCTAATTAGAAAGAGACGGATAGTCTATTTCGCCGCCACATGACGGCACTGCTATCCTAGGAAACCGGAGCTTATACCATTAATATACTGGCGTTCGACATTGCAAAGATTATAATATAATATACACTTATTTAATGGAAACATTTAGATGCTACCATTAAGTTCAATGGCCGGTCCTGGGCCACCCGCATCCACTGGACTCTCGCAACCTTTACCAGGGCTATTATTAGCACAGAACAGAAAAAAGTTTTTTTTCCGTGATTATTCGCAACGCGCTAACGCGGCTCACCCCGCCGGTCACCCGTCACGAAACTAGACCTCTGCCTACGCTTAATTACTGCCATGTCAAGATATATTTGTGAATGAAAGTTGAGGTGAGCTTATAACACGTTACAGAATAGGGGGACTGGTCATCAGTCCGCCACTGGGTCTGGTCCTTGTCGTGATCATTGTGGCACTCTTTGGGAGAGGCCTATGTCCAGCGGTCTTTCTTTGATGATGATGATGGCCATAAGGCCACTGTTGAACAAGGGCGCACTCTCATTATTCTGATTAACCTAAATACCTACCAGTGGCCCGTTTGCCAAAGTAGCAGTTACAAAGTAATCTTGAAGTCTAACCAGGCAACACTAGTCAAATTACCAGTCGCTATTGGCCAAGTGCCTCAGTGTTGCCAATTTAGACTTGCAAAATTTTAACTAAGAAAACGTATAGTCACGTCCATGTATTAATTGTAGCTTGACACCGATATTGGCAACTACGCAAGGCACCTCTGTGTCTGTGCCGCGAAGTGAAATCGAACTTCGTTTGTGTATCTCCCTCCCTGTCGCTCGAACCAGCAAGTGCGACAGAGAGAGAGATACACGAACGAAATTCGTTTTCACTTCCCGGTAGCCCCTCAGACTAGTTGTCGGTAAATATTGCGAATTCAGAGAGGTGATCGCGTAACTTTTCGAACGCACGTTAGGACAACTCCACTGTCATTTTCACATACATAAAGTGACATTTAGACCTACCTGCACAGCTATCACAAGACTGCACGCGAGCTTTCCCAATTTTTTCGCGCTATACCTCTCTTTCTAGGTTGTCTTATAAGAGAGAAACGGAAATTGCGAGAAAAATCGAGAGAGCTCGCGCCGTCTTGTGATAGCCGTGCATACGTTTTTAATTCTTGTTTCTAAGGATTTTTGTTTTGTTTTAGTCCATCTCTTGCACCCAACTTTTTAAAGTCTCTGTTTGACTTTATGCTTGACTGGTAAAGAATGCGTAGAGGCATTAAGTCCGGATTTTGTACTTGTTTTTGTTGTGCAAGAAACTTCAAATAAATAAATGCGTTATATACGTATCTACAGCCTCTGCTGCAGGCCTCTATTTCACAAGATTGTGAATGTCAATTTTCACATAACATTTCTGGTTGTAGTACTTGTTGTAGTAGTAAATATGGTCACTGGGTAAGTTCGGTGTGCAATTTTATTATTAAGATTTCAAGTTAGAACGGTGTTTAGCGGCCAAACAAGAGTTACTTAGTGGCAAATTCCGAACGCGTCCCAATTTCCCAAAAGGTTCCAGGCTACAAAAAGTAATTCCGAGCATCCTCAATGTAAATAAACTGGTTTTAAAAAGGTTTGCCACATACATTCATGAATGTACGTCATGAGATAATAACTTGCATACGAACGATAATCATGCACCAAAATACTTGAAAACCCAGGCGTAATCGGTTCTCAACAGCAAGAAACCTTTTATTTCTTTCATTTGTCGATTTACGTAGTTTTTAGGATGATTCAATTTATTTTCATCCGGGAACAAGGCCGGATACATAATATCTACTTTACAAAATAACAGACATACCTACCAATAATATTCAGAGTCTGTTCGTAGTTTTCTTAAATCTATTAACGTTGATTAATATAATAATAGTTTCTAGTTAGAGATAAGGATCTTATAATTAACAGTTGCATATTGAACACAACACAAAATTTTCCAGAACAAATAATGTATTAATGGTTTTAAGTCATTAAGACACCATCAACCATAATTACCTGTTTTATGTAAATAATTACTCTTATACGTATTTAATTGTATTGCAACTATTGTTTTTGTTAATGTTTAATAACTACTATTCTTCAATAATTGCATCGACGACGTCATAATGTAATTGCGCTCTCATTATTCTTATCAAATAGTGTTTTACACTATGATTTTCATGTTATTCTTATTTTTGAACGAGCGAGAAAATCGAAAGAAGTTCATTCACCGTCACAGAACACCTGTTGAACACCAGGTGTTCTGTGTTCACCGTTTTAGCTTCGGCACAAAAAATAGGGTTATACGCGGATTGCCTACAACGCAAGGATTGCCTAAATCATTTTCGTCGTTTTATCTATAAGTTAGCGATGTCGACGGAGCCCCGCAGAGCGGGGCTCCTATTTCTAGTCTGTTTGCCCTTCGGGCATCTGAAGAAACCAAACCTAAACTACCTATGAGTGGTCATTTTGCGTTTTAGGCACAATACTCGGTGGTCAAACTGCAATGTAGGCAAAACAACACACTAGTCATTTTGCGTTCTAGGCAATCCGCGATGCTACCAAAAAATGTTTCGGCTGTTCACCTCGCCGGCCACCCGTCACGAAACTAGACCTCTACCTACGCTTGGTTACTACGCATCGTGGTGTCAAGATATATTTGTGGGTGAGCGTTGAGGTGAGCTTAAAACAAGTTACAGAATACGGGGGCTATCTCTTCTGCAGATCGCATTTCTCAACCGATTCTCGTGAAATTTTGTGAACCCGTTCAATAATTATACATATATAGAATTTTACGGTTAATTCAGTTTTTGAAATTAAAAAACAATAACCTGGCTCGCTAGAGATATATATGATATTAGTTTTATCAATCCCCTTATTTATAAATTTGAATAAACCTTTGTGAACTAACGTGTTTTGTCCCTTTCCCAAAAAATTCAATGTCAAAAAGAGAGAAGTTAAGAAAGTTAGACCAATGAATATTAACGGAATTTGAACTAACACATGCTTGGTAGACGTTTTACCAATAAATAACGGCATTCATCTATACTGGACTACTGGTGCTATATACAGTGTGTAAGTCTAATACGGGCGATAAATTAAATCGGACATAGTATTCATTAGTGTAATCATGAAGTAAAAGATTTTTTAAGTTGCAGGTCATTACGACCCCATACTTATTATATATTAAATTTCTCAACAGTAATGTACCTACTGTAAACATGGTTGCGGTACCGAAATGTCAAATGTTCATTAGCAACTGTCAACGAGCGTTTAACATGTGTGTGTTTGCATTACATTGCGGGCTGAATTATTTTGTATGGACTAAATTATTGTTGCAACTTTAAGTAAATGTTATCTAATTACCTTTACTTTGTCCTATACTAACCACCGTTAAGAGATTCGCCCGTATTAGACTTACACAATGTATACTAATCTTAGAATATAGAATGTGCCAAGCTACAAGGAAGCAAGGAAATATCCTACGCTGATTATTGTTTTGTTCCATTAAAATCACACATGCTTTAGGTAAAGTACCAAAAACGGGTACTTACCTACCCTGCATAACTCCGAAGAGTCATTTGTCTGAAATAGTTATTTACGATACAAAACGAATTACCTATTCGCAATAGGTAATTCGCAACTTGTGTCGATGATATAATCTTAACCTAACCTATTTTTGTAAACTTACAAAAATAGGTTAGGTTACATACGGTTACGCTAAATACTTGTATTTCATTTAACAACCTGCGCCCAAATTTTCGTTATAATATATGACTCTTCTAATTTTTTGTCTTTTCCCACCAAGAACGGCATCGTCCTCCGAAAACGTGGAAGTAGTATAACGATTAAACTTTTAAATTGGTATAATGAAAAAAAATATATTGCACCAGTCACAGAAATATCTAACAGCGACGAATCTCATCAAAATCGGTTCAGCTAACTAGGTCGATTACCGTTTTGCTCAACTCCGTTTCACAACGCCAGATAAACTAACTTTCGAGGCCCACATTATGTATATTAGAAGCTTTGTTAATTCTGCACAAGATGTGAGAATGGGACCAGCGTAGCGTCATATAGGTATGTATTTTTTATACCACGTCGGTGGCAAATAGGCGTACCGCTCGTCATTTTGGTTCCCGCCGACTTTATTCTGGTTATAGGTCGTTTTCACTCAAAAGTAGGCACAACTTATACTTTTTTTCTCATTGGCACGTAGGTACAAGGTTTATGTAAATAAACTTCGTTTTTATTTTTTACAGCGGCCGAATATGTTTTTTAATAATCGTTTAGATGACCTCTTAATTACATAGATACCTAAGTATATAATAAACGCGTTAAACAATATCGGAGCCGAAAAATTTAAGTTTGAACTTTTGTTTATACCTTTTCATTATGACAGTAGAAATATTGAAGATGTATCGGCTCCGATGCATTTTAGAGTACCTATTTCATTTTTTTACAAAATATGTTTGTTTTGAATAGATTTATCATAAGCCACACGCTCACTTAAAAAAATTACAACACGTTTAGCAATGCCCTTCACGTTGTAATGAACCCAAAGCCACTATACTTAGTCTGTTTAAGGCCCGATTAGGCCTAGATGGAATATAAAAATGAATATCGTGATAAAGATATTGTACTCGAATGAACTGAAAATAATACAACGACACACTATAATAATTTCAAAGTAGTAGCAATGTTCCGCTTTCTCACTCTAATCGCTACACCGGTCAACGAATTACCATGTCTCGCCGGGTCAAGGATTTGCATGCGGAATACTTTCATCGGTGACAAGTTTACTATAATGCTGGCCTCACACAGTCGGAACCAGTCCCTGAATTCAGTATCTGGACCAGTCAAGAGCGATAAAAAGGTACACCCTTTGGTAGAAATTGTGCACAAAGTGTTCCGTTTTATATGCTACTAGCTTCTGCCCGCTTGGAACTCGTTTATATCGCAGCTCCATACAAACTTTTACCCCCCATCTAACCCCCTTAGGGGATGATTTCGGGGATAAAAACTATCCTATGTCACTCTCCATCCCTTCAACTATCTCTCTCTCTCTCTCTCTCTCTCTCTATAGAGAGATACATGTTTTTTCGTAATGAGAATAACACAGACATGAAAGTAAGCGTCTCTTTCACTCACATTTTTTCACAAACGCAATTCTTCGCAACGGCAATTTACCAGTACCAATGTACTCCAGGAAAAATACGTTTTTGAAAAAAAAAAAATAATAGCGTTTTTTTTGTTGAATTTGTTTTAAAATTTTATTCTAAGATGCTTCATTCAAGAATCCGACAAACTTTCCATCCGGAAGTAATTATATACATTATATAAAGCTGGGACGATATATATTGCGATTTAACGTTCGGATTGATTCTGAGCCGCAGTTCAGGTCCAGAAGGCGCAAGGCTTTTGGCGGTCGGAGCCACAGAGGCTGGTCACTGGCTGCATGCCCATCCTTCACCAAATACCGGTACGTTTTTGGATCCGACCTCCCTTCGTCTGGCGACTGGTCTTCGGCTTGGGGTCACAGTATGCACTCCACATACATAGGTATGCCCTTGTGGCACGGACGAGGACCGACTGGGTCACCATGGACTATGTTGTCAAAAAAGTGTAGGCCGCTTTTCAAGACATGCGACTCTTAATGACATAATCCACCGGTCTCTTGCCACCATCAATGTGGCTGCTCTTCTTGAGCCGCCTGGCATTGTCAGAGATGATGGCAAAAGACGTGATGGAGTGTCTCTGGTTCCGTGGAGTTTGGGACGGATGCTTGTGTGGGACGCTACCTGTGTAGACACACTTGCACCGTCCCACCTCCAACGGACTACTTCTAAAGCGGGTGCAGCGGCGGAAAATGCCGAAAATCTGAAACGCATTAAATATAGAGGTCTCGGCAGAGAGTACAACTTTGTACCTTTTGGCGTCGAGACCCTCGTTCCATGGGGTCCCAGTGCGCAAAAATTATTTGCGGACATCGCGAAACGTCTGGTTGACGTAACTGGTGACCGAAGAGCTGGCGGCTTTCTCACGCAACGCATCAGCATTGCAATTCAGCGAGGAAATGCCGCCAGCATCCTCGGCACAATGCCTCGAGGGCCTTACCTAGCTTTAACTTAGCTTTAATTTAATTTAGTTAATGTTATAGTTATCATCTTGTACATACTTTGGAAAACAAACATTATATGCCTACTTACGTATTATATACATTACAATGAAGAATGCATTCTCTTCTTTTCTATGATCTATCTTGAATAATTATAGAGCAAATGTAAATAAACCAAAAAAAAGACAAAAATATTAAGTATTTTTTATGACTTTTCAGAAGCTAGTTAATGTATCATTGTTTTGATGTCGAAATTTTTTTCGGGTTCTGTCGCTCGGTAACTATTTAATTGATAATATAATATACGTAACACAGAAAAACTAAGCTATTATAAATTATTTCCAAAATTGTCATCTTCAGTCATCATTCTTATACTAAAGCGATTATTCTCATTTGATTTTTTTCACAAACGCTTCTCATTTTTGCAGTATTTGATCACATCCGTGGTTCTAACAGTCCTCATTTTACTTCTGTGCTGAAAATCAATAACGGTATATTGATATAGTGAAGAATCTTGTTCGTGCCAAATTGTGAATAGGAAAGAACGCTTGTGTTAACATTTGATCTGTGGAACATAACGAATGTTGTGAATTGGGTTTGTGAAAAATTGCGAAGAGCAAGAAACGGATTGGCGTAAAACTCAGAATTCCAATGTCTTGAATCCTTGAATCTGACCCCGGGCAAAACCTGGCCCACGTTTTTAATGTACTTATGTATAAATACTACATTAATATTCCCCAACATGGTAATGGTTATAAATAAATGGCGGGGAAGCCAACAGAATGACGAGCACTCAACCAAAGATCGGCTCGGACTAGGTCTTAAGTATATAAAATACTAGTCTTATCAAAGTCATAGATCGTTAAAACAACGAACACGCATCGATAACGATTTAATTTTATAATATAAACTTAAAATAGCTTTTGGAATTCCTGATTTAACATAATTCCCACGTGGCTAAGACACGTGATAGTTATTTACCTATATGCTTTTGTGCAGAAATAGATATATCTACAATAGTGATGGAAAAGAGGGGAGGCCTTTACAATAGTACATTATTGTCGAAGCAAGGGAAGTAGGCAATTGCTGGCTGAGTATTAATTTAAAACGGACGACCTTGGGAGTCCGTTTAATTTAATACGAAGCCAGTAAATGCCCTTCCAGCTGAGACAAATATAGTGCTTTTCTCAAAAATTGTGCAAGAAAACAAAAATGTATTTTCTGAAAATGATAAGGCATGCATTTCTTCTCGCCGCTTCAAGAAATTGTCGTATACGCCTTCCGATATCTGTCTTTTGGCTTTGCAAATTACCAACAAATTACACTTAAACAAATAATCAATAACTGAGCTTGCAGCTTCTTTTAAATCTGGAATAATTTACACGTCAATTTTCTATATTTTCCGTAAAAAGAATTAGACACTGTATGTTAAAACAGAATATTTTTTGCATTGCCGCCTTTTAATTTTTTTAATAATAAGTTGGGAGTGTATTTTTCTTCCGAAAGCGCCATAAGTTATTTGAGACAACTAAAAAGTCGCGATGAGTCACAGCTACTGATCTTGCGTTTTGGCTGTTTAGGACCTATGCCTTTTATTTATATGGCGGTGTCAACTTTTTAAAAAGTTTGTACCACGACAAATAAGGGAATTTGTATGCAACATTGTAGTCGAGCAAAATCGAGCCGGCAAGGTTTTTATTTTTTAAATGTTGACTAACCATAAACTATGCACTTCACGTCCTGATTTTTTACCAATAAAGTCAACATTGCCGATGATTTTTGAGAAAAATAAAATATAAGATTCAATCCATGATTCCTAACAAGTTTTCCTATGGGAAGTTGGGAACAGTCTTGTGCGAAACAATAAATTGTTGTCTCATACGAAACGTCAAACTGCATAAATTTGTTGTTTTTTTGGCACTGATAAGTTTGGTCCCATAGTCATAGAATCATGGATCGATTAATATTTTTATTTTTATTATCATGAACTATTTATTTCTTAAACCAAATATTGATTTAAAAGATTTTATCCTTAACATTAATCTTTTTGATTACTAGAATTAAATATTAATTCTTCATTAATTACGCTTTTATCACTGAGCTAAGACGCGGACGGACATGGTAAAACTATAAGGGTTTCTTGTCGACTACGGAACCCTAACAAAAAGCAGACAGCGTCAACTGAAATTGATTCCCTGTAGATGTTGTTATCACTACAACCGGCCATTAACGATTATCAACGATTATTTTGCTTGACCTTTACAATAAGGATGTTCCGAGCTAAGTAACACGAGTGTAACACAATGGACAATGGTCGGAGGAAGATCGCATTTCCTTTTGTTTTAAGTGTCGGTATCGAAACGTGATGCCCTGATAGTTTCCACATTTACAGATTGTGATAGTACTTATATACCTACTCAATAAATATGCACGTGTGGTAGGTATGTATCTAATACTTAAATTACTTAAGGGCTTGTTTCACAATCGCCGGATAAAGTTATCTGCCAGTTAAACAATAATTTTAACTGGCAGATAACTATATCCTTTTCTCCCGTCATATAAAAGAAAAGTGACAGCCTACATTTATCTGACGGATATGTTTTAACTGGAGATTGTGAAACAGGCCCTTAAAGGTAATGCTACGCACACCTAATGTTGCCTGCTCAGTCTATTATTTACTTGTCAATGGGGTAGTTACCTCATTAACGTAAATAGTAATTATTACGGTATCAGTGAGGATCTGTTATTAGCTCACTGTCACTACTGTTACTGTATTTTATATAAGATGATCTTCTTATATAAATAAATAACATAGTGTCTATATACGGATACCAAACCATTAAACTATCACAATAAAGTGTAAATTTTAATTACGCGCTAATGCGACTCACTGCGCCGGTTACCCGTCACGGCGAGCCGCATTAGCGCGTAGCGAATAACAGACCTGCAGCAACTGCCCACAAGCATTACAAACGAGCTGAAGTGCACGTACCTAGTGGCGCGAACGCAGCTGGAAAACCCTCAGCGAATAGCCAGTTTTCTGGTTAATATACACCACCTAAATAAAGTAGGTCCGATGGAAAGGAGGTATGGAAAGTTCACGTTACCATTTCAACGCAGCAAAATTTATTCGAAAACGTGTTCCAAACAACACCGGGCTGTGTTGCGTACCTACACACGTCGTGATCGTATAACGGACATGACCCAAGCTTCTGTATGACTCTTTAAAGTCAGTTGAAACTCTTGCGCAGATTCAGTAGCACATGCTCAAGGGTAATGGCTGGACGTGACGAGAATCCAAGGTTAATTTCACCGCTGAATCGGCCTGGGAATGCAGGACGTGGTTGTACTACGAGCGATAAGCGGAGCGGATTGCAAGCTTCGATTAAAAATACATGTCTCATAGGCCACTTTGCGGCGCTACTTGGACTTGTATGGTTTTTGCATTCGCTGCTCAAAGCCGTACTATAATGAAGCATCTTCCACTTAAATCTTAAATGTACCTTTTCGAATTGAAACAGTGTTGCATTTGTTTTGTTTAGTTCGTTTTTAGGGTTCCGTACCCAAAGGGTAAAACGGGACCCTATTACTAAGACTTCGTGTCCATCCGCCTGTCCGTCCGTCTGTCTGTCACCAGACAGTATCTCAAGAACCGCGAACAAAGAATTATGTATTTCTGTTGTTATAGGGGCCTATAACAACAAATACTAAAAACAAAATAAAATGTTTTCCCATACAACAAACGGGATTTTTTGCCATTTTTATAGATAATGGCACGGAACCCTTCGTGCGGGAGTCCGACTCGCACTTGGCCGGTTTTATTAAAAACAAAATTATCTACTCTATTTTTGCAAGTGTCCATAGGCTACGGCGTCTGCTTACCATAAAATACTTCAAAACGTTCACCTACAGTGCATTCATCCTTACTTGTCTTATTTGGTAAACAACATTCTAACCTCAAAATGCATCTTTTTAGGATAGAATAGTATAATTTTGTGATTAGATCATGCGGAGACGACTTTTCGGACATCACTCCACGATTTTTGTCTAGCAACGCTTTTTTTACGATAAAATAGCTGCTATAGTCTAAAAAGATACATTTTGAGTTTAGAATGTTGTTTACCAAATAAGACACGTAACGATGAATGCACTGTACAAAGCGTACCAAGAAAAGACATCCGCGCCGTCTTTCTTCACAGTACCCACACTTGCATTCTCTCAAAATAAATACAGTCTATTTGCGGCCTGCCGGTGAAAACGCTGTCTCCTTTACCACAGCCTTACAAATGGTCCTAATGCGTTGAGAAATGCTATTGTTGGGACATGTCTGACATTTTATTGACTGACTGTATAACGACTGAATAGTTTAGATCACTTTAGACAATGTGTGGTAATTTAGTAAATCTACTTCTTTGGGGATATTTCGATTTATGCTTTTTGAAACAAATTAAGCCTCTCTCAGACTAGGGTAGTTACATAACTGTCAAGTTTACTATTGGCCAGTGTTTCAGGTTTTATACCTAGTAACAGACACGAGCAGGGCTTTTATGTTTCAAAGTCGCGTACATTTATGGCCTAATGCTATTGTTGTCAACAAGAAGTTCTGAATATCTGGAGTTTCGGTATGTATTTAAATGTGCACACAATGTAAATAAAAACTCCATTATCATCCTCCTTCCTAAGCGTTACTCCAGGTTTTGCCCCTAAAGAAGGCCGGGGTTCACTTTGACACCTAATCCCAAAATTTGGCATAGGCACTACTTTTTAGGAAAGCGACTGCCATCCGACCGTCCAACCCTGAGGGAAACTAGACTTTATTGGGATTAGATCAGTATCCTCACGATTTTTAGGAGATGGCGAGACGAGCTTGACTTCTTTAATCAAGACTAGTGGGAGGCTGAATAAACTTTTAAAATACTTTTCCCTGCAGTGGGACAGTTAAGGCTCTTAATAAATAATATATAAGTTTTAACTATATAATACAAATATATATGGTTTGACCCTGGTGCCTTGGCATAGGGGGAAGTGCCTTCTGTGGGACGCGACGTGCGTCAGCACTTTCGCGGCTTCGCACCTTGGCGGCACCAAGTGCACGGATGGAGCAGCTGCCGAGACGGCGGCTCTTAGGAAGCGAGAAAAATATTCTGTGCTGGATAATTATTTATTTGTCCCGCTCGCGGTAGACACGTCCGGTTGTTGGGGTTCGGAGGCTACAAAATTTGTAAAGGAGATTGGGCGCCGTCTGGCGGAGAGGGGTCATGACCCCCGTTCCGGGTCATTCCTGGTGCAACGTCTGTCCATCGCGATTCAGCGCGGCAACGCGGCGAGCGTGATGGGCACCTTTCCGCCGGGAATGACGCGGGGCGGGCTTTTTGACTAAGTTAATAATTTAGTATTAACCCATATTGTACCCTTTTTGTAATTTTTTGACATATAGTGTAAATGAAAATGTAATAATAAATTGTATTGTTTTAATATGGCTTCAGAAAAGTATTTAAAAAAAGTTTATTCACCCTGACTGCGTCACCCAAGCAAGTAATGTCTACAATCGCCACAGAGCTGTTAGAAAGTTTTTATAAAGTTCTAGTTTTGAGATTTTTTTCATATTTGTAAAACTTATGGTTCAAAAGTTAGAGGGGGGGACACATTTTTTTTTACTTCTGGAGCGATTATCTCCGAAAATATTAACACTATCAAAAAATGATTTTACTAAACCTGTATTCATTTTTAAATACCTATCCAACAATATATCACACGTTAGGGTTGAAATGAAAATAAATCTACCTATCTATCTAACCTACCCTAATAAAACATTTTTTTCCACTTTTTATTTTACCACTTTGTCGGCGTGATTGATATACATATTAGTACCAAATTTCAGCTTTCTAGTGCTAACGGTTACTGAGATTATCCGCGGACGGACGGACAGACATGGCGAAACTATAAGGGTTCCTAGTCGACTACGGAACCCTAAAAATGAAACTTCTGTAAGTTGGTACAGTTTACATTTAAACAAATCGGCAAGTTTTAGTTTTGGTAATGAAACAAGTACTTACCTTTGCAATAAACCTCTACCTTGATTATATTCCTTAAATAAAATACCAGGAATAACAACTCGGTTAGCAGGTAAAATAAGACCTAAAGAACTGCAGAGATTATTTATTTTTTCTTTTAAAAGCCACACTAAGAAATACGGCCTAAAATTATCTAGAGCAAAAAACATACTCAACCTGCAGCAAAGTGGATTTTCTGCAGCCATTTGCGTGGACCTTGACATTTCAATGACAATGACGCTTAATGTCTAGGTGTCCTTTGTAAGTATCAAGAAACAATAAAGGTGAAGTCTAGATCTTGCACAAAGCTAGCCTTGGTAGCTTGGATACATTTTTAAGCCTTTTCTATAAAATAATCAAGTTGAGATTTTTTTTATTGCGTCGAGCCGGATAAGAACCAGGGATTTGGTTGAAAGATTCGTCGCTCAAACGATTGGTTCCGAAAGCTTCGTTCGTAGCAGTAATTGCCCGCGTATGCGGTCGCAGGTTCGAATCCGGCTCTCTCTGCTCTGAAGAAACATTTAAAAAAATCCTTTGATTTGACATTTGTAAAGGCCTAGCTATGTCGATACTGACCCATCCCGGACTGTGTTGTTGGATCCCCTGGGATGACTCCATTCTCGGAGTTCAGCTGCGTTAGTAAGATGGCGGGGTACCCAGATGTCAAAACGGAGATGGAAGTGATAAGGATAGAGGCTGATGCTGATGTCGTCTGAAACAGAGTATGCCAATGAAAATTTTAACCCCTTTTTACCTATTAGGTTCAAGGGTAGAGGGGGAGAGAACATGAGGCGTTAAGCGGAGTCTAGTGTATATATGTTAACAATGAAAACCAACATAAATAAGTTTTCTTCACTAACACATATCCTGGCTTAATCATTTAATACGGTGTTTTTTTGTTTGGAATCCACAAAATAATACCGCCTTTTCCTGATTTGCGGTCACTTTACGTTAACTCACTAGAGTGTAATTGTTTTAATCGGATTGTGTTTCAGTGGACTGCGGTTTATGAAAACATTCTAATTCCAACAAGCTAAAACTAGATTCATGCTACTACATTATTTTCCACATTTTAAGCTCAAAGAACAATATAACTTGCTGGCTTCTGCCCGCGATTCCGTCCGCGTGGAACTTGTTTATATCCTTTATCCCTTTCCCGGACTCAAATCTGTATACCAAATTTCATCTAAATCGTTTCAGCAGTTTAAGCGTGAAGAGTGATGGAGAAAGACATTGCAGGCCGTAAGTCGATATCTTTATACGATTGAATTTTACGTTGTTTATTTATTATAAAACTATTGCCTCAAATTATTGAAAATCAGAAACTGACAAATTATTATTTTGGTTATGATTGATTTTGTTCCTTGTTTTGTTTCATAGTGTCACGTAGTACAAAAACAAGTAAAGTTGGAATAAACTTTCGAATTGGAGGTTACTTTGGGAATGAATTGTATCGAGCGAAGTGTTACGGATCGTATATCAAAAGCTGTGTTATTGAAGAAAATATAATCAAGAATGATATATATTTTTGCCAGGTCTAGAAACATCATCGTTTCAAATAGGATAATTCTTGGGCTATCTTTGCATATCTGGCTCAGTGAGCGGACGGCCGAATTTCACCTTCCCGTACAAACGAAGTATCTGAAGCTACATATACTAATTACATACATAGATATACCTCATGTCGTTGTATATGCAAGGTTTCGTTACAATCCAACACGTAGTTTTAAAATGCGAACGTAACTACGTTTCTATGGAGAATCGAGCTTACTGCGGCGTCTTAAAACAAGTAACAGAATAGGAGGGCAGCTCTGCCATGTTGAATAGAGACCATACTGGGGTATGTCTATGGTGACCAGGCTGTCGGTACGTGTCCACAACAATGTCTTATTTGAATGCACAGAATGTCCAGTAATTCTATAAGTAGCAACCGTCGAACACTGTTGAATAACACGACTAATACAGTTTGATCGCTCTCACTACGATTTTAATAATGCATAATAGTCATTTACATTTCATCGTTATTATAGTCAGGATTGGTGGCCATAAAATTCGTTATCCTATTTTTTTTTCATACTAACGTATTGTAGTCATAATCATCGCTAGTCCTAATTTTTTTCGTCCTAACTTTTTTGTTCCTAAATTTCTGTAACTGTCATCGGAAGTCATAATGTTCAGTTGTTCTAAAATTTTTCGTCATAATTTCATTACTAAGAACTTGTTTGAAGTCATAATTTTGTTAATCATAACAGTTTTCTTCATAATGGACATGCATCATAATTTTGTTAGTCTTAGTATAATAACTATAAGAACTTACTTCAACTCCTAATTTTGTTTTTTCTAATGAATAAAAGCTTTCGCTAAGCAAATAAAAAATCGGTTCTGGCGTAGGGTCGCGGTAAAACTAACACTCCTCCTCGCTTCGCTCGTCGTCGTACCTACACGGACCTGCCTTAGGCTACGTCCGCACAGACAGGCGGCTTGCTAAGCGTCTAGCTAGAGTCTTGTGGCCTCGCCTTGTGCCTTGCAACAAAAACAAACACTTTTATTTACTTCGATAACGCCAAGTAACATTTATGATGTAAAATATTATGAAAAACACTTTTAGTATTAAAAAATGTATGACTAATGTAAGTATGAATTGAAATAAAACGGACAAGTGAGTGTTATGATGAAAAAATTATGTAAACTAATATTAGGACATGAGAAATTTATGATTATTGTCATTATGACTTCGAGTGTTAATGACACTTATGACTTACGATCGTTAGGAATAAAAATTATTAAGACTTACGATTATTATGGCGTACAAAAGCGCCCCCAGGATTGGGGTATTCTTTTTTAACCCCCAGCACAAATTAAGGGTTAAAATTGTAAAGTTAACTTGTAAAAATGAAATAAATGAATTTAATTCTGCAAGAAGGCCCTAATGGCACTTATACAAGTCAAAATTCTACCAGCGTTTCAAAAAAAGAAAACCACTGTTAAGAACAAACGCAAAACAAACTCAGCAGTCGGTTTTTTTGACAAAAAGCTGTATATGTATGGGTCTATGACATTGTTGCTCGTATCCAAAACGGATGAACCTATTTGAGTGCAGTGTCTTTTTTGCCCGGCTACGGCAAAGCCGGAGGGAAGACATATGTTTTTAGCCTAGTGCTGTGTTCCACCATAACGGTGGATACTAAACCCTTTTCGATAAATGGGTCAATCGATTCCAATTTTTTTTCAAGTATTTTCTGTAGTCGGTTTTTTGAACTTTTTAGGCTTGTTATCGAAAGTCTTGTCGATCGTGAATTAACTGTTTGATGTGTCGGCCATATGTTATACATTTTCCATTTACGTGATTGTTTATTTTTCAGGCGTACTTACTTAACCTTCTACCGTTGATGTTTAACCTAAAAACAATGTTCTGACAAAAATAAGAAAGAACCAAATTGGTAGTTATTAAGATCTAATCGTGGAATTTTACAAATCTTGTACCTTTTGTGACGCACTCCATTTCTGGGTATCTGCGTCCGTCTTATACCAGTGATTTTGAGATCAGCACTGACGCACTTTACCAACAAATGTGGTGCGCGGTCAACCACAAATCGCCCAAGCAATTATGAAATAATAAACATGATTAGTTAATGACTTTGCGCCAACATGGGTTTATTTGTTTTCTAGAAAAACCCCGTGTAATTATCGTATTATAACTTGCAAATGAGCAGCTATCCATTAATATGAGTCATATAGTATGAGTGTATAATTATATATTTATAGCCTACATTTGTAGGTAAGACTGGAAAACTTTTACTTTACATGCTGCTGCTGAAATATTCTGTAAAAAGTTCTAAGAAAGCAGATTTTTGACAACAAAAATCCTGCAGTATTGCTTACATATTTCGAGACGTGAGATTTGGTTTGTATATAAATGAACAATTTAAAAGACATCTCGACCCATTTAATTAAAAAAAACTTACTCAAATCTTTTACTCCGGTACCTATAGGAGTGTGGTAGAATTCTTCAACAAAATGAAGGAAATGAGTGAGAAGAAAGCTTAATTATTTATTATTAGAAGACAAACAATTCCACGAACACGAGGTACATTGGGCTCGTTAGGTAGCTTCTGATGCCCGAATGGCAAAACACCCAGTTTTTTTTCTTTCGTACTAAGAAAATATGTATGTATGCTAGTAGAACTCAGTTATGTACGGGGAACAAGGACACCTAGCGGATTCCTGTCATTCAAAATGTTAAGACTAATGAATCACGACAGTGACGCACCTCAAACAAAGTAGTCATGTAACAGTGAATTAAATTCGGTGGACAATCACACTGGGACATTTATGGGACGTACATTGTTATTATATAAGGCCGTATGTGACTGTAAAGTTCGTATGGAGATACGACGTTTCTAAACACAGTACAGGTGTATGGCTCGGTGGGTTTCTATGCTAATTACTACATTGTCATTCTTCGGAGTTAGGCGCTTTCATTTCGTTCATTTTAACTATTTCATTTGTGTTTTACCATAGCCTGGCTGTATCTACAGTTGACTAAAGATAAGTAGGTACTTATCCATTATTGGGTACTTACCCAACGGGAACCGGACGCGCCATTCAGGGACCGATTTTGGCGCAGAATGGATTTTGGCGCCATTCGGTCTAATATAGCGGTCGTGAATGTCAAGCTTTGCATTAATACATTTAAGACCATAGCATGTCTGTCTACAATAAGGACATGTCATAATAAACAAAACGCAGCCGTTTATTGAATTAACATATCCGTATTTACTCTTACACTTCTTAAGTGGAAGTAAATAATGTATTTCTAGGAGTTCTTAATGTAACGTTGATGCGCTAAATGCGTTTTCCATCCCCTCTGCTAATACCTAGCTGTTAATGATAACTACTACTTTAAAAAAAGTTCAATGTAACATAAGCTAACAATCGTTTCAAGCCGGGTATTCATGATATGAACTAAACAAGTCTTGCTTTTCTCGTTTTCTCTATGTCATATTCGTCTGACCAAATATGGAACAAGCCCGATAGGAACTACAAAATAAATGAATTATTTCACATTAGAGAAAGATACATTTCATATTTTTGTTTTTCGCGTTTTAACGTGGAAGTTACCAAGATCAAATAATCAATCATAATAAACCAGCCTATATATACGTCCCACTGCTGGTTGGGGACTTCACATTACACCTTTGGATTTCTTCGTGGATGTATGCAGGTTTCCTCACGATGTTTTCCTTCACCGAAAAGCTAACGGTAATTATATCAAATGATATTCCGTACATAACTTCCGAAAAACTCATAGGTACGAGCCGGGACTCGAACCCACGACCGCCGTTTGACAGCATGCCTGCACCGCTAGGCTACCGTAGCTTACTCTCAATTACACATCGAATGTTAATAAGATCGCTTAACCCTTAATTTGGCAGAGATAGGTACACTTAGAAAACCGGTTTTTTTTTGTAAAAACTACTTAAATACATCATAAAGAGCCCAAAAAAAATAGTAAAAAAAATCACGTGCTTTCAGTTTTTCAGGAAAATTATGTTCGTTGTACCGAACAATGATATAAGGAAAAAGAAGGTGAAATAATTACATATAAAAATATTTGTAAACATGCAATTTTATTAAAAAATAATGAAAAAGCTTGTGCAATTATAATTTTTGGGTATGAAATGACAAGAAACAGTTTCTTGGATTCTTTCCAGTGATAAAACACATTCGAAAATCACATTTAATGCAGAACACTGTAGTATTTTTCATACAAACACAGCATCGTCCTTCAGTTTTTACTGAAGGGAAGTGCCCCACTTCGTCAAATCGCACAGAATCAACTGGCCTTGGTTTAACGGGTTTTTTGACTTCATGGCATTCAATTTTGTCTCTTTTGCCCGACCGGTTAGTTCGAAGGAGCCCATGATATATCTCAAGACGAAATTTTTTCAAAGGGACTGCTACTGAAGCTGCTGAGTTTTTGTGTCGACCTAAAAGCCAGGCGTTGTTTATACAAATGTCAAGCATTTGTACAAATATAGGCATATACCACCTGCGGCTCTTAAAAGGGATTTTGTATTATTTTATTTATTTGTATTTCTCTGCTTAGTTGGCGGTGTTCGACACACCGAACATCACATTCAAAGTGTCACTGTCACAGAATTATGACAGAAACTGAAATAAAAACTATTTGGTTGGGTTTACTACCTCCTTAGCATTAGATTAAACGCCAGTTCTGTTTAGGACTAAACAAAAAAACTAACAAAAAGTAATAAATACCTTGACGATATTTCGCGATTGTCGACTCGTCGCCATTTTGGTAACACTACTGTCGAATTAGTGTTGCCACAATTATAATTTAATTTTCTACCGTAAATTATGAATGAATGCTACTATTTTGGTAAAAAATGGAACATAAATACACAAAAATGTGTGCTTTAGATTTTTTGGAAATGTATGTTCGCCACACCGAACATAGTCAAATTAAGGGTTAATAAGCTAACAAATTTGTGATATAAGATTTAAATACGCTGTAGTTATTCCTAATACTTAGGGCCAGAAAATGTTTCGAAAAATTCGCCAACGCCGTAGCATGCTCGAGGCAACCGGATGGCTGGCGGTATTAGAGCTCCCGAAGTGTTGTGGAAACGCCCTGTGCAACCTGAACTGAGTCAACTTGGACTGGGGCGGAAATATAAAAAAATGTATGAAAATTATTCTGCCGCGATGTAGCCGATCTAAACATCGGTTGCCTGAAAGTGTGTACCTATATGATGAAATGCTCGAATACCTGGCGACATTTTTTTTTCACCCTCCTCCAATTTCCGCCCCAGTCCGAATTGGCTCAGTTCGGGTTGCACAGGGCGGTTCGACAACAATTCGGGAGCTCAAATACCGCGAGCCATCCGGTTGGCTCTCGGACACTGAAACTACGCGTCATTGCTTTCATTATAAGGATCATACAGGCTGGAAAGGTACGACGATCCTTTCCGCAAAAGGGGGATTGTTTAGATTTAGTACTGTATCACCTCTAAAGAAACTAGGCTCATATTCGTAAGTGTTTTGAAATTATAGGCAGTTAACTTTTAATGCAAAATATTGCAAGTGACAGCCCTCATTAGCTTCAGTAACATTTTAACAATACGTATATGCGTATATACGTATTAGTACGTAGTAATAATAAGGTTGCCACTAAGAAGAACATTAATTAATTTTAATATTTTTACTAATTGTTCGTAAAAAAAATCTAAACATTACGAATCGCTTCTCCATCACTTAAACTAACCCCCCTTTGCGGAAAGGACCGTCGTGCCTTTCCACCCGGTATAACACTTAGGGCAAGCTATGGTAATAATTATACCACGTCCGAGGGAGATAGAGTAGCATAAAAATCTCGATAACTGTGACAGAAAGGGAGATATTATTCCTTGTCCTTGTCACAGTTACACTTTTTAGGGTTCCGTAGTCAACAAGGGAAGGTCCGTCTTCGGCTTAGCTCAGTAAACATTACTACTAGAAAATTGTGATTCGGCATGGGTATATAAATCACCATTTTTCAAATCAGTGATTCGTTTGTGAGACTTTAAAGCCCTAATTTTTGTTCGAGTCATGTCCCCGTTCCCGTCCATGTTCGAGTAATTGGGGATGTGAAAAAATAGTACATATAATGAATTTAAAAGGAAAACTATCACGGACAAGTAGGCATAAGTAGTTAGTGTAGTTACCGAGTAATAATCGACGAACTTAATGTGGACTTGGAAAGGCTAGTTTTCGTTTCGTTCGTCGCAACCGCACCGCACGTCGATGTAACTAAGACAGACAGGCAACTACGGAACCCTACACTGCGCATGGCCCGACACGCACTTGGCCGGTTTTTTTATTTGCAGCAACTGATTTAGGAATGTTGCGGCAAATAAATATAGCGGAACTGCCCCGCCCGAGTGAACCGCCAAAATTAAGAAGGTTGTTTATATGCATCAGCTATTTTAAGATAATTTCTTAATTTAGCTGCATAGGAGCCTCTCCGCCCCTCAGTGTGGCAACACCTATAGCTTGAGTTGAGTCATAATCATAATCTAAGAGATATCATAATCTAAGAAACCAGTGCTTTTATCGTTAAAAGTAGAGCTAGTAGTGGCGGTATAATGGCTGCGGTCAAGACTCGCTTTGGGTTTTTGAGCCATTTAATTTAGTTAGTTGCCTAAGGTGTTGAGACTTGTTCAGATATCTTTGCTTGTTACGATGTATTTAATGGTGATCGTGTGTTATTATTTCCTCACCATAATCTAAGCAACGTGCAATTAACTGACCCGCGCAATTTTAAACAATGTAGGCATCAGCTTATGTAACAATTATCTGACTAGGAACATAAGTACCTATGTGTTACAGTATAGACAGATCAGTATATTAACTATTTACTATTTTGAATCCAATTCACCTAGGTCCGTTGTTCACATAGATATCCACTAAAGTTGGTTTACAAGGCAGCAATATGGTTATAAAAATACTATGTTGTCAACAAAATTAAATTCAAATAAAAACATTTATTCGTGACAAACAAAACAAGACAGAACAAATAAAAATACAATAACACACTAAGTTTTGTCGCGAAATGGCACGTTCAACACTAGTTTGAACGTCCACTTCACGCCTCTCTTTAAATCAGGGAAAATAGAATAGGTACTATTGCAAACAGGTGTTAACATGGTTGTCATTGTATGACTTATCATTTTGGATAAGAAATCCGTCATTTTCGCACTTGCAGACTTTTTGTTGTGACGTCTTCGTTCGTCGTAATAGTCTGATGCGTGGAATGTTTATCCCTAACGATAATCACACTTAAAAATAACTCATTAGTTTGATATCCTTCTGTCCCATAAGTATATCTTATCTTATATTGTATGTGACTTGTATTTAGGTAGGCACAGGCCACTCCGTTTATTGCACGGTAAATTCCACTAATGTTAAAGGTTCTATCCTGGTACTACCACGTTAATGTACTTTTTATTACTTAACTGTGTTAAAATGGCACGGTGCATAAACACGTATAGTTATAAATTGCAACTGCGAAGCAACAAACCTATTGCAATAATCTCTCAATAGACCAGTCATTTAAACCATTTATAATATTAAATTATAAATGGTTTCAATAAAACGTTAATAAATTATGCCTTACTAGCTTCCGCTCGCGATTTCGTCTGCGTGGACCCGGGGTAAAAACTATGTATATGTTAATCCAGGCTTTACACTATCGTCTTGCAAAAACTCATCCAATCAATTGATCCGTTTAAACGTCATTGAGTAACAAATATCTAAACATCCAAATTTTCGCATTTATAATATTAGTAGGATTTCTTGTAAAAATATTTCTGCTGCTGACCGGTATTTCACCTTACAATTGTCACCTGACAATAACAATTCTTGGTAGACAGATGGCCATTGGGGAGGAAACGTTCTAGTGGCGACCACGTACCGGAAGACGCGGCGTGGGTAGGCCCCCCCAAGGTGGACTGATGACCTGGAAAAGGTCGCGGCTGAATGCGGGTGGCGCAGAACCGGTCACTTTGGCACTCTTTGGGCGAGGCCTGTGTCCAGCAGTGGACGTATTTCGGCTGACGATGATGAGTGCGTGTCGGCGTTTGTCTGTGTATATTGCAACATTGGACTAATTCCCTCTTTAGGCGATAAGCACATTTCCTATACCTATGCCACCCAATGCACGTAAGCTCGAAGCTATTGACCCTTAGAATATATCATCATCATCATCATCATCATATCAGCCGAAAGACGTCCACTGCTGGACATAGGCCAGGCTGGTTAGAATATATACTTAGGTCTTTTTATTCTATAAATTCACTCGCAAATTTCCAAACCAACTTATAAAAGTCATTATATAGGTACAACGACAAAAAACATAGTCAGCTAAGAAATGAATCAGATAAAATTTACATAAATAATTATGTTTTCTACTGCAATTACATAAATAGGCATGCATAGTCAGCTGCAAAAATACCTAAGACATGACTCCGCCGCGATTAGATTGAAGACTTAAAAAGTCAGTGTAATATATTTTTGCATGCGTTATTTTATTTGTTTATTTAAACTTTATGGCACAAAATCAAATTCTTTACCAGTCAACAGTAGGGCCCAAACAGAGACACTTTAAAAATTGGCGCAGAGTAAATTAAATGCTCAAAGTTTAGAGTGTACCTACAGACTACTATTAAAATATAATCCTACCTATCATTCTTACAGTTACATAATTACATAATGTTACTTGAGTATATACAAAAATTTGATAAACTAATACATATTCGATGATGGATGCTATACAAAATCTTCGTCCAGCAGATGTCTGTGAAGCATTCGCTTGAAAATGAAAACTAATATGGGGATTTGAGTAGCATACTTATTATATGTTTATAGATGAGAGATGGTCGTGTATAGAGGTGGAAATGCCATCTCTTTTATATTTGGAGCAGCCCAACCGGGATATTGCTCCACCTTACAGTAGACCGGTGCCACGGACGGTGTCAAAATAACTCCGTTTGGTACTTTGTGGCCAAGCCATGAGAGAAATGGTGGACTGTATACTATGGTCTTCTAAAACTGCCCCGTTTCCATAACACACACAAGAAAGGAGACGACTTACCTTCCGTCGCCGCCGAGCCTGTGCTGTGTTGAGGGTGTGTGAACTGCATTTGTCTCTATATCTATCAACACAACGAATCCTCACATCAATAAAGGGCAACGCGCTTGAGATTCTTCTGGTGTCGCAAGCGTCTGCTTATTATCAGGCAGGCGGTTTACTTGACAATGTAAGGATGCACTTCGAGGACGGACGAGGCCTTCCCCGTGGCTTCGCTGAACGAAGAACTTTTACAGCGAACGAGTACCATAGAAGTCTAAGACGCGCCGCAATGGCCCCACAGAATGCGATTGCCATTCGGGGTTGGGTTAGAGTGGTTTTTGAGTAGAAATTTGTAAGAAGTTCGCATTCTATGGTTTTATAGTTCGGTGGGAAGATGGAATTAAGACATAAGTCATAATCCATCGCGACATGTAACTGTGACATGCAACGTGTGATGTCATCTGTATCAGCAGGTGCGCGTGAGTTCCTCTTCCCGCGCCATTTGATGTCGCTGTTACGTCAAATAGATATAAAACACTATGATGAAGGCAATTTACTGATCTGGTTCTACATATATGTATGTGTAACATAACAACCGTCCCATTATATGGGTTACATACGCGGATTATTCTAGGTGAAGCACAAAAGTATTTCTTCCTAATCGTAATTCTGCTCACACGCAAATTTTCATAGCAGTCATTCAACTCAGTTTTTTGTGTATAAGATTCGGACTGGAAAGACCCGGGGCCAATTTTTTACACAGAAAACGATTCATCCCAATAGCAATTATGCTCAATTTTGACTCATCATCTAGGTAGTTATTTAATTTTTTTTTTCGTATTGGTATTCACATCAGTTTTTACACCTCGTCATCTTATCAGCCGAAAGACGTCCACTGCAGGACATAGGCCTCCCCCAAAGAGTGCCAAAGTGACCGGTCCTGCGCCACACGCATCCATCAGCGGACTCCCGCAACCTTTACCAGGTCATCAGTCCACCCTGTGGGGGCTTACCCACGCCGCGCCTTCCGGTACGTGGTCGCCACTCGAGAACCTCTCCGCCCCAACGGCCATCGGTTCTACGTGCTATGTGCCCCGCCTAATGCTACTTAAGTTTAGCGATTCGGAGGGCTATATCGGTTACCTTGGTTCTGCTGCGGATAGCCTCATTTCTGATGCGATCACGCAGGGAAACTCCCAACATGGCCCTCTCCATTGCCCTTTGGGTGACTTTGAGCCTTCTTATGAGGCCCATAGTAAGCGACCACGTTTCAGTGTCATATGTCATCACTGGCAACACACACTGATCAAATACTCTCGTCTTAAGACACTGCGGAATATTGGACGAAAAGATGTGCCGTTACACCTTGTACTTGTGAAGAATCTCGTTTGTATGGAATGCGAATATGGCGAAATGCTATAGTGGATTGCTTAATGTAACTCATGTACAGTCATCTGCTGAGGAACGTGACCTCCTCCCTTCATATAAATTTCTATGTCACGTTTATCTGCAGTTAACTGTACTATAATACCTTTATATTTGACATTGATTATGATGTCGTTTATATGTATTATTACACTATGTATTTATTCACTTCGGCAACCTAACCTTCTTTGAAATCGTACAAATAAAAAGGTATTTATATGAATGCTATTTATAAGCTTTTAATAAACTTGCAATGATATGTATGTTTGTCCGGATGGAATCTTAGAACTGAATTTTGAAGCAGATATCTTCAACCGATTGAGCTGAAATTTTGGGTAAAGGTATAGTTTGGATGACGATTCAATATTATGGTACCATCGACCTGATCTGATGATGGAGACAGAAGGTGGCCAATGGCCACGGGGATACAGTACTTAACCGACGTAACCTCATTGAGTTTGGGCTCATTAGAATCTTCTCCGAATCGATATATACAGAACTGAACTTTTTGTCAGAAACTTATTTCAACCACAGAAAAAGTCACTATTAATTCTTCAAAAAGATGTTAAATTGGAATGTTAAGTAAAATAAAGCAATATTAATAAACCATACCCATTGTTTATCGGTTGTCACACGAATATAATAAATAAATTACATTGGGATAGGTTTACTTTCATTCTCTCACCTACATTCCGGACCGTAGGCCAGGATTTTGACCCTAAAGCCCCGTTGCGACGACCTCAATTTGGGACCGGTCGGTTGACCTGCGTTACGTGGCATTACGTCTCGCCATTGCCTCAGTTATCGAGATAAAAGTAGTGCGTGCTATAGAGAAAAGTTTTTTAAATTCCGCAAACGGACTACAGATAATTTGGATTCAGGTTAATTAAGCGATTTAAAATTAAATAAGTATTGTTGCGATTTGATAATTGCTTTTTTAAATGTAAGGTAGGTACATTGATTTAGTTAATGGTTCGTAAATTAGTTCTTGTTCAGATAACAAAGTAACCAGTGTAGAAGTTAACGGTTTTTCTATGTTAAACAATTAATAAAGTAGAAATTGCTCTAGTCTCACCGAACGGAAAGCGTCAACAAGCCGAACGGAAAGACGAAGCTCACTGGTTCAGCATTAGCTTATTTGGGTTAAAAACTTATATATTATGATTTAGTGTTCAACCTTTGCTGTTGACTCATCCAAAGCCTTAAGGCGGTTAAAGGCTTAATTTTTGCTAACAAAACAAAATCTTTTATGATCGGAACATAATGGATCCTGATAACAAATTAAAGATTATTGAAGGGTGGTCAGTTATTGGCGATTTATTTAACCTAGGAAAATTAGTTTTCTCCGTGATTTCTCTATTTTCATCCGAGCAGACCTCGGTCGCCCAGGTATTATGAACATAAACCGTTAACTATTGTATTGTCTACAAGAAGACGCCCAATTATTTTCCTGATTTGACCCAGTTTTTTTGCCTTGAAGAACCCTAGATTGTAATTAACCCATAGATACTTTGGTCAATAGCAGAGAAGCTAAAACATACACATACCTATTTATGAGTCGTCACAGGTCGCTCTACTTATCAAGCTAAAAACCGCGATCAGTGGAAGAAGAGGGGCAAAGGCCTCCCCTTTGCCCAGCAGTGGGACACATCAGGCTCTGTACAATATAATAACAATACGTTGTTTTTTTTCTAGCCTGTATAAGAGCTGTGTCCCACAGCTGGGCATATGCCTGCCCTCTTTTTCTCCACTCGGCCCTATTGCTGGCATGCTCCCGCCAGTCCACGAAGAACGCGTCCAACTCGTCCTGCCATCTCCTTTTTGGTCTGCCTCTGCTCCGGAGGCCATCTTGCGGAGTCCATTCTGTACTGATCCTGGCCCATCTTTCCGGATGCATGCGGCAGATGTCCAGCCACTTGAGTTTAGCGAACTTGGCATCCACATCTACAATCTGTGTTTCGGAGCGCAGTTCCGGGTTTCTGATGCGATCAGTTCTGCGAACACATAGGATGCTGCGCTCCATCGCCCGCTGGCAAACTTTGAGTTTGGACTTCTGAGCTAATGTCAATGCTGACCCGTATCACATAAATACATTCACGCCTTTATTCCCAAAAGGGGTAGGCAGAGCACATGAAACGAAAGTTCCAGCGCCACTTTTAGCACAAATGTGGGTATAAAATATTGACAAAATGTGATATTGCAGTGAAAGGTTGCTAGCCCATCGCCCACAACACACTTCAACCCTGGTCCCTTAGTCGACTTTTATGACACCCACGGGAAGAAAGGGGGTGGTGAAATTCTAACCCGACACCACACGGGGCACCCGTATCACGGTCGGCCTTATCACACGATAAGTGACAAGATAGAGCGTCAGTCACTGGCTGACACCGTTCGATAGAACGAGAAGACGGTCCTATCTTGTCACTTATCGCGTGATAAGGCCGGCCATGATACGGGGTCAGGTTTGAGCACCGTAAGTTAGGACAGGCAGGATGCACATGTCAACGAGTTTACGCTTCAGACATAGAGGGATATATAACTATTATAATTTATAACAACAGTATCTATTTTCCGACTTAGATATAACGGATCCCAATGTGTATTGAGAGTTTCATGTTATTTCAGTGTGCCGTTTTAAAATGATGAACTGCGTTTGTATAGAGAGTCGACTAAGACCGTGCTGATGACTCTTAGTGCTAGCGTAAGACAGGGACAGAATAACATCTTACATAGATGCCTTTATGCGTGGCTTTCATGAACATCAAAGAAAAAGATTCATAAGCATGAAAGATATCACACAAGAAACATAACGGTTCTCAAATCAGTGCATGACGACGGCGAAAGTCGTGCCCGTATTCGCTCATCCTATAGTGCGTTTTTTTTAGGATTAGAAATACGGTAAACAAAAAAGCAGTCGTCATCAACCTTTTCTGCTTGGGATAAATATTGAACACACGGTTTGTTACACGAAAATTCATCCTTGTTGCAAAGTTCACACACCAACTTGTAAATGTTGACCCCCATACATGTTCTCATTTGTTGTTAATGAACTCTGTTTCTTCTTCGAACTTCTGTCTCTTTGCTTTTGGTGAAGGCACATCGTTCGGGGGAGAACGAGTAGGTCTTTTTTGCAAGCCACTTGGGCCTGCCTCTGGTAGCTCCATCGCAGTCCGCACGCCACCACACATAGCGAAAAATAAAATCTTAATATTAACTAACAAATAGATACTCGTATAATAATCTCGTAATCAGAATTCAATAGTTTGTTGATCACCAGGAAAACAAGAAAAAGAACGTGATACGATTGACAATTTTGACAATTTCGACAGCGAAAAAAACGAACCGATCGTTTCAAACCTCTTCTTCTTTAGGTTTTTTACTTCATTATTATTTAAGGTTCGACCACAATGATGTAAGTCTTTTTTAATGGCTGTTTGATATACTTTGACAGTTGTGTGGCATAAAGTGTCATATATAAAAGACCTCGTGCTTCGTGGTTTATCCTTCTTTTTAATGCTACAAAAAACCCACTATAGATATTGGAATCAGCAACTCTTAAACACATGTAATAAACAATCCCGGAGCATTGTTGATAAGGTTCAGATTATGTAGCAAGGTAGGGTTCTGTTGTTTTTTTTTTCGCTGGTTCGTTCGAATAGTAATTTGGTCATTTAAATTTTAAAATACCTTCTTTGCACTAACTTTTGATTGCAGCTCCGCCCATGCCTAGACGAGGATCTAGATACGATAGGAGATAGGCATTTTAGGTAGTACTAATATTAGTGTTAAGTATTGAAATTACTTGGTTAAAGTGACACTTTTAGGTTATGAACCGGGAAAACAGCTTACTGGCAGGAAAACAGCTGACACAGTTTACCCAATCTGTAAAAGGGTCAATGAACTATTGCTTGTTGTTAAAATTCGGTCCCGTTAGGAAAGAAACTATACGATCGAATATAAACTTTCGCGAGATATGTCTAAAAGAGACAGAGAGAGAAGGAGAGAAGAGTTCGATACATGTCGCCCGTCGTGGCATTTAATGCGTGAGTCTAACCTCCTTTCCCGGGCTATGTTTTTTTCCAAGTCATTGAACTCAACATGACATGATTGAGATTTTTAGAAGTATTGTTACAACACGGTCTTCTAACAATAATTATTGATCATCTTGCAGTACTGATTCGTGACTCTAAATCGCTATAGAAATACGCAGCCGAATGGTTATTTGCAAAGAATGTACGGAAAGGCACCATGGCGTGAGCGAAGTGAATTATTTTTTGTCAAATAAGGTAAACGTCCACTGTTTCGGCAGGTTAAGCCTCTTATGACTTTGTATTTTTTTTCAGACATCACTGAGCATGATATCGCTTTGAAATTTTTTGTGTGATGAATTTTGATATCTTGCCTATAATTTAATGCAATAATAATATAGTTTTTGTTACAATATCTAATTTTTATTAATTTATTTGTAGACCTCGTATTTGAACCCCATTTCGTGATAAAATTTGGCTCTGCTCCTAAGTTTGTGAGTTCGTGACCCCTGTTTCGGCATACACTTTTTAAGCAACTTATAGTACGAGATACCGTTTAAGGGATATACACCCTCATTTGTTCTTTTATATTGAACAGGATTATTGATGAGGCAGTAACTTGAATATTCACAAAATCCAATACAGGGCCTGGTAAAACTCGGTATTTAAAATCGCGGGACTTTTGTTCCTTTTCCGGGATTTTTTTATGAAATGTAAGATTAAATAACTTATCCAATAGTACCTACAGGCTCACCTTTTTGAAAGTGTGTCCCACATAGGTTACCTATTATCTAAGTATATTAACGAAAACCGTTTAAGTTAAATATCTACCTTTTGGATGTGGCACGCATCTGTAAACGCTGTTCTGTTTAATAGGGTATAAACTTACCTTTCACTTAATAGACATTCTTCAATAATTTTCATCAATAGGTATTCCTTATAACGTACCTGTCTACTTAGTTTTTTTATGAAAATCATAAATATATAGCGGGTCTATTTAAGTAAGAAGATCATAAGGATATTATTGAAACAAAAAGCTGACGGTGAGATCCAGTTTTAATTACTTACAAATATGGTGAGATCCAGTTTTTATTACTTAAAAATATGGTGAGATCCAGTTTTTATTACTTACAAATAACAATAATAGCCATAATTATGACAAAAAATGTCGTATTTGTTTAAACTTTGACTTATAATCAAATATAACTTGTATAGTTTAGATTATTTGAACTGAGCTCATGAATGGCCATTGTAGTGAGCTCATGAATAGCTTTTGTTTGCGGTCAGCGAGTGCCAATTTTGCAAAAAAATGTTACCGCCACGTAAAATGTTCATTGAATAATGAACTCTATCTTCTTTTACAATAGATTCCAAATTAGCTACGAGATAAAATACCCTTCACGGCGTGCCCGGTATAAACCATATAAAATAAATGTTACTTCATTATTTGTTACTTTATTTCGAATCTTTGGCGAAGACGATAGAGTTCATTATTCAATGAACGTTTTTACGTGGCGGTAACATTTTTTTGCAAAATTGGAACGCGCTGACCGCAAACAAAGGCTATTCATGAGCTCAGTACTATGGCCATTCATGAGCTCAGTTCAAATAATCTAAACTATAATTAACACTGCTAGTAGTACCTATCTATTTAAGAGATTAAATATTATATTACGAACTTCCGTAATAAAAAAATAAATCAAATCAACTTTAAAATTTAACAAATTTTAAATAAATCCTCCTTTTCTTAGACAATCAATAGGGAAGATGCAGCTATAATATTTACCATTATTTTTTGACCAAAATGTTGATAAAACATAAAATAATAGCTACTGAAACGTTTTTACTTTAGTTTAATTTAAACTAATTTCAAACAATAATTACGATTTGAAGTAATGTGAAAAGGAACGTGTTTTAAACCAACAATCAGCGTCTGGTTTTTGTACCATGCATGCCTCGGAAACAGAAAAAAAAAATGTTCTAAGTAAACCCTTAACAAGTTAAAATACCTATTTAATTATTATCACCAGCATCATATGAACCCAAACCGCTGCTGGACATAGGTTTCCCCCAAAGAGTGACACAATAAACGTACCACCTACTTGTTGTTTCTTCTGTGTTGATAACAGAGAACAAAAATATTTATTGATTATCTACTGTTGTTTAACCAAAGACTATCCTAGCGATGATTACTGAGAGGACTGTCTGTACAATAAGCCCAGCAGCAGTTAAACACGTTTATTTACGTGGTCCGCTATCCATACAAAATGTTTTTTGACATTCGCAGGCAAACGGCGAGATATTTTAAAAAACTTATGTAGCCAACTTTCATAAATCGAAACTCCCCCTTTCCTAGAATAAACTCAAACTGATTTCTCAAACTATTCTAGTGTATACAAGTTTTTGCTTCGCGCAAATGGAAAGCCAATGCAACAAGCAACAAGTTTATATGGAAAGTGTATAACGTTTTGTATGGAAAGCGAACCACCTTAAAATCATTTACTGATTAATAGGGTACAGTCAAGGTCACCAATATGTATATACCCTAAGTTGCAAAAATATGTATACAACAACCTTATTTCCGTAGTATAAAGGTTTGTATACATATTTCTGTAAGTTTGTGGTGTATACGTATAGGTGACCTTGACTGTACAAAGTAACCTTTAATTTAATTTAAAAATCCCGCAAAAATAACATCGGTCGGGATTCAACTCTCGTGGTCCGGGGATTTATCCAGGCAACACTATTGCATTTTATCAATGTAATACATGTTACTTCTTCCAGAAGAATATCAAATAACAAATGAGGTTACACATTCCCCATACCTTATCTCCTACTAGGAGAAAACGAATCCCGAAAAAATTATAAGGGTCCCGGGATAACAAGTCCCGTATTCCTGGGATTTACCCAGGCACCACTATTGCAATTTATCAATATACATGTTACTTCTGGAAGAAGAATATCAAATAACAAATGAGGTTACACATTCCCCATACCTTACCTCGTACTAGGAGTGATCTGTGTATTTACCTACCACTACAGATTTCTCTGTCACGAACTTGGGGAAAAAGTATGAAAAGTAGTAGTCCCTTTCTTCGTGTTACTATTTCTTGGATATTCGTGCAATTAATGACGTAGATCACTTTTAAATTATGTTCAATAACCATTACCTATCCAATATGTAGTAAATAAACATAAAAATACATTACAGAAATCGAGCAATAAACAAAATTGTGCTGCAAATAAATATGCGAATTCACCTTAAAATTGTACATTTAGATCACTTTCAAACTCGTTTTATGAAAATTCTAGTGAACAAAACATATACCGAATTTAGCTCATAGAACACGTCATAAAATACATTATCTGTTATTTACATTTGCATTCACAATATCTTAAGTGTTATTTAAATACAGAAGATACTAGGATGTATCTAGAAAACCCTTGATTCGTTAGTAACACGAAATAGGGGCCACATGATTAATTTATTGACCGCTAGTTCGTGAGTCGATTTATTGCAATTTCAGGGGCTCCTATACATAAATGTACACTTTTTCCGTATTAAATCCATTGCTAAGGAACTTAACAAAAGCATTGTTAAAAGTTTTATTCAAATGGACTTACCTTTTCCTTTCAATTTCCTTAAGAAGTCGGAGCGAGCACCTTACGTCAACACACAGTACGCGCACACCACACAGCTGTTTTCGGCCGACTGACAGTTTCGAGCGTTGTGTTGCTATTAGTTTAGTCGTTAAAATTTGAGTATTTGTTTTTTTGGAAAGATTAAATGATAGAGATTTTTTACAAATGTATAATTTTTATAAAAAATGTTTGAGTTGCTTATTATAAGCGTCAGAAACTAAACTAACGAAATGACGTACTAGCACGAACTTATGGCCCGTTACCTTACCAAATTGCTGTCATTTTGCATTTATATTCTTCCGGCGTCCAATAGCATTGTACATAGTCGAGAAGGCACGTTTCCGTAAGTCATAATTTACTCCTTGTGCCTTGAGTTGATTCACGTTTTTTTCCTCAGAAACTATCAAATCAGTATTTTACAAAGGGCTCAGCGAGTACAATCGACTTCAAAGACGTGTTTACCTACACTTTGGCAACTAATTCCATTGTAATAAGGCGAAAACTTTAAACATCTATTAGACGTCAATCAATCAATCTCTCGCTTATAATAAATCTCTGAATTAAAAAAAGAATCAGCCAGTATCAAACTAAGCATTGTTCTGTCACGAATGATCTCACCTCCCCATGAACGGAAAAATATGAAACTTTTTTTGTAAGTACGTTATTATTTTAGCTTCCGCTTAGGATAGTTTTTAACCGACTGTGGCGATTAATACATTTTCCGAAACATTTGACCTCAGACAATTTTTCATTTCTTCTTCTTGAAATTCTATCTGCCATATCTGTCAACGTTCCGTGACGTCAAAGTTTAAGTATCTAACTTTTAAAGGTGTTTCGATTCCTACGAAGGGATTCGATAGTGGGTTACCTTGACTGAGATACGGCAAACGGCTTTAATTTCCTATAATATTATATAATGCTACGCCTCCACTACTGGTACGAGTAATGCATACGCATAATAGTAGATTATTGACCTATTCATTATTGACTGGCGGATGGATTTGACCGTAACCTGCTGATGAAACTATTTATGAACAAACAAAGCGCCTATAAATGTGTGAAAAGAAATTGAGACGTCACTTTATTGCAGACTGTAATTTTCTTTTCATCACACTTGCTCGTCAATGGCGTTATTACTTGCGAGCGTAAAGAGCAGTTATAGCCGTTTTAGCTCCCGAACGGGCTGTTAAGTTTAGTTTTAAAATATAGAACACACTCATACTTCACTTCGGACTGAGGATGTTTCCAATCAGCCAAGGAGTATTTCATATCTTCAAAGGTTTGCTACAACCAACTTTTAATACGTATAAAACATATCTTTATATTAAATTTAACTGCAATTTAATCCCCCCCCCCGTGTGGTGTCGGGCTACAATAGCACCTCCCCCTTTCTTCCTGTGGGTGTCGTAAGAGCCGACTAAGGGAACAGGGTTGAAGTGTGTTCCAGGCGATGGGCTAGCAACCTGTCAACATCACATTTTGACGATCTTTTATACCCACATTTATGCTAAAAGTGGTACTGGAACATAAGTTTCATGTGCTCTGCCTACCCCTTTTAGGGATAAAGGCGTGATTGTATGTATGTATGTATGTAATTTAATAATTGCAAACTCGAGTCATCAAAAGCCCTCCGCCTTCGGCGTCGGGCTTCTGATAGACTCTTGTTCGCAATATTCCACTTACTTCCCTCGTTAAACAATGTACAATTGTCCAGTCAAGAGACTGGCAAGGCGGACTGTCAGTCAACTCCACGTCAACTCGGTCATTTGAACATCCTGACTGGAAAAGTAACCACCTTATAGAATATGGCAGCCATAATAACACTACTATCACGTCTATGGGTGGAATTCCACTTTCAAGATAAGATAAGGTTTCTTTATTCTCAAAGCTGTGTTGGTACCTACATATCTACACTAATATTATAAAGAGGAAAGATTTGATTGTTTGTTTGTATTGAATAGGCTCCGACACTACTGGACCGATTTGAAAAAATCTTTTACCATTAGAAGCCGACATTATCCCTGATGAACAGGCTACTTTTTACAGCGGGAAAATTCTTCATTCCTACAGGAAAACGGGTAATCCGTGCGAAGCAAGCTAGTGACTTATAAATATCACAAAAGATCATCAGTTTGCCCATTTCAGGCGTACAATATTAAACTATACTTACTAATACATGCAGATTGCAGATGTAAAGCAATAAATCTGTCATGTGTGGTCAATGATTATGATTGCTGCTTTTATTAATAGAAATGTATGTTTAAGTTCCATTTTTAGAATAGTTTAGTTCAGATTGAGAGGTCACCTAAAAAACCAGATCGTAATTTTTTATGGACAATTTACATAAAACTAAAAAAGATACTCACAGACGACCTCGTTGGGGAACGATAGACCATGTTTACCTTTCAAATTCTGTTAAATCTAGAACTTTGTAATAATCCTAATTACAGTAAACTATGCTGTCATTTAAAATTGCTAGCTATTACATACATACATTCACGCCTTTATTCCCAAAAGGGGTAGGCAGAGCACATGAAACGCATGTTCCAGCGCCACTTTTAGCATAAATGTGGGTACAAAAGATCGACCAAATGTGATTTTGCAGTGATAGGTTGCTAGCCCATCGCCCACAACACACTTCAACCCTGGTCCCTTAGTCGACTTTTACGACACCCACGGGAAGAAAGGGGGTGGTGAAATTCTAACCCGACACGACACAATTGCTAGCTATTACTAACGACTTAAGTACGCCAGATAAGTATATTTACAAATGGATAAAGATGAAATAAAATACCTTTTGATAATCACCTGGCCATCATGCAGTCTTGCACGTCCCTTTTCTAATGGCCGTATTTGAAATAGGTAACCTTCAATTAAACATCCATAACGTGCCGTGTACATAACGATTCCTATAACAGCTTTATAACTAAAGAGATTTCAGACATTTTTCTCAAGGCATTTTTCTGTGAGATGGTTATAAAAGTTGTCATTTTTAGGGTTCCGTACCCAAAGGGTAAAAACGGGACCCTATTACTAAGACTTCGCTGTCCGTCCGTTTGTCTGTCACCAGGCTGTAACTCAAGAACCGTGATAGCTAGACAGTTGAATTTTTCACAGTTTATGCATTTCTGTTGACGCTATAACAACAAATAATAAAAATAAAATAAATATTTATGGGGGCTCCCATACAACAAACTTTTTTTACTAGTTTTATAGATAATGGTACGGAACCCTTGGTGCGCGAGTCCGAATCTCGCACTTGGCCGGGTTTTTTTGTCGTGTAATGGAAAACGAACTTAATAAGGATGAGCCTTAGCTGCCGTATTCATAAACGTTCTACAAGCCTTATTTTAACTAAAATGGCGTTAAAATTCTTCTAGATTTCTCTGTCACGTTGACAATTGTGTACATAAGAAAGAGACAAAGCACATTTGATTTGCACGTCTATCATGGGACGGCCGCGACATACCTACTCTCGATTTTTGCCGCACTATACCTCTTGTTCTTTCTAATACAAAAAAGACGGATGGTGCGAGAAAAATCGAGAGAGCTCGCGCGACATCGCATCGCATGCTGCCATTTTATGTTTTATGAATAAGACTTTTTAACCTGCTTCCAAATAAGAAGTGACGCTGCCTACGAAGCTGAAGGTCCTGGGTTCGAATCCCGGTAAGGGCAAATATTTGTGTGATGAGCATGAATATTTGTATCTGAGTCATGGATGTTTTCTACGTATTTAAGTATTTCTATCTATTATATATATCGTCGTCTAGTACCCATAACACAAGCCTTATTGAACTTACTATGGGACTAGCTCGATTTGTGTAACATTTTCCCCTTATATATTTTTTTTTTATTTCCGTTATCCGTTAGCCAGTTCGTTCGGTTCACTGCCACAGAGACACGCTTGTTTCATGTTTTATCTGTTTTTTGTTTATTTTTTGTTTAACAAGTGTGTCCTGCGTGTTTGTGAATAAATGTACTTATCTTTATTTTTTTCTTCTTTCCTTATTTATAAACCGATTTGAAAGAGTGTCTGATCTGGCAAATTAATGGTCTTTCAGTCAATCTAAGATTTGATCTTGGGATCTGGGAGCGATCAAAGGAACATCTCAAATTAAGTACTTATTAAATGCACTCGCGTATAGTGACTTTTTTCAACAGTGATTCATAATTTGCACTTGTATCATCGAATGGGATCCGACCGATGGAGGTTGAGTAATATACATTTTTAATTTAGTAGTGATTGCTTATCAATTTCCACACGATTCTTTGCCTAACTACACTAAGATTTATATTTTTGGCTTATATAAATGTCTTGTCGTTTATAGAAAGCAATCTCTGTGATATAGTATTATTTGCCGATGATACATCATTAATCTTTAAGGTTGACCGAAAATCAACAGACTATTGCAAAGTCAATGGCACACTGATCAAAGTACTCGAAGTGTCTTAGTGGCGGACACCACAACAATATTTCCAATCCTACACCTTACCTTCTATCTCAAGTTATAGCAGTGAAGGTGAGCCCTGTGACCAGTACGCTTACCATGAGTTTGACAATGAAGGCTTACGCTAACGAGTATCGAGTTTTCTATCTGTGCATCCCGCTCGTACTGTCAAAGTGCAATAGAGATGCACAGATAGAAAACTCGATACTCGTAAAACTCGGTAAGCGTACAGCAGGCTGTTATATTGGAATGAAGGTTTCAAACATACTTATGTTTATAGGTTCCGATCCAAGGTACGGCTCGTATCTGGTGCAGCAAATATTGTTGGCAGTGCCTGCAGGCACATAGCACGTCGAACCGATGGCCGTTGGGGCGGAAAGGTTCTCGAGTGGTGACCACGTATCGGAGGCGCGGCGTGGGTAGGCCCCCCGCAAGGTGGATTGATGACCTGGTAAAGGTTGCGGGATTCCGCTGGATGCGAGTGGCGCAGGATCAATCACTTCGGCACTCTTTGGGGGAGGCTTATGTTCAGCAGTGGACGTCTTTCGGCTCATATGATGATGACCTGCCGTCCCGTGGATCTGTTATTGGGAGAGATATGATATTGCTTACGCTTCCATGGACCTTGTCAGTAATAACTGCTATAATTAATAAATCTATATTGACCGGGGAGGTGCCCGAGGAGTGGAAGTCTGCTCTAGTTACGCCTTTGCCCAAAGTAGAAAGCCCGCTTCAGTTTAAGGATCTCAGACCCATTAGCATACTGCCTTTTCTGTCCAAGGTACTTGAAAAAGCAGTCTGCACACAGCTCACTCACTACGTTGAGGCCAACGGCATTTTGCCGGCAATGCAGTCTGGTTTTCGCAAGGGCGTGGGGAACGGTGACCGCACTCTTGGACGTCGTTGACAATATTCTGTCAGACCTAGACTCGGGCAAGGGCACGTGTCTGGTACTATTGGATTTCTCCCGAGCTTTTGACAGTATTAATATTCCTCTGCTTCTTTCTAAATTGACATTCTATGGTATCGATGCAAAGTCACTTTTTTGGTTTAATAATTACCTAAGTAATCGAACACAATCGGTTAAAATAGCAAAAGTAGATGGCACCATGTTGGAATCAGCGGCAAAACCCTTACTCCGTGGCGTTCCTCAGGGCTCTATACTCGGACCGTTACTTTTTATTATATATAGTTCTGATATAGTCAACGCCATTAGGCACTGTAAATTTCATTTATACGCAGATGATGTTCAATTGTACCTGTCAGCTGCTCCACGAGATTTTCCAGAGACTGTCTCCAAAGTAAATGACGATTTGAACAGTATTGCTGCGTGGGCTGATAAAAACGGGTTACTGCTGAATCCACAGAAATCTAAATTTATGATCCTTGGTTCCAAAACTCAAATTTCAAGAATCTTAAACGGTAACCCAGCAGTAACTATTGGTGGTACGCAAATTGAACGAGTAGAGGAGGCTAGGAATCTGGGGATCATAATGGACAGCCAGTTGCGCTTTGAGAGCCACGTAAAAAATCTGGTGAAATCTTGTTTTTTTCGGCTCAAGGTCTTGTACCAAATCCGAAATCTTTTGAGCGAACAGGTACGAGTAGCTCTGTGTGAATCTCTAATTCTATCCAGATTAAACTACGGAGACATCATTTATGGACCACGTTTACTGGCTAAAACGCGTCGTCTCGTTCAGCGTGTACAAAACGCATGTTGTCGTTTTTGCTATAGTATCCCACCCAGAAGTCATATTACACCATACCTTAATAAAGGTTCTATTTTAAATATGTCATCACGTCGACACTTACACCTCGCGTGCCTGTTGTTTGATGTACTTAAATACCAACAACCTGACTATCTGTTCAGAAAAATAAGGGTCTCGTCTTTTCACTCACAGTATGGCACTAGGTCAACGCGGCGATGTATCTTAGAAGTACACCCTTACAGGACGGTTGCCTTTACTGGCAGTTTTCGTTATCTTGCAACCAAATGCTGGAATAACATTCCCCCGCCACTTCGACAATTACCATCCAGGAAATCTTTTAAATTAAAGTTTGAAAGATTTCTCTTGGACAAGCAAGTGGCAGGAATTCCTCATGGCTATTTGGTTGCAGATTTTGTCACATAGGCGTGCTTCTAAGGGACATCACACATCTCACCACTTTTTTTTTTCTTCATATATACACTCCATGTCGACACATAGTTACACTTTATATTTTGTCATTTTTATTACTCACCTATCACACAGATCTATTTTATTTATTTGATATTATTTGCAAGCTTTATTTATTTATTATTATTTTTCCTCAAATATTTCACCTGCATCGTGATCCGAGGTACTGGCAGAATATCAGTGCTTGCTCACACGAGCAAAGCAAAACTGAGCCAGTACCTTTTTGGCATTATTGCAAGGCACAAGTATGTCTTAGCCTTAATTTATAATTCTTTCTCCATACCACAATTGTTTTACATGTTCTTTTATCGTTATTTTTCTGTGTTTCTTTTGTTTTCTGTATTTTTTTTGTTTTTTATTTTGTTGCAAAGTGCCAAATAAATAAGTTATCTATCTATCTATCTATCTTATTAGTAACAAGTAGGTACATATAAAAAACCGTAGGTACTTTATAGTTTTTTCAATCATTTATTTCATTCCTATATCCTCCTGCCTACAGGAGGATATAGGAATGAAATAAATGATTGAAAAAAAAAAGGTCCTCAAAACCAAGGTAACCGATATAGCCCTCCGGATCGCTAAACTTAAGTGGCAGTCGGCGGGGCACATAGCACGTAGAACCGAAGGCCGTTGGGGCGGAAAGGTTCTCGAGTGGCGACCACGTACCGGAAGGCGCAGCGTGGGTAGGCCCCCGACAAGGTGGACTGATGACCTGGTAAAGGTTGCGGGAGTCCGCTGGATGCGGGTGGCGCGGGATCGGTCACTTTGGTACTCTTTGGGGGAGGCCTATGTCCAGCAGTGGACGTCTTTCCGCTGATATGATGATGATGATGATGATGATCCTCCTACGTCATATTTATATCTTACATTCTTATTCATAAACTCAATTTCCTATTCATATCTTAAATTCTTATGTATCTCAATCACATCACGACCTCTATTTTCGTCTTCAAATATTCTCACAGAATAACAATAGGTACTAAAGCGATTACTATTCGAGATGCCACCTCGTGCCCAATTTGGAATGTAAAAATACATCTATTTACATCCTGAAACGTGTGACGGCAATGATGAAGTTCGTTCTTAAATCAATTAAATTAAAAATAGTGAATTCGTTAGCAACAAGGTGGCATCTCTTTTTAACCGACTTCAAAAAAAGGAGGAGGTTATCAATTCGATTTTATTTTATTTTGTATCTTTTTTTTTCGAACTCCGTCATTTAATGAGCCGATTCGTAATTTTTTTTGTTTGTAAGTATATGCTTCCAGCTGGGGAATTGAGGGAACTCCTCAATTATATTAGGCACACGTGTAGTGAATTTGCTATTTTCTATTATAAGTCGTGTATTTACAACCGGAAATCATCAATTTGGTGGAGCGGAATTGATGATGAAGACCACAGATGACTTATGGAATTCCTCAATTATGTACTTAAAAGTACAAAAGTACGTCACAGATTCTGATAAGATTCCGTTGAAATAGCAACTAATGAAGTGTCAAAGGTGATCCTTGTAGAATCGACGGAAGTCCTCAAATATTATCGGGCCACATTACAGCGATCAGGTTTTTTCTCTAATAATCAACGAAATTCCCTTAAATTTCCTTAAATTGGAAAATAAATGTGGAAATGTTCCCGTGGCTTGGCGGAGTACTAAATTGAAGTAGGTTAAAACTTTTTTTTTAAAGTAAGTTATTAAGTATACAGCATACTTGTAGTAAGGGACACCGCTCTTTCGAAGTTGTCACTTTTTTGACAGGTACTTATATCGAACTCCGTCCACAATGTTCGATATATTACACCGAACGAAGTTCTTTGTTTCAGCTTGGATCAGAATTCTTTCTTATGTCCGGCTGGCCGGCTGTTCTCGTCTATAGCCCCCTATTTTGTAACTTGTTTTAAGCTCGCCTCAACGCTCACCCACAATTATATCTTGACACCGCGATGCGTAGTAACTAAGCGTAGGCAGAGGTCTAGTTTCGTGACCGGCGGGGTGAGCCGCATTATTTATATTCCCTATCTGCTGCGCGTTAATTTCGGCTCACCCCGCCGGTCACCCGTCACGAAACTAGACCTCAACCTACGCTTAGTTACTACGCATCGCGGTGTAAAGGTATATTTGTGGGTGAGCGTTGAGGTGAGCCTAAAACAAGTTACTGGATAGGGGGGCTGGTCGCATTTCGCAACCGATTCTCGTGAAACTTTGCGAGCAGGTTCAATAATTATTTGGATTTTTTGTCTATTCAGGTTTACGTTTTTTAAAGATAGGTTTCTGCGTTTCACAGCTCAAAGAACCACTAGTATTTATATAGCTACTATTTGCTCTTGTAATCTGGAGGCTGCGGTACAGGCGTAATTTCGCTCGACACTCCGCCTGTGCTGTCAGCTGACTATGGCTGGCGGGCGGCGGTATTCTTGTACTAAGTTATTAATCGATCAATCCAGCAGGTCGATCAAGTGACGCATTGTAAGTACGTTAGGTAGATGTGAATGTCAAATTTTATAGGAAAAAATTACAGTTACACTGTCCTAACGCGCGTTGCAAACGTGACGTGATTACGTCTCCGGAAGAGCGTACTGTTTACTAAATGAATACAAAACTAGATTGAAAAAAATATATATATCACTTATGATAGGTTCATCCGTTTACGAGCTACGTTGCCAAAGACAAACACACAGTTTAACATCCCTCGTTCCTGTCGGGGGTTAAAATAAGCCACGCTAGTACCCCATTGGGTACTAGCATTCCAAGCTAGTACTCTATCGGGTACTCGTTTGCGTTACTTCCTCTTCGATTGGGCAAACTATAACCTATAATTCGTATACATATTTCTGACATTATCTATACAACGCATTACACTCGCAGCCAAGCATGGTCTCTCATTAGGTCTTCCTATAAGTAATCAATGTTACGCAAGCCTCATCGGATGACAGTTCGTAGCTGACGTAACGTGGACTATCGGAGACAAAAGCGCATAGACGAGTTGTTTTGTTCCTTAACCGAAAATAGTCGCTTTCCGCTACATACGAGAAAAATCACGGGATCGGCTACGAGCATAGCGCGTAGCGATTCCTGACAGTCAATGTGTCTGTCATTTTTTGCATGCGAAAACGAAAGATGAGTAGTTTTAACGCTCGTTTTAAAACGTACGCAATTGGGTATTTCCCCCTCAGATAGGGAATAGAGAATTGGTTTTTTTTTGTCGGACGAAACTGAAAAAGTGAGGCACTGTTTTAGTTTGAAAAAGGCTTAAGGTCTTTCAAAATGGAGATGACCCTATTACTGGCCTGTGAGATTAAGCATATACGGAAAAGTCATTGACACAATCGCATACCTCATGCCGATCTTTGTCATAATACTTACATAATAGTCAAATCACGTCAATTTGTAACGATACGCTTATATTTCTTATGTCAATATTTGTTTATGTTTAAGAGCGATTATTATTTAACTGTGGCTTTTCGGTGAAGGAAAATATCGTGTGGAAACCAGTTTAATCCCTATAAGGTCTAGTTTTCCCTCTGAGTTGATAGGTGCGATGGCAGTCGCTTTCGTAAAACTAGTGCCTATGCTAAATCTTGGGATTAGGTGCTGAAGCGCGCACGCGCGCGCGCCGTCTCGTGATATCCGCGCAAAGCGATTGTGGTAGCGATAGAACCATTACCTAGCTATTTAGAAATTGGTAGCGCTGTATACACTTGTGTACCCGACACTACATCAGTAACTCAATAGCGGATTATGACAAAGGGTCATCTTTCGACATGCTGATTCAATAGTTGCGAATGCATGTAAATATTGCAAATACGCCTATATATTAGTAAGCCTATTATTTTATGGGGCCACGTGCTTCGCGACTTTGCTCTAGTTTTAAGTATGATCAATAGGTAGGTACAATATCTGTTCATTTACGAAGACTCATTCCTTTCTTTGGGCTATCGTAATTTATACCTACTTATCTGCTTGTAATCACCGCTTTTTAACCTTCGGGGGAAAAAAGGGTGTGATAAGTTTAACATGTATAGTCTGTGTTTCGGTCTGTGGTTCCCAATCGGATGGACCGATTTGAGCGATTTTTGTTTAAATTGTGTCCTGTCTTTGTCTGTCGAGATGATGTTTGTTGTGTTGAGACTGTTTAAATTTGTTTTCACACCTGCTCATCAGAAATCAGGGATCAAATTTGTACATTTCTTCCCTGCTCCTGCTATTATTCAGCAAAGAGTTATGGTTACCTATCCTCAAATGAGGTTTTTCTATTTTCCTCATAGAATGCGTGAAAAAGAGTAGTTGCTACTCGGTAGCAAAATTATTTCCGTCTCGGGCGTAAACACTTGACACCCTCTTTACGCTCAAGATTCTACTTTATTAGAATCGCTTCGGTCGCGATTCTTAGACACTTTCCTTTCACTCAGGTTCCAGTATACCACCCTCGCCGTAAACATATCATTTTGCTCCCTTGACACACAATTTACTATTGTAACCGAGTCGGCTAGTCGACTCTTACGACGCCCTCGAGAAAGGGGGCGGTGCCAAACTCGACACAACACACTCATATCACACACCGATGGTACTTAAATCCTCAGCATCCCCAAAGTGGGTCGAGCAAGGTTGTTACCCACTTGCGCCGATTCGGCCGAGGTCGCGCCGGCCGATGACATAATTGGTAATGTTGGCACACTGTTCCGGCCATCCGTACGTAATGCACGTTGCGTCAGTTAAAGCCTTTTGCCGCTGCTGCCGACACAACATCTCCGTCTAAGGGACCAGTTTTGTCTAACACAGTTGACGACCGGTCAGCCTAGTGGGTAGTGACCCTGCCTACGAAGCTGAAGGTCCTGGGTTCAAATCCCAAAAAGGACAAATATTTTGTGTGATGAGCATGCGTGTCTGTTTCTGAGTCTAAATATAACGTCGTCTAGTAGCTACAATACAAGCCTTATTGAGCTTACTACTAGGTCGATTTGTGTAAGATTGTATCCTTATATTTAAAAAAAAGCGGCAAATTTGAAGTCTCAATCCCGGTAACATGAAGTGCTTCGGGACGTGATGTGTAAGAACCTAATTGACAGCATATTTGATAAGTACAAGCTTCTACCCGCGTGGAACTCGTTTATATCGCAGCTCCATACAAACTTTCATTCCCCATTTCACCCTCTCAGGGGATGATTACCGGGATAAAAACTATCGTATGTCCTTCCCGGGGATTCAAACTATCCCGATACCCAATTTCGTCTCAATCGGTTCAGCGGTTTATGCGTAAGAGGTAACAGACATACAGACGAACAGACTGGCACACTTCCGCGTTAATAGTGTTAGTATGTATGGCGGCCGCTGATCGTAAAATCCGCCAGATCACGAAATTCCTAGGCATATCGTGAAACGCCACCATTCCATGAAATGCCGGCGTTTCATGACATACCTAGGAAGTTCATGGTCTGCCTAAACGTCACTAGGCACTGAACGGTATGCACGCCTTTTCATGAAGCCAAATCGAAGCGAAAGAAGTATGTAAGGACCGTAGTATTCGTCTGAGTCTGCCTACCCCAATGGGATACGGGCGTGTGTATATGTATGTATGTATGTATGTAAATCATGAAGTGGCGGCGTTTCACGATATGGAATTTCGTGGTCTGGCGGATTTTACGATCGGCCGCCGACATGTATATGGATTATTGGTGTCACAAAGAAGTTAAAAAAATGTTTGTAACACAACTAGCTCAGACTAACTATACATTATGTAGGTGCTACAAATCAAATCAAATCAAGATATTTTATTTCAAATAGACTCAAAGAGTTAAAATTGACTACATATGGAAAATTTAAAATAGGTACACATTAAAATTTTACAGTTGACATGTACATACAAAATTGTAGAACACAGTTGACATCAAAATTAATTAAGTCAAATCATATTAAATCAATGGGTCAAATAAATAAAATGTCACTTAAAAATAATAAAGTAGAATTAATTGGATTAAAAGAAGTTATTGTCTTCCACAAATTCCTTAACACTATAATATGCCTTACATACTAAGCGGTCTTATACAATTTTCTTAAATTTAGTGAGCGATAGAATCAAAATATCTTTAGGGATTTTGTTGTAGATGCGTACACCATTTTCCATAGAAGACGAATTCACTTTATGGAGACGGAACCGAGGCACAGCAAGTTTGTCCTTACCTCTTGTTAAAAGAGTGCACTTCGTGATTAAATTTAAACAAGTGCTGATTTCTTTTGAAATACCTACATAATATTTTCAAGAATGTACTAGGATGCGGAGGTTCGGTTCCGTCTTACTGGAAGGGAGAACTCCAAAGGCATGGAACAGAGGTGTGGTGGTGCTGTTCTTCAAAAAGGGTGACAACACTCTGCTGAAGAACTACAGACCCATCTCACTTCTGAGCCATGTCTATAAGCTGTTTTCGAGGGTCATTACAAACCGTCTCGTACGCAGGGTAGATGACTTCCAGCCTCCCGAACAAGCCGGTTTCCGAAGAGGCTTTAGTACCGTAGACCACATCCACACGCTTCGTCAGGTTATACAGAAGACCGAGGAGTACAACCTGCCTCTCTGCTTAGCGTTCGTGGACTACGAAAAAGCCTTCGATTCGATTGAAACCTGGGCTGTACTACAGTCTCTCCAGCGGTGCCAAGTTGACTATCGCTATATCGAAGTGCTGAAGTGTTTGTACGAGAGCGCCACTATGTCAGTCCGACTCCAGGACCAGAACTCGAAACCTATTCCGCTGCAGCGGGGAGTCAGGCAAGGAGATGTTATTTCTCCAAAACTGTTCACCGCTGCACTGGAGGACGTTTTCAAGACTCTGGACTGGAGAAGGCTAGGCATCAGCATCAACGGCGAGTACATCACTCACCTTCGGTTTGCTGACGATATAGTAGTCTTGGCTGAGACCATGGAGGACTTAAGTACGATGCTCGATGACCTCAGTAAAGCATCCGAGCGAGTTGGTCTAAGAATGAACATGGATAAGACGAAGATCATGTCAAATGCCCATGTAGTACCAACTCCCATTACAATCGGACACTTTACGCTCGAAGTTGTAGACGATTATGTATACCTAGGACAGACGATCCAGTTAGGTAGGTCCAACTTCGAGAAAGAGGTCAATCGTCGAATCCGACTCGGCTGGGCAGCGTTCGGGAAGCTACGGCAAATCTTTTCGTCCAATATTCCGCAGTGTCTCAAGACGAAAGTCTTTGACCAGTGTGTGTTGCCAGTGATGACATATGGCACTGAAACGTGGTCGCTTACTATGGGCCTCATAAGAAGGCTCAAAGTCACCCAAAGGGCAATGAAGAGGGCCATGTTGGGAGTTTCTCTGCGTGACCGCATCAGAAATGAGGCTATCCGCAGCAGAACCAAGGTAACCGATATAGCCCTCCGGATCGCTAAACATAAGTGGCAGTGGGCGGGGCACATAGCACGTAGAACCGATGGCCGTTGGGGCGGAAAGGTTCTCGGGTGGCGACCACGTACCGGAAGGCGCAGCGTGGGTAGGCCCCCGACAAGGTGGACTGATGACCTGGTAAAGGTTGCGGGAGTCCGCTGGATGCGGGTGGCGCGGGATCGGTCACTTTGGCACTCTTTGGGGGAGGCCTGTGTCCAGCAGTGGACGTCTTTCGGCTGATATGATGATGATGATGATGATGACTAGGATGCAACTGTGAGAATTTTAATGTGCTTGAACTTTTCTCTTAGGGAGACACGAGATCCTAACTGATAAATTGATCTTATTGCCCTCTTTTGTAGGATAAATATGGATTCAATGTCAGCGGCTTTTCCCCAGAGTAATATGCCATATGACATTACACTATGGAAGTAGGAAAAGTATACAAGTCTGGCCGTCTCAACATCGGTGAGTTGCCTCATTCGTTTGACCGCGTATGCTGCCGAACTAAGCCTATTCGCCAACATGACTATATGTGGACCCCATTGCAGTTTATGATCATGATACGCAAGTTTAAATACGTGTAGACGTATCTATCGCGGCAAATACAACAATAACTAACCCATTTTCCGTATGTACAAAGCCGATTGAGAGATACTCGAGTTTTGCGGTATCTGTTGCTTAATCTTTAACGATTTTAAAAGTGGTCTGTGACTTGTTTATATCGTTAAGACCACGACAAATTGTTCCGATTCTTTTTTATTCGCGGCATTGGCAAACTATGCAACACCTGCCTGATATTAGTGTGGACTGAGACTATGGATAGCTACAACACCAGTAGCCGTATCATGGTCGGCCTTATCACGCGATAAATGACAAGATAGAGAGTCTGTCTTGTTCTATCGAACGGTGTCAGCCAGTGACGGACGCTCTATAGAACAAGACGGACTCTCTATCTTGTCACTTATCGCGTGATAAGGCCGACCATGATACGGGGCCAGAAGACTCGCAACGCCGACCCTTTACGTTTTGACGTTCCCGTGAATCACTCCCGTGAATCCCGAAAATCAGCGCTGTAGGTGACTGACACCTAAGCATACTACTGAACCAGTGTCCGGTTCACTGCCGCAGGGTCACACTGGTTTCAAGTTTTATGTATGGCCCATGTGTTTGAGAATAAATGTATCTTCTTTTCTTTCTTTCGTTCTATTTGAGGATTCATTGCGTGACAGCTTGAGACAAATGCAGATACATTCAACACAGTGCATCAGGAACACAACACCACATACCTATAGAGGGAGTAGTGGTGTTGATATAGCTGCGGTCTTGTCAATGGTGGAGGAACCCCAGTTAGGATGCTCTACATATGAGCTAGCCTAGCATTAATGGTTCACTTTGGCACTTAATACCAAGATTACGCGTAGGTACAATGTAGTCAAATGATAGCAACTGCCATCGGTACGTCAAAAACAGAGGAAAACCTAAAATTATCCTCTAAATCATAATATACAAATAACACAAATTATTCGTGGCTGAAAAAAACATTTTTTTCTCATCAATCAATCTGCTTCATGCAAAAAATAGTGACATCTCAAAGGTCTCAGCCAATTTAAATTCTAATGAAGTGAATTTTATATGAAGACTTTTTGTCTACAAACGCTTTTAGAATTCACATTTGTAATTTCTGACTTTGCGCAGCCACCCACATCAGCTATTATTGTGCTTAGTTACATCTACATAATTTCTAACAGAGCTGACGCAATACACAATTGAGTTTGAATGCGTGACATAATACTCGAATAGTTCGCAATCTGCGGCGGTCAACGGCAAAGGTCATCGAAGAATTTCGGTACGAAAATAGTGCAACTTTATGTCTTTTTTGCACACCCATGACCGCAAACTACAGCTGCATGCTGCATGAGATACTTAAAAGCGTAATCACATTATCCAGTAGGATAGGGCAATGGTAGCTCACATACCTATCGTCGTATAGTCGTCGCATGTAATATAAACAATGAGCATGTTTTTCATATATTTTACTTGACCCTACATCAATCCCGCTGGGGATTTTGCTTCTTGAACTTTTTATATTAACTGCAAGTTAAACTATGGCTTACTTCAAATTGAAATCAATTTGGCATTTGTTTTGCGTGATCGCTTCCGCGGTGTGATCTCAGAGCGGGCGTATCATGGTTGCCACCATATCACTTATCGCTGTGGATAAGACATCCGTTACGTCAACTCAACGTCAGAACATGACGGATGTCTTATACACAGTGTTAAGTTTGTACCCATAATTTTTATTATTGAAATAAACAGTTCGAATTTACTAGAATTTGAATTTAATTTTTAAAAAGTGATAAAATGACAACCAGACTACGCGCGCCGCCCGCCCGTAGAACAATTTCTGTGCGACTATATCAAAACGCTTGCGATAAAATAAGTTCAGTGTAATAGAGCCCTAGATTGTAGTTTCATGTAATGTTGGTAGGTAATGTTGTCCAGTGGTTATAAAGCTGCAAGTTAACTTTACAGGCCTAAACTAGCAACACCGCTTGACCAAATGACGAATGGCCTATTAGGACGAGTTTAGACTTCAAACTGTAAGTTTTTGCTGAATAAACTGTTTTTACATTAAGGGTAAATCGCCACAACTGGCCACCCTTTAATAACTGGCCCCCGTCATACTAAAACTATTCCCCTACAAACATAATTCAATTTAGTATAACGTGGCCAGTTATAGAAGAGTGACCGTAATTAACACCTTATAATTAAAATTAATTCTATTATAAGTGAATAGTGTTCTTTTTTAGTATGAGGTGGGCAGTTATTGAACGGTGGCCAGTTATAGGCGAAATACTCTCCGTCCATCTGAAGTTTAGATGACTCTGGTGTGTAAATTTTCAACCCTCCGTGTCGCTCACAACGTGTGAGGTAATTAACCCTTCAAATGAATGTACTTAATGCCGCTCATCATAGGGAACCGTGAATCTCTTAGGAACCTACAATCACAAGTAGGTAAAAAAACAATGTCATACAACCGGATGCTCTTAATGGCAGTGGACATGCAAATTGACTACGTGTTATTAGTAGCACTGTCATTTTGTCACTAATTACCAGACTGTATGGCGTCGCACTTTACACGCTGCGATTAAAAGTGACAGGTAATGACGGGGTTTCTATATAGAATGAAACTTCAAATATAGTGAAATAAATCATCACCCCCCCCCCCCCCTAGCGGTTTTCCTGGTAGTGCCTTAAACGAGCCCGGGATCCCAAGATTTTGCGTAAGTCGTTTTTTTACAATACTAACTGCCCTCTGACCTATTAGCGGAATAATTTATATTGATGTTTGTTGAATGTTTTCTACAGGCCAGGCGAATGCGTCATAAAAACATGGACACTCTCCCCGTAGTTTTTACTTTACTCTTCTCACTTTATTTATAGTCTAAGTAATTTCCAATAATCGGCTTGACATGACACTTTGTAAGCGTACTATTGACGATGCAATAACAAAGTATGGGTACCGTTAGCAAAAAGCTTGCGTTACAAATATACTTTTCAGGCCACTGCACGGAAAAGTGGCAATAGACGGTCTGAATTCAGCCTTCAAAGCTGGGGTGGTTAGTGGGACATCGCACGGATAGGCCAACTATGAGTTCAAATAGTCCAACAATGTTATTGTTGGACAGTTTGAACAGCGATTCGCTCGATCACAGCTCCTGATATTACAAAAAACATTTAATTTATTTCGATTATATGTCATTTACTGTGTCTGCTGCAACATGTGCAATGGCAATAATTTATGCTACCGAAGGTATATAATTCATGAAAAACGCATATACGAGTATGCAGGCAATATCAGGTTATGAGCACTTAGAGATATTTCTCTTGAGATTATTCTCGGCTTTTAACAACATCTTATATTTTGTCCCCAGGTATCTCAAGCATGCGTCAGTGAGCACAAATCCAAGATGGCGGGGCGGGAGCTTGCCGTAGTCGTCTCGCGGGCTTACAAGTACTATGGACGAGAGGACAAACCGGACTACAAGCCGGTGCTGCGGCACTTCAACATGACAGTGGAGCGTGGCATCATGTGAGTAGAGATACAAGCTACAAACTGGTTGTGGTCGTCTCGCGGGCTTGCAAGTACTATGGACGGGAGGACAAACCGGACTACAAGCCGGTGCTGCGGCACTTCAACGTGACAATGGAGCCTGGCATCATGTCAGTAGATCAGTAGAGATACAAGCTACTTTACATCTATATGCAAATACCTTGACGCAAATTGTCAACACCATAGGTACTTAACATAGGCACACTCATAAAACTCCGTGAGCATCCTAGAACATATTTCTCAAGGTCAATACCATTCTTAACACGCATTTATTCGTTCCACATAGGCCGCTTGAACATGACCGTCCGTTGCATAAGAATACGCAACGTGGGAAACTGGCGCATAAGTTACTTACTATGTCCATTAACATGCCGTCCCAAATTTAACCGTAAAAGGTGCTAATAAAGCCTACATTGCATTGAGATAATGTTGCACGTAAAGGTACGTAACACTGAAACCGGATTCGATTGAGTTCAAGTTGTTAAAATTTTAATTAAACTTCGTTGATAACATAATGTTTCAGTAACAAGTACCAAGTTTTTAAGTACTTACAGGCACTTGTCATGACACGTTGATTCTTGGAGAGCGTGCTGCCATGGTTTTCTGGGGGCTCCACCGAAGTGGAGCGCGTAGAAAACCGTGGGGTATAAGTTCAGGTGATTCCCGGGAGCCCGTTATACCCTTGCCTATCACGCGACGGCGCGCGAGCTCTCTCGATTTTTCTCGCATTATCCGTCTCCTATAAGAACACTTAGAACAAGAGGTATAGTGCCAGAAAAATCGAGACTATGTCGCGGCCGTCTCATGATAGACTTGTTGTTTCCCCAGCCAGGACGCGTAAAACCTTTCCCACGAAAACAGGCCACAAAACATATTGAAATATGATTGCAATGAATACCGACCAACCACCGACTTCCTAAGCTGATAACAATTCTCTTTCACAGATATGGTCTCCTCGGCCCATCAGGATGTGGGAAGACCACACTTCTATCCTGCATTGTTGGGCGACGGCAGTTGGACAGCGGGGAGGTTTGGGTGCTGGGGGGGCGGCCGGGGGAGAAGGGGAGTGGGGTTCCGGGACCGAGGGTGGGGTATATGCCACAGGTAAGAACTAAACATATCTAAGTCTCTATAGCTACGGTCTCCTCGGCCCATCAGGATGCGAGAAGACCTCTCTCTTATTCTGCATCGTTGGACGATGGCAGCTCGACAGGTAGGAAGTTTGGGTGCTTGGTGGGCGACCGGGAAGAAGGGAAATAGGGTGCCGGGGGGCTAAAGATAACTCTTTTATAGCTGTGGTCTTCTCTGCCCATAAGACTGAAGAAAGACCACCCTCCTATCCATTCGTCGTAGATATAAACGGTGCAGTGTGTTTATATTTCGTAAATAAAAGAGGTATCAGTATCCTGATATCGAAATTACGTTAAACCCAATGAATAAAACTACTACAATGAGTAAAATCGTGCGTTCACATCTCAGTTGAGATATACAGAACCCATAATATCTTTGTACGAAAATATGGAAAAAGGTGACAAGGTATTTAGGTACTCAGGTACAAATTGCGTGCATTTAAAGGAACACTGGCCAAGTTTCAAAATAATAATAACACTTGAAATATACTAAATTGTAGTAAGTATTTGTTAAACGGTCATTCAGTATGACTTTGACTTCCGTAGAGTATCTTTAGTTTTCCTTCTTTAAAAGAAAACGTTAATTTTAACATGATGAAACTGCTATTTAACAATACTTATAATACGTACCTATTCTATTTTTAACCGACTTCAAAAAAAAGGAGGAGGTTCTCAATTCGGTTGTTTTTTTTTTTTTTTTTGTTTTTTTTTCAATGTTTGTTACCTCAGAACTCCGTCATTGATGAACCGTATCGGAATTTTTTTTTTTTGTTCGTATGTATATATTTCCAGGTGGGTCCCATTTTTTTCAAAATTCAGTTAGATGATGGGATCCATGAGGAATTGAGGGGACTCCTCAATTTTATAAGGCACGCGTGTAGTGATTTTGGTATTTTCTGTTATAACTCGTGTATTTACATCCGGAATCATAAATTTGGTGGCGAGGAATTGATGATGAAGACCACAGATGACTTATCGAATTCCTCAATTATGTACTTAAAAGTGCAAAAGTACGTCACAGGTTCTGATAAGATTCCGTTGAAATAGGAACTAATGAAGTGCCATTGGTGATGATCTTGGGGAATCGATGGAAGTCCTCAAATATTATCGGCCCACATACAGCGATTCGGTTTTTTTCTATAGTAATCAACGCATTTGCTATCGGAAATCAGTTCATGTGGTAAATGGTAAAAAATAGGAAATGTGCTCGTGGCTTGGCGGAGTACTAAATTGAAGTCGGTTAAAACTTTGTTTTTAAAGTAAATTATTAGTAATACCTATAGCATTTTCATATGATAATTACGGATACAGTCTGAATAGATTTTCCTTGCCCAAGTCTTTAGAACATACAGATAGGATTGAATTTCGCCTGGCATGTGTATAAGTCTTTTGCAGGTAGGTACTACACTTATGCTCTTACAGTTTAATCAAGGATATCAAAGGAAAAACACTGTCTGTGATTGACATGCTATCTCAATTGTCAATACCATTGTCTTAAAGAACTATGATAGACCGGTAATGAAAAAAAGCGCTATGATTATAGCGTGGAAAAATTAATATTTCATTAACCCATGTCATTAAAAATGCCAATGAAGATAGATAGAGTGATCAGTTCGTTCATTAGAAGTGGATAGATAACGTTGAAAAAACGTAAAAAAATAGAAAAAGCGTAATGTTTTTGTGACATTGATATGGCCTGTCAAAGGTTTTTTTTGCACGTGGAAGCTATTATATTCGTAAGATGGAGACACGTGGCTAATAAAGCTCCATATCATAAAGCAGTCTATGATATGACTTCCAACCCAGAATAGGGACTAAAAATAATTGGGATAAGGCTTTGTTAAGTAGGCAACATGACTGTGGTTTTTGAAGCCGCCCGATGACCTCTAACCCGGTGCCTGACTGTGCTTTTTTTGCCCTTGTTTGGCCTGCATAGCGGCCAGTAACAAATATTTTTATGCTTAACCTCTCTGGGGGCCTTATGAGCCACCCATGGGATTGGCTTAGCATCTAACCTAAAGTAAGTGTAACCACACATACATAATATTATAGATATCACCGTTAGGCTTCTAAAAATCCTGAAAAGTTTTTCGATCTGTAATTTGCATAAGAACACGATGGCTCGAAGGTTTGGACCACTTTGGGTGATTTAACAGTATTATATATACGTTGTCACGACAAGTTTGTCACATTGAGTCTATGTATCCTGCGCTCAACTCCAAAAAATGTATATTACTAGACAGCAACGTCTGCTAACGAAAATGATATAAAACAAATTAAAGGGAATCATTTGTGGCTCAAAGCATTATTTGTAACCTGTCACCTTTCTAAGCATATTACGCGGTCAGTATCTGCTACAACCTCAGCGATCTGAACGAATTGCTCGGTCAAGAAATCTTTCAATCAGTGTTAAATCTCGCAAAGTATCCCAGACCCACCACGCATCATAATGCACGGTATTTAGATCTTGGATATGTTTTAACAGCAACCTATCATTGCAGGACATAGCTCTAGTCGGGGAACTCACTGTCCGCGATGCAATATACTACTTCGGTCGTATTTACGGCATGAAGATGAAGAAACTGAGTGAACGCTTCGAGTTCCTGAGCAACCTACTGGATCTACCACCAGCGGGTAGGCTGATCAAGTCCATGTCAGGAGGGCAGCAAAGAAGAGTGTCGCTGGCTGCTGCGTTGGTACATGAGCCAGAACTTCTGATATTGGATGAGCCGACCGTTGGTTTGGATCCTGTGCTGAGAGAACGGTGAGTTTTCTGGTGGCCTTCTAGATCATCATTAATTTAAGAGTTATCCTCTTATGGGTGAAGTATTTTCCATTTCTCTCTGTCGTACGCCAGCCCTTTGATTTGCTGATGCGACACGACACCATCTTTTTCCTTTATTTGGTTAAATTGGTTTATATAACTGCGTCGTGGTCTTCCCCCTGTCTCGCCCTCCTTCTATCTTTCCTTCCATTATGGTTTTAAAGAAGTTGTCATGCCGTATGAAATGACCAATCATTTTCCCCCTTCTAGTGCTGATGGTGTTCAAAATCAATCTCTTCTCTTTTACCCTTCTCAACACGTCCTTTTGTTACTATCTCAGTCCAGCTTATACCTTCCACCACCAATCTGCCTTCCATCCGTCGTCAATGGAGACGGATGGAAGGCCTTCTAGATACGAATATGTATGATAAAATTAAAGGTGAAGCAGCAAACGCTTCTACTTCCTGAGGAAAGCCTGGACACTATCACAATTGTTTTTGACTTAATTGTATCTACGAAGCTAATGGCTATGTTTATGATTTTGGTAAGAACTATTACTTTAAAGTACCTAAGATCCTCTTGCATATAGCATAGTTGAATACTTTGACCATATGCTAATTTAATCAGAACCCGTGTGAACTATCAATTCACATTGTCTATTTAATAGCGAATGACACGATGTCTTGTTATTACTTAAACACATGGGCACTTTAGCAAATTAGCACATAGTGTTCTAAAGTCTATAATGTTGATAAATCAGTGTTCCGTTTACGGTCATTGAAGAGCTAGTGACTTCCGTGGTTCCTACGATATTAATACCTATTCATAAGAATTTACTTAGCTTTCCTGTGTTCCAAGTTTCAAAGCTAGACTGTAGGTGTAGAATGTAGGTACTCGTATATTGCTGTTCCTTCCGGTACGTGGTCGCACTCTTGGATTTTATCTGTATATTCAAGTATTTATGTCTATTAAATGTATCGTCGTCTAGTACCCATAAAACAAGCCTTATTGAGCTTACTATGGGGTAGTTCGATTTGTGTAAGATTGTCATCTTATATTTATATTTATTTATAAGTAGGTAGTTATTGGACTCCTTCCACGGGCACCCAAATATCAACGCTCTAGATCAGCCCCTCTTATTCTGTAACTTGTTTAAGGTACCCACATATAGTTCTGTGATCTTGACACCGCGATGCGTAGTAACTAAGCGTAGGTAGAGGTCTAGTTTCGTGACGGGTGATTGGCGGGGTGAGTCGCATTAGCGCGTAGCGAATAACAGCCCGGATCCATAACCAACATTGTGTTAAAACAATTGGACCTGAAATATCCAAATATTTGGGCGCGAGTCTGTTTAAATAGGAATAGGTTAATGGTCATACAGGGCCAACCACCGACTAAGAAGAAGTTAATCTCTTATTTCCACAACGATCTCTTATGATTCTTATTCAGTATTTACGTATTTACTCCGAGCATGTCAAGGCGTTTCCGATTTCTACCAAACAAACCGATTGAAAGTTTACTCAATACTTTACGTGACCTGAGTTATCTTGGGTATGTTTTAGGCAAATATTTTACTTACAAGGAAGGATTTTTAATGAGGTTTAAAATAAAAGTAATGTACAAAACATAATAATATTTTACTGCAGGTCGTACCACGTCGTACTTTAATTATATAAAACAAGCTTCGGCTTCGCACGGTTAGTTTTCCGTTTTCCTGAAGGAATGAAGCATTTTCCCGCGGTGAAAAGTATGCCTATGTTCATCAGGGATAATGCCGGCTTCTAATTTTAAAAGAATTTTTCAAACCGCCCAGTACTTTCGGAGCCTATTCAATACAAACAAACAATCAAATCTTTTTTCTTTATAATATATGTGATTTAAATTGTATGTATTTGTAGATGAAACCAACATCAACTAGACAGTGACAATTACCCCGGTAGCCAGGCGCCACTGAAATTCAGCGCTGCGAAATATAACCTAAAGGCTTATTTCGTGGAAGAAATTTGAGTGGCGACCATTTTAACATGTTATGATTATCTCTGTAATTTCTTAATGTGTCTTTTATATCTTAAGTAAACTACTCATGCGATTACAATATTATTTGACCAGTGTAAATAATGGCATTTCCGGGGTTTATTTCACGAATTACAAACACGAAACAAGTTACATTTTTAAAAGCCTACACTGGCAACACTAAGGCGCTCGGCCAATGACGATTGGCAATTTGACCACTTTATTTTTATTTTTTATGTTGTACTTAGCTTCGTCAAACGGGTCACTGAATGGACAAAGGCTATTGCTAGTATTAAATAATATATGCATTATTTTTATCAATAAATTATTATTATTAATAAGTTTTTTTTTTCAATTTGTTAATGTTATAGTACATTACTGCAGAATTCAGTAAGTAAGCCTTCCTGGCCAAGTATGAGGATGGCTTTTCTTACTGGTTGAGGCTTGTATAATGCTTTTCTCAAAAATGAAAGAAAGTTTAACTACATATTCGTTTAATTAATATAGAAGGTTACATTCATATTAGGGCAATTACTAATAGATATTGTGATCGATTTGCCGTTAGAATACCCATAAACTTGTCAACTGCATTGTGTGGCGAAGAAAGCTGTAATATGCCAATAATACATTTTCAGACCAGCTGTGGGCTTGTTTTTCTGCCTTCCACTTCATAAATTTTTCATAAGTTGTCATATATCGCTCCTTAGGTTTTGAAGGAACTAAATTGTTTGTTGTTAATTCGGCCTTCTTCGGACTCGGCTTTTAAATCAGGAGGAGTGCCATCTATTTCCGAATCAGATTCGCATGAATTTATTTTTTGGGATTATTTAATTTCACGCTGTAAATTAAAATACAATCCTCGCAATTGAATGTATATTCTTAGTCTTTGGTGAAATCCTGCCAGATGTTTTTTTTTTCTAAAAAGTTTGCGTTTAGTTTTGAACATTGTTCTATTTTTACATTACATGAATGTTTTAGTAAAAAAATTATAATTATTGTTTATGAAACTCCATGTTCATTTTAGAATGGAAAGTGTTAATCCAACATGATTTATAAACTGAAATTACTAAATACGAATATAAAATCCCACACTATATTTCTACAACATTACTAAGTACAAAACGCAACGTGCATAAGTACTTCATGGCATACTTTTTCTGCGTCGCTTTAAGTGTCACAGACTATAAAATGGCTGTTTAAGGCTCCAAAATATATCTGTCTCATAAAATGTCATACCAAAAAGAGAGATAGATATACATTTGATGCCTCCCTCCTATAACCATACTCATGAATTTGGCATCTGTGTCTGGTACTATGTTTTTTTTCTAAGCAGATCTAAAGAGGATGACCCACTGTCCAGTAAGTAAATTACATACTTACTTACTGGACAGTAGGAGATTCCAAATTTAAAATCTCGCTTCTTACTGGACAGTTGTGAATAAGTCTCCGGTAGAGTTCACTTTCTGGATACTTTTTAGAGATGTTATGGCAACATTACATACCAGTTTTGAGAAAATTTTATTACAAGCTATTGAATGCAGTACAAAATCTAAGTATATACTGATAGGTAATTTAAAAAAAAAAACTAAATTGAAATAAGCGCTTAAGGTTATATTTAGACAGAATTATTATGTAGAATTGTTTTCTCACAAAAAACATCGGAGGAACTCATTTCACCCGACTTCAAAAAAGGAGGAGGTTCTCAATTCGTCGGAATCTTTTATTTTTTATGTATGCGGAAACATATCGGGAAATTACTCGAAGACGATAAGTGACAAGATAGAGCGTCCGTCACTGGCTGACACCGTTGTCGTAGACAACGCTCCTATCTTGTCACTAATAATCGCGTGGTAAGGCCTACCATGATACGGGGTCTGGAGTTGGACCGATTTGGAACTCTTTTTGTTTGAAAGGGAATCCTTTCCGGGTGGTCCCACAGTCATCAGGTCAGGATGGAGAACTCGAGGACTCTCTTCAAATACAGGCCCATTTTGTTTTAATAGTACATTACTGCAGAGGCCGTGAAGTAAGGGATCTGGACGAGCTTTGGGGTAGACCGGATACAACGAGTCCAGCAATCCCTGTTCCGGCCGAGGATTGTATAGTGCTTTTCTCAAACGATGTGAGGAAATATTAAAATTAATATACCTAAATACCTACAAGGTAATCAATTAAATACTGGTTTGTTGAAATTACAATCGGAACGAAAGTTCGGAAAACAATTGTGTAATTTGCTGCCTTTTTTATTTTTTGAACATGCCTATTCAACAAGCCGTTCAAGCCTTAATACATAAGTATAGTACCCCATAGATTTTTTTTATGCCGTAAGTCTGCTTATAGAGTCTAGTGGTGGTTGGTAGTATGTAATTTTTCCTTTGTCAGTTTAATATTAGTAAGCAAATTTAAAAAGTTAGAGTAGCGGACAATAATGTTTTTAGTTAGGGTTTTCATGTAGGAAGCCATAAACAAGAAACTTTTTGTCTTCATTTCGTGATATTAACGCATACATTTCAGAGCATGTTTGAGAAAAAGTAAATTATAAACTTGGGTACTTTGTGGTCTTCTCAGCCCTTCGCCAAATAAACACAGCCCTGTCCTACTTACTGTTTTGTGTGTTTAAGAAATCCTTCGTATAGGATATCTTAATTGGCAGTCAATGTCAAAACAAACGACTTACATCTTACTTGAAAATAAAATCAACATGGCCATATTTACCAAGTTATATAACTGCGACTACATTGCCGTGAGCGTGTTATAATGTAGAAATAAACGAGTTTTGTGAACCGTGCTAGCTTGGGTCAATTCCAGGAACAAAGACTAGGCGTTTTTCCTGTAAACTACCTATACTCAAAATCAATATAATCTATATTCGAGTAGGCCTTATTAGTGCCTAACAAGCACTTTCAAATCATACAATAGTTTTATGGTTTTAGATACTGATATCAAATTTATGTTCCCGTCTTTTAACTCATGAGTCGCACAGTAGGTGCTTCACATACTTGAAACTACATACTTGACATACTTTTTTTTGTATGATGATTCTCTCTTATCGTGGTGCAATAATAGTTATTTTACGATACAAGTGCCGAAAATAGGAAATTCGCAACGAGTGGTGATAAATTAAAACACGACCGAAGACAGTGTTTTAAATCGACACGAGTTGCGAATTACTACGTTTAATTACAACGTTTTACTGTAGGTACATATTTTTTTTTTTAATAAATAAATAATAAATAATGTACTGTAAAGAGTATTTATTTATGGTAAATGAATATTTAAGTCATCATAATGCTATCAGCAACAATTCAGTAAACATTATTACATAAAACCCTCTCAAATGTTCAATGATGCATCCAAATTGCCGCAATTGCCAAACAGCGCTGGCTGGGCAAGTTTGCAACACTTGGCAAATTGACAATCGCTCCACACTTGCGGGTGTATCTAGGGAGATATTTCGACTCCTAATTCGACTTTTATTGACCGTCGCAATACTGAGGACTGACACAATAGTTAGAAAAGATTTTCTAATCTTTATAGTTATATAGTTCTATCCACTAAAACTTGACCGTCATAGGGAGAATCCAACATCTCAAGATGAACGCACTACAGCGGGCATAACTTAGCGCTCCAGGATGTAGAAGAGTTAAATAGAATTGCCTCTATTTTAACAACTTGACAATTGTCACCCGACTATGACAATTCGCTTTACATTCCTCTTTCAGCACAGTTATCACAAGTTAGCCAATGTTAACTGTCAATCATGGCATACCTACAAACCAAGTCGTGTTCGATTCGGAGTTAGCTGACCATTTTACGGTACATCAGTAGATGGGCAGTTCCATGGTAGAAGATGATGGAAGCTACGGTAGCCCAGTGGTTCAGGCATGCGGCTGTCAAACGGCGGTCGTGGGTTCGAATCCCGGCTCGTACCAATGAGTTTTTCGGAACTTATGTACGGAATATGATTTCATATTTACCGTTAGCTTTTCGGTGAAGGAAAAACATCGTGAGGAAACCTGCATACATCTGCGAAGAAATTCAAAGGTGTATGTGAAGTCCCCAATCCGCACTGGGCCAGCATGGGGACTAATGCCCATTCCCTCTCATACATGAGAGGAGGCCTGTGCCCAGCAGTGGGAACGTATATAGGCTGATGATGTGATGTGTGATGTGATGGTAGAAGAAAACAAGGCAGTCATTCCCATCATGACAACTCGTGGCGTCAGCGTACTTGTCTACATCAACAGCAGCATCTTAAAAATGGCGGACTGTCAGTGTGTTACCACTGTGTAAACGCAAATAACCCTAGTAAATTGCATTACTTCACTTACATGCTTTCAATAAATATTTACGTTGAACTAATAATTGCAATAGTTGTCTTTTCAGCAAAATAAATAGTTAAACTAGTTCAGATTTTAATGCATTAACGAAACTCCTTGTTTGTATGGAAGATGACAGTCAATGGCAAGTTTGTGCCAACTTTGCACAATGGCAACCTTTATGTGGTAAATAGCTTACCTTGTTTTATTGTACCATTCTAAGTCGCCATTAATGAGTGATCTCCGTCACGGCTGCGCCTGCGATGCTAATTCTTAATTAGAGTTGCGAAACACGACACTCGCACAATGGCTGACCGAGACTTTGTGGCATACAATCCGCATTATTTCATACAAATGCCACCCATTTCAACAAGCTTTATATTAACTTGCCTTGTTAATTCTTTCGTTTTTTTAAAGCTAATATGAAACGATCCGCACAGAGGGGCTACCGGGATGTGAAAACGAACTTCGTTCGAGTATCTCCATCCCTGTCGCTCGTACTAGCAAGTGCGACAGAGAGAGAGATACACGAACGAAGTTCGTTTTCAGTTCCCGGTAGCCCCTCAGAGAGGCGCGGCGCGGCGCGGTTTTCTGTGCGGTTCGTTCGTTAAGCTCGAACATTACAACCGGTACCGCGCCGCGCCTCGCCGCCACTGCTCTCAGTGCGTTTGCAGCTTAAGTCCAATCGAGTTGAAATTTTGTGCAATTTTATTATGTAAGTCGGGCTATTAGGGCACAACCGGGAACGCTAGGAGGATGATTATATTGATGATGTAAGTCGGATGACAGTCGGCTATAAAAGCTTGTAACCAAAAATTGTGTGCTGTCGGTGTATAAGTCAATGGGATCGAGTTCAGTTGTATTGTGGGCGATAGGCCAGCAACCTGTCAATGCAATACATTTCCTGCATTTTTAAGCTCACAATTGCTACCCATGAAAACTGAAACTTTAATTCAATACTTGCCTCCCCTTCTGGGAACACGTTCGTCAATATATCACTAAGAGACCTTCTGGTAGGATTCATCCCTATCCATACTAATATTATAAACGCCAAAGTGTGTCTGTCTGTCTGTTACCTTTTCACACTTAAACCGCTGAACCGATTGCGATGAAATTTGGTATGGAGATAGCTTGAATCCCGAGGAAGGACATAGGATAGTTTTTATCCCGGAAATCATCCCCTAAGGGGGTGAAAGTTTGTATTCCACGCAGACGGAGTCGCGGGCAGAAACTAGTATAGCCTATATTTTCTCCCGCAGCGCCAACATTAGGTACAGTCACCAGCAATCAGATCTGCCACAACATGGCACGCATAAATATCTGACACGACTCTATGTCTAATGCCATAAAGGACGTGTCAGATATTTTTGCCGGCTTTGTTTCGGTAGATATTGATGCCGGTGACTGTACCATAGGAAATACGTGACTTAAGTTTACTTACCTGCTAGCTAGCGACTGCGTAAATATTTGTATGGAGATTGGGAGAATCTAGCACAGCCCCTGGCGGTCACTCATAGAACTAAAAATCGTGAATTACACCACGACTAACTCTACGTTTACTGGGCTCTTTATAAAATGAGTCACGTGACCAAAACCGCACGAGTAGCTAGTATTAGTATAGAAGTGTAGATTAGTAGATAGTCGCCGGCCCAGGCACAGCTCACGCACGCCCCAGACTAGACACGGTGTAGTGTGAGTCATTCTTTAAACATCTAAAGAACGAACTTTACCGTTTTACCTGACTGTACTGCTTAAAGATGCGCTAAGAAGCCAAGCGAAACCCACACGCGATGGACGATGCTTCTAATTATTCGCTTAGAATGCTAATTACCTAATTGTAATGTCAAAGACATCGTAACTTAGTGACCTAGAGGTATCATCTGAAGGGACGCGGTCTGATTCCTACAAACGTAAAATGTTAATTTTACAATAGCTATAAACAACAACACACAACATGATGACATGATGTGGAAAAGGCCTAAATCATCATCATCCTCCTAGCGTTATTCCCGGTTATGCCCTTGCAAGAGCCCGGGGTCCGCTTTGACACCTAATCCCAAGATTTGGCATAGGCACTAGTTTTTACGAAAGCGACTGCCATCTGACCTTCCAACCCAGAGGGTAAACTAGACCTTATTTAGGATTAGACCGGTTTCCTCACGATGTTTTCCTTCACCGAAAAGCTAACGGTAAATATTCCGTACATAAGTTCCGAAAAACTCATTGGTACGAGCCGGGATTCGAACCCGCGACCGCCGCTTAGCAGCCGCATGCCTGAACCACTAGGCTACCGTAGCTCGGAAAAGGCCTAAATATCGGCCGTATTCATAAACGTTCTACAAACCTATTTTAACTAAAATGGCGTTAAAATTCGTTTGTCTTTATCTGTCACTTTGATATTTGTGTTAGTCAGAAAGGGACAAAGCACATTTTATTTATCAAAGGTATGTTAAGTTTTATATGAATAAGGGGGTCAGTTATAACTGTTACATTAGTCGATATCGAAATTGTACATTCGCACTAAAGCTGTGTTTACGGACACGCTTAAAAACGACTCTCAATACATTTTAAATTTAGATAGGTAGTTTTTGGTGGGATCGTTTGTACGGGAAAATAATCAGTTAATTTTTTCTAGTTTCATTTTTTTTTCGCGTTACATTAGTACCACTAATGTAAGTTACAACGACGTACCTGCGTAGAAAGCATTTATTGAAAACATTTTAACCAATCATAAGTCATAAGGCAACGCGTTTGCGCGTGTAAAATCTTCAACGCCCATTGGCCAAAATTTTGCGCGCGACGCCGGCAGCTGGGCCATCTTGTCTGGCGCCATGAACGGGACAGCACGACAGCACCTGTCATTGCATATTGTACCTTACTTATAGTGCAACAAGGTCTTTATTGAAGTGGTCCTACGTTCGATTTCATTCGGTACTTTGTCAGCACTCGTCGCCGTGGACGAAGATTGCCGATGTAAATTATATTTGTGGTACTACACTACTGTATCTACGTGTGTTCCACCGTAGCGTTAAAGATACTGAACCGATTTTGATGAATTAGGTATCAAACGATTCGAAATTATGCTGCGGACGACTTAAAATACCTTAAGAATGAAAATTTAAAAAAAAAACACTTAGTTTTGCGTATTCCGGATACAGTTCTTTGAACTTTTTATGCTTGTATGTACATAAAATGTATAAGGCCGTGTGTGAAAAATCGATATTTCGGCGATCGGTAAAACGAGGGGGAAGAGGATTTGCTACTAGACATTTATGAATTATGACCTTCACTACATCCGCGTGTCTGAAACATTTTTATGCGTTAACTACGGAACTAACCACTAACGCATAAAAATGTTTCGGACCCGCGTTTCTGTAAATATATTAAAATTTTGTTGGTGGACCCTATACTAGAAATACTAGAATGTGCTATGCCTTTGCTACTTTATATTAGTATTGTAGTCTTGTATGACAGAATATTTATTATCCTAGTCCTCGATTTTGCACTAGTTTATAACGTGAGCATTTTATGTCAAAACTTAAATTCGAATGGAGAAATATTTTCTTAAAAAATTATAATACACGAGTAGGTCAAAGTTGAATTTATTTATTAGCTTACACATAGTACATGTAAGAAGTCTATTTTTTGTTCCCCATTTTAACCGGTGTTTTTTGTAAATATTAATAGCAGTAAGTAGGTAATCGATTTTTTTTTATGAGTTATGACTCTCTGTTTTTACAAAAAACTATTGCATGATCTGAGGCATCATTTAAACATAAAAAGCCTGAGAAATCGACAACCATATTTTTTATAGGATCCAGTAATGATACGACAATGATTACGGCTGGGTGGGTATAAATGATCGATTAAGGATTCAATAGATGAAGATTGTTGGAAGATTTCTTTGACAAGCTTTTTTCTATTGAGTATTTTATAAACGTGGAGGCAGTTGTAAATACCTAGCCTAGCTATTAAAGCCAGGCGACGATTTAATCAATTTGATTCCCAACGGTTTACTCTGTAAAATTGTTCTAGATAAATCCTCAAGAAACACTTATACCCAAGTCTTAAAGGTCCCTTCGGAACCATTATACAGTATGGACATATGTGTGTCATTATTGGTCAGTGTGGAGAAGTCTTAAAGTTAAAGAGATCGCATTGATTTTTTAGATAGGATTCTTTAGATGAAGTCGATAAGACGACGCCGGGACTGTTCTAATCCCGCTTGTGGTAGCAATTTTGTACCGATATTATTCTGTGTATGACGACCCGACCGGTGCATAGCCTAGCGGGTAGTGACCCTGCTTTCAAAATTTAAGTATGGTGAACATTAATATTTGTTTCTCAGTCTTAGATATATTCTATGTATTCTATCTATTTATATCTATTCGATGTGTCGTCGTCTAGTATCCGTAACACAAGGCTTACTGAGTTTACAATGGTGTTACTTCAATTGTGTAAGTTTGTTCTCTAACACTCATATATACATAGCATCCAGCTGTTTGTTGTCTAACGTAAAACTGTTTAAACATCTGAAAAAAATTCTCTTCTTTTCAGAATATGGGAGTTCCTGTCAGACCTAGCGAGAGGAGGTACCACGGTGATCATCACCACACATTACATCGACGAAACGAAACAAGCCCACAAGGTATTTACATCATCATACGCCTTTGGAACAATAGGTAGTTAATAAGAACTGTTTTACTGCGGGCATTTACTTTTACCGGATAGGATTATGCAGGCCCTCTTTTCGATATTTTTAAATTACTCTCGATAATCTCACCTGCAGCCTTATTTCAAATTGAGAACGGTGCGGGTTTGTATCATGAGTATCATGACAGTTGTTTTGAGGGTTTTTCTGCATAGGTGATTTTAAATTTGGGAAACGAATGTAAAGAGTAGGTACACCTTTAACACCTAATATGATTTTATCGATCACTTACACATTTCAATGTTGGTACCTAGGTAACTTTATATTTTCTGAAGAAGAAATCTCGATATAGCTTTCGGGAATCCTGCTCAAAGACTTTAAAATTCATATTACAAACTCAGTGCGATGGCGTGGGCCAATGCTGAATAATACGTATAAACGAACCAGCCCTAACTCTGAGTCTCTTATACAAATAAATAACGATACTTTCTAAATATCGTTGACCAAGACTGAATCTGAGCTGGCTGCGCAAAGCGCTTGGGCAATAAAGACAACAATACGATAGCAATCAAGGCTGGCAAATTATCTTTTATCATGCAAGGGAACAATGAGGTTTAGATCAAAGTTTATTTCTCGGTAATATGGCTGAAAAATATACGTATCTATTTTAAAGCGTTCATCAAAGAGCCATATCAATTCGAAGTATCTGGACATACTTTATCATCCTCCTAGCGTTATTCCCGGTAGTGCCGTAAAGGAGCCCGGGGTCCGATTTGGCACCTAATCCCAAGATTTGTCATAGGCATTCGTTTTACGAAAGCAACTGCATTAGAATTTATTGAGATTATTATCATGAACAAAATCTTGAAGTGATAAATACGCATATTGAGGAAAGTCTATTTACCTCCTTAGGAGTTTATGTATTATATTAAGTTCATAATCAGTGATGAAAAATACGTCTATCTATATTATAATGCCATGAAAATATTTAATCGCAGAAGATTGCAATGACCAATTTTAGAACCTAACCGTTTGCAATGTTTATGTGTCCCATTTTGTTATCTGATGAGTCTCTTTTTATGCGCTAGATAGTCTAACAAATTGATTCGGCTCGACACTGTCTTGTATAGATTACCTCATGAACCCAATCTACTCGTATAAGGCGAATTTTATCGCGGTGAGCTTGCCCTCATCTTTTTTTCTTCTTGTCTTTAATACTTTATTAGTGTACGTTAATTGACAACTGTCTATAGTGATGTTAATTTCTATTAGATTTCTGAGAGATCCCTTATAGGCATAAGTTCGCCTTTGTACCTTAATCCTCCTTAATGTTTTTGTTTTAACCTGTTTTGTTTTGTGTACAATAAAGTGCTTACATGCATACATACATTTCTAAGAACCTATGATAATATGCCTCCTGTTATCATATCTGGCTGGTGTTACCCTGTTTTTTGAGCTGTTGGTTTGGTCCAATAAATAAATAAGCAAACCCTGCAATGTGTGCATTTTTTAGAAGAAAGGTACCATTCTGTCGGTTATCATTAAAGCGCTGCTGGCGTAGCTACATAAGCAATAAACGATCAACCAAACCAACGTGAACCAACGCCAACCACATTCTGAATGCCACCTCAATATAAATCAGCTATACTGTCATATTTTTTCAACCCTTTCTTGCTCGATTGAGAAATCAGGATATAGATGTTAAAGTTATTACTAAAATATTCCACGGATCGTACATTTTCTGCAATTGTGTTCCTATCTCAGAGTAAATTAGAAGATGATGTTTAATTAATCCCGATTACATCTAGTATCCACTAGGCACTAACATTGATAATTGGCCAATTAGATTCATCACGCGATAAACTTCACTTGTTTGTTAGGTATTGCTAATCATAATGTAGTTTCACAATTTGATCCAACATTTCCATGAACGGAACTAACTTGAGTTGATCACGAACTAGGAACTGTTAGGAATGAACGAACCGAAAGGAACTAGTTCGTTTTGTATGATCTAAATGGGTCTTCGATCCGAGGCAGGGTTAGAGTCGCGCGAGCAAACCAAAGTCATGTGACGGCCGCAACATACTCTCGATTTTTCTCGCACTATACATCTTGTTCTAAGTGTTCTAATAAGAGAGAGACGGATAGTACGAGAAAAATCGAGAGAGCTCGCACGCCATCGCGTGATAGGCGTGCAGAGCGAGTGACTGTTGGAAAATTCCATGTCATAGACACTATTGCATTTCAGAGTGTCTTATTCGGTATGAACGTCGCAAATGGAACATCAAATAAAGGACTTAAGAGCGAACTTAACCTGACCTTTAACCGATTGAACAAAACTCTAAAATCTTTGATAAATTATCACTTAACATTAACGTTTTTTTGACGATAAAATATCAAATCAGGCTGTAAATAAAAATGAAATAGAAATAAAAGTACAATATATCACTTTATTCAGCGAATTCATAAATTACAGCAAATAGGCGAAAAACGTATTCCAACAAGCCAACTTTGGAACGATGTTTTACATTTCATGCTTAGTTATTTTTATATGCGAAGTTTACTAAAATTCGCGTTTCTTCTAAAAAAATACGATGAAACCTGCAGATTGGTATGCTCCGAGACGGCCAACTGCTGGCGGAGGAGTCTCCCGAGGACCTCATGCGCAAGCTGGACTGCAACACGCTAGAGGAGGCGTTCCTCCAGCTAGTCATGAGGCACCACGACTCGCCTCGGAGATCTAGTGAGTTGCATTTAAAAGCTGTTTAGCTGCCTAGGTTTTGCACAGGTACCATTCTTCGTACCAGGGGTTTAAAAAAACTTGAGAGATAAGGGGTTCTAGAAAAGTCGTTTTTAAAGCCCTGATGCGAAAAAGATTATGTACCTGCAAAGTTACAAACGTCTATAGGTAATGGTGACTATCGTGACATTATAGAAACAGAAGTAACGACTAGAAAACCCAAAAAAAACCCAATTCAAAATTTGCTTTGTGTCCTGGCTGAAAATCGTGTTTCGGTCGGACACTAGTACAAATATAATTTAACTGTTAGTACGAATTTAACTCTTAGTGCGTTCAGGCTTTGTTTTACCACTCCTTTCAATTTTGTTCTATTTTTTTTACCGTTATTCAGTTTTACGACTTTCCTTTTTCCGCTTTTTGTATATTTTAACAATTTTCTGTTTTTTATTTTTATTTTTTTATTAACGTGTATAACGTGCTTTTTCCAGCTTTGACGACGTCTCCAGACGTGATCCCTGACGGTGCGGTGAACACCGTGGACAGCCGATACGAGTCCCGGGAAGACTTTAATGTAGTCACCAGCAGTACTGATGTAAGTTTTCTTAATTCATGAAACCTAAATTAGATAGGTATGTTCAAGAAAATCCTAGCTCACGCTCAGAAGAAACAAATGCATTCTACTTAACAGTGCGTAATCCACAAAAAAATAATTTGCTTTTAATCGACATTTGTTCATTAAAGGTAGCCGCTCCCCTTGTAATTGACATTGAATTCAGAAATTATTTCATCATTCAAAAGATTGTTAGAAAAACGTGTGGTTAATATGACCTTTCACCATCTGAAAATGTTTCACAGTAACTCATCCTCCTCTTTTGCATTAGTAAGATAACTATTGGTACAATTCCAGGTTTTAACCAAAAAAGATAATGCCAAAGACTGTAGGGGTAAGTCGCGGGGCCGGTATAAGGCCGTCCTCATCAAGAGCCTCCAACAATTCTCTAGGCATCCTGGGTGAGTTATCTCCTTCTCCTTTAATGTTAGACAAAGTCATAATTTTGATTGGAAAAAAAGGTACTCAACCCGAATTTCTGTCTCTATGAATAAGTGCATTGTATGACCAAGCTAAGTTTTCTGCAATTCAATTTATTCCAATTAAAAATGCTATAAAACTGATGCTTAGCCATATATACCGAATCAGGCTTCTAGTGAAATTTGGTTGACATTTGATCGCAATTTTTAATTACCTTTTATTTTTTTCAGAGGACTGATATTCTCGATACTTTTCCCTATCATCCAAGTTGTAGCATTCTTCTCGGCTGTAGGCCACGATCCGCGTGACCTGCACGTTGCTGTCACCAACGATGAAGCACGGCTTTCACCATGTAAGTATTAAGAATTCGAGGGAAAAGTCTTGGTCTAGTATGTTACCTTGCGTAACGCGTTGATTTCTTTAATAATCATTTTCATATTTCTTGTGAAATATATAAATTGTAGTATTATAATATTCTTATAATGCATACATTTTGAATTAAATTACAGAAAGACGCGAATAGAAATAAAAATAAAATTTATTATTTTCACAAATGGATGGTTGACAGAGTTGAAAGCCTAAGTTTAGTCCATGAGCAATGAGACAAACTCATTTCCAAATAAATATGTATTTAAATAAGAGTCTACAATTGTACTTTCAGACGGTCTCAGCATTTGCCAAAACAGCAGTCTACAGCCGATCACAAGATATGATAACGACACTTGCAGCCAATATATGTTAAGTTGTTGGTTACTGGAAGAAATGGCAAAGAACAAAGTTTATCAGGTAACATTCGTCGCCTTTTGCACCTTATTCCTTTGTAACAACACGAAAAAACGTTTACAACACTTTAACATTATCACTATTTTGTTTCATTGGCTTGAAATATTATCATTAGCGAAACGAGTTTGATAGCGGTAAGCTCTAAATATTTGTTAACTCTATACTTGGCAGTGTATTTTAAAATGCACACATTTTTTGCCACCTCTTTTCATTTTTTTCCGGAATGAGATTTTGTGCTCTATACAGGGCGACCTAGGCAAAACAATGAATGACGCACGGTTTTGATTTTATCTAGCCAAGTTTAGGATGAAAACATTTTAGAGTACAAACAATATTCCTCAAGGAGCACTGTGTCAGCATGGAGATGTATGCTAATGCTGACCAAATATTCCAGATACCATATGACACAGTGGAACAAGCAAAAGCCGAGGTAACCCAAGGAAAGCTATACGGAGCAGTGTACATCCCTCAGAACTTCAGTGACGCTCTAGGGGAACGGTTTCGGGAAGGTGACGTGCCTGACAACATTGTGGATGAGAGTACAGTCAGCGTTTGGCTTGACATGACCAGTAAGTTCTTCCACAGTTATTTCTCGAGTCTTGCTCAGTCTTCCATCAAAGGAACCAGTTCCGCCATTTAAGGACCTCAAAGACAGACAGTCCCTTTGATGAAAGACTGAGCACGCATGGTTCTTCAGTTTAGTGCTAATTATCTTTTTCAAGCCTAATCACTGCATTACTTTTTGACCTTCCAGTCATTCACAAGTCAGTCGTTTGGTTAATGTTGCTCAGCTATAATCAGGATCCTGAACGAAACTGCAATGAAAAAGAAGAAAAATATCAAATTGATTTGATTGCTTTGACTATAGTGATTTACATCAACGACGTAATCATATCTGTTCTCTATTCACAACAATACAATACTCATGACAATTTGACAACTTCACAGATCACCAAATCTCCAATTTCCTGAAACTTAAGTTTCACAAGGCTTACGAGGAATTTTCAAAACGAACGATGAGAGCTTGTGGCAGACCAGAACAAATGGTCCAGGTTCGTATTCAGACAGGAATAAAATGTATCTGTATATATAACCCCACCACTCATATCTACATCCAATCGTTTGACAAAGCTACTAGTTACAGTTTTATCTAAACCGGCAACATTGATCAAAAGTGCAATTTATCTAAGTGCCAATGTGCGTTTCAATGTGGCCAGTTTAGACATATTCAATCCTTATAGCTACGTTCAAGGGTCCATGATGTCAAACCAATAATGTAGTTTCTTTAACAACTTTAGACGCTATGTTATTGGCTCAGTTTCCATCGTAACTATAAACTATAACTTGTATGCATTTTCACGTATAATTATATATTTATTCATGTAAAGTTTCAGCAAGCACCCTGTAACGTATCACATTGTTTACTGCACTAAGGTAACGAAACTAGAATAAAGATTTTGATTTCAGGCATATTTGACAACATTTTACCTATTTTTACGATACAATTTAACAAATCTCAAATCAATTCGTTCATAATACACTTTGTACGAGTACCAAAAAGCTTTTAATTACATATCATTTTAATGACAATTGTTAACATATACGTAATTTATATGACCACTTTATCATTCCTGTTTAAAAAGTTTAGTTTGGTTATCTCTATGGAATATCAGTGTTTAGTTTAAAATAACGAAATGTATCTCTGAGCTGGGTACTTTGCTCACTGATTACACACATCAGTATTAATGTAATTCTTCTATTTGTCCTTTTCAATTTTGGTAATTAATTTTTCATTATTTTTCTTTCGTCTTCGTGGCTACGTCCCAACCTAGCAGTTTCGTTCCGATGATATTTATTTATATTTTGTATGTCCTATTGATTATTACTTAACCTAGTACGTTTGTTATATATTTCATGACATCAATGAATTCATTTACATCTATTCTAATGTTAAATATTTTTTAATGTTAAATTGACTTGGTAAAAAGTTTCTTAATGCAAAAAATTGCATTTTAACCCCTGTTATTGTCCAGTAATTTAACAAAAAAACTTTAAATAGCAGTTATTGGTAAGTGGTAAATCGCGATTCTCATTTGTTGCCTTTTTGTGAAACTGCAGTACGTAAAACATGTGTTCATCAGATTCCAGTGTTCTTCAACGAGCCAATTTACGGGAAGATGAACGGGCAGTTCACGGCATTTATGGCACCAGGCGTGATGATTACGTGAGTAAAAAATACAATAAGAAGACCGTAAAAAGCGACATTGACAAGAGTCGGAAAACCCATTAATTTCAATAAAAAAATAAACAACAGTCACGAGACACTTTGATTTTATAGCATAAAATAATGTAATGACAGATTTATACAATAGAATAAACCATATAAAAACGAAATGTTGCATTACATCTCAATTAGCCAAGGAATATATGAGAACGATTTTATATTGTTAGTTGTAATGGTTCAGGCATGCGGCTGTCAAGCGGGGGCCTTGGGTTCGAATCCCGGCCCGTACCAATGAGTTTTTCGGAATTTATGTACGGAAGGAATATTTACCGTTTCAGTGAAGGAAAACATATTGAGGAAACCGGTCTAATCCCAATAAGTAATTTAGTTTTCCCTCTGGGTTGAAAGGTCATATGGCAGTCGCTTTCGTAAAACTAGTGCCTATGCCAAATCTTGGGATTAGGTGCCAAAGCGGACCCCGGGCTGCTTTAGGGGCATTACCGGGAATAACGCTAGGAGGATGATGAGTTGGTAACGGATAAAATGAATATTCATACATTTCGAGTAGTCATCAGGTGACCACTATGCTATGTAATAAGGTCTGCTAAAAATATAACATGTTTATCTAAAATCTGCATTATAAAGACGCTAAAGGAAAAGCTTAAAGATACTAGAGTCTGTCTATACAACAATCAGACCAAACGGCATCACCACATTTTCAAACATTGCAGTCAAGTCACAATAATGTTCTTCCAGTATAATTTTCTTCCTGGCGGCTGTGGTGACATCGACCCTGATGATCGGTGACCGGCTGGAGGGGGTCTGGGAGCGCAGCGCCGTCGCCGGCGTCAAGCCGAAGGAGATGCTTCATGTGCATATCGGGATTCAGGCATCTGTGATACTGGTTCAGGTATAGATATGATTGGGACAGAAATTTCTGATAAATTGATAGCCAAAATCTTCCGGGCATTCAATCTGTAGATCTAAGTGTAAGGCCTCAGTGGACGCCCCTCTCAGAGCGGGGCCTGGAGCGCCCATATAAATTGCATTTGTTTTATATGGACGCTGCACGAGCGGGGCGTCCACTCAGGCGTTACACTTAAGGATATAATTGGGTCAGAAATTTCTGACAAATTGATAGCCAAATTGTGAAATTCTCCCCGTAACCTGGGATTTGATATAATGATTCCATGTATTGCAGACTATAGAAATGATGCTGCTAGCGTACGCAGGCTACGGCCTACCCACGAAGGGCTCCCTCGTGGCCTGCGGAGCCCTGCTCTTCCTACAGGGCCTCAGCGGCATGTGCTACGGGTTCCTGTTGTCCGTCTGCTGCTCCAGCTACACCATGTCCTTTTTCATTGCCACAGGGAGCTTTTATCCTATGATTCTGTTGTGTGGTATGTTTTGAAACATTTTGTGTAGTTACGCTAATCATTATTATACAAATGACGTACTTTAGGTATCCTTTGATAGACAAATGCATGTCCTTTACTAGATTTTAGTCCAGAATCCAAAGAAGAAACTTTTTCTACCAAAGTAGCAAGTAGTAGTGTCCAAAATAGCGGCTAGATTTTCACGAAAGTATCAGGTCAAGGAAGAAATACGGATTTACTACTAGAATAAAGGCCTAGTATTAGGATAAAGAAAAAAAAAGTTATTTAGTTTGTTAACATCAACTAATATCTCAAGGAAAAAAGGAAGGTATTCCAGCTCCCCTTTTTTAACTCTGCGCTTATTCTTTGTTTGTAAATTATCAACTTGTTGTTGGTGGTGTCAAAAAAGCGACCTGTTCTTTATCTGTTCTCTTGTTCTTTGTACTTTTTCACTTGAAATTGTGTGTATTTTTATTTATTTGTATATTGTTGTTTTGTATGATAAGTTTTTTTTTTGTGCAATAAATATGAAATAAATAAACCAATGCTTCACAGGTATAGTCTGGCCACTGGAAGGCATGTCGACCTACCTCCACTACATCGCCTTGACTCTCCCTTTCACTGTTCCTTCGAAGTCTCTCCGCGACATCATGGAGAAAGGAGCAACTATCCTGGACACCTCCGTCTACACTGGATTCATCATCACAGTCGCCTGGATAGCGATAACCCTAGGCCTGTGTTTGTTAAGGCTGAAATATAAGAAGGCGTAAACCGGTTGAGGAGGTGACTGCTGACCTGACAGTGATTCTGATGTTAAATGTTCTACATCTCTGACATAAACAGTGGCTAGGAAAGTGGATGACTGTGATTTGAGCACACTAAAGTCTCAACCAGATTTTCCAGCCGAACGAGCCTATAGTACAACTCTAGAAAACAAGTCATGGAGTTGAACTATCCAGCGCATCAAAATGCTACTCCAGAATAAGTGCTATTTAAAGCAAAAGCGTGAGGAAAGTTATAATGTGACTTTGTAGCGGTGGTTAAACTGGGTGACACTACTGACACACTGGTACACTGACTGGGTGTAGGTATATTCGTTTTGTGGGCACAGTGCACGGCATTTGGTTTTCGGCTCAAATGTTATATGGAAACGGGTGTTTGTGGTTTAATGCGGTAACAAAACGTGTAGGTAGTGAGTGACTTTTGAACCAAAAACGAATGGTGTAATTTTAAATTGAATTTTAACGATATTAAGTACATTGCTCAATGAAGTTGTTATATGACGATTTATAATGTATTAATTAAAATTATAGGATCATGATAAACTAGGCTGTTGGTGTGACAGGTGGTTTTTAAATAAATACAGTACATTGTGGGGATTTTATTATTTGTGAACATAGTGCTCGACACTGGCACAAGGCTTTCAATATTAATTGGGGGAACAACTTGGAGGTGTCAGTTATTGGACTTATGGCAATAATTACCGTACCATATCTTTATAAATTTCAAAAATATCCTTAGCTATTTCGGCTCTCGACTGTAGTTAGAATAGAATGTAGGTGATTTATCTACCTTCATTATTGTAAAGATTTGAGTAAACATACAGTGTGTCCTTAAGGCGCCAAGTATTTGTTGCAACCAACTTTGTTGTTTAATGAAAAGTGCCCATAAGTTCGAATCTAGGTTAAAACAAATATTGTTAAATTGTTAATTTCTTTCTCAAAAATTACTACAGACACTTCGGGTCAACCTGTCTGTTGGATAACCAAATATGGGTACTGTATGAATTGTGTGTGTATGTTAATAATTATAAACTTGTTAGGTAACGGTAGTTCTTGGGCTAACGCCTATCGGGTAGCTTGTACATAGCTTATATGCAATAAGTTTTATACGGATTTAAATTTGTATGAATTATGGATATATAATAAAATAAATGTCAAGATTGCACTGGCAGTATATTACTGCTAGTGTTGGGCCGCTTCCGCATTTGGGTGTTGCGAAGTCGGTACGGTATCGGTAAGCGGATAGTGACAACTTTCGGTCAAGTCAATAGCATTTTTTTACATTAATATGAACAATAAGAACGTTGTTTGATTGTGACTACACAAACAAGTCATCCTAGTCTCTACAAATTCCATTCTACCGGAGCGTTTTTAACGTTTCATGAAAAAAGCTGATTTTAAATTTGTCAAATACCGTAATACTTTGGCCACCGTCTTTTTATGAATTTGAACAGGGTAAAATCATCTTGGTTTTAGTTCAGCTAGCTGCTCACGTTACTTTTTTAATGTGCCATTTTAATGTGGTTATCATGCGGGCCAAAGTTACCCTCCATTGCGTCAGTGTAACCCAAATTGAATCAATTCACTGAGACGCACGCCGCGCGTAAGTAGGAACATACGATAAACTCAAACTCGTGCGCAATTTAAAAAATAAATTTTACACTATGTGATACTAGAGCGTGGGCGCACTCCCAATACACCTACGTGACATAATAACATGATAAAATGCACGAGAGCAGGTCGAGAAAGTTGTGTTGAGAAAGAAAATAAAAATTACCGAAAGTTTGAAAATCCTTCACTTCCGGTCAAAATTTGTATGGGTAGGTCACATGACGTAAATATAACTACTACTAAAAAGTTTTTATTCTTGCTCAGCACAACTTTCTCGAACTGCTGCCATGCATTTTTTCATGTGACGTAGGTGTATTGGGAGTGGGCCCACGGTCTATACCCCTAAGTCGTTCGAAAGCAAAGAACGAAACGTATATTTTAGGAGAATGTATAATCTTGTTATTGAAAATGTTTAGACGATAAGTAAAAACATATTGCCGTAATTATAGCATTTCGTGATACAAATGTGATTTGTGTGGGTATTTATGAATAAAATATTCAAGTTTAATATGTGTTTTAACTACCGCAACCCCTACTGTGTAGCTTTATCAAAACATATTTTTAGTCCACACCCTACCCTATGGACAGTTGGATATACCTACGTCGCACGCACTAAGAAAAAAACAAGAACTAGGTATTTTCCATAGAGCAGAGGGCGCACGATTGGACGATTGTTAATAGCTACAATTATTATATAAACCCTGACCAGAAATATGTGATCATGCACCGTGTTGCGGAATTTAATTGGACTAATTTCTTACACTGGCAATAATTTTGACATGTCATTGTTGCCAGTTAGATTGTGGCGGCTTACTTGAATAAAAGTAAGTCAAAATAACGAGTTGCCAATTCACATTGTTCAGACTATACTGAACTGTTTCCATATAAAGGAGAATAATAGCGCCCGCTTGACAATGATCGTACATTTCTGTCAGCCTTTACTTACACTGATACGAAAGGTGGTCATCCATGTGTAATGTGTATAGACATGATCTACCCCATTTAAGGCCAACGACTCACATGTCTCGAAGTCGTCATGCCTCTACGTGCGATTTCGCTATAGGGCGGAAAAACGCTGCTACGCGCTACAGCGTAGCACGACACGTAACGACGGGTGGCTTAGATGCGTCACTCTACAATCTATATAATAATCTCTCCATTAGAGAAGAGTATTTTCTACTATTGACGCGATCAAAATATCTTCTCTGCTTCTCTGGTAATCGCGAATACAGATATCTTGTCGGGACCATGACGTTCAATACATTCGATTTATTACTGTAAAGAGTCATCTACCTACATCCAATTCAATTATTTTCTAACCTGCAATCACGAATTCACTACGTCGCACCACATCGTATTTAGTTCGAACTTTTCTCAGCAGATGGCGACACCTAGCCTGCCGTTCAATAGCCTCCGATGTAAATAAACTCACTACGCGCGATCGAGTAGGTACGGATGTACAAAGTTATCTGTAACAACTTTCATGTCTTATTCGTAAATAGATAGAGTTTATTTTCGCTTGATTTATATTAAATTAAATTTGCTGGGTGTGTATGCCGCTCAGATGTTTACGTACGCTCTTTAGTAACGCATTGTGAAAACGCTTTGCGCGCCGTTAACACGCGAATGCGGTGTACCGGTTGATATCGTAATAAAAACAATTGAGTGCTGCTGAATTTACAAATCGAACGTGAGTGAAGTGATTTAACATTTTCGGATTTTGGTATTCTAGCGTTCCTTTTGTTTTTAATTTTTTAAAACTGTGGTGTGTTTTGAAAACTGACTCGTAACATAGGTAGTTCTAGCTGGATTTGAAGATATAGAAGAGAGTCTGCAACAGGTAAGTCCCAGTATAATTTATATTCGTGAACGGCTTTTATTTGGTCCAAAATCGTGGCTTTATTTTCAAAAATAATGTCTTGTTAATAAAGGAACTTTGTATTTAAAGCGAAATTCAATTTATTTTAATGTTTATACATTTTTTTAATGAACGGGATTTAATCGAAAATAAATCCAACAATGCTAAATCATATACTTACATTGACGTTCATTACGACGTGATATGTTTTTATATACCTAATACAAATGGTCTTTTTGTTCGCCAAAAAGATAAAACAATAACGGTCATCGGTAGAGCAGTAACAGGTTGTCATTGCTAATGTCTAAAGAGCGATCTCTCTCAGACGATATTCGATATCAGGAAATGTAGTGATATTATCAATTTATCAGATATCGTAGATTTAATAGCAGTTTCGATACAGTATTCTAATGTTGTTAACGGAATTGATATAAACAATTTTAATTGCAATGCTTACACAGAAAAAAATACGTACCTACCTGATGCTAGGACCAAGAATTTAATTAGGAAGATTTTAATTTTTTAATCTATTTCTAATGTTACGAAATTATCTTAAACCAATATTTTTTCCCTGTCTATTCGATAGAACCGTCTTATTTCAAGAGGATATCTATTTGATTCAAGATATTGGTGATCTTCGTAATTAAATGAGGTTCAAGTAGTATTTTCTCTGTTTAGGTAGTTACCGTTTATATAAACCATAATTATAAATTTTATTGTTAATACCTATAACAAGTCAATTAACACAACCACTGCATCCAAAATAGTACAGAATTTACGATGTCTGGTATAGACGATACAATTAAAGACAGAAATGAACTGTCATAAATCGAAATGATTGATCACATTATAACATACCTATGTGCCACTCATAACGCTTCAGCAGGCAATCCACCCCAATATTATGTACTAGTGCGCAAAACCCTTCTCAATTCGCACATTGATCCAATCACTAGGAGAAGTACCTACACAAAAAGAGAACATTTCGCACCAACGTTTGCTGTTCTTGATGGATCGTCTAGGTGACGTCATTCGGAATTGTTTTCTACCGATATATTTATTGAGTAAACCGTAGACTTTTAGCAATACGTTTCACTAGATCGATCTTAACGTCTATCAATATTGCCCGAGTCATCAAATTACCTAGTTAAATTGGATTTAGTTAAACCTTCATCTGCCTTAGATTGGCATAGATACTAAGCATTCATCTGCTTACAAACACACATAAACAGAATTGCTTTAAAAAGTCAGGGCAAATTCGGCACAAATTCGCCGGTCCTGTTGGAAATGTTACCGGTCCTGCTCCACCCGCATCCAGCGGACTCCCGCGACCTTATTCTTTATTATTCACCAGAAAAACTAAGCGAATGTTACATGTGATAGTAGATATTGTCTGTGGAAATGGAGACTAAAACATGGCTTCAACTCCTGTTTAACCGGGATGAAAGACTTAAAGACATTGATCTGTTTAATTGTTCTATTAAGTCATTACAACATGCTTTCCAGTAACAATGGTCTATATATGATCGATCACTTGAATGTTATGTTCATATACTTACGTATGGATTTATCATAATCTGATTGTAAACTGTCAATTTAAATATTAGAACTTGCTTAGTTGCAATAGCAAGTTAAACTTTAAAGTCATTTATTATCATGAAGCTATAATACTTAAGTTTGTTGATAATGTATGTTGGTAATATGCTTATACTTATAAAATAAGGAAACTCCAGGTCTAAGATGTAAGCAATAGTTTAAGAATTAGTCTCTGTAAACGACTGTTTGTTTCTCCATTAAATAAAAAAAATAAAAAATAAAATCTTGCGTTCTAGTCTCGTTTGCGCTGTATAAAGCGCAAAAAACCGCTTTAGAAAAAAATGCAAAAAGCTAACCAAAAAATGTGTGCATTTTTAGATACTCTATCAATTTTAGGGTTAAATACATGTCAGAAGTATGAGAAAAGATGACCCCTAATTAAACATTTAATGTGGTACACCAGGCTGTTTTATCGCTGAAATGAAGTCTCTGTTCAACCTTTGGTACCTAGTGGAACCGATTAATTTGAATAGGTATACCATTGCTGTGTGCGTTGCAGTAAAAAGAAAGTGTCCAGCTCAGCTATATATATGTATATATTGTTAAAAAATGTATAGCTTTCGAGATTAGAAATTGGGATGCGCGAAATCAGCCTTACAATGAGCAACACTTGCATGTAAGTAAATTATTTATTATAAGGTCTGTATCAGAATTAACAAGAAGTTAATTATATTAATTTAGTATTCCAGAGATGTATGAGGTCTCTGAGCGTCCAGACATTACGGAAATTCGTATTTTACTCGTATTATACCTATAGAAAGTTTCATAAAAATTCGTCCTGTAGTTATTGAGATTAATTGGAACGTACATACATCCATCCATCCAAACTTTCGCATTTATAATATTACCAGGATGTTGATGTCCATAAGTGCTTTTCTGGTTTATAAAGAGACTAGCTTCTGCCCGCGACTTCGTCCGCGTGGAACTCGTTTATATCGCAGTTCCATACAAACTTTCACTCCCCATTTCCCCCCTTAGGGGATGATTTCGGGGATAAAAACTATCGTATGTCCTTTCCCCGGATTCAAACTATCTCTATACCAATTGATTCACCTAAATCGGTTCAGCGGTTTAAGCGTGAAAAGGTAACAGACAGACAGACAGACACACTTTCGCATTTATAATATTAGTATGGATATCTTCACAACTTCAAACGTTATTTTGTATTAAGCAGTAGCGCTGCTAACGAACGTTGGTGCCGTTAAAAAGCCTAAGTCTTCTGGTAGATGTCGCTACACGCCTCCCTAAAACGTTGTAGGAAGGAACTGATTGAAAGATTTGGTGGCCGAACAGGATTATTCCCATATTATTCCGATAGCTCAGTAGCCATGAATGCCTGTGATCGCCGGTTCGCATACGGCTCGGAGCATTTATATATGACTCTGCTTCACAAACAGGAAATAAAATCGTGTCAATAATTTTTTTATTGCACGCCAAAAGTTTCTAAGTCAAGGGCAGACAAACAGACAAACAAAACAGCTGACCTTAGCCGCAGCGATAAGGGGCACGACAGACTTGTTTCAATGGTACCTCGTGACGTGAAGGAAGGCCATGACATCTGTCAAATTTGGTTACATGAGCCGATCAACTGTTTACCTACTTTTATTTTAGGGCATGGTAGTCTTTTGTATTCCACGCATCCGTGTTAGAGACACGTTTAGGGCTTACGAGCACAAGAGGTGGAACACTCTTCGGATATGGTTTTATTTTCTATTTGTCAAGCTTTTCGATATTCGCTAGATAGATTGGGTAAAATTTCATCATTTTAACTTGAATAAATGTCGTTAAAAAATGTATTGTTTGAGTCAGCTAATGTAAAATGACGTATTTTTCCATTTCATAACTTTTTTTAACTTGCGCCTACTTTAAAGCTGGAAACGCACCGAGAGCGGTGGCGGGGCGGCGCGGCGCGGTGCGGTACCGGTTGTAATGTACGAGCTAATACGAAAGGGTCCGCACAGAAAACCGCGCCGCGCCGAGCCGCTCTGTGCGGATCATTTCATATTAGTTGTCCTTCTGAAAAGTTTAATAACACTTAGATGGGGATACCTATCATAAAATGGATTAACAATTGACACAGAAACATGTGTTAAGTGAATTAAAAACTCTGTGAAATCAGAGTTTTAATCAGTATCCTGGTGAAATGCGAGCGGGCAAAAAAAGTTGAATAACTACTGCACAGCCAGGGGCACCAATACGTATATACCACAAAGTCTCAAAAATATGTAGGCAGACCTTATTTCTGTAACAATAAGGTTGTACTATACTCGTACATATCTATGACACTTTGATTAAATACATATTGGTGCCCTTAACTGTACAAAAGGTAAGTTATGGACAGTTAGAATGGACCTTAGCAAAATTAGATATCACTGCCATGTAGAACGGCGATGTCACTAGCTATGACAAAACAGTCCTGAATAGCGCCCACGCAATATCGTAAACTGCGACCTCCCGTAACGCCGGCACTTCGTAGAGAGCTTCTGTCACAGTTAAACTATTAGCACAGTATAATAAGAAGTAGATAAACTCTTAGTAGTAGGAGGTTTAGAAGTCATTATTATGTAGTTATTTTTATTAGTGGCACTGTGAGATGTAGAACTGTATTTTTTAGGGTTCCGTACGCAAAGGGTAAAACGGGACCCTATTACTAAGACTTCGCTGTCTGTCCGTCCGTCAGTTGAATTTTTCACAAATTATATATTTCTGTTGCCGCTATAACAAAAAAATACTAAAAACAAAATTAAAAATATTATATTAATAATGGCAACAGGTAGGCACTTGAAATATTCACAAAATATTATGTTGTATTTTTTCTTTTTTAAATAAATTAAATGTTTAAGGGGTCACGTTAACAAAAAACTCCTTAATATTTTAATTGGTATTGTTGAGGAATTGGACCTTGTAGAACAGCCGACCAGACGAAATAATTTTGTCCAAGGTGAAACGGAGAACTTCGGTCGCTTCGCTCGCTCGTTCAATTAGGTGTACTTAATGGGTTTGGTAAATCAATATTCTAAATTTGATATTTCCTTGAATCTTCTTGCCATTATATTTTGTATTTGTTTGGTCATTTCAATCGTGTAAAACCGATAATCATAATAGACTCGAAGGCAGGCGTGAGTGGATTAAGATCATTAAAAAAGTGACTTTATGTAATAATTAAACAAATCAGAGATAAGACGACGTAGCTTAGATCGTAATTAACAATGTCTCGTTGTTATTCTGTTTTAGCCATCATACAACATGACAGAGCCTTAGAATAAATATAAGGTAAAACATTAACTTCTTACTAAAAATAGGTTAAGTGTCACCACTAACAAAGCCCTCTATATTTGGTAGACTTAGAGCGGTTACACACATCAACTTTTTGTAGCGCTACAGAAGCGATGCAGTTCAATTCAAATTATATAATGCATAATAGGGCGAATTGGACGTAGGACCGATGGCCGTTGGAGTGGAAAGGTTCGTGAGTGGCGACCACGTACCGGAAGGCGCAGCGTGGGTAGCCACCCCCCTACAAGGTGGACTGTTTTTATTATTATTATTTATTTATTAAAAACTGAAATTAGACATAAATATAGGATACATTCCTCCACAGAACTTCAGCGATAGTTTGACTGTGGAGTCAAAATTACAGTCTCATTCTTAAATATATATCTCAGTATCAATACAAATGATTTTGACCGATGATCTATGGACGCGCGTTTGTATCGCCGACAAAAGTCGTCGTGTGCAACCGCAACACTCATTTTTTTGATTTTATAAAGTGATCCTAGAAACTTATTGATGTCAAAGTACTGATTGTGTTGCTGTTACCGTATATAGGCAATGAGAGCAGGATTATAGTGACAATGAGAAAATTACGTTTGCTCCAATGTGAAGAGGATACAATAAAATAACTATATAACATTCCAAGTGGCAGTATTACTGAACTTAGTTGGTTTTATTAGGTTAAGCTTCATTTTATACCGTGTTCATACGAAATACGTATAATGTCGATCCTAAATCACTTACAAATTATATACGATTTTAGCTGGTTATTAATATTATGCGATCTTTTGTATATTAGTGTAGGTACTATCAAAATAAAAATATCCCCCAAATTGACAAACCATAATTAGGTACTTTAATCGGGAGGTTCGAGCCGGAGGAGATTTTTGTTATTGTGGGCGATGACCTAGCAATTTATCACTGCGATATCACATTTTGTCGATCTTTTATACCCGCATTTATGCTAAAGTGGCGCTGAAACATACGTTGTGTGCTCTGCCTACACCTTTTGGGAATGAAGGTGAGAATGCACATATGTAGGTACATTTTCCAAATAGACCGTAGTTACCTATACTTATCTCTCACTTATAATAAATCTCTAATTTGAAAATGGAATCAGCCAGTATCAAACTAAGCATTTACGTGTCCCGAATGATCTCGGCTTCCCATGAACAGAAAAATATGTAGATTTTTTCATAAGTATATTATTACTCTAGCTTCCGTTTAGGATAGTTTTTATCCAACTGCGACAGTTAATTAATTATTCAGTTCTTCTGCTCGAAATCATAGCCGCCATATCCGTCAACTGTCAGTGACGTCAAAATGGCGGACTTGCCATATCTAACTAACAGTAATAATTTCGATCCGGTGTTGTGATAGACCTTCACAAAACGCATATTAAATTCTAAAGCATAAAAAAATAATCGATTCTGATATGGAAACTTATACGCGCTAAATTCGTATTGAGGCGTAATTTCAATAAATGTATCAACAAATTTCAACAAAATAACGTCAAAAGTCTGACTCTTCCTTTTTTTTTAATGGCATGGCCTAGCGTTGTCTCGCGTTCAGCCAAAACGTCTAGGTTTATGAGTTTCTGCAAGATTACACGCTGAGTATTTGTCACGATACTTAACGGCTATCACAAGATGGCGCGGGAGCTCTCTCGATTTTTCTCGCACTATACGTCTCTTTCTAAGTTGTCTATTAAGAAGAGAGACGGATAGTTCGAGAAAAATAGAGAGAGCTCGCGCGCCGTCTTGTGATAGCCGTGTTGGTTTGTCAGTATTTATATTTATCAGCAATAAACAGTAAAACTATATTAAATCAGTATAGAACGGGCCCCTTTTTTTAAAAACATTAATTATCAAGCGCTGACCAGTTCAGTAGGTATTAAGGCGGTATTTTACTTCGTACTTCGCGCCTTCAAGTTGACATTCTTAGAGCCTAGCCTATATAGAGACACAGGAATCGGCCAACATACAGGATAAAACTTTTATCATAAAGCCTGCAATACACATTCCTTAAGTTGATAATGGCGGGAACATACAGAAGATCGGCAGAATGTCATAGTGCGATCTGAAACATTGCAATATGAAAAAATAAACATATTACTTTAATATTTTTAATAATTACATTAATTACCTTTAATAGAAAGGGACTCGGACTCGCGTTATGGTTCTAGAACTAAGTGGTTAGATATAGCTTGGAATATAAATTCCGACGATAAAAAAGAGATCTTTTGTTCCGCGTAAACACTTACCGGTCAATGGGTACCTACTCCGGGTACTCGAAACGATTACTAAATCTATTGATTAATTCTATACACATCTTTACCTGAGAGTCGGAGTGACTCAGGATGATTTCAGTCATCACGTTTGTATTTATTTAATATAAAACAGTGTTATATATATGTAGAGAAGAAGATATATAAACATTTAATGCTGCAGCCTGTGTCCTACCTGTTGGATCTATAGCCACAAACATCTACTAAACTATTACCCCATAAAACGAGTTATGTCCCTTTCTTACTTTAAACATCAAAGAAAAGAATTTTAACGGAATTTTAGCTAAAATAGGTTTGTTCAACATTTTACTTGAAAGGTTAAATTAGAACTGCATGTGTCCTTAGTCCAAAATAAGAAATTCGTTAACTCCCACCACATTACCATGCAAACGAAGTCGCAGGTACAGCTAGTAGTAAAAATTTAGCGCACTATTCACATCATTTAGATCTCCATTCTTTTTGCGGCGAAGCCCACAGCCAAGCATAATTTTTGTATTGAACTTGGCTCTCCTTTTTTACATTTATGTTTTTGGTGAGATTTAATTTAAGAAAATCACATTATCCGCGCTGGTTTCGAACAATTTATAAAATTCCAACCTTGGGAAGGTCTTGTTCCGAACCAGTTTGCTTTAACGACATCTTTTGTACCTGAACCGAAGTAACAGAGTGTGGATAGTATAGGTTTTACGCCCTTTTTCTTATCACGGTGTTTAGCAAATCATTGTTTATTTGTAAACACTGGTAAGTAGGTACTTGTCATTTGTTTTTGCCAGCTTTAGCATCGATTCGACAAAAGCTGAGTTCAATTCTCTATACCTTGCTTCTTCGTGCCTGTTTTTCCCCTCCGGCCGCGTGGTTCGACAACGTTGTCCGACTTGTCGGACTACAAGGAATTTTATATTCCACTTGTTCCGACCATCGAACTACGAGGATTTTAATAATTCCACTTGGTTCGACCCTCGAACAAAGAAGATTTTTAAAAATCCATGTGGTTCGACCCTCGAACCACGAGGATCGCTAAATTCCACTTGGTTCGATCCGCGAGGATCGCTGAATTTCGAATTTTACATTCAAGTTTGGACACAGAAATTATAATAAAAACCAAATATATATTTAATAATTTTTTAATGAAACTAAAAAGATTTCTACGTATCTATTTATCTTTTTAAACCCGACTGTTGCTTTCCACCTAGCGCCTCCAGTGCGATAGGTTGAACCGGTTTCAACCGAATCCGGGGTTTTGTGGATTTGTTAAGTTTTCATCTCTTGGACGTGAAATGTAAGTCTCAGATGAGACCCCTGCGGAGTGAACCAAGGTTGGTTTGTATTCCATTATTTTGTGTGGATTTCTATTTAATTAGGCACTGGTTGAAAGGGTCATGAAAAATACTGTTCCTTTTTTTCAACATTTTAGGTATTTTTACAGCCCCGCGTAACAATAAAATAAAATTCGGTGTATTATTTAAGGAATAACTTTTGAATTGAGAAAAAACCTTTAAACGTACAAAGTTTCAGCGACTTGTTTTAGGTATTTCGTCAGTCCCTCAGTAAGAGTCTATTTGCCTTAACGTATTTGGAATCAGTTTTATATTTGTCGTGTGTGCTCGCTTTCACGCTCACCACGTCTACAGCAAGGTCGAGTTAGCTGTGCACCTGGCGCTCGTACATCTTAACGAATGCAGGTGGAGACGTAGTATAATATACAGGGTGACATTGCAATCAATGTCCAAATTTTTTGTAGGCATTTGGTATCACTAATAGACTCCATTTTTGAAAAACTGGTAGGTTTTTTTTAAATTATAAATTGTCGATCCCAAAAGAATTATCCGTACTGCGTGGTTACTGGGCATTCAGTACAGCGCGGAGCTGGGCGGGGCCGAGGGAGGGGAAGCGTGCGGTAAGGTGTTTTTGGGATAACTTTAAGCAGCAATTACTATTTTTTTTTGTACTGAATGATATGAAACAAAAAAAAACCTATTTTATTATTTTGCTGAATCATCTTATATAATTTGGACACTGATTAAAATGTCACCCTGTATAGTTCATGACCATCCATACTCACTCTGCATACTGGTGAATGAATTTAGAAGTAAGGTGGGTACCGAGATTAGCCCTTACATGCAAAGCTACGAACTGGCAAGTTTAAGAACTCACTAACTTTACCTCTTTTAAAAACTAGACACACACGGAACACGCTCCACACTACGGAAATATGGAGTAAAGATGATATTGTAGATAGTATGAATTTACAATCGCTAGAAGTTATTTTGTCCCAGAGTGGTGTCGGGTTAGAAAAGGACCAGCCCCTTTCTTCGCATGGGCGTCGTTTAAGTCGACTACGGGATCGGATTGAGGTGTGTTGTGAACGATGTGCTAGCAGCCTGTCACTGCTATATCAAATTTTCTCCGTCTGCAAACCTACAGTTGTTAAATAAACACTAAAAATTTAATGGTATGTGCCAGACGACACTTACCCCTCTAGCAAAACGAGCGTGTGTATATGTAGAACAAAAGACAATTTTAACCGTAAAGAAGTTGTAATATGCACGTGACAATAAATACCTGTATCTCGTGAGCATGGACGTACACTCTCGTGAGTGACGTCTGTGTAAGGTCACCTAGGTTACGCAGATTTTCACACTTGCAGCCATAACCGGTTAAGGCAATTATGTTTGGATTTGCTAAATAACCAGTAATAGTGGTTATTATTGGTGGGAACCTGTAATTGGCTTTTGTAACCTAATTAAGTTAACCATATTGTATTGTTGCGCCGGTGGTATAAACTTCAAACTTGATTTTCCATGCTTTAGAAGCGTTTTCAGCGGGCTGAAAAGTGATTTCAGGTCGTCTCAGAGGTGGCTCTTCCACAGACTAGAAGATTGAAAATTCACCCTAGTTGCTGTTGTTTTCAGGCGCCTGAAACATGTTTTCAGTCCGTTTCAGGACAGCCTCTATCAGATGGCGCAATAAACTGAAAACCCATTTCAGGCGTTTTCAGGGCCCTTTATGGGCCTTTGAAGTACACTTCAGTATATGGCGAAATTTCTCGAAGGAGTGAAAGAGACAGCAGTATTAGAGAGAGACATCTAGATTGAGAAGGTTCGAGAAGTGTGTGAAAGAGACAGCACTATTATGGAGAGATATCTAGGTTGGGAAGGTTCGAGAAGTGTGTGAAAGAGACAACTAGAAAGGAACTGCATATTCGGGAATGTTCCAGTGGTCGGGTCGAACGAGCATCGAACAATCTAGACGCTCTGGAACATTCACGAACCGAGGGGTCGCCGTTCCTAGAATTGGACCTTGGACCGATTATTCAAGATTTTTCCGGAATGTTCAGCGGAGTTAGTTTGGAATTAAACTGCGAACAGTGCGAATCTCAAAGCGAAGCAAGTGAAAAGTGCGTCATAGTGAAGTGATTTATTAAGTAAGCCTTGTTAATTAGTAATTTTGTAATAAAGTTTGCATTCCCTTTAATAAGTGATCAATTACTATATTTATATATTAGAATACCGTTACGAAACCTCAGAGATAATAACAGGAAAAGATATGTAGAACACAGGGCGAATAATTACTATGGCCAAAGAACTCGCAAATATATGGTACCTAAGATTCTTAACCAGTTAAGTCCAGTAATAGATCAATGTAGTAGTAAACAAATATTTAAATATAGATTAAAAAAGGAACTGTTGGGTAAGTTGGATTAAACTCAATGTATAACGTTACGTTTAGTTTCACGCTACGTGGATTTATTTAAAGTTAGTTAGTTGCATGACTTAGTTTATTGTTAAACAAGTAGGTATAGCTTGCGAAAATGTATAAGTATAAATGAGAGAGCGCATCACTCGCCAACAAACTGTGAATACAGTTTGGCGAGGTAAAATCTGTACCTTACATTTTAAGTATTTTTTTTGAGATCAATAAATAAAATAAAAATAAAAAATTAGTGTATTTTCTATCACGTTACCCACTCCCGTGGACGTAACAGTATCAACAGCTGTTGGTTCTCCGAATAATAAATAAATAAATAAATATAACCTATATATGTCGATTTGCGGAAAACGCCTAGTATTACTAACTAACCCTAGCGTAGCCAAAATACCAAAAGGGCATCGTAACAAAAACAAGATCTAAGGGTAAAACAACATACATACATACATTCACGCCTTCATCCCTAAAAGGGGTAAGTAAAGACCATGAAACTAATTTAAAAAACAAACTTAGTGTAAAGTAACCTATCTGCCTATCTTCTTCTTCAACTTAAGAGCTCTGCTCTTGTCGGTGGAGTAACCGCCATTCAGCTCTACGCTCTGCCAATGCTTTGAGCTCCTGATACGACACTACGACACTACATTGACCTTCTCCTTGACCTGGGGCCGTAGACAAGGTTACAATCGACAAGCGCTAACGCAAATAGAAAACAAATATATGTATGGGAATGACAGATGTCAACGAAAAGTGTTTCGTCGGCATCTGTCATCCCCATACATTTTATTACTTTCTATAGTTTCTATTGGCGTTAGCGTTTGTCGATTGTAACCTTGTCTACGGCCCCTGGTCCATAAAAGCACGTCACGGCCTTCCTCTGCCTCTTCTTCCGGATTGGCCGCGCTTCGCCGGAGCAACACCCTCCTCCGCGCCCGGATCGCACCCGACGTCAACCTCACTGTCCGCGCCGCTGTACCGCTCGTCAAGTTCCGACCAGCCCCGGCCTCCCACAAGCGGGTCTCACCGGGGTCTGGCCGCGAATGAGGCGGGTAAGGGCAGCCGCGCTGCTGCGATCGCGCGCCTAGCGCCCTAGGAAGCCCTAGACAGGGCCCCCCCAATCGCCCTCTACCCCTCACCTGGTGAGGGTAGAGTATAAAATCGTGTGGGCTAACTACCCACACGAAAAATCAAGATGCCCCCGCCGCCCCCGCTCCCCTCGGGAGCCGCACCCCAGCGCATACCAACGCGCCCCCGGACCTTCCGCCGCACCCGCGGCCTAGCCGACGCGTCCAGAGCCGCCCGCGACCCACGCATCCAGCAGGCATTCAGGAGCGCCCTGATAGCGTCCGCGGCGGCCTACAAGGCCGCGTCGACCCCCAGCACCCCAGGAACGCCCACCAGCGAGGGCGCTGGAGAGGCCCCGTTCCCCCGGCCGAAAGACTTCGTCCGGGAGATCGTCGGCCAGCTCGCCCCGCTCACCCGAGGCGGCCCCCTTTTGGCCGCCAAGAAGCCGACCGCCGCCGCGCCGCCCGCGCAGGCCGCAGTCCCCCGCACCACCGCCCCCGCGACGCCCACGTACGCGGCCACCACCACCGCGTCGGCCAATAAAAAGGCTGCGCCCGCGCCACAACGCCAGACCGCGCCCCCTAAACCCGTGTCGCGTCCGCCACCCGCCCTCGGAGCGGGCAAGGCGAGCTCAGCGCTCCGCGCAGCGCCCGTGTCGCGTACGCTGCCCGCCCTCGGAGCGGGCCAGGCGAACCGCGGCGGAACATCTGCGCCGAAGAACGCCGCGCCCCGTGCGGCGCGGCAAACAACAATGACGACCACGACACAACAGCAGCAGACCTCCCCGCTGCACAAGACGCCGCCTCACGGAGGGCTCATCGTGCACCGGACGCCCGCCAATATCTCGCCTCCGCTGGTGCAAACGCCGGCGCAGGCACCACCTACGACAACCGCGCCCCTCTCGCCACTGAACCTCCCCCGCCTAGACCTGTCCCCGATGGACGTCCAGGACGAGAGCGTCGAGGACAGTAACGACGACGACCGCCAGGATGAGGCCGCCACCGCACCGTCCACAAACCCCACGCCACCAGCGATACCCGCACCAACGCCGACCACGACCCAGCCGCCCCAGAAGAAGAAGCCGCGGCCAATCACGGTTGACAGCTTCCCGGATTGGCCCGCGCACTTCAAGCGCATACGGGAGCGACTGGGACGCTACCCCAATGCCCGCCCCTATGGAAACGGAGTCCGCTTCCGCCCCGACGACCACGAGGAGTACAGGGTGGTGCAGGCCTACCTCGAGGCCCTCGCGGACTCCGTTTCCTGGACGGCACTGCAGCCGAGAGACGAGATCCCCCTGAAGGTGTGCATCAGGGGGCTCCCCGCCAACACCAACCCGGAGCACATAACGGAGGACCTGGTGGCGAAGGGTTTCGCCCCAATTTACACGCGCCACGTGGACGCGCGTGCAGGACGACCAGGCTGCGTATTCTATACGCAGCTCACCAAAACCAGCGACCTCATCCCGGCGATCTACGGCGTCCGGGAACTACTGGGGATGACGGGAGTGGCAGTGGAAGCATGGCGCGGCAGGAAGGGGCCGGCGCAGTGCCACCGCTGCCAGGCCTTTCGCCACTCCTCGCACGGCTGCCGCCGCCCGATAAGGTGTGTCCGCTGCGCGGGGCCACACTTTGCGGGCCAGTGCGAGCGGCCACGCGACCACGAGGGGACCTGCGCAAACTGCGGCGGCCCCCATCCAGCGAACAGCCTAGCGTGCCCAGCTTTCCAGCGGGAGGCACGCGCAAGGAAGATCGGCACCGCCCCCTTCACCAACCGCCGAGGGCAAACCGTGCCCCAGCCCGAAACCATCCAAGCCGCCGAGAACGCCCCCAACTCCCTCATGGCGAGAGCGAACGATGCGGCGCCATCGCGCCGCCGCCGCCGAGGGAGGGGCCGACGAGGCAAAGGGCACCCCGCCGCCCCCGCTGAAGCCGAACACCAGACCCCCGCCGCCGCCACCCAGACCGCCGCCGCCTGCACCAACGTCGTACCAGCGCCCGTTGTAGCAGCGCCACCCGGACCACCGCACGACACTGCTCCCCTCCCCCTACCGGCAAGCCAAGATGGCATTAGGGAGAGAGAGATAGAGCAGTGCATGCGAATCTTGCAGAGCTGCCTCGGCGCCCTGCAGGAAGGAGCGAATCCCACCTCCATCATCCTCAGGGGGCTGGCTGACCTGTATGGCTAGCCCCCCCTGAGACCCACCGGACCGGACCGCGGACGTTCCTACAGCGCCGTCGGCTCGCAGATCGCTCGCCGGGCCTCTCCTAATGGAGTCCCACCCGGCAGGGCTCGATCGCGCCGACGGACGAAACAGATGATCCCGCAACACCCTGGACCAGACGGGCGTTACGCCCCCCCCCCAGCTCCCCGTCCGTAGTAGCGGACGGCGCCCGATCCCGCCAAAAGCAGCGTCAGCTGCGTCCGGCTTCTCCGTGCCCCCAGCAGGGCGCGTGAGATTACCATCAGGGGGCCTCTTCTTCCCTCTATTTTCCCTTCGATTATCTGCCTCTAGTAGTAATAAAAGATGGGAAGGTGAACTCAGACATAACCGGAGCCATGTAGAAAAGAGAAGCTCTGGCTAGAGTGCGATGGAGGACTGGGAGAGGCCTATGCCAAAGGCTACCAGACGTCTGAGGACAACGGCTAACAGTAATCAGTAGGGGTGCAACGATATGTCTATTACGATAGCGAATACGATAACGAATGCGATAACGAATGCATTACGATTTTTTAATTTCCATCAAATTTAACAAAAGAATTGAGTAAATTCAACATTTATTTAAATTGTAGACAGATACCACCTAAATGTCATGATTAGAATCACTTTATTTCAAATACTTATTAAGAAAACATTCAATTTTTAAATTATCAGTCTATTTCGTATATCCGTATGGACAAACCAGCTGTGGAAAACAATCTTTCTGAATCTACAGTAGCTAGTTTGATGGAGTTAGACTAGAGTTTTGATGGAGACTTATGGCCAATTATTTCAACTTAGGAAATACAGTATTTTTTCTCCAATAATTAGAAATCTTACTAGTTTTAAGAATCGTTATTAATAGTAATACTTTTTACGATACGGATGATCGTCAAAAATAACGATAACCTGCGGTTTACGATTATCGGCATCGGTATCGTTGCATCCCTAGTAATCAGTAATCAACCTAGCTGTAAGGTTAACATTTAGGCGCCAGCTAAGGGCTATTTGTTGACACTCCAAAAATCCCAACCCTAACTCATCCTATTTTATTTTTATTTTTTAAACATTCTTGAGTTTCGCGTATTTCATTGTGCTTGTGTTACATATTTAACAAATTTATTATATTCGTTATTTATTTAATGTATGTTGTGTTGCGTTCCGTGGGTCACTCACGTACGCGTGCTGTTTGAAAATCAGTGCTGTAGGTGTCTGTCTAACACCTCGGCATAATGCTTAGACAGTGACCCATTCTCTGCCGCGAATACACACACATTGTGTGTTAATTGCATTGTATCTCTACTCTTGTCTTTGTGTGTCTTTTGTGTAGTGAATAAATGTTTCCTTTCTTTTCTTTCTATCTTTCTATCCGCCTAACCAGTGTGAGCCAGGGTTTGACCTCCAATCGCCCATATTAGTTGTATCGGCGTGTCAAGTTACATTAGGGAGAGAATTACCGACGAAGGAATCGCGTTCCTGTTGGTTGGACGTACTTTAAGTAGATCTGCATGTACTTTTTTGTATGGGAAAAAAAAAGTTGTTGTTTTGACGACCGCTTTAGCCTAGTTCGCCCTGCCTACGAAGCAAGAAGTCCTGCGTTCGAATCCCGGTAAGGGCATTTATTTGTGTGATCAGCACTTATTTTTTCCTGAATCATGGCTGTTTTCTATGTATTTATTTATCTATATAAATATGTTTATCGTCGTCTAGTACCCATAGTACAAGCTTTGCTTAGTTTGGGAATAGGTCGATTTGTGGAAGATTGTCCCCTAATATTTATTTATTTATTTAATTAACGTTTTCGTCCGAAAAGTTACCTAATTACCCCTCTGGACTGCTTGGCTAGTTTGGCCTTCACAAAGTCGTTTTCAGTATCGTTTTCAGACATTATATTATTGACCCCGACATTAAGATGTTCGATACATGTAAAATTACGAATTACATAGTAATACCCTATCGATGACCTGGTAAAGGTTGCGGGAGTCCGCTGGATGCGGGTGGCGCAGGACCGGTTACTTTGGCACTCTTTGGGGGAGGCCAATGTCCAGCAGTGACCCTATTCGAGGTCTAAAAACAAATGATTATCACATTCCATCAAGATCCAAAATCAAGAATGTCGAGATCGGCAACGTCAATCAAAATAAACCTAGTAAAGAAAAACATGTTATTTTCTATACTAAATACTAACACATTTAGGACACTGGGAAATACCCTCAAAGGACCTCATTACAGTCAAGGCAAGCACATAGCGACGACCTAATTGAATTATGCATGTCGTTCCTCAGGCGATGCGAATAGTCTATATAGCGCGTGTAGGTACTGTCTGGGTTTTATACCACGTCGCTAAACAAGTTATGTTAAACATACATACACCCACCCACGGCACCCATTCTGTGGGGCCATTTTGCGGCGCTACTTAGACTTCTAATGTTAAAGCATCTATATTTAACATTCAACACAACTTCACGACCAAAGGGTTACCCAGTGTCGTCGTCCTCAGTTAAACTCCGCCATTTTGAATCCCCCGTCTCGCATAAACAAACAAACACCACACTCGCACACATATTGTCTAACTTTTAACAAGACAATTAGTGAATGATCGAACTGTTTTGATCCGTTAACCAGTACTAACCGGTTATTAACCGGTTAATAGTTGTAATTGTAGCAATTACCGATCGAGGGATATTCACGTGCTAGGAAGTTGCTCACGTGTGACCATGTTGTTTATAGAAGGGTATGGACGACAACATCAACACGCGACGGCAGAGCTACGCATCGCGTCATACGGAGATTATACGTAAGAGAAATATGTGATTATTTATAAAGACTTAGATTGTTTAGAGTAAATAAAGAACCCAGTAGTTAGAATCCCCATAGTAATTATTTACATAAAACACCCTCTCATAGCATTCATTTGATATTGTAAACATTAAAGTAAAATCCCAGTACAAATTGTATTAGAAAGAGAGAGGAGATGTTGCCTATGCGCGAGCGCAGCGCAGACTGGCCGCCATGGAGGGGAGGGGTGTATCGCGCCAACATGACCGTAACGAGAGCCGCGGCCACCGAGCCTGAATTAGAATTTAGTACGGCGCATTTTCACTTTGCAATTAATATGTTTACGTTTATACCTTTACAACGGCTCATCGTATCAGAATGGTTTATATATTGTTAGAAAGCTAATTAAAAGTTCTATTAAATGTTCAAACTTACAAATAAGTAAACTCAGTAGGTTCAGCTCAAATGATAAATAAGAGTTACAAAAGGGACCGAATTGCGGTTTGCCCGATTTCCATGTACGATTATTCAAATAAGAAAATATTTACGAACCCTACTGTACTTATAAGATCTTAAGCCATATTAGAACTTTGTAAATCAGCTTAGACTTCCGCCCATTAATATGTATAACATCCCAATAACATCTTGCAATGTAAATTAGTCAAATCAAAGTGGGCGTAACCTTTATTGTCTCACTCAGCACGTCTTGCTCGCCCACTAGCAGGTATAAATAGCAGGTACGGCCCGGAGCAAATCAGTGTCCTCAAAATGGCGGTGAGAGTGGAGACTCCCAAAAAGAGGACCCACCTCTCACAGTGCCACAACTGCCAGCGGTTTGGCCACGGCGCCCGTGGCTGCCACTCTCCCCCCCGTTGCGTCAAGTGCGCTGGGGATCACGCGACTCGCGATTGCGACCGCCCAAAAGGATGCAAGGACCCGAACGGCATACGGTGCTGCAACTGTTTGGGTCGCAAGCTCCCCCATGGGCATACTGCCAACTATGGGGGATGCCCTTGCCGCCCAAAGAGTCGCGACACCGGGGCAAAGTCGAAGTCCTCGCCTCCCTCGGGGCGCAAACAAAGCGCGGGCCGGGGTGCTCCCCATAGCACTCCGCAAAACTTCCCCGCCCTTCCGGCCGTAGGGTTAGGAGCCCCTAGGAACCCGCCGCCTTCAGCGGCCGTAGGTCCCCGCCCGGTGCCTTCTGCACCCCAATCCCAGGCGGGCCCCTCTGTATGGGGACCCGCCGCCAGTCAAGCGGGCCGGCCCGCTATGGACCCACTCTATGCGTTTATGCAGTTAGTACAGGTACTCCCACCGGAGGTGGCGAGCGGCCTGTCTACCCACATATTCGCATCAGCTACTCGCTATCTCGCCGCACCAAGCGGCAGCCAGGTTAACGGTGCCTATTAGTATGGATAGTACATCCCAGAAGCTTAAACCTGCTTCGATTACCATTGGCATTTATAATGCCAATGGTCTAAGGGGTATGAAGGACCAGGTGATGAACTTCCTTCGCGATCACTCAGTAGATTTACTTCTGGTCCAAGAGACCTTTTATCGTCCCGGCATTAGAGCCTTTCGCGTCCCTGGATACGTTCAGATTAGAGATGATAGGCAAGATGGTAGGCCATTCGGGGGCACGCTCATTTTCTACAAACGTAACTTACATTGCATAAGTCTCAATCCACCGCCCCTGACTAATATGGAAGTGTCGGTCTGTCGCATCTCGATGGAGGGGCACCCCCCGATATCGATTGCGTCAACCTACCTTTCACCTCAACGAGACTTACTTCTGACTGACCTCAACTCTTTAGCCTCCCTAGGTCCTTCGGTCATCGTGGCCGGGGACCTAAATAGTAAGCATACCAGCTGGGGATGCGTAGCATCCAATCCCAACGGCAATCGGCTTCATCACCTTTTGATCGATAGCCTCCCTTTCGATCTCCTCGCTCACTTAGAGCCGACTCACTTCCCTCATAACGTAGACCACCGACCTGACATACTCGACATAGCACTACTAAAGAACGTAGCGTTAACTCTGCGTTCTATAGAAGTGCTACACGAACTAGACTCGGATCATAGGCCAGTCCTCTTGAGACTAGGCCCTCACCCCAATAGTACTCCTCGAACCAGGACACTCGTGGACTGGGAAAAGGTACAATCAGGTCTCCTACAGACGGACTCCCCCCTGCTTAGAGATATCCCAGACAATATAACCACAACCGAACAGACAGACCAAGCGATCGATTCTTTCACCAACTACCTCAACGCTGTCCGAAGCGAAGCCTCAAGGGAGGTGTCGGCGGAGGACATCCAAAACCGACCTCTACCTACGGAACTGAGAGAGTTGGTGACAAGGAAAAATCGCGCCATACGTACCTATTCAAATCACCCTTCTGCCGAAAATCGGCAAATCCTGAGGGACTTGTCTAACGAGTCCAAACAGAGAATTGCCGAATTTCGGGAGAACTCGTTCAGGGATCTGATGGGGGAGATAACGCCTAGTCACCTGGCTTACTGGAAACTAGCGAGATCTCTCAAATCCGATGCCTGTTGGACCATCCCTCCCTTGGATCGACCGGATCACTCAACCCCCGCGTTCGAGGACAGTGAGAAAGCCGAATGCCTTGCGAGTAGTTTAGAGTCCCAATGTTCGCCCAACCTCCTCAACACCGACGAAGCCCACATTAGTAGGGTCGATTCCGAGGTGGACAGGAGATCGCGTCTCCCCGTAACTTCACCCATTTTACCGGTGTCGGTTAAGGAAGTCAGTGACCTTGTCAGGCGTCTCCGTATTAGGAAGGCTCCGGGTGCGGATGGTCTATCCAATCGCATCCTAAAACTTCTCCCCGAAACCCTCCTCCTCCTTTTGGTCGGCATCTTCAATGCCGCACTGACCAATGCTCACTTTCCAGCCGCGTGGAAATGTGCAACGGTCATAGGGATAGCGAAGCCCGGCAAACCCCGGACCTCGCCTGCCTCTTACAGGCCGATCAGCTTACTTAGCTCCCTTGGAAAGCTATATGAGCGGATCCTTCTCACGAGAATTCTCAGATTTACGGCTGAGAATAACCTCCTCATCGATGAGCAGTTCGGCTTTAGATCCGGACACTCATGCGTCCAACAGGTGCACCGCGTCACGGAGCAGGTGTTGGATGGTTTCTCTCGATTCCAGGGGCTCAAGACCGGTGCGATCTTTCTCGACGTAGCGAAAGCCTTCGACAAGGTCTGGCATAACGGGCTTGTATACAAGTTATACCAGCTCGGAATGCCGGACAGACTCGTACTCACAATACGAGATTTTCTCAGTGACCGAAGCTTTCGATACCGACTGGAGGGAACGTATTCGGACCCACACCCCATCCGGGCCGGAGTCCCGCAAGGCTCCGTGCTCTCTCCCACTCTCTACTCGTTATTCACAAACGACATTCCCAGGCACCCTAAGGTGCAACTGGGGTTGTTTGCGGATGACACCGCGCTCTTTACGACTCATTGTAAGTACGCTACTATCCGGCGATACCTCCAAGAGGCAATCTCCGACCTAGGTCGTTGGTTTAATCTTTGGCGTATCGAAGTCAACCCGGAGAAAAGCACTGCAATAGTCTTTCATCCGTCGGACTGCATTAGTACAGAAAGGCGGGTGGCTCCGATCCAGATGTTTGACCGACCCATCCCCTGGGTCAACGAGGCCAAATATCTTGGAGTGACCCTCGACAGGAGACTGACTTTCCGTAGCCACATCCGTAGGGTACGCAACCGCGCGTTGTTCGTGCTAGGAAGGCTAGGGCCGATGATCAACAAGTTTAGTAAAATGTCACTTAGGAATAAGCTGACACTCTACAAGACTTGTGTTCGTCCAATCATGACATATGCAAGTGTAGCTCACGTGCCTATGTCATCGCTCAAGCCGCTTCAGGTCATTCAGAATCGTTTTCTCCGAAGGGCGACTGGTGCCCCGTGGTACCAATCGAACCTCAGCCTGCACCACGACATGGAGATTAGCACCATGTATGGTTTCTTTAAGCAGGCTGCCAGACGTTATTTTGATAACGCTCCCCACCATAGGAATCCGTTAGTTAGGAAGGCTGCTGCCTACGTCCCTCCCCCCTCTGTCGTTACTCGACGCTCACTGATTAGGGGCCGCACGGTCCGGCGTCCTAGGCACACACTCACGGACCCGGACGACGAAATCACAGCGTCCATCGAAAGATGGAACGCTGCGCTTTCGGCGTCCAACACATCGCGTACACTTCAGCGTTCCCGCCGGCGGGGACGTCCACCGCGAGACAACACAGACACATACAGTCCGCTTTCGTCCCGGTACCGCCGCATACCGGGTAGAGTCAGTCCGACGCAAGTCGGGCCTAGCTGAGTTTCTTGCTGGACTCTTCTCAGCTAGGCTCTCAGCCTAACCTAACCTAACCTAACCTAACCAGCGATAAAACTCCCAGTAGTTCGATACCACTCACACCCCAGATTCGGTTGATACCGTTCAACCAATCTCACTGGAGCGCAAACTCTTAGAGTATTCCAGTGTACAAACTTCCCCGCGTGGTCGTGCCGGAGGCTTCCCCTGGATTTTCCCCAGGCCACCCTCCAACCACGCAGTTCGACCGCTATATTGGGTCCGTCCTATTATAGCAACAGTCAGGTTCAAAAAAAAAAAAAAAAAAAGAGCAAATCAGTGTCAATCGGAGCCTCCTGGAAGTCACAACAAGAAGAAGAAGAAAACTACAAAGTAATAGGAAGTTAGGGACTTGTAATCAAGTCACTTAGGGCAGTGATAGGGCAGTTAGGGAAAAGTAAATAAAAAGTCTATTTCTCGTTATTCCTTCTTTTATTTTGGTAACATCGTTTACCCAAAGTGTCTGAGGACACGGGCGAAGCCCAAACACACCATTCGGGCGCCGAGTGGTAGTACGCGCTGTCCGTACACATAGGGGCGGAGCTCGTCCGTCGCCGACTTGTGTCACGGAGCGTGGTCGACGCACTGTCCGAGCACATAGGGGCGGAGCTCGTCCGTCGCCGACTTGTGTCTCGGCACTAGGTCACTCTTAGGTGACTGTGAGGGGCGAGCATTGCCGCGGCCGGTAGCGCGCGCGCTCACTCGCCCGGCCGACGCCGCCAAGAGCGGACGTCGCTCACAAAGGGCATTGAAACCCCATAAAGTACCTAATCTCTTCACAGGGACTGATTGCGGTATAGGCAAGGTTAAATTATTCTGTACCGCTTTATAACGCGGTGTTTAATAAATAAATAAATCAATAATATAAATAAATAAATAACAAACTAGCTACATACCTATATAGGGAACCTAGAGGGACTGAATATGGCACGTGTCCACCTTGAAGGACCATTGTATGGACTTATGAAAGAATTCTTGGAATCGGATGAGAGTTCCGGAGTCATCATCATCATCATATCAGCTGAAAGACATCCACTGCTGGACATAGGCCTCCCCCAAAGAGTGCCAAAGTGACCGGTCCTGCGCCAACCGCATCCGGCGGCGTGGGTAGGCCTCCCACACTGATGACCTGGTAAAGGTTGTTGGAGTTCCGGAGTAGCTCTACATAAAAACTTACGTTTGACAAACAAAATCGCTTTAGTTATTACTATTTGAAGGATAGAAGGGTTCATGGTCACACAGATATCGACCAGAATTTTGGGGTTGAAAATATACCTAAAAATTTCACTGCGTATGGCTCGCAATAACTTCGCATATTATATTACTGAATTGATTTCGATGCGGCTTTGGTTTATTTATCTACGGGGCTTATTTTAGTAAAATAATTTATGTGTATAATATTATAGCTTTCGTCGGCGACACGACGTGCCGCTGTGAGTAGTAATAATTGGCCCCGGCAATTGAAATTGTACGAAGAGGATATCGAATCTTCCTTAAATGACACCTTGGCTGTTATTCGCTACGCGCTAATGGTCACCCCGCCGGTCACCCGTCACGAAACTAGACCTCTACCTACGCTTAGTTACTACGCATCGCGGTGTCAAGATATATTTGTGAGTGAGGTGACCTTAAACAAGGTACAGGATAAGGGGGCTTTGCTCCTGAGAGGTAATCACGTAACGTTTAGAACGCGCTTTATGACAGTTTAACTTACATTTTTCCATATAAGATATTTAGTTCTACCCGCCGCGCGTACACTGCGTTTCGTGATTGAGAGCTGTTGGTGTTCGAACAGTAGCTACCTACTTCAAAAGATTGCACCGATACAATTTACCATATAATTTGAATTGAATTAACCTTACAAAACCTCACAAAGACGCAGTTAACGCAGCCACACAGTATACTTCCTAGTTTCATATTATTTTATGACCTCTTCATAAGATAATACATAAATCATACCACATAATGCTTATAAGTTATAATAAAGCTGTTAATGGATTTGACCCTTACTTTATACGACCGCCCACTTTGGATTTTCTGCCCTAGGACAGTATTAAGTTGTCACTTACGCTATAATACTTACTTTATAGCTTTAATGTTACTTGTTACTATAGTCATGGTTTACTGTAGGTACTTAGCAATAATATATTACATAGGTGTAATTTAATTACTTCCGTTCGTTACTACGGTCGCCAACGAAAATACTGAAAGTGAGAAAATTATGCGAACATTACTACCCTAAAGTACTATATCATACCTATTGAATAATAGAGACAAGTTTTTTAAGAGTTACTTAGCGCTTCCAACCATTTTAAACGTTATTTGACATTCACAGGCTAACTGCGTGACTTTTTAAAAACTTATGTAACTAACTTTCATAAACTTGGTTTTCCATTTGCGCGACATTCCCCCTTTCCCTAAATAAACCTGTATAAATTGGAATAATTTGACAAAAAAAGGTTTTACAAAAGTATGACGTCACAAACTAATATCTCAAATTATTCCAGTTTATGCAAGTTTATTCAAGGAAAGGGGGAATTTCCGCAAATGGAAAGCCAATTTATGAAATTTAGTTACATAAGTTTCTTAAAAAGTCACGCCGTTAGCCTGCGAATGTCAAATAACGCTTTTTACCAGGATGCCTGACTCTTCATACAAACGTAGTTTGTTCCTCAAATTTAAACGCTATGCTAGAATAACATGAACATTCGTGTATATAATGGGATACGCCATATATGTATAGGTCGGACACTAGTTACCGATGATAGAAATTAGCCTTTTTGCATATTTGACGACCGCTTTAGCCTAGTTGGTGGAACTGCCTACGAAGCAAGAGGTCCTGGGTTCGAATCCCGGTAAGGGCATTTATTTGTGTGAGGAGCACGAATATTTGTTCCTGAGTCATGGATGTTTTCTATGTATTTAAGTATTTATTTATCTATATAAGTATGTTTATCGTCGTCTAGTACACCACAGTACAAGCTTTGCTTAGTTTGGGACTAGGTCGGTTTGGGTTTGTGTAAGATTGTCCCCTAATATTTATTTATTTTATTATACTCGCCTTAAATTTCAGGATGTCAGAGACTTGCAAGAAAACCGACATCCCATGAGTTAATACAAATTAAATGGTTTCGCGACACAGTTCCGTAGCATGTTATGGGTACGTTTGATTGATCGTTGGGAAACAAACAATAGAACAATAGTTGGGAGTGCCACTGGTTCTGCTTATTACGTTCAATATCAATCCCGATCGATGGTAGGTCTGCGGCGCTACCACGAAAATCTATCTCGAAGTTCGTATATCTTTGTCTCTGTCGCTCGAGTACCATGAACTATAAGTATGATAGAAACGGAGACAGCGGTTTTTCGGTAACAGCTCTGTAGTTGCCGTATCGGCTAAACTCGGCTCTCGCACCTCCGAGATGGCGACACAGACAATCGCGCTAGAAGCGAAAGAGGACGTGCTATACCGGATGCCCTGATTTGATTTTTCTTGCTGCAAACTATTGGTTTTGCGAGGCTACGGTAACCTAGTGGTTCAGGCATGAGGCTGTCAAGCGGCGGTCGTTGGTTCGAATCCCGGCTCGTAACAATGAATTTTTCGGGACGTATGTACGGAATATTTACCGTTAGCTTTTCGGTGTAGAAAAACATCGCGAGGAAACCGGTCTGATCCCAATAACGTCTAGTTTTCATGGGTTGGAAGGACAGATGGCAGTCACTTTCGTAAAACTAGTACCTATGCCCAATCTTGGCATTAGGTGTCAAAGCGGACCCCGGGCTCCTTTAGGGGCATTACCGGGAATAACGCTAGGAGGATTATGATGACTGCGCGCAAGTTATTATATGTTCCCGTGACAAAAGCCCGCCTAAAGTGACTATCTACAAAATACCGACTACGTTCGTTCGTGGATCTCCCGTCCCAGTCGCTCGAATATGCAAGTGCGATTGAGGTAATAGAGATGGATATACACGATAGCGCTAGCCGCACAGAGTGCAACTGCCTCGCTCTAGCATAAGCGCGTTTCTGTGGACATAAAGCGTTCATTCCTTACTCAAGTGTGTGCAAGACCATCATCATTCGCTTGTCCTTATCCCATTTACTTGGGGTCGGCGCAGCATGTTTTTTCTTCCATACCTCTTTATCGCCCGTCAACTCATCACACACATCTTTCTTGTTCATATCGTCTCTCACGCAGTCCATCCACCTTTTCCTTGGTCTACCTCTTCTCTTACAACCCTCCACATTCATACGTAATGCCCTTCTAGTAACATGACTATCATCCCTCATTGGCATATATAGGGGGGGAGCCGGGTGGGCCACACCCACCCCTGAAAGGGCTGGTGCCCACCCCAGGATCCTGGACACTCACTCAAAATTCCATGCTGGTCATTTTACAAGCTTTATATTAACGTGCCCTGTTAGTAGGTATGTATGTATTTATGGGACAAATCTTGCAAGTTAAATTTGACCCACTTCCCGGTGACAGATTGAGCTGAAATTTTGGGTATAATGATAATTTGGATGGCAATTCAATATTATGGTACCGTCGAGCTGATCTGATGATGGGGACAGAAGGTGGCCATGGGAATTCAGTACTTAACCGACGTAACCCCGTTGAGTTTGGGTCGTCGATCGTCTCAATGAGTAGTTGATGATGGTATACAGAAATTACCTACAGTCGACAATAAAAGCTTGTACCAAAAATGTTTTTTCACCTCACCACAGCGAGGAAAATTGTAGGTAAGTAAATGTAATGGAAGTAATTTGGACCTTATACTCATTTTCAATAAAGGTTTGTTTACATCTCATCAAGATCTAGCATTTTATAACTATTAAACGTAACATAAATATTTTTGCATCTTTAGATAACCTCACGCTTACCTACACTAAAAAAGTCAAAGTATTGTTGGGTACTCACGGTTTAAACCAAGGCTCAAATACGCTTATTTCACTTTTTCCACTAACTAAGCAGGCATCAATGTGCAATGTGCATCATATAAGTATGTATATCGTCTGCAGTAAAATATATAAATAACCACCATTCTTTTGGTTTTACTGTCTATTTATTTATTTATCGTATGGCAAATCAGTATTTAGAACCGTTTACTGTCTGTGGCTTTAGAACAAAACAAAATTAAATGTATACGAGTTTTTTCTTATGCCGCGTTTCTACGCTTGCGATGGCTTGGCGCGTGAGCAGGACGCAGCTATGCGTTAGAGGGAGAGGGCTATAATTCGATCTCATTCGTTTACATAGCTGCGTCCTGCTCACGCGCCAAGCCATCGCAAGCGTATAAACGCGGCATTAAATTAACTTTTCAAACGGTGCGTTCCAAATTTGGAAGAAGCGAAATTTTTAGAAAAATAAAACGACTTTTTAAAAAATTTTATTCGTATTTTATCCTTATAAGTCAGTCTAAATATTAATATTTCATATGTACCTACTTAAATAAGAAAGAATAAGTATTATTAATTTTATTTTATCAAAATAATAGCAATTTATTATTGGCGTAACACCATCAGTTTCTGAACGCACCTCTCATTCTGTATAGAAAAAAGTTGGATCTCGCGATTGACCGTCGCGTTCCAAATTCAAAAACTCTTTCCACGCTAGCGGATAAAATGGACTTTTGGGCGCAGATTTTGAGCTATAAAGCAAGCCTTTTCGAGCCGGTGAGGTGAAAATGTTTTTTTTTACAGAAACTTATTTAAAAACCTGCCGGCGCGAGCCGGGCCCCCTGGCAAACAGGCCTAGGCCTGTCTCGTCAGTGGCGTATCTAGATACGCCACTGACGAGAGGGACGAATGCTTTATGCCCGACATAAACGCGGTCATGCTGGTGACGAGGTATTGTGGTAGCGCGGATCATAATGTCCGTGGGAACGTAACCGACACTAAGCAGTGGTTACCGTAATCATAGCGCATGCGCATTTCCGGTGGCTCACGTGCGGTGCCATGAGACTACTGAACTGACACAGTAGTAAAAAAAAACCTATGAATTTTCATTATACTCTTGAAGGGTTTCGTAAAGCACAGGCATATAAAGGTACACCCATAAGCGTAATGGTTTTTAGCGTTCCATGGGCAACAAGGAACCCGGTGAATTTTTCGCCCTGTCCGTCTGTCCGTTCGTCCGTTCAGTGACCCCTACTGTTAGAAAGCTGTAATTCGGCATGGGTTAAATTAATGACACTGACTTAGAAAAGCCAACTTTCGTACAAATTAGGGCGACGCAACCGCCATGTTTAGTCGGTGCAACAACAAAATCAGACGGGCAACTATGGAACCCAAGACTGCGCGGGGCCCAACACTTTTAAAATTAGATGACTAGTACTTACAAAGCTACAATCTTAGAGATTTTTCCTCTAAACAACAAGATACACCATAGAAAATTTTGTCGCTACAAAATCGCTTTTAATGGTTCTAACAATTTACGTTCAACCCAATTGTAATTATAGAACCGATTAACTAATGATTGTGATTGAGAGTCATCACATTTAGTGGTCAGAAGTCACGTAGACACGAGGCGTGATGGATGTGATGATCAAGAAGTCATTATCACATGTCATTGATAGACTAGGTTTCGATTTATAGGTCAATGTGTCAAGAACGGACTACTGCCGAGTTAGGGCAGAGCAGTATGTCACCTTGCTTCATATCAGGCCTATTCCACTGTCAAGGCGCGAAACGATGTTTGTCTATGGTAACCCCCTGTGGAAGTCTAGCATGGACTGTAAGTTTGTACAGCGTATCGCACACAATGACATTTAATATATACGTTCCGTTTTACGTAATAACAACATCATTTCATTGATCGCACACCATACGAATTTCAATTTTACAACATCTTGCTAAGATGAAAGAAGTAGTCCCATTGCAAAATATGAACCGTTTTGTAAAAACTTAACCTGTATACAAGTATTTTTTAAGGCCATTTATTTACTTGTGTGATGAGCACGAATATTTGTTCAGAAATCAGAAAACTTATTTGCATGAGATACAGCCAGAGCGTTCTTACAAAAATGGACCGCACAGTGTATAGTCTAGCAGGCGTGCAAATCATTTAATAATATATTTTACGTCACACCTAGCCATAATGCAAGTTTTACCGCACGCTGCGCGTACTGTAAAACTCGCATTGTGGCCAGATGAAGACGTAAAATTGAGTACTCACCACGGGCGGTAATTCGTAAAGCCCCATATCGCATATTTATGGCCCTCACCTTCAGTTCGGGCCACAAACACCTCCGATCTGGGCCATTCACGAAGTCACCGCCCTAGGTGCATAATGTACCATTTCAACACATTTGCTCGTAACGTACCTCTTATTATGTCGCTTTCAGGCTCACTGAACGTAATTTTCTTAAATGGGTTATTACTTAGGTACCTATCTATTGGCTATTTACCTATCAACGTTGAAATGACTTGTACATAAATAACAAACACTTCCTTTATTCTATTCGTGAGACAATCATCACGGATTAAAAATAACTTATATACGGAAAATCATTGAGATCAACGATGAAACATTGGCACTTGGCACTCTTAGTAGCTAGTATTGGCAAAGAATACTAAGTAATGAAGGGAAATCAGAAATCGTTAGAGAATAACAGGTAGGGCCATAGTGTCGCAAATATTACGACATTTAAAATTACGGAAAAACATTACAAATAAATTTTCTCATGCATTTTGAAGGGCGACACGAAGTTCGCGGGGTCATCAGCTAGTTAAAATAAACTTACATTACCTACCAATAAACAAAACTAGTGTCAGATTGGTGGCCACTTCTAGGTAAAAGGAGCGTACGATCCACCAGCTCGATGGGTGGACGATATTAGGAAGATTGCGGGTCACTTCTGGAGAAGAATAGCTCAGGATAGGGATGGGTGGCGTACTCGAAGAGAGGCCTGTGCTCAGCAGTGCCCGATTACGGGCTAAAACTGGTGATGATGAAACAAAACTCAAGAAAACTCGAAAAACAACACTTCAAGTAATTTTTGGTACCTCAAAGATTTTCAATACTAAAGTAACAAGAATACAAAGATGCTGTTTGACTATATAGAAAACTGTGACGAAGTTAAAAAAATATATTTGGTACAAGCTTCTGTTGCCGACTGTACTTTTTCTTTCGCAGTTGGAGATGCTATGGCCACCTTCTGTGTCCATCATTAGATTAGCTGGTGCCTCAATATTGCGTTTTCACAGAACTTGCATTAGTTTGCAAAATTTCAGCGCAAGATTTGATCGGAACATACTCACGAACGTACTAACATGGCAAGTTAAGCTTGTAAAAAGTTGATTAAGTGGCAGTGGGCGGGATACATTGCACGGAGAACCGATGATCGTTGGGCGGAAGGGATCTCGAGTGGCAACCACGTGCCGCAGGTGCGGTACGTGGTTGCCACGCGCGTGGACTGATGACCTGGTAAAGGTCGCGGGAGTCTGCTGGATGCGGGTGGCGCAGGACCGGTCACTTTAGCACTCTTTGGGTGAGGCCTAAGTCCAGCAGTGGACATCTTTCGGCTGATATGATGATGATGAAGAAAGTTTTGGTGAGGTAGGGCACAGCGAAATATCATCCCGCTCGAATGTGGAGCAGCCCAACTGGGGAAGTACCTCCGCCTTGCAGAAGACCACAGCCATAATAACACTACTACTTGCTCTGTAGTAGTGTTGTGTTCCTGCAGGTGAGCAAGGTCGCCAGAACTCCCGAGGATAGGTTGGGTTGAGAGCGAGGGAATTTGTTCCTTCAGCTGTCAACACGGCGAATCCTGAAACGTATCAAGGGTCGGCAACGCCCATGTTACTCCTTTGAAGTTGCATGCGTCTATAGGCTGCGGTGTCCGCTTACCATCAGGCGGGCCGTACGCTTGTTTGCCACCGCAAAAAGAAGTTGCGGATTTGACTATCATTCAAATACCGTATTATATTGCAGGCGATGGGTGCACTCAATGTCCATCGCGTGTAATGCTCCGAATAAATAATGCCAATAATTTAAACTCACCGACCGTAACCATAAAAACTATTGGAGCTAAACAGCTTCCGTATAGCATAATTTATTATGCAATCGGTTATCTTTCTTGTGGAGTAAAAGTGATTGAGCGGCAATTGTTTCTTAACTAAGCAATACACGGAGAATACTTATATCGCGTTATCCACGTTAATCACCTGACCCCGATTACCCAGGGGAAGCTAGCGGCAATTATTATATTCAACTAGGAAAAAAATATAATGTTCGGTTATGGCGCTTCTCCCACGCTTCGCCAGACGCTACCGCGTCACGCTCGCTTCGCTCGCTCGGCTCGCGCGCTGTAGGGTCGCAGTTCACCTAACAACCTAACCGTTTTATTCCCCTAGGGGATCAGGCTAGGGGATTCTAGTGGACAACAGCGAATATATGGAGCGTTCAGTTAAACCCCTCTTAGGCTTAAACACGGATCCGTGACAAACATCTGAAAGACATAATTTGATTAGAGATTTTTGACATTCGCATGCGAAGGATCTCCTTCTCATTTCGTACTAGTTTTTTTTATATCTAGACCGTGGCAAACAACCGTACGGCCTGCCTGATAAGCAGGCATCGTAGCCCAATCGATGACTGCTACATCAGAAGAGTCACAGGCTCCTTCATTTTGCCCGTTTGTGCAGTCACTCAACGTAACCGTCAGCGTGTTCACGCTCACAGCCATCGCCATCAAAGATTTGAGAATACGTTGTGTCGACCGACTAGCTTAGACGCAAATGCAGGTTCGTTTGGCGAGTTTAGGTACTTACCACCAGGAACACAACGCCACATACATACAAACCAAGTAGTGGTGTTATTATGGCTCCTGTCTTCCGTAAAGAGAAGAAAGAAAGAAAGAAATAAGACATTTACTCACTACACAAAAGACACACAGAGACAAAGGGAGACATACAATACAATTGACACATATTGTGTGTCTTCGCGGCAGTGAATTGGTCGTAAGGTGGAGGTCATCATCGGTTGATGTGTTCCACATATGAGAGAGATAACATTCCGTTGTGCCTTACTCTCTGTGTTAGTCCGTTCTTCTGTGTTGCCGTAGTTCCCCAGTTGTTGTGCTTCAAATTCTTATTTGGAGCACAACAACTTGCTAGAATAGAATAGAATAGAATAATAATTTATTACCAAAAAACAAAGTACAGACATAAACAACAGTGACAATACAGAATAAAAATATGCTAAAAAGAATAAGGAGTACAATTGTTTTGAGGCAATAGGTCCCAGACTCAGCATGTGCTGAACAACAAGAGTTCAGCGCTGGTTTTCAGCCTGGGCCTTATTTAGGGCTCGGTCGGTGGCAGAACCTAAGCATCGGAGTTGGACGCCGTCCTTTCAAATGCGTACAAAATACATAAAATAATAACAATACAAAAGTTACATAAGAGCGGGTGTGTGTGTATGTGTGTGCTAGCGTGCGTGCGTTGTGTGTGTGTGCGTATATGGGTGTGTGTACGAGCGTGCGTGTGTTGTGTGTGTGTATGTATGTGTGGGTGTGGGTGTGGGTGTGTGCGTTTGTGTGAGTGCGTACAAGTAGTGTTATACGGTGTGATATACAGTGTGAAAGGAGAGTCAACGTCGTTTAGAGTGCACAGTCACACAACGAAATCTGCAACCAAATAGCCGTGCGGAATTCCTACTACTTGCTTCTCTATGAGCATCTTCTTAAAGTTCGACTTAAATGAAAGTTTCGATGCTAGATGCATGATGCTAGATGATATTCCGCTGTGTTACTTTTCTCATTCGCTGTGCACTTTGGCTTTAGTTAGTTCTTGACGATTAATTATCTGTCTTCAGCATTGTGACACGCTCAATGATATCATGCCATTGTGATTGTTTGGGCTCCATTGTTTTCCCGCAACACCGTTTTCAAACGTTTCTGACTAACCCTATTCATATGACCTATATAAACAATACAAATATGTGAAGTCGAGCGGGGTCATTCCGTTTTGAGTGTTCCGCGGAACGCTTATGCGATCACTCGGAGTCTGTCACAGCCAATTGTTTTTAAGAGCCGGTCCAGGAGCCACACAACACTCACAGGTGGTAGGCCTCGGTGGCCACGGCGGCCGAGAGGGGGGAAACGCGAGCAGGCTGTCTCGCTCCTGCAGCAGCTGCAGCACGTCAGCCTGCGGTCGGTTCAGCATGACTGCCGGTCCACGCACATCAAAGACTATACGACTATATTACAGAGAGATAAGAAAACGTTTATTTATTTGCCCATTGACGACTACTCGCAGAATTTCAAACGGTGGTTGTAATCGGCTGATGTAATAGCGCCTTTAGCGGAACTCGGAGTAGCCCCGTCGGTCTTACCCCTTACTTACTTAAAGAAGTTGAAAGTTTGACTACTGACCCAATTTCAAAGTCACTACCTAGTATTTAGAATGGACATTAAGAGACGCTTCACGAGCGAAATCGGCAGAACTGCCAAGCAAGGTCACTGATAATCTAGTATGGACCTTGATTTGGTTGGCCGCTGGGCTTCCGAAACGCATCCACACGGGCCGAAACACGCGGCGGCCTTCACGCAGTCCTGCCGATATCGGCCCGTGTAGCGTCTCTTATATAATAAGGCTTTTGTACCGCCGCTTGGCATGTGTGATATAAACTAAAATAAAAAAATAATACGTGGGTAGAGGAGCTGCGTAGCTAGCTATCTCTGTTCAAGATATCGTCGTCTAGTACCAATATCACACGTCTTATTGTGTACATTAAGCACTAAAACTAAAACATTTTTTGTAAGATTGTCCCTTAATATTTTATTTTTTATTTATTAATGCTATAATCAACTGAAAAAAATATGTTATAATAATACGCTATAAAAATAATGCTACATAATTTACTGAAACGAATGTAATTGATTAAATAGGAATGTATTTTGAAGCCGACTTTTTGTCCGTTTATAATATTTTTGTGAGCGCTTATATTTTTCTTCGTTCTTCGGCCTAAAAACTTCTGTAAAGTTATGATTTGCTATGCAAAGCCACTGTTTCATAATTTATGTGACGGAGACGAGGGTTTGTTGACTTACTCCCGGTTTGAGACATGGTCCAATTTATCTAGACTTTCGGATAATTTGCCTAACTAGGCCGCCCTGAAGATAGGCGGATCGAGAGAAAACTTTGTGTATTTATAATACGGAGATTTATTCTAGATCGTTTACTGGTTTAATTGTCTAGCCTATATTTGATTCAAATTTGTTATTCATTCAATAAATGTATTTACTTTCAAAGATATGAAAAAGACGTTTTAGCTATGCCCACGCACTGGCTAGTTAAAACAACACTTTTCGCCAGTAAAATAAAGATCTTAACCTTTTAACGGACATTAAGTAATCTGGTTTTACATAGAATTGAACCCTATCACATAAAAATAAGGTAAATTCATGGTTTTTGAATGGACTTAAAAGCAACTTTACACAACATTAAATAATCTCAGCCATGCCTGTAAAGATTTTCAGGCAAGGAAAGGAACATAAGAACTCCTCGGAATCATCCCCTGAAGAAGCAAAATGAAATAGTATTTGAAATTTCATTTTATAATTATGGCAATTCCTCGATTATCGTTAACCACGCCCTAACGCAAGACATAACTTTTATGCCTTCCGCAAAGTAAGTAAGGTCTACATGCACGTCTACCATGAGACGGCCGCGACATACTCTCGATTTTTCTCGCACTATACCTCTTGTTTTAAGTGTTCTAATAAGACAGAGATGTTTAGTGCGAGAAAAATCTAGAGAGCTCGCGCGCCGTCTCGTGGTGCAGGGTTAATGCGTCAATGGGTAAAGCTGAAGTGCGTCTTTTGAAGATATCTTCGAAACGCAAAATTTTAGAACAGCATTTACCTTATCGTCGTATTTACATAACTTGCTCTTAACATTGAACAAAAAATAAAAGTTCCTACGTTACTAGATGCAAGGAAATACACAGAAGACTTGTACACAGGATTCCCCAGGGGCGATTTTAAAAGCTTTTCCTTCAATATTTATAGCTACTTATACGGTAGAAGTATTGAAAGATAATGCAATATTACGGAAACCACACGTAAACTTTAGGAAGACTACCGTAACAAAACGATATGTATGTATATGTACTGGGTTCTGCCCGCGACTTCGTCGGCGTGGAACTCGTGCCTCCATACAAAATTTCGTCCCCCATTTCATACCCTCGCGGGATGGTTTCCGCGATAAGAACTATCCTAAGTCCTTTCTCGAGATACAAACTACCTCAACACCAAATTACTTTCGCCAGGCAGAGACAAACAGACAGGCGGACAGAGTTAGTTTCGCATTTATAATACCTACTAGCGACCCGCCTCGGCTTCGCACGGGTACCATATTATACATATAAACCTTCCTCTATAATCTATTTATTTAAAAAACCGCATCAAAATCCGTTGCGTCGTTTTAAAGATCTAAGCATATTTACATAGGGAAAGACAGCGGGAAGCGAATTTGTTTTATACTATGTTAGTGATTAGTATGGATTTATCTACGTTGGAACTACTTTTATCTATACTCGAATCTAAATAGAATTCGATTACCTAATGCGGTTATTCTCATGGTTATCCCTTTCCTTAGTTAATAAAGATCTTAACGACCTAGGACCCTCTGATGACCCCGGACCGACTTGCCAGGCAAAGGCGATTGGAAGAGCCGACCCCAAACAAAAATAAAAGGTCGGACAAAGAAGAGAAGAATCGAAATCTAATTGAGTTGGGTCGAATCCTCTCTTACGTTATTCAACTGCAGCTAAGCCAAAAATAAGGATTATGATTAAGCAGTCTATGTAGATAATGCTTGTTTTACCGTCACTTTTCTTATGAGGTACTACTTAGGGGTATGGCATAACGCTCAGATTTGGACCAGCTGGGGAAGTAACTCCTTACTGCAGACTGCAGCCATGATAACATGACTACTTGCTCTGTAGTCTGTAGGAATGTGGTGAGGTGTTCCTGGCGATGCGCTGTGTTGTGTGTGGAACCTCAGTTCCACACGCATTTGTCTCTAGCTAACGACATAACGAATCCTCAAATCATAAAAAGAATCGACAAAGCACTGGTGATTCAATAGGGTCGCAAACGTCCATAGTCTGAGATGTCTGCACACCATCATGCAGGCCGTGTGCTTGTTTACAACCGTCGTAATATTTAAAAAAACGTGCGTTCTCGTATATTATACTTTCGCGTACCACCAAACACCTACCCAACATGCGAGTTAGCTAGATTGTTTTGTGCCTTTGTAAGGGTGCAAAGCCCTTCCAGACCCTCTGTTCCCACGTTCTTCGAGAATAGCGGCACTACATTCCAGCATCTTCCACTTCCATATAAGTTCTCGCACGTATGCCTCGAGGGCCTCACAACTATAAACTCTACTGACCAGCGATAAGGTCGGTCGGAAGTCGCACGATTTGTCGCGGCCTCGACTCGTAAGTCGTAAACATATTTATAAGGAATTCCGGTTGTAGTACTAGGTGCAAAGTCGAGCTTCCTATCCGAGTAATATATCGCGGAATTTACCATTTTAGAAGTCAGTCACAGTAAAATTTTATCTTAACATTTTGAACTCCGTGTCACCGTTCAGGCTGGGCTGACCTCATAGGCTGGACCTCATAAACTTAGAGTTTGAAAAAGTGAATTAAGAGGTACCTACCTACATAACATAATACATAATTGACCTTCTGATGATGCCGATCACTACTCACATAACTGGTTAATAGCCAGTCCAATAAATATCCACGTCATGATAAAATGTTATCACTGAATCTCATTAATTTGAGCGACTCATTAAAAACAGTTTTGTTGAACTTGTTTCCTCCAGGGCTATGACGTGATTCCAGCAGCATGTCGATCACGTAACGCATTGTACGCGAGTCAGGTAGATTTAAACGTCAATTTTAGTATGGAAAAATGACAGTTGAATCCATCTGTCATTTTTTCATACTAAAAGATAATCATCCATAGCGCGTTCGGAACGTTTCGTGGTTATACCCCTCTGATGGCATGTTGGCGTACAAAGTCTTACTCTTTCTTCGTTTATCTAGGATATCAAAGACAATTATTGTACTAGTTTTATTTATTTCGGTTATTAATTTCTTTTCAAACATAATAAATCATTTTTTTTGCATTTTAATGAGTTTTCCTTGAAATCCCATGATGATAACGAACGATTTTCTAATCTTATACGGTATAGGGTAGAACCTTAGGTAAAGCATAGCATATATCAAGAACAAAAGTTCTTAATATATGACAATCGTAAATGTGTATTTTACTATTTAGTTATCTAATCTAACTCCGGTTTGGGCTTATCCCTGGTCTAATCCAACTACTCATCAGATTTTTAAAATTCTTTCACCATTAGGAATCAATCTTCAAGATAGGCGGCGCCGCCTGGACTCATGCAATATGCGGGCAGAGCTGCGTGGTTAGCTTGTGAGACATTTTCCACAGTGCATGAGAAAAATAACCTCTCTTTAAAGTTGGTTAAAAGCATTCGTCCGTGCTGTGTTCGCTACGTCAACGAATACTCAGAAACTGGTAACACTTCTCTCTTACCTATTCATTTAAATTCAATATTCACATTATTTTTCATGTTTTGGGCATGCGTCACTGGCTAGTATAGAACATAATAAATTAAAAACATGACACGCGTGTAGTAACAACGTTGCTTTACATCTACACTAATATAATAAAGAGGTAAAGTCTATGTACAGATTAATCTTCGGAGCCAGCTATCAGATAAAAAAATAAATAAATGGAATATTAGATTCTGCTCGACAAACTGAACAGTTATTTTCTGTAACTTTGTAAAATAACTATTATTTCTTATTACAAAGGTAGAAACAGACGGTTCACTTCTCTTTCATTTTCTTGTTTCATTTTACATGTTTCACTGAAAGTCACCAGTCTGTACGAAAAGTGAAACAAAACATGAAAGAAAAAACCGGCCGATTCCGTACCATTATCTATAAAAACAGTATAAAAAAAAGTTTGTTGTATGGGAGCCCCCTTAATTTTTTTTTTTTTTTTTATTATTTGTCGTCATAGCGGCAACAGAAATACATAATGTGGAAAATTTCAACTCTCTAGCTATGAACGATAGAAACATCATGTGAGCGAGAGAGGAGATGTTGACGCCGCGAGAGCACGGGACGGACCGACGCTCCCCGAATCAAGTGTATCTCACAGGCTTGACCGTAACGAGAGCCGCGGGCCGTTCGCCCGGCGTTAACGCTCAAGACAGTGAATATTCACTTCAATTTTATTGTATTTGTCATTGTATCCTTTTAACCATGTAACGTGGAAGTAAGTATTATATGTCATTGGATAGCCCAGGAAATTCTCTACAATTCATATAAACTTAAATATAAGTACATGCCATAGTGGTTGAGAAAACTTAAGATAAGTTAGTCAAAAAGGGACCGAAATGCGATGTGCCCACATTTAATGTGTAATAAGTCGGATCACAATAAAGATATCAACCTATTTGTACTTATATAATGTCAATTAATATCAAAGCTTATCATTACGTTACAATCCCGCCCATTAATATTGGGAATAAATAATTAGAGTCTTGTTTGTAAAAAAAGTTAATGAAAATGGGCGTGAAATAATATTGTCTCACTCAGTACGTCTTGTTCGCACAGTTACTAGTATAAATAGCGAGCACGGCTCCAGTGAAATCAGTGTCGGCCCGATCCTCAGGAAGAAACCACTACAAGAAAGAAGAAGTCCTCAAGAGCCAAGTAGGAAAGTGATAGGGCAAGCAGGGACTTGTAAACAAGTCACATAGGGCAGTGGTAGGGAAAGTTTAATTAATAAGTCAATCAATAATATACATTCATTTTATTATCAGAGTTCTTGTTTTCTTTTCTTCTACCCTTGGCTAGGGAGTCTTGGCCTTCGGGCTATCGAAGGCCGTTGCAGGGTCGCCCCATATATACGCACGGTCTGTTAGGTGTCTGGCGAGTGGCGTACGCCTGAAGCCTCTAGGCGTACGAACCCACTCAGCCGACGCGATAAAGTCGCCCGTCGCCCCGCGACAAGGGTCGCCCCTCTGCGACAAGAGTCGCTCGCGACGCGACGTAAGGCGACGCGTCGGCCACACTAGCTATCACGGTTCGTGAGTTACAGCCTGGTGACAGACAGACAGACAGCGAAGTCTTAGTAATAGGGTCCCGTTTCTAGGGTTCCGTAGTCGACGGAACCCTTATGTTACCCTTTGGGCACGGAACCCTTAAAATGAAGCATTCACTAGAGCTAACATTCATTGTCTGCCAACAAACCGCATTGTGGTTTGGCATTAGAAAGTGTTAATAGAAATAAGTTTACTTCGTGAATAAATAAATTATTATTATTATTCTAAGTGAACCGTCTGATTCTACCTTAAAAGTTGCTGAGATCACTTTCAGTGCATATCCCTATTACGTACCTATTTAAGTGGCAGATCGACCTCCTCATTTATGGCAGCCGCTAGTCGACATTTACACCCTGGGTGGAATTTATGACAAGATGACACATTCCTGTCTGGAGCTCATGTTGGGAACGATGTAGTATCTACGCGACCTAGTTTCAGACGTCTTCTAATGTAAGCCCATATACTTCCATACTAATATGTATTGTACAGAGGTAAAGTTTGTGAGTTCGTAAGTTTGTGGTAGAGATTGTAGAGTGCCTCCGAAACTATACATCTTTCATCGCTATTTTAGGTATAAATAATACATCTTCGGGAAGGACGTAGGTTATATTATTTTATACCAAGGTTCCGCCTGGGTTCTCTATAGAGACGCACAAGTTAGTCTAAATTAATATGAATTATTAAGAGCTATTTTTGTCAATCTTATGCTAAAGCAGTGGAATATAAGTTCCATGTGCTCTGCCTACCTACCCCTTTTGGGAATGAAGGCGTGAATCTATGTATGATTGTATGTATAAAGAGCTAATTTTGTTAAATTAAATGAACGTTTGTAGCTTTGTAAGTTTACAAACTTACTGCATAGGTAATATCTGTTTTTTGAAGTGAAAACTTCTTTAGCGGCGCTGTACAATTTTGTGATAGGGGAAAAATGTTAAACCCTCTACAAGTTACGTGGCCGTAAGATTCGACAGATTGTTAATTCGTTATCAGAGGCTCTTGTATAAGTTTTACCGAAACAAAACGTCACGACCGCGTTCGCGTTTAGCTGTCAAATCCCATACAAATTGAGGGTAAAACTCAAACGCGATCGTAATGTTTTGTTTCGGTAAAACTTATACTAGAGCCTCAGACGGACACGTGACCTGACCGAAAAACTGTTACAATGTCATTAAGTTTTCACTTCTGCCGGCACTCCCGGAGTGCAACCCGGGGTTTTTTTATTTTATTACCTTTCCCCAATATGGAGCCTTAGGATGGTCGTAGGCTATATTCTATCCTGTGACTCTGCCTTGCCTTTGTATGTATGTATGTATGTATGTATGTAAATACTTTATTTTACACAAGACAGGTAAAAATACAGACAAAAAAGTTTAATCGGTACAAAGGCGAACTTATCCCTGTAAGGGATCTCTTCCAGTTAACCTTTGAGCAATTGAGTATTGAGTTTGTAATGTGTACGGGCTTGAAGGCCGTATCAAATATATCTAATAAGGTTGTTAAGTTCGGAGACAAATGAAATGTGTATGACAGGATAGATGGTCGTTTAATGACTGAATAAACTTAAGACTAACATGGCGGGCGCAGCCGCTATAAGTAGGTAGAGTTGGTAGATATCCAATGTAAGTAATGTGTCCCTACACCATTCCCCCTTCCCCTTTTTTACAAAACATGAAAAAGCAAAAATAAATCTTGTTAAAAGAGACAATAATATCGTTTTATTAAAATAACACTCACTATCTTAACACTAACACATAAAAACTTTGCCTCAGTAGCACTGCAATTTTACACCAAGTAAAATACATAGTATACGCATAGCGTTATGCATAGGTGACAGTCGGCGCTGCTTGCGATGCTGTCGCCGCTAGCTGCTTTTGCACCCAGGTTCTAGCTGCTTTCCTACAGCGGCACCATAGGATACACAACAGGACCAACAGAAACATGGCTGCTATGGCAACCATTATCCAGCTTATGGTACCCAGCTGGTACTGAAAATCGGTCGTCACCGTCTGTGTCTGAGTAACGACACTGCTGCTTTTATCTCCCTCTTTACTTTGTCCCCAACCCATGGCTGGATATTACAAGTAAAATTGAAGTAAAAAAACTTTACTTATTTAAATCACACTCTAGCAACAGTACAAATTGTTTCGAGAATAAAATGTAAAAAATTAAAAAACTCTTATATACTGACAATTACCTTAGTACGAACGAAAATTGCATAATCGTTACGTACATAAAATATTAAAACTATACAACATAGGAAAATACACCAAATGTCTATAACATTAATTAATAAAATAACTTGCAGCATTATGCCTACCGCATCGAGGCGTTGTTATTGTAAAAGCTATTCGCTGCGTCCGCAAATCGCACTGGCCTCTTTACAATACGTCCACTGCGCGTTGTTTTAACGGGCATAGTATTGCAAGAAGTGTCATTGTTATTCAATGTGGAATTATTCTGTATGCAACTAAAATTCTTAGGTAAACTGTTTACAGGACTCTCATCCGTAGTTTCCATGTCGTTAATTACATATGCCGGTTTTAACCTATCTATGGAAACAGTCGTTTCCCTATTTTCCAATTGAATAACGAATGTTTTATCTTTCCTACTTATGACCTTATACGGGCCATCATAAGGAGGCTGTAAAGACTTACGTAATACATCGTTCCTTAAAAATACGTATTGGCATGTTTTTAAGTCGTTATGGACGAACAATGAACGTGAATTACTGTGACTTGGCGGTCTAGGTTTTAATTTATCTATGGATTCCTTTAGCCTTTGCAAATACTCCGAATCTGAATTATTAACCTTAACCTCGTCATAAAATTCACCAGGTAACCTTATTGTTTTCCCGTACGCTAACTGAGCCGCGCTCACTCCGGTGTCGCTTCTAGGAGCGGCACGCAGACCTAGCATCACTGTGGGCAGTTCGTCCGCCCAGCAAGTGTTATCTGTTAAGCGAGCCTTAAGGGCTGTTTTCATACTTTTGTGGAAACGTTCGATCATCCCGTTGCTTTGGGCGTGGTAAGGGGTTGTACGCAATTTATGGACTCCTAGGTACTTCATTAATTGCTTAAACAAATCACTTTCGAATTGCCTACCACAGTCGCTTGTTAAGCGCGTAGGGCAACCAAAACGAGTTATCCAACCCTCATAAACTATCCTGGCTATCGTTTCCGCTGTGATGTCTTGAACTGGATATGCTTCAGGCCAACCTGAAAATCTATCTATCATAGTAACACAGTAACGGTAACCTTCGCTTGTTGTTGCTAACGGTCCCGTAATGTCCACGTGCACATGCGCAAACCGATCAGATTCCGCGAATCGTTCTAGGCCTGATACTGTGTGACGTGTTATTTTCGCTTTTTGGCATTGAATACATGATCGAGTCCACTTGGTAACATCGGAATTCATTTTCGGCCAAAAAAATCTTTCAGTAACTAAACGCTTCGTAGTTCTGATACCAGGATGACTCAGATTATGTATAGAATGCCACGCCTGCTTTCTAAAGCTCTCCGGTAAATAAGGTCTAATATGCCTTGTCGAGACCTCACAGTAGATATTTTTCTCACAGTCGGGCAAGCTGACTTGTTTATACTGCAGAGTATCATGTGACGCTCGCAAGCTTTCTTGTAAATAGTCGTCACTATCTTGCCTAACTGCTAACTCTGCGTAATCAATGCCTGTGGGACAGTAAATAGCTTCAACCCGGGATAAGGTATCCGCCACGACGTTCTGCTGACCACTTATATGTTGTATATCTGCTGTAAACTCACTGATATATGATAAATAACGGATTCTTCTAGGACTTTCCTTATCGCTATTAACTTTACTGAACGCAAATGTTAAAGGTTTGTGATCCGTATAGATACTAAGATCACGACCCTCTAAAAGATTTCTAAAGTACCTCACAGCGGCATAAATTCCTAACAATTCTCTATCATATGCGGAATATTTCTTTTGCGCATCGGATAGCTTTCTAGAAAAATATCCTAAGGGTTGCCATACGTCGCCAACCCGCTGCTGTAAAACTCCTCCTAGACTAATTTCTGACGCGTCTGTCATCAAAGCAAGTTTGGTATCGGGCAATGGATGAGAAAGTGTGACGGCGCTTTTTAAGCTCTCCTTACACTTTTCGAACGCTTCATTGGCCCTATCTGTCCAGTTTATAACGGTTTTATCTCTTTTTTTTGCATTATGCAAATAATTATTCAATTCAGCCTGGTAATCGACAGCCCTAGGTATATGCAATCGGTAGAAATTTAACATACCTAGAAATCGTCGCAATTGTTCGACGGTTCCCGGTTTCGGAAAATTAACTATAGCCTGCACTTTGTCGTCCAAAGGTCGTATACCGCCTGCTGACACTTCGTAACCAAGAAATTCGAGCTTAGATTTGCCAAAGTCACATTTAGACACGTTAATCGTAATTCCATATTGATTAAAACGATTGAAAACTAGTTTTAACTGCTCTTTGTGTTGTTCCTCTGTTTCGCTCGCTATTATTACGTCATCTATATATGTAAACAGAAAATTTAAGTTTTTTAGTACTACAGTATCCATAAAACGCTGGAACGTCTGCGCACTGTTTCGCATTCCAAAACACATACGAGGAAATTCGAACAAACCGAAGGGCGTTATTATACTGGTTTTCTCTATATCCGCCGGGGCCACCGGTATAAAATGATACGCTCTGTTTAAATCCAACCGAGAAAATATTTTCTTATTACCGGCCAACAGATAAGTAAAATCTTGTAAACGAGGAATCGGGTATCGGTCAGGTTTTGTAACCGCATTAAGTCTCCTATAGTCGCCACAAGGTCGTAGCTCCCCATTTTTCTTGGGAACGACGTGCAAAGGGCTTGCCCAGGGGCTATTAGAAGGTCTACAGATGCCTAGTTCAACCATTAACCTAAATTCCTCTTTTACCTTATTATACCGGTCTGGTGGTAAAGGTCGTGCCTTCGCGTATACCGGGGGTCCCGTAGTTTCAATGTAATGAACCACGGAATGTTTAGGGGTGTCTTTATAGCACACCGCTTTCGTTAAATCTGGGTAACTTAACAATATTTCATGCCAAGGGTTTTTTACATCTACAGACTTAATTGATAATTCGGATGCATCGTGGCTAGTAACGGAACCAATGACATTAAACGTAGTAACTTTATCGAGCAATTTTCGCGCGTGGAGATCAACTAACAACTTATAATGGCTTAAAAAATCGGCTCCGATTATAGGCTGCTTTACATCCGCTACTGTAAAAATCCATTTAAATGCTCTTCTAAGGTTTAAATTTAGTACTAGGCTACGCACACCGTAAGTTTGTATCTCGCTACCATTAGCGGCATATAACTTATATCTAGCACTCACCAAAGCAGATGCTGCACGTCTGTTTGACACGGGTAAGACGCTCACATGGGACCCTGTGTCAATAAGAAAGTTTAAACGGCTATTTAAGTCTGTAACACATAGGCGATTGTTTGTTGTGTCGATACATATCTCCGCCTCAGATTGTATCGAACCTAGTTTTCCTTTTCCGGCAGGTTCTCCCAGTAGCACGGCTTAACACATTTCGCAGCCTTCTTTCCATAGCGGAAATGGTAGAAACATAACCATCCCGGTTTCCGTCCCGCTTTGCTGGTACTCGGCTCTCGTGACCTTGAGGGCTGCCTCGCTGGTGTAGCACTTCTCTGCGGAGGCCTCGACCTCCGTAACTCCGCCACCTCCATCGATAGTTTGTTCAACTTGGTGGTCAAGTCGTCATCCGCAGGGCGCCGCCTACTGGTGGATATCTCGGAAACTTCCATCGGCCGAGTCGCTTCCATGACCTTGTCGGCGATGCTTGCCAACTTTTCCATATCAGTGACCTCGGACGCAGCTAAAACTGCCTGCACCGCCGGTGGGAGATGACCATTCCACATAATAACCAAAGTCTGGTCCAAAATCTTCCCTCGTGCAAGGTCGCGCATATTTCTGAGGAGTTGGGACGGCTTTTGGGTGCCTAGCTCCATCTCCCCTAATAACTTCTGCGTTTGACGAGTATCAGACTCTTCATAAATCTTAAGAAGTCTGTCCTTCAACGTCCCGTAGCGATTTTCCGGCGGCGGTGATAACAATAAATCGCTCACCTGCTTGATGGCGTGCTTGCTGAGCTTCGTCACCATTAGGTTCTGCTTGGCTGCATCCCCTAACCGCTGGTTCTCCACCGCTGCCTCGAATTGTATAAACCAGAGCCTTGGCATGTCGGTCCAAAACTCCGGGATCCTCGAAGACACGGTGATGCTGGCGAGCGCCGCAGCATTCCCCGACTCACTATTGCTGGTGGCCGGTAGTTGCTCCAACTGTAGTGTGCTCGCTGGTGGTTCCGATGGTGGAGCTGTCGCTGCAGATGCTCCAGGCGCCGTCTGCACCGGTCCCTGCTGTACCACGACTTTTGGCTGTCCTTGTCCGTTCGTCATTTTACTGTCTTATAGTATTTTTTAAAGTATTCGTTTTCGGGGTCACCACTGTACGGGCTTGAAGGCCGTATCAAATATATCTAATAAGGTTGTTAAGTTCGGAGACAAATGAAATGTGTATGACAGGATAGATGGTCGTTTAATGACTGAATAAACTTAAGACTAACATGGCGGGCGCAGCCGCTATAAGTAGGTAGAGTTGGTAGATATCCAATGTAAGTAATGTGTCCCTACATAATGTGTACACGGGAGTCAATGTCCTCTCTCTAATTGCAAATTCAACTTTAAAGCCCCGCAAATAAGCTAACGGTTTTAAACTTTCAGTAATGGGTAAACTTGGTAAAGTTTAGGTCTTCTCTATTCCTTTGCCGGCTGGCCCTTAAGTTAATATTGCTTCAAACGTATCTGGTTTAATTGAAATTACTTTGACGTGAAGTATATAGTTTTACGACCGATATAAGGTTTGCTTGTTTAAAGGATACAAGTTTGATGGATTAACTTGTGCCTTTTATTAGTGGAGCCGTTTGTGGTAGAATATATAGACTCCAATCAGTACCAGGCGCGGGACACTCCGCGATTTACGTTCATCGCTACAAGTAGATGCCGGTGCCCCAACGTTGGGGACCGCGGCGTGTACTTGTAGCGATGAACGTCGACGTCGTCATCCATGAATCTTAATGTTTTGGCTGAGAAACAAGCACCTTTTGTAAAGATCAAGGGAGTGTCCCTTCTGTACTTGTACTATTATCTATTGTCAGTGCTTAAGAGGAAACACAACGGCCGTTTTTACATAGAAACGTAGTCCCCTGTTTTCTTCCTGGATAATGGCAATAGAGCATTTTTTTTCCATAATTCTCTGGCTACTATTGACATGTTCCTATGTTTTCTTAGAGCATTAAACCAACCGGAGCGGCCATTGACAGGCGCACGGTGGGCTGGATGGCTCGAAAAGAGGACATTCGCACTTTTTTCAGAAAATCAATTTTTGAAAAATGCTATCCAATAGAGAATTATATGAGGAACAATAAATGTGGTATACATTTTTGCGAAATAAGGCATATTGACAGCAGAAAAAAATAAAGTCTGTTTTTTTTGTATGGGACCCAAAAATAGGTATCTTGTTTCTCAGAAACTATTAGAGGTCCCGTCTTCTACCTTTCAAGACTTTGTTTTTCTACTTTTATAGAGTAAGAAACGATAAGCAGATTTTCTATTCAGGTGCTGGTTTTTTTTTAGTCCAGTAAAAGTTAACACATTTTCGATTTTTTCGTTTATGTCTTTTTTGGGATGCCACAATATTTTTTGATAGTTTAATTCTATAATATTAATAACAAGTTACAGATGCGACGATTTTTGACATTTTTTTTTGGGAAACAGTTGATTTTGGTTCAAATTTGTTGTTAGTTATTTACAACTCAATCATTTTATGGAAGACGAAATAGTGAGTATTCTTTTATCTCGAAACAATTATTATTCGCAAAAACAAAATGAATCATAAAATGTTAATTATATTTTACAATATGGTCAAATAAGACTCATTTAAAATAACGATTTAACTACGATTTAATAGGCCACCACTTAATTACCTATTGCATAAACGTATATCTTATAATGTCTTTAGTTAAAGATTATTGTGTAAATGCGTGTTAATTTACTACAATTGTTTTGCAGTTTTGTGTACAAGTGAAGAGTTATACGAGTGGTATTATATGCCATCTAGCGTACACAAGCTTTTAATACATGGGGCTGACATAATTAAGCATTTCGGCATGTTACCAATTGGAAAATTATCAGAAGAAGCATCAGAAGCGAGGAACAAAGATTTTCGCAATATGAGAGAACACCATGCTAGAAAATGTAGCAGAACCATGACGAATGAAGATATTTTGCACAACTTTCTTATATCTTCTGATCCACAAATAACTCTTCTAAGGCCACGACTAACTAAGAAAGCTAAAAAACTCTCACCCGAAGCTTTAGAATTACTAATTATAGAAAATAATACGAGCGACGACCATGAATATAATCTTTTTGAAATGTTAGAAAATACCAATTAATAACTTTTTCACTAAGTGTAGTAATTTTTGTATTTAGGTACATGTATTTTTTTAAGAAATGTTATTTATGTATCGTAATTATTATACCATAACCATATTACTTTTTGTTCCTCATATATTGGATAGCATTTTTCAAAAAATGATTTTCTGAAAAAAGTGCGAATGTCCTCTTTTCGAGCCATCCAGCCCACCGTGAGGCGTTCCCCTCTGCCAAAAGTATATGACCAGTGGTCATACACATTGTATGGACTGACGTTTATCTGACGTAGCTATTTTCACGTTACGCATACATTTGACGTTCCCCTCCCCCGCAAAAATTCGGCAGACTTTTTATGTATAGAAAATGACTCATGGCCGCTCCTGTTGGTTTAATGCTCTAAGTATGTTTTCCTTTTTTTCTTAAATTTATTCTTAAGAGATATTAACCTTCGAAAACCTACAAAAATGCCAAATTTTCCACTGTGTTCAAACATCCAGAAAACAATTTTGACTAGATTATTTTAAAAAGGAAAACATAGGAACACGGCCAAAGCCTTTCCTTGATTTTTAATATAAAAAAAATAGTTAAATAGGTCAAGTTTTGGAGAAGAAACCAGGGGACTACGAAACGTTGATTTTATGTTCTTTTAATAGGTATTTTCAGTCCAAGCTGCAGACAACTACAGCTTGGACCTTGGACCGAGACAACTCTATCGCGCTCTGCGGGGGGAGGTTTGGGGTTGGCGCGACAACAATATATTTTACAAATACCTATTTTTCAATTATCTCGACCTTTTTGTTTCCTTTTAACGCTGCTGGCCCAACGTAACCGGCTACAAACAGGTAATTTAGCATTTTTATTTTGTACCCAGTTACAAAACTTATTTTACAAACGGTACGACTCTGGCCCAATTGGTAACTGGCTACAAACTGGGAATCTTGATTCCCATTATGTAGCCGGTTACGAAATTTTGGTTACCAGACGGTACTAAAGGAAAAAATCACGAGAGTCGGTTAACAACTTCGTCCGGTAGAGAAGAACAGCCGGACAGCGGGACACCGGAAATTCGAACGATTTTCGGTCCAACCTTCGTTCGCTACGCTCGCTCGTTAAATTAATAGTTACAGCCGCCAACTTCCCAGAAAGCATGCATCATACTTACTTAGGTCCTCGCCAGGGATATTATTTGCCGTACGAATGTCACGAAGGTGCTGGATAGATATTATACGAGGCCCCTGGTTGCCCTCTGAACGACATTAAATTTCCCCGAAGGGCGATATTATACAAATGCGCAAATAAGATGGGTAGGTGGGAATCCTTTAGCGAAGGTGAAGTATTAGAAAGTAAAGTCTACTAGTGGTTATTAGAGACACAGTTTAGTAAATTATGAAAATCTGATTTAACAGTTTAGGGAATAAATCTGTACAATGACGACATTTTCGTGACGTACGTAAGATACGTCGTCGGGAATGACTTTGTTTTGTTCCACCACAACATTATAAAACACTGAAATCTCTCAAAGTGTATAATACCTAGGACCTATCATAATTTGTGCTTGCTATATAGTGTACGGAAACTGCGGACGCATTAACCCATTCAGCACTAATCACCACATTTAGCGTAACGGTGACTATTCTATAATCTGTGCGCACGACTATTATCATTACCTCATATTCATACTGGGAAACAAAATTACATGCTACAGCTCTTAATGTAGCTGAAAACTCTAGGCACTACAAGATACATTTTGCTCCAAAAACAATCCAAGGAGTTGAGACAAGAGCAAGCAACAGCATTATGATATCAATGTATATGTAGTTCGAATGCGCGGACGCGACTAACGGGTAAAACAGGTCACTCTTCTGGGTAAAAACATAACCCTCCTCTCCTTCGGCAGTCGGGTAAAAAGAGAGTCTTCACGAGCCCAATGGGTTGACGATATTAGGAACATCGCTGGTCACTCCTGGATAAGGGTGCCTTTGCACCAGGGTGCTATGCCATGCTATGCTATGTTTTCATACGAGTGAAATCTTGCTCCAGCAACGGCTACGTTTCAAATGTATGAAAACATAGCATAGCAAGCATAGCACATCTCTGGTGAAAGGGAACCTTAAAAGTGGCTTAGGACCGGGATGGGCGGGCGTACTTGATAAGCCTCAAGAGAGGGTGATTACAGGCTGAATTTCGCGTTCTTAATTCAGTCGCCAAATTCCCCTACCTGCCTGGTAGGACCAGATTTTTACGGCGTTGTTGCCTTTGCAGCTTAAAGGCCTCCACACATCGAACGCGGGTCGTGCGCGGCGCGTTTCGGGCGAGGCGGTATCTCTATCTCTTTCGCACAGTAGCGCGGCGTCTCTATCGCAGCATGTGATAGAGATAGTGAGAGAGATATACCCACCGACCCGCGCCGCTCCCTGCTGCGCCGCGCACGACCCGCGTTCAATGTGTTGAGGCCTTTAGCAATACCATTGTAATGGCCGCTCCATACGATGGGCCAACCTGACCCATCATACAGGACGCGGCTATGCGGTAGAACGAGACATAAATATGTCTTACTCCCTTTAACGCGTAGTTGCATCCTGTATGATGGGTCAGGATGGCCCATCGTGTGGAGCGGCCATAAAGTAAAGAAAAAGCTACCATAAAACCGTTTATTTCAAGTAGAGGAACGCCTTATCCCCAACGCAGTGGTCTATGGCCATTACGAGATCCTTCATCTCCTGATGGCAGGTCTCTGTGGTGTAGTCCTTGCCCTTCACGCGTTTTGTACAGTCTTCGAGTTCCTTGAAGAATGACTTCACGTGGTGGTTCTCTGGAGAAAAAAATGATTAAATATAAAGCTGAAAAACCCCCGACGTTTTCATTTAAAAGTCCAATATCTCAAAAACGGCTGAACAGATTTTCATGAAACATGGCTAAGAACACTCGGGATAAAGTTATCTATGACACAAAAAAACTGCATTAAAATCGATCCATCCGTTTGGGGGCTACGATAGCACAGACAGATACACAGATATATGCGGCGGGACTCGGGGGTTAAAAAAGGGTTGTTACATTTAAACAATATATAACAGGTCCCACCTTTTTAGCTGTCCATACACAGCCACGCAAATTACAATTTAGTCCTATAGTAGGTATAGTTTCTATAATGTCAAACATGAATGAATACCTATAAGAATTAATTTATGGAATAATATATAAGCGACAGCAACCATCAAAATAATGCTGTTTTAAATTATTATTGTACATCCTAGATAGTGACACTCATCGAGTAATTTGTCCCAAAGGTAACAAGTAGCTGTAAAAAAGGTAAAGTAGCTAAATTTTATATATATTGCGAGGGCGGTATATTGAATTTCGAGTGAATCGAGAGATTATAATAAAATCCTGAGAGAATGCAGCGAGGGAGAGACGGAAATAATTTTACTACCGAGTGGCACATATTTTTCACACCTTTTATGAATAACAGGATCAGGGCTTTCTGATTACCGCATAAAAATATATAAGGGCAGTGGAGAGATGCGTGAGCGAGGCTAGAAATGCTATTGCTGTTTTTTTTGCTCGCCTACGCTGCTACCTCGCATAGCTGTGGTGGAGATAGCTCTTAGAGGCATGAATCATACGTGGGCCATTGCCATCATTGACTTTGCAAGTTTGCATGGGTTTAGATCGGCACATTTTATTATAAAAATGACTGTCCTCATTCTGGGAAGTAGTCATTCTAATGACTGGTATTTAATTGTTCAATTGAAACATTAATTCCGGGGTTCCCCGTTGGCAACTCCAAGATAATAGAGTGACCGGAACGTTTATCATTCCATCCATTCGTTCCTGTCCCATCTATTGATTCATTTAATCTCTAGAAACCAACCATGTAATTTTTTGTGAGCTCGAACAGCTTCTCATACTGAATACTCCGATACCAACAAGAAACCTTTCAAGGAATAACAGGATGATGATAGGGGGGGGGGTCAATAATCGACAAAAAACGATGACGCATTTTATGGACAAGCCCTCACCCCGCACACTAGATATACAACGTGTCCCAAAACTCAACGATAAGCCGGCACCAGAGGATGGAGCTGCTTATGATTAGTCGAGAAAAAATAAGGAAAAAAATATATCTCAAAAAAATATATATATATCTTTTGAAAATAATTGCCATAGTGGTGTCAATACTATTTTTTTACACCATGATGATTGAAAGTGGACTGTAAGAAAAAATCTTTCAAAATTGTAGGGACAAAATGAATTTTGATTATTTTTTGTGTAAAAACTACATGTATTATGGTATTTTTAAGAACTGTGTTAGATAGCAGGGCTACTTAAGTTTCCAAAAACAAAAAAAAAACATCGAAAAAATCAATTCATCGATTTTCGATAAATTTCATTTTTTTTCTGTAATTTCTAAAATAATTGAGATATATTTTTTTCCTTATTTTTTCTCGACTACTCATAAGCAGCTCCATCCTCTGGTGCCGGCTTATCGTTGAGTTTTGGGACACGTTGTATAGCATAAAATAATAAACCAATCCTGTAACGACGCGTTGGTCCGTGTGTCCGAGAGGCAACGGGAATTTTTTCCATACATTTTTTATATTTTCGCCCCAGTCCAAGTTGGCTCAGTTCGGGTTGCACAGGGCGGTTCCACAACACTTCGCGAGCTCAAATACCGCGAGCCATCCGGTTGCCTCGTGGACACCGCAACTACGGGGGGTATTGCTCTGAATAAATAGCATTGGGGCGCGCTCACGCATGGCTTCCTATTGGTGCGTTCCAACCTCGCACAACTGGTGGTTCGGTACCTAAGTACTCACCCTAAAGAGGTCTGAAGAGGCTCTAGTTGAGATACTGATTTAGCAAATATATTTACTGCACTCCTGGTACTTACGATTCAGACATTTGCCTCTCTCTCTAACCAGCTGGTCATCCGCGTCCTAAAGGAAAAAAATCGAAATTAGTATTGGCCCGCGACCTCGAAATTAGTATTGGCCCGCGACTTCGAAATTAGTATTGGCCCGCGACTTCGAAATTAGTATTGGTCCGCGACTTCGAAATTATTATTGGTCCGCGACTTCGAAATTAGTACTGGCCCGCGACTTCGAAATTAGTATTGGCCCGCGACTTCGAAATTAGTATTGGCCCGCGACTTCGAAATTAGTATTGGCCCGCGACTTCGAAATTAGTATTGGCCCGTGACTTCGAAATTAGTATTGGCCCGCGGCTTCGTACGCGTGAGAACTGCCATGCCCGATTTCATCCCCTTGGTGAAGATATTTGGGATACAATTAATATAATATTCCATGTTTTAAATTTTGCCTTAATCCGTTCAGCCGTTTAGATTAGCGTGATTGAGTAGGTATGTCGCGCGGCCATCCCATGACGTCCAGAGGCCATGTGCGCCCTGTTCCGTCCCTGCAAGTAGCACAAGACAGTGCGCGAGTTGTCTCGCGGCGAGATAAACTATTCGTCTCTTTCTAAGTGTTCCAGTAGAGCGAGCGAGCGAAGCGAGGTGAACAAAGCTATGCTTTAGCTTGGGCCGACAATCTCGTAAAATTTTGTAAGCAGGTTCCTTGAGTATATAGATATTATAGTCGAGCTTTTTCGAATTAAAAAAAAAAAGTTTTTCAAAAAAGACTTGCTCGCGAGTTCTACAGCTAACAGAGCCACTAGTTAGAAAGAGACGGCTATCTATCTCGCCGCGACACATCTCGCGCGCCCTCTTGTGATAACCGTGCTGGTTGGGGCTTGTTACGAGTATGTACGATTCTCACCTAACGGGCTGGGTCGGAGCGCATTCTATTACATTTACAGGAATTTGAACCGTCTATACAGCAGATGCAATTCATATTTGATTACAATCCCCACCGACCGCGTCGGTAGCTGCCGCCTCGCAGTGGATGCACGATGCATTCAAATATGAAATGTAATTCAATACAATACAATACAATACAAATACTCTTTATTGCACACCTCACACAAACAAAGCAGTTATAAAGAGAAGTGTAATTACTGTTTATATGGTTCAAATTCCTTTGCATGTAATAGATTGCGCTCCGGCCCGGCCCGTTAGGTGAGATTCGTACATTAGTTATTTATTTATTTATACAGGAAGATCATCAGCTTACATACTACGCAGTAACTTATGAACGAATGTTGAAATGGATGTGTGACGTGACGAGAATGGATCGAATAAGGAATTAATATAACAGGAAGCCTGAAAGTAGCACACATAAATGAAAAGCTGAAAGCAAATCGCCTACGGTGGTATGAACATGTTATGCGGAGGGATGATAGTCATGTTATACTTAGAAGGGCATTAAGTATGAATGTGGAGGGTTGTAAGAGAAGAGGTAAACCAAGAAAAAGGTGGATGGACTGCGTGAGAGACGATATGAATAGGAAGGAAGTGTGTGATCAGTTGAAGGGCGATGGAGAGGTATGGAAAAAAAACATGCTGCGCCTGAAGTATTTTAGAATAGGGAGCAAGTAAGACAAACATCATATCCGAAAAGCAACTGATTATATTTATTTATGTGGGTACAAGTAAATGGGATACGGACCAGTGAAATGAGTAACTAGCTTAAAACAGTGGTGTCAGTGAGCTATTAACAGATCCTCACCGATAGCGTAATATTTCTCATTACTACTGCACTGTGTCGCATCAAATCGGTAAGAATCGGTTACCATTGCGAGCGTCCATTAAACTTAATCAACAGAATGCCATTCCCATTACGAACAAGATAACTTATAATTGGGCACCGAGGGTTCTTGCACTGACTGCCTTTTTGGTTACGTAGCCAAAATGGCAATAACGAAACCATTTATGGTTTGACATAAGTATCCGTCTCCGTGCCTGTCCATTAGACACTAAGTTTCAGTTCAAAATTTGCAAGAAATATTTTTTAATCACTGATGCCGAAGTGTCATTTCATTTGTCCGAATGCATGTTTTCCTAATTTCATAATTCCGAAAATCATGTTCTACAGATTTTTTTATCTCCAGTATAATGACGTCCTGGAAGGTACGGTAGCCTAGTGGTTCAGGCATTCGGCTGTCAAGCGGCGGTCGTGGGTTCGAATCCCGGCTCGTACCAATGAGTTTTTCGGAACTTATGTACGGATTATTTACCGTTAGCTTTTCGGTGAAGGAAAACATCGTCAGGAAACCGGTCTAATCCCAATAAGGTCTAGTTTTCCCTCTGGGTTGGAAGGTCAGATGGCAGTCGCTTTCGTAAAACTAGTGCCTATGCCAAATCTTGGGATTAGGTGTCAAAGCGGACCCCGGGATCCTTAGGGGCATTACCGGGAATAACGCTAGGAGGATGATGATGATAATGACGTCCTGGAAGTTTTCGTATAGCAGAAAATGACATTCGGTGTTTTGAAATTTCAGAATCAAGACGCGTTGGGAAAAATGAATCTTTTTGTTGTTTCGTGTCTTCCCAACATATTAAGGTGTATTTTGAATATTTATATTTGGTTAAAATGACCGTGTGCCGGTCTCACAGCCGCCAACAATGTCTATTACCTATACATTATAGTTGGCATTGCTCCTGATTAATGTGACCTGTTATTCTAATTACTTTTATTTTCTTGCCACAAAGATGTTGGCGTGCGATAAAGTAGGTAGTGTGTTTAATACGACCTCTAAATTAAACAAGCATGAACTTGGCCCGTAGGGTCAATTCCGAATTCAACTGCTGCGAGATTATATTGGTAATGTATTGAGTAGAGCGCTTTCGGCGACGCTAAATAAATAAGATACAGATGCCGTCAAACTTCTTGAACACTTGACCTTGCCTGCGCAAAGGCGAATTGTACCTGCGAGCTGCCCCCCCACTTCGTCCCGCATGTTCAAGAAGTTTGACGGCATCTGTATTCGAAACAGCTTGTAGAGTATGCAATAAAATTGACGCAGTTGGTCCTTTTCGATACGGTGTACAGTCCGAATCAAAAGTAACTGCACAATCGAAGACGTCAGAAGCTCTTATTCCCTTTCAATAAAGCCTTTTGACGTCTTCGTTTGCGCAGTTACTTTTGATGGGGACGGTACTAAGAAGGCCTGGCCATGCCTTAATTAGAACATTAAGAGCGCTTTTGTGGTTTCAATAATCGATTATGGTAAAACTAATTAGTAGGTATGTGGCACAGAAGACGATAGTAGCAAGTGATTAATTACTTGGCAACAATTTGAACCTCGTTTAGGAAGAAAATCGTCAATAACTAGCCACTTAACACGTTGGCTGCCATGAGCATCGGTGATCACAAGATTGCCGATCACCATTGATCGGCAATCTTTTCTATGTGTGGCCATGAGCATCACCGGTGGGATCACCTAATCTTTTCTATGTGCGGCCATGAGCATCACCGGTGGGCTCACGTAATCTGTTCTGTGTGTGGCCATGAGCATCACCGGTGGGCTCACGTAATCTGTTCTGTGTGTGGCCATGAGCTTCACCGCTGATCACGTAATCTGTTCTGTGTGCGGCCATGAGCATCACCGGTGGGATCACGTAATCTTTTCTCTGTGCGGCCATGAGCATCACCGGTGGGATCACGTAATCTGTTCTGTGTGTGGCCATGAGCATCACCGGTGGGCTCACGTAATCTGTTCTGTGTGTGGCCATGAGCATCACCGCTGATCACGTAATCTTTTCTCTGTGCGGCCATGAGCATCACCGGTGGGATCACGTAATCTGTTCTGTGTGTGGCCATGAGCATCACCGGTGGGCTCACGTAATCTGTTCTGAGTGTGGCCATGAGCATCACCGCTGATCACGTAATCTTTTCTCTGTGCGGCCATGAGCATTACCGGTGGGATCACGTAATCTTTTCTCTGTGCGGCCATGAGCATCACCGGTGGGATCACGTAATCTGTTCTGTGTGTGGCCATGAGCATCACCGGTGGGCTCACGTAATCTGTTCTGTGTGTGGCCATGAGCATCACCGCTGATCACGTAATCTTTTCTCTTTGTGGCCATGAGCATCACCGGTGGGATCGCGTAATCTTTTCTCTGTGTGGCCATGAGCATCACCGGTGGGATCACGTAATCTTTTCTCTGTGTGGCCATTAGCATTACCGCTGGGATCACGTAATCTTTTAGAGACAACATGACGTGATCACCGGTGATGCTCATGGCCACACAGAGGGCCATGAGCATCACCGGTGATCACGTCATGTTGTCTCTGTGTGGCCATGAGCATCGCCGGTGGGATCACGTAATCTTTTCTCTGTGTGACCAGTGAGCATCACCGGTGGGATCAAAAGCTCGTTTTTCAGGGTGTTGGGCGTGGGAGCGACACTTTAGGTGAAGTACGGCGGGCAGCCAACGTGTTAAGATATAGATGACTGTCACATCCTCTTAGCTCTCTCCGGTCCACTTTGATTACATATCAAAGGATAATCTATATTTCATTCAGATTTATTCAACGGTTCAATTACCTAAGAGGTCAACTGGCGTAGCTACCACCCTTTAGACTTTAGAATATGATTCAGTTACTGTCCGCCAATTTTGTCGTCGTTTTCACTCTTGACAGAGTGGTCGTGACTCGTGGTCATCATTTCAGACCCCGTATTATGTTCGGTCTTATCACGTGATAAGTGACAAGATAGAGCGTCCGTCACTGGCTGACACCGTTCGATAGAATCGATAAATTCACAAAACGCCGTCATTCCTCGCTGACAGTCACCTTCCTTATACACGCATCTACTGCAGCTTAATCTGGTCTGTCTATCTGATCGGTGATCAGCCTAGCGGCATGCAATCTTGTAAATCGCTGCCTTTTTGCACCAATGTCATTAGAATAACGTCTCGTCACGCGCACATATGTAGTAAAAACGAGGTCATGGTCACTGACTCCTAATTATTGTTATGAAAACACATAATGCGTCAGTAAGTGCTAAACAAAGAAATAATAAGACTAACGAGGTCTGTCAATATAATTAAGACATTCGAGGACTTACAGCAACTTGCAAATTGTAGTTTATCTCCTGCAAATCGTGTCGTTTCTATTTGTTCGTGAATTAGAACAACACGACCGCCGACAGGATATGACATTGTGTACTTTTGAGTTCTTCGTTGAGTCGAGTTAATTGACGCAATCTCGGAACTTTCGTTTCACCGTAGTTTTATAGCCCTTCGCTGTACAAAACTCTCCCTTGCATGCGAACTTTGCTACAAAAAACCAACTGTTTTGTATTACTATTGGGTTGTGCAATACTTAATAGTACATTGCTACAGAGGCCGGGAAGTTAGGGGTTGCCGGCCGAATGCATATAGACCGGATTGTTATGAGGCTGGCAACCCCTTTTCACGCCGAGGTATGTGTAGTGCTTTTCTCAAACATGCAATGAAAAACTCCAAGACAACATACTTACTTTAATTTTCACGGCTGAACGGCGTGATGCTGTGCCATAAATAGTGGAATGGAAATTAAAAAAACACCATCTTGCAGGGTTATGCCTTCAATTTTGTATGAAATGCCATTACGGATTTTACGGATCTCTCGCCTCGCTGCGCCCGAAACGTGACACTTCGAAGCCCATTATGAAGAGCACAACGTCAATATTTCATTGCATGTTTGAGAAATTATTATTTGTATTATATTGTATAAATCACATACAAGTGTAGAGTTTGTGACATAGTAGGTATTCCGTGACAACTACCTATACAATCGTCTTGGTCACAGGGTCAAGAATATCGTGATTCACGACTATATCGACAACCTCTTGACGGGGACGTTGAATTGGACAATTTGGTTACTACAAGTGTAGCTTAGAGATAGGACGTAGGTAAAGTATTCGTCTCGCGCACGCTTTCAGGTACAAAGCGTTGCACCAGCACCCTGCCCTTTTCGGTCTGTGCCCACTAGACTAGTATCATACCATCACGATAACAGAACCGTCACATGCAAAACATATATTCCTTGACTAGAGCGGTGCCCTCTAGCATACTTTGTAAGTAAAAATCGATGTTGAAAGGTAGCGCTGTACTCGTAGTAATTAATGTTCACATGTTTTTGTTGCAGTGTAACCTGGTGATGGTGCGAGGATGGCCACCACCACGATGGTAGTGTCCCCGCTGGCCACGCAGTCCTCGCCCAAGAACAAGCGGCGTCTGTTTGCCGAGGCGCGCCAGAACAGCCTGCAGAAGCTGAGCGTCATATTCGACCACGGCCATAAGAACGGTAAGTTGGCATTTCCTATGAAGGTCACATTTTGACCACTCATTGTAGTATGTAACCCTGTAATGGTGCGAGGATGGCCACCACCACGATGGTAGGTAGTGTCCCCGCTGGCGAAGCAGTCCTCGTCGAAGAACAAGCGAAATCTGTTTGCGGAGGCGCGCCAGAACAGCCTGCAGAAGCTGAGCGTCATATTCGACCACGGCCATAAGAACGGTAAGTTGGCATGTCCTATGAAGGTCACATTTCGACCACTCATTGTAGTATGTAACCTGGTGATGGTGCGAGGATGGCCGCCACCACGATTGTAGTGTCCCCGCTTCCCACGCAGTCCTCACCCAACCCATAAGAATGGTAAGTCGGCATGACCTATAAAAGTCTTTTTTTTTGTCAATTTCACAAGCTTTGCTCAGTTTGTGACTATAATCCAGCGAACGAAAAACAAAGCGGTTTTTTCGTTTGCGGACTGGGTGGTCGGTTTGTATATAGTTACATAGTTACTTGAAAATCAGTAAAGCAGCTTATGTTGCTGTATTTAATTTTACCAACAGCATTGACAGCTAGACATCTATTCTTGAAGTACAGTGTCAGAATAGTTGTAGATTAGTACTCAAAAATACGAGCTACCTAGACTGCATAAAATATACCTACATTTTAGTTGAAAAACTCGGTTTTTAAGGTAGGCAAAGTTAGGGTTCAAATCAGTGATATAATAATTATTAAAAACCGGCCAAGTACCTATAAAAACGGCAAAAAAATCGTGTCTGTTGTATGGGAGCCCGGCTCCGACTCGCACTTGGCCAGTTTCTTAGTATTTGATGTTATAGCGGCAACAGAAATACATCATCTGTGAAAATTTCAACTGACTAACTATCACGGTTCATGAGCTACAGCCTGGTAACAGACGGACAGACAGCGGAGGCGGGGCCTTAGTAGGTCCCGTTTTTACCCATTGGGTAGGATTTAGGTTAGGTTTTTATACTACCTACGTCATTGCTTCAAAGGCAATGCGTTACATCCAACAGCACCAAATGAACATACAGTAAACGGCGAGAATAGTAACTATAATATCCCGTACAAACTTCGAATTTAAACGTAGACGGCAGCGCCATTTTTGGTGGTAAACTGTACGTAGCTTGAAAAAAACAGTAGCTACGTTTGCGTGTCAAAGTGTCGATCCTACTTACTGGAGTCCACGGTAATTCTATTGCATCTTCTTCTGCGTCTTCTTCCCCTTTTTTATCCTTTTTATTACCACCCATTGTATATTTTCAAAAATTCAAGATTTCCCGCAATAAAAACCACAGCAATATTTAAATTTTTGACAGTGACAACCTACTGTTCCTCTCAGGAAAAAAAACATAAAAAACTGACAGTATGTAATAAATAAGTAACAGATGCCAAAAATAAGCTATTACAAAATATTCTAATTTACAACTTTGAGATCGAAACTAATAATAATTCATTAAATTTAAATAGTATTATCATAATAAACCAGTTGCACGTGCGATGAGATAGGAAAGTATGTTGCGAACATCGCGAATTCGCAACGCTAGCTTCATTCTTCGTAATTTATAGATCTGACAATAGATGGCAGCACTTTGCCCATAATGAATTGCGGGTTTGCGGGCTTTCAAACGACTCCTTTCAACACAAATATTCCGTTTTGACATTTGATTTGCCAGTGTTACTAGTTAATATAATAGTAACTAAAATAGTTGGAATTTATCACTAACACCAATTAACATACATTGACGTTTTTAAGGTAAGGATTTACTTTATGGGTAAGGTAATGCGTGTTTGTAAATAGCACGGCTATCACGAGGCGGCTCGCGAGCTCTTTCGATTTTCCTCGCACTATCCGTCTCTCTCTTATTAGAATACTTAAAACATGAGGTAGTGCGAGAAAAATCGAGGGTATGTCGCGGCCGTCTCATGATAGACGTGCAGTTGTAAATTAATATGTTATAGGAAATACACGTTTAATAAAAGTATTTATTAAAATTCAATTTACTGTTTTTTCAAGTGTTTTTTCGTATATTCGTATTTTTGAAATACATTTTGTGGTGTTATTCTAACAAAACTACGTTTTCCCGCTTAAATCCAATAATAATAATTGACTCGTATCGAAACAATTTGGTTATGGTAGAAATAGTAGGAACTATTAGCGTCAGTGTGGCAACACCCAACTCTGCAGTAGCAATTTGTTGTATTTCTGAGCGCCATTGCTTTTTACCGATGTAATGTTGAAATGATTTTAATCTGTTTTCATCAGCAAATCTATGTGATGTTTTAGTAAAACATTGAAGTGATTGTGTACTAAAACTATTGAACTTCTTAAAGTTTTTGTGCTGGGCTTTGTCATGGCCGGTAAGTGGTGACTTTTAGCGCCCGCTAGTCAAGGGCGAAATCGCAATCGAGAATCGCAATAAGTCGAAGATGTTTTATCGTTCAAACTCCGACGGTAAATGCAATGCTCATGTAATTGGTGTGATCTTTGTATTTAGTGTTTTGATAACAGTGTCGATAGCATAGTGGAAGTGTTTGGTTATTTTGTCTTAACTTACAAAGCCGATCGTTTTTAACCTTTACTTATTACATTTCGCTGTTACACTGGAGGTCTAAGCACTGGGAAGGTTCTCGCAACGGTTCTCGTGGTATATTTAACTGAATTAACACGATATGTTTCCGTAAAAAGTCTGTTACAGTAACTTGTTTGCAATGTAACAGATGATTCTATTAATTGTTGATTGTGAAGGTCAGAGAAGCGCCGAGCGTTTGACGTCGTTCACATACATTTGATTAACATGTAAGGCTTTCTATAGACCATTTTAAACATCGTAAACACCAGACAAACACTTACAACGCCAGAATTTGGACCGAGACGTAGTGTAGTTGAGAATTATATTTATATTGTGACCAGATGTTGGTGTTAGGTAACCATACATGATGATTGCCTTGGTTAACTGGTCGGAGTACATGTGTTTGCAATCATTTTGCGTGATTTAATGATGGTAAACATACATACCTATGAACAGAAATTGTATCAAGTTGGTTTTGTTCTAATTCTAGGGTATTCTTGAAAAATATTAGATGTATGACTTATTTTACATCTACCTATGCAGTAAACTATGTCTTTCTGACTCGAATATTACCATCTAACAATGAAATCTTATTCTATGACACTATTTCATTCCTTATTTTGTCCTTTTCTTTCTCAATATGTAACTAATACATACTCGCATAGCAGAAAACATATGAAACTGCATTATAATCATTTGAATTGATGATACATTTTAAAAACTGTTTTTGATAACAATTATATTGTTGTCAAACTGATATAAATCAACCTATGATCTAAAAATATAAACAAACAAATTGATTTTGAAGATATGAAAATGTCAGTCAGTTATTCATTTCAAACTAATTGAGACTGCAATGGAAGTGTATATCAGAAATGTCTAGTAACTTTACATTTACATAAACTCCACTCCACTAAACTCGGAAAAAATATTCCTCTGTGATCAAAATGATACATCCACAACACAGGAGTTGGTAGACAACATAATATTTATTCATGCTCATTGCGAGTAACATTTACAAACACCTCCCCACCATAACTGTAATTAAATATCTGTATTTCTTATTCTAATTGACATCTCATAAACAAAGAAGTACATGGATGCCTTTACATTCTTAATGTGTAACAAGCTACCAACACTTGGTACTGTGCCAAATTGCTTCATGACAAGTTTCCTGATAGCCTATTCTGTATACAAGCATATCAAGCTTTGACTTCCTTATACACACTGCAACCGCAGAAGGTCCCAGGTTTCGAAACAGCTGAGGATACAACTAGAACTAACAAATCTGAGAAGAGCAACCTCTTATACAATCTAATTTAATCTTAATACATAATAAAACAGCCTATATATGTCCCACTGATGGGCAAAGGCCGAGTGAGTACAGACCCAAAAACTCATTGGTACTAGCCGGGATTTGAACCTCTTCAACTGTTCTTGAGCATATAATTTTCACTATACAAGGGTTAACCCGCTGGTTATATATTTATACAACCAGCTTTAATTACCACCTGAAGACTAGGCTCCTTCAATTAGAAACATTTCTAGTAGTAGACCCTAATAAAACAGTTAGCAAGGAAATGTACCCCTTAAAACTTGAGTATATGATTATTGATAGTTAACCGGTAATATCTATCTAGTAGTAGTATCTGGTAAACATCCTTGATCCTGTTAAGGTACTTAGGCACAATGCATTAGTTAGATGTTCATATAGTGTATTTCTTCTGTCGAAGCATAGGCATTTGCAATGGCCTTCACAGAAAGATATACCAGACAGACCAATATAGCAAATTAAGATCAATAATAGTAACTACATATTTTACTTATATTAGGTACCATTGTGGCACTCTTTGGCACATGTCCAGCAGTGGACGTCTCTCGGCTGATATGATGATGATTAGAGTATGGTTAAAGAAGGCCTATGCCACGGAGCACACTGAATTCAGAGATTTTATACTATACAAGAAATTCAAAATAAAGGGTTTGTTACAGCAGGAACATCCAATAATTTTAAAAGAAAGAGAGTCAGTCATTAACCAAGGCAACTTGATTTATGCTATTAGCTACTGCCTGCGGCTCCACCCGTTTACCACTTTAAAAGCCATAAAGTCAAATTTTATTTTAACCATTTGAACTCCGTGTCACCGTTCAGGCCTGCAATTGAGCGAACAGAGACCTTATTAGAAATAGTGTAGGTTGCTTTTACTTTGTACAATTAATCCATTTATATGGGGTAGCCATTTTTTTATACAAGCTTCTACGCGCGATTCTGTCCCCATGGAACTTGTTTAAATTTTAGCTCCATACAAACTTTCACCCCCTTAGGAGACAATTTCCGGGATAAAAGCCTATCCTAAGTGCTTCCCCAGGACTCAAACTATACCAAATTTCATCTCAATCAGTTCAGCGGTTTATTCGTGAAGAGGTAACAGAGACAAACACAGTTTCTCATTCATAATATTAGTATGGACCTTGAAGCAATAAAAATGGATTAGGCTACTACTAACATCGAAACATGCCCAAGAAATGATGGTGCCACTACTCGCCACCTATTTATATGATTCACTCTTACATTGTTCTTAACCACGTAACCGTATATACACACTATTATCCCTGGTCAGACACCGGTGAATCCTGCTTATCGTATGTAACAAAAGAGGTGTTATGTTTCCCATTGAAATCCTGAAGTATTCCATTACAGTCTGAACAGGTTAGGTCTTTTATAGGCATTTGCCGTCCAGACGTGTTTAAGAGCTCTTGTGTTAACTGTTTAAAAATAGGATAAATATATTGGTGTTCAATTCGGCATGTAATAGACTTGGTTCTCTAATTTGGGTGTGAAGCGATGCTTAAAAAGAAAGAAGTGCCTTGGTATTCGAATCACCGGATTCGTATTCACGACAACTTCGTCAATAGGCGGAACCACTCGTGCCGGCTTCACTGGAACACTGTTTGCGATTGTATGTAAAGTTCTGTAACCCAGTTAATCAGTAGTTTTTTTTTATGTAGACCCTGGCAATGATTCCTAGTTTCCAAGTTGCAGAAAGTATTGTACAAAGATAGTCGCCTTATGGTTGGTTCGCACCTAATGAATAGACTGACTTTCTGATCTGTTATTATTAAAGCATCAACAAAACTACAATGTTTGTTAATCTATTTGCTTGATCCGTGAGTAACATTTTAGTTATCAATCATAATATTTCCTGGATATTATGCATAGGAAAATCATTTTGGGGTCAATACCTTGCTATTGGTACACTACTTATTTGAATTGTTAAAATAATTTGTATTCTAATAATCTATTTTTACTTGTAGAACCGTTGTGAGAGTGTTTTCTTAAATATGGTGTGAAATTTAACCAACTCACTAAAACGTGTGTCTTTAACCCATTCACCGCCACGGACTTGAACTCAAGTTGTCACAGTTGCCACCCCCCGCAGAATTCATACGGAGTCCAGAAACAATAGACTGAAGACTTGTGTGGCTAAGGTGTGCCACCTCGTATTTTTTTCTGTGGCGATGAATGGGTTAAATGTAGTGATGTGGTTTTGTTAATTTTCATGACTAATCTTTTACCTTTTTAGAGTTCATTGCATTTACGAATATTTTTAATCAATTTTCTACTAACACTAACAGGTTTTTGTGAAGGTAATTCGTAGCACTAATTTTACAGGGCAATTTCCGTTTTCCGCCACCCCACATTCGCCAATTTTAAACAAATCAAAGTAGTAAATGACAAAATCGCTGATTGTTATCAATAGCAGACTATTCTTAATAATTATTATCCTTATCATTGTCAAAGGCAATTAAAATAAAATTGTCGTAGTCCCTCGTGATTCGCTCATCCGATTGCAAGATTAGCAGAAATGATAATGACCACAAGTCAGAAAATAACGTGATATTCACCAAGTTCTTGCCAGGTTCGTGACGATTTTTTGACCCCTGACGTAAAAAGAGGTGTGTTATAAGTTTAACGTGTCTGTGGCATTGTAGCTCCTAAAAGAATTACAATACGGTTTTGTTTTGCCTGAAAGCTGACGTGATCGAGATGGTTATTAACTTATTAGCTATGTTTCAACAAAATCGGTTGAGCCGGTTTTGAGATATTGAACTTTGTAATGAGTTTTTCAACTTTTCTAAGTTAATTATTTGACCAGTTACCAGAGCGACATTCACTTTTGTCCTTTATGTTAATTTATTATGAAGTTATTGTATAGAACATATAAAAGTTGAACAAATAACATGATAGCAAATGTTCAAGTTATTGTTTTGAAAATTACCTTTGTAATATATTATATTATATTCCATAATATAACATATTGTATTCAAGCCAAAACCTATACAGTTGTTATTTTGCATAAATGGTAAAGAAGAAAATGCCACCAATGTATGGCAAGGGCAAACGAACTAAATACGATTACAGTTTATTAGGGTTCCGTACCCAAAGGGTAAAAACGGGACCCTATTACTAAGACTTCACTGTCCGTCCGTCTGTCAGTCACCAGGCTGTATGTCAAGAACCGCGATAGCTAGACAGTTGAAATTTTCACAGATGATGTATTTCTGTTGCCGCTTTAACAACAAATACTACATACATACATACATACATACATTCACGCCTTTATTCCCAAAAGGGGTAGGCAGAGCACATGAAACGTATGTTCCAGCGCCACTTTTAGCATAAATGTGGGTATTAAATATCGACAAAATGTGATATTGCAGTGATAGGTTGCTAGCCCATCGCCCACAACACACTTCAACCCTGGTCCCTTAGTCGACTTTTATGACACCCACGGGAAGAAAGGGGGTGGACAACAAATACTAATAACAAAATAAAATAAATATTTCAGGGGAGCTCCCATTTAACAAACGTGTTTTTGAACCCTTCGTGCGCGACCCCGACTCGCACTTGGCCGGTTTTGTTTTCCTTCAGTGACACAAAGACAGACAGAGAATGGTCATGTAAATGTTCCGTTGGACCAATTTTGGTATGGAACATTATACATTAAAGCTACTAGTTATCATCGGATCTGTCTCAGAAATTATACATTATTTGTGCCAATCAACATATACTTCCCGCTATGAGTGCTTAGTAGTTGGTCAATAATAATGACAAGATGAACAAAGATCATTCTACACATCAATCAATCATTCCGAAGTCAGCTAAAGTCCACACTCAATTGCTATTCACTGATAATTATCTTTCAATTGCATTTAACTATGAAATGAACTATTGTAACAATGAGAGCCATGGAATTTATTAACAACCTTTTTAACCCCCCACGAATAAAGAGGGGTGTTATAAGACATAAGTTTGACGTGTCTGACTGAGCTCCTAAACGAATGGACGGATTTCAATGCGGTTTTTTTGTCCGAAAGCTGCCGTGATCGAAATGGTTCGTAGCTACGTTTCAACAAAATCGGTTCAGCTGGTTTTGAGATATTAAATTTTGAAATGAAAATGTCGGTGGTATTTCAACTTTTATAAGTTATTGTTATTAATTATAATTAAACTTAAACATCTATATTGCAAACCGTAAGCTACAAAGTATTTTCAAATCATTTGACTTTTGCATATCCTAGACTATATCTTACACAGCTTTGCTCCATTGCTGAAGGTAGTATACATCTTGAGTTTTCTTATTTTTAATACTTTCTAAATGCATGTTTATCTATTTTATCAGTATAATTCTAGCACGAAGAACTATCTGAGTCTTAAGAGTCTCCTGTAGGTTTAAGTTTGAAGGCAGGTTAAGAAATAGTTCCAATTGCAAGTGCAATTATCTAATTCACTCTAGTCTGCTAATTGTTGCCAATTCCGCTCTGCGACCACTAGAACTCTAAAGCAAAGTATACAAACGTTAGCACTGTTCATAAGTTTTATTCAACCGATTAAAGTTAAAGTCACTGAAATTGACAACATTTAGTTCGCTAGAAAATGTTTTTTTAAGCAACACGTGTTTTTTATTTCTCCCTTAATTGTAATTTTCATTCAAAACTATCAAATTGAAAAGTAGCGAATTCCAGAAGGTCGTAAGTAAATTATGTCGTCAATACTACGACTCTGTATGGCACTTTGGACACCTTTCATATACGCAGCCATAATACTGACGTCACACACGGTGAAAACCACTTTTATACGTTTTCGCGATTTTCTTATAAGCGAGCAGGAAAAAAACACAGAAAACTACTTTATTACGTTCAGATAACATAATTACCGAAATGCTTTTCGATTTAGGCGTCATTTCATATTTTGAAATATTGTCAATTGTGTAATAAAATAATTAGGTATGGTTTTTGGCAATACTCTTTCGCGAACGCGTTACTGGCCAGCGATGACTTGATAGATACAAACGCGACTCTTTTGGGCGAATGAGCGGGTAAAAAAATGTTAGGGTTAGGCATTAAGTCCGCCTTTTGTGCTTTTTTGTTATGTGCAATAAGGTTTAAATAAATACATAAAGGTAGGGTAGGACAGAGCCGATGCTGTATTGCGACCAACTACTTTTAAATCATGAGGTCATATTATGATCATTGATTTTTGACTTTGGCGGCATACGGGGTTTTAAGGTCTAGCTAAATGAAATCTTACATTTTCCAAGGAGTTAATTGAATTATTATATCAGCCTCCCCAAAGAGTGCCAAAGTGACTGATCCTGTGCCACCCGTTAATTAGTAGATGAATCAACCCATTTTGTTTGAAAACTAGCTTCTGCCTGCGACTCAGTCCGCGTGAAACTCGTTTATGTTATTATTTTCTTCAACAGGGGTCCATGGTATTTTTGAAATTCTGAAAGTGATTCGTGCCTAACGAAAGTTTAAGAACCACTGCCTTAGGGGATGATTTTCGGGATATAAACTATCCTATGTCTCCGGGACTACTATCTGTATACCAAATTTAAGCTTGCTTAGTTTAAGCGTGAAGAGGAAACAGACAGACACTTTCGCATTTATAATATTAGTATGGAGTAAATTTTGTCACACTTGTCTCTAGTCTTACCAGGAAAGAATAGCAACAGAAATAGGTTGTTCAATCCAATAACAAATCCTTGATGTTTCCAGGCAATGGTGGGGAGACGACGTGGTGTTTCAGCCAAGTGAAGGGAACGCTCGAAGACGATGTCACCGAGGCCGACCTGATCTCCTGCGTGGAATTCAACCATGACGGGGAGCTCCTCGCCACCGGCGATAAGGGGGGGAGGGTCGTTATATTCCAGGTAACCTTTGGTTCTGACCACCGGCTCAGCCTAGTGACCCTGTCTAAAAAACTGACGGGTCTGTTTTCAAATCCCGGTACGGTCTACGAGCTAGCAACAAATTTTCATTACCAAGTTTCTCCCGTACGATAACTTATAAGATGTTTCACAACATGGTCCTCGGCTAGGGCAACCGTTGGTGGCTGACCAGCTAGAAGCATCTTACAAGTAATCGCCCGGGAAAAATTACTGACGATAATTTTGCCTGTCCCGACGATTAGGGCCAATATTTGAGTGATGCGCATGAATATTAGTTTGACTGCATCTTTTCTATGTGTTTATATTAAATATACCATCGCTTAGTACCCACACAACACAAACCTTGTTGAGCTTACTATGCCTAGTTCGATTTGGGTAATTGTCTCCCTTATATTTAACTAAATTACACACCCTTTGAACAGCCCTACCCGTCCGTGTTCACATATCTTGGTCTCCGTTTATGGCTAGAGAAGTAGACCCTTATTTAACCTTTTGAACTCTCGCATTTACACGGGTCTAACGCAAATATACACTTGCAGAGTTACAGTAATTTAATCTCATAATGAGAAAAAAGGAATTATAAATCATTCTATTTAATTTTTTGCTCAACTCGTAAAAGCGACTAACTCTAAATCAAATAGTATCTATTATCTTTCAACTTGACCATGTTGAACTCACAAGAACGATTTAGCTAGAATCTTATCAGTGCTTATCTCTTATCTTTACCACTGACATCACCCAGTCAACGGGTATTTGTGACATTATCGCTGACGATTTAAAAACAAATCACGGAGACGTAACAGCGTCATAAATATACGACTTTTTACGACATTTCGCTTTTAGGTCATACAATGGTCGTTAAATGTAAACGTGCGATCTGAGACAAGGTTATCGATGGTATGTTTACCGTGTAAAGTTTAGGCTTGCTTTTGATGGCACCTTGGACTGAAATAGAATTCGTATAAGAGAAGGTAGATGTACTAAAAATCCTACATAGAGTTACAAATAGGCATAGTCCTTCGCAGAGAAATCCGTCTCCATAACAAATTCATCCAAATCAATAAAGCGATTATACGTAAAATGGTAACTAACACAAACATTAGTCTCTCCTTACAATTTCAGTATGGATTATGTAGCACGTTGAATTAGTCCAACTAGGTCAACATTTCTCGCCATCTCTTCCTTTTATATTCATAGCCGTAGCAGTTTCCTTTGTGTGATGTAATACTCATTCCAGATATGTTCCAATTATAATTACAATTATTACGAGCCCGCTTTGTCCCATTGCAAAGGCTTCCCACTCTCTTTTTCTATTCTTGGCTATCTAGGGTAATAGCTAGTCTCAAATAACCCTCCTCTCCTTCGACAGTCGAATAAAAAGGAATCAAATATACAATTTAACTTGCACGTTCTTTGCTTAGTCGTCTGAACCCCGGCGTTTTCTCACCGATCAGTGACGGCGACCTAGTAAAGAGAATTAGCATTCGCAACACGAGCTGTAAACCTTTTATTGTTCATTCCGATTTTATCTCCGTTTTCAATCCGTTTGAAACGCGCCGGCTTAACTCTGTTGTTTACATCCACTGTTTATGATCAGCCAAGGAAATAAGAATTGTTGCCCTAGAGCTGACCACATTTCCAGATAAGATAGATGCTCTAAAGTGTGAGTTTCGATTCTTATTTGCGTTCTGATGCACTCAGTTGTTAATTGTTTACATATAATTGATAACCTTTAGCAAACTGTACGATTACAAATTACAACGCGTTGAGTTATATAACTGAGACTTGGACTTACTAGAAAATACAAGGGAAATAAACCATGAGTTATAAATCAGCGGGACCCACAAGTAAAGTTTTGGAACTTAAATTGAACTCTATATCTAACTGAAATAAAAATCCGAAATTTGACGTGAAGCGTTCGTTTTATTCTCCACAAAACTACACTGCAAGCGTACCTCCGCCCTTATAGAAGTTACCCATTACCCCCTTCTAACTACAACCACATAAACCGTTTACCTAACCATGTTGCGCAGACTTGATGAGGCGACGTTGCCACATTGCAGAGAGAGAAACTCAGCAGTATCTTGTAAAATAATTATCTCAGTATGTTCAATTGCAACGTATTCAGTCAACTTTTGTTACAGAGGGACCCAGCATCGAAACAGTGCGTGCCTAAAAAAGGCGAGTACAACGTGTACTCAACATTCCAGTCTCACGAGCCAGAGTTTGACTACCTCAAGTCGCTGGAGATTGAAGAGAAAATCAACAAAATCCGGTGGCTCAAGCGAAAGAACCAGGCTCACTTTCTGCTATCGACCAACGACAAGACTATTAAGCTATGGAAGGTAACGGAATTATCTTTATCTACATATATTAACGTAAAAGTCCTTACTGAGTCACTCGCTTAAATCAACGCCCAGCCCAAACCGTTAAACATAGAAAGCTGATTTTTTCACAATAGGTAGCGATGTAAATAACCACTAAGAAGGGGTTGAAAGTTTGTATGGGGATGGAGTAAAATTTAAGTGAGTTACTTGAAGCTTTGTGTATGGGCTCTTATTATAATACAAGAAAAGTTATTTTAGGGTTTTGGAAAAACCCACCCCTAAGCGGGTTAAATACGGGTGCAGAGTTTGTACTGGTGAAATTTCGTATAGAGATAGTTTGAGTCCCGGGGAAGGCCCCGTATTGTATGTATGTATGTATGTATTGATAAAAATGAGTTCCAGGCGGTTGGAGTGGCGGGTAGAAGCTAGGTACACTACATAGACAAACTTGCTACAAAATCAAACTTGCTACAAAATTTTCAAACCGGCTAAATGGCTCAAAGTATTAATTACCAAAATATTGATTTGTATGCACTGAGTATGTATATCCTGGTCACGGCACCAAAATGTAACGCAATGATTGCGCTCACTTACTCTTTAATGGTCTATAAAATATAGTAAACCAGCTAGAACAAAATATGCAGTAATTAGAAGTATGACTTGTATTTCGTTGAAAATTTCTTGTGACGGTCTATTACTTACAGGTTATTTGTTTAAATTGAAGGCAAATCGTCAAATTTCTATGATTTAGAGCCGCCGCATATTACAGCCCTAGTGCCGCGTCCGAGCCACACGTTGCAGGAGTGACTCGCGCTCGCTACTAGTGGCCGCGTCTAGTGGCGGCCAATTGTGGCTTAATGTACGGCAGAGTGGTCACGTTTAGTGGCGGCCACTTGTGGCTTAATGTACGCCAGAGTGGTCACATTTAGTGGCGGCCAGTTGTGGCTTAATGTACGCCAGAGTGGTCGCATTTAGTGGCGGCCAGTTGTGGCTTAATGTACGGCAGAGTAGTCACGGTTAGTGGCAGCCACTTGTAGCTTAATGTACGCCAGAGTGGTCACGGTTAGTGGCAGCCACTTGTGGCTTAATGTACGGCAGAGTGCTCACGGTTAGTGGCAGCCATTTGTGGCTTAATGTACGGCAGAGTGCTCACGGTTAGTGGCAGCCATTTGTGGCTTAATGTAAGGCAGAGTGGTCACTTTTAGTGGCGGCCACTTGGGGCTTAATGTACGGCAGAGTGGTCACGTTTCGTGGCAGCCACTTGTGACTTAATGTACGCCAGAGTCGCCACGTTTAATGGCTGCGTCTAGTGGCTGCAGATGCTACTTCGGACCCTATTGAATTGGTGGTATATTCCAGGTGTCGGAGCGCGACAAGCGCGTGACGGGCTACAACACGCGCGAGGAGAGCGGCCGCGCGCGGGACCCGGCGCGCATCACGCAGCTGCGCGTGCCCACCTGGCGCCCCGCCGAGCCCATGGTCGAGGCGTCCTCCAGGTTACTGATGGCTTATTTATTTACAAGCTTTAATTTACTTTCACCTGTCCCCGTTGCCTGTAATCAAATCTTGCAAGTTAAATTTGACGTTCCGATTGAGCTGTCATTTTGCATGCATGTATAAATCGGATGACAATTATGCATGTATAATGATGGAGCTGGAAGTTGGCCATAGGAACTCCGTAATTAAACGACCCAACCCCATCGAGTTTGGGCTCGTTAGAATCGTCTCAATGTTGATGATGGTATACAGAAAAGTACGGTCGGCAATAAAAGCTTGTACCAAAAATGAATTTTTTGACAGAAATGTGTTTACTTTATCACATGACGAAGACAGACTAGCTTCCTGTATAGCCAACGGTCGAGGCCTCTCAGTGGGTATGTGTGCCTTGGAGGGCATAGAACCCGGGAAACTCCTTTAGCAAACATCTCTATTCCTTCACCCGTCTGCGCCGCTCCGCTCGCTACAGAAAATTCGAGCAGAGCTGCGGGTTAAACAACATAGTCCATCGTGTAGGTCCATTCGATATACAGATGAATGAGTTTTTTAAATCGGATGATTATCTCCAGAGAAGGGCTTTGATATTACGGCTTTGTAGAGGACAATTCCTCCGATCTTGGCTCAAGCTGCTCTTTTTTGTGTAGATACATACAAAGCCTGAATATAAAAGCCCTTTTAAACAGTTAAAATTTACATTTCTACGAAACAATAAATATTACCACTCACGTTTTATTTTCCACGAAACTCTAGATTAGATTTATTAACTTCACAATTTATACAACAAAACTCCTAAATAATTAAGGGGTATTCCTATCTCACCATAATTCTCGATTGGCTCATCGTCGCTATCAAGTTTTTATTACTTATTTAATAACAATTCAAGTGCTGATAGCGGTTCGCTTTCAGAAATATTTCATTAATTTATATCAGTGTTATCTGCCGTACGTATAAGTGCGACGATCCCGATTTGTATATACGACGTAATTGTTATATTTTGGTATTATTGCTATGACGTCGGTAATCATAACAGTAGGGTATGCATTACGTAAAAATGCATCTTTGAACTTATTTATCAGCAGATAAATATGTAGCAACATGTTGCTGCCAAACGAATACGAATTATCTTTCCTCGATTATGTGCTATAAATATCCATCATTAAGTCTTTAAATATCATCCATGCATTGTAGCTAAATAAACACTATGGAGATTCGCAACCTAAATACTGAAATAATATGCTACTAAAAGGAATATTTATTGCTAAAAACATGCATATATAATACATTTGAGAACTCAGTCTAGGGAATAAGATAAAAAAAGTGTAACTATTTATAATAGCCGTGACCATATAAGCTTCTCTTGTTAACTACTCTTTTAGAGGATTCCAATGAGCCTACACTAAAACACGACGCGTTTATCTTGTGTAGTTCATAATAGAATAGAATATTTTTATTGTATAGCTATGTACATAAGTTGGACGTGACAGAATTCATTTCAAGTTACCCAATATCGGGCATACAACAATTTGTATTACTTAAATAAAGTAATTTACAGCTAAGATGCGAAATATTCACTAAGGTTATAGAATACTCTCTGAAGCAGCCGGTTCTAAATTGGTTTTTAAATGTATGCCCTTCTAAAAGCTTCAGGTTTTAATATGGCCGGCTTCCATCCGTCGTCATTGTCTCATCAGCTGGGTGTCATAATATTTCTCACTGAACTAACATTTTGATATATATACATACATACATACAATACAATCGGCAATACACATTCATAGAAGAGATCCCTTAAAGGAATAAGTTCGCCTATCTACTTGCCCTGTCCTTTTATGAATTTTACCTTTTATTATCGTGTACAATAAAGAGTTTTACTACTACTAGTACTACTTCTACATGTATAGGAGCTTCTATTTGTATTACACGACTGCGCAAAGGAGGGTAATTTGTTTATTTGTACTCGTGGTTAAATTTGTACTAACTAACCTGGCGTTTAAATGAATAGTACCCTGGCGTAGTTGCAAGCTTTTATTTAGTTTCACCTGTCCCGATGTTTGCCATCTGCAGGTTAAATTTGACCCACTTCCTGGTGACCGATTCAACTGAAATTGTGGGTATAAGTGTGGTTTGGATGACAATTCAATATTAATAGATCAGCTTGATGGTACATCCCGTTGAGTTTGGGCTCGTTAGAATCGTCTCAATGAGTAGTTTATGATGATACAGAGAAGTACATTCGGCAATAAAGGCTTGAAACTTGTTTTATTTACAGGCGGATATTCGCGAACGCGCACACATACCACATAAACTCGATCTCGCTCAACTCTGATCAAGAAACGTACCTGTCCGCGGACGACCTCCGCATCAACCTGTGGCACCTCGAGATCACCGATCAGAGCTTCAATATCGTGGATATCAAGCCCGCCAATATGGAGGAGCTCACAGAGGTAATTTCACTATTGCATAATGTACTAGGCCCGCGCGGCTTCTATTATATTATTATAGTATGTCCATCCCGAATCTTAGTCTATATTGGCGACATCATTTTTAACCCCCGACGCAAGAGAGGGGTGTTTAACCCCCAACACAAGAGAGAGGTGTTTAACCCCCGACGCAAGAGAGGGGTGTTATAAGTTTGAACTGTCTGTGGTACCGTAGCTCCCAAACGGATGGACCGATTTGAATGCGGGTTTTTTTGTGTTATAGTTAATTTTATCCCGATTGTTCTTAACCATGTTTCATGAAAATCTGTTCAGGCGTTTTTGAGATCTTGGACTGAAATGAAGATGACGGGGGTTTTTATTAAAACTTTTGTAAATTGTAGTTATTTAAATCGGATTATTAGTTCCGGAGCCATTTCCTGCATACAAAGTTTCACCCTCGTAGATTTTTCATATTTATAATCTAGCGAGTTCAGATTTTGTGGATTATTATGTACTTGAGTTTTGGTTGATTTGAAGACAAGTTGGCCAAACCGAACCACAAACCAACGTTACTTACCAACCCAGAAATTTACGGTAAATCAGATTTGTGGAATAGGTTGATTTTTTTAACATTCACTAATATTTCCCAATATTACCTAAGTTTTTGACTGTGAATCATCACAAATCAGTTTATATCTGATATAATTTCGTGCTTCAATTTTGTTCTCTTTTCCAGGTGATCACCGCGGCAGAATTTCATCCGACTGAATGCAATCTCTTTGTATATTCTAGTAGTAAGGGTGAGTAGTTTTCGATCAAATATTCATTCAGTCATCATAAATTCGATTGGTGTAGTTTAAAACCTGCTGTCAAAAAGACCCCTTCACCTTGACACGGAGCTGCTAGCTAGTGACATAATTAACTCTGGAAGCACTTTCAAAAAGTTACTGGCAAAACATGACCAACGAGGAGCCATTTGAATAATGCCAGTTTTAGACTGGCAGAAACTGTTACTTTGTATTGTAAAATTATAGCGAGCTTCGTGATACGCACTACAGCTACTACCACTGACTATATGGGCTCCAAAGGAGCTTTATACTGAGCTCATAAAGCTTTTATATTGCATAGCCAGGGTAATATGATAAGGGTAGATCAACTATTTTCTGTCAATTGTTGCCATGGTTATGTCTCATGAGTCACTTTTAAAACTGAGATTTATGGGCTTTAAATCACCAAACGCGGGGTTTTCTTGTCAAATTCGACCCCTTTTCTGTATGGACCGTCGTCTAGTCAGGTTAGAAGTCCGTATTGTAACATTTTTTTCCAAGGCTGTGTGTAATTGTTTCTCCTGGCTAATGGGATCGAATAACAACAAGACATAGTTGATTGACCCTTAAACTCGAAACTGAGTTCTTGATCTGTGTCTTTTATATTTTATTATATAGTCATTATGAACGGGTGCTGTTTGTGGAGTCCGGTCAGTTCATGTTTGCAAGGATGATAAGCATAACTTCATTCCACTGTTCTGCGGAATTCATATGAGAGATTTCACTCTGTCTTTTCTTGATTGTATTATTTTATTACTTAGTTTTTGACACATATACCTTATACATGACTGTGGGTACCTATGAGATTTAAATATAATTATTTTAATTTTGACACCCGTGTAGAGATTGTATTTTCCTTCTCTTATTGTATTTGATATGTAAACTCTGATGTAGTTAATTCTATTATGAATAATTTACTCGTACTATTTTGAGTTAGGCCCGCCACAAGGTGAACTGATGACCTGTTAAAGGGTGCGGGAGTCCGCTGGATGCGGGTGGCGCAGGACCGGTCACTTTGGCGCTCTTTGGGGGAGGCCTATGTCCAGCTTTGGACGTCTTTCGGCTGATATGATGATGATGATGACTATTTCGAGTCTATAGATAGACATTTTGACTTGTAAAAGTGCTCTTGTGGCCTGCTGAATAAATATTGTGAATTTTGTCAGGTACAATAAGGCTGTGCGACATGCGAGCCGCGGCGCTCTGCGACCGACACGCCAAGTTGTTCGAGGAGCCGGAGGACCCACATGCGCGCTCCTTCTTTTCCGAGATCATCTCGTCCATCTCGGACGTCAAACTGAGCAATTCGGGCCGGTGAGTACATACATACATAAACTCGCCGTCACTGGAGAAACCGCCATATTGAAATTGTCTCTGAATGATGGATTTACTAGTGATGGGGAAGACTCTTACTGTACTCTTTTATGTCAAAACATATCGACTACTATTAAAATATCGAAAGTATAAAACAAGTAGGTATATTAATATTTTTTTAACCACTTTACACACTGGTAAAACACTGTTATTCTTTACCCACTGATGAAACTACCGCGTGGTGTACAAATTTGCGATGGCAGGTACAGACAATACCACCAACTTAAGAGTCCGCAGTAAGCTCGATTCTCCATACAAACGTAGTTACGCTCTCATTTTAAAACTACGTGTTGGATTGTAACGAAACTTTGCATGTTCAATGAAATGAGGTATATCTATGTCTGAAATTAGTTTACGTAGCTTCAGCTGCCATAATAAAAAAAATACAGCGAATTTAAGTTTTTCATACAAAACTAGTTTTTGCTGTATTTACTTTGTTTTATGAATTAGAACCATATAATCTAACATAGATTTACCTCATGTCATTGTATATGCAAAGTTTCGTCACAATCCAACACGTAGTTTTAAAATGAGAGCGTAACTACGTTTGTATGGGAAGGTGAAATTCGGCCGAGCTTACTGCGCCCTCTTAAGTCCGGGCGTTACGCTGCGTATACGCGTTGACGTGTCGTATGCGTCACGTATTCTTCATACATTTTGCTGCGTTTACGGTGCGTTAGCGTATTTTGAGCAGCGGTGTGGTCACTCCTTTAAGTCACAACACTAGAATCACGCCCATTTCCCGGAAGGGTAGGCAGAGATCACGGATTTCCACTTAGTGAGTGACGTGAAGCTGAGCAACTCGGGACAGTATGTATGTACATATAATCACGCCCTTTTCCCGGAGAGGTAGGCAGATTACCACTTAGTATACGATTTTGTTACGGAACCCTGCATGGGCGTTGTCAAGTAACACATCTACATTTCTCCTATCTCATCATGTTATTTTTGGGTATTTTAAAATATTAACTTTAATATCTATGTGTTTGTTTCAGATATATGATGTCAAGAGATTATTTAGGTTTAAAAGTTTGGGATCTAAGAATGGAAACAAAACCAGTAGAAACATATCCAGTAAGTACCAGTTACTTGTGAAACATACACTAGTGTCGTTGCCAATTTAAAAACGTGTTAATTTTTTTTTATGAAAGGAAAAATTGAATGCTCCGAGCCGGATTCGAACCGGCGACCACAGGCATTCATGGCCCGTCGCTACTAACCAACTGAGCTATCGGAACAATCTGGTTCGGGCACCAAATCCTTCAATCAGTTCCTTCATACAACGTCTTAGGGAGGCGTATGTAGCGACATCTACCAGAAGACTTAGGCTTCTTAACGGCACCAACGTCTCAAATTATGTTGAGAAATCGTCAGTAACGATGCGCCACCCCATACTAAATTAATTTAATAATTAATTAATTTGCATAATTTCGGAGCATTAAATTTTTCAATTTTTCCTTTCATTTAAAATTTATAATTTCCGTTAGCAGCGTTACTGCTTAAAAACAAAAATTAAAAACGTGTTGTCTTGTTGATCGTCTATAAGGACATTCTTAATTACACTCCTTAACTAATAGAGCCTTATTTACTACCGACGAACAGTACTTGAACTTCTCATCCTTCCATACAGACACGCCTGTGTTCCCAAAAGGGGTAGGTAGGGCACATTTAACTTAATTTTTCGGTGGCACTGGCAGAAATAAATATGATGTTGCTGTGTCAAGTTGCTAGCCCACGACATATTTCAACCCGTACTCCACTTTTACGATACTCTCAGGAAAGGGGGTTATGCTTGTGTATTCAACTTCGATAGGTTTGAAAATGGAATAGCTGTCAATCCATACACGGGCATTTTCAATTATTTGTGTGCCCTACTCTATGGTTAGCGTAGCGCTAATTGGGCACACAAATATTTTTTATAGGAGCTTGGGTGGTCCCCAGCTCCTATAAAAATTCTCGTCGAGTAATAATAGGGGTGTAGACGTTAAATAAAATAATCAATAATGTCATATTTCCTCGAAAATGGATTAAAAATATAGTCAATGGAGAAAAAATCAACGCAAAAGGTTAATAATCACGAAGTTCAAGCGTCCAAAGTTTTGAAGGGGTATGTTCCGTCCCTTTTCGCAAAACGCAACTTCACATGAAACGATGACGGTGGAAGATTGTGACGTCACTAATAGACAATGTGCCGAGCCGTCGACGCAGCCCCCCGGCAGCATCCCGTAATGTGACGTCACACACTGTTTGCGTTTTCTCTCTAACAAGCAATATTAAAACGTCTGTTGCGTCTTCATTCTTTGAGATATCTGGAAATCGTTTCACGAAGCTACAAGTAACAAATTACAAGCGGAAGTCTCTTTTCAATACCTATTAATAGAAATACAATAGACTTCCGCTTGTAACTTGTAGCTTCGTGAAACAGGCCCCTGAATGGCAGTTTCGACACTAGGCATATTTATTTCGCCTTCTTTCTTTTGGAGTAATAATAATTTTCGTGTACACCCCTATTGAATGTCGTAACTTTTCTCAGGTGCACGAGTATTTGCGGTCGAAGCTGTGCTCGCTGTACGAGAACGACTGCATCTTCGACAAGTTCGAGTGCTGCTGGAGCGGGGACGACCAGAGACTCATGACCGGATCCTACAACGGGTTCTTCAGGTGAATACCTCTTTACAGTTGTTTTATGAAGCTACAAGTTAAAGCCATGCCTAGCCGGACTAAAAATGGAACAATTCACCAGAAACCGACAGAATTCGCTAGGCGTGTAGGTTCATACTACTGCCCGCCTAGCGGGCTCAGCTGGCATCTGAGCAAAAGTTACCGAGTGCCTACCAGGCGGGTTCTTGGTTGCGAACGTGTAGCGACTGTGGGTGTCCCTCGTTTTGTCGACAAACTTATCATCGAAATTTATTTCATCGAAAACGTTTCAAGTAACATTTAGTTCACGAATTATTGTTTGGTGTAATTTTATTTTATGACCAGTTCATCCCAATTTTTATTATATCATAGAATAACTGCGGCGCTACCACGAACTTCGAAAGTCGAACTTCGAAAGTCGAAATTCGGGTATTTTCATCTCCATCGCACTCCCTTACTCGAGTGACAGGGATGCATGTATTACGAACTTCGACTTTCGAAGTTCGTGGTAGCGCGGCTGTTCAGGGAATATTATTTGGCAAATGATTCATTTTGTATGAATATTAAATGGTAGAATAACAAAACAACGAATTTAATTTGTTCGAAATTTTATTACAACATTACAAAAACAAACAACAACTGATTATACAGGGGTTTAACTAGATCAGGGCAGGCAGAAATAGGTGTCTCGGGGGCGAAGCCCCCCGCAGTAAAAAAACAAACCAACTGAAACAATTGTATTAAAAGTAGGTTAGGTTAGGGTTCACTTGTGTCCCTCAGAGCGGAAATAGGCACCCCGCGAAGCGGGGTGACGTCGACACGCTGGCGGTTACGTTAGGTTTAGGTTAGGTTAAAATAATTGCCATAGATAACTGTGTATGCAAACTATTTTAATTTTAAGTAATAATCCTTGTGATAATTTGTATGTTAATTAAAAATACTTGAAACAATAAATCACAAAACGTTTTCCATGACATAATACAACTATTTAATGAATCATCCGACGAGTAAAAATACACAATTTAAAATTACTTGTAATGACCATTCCACCAACTAAATTGTCGACGAAATGAAAATACAAGAAGCGTTGAGTTTGAAGTGAAATTCGACGAGCATATTTATGCCATCCTTCCATTAAAAAAGGGTAATGAGCGGAAACGGAGGTAACGAAGTGAGAGGACCGTAGTAAAATAGTTGTGCACTTCCACTTAGAAAGAGTTTGCCTTTGTACTTTGCCTTCCACTGCCGGCGGACTTTTCGAAGGGAGCGAGATGGGTGGGAAATGAGATGCCTAAGATGAGGCCTTTCACCACGAGCGGAGCGGCGTCCGTTTAAATGGCACTAGCGAACTGCATAGAAGTGCTTCTGCTGAATAAATTGAGCGGAGCCGACTAAAGAAGAGTAACTACTCAATCCGTTCCACTTACTCGCTCGCGATGGATGTATTCGTATGAAAACTTGTGTTGCGAGTCGACGTTTCGTCTATTAGGGTGAGTTGCACCAAACCGTCTGTAATCGTAGGCGGCGTTGTTAAAATCTGAATGTATGGAACGTTTGACTAGTTTCTATGACAGCTGTCAGCGCCATATTTAACGATGATCGGTCTGTAATCGTAGGTTGGTGCAACCCGCCCTAAGTGTGTTGATGCTTGATGGTATTGCTTATGTCATCACTCATCAGACAATGAAACTATGTTTTATTATATTGTGTATATATTTTAAATATTATTTTAATACAATTAAATGCCTTCTAGTTGGTCACTCAATCTCAGCTATTTATTTTATATACAAGTTTGTAAATTTCCACAATTTATTCTCAAAATGACAGTACTTTGGCAGGTCACAATCCCAAAAACGCGCAATCAAGTGGCTGTGTATTAAATATTACCGTTAATTTAGGCAAGATTACTGTTTCACTACAATCTATGATGTAGTTAACAATGTATAATCACAAATTTTATAGTATAATATTCTTACCGTTGTTGTAAAATAATAAAAAAACTTAGTGTTCAATCTTATTCGTCAGTCCGCTGTGTGTTGTTCGAATTTGAATTTCCCGCTAAATATTGTCGACTCAAATTCAAATACGTGTCAAATTTAAACGTTGGTATTAAGGTGCAACGTCACTGACGAATTCCATACAATTTTCGTTCGGACTAGACGTCTAATCTATCGATGTCAGGAACTTGAAATTGTGATATTTAGATAATATATGACCCTCTTCTCCCGCAGTTTGAATAAATACACGCAAAAACCAGTAATATTCAAAATATAGCCATTTGAAATTCATAAAATTTTACTCCGAGCCTTGTATGTGTGCGTGAGTTAGACACTGTCCGTGTAAATGACATGGCCGCGTCACATGACAGCACGTTGCCCAAAACCTTCACTAGATGTCTTTAATATCAAACAAGATTAGTTAGATAGCGGAGTGAATAGTAGTAATTATACTCACCAGACGGTGACACCATCGTACAAACACATTTTAGTTTTTGGTAAATGAGATAGCATTCATTTTATCTTGCTACGCTGCTCATTTCGGTAATGACGTAAGAGCAATGTCATTTGTTTTTGATAGACTGAATTTCAAGCAACAATGTATGAATTTCAATGCTTTGCTCTTTAGCCGTGATAGACCTACCTAAAGTCCACGGAACGATAATTATGCATGGGTCTGTACATTTTGCGTCTTATTAGAAAGGAGTAAGATCCAATATTGAAACGTAATCTGTGCTACCGAACGTATACATATATAGGTTTTGATCAAATGACATACATACATACATACATACATAAATACATTCACGCCTTTATTCCCAAAAGGGGTAGGCAGAGCACCTGAAACGTATGTTTCAGCCTCAATTTTAGCATTAATGTGGGTATAAAATATCGACAAAATGTGATATTGTAGTGATAGGTTGCTAGCCCATCGCCCACATCACACTTCAACCCTGCTCCCTTAGTCGACTTTTACGACACCCACGGGAAGAAAAGGGTGTTGTTGATCAAATGAACCGTTTGAATTTCCAACTTGCAGATTATGAGCAAGTTTCGATTGAGTGAATGTTACGTAATATAGCATTAAATATAACAGACAATTATTAGGAGTGTAAGTACCTGATAAATTTAAACATTCGCTTTTGTCGGCTGCACATCGATTGACATTAAAATACCTACTGCAACCTATTTAGGAATCGACTGCTCAAATAGAATATTAGATTACCCCCAACATGTAAATTAACTAAGTCACAATTTTTCTTCTTCACAATGTTGTGAGGGTAGAATTATACACTCGTAGGCATTCTTCGGTGCAGGAACTGATGCCAGTTACGACCGGTGGTTAGGCAAAGTGGTTAGGCGACAACAAAACAGTGCCGCAACCAGTTAGAAATATCCATTACCGGTATTTTTTTAAAGCCTAGTGATATCTTTTTAATACCAGTTTCAAACCGGTATTATTTCGATATTTACTTAGATATTTTTTGTTCTGAAGCGGGTCGACCTTGCCCTCCACGCCGAAGTCGAAGTATCGGTTACTTTTGTAACTTTTATGAAACCGTATTTACGGTACCGAAAAAAATGACATAAAATATAAAGCTGCAGCCAGCTATGTCCCGAAGAAAACCCATATATTTCATTAATTTTGTTATTATTAACATACTACATATAGGGAATGCAAACCACCATCATGGAATCCCGAAATACCGGAATCCCCTACCGATTTTCCCAATATTCTAATACCAGAATTTAAAAGGACCAATGTCGAAATAAGTACTACATTACCGGTATTATTATTATTTTTATCCTGCTAGTATTGTAAATGTGAAAGTTTAGATGCTTATATGTATAAATGTTTGAACGTTTAGATGTTTGGATGTTCGTAACTCAATCACGCCTAAACTGGGCAACCTACCTATTTGCCTGCCTAACCTCTTAAGGCCCATGGGCCTACTCATAGGACTTGTTGTGTCGAAGGCATTTAAATTATATTCAACTGGAATAGAGCTGAATTTGTTTTGTTTCGGGCACTTTTCAAAATAAACGAAAGTCAACTCTATTTCCAACCCAACGCGATGGCAATTCCAGTGCCATTTTGTAATATATGCTGAGCCTTAGGAGGAGCTTAGATTAAAATATAGGACAATTTTTTTATCCCGGGTTCATGCAGACGAAACCGTGAGTGGAATCTAGTTTTTAATTTAAAAAAAATGAAATTGTCATGCATTTGTAAAAAAAAGGAACGCATAATCTAGTGTAGTTCAATTTATTTGTTAGTTATTGTCTGTCCTACGTAATTTTTCTACTGAAGAATAATCGCTTTTCCACTCTATTGATGCTGGTGGTAGGAGCACTATTTGAACTCTTAGAAGGTAAAATAGAATGAGTAACTTCTATGAATGAACGTAGAACACCGTAAATGGGGAATGTAGAAAAAAAAATGATTTATTGATTTTTTTCTGGTAAGTTCGTTCTTTTTTTCTCAAAAAAACATAGTTTTTAGGGTTGTTAACTGATAACATAAACGTTACCTGACATAAAACTTTACTAAACCTTTGGTTGTAAACATGAATGTTAAAAAAATATTATGCATTTACTCTTACTACTATTGGTTCAGGGAGGGCACTAATTCTATTGTATAGACAGTTTCCAAATTCACAATGACTCCCTGAACAGATAAAAGCAGTGGTGGTGGTGGTGGAGCAGTGGAGAGATGAGTGTTTAATTTTATATTAGGTAATATACCAATAGTTATGGATTTTTTGACAAAAAAATAAGCTGTAATACATCCAATAATGTAAATCCAAGTAATGCAGGAGATGAAACAAAATTTAAAAAACTTATTACAATTGTAAATTAAATTGTTACAATTTAGTGTTTTGTATTTGGTGAAAACACAAATGTATTGTTTACACTTTTAATTTCAGGCTTATTTTACAAGAAAAAGTGAACTTTATAGTGCGTTTTTTTAGCATTAGAAAGAAGGATAAAGCACAAAGCACGAGGTCTTTTATATAAGACACATACAGCTGTCAAAGTATCTCAAACCGCCATTAAAAAAGACTAAGATCATTGTTGTCGACCCTAAAATGATACAAGTGTTTTTATTATTTATATCTAAATAATACTTACAACAATATATTTATTTTGAATGTATTAATTATTTAACTTTACTCTAACCTGACTCTAAACGGAAATATTTTAATAATTAATAAATACTTACAATTTATAATTTATAACTTTCATAAGTATAGTTTAGTGTATAAATTTACACAGTAGATGTTTGCAGCACTGTAGATGCAATAGTTATTTGTAAATAGCACTGTGAAATCCTGCTGGTTTCTCACCTGTCAAAACATAACCTCCAAGATCAACACACAAGTATGGCAAACTTCTTGGAAATCACCGAGTCCCAAAAAGCCCTGGAGTCAACCGTCCTAAGGATGTTCACCGAATTCGAGGCCAGGCTGAAGTCTCCTGCTGCAAAAGCCTCAGTGAACAGTCTGAGCGAAGATCTTTCTGCATTCAAAGAGCAGACTTGGACGGTCTTGAAGCTTCTCAGAGATCAGATTAAAGCTCTCAGTAAGTCACAGGAAATTATGGAAATGAGGCACAGGCGGAAGTTCCTACTTTTCAAGGGTGTCCCGGAGGATCCTGGTGAATCCGTAATATCTTCAATCTCTGACATTATCAAGTGGCAACTGCAGATCCCCGACATTTCATCTGCATCATTCAAGGCGTGCCACAGGCTTGGTAAGCCTTTGATGGGACACAATAGACCCATCCTTGTGCGCTTCACAGACTTGCGCCTGAAGTCCATGGTGTGGCAGAAGAAGACAGCATGCAAGGGAACTACTTTTGCCATTTCAGAGTTTCTAACACCACAGCGGCAAGAATTGTTTGTGCAGGCAAGAAAGGCGTTCGGCATGAGAAGCTGTTGGTCACTCGATGGTAACATCTTTGTGAAGTTTCCCTCGGGTGCGCGTGAACGCATCGCTTCAGTAGAAGATATCGAGCGCCTCAAGGCCTCCGGCAAACCACAGTCTTCATCGACACCCGAGCCCAATGCACCCGCTACGCAGGCCGCCGTTGCTGCCCCCAGTGACCTGCCCGGCCGGCCTCGGCGTGGCGCTAAGCTGGCTGTGTAAACCTTTTGTGATGTGACAACTGTATCATAACGTCTTAACTTATTTTACTATTAGTGTTGTTCATTTATGGAAGTAGTAATCAGTTTACTTTGCTCACTACAGCGTGCTCATTCACTTGCGTAACACTTTTTGTCTTGTTTTACCCACTTTTACCTTTATAAATTTAAATTTTTTATTGTGTTATAAAAACAAGGTTGTATCACTTCGGTTTGACGTTTGACGTTTCATACTTTTTAATTTATTTCATTTTATTTGACGTTTCAGACGTCAGTTTGTCTCAGCATGTTTAAGTACTTTTTTAAATCGCGTCAATTCGTTTTGAACTCTTTTTTTTTTTTTTTTCTTGTATAATATGCCGAGTGTGTATGTCGTATTACTTTTTTCTTTGTTTTCTAAAGTTTCTTTCTCACATTGGCTAACCAGCAGGAGAAGCAGGTTTGTGTTTGTATTGTAGCAACTTTAATTAATTTTATCTTATTATTTGTGTGTAAAACATATATTTATATTATTATATATATTCATTTAATATTTATGTCAGATGATGAAACATTTTACTCTGCCAATAATGACAGTGCTGCCTTTCTCTTGTTAAGCTCACTTGATACTTCTCACTCCTTGGGCACTCTTGTGTCACGAGAATTTCTCAACTCATGTCATTTCAATGTGTGCCATATAAATGCCCAAAGTATTCCATCTCACTATACCGATTTGTTAGATACGTTTCAGTCCGAATTTGTTCATGCGATACTAGTATCTGAGAGCTGGCTAAAACCCACCCTTGCTTCGACGTCGTATGCCCTACCCGGCTTTGTTTTAATCAGAAACGATCGGACCGGAAAGGGCGGCGGTGGTGTTGCCATTTACCTCAGAAGCTCCATTCCGTACAAAATATTAAATTTATCTCAGTCTCTGTATTCTGGTTCCGCGGAATGGTTATTTCTCGAGTTGAATGTCAAAGGGGTAAAAGCCGTATTGGGTGTAGTTTACTGTCCTCCAACTATTAACTACTTTTCTGATTTAGAGCAAGTCCTGGAGTCCCTGAGTTCGGATTATACACATCACCTGGTTATGGGCGACCTGAACACTGATCTTTGCAAAGACTCTCCACAGAGCCGCAAATTAACATCCTTAGTCCAGTCTGTAAATTTTTCTATCCTTCACCTTGATCCCACTCACCACACCGCTACCTCTGACACATGGCTGGATGTCATACTTACATCTTCCCCCAATAATGTGATAAAACATGGTCAATTACCGGCTCCTGGATTTTCTCACCATGACCTAGTTTTCGCCTCTTATAAAATTAAACCCGCCAAACATAAACCTGCGTTTGTCGTTATGCGTAGTTTTGCCAAAATTGATCCGAATTTATTGCTCAGCGATGCAACGGCCATTGATTGGTCTCCTGTTCTCTCAGCTTCATCCGCTGAAACCAAAGTCACACTCTTTAATGCAGCCATTCTAAAGTTATTTGACAAACATGCTCCCTTACACAAAGTTAAAGTCAAGCGGCCCCCTGCACCTTGGATTACTGAGGGCGTTCGCATGGCCATGCGAAGGAGGAACCGTGCGTTCACACTCTTTAAGCGTGACCGCAGCGACGAGAGCTGGAGACTTTTCAAGAGGGCCCGCAACCGTTGTAATCAGATGGTACGTACAGCGAAGCGACGGTTTATCCACCAAAATGTCTCTTCATCTTCCATGGCTGACGTCTGGAAGTTTCTCAAATCACTTGGCCTCGGGAAACCTTCCAGTCCTTTTGATGGCACCTCCTTTTCTCTACAGGATCTTAACTCTCATTTCTCTTCTGCCCGCTGCGTCAACAACAATGTCAGAATCAACACTCTTAATGAGATCTCTTCCCTACCGCTCTCTATCACGGATCCATTTTCCTTTTCTCTCACTTCACAAGCTGATGTTAAGGCTATTATCAAAGCTATCAAATCCAAAGCCATCGGTTGCGATGATATCAGTCGGTATATGATAGTGTCGATTCTAGACTGTGTGCTTCCTGCATTGACTGATATCATCAACGCCTCGTTTTTCAATGGCGAATTCCCTTCCTTATGGCGCAAGGCATTTGTTATTCCCCTTCCAAAAACCAGCAATCCCACTGTACTTAGCAACTTCCGACCCATTTCAATACTCCCCTTTTTATCGAAAGTTGCTGAAGCGGTGGCTCATAAACAGTTATCTTGTTTCATTTTCTCACATAATCTTCTGAGCCCCTATCAGTCCGGCTTTCGTCCTTGTCACAGCACCAGCACTGCTCTGCTGAAGGTCACGGAAGACATCAGACGTGGCATGGAGAGTCAATTGGTCACGGTTCTTATTCTTATTGACTTTTCCAACGCTTTCAACACTGTTGACCATGAGATTCTTCTTGCTCTGCTAGAACATTTAAATGTGTCATCTGTTGCCCTTAGGTGGTTTTCTGCTTACCTTCGAGAGCGCCAGCAAGCGGTCCGTGTCGACCGAGCCTTATCCGACTGGTGTGAGCTAGCAACTGGCGTCCCTCAAGGAGGCATTCTTTCTCCACTCTTATTTTCCATCTTCATTAACTTCATAACCCCTGAGCTTCGCTGTTCTTACCATCTGTACGCCGATGACCTACAACTTTATGATCACTGTAACGTGAGTGACCTAAGCGTTACCATTAACAAGCTGAATCTGGATCTCTTACACATCCAGCGGTGGTCAGAGAAGTTTGGCTTATTTGTTAATCCGTCCAAATGTCAAGCTATCGTCATTGGTAGCTCTCAGCAGCTTGCGAAACTTAATTTTAATTCTGTTGCTGCAGTTGAGTTTAATGGTACTCCTATCCCGTATAGCAAAAGTGTCAAAGACCTAGGTGTTTATCTCGACAACACTTTGAGTTGGAGGCCACAGATCTCTGAGGTTAGTCGGAAAGTTGTAGGTTCACTTCATGCACTTAATAGGCTAAAGCATTTTTTGCCCGTCAAAACCAAGATTTTATTAGTGCAGACATTGATATTGCCCATAATCGACTATGGTGATGTGTGTTATCCTGACTTGAATGGAGAGCTTCTTGACAAGTTAGATCGTCTTCTAAATAATTGTATTCGGTTCATTTTCTGTCTTCGAAAATACGATCATGTCTCTTCCTTCCGCTCCCAATTGGGCTGGCTGCCCATCCGCCTACGTCGCAAAATACGTTTGCTCTGCACCCTCTTCTCTATTCTAAACGATCCTAAATCTCCCGAATACCTCAAAACTCTCTTTCAGTATTACTGTGTCTCTCGAGTCCGTCAACTTCGCTCCTCTGGCAACCTTTCCTTATCTATTCCGCCTCATCGTACTGGTTTTATGTCCAATTCCTTCTCCGTCCAAGTAGCTCGCCTATGGAACAGTCTCCCTGTCAAAATTCGGCAATCTCCAAACAGGCTTGTCTTCAAAAAGTCCTTACAAAATTTCTTTGCTGGCAGAACTAAAAATAATCTATCTGATTTGTAAGTTTCATCTATATGTATGTGTATGTATGTATTAATAGGTATATATTGTTTTATCATATCATATTGTTATATTATATTGTATCGTATTCTACTATATTATTTATCACATCTTTAAACATGTTAAAGAGTTTTTGTTTTAAATTAAGTTGCACTGCCCACATTTTATCTGCTTTGCCTTAAGGTTGACTGGTAGAGAATGCTTTATAGCATTAAGTCCGCCTTTTGTACCATAAGATATTCTTTTGTGCAATAAAGATTAAATAAATAAATAAATAAATAAACTTTGTAATTTAAAATTTCGTTATTCAGTTCTCGAAAGGTTGCTTAAATAAAAAACCTAAAGAAGAAGAGGTTTATCGAAATTGTCAAAATTGACAATCGTATCACGTTCTTTTTCTTGTTTTCTTGCTAATCAACAAATTATTGAATTCAGATCACGAGATTATTAAACGAGTATCTATTTTTTAATTAATATTAAGATTTTATTTTTCGCTGTGTGTGTGCGGACTGCGATGGAGCTACCAGAGGCAGGCCCAAGTGGCTTGCAAAAAAGACCGACTCGTTCTCTCTCGAACGTATGGCCTTCAACAAAAGCAAAGAGACAGAAACAAAGTACATTAACATCAAACGAGAAACGTTGGTGTTCAACATTTTCAAGTTGGTGTGTGAACTTTGCAGCAAGAATGAATTATCGTGTAACAAACCATGTCTGTTCAATATTTATCCAAAGCAGAAAAGGTTGACGACGACTTCTTCTTCGTTTAGCGTATTTCTAATCCTAAAAAACGCACTATAATGTGCAACCAAATGTTCATAGGTATTATTATCGAGGCCCCGGTAATACCGGTATTGAGGTCCAATATCACAATTCAATACTACCAGCATTGAGGATCATCTGATATTGAAGGTATATATCTATTTCGTTTCTGACGATTATAATAATGACTTCATGTATATTGGCATAATAAATAATATATCAGTTTATATTACGTTCCGCTGCTGGGCACAGACCTCATCTCATGGACGAGAATAAAATGAAAAAAATAACGGTATCATAATTATACCGGTTTGAAAAAGGAATTATACAAGTTTCAGTACAATTAAAAATAAATACCGGTAATTGATATGTATTTCTACACGGTTCTGGATCCCGTACCGTTACGTTGGCGGCGCGGCTAACCTTTACAATATAACGCTATTGTAATGGAATACCGATTCCATACCGGTATAACCGTAACCGAAATCAGTCTATGCTCGTAAGTAAGCCTTTAAAAACAAAATTGTTTGCCAATTGTTAAAAACTGAATCGATAACAATATCCATATACTTAATTGGAACGAGCGATCGAGACGAACGAAGATTTTCATTTCAGCTAGGCAATATTATTCCAGATTTCCAGATTCGCGTTTAAAAGATCTTTACGCAAGTTGTTTGCTAGCAGAGCCGTAAATTCTTAGTGTTTCTGTTCTCTATTTTCGTCTGTATATATATATATTGAATGAAAGTATTTATATGTATTTTATTTATTTATTGTCTATTGTCGTTATTTATTGTCGTTATTTATTATATTATAACCACACACAACCAAATTGTGGGCGGTGCAACTACAGATATAAATCTGTAGTTGCACCGCCCACAATTTGTCTGCTTTGCCCAAATGTTGACTGGTAGAGAATGCTTACGGCTTTAAGTCCACCTTTTGTACGATAAGTTGTTCTTATGTTCAATAAAGATTAAATAAATAAATAATTTTTCTTTCGTATGTCCGGCTGTCTAGACTTCACTATATGTCGTAGGTAGCTATTTCTCAACCGATTCTCCGGAAATTTTGTGAGCTGATTTGAAGATTATGCAGAGTGACATTCAATCCGAAACTGACACGGAAATTTGCTCTAAGGAGTCACCCAGACCGATTTTAGAAAGAATAAAAACTGCATTTAACTTAGTGCACAGTCAAATCTGTCTAAAAATCCAAGTTCGTTTTTTTGCGTATAAAATGTACCAAAGTATACTTACTATGCCTAAGCATGGCTATGTCCCCCCAGTAAGTTCAGTCATCCATCACCAGTGAATTATTTTTTATAATCGGATAAGTGGTTTCGGAGGTTATACCGTACATACAAACATACAAAAAAATAACACTTTGCAATAATCGTTCCGGTAGCATAGTGCTTCAGGCATGCGACTGTCAAACGGCGGTCGTGGGTTCTACAGATAAGTTTTATCTCATATTTACCTGAACAAGACAAACAATAATTTTGTAAGCAAATGCCCATAACCCAACCATTGAAGATTAGGAATGAATGAGTGAAAGCATCATAAACGTATAGAAACGTAAACGCGTGATAAAGTTGAATTCGATTTTTGAATTTTGACGTTCATCGAAAACAGTACCATATTGTCAAATGATATATTTCTCTCTTTCTGACGCGGTCTACGTCCAGATTCGAGAGACTGGCCACTAAGAGTTTTGATATACAAACTCGCCTGTTATTCACAAAGCTTACTAAATTCGTCCGTCCGGTAACGCAAAATTGTTACCAACTTTGAGGTCATTATTTTAGACGTGAGTCACGGGCGAATACAAAACATTTTGTGAATAATACGTAGCCTCTCTGATTGTAATTATGTAGTACCGCAACTGCGGGTGAATATGGATATAACAAATCAAAGTACTAATATACTTACTAAGTATAGGTACCTTATTCCTTACAATGTTAGATTTTTGTAAGGAAAAATACCTCTTTTATCTTCCTTTATAAATATTGTACTTACTAGTGTTATTTCGATTATTTAATGTGTTTCAAATAGAACAATGTAAATGTTTTTATCATTATGGTTTTCATGACGCGAATGACTTGAAGATTTACGCACGATTTGTCTAATCTCATATGGAATAGGGTATATGTAGAATAGATAAAGGTCGTACTTTGATTTTTCAACAGTAAACCTACTCATGAATCATGATTTTCTAATTAAATGAAAGGCGTAACATCTTTTAAATGATATACCTATCCAAAATAGTATTTATGTAGTATGTAACATGTAAGAATAGGTCTGCCATAAATATAGTAGGGTTTTTTTTGTGGATCATCTAGATACAATCATGCTTATCAAGAAATTATAAACATGTTTAAGTTATAAAATATATTTTTGCACATTATAAGTAAATCTTAGTTAGTTGAGACGGCCATATTGGTTTAGAAATCCAAATAGAAAAACAAAAAAGAAGTATGTCCGTCGGGATTTGAACCCGGTTCAAGGATGGCGTTACAGACAGATTTAAGCAAAAGAGACGCGCACTGCGCTACCGCATGACATTAAGTAATGAGTAAAAAAGTCAGCTTCATTCATATTGTAGTCTAGAGTGCCTGCGACAAGTACATTTAGTTTCACTATTTCCTAATAGAGGCGATACTATAGATTTAGTTTTGCGCCCTCTAGTTTGATTTATGCAAGATGTTTGACAATGACTGACTCCGAAGTGACATTTAGCTACGTTAGTCTGCGTAAATTCACGGAAAAGCACTTTTATGCATATTTTCGGACTACATTTTAAAAATAAACACTGTTTGGTGCAGATTGATTGCGATTCATACGTAGCAAGCTCTTCGGCTTCCGCAGTTTGAAACACATGTTGGTACTCGTCACGGTTTTGCGTAAAACGATGAGCAACCATCGAAATTATATATCGCGACATCTGTTAGCAACAGCTCGACAGGAACCAGTGACGTTGAACCTTAAAGTTAGCTGCAGACCGTGCCATGTTACGGTCACCATTACTGCGCCAGTGCTAGCGTTGTTTGTCATGTACACACGTGCCGATCTAGACAAAATTTCAGTCCTATGGTTAGTCGTTATTTCCTTGAAAAGCTATGTTATATATTAATTTATATATAGGTAGCTTTGTTTTTTTTTTTAACGTTGCTTGTTGATAATCAATTATATCAAAATAAACGTTAGTTCTAATGATAACATCAAGTCTTTTCCTCAGTCCGTTGGCGTCAGTCCTTTGTCCGATATTGCGCCAGAGGACTAAAGTGTTTTCAGAGTACTGACATTTAGCGTGTGTTTAAGTTTTTTTACTTCAGTTTAAACCATTATGCCGCCCCTAAAAAAAACACTAAAAGTATGTCTAAGGTTAGAGAAGATATATTCAATAAAAAAAGCAGATAAGGCTCGATTAGCTAGAATCAAAAGCGATCCTATCAACGAAGGACTAGAAAAAAATATCCAAAAATCAACACTTCTAACGTACTACTGATAACTTTATACGCCACAATAGTCCTTCAACTACAGACGATGAAATGAAGCATGTTCTTTGTCAGTACTATGTCACCCTCGTCAGTCCCCTGGCAGTCAAATTCAGGAAAAACGAAATATCTAAGAATATATTTGAAAAAGTGACTGGCCCGAACACGAGCAATACATAGATATATATTCATTAGATTAGCTATCCTAAAGAACCGAATTTGTGTAAATAGTATTTAAAAAATATCTGTTTTAAACGCGATAAATTAAGTTGTACTGTAGAAAAGACTGAACTCATGGAAATCCGAGAATACGAGAAACACGTTAATAATTTTTACTTCGTCAAACGCGACCGAATAGAGGATGCACAATCACATACCTGAAGTGTCCAGGTCTGGAGCCTCCCAGGGGCTTTCTGTTCTCTGAAGGCACTCTCAGCTACTAAACGGGCGTGCAGATCTGACTTACCACCGGTCTTCGCCTAAAGATACCTCAAAGACACCGCCCAAACTCTCTTGATGTGACGTGCACTCTTAAGAGTATAACTTTTTAACTTCTATGCGGAAAGCGCGATCTTTATATGAAATTACGATAAATTAGGCGCAGCGTGTGCGACTTCAAAAGCAGAAAATTGAGGTAGTAATGGCCACAGGAAGTATGTATGTATGTAAGCACTTTATTGTACACAATAACAGGTCAAGGAATATACATGTCACACAATAGATCAAAGTACAAAGGCGACCGAATCGACGAACTTATCCCTATAAGGGATCTCTTCCAGCTAACCTTTGGAGGAAGTAGTTCCTCCTAGTGTTGCCCTATCTAAAACGGAAGTTATATTTAAAGTTACCATACGAAAGCCGATATTCAACACGAGAGTTGAACATTCCACTCACCTAAATAAGCAGTATTTACGATACTAATAAACGTTAAAACTAGACAGATTGCTTAAAACTATGACTCTAAGTTAATACCTATAACATTAGTTAGCCAGTGGCAGTGGGCACAGTTTCACGACTGGCCTTCTGTACTGACCAGTGGCCGTCTTGACCGTGACGACTCTACATACACCATCAGCTCCCGGATGTACAGCTGAGATGCGACCTAAAGGCCATTTTAACGGACTTGTCTGTTCATTGATTAACAAGACCAAAGTACCAACGACAATGTTTGTGTTAACCTTATTCCATTTTGTCCTTTGTTGAAGTGTGTGTACGTACTCCGCATGCCATCTGCGCCAAAAGTCTTGATGCATTTTTTGAATCAGCTTCCATCGCTGACAAACACTAATCTTTAGATCAACAAGATTCTCTTCAGGAATAATCGACAAAGGCTCTAAGGTAAGAAAATGTCCAGGGCTTAGCGCCGACAGGTCGTTTGTATCCGAACTTAGAGGCGTCAATGGACGAGAGTTAAGCATTGCTTCGATTTGTGTGAGGACGGTGTAAAATTCCTCGAAGGTTAACCTTTGATTACCGACGACTCGAGCGAGATGCGTCTTGACCGAGCGGATCCCAGCCTCGGCTAAGCCGTTGAAGTGCGGGCTACCCGGTGGGTTAAATTAAAATTTAATCTCTTGTGCATCAGCTGCGCTCTTCATAATGGGACCAAGATAATTACTTGCCCCGACGAAGTTGTGACCCTGATCAGAGACAATATCGCTACACCGTCCACGACGTGCGACAAATCGCTTCAACGCACAAAGGAAGGCTTCCGTCGATAATTCCGAAGCAAGTTCTATATGGATAGCCTTAGTGCTGGTGCAAACGAATACACAAATGTAGCCTTTGTATGTTCTAGCGCCTCGTCCACGTCCGAAAGCGATATCAAAAGGGCCTCCATAGTCAATGGCGACACTCGAAAAGGGTTTTATTTGAGAAATACGACAAAGAGGAAGATTTCCCATTAGCGGTGCCGAAGCCGGCGATGGGTTGACACGAAAGCATTTAACGCAACCACTAATCACGGCCTGAATGGCTCGCTTGGGCGACAGAATCCAAAATGATTGCGACAGTAGATTCTGTAAAGTTTGAGCACCGGGGTGTAGAAATCTTTTATGATATTCGTCAATGATTAAAACCGTTAATCTATGGGAGCGAGGCAATAGTATGGGGTGCTTTATCGAAAATTTGATTGGAGAATTGACTAAGCGACCGCCCACCCTGAGAATACCCGCGGTGTCAATAAACAACGAAAGCTTGCGCAAACACTTTGGCAATGAATTCAAACGACCCTCTCTCAAGTGATTGATCTCTACACCGAACGTAGTAAGCTGCACATGTTTTACTAAAAACATGAGAGCCGTAGTCGTTTCAGACGACTGTAGAGATCCGACAATCTTTCCATATTTAGACGATCGTAGGAAACGGAAACAGTGGGCTAACACACGCTTTAAAGTGAAAAGCGAGGAGAACCTGTTGAGGAGTTCATCAATCAAGTGAGGATCGTTTGCAACAACTAGACTGCAAAGTCGTTGCTCGTCTGCGACAGAACTGTTTGGTGGCCCAGTCAATGTAGACCGAGGCCAGTCCTTTTCTTCTTTTAGGAGCCAGGAGGGACCTCGCCACCAAAGATCACATTCAACAAGATCTTCGGGCAACAATCCTCTCGACCCAACGTCGGCGGGGTTATGTAGAGTGCTCACGTGGCGCCAGCGATCAGGAGCGATAATATCCTGTATATGGCTTACCCTATTAGCCACGAACGTCTTCCAGCGCGACGGGCACGACTGGATCCAAGCCAAAGCTACGCTTGAATCAGACCAGGCGAAAATTTCCGAGACATTATGTAGAGGTCTTAAAGCCTCCTTCACCGAGAGCATTAGATCTGACAGAAGCACGGCAGATTGAAGCTCCAGGCGTGGTATGGACTGTTTATGCAGAGGCGCGACTCTAGATTTCGCGCAACAGAACTCTACAAATGTAGAGCCTTCTGCACTGACCGCCCGACAGTAAATGACTGCCGCATATCCACGCTCTGACGCGTCACAATATCCGTGGAGCTGCAACGAAACAAAGGAATGAACAATGCGTCGGGGAATAACGACAGATTTTAACGACGACAATTGCGACCACAAAACCTGCATCAAATATTTCGCATGAAACGATGCTGGACACAAGAACCCTAACGGATCATAAATGCGTGCGATGTGCGAAAGAATCATACGCTTGGTGCACCTTTGGTCATTGGGAGTAGTAACCTCAAACTGGAACGAATCTGTTTGTGGACGCCACGACAAACCTAATATTTTAAGCGACAAGTCTGAAAGTTCGTCAAAACATTTAAAATCACTCGAGTACAACTCAGTGACAGGAAGATCAGCGATAAAACCTTTATGATTGGAGGTCCATTTTCTTAAATGGAACCCACCCGACGACAATATCTCAGAAAGGTCTGATCTTATTTGTAGAGCCTGCTCGATAGAGTCAGCGCCTGTAACAACATCATCAACATAAATGTCTCTCTCCAAAACTGGCGAACCGTCAGGATAGTCGGCTGCGGAATCCTGAGCTAACTGCGCGATACTTCGAAGAGCCTGGTAGGGAGCTGACTTGACTCCGTACGAAACCGTGCGCAGCATATAATCTTTAACCGGGCTGTCAGTTGATTGACGCCATAAAATCCTCTGGTATTCAGCATCCTCTTCCGGCACGACAATCTGACGGTACATGGCTTTAATGTCACCTGTGAATACCACTTTATGCCACCGAAATCTGGTAAGAATATCAAGGATATTTGTTTGCAGCTTAGGACCCGCCAGAAGCGTATCGTTTAGCGATATACCATTGCTATCGTGACAGCTAGCGTCGAAAACACAACGTAGAGGCGTACTGACGGACGCAGGTCGAAGGATTGCAAAATGGGGGATATAGTAAAATTTCCCAACACTACTTGGGGGAGGTCCTACTTCCTCCATATGACCGCTAGACTCGTAATCATCCATGAATGAAACATAAGCTTTACGAAAATCTGCATGTCTAGCAAGCTTGCGTTCCAAGGAGAAGAGTCTGCGCATCGCGATTTCACGAGTGTCCGAAAATATAGGCTTATTCGTAGGATCAACGAAAGGAAGGGGTACCTCGAAGCGGCCTTCACTCGTACGACAGAATTTACTAACGAAAGTATCTTCGCAAAGTTGGTCCTCTTTCGACAAGATTGGTTCACTAGGGCTACTAACATTTTCTAACTCCCAGAACCTTTTTAGAGAACTATCCAACGACAAATTTGTTTGCAAAGAATTCGACACGAAAAAACAATCTTTCCGACGACAATTTTTGAAAGATTGTGAATGGCTCTCATCGCATCCACCCATGATGACCCATCCAAACAGGGTTTCAATAGCCTTTGGCTGACCCGGACATCCCTGACTCCGACCACTCAGCAACGATGAAGCGAAGATGTCTGCATTCAGCAGTAAGTCGATTGGTCCAGGATCACCAAAGTCAGGATCAGCAAGAGTAAGATTCTTAATATGAGACCACTCCGAAGATCTAACTGCAAGACATGGTTGATCAGCGCAGATAGAGGGAAGCACTAGTCCATCACAATCAAAATTAATTAAATTTGTTCCAATCGGTTTAATGGAACACGACAATGAACCATGTGGTTTAGCTACCGAATTTCCAATTCCAGAAACTGATTCACCCATCTGATGTATATCTAGTCCAAGCCGCTTCGCACAAGCTTGTGATATAAAATTGCTTGCACTTGCACAGTCCAATAATGCACGAGCTTGCTGGTATCGGCCAGTACTATCCCGCACCGCTACCCGAGCAGTAGCAAACAACACCATATTATTATTCGATGCGGATGTCAGAGTGACATTGTTGGTGGATGAACCACTAGCAACAAGCTTTGTTGACAAATCAGAATCTGGAGCCGATGATTCAATCTTATTAAAATGTAGCAGCGTATGATGCGAATACCCACACACACCACAACGGGATGCTTTTTGGCATTGCTTCACCTTATGGTTACTCGAAAAACAACAAACACACAAGCCCCTAGATTTCACAAATTTAAATCGAGCATCAGTACCTAATTTTATAAATTTTTCACAGCATGCCAAACTATGCTGGTCAGTACAGAATTCACATATACTTGTAGTGGTGACAAGAGTTACCTTTGATTTTTTCAGATTATAAGTTGCATTGATATGCACTTTATTGTTAGAGCACTTTAAATCTGAGGCATCCAATGCTCGAATTTGTTTCTCCACAAATTCTTGCAATACTTCAAACTTGGGAATATCATTGGAGTTAAATTCCAATAAGAATGCTTCACGGGAAGATTTATCAAGCTTGGACCACAATAAATGAACCAGCATGAAGTTTTTATCTGGCAGGCCAAGCTTTTCTAACACTTGTAAAGTTTCCCTAAAGATTCGATTCTCCATTTCAACTCCAGATTTAAATTTAACTTGCTCACACAACAGCATTTTTTCATAATAACTAAATGCAATCTGTCGCTTTCTATTATAATACTCATTTAATGCATTATATGCATCAAGGTAACTCTCGTCTGATATAGGATAATTCTTGATTAAATCTAGAGCCTTACCCTGAACACTAGTTGGCAAGTAGTGTAATTTTTCAATGTTTGAAATGTTACGTTTGTGAATTAAAGATTCAAATAACTGGCTAAACGACAACCAGTTCTCTAATTTGCCATCAAACTGTTTGATTTGAATCTTTGGCAACTTCGCGGCAACATTCTCACAACTATCACTTATTGTTTTAACTACCGGCGCGCGCTGTCGTAATCGCGATAAAATTGACTTAACTTTCATTTCAAAATCTGTAGTGACAGGAAATTCTGCACTGCAGTCTTCACTATTCGCTATCACTTCTCTTTGCGCTCGGTGGAAATCCGAGGCGATTAAATTTACATCGGATTCGACATAACCTACTAAATCCGTTCCATGAATAAGTTCTATTCTCATCATAGCGTAATCTCGCTCAACCCTGCTCATATTTGCCTTGGCATCACTGTTGGACTCGTTGTCCGACATATTGATCACAATTCAACTAAAATATACGCGAAAAACTAACGAAAACCGACAAACTAGTTGTTTTGTTTACAATGTCGATGCGATTCAACGAAACTTCCACTTGACACTGACAGCTTGACACTTGCAACCTACACGTTGCCATACGCAAGAAACGCACTGAATGAATGAACGGAATGAAGGAGATTTGCTATGACACGAACTATCACAATGCTACCAACTAAATTCTACTACACTAAAGATCAACACTTCCTGCCCGCCATCATACACACAATTAAAAGTTTACCCTCAACTTTTTTATCAAAAAATTGCAACGCGAAAATTATGATTTTAATGAATTCAGCATTAAATAGGTCACTTTTCACAATCCGGCTCGAAGGACCAATGTTTTAAACGCGATAAATTAAGTTGTACTGTAGAAAAGACTGAACTCATGGAAATCCGAGAATACGAGAAACACGTTAATAATTTTTACTTCGTCAAACGCGACCGAATAGAGGGTGGACAATCACATACCTGAAGTGTCCAGGTCTGGAGCCTCCCAGGGGCTTTCTGTTCTCTGAAGGCACTCTCAGCTACTAAACGGGCGTGCAGATCTGACTTACCACCGGTCTTCGCCTAAAGATACCTCAAAGACACCGCCCAAACTCTCTTGATGTGACGTGCACTCTTAAGAGTATAACTTTTTAACTTCTATGCGGAAAGCGCGATCTTTATATGAAATTACGATAAATTAGGCGCAGCGTGTGCGACTTCAAAAGCAGAAAATTGAGGTAGTAATGGCCACAGGAAGTAGTTCCTCCTAGTGTTGCCCTATCTAAAACGGAAGTTATATTTAAAGTTACCATACGAAAACCGATATTCAACACGAGAGTTAAACAATATCGTAAACAAAATATCCCTAAAAGTTACCCAATTTTTGTATAATCATCAAACATACCTCGAAAATTGTAGAATAATAGGAGGGGCAACAATAGACATTGCCATTGTAATAGGCATATTTCAGTTGAACTTTCGTCTTTATATGTTCCATTATCTTTTTTTGTTCGCGAGAAAGGTTTGAAACTGTAGAACTTGCATGCCTATCTCGTTTATTGTTTTCTCGAATTTTATCCTTAAGGCGCCGTAGGTTCAGCGAACAGAGTTTTTGAAACAATATAATGCGTCTGTTTATAATAATATGGTTTCAAAAAAATACGAATAGTAATCTTGAGGCTTTTCTACAGGGAGATCAGTGATTCGAAACATGATTAAGCAATTTTCGCTCGATAGAAAAAATCACGAACATTGGTCTAAAAGGGTCTAAAATACACTTAAAATATTCGTAACTAATTATGCACAAAAGCTAAAAATATTAAAATGGTTTCTAAAAATCGGTAATATCATGTTTGAGAGAAATCAGTGATTACATTTTTATTTATTTGAACAGCCAGAGAATTAAAATTAAAAAGATGATATCCGCGCTTCCGAGCACGCCCTTCCATCTCGCTCACGCTTATGCTCAATGAGAGGGAGAGAAGACCATGAACCTACGGCGCCTTAATACCTGCGACGAATTTCTTTGCGTTTCAAAAACTCGTCAATAGAGTGGATACATTCATTCTGTAGCTATCATCATAGCATCTATTCTTAGGCTTATTTCACACGTACCACAACCATACCACCATACCACATTTTGCCGTCTTTATCGACCGCGTGTGTGATAACGACCACGCTACCGCTACGACCGACGCTGCAGCGACACAATTCACACGTAACCACTGCTTGACCACATTTTAAAGCTGCGTCGTGGTGTGGTTGTGGTACGTGTGGAACGACCCTTACACTAGTGCATAGTTATTCCAGAAAAGTGTCCTTAATGAGGTGGTTTCGTGCATGTACAGGGTGTTCGAGCGCGCGTGCGCGGGCGGGCGGCGCGGAGAGCTGACCTTGGAAGCGTCGCGGGACGCGGCCGCGCGCCCGCGCCAGCCGCTGCGCCCGCGCCGCGTCGCCACCACCGCCAAGAGGAAGAAGGTACGCTACATGCATGTACAGGGTGTTAGAGCGGGCGGGCGGCGCGGAGAGCTGACCTTGGAAGCGTCGCGGGACGCGGCCGCGCGCCCGCGCCAGCCGCTGCGCCCGCGCCGCGTCGCCACCACCGCCAAGAGGAAGAAGGTACGCTACATGCATGTACAGGGTGTTAGAGCGGGCGGGCGGCGCGGAGAGCTGACCTTGGAAGCGTCGCGGGACGCGGCCGCGCGCCCGCGCCAGCCGCTGCGCCCGCGCCGCGTCGCCACCACCGCCAAGAGGAAGAAGGTACGCTACATGCATGTACAGGGTGTTAGAGCGGGCGGGCGGCGCGGAGAGCTGACCTTGGAAGCGTCGCGGGACGCGGCCGCGCGCCCGCGCCAGCCGCTGCGCCCGCGCCGCGTCGCCACCACCGCCAAGAGGAAGAAGGTACGCTACATGCATGTACAGGGTGTTAGAGCGGGCGGGCGGCGCGGAGAGCTGACCTTGGAAGCGTCGCGGGACGCGGCCGCGCGCCCGCGTCATAGTTACCTACAAATATGCGAGTTGCGAAACATTACAAAAATAATTGACTTCTCAGTTAGTTTTTTTTTAAGTGAAAACTTCTAAAGCGGCGCTGAGCACTTTTTGGGATGGGCAAAAATTGTCAAACTCGCGACAGATTTTGTGCGAGAAACAGTATAAGGTCGAAACACATTTTCCGTAAATGCAAATTCGTTTTTGTTTTATCAAACTTTTATATTTTGCTGTTAGCCGATTCGACTTCATTCAAAACTGAACACTATTCGTAAGACTATAAAGCCGTTAAACACTTTTTGCAATTGCATATTCTGCAAAGAAATTTGTAATTTCGTCCATGCGTCCTTTACCGTTTTGCTATTGAGCAAATTCGAATAGTTCGAATTTGGACGTTATAACTAAAGAGATAAAGCTATGAAAATTATTTGACAATGACAAAAACAGATTAGTATTTTATTTCATCGTCTCCTTCATCAATTTTGCTAAGTTAAGTTGAACTATAGCATACTACTAATAAGGTTTTTATTAGATATATTGGCACGCAGGGGGTGGGAGGGGGAGGAAGGTATTTTTCTTTTTGCAAAATAAAATTATTCAAGTTTTCACTTCTGCCGGCAATCCCGGAGTGCAACCCGGTCTTTTTTTCCTCATACTCTTTTGGAGATGCCTCCACTCTGTACGCATAGCGTAATCCGGAAATACATTTCGTATGTCCTAACATACAGTACACTATTCTACGTCGTTTTCTAGCTTTTCGTAGCTTTGAAGCTATCGAAAAAGTCTATTGTGCCGTCCGAACGGAAATCCAATGAAAATCAATTCATTCCTAACGCCATCCGACCGTCCGCGAAATATGAGGCGACTGTAGGGTGAGGTATACGTCACTAAACAACACTTTTAATGTAGAACCTTTCATAAATCACCATTTTTATTCCACAGGACGAAATCAGCGTAGACTGTCTGGACTTCAACAAAAAGATCCTCCACACGGCGTGGCATCCCCACGAGAGTATCATCGCCGTAGCCGCCACCAACAACCTCTTCATATTTCAGGACAAGTTCTAGCGTCGCCAGCCCCAGGTACCCTTCGAGGCACAGGCCAAGGCCTTGTATACCGATACGCCGTTCTATACGTCTCAATATGCGAGTATGCCCTGGAGGCGAACGGGAATGGGAAGATTGACAGTGACTGACAGGACTGTCGGTTAAAGTCACGTTGGATTGCCTGGAAACACGACTACACACTCAAACTCAATTTGAATTCATCACTGATAACGGAAGTAATTTTGTTGGTGCATGCATTTGGATCGCCTAGGAACTAATTGTAAAATACGTTCGGATTCTCAACGACTAACCAGGCTTTGCTTTCTGTTCTATAGAACAGAAAGCAAAGCCTGTTGGATTTTAAAGTTGTATACTTCGTAATATAAGTCCCTGTTTAGCTTGACAACTGTCACTAGACACTTGCAATTTGTTGTAAGTGTAGGGGTCGACATGTAGCTTAGGTCTCTAAGTACCATCGTTACTTTTGACCCAGAAATATACAAATTGACAGTGTCCCATGGCTGCTAGTCAAGTTGGTTAAATTGGGACTGACAGATATGGCAACGGACGATCTGAAAAACCGTAGTACGATAAAAGTTAGTAACTAAGTATGGGCGATCTTCCCTCACAAACTATTCGAGTTAGATTACGTGAACTTACTCCGGTGTCGATGACAGGTCCTGTTGGAAACTTATGTTAGAACTCTGCAGTGGTAGCTGTCAATAGTATTCACGGTTACTCGCTTTACCAAGAAAGCGTCACTCTTTCTGACTGATGATAGATGGTGAAACATAAAAACAATTCGAAAATACATCAAGAAGAGTGCAGTGGTGCGTAATAAGATATTGTATTTTGAGTCATAAAGGTTGTGTTACAAAGATTTAGAACAAAACACAAGTCGATAAATTGCTATGTCTTGCCTAGGAACGTGATAAGCGGAATGAAATTACCAATGCAAGCTCAAAATATTTTATGAAGCTTGAAAATTCATTTTAAGATAACTCAAACGATCGATTGTCCATGATTTACGTCTAAAAACATTTTAACTTTCTTGTAAGTGTGCAGGTTTTCGGTAAACGCACACATTTACCACCTAAAACTAGTCACTTTTTTATGCATTTGCTTCAATGAAGTTGCGTTTCGACAGCTACCACTGCAGTATTGTTAAAAAATAAACTGGCTTATTGTATGATCGACAAGAATATCAAGAACCTCTTCTCCATATTTTCACTCTTGCAATGAAGTTTTTGTCGTCTGACAAGCTTTATGTTTCTAACACTACGAACAAATCGCGGCAAAAGTATTCCATTTCTATAATAACAAGGTTAACTTAGAATTAATTTGCTGTTTTGCCGCTCCCCAAGCAAACGGGTTTGTCGAAAGATTGAATAGGACATCATACCAGTGGCTGTCAACTGTACAATATGCCAGCAACTAGCTAGTTAGGATCTAAGTCCGTTAGTTAAACTGATATAATTTATACGCTTGTAATAACTTAAGGTTCTAAGCGATTAATTAAGTATTTATTGTTTAATGAAACCATAAGGTTAATTACCTTAACCGCGTTGAAATGAGATTAGTTAAGATTATCAATTAACAGTTAGCTTGGAATGTATGAAAACTACGCAAATTCAGACTAAGGACTTATGTGTACTAGATTCCAACAAATATCGTTCACTCAAAGAGTGAGTGAAATAACTAACGAACGAATATAGGTCTTAGATAAAGATATTTCTTCCAAAGTTGATAATATCGATAGTTGAAGCTTATAAAAATCTGCACTGTGACAATAATTGACACAAATTTGATCTCTAAAACAGTTTACATACATTTCAAACACCTAAAAGTAGATTTGATCCGGTATAGTAGTGCAGGAATATGCCTTAAAGTTTTACCTCTAGTTTTGTCCAATATTTAGTTGCCAATGTGTAACTTCACAGAAATATGGCTTCCATTACAAGTATCACATTTAAATTGTATATAGTATGGTTTCATGTGCTTAACATTTCTTTCCGAAAGTATGAGTTTATGAGTATCACTAAAGTATCATTTAAATTTAACTTTGGAGACTTGCATTAGGAGTCTATACCTACACTAGTTTGGTTTTCCAAATTTAATAATCCGCAAGGTCATCCTTAAAATGTAACATTACAATAGGCTTGCTGGTGATTATATCAGTATATCTTAAAACATGTTAATATGGGGTTAATTTGACTAGCAGCAAAATTTATTGTTAATTATACCTATACATACGTAACTTGCGCTTGTAGCTGAAATTAATTGAAATGAATTTTAACTAAAATCATTCAGATGTCTACCTTACGGTCCAAGTGAGGAGGTACAATTTTTTATCATCTGGTAGTTCCTAATCATTTCAAATGATTTCAACTTTAAACTAAATCTACACTGTGCCTTTTTGCGTTCAACTCGTTCAGTCTTAGTAAGAGTAAGTGTGACAGCGCTATAACGCATTTCTGGCTGAACTAAAAAATGTATAGGCGTGGACATAGCCTCACTCTGTTGCCGGTCTTTCCATTTGGGCTCGGCCCCAACGTCGAGTAGCGTGCGTGCGAGCGAGAGGTCGCGCTCCGATCTCTCACTCTCACGTGTGGCGAAGTCGTGGCTGAACCCTTAGGCTCGTGCCTTAGTGTGCGTAAACTTTTTTGTTAATAGTTTTTTATTTATTATTGTACTTTTTTAAAATATTTGTGATCGTTTTTACTTATGAAGTCGCTTAGGCATAGTATGGCAATGAAGTTTGGAGGTACGAGATGTGATAGCGTTAATCATATCTTAAGGAACCCTAAGTTGTTTATGCAACTTTAATTTTCGTTTGCAGTGAGAAAGCTATTAAATGTCTTTCGGTAAAAGTGTCCAAGTGTGCCCGTGTCTAGTGGGACTTATTGATTTCGCAAACGGAATTTCCCTTGAAAATAATCCATAGGGAAAGCTTCAACATTTTCTAGAATGTAAATATAGCGAACGAATGGAGGCCTGAATAATATAAATATAGTATATTTTGTCACAATGTATGTTAATGTACAGAGTTATATATATTTGTACTTAAATTGTGTAAAGCTTCTGCGAAATTATGTTAAAAACAATATTTGTGATGAATTTGATTTTTGTAATAACGTTTTCTGGGTGACGCCGAGTTAGCCTGTGACTGTGACCCATGATTCTGTGCAAACGGTTTGCTTAATACAAATAAACCACACTGATTTTCAGGCACTTCCATATATTGGGATCGTTATAAAAATCTCCTTAACATTTTTTTATGTTGATCGATTGTATAGGACGTTAAGTTTTAGTTTTCTTTTTTTAATGTAAGGGGCCCAGTCAATTCCTAAGAAAGTTAGTTTTAGTCCCACAACGCTCGCTACATAGCTCGATAGAATGTAAGTTAAAAAAAAAGATTTGTGATAATTATCAAAAAAAGCTAAACGCAGCTATGTTTAAACATTGCTTGACAATAGGAATTGACTAAGTCCCGATATCAATGTAATATACTGTGAGTCGTAGTTTACAAGCAAAGACATTGTATAGTTGTGCGATTGAGCGAGCGGGAAGCGTGAAAGGCTAGTTTAAGTCTAGTTAATAGTTAGGTGAAATCTGTGAGCGGGCAGAAATCAGTTTTTTTTTTTCTTGCATCGAGGGATCAACGGGCTTGTTAAATGTGATATAATTGCAGTGAGCGGTTAGTGGTAGTGACCTCGGATGCGGTCTGGACAACGAATTTGGGGCCCGTGGACGCCGCGCCTCGCTGCCCGGCAAATGTTTGTGGCCAACGTTTGAGCAAACGTTTGCCTTGACGCCTGAACGCCACAATAGTTGCCACTGCTCTGTGACTTTGAAATATGATACGATTGGTTTAGAATTCGCAAAAAACTATTATTATTATTGGCTAATTGGAACGGTGATCCGCCATGGGACTTACAAATAACGTTATGAAAACAGTCTCTTGCAAATTGAACTCGTGATGTTAATACGGCGTTTGAGGGTTCCGTTTGCCCGATAGTATGTTAAAACATGAATTAGAATGGAATAATAGGTATCTTTAGTCTCAGTTCCTTAGTTATATATAACGGAAAAGTAAGATTTCTCATAGAAACCTGTTCTGTTACTGGTCACAAACATTTGCCATACGCGGAGAGTCATCCAAATTGAATTTACCAGTGATAACTGGTCGCAATTTGTACACTTTTGTGAATTTAATAAATAAGCTTGTCACTTTAATTATACACAAATATCCGTCTGTTTTGCTCAAGGGCTTTACAATGCAATGTTGAATTTAGTGCTTAAAACAGCAATACCTCTATTGGTAATGTATCCTCACAGCTGAAAAAATTACCTCAAGGCCCCGCATAGCCATTTAACTTGTGATACTGGAATGTCAATATTATCGCGGATCACAAGTCTGGATTTTGCTTAAATATCCATCAATATTTACGTGATACACGCAATTCCAAACTGTCGAAATTTCTAACAGTTTTCAATCGCGATAATATTGACATACCACTATCTTTAGTAATATGGATAGTGTAGCCTTTAAGGGGCTTTTCATTTGTACTCACTCTAGATCCAAAAATAAACTATGTCATTGATATTTAGAGCTCATGTCGACCGTAGGGTGGGTGGTTATTACCAAGAGAGTACTGCTGGATTGATCGATGGACTGTCAGGAAATGTGCCATGACGCGAGGCGCGGGGCGTCCACTGGAAGTGTTGTTGTTGAATCCAAAATATTTCCTATAATATAAATTTTTATATCTGACTGTTGCGTTTTATTTAGTAGATTATTTTCATACTACTTTTTTCAAGGCTTGGTGTGAATGAAAATGGACATTTCAGTACAAACCCTTTGACTATTTGAAAACTCTATGAATCAATTGGAACCGTAAATCTGACAAAATATATTCGTTTTTATTTTATATAATATGACGGCAATAGTAGTTTATGCGACTGATCCATAATGAGAGGCCTTAAAATACGAATGTGGTGTTGTGTGTGCACACGAGTGTTTTAAGGCCTAATTATGTACAGTTGCATACACTACTTTATCTACACACATATCATAAGTAGTAGTAAGTAACAACAGAAAACCAACAGCAATGGCGGCAATTCGATCATCCGTCATGGCGAATGTTTTTTTTTTAAATCATAGACAAACAAATGAAGTCCCTATACTCATATCACGAGGTCAAATGTCGTGCAGTTTGTATTAAAAAACGTACTGAATTGACGTTTCGTATCGATAACTGTTTTAATATCTATGGATACTAGAATAGAGACCCACTTGAGTTTTGACTGCTGTTCCAAATTTAAACTCATAACGATACAAATTTATCAAAAATCTGGGTCCGGTCTGTTAGGCACTAGTTTCAAAATTGTAGTAATGCTGGTCATTTCCTACGGTTTCTGAACGCATTTTAGAGCACTAATGATATGTGCGCAGATAATAGTTATTTACGATACAAGTGCCGAAAAAAGGAAATTCGCAACGAGTAGTGATAAATTAAAACACGACCGAAGGGAGTGTTTTAAATCGACACGAGTTGCGAATTACCTATTCGCACGTGTATCGTACAACGTTTTACTGTACATATGGCTCTTTAAAGTTTTGACATATGCACGGAAAGTGCACTTGTCCGCACTAGTGCGGGAAAGTAACACCATATGTACTGTAAATATGTTTACGTCACACCTGGCCATAATGAGAGTTTTACTGCACGCTGCGCGTACGGGAAAACTCGCATTGCGGCCAGGTGAAGACGTAAAATTTTGTACTCAACACGGGCGGTAATTCGTAAAGCCCCAGAGCGCATATTTATGGCCCTCACCTTTGGTTCGAGCCACAAACACCTGCGATCTGGGGCATTCACGAATTCACCGCCCTAGTTACGTAATGTACTATTATGCACGGCTATTAGACACAATACGCACTGTCGACTAGTCGCCGGCGACTTGGTCTCTCGGCGACCAAAACATAGGCAGGCGAGCCGCGACTAAGGGCGGCAGACCGATCAACGTTTGGAGTTAAATATTACAATATTAACAGATAATTTTGTGTTTTTGTCATATTCAATATTACAGCTCAGTCTGTAAATTATACAAAAAGAAAAGAAAAAGTCGCCCCACTTAATCAATTTTATGATATAAACGCAAAAATGTTATGGCGCCGAGCCGGCGTCATCAGTACGGCGGACTTGCAAATGTCATGGCGCCTACGCGGCGTCATGCGCACTAAAAGGGTTAAATATGGCGCCGACAGCTGTCTGTCCATAGAAAGTTGAAAACGTTCCATACATTCAAATTTTAACGAACACCGCTTACGATTACAGAGGGTTTGGTGCAACTCACTCTAAGTGCGTAAACGCCCATATAAACTGTAGAAAGTCACGGTCGCCGGCGACTAGTCGACAGTGCGTATTTAGCCCAAGCACTTTATTTTCATTAGTATGGAAAAAAATGCAAATTTGGAAATAATTCATAACAGCAGCTTTTTTGCGTGTAACTGATATATTATCACTTTAGTAATTAACTACGTAGCCTCAAAATCCACCAAAATATTAGTCATCAAAAAATCGATATTTAACCAATTCCTGAAAAAAGAGGAAAAATATTAATAGATATTTTTGTTTTGGTTAATTTACAGGAGCTCTTCAAGAATAATAAATAAATCACACAAAAAACATAATGGATGTGTCATTTATTTTTATATATTTACTTCCCGATGGAAATTTTGGCGGATTCTTGGATAAGGCATCTTAGAATAACATTTTAAAATTAAACAAACAAAAAAAACGCTGTTATAAATTAATGTTTGAAAAGAACGTAATTTTCCTGGGGTAATTGGGTCTTACGCGACGGTGCGCGAGCTCTCGATTTTTCTCGCACTATCCATCTCTCTCTTGTTAGAACAAGAGTGCGAGAAAAATCGAAAGTAGGTAGGTATGTCGTGGCCGTTCCATCATAGACGTGCAGGGGGTGTTCTGTGGTATATTACTATAACGTTCAAGGAGCGAGCGTTTCATCTCTCCAGCATGCAACGTCAAAACGGTTGTAGTTTCTATTTTTTTTAATATTTTTTTGCCTTGTTTCCTTCAAAGTAGGTAATAATACATTTTAAATCTACGTATTAGCTTTTCTATGTTTTTTTTTTTATAAATGGACCTATCATTAAATATAAATTATAATTACTTAAAGGAAAAATTGAAACAAAATATGCGACCACAGGCATTCATGGCCCGTAAGCTACTACCGAACCAACAGAGCTATCGGAACAATCTGTCTCGGTCACTAAATCTTTCAATCAGTTCCTTCCGCGTTATAGCTCATTTAGATAGTAGCGATGGGCCATGAATGCCTGTGGTCGCCGGTTCGAATCCGGCTCGGAGCATTAAACTTGTCCTTTAATTGAAATTTATAATTTCGTTAGCAGCGTAACTGCTTAGTACAAAAGTTATCATTAAATGTGTTCACAAGTAGGAGGTATGTAACAAAAAGTGTACACAGCTGTTTGTTGACACCACCTGCATGCAATTGTTTTTTTACTGTTACAGTCAGCTAAATAATATATTTTAAAATGCTGAATTCCACAGAAATCATAATATGACCAATTGCCACAAGTTAAAAAAAATGAAAAAAGTTACTGACCTGCAACTTACCTATTCGAAATGAAATATTTTTGACTCTTTTGTGTTAAGGCTACGTGGATTCTTTTTTATAAAAAAATCGCAACCTTATAGCAAATTCAAGCAAAGTGGCAAATAAATGGCGTTTCTTGTGAACAAGCTGCTTGCCGATTTTTGTTGACATTGCACGGAACCGCGTGTAGGTAGGTACTATAGTTTCACCATGTCCGTCCGTCTTCGGCTTAGCTCAGTAACCATTACTACTAGAAAGCTGTAAATAGGTATAAGTATAAATCAATCACGTCGACAAAACAAAAGAAAGGCCCTAGTAGTAGTACATGTAATGAATTTCAAAAAAGAAGGAGCATCTCGGACGTCAACGCCACAACAACGGCCGCGCGGCGCCGACGCCGCGGAGGCGCTGCGCGAGCGCCTCCGCGACGCCAGCGGCAAGCGGCGACCAACGTCCAGTCAGCGCCCGCGCAGCGTCTCTCCCCCCGCTCCCTGCCCGCGGCGTCTTTACTTGTGACTAGTCTTTACGTTAACACCACAGGAAACACACGTCATGTCGGAAACGCAGTCACCGCCACCGTCGGAAGACTAGTTAGATATTGAGGATCTTGCCAATATCGATGACAATATTTTCTCTTCTTTTTACGTAATTTCCGTTTCAACAGCAACGTTAACAACAGTGTTTCTTCGTGGGAGTCCATGACTTTTTTGATAATCGAACAAATTTCGAACAGTAAGTACGTGTATTCTATTTGGTGCCTAATTTTCAACTAATGTTGTTGAAACGTGGTGGGTTGCGTGCTCTGTCCGTCGCAGTGACGCTGCGTGGGCGCCGACAAGACGCTCCGAGGCTCGACAGCCGCCACTGACGTCGAGGAGGCGCGACGCTAACGCGGCGCCGACGCCGCGCGAACGTCACTGCGACGTCGACGTTCGAGAGGCGCCGCAGCGTCGCGTCGGAGCTGCGGGAGCGCGGCGTCAATGCCGCGCGGGCGTTGGTGAGGCGTCGACGTTCGCGAGACGCTAGATGGGGCCAGGCGGACGGGGCCCATAACCTGTTTAGTATAATGTAGTAAAATAATTATTTCACAAACTAGTGAACAAACTAGTGTTGAGACAAATCGAATCTTAAAATTTAAATATTACAACGTGCTGCAGTAGCAGTAGCTTAGTCTGGGTGGTCTAGAACGGGGCACGGGTTCGATTACCTTCTTGACTAAGGGAGGTTATTTCCAATGCGCATTGCGTCTCACTCACTCTTTACTTTAAGCAAAATGTGAGACGCAAATACACATTGGACAAAAATCTTGGAAAAGTGAAATACCACCCTTTGTCAAGGCCACGGTTAATTTTTCTTTGTATTTTAATGTATGATTCTCACCGAACTGGCCGGGCCGGAGCGCACCGTAGCGCATTTCACAAGTTGCCAAAGGAATTTGATGCTTATAATTGACCATTTTTCTGAATACTCGAACCGGCTTCTTGAAATCAACTCTCACATGGCTACCCATATCCTACGATTTTGCCTCTTGGTCCCTAAATTTACCTACTTCATGCGCTGCAGCCCATTATGGAAATTCACAAATATTTGTGAAACGATAGACAATGTCAACTAGAGAAAATTATTAACGTCAAAATTAACGAACGGCAATTTTTACACGCCACCCTTCCCATTAGATTCGGAGGTCTCGGAATCCGCCAAATCTCTAGTGTTGCCCTACCAGCATTTCTGTCCTCGGTACACAGTACGCTTCCCCTCGTCGGCAAAATCCTTGAGCCATCACTACGTGATTTCGAGGTTGCGTACTTGTCCGAGGCAGAAATCGCTTGGAAAACGGTCTGCCCGAGCGAAAGCATCCCGGTGAAAAAATCCTCGCAGAGAATGTGGGACAACCCTATTTGCAAACAAGTGCATGCACACCTCCTTGAGTCTTGCTCCTCGAGCCAAGAAAAAGCTCGCCTACTAGCCGTATCGGAGAGGGAGTCTGGGGCTTGGTTACATGCTCTTCCTTCTTCCCACCTTTCGACACTACTGGACAGCAACACATTCAGACTGGCTGTCGGCCTGCGACTCGGCGCTCAAATTGTGATGCCCCATCGATACCCCTGCGGAGTCCAAGTGGAACGTCTGGGCCATCATCACGGTCTCTCGTGCAAAAAGAGTGCTGGCCGCCTATCCCGCCACGCCTGCCTCAACGACATCATCCGCCGGGCCCTTGTCAGCGTTAACGTGCCGGCCTTGTTGGAGCCCCCCGGTCTCGCGCGCGACGATGGTAAGAGGCCCGACGGCATGACCCTTGTGCCTTGGCGATTCGGACGGCCACTAATCTGGGACGCAACATGCGTGGATACCCTTGCGCCGTCACATCTTGCCGCATCCTCACTGAGAGCGGGCGGGGCGGCTGCAGTGGCTGAGGCAGCAAAGCGCCGCAAATACATGGCTCTCACAGACCAGCATGTGTTTGCGGCCTTTGCAGTCGAGACTCTCGGGCCGTGGAGTCCAGATGCCCACCAATTGGTCAGGACGCTGTGCCAAAAGCTGGTACAGACCACTGGGGACCACAGAGCTGGCTCGTTCCTCACTCAACGGATCAGCATAGCGATCCAGAGGGGGAACGCAGCCAGCATAATGGGGACCTTGCCGCCGGGGCCTGACCTGGGGGACATCTTTTAAGTAGGTAGTTTTAGTTTTAGTATAGATCAGTATAATTACTTAAGTGAGTTATTGTAATACAAATGTAAATTTCATATTTGAAAGGACTTGCCGCCGGCCGGCTGCGCTCGGCTGTCGTGTCTGAACGGCTCCGTCCGGCTTTTGCCTACTGCACTCTATTAAAACGCGGTCGGCTGCCGCGCCGCTATTGCGACACAGCGCCAGGCGACCCAGCCCGGCCAGTTCGGTGGGAATCGCACATTAGAGTTCACTACCTGGGTGTACCTAAATAAAAGATTGTCCTTTATACATGCGAGCACTCGTGTCATGTACCGCGATATGAGCCGAGTAGGCAAACTGTCGCTATATATGCCGGTCTACGTGCCTCTGATTCGCTGACGATTTAAAGCTGGTTCGAGTGATAAGTGATGTCTCGGATTGTCGTAAGCTGCAGGAGGACATCGATAGAGTTGTGCACAATAAACTGTACTTTAACGAATCCAAATTTACTGTGATTTTGTTCAGCCGTATGTGCAGTCTGGTGCACCATAACTATGAAGTAGGTGGATAGCCAATGCAGCGTGTGACGGAGATGCGGGATCTCGGAGTTCGCCTAGCAGCTGATTTATCATTCCGTTACCACATTATTTCTATCTGCAAAAAAGCATTTCGTAACCAATAGGTTTCTTGTTGAGCCAAGCGAAGGACTTCACAAATATCTCGGCGATAAAAGCTGTACGTGTATGAAGCTTTCGTAAAGAGCCACCTTGAAGGTAACGCTGCAGTCCACGGGAAGCCAAATACAAGCTCATGTTGGAGCGTATCCAAAACAAGTTTGTTAGGTATCTCTACTGGAAGTTATATGGTGTCTATCCTGAATATCCTCTGTTGTACCCTACTCTCTTCGTGCTAGGAATGGTGAGAAACAACAAGTTAGAAGTGAGACGGGAGCAGGCCCTCGCTACACATGTGGTGAAAGTACTACGGGGTGAGTTATGCAACCCCGGGGTGGTGGGCGCCCTGGCGCTAAACGTGCCGGACCAGGGGTCTAATTCACTAAAATAATGATATATTTCGCGACGGCGTCCCAACACATCACCTCACAGGTCACCCCACCTCTCACCTCACCGTCTAGATCACCTCTCGCATCTCGCCTAATGCAACAGACAAGATAATGTTACCCCGATACGTCATCTTTCTTTAATTTGAGAAAATATTGGCTTTGTACCTATGTTTCACACACACGATTAGCAAAGCTCAATTGTTACTTCAATTTATAAATTTTTGTTGCATAAGCCGCTTAAATTACTCAAATTGGAATAGTTACATACTTTCCGTCGATGTGTGTATCGATAAGTAGAACCACTAGGAGTGAGATGATTTGACAGTTGTACCTATTCACTAAGCATTTATTGACAGCTAATGACAGGGCGGAGAAGACGTTCACACTTGACGCTCACCCTTCACCCTTAAAGGCCTTCTACACGATCGGGACCAACCCCCAACTACCGTGTCCTTGGTCGGGTTGATATAAAAATGGACCGTGTAGAAAGCGGTTGACCAACCGATATTTGGTTGATGTCAACGGCCTTGGTCGAGAGCGCATCCCTCGCGACAGGCTGCGTCGGTGGTTGGTCCCAACCGTCTGGAACGCTGTCGGCCAACCGTTGATCCGACCAAGGACACGGTGGTTGACGAGCGAAGCATTCAAAATCAAGACCACGCTCGACGACCTCGCCCTTCTCGCCGACAAAATGATGGAGCACACGCCGTCATCCCATGTCGCCGCCATTTCGTCGCCCATCGCGTCAACATCAAAACAGCCGCCACCGCTACTACCTCCGTCGCAACCTACCTACCAGCAACATCCGCATCTCGACACACAATATCTCATCGGCGAGATAAGAAGATTGTCGCTCGAAGTCGCCGAACTACGATCAAGGCCGCGCGAAAACAACGATCGTCGCAACAGCCGATTTCGCCGCCGTTTTCCGTCACGTTCCCGTCCTCGCAGCGCATCACAATCCCAAGACCGAAGCCGCAACAACTCTCCCATGCCGTACTGCTACTACCACCGTCATTTCGGCATGGACGCGATTAAATGCACGCCACCGTGCAATTTCAAGCCGGTCAACACGCCGTCGGAAAACTAAAAGTAACGCTGGCAGCGGCGGAAACCGGCGTTACTGATACATCTCACCGCCTCTTCGTGACCGACAAGACTTCAAAACTTACCTTCCTGGTCGACACTGGAGCGAACATATCCGTGCTACCACGAAGAAAAGGCACGCAAGAGCAGCCTCTTCCGTTTCAACTTTACGCCGCAAACAACACCGTCATACCTACCTACGGTGAGAAAACGCTCGAACTCGATCTCAACCTACGACGAGCATTCAAGTGGAAGTTCATCATCGCAGCCGTATCGAAGCCTATCCTGGGAGCCGACTTTCTCAAGTTCCACCACATCATTGTGGACATCAAGAATCGAAGACTGATCGACGGCAAGACGCTACTCACGACTAACGCTCAACTCTGTGCCGCTAACATACCTACCGTGCGCAGCATAGACGTGCAGCAGTCGTATCACGACATCTTAGCCGATTACCCCGGGACTACTCGACTTACATCTATGAAGCTTAGCCCGAAGCATAACGTCGAACACTTCATAGAAACTACTGGCCCGCCCCTTCACTGCAGGCCACGCCCCATCGCACCACATCGATACGAACTAGTGAAGAAAGAATTTGCCAACATGATGGAGCAGGGCCTATGCAGACCAAGCAAGAGCCCTTGGGCATCACCTCTTCACGTCGTACCGAAGAAAAATGGCGATTTACGTGTGTGTGGCGATTATCGAAGGCTTAACGCAATAACCAAGCCCGACCGGTACCCAATCCCACGCATACGTGATTTTACCTACGAACTCGCCGGCAAACAAATATTCTCCACATTGGACCTCAACCGTGCCTACCAACAACTACCAATAGCAGAGCAAGACGTCGAGAAGAGCGCCATCATAACACCATTCGGACTATTCGAGTTTCCGAGAATGTGCCCAGGACTCAAAAACTGCGGACAGACATTCCAACGATTCATCCACGAAGTACTGCGAGACCTTGACTTCGTGTTCCCATTCGTCGACGACCTACTTATCGCATCGGCCGACGAAACAACGCACGAGAAACATCTACGCGCCGTACTAAGCAGACTCGAAGACTACGGTATCACTATCAACCCGTCGAAATGCGTATTCGGACAGCCAACGGTTAAGTTCCTGGGATACGAGGTCAGCAAAGACGGCATCCGACCACCTGCCGAGAAAGTACAAGCAATCGTCGATTACCCTAAACCGCAAACAATAGACGAGTTACGACGATTTCTCGGCATGATAAACTTTTACCGCGAAAACATCAAGAACGCCGCAATACTTCAAGCTCCACTGTGTAAATACCTACACAACGCGCGGAAAAAGGACAAAACACCGATCAGCTGGGACGACGAAGCAACGCTCGCATTCGACGCGTGTAAGGACAGCATCAAAAACGCCGCCTTACTCGCTCATCCATGTCACCAGTCAGCGCTCGCGATATTCTCAGACGCTAGTGACAAGGCCGCAGGCGCATCGCTCAATCAGTTTGTCAACAACGCATGGCAACCACTCGGCTATTTTTCGAAGAAATTCTCCGACGCACAGACTCGCTACAGTACCTACGATCGAGAGCTACTCGCATTGTACATGAGTACAAAACACTTCCGCAAGATGTTCGAGGGACGAGAACTCATCTTATTCACCGATCACAAGCCCTTGACCTTCGCGTTCACCAAAACAGGCACCAACAACGAGTCGCCGCGCCGCACCCGTCAGCTGTTGTATTTCAGTGAATTTACAACCGATATACGACACGTCAGTGGGTCACAAAACGCCGCCGCCGACGCGCTATCCCGCATAGAAACGATATCCTGCCCATCGCCGATTGACTACAAAGAACTAGCCGACGCGCAAGAACGAGACAGCAACACCATCCGAACACTCGCACAGCAAACCAACCTATCTATGAAGCAAGTCGCAATTCCCGGAACCGACGTCAAATTGTACTGCGAAACAACGACAGACAATTTACGCCCTTATGTACCCGAACAATACCGCCGTGCCGCATTCGACTCTGTACATAACATCAGCCATCCTGGAATTCGAACAACAAGAAAACTAGTCGCTCAACGCTACTTTTGGCCTTCGATAAATACCGACGTAGGTACATGGTCGAAAGTATGCGTACACTGCCAACGCGCGAAGATTCAACGCCACACCGCAAGTCCGATATCAAGTTTCCCGCCAACTCAACGATTCGAACACATCCACATCGACATAGTTGGACCTCTACCTACCGCCGCAAGTGGACATCGATACTTACTCACAATGATCGACAGAGCAACACGATGGCCCGAAGCAATCCCACTTACCGAGATCACCGCCGAAGAAGTCGCCAAGACTGTTTACGACGGTTGGATTTCCCGCTTCGGCTGCCCTGCTACTATCACTACGGACCAAGGACGGCAATTCGAGAGTCGAGTATTTGCGTCACTCACCCGCTTACTCGGCATCGAGAGGACCCGAACAACACCTTATCACCCGATCGCTAACGGATTTATTGAACGATGGCACCGTAGCCTCAAGGCCGCACTCAAGGCCAGACTACAAACCGAGAAGTCATGGATCGACACAATACCTAGCGTTCTACTCGGACTACGCGCCGCACTACGCACAGACACCGGTGTAAGCCCAGCCCTACTTACCTACGGCTGCAGCGTGCGATTACCCGGCGAACTGTTATTACCTACACGCGATGACGTCACCATGGACTCCGATTTCGTCGAAAAACTACGTGCAATCATACAAAGCCTAACGCCGACAGAAATTACCCCGCATGGCAACAAGAAACACATCTTCGTCCACCGTGACCTTCAAACCTGCGAACAAGTATTCGTACGAGTCGACGCTGTAAAGAAGCCATTACAAGCACCTTACGACGGACCCTACCGAGTACTAAAACGCAACGACAAAATATTCACTCTGCAGCTACCTACTCGCCAGGCGAATATTTCGATCGACCGCTTAAAACCCGCATTTATCATCGCCGACACCGAGCAAGATATACCTACAGCTACGAGTTCAACGACCATACCTTCAACTACGAGTATAAAGACGCAACCGACCGCACCACCGAGTTTACCGACATCGAAACCAAACAACAACAACAAACAACAGAGAAAAGACATCCTGAAACGAAGAAATGAACCAGACACAACCACGACCATTCAAGCTGGACCCACAAGGACATCCCGCCAAGGCCGCACCATTCGCCTGCCGGTACGCTTCGCTTGAGGGGGAACCCTGTGGGGACATAAATAAATAACACAGCGATTGACACAGCATGTTATCAAGAAACAGATTGATCGTCTGGTACTCTGCGGTTAAGCAGGGAAACACGTAATTTGCTCTGACAAGAGCAGTTTTCCGTTGCCCTGAGAAGGACAGTTTGTATGTCCGGAGCCTTAAGCACCCTCGTCAGATTCTTCGTGTCTTCCAGCACCGAGCGCGGAGAGCGGAGCACGGCGATCGACGACGATGTTCACTCCACGGCGGCCGACGAGCGAAAGGACTGGCGCCGGCGCAGAGCGTAGTTTTATTCACCCGACCTATGACCTCGCGCATGCGCCGTGGCAGGCGCACTTTCCCCGCGCGGGGGGGCTATCTCTGTCTCACTCGCGCGTATCCGTCCCGCTCTAAATTGTTGCGGATTAATACCGTGTCTAGTTGTAAGCTTTTTTGTTGTATATAGTTAGGCCTATTTGTAAATAAAATTCATTCTAGTATCCAGCAGTCTACAGTAAACAACAAGAGTTTCACTACAAGCCTCCAGCCTTATATCCCTGAAGCAACCTCAAGCTAAATCAGCTGAACCAACACGAGCTAAAATATCATTATTTTAGTGAATTAGACCCCTGGTCCGGCACGTTTAGCGCCAGGGCGCCCACCACCCCGGGGTTGCATAACTCACCCCGTAGTACTTTCACCACATGTGTAGCGAGGGCCTGCTCCCGTCTCACTTCTAACTTGTTGTTTCTCACCATTCCTAGCACGAAGAGAGTAGGGTACAACAGAGGATATTCAGGATAGACACCATATAACTTCCAGTAGAGATACCTAACAAACTTGTTTTGGATACGCTCCAACATGAGCTTGTATTTGGCTTCCCGTGGACTGCAGCGTTACCTTCAAGGTGGCTCTTTACGAAAGCTTCATACACGTACAGCTTTTATCGCCGAGATATTTGTGAAGTCCTTCGCTTGGCTCAACAAGAAACCTATTGGTTACGAAATGCTTTTTTGCAGATAGAAATAATGTGGTAACGGAATGATAAATCAGCTGCTAGGCGAACTCCGAGATCCCGCATCTCCGTCACACGCTGCATTGGCTATCCACCTACTTCATAGTTATGGTGCACCAGACTGCACATACGGCTGAACAAAATCACAGTAAATTTGGATTCGTTAAAGTACAGTTTATTGTGCACAACTCTATCGATGTCCTCCTGCAGCTTACGACAATCCGAGACATCACTTATCACTCGAACCAGCTTTAAATCGTCAGCGAATCAGAGGCACGTAGACCAGCATATATAGCGACAGTTTGCCTACTCGGCTCATATCGCGGTACATGACACGAGTGCTCGCATGTATAAAGGACAATCTTTTATTTAGGTACACCCAGGTAGTGAACTCTAATGTGCGATTCCCACCGAACTGGCCGGGCTGGGTCGCCTGGCGCTGTGTCGCAATAGCGGCGCGGCAGCCGACCGCGTTTTAATAGAGTGCAGTAGGCAAAAGCCGGACGGAGCCGTTCAGACACGACAGCCGAGCGCAGCCGGCCGGCGGCAAGTCCTTTCAAATATGAAATTTACATTTGTATTACAATAACTCACTTAAGTAATTATACTGATCTATACTAAAACTAAAACTACCTACTTAAAAGATGTCCCCCAGGTCAGGCCCCGGCGGCAAGGTCCCCATTATGCTGGCTGCGTTCCCCCTCTGGATCGCTATGCTGATCCGTTGAGTGAGGAACGAGCCAGCTCTGTGGTCCCCAGTGGTCTGTACCAGCTTTTGGCACAGCGTCCTGACCAATTGGTGGGCATCTGGACTCCACGGCCCGAGAGTCTCGACTGCAAAGGCCGCAAACACATGCTGGTCTGTGAGAGCCATGTATTTGCGGCGCTTTGCTGCCTCAGCCACTGCAGCCGCCCCGCCCGCTCTCAGTGAGGATGCGGCAAGATGTGACGGCGCAAGGGTATCCACGCATGTTGCGTCCCAGATTAGTGGCCGTCCGAATCGCCAAGGCACAAGGGTCATGCCGTCGGGCCTCTTACCATCGTCGCGCGCGAGACCGGGGGGCTCCAACAAGGCCGGCACGTTAACGCTGACAAGGGCCCGGCGGATGATGTCGTTGAGGCAGGCGTGGCGGGATAGGCGGCCAGCACTCTTTTTGCACGAGAGACCGTGATGATGGCCCAGACGTTCCACTTGGACTCCGCAGGGGCATCGATGGGGCATCACAATTTGAGCGCCGAGTCGCAGGCCGACAGCCAGTCTGAATGTGTTGCTGTCCAGTAGTGTCGAAAGGTGGGAAGAAGGAAGAGCATGTAACCAAGCCCCAGACTCCCTCTCCGATACGGCTAGTAGGCGAGCTTTTTCTTGGCTCGAGGAGCAAGACTCAAGGAGGTGTGCATGCACTTGTTTGCAAATAGGGTTGTCCCACATTCTCTGCGAGGATTTTTTCACCGGGATGCTTTCGCTCGGGCAGACCGTTTTCCAAGCGATTTCTGCCTCGGACAAGTACGCAACCTCGAAATCACGTAGTGATGGCTCAAGGATTTTGCCGACGAGGGGAAGCGTACTGTGTACCGAGGACAGAAATGCTGGTAGGGCAACACTAGAGATTTGGCGGATTCCGAGACCTCCGAATCTAATGGGAAGGGTGGCGTGTAAAAATTGCCGTTCGTTAATTTTGACGTTAATAATTTTCTCTAGTTGACATTGTCTATCGTTTCACAAATATTTGTGAATTTCCATAATGGGCTGCAGCGCATGAAGTAGGTAAATTTAGGGACCAAGAGGCAAAATCGTAGGATATGGGTAGCCATGTGAGAGTTGATTTCAAGAAGCCGGTTCGAGTATTCAGAAAAATGGTCAATTATAAGCATCAAATTCCTTTGGCAACTTGTGAAATGCGCTACGGTGCGCTCCGGCCCGGCCAGTTCGGTGAGAATCATACATTAAAATACAAAGAAAAATTAACCGTGGCCTTGACAAAGGGTGGTATTTCACTTTTCCAAGATCTTTGTCCAATGTGTATTTGCGTCTCACATTTTGCTTAAAGTAAAGAGTGAGTGAGACGCAATGCGCATTGGAAATAACCTCCCTTAGTCAAGGCGGTAATCGAACCCGTGCCCCGTTCTAGACCACCCAGACTAAGCTACTGCTACTGCAGCACGTTGTAATATTTAAATTTTAAGATTCGATTTGTCTCAACACTAGTTTGTTCACTAGTTTGTGAAATAATTATTTTACTACATTATACTAAACAGGTTATGGGCCCCGTCCGCCTGGCCCCATCTAGCGTCTCGCGAACGTCGACGCCTCACCAACGCCCGCGCGGCGTTGACGCCGCGCTCCCGCAGCTCCGACGCGACGCTGCGGCGCCTCTCGAACGTCGACGTCGCAGTGACGTTCGCGCGGCGTCGGCGCCGCGTTAGCGCCGCGCCTCCTCGACGTCAGTGGCGGCTGTCGAGCCTCGGAGCGTCTTGTCGGCGCCCACGCAGCGTCACTGCGACGGACAGAGCACGCAACCCACCACGTTTCAACAATATTAGTTGAAAATTAGGCACCAAATAGAATACACGTACTTACTGTTCGAAATTTGTTCGATTATCAAAAAAGTCATGGACTCCCACGAAGAAACACTGTTGTTAACGTTGCTGTTGAAACGGAAATTACGTAAAAAGAAGAGAAAATATTGTCATCGATATTGGCAAGATCCTCAATATCTAACTAGTCTTCCGACGGTGGCGGTGACTGCGTTTCCGACATGACGTGTGTTTCCTGTGGTGTTAACGTAAAGACTAGTCACAAGTAAAGACGCCGCGGGCAGGGAGCGGGGGGAGAGACGCTGCGCGGGCGCTGACTGGACGTTGGTCGCCGCTTGCCGCTGGCGTCGCGGAGGCGCTCGCGCAGCGCCTCCGCGGCGTCGGCGCCGCGCGGCCGTTGTTGTGGCGTTGACGTCCGAGATGCTCCTTCTTATTCTTCACACACGATTAGCAAAGCTCAATTGTTACTTCAATTTATAAATTTTTGTTGCATAAGCCGCTTAAATTACTCAAATTGGAATAGTTACATACTTTCCGTCGATGTGTGTATCGATAAGTAGAACCACTAGGAGTGAGATGATTTGACAGTTGTACCTATTCACTAAGCATTTATTGACAGCTAATGACAGGGCGGAGAAGACGTTCACACTTGACGCTCACCCTTCACCCTTAAAGGCCTTCTACACGATCGGGACCAACCGTCAACCACCGTGTCCTTGGTCGGATCAACGGTTGGCCGACAGCGTTCCAGACGGTTGGGACCAACCACCGACGCAGCCTGTCGCGAGGGATGCGCTCTCGACCAAGGCCGTTGACATCAACCAAATATCGGTTGGTCAACCGCTTTCTACACGGTCCATTTTTATATCAACCCGACCAAGGACACGGTAGTTGGGGGTTGGTCCCGATCGTGTAGAAGGCCTTTTACTTTTATGGGCGGACGGCGAATGGACGGGCAGTTCGTGTGACGTCGTCGCCGGCCGCCGCTGCTGCACGGAAAAGAAGGAATACTTCAGCCAAGAAAATTAATATTCTCAGGAATATTGTGTAAATGCAAGTAAATATATTCTTAAGCGAAGAAAATAGTCTTCAACCAAGCAATCTTGCTTTGTTTAATGAAGAATAATATATTCTTCGATTTTTTTCTTGCTCCAAGAAAATATATTTAATTAAAGATTATTTCGTTCTTAACTGAAGATGACTACCTATTTAAATAAAGACTAGGAAAATATTTTGATTTGAAACAATGTAGTCTTCTTGCAAAATAATATTTGTTTTGGTTTAAAATACAAAGGTTCTTCTTGGGTCAAGAAATATAAATTCTTGCAATAAAATAATAGGTATTGATAACCATAGCATTCTTAACTGAAGATTACCATCGATTTTAAATTTAGACCATTAAAAGTTTTTGGTTTCTAACAATGCAGTGTTCTTTCAAGATAATATTTTACTTGGATTAAAATAAAAATACACATTCTTTATTTAAGAAGCGATTCATCAATAGAAGAACAATGGCTATTCGAACCATTAATAAAGTCGCACTTAAAGATCTAAGTTATTGATTAACTAAATAAATAAAAAATATTTGTTCTCCGTATCAAAATTATTATTTTGTGCAGGTTCAGATACTACTATAATGCACTCGAGAATATAATGAATCTAACTGTACGATGTGAAGAAAATGACAAATAAACAGGGTAACAACGGTTTGCCATTGCCAGCACGCAGTGGTTTAATACATTTCTAGCATCTGAGAGGGCAACATGGGCTGGTTACTGTTGGTGCTTGTGTCTCTTTTTGGGCTTTGCAGAGCTGGTAAGTGACATTTAGTTTACCTAATTGGTTACGATTTTCGTATTTACTGAAAGACGTCCAATGCTGGACATAGGCTTCCCCCAAAAAGTGCCACAGTGACCGGTCCTGCGCCTCCCGCATCCGGCGAGCATTTTAAGGGATGGTATAGAGTTTAAATTAAATTCTTCAATCGCAACTCGTTTCGTATAAGGATAAAAGGTTTCGATCGGTATGCGAACCTATGGTTACGTAAGTACACGTCCCGATGGGAAATATGAGCCATTCTATTTTGGAGCAGGTATTTACTATTACGTTTTTTATATGACTAAAATACTTGCTTCAGACGGCAACAAACATTCCATCTCTAGAGCCGAATTAGAGGCCTTCATGTCTCAAAACCAGTTGTGTACCAAGTTACCACAGTTTAAGTTGCCAACATACTCATTCGAGTCTTTCACCGTAAGTCGTGTTCAGATATTTTTGAGTCCAATACTGCTCAGATGTAAATTATGGTTCCCCCTGTTTTGGTATAACTTTTTAGTAAGAATTCTATTTGGCATAATCTATGTAGGCATAATTGACTTTGCGCATAAACTGTTTTCGCAGAATCGAGATTCGCATAGTTCGATTACGCCGAATTTCAACAGTCCGAATATTATTTGTGCATAATTTTGATCCTCCGAATCATGTTCACGCATAAAATATATGAGCAGATTTATTTTTGTCGAACTCTATTCTCGCTGAAATACATATAATTATATTGCCAATTAGTCTCACCTAACCGAACCGCCTGCGTGTCGACGTCACCCCGCTTCGTGGGGTGCCTATTCCGCTCTAAGAGACAACTGAACTCTAACACCTATCCTACTAATAATACCATTGTTACGATTATTTGTTTATTTCCTGGGGAGGGGGGGGCTTCGCCCCCCCGAGCCCCCAATTTCCTGGCTGACCCTACCTAGTCTACCATATTATAATCATTATCAAAATCATATAATTATATTGTTGTTATATCTCGTGAGACACAACACACCCCGTTTTAATTATGTTTAGTATATGTAGTAAGTATCGGACAATCGATAATATATGCCGAATAAAATTATGCTCAACCAAATTATGCGTAAATATAATCGGCCATAACAATGATAGTATGCAAATTTAAATTCGGCTAAACACATTTTCGGAATTTTAGAAACCGAATATGCCAAGTCTGTTATGCGAAAAACGTTTCGGACAGTCAAAGTTATGCCAAATAGAGGGACCCGTAAATTATTTCGAAATGTAATATGCAGTAGATATTTTGGTACCCATAGTACCTCAAATAAGATACCTACCGATATATATCTATTTTATGCGTAGGTAAGTATGTAGTAAATAAGTAAAGGCTCGCCTCGAGCAAATACTGTTATAATATTGACATAGCTGTTGTCTCATTCTCATTCTCTGATTAAATATTTTGCCATTTATAATACTGAAATAATATGGTGTGCTGTTGAGAACGCTAATAAATAGGTATACCTCTAGTCACAGAATAAGTAATAGTAATACGTACAGAAGCTCCTCCGTTAACAAATCCCCTGTTTAGGTATGCCGAACGCGTGCGTGCCGTAGCAGCGCTAAAGATACCGGCCGGGGCCGGTAGGCGCTCGCCCACCTACCTATGCTCGTATACCTACCTACTTAATGGGGTTGGCAACTGTCCAATGTTTGACTAGATGGCGCCATCATAGGTTTCCCCTAATCACTAGCCTTTTTCTATGGGATTTGGCTTAAACGGCTTGATTATAAACAAGGAAATTCCGAAAAAAAAAGTATTTGACAGTTTTGGTAGGACTGACATGTAAAACCTATGCTAGCGCCATCTGCAAATACCTTCGCCCGGCCAACCCCATTGTAGCGGCGGGGCGAAATCACAAAGTGAGCCGGCCCTGCTCTAGTTAACAATCATGCTAATATTCAGCTGTTGTCCACTAGAATCCCCTAGCCTGATCCCCCAGGGGAAAAAACGGTTAAGTTGTTAGGTGAGCTGCGACCCTACAGCGCGCGAGCCGAGCGCGTGAAGCGAGCGTGACGCGTTAGCGTCCGGCGAAGCGCCATAACCGAACATTATAATTTTTTCCTACTTGAATATAAAATAATTGCCGCTACATAATAGGTTCCTCTGGGTGATCGGGGTCAGGTGGTTAATGTGGATAACGTGAATATTCAGTGCCAGATTTGGGGGAGGGCAGGCGGGCTGCCGACCTGGACCCTTTGCAAGAGAGGGCGGGCCCCAGGGCGTCCATCACTATTAGTATTAAGGGTTTATTCTGTAGAAACTTGTCAAACTTTCCAACCATTCAGATTTTAACTAGAACCGCTTATGTCATCGTAAGTATAGACTAGTTGGACCCCCCCCCCTTATTCACTAAATCCAGTAGATACCTACGGTTCAACCCCCTAATAAAATCTTAAAGATCCGGAGCTGAACTGCGACAACGCAACCCTCCACCTGGTCCCCGGCTGTCTCTACGGCTGTCCTCCTGAGCGCACGTGTCAGAACTTCCGCGGTCCCGAGCCCCCGTGCGTCCCTCCCTCCGCGCCCTGCAAGCCGCAATGCGTATGTGCGGATGGTTACGCGAGGAACCAGTATGGAGGGACGTGTGTTACGTTTGCACAGTGTGGTAAGTTTCAGCAGAATTATCCTGACAGTGACAAAATCCGTCCACCGCGTCCTCTGTCTCTACGGCTGACCCCCTGAGTGCTGGGGACCGATTTTTGACTTTCGAGCGCTCGAGTCTTTCACTCGAAAACGGACAAAAAATATGAAATGCTATTTTGAAATAGCGATAGAAAATTTAAAAACTAGTGATATTGACCACTCGTATTCAATTATATTGGTAGAAAGTAAGTGCCGGCCATTTGGGCACTACAAACGTATTTACTTTTATTTGATTTTCGAGCGCTCGAAAGGCAAAAATCGGTCCGCAGACTATGCCAGAACTTATAACCCGGTTACAATATCTGTGGACCTCGCGTCGATGACGTCACGTCGGCGGTCTGGTACAGTGCGCAAACGTGACGGGGCGAGCGCGGGTAGTAAAAGGAGAAGGGAGAGGGGCTTGACATTCCAGCGAGGTCCACAGATATTGTAACCGAGCTGTACGTGGGCCCAGCCTGACCAATGCGTATGTGCAGATGGTCACGCGCGTAACTTACGCGAGGAACCAGTATGGAGCTTTGGAGGGACTATTGTGCCTTGTGTTATGTTTGAACAGTGTGGTAAGTTGTAGCAATCGTTCGTCGTTATGTCTCGAGTACTTAGATACTATATAGTAGCTACGAGATAATATAGTAGTTCATTTAAAGAACAGGCGACGCGACATACCTACGAGCTGTCAGGTGAAGACGTTTTCATGACCAGTCTATCATGTCGCGAAACGTGTTCAAGGCTAAAGGATCCCCTCTGTCGCTGCTTTTCTCAGCATGACGTACCTACCTAATAAGTCCATAAATGTTTCAGATAAATGTCCCGGCAACAACCAGTACTTCGCCTGCGACGGGCCTTACTCCGAGACCTGCCCGGGCTCCTGCTACTGCACCTCCGGGTACGCGCGAGACGCCAACAATGTCTGCGTGTCTACCACCCCTCCCCCCGTCGACACCCACCCGTCCCCGCCGCCGCCGCCTTCGCCACCGATTCAGAAACCGGTGGACTATCCGCCACGTTAGTGTTTTACAATTTTGACAAAACTCATAACAACGAAAACCGTTTAAAAATGCTACAGACAAGAAAACCATTGGTAGTGGCATTGGCACTCCCACAATTTTCAGGGAGCGCTGCGGACTAACGGGAACAAAACCAGTACCTACCTAGTTCGCAATGAGGACCACTGGGAATAGGGATGGTGCCACCAATTACCTACAGTTATTTTTTCTTGGAAAAGGATTAAAAATATAGTGACATGGACACAGAATAGATAATAGTACAAAGTACAAAACGGATACTCCTTTGATCTTTACGAGTACAAAAGGCGTTTTTTTCTCAGCCAAAACATTAAGATTTATGGCCCTCTGTCGTCGTCGACTACGACGTCGACGTTCATCGCTACAAATACATGCCGATTCCCCAACGTTGGGGCACCGGCATGTACTTGTAGCGATGAACGTAAATCGCGGAGTGTCCCACGCCTGACATTGGGAAAAAAGTAACAAAAGCAATCATTTTTATTATGACGCTCGAGACCCGTCACGGGTCTCAAACGTTTTCTCTCTCTATGAACCATTGTTAAAACAAGTGTATATCTTCGTAATGTTTCAAGATATTTGAATAAGAATTTTCGTCATTCTGCATATTTTTGCCTTCTTGTTTTTGGAGTACAAACTTAAGAGTCCACAATAACACCCACCAAGGACGAGATTCAATCAATCGCCAAATATTTGGCACCGAGGACGAAATTCGGTTGCACACCACGTCCTCGTGAACCACCAAACTCGCCTTAGCGCTGACTGTAGATATTTGACGCTATACTTTTATATCAAATGTGGGAGCGGGACACCTGTTGCACTAAACTGCAATGATTATTGCGACAGTGAACGCATCACAGAAGGTAATACGGTTCCCTCATTTAATGGCAACTCTGCGCAGCGAGCGCTCGATACTCATCACCGTCAATCTGCCGAAAGACAGCCACTACTGGACTTAGTCCTCACCCAGAGTGGCACAATCACCGGTTCTGCGCCACCCGCATCCGGCGGACTCCCGCGACCTGTACGTCTTGTGGTCTACGCTGCGCCTTCCGGCACGTGAAGTCACTCGAGACCTTTGTAGTAATCTTGGTAACTCCCGCAGAACCAGAGGTGACCTGCGACAACGCGACGCTCCACGAGATCCCAGCTTGCACCTACGGCTGTCCCCCCGAGCTGACTTGTCAGAACCGCAACTGGCCCCCCTTCCCCTGCGCGCCACCCGCCTTCCCCTGCACGCCAAGGTGCATATGCGACGATGGCTATGCGAGAAACCGGCCCGATGGGACTTGCGTCACTTTAGAACAATGTGGTGAGTCAAACCTTCATTAGACGAGCTCTTTTTTGTTTACCCTGTTTGGTCTGCTCAGTGTCCACTGTCCAGCGACGGATATGAATGGGAAAATCACCTTAAACCACACACACTGGCGCGGCCCGGCCGCGGCGGACAATAGAAAACTTGTCATTAGCTATCAAAGTTTCTATTGACTGCCACCGCAGGCCGCTCCAGTCTGTGAGAGGCTTTTTGCGTCCTTAGGGGCTAACACAGAGGAACCGTTAGACGATAATCCAGGGACTTTTGTTTCTATTCCCAGAGTTACCTGATCCTGTCCGACTTACCTGTCTATAGTCTGTCCCAACATACATATACGTATATACATATAATGGACAGTAGCTGAGAGCATCAACTTGCGCGAGCATTATTTCCCCAAAAAAACGACTTTTTCTTCAGCTTCTCTGTTACTGGTCATTAGTAAATCTACAAGCGACAACGCGACGTGATCCTCGTAAATAGGCAGCACGAGTAACCTACCTTACCTTAGTAATGCTTCTTGTTCATTTCAGACAAATGCCCTGGCGAAAACGAGTATTTCCAATGTGACTGTGAATACGACGAGGACTGTGTCGGACACTGCTACTGCTTCTCAAACCACGTGCGAGACATCAACAACAAGTGCGTGTACGTCGATCCAGCGGCGCCGCCGATAATACTGGAGCCCCCGGTCAAAGAACCGCAAGGTGAGACTTCATTCTAATCATCGTCATCATCATCGAGGGTTCCGTACAAACTTGTGGGTAGGTCTATACTACATAAATAGCACGTCCTCCGAAGGAATCGATACTCAAAGATTTTTCCCACTTATCGTTGAAGGAGAAACTTAACTTCGCCGTTGGAAAACTGTTCCTCATGTATTTTGGGCCGTTAATGGGTCGCGGTCAGTTTACCAAAAGCAAAGATGTTTAAAATCGCAGTTCTCTTTCTGATCACGGTGTTTTCACTTAGAACATTGTGGCTTTCCATGTTTCTTTTACTCTCATTTACTTATTTTTTTCTTCCTGTATGTAGATTAAAGTACAGATTGTTAGTAGTGTTATAATTTTAGTAGTATTTTAGATTAATAAATAACATTTCTTCTCTTCGTTGTTGGCAAGCTGATGCCTATCGAATTCGTTCTTTAATCTTGTAAAAGGAACTTGTAAACCCCTTCGAAATGCACAATTAAACATTTAATTAAAGTACTAACTATGACTATTGTCTATACGCTTTTTGCGAAACTGGCACGACTGGTCACAAGTTGAGCGACACGCCCGACCCTAATAAAGCTGGTATTAGTGTTTATAATTATGAACGCGTCGTATCAACAGGCACGGAACCTATCTGCGATAGCACCAAGCACGAGGTCCCCGGCTGCGTATACCCGTGTCCCCCCGAGCGCACATGCGCGACCCTCCACGACCCCGAGATGACCTGCCAGCCGGAAAGCCCCCACGTCTGCACCGCGAAGTGCGTCTGCAACAGAGGGTACGCGAGGAAACACGTAGGAGGGCCGTGCGTTACTGTACAAGAATGCGGTAAGACAACTAGATGAGTCATTATGTTACGGATCAAATACAAAAAATCCTAACCGAATATAGCCCAAAGCAAGATTCGAACGTCCTTACCTCTAGACCACCCATACCGCTACACATCACAGCGAATTTCTTACTTGCATTCGCAGTCGCTACTAGCACCTCTGTCTGTTTCCATGCTGGCGTACCGCCAAACCAATTTTAAGACGAATTATGGAAGGGGCACTAATCGGCATGTTTCAAAATGTGAGAGGAAAAGAATTGCAATAGTTATTTATGATAAAGGTGCGGAAAGTAGGTAATTCCCAACGAGTGACCATGACCAAATACACGACCGCCAGGGAGTGTTACTCTTAATGTAATTTTTTCCTCTTTGTTGTTTAATTAAGTAATTAAGTTAATTAAGTGTTGCTTTTGATACTTTTAAGTTATAAATTGAAAAACTTTTTTTAAATGTAGGTAACTAATTTATGTATATATGTACTTGCAACGTTAAGGCAGGATTCCACCGGTATGTGGCACAAGCATATTCAGTACAAAAATGCTTGCGCCGCACAATGCCGCACACCAGTGGAATCCCGCCTTTACAAAATCAAAACACATCCGTCCCAACCGCGCGCGAACAAAACACTGACAGTCCATTGACGCGCCGCCAAAAACCAACAACAAGTTGTCACGCTCCAAAGTCAAGCTATACTTTCCTCAATAGTGGGTAAAATGCGTTTTACCCGCTTCTTTTAAAGAATAAAAGTCGGCTTTCCTAGGTAGTGAGGGGAAAAAAAACTAAAAGCAATTTTAACCCCAGATGCAGATGCATGCAGCAAAGGTGAATACTTCGCCTGCGACGGCCCGTACTATGAGAACTGTAAAGGCAGCTGTCACTGTCTCGCGGGCTACGAGCGAGACGCCAACAATACCTGCGTCACCACCACACCTATCTGCGATAGCACCAAGCACGAGGTCCCCGGCTGCGTATACCCGTGTCCCCCCGAGCGCACATGCGCGACCCTCCACGACCCTGAGATGACCTGCCAGCCGGAAAGCCCCCACGTCTGCACCGCGAAGTGCGTCTGCAACAGAGGGTACGCGAGGAAACACGTAGGAGGGCCGTGCGTTACTGTACAAGAATGCGGTAAGACAACTAGATGAGTCATTATGTTACGGATCAAATACAAAAAATCCTCATCGAATATAGCCCAAAGCAAGACTCGAACGTCCTTACCTCTAGACCACCCATACCGCTACACATCACAGCGAATTTCTTACTTGCATTCGCAGTCGCTACTAGCACCTCTGTCTGTTTCCATGCTGGCTTACCGCCAAACCAATTTTAAGACGAATTATGGAAGGGGCACTAATCGGCATGTTTCAAAATGTGAGAGGAAAAGAATTGCAATAGTTATTTATGATAAAGGTGCGGAAAGTAAGTAATTCCCAACGAGTGACGGTGACCAAATACACGACCGCCAGGGAGTGTTACTCTTAATGTAATTTTTTCCTTTTTGTTGTTTAATTAAGTAGTTAAGTTAATTAAGTGTTGCTTTTGATACTTTTAAGTTATAAATTGAAAAACTTTTTTTTAATGTAGGTAACTAATTTATGTACATATGTACTTGCAACGTTAAGGCGGGATTCCACCGGTATGCGGCACAAGCATATTCAGTACAAAAATGCTTGCGCCGCACAATGCCGCACACCAGTGGAATCCCGCCTTTACAAAATCAAAACACATCCGTCCCAACCGCGCGCGAACAAGACACTGACGGTCCATTGACGCGCCGCCAAAAACCAACAACTAGTTGTCACGCTCCAAAGTCAAGCTATACTTTCCTCAATAGTGGGTAAAATGCGTTTTACCCGCTTCTTTTAAAGAATAAAAGTCGGCTTTCCTAGGTAGTGAGGGGAAAAAAAACTAAAAGCAATTTTAACCCCAGATGCAGATGCATGCAGCAAAGGTGAATACTTCGCCTGCGACGGCCCGTACTATGAGAACTGTAAAGGCAGCTGTCACTGTCTCGCGGGCTACGAGCGAGACGCCAACAATACCTGCGTCTCCACCACACCTATCTGCGATAGCACCAAGCACGAGGTCCCCGGCTGCGTATACCCGTGTCCCCCCGAGCGCACATGCGCGACCCTCCACGACCCTGAGATGACCTGCCAGCCGGAAAGCCCCCACGTCTGCACCGCGAAGTGCGTCTGCAACAGAGGGTACGCGAGGAAACACGTAGGAGGGCCGTGCGTTACTGTACAAGAATGCGGTAAGACAACTAGATGAGTCATTATGTTACGGATCAAATACAAAAAATCCTCATCGAATATAGCCCAAAGCAAGACTCGAACGTCCTTACCTCTTGACCACCCATACCGCTACACATCACAGCGAATTTCTTACTTGCATTCGCAGTCGCTACTAGCACCTCTGTCTGTTTCCATGCTGGCTTACCGCCAAACCAATTTTAAGACGAATTATGGAAGGGGCACTAATCGGCATGTTTCAAAATGTGAGAGGAAAAGAATTGCAATAGTTATTTATGATAAAGGTGCGGAAAGTAGGTAATTCCCAACGAGTGACGGTGACCAAATACACGACCGCCAGGGAGTGTTACTCTTAATGTAATTTTTTCCTTTTTGTTGTTTAATTAAGTAGTTAAGTTAATTAAGTGTTGCTTTTGATACTTTTAAGTTATAAATTGAAAAACTTTTTTTTAATGTAGGTAACTAATTTATGTACATATGTACTTGCAACGTTAAGGCGGGATTCCACCGGTATGCGGCACAAGCATATTCAGTACAAAAATGCTTGCGCCGCACAATGCCGCACACCAGTGGAATCCCGCCTTTACAAAATCAAAACACATCCGTCCCAACCGCGCGCGAACAAAACACTGACGGTCCATTGACGCGCCGCCAAAAACCAACAACTAGTTGTCACGCTCCAAAGTCAAACTATACTTTCCCCACTAGTGGATAAAATGCGTTTTACCCGCTTCTTTTAAAGGATAAAAGTCGGCTTTCCGAGGTAGTGAGGGGAAAAAAACTAAAAGCAATTTTAACCCCAGATGCAGATGCATGCAGCAAAGGTGAATACTTCGCTTGCGACGGCCCGTACTATGAGAACTGTAAAGGCAGCTGTCACTGTCTCGCGGGCTACGAGCGAGACGCCAACAATACCTGCGTCTCCACCACACCTATCTGCGATAGCACCAAGCACGAGGTCCCCGGCTGCGTATACCCGTGTCCCCCCGAGCGCACATGCGCGACCCTCCACGACCCCGAGATGACCTGCCAGCCGGAAAGCCCCCACGTCTGCACCGCGAAGTGCGTCTGCAACAGAGGGTACGCGAGGAAACACGTAGGAGGGCCGTGCGTTACTGTACAAGAATGCGGTAAGACAACTAGATGAGTCATTATGTTACGGATCAAATACAAAAAATCCTAATCGAATATAAGCTACGGTAGCCCAGTGGTTCAGGCATGCGGCTGTCAAACGGCGGTCGTGGGTTCGAATCCCGGCTCGTACCAATGAGTTTTTCGCAACTTATGTACGGAATATGATTTCATATTTACCGTTAGCTTTTCGGTGAAGGAAAAACATCGTGAGGAAACCTGCATACATCTGCGAAGAAATTCAAAGGTGTATGTGAAGTCCCCAATCCGCACTGGGCCAGCGTGGGGACTACTGCCCATTCCCTCTCATACATGAGAGGAGGCCTGTGCCCAGCAGTGGGACGTATATAGGCTGATGATGATGATGATGATGATGAATATAGCCCAAAGCAAGATTCGAACGTCCTTACCTCTAGACCACCCATACCGCTACACATCACAGCGAATTTCTTACTTGCATTCGCAGTCGCTACTAGCACCTCTGTCTGTTTCCATGCTGGCTTACCGCCAAACCAATTTTAAAACGAATTATGGAAGGGGCAGGGCGATTCTCCGAGCGTTTGAACCGCTCGGTTTTAACGTCATTGTCGTCTCAAGATTATTTCATCAGAGGTTAAACGTACCGCAGAACCTTTAATCAAAAAAGATTCAGTACTGGTATTGGCTAACATCTTCATCAAAAGTAGACTCTGATACTCGTACCCTTTAATAGTATTTGCTGTCTCCGACAATGGCGAAAAAAAACGCCTTATGAACGCTGTATATTCGCCCGGCACTAATCGGCATGTTTCAAAATGTGAGAGAAAAAGAATTGTAATAGTTATTTATGATACCGGTGCGGAAAGTAGGTAATTCCCAACGAGTGACGATGACCAAATACACGACCGCCAGGGAGTGTTACTCTTAATGTATTTTTTTCCTTTTTGTTGTTTAATTAAGTAGTTAAGTTAATTAAGTGTTGCTTTTGATACTTTTAAGTTATAAATTTTAAGTCGTCACGTCCAGTCATATAGGAATGTTACAAGTTAAATTACATGTTATTACTCTCGTTTAATACACTCAGACTGCGTTAATCTTGAGGACGTCACGACAATGTTTGATATGATTAAGGAGAGATCGTTTTGAATCCTACCTTAATCCTCTACGCAGTCCATAGACTTCTGCTTCGCTCTGTGCTGGACTTATCTGCTACACCTGAGGGGGGGAAGTATGACATCAAAACATCGTCACTGCGTGCCTCAGATCATAGCATATATAAGTCCTAACTACCAAACTACTGGAAGCGTTCTAATTCATGTAGATATACTCATCATCTCGTACAATTACATACTGCCAGTTCCTTGTACTATTCATATCTTCATATGTTAGTCACATAAGGTGTATGCACTGTACATTACTGTCCAGGTTCTCGCCTATCGGTCAAGCAACCTCGGATACCTTCATCTATATACTGTCTCTTGTCATCTACAAAGGAAATGTCTTCTCTATGTCATACTAGCATCGGTCAGTCGTTACGTCTCGTGTCAATGTTTATCGTCCTTTAAAGTCTCGTATTATCCTAGTGGTACATTGCTATCCACATATTACGTCTTTGTGTCACCACACTGGGTCTACACTCCTGCTCAGGCTACGAGTAGCAAGTTCTTATCATTACATTACTGTGGAATCAGGAAATACCACTCTGAGAGACCATCTAGAATATGCATATTATGGATCATAATTATAGCGGAACAATACCTCTAAATAGAACGAATATGGTACTATGATTCTAAGACACTTAGCTTTTGTTAGGTATCGCCTGCGCTGCGCAGCCTCCAGACCTTGATGATAAAACACTGCAACTTAGTTTTACTGCACCAATGCCGCCGGTAATCGGTAATAGAACATAGAACTAATATAACGGCGGGATCTTTTATCTGTCTCCTGCGACACTAATCACTACCTTGCCAGGCTAAATAATCTCTTAAGGCGATCTCACACGCTCCAACCATGAGCTAAAGACATCGCGATATCATCAACTGTCACAATTCGCGACACTCCGAACCACCACAAGAAGTCCAATCATCGCGAAGTGACTATTCGCGACGCAAAACGAAGTATACACTCATCGCACCTTGATTGTTTACAAATACTCTTGGCAGCTTTTACACACGAGGTATACCAACTACCTACCCCGAGTGGGCACGAGATAGCTACAGATCTAGAATACTCATTACTCCTCGACCATTTTCGCATGTCAACATGTGATGTGATACCTATGCGATTTCTATCTCTCAGTGACACAACATCTGTATTTTCTAATCTCTTAATCTCCGTCTTAATTACAAAGACAATATTAGAATGAATCTAATCGGCATGTTACAAAGCGTAAGAAACTGTATGTATGTACCTACCTCATAGATTGTACTTGTATTTTTTAATTTCAGATAAATGCCGCATTAAATCTGAATACTTCGCTTGTGACGGCCGATACCATGAGAACTGTACCGGCAACTGTCACTGTCTCCCGGGTTTCGAGCGAGACGCCAACAATATTTGCGTCTCCACCACCCCGCCCTCTGTCATCTACCACCCTCCCCCACCACCACCACCACCACCCAGTTCACCGCAACCTAGTCATCCTTGCTACCCCGTCTTTGCGCCTGTTCAAACAGTGCAGCCTATTGAACCAGTGCAGCCTGTTGAACCAGTGCAGCCTGTTGAACCGTGGCTAGTTGAGGATCCCTTTGAAATCGTAATGTTTTACAACCTGTAAAATTATAAGTAGATCAAGATTTTTTTATACATCTATCAAAAATTCCCTTTTCAACCCTAATTTGAACCTTTCACGGGTTGAATTTCAAAAGTCTTTTGTCACGTTTAGCAGTTTCGACTGTGCGTTCTGAACGGTACTGTAACTTATATTTATTAATAAATTGTCTAGTCTATTTAATCAATTGTTTTATGTCTTGTCAAAGCTAATATGGGAATATTACGCAGATCTCCCCAAAAATAGTGACCTGCACAAATTTAACACTAGAAATAAAAACAAACTCGCATTGTATCGGTTGCGATTATCAAAAGCTAGGAAATCATTTATTGGACAGTCCATACATTTTTACTATAAAATTCCCAGTCACATTACAGACCTACCAGACTATGAATTAAAAAAAATTGTTAAATATATATTGACTCGGAAATCCTAATATCCCTTCAGCTGTGGCGAAAAAACATGGCCGCTTACCCACGTCTGTGGTACCCTCCGAGGTGCGCTCCACCGACAAGGTTTGTGGGGTGAAGTGATTTGGTAAAATTAAATTTTCTTTAGTTTTTTACATAATCACAGCCAGGATTTTGGATGAAACTCAAACTATATTAAATTATCTAACAGCAACGATATATCATCGTTTCATTAAAGTCGTATTAAGGCTATCTAGCTGACCTAGTCACCAGGTCACCGAAGTTTACGACATATTTTGGTTATTTTAAATATAATCAATTGGTTTTTTGGGGTGTTAAATGGGCTTAATTTGAAGAAATTAGTGTTATGCTTATTCGAAAAACACAAAATGGCAGGCTCATGAGTATTTTTCTTACACTAGACCATTTGATATACTCTACCAAAATAATCCCTACACCCAGAAGTTGCTCGTGTGGGCTTCGATTTAGATGTTTATATCTGCAGTGTTTTATACTGTATGTAATCAAATTCATGCCTAAACAATACATTTGGGTCATCAACTAGGTGATACTGTAGCTTTTTTCATTGTAAGTGCAGCAGGTTTTATGTGAGAGTAAAATGAAAAAAGTATGTCTACTTTCATACAAAATAACCTCTTCCGAATGACTGCAATTATCACAGCAACTACATGTTTTGAACCAGACAAATAAGGTTTCTTAATATTCCCATGAATTATACTTTTAGTTTAAACTATAATATAACCATCGGTTAAACAAAAATCACATCAAAACATGATCTAAAAACAGTATAAATCAAGGTCATAATTAGTATAGAGTGCGGATCGTAGTGACGTCACGAGGTATCATGTGAGCATCCTTCGGAGGGAAATTTCCGGTCGGTTAGGTCCCCCTCTGAGGGGTTTGTTATGATCGTTACACATTTCAATCGATTTATTTACTTTCGTGCCATTGTTAATGCATTTAAGTTCATTTTAAACAAATGTATGATAGCTAACGGTAATTGTAATAGCTAATAGTAATATTAAAGCAGTAGAAAAGCGCTAAAAAACGTGTTGCCAAATTTTGACCATGAGTACCTAGGTATGTTGTGTTAGTCACGGGTTTATTACAGGTAACCCGTTAAAATAACACTTGTTTTTATGTAATTCTAAAGATTACTTACATGTCTACAAAAACTGTCCTTCTGGCACTAAAATTCATCACAAAACCCATTAATTTTCACTCGCGAACACCGACCGTGTCAAACGTGCCACTCACTGTTTTAGACTAACGACCAAATTATTTTTTCCCTCCATTGGCCATTGAAATTTTCGCTTGCTAGCTGTCTCGCTTAATTGGCTATACGTTTCAATGGATTAAAGCGAGATCGATACTCGAATGACGGTTGTAATTTCTAAGAAAGTAAGCAAAGCCATTGCGCCCCTCCGAGGGGCGCTCCACCGACCTGCAGGAAAAATTATGAAGCCCACAGAGGGATGCATGTCCCCACAGCATCACCATGAAGGGAAAGGATTATTTAACAGAAAAGGATGTTTGGAAAAATTGTATAAGTAACTAACTAATTAGCGTAATTACCTAATTAGCGTAGTCATATTTTTTGTGATAAGAAACATTGTATTTATTGACGGATATAAGTGTATCTTGTATACCTATATGAGAAATAAATTGAATTGAATTGAATAAACGGTCTTTTTTCACACAAATCCCCTAGCGCCTGGTACAGGGAAATCGACTATACATTTATGATTACATTGCTATAAAAATATATGTACTTAGTTACAGGCGATGTGAAATGATTTGTACGAGGTTTATAAAAACATAATAGGATAGACAGAAACTCTGTTGACATTGAACAATCTTTATTACGAACAATCTTATAACAAAATATCGACCAGAACATTTTCATTAATATAATATTTGGAATGTTAGATAACAAATGGCATAACATAAGCTAACTATGAATTCGAAAATAAACATAGATATATAGAACCGGCCTGATTTGTGAAATTTTTGATTCTATTTTCTATGGAGCCAACTATGGATACTTAGTATTGAGCTAATTAAAGTCCCAAACCCGGAAATTACGTAATAGTTACACGAATACAAGTTGGATCGACAGAAAATGGAATGGAAATTTACACAAATGCGCCTGAGTCTACCTCGCCTTAACACATCGTATACCTAGGTACAGATCCGCGCTAAGCATTTGAGCCTAGTTTATAATCCCAGGGCCATCTTTTGATCATAAAATTTTAACATCCGCATACGAGGTGTTAAGGACTAACAACAAATCCCTGGCACCAAAGGATGACCAAAATGGCAGTACTCGCGCTGGTTCACAATTTTGATAGGATATCGGCGGCACCGTATATGTTACCCGAAAATCTATTTTTCACACATTTCATACGCAAAAGTAAGTTTTGCTCCACGACGAGATATATCAAAATGCTACTTGTATCTTCAAGACACTTTTTTAATTTAATCATTGGCATGTAGCATTTACGCAATGTGCTTATTAAACACAGATCTTAATGAAATAATGATTTTAATTGTAATCGATTAAAAACGAACATACTTCAAGTGTTAAATTAAACAACATAATATTAAAAAAGTGTTAAAGCTTGTTGAGTAATTTTAACAGCACCCTTTTTTAAATTTCGTCATAGTCGGTGTGAAAAATAGTATGTGTCACTCAGTAGCAAAATTATCTTCGTCTCGGGCGTTTACATTTGTATCCCTCACCATGCTCATGATTCAATACACCGCATACGCCATAAATATACTATTTTGCCCCTTGTGACACAAATAACTATTGCAGGTCCTAGGTAGGCTGGGGATTATAATTCTGTTAACAATTTAATTTATTTTGTAAGGTAATGATAACGAAGGAGGACCGTAATATCAGCCGTTCGTTGGCCTACTTTTGTAACGATGGTAATACAATTTATTATTGACTCACGTTACAAAATGGAGTCAAATAATTTATTGAATCAGGCGTTACTTTGCGGAAGTCCATGATATATTACGAGAACAATATTTCTTTGCTATTCCGCTAAAAAACGTGCTCAGTGCAGTTGGCTCAGTGGACGTGGCGCAAGCAACATCTCCTGCCAGCATCTCCTGATGATGTCTCGTAGAGAGGCGAAACACGAGTCGAGGTTTTTGTCATTATTGGTGGTGGTTTGCTGTAATTTTTTGCATGTTTTTACGCAAATAGTTGCATCTTATCTTCACTAATAGACCAGCACCTTTTTTAGCGGAATAGCAAAGAAATATTGTTCTCGTAATATAAAATGGAGTCAATTCAATTGTTGATCAACTTTTAATACACATTATTAACTTACTTACAATTCAAAATGCCAATTACAGGAGGCAATATTTATCACGTTCTTCAAATTATGCTTAAACAATAACAATACAAAAGATTTAGCTTACAATATTAGTTTCGACTTACAATAAAGTACAATACAATCATGGTTAGTTCCACTTTACAATTAGGTTATTTAGTGTAAGGTGAAATAAAAATAATTATGGGCCTATATACCTTGTCACAGCGTCAATTTATTTTAAAGTCATAAGGGACAGCAATATGATTAATGTCACTGTGACGAGGTCCCATAATTTTATCTGACAAGTCAGGGATTCAGTGGGGGGCAAATGTCCCACCTTCTGCGTTGCCAGCGATGTCAGGCGATTGATAGACTAGACTTAGCTTAGGTGGCTAGCCTTCGCTTACGACGTACGGCAATGTTGCAGGACATTATTGTCGCCTAGTGAACCCCTATTTAAAGAGTTAAGTGGAGGCATTCGTCTAACATCTTGGGACCCAACAACAGCATAATTGTGTGCCGGACAACCAACAGACGATATGTTAAAGCAAAAACTGAACTGAACAACGGACAGGGGCACCCGGAACTTACGAATCTGACGAAGAATCAGAATACGCCCCCTTCCATGCATATATACGTCTGCAATATTAAATAGCTAACAACAGCAACCAAGGGCTATTATTTGGAACGCGTTCACGTGCCTCACCTCATTCGTCACGCCTAACGAAACTAGAGGTCATAGCTCACCAGAGCCACCCGGCGCCCGACCCGCGCTGCCTCGCCTCGAGCGGTTAGGTATTCTTTATTATGGATTTGAACGGGCATGCACTCACTACATCAACTCAGTAGTTAGTACATTTACGAGGCGAGGCAGTGAGGGTCGGGCGTCGGCTGGCTCTAATGAGCTATGACCTTAAACCTCTGATTACGCTTAGTTTCTACGAATCGTGGCGTTTAGATATATTTGTGGGTGTAACCTAGTAGCGTAGCTCGAGGGAGAGGGTCCATCGATGGAGTTTTGAGTTTTGCTTTGATGGTTATAGTATAACTGCATCCTTTTATACGAGGGGGCCTTCGTCTAGAAATGGATGGTTTCCACATACATACATACATAGGTATAATTAAGATACTTGATTTTGTATTTAATTTCTTTTTCAGTTTATATACCTGTTTTGATTTAGTTTTTAAGTATTGGAGAAACAAGAAAGAAATAATACATTTATCCACTACACAAAAGACACAAAGACAAAGGGATTAGACATACATTATAGACATTGTAGAGATACATTACAATTTACTAAATAAAGAAGAAAGATTGAATATTATTTTTTGCAAGGAGAGGGATATTTCTCAAATAAGAAAAGCGAGAAATCACCAATAACTAAGATAGTTATGCACACTAAAAGAATGAGTAAATCTCGGGTGTACATTTGAACCATTTTGGTTATAAAATAGATGACAAATCAGTAGACAGGTAACAATTTATAAGCAATTTATTAGCCTTTCCGGTGTATGTCCGGAATCCTGCAGTATTTTTGGCCACCATTTATTTTAAGTACTATTAATATTTGTTACACACGGTGCTACCCAGGTTTGAACTCACTATTTAACCCATCGCATATGCAAGATTAATACTGATTACTTGAGCCTTAACCGGTTACCGGTACTGACAGTGCTTGAGCTCCGAGAACAGGATTCGGGTTCGAATGGATACGCTAATCTTGCCATAAGAACGTGAAAAAGTAATAGGGAGGGATACATCCAAATCCTTTTTCTAAGTGCTAACAGAATGTAACTTTTCAGAAAATTTATAATTAGAATAAGCTAACAACTATGCAGTCAACTGAACTTAACTTACCTGTAATGTCGACTACTGAATGGTTGTACAACGGTAATTTGTGTGTTTAGCTGTAAGTTAAACCTATACAGTTAAATAAATGTATACATGCTCGTGAACAGTTTGAGCCGTACATACGGAGCTTGGGTCCTCAGCTTATAATTATTCGTTACGAAGTCGCAGTTTTAACGCAATTCAACCAGGGCTCCGAACCACGGTACATACAACCGGTCTTATCACTACGTACTACTATGATATGTGTATCTACTTTGGTTACCGGCAAATATGAAAAACAGATTTTAAATTTATGAACCTAAATTATAGGGCCAATTATAATTGTACGAAAGAGATAGAACCAGTATGTTAAAAGATAGCACAAATCCTGGTTTCAATGTAGTAAATGATTATATTTTGATTGATAAAGACTTATAAACGGGCTTTGCGTAATATACCGGTTAATTGTAACATAGGTTTTACAATTGGACAAAATAACCGGTTCCGGCTTCCTGTTACCCTTTTAACCGGTATTAGTTTGGGAATGGGTTAGCTGTCAATTCATATACAGTTTATGACAAAACCGTCTCTCCCATTCCCATTATAAATTATCACACTCGTATCCTGTTTTCCGGTGAAAATGCCGATGAATACTTACTTCTTTAGTCGTCCCCAAACATCTGTCCCAAGAACATCCTAGTGAACATGTCGAGCTGCATGCGTTGGCGTTGCTTGTGATGTGCGATCATCGGCACATACTCTACCATACGCCAGTTGGCAGCGGTCTTGGCCTCGCGATGAGCCGTGCTGTTCAGATGCGAGTCCATGGTCGCCCATGTTGCCTCGAGCTGATTGCAGTAGCCGCAGTGGAATAGGTTCGGACGGATCTGAAATTGTACATTCATACATTCATTCACGCCTTCATTTCCAAAAGGGGTAGGCAGAGCACATGAAACGTGTGTTCCAGCGCCACTTTTAGCATAAATGTTGGTATAAAATATCGACAAAATGTGATATTGCAGTGATAGGTTTGCTAGCCCATCGCCCACAACACACTTCGACCCTGGTCCCATAGTCTACTTTTACGACACCCACGAGAAGAAAGGGGGTGGTGAAATTCTAACCCGACACCACACGGGAAATAGTAATTATTGTGAAATTGTAATCAATGCTTAACCGGTTAATTTGATTTCGGATGCGGTGCGTTGGTCGTGAAGATGTTATTGTTCACCTTTTTACATGAATTAAGTTAAAATACGCGATCAATTTCTAGACTCTATGGAGGCTCGCACAACTGCTAAGTGATGGCGATACGCGAGCGGCCACTTTTATCTCACCAGCACGGGGTAAATAAAAGGATCGATGTTTTTTTTTATAATTGCGGACAATCTTACATAAATCGACCTAGCCCCAAACTAAGCAAAGCTTGTACGAGTACTGTGGGTGCTAGGCGACGATAAACATACTTATATAGATAAATACATACTTAAATACATAGAAAACATCCATGACTCAGGAACAAATATTCGTGCTCATCACACAAATAAATGCCCTTACCGGGATTCGAACCCAGGACCTCTAGCTTCGTAGGCAGGGTCACTAACAACTAGGCTAAAGCGGTCGTCAATTTCATTGTCTTCATTGTCTCGCATGGCAAGCTTATTATGCTAGCCCCGCTGAGTAAGTCTAAAGTTTAAGTTCATCATATCAGCCGAAAGACGTCCACTGTTGGACATAGGCCTCCCCCAAAGAGTGCCAAAGTGACCGGTTCTGCGTCCAGCGGACTCCCGTAACATTTACCAGGTCATCAGTCCACCTTGTGGGGGGGCCTACCCACGCCGCGCTTTCCAGTACGTGGTCGCCACTCGAGAACCTTTCCGCCCCAACGGCCATCGGTTCTACGTGCTAAGTTTAAGTTAATATATCGGTAACGGTTTTTATTACTTAAGAGATATCTCAGAAAAGTAGGGGTAGTTTTCAAACTGATTAATTACGTTACGATTAACTGGTTAATTAGTATGCAAAAGGTTCCAACTGACTGCCAAAGCTAATAAATAATTTAATCTAAGATAAAACAGTTTCCTACCTCTCTTATAAACTCCGTTTCTTGCGACGACGCAACCATAGATTCGTTCATGACCCTCTCGTGTTTGGGCGTGTTCTTATGCGAGTCGATATCCGAAGCCGCCACATTCACCTCGCAAGCCTGACACCTCAACTTAGCACCGTTCTTCGTTATCATCAGGAAACTCAGTATATTCACAGCATACTTCTCATTTATAACTATGTCTTTCGAGAACGTGTTTTCGATGGTGATTACACTGTTTATGAATTCGTGGGATGGTGTCATAACGGGGACGTTGGAGGTCGTTTTGACTGTTGTCTTGGCTATTTTGCTTTTGTGGCTGTTCCCATTGACGTGTTCTTTCATGTTCTTAATTGCAGCTGGTACTTTCGTGACGCAGAGGCGGCAGAAAGCGTTGTTGTTACCTTTCCCGTACGTCAAGTTGTGCTGTTTCGCGAATGCTTCTAATTCGTCTTCTTCGCGAGTAGAAGCTACCGAGGAAGCTCGGGACTCTCTCTCTTTCTCCTTCTTGATGTCGTTCTTGTGAACTGGTGCTGTGAAGAGGGTCGTTGATGTCTTCTGCTCGCTGCCAGTCGGGAATGGCTTGATCTCTTTTGGAGCTTCGGGTTTTGCATTTTTCTTCTTATGCTCATCAATGTGGTTCTTAATCACGTCGTAATCGAAGTCAATATTCTTTGCGCACTTTCTGCAATACGCTCCGCCATCGACCATATTCAGTTTCATGTCTTTCTTCTGGAATTCGTTAGCCGAGTCAAGGATCCTGCTTTTATTTTCATTTGAGTCTTCCCCATTGGCTTCGGGGTCATTGGTTTGGTTTTTCGATGATCTTTCCTTGTGCATCTTAAGCATGGTTTGGTGGTGACGGCTTTTGACATGAGCCTCGGCAGCATTGTCGTCCATGGCCCAGTCGCAAAGGATGCACCATTGCTTTCCGCAGACATCTCTGGTGATGTAATTCACGGCTCCTAGGCCTTTGCATATGTCTCTGTCTGTTTTGCCAAGGCCATCTTTAGCTGCTTTTCCTGGTTTTTTATTATTCTTTTCGGTTTCTGATTCTTTAGCTTTCTCTTCCTGTTTCCCTTCTGGCTTTATATCCTCATTCTTTACAAGTTCTGGCTTTGTTTCTACTTTAGCAGTTTCTTTTTCGGGTGATTTTCTATTATTTTTCTTTGAAATTTGAATCCATTCATTTTCACATTTCTTAGACTTATCGTCTTTTGCCGGTTCTTTCTCAATCACCTTGTCTGATTCCGGTATTTTTGCTTCCTCTTTGGTGACCTTCACCGTTTCGTTATCCGGCGATTTTCTGTTCTTAGCATCCTTTACTGTTTCTGAGACGGTTTTTTCCTCCTTAAGTTTAGATTTGGCAGCTTCGCAGCATTGCTGGTAGAGTTTCTTGTGCTCGGCATCTTCGAAATGAGCTGCCATTGTATTTTGAGCGCAAACCGTATTGCAGGTCAGGCATTGGAAGGTGGAGTCGTCAATCTAGAAAATATGTAAAAAACACTTTAGAATCTATAAATACACACAATACGTTACGAAAGAAGTAATCAAGAGTAAGTACCAAATAAGGCGGAGTTGAATCTTGGAACTCACAAAGTTACCAAGTAGCTTCACGTATTACTCTCGTTAGCACACTTTTAAATGCAAAATCCAAAAAAACGGTTTGGAGAAATTAACCCGTTTCCGTCATGTTCGTTGACCGGTTATAATGCTGATGAAAGCGGGTCCCTGGCATTGAAAGTGTTAACCACCTTTCTGTATATGTTGTCATCCGGTCCAATTTCAATCTCGATCAGCACCAGATTGAGCGCGTGCCACGTGTCGGTCTTGTGTATCTGCGCGTTGTCGAACTCCGCGTCGCAGACCGCACACGTGTCGTCGATGAGCCCGTGCCATGCGTTCTCGCTGATGAACACGTTGTCGAAGGCTAGCACGCCGTTGCCTACGTGCAAAAATATTCAATTAAAGTTTTGGGAGACATGTTTAACCCTTAATTTACCAAAAAATAGTGAAAGTTCATAGTTCAAGCTTCGGTGACGCAGGTCAGAACAGAACAGCCCCAACGATTCTGGTCAGGCAAAAAATACAAAAAGACGGCCAAAGAGTTTGTACAGCCGGCTTGACACTGCCAAATTAAGGGTTAAAATATTAAATGCACTCATATAAAATATGTAAGTGTTAAAATGTAACCATTTGAGTGCAAAAAAAAACCCTTTTCGCGACTACCTGACATGTCGAAGGTTACTTTCGGATTTTCTATTGTTTGCGTTTATGACCAAACGCATAGTTTAAACTGATGCGAAAGACAGCTAATAGTAATATTAACAGAATTGATGTCATCCTTCTCTAATTTACTGATAAGAAATGCAACCATTTTCTAACAACAAATATGTTTACTTTTACTTATGTTCTTCGGTTCATTAAGTTCGGACGTGGTGATTTACATTTTAATGTTATTTGACACATGTTGATTAATTTTATTTACAATATGTTCTCATTTCAGTTAAATACTTAACTGAAATGAGAAAATATTGTCTTCCTTTACCGAATTGAATGCGGGAATCCCGGGGAATATCCATATTAACATAATGATTGGGGTCATTGTCACCGTGTTCACACGTCAATCACGACGGGATTCTAGTGTAGTTTCGGAGTTGCTATGGCCAACTTCTGTCTCCATCATCAGATAAGCACATCTATTCTTTTTATGACCCATATAATTAAAGCTGACGCGCGTTTCATTCTCTGAGAGGCAACCGGATGGCTCGCGAGCTCAAATACCGCCCGAAGCGTTGTGGAACCTCCCAGTGCAATCCGAACTGAGCCAACTTGTACTGGGGCGGAAATTGGAGGGGGGGTAAAAAAAAAATTGTCACCAGGTATTCGATTTAGAACAGCATTTCATTATGAAAACAGCGTTCACACTTTCAGGCAACCCCGCAGTATCAATTGGCTGCCTCGCGACAAAAAAAAAATCATACACGTTTTCTCGCCCCACTCTTCGCCCTATTCCAAATTGGCTCAGTTCGGGTTGCAAAGGACGGTTCCAAAGCTCAAATACCTGGAGTCATCCGGTTGCCTCTGAGGTACTGCAACTACGCGTCATTGCTCTGAACAATAATAAATCAAGCAAGTTACAAGAGTAAGAACGCTATACGGGGGTGCGCGGGGGGGGTGAATACGCCCTGGTATGTGACGCTGGGCTACTGATCCAAGTCCCAAGTCTGCTCATACACGTCCCCGTAGCCTCAGGCACTGCCGACGTACAGACCTGAGGCGAACCCACCAGCGCGGGTGTCGTGCGCGTGGGTCGTGCACCCTGGTAATGTCGAAGATCGAGAACGGGCGTCACACTATTTACCATCTACCCCGGATCTGAGGCAGCTAAGTATGAGAGGCGATACCTGGACCGGCACTCCCGCCCTACAGGTACTCCCAACCCCACATCCTATCACTCCAAATATCCCATCCCCCCACCATCACCATCCTTTCACACTCCTTTGGTCCTCACCCATACCTATTCCCGGAGGAGAAAACCTCAACCCCAAAAACCCCAACCTACAGGTGTGACCTACCGTGCCCAGAGGTGCGTGACTGAGGGGGAGCTCAGTCGCTAACGGTGGACCCTCGATACCGGGCAACCTCGAGGAGAACCTTTGCCTTATTCCAGCAAGCGGGGCTCTGCTGGAACGGACCTAATTTCCCTAGCTTCTCGTGGGATTCACATGGAAGAGCAAAACAAAAAAAATGAAGGTACCCTGGAAGACCTATGCCAGGAACTAATGCCTCTGACAGTATGCGCGGAAGAAGCCGCCCTAATGTCAGAGCAAGCGATGGAGGTAGCGGAGAGCGCCGACACGGTGGAAAAGGACGTCGAACGACCTAACCCACCAACGGAGAATCCACAACCCGCCAAGCCTCACAAGAAATTGGGAGGCTCCACGCGAGGCCGCTACAAAGCTCTAGTGGGACTAGGACTGAAGCACGAAGAGGCTTTACTACTGTCCGCAAAGAGCTTCGCGGAACTCAAAAAGATGGGCTACAAGTTTGGGGGCTCACAATCCAAACCCGGGCAAAAGCCGGTCAAACGGCTCCGCTCGGAGGAGGAATCGCCGCAGGATAATCCACCCAAAAACCCGAGGGTGAGTGAAACCCCCCCTACCCAACCCACAACCCAATCCCAACAAGCGCAGGCCTACAGCGAGGTCCTGAGCCAAATCAGAGTCGGGATCAAGGACTCCAGTCCGATGACGGACACCCAACTGGAGTCCCTCTGCTACAACATCCTGCAGAAGATCTCGACTCTGAAAATGGCCGAGGGACCTAAATTCGTAGGCTACGCGTACAAGCCAGGCTGGTTGCTCATCACGTGCGAGGACCAGCGGTCCAAAGCCTGGCTTGAAGAGATGACACCATCCCTCAAACCATGGCCAGAAGCCAACCTCAGGGTTATACCTGAAAATGAGCTTCCAAAGCCAAACATAGGGATGGTGTTCATCCCAGACCTACGCGACTCCGACGTGAAAATGTCCCTGTCGCTACTTTGTGCACAGAACTCCGGGCTGTACACAGAGTACTGGAAGATTCTCCACACAAAGGTCGAGAAAGGTGGGGTCATGCTGACCGTAGCCCTAGACGACCAGTCAGTGGAGAATCTCCGAAAGATGGACCTAAAGGCAAGCCTAGGCTTCCGAAAGGTACAGTTTCGGCTTAAGGGTACCTCCAAGGCCCAGCAGCCGGAACCCGGCACGTCCTCAATCCCACCACCGCAAAACCCGTCAACATCAAAGGACCCCATCCATACACCCGCCCGAAAGGTCCCTCCGGGACCTAAAAGAGCAGTCCTTCTGAATCCTGCATCCAATCCTGTAGCGGGTACATCGGGAACACGGCGGTTTCCCACCGACAGGGGGGGCAATAGGGGCTCCAACCGCTCCAGGGGCAGAGGAAGAGGGAGCCGGCAAGGGCAGGCCCACGCCCAGCGCCGGGGTCAATAACGACGCAACTCACGGGGGGGTAACGTTCCTGCAGGCCAACCTACACCACGCCATCGCGGCCACAGCGGTCGTGGAAAAACTCTTTGGCGAAAATGGCCTAAACATTGCCCTCATACAAGAACCATGGATCAACACCAAAACCATGGGAATAGGACTCAACAAAGCAGGTAAGGTACTAATACACGAAAAAGGATCCAAACCAAGGGCCTGCATCGTGTTTAACAAAAACATCAACTTCTTGCCTGTTACAGAATTATGCAGCGATGATCTTGTAGCTGCGTATGTTGATCTCAAAGGAAAGGGCTCACGAAAGGTGTTGATCTGTTCCGCCTACCTGCCCGGAGAAAAACAAGATCCCACAGAAGAACTGGCTAAGGTTGTACAGTACGCTGAAGCACAAAAGGCAGAACTGATTGTGGGTTGCGACGCGAACGCTCATCACACCATCTGGGGGAGCACGGGCATCAACAAAAGGGGTGAGTTACTCTCAGAATTTATTTTTACCAACTGTCTACACCTGTTAAATAGGGGCAACACGCCAACCTTCGTGACCAGGGCAAGACAAGAAGTACTAGACATAACTTTTGCAACTGAAAAGGCAGCAAACTGCCTAGGTAACTGGCACGTTAGTTGCGAGAATTCAATGTCGGACCACAAACATATTATATTTAGTGTAAAGGGCCCACTAGATACAGAACCACAAACACGGAGGAATCCAAAAGAAACTTCCTGGGAAGCCTACAAGGCTCACCTGGAAGACCATCTAAAGGATATCCCAAAATATGTAAAAGACCCTGATTCCCTCAACATAGCAGTAAACCAACTCTCCAAAGGCATCTATAAGGCCTACGAACTGAGTTGCCCCTTGAGAGAATCAACCACACACTACACTACGACATGGTGGAACAGAAGGCTAGAAAAGCTCCGTGTGTCCACCCGTCGCATATTCAATCACTCAACCAGACCAAACGAGTGGGAAAGGTATGGTAGAGCACTGACTGAATATAACAAACAGATCAGAAAAGCCAAAAGGAAGTCTTGGCGGAAGTTCTGCGAAGAGATCGCCCAAACACACAAAGGAGCGAGAATTCACAAAATTCTCTCCAAGACACCAACCAATTACCTAGGCCTACTTAAGAGACCTAATGGCAGCTTTACGACCACGGAGGTGGAAACAATGGACCTGCTCAGAACCATCCACTTCCCAGGCTCGTACCCCACCAGTAATACTCAGTTAGACACCCAAAGGAGCACACAAGCCCGGAGGGTACACAACAACGACTGGAATTTGGCCGCAAATATCTTCAGACCAAACCAAGTAATATGGGCACTGAAAAAATTCAAACCATTTAAATCGGCGGGAGAGGACGGTATCTTTCCTGCATTACTACAGCAAGGACAAAACCTAATACTTCCGCACCTGGTAAGAATATTCCGAGCTAGCTTTGCTTGGGGGACCATACCAGAACAATGGACTAGAGTCAAGGTACGCTTCATACCAAAAGCAGGGAAAAAGGACTACTCACAACCCAAATCCTTCAGACCAATTAGTCTATCATCCTTCTTACTTAAAACGATGGAAAGAGTCATTGATCAACACATTAGAGCGAAATATCTGGTAGTCAGACCACTGAGTCTGAACCAGCATGCTTACCAAAAGGGGAAATCTACGGAAACTGCACTACTTGATCTGGTCGACAAAGTGCAAAAAACCCTAGAGGACAAGCAAACAGCTCTATGTGCCTTCCTTGACGTCGAGGGTGCCTTCGACAACACACCCACAGAAACTATCCTTAAAGGATTGGGATCAAAGGGCGTGGACGGAAGCACCATCAGATGGATCCAGAGCATGCTTTCAAATAGAATAGTCACTCTGACCCTCAATGCAATTGAGCATAAATTCTTCACCACAAGAGGATGTCCACAAGGAGGCGTACTATCCCCACTACTGTGGACCCTAGCAGTGGACCAACTCCTAGCAACTATGAAGGACCTAGACTATGACACGCAAGGATATGCCGACGACCTTGTAGTTATAATCAGAGGTCCGTGCCTCCACACAATCTCCAACCTAATGCAAGGAGCGCTCAACACCATAAATAAATGGTGCAAAGAAAATGACCTGTCCATCAATGCGAGCAAAACAGTACTAGTGCCCTTCACAAAGAAAAGGAAACTAGACAAGCTCGCCAAGCTAAAACTGAATGGACAGGAAATAACATACTCAAATGAGGTCAAGTACCTAGGAGTTCCTTTTGACCAAAGGCTAACTTGGAACGCTCATTTGAATAACATAATACAAAAGGCAAAAATGGCCATGTGGACTTGCTGTCGAATGGCAGGAGCAAGATGGGGTATAAGGCCCAAAATTGCTATGTGGCTTTACACAGCGGTAGTGAGGCCTGTAATTACATACGCCTCTGCAGTCTGGTGTAACAAAACCAACCAAAAGACAGCCATCACAAAGTTAAGCAGTCTACAGCGTACAGCCTGCTTAACAGCAACAGGAGCTTTATGCTCAACACCGGGGGCAGCCTTGGATGCACTGCTCAATCTAACGCCACTCCACCTGCAAGTGCAAAAGGAGGCGAAGCAGTGCATCTATAGGATATGCGCACTAACAAGGCCAAAATGGCGCTCGCAAGCGCTTATCAAACTTGAGGCCCTTGTTTTTGATAACAAAAAACTAAACATGCCCACTGACGACACTTACGTGGAATGCAAATTCACCAAACTGTATACAGTGGAAATACCTCCGAGAGACAAATGGATAAACGACCAAATGGACTTCAAGGAGGGAAGCCACATTTGGTATACAGATGGATCAAAAAAAGGTGACGATGTTGGATGCGGTATCTACGGTGAGAGGCCAAAGCTCAAAGCTAGCGTCAGCATGGGGAAAGAGGCCTCAATCTATCAGGCTGAACTCTTCGCAATAAATAAATGCGTGGAGATCAATCTGGAAAGAAACCTAAGAAACCAACACATCTACATCAATTCGGACAGCCAAGCTGTTCTGCTGGCACTAGAATCCCTAGAATCCTACTCGAAACTAGTCCAGAACTGTAAAAACAATTTAAATGCCCTGGCCAATACAAACAAAGTCATACTTAGATGGGTACCAGGACATTCCGACATAGTAGGAAACGAAAAAGCTGATGAACTTGCAAGGAAGGGCGCAGACACAACCCTGGTCGGCCCAGAACCGTTCTGTGGTATCACAAAACGGAAAGCATATTCTCTTCTAAACAATACTGAACAATCAGAGGCAATAAAGCTGTGGAAGTTCACCAAAGGACAAAAACAGGCTAAAGCCTTAATCAAAGGGTTTGATGATAAACTGTCTAAAGAGCTATTACAACTCAAAAGGCACAAAACCTGCGCAGTGACGAGAATCCTGACAGGTCACTGCAAACTAAACAAACACCTGTTTCAGATGGGTATGAAACAGGATGCAACTTGCAGGTTCTGTCAGGAGACAGAGGAAACAGCAGCGCACATTCTCTGCTCCTACGGAACACTCATGCAAAAAAGAAGTATCTATCTAGGGCGACACGTCGTGCACCCAGAAGAGGTACAACATATCACCGCCCAAAGAATCTGGAATTTCCTAGAGGCAACGGGTCTTAACGGTGAAATCTAATAACAAAAGGGCTGCCACAATAGATCACCTGCTGGTCGAAGCGGCAAACAAAAGGCCCATAAACCAACAATAATAATAAGAACGCTATAGCCCAACTACGAGAAACTAACTGAAAAAAAATACTGGAGGATCACACGTAAATATCATACATACAAACATACAATAAATAAATAAAATAGACTTTATTTTCAGACACTAAGTACTTAATAGTTACAAATGTATAGGTACTAATAACTAATTTATCTCACTATTTTAACAAATCACCTATCCACTATATCACACTTTTTTTTTTACAAACATATATCATGTTGCAATCACACCCCTTCTTTTCGGCCCTGACAGTCGGACAAAAATAACGGTATGCTTTAAGTATAAGATAGTAGGTACCTACTCCTTGCCTTTTTACATTACATCCTCTCCCAAAACTGAGAAAATTAAAAATTATCCTATTACTCATCATCATCATCATATCAGCCGAAAGACGTCCACTGCTGGACATAGGCCTCCCCCAAAGAGTGCCAAAGTGACCGATCCTGCGCCAGTCGCATCCAGCGGACTCCCGCAACCTTTACCAGATCATCAGTCCACCTTGTGCGGCCTACCCACGCCGCGCCTTCCGGTAAGTGGTCGCCACTCGATAACCTTTCCGCCCCAACGGTCATCGGTCCTACGTGCTAAGTGCCCCGCCCACTGCCACTTAAGTTTAGCGATTCGGAGGGCTATATCGGTTACCTTGGTTCTGCTGCGGATAGCCTCATTTCTGATCACAGAGAAACTCCCAACATGGCCCTCTCCATTGCCCTTTGGGTGACTTTGAGCCTTTTTATGAGGCCCATGCGTTTCAGTGCCATATGTCATCACTGGCAACACACACTGGTCAAATTATCCTAACTATTACTGATTCTTAACTATTATTGACTCTAAACAATATCTTACCCTCTCTCTTCAAACGTCGTGTGACCTTGTGCTCCCTGTGCATGGCCTCTGCCACGTGAGGGCCCACTTTAGCGGCGGTCCGCATGAAGAGATTGCAAAACTCGCAGAAGTAGCCCTTTTTGACCTGGAGCAAATGTTACTCTTCAAATTGCTGGGCGCCTGGTACTTTGTTTGTTACGAAGATCGTAAACAAACATACACGTGTGACGGTAAGGGACATGACATGTTTCAAGCTGTTATACATGGAGATTTTTTAACCGTCTTAGAGCCGAAGCCTAGTTAATGTATACATTACAATGAACTTAAAAAAGGTTTTTTCTGTTTTCAGTAATCAGTAATTTATTGCTTTCATAGGTACATAACATAAGGTGGTATATCGAAACAAGATCAGCTATGAGCCCTGCAAGGGCACTGCAATTTACATTCTTAATTAGCTTATTAACTAACTAGACTAATAATAATATAGCAGAAATAATTAGTAACAACATTTCAATAATAATAATAAGACATTCGTTGTAGGTCCATATACTAGCTTACATGAGATCATTGTATTTTATTTTCATTATTATGCACTAAATTTAGGAACCATCGCCAGCTTGGACTATAATTCAATTACCGAGTTGTTATTGTCTTGTCTTGTAGGTATTCCTCAACTGTTTTTTATGTATTAATATTGGTTTTTGTATCAATATTAATTTTAATCATCCAGCCGAGTGACTGCAATGACCGCTAGCCGACATCTTAAGGCCGAAACGCACTGACAGCGGTGGCGGGGCGGCGCGGCGCGGCGCGGAGGCGGCACCGATTGTTATGTTCTAACTAATACCAAAGGGTCCGCACAGAATACCACCTCCGCGCCGCGCCGCGCCGCGCCGCGCCGCTCCGCCACCGCTGTCAGTGCGTTTGGGCCTTTATGTAGATAGGTACGAACTCTAACCTGGTGAATGAACTTCGCACCGCGCGTCATACAGGATTTTTCAAGCTTAATAACATTTCATTGCTAAAAATTTCACTAGTATTTTTTTTTCACGAATGATTAGCGAGTTTTGGATACTTTAAGTGGCCTTCGGCTCGAAGACGGTTAAAAAACACGTTGTATATCTTTGATACCTAGCTAGCCACAAGAGCCCTGCATTTATGCGTCACGCTGCCACAGCAAATGCTCACAAAACTATATTTTATTACTAATTTTACGTCAACGTACATGTGACATCCCAGCGGGCGTAGCATCCGTCACTCTCTCACTCGCGTGCTTGTCGGAACGTAACGGATGTTTTATCCACATCGATAAGTGATAAAACGGCAACCACGCTACGCCCGCTGGGATGTCACATGTACGTTGACGATAATTTAGTTAAAAAATATAGCTATGTGAGAATTTGCTCTGGCAGCGTTACGCATAAATGCAGTGCTCTGGCGGCCTTACCCATTTAAGCCAGTTACAATAATTTCTATTCCGTTAGCACCAAAGTAAAACAAGGACGGCGGTATGCGCAGCACCTCTATCATGGGACGGCCGCGACATACTCTCGATTTTTCTCGCACTATACCTCTTGTCTGAGGCGTCTTCGCCTATGGCGCAGGCTTGCACACGGGAGCAGCGGGCCTGGGGGGCGCCGAGCGCCACTCGCCACGCCAAGCACGCCGGTCTACTAGCGCTAATGCTTGCACACGGACGGTACATGCGCTAGAGACGCCTTTGGCGAGAGCGAGAGATCCGCGGCCCGACAACCAACCGGGCACTCCAGACACGCGGCATCGTGTATACACGAATCTCAAGTATAGTTGAGATTATTTATACTAAACGGGACTTAATCGCGTATTAACTTATTATATCACCGGACATTGTTAGTGTCGTGTGTCGGCCGGGTGACAACCCTAGTGTACAAGTGGTTCAAAAAGACCAAATGCGGGTAGTTCGGAAAACCCGCGCAGCAAGAAGATGTTGATACCCGCACAAGCCAGTTGTCCCGTGACCATGGATGTTGCAACACTTCCGAAACGTCGGGAGACCTCAGTGAGGTAAATAAATAATATAATGGTTGTAATACTTTAATTAATCACAAACATCAAATACACAATAATACAGTCAGCAGGTACAAAAAGTAAACATTAGAAAGTTAGGGCCATGGAAATAAGCGAATTGAGTTAGCTCTGTACGACGCGCTGTGCGAACTCTCTCGGACTAGCTAAAACCATGACGCGCGGGGCGGCGCGGGCGTCGGTACGGGGCGCGGGCAGCGCGGGGCGCGGGCCGCGCGGTTGACATCTGGCAGCGAGTACCCGGATGGACGCGCGAACGAATGTAATTTGCGCGCGAAACCAGAAGGGCTGTAAGCGCGGGCGTTACACCCTCCCCCTCTAACCCAGGCGTTGCGTCCCGGAGGCTGGGTTAGCCTTACGAGGTCTCCCCCTCTTACGCTTCTCCTGGACAGGAGCTTGGACGGGGCCAACGAACGGAGTAAGTAACGAAACGTGATATCTCCCTAACATAACGCCGTCACTAATGCGCTCTAAGGCATAGGTCGTACAACCGACGATCTCTCGGACTCTATATGGCCCATCGCGGCGGGGTATAAACTTTGGCGTCTGACCTCTGCTCGTGTCGTTGGAACCTTGGGTTTTTAACAATACCAGGTCTCCTACGTTGTAGTCCGGAGCCGGCCGGCGATGCTCGTCTGCGAACTTCTTCTGCGCTGTCTGGGCTTTCTCGTGTATGTCACGTGCATCGAGTAGCACGGTAGACAGCTTGTTGAGGAACGGGGTTATTGAGACGACTACATTATCGCTCTCTAACACCGCTCGCATGTCTGATAAAACGTCAGCTGGGGCGCGCATTTCGCGACCGTAATTCAAATATGCAGGCGAATGGCCAGTACTTGCTGTGACTGCGGAGTTCATAGCGAACCGTATCGCGGGGAGATGCACATCCCAGGTGTCATGATCCTTACCTACCAGAATGGCCAGTTGAGGCTTCAAATCACGATTCTTGCGTTCAACGGGGTTCGAATCCGGATGGTAGTACGAGGTGAGAGACTGTTTGATGCCCATGACGTGACAGGTCTGCTGCATCACCTCGCTTACGAACTGAACGCCGTTGTCGCTGATAAGCCTCCTGGGGACTCCGTATCGCAGATACACCTCGTTCACCAGAGTCTTAGCGCATTCCTCAGCTGTGGCTGAGGGAAGAGCAAACAATTCTACCTTCCTGGTGCACGTATCCTCCAGAATAAGTATCCACTTATTGCCAGAAGGCGTCTCCGGCAGCGGTCCGAACAGGTCTACCGCAAGTACTTCGAATCGGCGCGATGTGGCTGGGACTTGTAGCAGACCGGCGGGTTTACGCGTATCTGCCTTATAACGCTGGCACGCCCCGCAGTTCCTTATATACTGAGTAACGAAGGCCCTCATTCCGGGCCAATAATACTTACCAACGAGGCGCTGCAATGTCCGCTCTACACCGAAATGACCAGCTTTAGGAGCATCGTGGTACTCGGCCAGCACGTCCTTGCGCTCATGTTCCGGTACCACCAAGCTCGCGTCATCATTCTCCTCGTTCTCGGGGCCGTAACGGTACAATACACCATCGGTCACAACATACCCTTTATCGGCCCATGCTCTCCCCCTAAACGGGTCGTCGGATTCCATCGCATCGACGATTTTAAGCACATCGGGGTCCTTTAGCTGGTTCTCCCGGACATCTTTGGGGCTACGAGAGGGCAGGTCCACTACGGTCAGGCATAGGTCGCAGTCAGCGTCTGTAGGGCACGTTGGACGTGACAGCGTGTCCGCGATCACGTTTGCCTTACCTGGTGTGTACTCAATTTTGAGGTTGTACTCTTGGAGACTGAGTGCCCACCTGGCTAGGCGACCACTCGGTGACTTCAAGCTCATAAGCCACCTGAGAGGTTGGTGATCTGACTTCACCACCACGTCTGCTCCATCGATGTACCCTCGGAACTTCGAAACAGCCCATACGACTGCCAGGGCTTCGCGTTCTGATGTATTGTAGTTTTTCTCCGCCGCCGTGAGGAGACGGCTGGCGTACTCGACGGGTCGTTCATCAGTCCCCTTCCCCTGAAGCAAAGCTGCTCCGAGAGCGTACCCACTACTGTCAGTCCTGAGGACGAACGGCTTCGTCTCGTCAGCCTGACGAAGGATCGGCGCTGACACGAGGAGTGACTTGATCGTATCGAAGGCGCTCTGCTGTTCAGGGCCCCATCTCCACGTACTCACCTTCTTTAGCAAAGCGGTCAAGGGCGCACTGATCTCAGCATAACCAGGTATGAAGCGTCTGAACCAGCTCGAGGTTTGCAGAAAGCACTTCAGGTGTTTCACATTCTGAGGAGGCGGCATGTTGTCTATGGCGGAGGTCTTATCCGGGTCGACGTGAATACCACCTGGCACGATGACATGGCCGAGGAACTTGACGGACTCCCTCGCGAAGTGGCTTTTCTCACGATTCACCCGCAAGTTGAACATTGCTAGGCGATCGAACACAGCCTCCAAATCAGCGAGGTGCTTCTCGAATGATTCCTCGGATAGCACCAGCAGGTCGTCTAAATATGCAACCAGAGTGATACCCGGTAAGTTGGACTTGAACCGGTCGATCAACCTCTGGAAGGTCGCTCCAGAGTTACGCAGGCCCATGGGCATACGCTTGAACCTGAAGGTGCCCAAAGGTGTCGTGAATGAGGTGAGGTCCCTATGGTCCGGGTCAACACCCACCTGAAAGTAGCCCGAACGTAAGTCCAGCGTGGTCATGTACTTGGATGTCTTTGCGGCGTGGAGGACATCCTCGATCCTGGGAAGAGGGTAGCGGTCAGGCTCCGTGACCGCGTTGAGCTTGCGGTAGTCAACGCAAAGCCTGTAGCTCCCATTCCTCTTCTTCACCAGGACGACGTTCGAGGCCCACGGGGATTCGCATTCCTCGATGACGTCGGCGCTGAGTAGCTGTTGCAGCTCTTTTCCCAGAGCTTCCTTCTTCGGCGGCGACAACCTGTAGGGAGGCGAGGCGAGAGGCTCCTGATTATCACTTACCTTGATTTTATGGACGGCGAAGTCTGTAGGAGGTCCCTCGTTAGCAAACTGGGCCGCTCTGCTACGTAAAAACGCGTCGAGCGCTTCCGTGTGCTCGGGCGGCAGCTCCGTACCTTCGTCATCGCGCAAGGCGACATCGGATATATCCGCTCGCATCAGCTCTGTCTCCTTTAAAATCACGGATCTTACAAAAGGAAATGTTAGGTCAGGGCCATCGGCAAAGTACCATGACTCCTGCGCCATGTCCACGGTGACCCCAGCATTCCTAATGAAGTCGCGGCCTAATAATGTTCGGGTGCTGTCCCCAGGGAACACCACAAACTCAGTAGGTACTTCCCTACCTTCTAACAACACGGGTACCGTTGCAGTTAGCACTACCTTCTGTCGGCGGGAACCGTCCGCAAGCCCTATGGTGCGTTCCGCCTGTTCGAATTGTACTCCATGCGATTGTAAAATAGAATACAACATCGCGCCTGCAACGCTACACGTAGCTCCGGTGTCGAGTATCGCGACACCTACCTTATTCGCAATAGTGACGGGTACCGTCGGTTGTGACGTTTCGATTGCATGAGGAACGTTGGTAACATCATTATCGGTAACCACGTTAAAATCGAATGACTTGGCGGGTACGTTTACTCGAGCACAATTCTCACATTTCGATCGTACTACACCGGGTTGGCCGCATCCGTAACAGCGTATTGGGTTAGACCCTGCATTAGCGCTTACACCGTCAGAAACCGTGCCTACAGTCTGCTGTTTGCTGTTTTTGTCTTGCAAATTGCGACAATCAGCAACAGCATGCCCATAAAACTTACAAAACGAACACCGAACGCGCCTATCACGTTTCAGAATTTCGTTCGAGTTAGGAGTGAGTTTCGCGACAGTAGTACCGCTCGAACCAGTGGTAACGCTGCGCTCGGCCGACTCGATTTCGCGCGGCGGCGCGCGAGAGCGAGACGGGTAGGTGCAGGTACCGACCGCCGCGTTCGGACCGCTCGACTTCTCGGAATTGGTACTACTTACTTTTGTTTCGGAAATCGCGTCTTCAATGACCCTTACTTTTTCTACAAAACTATCTACATCAACAATGCTATCTCTAGGTAACCGTTTCCTGACACGTCGATGTAACAGCCCGTAAATAATATCTATCTGCATACACATAGGTACCACGTACGGCAATTTGACTATGTGAGAACGCACTTTACACACAAACACCTCGGCTCTTTCGGAGTCTCTCTGTTCCGTAGCGAAGATTTCACGTAAAATCTTGTGAGCCGGTTGCTGCACTCCATACATGGCGCGCAGGCGCGCCACGGCGTCTTCCCAGGTGAGGGCTGAGGCGCGCGCGCCGCGCCACCACACGGCGGCGTCGCCCTCTAGCAGCAGCGGCAGGCCGCGCAGCGCGTGCTCGTCGCTGACGCCCGCGCACTCCTTGTAAACTTGCACGGCGTCGAGGAAAGCCTCCAGAACCTCCGCGTCGCGCGACCTCCCGTTGAACCTCGCGGTGCACTTGGAGAAGTTGCCTCCGGCGACCGCGGATGAGAGCGCGGACGGCGCGCGGACCTCGAGCGGCGGCGTCGCCGGCTGTGGGATCCAGTGGCCGTTGTTGAAGGGGAGTGATCGCAGGGTTTCCACCAGGGTCCGGTTCGTCTCCGCTTGCATCCTAGCGAAGGACTCCATCATGCCGACCAGGAAGGTCTCGGCGTTCAAGTTCGCGGCCGCTCCGGCGGGGCCGGGCGACGCGGCGGCGGCGGGAGCGACAGGGGGGGCGCCCGGGGCGCGCTGCTCTCCTGTGTATCTGTCCGCCTCGTCGTGGAACTCTAAATCGCTTACTTGGTTCGAAGTCTCGTGACTTCCTCCGTTCTCGAGAGTTTTACTCCGAGTATGCATGGCAATAATAATTTGTGACACTACTACTGTTGCACTAGTTACTCTAGCACGGCACGGCACTCGCGGCGAGAACGCGGTACTTATAGTTTTGAATATAGGATTCAACGCCACTAGTTGGGCAGCCACTATAATGGTTGTAATACTTTAATTAATCACAAACATCAAATACACAATAATACAGTCAGCAGGTACAAAAAGTAAACATTAGAAAGTTAGGGCCATGGAAATAAGCGAATTGAGTTAGCTCTGTACGACGCGCTGTGCGAACTCTCTCGGACTAGCTAAAACCATGACGCGCGGGGCGGCGCGGGCGTCGGTACGGGGCGCGGGCAGCGCGGGGCGCGGGCCGCGCGGTTGACATCTGGCAGCGAGTACCCGGATGGACGCGCGAACGAATGTAATTTGCGCGCGAAACCAGAAGGGCTGTAAGCGCGGGCGTTACAATAAGTTAATACGCGATTAAGTCCCGTTTAGTATAAATAATGTGTGAGAATCGTGAAAGTTTAAATCAATATATAGTTGAGATTTTCTGAACTGATCTTCTTATCTTCAGAACAATACCATAATAACAATACGACTATGTGATCGGACGGGTGCCATTTTTTGCAAGAAAAAGGTTAGCGCCACATAAAATGTTGTATAATGAACTCTAACGTCTTATTCAATAGATTCATAATGGACTAAAAGAAAAATAAACCCGCTCCCAGCGACGCAGGTACAAGGCGCTGTGTGTGGTATTTTAACTCGTAGCTAACTTGGAATCTATAATAAAAGAAGATAGAGTTCATTATTCAATGAACATTTTACGTGGCGGTAACATTTTTTTGCAAAATTGGCACGTGCTGAACGCAAACAAAGGCTATTCATGAGCTCAGGACAATGGCCATTCATGAGCTCAGTTCAAATAATTTAAACTATACACTTATACAGCCTAGTTCAAATTAAAAATGAGATTTGCACAGAGTATAGAGGCCAGCTGTCAGCTGTATTGACATACCTTCCTGACACGGTCATCTCTATGCTTCTCCAGAAAGCTGGTGGCGTCCAAGTTCTTCTTGTGTATGGGCTTGCCGATGTGCTGGAGCGCGTCTTCGTCGCTCCGGAGCTGAGTCTCGCAGGCCAGGCAGTACAGGTCGACGCACCCCGTCATTATGGCATTCTTGCTGAACACCGTCATCTTGGCCTGATGAGTTATGGCATGGTATTTAAATGGGAAAAAACTTTAGAAAGTTTATTTAGTAGCCAGTTTCTTCGGATAATAGCAGAGTGGATCGTGATTATCACGATCAATTCTGCGATGCAAGGGATAGACACAGGTAGGCGCACATTAGTAAAAGGAGCTATAGAGTGCCCATAATAGGTCTCGAAAATTACTATTACTCCAAAAGAAAGAAGGCAAAAAATATGCCTAGTGACGAAAATCCCATTCAGATACCTCAAAAAATTACGAATCTATAACTGTTTTAATATTGATTGTTAGCGAGAAAACGCAAACAGTGTGTGACGTCACAAATTCACAATACGCGAGGTGCCGCAGAGCGCGTCGCGTCGACGGCGGCGCCGAACACCCTATGGTAAGCTCAATAAGGCTTGTGTTATAGGTACTAGACAACAATATATTTAATAGATATAAATACTTAAATACAAATAAAACTTAGAAACAAATATTTGCCCTTACCAGGTTCGAACCCAGGACCTTCAGCTCATAGGCAATGTCTCTACCCACTAGGCTAACCGGTCGTCAAATGCACATAGGCTAGCTAGTATTATTGATACATAAATAAACACTTGTCAGTGCCAATTCTTTCTAGCAATAATGTAGATTTAAAAATTGAGTAACTGGGATATTGTATTCATAGATTGCAAACTTTGGCAAAAAGTTTAGCATCACTGTAACTTACAAAACATGGTTGTATTTAACTATTTAGTAATTAACTAAATAAAATAATAATAATACCAATAAATTGCTTCATAACTAAGCACTGTACCTAAAAATAAATTTCGTTGACAGATGATACTGCTTAATACATAAAATAGTTTGTATGAAAGTGTTTAAAGTGCACCAAGACATTTATTCTAAACACATAATTGATATCAATCACTGTCACCTTCAAAATCAAAATAAAACTGATAATTGATAACAAAACTCTAATTACATTATGTTATTCATAATTTCGTAAATCTGCACTGCAGTAACCACAAAACCAACCTTCTTAAACATTTTGCCAACATAAAGAGAAACTGGACACTAAAAATGTTTACTCATTAAGTAATGAGTTACTAATAACCAAGATAAGGAACAGCTTGTTCAAAGTACTCTACTGACTCAACACTTTGTAGTGTATTTATCAACAATGTAATATTAGCCAGCTAATTGAATATAGCTCTTAACCCTTTGGAATAAGGTCCATAGTCAGAAAAAAACAGGAAAAAGTGTAAACTGAGTCTAGGGCTGTTCTGGAGTGTTTATTAGCACTAGTAAATTCTGCTTAACAATATTTAGGGAACAAGGATGTTTTAAAGTGGTCCATACCAAAATTGATCCAATGGAACACTTATTTTTATTAGCTAGCTATGCATGCTAAAGAAATAATGCAGGCAGTGCCGTAGGATGAGGATATCCATAATGAAATTACATGGGTAAAAGAATTTTAGAAATCAAATGAGTAGTTGCAGAGATAGACCCGGATAGGTATGTAAACTAGCTCACAAACTTTACCTCCTAATAATATTTGTTTAAAATAGAGCTTTTGCTTGTCACTTTGTCAGTGTTATCTCCCATATCAACTTACACCCTCATCCTGCATGTTATTTCAGGGATAAAAACTATACTTTGTGATAATGCTACCAAGACTAAAGTATCTGTGTGCCAGAAATCAGTCCAACTCCTTAACCTTTCGCATGCCGCGTCCCGGATCCATCCAGAACGGTTCGAACTTACAACTTTAACTGGATTTTTTTACATTGGCATATAAAAGGTTTATCAATGTGTAAAGAATATAACAATTGGCAATCAAAGTTTGTATAAAGTTATGTATATTTTGCTATGATTAGGTGTCCTACTACCACAATAGGGCAATCCAAGACTATTTGTTAGGCTTACAGCCAAATGGTGTTGCTGGAGTTCCCACTTTTAGAAAGGGATATGAGCCCTCTCATATATAGGGTTGATGCCATTCCTGTGTATACTGTCCAAAACATAATACATCACCTAGACAATGGCCAACAGTTCAAGATGGCTACCAAAAGCCATCTTTAACAGGGTGTCTATACATATTAGGAACCAAACCGGTAGCAGTCATGATACTGTCATAGGGATTAATAAAGAAGAAGAGAAGATATATTATGGTATTCTATGCAATATTTGCAAATTTTACTTGCTAGTACAAACTTAATTGGACTATAATTATAGTCCTCCAAATTTGAATCCATTACCAGTAGGTATATCGCCGAAAAGCGTTAGATCTTTGTGTTCTGTAAAATATTAAGCTATTATCTGACTTTTACTAACTGCTAAAATATAATGCATGATAAATAATTTGCAATATACAGAAATTAAAATTAAACACTGCAATTTAGCGGCAAGACAGCTTGTATGTGGATAAATCAATACTGAAGAACGTTCACTTACTTTTCTCATCAGATTATACGGAGAATGTTTGCCACAAACTTAAATCACGGAATTGAACTTCTGGTTGCAACGTATGCACATCGCGGGGTTCGTCGGATAAATAAGCGGAGCGGAAAAGATAGCCAAAGTATTTTACTTACGAATGTATTTTTTCATTGGGCGACAACAATTACAGGATTCCCCGCCACTAACTTGGGTCTTGTTCAATTTCCTTTTTAAAATGTCGTAGAATAATCACCAATTTCTTATATTTTTTACTTAATCTCAATACTATGATCTTGGGCTTTGAAAATTCTCGGATTGAATAAAATTGATGAAAAGTATTTTCTTTATAACTGAAAGGGTATTTTTGAAATTGAAATGGCATGCGTATAGAAAAGTACTCTGTGGGCATGACCAGTCCGCAGAAACTCCTATAGTGAGAACAAAATGTATAGCGACATCGAGAAACTTGGGTCGTTTTGCCAACTTACAAGACGAATATATTGGATGGCAACACTCATGTCAACTTGTCAAAATCTCTTATTTTTCTTTATATTTCAAATTCTAACGTATAATTGACATTTGATTTAACATTGTGTTTTTCCATATTTTGGTGAAAATTTAATTATTCTTTCTGGATTTCCTGTAACTCCTTTGCTCGCGTGCGCGCGTGTTTATGTATTATTTTTGAGACAGAGACTCGTTATTTTTGAGATAGAGAGTCGTAGTGTGTTTTGAGATAAGGACTCGTAAAATTGTTTTAGTGTTTGTATCGTAACTATTATAATAGTGATTCAAATGGTATGTATAAACGACACGCTGTGATGCCTGTGTTGTGTCCGTCCGAGAAAACCTCAGGGGAGGATTCTTTGCCAGTTTTCCCAAAGATAATATCCGGTACCTAAGTCAAAAACATAACTTAGCTACACGTACACATTTACCGTTACTTTTTTCATAGTGGACGTTTTTAAGGTTCTGTAGTCAACATGGAAGCCTTAATATTTTCGCCATGTCCGTCTGTCCATCTGTTCGTCAGTCCGTCTGCGGCTTAGCTCATTGAGCCTTATTACTGGAAAGCTGTAATCACGCCAACAAAATGGTAGGTACAATAAGATATAAAATATATATATTTAAAGGTACCCCTACCCGTAAAGTGTGGAAGTAATTTATTTCTCTGCAAACTCATGGTGTGGGCTATCGTTGGGTAGCTTAGCTGGGTCACTATCCACTAGGCCAATTCACACGTCAAATGATGATTGATGGTTGTATCCCCTGAACAAAAAGTTGATTCATGTACTATTTTATTTAATTCTCGCAATGTATTTCAGTTTCGCCTGCAGTCCTGCAAACTTGATTGTTCCTGTGGAATCTCAACCTGTGCCTTCAACATCAGTGCCTAAAAATATCCCATATCGGTAATAAGAATTTTAAAGTAGATTCTTGCTCTCGCCCACACTGAAGAGCCGACTGGCCGAGCCAAGCACAGGAGCACAGTGCTCAATGTGCCGGCACCTCGTGGGCACCTCAATCACTCATGATAAAGAGCAGCATATTGGTTCGAAACTTCTCGTGGGATAACCGATTTTGGTAAAGAGGTAAGTTTGAATCCCAAGCAAGGATATGTGCCTGTCATCAGATGTTAACCGGAGATTTTTTGGACGGAACCCTCGGTGCGCGAGTCCGCCTCGCACTTGGCCGGTTTTTTTTTCTTTTATACTACGATGGTCTACGGTGGAACATGTTAAACGCATTGCCAATCCTTTATTGATTTGAGGTATTTTTTCAACTTCGACGGTGACAAACATGCATGTGGTCTGCTTGATGGTAAGCAGACACCATAGCCTAAGGACGCTTACGATTCCAGAAGAGTCTTAAACGCATTGCCGACCCTTTATTGATTTGAGGTATTTTTAACTTCGACGGTGGCAAACAAGCATACGGTCTGAGTGACGGTAAGCAGACACTAGCTTATGGACGCCTACGATTCCAGAAGAGTCTTAAACGCATTGCCGACCCTTTATTGATTTGAGGTATTTTTAACTTCGACGGTGGCAAACAAGCATACGGTCTGAGTGACGGTAAGCAGACACTAGCTTATGGACGCCTACGATTCCAGAAGAGTCTTAAACGCATTGGCGACCCTTTATTGATTTGAGGTATTTTTAACTTCGACGGTGGCAAACAAGCATACGGTCTGAGTGACGGTAAGCAGACACTAGCTTATGGACGCCTACGATTCCAGAAGACTCTTAAACGCATTGGCGACCCTTTATTGATTTGAGGGTTTTTTTAACTTCGACGGTGGCAAACAAGTATACGGTCTGAGTGACGGTAAGCAGACACCGTAGCTTATGGACGCCTACGATTCCAGAAGAGTCCTAAACGCATTGGCGACCCTTTATTGATATGGTAAGCAGACACTTTAGCTTATGGACGCCTACGATTCCAGAAGAGTCTTAAACGCATTGGCGACCCTTTATTGATTTTGAGGTACTTTTAACTTCGAAGGTGGCAAACAAGCATACGGTCTGAGTGACGGTAAGCAGACACCGTAGCCTATGGATGCTTACGATTCCAGAAGAGTCTTAAACGCATTGGCGACCCTTTATTGATTTTGAGGTACTTTTAACTTCGACGGTGGCAAACAAGCATACGGTCTGAGTGGCGGTAAGCAGACACCGTAGCCTATGGATGCTTACGATTCCAGAAGAGTCTTAAACGCATTGGCGACCCTATTGATTTTGAGGTACTTTTAACTTCGACGGTGGCAAACAAGCATACGGTCTGAGTGGCGGTAAGCAGACACCGTAGCCTATGGATGCTTACGATTCCAGAAGAGTCTTAAACGCATTGGCGACCCTATTGATTTTGAGGTACTTTTAACTTCGACGGTGGCAAACAAGCATACGGTCTGAGTGACGGTAAGCAGACACCGTAGCCTATGGATGCTTACGATTCCAGAAGAGTCTTAAACGCATTGGCGACCCTTTATTGATTTTGAGGTACTTTTAACTTCGACGGTGGCAAACAAGCATACGGTCTGAGTGACGGTAAGCAGACACCGTAGCCTATGGATGCTTACGATTCCAGAAGAGTCTTAAACGCATTGGCGACCCTATTGATTTTGAGGTACTTTTAACTTCGACGGTGGCAAACAAGCATACGGTCTGCGTGATGGTAAGCAGACACTTTAGCCTATGGACGCTTACGATTCCAGAAGAGTCTTAAACGCATGGGGGACCCTTTATTGATTTTGAGGTATTTTCAACTTCGACGATGGCAAACAAGCATACGGTCTGCGTGATGGTAAGCAGACACTTTAGCCTATGGACGCTTACGATTCCAGAAGAGTCAAACGCATTGTAGACCCTTTATTGATCTGAGAATTCGTTGTGTTCATGGATGGAGACAAGACAAACGCGGCTCCCTCACTCAACACAGCCTCAGGAGCTCTGGCGGCCTGACTCACCGCCAGGAACACAGTATCACATACCTACAGAGAAAGTGGTGACGTTATTCTGGCTGCTTTGTTCTATAAATTGATATGTGCTTCCTTAGTTGAGCTGGTGTAATAATGAGCGAGATAACACTGCGCTGTTTTAGATGTGAAGGTAGACTAGAGCTGACTTAAATCTTTACGTTTGAATTACATGGTCACTTAATCAAGCCTTTATTCTACATTATATTGTAAGGATCCGAAAATTTCAGTACGGGCCTGATAGCGGGAGTCTACAAACAGTTGCAAAATATCTACTTAAAATGGGATAACCAACGGAAGCAAACAGAACGAATATCACTGCCTTGTCTTTACTATTTAAACTAATATTATATTCATCGCTTATAAATACCATTATCAGTATTAATAGACACAGGACAATATTACCTATTATTATTACTTAACTCTATACTAAAATTGTATATATATACTTTTTTTAAGATGAGTATGCGGAATAAGGTGGATGGCGACAGTACGAGACTGAGAGAAAATGATTTGGAACCTAAATGTAAGGAACGACTACTCGATCACGACGGAGCTACATACAAATTTCGCCGGACGGAGGTGCGGTACAGTGTGTCGTATCATACGGAATTTATATACAAACTGAGGTACTTGCATACAACGAGCTCCGCACCTCCATCCGGAGATGCGGAGCAGTGTGACATCCGCCTTAGCCTTGACTAGACCAAGTGTAGCGTAAGTTGTGACAGATAATTCAATGTATGTACCAATATAATGAAATATTCGCTGAATGTGATGTGACATTATGAGCATGAAATGAGCTGTGCTCATATGAAAAAAAAACTAAAGAGTATTATCAGGCGCGGGACACTCCGCGATTTACGTTCATCGCTACAAGTACATGCCGGTGCCCCAACGTTGGGGAACCGGCATGTAGGTAATTGTAGCGATGAACGTCGACGTTGGCGTTGACGACGTCAGAGGGCCATAAATATTAATGTTTTGGCTAAGAAAAAAGCGCCTTTTCTAAAGATCAAAGGAGTGTCCCTTCTGTACATGTACTATTATCTATTCTGTGGTAGTATGGAGATGGAGTAAGAGTATGTGTTTACAGCGGCAGCCCAAAAGTTACCATAGAACCTCGGAAATTAGAGCAAGTCCCACTTTTCAGATGGACTTGTTGAAATGATTTTTGTGTATTGAAATATCCAAAGAAAAATACTGTCACATGCACAGTCTACAATTTATCACAACTTGTAGGTAGGTAAATGAAAATATTCCTTACTTATGTGACTGCTCTGTTATAAGCTGTGGTAATCTGTAGAAAAAAAATGACACTTAAATTTTGGTATTAATACAGCCAGTATTTTTCAATCTCAACACCCGATAGAAGCAATTTCAGCAAAAAGTTTTAATGTGAAGTAACATGTTTACGACATAGATGTGTCGATATTTTCGACCTCTGTTGTTCGCATATATAATTAAACGTGTTTTTACCCGACTGCCCCGGGTAGAGGTTCAGTTATGTTTTACTAGTGCATGCATATGTACGAATACTACCAATTGTCCATATGTAGTTACCTTCATTATAAAGTAAATGGAACTAGAATATAGTGAATCGTTAATATGACGAAATAAAAACGATTGTATCTATGTTCTCCATGCTTCTCACAACTAACGAGTTCAGTTTTTTTTTTCACAGATTGCGATATGAAATAGGATGAACTACTAATACAATTGAAAATAATAAAATGCCATTTAAAGTCATTAAAGAAAAAGTAAACCTTGAAGAGGTTGGAGTCAAGTACGGCGCGTGGTGGCGCGGCGGGCCTGTTCGTCTAGCTCTCTATGAACCACATCACCTGGGCGGCCGAGCGAGTAACGAGCGGGCGAGGCGAGCGGCGTCATTTCATTGCTCGAAATACCTGTGTTATGTTACAAGCAGAAATGTATTTAACGAACCTATGTGTTAACATAAACAACTTCCACTTGAACTTAATAAAAGTTCATTGTAAATATTACTACATACCGACTAAGCGTTAATATCGCTAAGGTCTTCTAAGATACTATAGTATGAAACTTAGGTCTACCTATATCGGATAGCATAATTTTACTGTTCTATTTTCTTGTCGCATAACAACTTTTCGATTACTAACGTTTAGCCTAATAAATATTGTTTTAATGAAATTCGAAATTCTTGCGCATATAATAGTGTGTTCAAAAACCGACACTAGTCCCGATCGGGCAAGCTCTCGCAAGCTCACGCAAGGCAAGCCAAACACCCCCGTTTACACGCTTGCGCTTGTGGAGGCTGGCCCAGCCACCGCAAGAGTGTAAATGCACAGATACTATTGCATGGGTGGCGGTAGACCTGGCCAAACATTATATATGTACCTATACCTACACGTAGGAGGGTATAGGCCTAGTATTTAAGAGCATGTTTGGCCTAATCCATAATATGTTATGGTCGCCGTCATCGAAATAGACGAAGATGACTATATATGTCGTAGGGAAATTGGGATTTGAAGAAATCTCTAAGGGATATGATCAAAGCACGCAGGATGTTAAAATGGCGAATCCATTTTATCATTTGCCTAGTTTTAAAATCAGAACGTAACTACGTTTGTATGGAGAATCGAGCTTACTGCGGACTCTTAAGAGACAAGCATTTACGATCCACCATCAAGTTACTTTTTATTGCTGATAACAACAACAAACATAATTGACACTGTCTATGTCTAGTAGATATGAGCGCCGATAGCCAATTCCGCGGCGGCGGCGTGATAGGCAAAATTCCGCGGCGGCGGCGGCGTCACGGCGGCGTGACCTTGTGCTTTAGATTTTTATAAAGGAGCAATTTGTGAAAAAAACCCCTACTTAATCTTACTATAAAGAAAGTTTTATTTATTTTAACAAAGTAACCGAGTATATAATTATATAAGTAATCATATTTTTTAATGTTTCACACTAAACTAACAATAAAAACACTTTCAATGAAAATCATGGTTATAATCGAAATAACATAAGAAGCATACAGTATATATTATATAATCGTCAGAATCTTTAATTAAAAAACGTGTCTTTGATCGCACCGCTCATCAGGCGCTCACAACAAATGGTTTTTTAAATTGTTAATTTAAGTAAATAAGTCGGGATAGTATAATATTTAAGAAATAATATACATACATACATACATACATACATTCACGCCTCTATTCCCAAAAGGGGTAGGCAGAGCACATGAAACGTATGTTCCAGCGCCACTTTTAGCATAAATGTGGGTATAAAAGATCGACTAAATGTGATATTGCAGTGATAGGTTGCTAGTCCATCGCCCACAACACACTTCAACCCTGGTCCCTTAGTCGACTTTTACGACACCCACGGGAAGAAAGGGGATGGTGAAATTCTAACCCGACACCACACGGGGGAAGAAATAATATGCATTAAATAATTGCACTTTCCCAGTCAAACAAGCAGTTAGAGATCACTAGTTCGGTAAAATAATTATATATTAATCATCCAAGTAAATTAAAAGTCACACGCGTTACAATTACTAATACCAAGTCTTATAAAATCAATCAGCGATCATTTTTGAAGAAAAATAATCATTTCAGTACTTTAAATATAATATTTAGTATTATACCAAAGAAGCTATGGATGAAGACTGTTTACTTGTCTATAGCTTCTATGCAAAACTGATATTTATCATGGATAAATACTATCCTATTTAATGTATTAAGCCGTGAACGCTTCGCCGTTATCACGAGTCCAGCCGTGGAAAATACTCTCTCGCTTGGCGTGCTGGTGGCTGGTATATTTAAAATCGAGCGTGCTAGAATCTACAGCGATGGCATAAAAGTTCTCCTGTCATTCCAGTACTGCAACGTCTCCACCGTAAGGTTCTAAGTCCTCAGGACACGCTGTGCTACAATATTTCCAGCAATCGTTTTCTACTGCACTCTCGCAATCAAGTTGCACGTTGACTAGTGCTTTGTCCAGTAGAAAGTTTGAAGAACTAGCAGAAGTACTCGACCCAGCTTTAGTGGAATCAAAGTTTTGATTTTGACAAAGATCTTCTGTTACTAACCGGCTCTGGATCATTGATGACAAAAAATAAATATTTTCGTTTTGGAAACATCAATAGCAATCGAACTAGGCGCAATTGTTTACGACGCGGGTCAAAAAAATAACACGCGTTCAGTCGGGAAAATACTTGACTCGACTGAAGCCATCGTGCGAACGAACGCGGGTGGGATACGTTACGAGTGCGAGCGAGAAAGCAAACCGAAATTCGCTGCGCCAGCGCGCCGCGAATATCATTCGGCGGCGGCGCGCCGACTCAAATTGGCGGCGACGGCGGCGCGCCGGCGCGGCGCTCATATCTAATGTCTAGTAGTTTTCATATTCTTTGGCAGACAAAAGTTTATGTTATCAAACATAATAGTCAGGTGGCAGCAATCATTTCCATAAAAGTAGTACCTAAGCTAATACTAGGGATCAGGAAGCCTAGCACTTTCACTGCCAGGAACGCGACTAGTGAGCGAGCGCCTACGCCGTAGGTGCTTTCCGCTACATCTAGGGAAAGCCACGGGATTGGCTACGAGCGTAGTGCGTTGCGATTCTTGGCAGTGAATGTGCTAGTGGACCCCAGCCTCACTCAAGATGAAACCGTGATAAAACTAACATGAGGAGAAACTGCTTGATTTCTAGTAAATTCCTATAAAATTCAGGTGCTTGTATTATTAATGTTACAAGTATTTGAGGAGTGCATTCATTTTATGTTCAGAAAGTTAAAGTAGGTATGTATCTGATCACCGAGTTAATGTAAAGCTTGAAAAAAATAACCAGATCACTTTTTGGCAAATACTTAAAAATGCCTCGTGCTGACCCGACCCCTTAGCACACTAAGTTTTATGTCGGACATAAAGTATTCGTCCCATTCTGGCAAATATGCGAGTGCAAGAGGGACAAATGCTTTACGTCGGACATAAAACCTAGTGTGCTAGGGGGTCAGACGCTTAGCATTTATTTAATTTTATGTAGCATAAGTGACATTTTAGTTAAAAATTCATATTGCATTTAAGATCCTATTTGTTAATTCCAGTCAGTGAAACTGTAAATTGGGGTGATAATGCCGGTTGCGCAAGTAGACTCAGGCCGGGCTCACACTACGGAACTCGAGAGCAAATAAAATGGCACACTTTATGCATCATTTCTATCAAAACCTTCTTTTTTGGCTGTCCAGTGGTCCTGATCTCACTGTGTAAGCCCAGCCTCAGCGAACACCTGACACAGTAAAAGTTTTTTAATTAAAGATATTCATGATTTTCCAGATCTTTTTGAAATCTCTCTCTCTCTCTCGGTCGTCCAAATCAAAATGGTCGTATAAACATACTAAATTAGATGGTGGCCATTCAACCGCCTTAATCACTCTACTAAAATTTCTTTACATGTCAGTGTAATTAAATTAAAATTAAAATTAAATAATCATTTATTTCGGAATTTTCCATATGGTATTAGTAGATTATTTCTAAAATGTTAACCTATGTTAGTTTTACTACTGTTAATTATGTAGGCTATTCCAGTATTGCCAGAAAGCGCCATCTACCCTGTCCGCGACTGTGAAAAGGAGACTGTTGGCGCTGCCACGCACGCGCCGCACGCGCACCAGCGACGCCACCCGCTTGCGCATGATAGCGTGGAAGCCGTCCGTGCGCGCCTCCGCGAACATACCGCTAGCGCTGCACTAGCGCGGCAGCCCCAACACCATCCTGAAAGCGTTATTATATTGCACGCGTAGGGCGCTGTAAGTTTTTTGAGTAAAGTTTGAGTAAAGTTGATCCATAGGCTGCAAGTGTAAAATGATTGACAGTACGCCTTAAAAAGGGTGATTTTAACGTTGCTACTACACCTTGCGAACCTACGAATCAACATATTACTTCTTACAGCGCCCTACGCTCCCTTTCCACATCTACGTCATCTTTTAGCGATGCGGTTACCCAATGCCCCAAGTACTTGAACTCTGTTACTACTTTGAGAGGAGTACCATTCAGTGTCACTGGTGGTAACATTTGGTCTTCTAATTTGACAGTTCTTCCTCTGAAGACCAGCAGCTCGCTTTTAGAGACATTGTACTTGAGACCATGGGCCTCGGCATACCGTTCACAAACTTACTAGCTTCCTAAGGGCGTCGATCGAAGGGCTCAGCAACACCATGTCGTCAGCGTAACTGATGTTATTTACGAACGTTCCATCTATTGAGCATCCGACCATGGTGCAGCATTAATCAGGCAGTTATGCTTTACCTTTTTGGCAATCAAAATGTATAAAAGAATAAATAATGGTTGTACCTTAACTCAATATTGTTTCATTTATAAGGGAAATTTATAAGGCAAATCAAAAAAATAAATGCTTATAACTATTATTATTGGTTCTTGAAATATCTATTATCGGTTGTTGAAATCACTATTATCGGTTCTTGAAATCACTATTATCGGTTATTGATATCACTATTATCGGTTTTCGCAGCACTAAATTTGATAAATTAAGCGTTTTATACACGACAAATTGAGTCGCAACCAACCGCCTAAAAGTGAATGAATTGAACGTTTTCCGTCTCTTTCCATCTTATAGGTGTATAATGGCCCTTATGAGTAAAAAACGATTTTCTTATGTATGTTGGTACGATCCTCTCAGGGTCATTTCTCCTGAGCAAAACGCTCGTACTATGAAGTTCCGTCTCTTAAACGTAGTGGTTATATTCTCTTTGGGCATGACATTTGTTTATACATGTTGCCATTTCCAATTAGACTGTAACAATAATACGACACAATCTTGCGTTGCGCATACGTATTACTTTGCCGATTTTTACACTTTTTTACCAATAATTCAACGTTCCAAGCTAGTTACATTGTATAAAACCCCATATGTTATTGTGAAATTAATAATAAAATAGTAACACACAACTTACCTTTCATAAAAGTTACCCTTTATTTGTTAAATTTTTTGGACATAGCAACACTTTTTTTCACACAGATAATCACAACCGATATTTTTCATCATAGAATAATGACGTAATTGGAAAACGGCAGTTTGACCAACATAACAAAACAGCCAACACCTATTGCACCTAACTCTAAACTCGTCTGACATTGTGTTCACAGATAACGAATATGTAGTGAATTTGACGTGAGTCAACGGCCAATGTTGACAGAACTGACAGTAGTGTTGTGAATGTGAAGTGAAGTGAAGTGAGCCGAGTGCGACGCATTGTCTCGTACTGAGTGCGCCAAGAGTGCGCGTCGAAACGGACACGGACAAAGTCATAGTGGACTGGAGTTGTTTTTTGAACACTGTGTCGTGTGTTGCTTTGTTAGAAGAAAAACTTTATTTTTATAATAAAAATGTAAAGTCTCGTGTTTATTAATGGTGTAAATAGTAGTTTACCGACTGAATCGTGTTTGGTTGTTCATTATGTCACAAAGCACAAAAAGAAGTGCTAAAATGCTTAGAGGTGATGGTTCATGTGTCTGGTGCTTGTATCTTGTGTATTTCCTGATATTACTGGACTTTGCGACGCGCTCCACAGAAGCTTATGGAAGTAAGTCATACATTCATTGCTTATTTCAAGTATAAAACAATAGTAAACATAAGAAGAAGCTATTTTCGTATTGTTTTTTTAAGGCATAGGAATTGGTTTAAAAATAAAAAAAACATTCGCATAGGTCAAACCAAAACAACTACTTCTGCGTTGAAACTACAGAATGTTTGTTTTTATAAATAATAAAATGGGCTTGTTAAATTATAATTTCAATGTTTTTCGCACAATATAATTAATGTAAGTACTATAACTAGTAGACCATAAAGCTACATGCATACATTTTCTAATAAGAAAATCAGCCCATTTTATAATTCCACTGACTGTAAGTACCTTCCATGAATCAATCAAAACGAGTTATAAGGGAAGTAGGAATAGAACTTTTTTTTTCAGGAAAATGAACAAATTTTGGCTGTGATTAGGGTATAAACAGAACTAAGCTTCCAAATCCAACTTAAATTTATACCTGACCAAGCGTAGTCAGTGGGAAGGTAGCTGAGAGAATACATTGTGGTCACTTGCCTCTTGATGCTAGTGCTATGTATGATCCTATACAAAGGTATGGTTTAATAGTTTAATGTGTTGACTTGATGTAGGTAAAAACATGAGTTCTGTCCCTCAGTTATATGCATTGTGTATAATGGTAAGGACCAAATTCTTGGGCAGCTTAACTCGCTCAATTAAACGGAACTTTGTCCACTTCTCAGTTTGCATGACTAACTACCGACTAACCAGTATTGGCCAAGAATTTGGTCCTAACCTGTAAAAGACTCACCATCAAAATTTTATTGGTATAAGGTATTTTCCTCAGAAACTATAAGGTCTACCTTATAGTTTCTGATGTCTGACTTGCATCATGGTATGGTGTTGGTTGCACCACCAGCTTGTATATATGTAGTATGCAACCACCTCAAGAACCAAGGTTCCTTCAATTAAAGAGAAATAATATTTCCATAGATTCTTAAAAACAGTGAGCCATGCGGAGTATTTTGTAGTTATTTGATAGGAAAACATTATACAGTGATGCTGGCTCCAAATCAGCCTTGTGGTATCTGACACCTCAGCATAATGCCGAGCCAGTGCCCGGTTCACTGCCGCAGAGCCACTGGTTTCATGTTTTTTGTTTATTTAGTTCTTTTAATAAGTGTCCTGTGTGTTAGTGAATAATAGTATCTTTCCTTCTTTCATAATTTTACCAAATTTAATCATTTTCTTTTAAGTATTAATTAGCAAATCCTAAGCAGCATATTAAGCAAAGTGGTTGTAAATAGTCTTATAAGTTTATTCATCCTCCTAGCATTTTCCTGGTTGTAGTCTAAAGAAGCCTGGGAGGACCTCATTCTGTGTAGGCACTAGTTTCCTGTATCATCATCCTCCTATAGTCCAGTCAATGACCCGACAACTTGTATGGAAAAAAAACCAAATAATTTATAATAAGCATTTTTCATGTGTAGTGGATATATTATCAATTAAATAATTACTCAGCAACAGAATCCGACGAAATTTCAGACATCAAAAATTTTTTAATTTAGGTAGCTTCTGAAAAGCGAAAAAAATATGAATAAATACTTTTGTTTTTTTTGGTTCATTTACATTTTCTCTATAATATTCAAGATAAATCAAATCATACAAAAAAGACAATGCTGCTTCATTTAAATCTAGGTACATAATTACTTCCGGGTGGAAAGTTTGTAGGATTCGTCAATAAAGCATCTTAGAATAATATTTTAAAACAAATCAACAAAAAAACGCTATTTATAAATTAATGATTTTCAAAACCGTATTTTGCTGGAGTATATTGTTTTTCCCAGTTTTTAAAGGAGCTCAGTGTCTGCTTTGGCATCTAATCCCAAGATTTGACGTTGGCACTAGTTCTTACGAAAGTGACTGCCATTTGACTGGTTTCTTCACTATTTGGGCTCACAGTGTATTTTCCCTTCATTTGATGATTAAAACAAATGAATTACAAACACAATGAGTAATTCACCACAGTAATGCAAGCAATGTGCCAATAAACCTGTTAGTAGTGCATTCCTATGGTAATTGACTTCTACAGAGACGGATGGTTACGAAGCTCTGCCTGTGAAGCCTAAGAGGTGTAAATATTCATTATAATATGAAGCACAGCTATGCATTTGTGTGCTTGCGGTTGCAGAATAATGAAATATGTCAGTGGTTCTTAAACTTTTGTTAGGCTCGGACCCCTCTCTGAATTCCAAAAATACCGCGGACCCCTGATGAGGAAAATATTTGAAAAAAACGCGTGTTTCATGTGTAACGTAACGTTACGCCTACTGCGTGAACGTAGTGGCCGCGGACCCCTAGCAATCAGGTCACGGACCCCTAAGGGGTCCATGGACCACACTTGAACAAGAAACCCTGAAATATGTAGACAGTTTGAAGAAAAGGTTCTGGAGTCTACATTTCTTTGGCGTTTCTGCCATTATTAACGACGCTCTAATACCAATGTGGTGATTAACGGCGTAGTAATGGTGTTAGCGCCAACGAAAATTAGTTACTTTTTCCATGAGAGGGACACATAATTTTTCATTCTTATTTGATGTGGAAAACATAAGTTGCAAACGCACAGAGAGCGGTGGGGGGGCGGCGCGGCGCGGTGCGGAGGCGGTACCGGTTGTAATGTTCGAGCTAATACGAAAGGGTCCGCACAGAAAACCGCGCCGCGCTGTGCGGATCGTTTCATGTTAGCTCGAACATTACAACCGGTACCGCCTCCGCGCCGCGCCGCGCCGCCCCGCCACCGCTCTCTGTGCGTTTGCAGCTATAATGATGTAAATGGGTGGTTTTACATTCTTTTAAAATGTTGGTCTTCAAATCTAGATGTCTTTGTTTTTTTAGAGACGTCGATCTGTCCTTCGTTAAGTTATACTTTATAGGTAGCTTTTTTCATCATGACAGTTGTGGAAGAGGTGACACCTACATTTTGAAGATTTCATTATAAGGGTCAGTTAGTTCACTTTGGGAACGATATGTACGGTGTACAGTACGTGGTAATACATAATGAATACCTACTCTTAGAACTCTCTCCAAGTCACCACACAAAAAACTAAATGAAAATGGGTCATCCATTGGAACCTAAGATGCTATAGATACACACGTTAAACTTAGAACTCCTATTTTGAGTTAAATAACAATATCAATTTAAGACCTTACCCTAAACAACATAAAAAATCCTTTTGATTAATTAATACACACTCAAATCGGTTCACCTTAATGGGAGCTATGGTACCAAAGACAGATATACTTACTTGTTAAACTTATAACTTATAACATCCCTTGTTTGCCTCAGGTGTTAAAACTATTGTTAATAGTGATTTCACCTTTGAATTTCTTAGCAGATGTAGCTACGAGTACGCAGGTTTCCTTCCTTCACCAAACCCCGCAGGATAGAAACGATAGAAAACATAAAATATAGTACATTACGTAACTAGGGCGGTGAATTCGTGAATGCCCCAGATCGCAGGTGTTTGTGGCTCGAACCGAAGGTGAGTGCCATAAATATGCGCTCTGGGGCTTTACGAATTACCGCCCGGCCACAATGCGAGTTTTCCCGTACGCGCAGCGTGCAGTAAAACTCGCATTATGGCCAGGTGTGACGTAAATCTTATTTACATCGGTATTTCAAACTTTTTCTCACGTAACTTCATAACATTACTTATGTTGGAACTTTAAATGGTTTTAGGGCCCGAGTAAAAGCTCGGTATCAAAGGATGTGGAGCAGTGGAGCTTCCGTTATTGCGAAGCGCCGTGTCAATGTCCTGTCCTGCGATATGTCAATCACTGCGTCACCGTCACCTAACACACCAGTTCATAAATATGTGTGTGCAGCTGTTTTTCTTATTTACAGAGCCATCAGTGGTGTTCAAAATACCATTAAATGAAACAGAATAAGAGCCATACTATATCAGATGACGACGACTCTTGGGACTTAATATTAGTGAATTCTACATAAATCAAACTACCCCATAATAAACATTATCTAATAGAAATCATCCCATACTCATAATCAAATATGATTCATATTCACTGTACAAATATTTGCCTTTACTGGAATTTGAACCCAGGAACGTCAGCTACGTAGGCAGGGTCACTACCCAGTACCCAGTACCACTAGGCTAAACCAGTCTCCATATATCGTTATAAAAGTCAATTTATGAATTCACTAGCTTGTGTAAAGTCCGACAGCGACAGACGCCATTTCTATCGATTCACTATCACTTTTGAATCGATCCATAAGCGAGACTGTATTGGAAATTTTCCTCCTTTTTTTCTTGGAAGAGGTGTTGAGGAAATATTATTTCCACCAATTTGCCATAGGTACAATTTGTCGAAAGAAATTATATTTCGCGAACAATACTTCGTTACTGCAAAAGCCATCGCGAATTAACACTGTTATGCTGGGGCCACACTAACGAGAAATGCCATTAATTATCGCGATACTGGACGTTAAAGGTACGGACACACTACGATTATCGCGATAATTAATGGCATTTCTCGTTAGTGTGGACCCAGCATAAGAGAGACGTTAGTAAGTAATACCTCTCGCTGACAGTGTTATGTTATGCCACCAGCCAAAGCCTACCTTATTATCGCCTTTGCGTTGAGCTAGAGTTGAGTGGCCTTCCGGAATCCCCACAAGTCTCTGCCCATTAATATCGCAAGGAAACAGTTTGCATACAGAATGTATGAAGGAAGTTGTCAGATAATCGACAGCTGATATGGTTGTGGATAAAAATGGCCGTCTTGACTGGGCCGTTTTCGATGATAATTAGATTGAGCCACGTCCGATTCTTGTAATGAAAAGAAAAAGTTTATTGAGGACGTAAACACATTAATAAAATAATATTGTGGCAGTGGATCCCAAATTAGGCGATCGTTTCAGACCAATCCAATCTTCATCGTTTGACCTCATCGTTGGCATCGTTTTATCAGTCGGCTTTGCCCACCGTCTTGCCAACTTCCTAACTATAATATCGTTCGAGCGAGCGAAGCGAACAAAGCTTTCTGTTTCAGCTTCTAGGCAAAAATCATTTCGTATGTACCTAATATTAAGTACTTTTTCTAAATATTTTGATAGAAAGACTAGTTCGACAGCTTACAGAGCCACTTGTCCTAGTTAACTGATTCATCATCATCATCATCATATCAGCCGAAAGACGTCCACTGCTGGACACAGGCCTCCCCCAAAGTGTGCCACAATAATCTGCGCCACCCGCATCCAGCAGACTCCCGCGACCGACTGACTGATGACTTTACCAGGCCATCAGTCAACCTTGGGTCTACCCCAGCTGCGCCTTCCGGGACGTGGTCACCACTCGAGAACCTTTCCGCCCCAACGGCCATCGTTTCTACGTGCAATGTGCCCCGCCCTCTGCTACTTAAGTTTACCGATTCGGAGGGCTATATCGGTTACCTCATTGGTACTGCTGCGGATAGCCTCATTTCTTATGCGATCGCGCAGAAAAAGTTCAAGCATGGCCAAGTGATTATTGCCCACTATATAATTTGTTATTTCCTCGCCCATGCCAGGCGCGGGACACTCCGCGATTTACGTTCATCGCTACAAGTACATGCCGGTGCCCCAACGTTGGGGAACCGGCATGTTCTTGTAGGGATGAACGTCGTCGTCGTCGTCGTCGTCGACGACGTCAGAGGGCCATAAATCTTGATGTTTTGGCTGAGAAACAAGCGCCTTTTGTAAAGATCAAAGGAGTGTCCCTTCTGTACTTGTACTATTATCTATTCTGTGCATATGCTAAAGTAGTCATGTGACTGGGAGTAGTCAAATATAGCAATCGCTAAGTGAACGAGCGGGACACCGAATCGCTAACGCGTGTCGTGTTAGGAATCTTAATGCGTACACGCATCGCTTTGACAAACATGTTTGTTGTCTGTGCAAATTAATATCAATTGTACAGTCGCTGTCAGATACAACGGAGCGGCCAAAGTCCGCACAAATGAACACATCTCCAATGCCTCTGCAATAGAGACAGAGTCAATAGTATTCAGAACTTTGTGAGCACTTTGATTACTCCGATGTATCTGATAGTGACTGTACCTCTATATTAGATAGATATATATAGCAAGCAGGTATACTTCCATACAAAACATAAATATTATATAATTACAAGACGACGCGTCTTTATTACCGATTTTTACCGCGTCACTATGGTAAACCTAAGATTTACCATTACCAAGTGAACAGTGGTAAAAGTCCGCAATGAACCACGGTTTCAAAGCATTTCAGACCTTATACCAACCCAATTAGGTAAATCTTAGGTTTTACCGCACTTCGGGCTTTTGCAGTATACATATAACAATGGCGACGGCAGCTGTCATTCCATAGAGACTTGACAAAGTTTCCATACGTGCTGGTTTTAACGAACACCGCTTACAATTGAACGGTACGATTACGGCGGTTTGGTGCAACCCAATTAACCCGGTTGATTATAAAAAATAGGTAAAACCCGAAAGAATAAGATGCAATGTTTCGTATCGACTAAAACAAAAACAGCATCGAGATTGCGACTGTAATATTCTCACTAGCAACTGTACCATTATTTTCCGGATATCTGTCCTTAAAGCAAATCACATGCACTTGAACAAAAAGTCGTATCTACATAGCCATCTAAAGGCTTGTGAGGTCTTTTTGGTCAGGCTTCAGACATGTGGGCTGCTAGACCCAGCTTGAGTCATGCGATCGAAATACAACGGGTATTTGTAGGAATAAGAAATATATATGGGCGGCGTGTAGAGGATTAGTAACGGTGACAATAGTTAAGCAATATTATGGACAAACCAGTAGTTCGTTCTTCTTCGTCGTTCCTCATGGCTGAGGGACATAACGGCTGTGCGCACTCTTTATGTTTGTGTTCTATTGTTATGGGAAACAAAAAGCAACAATAATACACATATCATACAAAAACAAAGCCAATATAGTTTACACTTAAAGATAGTACAAATAATTGCTCTGAGAGCATGCGGGTACATGAGGAGAGAAGTAAAAATCACAAATTGTTGTACACAATAATATGCAAAGTAGTAGGTAACATAAACTAAGTTTGAAGTTACTTCAACATATATATTAATAAAATTTTATAATATAGTATACCATAATAATAACATTTAATGGATAACATTATTGTTTTAAGAGGATGGGTCCACAATTTTTCATCGCAGACTTCACCATCACTCTGCCTCTGCACTGCAGGTGGCTTGGTGCATGCTGGCCTGTATTGTGGCCCAACGCACAGCCATCCTTCCTCGATCAGTCGGTTGGTAACCTGATAAAATAGGCCGTGACTGGCCAATGGTCTTTCTCTCACAAGTAGGATGCGGAAAACATTTTTACCGCCCGGAATTGAAGGAGAAAATGCGGATAGCTAATTTCGGGCGCCAATGTGGTAGTCAATTGGAGGATGCAACAGGAATTCCGAATATAAATGGGGAATCCTTGCTTCTGCTACCCAGGCCAGGCCAGAGGGAGAGAAATAGAGACGTTAGTTCCTAAGCCTATTCTTAGGGCTTGCAATTTTGTTACTAACTTGCCTATATACAGAGTATAAAATAAAAGTACCACTTGTTCATCTAAAAATTCCGCAATCAATTCAATTATATTGGCCTGTACTATTTGGGTCACGGCTGAATTCATATGTTTACTCGTAACTACTCATTGCCTATAGCCTTCCTATAGCTACTGTTTCCATTATATCTTGTTTGGCTAGCATCCTCGGATGTTGTAATTGTCTCCGTTTTGCATACAATCATTCGTTTCCTCTATGAATCACTGGCTTCCGATTGGCAACCATTTGTTTCTGCGGCTGATTCATTAACTTGAAATATGAAATGAAATGAAACTGAAAAATTTTTACTCCACACGCTAGGCCGTGAAAAACTGCAATTGTAAGGTTAGTTTCATAATAAATTATGTGTATAAAACTAACAGGATAATCCCCATTCGATTTATTCAATTCGTTTTTAATTACATGTACACTTTGTTTATTTGATTTACATTCCATCCTATCCTCGTTATTATCAACAAATAGTTATTTGTTATGCAAGGCTGCAAAGTTGTTGTTTGGCGCAAGTGCTTGTATTGAAAGCCGAGCTAGCGAAAGATTGTAAAATTGAACCATGAGCGAAGCGAATGGTTCAAAAGTACAATCCTGAGCATAGCGAGGCTTTCAAGGCACGAGACGCCAAACAATTTTGCTGCCGAGCGCAACACACAACTTTTCACCTCACCACCGCGAGGAAAATTGTAGGTAAATGTAATGGAAGTAATTTGGGTCTTATACTCATTTTCAATAAAGGTTTGTTTACATCTCATCAAGATCTAGCATTTTATAATTATTAAATGTAACATATATATTTCATTTGCATCTTTAAATAAACCTCACGCTTACCTACACTAAAAAGTCAAAATATTGTTGGGTACTCACGGGTAAACTAAGGCTCAAATTCGCTTATGCTTTTAGCTATTAGCTAATAGCTGTATATCTTCTGCACTAAAATCTATAAATAACCACCATTATTTTGGTTTTACTGTCTGTGGCTTTAGTACAAAACAAAATTAAATGTAGGTTGACTTTTTTCTTAAAGTAAGTAACTATTCAAACGGTGCGTTCCAAATTTGGAAGAAGCGAAATTTTTTGAAACATAAAACTACATTTTAAAATTATTTTTTCGTATTTTATCCTTATAAATCAGTCTAAATATTAATATTTCGTATGTACCTACTTAATTAAGAAAGAATAAGTATTATTCATTTTGTTTTATCAAAATAATAACAATTAATTGGCATAACACCATCAGTTTCTGAACGCACCTCTCATTCTGTATAGAAAAAAGTTTGATCTCGAGATTGACCGTCATTTTCCAAATTCAAAAACTCTTTCCACGCTAGCGGATAAAATGGACTTTTGGGCGCAGATTTTGAGCGAGAAAGCAAGCCTTTTCGAGCCGGTGAGGTGAAAATAAAATTAATATTACCACACAATTTTTTTTCATGCTATACCTATCATTACTGTCATCAAGTCAAGTTTCAAGTTTGTGAGGATGGTACCTAGTGTGTGATTTACTGATCGGAATTAGACGAAACTTAAGGGTAAGTAATCTAGGTCATACATCAACATGACATATTTGTTTGGTATGAATATACATATGTATATTCATACCAATACGCGCATATATACGCGTAAGTTGCGGACAGAATCCCGTAGCTTATAATACGAACTCTCGTATAGATTAAAGTGGCCAGCACTGACAACCGTTTTTTCAAATGCATCATCGAATTCTAAAAACAAAATGCGTCCGACATCCGTTGAACCTACGTCACATGTGCGTGTAATGTATTCTTTTGTTTATTTTTTAACATAGCTTTATATTTATTGGTTGCCAGCAACTTTTATGAGCGTAGCACGGTGAATGATGCACTATGCTCCTATGAGCCAAATAAGCATAAAGTTCATTAGAATTCCAGTGTCGCTTGCGTCATTTTGTCGCGTTTTAGTCGTGTCGTAAATGTCGTCTCGTGGTCGTATCGTGGGCTACTTAAAAATTCGTTTCGAAAGCCCTGTTTCTTCGTTCTTATTAGAGTTCCTGTTAGAGTCCAGTTTGGTGAATCGTGTTTACTTGGAGTGAGTTATCTTTGTTGAGGTTCGGATTAAACATAAGTGCATTGATAACTCGAGGAAGCCATCTTGAGTGTTTAAAATGGAAACTTCAAACGCTGAATATGAAAATGTTTGTAAATAAATCACAAAATTAATGGATTCATCAAGTGGTCAAATGGCCGGTGGTTTGCTTTTACTGAATTCCAAAGGGTTGTTGCGTCTTTCTTTATTTGATCCATGTCTTAATCTTTACTAGCTGCCCGAGCGGATTTGCCCGCTTATTACGAAAAACGCAAAGCCGCGCCAAATACCTATCTATTTTTATGCCAAAGGACCATTCCATATACTTCTTATTCTCTTTTTAATATCGGATAAGGAATTACAGAGAAAACCCCCTTACCAATTTACAAATTTACATTTTCAGACATAACCTGCCTCTTTATTGGCATAGAAAGTTATGAAAATACATTCAGCCCTCCCTTAACAGTAAGCATCATATTCTTGGAAACGTGATTTTAATGGCTAAACCCTACCAGAGTTAGTTAGTTCGTGTAAATAAACATATTTCATTTCATATCTCCGTGTATGTTTACTCACTGTAACTGAAACACATATATTACTCCATTAAATTACAAATTCTTATAATCTTTCATAGGGATGATGTCAAATCAGCCCGTTTTTATGAAACGTCAAACAACAACGTATTATCGATCGTGGAGTACAGACAAGTTCCTACTCCTGTCAATAGAGCATGTAGAGTACTGAATTTACATTGTTTCCCTAGCTGCCGTACCTACACTTAAACTTTAATTAAATCACTAGCAATAAAAGAAAGCGAAACAACGCAACAGCTGTTTTTAGAACGCCCACCGTACATAGATCCCTTCACCAAACCATACACACACAAAACGACAAATCTTACTACCAAATCCTTAGAACTTACACACTTTTTCCACCGAGACGTCCCAGAGACCGTCTCTTAAAATATGCACCTTATACGTCGGTGATAAGGTTGAGAAATGTCGTAGTATTCGGGATTGTTTAGGGTGGTGGCGGTTATTTCTGGACCGGGATGGGAATGACGACTTCCCTGGAGGGACACGGTGCGTTTCCTCTGCGCGTCACGTCCGATCGCCGAAGAGTGTAATGACATGTATGGAAGTCAAGGGAATTAGTGTGAAGTGCGGCTACATTTTATTTGACCAGTCCAACAATCGAAATAAACCGTTGATTATTACCACACTACTGGTAACTTGCGAGATCGTGTTTATGTTCAACATGAAGCAGCCATCCCCCTCGCACTTTCATACTTGCCCGTAAGGGGTTCTGTTTCCACTGATGGGAAGCTTCACAAAAAAAAAGATAAAACGCGCGCTCTGACTTGGCTCTGAGTGACCAAGCAGCAGCATATAAGATTTGAGAAATGGACTGCCTTTAAGCCCACATGGAAACCTTTGGTTTTGAAAAATGTATTTGTGATGGCAAGTTGGTCAATTTAAAAGTTGCACTTTGACTTTTACCATAGGCAACAACTGGATAAATCTGTTTACGTCCAAAGCTCGAAAGCGCTCACCTGTACTTGATACCCAAAAGGGGTAACCGGGACCTACTCCTCTCTGCTACTCTCTCAACTACTGTATAGGCTATTTATTAATCGAACAGTGAGCTTCATCTTATGCTCTGTCGTCGTTTTCGATCAGGTGAGACTAGGGTCAATCACTGGTCAGTCTTATAAAAATAAATTCTGAAGTGAAATTACAATTCCCATTTTCATTGGGAAACAGAGATCATCATAATCTTCATCATAATTATATGTTGGTGTCTCACCCTAATTCCAGGGTAACTCTGTTTTGGTATGTACCTTGAACAGTGAAATCCCCTTATCACTTGGCGAAACGCCTACAAATCTATTTCGCCAGGCGTCGAACAATAGTCATAATCATAAACTGAGGGCATTCACTTGGAGACCTAGTTACAGAGTCAATACTAATATATGACTGACCATATAAACGACATTGTGACATTGTGAGATGTCACTACGGCACGGCACGACTTTGAAATTTGTAGTCGAATTTCGAAATCGGATTCTGAAGTCTAAGTTCGAAGTGTAATGGAAGACACGGAAAAGTGATGTATTCTAGTATTCTTTTTTAAATGGCAGGCTAATACCCGTTTTTCCACTCAAATTTATTAAAATCTTATGGACGCCACAATATATGCCTCACGAGAACAGTATTCCACTACATTTGGAAGGCGATTCGAATGTGAATTAACTGCACTTTTTATGCAACCGGAGAGGTTACGAAAACTCAACTGTCACCCTCTCCTAAAAAAAATACATTTAGATCTTAACTTACGTACTGTACGAAACGTTAAGGCGGATGTCACACTGCGCCGCATCTCCGGACGACGATGTGTATGCAAGTACCTCAGTTTGTATATAATTTCCGTATGGTACAGTCGCCATCACATACATCTGAGCGGTCAAGGTGTTCACCAATATCTGAACACGACTTTATTGCCAAAGCCATAGAGTGCATGTTCAGATATTTTTGGACACCTTGAAAAGTACAGATGTATGTGACGCTGAGTGTACAACACACTGCACCGCACCCGCAGTGTGACATCCGCCTAAGCAATTGACCAGGTGGATTCAGTCGATTATTAAAAGTCACTTTACTGTTTTTCTGTGTTGCACTCTAGTAACGGCTAACAGCAAGCCATTTTAATGACGAATATTAAGAGGGCTTTTTAAAATTCGTCAGGAATAAGCGACAATTACCGATTTTTGACGGTCTAAATCTAAGAAACGGAAAGGTTTTTATAGATTCTGATTACTTATTTGCATAGCTCAACTCCTTTTATTGTGCGTACCGGCCTCTGATTTAAGAATAACTGAATATGTTGACCGAATATACCCGATTACCGACAGTAGTTTTCGGAAAAGAGCGCCGAGCCATAAGTTTGACCGCCTAATTCTCCATGATGTTACATGAGAACCTAGTTGTTTTTTTTTCTTTTCACTATTGTAATATGTCCGTATTGTGCGTAGCGGCCTCGAATTTTCCTTTTTTTTCACGTATGTATATGTAAATTGATCTCAATTACACCATATTTTTCAACAATATCGTACTGAAAACACAAGGATTTTCTCATTATTGTTGAATTATTAGTAAATTGAATCTTAAATAACATTAAAGTTCATACTTTTACCAACACAATGCAGTAAAAAAAATACAACATTTTCCAACATTTATATTTTTAAATAATCATTCAAACATAGTATAAATTTACCGTCGCGCGCGATCTCTTGCCAGTACCGGCTTAGCCGTTGTCCGGGTCGGACCTGTACGTCGTGTAATTGTGGCTATTCACGAAGGCTAACCGTCAACTAAAATATTATTTTGATCTCTGACTAGGCATAGTTGTTATCAACGTCGGGGTCAAACTATACTAGTGAGTCATTCGTGAGGCTAATCGAGACAACTTACGAATTGCATAGCTGCCATGTCAATTATTTTACGAGTGATCGTGATACTTGGTGATTTTTTTATAAGCTTTTATTTAGTTCACCTATCCGTTGTCTGCAATCAAATCTTGCAAGTTAAATTTGATCCACTTCCTGGTTTCCGATTGAGCTGAAATTTTGCATGCATGTATAAATTGGATGACAATGCAATATGATTATGACATAAAGCTGATCTGATGATGGAGCTGGAAGGTGGCCATAGGAACTACGTAATTAAACGACGCAACCCCATCGAGTTTGGGCTCCATTAATTCGTCTTGATGAGTACTTGGTAACCAGGGTCTGATGATGGAGCTGGAAGGTGGTCATAGGAATTCCGTAATGAAACGACGCAACCCCATCGAGTTTGGGCTCCATTAATTCGTCTTGACGAGTACTTGGTAACCAGGGTCTGATGATGGAGCTGGAAGGTGGTCATAGGAATTCCGTAATTAATAAATAAATAAATATTAGGGGACAATCTTACACAAATCGACCTAGTCCCAAACTAAGCAAAGCTTGTACTATGGGTACTAGACGACGATAAACATACTTATATAGATAAATACATACTTAAATACATAGAAACATCCATGACTCAGGAACAAATATTCGTGCTCATCACACAAATAAATGCCCTTACCGGGATTCGAACCTGGGACCTCTTGCTTCGTAGGCAGGGTCACTACCAACTAGACTAAAGCGGTCGTCGGTCGGAATTAAACGACGCAACCCCATCGAGTTTGGGCTCGTTTAATTTGTGTTGACGAGTACTTTGGTACTATATGGTAAACAGGGTCTGATGATGGAGCTTGGAATGTATCCATAGGAACTCCGTAATTAAAAGACGCAACCCCATCGAGTTTGGGCTCCATTAATTCGTCTTGACGAGTACTTGGTAACCAGGGTCTGATGATGGAGCTGGAAGGTGGTCATAGGAATTCCGTAATTAAACGACGCAACCCCATCGAGTTTGGGCTCGTTTAATTCGCCTTGACGAGTACTTTGGTACTATATGGTAACCAGGGTCTGATGATGGAGCTGGAAGGTAGCCATAAGAACTCCGTAATTAAAAGACGCAACCCTATTTCATCAGTCCACTTTGTGGGGGGTCCGCTGCGCCATCCGGTACGTGGTCTCCGCTCGAGAACCTTTCCGCCCCAACGGCCATCATGTTTTTCAGTTGTCTGTACAAGAACCTACAAACCTCTGACATAATATGCAGGGTTGTAGAAAATACCTAACAATATGAAAAAAAAACTTTTTAACCGACTTCAAAAAAGGAGGAGGTTATATGTTTCACAGTATTTTTTTTATGTACATACGTTCGCCGATTTCTCCGTCAGTTGGGGCCCGATTAAAAAAATATATTCAAAAATGTATACTTCTGAGATATCCCAGGGAAATCGAGGGCAACCCTCAAATATTACGTACTTATTACGTGTTTCATGAATTCTCTAAAGCTATTCAGGTATTTGCGTCTGGTAGTCATCAGTTCATGTTGGTGGGCTGATGATGGAAGGTACAACTCCTCAACCTTTAGGAGTTAAAGGATTTTTTTAAATCTTATAGACCGTTCATCATATTCTTTCAAGTTATTCAGGTGAGCACACGTCAGGATTTGATGATGGGATCCCAGGGAAATTGAGGATAACCCTCATATTTTATAGGCACGCGTGTAGTTGACATCGGTATTTTCCATTATGACTCGTGTATTTATCCTCGGAAATCGTAATTTGGTGAAGTTGAACTGATGATGAAGACACCAGGCTAATGGAGAATTCCATTCTCCTCCTCCTGGAGCAGTCCTAAAGGATGTAAAAGGATGTATAAAGGATGAATAATCAGTTGAGTGATCCAACTAGAGAGTGCAAAAACCGGTCAAATTTCAAAACGGGTTATTAACCGGTTTTTACTTAAAGCTTAAAACATTGTATTGGAGGATAATTTTACTGTAAGAATGTTAATTCTGGTTTATTAGTAGACGATGTGTAGTTGAATAACTAACTTTTTTTTTACTTTTTATACATCATTATCATTGTCCTTTTACAGACAAGGACAATGATTCGCTTACCGTTTCGCTGATTTATTGCTTGAGAGATGGACATATCTTAAGGAAATTCGCTTCAGCAAGCGAAAGTGTTGACAACGACGATTGATAACGTGAAAGTTCGGAGGCTGGTCCGAAATTGTTGACGTTAATATCATCTACGATAAGATGATTAATTCAAAGTCTATGTCATGGTAGTGCTGTACATGACTCGTAAGGCCGATACGAGAGCAACAGCTACGACCGCATATTTGACAAGTAAATGAGGTATGCCAGGTTCTCATGGGAACAACAATGGCAAACAACAAAACAATGATCCTGGTCCTCAGATTCCTGTTCCCATTTTGTTGGATCGATCTTAAAGGTCATTCATTCAATCATTCAAACAATCATTGGTCGACCCTACTGGTTGTTTAAGATTTAGCTAAGGAGCAGCCAGTCTTACGTAACGTCTTCGCTTCAACATAGCAATAATGCTGGGTGTTTGTGTCGCGTTTGCGCGAAGCACCCTCTCATTCAAAACACGACCTTTCCATAAGATGTCTAGAACACGCCGAAGACATCGTATGAGGAAGTTGTTCAATTTCCGTTCCTGTTTTGTATACGATGTCCAAGTTTCAGCACCGTCCAATATGTATGTCCGGTACACGATCATCTTCGTATTTACAGTCAGGTGTTATCCCATAGCCTTGTACTGAGCTTCCCGAACATCGTGGATGCTTTGCGGAACTTGATCTCTACGTCAAGTGAGAGATTGTTTGACACTGGTGGGCCCATGGTAGCAGAATTTGTGTACAACTGCCAGAGGCATATTATCCAGCAGTATTGTTAGACAGATATTCTGGATTTATATCGATACTAGCTTCCGCCCGCGACTTCGTCTACGTGGACCCGGGATAAAAACTATCCTATATTTTAATCTAGGTTACAAACTATCTTCGTGTAAAATTTCATCCAAATCGGTTGAGCCGTTTAAGCGTAATTGAGTAACAAATATCCAAACATCTAAACATCCAAACATCCAAATTTTCGCATTTATACTATTATAGTAGGATACTCCTTACATTTATCTCTCATTCTTCATACATGCTCGTCGATTGAATACTCTTGTGACCTGACCTTTCTTTAGGATTCCTCCGATTAGGTCGGAATAAGTTCGTCGAGGTCGTCCCCTTCCAACTTTCTATCCACTTTTCCCTATTACACGTCCTTTGTTAATTCATATTCATCCTTTCTAAATGCTCAAACCAACGTAACATGCTCTTATAAATTTATGTAAAAACATCTTCAGATTTTTCAGTCACTCCGCACCTGTCTTATTTTATCGCTATCATACTAACTTTAATTAAACTTACTAGAAATTAATATGTGACAATTTACTAGTTTATTTTTGCTAAATAACGATCTCGGCTCACAACTTCAAGCATTTTATAAATGTAACTCATGTCGGTTAGTAACCGGTAGTGATGCGCGACTCCGAATGATTTGCCTATTCGAATAATTAGCGATTACTAATATCAATATTCGAATTGGAAATTAGTTGTACACTAATGCTAATAATCGAATGATGACAACTAATTAGTTGCAACTAATCGAGTACCGAACGATAACCACCGTAAGCGTGACTCTCCTTTCATACTATATCAATGATGGGCGAGCTCAAGTTATGGTGGTTATCTGTTCGATTCATTCGTTAGTTGACTTAGTTGTGACAGTGACATTAGCTACTAATGTCAACGTCTAGTTCGATTCGGGCACATTAGATTAGCGACTAATGTTAAAGTCAAGGTCGACTCATGCGGGCGACCGGGCGTCGAATAGAAGTATTACTAATAATCGAATGATTTTCAAATTAGTCGAATTAGTTGAATGATTATAATAATCGACTAATCGAATTAGTATCATTCAAAGTCGCGCATCATTAGTAACCGGTTTATAGTTTCCAAAACCGGTTATTAACCGAACTCAAAAAGTTCCGGTTAACCTGTTTGCATTCCCTAGAGCAACCTATAGAAGAGACAGCCGGATAGCCGGACATACGAAAGTATTATTGCCCTATAGTTAAATATCGATACGCTCACAAAATTTCACGAGAATCTGTTTAGAGTTGCACCTCATGCAACCTATAGAGGGGACAGCCGGATAGTCGGACATACGAAAGCATTATTGCCCTATAGTTGAATATCTAACTAGCTCACAAAATTTCACGAGAATCTGTTTAGAGATGCAACCTATAGAGGGGACAGCCGGACATACGAAAGCATTTTTGCCCTTTAGTTAAATATCGAACTCGTTCATAAAATTTCACGAGACTTGATTCAGAGATGCAACCTGTAGAGGGGACCGCCGGATAGCCGGACAGCTGGACATACGAAAGCATTTTTGCCTATAGTTGCATATCGAACTCGCTCACAAAATTTCAAGAGAATCTGTTGAGAGGTGCGACCTACATATAGAGAGGACAGCCGGACAACTTAAAAAAAAGCATTTTATATCAAAATAAGACGTAACTACTTTAATATTATACTTTGTCAGAGTATTTTAATATATATAGAAAATATGTGCACAAAAAGCAATTACTTGCATTGTTCAAGTTAGGGCACCACGTTAGCGAAGTAATACTTACCATCTTTTAGTGCAAGTATTAATATCGGTCGCGCGTTCGCTCCAACGGTGCGCTATACAGCTACAGTAAGCTTGTGTGCGTGTTAGTAGTATTTACACACACACTACGCACTACGCGTCTCAAAATACCGAATCCTGAGCGAGCGCTTTTTTCAATAGCCCTCTTAACTACGGCTGTATGATTCTACGAGCGACTCTAATTCGTCGACAGTAGGTACGCACTAGGTCATAAATACCAGTTGGGTAGGAAGCCGGGTTCCGATTCGGTTACAACCTGTTGGTTTGATACATTCGAGTTTATAAAATATATGAGCAACCTTGTGTGACAATTAAGTTGTGTTCACATATTTTCTATCACTTCGTCCGTGCCGTGCCTATTTTCGAACTTTACAGTACAATCGAGGTCATAATATGCGGATTACTGCTAACTTATACCTGTGTCTTGTGTACAATAAAGTATTTACTTACATACATACATACTTTGCCAAATTAGTTAAAGTCATGTATGGCATTTTGAATTCTCCTATTTGATCAATCACTCTCTCTAGTTTCTCTGCTCGGACATTTTGGACCATTCTTACCGTTTTTACAAGACTGCGCTGTGTTGAAACAAAAGGACCTGCATTTGTCTCTAGCTGTGAATCCTCAAATCAATCAAGGGTCGGCAACGAGCTTGTGTCTTATCTGTAGTCCCAATGTCCATAGGCTACGGTGTCTGCTTACCATCAGCCAGACCGTATGGTAGCCACAGGGTGTTATTATTCCTTGTGAACTATAAAAATTTATAGGGATAAAAACATGTACACTTTAAATGTCGTTTTTATTTTACATTGAATGTCAACGTGACCTATTCATACGCACACTTTCTTTGTGTTTGTTGGTTAAGAATAAACATTCAGTAAAGTGTGTTTTCCGCAAACTGACACACTGACTCCAACTAATACTCACTGACTAAATACAACTAATTTCCGTAGAGAACCACTAGGTAACAGACAGACCATTATCATCCACTGATCAAACGAATAATGTTATACTCTGCCTACGAAGCTGATGGTCCTCGGTTCAAATCCCAGTAAGGGCAAGTATTGGTGTGATGAGCAAGAATATGTTTCTGAGTCTTGGATCCTTTCTACATATTTAAGTACTAGCTTTTGCCCGCGACTCCGACTCGTTGATATCGATACACAAACTACACAAATACTACTATACAAACTTACGTACGTTTGGTAAGGGGATGATTTCAGGATATAGAGCTAACAGAAAGACAGAGACAGACATACTATCACATCCTACTAATATTATAAATGCGAAAGTTTGGATGTTTAGATGTTTGTTACTCAATCACGCTTAAACGGCTCAACCAATCAAGATGAAATTTTGAACGAAGATAGTTCATAGCCTGGATTAAAATGTAGGATAGTTTTTATCAGGGGTCTACGCAAACGAAATCGCAAGCCAAAGCTAGATTATAATATAATATTAGTATGGATTGATATCCTTTTAATATAGCGGTTCTAGTACCCATAACACAAACCTTATTGAGCTTACTATGGGACTATACTTAGAATTGTGTAAGATTCTCCACTTGATCCACAGCTTAAGCGAATCAAGATGCACAATGTTAACATAGTGGAACACTTTCACGAGCTTCCTCATTCCCACGGCTTGACATTGTCCCATAAACGTATTCCCATGAAGTTCCCACTACCCAAACGTCGTACAACGTATGAACCCATATGCCCACTCACGCCCATTCTCTTATGCGCGTGTTGACATGTGTTTGTGACGCATAACATGTAATATTGCACTTGAGACAAAGAAAAATGGCGGTGACGTCGATCTTAGTTGATTACTTTATTATGCAAAGACACTTCCAGTTTACGACAGCGTTCAGCCCTTCCCTGGCGCTTCTGTGTTTTAACGTCACCTCTTGCGCTTCGTAGTAACTAAGCGTAGATAAAGAATAGATCTAGTTTCGTTTGGCGTGACGGGTGAGGCGAGGCCCCTGAGCGCATTCAGCCGCATTAGTGCCTAGCATATTCTGTTCTGTCCTGGGTGCGATAGTCAATTGTTTTTGAAAAGTATTTTAACAGATTGTTTTTATAATCCTTTCATATAGAGAAGGCCCGAAAAGCAAACTTCTGTCGCACTCGTACTTTGCAAATTAGAAAGAGGAGGATAGGTTTTCTCGTGTCGCGTCGTGGTGCGGTGTTAGTTGTGTTGGCCCCACAGATGTTTCTACTTACAGACCTAGAACCGTAGCTATGGAAACGGAAAATCGTGCACGTGCATATCGCAATCGTGTCAGCCGACACGTAACAATGGTTCAGATTAGATCCGAGATAAACTGCTTTACTTGAGACGGAGGTCGCGGTAACAGCTGTAAGTGCTATTACTATAATAATTACTGTAACTTGGAACTTGTTCTGAAATAAATGCTTTTTTATTTAATTTCATTTATTACCGCAACCGGAAAGGTTCTCGAGTGGCGACCACGTACCGGAAGGCGCAGCGTGGGTAGGCCCCCGACAAGGTGGACTGATGACCTGGTATAGGTTGCGGGAGTCCGCTGGATGCGGGTGGCGCGGGATCGGTCGCTTTGGCGCTCTTTGCGGGAGGCCTATGTCCAGCAGTGAACGTCTTTCGGCTGATATGATGATGATGATGATGATAACCGCAACTGCCGCAAGCTTAACTGGCGACTGAGATGTTGGTGTTTCTTTCGGAATTCTGTGAATTACGGAGCGTGTCATATTTCTTGAACGCACGAGAGAAGAGAACGAAGTTGTCCATTTCAGTTTGGGCCATAATTCTTTCGTAAGGTCGTATTACGCAACCATTTCTCGTAAAATTTTGAATCGGCGCAATTTTGGATTGCTGTACATATGCATATAATAGGTATAGGATATACAAATACATACCTAAGCACTCCAACGTAACTATTATCAGTGTCTGTAAAAACTACGCCTACTAGGTAATACTAAGTCAAAAGACATCAAATAACCCAGCTACTTTTTTCAAATGTCTGCCTATGTCACTTCCACGTTTAGGTATGGGGAATCCAACGATAACTCATAATGTCAAAATAAGAAAGAAAGAAGACATTTAGTCACTACACAAAAGACACAAAGAGACAAAGGGAGTAGAAATGCAATACAGTTGACACATAATGTTTGTGTCTTCGCGGCAGTGAATCGGTCGCTGTCTCAGCATCATGCCGAGGTGTCAGACAGACACCTATACAGCGCTGATTTTCAGACAGCACCGTAAAATCCATCATCGAATTTTCTTGTCCACATACAAATATAAACACGCTTGAAAAACATAACCCTCCTTCCAATGCTGTCGGGTAAAATCAAAACCACGCAAAAACCTACCAGTGATGGCATCAAAACCAGAACGAATTCGGCGTACCGGAAAACCGTCTAATTTTGTGGCTCATTGAGCAAATACCCATCAACGGCGATATTTAACGGTTTAACCCGTCACTAATATTTCAAAATAATATCTTGAAACCGTGCAATTTAACCCATATTGAGTGGACAGATAGGTCATACAGAGATTAAGGGTGGGTTGCACCAAACCGTCTGTAACCGTAAGCGGTGTTCGTTAAAATCTGAATGTGTGGAACGTTTGACAAGTTTCTATGGACTGACAGCTGTCGGCGCCATATTTAACGTTGATCGGTCTGTAATCGTAAGTCGGTGCAACCCGCCCTTAGTTGCGCCAACTTACGATTACAGACCGATCAACGTTAAATATGGCGGAGGCAGCTGTTACTCCATACAAACTTGTCAAACTCCATACTTTCAGATTTTAACGAACACCACTACCACTGACGATTAAACCCCACCCTTAACCGCAAATTACACATGCAAGTTTAAGTGCATTGCGGGGTTTGATAGATAAAACGCAGTATAAATAAATACCTGGGTAACCCGCAATGTAACGAAACTTGCATGTGTAATTTGCGCTTTAGGGTCGCACTGTAGAAATGCTACATTTAAGGGCTTCAGGGATCTAGAAAGGAGAATCGAAATTCCTGGGTTCGAATCCCGGTAAAGGTATTATTTGTGTGATGTGATGAGCATTAATATTTCTCAGTGAGTCTTGGACGTTTATTGTGCATCGATATTAGTTCTAGTTACAATTTTATTATTCTAATATACTATCAATAATGTCGTGTATTTTTTGGTACCTTTGAAGTGATTTACTTAATCGGAATTTCGGTAAGGTACTACGTCGAAATGTAAGAAAAAATCTATTAAATGGGTTATTCAATAAAAATTGTTTGCCAACTGTATTTAGTCCGAATTTTCATTTGTCCTAAACCCGTTTTTTCTCTGAAGCTTAGGAATTAATAACTGAAAATCCGCATTAAAAAGAAATCAAAAGCTTTGGATTCTTCGAGAAAATGGCCTTTTTGCCGAAATTAAAATCGGACTAATGTTACAGTTGGGACATGAAATTTTGTGATTGCGATAGGATACCATTAAATGTACAATACATTTAATGGTATCCTATTAATTTTTAATTCTTATACTTTTTTTCTAATCCATTAAGTAGCTATACTATAACACAAGCCTTATTGAGCTTGCTATGGGGCTAGGTAGTTCGATTTGTGTAATATTGCTACCTATTTTTTTTTTATTATACTGACAATTGCCATTTTGCGTGTCAATTTTACTGCTGTAACACTCGTGAAAATAGTTCAATGGCCACTTCTCCAATTATGGCCGAGGCTATAAAAACGCCTCACAAACACAATTCATTACCGTCCATTTAAATAAATCTATGAGGAAACCATTAAATTACCGTTGGACCTGACCTGACACGCCCACAGACAGACTGAATAACTGAAAACGCCTAAAGTAAGGTGGGACACCATTAGGTAATTGAACTGAAATACTGACTGGAATGCTAAAATGTTTTGCTAATGGTGTAAATGAGAATTTATTGACCAATTAGGCCTACTCTCAGTTTAGGTACAGTTGGCTACGGAAGTGGCTTCGCAGCATAAATTGAAATTCGTAAATCATGTTTTTATGAGTCCAGTGAGATTAGCGGAAACGACGCCGGGGCACGACGCGATACGAGAAAATCTACGCATCTCTTTCTGATTCGCACAGCGCGAGTGAGACAGAAGGCGCCGAGTCGCGCGCGACGCTCCTTGTAACACGTTTTACTAGCCTCCCAGATCATGCTGAGGATGTTAGGGCTCTTTTTAACCCCCGACGCAAAGAGAGGGGTGTTGGGTGTTATAAGTTTCACGTGTCTGTCTGTGTATCTCTGGTATCGTAGCTCCCAAACGGATGGACCGATTTGAATGCGGTTTTTGTGTCATAGATATTATTATCCCGAGTGTTCTTAGTCATGTTTAATGAAAATCTGTTCAGCCGTTTTTGAGATAATGGACTTTGAAATGAAAAAGTACGGGGGGTTTTCAACTTTTATAAGTTGTAGTTATTCACTGTAGATTACAGCCGGACTCCCGATTGCTCGTGCTATCCTTGTTTTTGTTAAAGGGAAAACGAGATGTAATATGGTAGCTACTTCATAATTTTGCTGACTCTGCACACTGTTTGTCGGTCTGATGTTTTTCACCAATACCTTTGGATTGAACCGAAACTCAAAAACCTTCGTGCTAGTTTAATGCCGGCTGTACACTCTCGGCGAGACACCCCGAGACAGACCGAGAACGAGAGTGTACGTACACTCTCGCCTTGTCTCGCCCGCTCCGGTCTCGCCTCGGTACGTCTCGGTCGCGTGTCGGTTTTTGCGGCCGAGTCAAAGGGTTGTTCCGCTGTTCAAATAACGCAACGAGAGTGGACATGGTGTGCTCTCGTGTAGAACTCCCCCGAGACTCTCAGCCGACAGTGTACAGCCGGCATAAGAGGTAGGGCACATAACATATTTCTCCGTAACAATACAAACGGAATGCGGGTTGCGAGACAAATACACTGAGTCTTGTTTACGATATTACTCCGTACACGGTGTAAACACTTGTTTTGTTCACATTTGTCCTCATTTACTTATTTTACTCAGAAAACTACGTGTTACCATCGAGACCCTTCTTACAGGCAATCAGATAATGTACCTAATATCCACACATGATGATGATGATGATGATCACATCCAGAACGTACGTCCAGAACCATTTGTGGGACTCCCGCAGGGAACCATAAATTCGGCCTTTAAAGCCTACGCCAAAACCAAACACCAACACGAGTGGAGGAATGTGGCGGGCTTAAGGCACTCTAAGCTCTTCATAGAAGGAGTGGACTCCGGCTGGACTAACAAACTCTGGAAATCCAGTAGAAAGCAGCTCAGAATCATATCTGGGGTGTTCACAGGTCACTTCGGGGTCAAGGATCTCTTGGCCAAGATGGGACTATCGGACAGTTTAGACTGTAGAATGTGTGGCGAGGAGGATGAGACCATGGAACACTTACTGTGTGAATGTCATGCCCTTGCCAGACAAAGAATGAATTACTTTGGTAACGGCTATCCGCAACCAAAGGAATTCAAGGTACTTCCGCTGAGCTGCATCATCCGCTATGTGGAAATGATGGAGCGAGGTTGGGAGTAGACATAAGGAGAGGGCAAATTCACAAAATATCCCAGTGGGTCGCAGTGCATACGAAAGGGCCCTCATCTAGATAAGATAAGATAAGATAATATCCACACATATATTAAATTCAATAGGAGAATATAATTTTAGAATAAATATTTATTCGTGAAATTGCTAAACAAGATCAGAGTAGTAAGTGATTATTTTCGTGTCACTTTTAATAGTATTTTATGCAATCGTTATATAATGTATGCTTTTTCAGTCGAGTACCACGTTTAGGCCACGAAGCTTGCTGAGTGGCCTAATTAAGGTACGAGACTTAAAAAGCTAATTATATAACTATTGTATACAATACTTTTTCTACAAGTCAACTGAACTAATTAAACAAACTTGGTATCTATTGAAAACGAAGTGCAACCAACGGCTTTTTATTTTTTGTGCGTTGATGTCTATTTACCTTTTGACTTTCTCATGACGGCGTCCTATTGGTCAAATACATTAGTTCAGTAAAGGCGCCACGTGATTGGTCAATTTCATTTTAGTTGTCTCAACAGTTATGAAATGTTGAGTTGGGAGCTCCATAGTAAAAAGTGTGTGATTTAAGTTTGGTGTACGAAGTCTTAATTCAAACATTAAGGTCGACGAGTATAAAAAGAATATATAAGTGCCACGAAAATGTTTACAAACGGACCGTCAGGTGATAGTAACTTTTGTCCGTCTGTCTGTGTCCACTGATCTAATTTGGATGAATTTGGGTATGGCAGTAGTAGAAATTAGGTCCTAGAGAAGGACGTTCGAAACTTCTCATCCCGAAACCTCGGTGAGAGGGTAAAAATTTTACGATTTTATTGATTAAATTCGTAGTTCATTTCACCACTATACATATGTCCATCATGTAGGCTACGCCAAGTGAGTGGGGGGCATGGCATACACTAGTGTAACGTCGAGGACTAGGTAGTTTACTTTACATGTCTCATTTGAAACGTGTACCATTTCAAATTGGTTCTCCATTTACGAGTATTGAAACCTCGCTTATTCTATTATTATTCGCAAAAAGTTAAACAAAACCGTCTCCAAACCGGTCATTCGGAAGGCATAAAAATTCCACCACGCGGACACGTCATGAATAACGTCTCCTTAACGGCAGTCGTAACGATTTATCTGTATACGTATAGAATTCCAATACGGGTGTGGACACTAACTAAAATAACCAGTAATGTTTAATTTTCCCGAAAGAGGATTAAAAAGATGGTCAAATGGAGAAAAAAGTAAAGCAGGGTATTAAATAATCACAACGTTATAAGTGTCCAAAGTTTTAAGAAGGGATATGTTCTGTCCCTTTGATCTTCTTATCATCATTATATCATTAAAACGGTTGTAGCTTCGTAATTTTTTGACATATTTGTAGGGTATTTTCGTCAATCGGCATATTTTTTTGCCCTTTATCTTTTGGAGTTAAGAGTGCTATTGAAAAAAGCGCTCGCTCAGGATTCGGTATTTTGAGACGCGTAGTGCGTAGTGTGTGTGTAAATACTACTAGCACGCACACAAGCTTACTGTAGCTGTATAGCGCACCGTTGGAGCGAATGCGCGACCGATATTAATACTTGCACTAAAAGATGGTAAGTATTACTTCGCTAACGTGGTGCCCTAACTTGAACAATGCAAGTATTTGCTTTTTGTGCACATATTTTCTATACATATTAAAATACTCTGACAAAGTATAATATTTAAGTAGTTACGCCTTATTTTGATATAAAATGCTTTTTTTTAAGTGGTCCGGCTGTCCTCTCTATATGTAGGTCGCATCTTTCAACAGATTCTCGTGAAATTTTGTGAGTGAGTTCGATATGTAACTATAGGGCAAAAGTGCTTTCGTATGTCCAGCTGTCCGGCTATCCGGCTGTCCCCTCTACAGGTTGCATCTCTGAACCAAGTCTCGTGAAATTTTATGAACGAGTTCGATATTTAACTAAAGGGCAAAAATGCTTTCGTATGTCCGGCTGTCCGGCTATCCGGCTGTCCCCTCTATAGGTTGCATCTCTAAACAGATTCACGTGAAATTTTGTGAGCGAGTTCGATATTCAACTATAGGCCAACAATGCTTTCGTTTTTCCGGCTATCCGGCTGTCCCCTCTATAGGTTGCTCTAGGGAATGCTGTTCGCATTCCCTAGAGCAACCTAGTTAACCGGAACTTTTTGAGTTCGGTAAATAACCGGGTTTGGACACTATAAACCGGTTACTAACCGAAATGTTACATTTATAAAATACTTGAAATTGTGAGCCGAGACCGTTATTTAGCAAAAAAACTAGTAAATTGTAACTTATTAATTTTTAGCAAGTTTAATTAAAGTTAGTATGATAGCGATAAAATACGTATCGGCCTTACGAGTCATGTACAGCACTACCATGACATAGACTTTGAATTAATCATCTTATCGTAGATGATATTAACGTCAATAATTTCGGACCAGCCTCCGAACTGTCACGTTATCAATCGTCGTTGTCAACACTTTCGCTTGCTGAAGCGAATATAAACCTTAAGATATGTCCATCTCTCAAGCAATAAATCAGCGAAACGGTAAGCGAATCATTTTCCTTGACTGTAAAAGGACAATTATGATGATGTATAAAAAGTTTTAAAAAAGTTAGTTATTGAACTACACATCGCCTACTAATAAACCAGAACTAACATTCTTATAGTAAAATTATCCTCCAATACAATTCTTTTAGCTTTTAGTAAAAACCGGTTAATAACCCGTTTTGAAATTTGACCGGTTTTTGCACTCTCTAGTTGGATCACTCAACTGATTTTCGTGAAATTCGTATTTTACATCCTTAAAGACTGCTCCAGGAGGAGGAGAATGGATCTCTCCATTAGCCTGGTCTCTTCATCACCAGTTCAACTTCACCAAAATTACGATTTCCAAGGATAAATACACGAGTCATAATGGAAAATACCGATGTCAACTACACGCGTGCCTATAAAATTTGATGGTTACCCTCAATTTCCCTGGGATCCCATCATCAGATTCTGACGTATGCTCACCTGAATAACTTGAAAGAATATGATGAACGGTGTATAAGATTTAAAAAAACTCCTCCAACTCCTAAACGTTGAGGAGTTGTACCTTCCATCATCAGCCCACCAACATGAACTGATGACTACCAGACGCAAATTCATACCTGAAAAGCTTTAGAGAATTCATGAAACACGTAATAAGTACGTAATATTTGAGGGTTGCCCTCGATTTCCCTGGGATCCCATCATCAGATCCTGACTTGGTGACGATGGGACCATCTCAGAAGTATACATTTTTTAAATATATTTTTTTAATCGGGCCACAACTGACGGAGAAATCGGCGAACGTACGTACATAAAAAAAAATAGTGAAACATATAACCTCCTCCTTTTTTGAAGTCGTTTAAAAAGTTTTTTATTCATATTGTTATTTTCAACAACCCTGCATATTATGTCGGTGGTTTGTAGTTTCTTGTACAGAGAAATGAAATACTTTAAAGCCGTTGGGGCGGAAAGGTTCTCGAGCGGAGACCACGTACCAGATGCCGCAGCGGACCTCCCACAAAGTGGACTGATGAAATGGGGTTGCGTCTTTTAATTACGGAGTTCCTATGGCTACCTTCCAGCTCCATCATCAGACCCTGGTTACCATATAGTACCAAAGTACTCGTCAAGACGAATTAAACGAGCCCAAACTCGATGGAGTTGCGTCGTTTAATTACAGAATTCTTATGACCACCTTCCAGCTCCATCATCAGACCCTGGTTACCAAGTACTCGTCAAGACGAATTAATGGAGCCCAAACTCGATGGGGTTGCGTCGTTTAATTACGGAGTTCCTATGGCTACCTTCCAGCTCCATCATCAGACCTTGGTTACCATATAGTACCAGAGTACTCATTAAGACGAATTAAACGAGCCCAAACTCGATGGGGTTGCGTGCGTCGTTTAATTACAGAATTCCTATGACCACCTTCCAGCTCCATCATCAGACCCTGGTTACCAAGTACTCGTCAAGAGGAATTAAACGAGCCCAAACTCGATGGGGTTGCGTCGTTTAATTACGGAATTCCTATGACCACCTTCCAGCTCCATCATCAGACCCTGGTTACCAAATACTCGTCAAAACGAATTAAACGAGCCCAAACTCGATGGGGTTGCGTCGTTTAATTACGGAATTCCTATGACCACCTTCCAGCTCCATCATCAGACCCTGGTTACCAAGTACTCGTCAAGACGAATTAAACGAGCCCAAACTCGATGGGGTTGCGTCGTTTAATTACGGAATTCCTATGACCACCTTCCAGCTCCATCATCAGATCCTGGTTACCAAGTACTCGTCAAGACGAATTAATGGAGCCCAAACTCGATGGGGTTGCGTCGTTTAATTACGTAGTTCCTATGGCCACCTTCCAGCTCCATCATCAGACCCTGGTTACCCAGTACTCGTCAAGACGAATTAAACGAGCCAAAACTCGATGGGGTTGCGTCGTTTAATTACGGAATTCCTATGACCACCTTCCACCTCCATCATCAGACCCTGGTTACCAAGTACTCGTCAAGACGAATTAAACGAGCCCAAACTCGATGGGGTTGCGTCGTTTAATTACGGAATTCCTATGACCACCTTCCAGCTCCATCATCAGATCCTGGTTACCAAGTACTCGTCAAGACGAATTAATGGAGCCCAAACTCGATGGGGTTGCGTCGTTTAATTACTTAGTTCCTATGGCCACCTTCCAGCTCCATCATCAGATCAGCTTTATGTCATAATAATATTGCATTGTCATCCAATTTATACATGCATGCAAAATTTCAGCTCAATCGGAAACCAGGAAGTGGATTAAATTTAACTTGAAAGATTGAATTACAGGCAACGGATAGGTGAACTAAATAAAAGCTTATAAAAAATCACCAAGTATCACGATCACTCGTAAAATAATTGACATGGCAGTTATATGCAATTCGTAAGTTGTCTCGATTAGCCTCACGAATGACTCACTAGTATAGTTTGACCCCGACGTTGATAACAACTATGCCTAGTCGGAGATCAAAATAATATTTTAGTTGACGGTTAGCCTTCGTGAATAGCCACAATTACACGACGTACAGGTCCAACCCGGACAACGGCTAAGCCGATACTGGCAAGAGATCGCGCGCGACGGTAAATTTATACTATGTTTGAAAGATTATTTAAAAATATAAATGTTGGAAAAAAATGTATTTTTTTTACTGTATTGTGTTGGTAAAAGTATGAACTTTAATGTTATTTAAGATTCAATTTACTAATAATTCAACAATAATGAGAAAATCCTTGTGTTTTCAGTACGATATTGTTGCAAAATATGGTGTAATTGAGATCAATTTACGTATACATACGTAAAAAAAAAGGAAAATTCGAGGCCGCTACGCACAATACGGACATATTAAAATATTGAAAAGAAAAAAAAACAACTAGGTTCTGATGTAACATCATGGAGAATTAGGCGGTCAAACTTATGGCTCGGCGCTCTTTTCCGAAAACTACTGTCGGTAATCGGGTATATTCGGTCAACATATTCAGTTTTTCTTAAATCAGAGGCCGCTACGCACAATAAAAGGAGTTGAGCTATGCAAATAAGTAATCGGAATCTATAAAAATCTTTCCGTTTCTTAGATTTAGACCGTCAAAAATCGGTAATTGTCGTTTATTCCTGACGAATTTTTGAACGCCCTCTTAATAATAAATTTTGAGTCTTCACCCCTATTAGTTTTGTTTATTAGTAGCAGTCTAGTAGACTTACTAGCAAGTACCTAGTAAGAGACGAAAGCTATGCGTCCGACATAAACGCGTTCATGCTAGCTAGGCAGGCAGGAGATACATCTTGGATTGAACTTTTCTTCATATTTCGAGGAGGTATTACATGGGTAACGTTATTATAGGATTATATCTAAACACATAATGTTTCATGAACGAGGATGAACGAAATACTTTTTAGAATTATCGAATACCGCGCTTAGATTCCGATCGCGTGCAAAACAAGCCATTAGCAATGCATAATGGATGCAATCTTTAATCGTTACACACTGGTAATGCATGATTAGCTGGCATATGCATAATCTGCAGAACTAGTTACGGTTGTTACTAGTTAGGATTAGTTAAACAAGCACTATTGATGAAGGCTATCAGGATTCAGTTAACATAGCGCGATACCTCGAAATGCCAACTTCATTCGTCCCCATATCTCCCTCTCATCCTCCTAGCGGCCGAGAATAATCTCGGTTGTGCCTTAAAGGAACCCGGGGTCCGCTTTAACACCTATAATCCCAAGATTTGGAATAGACACTAGTTTTAACGAAAGCGACTGCCATGTGACCTTCTAACCCAGAGGGAAAACTAGACCTTATTGCGATTAGACCGGTTTCCTCAAGATGTTTTCCTTCGCCGAAAAGCCAGTGTTAAATATGAGTGTCTGCATGTCTCCCTCTATCGCTCGGATATGCAAGTGCAATATATATAGACACAAACGAACATATTTGGTGTTTTTCGCTAGCCGCTCTGAAGACCATTAATTGGCTCTATCGGGCTTATTCGAGCGATAGAATGAGAGAAATATGCGAACTTCCATTTATTATGTAAGTAGACTGCTATTTTCTCGTATAAGGATGGCAGTGATCGCTTTTCTATTGCCTACTTCAATCTCCACAGTAGCTTACGATATAGAAGTCTTTTTGTAAAAGGTCCAAAGTTAACCAATGTCATCACATAATATAATGTCGAATGAAAGTATTTTTATGTGTAACCCCATATAGTCCATGTGTGTTTGAACTTGATCATAATCTTTGTATATATTTCAAAAGTCATCGGGCTAAAATGCACGTTTCAAATATGCAATGGAGTTCGATGACTCCAACGTAATGCAAATGTATATATTTTAATTACGAATTCCATTAGTTACAACGAAAAAACCGGCTTGATAAATGATACAAAAAAAAATGTTAGCTCTATATTGTCTTTTGTCACGCGGTCTCTGGGCAAACTAAGGGCAGGGGCAATGTGGCTTCATCATCATCCTCATATCAGCCGAAAGACGTCCACTGCTGGACATAGGCCTCCTCCAGAAATGCCAAATTGTCAAAGAGATCGATCCTGCGCCACCCGCACCCAGCAGACTTCCGCGACCTGTACCAATGAGCCTTTTTTTCTAAAAAAGTAAAAGTGAACATTACTTATTGAATTTGAAAAAATGTATGCTCCGAGCCATATTCGAACCGGCGACCACAGGCATACATGGCCCGTCGCTACTAACCAACTGAGCTATCGGAAATCTGTCTCGGCCACTAAATCTTTCAATCGGTTCCTTTTTATAACGCCTTAGGGAGGCGTGCAACGACATCTACCACTAGCCTAGTGCCCGTGTCGTGAGGGAAACATGCATAATAACCTAAATTTTATCAAAGTAGTGTGTGTGAGCTTCATCACTGTACTACTTGGACTCTTTGCGTGTAACAAGGACATTATCTTGACCGGAAGACCATTACAAAAAACATTTCAAGAGCAATTAAACGCCGATTTTGCACCTTAAACGCGGAGTGGCGCTAATCTGTGCTAAACGCTTGCAAAAAACGTAAACACACGCCTACGTTGTCTGTGGTATTGGCAGCGGGCGGTCAAGCGAATATAGATAACATTCGTTAACATACATTAACGAGTTATGCGTCTAATTGTGTAGGTAGTTTTTAGAAGGAGTCTCTGACTGGCAATCTTGCCTCTTAAGGCCCAGCAAAGGATGCAAAATGGCATTGAAAATATAAACCCATTCGTTGCCGAGGTTGTGATTCCATATACATAGTTTGGACGCGATATTGCGTCAACTGCAACCTAAGTACTTATATGTTAAATTCCTTCGACAGTCCTGTGAGTAGGCCCATGGCTAGACTAGCTTGGCAGGAGAACTGGCTATCCGCGAGGAGGCTTGACCCTGAACGAACATTTAAAAAAAGATGAACCGTCTCCACCTTGAGAATATAATTAAATAATAATAATAATAATAATTTATTTATTCACGAAGTAAACTTATTCCTATTAACATTTTCTTCTGCCAAACCACAATGCGGTTTGTTGGCAGATGATGCTCCAGTTTATGCACAAATATATGTTTACAGTCGCGACATTATGTAGGTATGTAAGTTAGTAAGTATTAGGTGTAAGTAATTTATAGCACAAACAAAGTTTATAGAATGTGTTTAACTATTGGTATTACAAATTTAATGTATCTTTGAATTAATAATGAAACTTTGTAATGGATCGGTATTTGATTATGACTTGTGCTCATTTGCAAAACGTTGATAATACTCAGGTTTCATTGTGTAGGTACCTCCATAAAGCCGACCAGAGTCCAGGCGACCACTCTAAATTGCGAGCACCTCCACCAAGTTTATTTTTTTACGACATGAGCAACTTTTTCCGCCATCACTCGGCATGCAGAACAGGTTAAACAAATGTGTAGGCAGTGCGCGAATTCCTAAGATTATCTAATAAAAAACTGGTTCAAATTTGCATCATCACGGCCTTTACACTCATTACCATGTTGAATCACTATACGGAAGGATGGATGGCATTAAACTGGGGCAATGATTTGCAATAATTAGACATGTTCAGAACCAAGGACTAGGTTATTTTCCTGGGATCGATGTATCTATCTGTGTGTGTCTTTCGATGAGAATCAGAACTGGCTTTTCTTTAAAGTTAGTGCTCAAGTTTTTAAGGTTTTCCGCCTTGTTTATCTCTCCTTACTAACTAGGTCCTTTCGACTCTATGCCTTCACTGCGTCATCTCTAATCCTGTGTTTCCGAAATTGCTTGATGAAAAGAGAAGATGGCAAAAACCTTCGAAGGATCGTGTACACGCTTAGGTCGGCAAGTCGGCATATCCTGAGGCTCCGCGGGGCCATTTCGTGGAACATTTTCATGAAAACAAGTTCTTTTCTCCTATTTATGATCACAAAGTTATAAAGTTTATTTAGAGCCACAAATGTTTTTCGTTCTTTCATGTCAGTTTCATGATCAGTAAGAAGGAACTCTTAACTCATAACAACAGCAACTCACTCCTCAGCTATCGTCACCAAGACTATAACACTCTATTAACTGCCAAATGCACGGGACCATTTGATTAAACGTAACCATTTCAACCAGGCATTTTGTTCGTCGACCCGCACAACTGGTGGACAATAGCTGGAGGCATGCCAACGGTGTCAATTTGTGAAATCGTCAATCGGCTATGCGAGGCAGTGCCGTCTCGATTCACCTCACTCGTCCCTAGTATAATTTGAGCCCAAGATTAGTAATAGGTAGTTATCATCATTGATCATAATCACCATCACCATCATAATCATCATCATTATCATCAGAAGTCGCTGTAGCCCAGTGGTAAGTGACTTTCAATGTGGAGGACGTGGGTATGAACCTTGGCTCGTACAAATGGGTTCGTCAAAAACACTTGTATGTACTAAGTAACATTTGAAGATTAGGATCTTGAGGTTGGAGGAAACCGGTCTAATCTCGAAAAGGTCTAGTTTTGCCTCTTGGTTAGAAGGTCAGACGGCAGTCGCTTTCGTTTAACGAGTGCCTACGCCAAATATAGGGATCAGGTGCCGAACCGGACCCGGAAACGCTACGATGATTAGATTATAATGTTTGCTAGTATATAGCCTTTAAATATTCTAATAAATTCCCAATTCATGCCCTTTGAACTGGTCCCTCAGGAGAATATATGGTGAGCGTCGTGAATACCAGCCTAGGGCTTCACAATGGTTACCTAGCACATATCAATCCAGTATAATCTAATACGACATCACACGTAGTTGATTAGAATCTCGGGATCTATTTATACTGGAAACAAACGAGACTGATGTAAATTGGTATGCAGTAGGCACGCTTTGGAAGTCGTTGATTGACGAAATGGTAGCGGAACGAAATGGGAAACAAATGAAAGGAATCGTTGCTATATTGGTTTGCGTGCGGCTAAAAATGTTATATATTGGACGACTTTAATGTAAAGTTATATGCCAGTTAAAGTTTTAATGCATTATGTTTATGAATGCACAGAATCTAGAGGTATAAAGTGCGATGATTTTCTGAATACTTGCTTAAAGCCTAAAAGAAGACAAATACTGTATGCCGCCAGTACATACAGTATTGTCATACTGTTATATCTGCTTTGTGTTTATAATTCGACTGTTCAAATTGAAAAAGTTATACATTTATATAGCATATATTGTTGTAGTAGAAAAAACAAGAAATTGTATGTTCTTAAGTATACATTTTATGGATTACCTACTGAACTTGGCACCCATTTATAACTCAATTCTTTGTCGGCGAAATCACGCATGTTATTAATATTGAACTTGGCTCCCATGGTGGGATTCTGCTCAAGCATGCAATGAAATATTTAAAAACTACAAGGTTTTTAGGGTTCCGTAGCCAAATGGCAAAAAACGGAACCCTTATAGATTCGTCATGTCTGTCTGTCTGTCTGTCCGTCCGTATGTCACAGGCATTTTACTCGAAAACTATAAAGTGTATTTGAATAAAATTTTGAGGATAGGTGTAGTTTGTTAACCGCTACCAGAGATAATTGAGAAGCCTAGATCGCTATCTCTTTGGAAACGTCGTCGTAGTTCAGAAAGCATTTCGAGATGGCGCTACTAGGCTCTCAATGAAAAAAGGATCGATGAACCCGTGAAAATATTGCATTTTAGTGTCCTAAATCATCATATTAATTAATAAGAAGGCATAAAATACACCTTTGTAACAAAATAACTCGGAAATAGCAAAATCAAAACAAAGCAATTTTAAGTCAGTCACTAGTTCCATTGATTGCAAGATTTTCTTAGCTGAATGTCTACGCACGTGTATTGCAGTCCGCTAGATGGCGCATATTTTAAAAACGCTTATAGTTATCGAAATTGCCCTGCTATTTAAAAAAGTATACTTAAACTTGAAATTGCTAAACAGTCACACACTTTGGTCACACACAAATTATATTTTTTAATTTGAACTATTAGTAAAATATTCCTTCATTTTTTCTACTTTAATAATAAAAAATATATATAAAAGTAAAATCTCGTTTGTTATATATATTTTTTGTTTGATTATTTGTGCGTTTTTATATTTGCGAATTATAAGTACACACATCACACCTTTTTATTTACACTTATAATAAATGTATTAAGTACTAGCTTCTGCCCGCGAGTCCTTCCACGGGTATGATTTCCGAGATAAAAGCTATCTTATGTCTTCCCCCGGGGTTCAAATTATCTCCATACCAATCTTGTACGGTTTAGCGATTTAAGCGTGAAGAGGCAACAGACACACTTTTGCATTTATAGTATTAGTATGGAATTGTGGATATGGATTATAACAGTCCCTAGACCGCATGAGGCCGTATCACGTCAATGGAATGCCCTGCTTACACAGTCTCACGTCTCTTCGTCAGGTACCTAATAGTGTACATAAAATCTATATAGTTAACAAAAAAATCATGAGAATCGGTAGAGAAATGCAACCTATAGAGGAAACAGCGGGACAGACCCCGGATAGACGAACGATTTTCAGAAGCAAGCATAGAACTTCGTTCGCTTCACTCGCTCATTCGATTATCGATCAAAGTCTCCACCATAACATAACCACGTAATCGAATACGTTTCTTCTCAAATTTTATGTATAGATATATATTTATACACTACCAAGTAGTTGTGTACCTAAGCTATAGAATTTGCAACCATGACTTTTATTTGAAAATGATTTTTTTGTAATAAAAAATACTCGGCAAAAAGATATTTGCCATAATTTTCCTATAAGTAAGTATATATTTACACGGCATTACAGATAAACCAATTCGCCGTGAAACGAAATTACTTAACACATAAAAATATAGCTACCTATATTTTTATGTGTTAAGTAATTTCGTTTTTCGGCAGCGTAGCAATTGCACAGGGAATCAACTATATAAAGTAAGTACCTAGTAGATTGCCTAGCATCCATTACCTCGCAACTCACAAAAATTCAGACGTTCCTTGTATACAGCCATCCATCTCCATGCAAACAAATCACACTCAGGTGCTGAAGCCAGGAGAGCATTCAGTTCAGTAACGCCAGCGCACGGAGTAGAGATGGTGATTGTGGGATAAGGATAAGTTGGTAGAAAAAAATTGTAATAAGTAGTACTTTGATTTGATTCTCATAAAAATAATTGATGAACCTATTTTCCTAAAAATCGTATTGATTTTTGTTTAGAATTGCATATAAATACAATATAACTATCGGTAAAAATATTTATAGAACCAAATAGTGTCTAAATTTAATTGAACTATATAGATTATTAAAGTAGTACATGAATCTTACAGAAAAAAGGTTTATGTAAAGAATAATACACATTTGAATAGTCCTGTTTGATTCTACAATTGAAGTTGAACTCTTTCCCCGTGTGTTAACGATCACATTCGTTCGCAGCGGCGGCACGCAAGACGCGAATTAGATAGATAAGTACCTACGTTACCCACGCAGATTATTTGTAATATGTATATCGTCTTGGACGATGTGCTAGCAGGAAAATGCGACTATTCACGGTGTAATAATGGCGTGAGCGGGAAGCGATTAATTAAATATACATATTTTAGCAAAAGGAAGCCGCAAAACTCAAAACGGAGACGCGGTAGACCTCGTCGGCCATGGCGTGAAAACTAGGACTCCATTTTAAAAGACTGGCCAGACATTGCTCAAGACCACGATGATTGGAATTAGAGGGGGGAGGCCTTTGCTCAGCAGTGGGACATAATGGGCTCGATATATAATAATAATTATAATAATTTTAGCAAAAACATGTCAAGAATTAAATAAATTTCTATGTTTGATGTCTCAATGTTTTATAATGATGATAAAATGTCATCATTATAAAACACTGACGACAAATTTAACAGATGATTTCCTACTTAAAGTAGTTTAGTGTCCGTTTAGAAGAATAAGTAGTTTGTAGTACGAGATCTATCTACAAATGATTGTAGTAACGAAAGTAGTTACTTAGGTACTTTATTTTTGGTATGGGTAAGAAAGAAAACTCCGCTAAAATACTACTAAGCTCACATTAAACTATACAGGGTGGAAAAATCTATGAGCCCTGAAAGAAAACCACCGTAAATCCTTAACATCAGTGGCTTGCACTACATCAAGGCAGAAAGAGAATGCCTACTTTACTCAAATCTGTGATATTGTTTATTTAGTTACAATCACAATGAATACATTCGAAAATTAAAAATTTGCTTCATCTGTCAGGCCACTAGACAGTCTATTTGGGGGTATGGTAGTGCCCCTGCCAAATCGAGCAAAAGAAAGAGGCACGGCTAGGGATGGGTAAGGGTGGGTAATTACAATGCACCCGTAAACTCGTATACCTAAATAGCCCAAGTTTCGAAACTCTTCCACAATAAAAAGAATATTTTGTAGAACCAAGTCAAGCATTAACTCATTCAATGCCGACGACGCAAATTCGCGTCCCATGTATGTGTAATCGAAATATTTGTTTTTTTTTTGCTAGAAAACAACTGTACTTGAATGCTGATACCAAAATGTTACTGTTTTTGGATTGGGGGCACTTGTAATTTTCATAATTCTTATCTCGGATGCCGAAGACGCGAATTCACGTCCTGTGTATGTGTAATCGTAATGCCGAGGACGCGATTTCGCGTCCTTGAAATGGGTTAACCTAATGCCGCGGACGCGAATCCGCGTGGCGCTTTGGCTGCCAAAGCACGGCCGACAAAGCGCCAGAACCTTTTTTTTACAAACACTTACATCCATATTATAATAAAAAATATATATTATTATTATGACAGATAATATTAGGGAACAATCAAATTTCGTCCAAAATTTATCAGGCGAATCATAAATAGGGTCCTTGGCTTTCAAAAACGTTAGGATAAATTATCGTTATGGCAGACAGCGGTATCGATGGATTAAGAAAATAGGACAAAAAACGTTATGGATTCCAATATAAGCAGAATATAGAATGTAGTCATGTTGAATGTTTCTTTCGTTCGGTGATTAAAGGAAGAAGGAAATTTTAGGTAAGATAATAAATAATACCTACCTTTAAAATTTTCTGCCTAAAAACTCTGCGCCACTGATTTAGATTAGCTCAGTTTACACTCAGGACCACCGGACCACTGTAGATTGTGTCGTGTCACTGCCAGTCAAACGAAAAAAAAGGCAAACGAAGTTTGTCGAATAGTAATTGACAAAAAAGTTTAGTGACAGGTAACCAATAAATAAACATACTTTTACCGAGAATCAACAAACTTAAGCAGTAAAAATAGGTACATATTTACTACACATTTTTTTTACTAACTGATAGGATCAATGTAAAGGATAACGATACGTCCAGTTCACGTAAGCTTTTCACCTTAGACTTAATTTTATTTTAAAGGCTAAATGTTTATTGGATAGATGTTATCCTTAATACGGAACTAAATAATTACAACATTTTGTCACAGTATTACGATAATATATATTCCCTACAATAGTGAAACGCCTTTGATGTCGGGTGACGCCGCCTCTCGTGTAAGTACCACGCTGTTGAGTAGTCGCCTCTAACATAAGATTTAAAATTTCGGGTCGCAGTTCATCTAACACTCTTCCTCGCTTCGCTCGTCGTCGTACCTGCACCGACCTGCTTGTCTCCGTAAGACTAATTTGAATTTCACTCAAAATGACCATTTGACTAAACGAATGAAATGCGGAAAGTAATGCTGGATAAGTAAAAAATTGCCTGAGAAACAAAAGTTGTAACAACCCAAAGCTCTAATGATCGTAGTGGTAAAACTCGGACAACTGAAACATTTGAATAACATCAAATGGTAAATGAAAAAAGCGGCCAAGTGCGTGTCGGACCACGCACAATGAAGGATTCCGTGCCTATTAAAAAGGTCGTATCGTTACTGAAATCTTAAAGCACTTACGTCCTTTTCTTTAAGGAAGGCAGTTTGTTTTAAATATCTCGAAAACCTTTGAACCGATCTTGTTCAAATCAATTTTCACTGAAAGAATTTAATAAGCCCTATGTATATGATTTTTTAGAGTAATTTAATTACAAAACTATGTAGCGGCTAACAATATACACTTATCCTCAAAATGTTATTCAAATACATCTAATTGTTTTCGAGTAAAATGCCTGTGACATACGGACGGACGGACAGACAGACAGACAGACAGACATGACGAATCCATAAGGGTTTTTTTCCATTTGGCTACGGAACCCTAAAAAGTAATGAATTGTATATTCAGAGAACTTATAAAAATACGAAAATTCTTTGGACAAAAGATATTCGGTCAATAAATTTGAGTGATTGCAATTAGGTTACCTCATTCATCATGTAATTAGGGCTAAGGCTAGGTAAATTAAATTAAAAATAGTGTTTATTTCATGAAAATTAGAGCGAGACAATGAGCTGTTTTAAGGGTTTCCCTTCAGGGCCCATAGATTTTTTCACCCTGTATATTATCCCTCTAGTTTAGGTACTATTTTAACGAATTTTGCTCTATTACAATACAATCTACACGCCCGTGAAAGTTCAATTGCATACGTATCTTCATCCCACACTTGTCAGTGTCACTCATTGATAAATAAATAAAAATAATATTTTCAGAATTTGTTTCACAACGAGTATATTAAAATTTAACTGATATCAACAACTAATAGATCTTAGACGCGTTAGATCATGTCGCGAATCGCTGAGATTCGGGCGGTACCTATTACTTATGTTGTACCTATAGTTCCTACGCGGCGACCGGGCGGCCAGCAGCGCTACAACGAAAATCGAATCACGAAGTTCGTATATCTCTACCTCTGTCGTTCGAGTACCATAAAACACAAGTGCGTTAGAGACGGAGATATCCGATCTACGAGATTCGGTTTTCGTGGCAGCGCCGCAGCGGTGTGCCCGTACCCCGCTGTAGGCAACCAGCCAATCACGTTAGCTCTGCGGCTCGCGCGCGGCATTTTTAAAGCTACTTTAACAGGTGTTTGTAATAACATTACTTGCAACGTATTTTATAAGGCGATTCGTACATTATTCAATGAAAGAGTGCTTATAATGAAAATCCCAAAACTAACTGATCACTTTGCATTTTTTTAAATTGTTAAACAACATTTAACCCCTAACCCCTCCGTTGTTGTTTAGTGTGGGATTGCTTTCTAATATTTCGTGTCCACTACATTCAATAAGGAATGTAGGAATCTACAGCCAATTATTATTTTTAGACACGGAGATATGGTAAATGAAAAAAATGTTGGAGACTAACTGAATAGAAATGTAATATTCGGAAACATTTCTTGCCTGATTTATCATCAAAGTTATAAAGGAAATATTAATTTATCAAAACAAAGAAAAAAAAATTGTTAGTTTTTTTTACCGAATTTACAGGAATTTATAAATTTTCAATAATTTATTAAAATATCTAAATGAGTAATTATTTGCCGGATTTAGTCTCGTCGTTATTACTACAATTATAATTTATCGGTTAAGCAGAAAAAAAAGTTATTATAAATTATTTCCATTTCGCCATACTAGCGGACCATATAATGACTGGAGTAGTACCAGAGGCGGCTCGTGACAAAATTGTATGGGTTCACTTGAAATAAAACAATGAAAATACATAGCTCTAGCAGATTCCGAAGACTCATCGTGCCCCCTTAAAGCAATTTGAAATGCACCACAAAATACTACTTAACCTAACCTTCGTAAAATATGTCTGTTTTCGTCAATACGGTCATTGAACTCGCGTATAGACTTTTAGTACTTACGCGGAATTACGTGTTTTCACACTTTTAAATGAACGCCACATTATAATTGTCCATTTTATCCCTCACAGGCAATAACTGATAAGTAATTGTCCATTTTATCCCTCACAGGCAATAACTGATAAGTAAAGGTTATTATTTATTAGAAAATACCCGAATTTGCATTCGCGGGCAAATGCATGATGAGATAAAGTTTGTTTACGTCACACCTGGCCATAATGCGAGTTTTACTGCACGCTGCGCGTACGGGAAAACTCGCATTGTGGCCAGGTCAAGACGTGAAATTTTGTACGCAACACGGGCGGTAACTCGTAAAGCCCCAGAGCGCATATTTATGGTCCTCACCTTCGGTTCGGGCCACAAACACCTGCGATCTGGGGTATTTACGAATTCACCGCCCTAGTTACGTAATGTAATATTACAGGTCGACACACGTAAAAAGAGCTCTGGCGGCTATACATTTAAAATGGCGCGCAGAGCTCTTTTTACGTGTGTCGACCTGGAGTGGCAACGTCGCGCGCAAACGCTGTCACGCGGCAGGTACAATGAACCGGCAACGTTGCGTGAGCGATGCTCCGAATTTTGCTATTATTTCATAGAAAATCTTTTGTTTTACGCGTAGGACTATGGCGAAATGTCTCTTTCACTCTTATTGAATTTCGTATTAGGCAATGTATATCTATACACAGGTACTGAATCTTGTTTCATAGGTGCGGAATCGTTAGCTCTCCGTGTATGCGATTATGGGTATATTATAGGGCGTAAATTTGATTGGTATTGGTACAGTAGATTTGACGATAGATTTTAAATAGTATATTGATGACGATATTAATTAATGAGTATAATTTTGTTATAATTATGATTCCATGTTTTAATAGTTACCTAATCTGCTATTCGGAGCGGAGACAAATCCAAACCATCAAACATCTTTAAAATTGGTCCAGCCGCTCTGGGATTAAATGATGTATCATCTAACACGACTTTGTTTTATTTAGGTAGATTTATAGATAGATAACATTACTATTTACTGGCTGTACTTAATTCTAGCACAACTAGCTAGAAAGTCGCGTCGCGCCCACGCGCGACTCATCATCAAAATCGTCTGTCTCACTCGCACTGTAGAAATTAAAAAGATAAGTAGATTTTTCTCGCCACGACACGCAACGCAACCGTCGCAGCGTCAGTTGTGTTGTGATGGCCTCGCGGAAAAGTAGGTACTTATCTACGCTATAATTTAATTTACGCGTCACGGGCAGCGGGGGCCAGCATAACCGATGCCGCGACGTGTCACGTGGCAAGAAAAAATACAAAAACAGGTTACAGGAGTTGGGACGCGAACCGGAGTACTCAGACTTGTGAATCAAACACCTGAACCACTCGACCAAAATCAAATAGCCCCGCGACCCGAAATTTTAAATCTTATGTTAGAGGCGACTACTCAACAGTGTGCTTCACCGCTAACTCAATAGATGGCACAAGTGTAGACTGACAAACAACGCCATCTAAAATAATAAGATGAACTACGAGGTACCGGCGACGATAATAAGATTTACGCGTGCCTTGTAGCAATGTATGGAGTTAGCAATCTTCCCTTTTTCTCAATAATCTTTGCCGCTACATAGTTATGTTATGAAATTACAAAAAACATTTTTTTAGGGGTGCACTCCATACATACAACTGAATGAGTGAATAGTCGGAGATAATCGCCCCGAAAGTCACTAAAATTGTGATACCCTCTAATTTTTGAACCGTGTAATTTAAAAATATGAAAAAAATCATTCAAATAGGGCTTATTAAATTCTATCAGTGAAAATTGTTTTGAACAAGACCGGTTCAAAGGTTTTCGGGATATTTCTAAAAAAACCGCCTTCCTTAAAGAAAAGGACGTAAGTGCCATAAGATTTCAATAACGATACGACTTTTTTAATAGGCACGGAACCCTTGTTGTGCGTGGTCCGACACGCACATGGCCGCTTTTTTAAATGGCTGAAACGTAGCATTCAGTGATGGGTCACGAATTGACACTGAAACAAAAGAAGGTCGCTTTGCAAGCTTCTTTTCTAGGCCTCCAATTTTGTATGAAATCCCATTGCGGATCTCTCGTCTCGCCACGCCCGAAACGTGATACTTCGAAGCCTATAAAAAAGCACAACGTCAATATTTCATTGCATGTTTGACAAAAGTATCTTAGAGTACCCACTGATCCCTTTCTTCCAAATGAAACAAAGGGAATATTGTATGTTGACAGCTTCTTTACTACAGACAGCAGACACGGTTGGAGTCTTATCTCCAAGCCTCAAGCCGTCGACGGATAACTGAAACTTAGCTAATTTGAAAGTAGAACGCGCAGTTATGACGGAAATCCGTTAGCAGTACGTTAAGTCAGAGTGGTATAACGTTCAAATCATGACCTTGTCTTGGTTAACAACAGGTTTGACAATAAGTTGAAGTTACTAAAGTTCATACAATATGTGTTTATATATTGGCGGTAATAGACTGCTTGTCTGGCCTACGCAATTACGTGTGGGTGGTTAATGTTTTGGGAAGATATAAACAGATGGGTGAAGTGATGAAAATAAAAGGCTCCTTAGTATCTTGATTTCATTGGGTGTGGTAAAACAGACCTTATGTTCCTGTTAGGATAAGAGAGGTCTTCTTCATCGCATCCTCATGACGCTTGTCCAAATGATGTCCTGATGAGGGTTGTTACTAAATCGTCCCTTTGCGCCCTATAGTTCTCTCCAGACCAGTTGGCCAATTTTCAAGCATCCCGAATTCTAGATAGATTTTCTTTTGCAGGTTTTCTTGATTGCATCGCTACAACGGGAACGGGCCGGTGATTTATCAAGGCTCCTTTTTCCTTCGTGGTTCATTTGGAGAGGGCATATCCATTTTGAAGTCTCTGTTTATCGAAATCAGAATGATGGAGATATCAAAGTGAGGATATGTATTATTCCTTCTGTCTATCGCAAATGAAATACCGGCTCAGCAGAAAGAATATACATATAGCTTCCTGCAAGAAAATCCGAGGGAAAATTTAAAGAGATATTAGTACATACCTGTCGTGCTATCTTTAAGTGGATACAAGGCTTGATTACATGTTCTAAGATACAAACTCGTTCATATTTAGATCATAGTGTCACAAGACTTCGCACAGTGCATAACGATTATTATTTCAAACAAGTTTTCAAGATTCAAAGATTCAAAGATTTATTTGTCCAACATAGGTAGTTATTAGGTATTACATTTTTCCAGTATCACTATGTGGCGCCTTGCGGCATACAAATATAGTTATATTTTTGTAACATGCTTCTGCATGCAGCATGCTTCACAAATAATTTACATTAGGTAGTCAACATATCACAATATATATATATATAAATACAAATTTAAGTTAAAAGTCCGTTAAAATGAAATATAAAATATGATGTAGTCAGCATTATTAAAAATATAAAGAATAGAGTAATTGGAATTAAGTACATATGTCAGCTAAAAATTGATTAATTGAGTAATAAGCTTTTTTTAATAGAAATTCTTTTAATAGTTTCATATCAACATCATTTTCACCAGTTCCAACAATAGTCTGTGGTAGTTTATTAAAAATCTTGTGGGCCATTCCAATTATGCTTTTTTGCAATAACGCTGTACTACTTGAAATTGCTTTTAATTTATTCTGAAGGCGGGCACTTTTGTATTTACCAAATTGGTTTCGATTTTGGATCACAAAATTTACTATTTCATATATGTACAAACAAGGTAATGTGAGTATTTTTAACCTAATAAAGTATGGTTTGCATGAGTCACGCTGTTTGATTCCACAGATTGAACGCAGACATTTTTTTTGGGCTTTAAATGCATTTTCCCGATTTGTGGAATTACCCCAAAAAAGGATACCATATCTCAATGTGGATGTAACATATGCGTGGTACGCCATTAGTAAAGATGCCTGATTGGACACTTTTTTAAGATTGTATAAGGCATATGAAAATGAACTAAGTTTTTTACATATAATGTCAATGTGGTTTTTCCACGTCAACTTATTATCTACGCTAAGCCCTAAAAAACGACTAACATTAGTTTCATTTATTCTATGTCCTTTATAAGCTATATTTAAACTAGTTGGCTGCAATTTTTGTCTAAATGTCATTATATTCGTCTTATCCAGATTAATTTTCAAATTATTCGTTGTCAACCATTGTATAATAATGTCTAATGTTTTATTTATGTCTGCTTCATATGTTTCTAAATTTTTTGCTGCGAATACCACTGTACTATCGTCAGCGAAGAGAACCATGGGATGTTCGATAGCTCTTGGTAAATCATTTATGTAAATCAAAAACAATAAAGGCCCTAATACACTTCCCTGTGGCACTCCGTAGAGAACGTCTCTGCGACTAGATGTGTAGATTAATTCTGTTTTTGTTTCTAAAGACAATCTTTTTATTTGTGTCATTTGTTGTCGATTACTTAAGTAGGATTTTATTAAACTATAAACATTGCCACGTATTCCATAAGTATACAGTTTGTCTACAAGAATATTATGATCAACAAAGTCAAATGCTTTAGACATGTCCATGTATAAAGCACACACAGGGACTTTTTTATCCATATTTATTATTACACTTTGCAGCAAATCAAATATAGCCATGTTGATGGTTTTTTTCTTACGAAATCCTTTTTGTTCAACACAAAACAAATTTTGACACTCGAAGTATGTATATAAACGATTGTATATAACTTTTTCAATGATTTTAGAAAATATAGATAACAACGCAATGGGCCTATAATTAGCAATGTTATTTTTGTCATCTTTTTTGTGAAGGGGTCTTATAACAGAAATCTTAAGATATGCAGGAAATGTGCCATGTTCTATACATAGGTTAATAATATAGCTGAGTACAGGAGAAAGAACTTGACATGCTCTTTTTATGATTTTTGTATGGATCCCATCATAACCGACACTATTCGTACTTTTAAGGCCCTGTATTATTAATTGTATGTCATCCGGGGTAGTGGGTTGCATAAACATTGAATTGCTATTGGATGTCATTGTATTCATTCTATTGTAATTTTGGTTGTCACTAGACTGATTAAATCGATATACTTGGTCAATGTAATAATTATTAAAAGCTTCTGCAATGCGTTTTGGGTGTGTTATAACATTACCATTAAATGTTATTTGTTCAATGTTTTCTACAGGCTGCTTAGCTTTAGAATTATTAATAATTTTCCAAGTTGCTTTTGTCTTATTATTGGATGTATTTATATAATGGTCATTCTGTGCCCTTTGGGTCAAATTAATTATTTTTGCCAGTCGCTTGGAATAACATTTAAATAACATCTTACTATCAGGATCTGATGACAGTCTATATTTCCACAACATTTGTCTTTTTCGTCTACAGCAGAGTCTGATCCCTTTTGTAATCCATTTAGGCTTACAGGTATTAGTAATTTTTACTTTCTTAATTGGAAAACACAGCCTGTAGAATAATGTAAATGATGTGATAAAACTATTAAACGCTTCATTTGGGTCATTTGTAGCAAAAACATCATAAAAATTTAGATTGTCGATACAATTTATAAATTTCTTAATATTTTCATCACACATATCTACTTTTTTTATATACCAATGAGTGAGAGAACAAGTTTTCTTTACCGGACATTTAAGTAATTGTGCTGTGTGGTCCGAGAGAGCAAGTTCCAATACTTCTGTCTTGCTTCCTCTGATATTGTGGATAATATTATCAATACATGTTCCACTACACAGTCGGGTCGGTTGAGATATACCTAATTTCAAGTTATAGCTAACTAAGAGATTTTCAAAATCCTTACAGTGCGTATTTCTTTTGAGGGTATCAATGTTGAAATCGCCACATACTATTATCTTTTTCCTGGTATAACAAATTTTATTTAATATATATTCTAGTTTATTTTGAAAAAGATTGATTGCCCTTGAACAGTTATTAGGGATTCTATAGATACAGAGTAAAATAATACCATGATCAGTCAATTCAATGCATGTGCACTCCATAACATTTGAGATTGAGGTTTTGTTGACTTCGTTTAAAATATTGAATTTTAGGCCATTTCGTATTAATATGCAAGATCCCCCATTCCTATTTTCTCTAGTGAAGCAAGATGCTAATCTATATTTTGGAATGGTCAAATGTACCTCGTCACCCGACTTCATATTATGCTCTGTTATACAGATAGCGTCGATTTGTTTTCCAGTTTCCATGAACTCTTGTAAATGAACACACAATATGTTTGCTTTGTTTATAATTCCATTTATATTTTGATGAAGAACATATATATTACTGTAGGTAACGAGTTCATTTTTTGCATTCCTATTAATACACGGATTATTTGACATCTGACGGTGGTTATTTATAAAAAAGTACAATTATTACTATTATTATTATAGAATGCTTCGTTTACACATCTTAATATTTTGTTTAGACATTGCGCTAACTTGTATTTTCCCCTGTAGTTAAGTATATTGCCATTATTTTGGAAATCAGTTTTTCCGAAATAAATAGTACTAGGTTGAAGCCATACATGTGACAAGTTTGTAAATTTACTATGCATTGCAGAGTTGAGCTTATTTACAAAATTGTTATAGTGTTCAGAGGAATAGTTTATCGAATAGGGTATGTCACAGATTATAACATTAGTATGTATAGATTTTTTCACAGTATCTTCTAAAAACCTTAATACAGTCTTTAGTGGCGTGGCGTTGTAATCGCTGCCTCCGCACATTATGATTAGACAGTCACTTTTTTTAAAATGAATTATTTTATCTTGCACATTTTGCAACACTCGCTCAGTTGTTCCGTGCTGTATTATGTCTGCAGAGAAGTCATAGTCATTCCTTCTCATCTTAGAAAGTGGTAGAAGTAATTCTGCACCGTGGAAGTCCGAAAGAAGCAGCAGTTTCGGCTTGTGTGGTCTATTTACAGTGTCTGCTGTGTTCTTTCTTTTAGGAATGGTACTCTGTTCACATACCGTTTGATTTTTTGTTGATGCTGAGTAGCTTTTTTCAGAAGATGAAGTTTCAACAATCTTTTGTTCTAGGCGTTGAACAGTTTTTTCCAAGGCTTTGGTAGACTGCTGAATGCGGGAAAGAGTTATTTCTTTATTTATTAGTGCATCAGATTTCCGTTTGATTGTTTTATTAGTTGACAATAAATTACTAATTTTTCGTTGTAATGTTTTGATTGTATTATTTAGTTTATTCACCTCTTTGTCTAGTTCCTTTATTTTATTTTCAGATTCCATATTTGCGTCTGTCGCTGAGTCCTTTAATGTGTTATTGGACAAATGGAGCGATTTCGAAGGAGTATTGTCCTTCAGTAGTGTGCTATATATACTAATCTTTTTTTTGTAGTCGTCAACTTGTTTCTGCAAGCAAGTATTCTCAGTATTTAAGTTCTGAATTTCCTCATGGGCGCTCGATAGTTCAAGTGTGAGATCTTCTATTTGCATCTTTAGGGCAACTATTTGTGAAGACTCTAAAGTAGATGTGCTTGGGAGACTTCGTGGGCTTTCGTATGTGCTTAGATCTCTAAGTGTGGAACTCATAATATCGTTATCTGTGAAAACTTGAGAGATATTATCTTGAGAACTCGATATTTTAGGAACATTACATTTCCTTCTAGTGATGTTGTCCGGGGATTTGCTATTTGTGGTATTACTTTTTGGTTTATTCAATGTCTTCGTTTCTGCTTTCGAAGATTTTGTCTGACAACATATACATTTCCAAAATATTTTGTCCTCATTTGTCATCGATCGAAATTTACTCGGTAAATTTTTTCCAGCGCAATTTAGGTCAAAACATTTGCAACAATTTGAGCATTTCATAAAGTCCTTTGTTTTTATAGTCATCTTACATTTATAACATGCAGTCGTTTTATTTGATTGTAATGGAGTCATTTTTGTGCTCGTTTATTGTTATGTAACACAAATTATTAAGTTTTAAACCAAATAGTAATATTAAACTAGTTGTTCACGTTGCCGTTGTCAAAAAGCAGTCGATAGATGGCGCTAGTTGTCCAGTAGTAATCGATACGCTGTCACGCTGTCAGCCAGTTTTTTGTAGTAGCAACACATATTTATTTTTCCTTGGTTGGCAGGGGTGGACAGCTGTCAAATGTCATTGTAACAACCAATAGGTTCTAAAAGACCACCTGTTTATACTATGTGATACTGTTTACTGACTTCTAAACAAACTTCCACTTTCCCGTTAGTTTTCAAAAATTCAAGTGAAGTTCAAGTTCAACGACGAAAACAACAGCTTACCTATGTGTTATTTGCTTGATATAGGCGTTAAGTTCGGTTTCGGAATGCGATAACTGAAGGTATGTTACTTAGGTTATGTTTCCATTGTACTTTCACTGAGTTTAATACGAGTTTTCCAATATTTTTCTATTAAATAAGCAGACGTTCGTATGATACGTGTTTACATGGCTAGGGTAGGGTTGCCAGCTTCATAGTTTCATAACCTAACTACAGCTAGTACCAGGAGATCATAAGCATGTAGCTCGTTATCTGTTAATGGTCAGTCGTTATCTTCGTCCTTGGTTTGAGAACTGTTTAGTTGCGAATTAGCTGGTTGACTGTTTCTTTCAGAATAGATAATAATAAATTAAGTAACAAAAGATCTACTGACGAACAACCAGAAACATGCCTTCCTTCTTCGTCGCATAAAATTTGCTTTTTCGAATCGTTAGGGTTATTTAGTTCGTGAGCAACTATCTAAGACAAACTCGGAACATACCTACATAGTCTGAGACACAAGTTTAATCAAGTTTCCTAACAGCGTCTAGTACCCGGAGTTCATAAGCCTATAGCAGTGTAGTATCAGTGAACGGTCAGTTGTTATCTTCGTCCTTGCTTTGAGTACTGTTTAGTTGCGAATTAGATGATTGATTCTTAAATATGAGCGGGATATGATAAATTGCTTCATTTAAATGCACGCGTATTGATTGGTGCTAGTTCATTTGCTGCATGTGTTAGTTCTTCCTTGCAGCGTTTCTTCTTTTGTGTTATTTTCCGTTACTTATGTCGGGCTTGTCAAAGTGTTAGTTGTTAGCATTCTACAAAAGGTAAAGCAGTTGAGTTACCTTGACAGTTCATTAGTAGAACGTAAAACACAACTAGTCATTATCAATAATATCATATTGTCAAATGGAAATTGTTATTGCGTGTCGTTGCTGTTAAGTTGTTTAAAAGCTGCCATGTTACGTTTGAAGCTTTTAAAGTAATTAGTTTTCAAATTTGTCTATAAAAAGTGGTCATATTTGGGTGTATCTTTAATTTTGCCCATACTGGTTTTATTAAAGTAAGTAGTAGTCTTTAATGAAACCAGACTAATATGTACGGAAAAACGCAGGATCGAGACAAGTGGCCGAAAAGAGGGTTGTTTTGAAGAGGGCGACAATACATACGAGTATCCATACTAATATTATAAATGGGAAAGTGTGTGTTTGTTTGTTTGTCAGTCTTTCACGGCAAAACGGAGCGACGATTTGACGTGATTTTTTAAGTGGAGATAGTTGAAGGGATGGAGAGTGACATAGGATGGTTTTTATCCCCGAAATCATCCCGTAAGGGGGTGAAATGGGGGGTAAAAGTTTGTATGGAGCTGCGATATAAACGAGTTCCACGCGGACGGAGTCGCGGGCAGAAGCTAGTAGGCTATAAAAACAAGTGCTAGAGACCGAGCGCTTTTATTTAATTAAGCTAACAACTACATAGTGCTACCACAATACATGTTTAGTTTGTAGTATATTAACAACCTGCAGCTTAATTACTGCATGTTCTCACCGACGTCACTTTGTTCACACCATTTCGCTAGACATGGTAATAGTGTTACATATAGAGTAAGACTGAGCCAACTCCAAGGCAAGCACATCGAAGAACGGATCTCGACAAAGAGATTTAACACCATGAAGAAAGCCGGCCTCTTCAGCAAATTGACACTGTCACCTGGCAATGGCAATTCTCTGTATGTACCTACATGCAGCGAGCATAGACATGTTTCTATGTTCTCTATGGTCCCAAATGGCTATCGTTGCTTGTCATTCGACAGTCATTGTCAGAGCGGCTACCACGAAACGCTATTTTCTTTCGTCCGAGTATATCTTTATCGTACTTACTTACATATTCGATATTCTAACAACAGAAAGGGAAATATGCGAACCCCGTTCCATTAGCGTGGTAGCACCGCAAGTAACAAATATCGAACTGGTGTTTCCATCCATGCAATGCATAACCTGTCGTGATCTTCATCGTGGCCGCCGAAACTAAACTACGGAAGGAGTTAATATACTGCTTTTTGAACTGTAAATGGTTACTATCCAGCTGATTGAAAAGGTCAGCCGCGTTGAATTGACCGAGCGTGTGTAATGCTGCTATCGATTAATTTGGCAACTCGCTTTTAACTGTACGCCATTTTGCAAGTGTGTTTTGTTTTTCATTTTTATTTTTAGGGTTCCGTACCTCAAAAGGAAAAAACGGAACCCTTATAGGATCACTTTGTTGTCCGTCTGTCTGTCTGTCTGTCTGTCTGTCAAGACCATTTTTCTCAGGAACGCGTGGAGGTATCAAGCTGAAATTTGTATCAAATACTCAGGTCTATTGTCCCTTCGACCTGTGAAAAAATCAAACTAAAAAGTTAACCTAATCAAAAGATAAAGTCGTTTATGCTGCAAATTTTAGAGTTTTTCGACACTCGCAAAACCTACGGGGTACTTCCCGTAAACTCAGAAACTTGAAATTTGGCACGAAGCAACGTCATATAGCAAAGACAAAGGAAAAATTACGAAAAGTAGACATTTTTAGTAAAATCATACAAAAAAAGTTTTTAATTTTTTTCAACTTAATACCTTTTTCCTCGTATACGTGTGGAGGTTATTAATTGAAATTCATGTCAAATACTCAAGACTATAGGACATTTCAGATGAAGCAAAACCAAACTTTTATGTCAACGCAATTAAAAGAAATAGCAATTTAAGTCGCATATTTCGAAATTGAGTACTCGCAACAAACTCAAAACCTAAAGGGTACTTCCCGTTAACACAGAACCTTGAAACTTGGCACGAAGAAACTTCATATAGCACAGACAAAGGATAAATTACGAAAAGTAGACATTATTGTAAAATCATACAAAAAACCTTTTTTTAAATTTTAAACTTACTACCTTTTTCCTCGTAAATGCGTAGAGGTATTAAATTGAAATTCATGTCAAATACTCAGGGCTATAGGACCTTTCAGATTTAGTAAAACCAAACTTTTATGTCAACGCAATCAAAAGAAATAGCAATTTAAGTCGCATATTTTGAAATTGAGTACTCGCAACAAACTCAAAACCTAAAGGGTACTTCCCGTTAACACAGAAACTTGAAACTCGGCACGAAGAAACTTCCTATAGCACAGACAAAGGAAAAATTACGATAATGTAGACATTTTTGTAAAATCATACAAAAAACATTTTTGGTAAACTTACTACCTTTTTCCTTGTAAACGCGTAGAGGTATTAAATTGAAATTCATATCAAATACCTTTCAGCTATAGCAAAAAAAGTTTTATGTGTACACAAGCATAAGAAAGGGCAATATAAGTTGCATAATTTAAAACTGAAAAAGTTGCATGTGAAGTCCCCAACCCGCACTAGGCCAGCGTGGGGACTACTGCCCGTTCCCTCTCATCGATTGGAGAAGGCCTGTGCCCAGCAAGGGGACGTATATAGGCTGATTTACATTATTATATAAGTATTATAGATAATCTCAAGGGTATCAAAACCTAAAGGTACTTTCCCGTGAACTCAGTTTTATATCAACACAATTAAAAAAAAACAGCATTTTTTTTAAGTAATCCACTTATTTTGGCGTTCGTAACTACTCGCAAGGAAATCAAAGCCTAAAGGATGATTACTAAATTGATAAAGTGACCCTGTTTAATTTTATGCTCCCCCAGCTTTCCACATTGTAATGTTACGGATTCCATTTTCATTTATCATTTAGTATAAACATACTACAACTTTTGCTTGTTTTTACGGAACCCTCGGTGTGCGAGTCCGACTCGCACTTGGCCGGTTTTTTTAATTACGGTGTTGCTTAAGTTTTGAGATTTATTTCGGACTGCACGGCTATCGTATCATTCGTATCCAATGACGGCCCGCCAGCCGTGTCGCAGCTAGATAGACTATTCTCTTTCTACTTAGCCGCTGGTTAGATTACTTAGGTTAGGTACTAGTCCGAGCCCGCGACTTTGTCCCCCTCTCACTAACACAAACGTCAAAGTGACTGATGAAGACTAACGAATTTTAACGGCATTATATCTAAAATAAGGTTGATGGACGTTTATGAATAGGCTTAAGGATAGGTAGAATGTATCACAGACATTGTATTTGAATCGGCTTTTTACGCTAAAACTCGTTCAAGCACTTCATTTGTCTTAGGGCGTTACTTCATAAGTAAGGAATATTTGTCGAGTTACTTGTATGGTGGCTATATGTTATTCCATAACAAGCTTGCTAGCTAATTAATGTGTCGTTTTATTTGACCAGGGCAATTATAATTATAAATACTGAGTAACAATTATGGGTAACAATAATATTTGTACCATAACTGGCCTGTGAAGTCATGCATTAGTAACTTTGTCATTTCATTTAGAACTGGAGATAATTAATTTTAACTATTCCGTTATAGCCTGGTTCCAATCAGTGCTCTAACCGTTCCAATAGCAATGTAAAAACAATCAGTTTATGAAAACTACCAAGGTTTGTGCTGAGCCCAAAATCGTTTTCTATTAATTTGCCACCGTCGCAGATGCTCAATTAGACTATTCAAGTAAATCTAATCTGCTGTTACTAGTAGGTATACTCGTACATGTCTTCTGAATCGTAGCTTTATAAGTAAACAAAATATCAGACCGATCTGTAAACCGGAATAGAATGTTTAATGTTATTTTATTATGAGTGTTATGACTTTCGATGTGAATTCGTTTATTTACTCTACAAATGGACTATACCCCCCCTCACCAATGGTGTCCGAATTTCGTCTAACGCTTGCTTAACTGGCAGTTGATGAAATAGTGCTCAAACGCGAAGACATATGTAGCCCAACCATTGTACGTTCCATGTTTGAAATCGTCGAACTGTCAGGCTGTTCTAAATTTAAAATTGCGTAGCGCGTCTGAGAACGCTGTGTTGCCAACTGCGGGACAAAAAGTCAAAGCTAAATACAGATCCTTTGGACGAATGCAATGCACCATTGTTTTGTGTTTTGTTTGATATTAAGTGTCAGTTTATTTTAAGCGGCCAGGTGATCAAATGAAACCAGATGGTGGGTTAATTAAATATAATATTGTGTACCTTAATGACTTGGTCCAGTTTCAAGAAATATAAATAAAACCCTCATATCGAAGAGTCATTTCATCTGATTTGAAACTGGCTCGTGCAAGTTCTTAAAGGTGGTGGAGAAAAAAGTTACTTAGACTTCAAAAAGTTTCTCATCTGTTTTTAAATTTGGCTAAATTTATCGGAACAGCAGATGTTGTATATCGTGTTGCATCACTTTAGTACAAAAAGTAAGTTAAGCTGTAAAACTTTAGCCGTATAATGTACGACCCTGTATTATCTTCAGGCTAAGATCCACAATCGTTTGGCAAGTTTTTAAAGTAAAATGTCCCGTTCTTTTTTGAATTTAGAATGAACGCGTTTTTACGGTAATCTGTGCGAGTTTTATGACACGTGCTGTGCTCGTTGGGTTATTAAAATTGCATAACGCCAGAAGCATTTTTTAAATGGTGTCCTCATTTTTGCTGGGATATAGAAAACTTACAAAACATACGCAGGAATCGTGTCAATTTCATTTGGAGACTGTAGGTACAGTCGAATAAAAAAAGATGAATCCAGTTTTTCATCATAAAAAATGGATGGAGTATCTTGAGATTATATGAGTTGGCTAAAAAAAAAGTCAACCATATGAAATATTCTCAACCATACCTACCTATATTAGGCCTGTGTCCAAAAGTGGACGTCCATCGGCTGATATGATGGCGATGATACCTATTTACATATATTTAGTCGACTGTAGACGGTATATATACATTATTGTAGACGACTGAGTCGTGCAAGAATTGAAAGATGGCTCCTTACTCAACAATGTTCTGCATGGTAATCAAATAACGACAGTTGGAGCTAAGGTGAGATGGCAGATGTTTATACAGCTGTCACTTTTCATAAACCACGGTCCAGTTCTAGCGACCAATTTAGAACGATTACTGTATATCGTGATAAAGCTAACATTAACAAAAGGTGCAATGATTCCTTTTATTTTATTTCTTAATTAAAAATAACCATTTATTTATGCTTCTGTTATTTCAGCAACATCAGATGAAACTCTAAACAATACGAAACAGACTTTACAGTCATGTAAATAAACATCATTTTCCATTGTATGCTTCAGAAAGGCTATTATTAATATGATGATTTTATACTCGCAAAAGTAAACAAGCGCGAGAGTTTCGGAAATGGAATGATGGCGGGAGATTAAGATATTAAAGTATCATCCTAAAAGTAACCTTAACTTATACAGCTTAAGGTTTATTTTCTCGTAAGTTGTCACAGCCAAAGGTGTTTTTCGTCCGTAAACTGACTCGGCCCTTAGAGACTAGGGCAGGGGAAGTCTCAATTTAACGTAACTCGATAATAGTAACCGTTTCCTTCGCTCTTCCGCACGTTAGAGAGCTCTCGTGGCATGCTGGTTCCAATTTCAAATTTGCGCAGAGGATCTTCTGTCAAAGTCAATTTCCTGTCTATGGTGTTTAAAAAGAAAGAGGCAGTGAAAAGTGGCCGTTGAAAATCTTTATTGTGTTCATTCGTTACACATCACCGCCCGTATTCGCCCGTTATCTAGATAGATAGATAGATAGATTTATTAATTGGTACTGATCATACACTGTCAACATTAGATTAGAATTAAAATTAAGATTATGCTCTAGATGAATTATATTAAAGATACGTTATTTATGTTCAATTGTTTAATCGAACATACATAACATAAACCTTAAGATAATTTTATTTTAAAAAAGTAATCCAGTCGAACCGATTTGGTTGTAACGTAGGTAATTAAGAACCATTTCGATCACGAGGTTTCGGACACACAAAAACCACATTAAAATCGGTCCATTCGTTTAGGAGCTACGATGCCACACACACTTTTTCTAGAATAAATACATATTAGGTTGTTTTTATTTTCTCTGTGTTCTTGTACAAGACGGTATAAATTTCTCGTTCTACTTACCTTCCTCTCAACTGTTCAAAGGTTAGCTGTAATGTAAAGAGATCCCTTATAGGGATAAGTTCACCTTTTTACTTTGATATATTGTGTGACATGTATATTCTTTATCTCGTTATTGTGTACAATAAAATGCTTATTTACATAAATACAGTACTTGAATGGACCTCCCTGCCTAATAAAATAACTACCGTCGTCCCATGGTCAGACCCCTCCCCCATTTTGAAATGACGTAATATATGGACAGCCCCCATGTTCTGAGAGTATTCCACTCATTTATTATATCTTACGGTTGGTCCTGGGCTCGAAGCCTGTAAAAGGCGAATATTTGTGTGACTAATTGCTCATTAACAATGTTTCTCAGTCGTACATGTTTTCTTTTGTACCAATGTACCTATTAAGAGTAAGTCCTTGTCTAGTCTAGACCGAAAAAACCATAAAAGTGAAAGTAATAGTGCCGCAAAATGGCCACACAGAATGGGTGCCATTGCCATTCTGCGGGGGTGGGGGCGGGGTGTTAAAAAGATGCCAGGCAGCAGTTCAGTTCGAACATGCGCATACCGGATTTTAGGCACGTGATTTGGTAGAAATTTCTAAAGAGCTCGCATTCTAATCGTTTTTAGGGTTCCGTACCCAAAGGGTAAAAATGGGACCCTATTACTAAGACTTCGCTGTCTGTCTGTCTGTCTGTCACCAGGCTGTAACTCAAGAACCGTGATAGCTAGACAGTAATTTTCACAGATTATGTATTTCTGTTGCCGCTATAACACCAATAAAAAAAAAATATATATTTAAGAGGGGTTCCCATACAACAAACTTTTTTTAAAACTATTTTTATAGATAATGGTACGGAACCCTTCGTGCGCGAGTCCGACTCGCACTTGGCCGGTTTTTTTCGTTTGCCGGTAGGGATAGGGACCAATAACACAAACCTTATGAGGTTTCTGTGGGACTAAAGCGATCCTCAAATATCTAAAAGGGTTGATGTTTGATGTAATTCTTTCTCATATACGGATGTTATGAGTTTTTCAACACGAATATCGCATGCAAGACTGGGTCACCGCCAACGTTGGTAATGATCCGAGCACGCGCATCCGCTGAATTAACTACCTACCTACTGCATTAACGTTTTAGGTCAACGGACTACCTGGGTTGAACGTTTTAATGGATTAAGTCTGTCATTGTCGATTTGCAGATGGCGTGGAAAACGTTATGCTTGAATAACAGTTCCGCCTTCGTCTTAAACAGCCGTTCGCTATATTTAATGCTAGCATAGGGCATAAGGGGACTTTTTCATTTTCCTATTCTAGAGTGCTTCTGTAGCCTACAATGGGCAGAAGTTAGTGGTATATAAGTAATATTATTCTAGTATGACATTGGTTACAAAATGAAGTCTGTAAGAAATCAAAGCAAATATCACCCGAATGGGGCAGATTCACAACGGAAAAAAAATATGATAGAATCTTATTAATTGTTACTATTGTTAACTAAGTATTAATAATCATAAATACTCTTTATTGATTATTGCACCACGACAAGAGAGAAACATCTTACAAAACAAATACTATACAGGCTCTACCTATTTTCATCGTCATCATCATGTATGTCAGCCGAAAGACGTCCACTACTGCTGGACGTAGGCTTCCCCCAAAGAGTGCCACAATGACCGGTCCTGCGCCACCCGCATTCAGCGTACTACCGCGACCTATACCAGGTCATCAGTCCACCTCAACGACTCTTATGTAACATTATAGTTCGGCGGCTTAAATAAATTAGTCAGATTCTCGCACCTGACTATCTTACTATACAGACACTAGGACCTCTCAATAAATTTTCCGTATTCCCAAAGTGCATTGGTCTTAAATCTTATATTTTTACCTCTGCGACATTATTTAAAGAGCGGCTGGTGCGTCATTGCTCTCGCAAGGAATGCCCGCGGCTGCAGTCATGGCCGACATCTTTCGCACGATTATGGTTTTATCGTGCATTTTTCTCAAGGTTTGATTATTATTATATCTCACAGAACGCTGGCGTATTGAAACTGACAATATTGTTAGCTGAATTTACAAGCCTGCGGGACGCAGCTGTCTTAGGCAGAGCACGATGTGTTTAAATATCTCACTAGATTCTGCGCGCGACTCCGTCCGCGTGGAACTCGATATCGTAGCCATACAAACTTTCACACCCTTAGGGGATGATTTCTTGGATAAAAACTTGGATAAAATCTCTATGCCAAATTTCATCTAAATCGGTTTAGTGGTTTTAGCGTGAAGAGATAACAGGCAGACACACACTTTCGCATTAATAATATTAGTATGGATTTTACCATAAATTATTATATCTAACTTCGTCCTACAGGCTCCGTGTAAAACTAGCTGAATTTTCTCGAGTTTAAACTATTAATAGCAGTATGCTGTAATTTATAAGCTTAAAACGCAAAATTGTACTGAGATGACAGCTGTCAAAGGAATCAAGATTCGCCGCGATACGTATATATAAATACGAATACATTCAATATTATATCTGCCAAGATAGCTATATGCACTACGGAGCCATTGTTATATTAGTCATTCCTTGTTTTGGGGGTCAACGATCTTAGCTAGACATATTGTCATATTGACATACTTTAAATCTTATAAGCATATGTTTCATACTGGTATGTCGCGATTAAATTTATGTTTTTATGTCTTGCACAACTCTAAATGTTCAACTATCTATAGCAGTCCACATCTGCTGTTTGACTTTAAAAGAAACCACTCGTATGAGTGAAGTTGTTCACACATATGTTGCACGAACTCACCTACTTCCATCCAGTTGCACAAAAGTTAATTAGCGTTCCATTAAGTTAAGACGCATGTTTGTCGAGATAAAAAGTGATAACTCGCACTTATCGCGGCATTATGTACAAGGTAAGTACCTACGTACTTGTCTTGCCTATTATATGTTGTGGTTTGTCAGGGCGGAAGCTAAAACACATACATACATTCACGCCTTTATCCCTAAAAGGGGTAGGCAGAGCACATGAAACTTATGTTCCAGCGCCACTTTTAGCATAAATGTAGGTTTAAAAGATCGACAAAATGTCATATTGCAGTGACAGTTTGCTAGCCCATCGCCCACAACACACTTTAACCCTGCTCCCTTAGCCGACTTTTACGACACCCACGGGAAGAAAGGGGGTGGTGAAATTCTAACCCGACACCACACGGGGAAAAACACGGGGGGGGGGGGACTAAAACACGGTTGATTATTTTTTATTTCGAATGACAATAGCTACATATGAATCTACATATATAATACTGCAAGTAAAATAAAAGCTCGCAAACAAAGTTTAAGAAATAACGAGACAACAGCTGTCATATATATATCAATCTGCGATAAAATAGTATCTCCTTTTGTAGTATGATCTTGTTATCATTAGCTCCTGTTTCTTGTGTTACTCGTACTTGGATTCTGTATTCAAAAGTCGCCCGTTTTTTTTAACCGTCGCGTCGCATTTATCTCATACGTGTCCGAAAGGGACGGGTGTATCTACGATGATAGAGCCAACCATCAGAGGCCCGCAGCTTATATTTATTTATGTTTCATCTCAAAGGCTGGCTGGTAGTTTATGGATGAGTGCCGCTGACTTTATTGTTTCTTTACTTCAGAAACGTGCATTGGTTTACCAAAGACCTAGCAAGTAAATTTACCAGACCTGGCAATACTTAAAGGACATTGCGACAATAGATCTTTTAATATATTTAGAAATGCATGCATTTGTCTCCAGCTGTCGACGCAACAAATCCTCAAATTCATAAAGAGCCGGCAAGGCGCTTGAGATTATTCTGGAGTCGCTAGCGTCCATAGGGTAGGGTACATTCTAGTTTGCCACCAGCATTGTAACATAAAAACGAGTGCTATACGAATATTTTTTATACATTTAAAGGCCGACAATAATGTGCAATATTGCGCGCCGGTGTCGCAAGTGACAATGTCAGAATTGGGGGGAAAGTGGAACCTGTCCGTGGACTGATAACGCCGATTATAGTGCACTGCAGCGCTACTACGAAAATCGAGGTTCGTATATCTCCATCTCTATCTCTCGAGTAATATAAGTGCGACAGAGACGGAAATTTCCGATTTTCGAATCCTGAGACCATCGTACATTCGCCTCCCGTAAGTGGCTCGATTCAAGAAGTTACAATGTTATAAGTTTTAACTGGCAATACATGTCCAATGGCCGATGGTTATTGGTCAAGCGCCACACTGTTGCCAAGCAGTATACCGTAGTAAGGGTTGTACGTTGTTTCATGTACTACATTTTCGTAGAATTTTGCTTCATAGAAAATGTTTCCCATATTATCATGTCATAGACTGATCATTTTCTAATGCACTTACTTTGTAGAAGCTTATTTCCTAGATTTTTTATTTTTGAGATTATTAATGTTTCGAAATTCATGTCATCGATTTTTAGGTCATATATTATTGTTCCTTATAATATTTAGTTTATAGAATTTTGTTTGTCATCTTATTAAGCTTAATATTTTCGTCTCATAGAAGGAGAGGTTAAAGAAGGAAATGGGAGTTTTAATAACAAGTTTTTCCGCTCTTTTATAAAAAAAATAACCATTTCTAACCCATCCGCGATCCGAGTCGGTTTTGCCACTAAGTTAATTCCTGTGTACTTGTAATTTAATTGAAGTTTAGAAGAATTTTTGAAAACAAAAAAACTGGAACTAAATATTATATGAAACGATCCTATGAAACAATAATCTTTGAAATTTGTGTATACGAAACAAGAATAAACGAAACATAATTCTACAGTTTGATAAGTTTCTGAAATAAAAAAGTTTGATAGTAATATACATTGAACTGAATTTCTGTGAAATATGTTTCAACCAAGTGAATAGTCTATGAGACAATAATATTGGAACTGAAAGTATATGAACCAAATAATTTATGAAATATTTTCTGAGAAACGAAATTCTATGAAATTTCTGTCTGTGAAATAGGGTGACACCCGTAGTAAGATTCTCGGTAAAGTTCAAGATACCGCATACCGATTTCGTACAGCCAAATACGGAAGTTGCCAAACCAACCGACCAAAACCACAATTATTATATATCATATTGGAATTGAAAAACTGGTTAACGTTTTTCGTTGTTTCAATTCAATAATAGCAGTTTGCTAAATTAAGGTCAAGATCAAGACCCGAGCGATTTGTTATAAAAAACCGCATTCGTATTGCGATTGCGAAGTATTTCGTTTTCTTTTATTTCTGTTTTTGCTCCCATGTTGTATAAAGTATAAATTGCTGCATTGCAGTTTGATTGATGACAATAACATATTAAAAAAATATATTAAAGCATGTATGACGACGATTTACGATTTACCTGTAAGATTTTATTAGCTAGCTGGTAATGATTTGGGTAGGTAGAGGTCTAGTTTCCTGACGGGTGACCGGCGGGGTGAGCCGCATTAGCGCGTAGCGAATAACAGCCCTGCAGCTGTCTGCCTTCTAGTTTTAACTTGTACCTTAATCCTTCTGCTGCTAATGTGTCTGGTAATAACCCTGATCGCCTCAACCTGTATGTTAACACTATACACAGAGACTATTTTCTTGTATGTGTATCCAATTTGTGAGACCCAAATATGGCACTCGAAAAAACAACTTTAATTGCCAACTAACCGAATTGGTCCTTCGAGCCGGACGCCAAACGTATTATCATGACAATGATGCCTCCGTCCGTCCATTGCACGTATTGTAGTCAACAATAGGCGACAAATTGTCTTCACACTACGTGTTAGTTTTACAGAGTTCCATCTTGCTCACTGATTGTGATATTGTAGAACCTTGTCACATGAATAGGCGGCGCCTAGGGTTACCGAGATTGGTTCGTTTGTTTCGACTGTGATTTGTTTGGACAATTGGTTGATGGTAGTTTTTTGTTCGTCAGCTTTTGATCTAACGAAAGTTATAAATGATCTTACAAAGTGTATAAAAGTTACATCCTGGCCATCCTCGGCAATCTCAGCAAGATAAAATGCCACTATTTGTACACGAAAATATAATAAAGAGCCCCGTTCGCATATTTAGACATTTCAATAATTTGGGTACACAAATTGTATCGCTATTATAAAAATACCGCAATACTTTCAACGGCAATAGTACATTACGTACCTAGGGCGGAAAAAACGATGAGTATCTCAGGTCGCAGGAACTTGTAGCCCGAGCTGAAAGCAAGGGTGATAAATGTGCATTTTCAGTAAAACGTGTACCCAATTAGCGTGAGCTGTTAAATAAAAATTAACTCAGTGTCTGTTTTGTAACGACCATTAAGTATTGAACATCAATAAAAAATAACTTTTTCTTTTCAATTTTGAAATGATATGCGTATACACGTTATTTAAGTGTGAAATAAGTTCATTTTCTAATATTTTGTATGCTTAATTTTCGTTACAAAACTGACTTGGAGTTAACTTTTATTTAACAACTCACGCTAATTGGGTACACGTTTTACTGAAAATGCCCATTTATCACCTTTGCTTTCAGCTCGTGCTACAAGTTCCTGCGACCTGAGATATTCATTGTTTTTTTCGCCCTAGGTACGTAATGTACTATTGCCGTTGAAAGTATTGCGGTATTTTTGTAATAGCGATACAATCTTTCTAAATTAGAAGCGAGTAACTAACAACTTCCCAACCACGCTTCGCGGCGCCAGTTTCACTTAATAATTGGAGTTTGACCGACGCTCACTTTCCATGGCTTGCTTGCCTGCTAATCATGGCAAATCGTTGTAATTTGTATGCTGGCGAAGTCCGGCTTTGGGCTTTATTCACAACCTGTCTCGAGTCACTTCACCACGACCCAGGTAAGATCTTGCCTGAATTCATAAGCATAAGCCGGGTCACCCGTCACGAAACTAGACCTCTGCCTATTACGCTTAATTACTGCCCATCGCGGTGTCAAGATATATTTGTGGGTGAGCGTTAAGATGAGCTTAAAACAAGTTACTAAATAGGGGGGAAGTACGTGTGATCGTAGATACACACACTACCAGTAGCGGATCCATGGGGCGTCCAGGGGGTCAAGCCCGCCAAAAAGCTTCTGAGTCCTTACCAAAATCGTGTCAAAATCTAACCTCAGCGGGGTCAAGCTAACACTTTTTATCGTCCACATCTCCCAGGAATGCTGCGTGCAGGCTATTTAACCCTTGTCTTGGAAAATTCAAAACGTGAGTTTCAGCATCGCATCGTTTGCAGCTTGTTGATCAAAAAATGCGTGTGTAGGTCTGCTGGATGTCTCTAAAGCGTAGAGACATAACATAACTGTGTTTAGCCTGCTGGCCAGGGTTCGAAAGTATAATTATCGCTGGGATAACAGACCTAAATCCACACATTCGTGCTCGCTATTCGGCTCACCGCTCGACGAAACGTTCGTCTCGCAAAATGTCGTTCACACTGTCGGTCGTGCTCGTTTATTGAATATGGTTTTTGACTGTCAACATGATCTTTCAATACTTATAGTTTTTCGCTCGTTTTGTTACTGTATTCTGTAAACATCCTCTTGGGTTTTTGTATTACTCAGAAATAAAATCCGACACTACTCAACCGGAGTACTATAATTAGCTTGATAATAATGCTGGTAGGTCTGGTGTCAATATTCCATATTACCTAATTTAAACTAGTCTTAACTGTCATAAATCATAACTCATAAGCCACACGACACAAGCAATAAGACTATAAGTATTAATGTTTTTTGGACTTGCGCAACTTCTAGCTCGCAGCTTTTATTTATAACAGAAGCTAAGTCAAGCAAAATTTGGCCCTTTGCCATTACCATAAGAACTCCAGCATATGCATTTATTTTGTGGTGTTATGAATTGTCCCAAGAGACGAACTAATGAGAGGTCAAGAACTCGTCTAGTCTTACACGTACTTTACATAACTTGCCATTGCCTAATGCAATCTTACTGGCTCGTAATAAGATTGAGTTTAGAATGGCGTTTCCGCCGTTAGGAAAGTAGATTACTGTAATTAATGCAGGTTGCAGCCGTTGCAGGGGACATGCATCTAGCGAATTAAAACGGTTAGGATTAAGCACCGTTTCTCAAGGATGTAGGTATGTATAGTCAAGAAAGCAGTGTGGTATTCAGCCATCCATAAAATGTTCATGCATATGGTTACTTATTTCTGCGGCTAACTGTTGAGAGTAGTGTTGTAATCTCAAGATAAATATGTTTCTCTCAATAATTAATTATTTTTTCGTGCACTTTTTTTGTTGCCGACTGTAATTTTTTGCACAGTAACTACTTTCTCATTGAGAGGATCCTAATGAGCCCAAACACGTCGGGTATACCTTGTGTAGTTGAGGGATTCCTATTAATTCTATTGGTCACCTTCCGTCTCTATAATAGGATAGGACCAGCTTTATCTTTACTTATACTTTACAAAGTCTAGTCCTAATAAAGTCTATCGGCCGTACCCGTCTTTATCTGTCACTTTGACATTTTGGTTCGTAAGAAAGGGTTGTCCCCGCAAAGCACATTTTCACATTTATTATAGCAGAGGCATTTTAAGTTTTATGAATAAAGCGGTATATACTCGTAGTTTAGTTTCCTCAAGGGTTGGAAGATCTGATGGTGTCACTTCCGCAAAATCTACGCCAATAACTGGAAATAGCCAAATGCATTATGAAGTTAATGAACACTTCACAAGATTCAATTTAGACTGCATCTCCTCATTACTCGATTACTAACTAGCAAAGTGTATCACAACTTTGAACTGTTAAAAGGACACAAGTCACCCCGATATTCCAATAAATTCGCCTTTACTATATACACACGTTTAGCACTAACAGTTTAGACTGCAATCGAAATTGCATCTTAACTTCATGGATATACAGTTGAAAATAATAATGTTCTATTTAGTTTACTGTTTTCGCAAAGTGCGCCCACGCAGTGACTCATATACAGCTGTCTCATTGACGGCAGGTGTCTATTGTAATTGAAGCTGAGTATGTGTGGAAGTAGACAGATCATAGTATTTGATAATGGTACTAACATTGCAAGAGCTCTGAATCGTTTTGTCATCAACTCGTCGTCGTCTCCACACTGATCGTAGTATCTGACAATGGTACTAATTTTGTGGGAGCTCATTAGCATTATTATAATAGCCAATCAGAATTGTGTTTTTAGATACGTTTTAGACCAGAGTGGCAACTGCGAAACGCTAACTTTGTCCACTTGTCGAGCGACAGAGAAAGGGCCTTATGGCATTTAGTCCGCCATTTGTACTTTATCTGGTATTGTAGTTTAAATAAATAAATAAAGGAAAACATACGAACTTTGAAACCGAAACACGTACCTTTTTGAGAAAGATTAAAGCCACATCCCACATCTATGTAAAATATGTTTTTAAACGTTATTTTTTACAGAAATAAACGTTTTTCATACCTTTATTGTAATAACGATAATTGCAGGTCCCAAAAGTCAATGTTTCCGTGTCCTCAAATATGAGGAACTAAAGAAAAAACCTCCCTGTATGATCCATTTGATATCCAACGACCCCAATATTAGCATTAGCTGCTCTCAAGACGCTATACGAGTATCGTCATCAACAAGAGAAATTAATTAAAACACATACAAATAAGACCGTGTAACGAGGCTGAGGGCCGGGGGTCAGGTCACTGTGTCATAATGGCATATTACCCCCGAGGACGGCTAGTTTTACAAACGAACCTTCAAGATGGCAGAACGCAATCTTTGGATTTCATCTAGACTCTGATATTGTCCCTATTATGTATTCTACGACTTGAAGGGCCAATATGACTGATAGTCAAATCAGTATATTTTTATGAGACGTAAAAAACGCCCTGCTATAATGGAGTTTGTAGGGAAATAGGTAGGTGACGTCACAATTACGGGCGACATGTTTCGAACTCTTCGATAGTGCTTCTGTTAGTGTTTTAGCGGCAGTGTCGCTTCAAGCACTACCCGTGCGCGCTCCGACCGCGGCGAAGAACAAAGAACAAACATCATTGCGCTGGCATTTATTTAATACGTGAGTTTAACCGTATAATCATTAGAATTATTTTTACATACTTTTTTTCCTAGCCCTTATAGCCTCACCTCTTGAACGACCCCCGTATCTCATCCTTCTCGTAGCGTTATTCCCGGTTATGCCCCAAAGGAGCCCGGGGTCCGCTTTGGCACCTAATCCCAAATTTGGCGTAGGAACTATCTTTACGAAAGCCATCTGTACGCTTACCATGAGTTTGACAATGACGGCTTACGCTAACGAGTATCGAGTTTTCTATCTGTGCATCCCGCTCGTACTGCCAAAGTGCAATAGAGATGCACAGATAGAAAACTCGATACTCGTTAGCGTAAGCCGTCATTGTCAAACTCATGGTAAGCGTACTGAACTTTTTTTATACAACGACGCGCGGTGACAATTAAGCGTACGGCCCGTCTGATGGTACGCGAACACCGCAGCGTAGGTATCGACGCATGCAACTCTAAAGGAGAGATTTCAACCCACAGGGAGGTATAATAAGTCAAAGTATAATATGCCAACGAGAAAAAAACTCATATACTTAATAATTATTCATTAGTTAAATAATTGTGCAGTATAAAAGTATGTTATCAATATGCATACAAAGGGAATGCTTGTGTAGTATCTGTGTGGCGGTTTTCAGAACTGCACTACGGATATATGTATGGTGATAGATAGGGTGTAAATTGACAGATCTGATGTATGTTGGTAGACCACCGGCCTGGGTGACATGATTTGATTTATCATGTCATTATTCTGTTAAGATATAAACGATACACTTAGGTACAGTCGACGACACAAAGATCTAACCTGTTTTTTCTTATTTTAAGCGATAATGAGGTGAAATAATATTTTGAAATCGGTCACTGTAATTTGACCTTACTTAATACTCGTACTTACTAAATATATTCCTTTTTTACTACACAAAGTTGAATTCGCTATACTATTTGAATATGAAAAGCAAAATGAAGTATCGTAAAATTTCAATACCTATTCAAAGACTTTCAATAACGACTCCGCATTATCGCCACTGCATACATATAGTCAATGCTAATTTCCAAAGAGTCATCTCTTGTATCGGGAAAAAACATACGAATCGTCGGAAAATACTTTAGTCACCGATGAGTCACCGTCATCTTACGCTTGTTTTTATACTTATCAGTTATCGCGTTTAATGACGCTTTTTATGCAGATTTATGTTCATATTCATATCTACTGTTCAATATGTAGAACCGATGGCCATTGGGGCGGAAAGGTACTCGAGTGGTGACCACGTACCGGAAGGCGCAGCGTGGGTAGGCCCCCCACAAGGTGGACTGATGACCTGGTAAAGGTCGCGGGAATCCGCTGGATGCCGGTGGCGCAGGACCGGTCATTGTGGCACTCTTTGGGGGAGGTCTATGTCCAGCAGTGGACGTCTTTCGGCTGATATGATGATGATGATGAATATTTGTGTATATACCTAGGTGGGTTTTTTTGTACCTTAATTGTAAACAATGGCGACTTTATACCGAATGTTATTGAATCTGCTTAAAAGAAACCAGTTTCATTATCACTTAGTTTCTTAGAACATGTTGTTGATCCGGCTTTTTGTAGCGGTCAACTCGTAAGGATGTACATGAGATTGAGTTGGCCGAATTGCATCAAACTAGTCAATTCGTAAAGCGACTCTACTGTCCCAGGTACAAGATTCCTATTCCAATGACAGTTGTATAAAAGTCTGTCTAAAAAATGACAATATAAATGTAACAGCATATCTTGTTTTTTTTTGCCTTGTGAGTTACGTTGTCTACTGTGCCTAAGAAGCTGGGAGTCCTGGGGTAGAATTGCTGTAAGAGCATTTATACAATACAATACAGTACAAATACTCTTTATTGCACACCTCAAAACATGAATCAAATAAACATAATAACATATTAAAAAATATAATAATATAATATTTATTTAGAATAGAATAGAAAAAACTTGAAAAAAAAAATACATTTGTGTGATGAGCACATATATGTTCGTGAGTCTAGATTATTTTCTATGTCTACATGTATTTATTTATCCATATAAGTAAGTATGTTTATAATAGTAGTAGTCAATTCGATTAGATCAAGTAGATTGTCCCCAAATATGTAAAACTATATCAAGTCCCATCTATTTAGGAACCATAGTAAGACTTATTATGTTACTTGAAGTTCTCTTTTATTACATCTGAGAAATAAGACCTTAAACTTTACGTAAATTCAAAGGGTGTTTGTTGTCGATCAAAATCAGGCAAAATTACTGAAAACTGGTCATTTTACTGTTTCTACTTATACTAACAATTCGCTTGAGAAATTGAGAATAGGATACCTGTCTACCTATTATTATGGTGAATATTCACCACACTACCTATTATTCAAAACTAACTAATAATATACAAGATAATAAACAATAAAAGACATTATTGGGTTTAGCTAAATATTAAAGTGTAAATAGGGAAGTTACAAAAAGAATACCGCCTCTAGGAGGTCAGACTGCGGCATGTGTTTTCATATATTTTACACCCCGCATGCTTATATTGTCTTATACATGTATGGTGGATATTCACCTTTGATATAATGTTACAGTTTATATTTACAATAACTACAATATTACTCGTATTATGAGATTTATAACTATTACGGATCGGCGAATGCATTACGCACGATTGCACCATTCCGCCTTCGCAATCGTGTTCAATCCAACTTGATAACGATGCCCGTTTACACACGTGCTAAAAACGTGCAGTTATGCTAATCTTATTGGAAATGATGGGAACTATTTAATATTTATTAACTGCATCTATTATTTTATACGCTAGCTAGAAGATCCACATGTAGTATATGTAATACGTGAACTTATAGAATAGCTATAGCCAGGAGACCTAAAATTGTGTACTCGCCTGCCGCGGTATTAAAGAAAGCCTGAAATCGCCTAATGCCTAATATTTATCGCCCTTGCATTAGGCATTTAGTAAATATCTGCGAATTGAGACGTTCTTTTTAGGGTTCCGTACCCAAAGGGTAATAACGGGACCCTATTACTAAGACTTCGCTGTCCGTCTGTCTGTCTGTCACCAGGCTGTAACTCAAGAACAGTGGTAGACAGTTGAAATTTTCACAGATTATGTATTTCGGTTGCCGCTATTAACAACAAATAATAAAAACAAAATAAAATAAATATTCAAGGGCCCCCATACAACAAACTTTTTTCAAAATTGTTTTTATAGATAATGGTACGGAACCCTTCGTGCGCGAGTCCGACTCGCACTTGGCCGGTTTTTGTTTATTTTCACTAACTAACCGTGTTATTACCAGAAAAGCTTTAAAATACTTTAACATGTACTAATAAGCTTAATTATGATAAAGATTAATTTATTATATTTCGGAAAAATCTACTTACTATTTTACTGGTGTGTTAGGTATCATAAAAATATACACAATATTAATTATAGGTAAAGTTCAACGACTGATAATTATAACATTATCATGTTTTTTATGTAACCTCAATGAACCTGTTATAAGTAATGAACAAAGGATACATAAATGCATTATTAAATTAAAAAGCTACCAGGGAAACATGGGTCGAAAGGAGGTTGCATGAATAGGCTCACCCACAATGGAAGGAAGTTCGTTGGCGTGACTCATATTCTCATCGCCTGAATGATACAAAGATGTACTTTTTTACTTAGGTCGTTAGTACGACCCCAACGCTTTTGTTAAATTTGAACTCTTGACTAACATTATACCGGACTTAAAAAAGAAACAGATTTTATTTGGATTGTCTGTGGATTTATTTGTCTGCCGCGTCGAAGAGTATCATATCAAACTGCGGTAGTCCAAAATGGGAGCGACTGGCTACGTACAGAAATCATGTCATAAAAAGTACCTAACAGATGTTTTCTAGTTAATTTTTGTTCCACTTTCATATAGACTAAAGAGCGGTATGTTATGGACATTAAACATACAGATAGTGTTAGGCCTCTCACAGACTGGCGCGGCCTGGCCGCGGCGGACAATAGTAAACTTGTCCGCCGCTGTTAAATTTTCTATTGTCCGCCACCGCAGGCCGCGCCAGTGTGTTGCAGGCCTAATAAATGATATCTCATTTAGACCGAGAGCAAAAAAATAAAACGAATGACCTACAATATCGCAAATGAAAATGGCTTGGTTTTTGTAGAGTTAACAAGTTGATTAGAATACTCTTGAAATAATATGTATGTACGTGTAAAAAGGTGTCGATTTAAAACATACGTGTATGATTTACTTAACTTGTTTTCCTGTTGTGTGTACGTTGGTTGTAACTATGTATATGTATATATATATATATATATATATATATATATATTGATGAACTTCAAAACAAATATATTGGTTGGCCCTCATTTTAGTGTATTCCTTGTTTCAGAAAACTGGATTGATTATTTAGATTTTAATATAAAACTCATTTGGACATTAATATAAGAGTTAAGACTTTGTGATAGTCTTAACTCTGACCATTATTCACCTGGTAATTTTTTTACACACATTTAGTGTGTGTTGCCAACGTACTTACAATAATATTATCTCCCTATTGACAATCTTGCCAACATTGAACCAGGTTAGATTTGGTCACAAAGCCAAGAATAGTATACCCATCCATTTATAGATTTACTTTCCTTAATCTACCGGAAAAGGTCGGGGTCGCTTCCAATCTAGGATTTCTATTTTTGGATACTTTCCCGATATCAAAGACGTTGGGTTAAAACACGGCCAACGAGATATTTGTTGTCCTTATCTAGTACATCAATATTAATCCCCGTATCTTGATATTTTCTCCCCTTTTCATTCTTTATAAATCTTGATATTAGGCAGGCGCAATTTGAAATTAAATTTGTGTAAATAGTAATTAGTACTGTGTAAAGGCTGTTTCATTTGTAAACTAACAATGCCAATTCTATCTGCTTAAATTGTGTCGTGCTCACACACACTTGGGCATGCTGCAACGCACAGAGATACTTCATAAATACGTCATTTGAATTGTTTCTACAATACGTGAAAAATGTGTTGCGAATCATCTAGGTTTGCTGCTAGAAGATAATACTAAGTATGCAATGCATAGAACACTATAAAGTCAACACCTATGCACCGAGAAAAATCTGTCCAATGCCATTCAACTATGACTAGGTACTAGGTAGTATAGGTATACAAGCATGAATCACGTTTTTCGTTTAATTCATAAACGTAATCCGGTTTCGCGTGTACCTATGCATTCTAAATATGTATTATTTATTCTGCTTTATTTTAAATCACTATTTAATTTTATTCATAGAATTTTATCTAGATTCAGTGTGGATTCAGTTCAGCGTTCTGCCAACACACAGAATTGAAATTTTATGCAAATCGCGTGTACTGATGCGTGCCTGTGCATATTATCTGTGGTCCGCTTTTGTTTTTAAAACACGGTTACAGCCTTGGTTCTGAATTCTAGATTCCACAGACAAGCGGAGATAGAAAATAAACCCTAGTCTTTGTTTTGTTTGGGTTGTTGGAACGAGACGTACCTAGTGGTTCAGGATATTGGAGTAGGTATCTATCATTCGTTTTCAAAGATTTTGTAAAAAAAACTGGGAGCTTTTCTGAGTATTCTCGCGAGTTTTGTTAATATAAGATTAATTATTTTTTACTGTTAACTACCGTATTATCCATGGAGGAACACTTTCTGACTGTACCGTACATGTACCTAATTAGAAACACTGCATTCAACTCCAGACATTGTTGTTGAAGTGGTATTTTTAGAACGAAGGGCGTGTTAGGTCAAGCTAAGCTTCTTAGTAAATTGGATACTTCCGATGAAACTTAAAGATATCATAAAGCTAAAAAGAGAATATAATTATCAAATTGATCGGTTGGGTGGCCACTTGCAAACGCATTGGCTACATTATACCACATTATGGGTACACGTCATATAGTTAGTAGCAGTCAGAGTAGCCAAATAATTCGTAACACACCCTTATTATTACAGTAATAAAGATGTGTACCGAAATATTTCGCTACCTTGGCTCCTACTAGCTATATGACGCTGACTGTACCTTCCGTAAAATATAATTATTTATTAAACCTCGGTTACAATACAATACTATAGCCATCGTCCTGTTGCAAACAGGCATTTGAACTGTAAATAATATAAAACTCGCAAACATCTTCACTTATCTCGTCCACAGATTTTTTGCATGCGGGTGCAATTACGATAGCAATGAGACTTCATTCAATTAGTCTTGTTTTCGTCTGCAGCTCTGCATATATGTGTCTAGAAATATAGTTAACGTTATTCATTTGACTCGAATTTTTCATCATATTAGTACATGTACATAAATGAAACCTTGATGGCTGCAACATAGGGTCGAATTCAGAAGTAATACAACATGAATAAAGTCTGCAAATACGAGTAAACAATGGTTCAATGCCCGCAACGGGACAAAATTTTGTATGCAAAATGGTTTGCGAATTAGGACTTGGTTTCAGGAAAAAACGTTTGATGGCCGCCATTTTAACGAGAATACGATATATTGCAGTGCTGTGCAGTAAAAATGTAAACATCTGTTTACACGTCGATTTGTCATCATCATTCGCTTGTCCTTATCCCATTTACTTGGGGTCGGCGCAGCATGTTTTTTTCTTCCATACCTCTCTGTCGCCCGTCAACTCATCACACACATCTTTCCTGTTCATATCGTCTCTCACGCAGTCCATCCACCTTTTCCTTGGCCTACCTCTTCTCTTACATCCCTCCACATTCATACTTAATGCCCTTCTAGTAACATGACTATCATCCCTCCGCATAACATGTCCATACCTGCGTAAACGATTTGCTCTCAGCTTTTCAGTTATCGGTGCTACTTTCAGGCTTCCTCTTATATACTCATTCCTTACACGATCCAATCTCGTCACGCCACACATCCATCTCAACATTCTCATCTCCGCAACATGCTATCTCGTTTCATCCGTCATCTTTGCGGCCCAACATTCCGCTCCATACATGACGACAGGTCTTATAATGGTCTTGTATATTTTGCCCTTCAGTCGAAGGGGCATTCGGTTGTCGCAGATTGTTCCCGTAACCTGTCGCCATTTCATCCATCCTGCGCTGATTCGGTTTCTAACGTCACGGTCAATATCGCCATTACATTGTATAAGTGACCCGAGGTATCGAAAATCGGAGCAGGCCGGCAGCGTTACGCCATTGAGCTCTATGGGCGTAAAATTGGAGAGACCGCCGAAATCGCAAAACAGGTGTTCAGTTTTTGATCTGCTGATTTTCAAGCCCACATTCTCCAATTTTTGCCGCCACTGCACGTCGATTTGTACATAAATATAATCATACTGCCCGCGCCGCCCCGCCCGCGGGCCATGCCAAAGGTACTTACGTGTACACTGGTAAAAGAATTATTAACTTCGGATCAGTAGTTTTGGAGATGACCCTCTACATACAATCTATTCACCTTTATAATATTAGTTATAGGACCAGCTTAGTTGATCTTATTTGTAGAGTGCATTATGCGTCAATATCAATTCATGAATCGTGACATTCGTGACCCACCTTAAGTTCCGATTGCTTATTCAACGTTATTGACCGTCATTCTAATCAGATATGTGGACTGCATCAACATTGAAATCCTTTTGTCATACCAACATCCGGACTTCAAATAGCCATTCAGTGTTTGGTCAAGGTTCGGCAGACCCCATCAGCCCACCACTTTCCAAGAGCTCTTATTTGTATGCAGCCCAGTTGTATCGCAGTTCAAGTTAAGTTGGTCAGGGTGAACGGTGGTCATGGGTCGTTGCGTGTCGTTAAAATGCATTATGCACCGGCGTCAGTCACGCTGCGCCGTGTGTGCAGCGAATGCTGACCCGAAATAATAAATAAAAACGTCTGGCTTGTGTCGGAAACGGAATACGCCTAATTTTTGGCTCAAATTCTGTATGTATAGTACCTATGGTTGTTATGTATTAAATTCTTAATGTATAGGTAAGGGGCAATCTACGAAGACCACTTTGGCCTAGTTAGTAGTTGATAGTGAGCCTGCCTACGAAGCTAGGCTGTTATTCGGTTGATAACACGATAATGCGCCTTACCCGTCACGCTAAAACGATACTAGACCTCTGATTACGCTTAGTTACTACGAATCACTGCATCAAGATATATTTGTGGGTGAACGGTGATGTGGGGTGAAAACTAGTTGCAGAATAGCGGGCTGGTGGTCCCTTGTGGTGCTCCGGTCAGGGCATTGATTTGTGTGTCGACCACGAATTCATATTATACCAAGTCATGGACATTTTCAAGATGATTGTTTTTTATTCGTTTTAGTCGTCGCAATTTCTTCATCTAGTACCTGCAAGCTAGTATATGCTCTGTCGAAATATCTTAGATCTTCAAACTCTGGTCATCAGGTCAGGAGTACGTGACCAGAATTCTGCCCTAACTGTCCGGTCGATCAGAACACCGCCATAGTCCCGGTGTTTTTTTTAAAAGTTTTATGAATCCTGTGACCAGGGCGACTAGGTGGTGGTGCCGCGGATACGATGTGTTGAGACGGAATTCAAATGAAGCATCGTTTCCTTTCACTCGTTTCTATAAACGAACTAGAATGAGAGTTTAGAAAACGCGAATATCGTTTAGAGAATACATAAAAAGCGCTAAGGACTCGAATATCTATACTACTACAAACTACTTATTGCTTTTCAGGCAAAAGATAAAGTTATTTTACTTACTTGCAACATATGGGAGCGGATCAATAACTTTTAAAATACCTGCTACTTAATTTACAACAGTTCTAATTAGATACATTTCGGTCTCTACTAAGAGTTAAATTCGTATTGGACAAATTCCGAAATTCCTTTGTTGTATTAAAGGGCAAGAATGGTAGAAATTCCAATAGTGACTCACAGTGATGTTGAACTAGATCTAGACATTAAGATAAAGAGTCTTGCAAGGAACCTAGCTAGTAGTTAATACTCAAAAAGCCGATAAAATATACACATATTATGCATAAAACACACTATGCTCAAACCCTAATGACACATTTTAGTACCCTATCCCAAACCTGACAATACAAATGACGCCGTGATGCGACGCGACACGATATAATCTACCCTCCTCTTTCTAATTTGCACAGTGCGAGTGAGACAGGAGTGTGTGAGACGCTCGAGACGTGCCTTGACAGCAAGTTGTGCAGGCCTCTGATACAGCAATCGAGAAACTTACAAACGTCTCACAATTCTCACAAATAACTGAATACAACTCTATTGAAAAGACTAACTGCGACTAAAGATATTTATCTGCCCAGGTAGCACGATAGGGGTTTTATGGTTACGTTTTACGGCCCGAATGTACCAGAACGTCACGTAAAACATGGTCATAAGACCTATCACGCTAGGTAGCCTGTTGGTGACTGTACCTCTATGATCAATCATAACAGCTATAGCTTGAATCGATTCTACAAAAAAGCACTACGTTTGTAACACTCCCAATTAACCCCATAGACAATCGCCGTGGGATCATTTTCTTCGCTCCTTCCCAATCCGCAGTTCAATAAAACCGAGGAAACTTTCATATAGTTACACAAAAGCCAATTTCTCGCTATTGTACGTACCAATTATCTGTTAATCATACCGTGGGGTTTGAATGGAAAGGGTCTAAATATTCCCAATGCCTGTTACATTTTGAACATAACAAACATGTTTTCGCGATTGCTTTGTTCTGGGGGTTTAATTACGACTATCAGTGAAGCGAAGCGTGTAGAACCTTTGTTTGTACAAAGGTCTGTATTTTATTGTTCCATATAAATTCCGTAGATCTGAGTATACTATTTATTATTCATTGCATCTGAATCTAAGGCAGTGAATTTGCAACATTACGTGTAAAGTAAACTTTTGTACATACGAAGATTGGATAAGTGTTGAATTGATTCGAGCCGAAAATCCGTCAAATTGGCACATACCTATTAATCGATTATGTTTGTGGCAGCAATCCATCATCATTCGATTGTCCTTATCCCATTTACTTGGGGTCGACGCAGCATGTTTTTGTTTTTTCCATACCTCTCTATCGCCCACACACATCCTTCCTGTTCATATCGTCTCTCATGCAGTCCATTCGCCTTCTTCTCGGTCTACCTCTTCTCTTACCACCCCCACATGTATGCCTAATGCCCTTGCCCGTTTGTGACAGCAATTCATTATGTATAAAACTTGAGTGACATCGAAATAATTTCATGGTGCTGGAATGACGGAGACGATTAGTCTTCTAAACTTGCTTTATTCACTGATCCTCCTCAAGCAAACCCTCGAGGACGAATGCTTTACGTCTTCAATGTTCTCCTATCTAAACCGTCCTTGATTACAAAACTATTGGCTCTGTGAGCTGAACACGCGTCAGTCAGTAAAAAAAAAACGATACTTATCGCGGCGAATCTTGATCCCTATGACAGCTGTTATCGCCGTACAGTTTATAACCTTAAGGGGATGCCTTGTTTCAAGTCGACCACGCCCCCTAGACAGACACACGCTTATGCCTTCCGCGCACGAGAAAAAGAGATGCAACACACTTAGGAAATGGCTTTTTTGGTCAAATTTCGATAAATACCTAACTAAGTGAAGTGTTATTTAAATTTCATTAAGTGAGATTTTAGATGAGATAAAATACTATAGTACTTACTTCATTGTGTCGTAAAATTATGTATTGTTTGAGTAGGCTGAGTGAAAAAAGGAAAATACAGACCCAACTTTGGATTTTTTTTATATCTAGGAAATTTTAGGTAATATAGTCAAGAATCATATATCTGAAAATCAGACCTTATTGTTTCTTAATCTAGTCAGAACGGCGTTTCAAACCACGCGGTTATTTGCAATTGAATTGAGATGACAGCTATTAAAGGGATCAAGATTCGCCGCCGCGATATGTTCCTAATTAACTAATCTGCTCAAAAAACTTCACGAGAATCGACCATCAAAATGCTTCGTTCGCTTCGCTCTCTCGTTCAATAAGAATAGTGATGTATAGCCAGCATTGTAGAGGTTTAACATAGCTCTACAGTAGCCAACCTGTAGGAAATCTAACCAACTAGAACCAGTATGTCAACTTGTCCTCTAATAACCCAACCTGAATCAATCAATAACTGCAGTTCTCTATGCAATTACTGGTTCCGTCCGCCCTTCAGGGGAATAAGTATCAGGGAAGCTCGTGTATCTTAATATCTTTTACACTTAAACAACTTGCAGTACTTTTATAGAAAGTTGTACTGGAAATGCCGTATTTATCAAACGCAGATAAAATGTCTTTATAACTGTTTCATTGCAGTTGCAAATTAGATAGATCTGACTAGTTAATTTATTTTATGACAGGAATTGATAGTGTTCATTTACATTATAATATACTAGATGCGCGTGGATTACACAAAAATCCAGGTGAAGCCACGGGATAAAATATAGCCCATGTCCATTCAATACACTGGTGAAATATTTTTTTGTAATCGCATGAGTAGCTACGTAGATGACCCCCTACAATACAAACTCACATTTCATACACCATTACCCCTTTATTGTTCGTCGAGTAGTACTTATTAAGGCGGTTTAATTCCTGGGGCACCCAAGACAAGACATAATGTTATTATACGATTAAAGATTACCTAAATGACACTACTACGTGACATGGTCCCTTTCATTATTAAAAAAAAATGATTACCTTTTCATTTTTGACCACGCATTATTTACAATTTTTTGTCATTTTTTATACCTATAGCCATTATTATGTTGACATTATATCATATAATAATTAAGTTATTATCAATTTGATGTTAAGTATGAAAATTAATATTTTGTATACCTACGCTGTGGGTAAAACATGGAGGTCTTATATTTTTGTACTTACCAACCTTGTAACCTGTGTTTAACAAAATAAATAAATTGAATTGGATTGAAGACAAGAAACCTGGTATTCATAAAAGATTATAGGATGTAGAACAGCGGATAATGTAGACTTCTATAGATATAAATATGTAACATACGATACAATTACAAATCTTCAAATTCCGTGCCAAAGCGGACCCCAGGCCTTTTGGCCACAACCGGGACTAGGAGGATGTTGATACGATACAATCGCAAAAAAAAATTGTCACAGTCGCTACTGCGTCTGTCGTCATTGCAAATAGATAATAAATATGTCTAGATTTCTTGTGTATTAGTAGCATTCATATTTTCGCAGCTGAATGCATATTATGAGTAGACATAAATAGTTGTAATTCTACGGGATATTCGGGGCTTATTGGGTCTGTCGAATCCGCCTACAATCCAATGTAAACAAAACCTCAGACGCCCATGGGGATTCCAATTAGGTTAAACTCCCCAAGACGCCGTGAGAGTAAACAGGACTATCACAACTTCCTGCTAACTCGCGCGCGACTTAACGACTCCTATCTCACTCGCATTGAGTAAATTAGAAAGAGGAGTATCTTCTCGGCTAGCGTCCAACGTTATGTTTCTTTTTTTCAAAACACGTATTTGTAATTTGTTAGTCTGACAATTTTTGCGGAAGGGGTGCCAGTTATACCCCGTAAGGGCTAGGGTGATTGTCCACCAGAGTAATGCAAATTAGCAGAGCGGCGAGCGAGGAAAGTATGTACCAATAGCATTGCTAGCCTCGCTCACGCTTATTTTTCTATCAGTGGATATCTCTCTCGCACACCCCGCTGTCTCGCACAGCTCAGGCCCCTATTTCACCAACTTGACAATTGTCACCTGACAACAATTCTCCGTACATTACTGATTCTACAAGAAACCTAGCGACCACCTTAACTTCTAGAACAATCAATGTATGGCGAATTGTCAGCGTCAGGTGACAATTGTCAAGTTAGTTAAATAGGGTCCTGGTGGTTACTCACCCTTATATTCCTTGTATATTTGTATATTTAGTTATTTGCTCTCATATCCGAGGACAGGGAACAGACTGCATCCGTAAATCATTTCTTATCAGCACAAGAGCAGGGACTCGAGATCATCGCTCGCAACTTGACGGGATAATGGTGTTTAAATATAGTTTTTATCAGGTTTGTTGTTTATGAGAGCCAAGATTTGATTTGGAAGAGACATTACTGACACATTTCGGAGACAAATCACACTTCAATATTAACTAGATACTTAATTAAGAATCGACTTTTCTTGATCTGTGCCTGTGTCGATCCGGTTGTAACCTAATGCCTTCCATGAAAGAACGCACGGCTATATAGCTGAGTTATCGGAAATTAACAGATACAAACTGTATGTACAGTCAGCAGCAGAAGTTGCTAAGCAATTCTAGTACTCAAAATTATCTACACACGAACTCTAATGTCAAAGGAATAAGGATCTGTGTAGGTCAGTTTGAGCGTGTTATTTTGCTTAGCTAGGTACTTCTGATGCTGTCTGTATACTAAGGTAAACGTCCCAGTAAATAAGTAAATACAGGGTGTCATTTATGGAAATTAAGGGAATCTAACATGTCTTATTTTACACCTTATAAAACCCAAGATATCCACCACTAGACAATCGGGTTTTAACGTTTACTGACATAATAGACACAGCAATACATAATATACACAATAGAATACATAATAGACGCAGCAATATATATGTGTAACAAATGCAACGAACCGCTCGTAACTGCAATCGCCAATTCACGCAACTCAATGAAACGTAACCGATAACTGCATTTTCGCGTAAATCTAACGGACTCGTAAACTTGCATAATCCAGCCCAGTAAAGTGACGCAAGTGGTAAACGGGTAAAAATAACCAATAACTGGGTTACGCCGAAATTGTTACCGACGCGGGGGGTGTTTAGACCCATTCATGAATAACATGGTAAAAACAATACAATGCTAGAGATTATACTAATAATTATGGTTCAACTGACGTAGTAGGTTATTGACATTGCGGGCGACACATTTCGAACCCTTCAGGAGTTTTTCTTCAGGCAGAGTGTTCTCGCGGCCGTCTGACACATATATAACATATTTTTCAAATTTGAATTTGGACTATAAAATGTGTACTGTGTGTGATGTACTTATAAATACAAATATATTCAATTGAAGGCACATTTTTTCCGATGAATAGCCTGTTAATGGCGGTACGGTCGACCTAAAAGATAAATAGGTTTACACCTTCTCGCCTTATTCCCTTGTGATGAGACGAAAAAACTACAGATCTCATTGAAGTCGTCTGTACCTACACTGATTTAAATTGTAAAACCATGTCGATAAACGCATCTGAATGATGTTAAGCGTAACTATATTGGAGTGGCATCAGTTTTGGATAAGAGGTACTTCTGTGTGTTTGCGTAACTAATTACGCAGGTACCTAAGTACCTACGTGATTTCTATAATCAGTACGCTTACCATGAGTTTGACAATGACGGCTTACGCTAACGAGTATCGAGTTTTCTATCTGTGCATCCCACTCGTACTGTCAAAGTGCAATAGGGATGCACAGATAGAAAACTCGATACTCGTTAGCGTAAGCCGTCATTGTCAAACTCATGGTAAGCGTACTGATTGGGGCAAACAAATAGGTAAATATCATTAGGAAGTAACTGCATAGAGCAGGATATTCATATCACATCCTTCAGTTCCTGTTTTTAGTCCTTGCTATGATTACAGCAAGGACATATTCAATCAATGCTACATACGTATTCCATACATTAGAGTGCATATAACAGACATGAGGCAAGGAAGCCGGTATGTACTACGTTCAACGTTCGCTAATCATACAGACAATGGAACAATATCTAATACATGCAACCTTGGACCCTGTGTCGGTACTCCAAGCAAGTGTACCATACCCATAGGGCGATAATCGCCTGAACGGATCGCGTCATTTGTAGCCTACAATGCCTACAAATGTTAGGAACAAGGTAAATGTTTTACGTTTTACGTGGAACACCGCGTACGCAGGCAGTTGTGTATAATCCCCATTCTGAGCTAAATAAAGCACATGTGATGATGTGACGCGTATTTTCCAAATAAGTAAAATGTTACTTAAACCGCATTTTACATTTTACTTTTGTTTCATGATTCATTTTGTTTTCCTGACAGCAGTCATTTACTTATTTATGATACCATAAATATGTTTATTACATTACCTGACTTGTAATGAATGTCCTGTAACAAAACATACTATTTTCTAACTTCAGTTAAATACTTTGTTAACGGCTAGGGATGAACCGATCTAAATTGGTTTAGCCGTTCATTTTTCTAAATTTCTATTATCCAATATGGTTCATACCTAATTTACAGTCGAAAACTGTGTCTAATAATATTTATTTTTTATTGTTTCAGATCCGTCATCAGACTTCAGCACACATAGTATAGTTAGACCAAAATTTCACCATGGCAGGACGAAAAGAGAGATCACGACAACAAAAGATGAGGTTAGTAGTATTATAAGCCAAATTGTAGTTAAGGTGGTTCGTTTCCCTAAGAAACGTCTTTTGACATTCGCAGGCTACGGTGTGATATTTTAAGAAACGTAATTAAATTTCATACATTTGTTAATATAGTATTCCCATCCCCAACTAATTTCTCAAATTATTCTAGCTTTACAAGTTTTTTCTAGGAATGGGGGAATTTCCCGCAAATGGAAAGCCAATTTATGAAAGTTGTATACAAAAGATTTTTTATATCTAACGCCGTTAGCCTGTGAATGTCAAAAGACGTCTTGTATGGAAAGCGAACCACCTTAAAGCGAGATTTGAATTGAATCGAAATAATTAATTTCGAACCGTGATCCATATCCTGGACAGTAACAAACTAACTTATAATACTAACGTATGCTGGGAATTTCCTGTTAATATACCGCTGTAGCATTCACAAAGTTTCAATTCGTCTAATGTCTCAGCCACCACTTGAACGTGACACTCAAAAGCTGTCGACCTTCATGTAGGAGGAGATCTGGCCAAAGGGTGTAGTTATCCGGCGATTTTGAGTCCGGTTATTTGACACCCACCAGATGCGCCTCGCGTGCCCGTCTTAACGCGTTATTGTGTTATAAATTTTGTATGTTGATATGTACGAGTATGTTGGTAGTTAAGGTATTTGTAAATATGAGCCTCGTTACCGTTAAATAAACAGTGCGTTACCATGATCGCAATTCTCATGTTACAGACAGGCTCACATCATCCCGAGGTGACGTTAACAATCAGCATCGACGGCGAAGAACATGAGCTGGATCTGCGGCTGAACGAGGCGCTGGTGCCGAGCGGGCACTCGCTGAGCTACCAGCAGGCTGGTCAGACCAGGGTGCACACCCCGGGAAAGGAGGTAATAACCGCAGTTCCTCAGACAGGCCGGCAATCAATTGTCCTGTGTGACTGAACGAGGCCTGTGCCGAGTGGGCACTCGCTGAGCTACCAGCAGGCTGGTCAGACCAGGGTGCACACGCCGGGAAAGGAGGTGATAACCGCACTTCCTCAGACAGGCCAGCAATCAATTGTCCTGTGTCACTGGACGAGGCCTGTGCCGAGTGGGCACTCGCTGAGCTACCAAAAGGCTGGTCTGACCAGGGTCCATACGCTGGAAAAGGAGGTAATAACCGCAGCTCCTCAGACAGGCCAGCAATCAATTGTCCTGTGTAACTGCACGAGGCCTGCGCCTAGTGGGCACTCGCTGAGCTACCAGCAGGCTGGTCAGACCAGGGTGCATACGCCAGCAAAGGAGGTAACAGCAGCACTTGTCCAGACAGGTCAGCAGTCAACTGCCATACGAAACGGGCCACAGCACTCCGGCTGGTACTTTATCTGTCTTACCAGCCACATAGAACCTCAGATACTCAATTACTAATGTCGTATGATAAAATTATATGAAAAAGTGTCTGCAGAAAATAGGGCATCATCCACACAATATTACGTTCCTCAATATTGAGGGAACGACCGAAGACGACGGCTACCCGGAGGTCGGCCGGGCCTTTATTTTTATACCTTAGATAATAACTTTTTAAAATTCACCAATCCGTCGGAGACAACTTTTGCAAATGTCCGGTGTTAGCATAGGAGTCTCGGCTAAGAACGCCATGATAGGACCCTCAGAATTGAGGAAACGACCAAAGATAACCTAACAGACCGGATATGATTGCAGGAGCTGGACATATGCCAGTACTCGGGGCGCGTGCGCGGCAAGCCGGGCTCGTGGGCGGCGCTGTCCACGTGTCGGGGGCTGCGCGGCGTCCTCTACGATGGGCAGCGGCTGCGGTACATCGAACCCGTGGACGGTCCGTGTTTCAGTCTGACTCGAGCTTTAGAGTATCCATCAGAGCTGTGCGAGGATCCGCGCGGCGGTGAGCGAGGAAAAAATTCGTGGATTTTTAGGGTTCCGTACCTCAAAAGGAAAAAACGGAACCCTTATAGTATCACTTTGCTGTCCGTCCGTCCGTCCGTCTGTCAACACCCTGTTTCTCAGGAACGCGTGGAGGTATCACCTGAAATTGATAGTATCATTGAAAAACTCAATATGGACCTCGCTAGAATAGCAACCTGGGCTTCAAACAACAGCTTGCTACTAAACCCTACTAAAACTAAGTACCTTGTATTTGGAAGCCAACAACAGTTGTCCAGACTTAGCCCTAAATTGGGTGTCAAGCTGATGGATGAACTTATTGAGCGTGTCTGTGAAGCGCGTAACTTAGGACTCTTGATGGATGAAAAACTACGGTATGAGAAACACATTTTAAATTCTGTCAGTAGCTGTTTTTACAAATTAAAAGTTTTGTACAGGATTAGGTCCTTCTTAAGTGAAAAACTGAGAATTCAGCTCGTGGAGTCCCTTGTCCTGTCAAAATTGAACTATATGGACATAGTATATGGTCCACGTCTACTCACAAAAACAAAACGGCTCATCCAACGGGTTCAAAATGCCTGTGCTCGCTTTTGCTTTGATGTTCCGTTGAGGGCCCATGTCACCCCATTTCTAAACAAGTGTAATATTCTCAAGATGCTACATAGACGCAAGCTCCATCTGGCATGTCTTCTTTTTGGAATAATGCGCCATCAGGCTCCGGCATATCTCTTTGAGAAACTGTCAGTCCGCAAGCCACGTGGTGCTCGGCAATGTGGGTTACCGCTGCTGACACACCGACACGCATCTGCTGCTTTTCGTGGAAGCTTCAGATTTGTAGCTACCAAGTGTTGGAACTCCCTGCCACCGCCGATTAGGAACCTAAAAAGCATTTATAGTTTTAAGGTCAAACTGAAACAGTTTTTGTTTGGACATCAGACAGCACAGGAAAACCTGAGGCACGACACTAGCTGCTTTTGAAATGCGATGCAAAGTGGCATACCTGCATTTTGTGTCCCATAAACGTCGTGGTCGTGGCACTTGTGGTCCTTGTGGAGTTTTCTTGTCTGCTTTATTTGTAGTAAGGACGAAATTTTTCGCAATTTGTCTGTTTCTTACGTCATTTTTCTCATTTTGTTTGTTTCTTACATATTTCTGTTATTTGCTCGTTGTGCAATGTTAAGATTAATTTTAAATGTGTAATTTTTATAGTATTAGTTAGTTAAATAGCAAAGAAAGCTAAAATGTGCGTTAAACTTATGTTAATATTTAAAAGTCCTTGACCCAATTAATCTCTGTGACAAAACATAAACAACATGGCCACAGCACAGACAATACGGTCATGGCGTTTTGTTTCTGCTCAATCGTCACAGCACAGGTCGTAAGGTAGTGAAATAAGGACCTGTACGCACTAATTTGTGTTAAGTTTTTGATTACTTTTGTTTATTTCTCTCTTTTTTTATTCTTTCTCTTTGTTTTTTTTTTTTTTTTTAAAGTTGTACGTTATGTAAGGATTTATGTAATTGTGATTGTGATCCGTGCGTGTAACCGGGTCGTTATCGCCGTGCACTTTTCACCGAATGGTCGCAACGGAAGACCAGCGCTGGCTACGCTAGCAACAATGCTGAGTTGCGGCCGTTTCGTGACACTAATAATATTGATGTTTTATTTGATTTTTTTTTTGTTTGTTTAGTTATGTATATGTGTCACGAATAAACTATTTCTATTTCTATTTCTATCAAGCTAAAATTTATACCAAATACTCAGGTCCACTGTCCCTTGGAGCTGTGAAAAAATCAAATTTCTAAGCCAACGCAGTCAAAAGATATAGCCGTTTATGCCGCAAATTTTCGAAATTCGCAAGGGAATCATAACCTACAGGGTACTGCCCGTGAACTCAACGTGAAAGCAACGTGTTATATAGCACAGATAAAGGATTTCTTTTGAATAAGTACCGTAAATTTTTGTACTCAACCCTCGGTGCGCGAGTCCGACTCACACTCGGCCGGATTTTTTTCCTCTCACACTGCTCCGATACCTCGCACAACTCTGGCGTAAACTCACCCTTAGGCTGCTAACGCACTAGTAGGGTGATGTAGATGAGGCTAGATCATGTCACATCGACACATTTTCTGCTGACGCGTATGGCGATAGCACGCGAACTGTTGTTACGATGCAATACAAACAATTACACTCATTTAGATGCACAGGGCCTGTACCTTGCTTCATCGGAATAAGGTTTATAATTTAAAGTGCCGTTGGTACTGTCAGCTTTTTTATAGCACCGTTGCGGTTGTTATAACCGCATACTTCGTCCTCTACGTCTATTAGAACATACATATTTTTACCACTGATTGATTTGCATTTACACTAGTTTTGAATTACAGAATGACAACCAGTTTCCAGGTCATGTCATAGGCAGGCAAGTGATAGGCTTCGAGGTCTGACACTAGCCTTTTCAATGTATCAACGGAGCTAAGCTACAAGACCTACTTGCCTTCGTGATATCTGACCATCGTTTAGTGATCCGTACCCTTCCTCGTTTACCTTTGACTTACTCTTAACATCTCCTATTCCAGACAACGACATAAACGCGGACCACTTCCTATACGCGCACGAACACCTGGCGAGGGAACATCGCTGCGGGTATGAGGGCGGCACGACGCACAACTCCAGCTATGATCCCATGCTGTTTCAGAAGCGAAATGAGGAGCTGGCGCGGAAGCGCTCCAGGGTTAGCCGGGTGAGTTCTCCAGCTTATATGCTCGTCAGGATTTAGACCACTAGACCATAGTTCTATAGTGGATTCTTGTTACCTTTAGACATTTCATGGAAACTTGGGTCCCAGGAGACCACACACTGCCTCTGTTTTCATAAAAATTGGGATGGAGTTTGACCTTCATCTAACCTGATGGAAAGTTATGATAACGTCTAAAATGTGGAATTCCAGATTATAACTTGATTAAGTTAGAATAATACTGCTCGTAGGTAATTGACAGGACAGTATACATGAGGTGATGAGAGAGTGGAAGAGCATCTGTATTCATCACGACATCACTCCTACCTTCTTCGCTTTCTTGGCTTATTTGGACTTGTGTTCACACTAATGGACTTATGTTCGACTACAATACACTCAATGATGATCCACTTCCTTGCTTATTGCAGATACACCGGCTAGACTCTTATTAAATAGGTAACATCTCCCTTTATTCCATGGGAGATTGAGGCCAGCAGTAGGCGAATCAGACTGACCCATTAACTTTTATCTTCCAGTACAAACGGGAAACATTTGAAGATACATTAGTTCGAGCTCCATACAACGCAGACCAGCGCTCGCGATACGTAGAACTTGTGCTGGTGGTAGACAACGGCGAGTTCCTGGCCAGCGGCGGCGATCTGCGCACCGTGCATCGCCAGATGAAGGACCTCGCCAACATTATCAACTCCGTAAGACAACCTCATCTCAACAAGTCAACATGTACTCGAGTGTAGACTCCTTTAAGGGAGTTGGGGCTGGTGGGACCACGGTGAGTTCCTGGCCAGCGGCGGCGATCTGCGCACCGTGCACCGCCAGATGAAGGAACTCGCCAACATTATCAACTCCGTAAGACAACCTCATCTCAACATGTACTCGAGTACTGGCTCCTTTAAAGGAGTTGGGGCTGGTGGGACCACGGCGAGTTCCTGGCCAACATCATCAACTCGGTAAGTCACGGAATAATGGGTCCTCTATAGTGTAGTCTCTATTTTAAGAATGCCAAATGTACAAATTTTGATTTTCAATGTAACAAGAGGAGGAGCTCTATTACAGAAAAGTTGAGGCAAATATTGGATACTCTGGAAATCCGTCTTTTGTCCGTTTGCTACGAGTAATATTTTCTATCCAAATTCATAGGAACATTCAGGATTCAGCACAGTAGATTCAAGATTTTACGATGATTGTGATCCTCATGTGGGTCTTAATATCAACTCTATCTTACCGTGTAATCGTTAATGTTGCCTATATGATCAAGTTGAGGTGTGTTGTGGGCGATATGTTAGCAACTTGTCACTACAATATCACATTTTCTCCATCTTTAAACCATTGTCCAACCGATTGTCCTCTGCCTACCCCTTCTGAAAACAGCTCTGGATATACGTACATCGATGATTGCAGGTCTACGCTCCACTGAACATCTTCATAGCGCTAGTGGGCGTCGAAGTTTGGTCGGAAAACGACGAGATAGTACTAGAAGAAGACGGAGATGCGACTCTCAACAAGTTCCTACATTACCGGAAGACTGTCCTCGTCACGAGAATACCAAACGACAACGCTCAGCTTCTCACGTGAGTTACTAATCGATGGTTCTCGAAAGATCGAGGTCACTCCATCCTGTGGGGAGCCTTGACGCTGCACTTCTGATGATGTCAATGGACAGACTGTTCTACGCTTTCCGGCATGTGGTTGTGTGGTATGTGAGTGTAATGACAAGAGTTCTGGGTGATTTCCTACCACTGTAATATAATTCTGGGACCCGATGTCACTCTTTGAAGCCTGTGGAGAAACGTTAGAATCTTGCTCGGGGTTTGGCTGACTAATAAACCTTTAACTGGCACTCATAAAGCTGCCCCTACTCGTGAAGATTAAACAGTTGTCACTAGAACAACAGTGCTAGTGACAACTTAACACTACTAACAGTACTATCGAAAAATTTCCCTGTGACAGAAACGATTTTTTTAATTCCTCCAGCACTGATAGTGTCAAAACATCCAAAAATCCATCGTATTAATGCTTCGGCACGAACCCTGCTGTAATCTTTTGATCCTCATTAAAAAAGTCTTTTGTAATCAAATCAACTGCTATTTACTACTATTTTGACATCCGCATACTCGTATGCTGATGTCAAAATAGTTGATTTATGGTTAAACTGTTTCTCACTCACTCTTTATGCAGTTCTAGTGACAACTTGGCACTAGTCAGTACTACTGAAAATGTACCCTGTAACATAAACGATTTTTTGTAAATCCATCAGAACTGATAGTGTCAAATCATCCGAAAGGTATCGTTATTAATGCTTAAACGAAAACGGCGAACCCTGCTGTAATCTTTTGATCCTCATTAAAATTTCAAAGTCTTTTGTAATCAACTGCTATTGACTACTATTTCGACATCCGCATACGAGGGGTTAAATTGTGTCTCACTCACTCTTTATGCAAAATGTTAGACGCAAATACACATTGGAATTAAGCACTTCGTACGTTTTTTTCCGATGCTTGAAGGTCTTACTACAATACTCTGTATTATCTATATTTTGAATCCTCCACTCTAATCCAATACTTTTCCTTCTTGAGACCCAATGTATGCTTTTGTGATGTTTGTACATATTGTGAAGCTTTTGTAGATAGTGCAGCAGTGCCTTTGTTGATGCTTGGGATGGTTTAACGCGTAGTTCAGCTATTTAATCTGACCACAGGGGAACTCGGTTCGTCGCTCAAAAACCCTACGACTACACGAAGCCGCATTTGTGAGTGTAAATTTGGTATTTCGCTGTTTTTTTACGACGGATACGCGAGGGAGCTGCTAGACTGAATAACACTTTACAAATAAAGGATTCGGCAGAATTAAGCTCTTAAGTGCTTTTAAAATGGCTTGGGTACGGCGACATACGTAACCCCAGTACACTTTATAACCTCTTTTACGATTTATGGTTATCAATCATACCGGGATGACAGGTACTATAATGCCACGAAAAACAAACATTTATAAATGATACAATATTTTTTTATAGAAAACTTGAGTTGCAGACATCTTAGTTCGAGACATTCGACGTTAAAGACGTGACCCGTTTATTTTAATGAGACATTTATTTAATGCCGGTTCGTTATTTGTAAAATGTTACAGATTTACGATCTTGCCAATAGAGTTAAGATTTTCAATGTCGATTATTTGACCGCCGAGCTTATAAATATAGGTATGGTGACGATGTGTCGATCAATTGTAATAGGTACATCCAACACGAGACAGTCGGACGGATATTCCATTATATCGCAACAAAATTAAGTGTGACTAACCCCCAACAAAACGATAGCTTATCACGTCCGCTTCGTAACTAACCTCCCGTCGTAACCATCTCTAAAGTCACTCTAAACCTTTAACCGTTCCACAGCCGCCAGAACTTCAAAGCCGGCGTTGTGGGAAAGGCGCTGAAAGGGTTCATGTGTTCGTACAACTACTCCGCGGGCGTCGCTACCAATCATTCTAGAGTAATTGGGCTGGTCGCCATGACTATAGCACATGAAATGGGACACAACTTCGGGATGGAACATGACCAGGTATAACCAGGATCAATCTGTTTAAACACTCATAATAGTCATAATTACTTAAATCATTTAATAAAACTGTTCCGGAACTCATCCGTCTCCTAGTTTTATTCCTGATAATCAGACATAGGAATCCGCCGAGTTGATTGACAAGTAGAGAGTTCCTATATCGACAAATTAAATGGTGCTTGTTCTATATGCTAGTGATCGCCCCCAAACATTGTGTGTTTTTTGGTCTATTGTTCAACATATCATATTTTAAATAATCGCTAGGTTCTATAAACTGCACTACAAATTAGTTAATATTAACCTCTTTAGATAATTAAATAGAAGTAAATTACCTACTTAGACAAAGTATTCGGTTATTTTTTATTTATTTTTTACTCTTAATAAGAACATATTTTTACAAGCAAACCCTTGAGTGATCACTAGTACATAGAACTAGCACCGATAGCTGAGTTTATCGATATGGGAACTCCCTACTTGTCTAACAATTTTGCCCCGCGGATTCCTATGTCTGCTGATGATTGTGCCCTAAAGAAACCCGGGGTCCGCTTTAGCACCTAACTAACCACCGTTCCGGAACTAATTAACCTATTTGTATGCGGATTATTCAATCACTTGAAGAGTTTTAGTAAGTACAAACAGTAACACACTTAACTGACCATATTTCAACCTTATTCGTATAAGGTTGACAGATGGTCACTTAAGTGCGTCTATGATGGTACCTATGATACAATTTAATAAAGGAGAGCCATGCTCGGGGTTTCGCTGCGAGATCTAATTAGAAGTTAGAAAACATCAGGTCTGTAATCGATATAGCTCAGTTCTTAAACAGCTAGGCATAAATAATTAGTTTTTAAAATTTAAAAATGTATGTATGTTAGTCTATAATGTATTTATTACTATGGCCCTTAGATGCCTGAATTAAATGGTATATTAAGTGATTATTATTAAATGGCAGTGGGCGGGTCACATTGCACGTAGACCCGACAGCCATTGGGGCAAAGGGTTTTGTAGAGTGAGGCCCCCAACGAGGTAGCCTAGATCTAGTTACGATCGCTGGGAAGTGTTGGAAGCGGTCAGCGCAAGACCGGTCATCGTGGAAACCCTTGGGGAGGCCTTTGTGACATGATGATGGTTTAGTTTAGACCTGATAGTAAGCGGACACTGCAGCCTATAGACGCATGTAACTCCAAAGGAGTAACATGGACGTTGCCAACCCTTGATATGTTTGAGGATTCGCTGTGTTGACATCTGAAGGAACAAGTTCCCTCGCTCTCAACACAACGCATCCTCGGGAGCTCTGGCGACCTTGCTCACCTCTGTTATTATGGCTGTGGTCTTCTGCAAGGCGGACGTACTTCCCCAGTTGGGCTGCTCCAAATTCGAGCGGGATGACATTTCGCTGTGCCCTACCTTAAAAAATCACATGACTTCTGTCCTTAAATGCCGGCTATTTCTAACATTTCTCAGCATCTCGGTGGACTGCAACATACAATTGTCTCCCACAGGAGCCGGACTGCTCGTGCCCGGACAAGAAGTGCATCATGAGCCCGTCCAGCACGTCCGTGACGCCGGTGCACTGGTCCTCCTGCAGCCTCAAGTCGCTCGCGCTGTCCTTCGAGCGCGGGATGGACTACTGTCTGAGGTAACTACCGCTTAACGCTCAGGAGCCGGACTGCTCGTGCCCGGACAAGAAGTGCATCATGAGCCCGTCCAGCACGTCCGTGACGCCGGTGCACTGGTCCTCCTGCAGCCTCAAGTCGCTCGCGCTGTCCTTCGAGCGCGGGATGGACTACTGTCTGAGGTAACTACCGCTTAACGCTCAGGAGCCGGACTGCTCGTGCCCGGACAAGAAGTGCATCATGAGCCCGTCCAGCACGTCCGTGACGCCGGTGCACTGGTCCTCCTGCAGCCTCAAGTCGCTCGCGCTGTCCTTCGAGCGCGGGATGGACTACTGTCTGAGGTAACTACCGCTTAACGCTCAGGAGCCGGACTGCTCGTGCCCGGACAAGAAGTGCATCATGAGCCCGTCCAGCACGTCCGTGACGCCGGTGCACTGGTCCTCCTGCAGCCTCAAGTCGCTCGCGCTGTCCTTCGAGCGCGGGATGGACTACTGTCTGAGGTAACTACCGCTTAACGCTCAGGAGCCGGACTGCTCGTGCCCGGACAAGAAGTGCATCATGAGCCCGTCCAGCACGTCCGTGACGCCGGTGCACTGGTCCTCCTGCAGCCTCAAGTCGCTCGCGCTGTCCTTCGAGCGCGGGATGGACTACTGTCTGAGGTAACTACCGCTTAACGCTCAGGAGCCGGACTGCTCGTGCCCGGACAAGAAGTGCATCATGAGCCCGTCCAGCACGTCCGTGACGCCGGTGCACTGGTCCTCCTGCAGCCTCAAGTCGCTCGCGCTGTCCTTCGAGCGCGGGATGGACTACTGTCTGAGGTAACTACCGCTTAACGCTCAGGAGCCGGACTGCTCGTGCCCGGACAAGAAGTGCATCATGAGCCCGTCCAGCACGTCCGTGACGCCGGTGCACTGGTCCTCCTGCAGCCTCAAGTCGCTCGCGCTGTCCTTCGAGCGCGGGATGGACTACTGTCTGAGGTAACTACCGCTTAACGCTCAGGAGCCGGACTGCTCGTGCCCGGACAAGAAGTGCATCATGAGCCCGTCCAGCACGTCCGTGACGCCGGTGCACTGGTCCTCCTGCAGCCTCAAGTCGCTCGCGCTGTCCTTCGAGCGCGGGATGGACTACTGTCTGAGGTAACTACCGCTTAACGCTCAGGAGCCGGACTGCTCGTGCCCGGACAAGAAGTGCATCATGAGCCCGTCCAGCACGTCCGTGACGCCGGTGCACTGGTCCTCCTGCAGCCTCAAGTCGCTCGCGCTGTCCTTCGAGCGCGGGATGGACTACTGTCTGAGGTAACTACCGCTTAACGCTCAGGAGCCGGACTGCTCGTGCCCGGACAAGAAGTGCATCATGAGCCCGTCCAGCACGTCCGTGACGCCGGTGCACTGGTCCTCCTGCAGCCTCAAGTCGCTCGCGCTGTCCTTCGAGCGCGGGATGGACTACTGTCTGAGGTAACTACCGCTTAACGCTCAGGAGCCGGACTGCTCGTGCCCGGACAAGAAGTGCATCATGAGCCCGTCCAGCACGTCCGTGACGCCGGTGCACTGGTCCTCCTGCAGCCTCAAGTCGCTCGCGCTGTCCTTCGAGCGCGGGATGGACTACTGTCTGAGGTAACTACCGCTTAACGCTCAGGAGCCGGACTGCTCGTGCCCGGACAAGAAGTGCATCATGAGCCCGTCCAGCACGTCCGTGACGCCGGTGCACTGGTCCTCCTGCAGCCTCAAGTCGCTCGCGCTGTCCTTCGAGCGCGGGATGGACTACTGTCTGAGGTAACTACCGCTTAACGCTCAGGAGCCGGACTGCTCGTGCCCGGACAAGAAGTGCATCATGAGCCCGTCCAGCACGTCCGTGACGCCGGTGCACTGGTCCTCCTGCAGCCTCAAGTCGCTCGCGCTGTCCTTCGAGCGCGGGATGGACTACTGTCTGAGGTAACTACCGCTTAACGCTCAGGAGCCGGACTGCTCGTGCCCGGACAAGAAGTGCATCATGAGCCCGTCCAGCACGTCCGTGACGCCGGTGCACTGGTCCTCCTGCAGCCTCAAGTCGCTCGCGCTGTCCTTCGAGCGCGGGATGGACTACTGTCTGAGGTAACTACCGCTTAACGCTCAGGAGCCGGACTGCTCGTGCCCGGACAAGAAGTGCATCATGAGCCCGTCCAGCACGTCCGTGACGCCGGTGCACTGGTCCTCCTGCAGCCTCAAGTCGCTCGCGCTGTCCTTCGAGCGCGGGATGGACTACTGTCTGAGGTAACTACCGCTTAACGCTCAGGAGCCGGACTGCTCGTGCCCGGACAAGAAGTGCATCATGAGCCCGTCCAGCACGTCCGTGACGCCGGTGCACTGGTCCTCCTGCAGCCTCAAGTCGCTCGCGCTGTCCTTCGAGCGCGGGATGGACTACTGTCTGAGGTAACTACCGCTTAACGCTCAGGAGCCGGACTGCTCGTGCCCGGACAAGAAGTGCATCATGAGCCCGTCCAGCACGTCCGTGACGCCGGTGCACTGGTCCTCCTGCAGCCTCAAGTCGCTCGCGCTGTCCTTCGAGCGCGGGATGGACTACTGTCTGAGGTAACTACCGCTTAACGCTCAGGAGCCGGACTGCTCGTGCCCGGACAAGAAGTGCATCATGAGCCCGTCCAGCACGTCCGTGACGCCGGTGCACTGGTCCTCCTGCAGCCTCAAGTCGCTCGCGCTGTCCTTCGAGCGCGGGATGGACTACTGTCTGAGGTAACTACCGCTTAACGCTCAGGAGCCGGACTGCTCGTGCCCGGACAAGAAGTGCATCATGAGCCCGTCCAGCACGTCCGTGACGCCGGTGCACTGGTCCTCCTGCAGCCTCAAGTCGCTCGCGCTGTCCTTCGAGCGCGGGATGGACTACTGTCTGAGGTAACTACCGCTTAACGCTCAGGAGCCGGACTGCTCGTGCCCGGACAAGAAGTGCATCATGAGCCCGTCCAGCACGTCCGTGACGCCGGTGCACTGGTCCTCCTGCAGCCTCAAGTCGCTCGCGCTGTCCTTCGAGCGCGGGATGGACTACTGTCTGAGGTAACTACCGCTTAACGCTCAGGAGCCGGACTGCTCGTGCCCGGACAAGAAGTGCATCATGAGCCCGTCCAGCACGTCCGTGACGCCGGTGCACTGGTCCTCCTGCAGCCTCAAGTCGCTCGCGCTGTCCTTCGAGCGCGGGATGGACTACTGTCTGAGGTAACTTTTCTATCATGTTGACTACCGCTTAAGGGGTGCCTTGATTTGAGTCGTGCACGCCCCCTAGACAGAGACACGCTGATGCCTTCCTCCCACGAGAAAAAGAGATGTAACACTCTTCGGGAATCGCTGTTTTAGACTTTCGATAAATACCTGACTTAGTAAAGTTTTATTAAAATTTCATAAAGTGAGATTTAAGAGTAGTAAAAATACTATAGTATTAACTTGATTGTGTCGTAAAATAACGTAGAGTTTGAGTAGGCTGAGTAAAATAAGGAAAAAACAGACCCAACTATAGTTTTTGTTTTTCTATCGAGGAGATTTTAAGCAATCAGGTATCGATAAAATCAGATGAACAATAATATAGTCAAGAATGATATATCTGAAAATCAGACCTAATTGTTTCTCAATCTAGTCAGAACGGCGTTTTGAAGCACGCGATAATTTCCAATGCACCGCCTAAGGCGGATCATTCATTCGCGGATCGGAACGTTAAGGCGTTCCGCCTTAACGTTCCGATACAACTACCCTGCGTCCGAGCGCGGCGACTGTATATGGAGCATACGCTGTAAAAGGAAAACCTGAGATATAAGATGCGAAGTTGAGACGGTGGAAGCTCCTCCGAAGTGAGAGTCTTATCCAAAATCTGACCTCAACGATGATCAACCTTCCAATAACATTTTTTTTTAAATTATGCAACGACGGTGGCACGGTGGCGTACGGCCCATCGCAGCCTATAGACACATGTAACTCCAAAGGAGTAACATGGGCGTTGCGGACCCTTCATATGTTTGAGCATTCGCCGTGTTGACAGCTGAAGGAACAAACGCCCTCGCTCTCAACACAACGCATCCTCGGGAGCTCTGGCGACCTTGCTCACCTCCAGGAACACAACACTACTACAGAGCAAGTAGTAGTGTTATTATGGCTGTGGCCTTCTGCGAGGCACAGTCACCAGCATGACTATGGGCAACGCTGCAAAAATATCTGATCATCAATTGAAGGCGAATGACGATACAAAGGCGGTAAAAAAATGTGATGATTTACATCCGGCATAAAAATCATTTGCCTGTAACAGCATAAATATCAGACCAGACCGAGTAAAAATATCTGATACTCCACGAAATCAAAATGATATGACATATGACCAGCGTAATCATCTATCTGCTGTAGAAGCATAAACATCGGATCACGTAACGACAGCATAAATATCTGATACGATTGGCAGTTAAAAAAATCACAAAATTCTGCAAAAATGAACTTTATTGGCTTTAACATACGGTCGTAATTTGAACAAAGCTATTTGACGCTTCTTGAAAAGAGTATTCACCTGTCATTGGATATCGCCGTCTCACGATTTAAAACGTGAATTTGACAGAATTACAAATCAGTCACAATAGCCAGATGGGCCTAACATTGCGTTTCTAAGCGTTATATTCGTAAGGAGCCATTGAATTGATTGACAGCTAGTCCTTAATGTAATTTGACCCCTAGAATTGCAGCACATATGTGGGTATTCAGTGGTGCAATTTATACTAGTCCATCTATAAATGCAGCTAGTAGTCTCAGCGCTTTGTGGATTCCTCCCCAGCAGTACGATTTACAGAGGACCGAAGAGTATAACTTGCCTCTCTGCTTAGCGTTCGTGGACTACGAAAAAGCCTTCGATTCGATTGAAACCTGGGCTGTACTACAGTCTTTCCAACGGTGCCAAGTTGACTATCGCTATATCGAAGTGCTGAAGTGTTTGTACGAGAACGCCACTATGTCAGTCCGACTCCAGGACCAGAACTCGAAAGTTTTTCCGCTGCAGTGGGGAGTCAGGCAAGGAGATGTTATTTCTCCAAAACTGTTCACCGCTGCGCTGGAGGACGTTTTCAAGACCCTGGCCTAGGCTAGGCTAGGAAGGCTAGGCATCAGCATCAACGGCGGGTACATCACTCACCTTCGGTTTGCTGAAGATATAGTAAACTTGGCTGAGACCATGGAGGACTTAAGTACGATGCTCGATGATCTCAGTAAAGCATCCGAGCGAGTTGGTCTAAGAATGAACATGGATAAGACGAAGATCATGTCAAATGCCCATGTAGTACCAACTCCCATTACAATCGGACACTTTACGCTCGAAGTTGTAGACGATTATGTATACCTAATTACCTAGGACAGACGATCCAGTTAGGTAGGTCCAACTTCGAGAAAGAGGTCAATCGTCGAATCCGAGTCGGCTGGGCAGCGTTCGGGAAGCTACGGCAAATCTTTTCGTCCAATATTCCGCAGTGTCTCAAGACGAAAGTCTTTGACCAGTGTGTGTTGCCAGTGATGACATATGGCACTGAAACGTGGTCGCTTACTATGGGCCTCATAAGAAGGCTCAAAGTCACCCAAAGGGCAATGGAGAGGGCCATGTTGGGAGTTTCTCTGCGTGATCGCATCAGAAATGAGACTATCCGCAGCAGAACCAAGGTAACCGATATAGCCCTGCGGATCGCTAAACTTAAGTGGCAGTGGGCGGGGCGTTGGGGCGGAAAGGTTCTCGAGTGGCGACCACGTACCGGAAGGCGCAGCGTGGGTAGGCCCCCGACAAGGTGGACTGATGACCTGGTAAAGGTTGCGGGAGTCCGCTGGATGCGGGTGGCACGGGATCGGTGACTTTGGTACTCTTTGGGGGAGGCCTATGTCCAGTAGTAGACGTCTTTCGGCTGATATGATGATGATGATGAGTACGATTTACAAATTAATTCGACTCGCCTCTTCACTCGTCTTTGATATCACTTGAACCTTTGGTAAAAAACTAAACTATATTTTTTATTTAAATTGATTGTTTAATTAAATGCTGGTCGTGAGTTTCTAGTAATAAAAAAAATAGTTTGATGGCATGTAAACACGTTGAACGCAAGTTGTGTTTACATGCGTTTTTTTTTTCGAGGCATGAAAATATACTGGATTTCAATAAAAATATTTCATTATTTTGCTTACTTACATGTAGAAATTATCAGTTCTTATCACGATCGTCAAGAATTAAGAAATAAAAATAATATGCAATTATCAATACAGAAAGTGGAAATATTTACATACTTTAACGCTGCCAAGACACAGGTTTGCGCGTTTACCGCGAAAAAGTTAAAGTTTGTCGTGTCACCTCGTTTTGAGAGCACTCCCCTGACTGCCGCAGCCAGTATCGGAATCCTTGGCGTCGACATTTCGAGTGAAGTCCAGTTCCGCGGACATTTAGAGGGTAGCCTCAAAAAAGCTCAGTGTGCTCAACAGATCGAGACAGTATTTCACACCGGCCCACCGCCTGCAGCTTTATAAGTCGCAGGTCCGCCCACAAATGGAATACTGTTCTCATCTATGGGCAGGGGCACCCCAATACCAGCTTCTCCCTCTGGACCGCGTCCAACGACGAGCAACTCGAATTGTCGACTGCCAGCATATTTCGGATCGGCTTGACTCCTTGGCGCTGCGTAGAGATGTGGCTTCGCTCTTCATTTTCTATCGCATGTATAACGGGGAGTGCTCCGAGGAATTGTTCGAATTAATCCCTACCGCTTCTTTTCGCCATCGTCCAACGCGACAACATTACCATCCTCACCACTTAGATGGTTGGCAGTCCTCAACTGTGCGCTTCTCCAGAAACTTCCTGCCTCGCACAGCTAGTCTGTGGAATGGATTGTCGCCTGCGGTATTTCCGGACCGATGCGACCTTCAAACCTTCAAGAAAAGAGTATACTCCCATCTTAAAGGCCGGCAACGCACTCAGAGCACCACTGGTGTTGCAGGTGTCCATGGGCGGCGGTAATCGCTTACCATCAGGTGATCCGTCTGCTCGTTCCTATCAAAAAAACTATCTCCGAAAACATATTGTTATTTTTGGAATTTTGCCAAAACCGCCCCAACATTCAACCAAATATCTTCCCATTTCATTGACGTCAGAACAAGTTATATTGCTATACCATCATATTAAAAGAACAAATCAGTAGGTAATATCTGAATTGTTTACTTACCTATTAATTTTACTAATGAAAAATAAAATTATAAGCATAAAAAAGCTGCCAAGTGCGTGTCGGGCCACGCACAACGAAGGGTTCCGTGAAATTACACACAATTTTAGTGACTTTCGGGGCGATTATCTGAGACTCTATTCACATAATAAAAAAAATTGCTTGGAAACCTTAAATTTATTTTGAAAGGCCTATCGATTGATAACCCACACGTGGGCTTGCAATGAAAAAAAAAATTGACATTCAGTTTTATTAATGGAGTGCACCCATATTTTTTTTTTTTTTTGGAATTTCATTACAAAATACACCTATCGTCAAATTTTTATTCAAATACACCTTATAGTTTTCGAGTAAAATGCCTGTGACATACGGACGGACAGACAGACAGACAGACACGGTCAGACATGACGAATCCATAAGGGTTCCGTTTTTTGCCATTTGGCTACGGATCCCTGAAAACGAATGGTTTTATATTCAAACAATTTTTTATCTTATTCCAATAACCAGATGGAATCACTATGTTGCAGGAGTGCCGTATACAGAGTTCTTTCGAAACACGGTTTTTTTTTAAATGGCATACTTAACTTGGAAACTAAAAGCTTTTTAAGATAAGTTTGTTATAACAGTTGTTTAAATAGTTGTTTTTTTTTATTACTTAACCTGCCCACTTTTATTTTTTGTTCTTGCATTTATGTGCTCAATTTCTGGTTCAGTTTTGATACAATATTTTATTAAAATTGTTTTTCGAAAATAATCACTGACCTTCTTTTGTTTCTAGGTGTGCGGTGTCGTTTAATGTATTTGCTTAAAGTTAAAACTCCCGAAACCCCTTGATTCAAAAGCTGAGATAAACTGTTACTAATTTATTTTATCAATGGAAATAATGTCTTAAAACGTAAGACGGTAAAATCCAATGACAGGACTTGACTTCGCTTTTCAAGAAGCAAAACATAGTTTTCTTCAAATTACCACTTTATGTGTTAGCAAGTAAAGTTATTTTTTTGCAGAATTTTGAGATTATTTTTACTGACAATCGTATCAGATATTTATGCTGTCTTTGTGTGATCCGATGGTTATGCTCCTACCGCGGATAGATAATTTTGCTGGTCATATATCACATTATTTTGATTTTGTGGAGTATCAGATATTTTTACCCAGTCTGATGCGATATTTATGCTGTTACAGGCAAATGATTTTTATGCCGGTTGTAAATCATCACATATTTTTATGGCCTTTGTATCGTTATATGATGAGCTCCTGACCGATTTCGGCCACGGCGACTGCTTCAGCTCCGAATTTGGCGCTCATGTGCTCGCATGTGACTCACGAAGCCTATTTTATGAGTAAAGGTCCTCGCACATTGCGGACACGAGAGTACACCGTTGATGAATGTATAATTGATCGCCGCAGGTGGTCGGGCTTTCAATTCATCTCGTTTGGAGTTAAGGTCAGAACCCCCCGTTGGGCTGCTTCAAAATCGAGCGGGATGACATTTCGCGGTGCCCTGCCTCACCAAACAACAATGTCTAGCGTGCCCAAACTAAAATCCCCGTTTATCAACAGGAACAAACCCAAGCAGCTGTTCGACTCGCCCACCTGTGGCAACGGGTTTCTCGAGGAAGGCGAACAGTGCGACTGCGGCACCGCGCCCGGGGACTCCGCGCCCGGCGACGAGCGCTCGTCCTGCCGCGCGTGCTGCAGGCCGGACTGCACGCTGCGGCACAACGCCACCTGCGGACACGGCCAGTGCTGCGACCTTACGGTGACTATAGCCACGATAAGCAGTGCGACTGCGGCACCGCGCCCGGGGACTCCGCGCCCGGCGACGAGCGCTCGTCCTGCCGCGCGTGCTGCAGGCCGGACTGCACGCTGCGGCACAACGCCACCTGCGGGCACGGCCAGTGCTGCGACCTTACGGTGACTATAGCCACGATAAGCAGTGCGACTGCGGCACCGCGCCCGGGGACTCCGCGCCCGGCGACGAGCGCTCGTCCTGCCGCGCGTGCTGCAGGCCGGACTGCACGCTGCGGCACAACGCCACCTGCGGGCACGGCCAGTGCTGCGACCTTACGGTGACTATAGCCACGATAAGCAGTGCGACTGCGGCACCAAGCCCGGGGACTCCGCGCCCGGCGACGAGCGCTCGTCCTGCCGCGCGTGCTGCAGGCCGGACTGCACGCTGCGGCACAACGCCACCTGCGGGCACGGCCAGTGCTGCGACCTTACGGTGACTATAGCCACGATAAGCAGTGCGACTGCGGCACCAAGCCCGGGGACTCCGCGCCCGGCGACGAGCGCTCGTCCTGCCGCGCGTGCTGCAGGCCGGACTGCACGCTGCGGCACAACGCCACCTGCGGGCACGGCCAGTGCTGCGACCTTACGGTGACTATAGCCACGATAAGCAGTGCGACTGCGGCACCGCGCCCGGGGACTCCGCGCCCGGCGACGAGCGCTCGTCCTGCCGCGCGTGCTGCAGGCCGGACTGCACGCTGCGGCACAACGCCACCTGCGGACACGGCCAGTGCTGCGACCTTACGGTGACTATAGCCACGATAAGCAGTGCGACTGCGGCACCGCGCCCGGGGACTCCGCGCCCGGCGACGAGCGCTCGTCCTGCCGCGCGTGCTGCAGGCCGGACTGCACGCTGCGACACAACGCCACCTGCGGACACGGCCAGTACTGCGACCTTACGGTGACTATAGCCACGATAAGCAGTGCGACTGCGGCACAACGCCACCTGCGGACACGGCCAGTGCTGCGACCTTACGGTGACTATAGCCACGATAAGCAGTGCGACTGCGGCACCGCGCCCGGGGACTCCGCGCCCGGCGACGAGCGCTCGTCCTGCCGCGCGTGCTGCAGGCCGGACTGCACGCTGCGGCACAACGCCACCTGCGGACACGGCCAGTGCTGCGACCTTACGGTGACTATAGCCACGATAAGCAGTGCGACTGCGGCACCGCGCCCGGGGACTCCGCGCCCGGCGACGAGCGCTCGTCCTGCCGCGCGTGCTGCAGGCCGGACTGCACGCTGCGGCACAACGCCACCTGCGGACACGGCCAGTGCTGCGACCTTACGGTGACTATAGCCACGATAAGCAGTGCGACTGCGGCACCGCGCCCGGGGACTCCGCGCCCGGCGACGAGCGCTCGTCCTGCCGCGCGTGCTGCAGGCCGGACTGCACGCTGCGGCACAACGCCACCTGCGGACACGGCCAGTGCTGCGACCTTACGGTGACTATAGCCACGATAAGCAGTGCGACTGCGGCACCGCGCCCGGGGACTCCGCGCCCGGCGACGAGCGCTCGTCCTGCCGCGCGTGCTGCAGGCCGGACTGCACGCTGCGGCACAACGCCACCTGCGGGCACGGCCAGTGCTGCGACCTTACGGTGACTATAGCCACGATAAGCAGTGCGACTGCGGCACCGCGCCCGGGGACTCCGCGCCCGGCGACGAGCGCTCGTCCTGCCGCGCGTGCTGCAGGCCGGACTGCACGCTGCGGCACAACGCCACCTGCGGACACGGCCAGTGCTGCGACCTTACGGTGACTATAGCCACGATAAGCAGTGCGACTGCGGCACCGCGCCCGGGGACTCCGCGCCCGGCGACGAGCGCTCGTCCTGCCGCGCGTGCTGCAGGCCGGACTGCACGCTGCGGCACAACGCCACCTGCGGGCACGGCCAGTGCTGCGACCTTACGGTGACTATAGCCACGATAAGCAGTGCGACTGCGGCACCAAGCCCGGGGACTCCGCGCCCGGCGACGAGCGCTCGTCCTGCCGCGCGTGCTGCAGGCCGGACTGCACGCTGCGGCACAACGCCACCTGCGGGCACGGCCAGTGCTGCGACCTTACGGTGACTATAGCCACGATAAGCAGTGCGACTGCGGCACCGCGCCCGGGGACTCCGCGCCCGGCGACGAGCGCTCGTCCTGCCGCGCGTGCTGCAGGCCGGACTGCACGCTGCGGCACAACGCCACCTGCGGACACGGCCAGTGCTGCGACCTTACGGTGACTATAGCCACGATAAGCAGTGCGACTGCGGCACCGCGCCCGGGGACTCCGCGCCCGGCGACGAGCGCTCGTCCTGCCGCGCGTGCTGCAGGCCGGACTGCACGCTGCGGCACAACGCCACCTGCGGACACGGCCAGTACTGCGACCTTACGGTGACTATAGCCACGATAAGCAGTGCGACTGCGGCACAACGCCACCTGCGGACACGGCCAGTGCTGCGACCTTACGGTGACTATAGCCACGATAAGCAGTGCGACTGCGGCACCGCGCCCGGGGACTCCGCGCCCGGCGACGAGCGCTCGTCCTGCCGCGCGTGCTGCAGGCCGGACTGCACGCTGCGGTACAACGTCACCTGCGGGCACGGCCAGTGCTGCGACCTTACGGTGACTATAGCCACAATAAGCAGTGCGACTGCGGCACCGCGCCCGGGGACTCCGCGCCCGGCGACGAGCGCTCGTCCTGCCGCGCGTGCTGCAGGCCGGACTGCACGCTGCGGCACAACGCCACCTGCGGGCACGGCCAGTGCTGCGACCTTACGGTGACTATAGCCACAATAAGCAGTGCGACTGCGGCACCGCGCCCGGGGACTCCGCGCCCGGCGACGAGCGCTCGTCCTGCCGCGCGTGCTGCAGGCCGGACTGCACGCTGCGGCACAACGCCACCTGCGGGCACGGCCAGTGCTGCGACCTTACGGTGACTATAGCCACAATAAGCAGTGCGACTGCGGCACCGCGCCCGGGGACTCCGCGCCCGGCGACGAGCGCTCGTCCTGCCGCGCGTGCTGCAGGCCGGACTGCACGCTGCGGCACAACGCCACCTGCGGACACGGCCAGTGCTGCGACCTTACGGTGACTATAGCCACGATAAGCAGTGCGACTGCGGCACCGCGCCCGGGGACTCCGCGCCCGGCGACGAGCGCTCGTCCTGCCGCGCGTGCTGCAGGCCGGACTGCACGCTGCGGCACAACGCCACCTGCGGACACGGCCAGTGCTGCGACCTTACGGTGACTATAGCCACGATAAGCAGTGCGACTGCGGCACCGCGCCCGGGGACTCCGCGCCCGGCGACGAGCGCTCGTCCTGCCGCGCGTGCTGCAGGCCGGACTGCACGCTGCGGCACAACGCCACCTGCGGGCACGGCCAGTGCTGCGACCTTACGGTGACTATAGCCACAATAAGCAGTGCGACTGCGGCACCGCGCCCGGGGACTCCGCGCCCGGCGACGAGCGCTCGTCCTGCCGCGCGTGCTGCAGGCCGGACTGCACGCTGCGGCACAACGCCACCTGCGGGCACGGCCAGTGCTGCGACCTTACGGTGACTATAGCCACAATAAGCAGTGCGACTGCGGCACCGCGCCCGGGGACTCCGCGCCCGGCGACGAGCGCTCGTCCTGCCGCGCGTGCTGCAGGCCGGACTGCACGCTGCGGCACAACGCCACCTGCGGGCACGGCCAGTGCTGCAACCTTACGGTGACTATAGCCACAATAAGCAGTGCGACTGCGGCACCGCGCCCGGGGACTCCGCGCCCGGCGACGAGCGCTCGTCCTGCCGCGCGTGCTGCAGGCCGGACTACACGCTGCGGCACAACGCCACCTGCGGGCACGGCCAGTGCTGCGACCTTACGGTGACTATAGCCACAATAAGCAGTGCGACTGCGGCACCGCGCCCGGGGACTCCGCGCCCGGCGACGAGCGCTCGTCCTGCCGCGCGTGCTGCAGGCCGGACTGCACGCTGCGGCACAACGCCACCTGCGGGCACGGCCAGTGCTGCGACCTTACGGTGACTATAGCCACAATAAGCAGTGCGACTGCGGCACCGCGCCCGGGGACTCCGCGCCCGGCGACGAGCGCTCGTCCTGCCGCGCGTGCTGCAGGCCGGACTGCACGCTGCGGCACAACGCCACCTGCGGGCACGGCCAGTGCTGCGACCTTACGGTGACTATAGCCACAATAAGCAGTGCGACTGCGGCACCGCGCCCGGGGACTCCGCGCCCGGCGACGAGCGCTCGTCCTGCCGCGCGTGCTGCAGGCCGGACTGCACGCTGCGGCACAACGCCACCTGCGGGCACGGCCAGTGCTGCAACCTTACGGTGACTATAGCCACAATAAGCAGTGCGACTGCGGCACCGCGCCCGGGGACTCCGCGCCCGGCGACGAGCGCTCGTCCTGCCGCGCGTGCTGCAGGCCGGACTGCACGCTGCGGCACAACGCCACCTGCGGGCACGGCCAGTGCTGCGACCTTACGGTGACTATAGCCACAATAAGCAGTGCGACTGCGGCACCGCGCCCGGGGACTCCGCGCCCGGCGACGAGCGCTCGTCCTGCCGCGCGTGCTGCAGGCCGGACTGCACGCTGCGGCACAACGCCACCTGCGTCACGGCCAGTGCTGCGACCTTACGGTGACTATAGCCACAATAAGCAGTGCGACTGCGGCACCGCGCCCGGGGACTCCGCGCCCGGCGACGAGCGCTCGTCCTGCCGCGCGTGCTGCAGGCCGGACTGCACGCTGCGGCACAACGCCACCTGCGGGCACGGCCAGTGCTGCGACCTTACGGTGACTATAGCCACAATAAGCAGTGCGACTGCGGCACCGCGCCCGGGGACTCCGCGCCCGGCGACGAGCGCTCGTCCTGCCGCGCGTGCTGCAGGCCGGACTGCACGCTGCGGCACAACGCCACCTGCGGGCACGGCATGTGCCGCGACCTTACGGTGACTATAGCCACAATAAGCAGTGCGACTGCGGCACCGCGCCCGGGGACTCCGCGCCCGGCGACGAGCGCTCGTCCTGCCGCGCGTGCTGCAGGCCGGACTGCACGCTGCGGCACAACGCCACCTGCGGGCACGGCCAGTGCTGCGACCTTACGGTGACTATAGCCACAATAAGCAGTGCGACTGCGGCACCGCGCCCGGGGACTCCGCGCCCGGCGACGAGCGCTCGTCCTGCCGCGCGTGCTGCAGGCCGGACTGCACGCTGCGGTACAACGCCACCTGCGGGCACGGCCAGTGCTGCGACCTAACGGTGACTATAGCCACAATAAGCAGTGCGACTGCGGCACCAAGCCCGGGGACTCCGCGCCCGGCGACGAGCGCTCGTCCTGCCGCGCGTGCTGCAGGCCGGACTGCACGCTGCGGCACAACGCCACCTGCGGGCACGGCCAGTGCTGCGACCTTACGGTGACTATAGCCACAATAAGCAGTGCGACTGCGGCACCGCGCCCGGGGACTCCGCGCCCGGCGACGAGCGCTCGTCCTGCCGCGCGTGCTGCAGGCCGGACTGCACGCTGCGGCACAACGCCACCTGCGGACACGGCCAGTGCTGCGACCTTACGGTGACTATAGCCACAATAAGCAGTGCGACTGCGGCACCGCGCCCGGGGACTCCGCGCCCGGCGACGAGCGCTCGTCCTGCCGCGCGTGCTGCAGGCCGGACTGCACGCTGCGGCACAACGCCACCTGCGGGCACGGCCAGTGCTGCGACCTTACGGTGACTATAGCCACAATAAGCAGTGCGACTGCGGCACCGCGCCCGGGGACTCCGCGCCCGGCGACGAGCGCTCGTCCTGCCGCGCGTGCTGCAGGCCGGACTGCACGCTGCGGCACAACGCCACCTGCGGGCACGGCCAGTGCTGCGACCTTACGGTGACTATAGCCACAATAAGCAGTGCGACTGCGGCACCGCGCCCGGGGACTCCGCGCCCGGCGACGAGCGCTCGTCCTGCCGCGCGTGCTGCAGGCCGGACTGCACGCTGCGGCACAACGCCACCTGCGGACACGGCCAGTGCTGCGACCTTACGGTGACTATAGCCACGATAAGCAGTGCGACTGCGGCACCGCGCCCGGGGACTCTGCGCCCGGCGCCGGCGACGAGCGCTCGTCCTGCCGCGCGTGCTGCAGGCCGGACTGCACGCTGCGGCACAACGCCACTTGCGGACACGGCCAGTGCTGCGCCTTACGGTGACTATAGCCACGATAAGCAGTGCGACTGCGGCACCGCGCCCGGGGACTCCGCGCCCGGCGACGAGCGCTCGTCCTGCCGCGCGTGCTGCAGGCCGGACTGCACGCTGCGGCACAACGCCACCTGCGGGCACGGCCAGTGCTGCGACCTTACGGTGACTATAGCCACGATAAGCAGTGCGACTGCGGCACCGCGCCCGGGGACTCCGCGCCCGGCGCCGGCGACGAGCGCTCGTCCTGCCGCGCGTGCTGCAGGCCGGACTGCACGCTGGGGCACAACGCCACCTGCGGACACGGCCAGTGCTGCGACCTTACGGTGCCTATAGCCACGATAAGCAGTGCGACTGCGGCACCGCGCCCGGGGACTCCGCGCCCGGCGCCGGCGACGAGCGCTCGTCCTGCCGCGCGTGCTGCAGGCCGGACTGCACGCTGCGGCACAACGCCACCTGCGGACACGGCCAGTGCTGCGACCTTACGGTGACTATAGCCACGATAAGCAGTGCGATTGCGGCACCGCGCCCGGGGACTCCGCGCCCGGCGCCGGCGACGAGCGCTCATCCTGCCGCGCGTGCTGCAGGCCGGACTGCATGCTGCGGCACAACGCCACCTGCGGACACGGCCAGTGCTGCGACCTTACGGTGACTATAGCCACGATAAGCAGTGCGACTGCGGCACCGCGCCCGGGGACTCCGCGCCCGGCGCCGGCGACGAGCGCTCGTCCTGCCGCGCGTGCTGCAGGCCGGACTGCACGCTGCGGCACAACGCCACCTGCGGACACGGCCAGTGCTGCGACCTTACGGTGACTATAGCCACGATAAGCAGTGCGACTGCGGCACCGCTCCCGGGGACTCCGCGCCCGGCGCCGGCGACGAGCGCTCGTCCTGCCGCGCGTGCTGCAGGCCGGACTGCACGCTGCGGCACAACGCCACCTGCGGACACGGCCAGTGCTGCGACCTTACGGTGACTATAGCCACGATAAGCAGTGCGACTGCGGCACCGCGCCCGGGGACTCCGCGCCCGGCGACGAGCGCTCGTCCTGCCGCGCGTGCTGCACGCCGGACTGCACGCTGCGGCACAACGCCACCTGCGGACACGGCCAGTGCTGCGACCTTACGGTGACTATAGCCACGATAAGCAGTGCGACTGCGGCACAACGCCACCTGCGGACACGGCCAGTGCTGCGACCTTACGGTGACTGCGGCACAACGCCACCTGCGGACACGGCCAGTGCTGCGACCTTACGGTGACTATAGCCACGATAAGCAGTGCGACTGCGGCACAACGCCACCTGCGGACACGGCCAGTGCTGCGCCTTACGGTGACTATAGCCACGATAAGCAGTGCGACTGCGGCACAACGCCACCTGCGGACACGGCCAGTGCTGCGACCTTACGGTGACTATAGCCACGATAAGCAGTGCGACTGCGGCACAACGCCACCTGCGGACACGGCCAGTGCTGCGACCTTACGGTGACTATAGCCACGATAAGCAGTGCGACTGCGGCACAACGCCACCTGCGGGCACGGCCAGTGCTGCGCCTTACGGTGACTATAGCCACGATAAGCAGTGCGACTGCGGCACAACGCCACCTGCGGACACGGCCAGTGCTGCGACCTTACGGTGACTATAGCCACGATAAGCAGTGCGACTGCGGCACAACGCCACCTGCGGACACGGCCAGTGCTGCGACCTTACGGTGACTATAGCCACGATAAGCAGTGCGACTGCGGCACAACGCCACCTGCGGACACGGCCAGTGCTGCGACCTTACGGTGACTATAGCCACGATAAGCAGTGCGACTGCGGCACAACGCCACCTGCGGACACGGCCAGTGCTGCGACCTTACGGTGACTATAGCCACGATAAGCAGTGCGACTGCGGCACAACGCCACCTGCGGACACGGCCAGTGCTGCGACCTTACGGTGACTATAGCCACGATAAGCAGTGCGACTGCGGCACAACGCCACCTGCGGGCATGGCCAGTGCTGCGACCTTACGGTGACTATAGCCACGATAAGCAGTGCGACTGCGGCACAACGCCACCTGCGGACACGGCCAGTGCTGCGACCTTACGGTGACTATAGCCACGATAAGCAGTGCGACTGCGGCACAACGCCACCTGCGGACACGGCCAGTGCTGCGACCTTACGGTGACTATAGCCACGATAAGCAGTGCGACTGCGGCACAACGCCACCTGCGGACACGGCCAGTGCTGCGACCTTACGGTGACTATAGCCACGATAAGTAGTGCGACTGCGGCACCGCGCCCGGGGACTCCGCGCCCGGCGACGAGCGCTCGTCCTGCCGCTCGTGCTGCAGGCCGGACTGCACGCTGCGGCACAACGCCACCTGCGGGCACGGCCAGTGCTGCGACCTTACGGTGACTATAGCCACAATAAGCAGTGCGACTGCGGCACCGCGCCCGGGGACTCCGCGCCCGGCGACGAGCGCTCGTCCTGCCGCGCGTGCTGCAGGCCGGACTGCACGCTGCGGCACAACGCCACCTGCGGGCACGGCCAGTGCTGCGACCTTACGGTGACTATAGCCACAATAAGCAGTGCGACTGCGGCACCGCGCCCGGGGACTCCGCGCCCGGCGACGAGCGCTCGTCCTGCCGCGCGTGCTGCAGGCCGGACTGCACGCTGCGGCACAACGCCACCTGCGGGCACGGCCAGTGCTGCGACCTTACGGTGACTATAGCCACAATAAGCAGTGCGACTGCGGCACCGCGCCCGGGGACTCCGCGCCCGGCGACGAGCGCTCGTCCTGCCGCGCGTGCTGCAGGCCGGACTGCACGCTGCGGCACAACGCCACCTGCGGGCACGGCCAGTGCTGCGACCTTACGGTGACTATAGCCACAATAAGCAGTGCGACTGCGGCACCAAGCCCGGGGACTCCGCGCCCGGCGACGAGCGCTCGTCCTGCCGCGCGTGCTGCAGGCCGGACTGCACGCTGCGGCACAACGCCACCTACGGGCACGGCCATTGCTGCGACCTTACGGTGACTATAGCCACGATAAGCAGTGCGACTGCGGCACAACGCCACCTGCGGACACGGCCAGTGCTGCGACCTTACGGTGACTATAGCCACGATAAGTAGTGCGACTGCGGCACCGCGCCCGGGGACTCCGCGCCCGGCGACGAGCGCTCGTCCTGCCGCTCGTGCTGCAGGCCGGACTGCACGCTGCGGCACAACGCCACCTGCGGGCACGGCCAGTGCTGCGACCTTACGGTGACTATAGCCACGATAAGCAGTGCGACTGCGGCACAACGCCACCTGCGGACACGGCCAGTGCTGCGACCTTACGGTGACTATAGCCACGATAAGCAGTGCGACTGCGGCACAACGCCACCTGCGGACACGGCCAGTGCTGCGACCTTACGGTGACTATAGCCACGATAAGCAGTGCGACTGCGGCACAACGCCACCTGCGGACACGGCCAGTGCTGCGACCTTACGGTGACTATAGCCACGATAAGTAGTGCGACTGCGGCACCGCGCCCGGGGACTCCGCGCCCGGCGACGAGCGCTCGTCCTGCCGCTCGTGCTGCAGGCCGGACTGCACGCTGCGGCACAACGCCACCTGCGGGCACGGCCAGTGCTGCGACCTTACGGTGACTATAGCCACAATAAGCAGTGCGACTGCGGCACCGCGCCCGGGGACTCCGCGCCCGGCGACGAGCGCTCGTCCTGCCGCGCGTGCTGCAGGCCGGACTGCACGCTGCGGCACAACGCCACCTGCGGGCACGGCCAGTGCTGCGACCTTACGGTGACTATAGCCACAATAAGCAGTGCGACTGCGGCACCGCGCCCGGGGACTCCGCGCCCGGCGACGAGCGCTCGTCCTGCCGCGCGTGCTGCAGGCCGGACTGCACGCTGCGGCACAACGCCACCTGCGGGCACGGCCAGTGCTGCGACCTTACGGTGACTATAGCCACAATAAGCAGTGCGACTGCGGCACCGCGCCCGGGGACTCCGCGCCCGGCGACGAGCGCTCGTCCTGCCGCGCGTGCTGCAGGCCGGACTGCACGCTGCGGCACAACGCCACCTGCGGGCACGGCCAGTGCTGCGACCTTACGGTGACTATAGCCACAATAAGCAGTGCGACTGCGGCACCAAGCCCGGGGACTCCGCGCCCGGCGACGAGCGCTCGTCCTGCCGCGCGTGCTGCAGGCCGGACTGCACGCTGCGGCACAACGCCACCTACGGGCACGGCCATTGCTGCGACCTTACGGTGACTATAGCCACGATAAGCAGTGCGACTGCGGCACAACGCCACCTGCGGACACGGCCAGTGCTGCGACCTTACGGTGACTATAGCCACGATAAGCAGTGCGACTGCGGCACCAAGCCCGGGGACTCCGCGCCCGGCGACGAGCGCTCGTCCTGCCGCGCGTGCTGCAGGCCGGACTGCACGCTGCGGCACAACGCCACCTGCGGGCACGGCCAGTGCTGCGACCTTACGGTGACTATAGCCACAATAAGCAGTGCGACTGCGGCACCGCGCCCGGGGACTCCGCGCCCGGCGACGAGCGCTCGTCCTGCCGCGCGTGCTGCAGGCCGGACTGCACGCTGCGGCACAACGCCACCTGCGGGCACGGCCAGTGCTGCGACCTTACGGTGACTATAGCCACAATAAGCAGTGCGACTGCGGCACCGCGCCCGGGGACTCCGCGCCCGGCGACGAGCGCTCGTCCTGCCGCGCGTGCTGCAGGCCGGACTGCACGCTGCGGCACAACGCCACCTGCGGGCACGGCCAGTGCTGCGACCTTACGGTGACTATAGCCACAATAAGCAGTGCGACTGCGGCACCGCGCCCGGGGACTCCGCGCCCGGCGACGAGCGCTCGTCCTGCCGCGCGTGCTGCAGGCCGGACTGCACGCTGCGGCACAACGCCACCTGCGGGCACGGCCAGTGCTGCGACCTTACGGTGACTATAGCCACAATAAGCAGTGCGACTGCGGCACCAAGCCCGGGGACTCCGCGCCCGGCGACGAGCGCTCGTCCTGCCGCGCGTGCTGCAGGCCGGACTGCACGCTGCGGCACAACGCCACCTACGGGCACGGCCAGTGCTGCGACCTTACGGTGACTATAGCCACAATAAGCAGTGCGACTGCGGCACCAAGCCCGGGGACTCCGCGCCCGGCGACGAGCGCTCGTCCTGCCGCGCGTGCTGCAGGCCGGACTGCACGCTGCGGCACAACGCCACCTGCGGGCACGGCCAGTGCTGCGACCTTACGGTGACTATAGCCACAATAAGCAGTGCGACTGCGGCACCAAGCCCGGGGACTCCGCGCCCGGCGACGAGCGCTCGTCCTGCCGCGCGTGCTGCAGGCCGGACTGCACGCTGCGGCACAACGCCACCTGCGGGCACGGCCAGTGCTGCGACCTTACGGTGACTATAGCCACAATAAGCAGTGCGACTGCGGCACCGCGCCCGGGGACTCCGCGCCCGGCGACGAGCGCTCGTCCTGCCGCGCGTGCTGCAGGCCGGACTGCACGCTGCGGCACAACGCCACCTGCGGGCACGGCCAGTGCTGCGACCTTACGGTGACTATAGCCACAATAAGCAGTGCGACTGCGGCACCGCGCCCGGGGACTCCGCGCCCGGCGACGAGCGCTCGTCCTGCCGCGCGTGCTGCAGGCCGGACTGCACGCTGCGGCACAACGCCACCTGCGGACACGGCCAGTGCTGCGACCTTACGGTGACTATAGCCACAATAAGCCTCTCTAAGCGCTCGTAGCCTAGCGGCGCCGCATCGTCATATCAGCCGAAAGACGTCCACTGCTGGACATAGGCCTCCCCCAAACAGTGCCACAATTACCGCTACGATAGCCTACCTCTTTTACAGCTTACACCCTTCTTTTACATGTGCTTAAGAATCTTGTTCAGTCTTGTCTAGAGTCTTGTTCACTTTATTCATAAATATCATATTAAATTAAAAACCAAAAAATAAAAATATGTTAAATACTTGCTTAGGCATAAAAGTAATATAGAATAACTGTAACTAACGATAGGGAATTTTGACCTGAAATGAATAATTTTATTCTATTCTAAAAAACCAAAAAAGCCATTCAAAACATGTTAGTCACTGATCCGACTGTGTTCGAAACTTTACTGAGTTAATTAATCCCCGATTACGAATCTATAGTTAAGTTCTATAATTGACTAAAACAAAAGCAACTCATTTCAAATTCAGAATGATACAGGTTGTATTAAAAATGGGGTATGCACCGATCAATGGCAAGTTCAGTAGCGCATTGCGATTCCAAAAACTAAGTATAGTCATCGTTTAATTAATTATTTTGGCCTTTAAAGTCTGTCACTGTTTAGTACCACCCAGGGGACACGTGCAGGGTTGTGGTAGGTAGCTCCTGCGGACGCGAGTAACAGTTGTCCCCCCTTTGTCAAGTGAGTGCAAACTCGACTGTTAGAAGTTAATTTATGATTCGTTTTTGTGTAAAGTCCACTGAAGATGTCTTTTAAATGGCCTTTAGACGATTAGAGGTTAATGAGATAGTTATTTTCAGACGTGTCGCCCCAAAGCCGCGGGCACGGAATGCCGCGCGGCCGAGCGCGAGTGCGACCTGCCCGAGTACTGCAGCGGGCACTCGCAGTTCTGTCCGCACGATGTGCACAAGATGGACGCCGCGCCCTGCGGCCACGAACAGGTACGTTAACTTCTAATTAAAAGATAGATAGATAGATAAAACGTTTATTTGTTTGCTACAATCACACAGAAACAGAAACAACATCGTACAAAAATGAAACAGAGTAGACATACAATAACATACCAAAAAAAAACAACATTCAATTGCTGTGTGCGTTGCAGCATAACAAAACGGCTCATGGCTCAGTTGTACGCTTCACTCTTTCGAGAGAAGCACTGATATTCTGCCTGAGCCCGAGACACGTAAGTTCAGTATCACAACATACAAAGAAATAAAATAACTAAATCAAAACTGTACTGAAATAATAATATTTACGTCACACCTGGCCATAATGCGAGTTTTACTGCACGCTGCGCGTAGGGGAAAACTCGCATCGTGGCCAGGTGAAGACGTAAAATTTTGTACTCAACACGGGCGGTAATAACGGGCCTGCGATTTGGGGCATTCACGAATTCACCGCCCTAGTTACATAATGTACTATTATAGTATTCTTCCATTCATGCCAGGCGAAATTCAATTTTATAACGGTACGTCGTGCCAAAGATTAATGGTCGTGCCAACTTGTGTGAAGTGTAGGAAATAAAAAAAATCTACAAAACATATGTGATACCCATTCTGGAATATGGTTTTCAGATATGGAACCCATACTTCAAGAAAAACATTGAGTTGATAGAAAAAGTTCAGAGAAGATTCACCAAAATTCCCACACAGCTCAAATCATTGCCTTACGAGGAAAGACTACACAAATTAGGCTTAACAACACTCGAAAAGAGACGTGAATGGGGGCAACTCATTGAGAGCTTTAAAATCTTATATGGCTGTTACGACTGCCCAGAACTGAGCGACCTGTTCACTCGAAATACAAACACACGCACGAGAGGACACAACTTTGAATTGTCAGCAAGTAAATGTAATACAAACATCGGCAAAAACTTAATATCAAATCGAATACTAAATGCATGGAACAAATTACCCTCAGAAGTAGTGAACGATGGAAGTGTTAACCAGTTTAAAAACAGACTCGACAAACTATCTAAAGCAGTGTGAACCTGTTCTAAGTGAACTATGATTTAGACGTATCAGCGTCGGCTGCCTGTCTAAAATAGGGTGATAATAATAATAATAAATAATTGAACAATTGACCTGGTAAAGGTCGCGGGAGTCGGCTGGACTGAGGCGTCTCTGGCCCATGTGGCGCCCGTGTGCTAACATTATTTACTCTAGCGCCCCCTAGTAAGCGCGCGGTCAATATGGAATGGTAGCGGGCGGCGCTCGGCGCCCCCTCGGACCGCTGCGTCCGTGTGCAACGGACACCCTGCACCATAGGTAAAGACGCCTCTGCCGCTGGATGCGGGCACTCTTTGGGGGAAACCTATGTGCAGCAGTGGACGTCTTTCGGCTGATATGATGATGAAGATGGTAAATATGAGATCGCAATATTTGAACTTGTGACTTTGTAGCACATTCGGTCAGCTGCTGCTACTAATTGAGCTATCGGAGCCGGAGCCGGAGCTATTGGACGACCGCTTTAGCCTAGTTGGTAGTGACCCTGCCTACGAAGCAAGAGGTCCTGGGTTCGAATCCCGGTAAGGGCAAAAATTTGTGTGAAGAGCACGAATATTTGTTTCTGAGTCATGGATATTTTCTATGTAATTAAGTATTTATATCTATTATATATATCGTCGTCTAGTACCCCTAACACAAGCCTTACTGAGCTTACTATGGGACTAGGTCGATTTGTGTAAGATTGTCCCCCCTTATAATTACTTGGATCATGAATTTCTCAATCAGGGCCCCACTTACAGCGCATTGAGATTTCCTCAAATTTTGCAACCCATTTTTCATTGCCTTGCCGGTATCCGATTGAACTGAAATTTACTTTTCACACCTTTCATTCGGAAAAGTAAGTTTTGCTCCAAGACGAGAGGGACCAAAACGCTACTTTTCTGTTCAAGCTACTTTTTTAATTTATACATTGGCATTGGAACATTTGTACGCAATGTGCCAATTGAACACAGAAGATGTTAATAAAATAATCGATTGTAATTTCATCGTAGTCGATTCAAAACGAACATATTGCAAGTTTTAACTATAACAATGTTGTATAAAAATTTATAAATATTTCGTAATATTTAAAAATTAGTAATAAAAATTAAGATGATTTAGATTTAGATTTAACAATAGCTTTTTTAAATTTCCTCATAGTCGGTGTGAAAAATAGTATGTGTCACTCGCTACGCTCAGGATTCTATTGTAGGATCCCTCGCTACGTTCAGGATTCAATACACCGCCCTCGCCGTAAATATACTATTTTGCTCCCTTGTGTCACAAATAACTATATGTATGTTCGGTGACAACGCAAAATTATAACACCGATGATGGAGACAGCAGAACTGAACTACAAGAGAACCGTATCTAGTTCATGACTGTGCAAAGAATAGTTGAGATTGTAGAAAGTTACTTTGATTATCTTTATTTGCTATACAAAATTTGTCTGGCTGGGATCGCTCTGACCCGCCTATTGTCTTACCTCTTCATGTTGTTGTTTTGTTACTGCTTTGTGTGTGTCAGGTCTCCAATATAGATTATTTGTATTGTATTGTTTTTTTATCCACAGGCTTATTGCGTCCGGGGCTCGTGTCGCTCCCACACGGACCAGTGCCGCCTGCTGTGGGGAGTCACGGGCTCCAGCTCGGACGAGAAGTGCTACAACAGCTCCAACATCAAGGGCGACGAGTGAGTATCCAACTACTTGAGTAGTCGTCGTCTATAGCCGTCAGTAGCATGCTCCTCTAATATAAGTAGGATATCCGACAGTGTGATCAGATCTGCGAGAGCTTTCATACTCATCTGGCGTGTTTTGTCGTCACGCATCATCTATACAGGGTGTAACATAAATAGGGTGTGAACCGATCAAGGGCATAACAGGTATCGTCTGCTGATAAGAAGAAATTAAGAAAAAAAAATTTACGTGTGTTTTTTACATTTGTATGGAGCAGGTCGCCCCAGTCGGCCGACGCTCCATACAAAAGTGAAAAAAAAAATCACATCAAAAAGTTTTTAAATGTTAAATTTATTACTTCATGTAATTGATATCAAAAGTGAATAGTTTTACTAAATAAAACGTTTATATATTAGCTTTATAAAAAAAAATAGACAATTAATCAACAAAAAGGATTTAATTTGTTTAACCATTTGTCGAGAATTTAAAAAAAAATACATTCTGTACAACCCGGTTAATTTAAGAATGCGCACCGTGTTCATGCATACATCTTGCTGCAAGGTGCCAACGTGACTTGATCGGGATAAAACCATAACACACGAGTGTCGTAATGTTATAAAACACGCGTGTTTACCCAGGACTATGAGCCTAAAAGCGACAAAATAAGAGAGAAATGTACGTTAGGTTTGGTTAAAACTGCGATGCTCACAAAACCGAAAAGAAGGTAATGTTAGACATGATTAGATGTCTTTTGGCATACGAAAATTTTGCTTTCAAAACTATACGGACTAACGTGAGTAAAATCATTGTATGGATTTAGGAAAAAAAACTGAGACCCTTGGAAGGATAGAAGATAGTTTTTATCTCGGGAATCATCCCTTAACCCGTCGAGCGTCCCAGCTACCACGTTGGTGGCTAGAAAATTTTGACAGGCAGCATCCCAGGCACCCCGTTGGTGCCTAGGAGCGACCGTTGTCTTTGGTATATTTTTGTATGGTCCGTTTGTGATTGAATACGTGAGCCAATCACAGGTATTCACTGACTCTAATTTAAAAGAGATTAAATAATCACGAAGTTATAAGTGTACAAAGTTTTAAGAAGGTCTATGTTCTGTCCCTTATTCGCAAAACGCAACTTCATATGAAACGATTGACGCTCGAAGTTAGTGACGTCACTAGAAGACGGCATCGTGCCGCGCCCCATCGTGTTCGGCGCCGCCATCGACGCAGCCTGCCGCGCGCGCGACGCGTGACGCGGCAGACTCGGAGATTATGACGTAGCTAGTGACGTTTTTAGGGTTCCGTACCCAAAGGGTAAAAGCGGGACCCTATTACTAACACTTCGCTGTCCGTCCGTCTGCCTGTCACCAGGCTGTAACTCAAGAACCGTGATAGCTAGACAGTTGAAATTTTCACAGATTATGTAGGTTGGCTATTTCTGTTGCCGCTATAACAACAAATAATAAAAACAAAATAAAATTAATATTTAAGGGGGGCTGGCATACAACAAACTTTTTTTAAACTGTTTTTATAGATAACGGTACGTGCGCGAGTCTGACTCGCACTTGGCCGGTTTTTTCTATCTAACAAGCAATATTAAAACGGTTGTAGCTTCGTTATTCTTTGAGATATCTGAATGGGATTTTCGTCACTAGGCATATTTTTTTGCCTTATTTCTTTTGGAGTTATAAGTATTCGAGTCTACACGCGTGTTATCCGTAAGTCGGTGCAACCCACCCTGAGACTCTAGTATAAATTTTACCGAAACAAAACGTTACGACCGCGTTCGCGTTTAGCTGTCAAATTCCATACAAATTGAGGGTAAAACGCAAACGCGATCGTATAGTTTCGTTTCGGCAAAACTTATACTGGACCCTGAGATTCCCCGCCAAGTGTCCTGTAGACTAACGATAGTCTACAGCAATTTTGTACTTGTGTACCTACTGATCATACTTGTAGAGTTAGATTTTGAATGGAATTTTGACTTTGCATTCGACAAATTTGCATTTGATTTCTATTAAAAAAAAGCTTATTAGTCAATTAATCAATTTTTAGCTGACATATGCACTTAATTCCAATTACTCTATTCTTTATATTTTTAATAATGCTGACCACATCATATTTTATTTTTCATTTTAACGGACTTTGAACTTAAATTTGTGATATGTTGACTACCTAAAGTAAATTATTTGTGTAGCATGCTGCATGCAGGCATGTTACAAAAATATAACTATATTTGTATGCTGCAAGGCGCCACATCACTGAAAAAAATGTAATACCTAATAACTACCTACGTTGGATAAATAAATCTTTGAATGTGAATGTGAATGTGTTTTGCTGTGTTACCAGTCACGGCAACTGCGGCTACGACCGCGTGAACCAGATCTACCGCCGCTGCGCGCCGGCCGACGTGCTGTGCGGCATGCTGCAGTGCCGGCACCTCAACGAGCGGCTCGAGTTCGGCATGGAGAACGCCGCCGTGCTCACCGCCACCTTCATCAACAACAACGGTCACACTCCGATGCTCTTAACTACCCCTACACCCCAACCCCGCTTTTTTTTTAATGTCGCTATTAATAGGGGTCCACCTAGCAGTTAGCGAGTCACCGTCTGCCAGAGATAAAAAGTGAAACAGTTTTATTAGGCAGGCGTCCGATGTTTCACCCAATAGCCCAGCCACTAGTCCATCATTTCAACCCAATAACCCGTTTTATTTAGATTCCATCAACCATCAATAGTCCCTATACACCCCAGCGGGTGCTGTCTCTGTGTGCGTCCCATGACACGGGCAGGGACAGCATCCGCTCGGTGTACTCCTTGCATTTCATTAAATTGTCAAAAGGGCATCTACGTGTTGGCTCAGTTGGTACTTTGTAGATACCTAGCCACACGCACGCCTCCCAAAGGTCTTGGACAGCATGACATACATAAAAAAAACAATTTTGTGTATTCCTTTCCGCTTTAGATTATTTTTGTTTTAAAGGGCCTCTGCGCTGTTGGCTTCGGCCCCACGCATGCCTTCCAAAAGTCCGGGACCCCATGGTCCCGAGATATGGAAAAAAAAAAAAAAACATTTATTTCAGATAACAAAGGATCCATCATGTGTTAGTGTACATGTCTAAAAAAAAGAAAAATAATAATTAAATAATATGTTAGTAGTAATAATAAGCTAGAGTAAATTAAATTAAATTACATAAACATGTCAGCAACTTTAAAAATATCAATACCAAAATTAACAAATTATATTATGCAATGCAAGGGCGCACTGACGAACTGACTGCGGCTTAACTGATTCAGATTCAGATTCAGCCGGTACGCGGATCCGCGCACAAAAGACTCCACCAGATGTGTTTCGTTCTTCTAGATTAAATACCGTGGATATATGGAATCCGGTTATACTGCCGGAACGCGGATCCGAGCACATACGACCCCACCAGATTTGCTTCGTTCTTCTAGGTTAAATAGCATGGATCTATGGAATCCCGTTATACTGCCGGAATGCGGATCCGAGCACAAACGACCCCACCAGATTTGTTTCGTTCTTCTCGGTTAAATAGCGTGGACCCATTGAATCCCGTTATACTGCCAGTACGCGGATCCGCTCACAAACGACCCCACCAGATTTGTTTCGTTCTTCTAGGTTAAATAGCGTGGATCCATGGAATCCCGTTATACTGCCAGTACGCGGATCCGCTCTCAAACGACCCCACCAGATTTGTTTCGTTCTTCTCGGTTAAATAGCGTGGACCCATTGAATCCCGTTATACTGCCAGTACGCGGATCCGCTCACAAACGACCCCACCAGATTTGTTTCGTTCTTCTAGGTTAAATAGCGTGGACCCATTGAATCCCGTTATACTGCCAGTACGCGGATCCGCTCACAAACGACCCCACCAGATTTGTTTCGTTCTTCTAGGTTAAATAGCGTGGATCCATGGAATCCCGTTATACTGCCAGTACGCGGATCCGCTCACAAACGACCCCACCAGATTTGTTTCGTTCTTCTAGGTTAAATAGCGTGGATCCATGGAATCCCGTTATACTGCTAGTACGCGGATCCGCTCACAAACGACCCCACCAGATTTGTTTCGTTCTTCTAGGTCAAATAGCGTGGATCCATGGAGTCCCGTTATACTGCCAGTACGCGGATCCGCTCACAAACGACCCCACCAGATTTGTTTCGATCATATAGGTCAAATAGCATGGATCCATGGAGTCCCGTTATACTGCCGGAACTTGGATCGGCGCTCAAACGACCCCACGCGATTGGTTCGTTTTTTAACCCCCGACGCAAAAAGAGTGGTGTTATAAGTTTGACGTGTTTGTCTGTGTATCTAGTATGCCACAATGCCCCTTAGAGTGAAATTTTTAGCTTGCTTTTATGCATGACATAAGCGGCCTTCAAACTTAGTTAAATGTATTGCAGTGCCGCCATCTTAATGAACGACTCGAGCAACTTTGTGCGCTGTCGGCCTTTGGCTAGCTACATTTATACCTAGAATCGAAACCAGGATCGCTAGTTCTGAGACAAGGCTCACTGTGCTAACCTAGTTATCGTAATATATATACGAGATTGATACCGAAAAAGTTCTAAGACAAGGCTCACTATGCTAACCTAGTTATCGTAATATACATATACGAGATTGACAAAGAAAGATTCACCTTTTTCCGGTCTTAACGCTACATATATACATTCACGCCTTAATCCCTAGAAGGGGTAGGTAGAGCACATGAAACTTGTGTTACAGTACTTTTAGCATAAATCTGGTTATATAATTCGACGACCGCTTTAGCCTAGATGGTAGTGACCCTGCCCACGAAGCAAGAGGTCCTAGGTTCGAATCCCGGTAAGGGCATTTATTTGTGTGATGAACACGAATGTTTGTTCCCTGTGATGTTGGATGTTTTCTATGTATTTAAGTATTTATTTATATACGTATGTTTATTTATATACCCATAGTACAAGCTTTGCTTAGTTTGGGACTAGGTCGATTTGTGTAAGATTGTCCACTAATATTTATTTATAAAAGATCGACACAATGTGACATCGCAGTGACAGGTGGCTAGCCCATCGCCTACAACACACTTTAACTGAACCTTACCGCTAGAAGGTAATAAATAAAATACAATGTTCATGTTTTGATTATTTTTCTCAGGTGTTATCATCCCTTGCCGCACCGTGATCATCGACCTGGGTCTGAGCGACGTGGACCCTGGTTTGGTGCCAGATGGCGCCAAATGCGGACCTGATAAGGTAACACACTGAAGAATTTTGTGTATAATGCAATGTAATGCGTTGTCAATCTCGCTCACGATTATGCTCAGTGAGAGGGAGAGAAGACCATGAACCTGCGGCGCCTTAAAAGCTTGTAATAATAATAAAACGTTCCCAGATGTGTATGCAGCAAAAGTGCGTGCCGGTGGAGCGAGTGAGAGCGGCGATGGCGACGCGAGAGGGCTCCGTATGTCCCTCCAACTGCTCCGGACATGGCATCTGCAACTCCAACGGTAAAAGAGTTTTCTTTTCATCACACTTGCTCGTAAAATGTATATGAAGGACAATGGCCTAAATTGTTCCCGCGGGAGTTATGGATTTTCATAACTCTCTAGGTAGTTATGAGCTTGTGTGTCTGCAAATTATCTGATTAGTTTAAGCCACTAGAATTGTTCTCTGTGATTGGAAAAAAATCTTGTTGGCCACGCGCCGAAAGAATACGACTGAACTGCTCTGTGATTGGTTGAAATATATATTGGTGCGGTTGTATGAAACATAGATTTTTCTTTCTTTCGTGCTATTTACTCGCAAACGTAATGAAAAACATTGTGTTCAACACGGGCGTAAAAATATTACAAACTCGCCTTTGGCGGCGGGCTTCTGATAGACTCTTGTTAGCAATACTCCACTTACGCCCCTCGCTTATCAATGTACTATTTTAACACGATCGCAACCAAGAACCCGCCTGGCGGGCACGAGTAATGTTTTCTCATATGCCGGCTGAGCCCGCTAAGCGGGCAGTAGTATGAACTGACACGCCTAGCGAATTCTGTCGGTCTCTGGTGACTTGTTCCATTTTTAGTCCGGTTGTGAAAGTTAAATAACGTGTCGTGTCGTATTTTCCAGGGCACTGCCACTGCGAGCCCGGATTCGCGCCGCCTCTCTGCGAGCTGCCGGGGCCCGGCGGCTCGTACGACTCCGGCCCCGCCACCGACCCTAGCGGTAACACTAGTTTTACATTATCTGTGTCTTGTTATCCTAGTGTTGTTGAGACAGTTCGTCGATACCATAGAGTACTTTAGTCATTTGAGACGGTACGAAAACTATAAAGGTGTTAAATAAAACTGTCGATATCCTTAGCCGAAATGTGAAACTTTCCTACAGCCTACTACACATTTGATCATTGTTCACCGCTAACCCTAGAACTAAATTAGAAATGGGCGTTCGCAATAGGCAGTTTATGAGTCAATATCAGCCAAAGACGTGCGAAGTAGTTTCCATATATTTGACACCTCGCATATGACAACCAGGTGTCGTATATGTAAAAACACAGCTTCGCACATCTTAGGTGGAAAATCACCCCAACTTATCATTTTTACAAGCTTTTATTTAACTTGCGCTGTTCGTATGTGTGTATGTATGTATGTATGTAAAGGTCGACTCATGTAAAAAGAACCCTGGCGGCCATACTTTTTATATGGCCGCCAGGGCTCTTTTTACGTGTGTCGACCTGTATGTATGTATGGGACAAATCTTGCGAGTAAAATTTGACCCTGTTCCCGGTGACCGATTGAGCTGAAATGTTGGGTATAAGTATAGTTTGCATGACAATTAAATATTATGGTACCATCGAGCTGATCTGATGATGGAGACAGAAGGTGGCCATGGGAATTCAGTACTTAACCGACGCAACCCCGTTGAGTAGTTGATGATGGTATACAGAAAAGTGCAGTCGGCAATAAAAGCTTGTACCAATAATGAATTTTTTGACAGAAACTTATTTGTATCTTGATTTTCGTTTTGCTATGTGAAGTATATACGATTTGTTTTATTCTACAATAATAATGCTAAATTCCGTATTATTTATCTCCGCAGTCCAAAGGAACTTCATGGTGGTGATGTACATAATCTTCCTGGGCATCATCCCCGGCGTCCTACTGATTATGTTCCTCGCCTACTACTCGCGCCACAACGTGCTGGTCTGGTGGAAGAAACCTCGCAACACGTACGTACACAACCTCAGCGGACCGACCGCGCCGCGCGCGTGCTCGACTCTTCCTAACTTTAGATTACTTGGGAAGTGGTTGAGAAATGATAATAAAATTAACTGTGAAAGCAATGGTAAAATGGTTGCAGAAGCTAAGGCTAAATTAGTTGTAGGCGACACTCCAGAGTATGCTAATATATCCAGCGTTATTACACCTAATTTAACAAACGGTAGTGCGGCAGTCACCGCTGTGGCCATTATACAACCCACAACTCACGTCAATAAGAATGTTAAAGAACCGGTGAGGTTGAACCGTAAAATAAACAAAGAAGATATTGTCATGGCTGAAAATTACGTAAATCATAACGCAGTAGGGAATCATTTAAATGTACATAAACCCAAAGAGATGATGAAAAATAATGATCCGAAATCGAAAGATCAAAACAGACCCAGAATCGTGATAAAAAAAAATTGTATATCACCCATAAACCACAAGCCTATAGCTTATTCTATATTGGTAACATCGAATGTAAGCCCCAAGCCTGGAGTTAGTCCGAAGCCAACTGTGATACCTAGCGCAACTTTGCCAAGCGAAAATAAGCCTAAACCAGAGATAATAAATACTGGTCTCGCCTCTACAACCAATGAGCTCGTGAATCAGAGGTCCAAGTTACGTAAAGTTGGTAATGCAGGGGTGGGAAATGAATAAATACCTGAAATACTTTGGGGGTGGAGCTACATTTTCGTAGGTACAGTCAATGTAACTTCATCATCACATCATCAGCCTATATATATACATCCCAATGCTGGGCACAGGCCTCCTCTCATGTATGAGAGGGAACGGGCAGTAGTCCCCACGCTGGCTTAGTGCGGATTGGGGACTTCACATACACCTTTGAATTTCTTCGCAGATGTATGCAGGTTTCGTCACGATGTTTTTCCTTCACCGAAAAGCTAACGGTAAATATGAAATCATATTCCGTACATAAGTTCCGAAAAACTCATTGGTACGAGCCGGGATTCGAACCCACGACCGCCGTTTGACAGCCGCATGCCTGAACCACTGGGCTACCGTAGCTTACAATGTAAGCTTAGGTACTCGTATTTCATTAAAAATTAAAATGTTTTTGCACTCCACTGGTAAGGTAAACGTTCGAGTCGACGCGTAGTATATGGCATGGGCACTCTATGTCAAAGTGACATGGAATAAATTCGAATGAAGAATAGTCTTCTTAGTTCGAATTTAACTCATATTGCTTTGATATAGACTGCCCATGCCATATACTAGTACAGCGTCGACTCGTCGAGCACTCGGACGCTTACTTTATGTGTTATTACTAGTATTAATAATAACACACACACACACACTTAATTGGCAGTGGGCGGGGCACATCGCACGTAGAGCCGATGGCCGTTGGGGAAAGGTTCTCGAGTGGCGACCACGTACCGGAAGGCGCGGCGTGGGCAGGCCGCACAAGGTGGACTGATGACCTGGTAAAGGTCGCGGGAGTCCGCTGGATGCGGGTGACGCGGGATCGGTCACTTTGGCACTCTTTGGGGGAGGCCTATGTCCAGCAGTGGACGTCTTTCGGCTGACATGATATGATGATGACTAGTATTAATACTTTTTTAAGTGTTTTTTATCCGTAAAAGTCATGACTTTGATAGAACACCGGATTGGTATTGATCTCGATCCAATATTACAAATACGATAGTAACTGTGTGTAAAATTTCACGCTTAAACTACTGAACCAATTGTAGTGAAATTGGGGATATAGAAAGCCTGTTTTTTTTTTCTTGAGCTCTGGGGCTTAGGGGTACGAAAGGGAATAAACATCAGACACAGCTAACAATATAAATTATTTACAAAAGAATTACTTTGCATTTGAGTTGTCTCGTTCAGACAGCAGTTCTAGTGTTCAAAATGATCTGCACACGAACTAGTGTCAAGGGAATAAGGATCTGTGTGGGTAATTTTGAGCGTGCTATTTTGCTTAGCTACTTCTCATGCTGACTGTACATAGCTCTACCGCCAATGAATTAATTAATGAGTTACCATGGCATGTTTTAGGAAGGACTTTGATTTCGTGTATAAGTATAGCTTGTATTGTTGTTGTTTGTAGAAATGCAAATGGGTGTTCTTTTATTTATATTATTAAGGTGCAACGTCACTGACGAATTCCATACAATTTTCGTTCGGACTAGACGTCTAATCTATCGATGTCAGGAACTTGAAATTGTGATATTTAGATAATATATGACCCTCTTATCCCGCAGTTTGAATAAATACACGCAAAAACCAGTAATATTCAAAATATAGCCATTTGAAATTCATAAAATTTTACTCCGAGCCTTGTATGTGTGCGTGAGTTAGACACTGTCCGTGTAAATGACATGGCCGCGTCACATGACAGCACGTTGCCCAAAACCTTCACTAGATGTCTTTAATATCAAACAAGATTAGTTAGATAGCGGAGTGAATAGTAGTAATTATACTCACCAGACGGTGACACCATCGTACAAACACATTTTAGTTTTTGGTAAATGAGATAGCATTCATTTTATCTTGCTACGCTGCTCATTTCGGTAATGACGTAAGAGCAATGTCATTTGTTTTTGATACACTGAATTTCAAGCAACAATGTATGAATTTCAATGCTTTGCTCTTTAGCCGTGATAGACCTACCTAAAGTCCACGGAACGATAATTATGCATGGGTCTGTACATTTTGCGTCTTATTAGAAAGGAGTAAGATCCAATATTGAAACGTAATCTGTGCTACCGAACGTATACATATATAGGTTTTGATTAAATGACATACATACAAACATACATAAATACATTCACGCCTTTATTCCCAAAAGGGGTAGGCAGAGCACCTGAAACGTATGTTTCAGCCTCAATTTTAGCATTAATGTGGGTATAAAATATCGACAAAATGTGATATTGTAGTGATAGGTTGCTAGCCCATCGCCCACATCACACTTCAACCCTGCTCCCTTAGTCGACTTTTACGACACCCACGGGAAGAAAGGGGTGTTGTTGATCAAATGAACCGTTTGAATTTCCAACTTGCAGATTATAAGCAAGTTTCGATTGAGTGAATGTTACGTAATATAGCATTAAATATAACAGACAATTATTAGGAGTGTAAGTACCTGATAAATTTAAACATTCGCTTTTGTCGGCTGCACATCGATTGACATTAAAATATCTACTGAAACCTATTTAGGAATCGACTGCTCAAATAGAATATTAGATTACCCCCAACATGTAAATTAACTAAGTCACAATTTTTCTTCTTCACAATGTTGTGAGGGTAGAATTATACACTCGTAGGCATTCTTCGGTGCAGGAACTGATGCCAGTTACGACCGGTGGTTAGGCAAAGTGGTTAGGCGACAACATAACAGTGCCGCAACCAGTTAGAAATAATATATCCATTACCGGTATTTTTTTAAAGCCTAGTGATATCTTTTTAATACCAGTTTCAAACCGGTATTATTTCGATATTTACTTAGATATTTTTTTGTTCTGAAGCGGGTCGACCTTGCCCTCCACGCCGAAGTCGAAGTATCGGTTACTTTTGTAACTTTTATGAAACCGTATTTACGGTACCGAAAAAAATGACATTAAATATAAAGCTGCAGCCAGCTATGTCCCGAAGAAAACCCATATATTTCATTAATTTTGTTATTATTAACATACTACATATAGGGAATGCAAACCACCATCATGGAATCCCGAAATACCGGAATCCCCTACCGATTTTCCCAATATTCTTATACCAGAATTTAAAAGGACCAATGTCGAAATAAGTACTACATTACCGGTATTATTATTATTTTTATCCTGCTAGTATTGTAAATGTGAAAGTTTAGATGCTTATATGTATAAATGTTTGAATGTTTAGATGTTTGGATGTTCGTAACTCAATCACGCCTAAACTGGGCAACCTACCTATTTGCCTGCCTAACCTCTTAAGGCCCATAGGCCTACTCATAGGACTTATTGTGTCGAAGGCATTTAAATTATATTCAACTGGAATAGAGCTGAATTTGTTTTGTTTCGGGCACTTTTCAAAATAAACGAAAGTCAACTCTATTTCCAACCCAACGCGATGGCAATTCCAGTGCCATTTTGTAATATATGCTGAGCCTTAGGAGGAGCTTAGATTAAAATATAGGACAATTTTTTTATCCCGGGTTCATGCAGACGAAACCGTGAGTGGAATCTAGTTTTTAATTAAAAAAAAAAATGAAATTGTCATGCATTTGTAAAAAAAAGGAACGCATAATCTAGTGTAGTTCAATTTATTTGTTAGTTATTGTCTGTCCTACGTAATTTTTCTACTGAAGAATAATCGCTTTTCCACTCTATTGATGCTGGTGGTAGGAGCACTATTTGAACTCTTAGAAGGTAAAATAGAATGAGTAACTTCTATGAATGAACGTAGAACACCGTAAATGGGGAATGTAGAAAAAAAAATGATTTATTGATTTTTTTTCTGGTAAGTTCGTTCTTTTTTTCTCAAAAAAACATAGTTTTTAGGGTTGTTAACTGATAACATAAACGTTACCTGACATAAAACTTTACTAAACCTTTGGTTGTAAACATGAATGTTAAAAAAATATTATGCATTTACTCTTACTACTATTGGTTCAGGGAGGGCACTAATTCTATTGTATAGACAGTTTCCAAATTCACAATGACTCCCTGAACAGATAAAAGCAGTGGTGGTGGTGGTGGAGCAGTGGAGAGATGAGTGTTTAATTTTATATTAGGTAATATACCAATAGTTATGTATTTTTTGACAAAAAAATAAGCTGCAAAACATCCAATAATGTAAATCCAAGTAATGCAGGAGATGAAACAAAATTTTGGGAATACTTATTAAAAAACTTATTATAATTGTAAATTAAATTGTTACAATTTAGTGTTATGTATTTGGTGAAAACACAAATGTATTGTTTACACTTTTAATTTCAGGCTTATTTTACAAGAAAAAGTGAACTTTATAGTGCGTTTTTTTAGCATTAGAAAGAAGGATAAAGCACAAAGCACGAGGTCTTTTATATAAGACACATACAGCTGTCAAAGTATCTCAAACCGCCATTAAAAAAGACTAAGATCATTGTTGTCGACCCTAAAATGATACAAGTGTTTTTATTATTTATATCTAAATAATACTTACAACAATATATTTATTTTGAATGTATTAATTATTTAACTTTGTAATTTAAAATTTCGTTATTCAGTTCTGGAAAGGTTGCTTAAATAAAAAACCTAAAGAAGAAGAGGTTGACAAGGCAAAATTGACAATCGTATCACGTTCTTTTTCTTGTTTTCTTGCTAATCAACAAATTATTGAATTCAGATCACGAGATTATTAAACGAGTATCTATTTTTTAATTAATATTAAGATTTTATTTTTCGCTGTGTATCATCGCGGACTGCCATGGAGCTACCAGAGGCAGGCCCAAGTGGCTTGCAAAAAAGACCGACTCGTTCTCTCCCGAACGTATGGCCTTCAACAAAAGCAAAGAGACAGAAACAAAGTACATTAACAACAAACGAGAAACGTTGGTGTTCAACATTTTCAAGTTGGTGTGTGAACTTTGCAGCAATAATGAATTATCGTGTAACAAACCATGTCTGTTCAATATTTATCCCAAGCAGAAAAGGTTGACGACGACTTCTTCTTCGTTTAGCGTATTTCTAATCCTAAAAAAACGCACTGTAATGTGCAACCAAATGTTCATAGGTATTATTATCGAGGCCCCGGTAATACCGGTATTGAGGTCCAATATCACAATTCAATACTACCAGCATTGAGGATCATCTGATATTGAAGGTATATATCTATTTCGTTTCTGACGATTATAATAATGACTTCATGTATATTGGCATAATAAATAATATATCAGTTTATATTACGTTCCGCTGCTGGGCACAGACCTCATCTCATGGACGAGAATATAATGAAAAAAATAACAGTATCATAATGATACCGGTTTGAAAAAGGAATTATACAAGTTTCAGTACAATTAAAAATAAATACCGGTAACCGATATGTATTTCTACACGGTTCTGGATCCCGTACCGTTACGTTGGCGGCGCGGCTAACCTTTACAATATAACGCTATTGTAATGGAATACCGATTCCATACCGGTATAACCGTAACCGAAATCAGTCTATGCTCGTAAGTAAGCCTTTAAAAACAAAATTGTTGGCCAATTGTTAAAAACTGAATCGATAACAATATCCATATACTTAATTGGAACGAGCGATCGAGTCGAACGAAGATTTTCATTTCAGCTAGGCAATATTATTCCAGATTTCCAGATTCGCGTTTAAAAGATCTTTACGCAAGTTGTTTGCTAGCAGAGCCGTAAATTCTTAGTGTTTCTGTTCTCTATTTTCGTCTGTATATTAATATATATATATATATATATATTGAATGAAAGTATTTATATGTATTTTATTTATTTATTGTCTATTGTCGTTATTTACTATGTATGTATAACCACTGTGTGTATAAACACACAACCAAATTGTGGGCGGTGCAACTACAGATATAAATCTGTAGTTGCACCGCCCACAATTTGTCTGCTTTGCCCAAATGTTGACTGGTAGAGAATGCTTACGGCTTTAAGTCCACCTTTTGTACGATAAGTTGTTCTTATGTTCAATAAAGATTAAATAAATAAATAAATATTCTTTCGTATGTCCGGCTGTCTAGACTTCTCTATATGTCGTAGGTAGCTATTTCTCAACCGATTCTCCGGAAATTTTGTGAGCTGATTTGAAGATTATGCAGAGTGACATTCAATCCGAAACTGACACGGAAATTTGCTCTAAGGAGTCACCCAGACCTATTTTAGAAAGAATAAAAACTGCATTTAACTTAGTGCACAGTCAAATCTGTCTAAAAATCCAAGTTCGTTTTTTTGCGTATAAAATGTACCAAAGTATACTTACTATGCCTAAGCATGGCTATGTCCCCCCAGTAAGTTCAGTCATCCATCACCAGTGAATTATTTTTTATAATCGGATAAGTGGTTTCGGAGGTTATACCGTACATACAAACATACAAAAAAATAACGCTTTGCAATAATCGTTCCGGTAGCATAGTGCTTCAGGCATGCGACTGTCAAACGGCGGTCGTGGGTTCTACAGATAAGTTTTATCTCATATTTACCTAAACAAGACATTCAATAATTTTGTAAGCAAATGCCCATAACCCAACCATTGAAGATTAGTAATGAATGAGTGAAAGCATCAAAAACGTATAGAAACGTAAACTCGTGATAAAGTTGAATTTGAATTTTGACGTTCATCGAAAACAGTACCATATTGTCAAATGATATATTTCTCTCTTTCTGACGCGGTCTACGTCCAGATTCGAGAGACTGGCCACTAAGAGTTTTGATATACAAACTCGCCAATTATTCACAAAGCTTACTAAATTCGTCCGTCCGGTAACGCAAAATTGTTACCAACTTTGAGGTCATTATTTCATTATTTTAGACGTGAGTCACGGGCGAATACAAAACATTTTGTGAATAATACGTAGCCTCTCTGATTGTAATTATGTAGTACCGCAACTGCGGGTGAATATGGATATAACAAATCAAAGTACTAATATACTTACTAAGTATAGGTACCTTATTCCTTACAATGTTAGATTTTTGTAAGGAAAAATACCTCTTTTATCTTCCTTTATAAATATTGTACTTACTAGTGTTATTTCGATTATTTAATGTGTTTCAAATAGAACAATGTAAATGTTTTTGTTTATCATTATGGTTTTCATGACGCGAATGACTTGAAGATTTACGCACGATTTGTCTAATCTCATATGGAATAGGGTATATGTAGAATAGATAAAGGTCGTACTTTGATTTTTCAACAGTAAACCTACTCATGAATCATGATTTTCTAATTAAATGAAAGGCGTAACATCTTTTAAATGATATACCTATCCAAAATAGTATTTATGTAGTATGTAACATGTAAGAATAGGTCTGCCATAAATATAGTAGGGTTTTTTTTGTGGATCATCTAGATACAATCATGCTTATCAAGAAATTATAAACATGTTTAAGTTATAAAATATATTTTTGCACATTATAAGTAAATCTTAGTTAGTTGAGACGGCCATATTGGTTTAGAAATCCAAATAGAAAAACAAAAAAGAAGTATGTCCGTCGGGATTTGAACCCGGTTCAAGGATGGCGTTACAGACAGATTTAAGCAAAAGAGACGCGCACTGCGCTACCGCATGACATTAAGTAATGAGTAAAAAAGTCAGCTGCATTCATATTGTAGTCTAGAGTGCCTGCCACAAGTACATTTAGTTTCACTATTTCCTAATAGAGGCGATACTATAGATTTAGTTTTGCGCCCTCTAGTTTGATTTATGCAAGATGTTTGACAATGACTGACTCCGAAGTGACATTTAGCTACGTTAGTTGCGTAAATTCACGGAAAAGCACTTTTATGCATATTTTCGGACTACATTTTAAAAATAAACACTGTTTGGTGCAGATTGATTGCGATTCATACGTAGCAAGCTCTTCGGCTTCCGCAGTTTGAAACACATGTTGGTACTCGTCACGGTTTTGCGTAAAACGATGAGCAACCATCGAAATTATATATCGCGACATCTGTTAGCAACAGCTCGACAGGAACCAGTGACGTTGAACCTTAATGTAGATAGCTTTAATGTTCTCTAAGTCCTATTTCACAAATGTAAAATATTCAATTGCGGAGTCTAATTAAACAGTTTTTTTTATTTAAAAATAATTCATGAAATATCTAAGTCCAAATTTTTTTTTATACCACGTCGGTGGCAAACAAGCTTACCTGATGGAAAGTGATTACCGTAGCCTACGGACGCTTGCAACTCCAATGAAATTGTGCCCGAATTGTGTTTTTATTGTAACTGGAACATTTGGGAATTGGGACTCTTACCTTTACTTTGCCTAGTTACCTGTAGATATATTTATTTTAACTAAAATGTTACTATACCAGCATCGTTAGCACAGTTCTGCGCGCGGCTTTTCTCGCCCGCGAGGTACCGCCCCGTCTCTATCAGAGTGGTGTAATTTCAAAGAGACCGATAGTCTATTTCGCGTGCGGCACCGTTTGCGTGCAGTCTAAATACGTAGTTTAACAAGTACCTACTTTAACTATAGCTTTAAAACTTATATCTTTATTAAATTTTTACACCTTTATTCTTTCTTCTTTTCTTCCTTCCTTATAAAATATTACCAGTTTCTTTCTTTACAATGGATTTTGAACATTCTGCCGATATATTTTGAAGATCCCGTTAAAACAACTAATATCAGAACCTCGTAAATTACTTAGGACATTTTCAATGTTTGTGTGATAATTAACTTATAGTGAAAATGCCCTTACATATTTGACAACTGTCATCCAAGTACAATTTATGTCATCATTGCACGTCGAACTGATGGCCGTTGGGGCGGAAAGGTTCTCGAGTGGCGACCACGTACCGGGAGGCGCAGCGTGGGTGAGCCCAAGGTGGACTGATGACCTGGTAAAGGTCGTCTTTCGGCTGCTATGATAATGATGATAATGTCATGATTGACGTTTATTGTACTGGGACGATGGCTGTCAAATATCGGCTGTTAAACAAAATTATTATAGAACTGGTAATGTTTATGTTTCTCATCTAGTTCGTGGTTTGGTTTGTTGCACTTTGGTGAGTGGTTTCTCATAATATTGTTTCTACTAATGCATGTTTGTTGGTTTATATACTATTAACTTTTATATTATATTAATGCATGTTTATGTTGTTTACACAGTTGTAAACAGTTATCCATTGGCCCGTTTAACGAAGCTACAAGTTACAATTTAACAAGTCTAACCAGAGAGGCGCTTGATCAGTAGCGATTGGCCACTTTCCTTCGGTTGCAGTTTTAGACTTGTAAGTTTGTAGCTTTGTAAAACAGGCCACTGGCATATTTTGTAGCACATTACTAACACAATTATGTTGCACGGCTTACTATGTATGGGCATGTTCTTTTTTACACGCTTTAGTAAAGGTATAGTAGATTGGATTACAATTCAATATTATGGTACCATCGAGCTGATATGATGCAGGAGACGGAAGGTGGTCATTGAAATTCAGTACTTAACCGACGTAACCCCGTTGAGTTTGGGCTCGTTAGAATCTTCTCAATGAGTAGGTTGATGATGGTATACAGAAAAGTACAGTCGGCAATAAAAGCTTGCATATTATTATTTTTTTTTGACAGAAAGTTATTTGATTAATAGTACTCATTGTTTACCTTTCTGTATTCCAGTTGCAATTTTATTGTTATTTTAAATTAGTGATAAACGGCATGTACATTTTTTTTTTTAATTTTGTAGGTACGTCAATCATGATATTCATGATCCTCCTAGCGTTGTGCCATAAATGAGCCCAGGGTCCGCTTCAACACCTAATCCCAAGACTTGGCATAGGCACTAGTTTTACGAAAGCGACTGCCATCTGACGTTCCAATACAGAGGGAAAGCTTAACATTATTGGGATTAAACCGGTTTCCTAACGATGTTTTCTTTCACCGAAAAGCTAACGGTAAATATTCCGTTCATAAGTTCCGAAATAAAAATTGGTACGAACCGGAATTCGAACCCACAACCGCCGCTTGACCCGCATACCTGAACCACTAGGCTACCGTAGCTTCTTGTGTAGGTACGTCAATACTCTACATAAATTATTTTGTACGTGAGCTAAATTCTCGTCAGAATCGTTCCAGAATTTCCCCTTTCGATATCTTAATTAAACAGTGCTTTGGAGGGGTACCGATAAATCTCCCTGCATACGTAGCCCGCGTAACTCAGTCCTCTGTATTTTTTTTGTAAAACCGGTTTTAGATTTCTTAATCGTCCTTGAAGACCTTAAGAGCTTATGCAGACTTCTTAATCCTGACAACATTAACGTTTATTAACACCAGCCTCATCCCCCAGGGTCCAGTCTCCGAAGAGCAGCCTCCAGCACCGCATCTCCCGCGGCGCGCACAAGCTCGCCGCCAACTTCACCCCGCACCCGCCCCCGCCCCCGCCGCGCCCCGACGACAGCTCCAGCCTGCTACAGGACACCAGCCCCGGCCCCAACCCGACCGTCAACTTCTTCGGCAACTTCAAGGGCTTCTCGCTCGCACCCATCGAGGGGGAGAAGGAGAAGGAGAAGGATACAGAACCGGCCAAGAGCGCGAAGATCACGCCGGTCCATAGAAGCAGCAGCAACAGCCAGAACTTGGCCAACCAGGGAGTTCTGAAGCCGGTTATGCGCAGTGCGCCTCCGCTGCCTGTAGTCCCGAACGGTCCCAAGACCAGTCCGTCTATCAAAAGGACGAACAGCTCCGTCCAGAATAGAATTAAAGCGCTCATGAATACGGACAAGGAAGACGCGACCCCAGTTATGACGAATCCGCCGCCTCGGCCCGTCATATCGAGCCCTATTCTCGAAGCTTCCACTTGCACGGCGAAGGAGTTAATATCGCCGCTGGGATCAAAAACTCTAGGCCCGGTCCGGGCCGCCCCAACAGTACCAACCATGTCCCCTGATATACCGAAGAGACCTTTAAGCATGCACGCTAGCACCGTCCCGCAAAAACCCCTGCCAGAGGAACCTAAGAAGGTCAGGGAAGGCTTATCGTTGAACAGAATCGCCTCGTTCCTAAAGCACGAAAAGCCTAAAGAGAAGGAACGAAATCCGGTCGAGAGGAGCCACTCGCTGCCGAAGAATCCCAATCACCAGATCAAAGTGCCGAAAGCGGCGGATAAAGTCGCGCTGAGGAACCTTCAGATATCCAATCCTATACTCCAGAAAGGGATAGAGCTACCGAAGGGGACCGTCCCGGTTATATCAGATTCTGAGGAAGCGGAGGATCCGAAAGCGTTCGTGAACAGGGCTCAGAGTATGAGGGCGGCCCCTGTAGTTCCAAAGGCGGCTCTGCAAAGCTTTGGCTCCATGCGGCAACCCTCAGGGGCCCCACGACCTGTCTCCGGAGTCGGGCGACCCACGGCTCCACCGCCTCCTGCCCCGATAGATGAACCTCCCGTCTACCAGAACCCGAAACCCATAGACATCAAGTGCACGGACTATGTCGACTGTATCGAGGAAAAACAGGCGCCCCTCGCGCACATCGACGAGGAATCCGGAGACAATATCTACGCCATCATAGAGGAGAGTCCGGAGAAACACTCGAAACCGCTTCCGGGCGTGCCTGCGGTTATAAAAACCATCCCTCAACCGCCCCCAGTCGGCTACAACACACCTAAACCTATCCCCTGTAACTCTGGGAGCACCGAGAGCGTGGGTCTCCTGGGTGAAATTGTCGATGAGATTCAGAATAGAAACTTCGACTCTATATATTCCGCGTCGACTCTTAGAAAAAAGAAAGGGCGAGCGAAGGATGACGGTGAGAGTGACCGAGACAGCACGTATATGAATACGGCTCCTGAAAGTGTATACAGTAACTCGGGGGGGAAGAGTGTCGCTTCGACCACGAGCAGTGGCTACTTGCATCCGTCAGCTGTCAACGTCCCGACGTTCTTAAATAAGGATAAAGTAGACAAACAGGAGGATAAGGCTCCTCCCTCTCCAAAGGCGAACTCAAAAATCCCGCAATTTGCCCGTCAAGTGACCCCGCCGAATCTACGAACGACGACGTTTAAATCCGTCCCTCAGTCCCCTAAAGCGGCCACTAAAATTAACAACCAAAAGATCACGAACAGTCCAGATGTGGTGTCGAGCTGTGCCGTAGCGGATAAGACCGTGAAAGCGCCGGACGTTATAAACAATAATAAACCCACTGAGACGCCGAAATTGACCACGAAACCTGCTGTCACCGCTAAGCCTAACGACAACCGACCCCCGCTTCGACCGGCACCAACCGTCGATAAGAAACCAAACAAACCAGCTTTAAAACCTGTCAATACACCTATAACTAAACCTCTAAACCGTACAAATTCTAAAGTAGACTCCAACATAGCGGCGCTCGCGGATAATATTAATAAGAACAAACCTAAAGTTGTCCCTAAACCAGCCACAATAACGGTACAAAGAACTGACTCTAACCTAAAACCCAACGCTAGTAAACTTACATCAAAACCGTCGAACGTCGCCAGTTTGCAGCAGAAGTTTGAAAATAGAAAATCGATCGGCAAAGAGCCTGTAGCGAAGAAATAGTTTTAAGGATTACTGCTTAATTTGGGTAGCTAATGGGGCGTTTCCATATTGGATTAGGCTCGGCAAAGCCTTTACACACGCGAGCGTGTGAGTTTGAACTTTATCTCCGTGCGATAGGATTCAATTCTATGGAAGGCTGTAATAAAAATCGCCTTTATTTAAGTGTTGCTAGTATGGCAGCTATTGTAACAAATACATCTAGTCTGATAGTAAGTAAACTGACTCAGACAACTCTACTTATATTTAACGGAATATTTTTGTAATTTCAACCATATTTCACATTATTTTAATGTAACATTAAAACTTTTCAGTGTTCATATTTTGATAATGGAAAAGCATTTTGACGAATAGAGAATTATTATGATTAAGTGTATAAATGTCTTAATATATTTCGGTTAAGCCCTTGTATGGATTTTTACTGAGACCCGATTTTGTGAATCGATATTTGCGTGGGCAGTAAAATCCATACGACAGTTAGGTTAGTTAAGAGATCTCTGTAAATATTTTAATTGTAATTTTGTAAATTTTTCTGATTTTGTAATTCGAACATGATGTGTCTTAAAGTCGTAAATACACTGGTTTGTTTGTATTTTTATAAAGACTATATGTAATGTTTGCGAGTTGAAGATATAAATTTAGAAGATTGTGTGTTGAAGAACGTATAAAGTGATAATATGTTTCCATATCTACATTTCGTTCATCGGGTGCTAGATCAATAAATAGTTTATTTAAATAATTTACACAATTGGTCATGGCTTGTGGGGTTGGGATACTTTGCGGAACAGTGGTATTACCCCGTAGCTCCTAAAATGGGTGACGGCTTGCCATAAACAACCTACTTAATTTGTGGGGCTTATGGTTTATTTGCTTGAACTCAGTTGCGGCTACTATTACCACCTTTATAATAGGCATGATGACTCATGTTCAAATTGATAACGTAGTGATGCTAAATTGATAGGAAACCATCGAATTATCGTAATAAAGTATAAATTATAAAATATAATTAAAATCGTAAAAAAGATATGAACCTTGAAAGTTTAGAAAAAATATGCATTTGTTTTTATCGTGCAAGAGTAAATTAACCTATAGAATCCTTACGCTTTTATAGAATCAAAATTGTATGACAACTATGTACTTAAACGCAGTATTTCGCGACCTAAACAACAATTTACCCAACATTCCATACGACGATACATGTATTTTGTACTAACAAATGTCGGTTGTGACATCATGCCTGTCTGTCTGTCAGTATGAAGCGTTTTGCGCTGCCGCCAGCGAGGTCAATCTTTGTCTCAATTTTTTTGGGTATTTATGTTCTTTAATTGTAGTTGCTCCCATACAAACATTTGATCGTGTCCAAAAACTGGTTCGAATGACATCATATTTCTTTTTGTCATCATCACTGTTATACTCAGTTTCATAAAATACGTTATTTGTACGAATGATATATACCTTTCTGTCAGACATACTGAGATTTGTATAGCACCATCTCGCTCGGTCGTTGTATAATTTTTACAATAGCTTTTTCTGAGTAATCATAGGTTCATGTGACAAGGTTATATCACTGGTCCCCCAATGTGTTTCAAACCATGACCCCATTTATTATAGCATGATTTCCAAGTGATTGCGAGATATTTTTATATCGACAATACATATAATGTATGTTGTAAATCAATGTAATTTAAAAATAGTGACAGTATGCATCGTTATAAAATATTACATGTCATATTTCGTTGTGATAGTCCAATCCCCACTGCCGGAATGTTGTGTACAAACCATATGGTGCTGATGCTGATATGAAGCCACAAAATGGAAGATAAATTCTCATAAATTCTATTATAACGTAAATTATAATTCATTACATCGAAATTAGTTTCCGCAGTTTAAATACTGCAGTCAGGTTATTGTGAGGTTTGAAATATTCCCGCTATTAAAAAAATAAGGACATTTATGGAAGCATAGACAATTTGATTATAAAATAAATATAGTCTGGTCTCCAATCGTTTCACGGGCAAAGAAGCTGTTAACATACAGCCATCCCTTCCTTTGGGCTGCATTGCTAGCGTAAGAAAGAGATCGGATGAGTTTCTTTATCCCTGCTGACTCGGGTGGTTGGCCACACTATAGATGAGTGTGTGAATAATACTTAATAATGATTAGAAATTTAATTATTTTGGCTTTTATGGCGATATCTTATAAAGACTGATGCTGTCGAAGAAATTAAAGTGATGCTTTAGCTGCTTATAATTATTATTCGAAATAGCTATTTACACGATTGTTTCAAAATGGCGAGTAAAATATTGTAACTTGTGTATTTTAAATATTTCAATTGAAGAATGGTGGAAAAGCATGTATGTTAAATGAGGATAATTATATTTTGAAAAGATTGAACCTGTGATAATCTCTGTAATTCTGACATCAGCAATGTAAAATGACTTTAAAGTCTATTTAAATGTGCACAGTCAGTAAATTAATTTCTAGAAAGAACGAAAGAAAAAAATAATACACTTATTTACGTAGGATTCATAGAAACACTTAAGAACCTTATTGAGTTTTTACTCACAATAGTAAAAGAAAAACAATGTGAGTCATTTTCAGAGAAACTGTAAACGCATAGAATCGGTTTTGTATTCGAGCATCGACTGTACCTAATGGCGAAAGAGAATCTCGCATTAACCCTTTTCTAGGTCTGCAGTTGAAATATGACAATCAAATGGCAGTCTTATTCACTGATATTAAGACACACTTTTGACAGGCTGTATGTGGTCGATATAACTCCTCTGCCTGGAAAAAGGTTAAGGTTGTTGTCCCTAAAACACATCTTGATTTTCTTTTGTTACTGGTTCCATTACGTCATATAGTCATATTGTATCCTGCCACTGTATAACAATAGTTGTTGGCTGTGCACTACTATACTCAATCATATTACATTTGATTAATTTTATTACTATAGTGTTCATCGCTGACGTATATTATCTATCCTTTACTTACTACGAATCCCATAATAAAATTTCACCCACGCGTTTGATCTCTAGAATGCCACCAAGAAACAAACATACATAGATTACATACTGGTAAACATTACCCTCCTTCACGTTGCTCATTAGGGTAATAAGACTGTATTTTCCTCAGGGCAGGGCTCATTTACATTTTGTTGATAGCTATATTTTCTTCATAGCCCATTTTTATGTGATACTATAGAAAAGGATAGATGTTTTATATGCGACGTTAATCACTATCGAGTTTCGTAATGACTCCTCGATTCAATACATTATTAAATTCCTAATTGTATTTTGTCCCGTCCCCAGTGTTTTTGGATACTTGTGTTCCCCCATAGACGATAGAATATTGCTGTCCCTGGCAGGTGAGAAGTCAATTGTGACCCCCAGTCATTTTAATACATTTTCTAACCCAAAATGATTGGGGATCAGAATTAACTTTGCCGGGGACCACAAAAGTGAGTTTGGAAAGTACATAAATAGTTGTAAATACAACCAAAGAATAAGTGTGTTTCACAGTTTTACATCCAAAGCCAAATCTTTACGGTCATGCGTGGTGGACTGCAAGCTTTAAGAACCAGATACTCAAATGTTCTATTTTATAGTTTGCAGTTAGCCACGAAATCTGTCTTGATGCGCCCTATTGTGATGTTTTTGACTATAGTAAGCTTATTTTATACTCAAGACTGTGAAATACACAACTATATTTGTTTAAATGCACTGAAGTTACTTTTATAAGCTGATAGTCACTTGTAGAAAAAATACTTAAATATAACTGTCACTTCGGTTTTGTAACCTCTTTGAGAACCTGAAGATTTAATTTGAAGTGACATGGATGTTATATGAAAATACACCAAATTTAAACTTTGTATTGGTTTTATTTTGATGACTACCCACCCTTTATTGTTAAACCCTATTGCCAATTAAACCACAACTTGTAACTTAAATTACACGTGGAAATCTCTTCCTTGCGAACGGAGTTGAAAAGAGGCTTCTATACATGCATTCCTAAACTGACGCCGATGTGGGTAGGATATGAAATTGAATTTCAGTGCCACTTCCATAGCACTTGCTACGTATGAAGAAATGTGATTTGCGGTGATAGGTTGCTAGCCGATCACCCAAGTCTCAGAACACACTTCTACCCGGTTTCCATAGAAGCATATAGAAGGCTTACGACACCACACGTAGAAAGAGGCCTCTGTGTGTAACATAAGTTATAAGTGACATATTTATAGATATGCCATGTGTTTTATTGAGGCTTAATATTTGAAATATAATAAAGTTTTGAATGGGCGTACATTCAAAACTTTATATTTTTCATTCTCTATTATAATTTCAAATATATTTCTATAGTCTCATAATTGTCGAAACCACCGCCAAAACTACAAATAAAACCATACCAAGGTGGCAGCCCGAGTTTTTAATGAATTTCAAATACCGAATGTGAAAGAGTGATCAGTGGCTGGAATTAAATTAAGTTCGGTCATGAACTCTCATCAGTGCGTTGAAGTAAAGTCACATATGTGCTTCATTGCACCACGCATTCAAAACGCGAGCAAATTAAAATATAGCACACAATGATATATTACATCATTGATAGCACACAATAAATTCATTTGTAAAAGTACTATCCAACTTCGTAATAAATAATAAACATCCAAATAGATGGTCCCAGTCGAGAAAACAATCGAATTTTCGTTAAATACCTAAGTAATCACCTCTTCATTTCACCAAGCTGATTGATAAACAAGGCAGATAGCAATAGATGGTATAAATATGTACCTACCTACTACCTACCTACTTATGAAATAGATTTCTGCTTTTTCCCGAAAGTTCTAGGAACTTCAAACCCTGCCTTCCCGCCCAATCGAGAAAGATACTTTGTCCCTTTCTGATACGTGTTTAAAGAGATAACTTTGTCCTTGCTGATGCGGTAGGTCAATGTTCAACGAAGGAAATAGGTCGGGGATACCATACTATACGGTAAAGTTTCACTAAATTATCATCGTGATTCGTGATTTTGTATTTTATTTTATCGTTCAGTTGAAATTAACATGGTACTGGGGGGCTAGAACGCTAAGTTTTATGCCGTACATAAAGCATTCGTCCCATTCTGGTTAATATGCGAGTGCAAGAGGGTCAAAAGCTTTACGTCGGACATAAAACCTAGTGTGCTAGGGGGGCTGAAGCAACCTAAAATTACTTTTGAAAAATATTGCAAATACATAGGAAGAACGTGCACTCAGAAATTGGCTTGGCTGGGCTTTTTAAGCTTAACAACAAAATTATCTAGAAATGCTCTACACTACCTAGTCAGTTACAAAACAAAATTGACAGTTTAGACAGTACGTAAATATGAATTAAGTTTAACCTTGATCATTACTTTCATCTCGTGAAGATACTGAAATATGTTGGTAAAGTGTGGTCTAGGAATTTAAAATATATATTTTGTGTACATTTTATTCGACGGAATGTGTTATTTTCAAGTAAAGTAATACAGTCACTTGAAAATAAATGTTTTTGTTGGCATACTCTTACACACACATACATACGTATATTACATTACATACACACACACATACACATACATACATACGTATGATACACACATACATACGTTACATTATTACATTACATTTTATTATTATTTTTACGAAACGGGACTTAATCGCGAGTAATTTACTTATTCATGGACCACTTTTTTAATATTTATACTACACCCGATTAGGTCCCGTTTATTCGTAAAAGTTTAAATTAATATAATAAGTACCTACATCAAAATAATCGAAAAGTTAAGATTTTTCATTAACTGGTATTACTAATCGATCTCGCTTCTCTTTCTTCCTTACGATAATTTGATTGTCCATCGCGCTCTACAACGCCGAACAGTCGAGAATATCCGAGGACCGGCATCGACCCCATTGGCCGTCGTACAGCTGTCGAGAATAATCTAGAATATGATGGACTGCGATTGGCCGTTATCCGAGGGGTATATAAGCGAGCGCCCGTTGGCGGGAATTCAGTATCAATCTAAACACAAAAGCGAACGAAGGAGAAGTTGAGTGGTAAAATCCTCTCGAATTATTACGTGATATCTTATTGTATTGTGCAAGGAAGTTATTGAAGACAGTCTAAGAAAAATGCCAGCTGTAGGAATCGATCTTGGAACGACTTATTCCTGTGTTGGAGTGTACCAGCACGGGAATGTGGAGATCATCGCCAACGACCAGGGCAACCGCACTACACCATCGTACGTCGCGTTCACGGACACCGAGCGACTAATCGGCGATGCTGCGAAGAACCAAGTCGCACTGAACCCCAACAACACGGTGTTCGACGCGAAACGACTCATCGGACGGAAATTCGACGACCCGAAAATCCAACAGGACATGAAACACTGGCCGTTCAAAGTTATCAGCGACTGTGGAAAGCCAAAGATCCAGGTTGAGTTCAAAGGGGAAACTAAAAGGTTCGCGCCGGAGGAAATCAGCAGCATGGTTTTGACGAAGATGAAGGAGACAGCTGAGGCGTATTTGGGAACGACAGTGCGGGACGCAGTTATCACAGTCCCGGCTTATTTCAACGATTCACAGCGTCAGGCTACAAAGGACGCTGGTGCAATCGCAGGGCTGAATGTACTGCGAATCATCAACGAGCCGACCGCCGCTGCACTCGCATACGGTTTGGACAAGAACCTGAAAGGCGAGCGCAATGTGTTAATTTTCGATCTCGGTGGCGGCACTTTCGATGTGTCCATCCTTACCATCGATGAAGGCTCGCTGTTCGAAGTGAAGGCGACGGCCGGTGACACCCATCTCGGAGGCGAGGACTTCGATAATAGATTAGTGGATCACCTCTCGGATGAATTCAAGCGGAAATACAAGAAGGATTTGAAAGGGAATACTCGAGCGCTGCGTCGACTGCGAACAGCCGCCGAACGCGCTAAGCGCACGCTCTCCTCTAGCACCGAAGCTACAATAGAGATAGACGCTCTTTACGAAGGCATAGACTACTACACTCGCATCTCCAGAGCGCGTTTCGAAGAGCTAAACTCAGACTTGTTCCGCGGCACGCTGGAACCGGTCGAGAAAGCGCTGCGCGACGCCAAGTTGGACAAAAGCCAAATTCACGACGTCGTCCTGGTCGGCGGCTCGACTCGCATACCGAAGATCCAGAACCTTCTACAGAACTTCTTCGGCGGCAAGCAGCTGAATCTTTCCATCAACCCCGATGAAGCTGTCGCGTACGGAGCGGCGGTACAAGCGGCTATTCTCAGCGGATCTAACGATTCTAGAATCCAGGACGTATTGTTAGTCGATGTGTCGCCTTTGTCTCTCGGCATTGAAACCGCAGGCGGCGTTATGACGAAGATCATCGAGCGCAACTCTAAGATCCCGACCAAGCAGTCCCAGACATTCACAACGTACTCTGACAACCAGCCGGCAGTCACTATCCAAGTGTACGAGGGCGAACGCGCTATGACGAAAGACAACAATTTACTAGGCACATTTGACCTAACGGGGATCCCGCCCGCGCCTAGAGGCGTCCCTAAAATCGATGTCACTTTCGATATTGACACTAACGGTATCCTAAACGTATCTGCGAAGGAGAACAGCACTGGACGAAGCAAGAACATCGTCATCAAGAATGATAGAGGCAGACTTTCCCAGGCGGACATCGATAGAATGCTTGCCGAGGCCGAACGCTACAAAGACGAAGACGAGAAGCAAAGGAAACGTGTAGCATCCAGGAACCAGCTAGAGGCCTACGTATTCAGTGTGAAGCAGGCTTTAGACGACGCGGGTGACAAATTGAGTGAGGAGGACAAGAATACGGCTCGCAGCGAGTGCGAAGAGGTGCTAAGATGGCTGGATAACAACTCTCTAGCGGAAGTCGAAGAGTATGAGCATAAGCTGAAGGAGGTACAAAGAGTCTGCTCGCCAGCTATGACTAAGATGCATAGTGGGAACCAGGGTGGAATGCCTGGAGGTATGGGTGGTATGCCAGGAGGTATGCCGGGAGGTATGGGAGGCATGCCGGGAGGTATGGGAGGCATGCCGGGAGGTATGGGAGGCATGCCGGGAGGTATGGGAGGCATGCCAGGACAAGGCAGAAACGACGGCCCTACGATCGAAGAAGTCGACTAAACATCATGGAATTATTAGCTTTTCATATTATTGTTATGTTCATTGTGTGATATTAAGTTAAGACTGAAACATTTTTGTTATATTAATTTAATAAATGAATATGAGTGCAAATAAAAAAGAAACTTTTGTTTAATATAATATACTTACCTGTCCGCAGACCTTAGTACCATACTGTGCAGCCAGTGTCAAAAGTAATCAAGTATACAAGTCTAATTTAGGTACTTGCCGTACTTGGCCCCACTGGTGCGATGCGTTGCTTTGCGTCGCGTCGTCGCAACGGAATCAATGTGGCATGACATAAAAAATATATGTAAAACGTCGCAACGTCGACGCTGCGACGTCGCAACGCAGCGCAACGCACCAGTGGGGCCTCGCCCTTATACTTAGGGTAGTATTCCACTTGTCCAAGATCTTTGTCCAATGTGCATTGCGTATCACTCACTCTTAAAAATGTGAGACGCAAATATCTTGGATAAGTGGAGTATCACCCTTAATTTGTCCCAAAATCTTTTCTATGGTAGGAATGAGACAGCCATATATACCTTTCTTTCCTTTTCTTTCGATCATCTGTTTCGCTCCTCTACATAAGGGGCCATCACACGTTGGAATGCAATGGACAAGGACAACAAACGTATCTAGTGATTATATATATTATACTCTTTGGACAACACCATGCGTTAGGAGGACAAAGTATAATCTTTCTCCCCAAAACCCAAAACGGATGGTTGTGTCCTGTATGATGGGCCATGAGTCTTTAGGATGAACGGTACGTATTACTCCCTCATTCTCACACACAGTTGTGTATCTATCCAAATTGTGCGTTTGTGGTGTGCTCACGTCGTGACACTAGATATCAAATTTCGAATAAAGTTTCATTTGTCACATTCGTGATTGTTTCAAAGCGAATCAGGGAAGTCAATATAACAAACAAAAATACTTTTCACTACCTGAGGTACTTCAGGTTCTTCAACTTCATGTCTTCACTTACACACAATCACTTATTAGTTATCTGTGGCCTACATGACATTTCCGTTCCTCGGCAACTCGGCAACGGCATAGCGTATATTATCTGTGGTAAAACAAATCCGCGCTAATAGTTGCGTTGCGCTTTTCTGAATTTTCTCTAATTATTTCAGCAAGTTTTGACAATAAACTATCATGTAAGTATTTAAATACCTTCTTGGCAAATTGCTACGTAAATGCCCTAAAATTGGCGTATTCACTTGAAATACTTCGTTCTCAGGGCAACCACGGCCAAGCCACGCTCAGAGATGACATTGGAGGAGTTAGCTAAGATTGAAGAGGAAGAATTCAGCACAGGGCCCCTGTCCGTGCTAACGCAGTCCGTGAAGAACAACACCCAAGTCCTGATCAACTGCCGGAACAACAAAAAGCTGTTGGGCCGTGTGAAGGCCTTCGACCGGCATTGTAACATGGTTCTTGAGAATGTGAAGGAAATGTGGACGGAAGTGCCGCGGACCGGTAAAGGAAAGAAGGTGAGGACTTTTATATGACTACACATGCGTTACTTTATTGTTTTTAAATGATTTAGAGTTTGAGGTTATGGTAGATGTTTAGTTTGTGAAACAGTGACGAACCAAAGCAATGACGTTGGCCCAATATCCTTTTATTGTCACAGTTTACTAGAAAATATAAATTTTACATACTAAACTCAATTGTAAGTGTCCCATAATGTGAACAGCCTTGAATCATCGTGCATCTTAATTTAATGCTTAGTTTACTTGGTACCTAATAGTATACATTGAGGAACTAGGCCTTGATCTTAAATTTTTTGATCTGAAAGCTATATATTCAGAGCAATGACACGTAGTTGCAGTATCCAAGAGGCATCTCCAGATGGCTCACGTTATTTGAGCTCCCCAAGTGTTGTGGAACTGCCCTGTGGAACCCGAACTGAGCCAACTGGGACTTGGGACTAATACTGCACTTTGGATAGGGTTACTATGGGTTCTCCTAATTCCTTCCTGTAGGTCTGATTAGAAGGGTTACGGGGCTATGGTTCAGTGACCCTTATATTATCGATTAGACACTGCAATGCTATAATAATGTGTCAACCTAAAAGAACTTAAAAATGTATATATAACTTGCAAAGGTACAGCTATGAGTTTTTAATGTATGTTGGTTCGGTTGACACACTAGTGAGTTCATGTAATATTCTAGCAGTTGTTTGTTAAATATATATTTCTCTTATTAATTTCAGGGTAAAGCAGTGAACAAGGACAAGTTCATTTCGAAGATGTTCCTCCGCGGAGACTCCGTAATTCTGGTCCTAAGGAATCCTCTCGCTACTGCAGCGGGAAAGTAAACTTAAATGTAAGCTACCAAAGTCATCTGTTATCTAAAGGACTTCTTTTTGTTATACCCACAAATCAATAAATATAAAAAAATAACAGTTGACCACCACAGTCAGCATAATATGCATTTGGTTTGTTTCTGGGTGGCAACTATTTATGGAAGCTCAGCGGCAATGCTAAATAGTGTCTTTTTCTGAGATTTTGTGTTGAAAGTTCGTCAATTTTGGATAGGTTCTGTCTCTTATCTAGGAACTTTTATACCTAACAACAGAATTAATATATCTTGGCTACCTGTGCAGTCATCTGAAAGTGTCTTTGATACTGATATATTCAATGTATTGACACCAACTCTGCTCCAATCATAATCAGAGTCAAGTATCGCAATATTGTATGTTATGAGTATTGTTCAAGTCCTATTACTCAGTGACCAAGGTCAAAAAATCCTCAACTATATGGCAGATATTTCCAGAATCAACAAATGTTAAAATAAGCTGATTCTGTCCAATAATTACATTAACCTTTACTGAGTGAAATACGCAATGTGAACGTGTTAACAGGTCTTACTGAACTTAGTCCATATTGTAATGGATGCATTAGATGTAAGTTTATATATATGGTCAATATAAGGTATAAAACAAAATGTGTTTTCATTCAAATGAATTAATTATCATCCCTGTCAACTATAGAACTATTCTTTAATTTGTTGAATACAGTTGAAAAAAGCAGTCATTGGTCGTGGTACACCTCTTCAGTTCACCTAGGTGGACCACGAACAAAAGAAAATGTTCATGGGCCACCTTTGTCCACCTAGGTGATACATACACATTTTTTTGTTCGTGGTTCACTTTACCAATTGTTTGTGCTTACATATGTAAATATTACTAAAAAAAATTGGTTCATGTCAATCGGCACGAAAGTCCAGGTGATTATCTCATATGAGGAAGTGAAGGTTTCGGTCCTGGCGCTTCGCCGGCCGCTGCCGCGGCACGCTCGCTATGCTCGCTCGGCTCGCACGCTGCAGGCTCGCAGTTCACCTAACACTCCTCGCTTCGCTCGTCGTCGTACCTAACGGAGACCTGCCTTGATGGTACTACGGTTTATATAACTAAAATTTTTCACAGGTGAACCACCAACCATACGTTTTTGTGATTATTTTTTATAGAAAGCAAAGGTAGACCACCAACAAAAAATTATGTTTGTGGTCCACCTAGGTGAACTGACGAGGTGTACCACGACCAACAAGCTGAAAATAGGTGCAATGCACAAAATGGTCAACAATATGTGTACATGACTTTATTGTTTAGGGCATAAGTTATTTTACTATTGGGAATTTAGATATGATTATGAAATCAACCACATACGTTATGATGGGTCTGGCATACCTCACGATATATAATTTTTACCCATAAAAGTGTCATTTATCATGTAAAAGTGGAGTATTAACACTGACTGTCCCTCGCTTTCGCCACTGTCATGGGTCGATACGTCCGTGCATTACATGTAATGCACAAATGTATAGAATCATCCATTTCTCACGTCACGTAGACGAGGCAGACCTAGTTTGACGGTGCATTACATATAATGCACGGACATTCAAAGTGTTAAGAATCCTGAATCAGGCTGACGCGGTCTGCGGTGGCGATCACTAGTAAACTTGACAGTTCATGCCAAATCAACTAGTGACCACCACCGCAGGCCGCTCCACCCTGCTAGAGGCCTCAGTCATGGCACTCAGGCCGAGCTGCCAGAGTGTAGCACCCCTTACCACGTAGTATATTTCTGTTTGCGCACGTAGGTCCGATCTTTGCCATGCTCGTGAATAAACGAGGTTTAGGGGAAAAAAAACAAAGGTGGATATAAAATGTGTAATTGTAGTAATCCCAAATACAATGCTGATGATTGTGAGAACTGGCACTCGCGTGATCTTCTCGAATTCGGTGACTCCATCCTGAAAGTCAAAAAAGAGGTTCTTTTTTGTTAAACTCTTTTCAGAGGCATTTTAAGTTAAATGAATATGGAGGCTAATATTTCTTTTATAAAAACGGCCCAGACATTCATTTTATAAATCTGAGTCTCATTTTCACCCATAAATCTTATGTCAGTGGATTATTAAGGTCTTGGTACTTATTTATGAGAGGATGTTATCGATACATATTTTGACACTTGACTGTACGGCAAGCTGTTTTAATAACAATGGTGAAAGGAAAGGTAACTTTAACCAGTGTTATGGGTCCAGACTTTTGAAATTGAGACTTTCAGATTTATAAAATGAATGTCTGCGTTTTTATATGCATGCAATACAGCACCCAATTTTCAGTTGGTATAAGCAGTTAAGGATCATGGACGAACAATTTACTTTAAAAACAAAGTTTTAACCGACTTCAATTTAGTACTCCGCCAAGCCACAAGAACATTTCCTATTTTTTTTTACAATTTACCACATGGACTGATTTCCGATAGCAAATGCGTTGATTACTATAGAAAAAAACAGAATCGCTGTAAGTGGACCGATAATATTTGAGGACTTCCATCGATTCCCCGAGATCATCACCAATAGCACTTCATTAGTTCCTATTTCAACGGAATCTTATCAGAACCTGTGACGTACTTTTGCACTTTTAAGTACATAATTGAGGAATTCGATAAGTCATCTGCGGTCTCCATCATTAATTCCTCGCCACCAAATTTACGATTCCGGATGTAAATACACGAGTTATAACAGAAAATACCAAAATCAATACACGCGTGCCTAATAAAATTGAGGAGTCCCCTCAATTCCTCATGGATCCCATCATCTAATTAAATTTTGAAAAAAATTGGACAGGTCGATTCACGAAAGCTGGCGCGAGATTTCTACTGAGTGACAGTTTTTTTCATAGAAATTCTGTCAAATCTCGCGCCAGCTTTCGTGAATCGACCTGTACATACGAATAAAAAAATGTTTTTTCGAATCGTCAGATCACTGACGGAGTTCTGGGGTAACAAACATTGAAAATAATAATTAAAAAAAAAATACAGCCGAATTGAGAACCTCCTCCTTTTTTTTGAAGTCGGTTAATAAAACGAGAATCACTGCACCACTCATTTAGGAACTTTTTGATTCAGTTGATAGATGATAGACTGTGTTAAGCTAAGCAAAGGTCTAAGTGCCATGCGAATTGGTTGGCACAGAGACCTCGTAAGCATTTTATTAAAAAAACAACTTTGCAATGGCGGCAGGATAAGGCGTAAGAAATCAAACAACTCACCGAAATGCAGGCAAACCAAACCATGAACTAGAAATAAAATAGGCAGGTAGAAAAGAAATTCGTGATGTTACCAGTCTCCAATCGGTCCAATCAAGTCGGTATACTCGGTATAGAATAGTATAGACGGTTCATGTTTGCGTACGCTTGTGAAGTTGTAACTATGTAGGGGTATCACAGGACGGCCCGCGAGATTAGAACGCTTACAAAGAGACGGACAGTCTATGTCGCGGCGACACAGCTAGCGGGCCGTCCTGCGAAAGCCGTGCAGGTTTAATTTACAGTGACAGTCAATGATGGAATATAAAAATTAGGTAGATATGTTACAAGCGCTCCAAAAGTGGCACACTAAAACTCATGCAATTGGTAGACCTCGCCTCAGTATCGCGATCGCGCCGTCCACGGCTACGTGCAAACGTGTCGCAGTTGTCAGATTTGCAGCGCAAAAAGAAAAAGATGCCGTCGTGTGTGATATTGACAGATAGACAGATATATAGAAATTGACAAACCACGAAAGTGTAAAAAAATTAAAATACTGTAAATTTAAACTTCCGCGCCTAAACAGTTCTACAGTTCCCTTTTGAGATCGTATCGAGTTGCAATTAAAACCATATAGGTACTCAGGTTTACAGTCACTTGACGGCCGTTTATGCCAACAAAAAACGTATATTTCGACACTCTCTAGAAATAAACTATGTTTGTGTGAAGAGCCGAGCATCTTAAATCGAGACGTATAAATGTACAATAGTACGTAACGAGAATATGATAAGAGGCAGTGTCTAGTCTGATTTATTAATACTCTTTGTCCATTCTCAGCCCATGTAAGCGAGACGGCATGCTATGCTGCAGCATGCATTTCTGTAGTCAGAAACAGAGACAAGTATAGTTTCTCTGCATCGTACGTCACAACACATTTACTTGTCTCTTTTTCGCTCCCGGAAATAAGCATACCGTCCTGCTCTCATTTTATACCCATATTAGTGTGTAGCTACAATAATCGCAGCTTTTTCATGTGTGCGTAAGTCTGGCCATTTTTAAACACGGTCTTTCGTATAGACAACGTATCTACCTCATTATTATATTACATCATTGGTGACAGTAGTCGTTACACGCACGCACCCACACAGCGATAGTCACCAAGAGCCCTCACACTAAACGCGCAAAGATGAGTTGAACATTAGCAGCAAAACTATAAAACAATAGAATGCGAGCTCCACAATCAATCTACCCAAACCCGGTATGCGCATGTTGCTGCCTGGCATCGTTTTGACACCCCGCATAAAGGCAATGGCACCCATTTTGCGGCGCTATCTGTGCGGCGGACTTCTCTATGTTTTTTCGTTCGCTGAAGATAAGTATCAATTATGTCATAAAAAATAGTGCCGTCCCACTCCATTCTTACACAATCTCGATAAAACTGTTAATAAATTGTGACTGGTGGTAACATTAGAAGGAAGGAAAAAAGAAGAGCAAAGTAAGACATATTTTAATAATTATTATGAGAGGAAGCAGCTTAAATTAAGTACTATAGCAATAATTAAATAATTTAGGTAGGTAAGTAGGTACTAAATTTGAAAGTAACCAACTATGAATACCCATCAGTTAATAGTTGAATTTATGCTATAAGTACACAGTCATTTTTAGAATTATACTTACTATCACACCGTTAGACTGCCGTTTGAAACTACGGGCGACATGTTTCAAATCCTTTTTATTACTGCGCGGCGCGACACGGCCGCGAAAACATTCATCTTGGAAAAGGACTCCTGAAGGGTTCGAAACATATCACCCTTAATTACAGTAGTAGCAAGAAACTTCTACAGGTAATTGAATACTAAATATGTAGTACGTACGTTGACGTTAGGAAACACGTATTTACATTTCTACCAATATGAAAGGTGAACGACACAAGCCATAAATATGATAGGCACAGTCAGCAGCAAGAGTGGCTCAAGTGCAAAATGCATGGTTTTTTTTTTCTTTATCTTTATGGCAAATAAAAAAAATCTTATTCATAAAACAATCCTGCTCGAAACTTAGACTCGTGTCGCTAATTTCGAGAGGATGAGGACTTTCTAGATTATTCTAGATTTGAGCGTGTTATTTTGCGTAGCTACTTCTGCTGCTGACTGTACAGGCGAAGTGAAACTTTTACACAGCAGTATTTATGTAATTGAAATAAGATTTTGTGTGAAAGATTTATCCACTATACCCGTAACGCAAAATACAAATGATTCCCAGAACACATGCAATAGTCACTAATCTAACAGTAATTAGGTACTAGACTTAGAAGATCGTTTAATCAACGGAGAAGCGCCGACTCCTAGGTACACTATGGACAAAACAGTAACCTATCTGAGTCATTCAAATTAGTTTACTAAAAGCCGTTTTTCTCTGAAAGCATGTGATTCAGGATTGTTATAAAACAAAACAAACCTAACTCGGTGGCCCGTTTCAAGTCTAAATTGGCAACACAGGTGCTTGACCAATAACTACTGGCCAGTGTTGCCTGTTTAGACAGAAAAAAAGTCTCGATTTAAGCTACGTGAAATGGGCCCCTATTGGGTTCTATTCGACAGGTAGTTACATATTAAAAACAATCAAGAACTGTGGTTTCCGAAAAACCTGACTTTTTGCCAAAAAGAAAAATTCGGACAAACGATACGTCTGGGAAATTAAATTTAGTGATTGCAATAGGATACCAGACGAAGCTCAAACTAGTACGACTAGGAGTGGGGCGCGTCCTCATGGATTGAACGAAACACCAAAGCTCGTAATATTGTACCTGGATGCGATTGAACCAAACTTTACCCACAACCACATTCCCACATACCCACATCATTTAGCTCTGCTTCCCCAACCTGCCGCCCACCGAGCTTGTGCGAGAGGCATCCACCATGCGATCTTAGTATTTAAAAACCATAAAACCTTGTGGCCCGGGGTTCTTTCCTTAGATAAAATGTCTTTGCGGCCCTCATAGAAAAACGGTCGAGTAAAGCTGATTTAGCTCCCATCACCAACTTATTAATTATCTACTTTACTTATTTACATCTTTCACATCACCACTTTTCCTCCATTTGGACTGATGCTGATTGAGGAACTCATTGGTGGTGGAAACGAGACCGGCGTTTATTATTTCAGGCTTTGGATTATTTTCGCGTGGCAACCTACTAGGTTTCGGGTTAACTTTTGGTTTCAGACCAGCAGTAGGTTTCAGGGTAACACCGAATTTCTGACCAGCACTAATACCAGGATTCGAGCTAACGCCGAGTTTTGCGTTCATACTAGGTTTCGGACTAAAACTAACGTCAGATTTCTGGCTTCCATCGAGTTGTCGACATACGCTAAATCCAGATTTCGGGCTTACGTCCAGTTTCGAACCGGGTTTAGGACTAACGCTAGGTTTTGCACTGCCAACGGGTTTCGGGCTTAGGTTAGGTTTTGGCATTATCGTGGAACTAGGTTTAGGTCTATTCATGGGCGATCCACTTTCATTATTATGAAGCAGAGCAAGTTCTTTGTTAAGATCTTTAAACTTTGGAGACATCGAGTTAGATTTCTGTTCACTGATTGATTCAAACTTATTTTGCTTTAGCTTAAATTGTACATCGAAATTATACGCTGGGTTTTTGTTTTTATGAAGCGAAGTATGAAGTGCGCAATTTTCTTCAATAACGGCATCTTTTAGATTACATATTGATATGGGTTCGATCATATCTGATCTATTATTTTTAGTCGACGGAGTGGGCGCCACTGTATTGTCCGCATGATTTTTAATAATGTTATCGCAACATTCTTCTGTATTCTCTCTCTTGCTATATTCACGCACTGACAGTTCTTGCCCTTTCGCACTATTGTTATTACAATACATGAGTTTGCCAAATGAATTGAAGTTTGGCAGTGCGAACTTGGAGCCAAACCTTGACTTTTCATAGTGGTGCGTGTTGTCGTTCTTCCAGCAGAGAAGGTGGCGGCGACGGCAGTAGGTGAGGAGTAAAACCAGGGCAATGGCAGGAACGATGCCCAGGAAGATAATGTACATAGCCACCATAAACCTCCACAAGCCTATGGAAACGAAAAAAACTGATCAAATTTCTGAAAAATGCCCTCAAGAATTCATAAAACGAACATTAAAATTATCTTTACTTCAGAATATCTACGAGTAGTTCGTCCCCTTGCTTGGGCTAGGGGTCAAGCCTCTCAAGGCATCGACGGGAAGGAACGCATGAACCTTCGAATTTGTTCACAGATGTATAAGTTTTTTCACGACACCTTCGCAGAACGACTTATAATAATATTAAATGCCAATCCGTAGATACATAAGTTCAAGATACTATTAAATCTAACACTACCCTCCCGCTCGCGCTCCTTAAACATCTTAGCTACAAATGGACTTGTGGTCATAATTGGATGATTGCTATTTTAAAGTATGATACGCCTCTGTGTACATATGGTAGTTGTCCAAATGTACTATCGACTACAAAGAGATCAATACAGCCAAAGTTACAAAAATATGTATACACGACCTTAATCTCTAGGCACGTCTCTAGGTCGTGTATACATACATATTTTTGAAACTTTGGCCGTATCGATCTCTTTGTAGTCGACTGTACAACGAAGCAAAACTTATAGGCAAGCCCGGCCGGCGGGTTTCCCTCCACTGTACAGTCAGCTGACGATTTTGTTAGTCATAATATTGGCTCAACTATCATTTGATGATAAAATGAATCCGGTAAATGGAAAAAATATTTTTATTTTTTACGTGTCTGGGAGGCTGCTGCTTGTCAACCCACCGACGGAGCCCCAGCTGACGTGCACGGGGCTTCAAGATACAACATTCTGAACCTTCTCACAAGTTATCGCACGGGGGTCGATTGGTCACGACAATCTGTTGGTAGCTCGCGGGCCAGTAGGGCTCAGTTGGTTCAGAGCGATGCACGGAATGCAGAGGTCTTGGGTTCAAATCCCGCTCATGGAATTATATTTTTAAATTTTTCACGTTGATTGGAATTTCTAATATACCTACAAATTATATAATCGTAAAGTGGTAGACCACTTTGTTGGCTAACTGTACTTAATGTAGAAGTAAGAGTTCGCGTACCACTGGTGTCGACGATAGGTCCGGAGTCCTCGGAGCCCCCCGCTCCGGGCAGCGCGCACAGCGGCGGCGCGTAGCCCGGCGCGCAGTGACAGTTCCCTGCAAAAGAACCATTATATTACACGCACTGCACGGAATTTAATAAGACCCCTTTCACATGACAGGGGTCGCAGAATTGCCAACTAGGTACTCGGATGTTAGTTGTAATCAGCGCTACCCTTTCCTATGTTTTAAACACCGTAGATTGTATCTTATCGTTGAAATTTGACATCATTAAAAAGTGGTCCTTCGAACCGGATACAAGTCAAACTGACTAAACGAGGGTCCTTGGATGTGATCTCAATATCAACGTGACATTGTGGAGAGATGTTACAAGAGTGCGACTGAGTGCGAGCGAGATAGAGACTATCCGCTTCTTTCTAATTAGAACACAGAAAAGAAAAGAAGACGGGTGTTTAAGCTAGTTGTCCTTAAACCGTTGGAGCATAGTAATAAAGTGGTTCTTCGAACTGTAAATATTATTATTAATTGTGCCAGTCTTAACATATGCACTGCTGCGATCACCGCATGGGCAAATTGCCTGCCAAACCAGACACTTCGAGCTTAATTTCACCATTCCTATGGTGGTTTCCGAATCTGGAAGAACGCGAGAGGGTATTCAGGCTGCAGAAGAGAGCGGTGCGCGTCATCGCCGGTGCGAGATGGGATCATCCTGCTAAAGACATCTTCAGGAGATACAAGATCCTAACGTTACCTAGTCTGTACATCCTGGAGGTGGCTAAGTATGTAAGGAGTCACATGCACCTTTTCCGCACAAACGCTGACGCGCATGGCTCCACAACCAGGAGGCAGCACCTGCTGAGCCTGCCCCGAACACGACTAACCAAAGCCAAAAAATGCCTAAGTGTGATTGGTCCTAAAGTTTATAATATACTTAATCCCTCCAGCTATAAAGCAGGCTTCAAGCTACGTCTCGTCTACAGATCGACTGAAAGCGAAGCTGTGCGAGGACGCGTTTTACTCTATTGACGAATTCTTTCAGAGCCGAGAGGCGACATAACTTTAAGTACCTACGACATGATAATTGTAATTCTTATAACTGTACACAATATTAATGTAACAATCGTAGGTTAAGTTTTTGACATGTAATTTTTTTATTTTATGAATAAAAGATTGAATTGAATTGAATTGAAGAGTTCCATCGGCTATCATATAAAACTGATCACCATACCACATAGGAAGTGTCGAAAAGTCTGCCTTCACAATCTTCACAATAGGTTTCGTCATCCAGAATCAAATTAAATTTTTCGGTACCCAGTAAGTCATACATCTTTCGAGCCCTGGTTTTGATCGTACACCCTTGTTTTTCCGAAGTTTTCCGGCACCTTCCGTTTCTTCTTTGTCTTGATACTAGCCCGTTTCTTTGCGCGTCTCACCATTGACTGACTTGTAGTTTTTTTAGCTATGCCCCGCTCCGACATGCTGCGGACATGACTCGAACAAAAATTAGGTCTCATATCTCGCAAACGAATCACTGAGTTGAAAACCGATACTATGTTTTAAGTTCGTTAAACCCACACTATTAGTTTAACGAGAAAAAGAGACATACGTTGCGAAACTATAAGGAACTTGTTGACTACGGAACCTAAAAACGATGCCATTAGCAATGTCAATGCTTTAAACAAAAATGAGATAAGTTTCATGAGTGTTAGGTGCCAGCATTTTGAATTTGGCAATTCCGTTACGTATCAGTAATAATAAATATTATAACATCTGAATGGCGGAAAACGCGAGGCCCTTGCCCATCAGTGGGACACAATATAGGCTAATAAACAAAGATAACATCTATTATTTTACCATTGGAGTTGCACACGCCGTGTCCGGAGCAGTTAGACGGGCAAACGGCACCGGGTGGTCGCACCATCTCTCTCACTCGTTCTACTGACAGACATTTTTGCCGCATACACATCTGGCAACATTTTATATCAATTAATGTAAAACTACATAGCATCATGGCATTTATTTCGGACATAAAGCATTCAACAATTCCATTAAAACAAGACAAGGATGAGATCCTGACGAAGAGATCCCGAAGAGTTCGAAACATGTCGTTCATAGTGACATTTGTACCTATACCTGAGATTAAAACCGCGTAATTATTAGTATAATTTTGAACATGTCTCACGAAAGTTTATACATATTAGAAAACACTTTAAAGGCGCGTTTAAAGGCGCAGCGACACGTGTATAAATATAGTGGAGACCCGTTCGGAATAATTAGCAGTGCCACTAGTCACCAGTACACTAATTTAATATTATAAAGAGGTCAAGTTTGTGAGTTTGCAAGGGGTAAGGAAAAGCACTAGCTTTCTATGTAAGGGGCTCAGACCAAGAAAATATACAGACGGAGCGTTATGAACAGTCCAGTGAAGCCAACCGGTTCTCAACCAAGCCCCAAAAGTTTAGCACACGCTAAACAAATGAACTCGCACAAAACTCGAAATAAATGATCTTGACAGTATTGCGACACGTGCTGAAGAGTTTTGTGCAATTTTGTTTGTATATGTGTGCGTGAGCGTGTGCTAAACTTGATGTAGCTTGGTTTTGTTTGTATGTGGTTTGGCTTCACTTGACTGTTCGTAACGCTCCGTCTGTCTTTTTTTCTTGGTCTGAGGTAAGGGGTAATCTTCGGCACTCATCATCATTAATTTAAGAGTTATCCTCTTGTCGGTGGAGTATTTTCCATTTCTCTCTTCGGCATTACTCATCCGATTTCAAAAAATATTTCATTAAGTGGAGTAGACCTTTGGGTTGGACATAGGCTAAACCTTATCACGTGGCATCGCCTGCATTTACGAATGGAATTCTTGAAAGCACAATACCTTATCGGGCCCGCATTTCGCTCCGTCCGGAACCATCCCTGGGTCCTCGTCGCTAACACCCATGTCGATGGACACCCCGTGGCACGGAACAATCTTCTTATCTTCAAACAAATAGAAATAACAATTTCTTTAAACATCAAACATGTAATCCGTCAGTTTCGGCAAAAAATATATTGCAAGAAAACCATGTTTGACGTTTAAAAACTACAAAAACTTGTAAGTAAGTGTTTTATTTGTAAAAATAGGTTACAGAGTAGGTAGGTAGTGGTGTATTCGTAAAAGGTATAGTGTGACATTATGTTTCGCCGTTAGGCATACTTTAAATTATAATATAACATTAGAATGCACAAGAACAAAGGCATCCACACATCGAACGCGGATCGGGCGCGGCGCGGGTCGTTCGCGGCGCGGGTCGGTATATCTCTCTCACTACCAACGCATTTATATATCTATCTCACTATCTCTATCACATAGTTGCGCGGGCCCGCGCTAGAGACGCCGCGCTACGTTGCGAAAGATATAGAAATACCGCCCGACCCGCGCCGCGCACGACCCGCGTTCGGTGTGTGGAGGCCTTAAGCTTGGATTAAAATAACAATACATACATACATTCAAGCCTTTATCCCTAAAAGGGGTAGGCAGAGCACATGAAACTAGGGTTCCAGTACTACTTTTAGCACAAATGTGGGTATAAAAGATCGACAAAATGTGATATCGCAGTGACAGGTTGCTAGCCCATCGCCCACACCACACTTCAACCCTGTTCCCTTAGTCGACTCTTACGACACCACACGGGAACGGGGGTAAAATAACAATATGTCGCGGATATGACATAAAATTCGTAATTAAAAAAACAAATAAAAACACTATGGCGCAGCAGACGCGGATTCCGTATTATATTAGGTACAGTCGAGGTCAAAGATATCTTTACAATCGAGTGTTACAAAAATACCTGTACATTTAAATAAGTTTCCACACTACATGACAAAAATTTACTTACAACGCACATTACAGTTTCATCTTTTCACTTAATGCACCAAAGTTCTGTTTACCATCAGTCTTCCATAGAAACATTTACACACATTGGGACATAATAGGTTTACATTACATGTTACAAAATAAGAATTCCTGTCAATGTGCCTTAAATATGTTTACTTTTGCAGTGGCACTCCAAACTTTACGCTCAAGCGTACTTTTCTTTACTTACACCTGTTGCTACATAAATATCTTTACAGTTTGACACGAACCTCGGTTCTTATTTCAAATAATGACAATCACCGAAAACAGTACCATACTGTCAAATATTTCTGTCTCTTTCATTTCGGGCGTGACGTCAACGACGACATTTTTTTCTGTACGAGGAAAGTCTTCCAAGAAGAGGCCGACATAGAAAAGTGAAAAATTACGCGTCAATAAAAAATTCCTACTTGTTTTCTAATCGTGATACGTATGTACAGATTATGGCGTTAATTAAACGGGTAATTGAGGCGTATGCGTTATACAATGAGAAATCCTTTATTTTGTTGTATGTTATGTGTAAGAAGGATAAATTGTTGCCCGCCATTATAGGTAATTTCACAAATATTTGTAAACATTTTTAAGGTGGTATACAACGACGACCATGCAAAACGTCTTTGACATTCACGGGTCAATGGCGCGATATTTTAAGAAACTTAAGTAACAAAATCTTTCATAAATTGGATTTCCATTTGCGCGAAATTCCCCCCTTCCTAAGACTTTTTTTGGCGCCATTTTTTTTACTTTTGTATGGACCAGATGGCCTCAGTCGGCCAATGCTCCATACAAATATAAAAAAAATCACCTGAAAAAATTGTTCTCTTAGTTTTTTCTGATCAGAACACGATGCCTGTTATGCCGCTTTCGGCCACTTTCGAAACCAAATTTTCGAAACCAGTAGAGAAAACGGAATCATTCGTCTTGTTTGGAAACCAGCTTTCCTATAAATAAATCACAGTCTGTTTTAGAAACTCCTACCGAATCCGGAATGTTAAATCTGCTTTCGAAGTAAATGATGTCGTGCCTACATCATTTTTCGTCGTTTTATCTTTACGTTAGCGATGTCGACGGAGCCCCGCTCCGCGGGGCTCCTATTTCTCGTCTGTTTGCCCTTCGGAAGCGGATTTAACATTCCGTATTCGCTAGAAGTTTCTAAAACAGACTATGGTTTATTTTTAAGAAACCTGGTTTCCAAACAAGACGAATGATTCCGTTTTCTCCACTAGTTTCGAAAATTTGGTTACGAAAGTGGCCGAAAGGGTTATGCCCTTGATCGGTTTCACACCCCATTTTTGGTACACCCTGTATAAAGAACCCGCCAAAAGACAGACAGTCAGACACGGCAAAACTATAAGAGCTAATATAAAAACGACTAATATTCCTCTTTTTTTTTAAGTCGGTTAAAGAGCCGAAATTGATAACAAATATAAGACTCAAATCAAGAAATTAAGGAAGAACTGAATATGACAATTCAATGTCAATATTCAAATTAAGAACCTTTCAATCAACCTGTAAAGATATTTATGTAGCAATAGGTTTCAAGTGCCTTTGCTAATGTAAACATATTTAGGGCACATTGACAGGAAAACTTATTTTGTAACATGCAATGTAAACCTATTATGTCACAATGTGTGAAAATGTTTTTATGGAAGACAGATGGTAAACAGAACTTTGGAGCATTAAGTGAAAAGATGAAACCGTCATGTGCGTTGTAAGTATGTTATTGTCATGTAGTGTGTAAACTTATTTAAATGTAAAGGTATTTTTGTAACACTCAATTGTAAAGATATCTTTGAACTCGACTGTACCTATCATAAGTTGTTATTTGTATTCTATTTGGCATCGTCGTAGAATGCGATCCCATGATCCTGCCCCCCTAAACGGCAGTGAGGGCTGACGGCGAGAGGGTCTAGTGGGTGATCCGGATTATCCGCTATTCTTCCGGAAGGGTGAGTCCCCACCAGGTTACCTATCGCAATCAATAAATTTAACTTCCCAACTGTATCGCTTGCGCGAATTTACGTTTCAGCAAAAAGCCATTTTTCTCAGAAACCAAGACATTTACAGGTAATGTGCTCCCTGTGAGGACGGGGGTGCGTCAGCACCTTCCCTCTGCGTGAAAATAACTGCGTCCTGATCTGTGTGTAATTATTGTGTGTAATGGTGTGATGTTTTAACTTACGGTTTACATAAGGATAGTTGCTGGTATAATTAACGTTGCAATTATACTCCACCTCCAAACGTTTTCTTAAATGGCTGCACGACAATTTACCACAAAGGACGTCTTCCTTCGCGCAAGGCATCGGGTAGCCGGCCACCCGACCGCAGTTACCATTCCTGTGGGACAGTAAAAACTTTATAGCGCTACTGTGCGATAGAGACGCCGCCCTACTGTGCGAAAGAGATACCGGCCGACCCGACCGCGCACGACCCGCGTTCGGTGTGTACGCCTTTCGATAATATAAATTTTGTACTTACATAGCTACAGTGCACGCTAAATTAATGGTAAGGGTGTATAGCTATATTTTGTGTAGGGGAGACCGAGGTAAGTTGACACAACGTAAAAATCTCAGAAACTATAGGGATTAGAAATTTAGCAATAACGCATTTCTAACCGCGCCTTCCCGTTGACCAACTCGTCAGTACACGCCTAGGCCACCAGGCGAATGGTTGTGGAGATACAGCATCAGTGCCCAAAATTTCACGAAAAGTAGGTTTTTTATATTTTTTTCAACGCTGTTTATTTACATGTCATATAATTTGTGGCGCGCATTGATCATTTTTAAAGCATCGGTAGTTAATTAGGTTTTGTGCAGTCTCTTTATTTTTTAAATAAAATAATGGTTTGCAGCTAAAAATCACGATGATATATAAAAGACCGTTAATTTAGAGGCAGAGGTAAGTTGAAACACCTTGTTTCAACTTACCTCCCTTGTTGCAACTTGCCTCGGTTGCAATGTTGTAGTATTATTTTGTATTTGGTTTTTGCTGACTGCTGACTTAGATAAAGGAATGAAGATGAATTGAGACGAAATTAATGTTCAGATATACGAATAGGCTACCAAAGAAGTTACCTTATGACGAAAAAATCTTAGGTACGTAGCAAAATGTTATAACTCAAATTATTCTTTATTGGAAATGTGGCATTTTAGTATTTATCTACCTGATATCCTTATTAATTAAATATTGATAAACCTATTTAAAATGTGCCTTACTAATTACAATAAAAAAATATTTTTATAAAATGATTATACTTATGTATACAGACTTTATTGTTGATTGATCTCAGGCAAACTTTTCTGCAATATCAGAAATGTATATTTTTGTTCAACAGAACTGATTACTCACATAAATGAGTGTTTATGTTCTCATAATCGTAGTCTCTCATTGTGTGTCAATCTACCTTGGTACCTTTATCAACTTACCTCGGTACTAGGAGGGTTGAAACAGCGTGACTTAATCTAGAAAAACGAGTTTTTTATATAGTACTAATTATGAATTGCCATTTTGATTGATAGCCTTCAATAACACGTGAAATTTGCTTTCTTATGATATATTTTACATAGTTCTAGCTTTTATAATGAATTAATGAAGCAGAAATATATAGAAATGTAAATTTTGTGTCAACTCGCCTAGGTCTCCCCTACTGAGTATATCTGTGGAGTGTATAGGTAGGTACGGGCATTGGAGACTACCATCCCCCTTCTTCATTAGCAGGATAAGAGCGGTTACGCACTACGTCCGATCCGAATTTGAGAAATCATCCGTCTCCTTCGCACTCGGGTGAAAAGAAGAGGGACGAGCTCCGGATTCAGACTGAAGTCGATCCGAATCCGGACATTTAGGCAGTGGACCTTCTGACTTATTAGGTACTATTCATTATTCTCTGGTGAACGTCGAAACAACACACAAAACAACACGCCCAACAACAAGCAAGTGACAGCTACGTGGCACGTCCAAGAATGTAGTTAAAACCTTACGTCCATCCATTTGGCGCAGAGATAAACGGCGCGATGCAGCGTCTAGGTGAATGCCTAACTTTATTGCGTCGCAATAAGGTTCTCAAATAATCAGTGCGACGGTATAAATGAAATATAAACGAAGTTTGACTTACTCGTCGCCGTTAACATTGAAGTCGTAGCAATAGTCCTCGGAACGCCTGCCCGTGACTCCCCACAGCAGCCGGCACTGGTCCGTGTGCGAGCGACACGAACCCTTCACGCAGTACGCCTGATTATAGACAATTACTTAAATAAGTTTCTGTCATAAATAATCAGTAAATAATGTAATAATTTAATGATAATGTTACATTGCCTTTACCTTATTGTTTGTTACAGGCCTTATTGTTAATGTGAAATGTTTTTCGAAAAGATCTTCAACCACCCCTGCCCCGTAGGTACGATAATATTGTACCTACATACTTATTGTCATCTGAATTCGTAACTGTTAATGAAATAAATGAATTTTAATAGGTACACTGTTGTGCAACCGAATTGAGTAGGTACCTCCTCCTTTTTTTTGAAGTTGGTTAAAAAAGTTCGATACTTATCCTTCAATCCTTTGTATACCCACCGCTCCCTTACCTTTTCGTTCCCACAGGGCGTGGCGTCCATCTTGAGCACGTCTTGTGGACAAAATGGCGACGCCCCGTCGCAGAACTCTGGCAGGTCGCATTCACGGTCAGCAGTGCGGCATTCCGTGCCTATCGCCTTGGGGCGACACGTCTGTTAAACAAAAACGTGCAAACAAAAAATGGAAGACAAACGGCTAACGCTAAAGACGGTATAATTAGTCGCTACCCACAAGAATCTCAAGAATACACAGCTTCGTATTTCCTTTTTTTAGTTAATAAAAGCTGCTAGACCGGGACAAGAAAAGTATATTAGGTATGATTAATGAAGTTAATATGTACGAAAAAAGACGGGCCAAAGAAACGGTGTATGAGGTTGGCTGTGAAAGAAAATACTTTGTGACGCACGGAAGATATTTATATGCTGAGGGGCTACCGCGACACGAAAACGAACTTCTTGTATCTCCGTCTTTGTCCCTCGAACTTGCAAGTGCGATAGAGAGGGAGATACACGGACGGAGATCGTTTTCGTTTTGCGGTAGCCTCTCAGCGGCGACCCCAAATAAGGGCTGCCAGTAGGCTGACGAGTTTCGCGACTGATTGATTCCGACAGGTCTTTGGCTTTACCACATACAGGGCGATAAATTCCGCCGCACAATTCGTCCGTCTGTGGTTGGGTCATAGACTAGAGAGCAGCTATACGGTCAGAATCACCCCAGCAGAATTCAGCCTGTTGGTATATACATGTGGCGAGGCTAAATGGGATGAAGTAGGCTACACGATGGGGTAAAGCTGTATAGTGACCGCAAGGTCGCAGCACTGCCCGTGGCCGCAGGTCGCGTCAGCGCGTAGAGTGCAGTTGGCCTGGCAGCACGCGCGGCAGCCGGCGCTCGCCGGGTCCCCGGGGGAGGCCGCCCAGTCACACTGCTCGCCTTCCTCGAGGAACCCATTGCCGCATGTTGGCGACGAAAACAGCCTCTTGGGTTCGTTACTGTACACAAACCATTTATCTCAGTCAGAGTTTAAGCCACTAGGGGCAGCTAAGGGAAGCTAACAAGACTGCTGTTTTGTCCGTGTAGTGACAGGGGCGGGGGGCTATTAGGAAGCCCCATAGAGCTCGCATATGGCAACTGCTTTTGGGGTTCCGTACCCCTAAAGGAAAAAACGGATCACTTTGTTGTCCGTCCGTCCATCCGTCTCTCAAAACCGTTTTTCTCAGGAACACGTGGAGGTATCAAGCTAAAATGTAAGTATACCAAAAATTGTCAGGTCAAAGTACTATCCCTTGGAGCTGTGAAAAAATCAAACTTCCAAGCCAATGCAGTCAAAAGATACAGAGCCATTTATATCCACAAATTTTCGAAACTTGCAAGGGAATCAGAACCTACAGGGTACTCTACCCTCCCGTGAACTCCAAATCTTGAAATTTGGTACGAAGCAACGTCTTATTGCACAGATAAAGGTTTTTTTTTGTACGGAACCCTCGGTGCGCGAGTCTGACTCGCACTTGGCCGGTTTTTTTTCTTCAGAGCAACCATCCGCAACTTACAGGTAAATACTATCAAACTATAAGTACTTATAAAGAACAATCGCTAATATAACTCACCGTAGACAATGGTCCATGCTTTTCTCAAAAGACAAGCTTAATGACTGCAGACTACAGGATGACCAACGTTTTGGAATCACCGAATTGCTCGTATCGCTCATGATGCATTTCTCACTATCAGGACACTTGCAGTGGCCCTAGAATTGAATCGCAATATTGTTAAATCTTAATGAATGTATGTATACGTAGCCCAGTGGTTCAGGCGTGCGGCTATCTTACGGCGGTCGTCGGTTCGAATCACGGCTCGTAACCAATAAATTTTTAGGAACTTATGTGCGGACTGTCGTTTGATATTTACCGTTAGCTTTTCGGTGCAGGAAAAACATCGTGAGGAAACCTGTGAAGTCCCCAACCCGCACTGGGCCGGCGTGGGGACTGCTCCCCGTTCCCTCTCATCCATGAGAGGAGGCCTGTGCCCAGCAGTGGGATGTATATAGGCTGATTTGTTATATATGTGTAAAGATTGCACGACTGGCCTGTGGCCCCTTTTGACGAAACTACAAGTTACTATTTGACAAGTCTAACACCTTGTCTACATTTGTAACCAGTAACTTCGCGAAACGGGCCACGTACGGGCTGTGTGCCGCCATTTTGAGGACAGCAGTAATGTATCGGCGTGATGATGTGCTGTCTGGATGACTAGTGTTAAATAACAAAAGAAGAAGAATTGTCTTCTCAGACACCGTTCCTCAGGGTCGGACCGTTCCTGGCTCTCTTTGACTGGTGTCTATAAATCTTCATTGAGTATGGAAAATAATACCTCATAGTGGTTCAGTAGTGAGGGGTCGTAAACCCCCATGGTGGGCCAACCCGTGAGTCGTTATTTAAATATAGCTGGTTATTTAGTTATTTTCCTCAGCATCCTATCGTACTAATATTGTAAATGAGAAAGTTTGGATGTTTAGATGTTTGTTACTCAATCACGCTTAGAATTTTTGAACTAATATAATTAATAACCTGGATTAAGAGCTACGGTAGCCTAGTGGTTCAGGCATGCGGCTGTCAAGCGGCGGTCGTGGGTTCGAATCCCGGCTCGTACCAATGAGTTTTTCGGAACTTATGTACGGAATATTTACCGTTAGCTTTTCGGTGAAGGAAACCATCGTGAGGAAACCGGTCTAATCCCAATAAAGGTCTAGTTTCCCCTCTGGGTTGGAAGGTCAGATGGCAGTCGCTTTCGTAAAACTAGTGCCTATGCCAAATCTTGGGATTAGGTGTCAAAGCGGACCCTGGGCTCCTTTAGGGGCACAACCGGGAATAACGCTAGGAGGATGATGATGATAATTAATAACCTGGATTAAAATAGGTATAGGATTGTTTTATTCTGGGTCCACGCAGACGAAGCCGCGGGCGGGAGCTTGGTCATCAATATTGTAAGCCCCTAATCGCCCATTGCTGACCATAAAAGGCCTCCCTGCGAGTACGCCACTCGTCCTGACCCTGAGCTGGTCTTAGTCATTTTGGTAACGGAAAATATATACTTACCACGTCGTGGTTCATCCCGAAGTTGTGCCCCATTTCGTGCGCAATAGTCATCGCCACGATCCCGATCTGGCGCGAGTGGTTGCTGGCCACGCCCACCGACATCGTGTTCGAGCACATCGAGCCGACGTACGCCCTACCCACGATCCCGTCGGTGAAGCTCTGCCGACTGAAAAAAATATAGCAGGCTTTCATCTTTAAAAGGTAAATTAAAGGGTGAATATCATATTTCGAGTTTTGCACTTGTCCACACATGTTAACATCGAAGATATTTAAACTATCTATGACGGTCAAGTTTTTTTTTGAGTGATCATTCTGAGAAACAACATTTCCACCAATAAGAATGGCAGTTTTTCACATGGAACATGTTTACTTAATACCTACATACAATTTCAAGGTCAAATGAAGGGTCCACGGAAAAACATGTCTAGTCACTTTTTTCGAAAAATGAGATTTTAATCTCAAAATGTAGAGCTCTCAACGATATTACCTACACACCTTCTGCTATAATATAAATCTACTTTTATGCACTAAACATTATACTATGAATCTACTTTTATGCACTTGAAATGCATCTAATCGCGAAGATCGTATGGTTAAATGAATCATTCTAAACTTAAAAACCGCAATATCTCGAAAGGTTATCAATGTGACTAGACATGTTCTTTCCGTTGACCCTTCAAATAATCTAAGCTCTTTGGCACGTCCACAACTATTTCAATTTTGAAAAGTTAACGTTACGTTAGAAACTGATAAAAACCAGCAAGTGTTTGGAGCTGGGAATGATGTTATCAATATTCCCAATCCCGGCAACACTGCCATCGACACATTACGGGGAACTTACTCCTGCTGCCGAAATTATAATGCATTCATCCTTAGGTACTTGTCTTATTTGGTAAACAACATTCTAACCTCAAAATGTGTTTTTTTAGACTACCTATAGCAGCTATTTTATCGTAAAAAAAGCGTTGCTAGACAAAAAATCATGAAGTGATGTCCGAAAAGTCGTCTCGGCATGAACTCACAAAATTACTATTCTATCCTAAAAAGATGTATTTTGAGGTTAGAATGTTGTTTACCAAATAAGACAAGTAATACCTAAGGATGAATGCACTTTAATTCCCAACATGACGGCCGGAACGGGACACAAGCACACCACCCCCCAAAGTATACTTGATAATCCCATGAGGATACGAGTTAAGGCAGCTCATACCTCGATTAACTGCTTTACTGTGTAGAAACGGACCCCCTGTAGAAACGGACCCCCATGCACTTTAATTCCTTTCAGACAGTCGTGACAGTTCACTCTCGTAGGTAGATTGTTAGTTGTAAAGTTATTGTATGGGCAACGGCACACATTATAATCATCATCAGTGTCAATCGTTTTTACACTAGCAACTCCAAATTGTCGTCGCTAACTTATAATGTAATGTGTATTTGTGTTATGTTATAAGTATTGTTATGTATGTTAGTCTGTAAGGTATTTGTAAATATGGGCAAATAAGTAAATAGCAATATGTAACGCTGTACAATAATTCGTAGGTATGTATTTTAAATATACCAAGTTCCAAGATGAAGTGAGTACTTTTAATTGAAGAAAGGCGCCCCGGCAGATCCCTCTCCAATTCTCAACACAACGTGTTTAGTGAGGAGGACTAAGGAGCTCTTGGCTCTGTGACATACGACATACGTGAGCAGATGAGCGTTGTCGTGGGGTATCCTCTTGACTAGCTCTGCGCTTCGATAGCGGGAGAAATTCTCCAGCGTCTCGTCTGCTTTTTCCTGTATTGTGATTTCGTCGTAATCCCTCCACACCTCCACGCCTACCAGAGCTATGAAGATATTCAAAGGAGCGTACACCTGTAAATAAAACCAGTGAATAAGTAATATTATCACGGCTGTTTCTATAGTCGGTCCTACCTTCTGTATCGCGGGAGCGTATAGGTTAGAGATTAAGGCCTGCAACACACTGGCGCGGCCTGCGGTGGCGGACAATAGAAAATTTGACAGCGGCGGACAAGTTTACTATTGTCCGCCGCGGCCAGGCCGCGCCAGTCTGTGAGAGGCCTAAAACTGTTTCCTTCTAATGTTAGGACTGCTACCAAAAAGAAAGTATGAATATTGGGTGACCAATCATGAGTCTTTATTCAAACTCTTCCTTTTTTATTGTTCCGTACCAAAATAGGTCCAATGGGTTTGGGTTGGTTCTCTTTGACGTCCCAGATCCCAGGATGCGTTCAATAGTAGATTATACACCAAGGGGATAAAGCACTGTTTTATGTCACGGGAGCGAATTGAATCCCGAACGTAACGAAGGACTCATAATTTAACTCCTGAGCGTAGCGAGGGAGTTATAAGTTAATTCCTGAGCGAAGCGAGGGAATTAAGACTGAGTCCTGAGTGCAGTGAGGGGTTCAACCGCCCAAGACTAAAACAGTCTTATCCCCGAGGTGTATATACTCTACTTTTCACACCTTATGCGAGACAAAAAAACAGGCTCAGTAGATAAATAATGTTTATTTAGCAAATTAAAAGTACATAGTAACATTAGACACGTTAGTCCAATTATGGAAAGATAAGGTAATGTTTTTATTTGGTACGTTTATTGAGGTTGAGTTGTCTAATTTGATAAACTCAGGAGTCAAAACACTTTCATCACTCGACATTTTCAATATGATTTTTGAAATTAAATCTTCTATAGGCACCTACAAGAACTCGATTTGTTCGTCACGCGTGAACAAATGAAGGCGCGCGACGTTCCAAATTCAAAAGCACAAGCCGTGGTCCTAGATTCGAAATTCGAATTTGGAACACCGCGCTCCTCCGGACCGGGGTTCACACGGAGGCAAACTTCATTTATTTTGTCAAATCAAGTAGGCCATGGCCTAGGACAAATTGTGTTTAGCAAAATTAAACTTTAAGCATATAGTAATAAGAATTATGAAAAGTGAAATCATATTATTAACCAGCGGGTTATAATGAAATTCAGTACAACATTATAACCCGGCTAATACCAAGGGATTTAATGTCTTGCTTTCGGTAGGGTTTAATTCGGCATTGTCGAGCATGTGGTGTGAAAATGCCTTTATTGATTTAAAAACTTCTTTCATTCCTTTAATTTTGCGGCTACGTCAATCGTAATTTGACATTACCGGAAAGTCACAAATTACTGGCTATACAGGAACCTATAAAGTACATCCAGTGGCCGCACACTGGCCAGAAATTGAGATTGAGTAACTATAGGTACTCGTACATGGTGGTGTGTAGTGGCATACGGAGTTGATGATGTTAGCGAGGTCCTTCATCTGGCGGTGTACGGTGCGCATGTCACCGAGAACTGGCGGAATTCTCACCAGCACCAAGTCCCGTAGAGGAATCTGTACTTGTTTACATGTTGTGAGATTGTCTTACGGAGTTGATGATGTTAGCGAGGTCTTTCATCTGGTGGTGCACGGCAGCTAAGTCACCGTTGTTGGCCAGAAACTCGCGTTGGTCTACCACCAGTACGAGTTCCACGTAGCGTGAGCGCTTGTTAGCACTGGAAGGTATTCGGACTTCAGGAATTTCCGCAGTGCGTTTATACTGAAATTAGAAATAACTTTAAATCATTTGTTGAAGAGAAGCGTACCTGTATCGTATATGTTTAATTAGACCTAAGTTAATTTGGAGGCTACGGAAAAGCACTGCCTATTTAAAACCTAGCTGTAACGAGATGCTATAAGAGTTGCAGTGTGGTTGCAATGTCTCACCCGATGGACTGTGGACTGTTCCCTTGCTACCTCCTCGTCTGGTTGCTGATAGTAGCTGGAGTTGCGTGTCGGGCCGTCCGGATTCCCGCAGCGGTACTCTTTCGTCAGGTCCTCGTGCGAATACAGGAAGTGCTCCCCGTTGACCTCATTGCCTGGAATAGAAAATGACACTGCGATGGATTGGCCATTTAAAGATGATGTGAGACAAAATTCCCGCTGTTAAAAGATCGTAATAATGATGGTTTGTATTGTTGCTTGAGGAGTTTCGTCAATTCCACCTCGATCCTAATAAAATTGAGGCTTTCTTCCGTCCTGGAAGCCGGTTGAAAAATATCTGGTACAGTAGTCTTTGCATGGGGTGCGTAACGGTCGCTAACAACAACTTTTGATATGACTAGGTAAGTATTACTGATCGATATAACACTAGACACTTTTGGTATATTCTGATGTGATCTAACTATCATCAGGTAGGTATAATGAACTTGTAATATAACAACTATTCATCTAACAGTAAAATGGTATAACCACATAACATATATGTCATATAACTATATTCGATATAACGTTCAGTGGCTATAATGAAGTAATGGTATAATCTGGAATACCAACTACTACTTATTATAATTAAAATAATGTTTATTATGCAAAAAATAATGGTTATATTGGGTTAGAACTGTGACTCCAACCGACACGAAACTGTGCCAGAAAAGAAGGCCATCCATATACAAATCATAATAATATTATACATAACATTTGAAATACCCGTATTATTCAAATCAAATGGCATACTTAGCCGATTTTTTTCATAATTTTGTCCTTTTTAATATTTTTATATCTTACAACACATTATACTACTAATACTTATAGCATATATTCATTATATTAGTTGAACGTTATATCTAATATCTTTTATACTTATTGACCATTATACACCATGAAATTATATATTTTGATGTTATACGAAAAGTTTATTATGCCGTTAAGTGATTATATCCTATGAAGTTATATAAAATGTTGTTATATCCAGGAAAATATATCTAAAGTTGTTATACCGATCATTACACACCCGTTTGCTTGCTGTTCCAAGTCATTAAGAAGTAGACTGAAACACGGACCGTCCACGGGTTCGATGTACCGCAGCCGCTGCCCGTCGTAGAGGACGCCGCGCAGCCCCCGACACGTGGACAGCGCCGCCCACGAGCCCGGCTTGCCGCGCACGCGCCCCGAGTACTGACATATGTCCAACTCCTGCAATTATAAACAGGCAACTTTCATTAGGTTATCATCGATCGTTCCTTCAATATTGAGAAGTATTAAGGCCTCCACACACCGGTTGCGGTTGCGGGTCAGGCGCGGGCCCGCGCAATTTGTAAAACATTGAAACTACACTTCAAACACAGTTAAAAGTAAGTTACAAGCGCTGCGTCGGGCCTATTTATGAAGAGACTTCCATATAATATTATCTTTCGTCATGTGTTATTGAGCAAGGCCTGGTGCAGATAAAACCTGCCTGAGGTTCTATTGTGTAAGGTGTACAGATAAAGTACCGGCAGGCCTGCTGGAGGCTGAGCGAGTGTCGGCTCGGCATCAGTGCCACGTCCAGCCACGCGGCACAGTTGACTGCTGGCCTCTCTGCACAAGTGCTGGTTACCTCCTTTCCCGGCGTGTGCACAATCGTCTGACCAGCCTGCTGGTAGCTTAGCGAGTGCCCGCTCGGCACCAGCGCCTCGTTCAGCCGCAGCTCCAACTCGTGCTCTTCGCCATCGATGCTCATTGTTAACATCACCTCGGGGTGGTGTGTGCCTGCCTACAATACGAACACACACGTTAAGATATCAGATCGTTTATAGTTTTGTCTGCACTAAAATAATAAGTGAAACAATTAATTATTGGTGACCTTATTCATAGAGTTACAACTTCTTGTAGTCCGCTTCACAAAGCTGCACGCAAAGAGTAAAGTAAGTACCTATATGCTGCACGTTACAATACGGATGTCAAAATTTATTATTACTTAATCCAAAAGAAATAGGTAACGCAAAAAATATGGCTAATATAAATATAGTGACGAAAATCCCATTCAGAAATCTTGAAGAAACACGAGGCTACAACCGTTCTAATATTGCTTGTTACAGAGCTAAACTTGGAAAACGCAACATCATAGTAAAATAAATGACAATCGTTTCATACGAAGGTGCGTTTTGAGGAAAAGGGACAGAATATATCGATACCCTAGTTCACAGTCGTACTAATTACATTTACTTTGTCACTGACAATGTAACTTTATGATTTGAGCAATATCATACTAATTACTCCACTTTTTTCCCCATAATTAGTACGATTGTGAACTATGGTATCGATATGTACCCTGTCTGAAAACTTTGTGATTACTTACCTAACTACTTTTGACAATATTTTTAATCCTTTTACGGGAAAATTCAACATTATTGGTTATTTTAGTTGGTGTCTACTATTTTACGAGTCTAAATTGGGTAGCACTGAGCCGCATGATCAACAACGGCCATTTGTAATGTCTGGCCTATTTAGACAAAAAATATTCTAACTTAAATACCTTCGCTAAATTAAATCATTGTGAGAGGAGAAAATCCTCGTACGTATGAAGCAGATATTAATAAAGCCTTATCTGACATAAATCTCTGGATAAATGACAATGATCTTCTAATAAACCATAGCAAAACGAATTTTATGCAGTTTAGCTCAGTCAAGGCCAAACCGTCTAAGCTTAATATTAGAATTGAAGACATTGATTTACAGGAAGCTAATAGTGTAAAGTTTTTGGTTTAAATATAGACCCTCACTTAAATTGGAAGGGACACGTCGACTTTGTATGCCTTAGGCTAGATCGTTTCGTCTATGCGTTGAGAAAACTTAGGCAAAATGTATCTCAAGAAGCTGCAATTACAGCATACCATGGACATGTATCTTCTATTCTAAATTATGGCCTAACGTTGTGGGGTAATTCTGTGAGTGTTGACAGGGTATTTCTACTACAGAAGAAATGTGTGCGTGCAATATCGAATGCTTGGATGGGGTGCAGCTGTAAAATCATATTTAAAAAACTGAGTATTTTGCCACTAGCCTGTATATATATTTATAAAATTTGTAATTTTGTTAAGAATTTCCCTATATATTTCCAACAACGATCAGATACACATTCAAATTATGTGAGGGAGCAATATAGGTATCTCTTGTATCAGCCACGCTGTAAAAAGGATATTTATAAAAGAAACAGCTATAATATGTGCATTTTGATTTTCAACAACTTACCTGTAGAAGTAAAAACGCTCGAAGGCAATGCATTCAAACGTAAACTAAGATGTTGGCTCCTTGAAAACTGTTTTTATAGCGTTCAAGAATTTATGACTTATAGGGATAGAATGACATAAATTTGTAACTATTATATAATATATTATTTCACTTTGTCGACTATACAAATACAAACATATAGAATATTGTTATAATTGACATGCATTTGACAGGAACCGCTGACTTTGATTGTTAATATAAATATATAACGTAGCCTAAGTAATTGTTTGAATCTAATATGTAGAGACATAATTTATACATTGCATGCTGTATGAAGACAGCTGAAAAAGGTGGAACAATATTTAACATAATATTAAGACATGTAATTAACCCTTTTTCTGCAATAAACATTATCTTATCTTATCTTATCTTATCTTATCTAAACGGACCATCGCTACAGCGGCGATGTATGCGAGGGCAATCGGGATATACTTACTCGTAAAGGTTAATTTACTGCTACTAACCGAATCTTTCGTAGAGGCGATCTCCCTCTTCGTTCTACTATGTTGTAATTTGGGCTTAACTATGCTATGTTTACTAAAGTCTGATGAAGGATCTGAAACAATACAATACATTGTTGAAAGGCACTCAAGGCACGTATCGATGAAGTGGGAAATTAATATTTGTTTTTAAGCAGTAACGCTGCTAAAGAAAATTATAAATTTTTAAATGAATGAATGCCTGTGGTCGCCGGTTCGAATCCGGCTCGGAGCATTAAATTTTTCAATTTTTCCTTTCATTTAAAAATTTATAATTTTTCTTTAGCAGCGTTACTGCTTAAAAACAAATATTAATTTAGTATGGGGTGGCGCATCGTTACTGACGATTTCTCAACATAATTTGAGACGTTGGTGCCGTAAAGAAGCCTAAGTCTTCTGGTAGATGTCGCTACATACGCCTCCCTAAGGCGTTACATGAAGGAACTGATTGAAGGATTTGGTGCCCGAACCAGATTGTTCCGATAGCTCAGTTGGTAGTAGCGACGGGCCATGAATGCCTGTGGTCGCCGGTTCGAATCCGGCTCGGAGCATTAAATTTTTCAATTTTTCCCTTCATTTAAAAATTTTGAAGTGGGAAATGTTCTCTCTGGCAATCATAAGCATAACATTGACGTAAGATTTATTTTTTCCTGCCCTGTGGTTTTCCCACGGGTTTTTTTCAGTAATGGGCGAATCATATAACATCATCGTATCAGCCGAAAGACATCCACTGCTGGCCATATGCCTCCCCCAAAGAGTGCCACAATGACCGGTCCTGCGCCACCCGCATCCAGCGGACTCCCGACATAAAAGCGTTCATGCTGCACGTCTACCATGAGACTACATGCACTATACTTCTTGTTCTAAGTGTTCTTATAAGAGAGAGAGCATTAAACATCGAGATAGCTCGCGCGCCGTCTCATGATAGACGTGCTGGGGCGTAAGTAGGTAATTACAATTACTGTATATACATCTCGTCTCTTCTTTTTTTTCTTAATGGCTAGAGATTAAATGGAGAGAGAGAAGAATAACTGCCATGATTGCGACTACATGACGACCACGCTGTCAAGATCTGTAACGATCGAGACGCCTGGCGGATGCCTACGCCGTAGGCGCTTTCCGCTACATACGGGGAAAACCACGGGATCAGCTACGAACGTAGCGCGTAGCGATTCTTGGCAAATACTAATTATACAATTTGTTAAATACTCTTGTATTCTTGTAAACTCAATTAATTTTTAATTAAACCTAATTAGGTATTAATAAGTATGATTACTTATTTCCTGGCCTGCTATTATTATTTGTATTACGGAAAAGGCAGATGTTTATATAAAAAATACAAATACTATAAAAAAAACTCAGTTCAGGCAATATTTATAAACAATTTGATCACATGCAGAATTCTCGTGATAGACTTTATTTTCATTACTTAAAGGTATAAAATGCAATAAAAAACAACTATTTATCATGAACCTTCTGACTGAAACATTTTAGATATATTGTATAAATTGCGCGTTTTCCTTATTAACAAGTGTAGGTAATTAATGACATTTATTTATTACAGATTTCAATGAACGAATATTATATATAGAGTAATTTTCATTAAAATATGTGATAGCGTTAACCGATTGGATTGAATTTAGATTTCCCAAGGCTAGCGATGTTTAGTTTAGATAGCGAGCAAGCTTTATGATTCAATGAAGGCAACCTATTTAGTCTCGACGCACTCAGTTGATTACGAATCACAAACAGTTCACATTAAGTATCGTATCTTACAGACTTGCGGTGGCGGTCAGCCAGTCGTAAAAACGACAATTGCTGTTTTTTTTTAATATTCCACACCTAGCTATTAAGCATGCAAGGTGTCGAATCACCATCATCATATATATCAGCCGAAAGACGTCCACTGCTGGGCCTCTCCCAAAGTGCCACAATGACCGGTCCTGCGCCACCCGCATCCAGCGGACTCCCGCGACCTTTACCAGGTCATCAGTCCACCTTGTGGGGCCTACCCACGCTGCGCCTTCCGTGGTCGCCACTCAAGAACCTTTCCGCCCTGACGGCCGGATGTGCAATGTGCCGGATAGTGCGAGAAAAATCGAGAGAGCTCGCGTGCAGATCGTTGTTGGCTGTTATCGTGATAAAAATTCTTATTTTTTTGACATGTAGGTTATGCAAATCTGTAGCCTGGATTCAGATGCGATGACGCAGGGAAACTCCCAGCATAGCCCTCTCGATTGCCAGGTGTCAAATAAATATCTATATCGTCGCACGTGGAAAAGGCACATCGTCTTACGAGTACGTCTCTGGTTCTACCCTTATCTATTTGGAAGCTCGTTTCCATAATATGTCAACCCTTTCACCGCTACGCTAAAGTTTGTAGCGCCAGCCCGTGATCGTAGCCGCTTTCAACTCCATACGAAACTATATAAGCTTCCTACGGTCTGGACGCATTAAGTGTCGTACCTACCTAGTTATCGCCGCAAGGGATAAGGTAAAACGAATTGGAATCGGCCGGCCTTTCCGTATTCCTTATTAATTTTGCTCTTTTTCCGGGAGTAGGTAAAGTCTACTTTACCTGGTAACCGAATGAAATGTGTAAAATCAAACGTAGGTACTTTCTTTGTACCTAATTTTTATTCATAGGCAAATAAGAATTTTTATAATTCATTAATTGGGTTCAGATTTTTAATAAAGGTTGGTTATGGATATCAATCAATAGGCATGATGACAGTAATTGAAAATTACTAAAATGCGGTATTTTCTTATTGAAATTTTAATCGTAGAATTCGAAAATTGCTTATATTTTTTTACGTCACACCTGGCCATAATGCGAGTTTTCCTGCACGCTGCGCGTACGGGAAAACTCGCATTGTGGCCAAGTGAAGACGTAAAATTTTGTACGCAACACGGGCGGTAATTCGTAAAGCCCCAGAGCGCACATTTATGGCCCTCACCTTCGGTTCGGGCCACAAACACCTGCGATCTGGGGCATTTACGAATTCACCGCCCTAGTTACGTAATGTACTATTATTAAGTAAGAGATTATTATTTATTTTGAAATAATTAAACTGAAAAATACGGACGCCCGCCATGATATGTTAACCTGTCCTATCCCACGACTCGCGCACTCATTACCCCCGCTGTCTCCCAAAAGCACAAATTTGTGCCCAAAATGTCGAAACCCCCGCTTCCCAGGTCCTGGGCAACGGCTGGACTCCGTGTTTCCCACGCGTAATTTGACACCGAACGCGCATACCACTTATGACGTGTTTATCGCTTGTGGGGCTGAGTGTTTATACTTGGATAAGAGAAGTGTATGTTTTTAAGAAGAGGATGAATAAGAAATTGCTAAAAAGTAGAAAACATCAATAGAAATAGTAAAAACAATACCAAAATATCCAAACGCGTCTAAAAAGTAAGAGAAACCTTTGTGCGATATTTGTAATCAAACGGTAGATCTCGATTACTAATAATTTGAGTAATATGAAAGTTTACAAAATAAACTTTCTAATGATGTATAATACTTAGAAGCTTTTCATATAAAAAACAACTGAAAATCGCTTTCAAAATTCACTTATCGGTAAGCAGAATTTGACGTTTGGATATCCCAATTTTGAATGGTCGTAACGCGTTTTCGTTCTATAGTGAGTGAGTGAATGTCTGGTATCAATCTTTAGGTTAGTTCATTCGCAATCCAATGAAAGTGAGCCCAATTGAATATAAATCGTGTGTATTTACTAATAAAGTTACAAATCGAGTGAAGAATTTGGGCACAAACTTGAGCCGTGGGAGACAACAGTGTACTAAATTGCGGGCACAAATTTGTGCCCATGGGAGTTGGCGGAATGTAAAACGCTCGAGGTCGTGGGAGCTTGCGAAAATCTATTTTGGGCACAAACTTGAGCCTGTGGGATAGGACAGGTTAAACACCAATCAGAGCGCATGACGTCACGTATGTAGAAATACATACCCATAACGGCCATTACCACAGATTACAGAGAAAACTTACGCACTGAACGAATAGTAAGACAGGGATAGAACCATGTTATCTGTCAGATCTTCATACGTCATTGTCCCGCTGTCTCGCTCGCACGGCCGCGCAAGACTTGTAAACTTTTTAATTTATGTTCATTCAATGAGCAATTGAGCGATCTAGTTAGCAAACAACAAAGGTCTGCTTTCTTTTTATACAATCGTGACGTCACTCGGGACGCCATAACACTGACAAGCGTTTTAGCGCCAATTTGAAATTTAAAAACTAAAATGCATTTTTTTCCTACTTAACTGTTAAATTCTCTTGAAAAATCTTATTCGTCGTACATAATAAATGTTTCTAAACATTATAGAACAGTTTCTCAAAATGTGTCATCATGCCTATTGTAGATAAGTACTTACCTAGTTCCGGTCACTCATATCAATTTAAATATTACCGGAATAGACTAATTAAATTATTGACGAAAGTAACTTTTTAACTACCTACGTAAAAAAACTATAGCATTTGTCTCTATGTCAACACAAGTCATTCTCAAATCAAGGGTCGGTCTGTGTCCTCAGCTTCTGCTTACCACAAATGTATGTGGTTGGTGACGAAAATGACTTCGTTGCGAATAAATTCGGTTCACTGCAGCCTTGTGGGGTGTGACAACAATAAAACAAATAGACATTTATCCTTTTTTATCTGCCGACTGACGCTGAAAGATTAGTAACTTACCTACCTACTTTATATAGTTACCTAAGTACTAATTATTTCCATGACAGGTACGAACTAGTGAGTTTTAACAAGGACGTACAGTACGAATGTTAGTTAACCACTGACAGATTTGCTTTCATTTAATTTTCAACTTTAATTTCATACAAATAAAGCTATTTTCAGAATACCCACGTCTACCGATTTAGAAATAACTACTTAATTTGTATGAGGTTAAAGTTGAAAATTAAATGAAGGCAAACTATCTGTCAGTGGTAAACCCCAAATAATTCTAGTGTAATGATTTTTACGGAACATTCAAATACGTAATTCATTCGTAAGGCCTGCTTGAGTTTCTAATCTGTGACCAGAGGGAAAACTAGACCTTGTTGGGATTAGACCGGTTTCTTCGCCTTTATAAAATGATATTTCTTACCTACATCAGTATTTTGATAAAACCCAGTGGTACGTGCCCGGGTTCGAACCCACGACCTCGAACGTGCCTTTACCACTCGGCTAATACAAGTGACTCTCTGGGGAGTGGGGAGACAACCAGTCAGAGTATGTATGGCTGAGAAACGAAGTGTCTCGCTGCCGATTGGTTGGCCACGAAGGACGGACACAATCTCGAGGCGTATGGCACTGAAGGAAAACGCTCTAGAGTAGAGGTCGTAGTGGGTCGGTTGAATCACGTGTGGTCAGACCATTTCCGCTGATCACTGAACACCAAATTTCACTTGCATTATACAAAGGACCGACCCAGACCTCGAACACTAATCGAACAAAAGTTTCTTCCGCAACAGTGGCATGACGACCCTCAACAATGAGGCATACGATGTGAGGAGTAGGTTATGAGCTGTACATGTGGTCCTTCGAACCGGATTTTATTTAGTGAAGCGGTACAGAAAATCCTTTTTTTTATACGACGACGGTGGCACACAAGCGTACGGCCCGCCTGATAGTCTGCGGACACCGCAGCCTATAGACGCATGCAACTCCAAAGGAGTAACATAGGCGTTAGAGATAACCAGTTATATATTTACACTTACATAACATTTATTTCATAATATCGGTGTATGGCGTATTCTATGTCGTATGGGAGTCCTAGACACTTTAGGATAGACATGACGAAACTTGGGGCTCGGGGGAAGCCACATTATTTGCGGGGCTCCGGGTACTTGCCCAGAGCCACGCGAAAGTCAATTCTGAATGCTGTATAACTCATACGAAGATTAGGGTCGCGTCTCTTCAGTGGACATTGCTAAAGTTAAGGCCTAATAGCCTAATTTTTGGTTCGATTTCTAATCCACATAAACGGACTCTACTCTGGTATTGCATGTAAGCCTGTAACTTTTGGCCACAGGAAAAAATACTTTTTTGATTTTTCGTCTCGGTATGATAGATACTAAATAATTAGAAAGCAGATTACTTACTTCCATATACTTCTTTGGTGCTCGCCAAATCCATTAGAACGAAGTAACACACAACACACCGAACACACAAACTTAACATTTTAACTGTTTAATTTAGTAAAATAATTAACCAACACAGTTTACCGTAATCAATATAAAAATTAAATAACGAACTGCATAAACTTAACTCGTCATTTGTAATTTATTTCATAATTAAGTTTAATTAGACACGGTAAAACATTGGGAAACAACTCGACTGTAGCTTGTTCCGATGTAGTATGACAGTACGCTCACCCGGGGTTTGGTCGGGACCAAACACGGTAAATCATACAACAAATCCACTTCAGTCTAGTTATCGCGTTTATATCAGACGTAAAACGTCCGTCCTTCTCTAGCCAGTAAGTGCGAGAGGGGCAAATGCTTTACCTAGGACGTCAACGACCATACACTCGCGGCAAGATCTATCAGTCTCTGTGTAATTAAACACTTAGAAAGAGACGTATATAGTCTAATGTCGCCGCTACACAGCTCGTCGGTCGTGCTGTGCTGCTATTTGCTACGCGCAAATGCGGCTCACCCCGCCGGTCACCCGTCACGAAACTAGACCTCTACCTACGCTTAGTTACTACGCATCGCGGTGTCAAGATATATTTGTGGGTGAGCGTGGAGGTGAGCTTAAAACCAGTTACAGAAGGGGCTGTGCCATGCTAGCATTCAGAATTCCCGACAATTCAGATGAACCAATATAGCTTGAACTCCGGTTGCTTATAGTTGTAACGGACCTACTGGCCAAGATGATTGGTGTGGTGACAGCTGGTTTTTTGCGCAGTTTGGCGGATGACGTTGAATGCGATAATGGCTTATCTCGAAACGTCGAAGGATATAACTGGAAAATTTAACCTTCACAGATATAATATAGCATCTGAAAAATAATTGAAATTGCCTCTACAGGTAAACATAAATTTACTACTGGAGGAACCAGACACAATGTTTAACACTGTAAATATTAACCAAATAAACTATTCTAATTTTCATAGAAACATAGCAACAATGCTTATGATATGATAGGTTAACAAATATCGAGTATGACCTTTATCTAATAATCTTTTAATAATGTGAGAAATAGTGGGTGTTTAAATAAACATACGTTATCAAAAAAGTTATTTTATAATTGATTTATATTGTTTAGTGAGGATAAATATGGTGTTGGTAATATTTTGTAGTATGTAACTGTACCGTATTTCGAAATTATAGAACATTCGTGTTTTGAATTTGTGACGCCTCTCATTATGTAGCAGCACACAATAGTACATTACTCATCTAAGCCGATTAAACAAATAACGTCTCAGTTCGCTGCCCCCTGCCTATTTGAAGCCCGAGCCGAAGAAAGGATGATAATAAGTATGCGATTTCGGACTTCCTTTATTACCGCCCGTTGCGAGTATAAAAATTTACTCGCCCTTGACCCTGGGTAAGAGCGTCTATATGGCTAAGAGACGTAAACTAACCCTTTTCAAATGTCAGTCTTGTACATTGATCTTAATTGATACAGTTTTGACAGTTTGTATGTGATAGATATAACGGCTCTGTCTGGAAAAGGGTTAACCCCTCGTATGCTAAAATTGTTCAATCAAATTATGACTTAGAGATGTACAACAATAGGTTAGAATCAATAAAAAATTGGAATCAAGAAAAAATTTAAACCTATAGTTTTAAATGTCAAGGTCGTTTTGATTGGCCACTTTTGACATCTGAATACGAGGGGTTAATACTATTATTATTCAACCGCGATTAGTTTGGGCCTGGAATAGCTGTCAGTTCATATAAACTTTGACGTATTTATACGGCAAAACTGTCACTTCACATCCCATTATAACCGCATTTCGATAATACATAGGGAGAGAGCATAAAAAGTCAACGTTATGCAAAGTTTCGTTTATTCCATCTTTTATATCAGTTTCCTCACATCAAGGAAACAAACCAGCTACCTTTATTCTACTTCCATTAAATCTTAGAGTATTTCAATAATCTTAATACAAAAGGTATCCAAATATATCAGACTCTAGTCCTAATGGCCAGCCACGATCAAGACAAATGCTACAATTTAGAACTTGCAATAATATTCCAATCTTGAGATCACATCGTATTCAACTTCATGCAGTTATATGCAAATATTCAACGAAAACAGTCTCATTGTAATTTGAACCTTCTTGCTTAGACGGTAAAGTCTATATTTATTTGAACAGATTACTTTTAGAAGGCAAGGCACTAAAAATTGGACTATATCCAGCTAAACCCATTGAAAGTAAAATCACATCTATGATGAGTCAGTGCCGAAACAAATGAATCACAATTAAATTGTCTGTCCCATTTATAAAATTCAAACGTTAACGTTGTGATACTTTAGTTAAGTTACTGCTATGAGAATTGTAACTTCTGGAAGAGGATTTTTTTGGAAACTAGCAATAATTAAACTTAATGTTATAAAGATACAGTTGCAATTTCAATAACGCGGGATGCTCAAGGAAGGCATGACTCGACGGTATTGAAATAGCTACCATATGAATGTAAAATTACGATTCAATTTTAAATGTCCAGTAAAATCACTGCCGTGGCGTGCTGTCAGTAGATGCAAGCTGCAAGATCAAAGTTCGAAAATGTTCGACTCTATCGGACTCTATTCGAGCGACAGAGATGGAGACTTGAACTAAGCAGTCTAATAAATTGTTGAATTATAGGCACAATATCGTGCCATATCTGAACTTGCATAATAAAATTTACAAATTAGTAATGCCATTTGTATATTTTGATTGTAAATTATGCGACATAGGCTTTAATGTTAGAGCTATTTACCGTCCAATTTGTACCTGAATGAAGTTATTAGTAGACATGACTTTGTTTTAAACGGACGTACATTATCGAGGATGTCGCAGAGATATCCTCCGCGAGCGAGCATGCTGGTGCATGCTCGCTCGCGATCGATCTTATCGATCGATAGCGATCGCTTAAATAATATCCCTAGCAGCTTTGAAATGCATAACTAGAATATCACCGTGACATCACAAGGACAATAACACAGAGTAAATAATACAGAAGGTCCGCTTCGTACAAAAACGCAATCTACAAATAAAACATATATACAATTCTATTATTTCCGCATATTTGTGTCAGATTAAATTGCGTTTTTTTGCGTTATTAAATTCTGTTTTGTGATTATGAGAACCTGTACAAAAGAAAATCTACAGTTATAGAAAATAATATGATTGGGAACATGACAATATAGAAACAAATCTGTAGAAATAGGAACTTCCCTTCAATTGAGCATTTATACAAATATTTATTCATAGATATACTGTACTTATTGCCATGCTTCCATTCACTAATGGGGTTGGAAACTGTCAAATGTTTGACTATAAGGCGCCATCATAGGTTTCCCCTAATCACTAGCCTTTTTCTATGGGATTTGGCTTAAACGGCTTGATTCTAAACAAGGAAATTCCGAAAAAAAACAAGAATTTGACAGTTTTGGTAGGACTGACGGTAAAACCTATGCTGGCGCCATCTGCAAATACCTTCGCCCGGCCAACCCCATTGTTACACCAGTATTATCGGTCATACCTCTTCCCTTTCTGGGAATAACTACTAAATAATGAGCGTACGAGAAAGTGGACATTCTGTAATATTGACAGTGTAACAATATAACATCACAGATAAATATTAGACATATTTTTGGCTCCAGTCTTTGAGCAATCTCAGTCAAAACACACGCGCACACACACACACTAAACACAACAGAATGCATGGAGATTAAACTAATTATACCATTTAGCCTTACTTCCTAAACATATGGTTATGGTAAGAACATTGCAATGACCCGATACAAAAGTCACTACGTAAAAACTTCGCTTAGGAATCTTAATTCCGATAGTTAATAACAGTATACTTACTTCATGTACATGTACAAAAATACGCCCTCGCGTATACTTCTAGGATGTACTGTGAAAACCCAGAAACTAAAACATCTTGCGGCCGTATTCATAAACTTACAAGACTATTTTAACTAAAATGGCGTTAAAATTAGTTTGTCTTTATCTGTCACTCTGACATTTGGGTTAGTAAGAAAGGGACAAAGCACATTTTATTTAGCAGAGGCATTTTAATGCATCTTATGATATAGGGAATACGGTTGTTTCCAGTGACATCGGAGTTATAGATTTTGTCCGCTCCGTTTGTCTTTCATTGGAAAGGCAGCTTAAGGAACATTGGTGAATTCATTTGACGAAAAGAATTCAAAAAACCAATGACGTCTAACGTGAAAAATACATTTCATACTATGAAATGTATTTTTCAGTTGTGTCTTATCTTTATTCCAAACACAGTAGTCAATAAACTGTGTCTAAAACCTCATAGCGCATATACACTTTGGAGTTAAAAAATAAAAAATAATGACTAAATGACAGCAGAGCTTGTATTACAATTAAAGTTACGCGCCTCGACAATCTTCTATCTCCGATTACTAATGGCATTCTCCATGTGGAAGACAGAGACGTCATTGCCAACACAACTATAATTCTAGTAATGTGCTATGCGGTTTTAGTCCTAGAACCTAAGACCATGTCGTATGAGTAAAATATGTCGGGTCGGGAAGTGTACTCGAAATTTCAACAGGTTGGTGGTCAAATTGTCACAGATAAAGCGAGAAAATTCCGTTCCGGGTTAGGCTGGCCTGATGCATTCGGGCTTCAGTTTCGGAATATCAAAGTAAGAAAAAAATATGGATTCTCTAAGGTGCGTTCAGAATTTCCGAAGAAATATGGTGTGAAATGAAATAAATTGATTGCACAAAGATTTATACACTAAAACTTAGCATTAACGATATTTCATGCATAGAGTTAAAAAAAATCTAAGCCTGGCCACTTCGTGGTTACAACGCTGATTTTACGAAGCAGATTCTCGAATGTACGCGGCTAGGCTTGTATCGTCAAGCGAATCCAATGAAATAACCGTAAACCACCACCACGTACCAATGTTAACAATCCACTATCTACATTAGCACCTCAACACTTTCAGGAACTCTTTTCATCTTTTGTATATTATCCGGCTACGCACAATTATTTGGCACTGAATGTGCTAAAACCTGTCCCGTGTCAATTTCCAAAATCCTTTACCAAAGATACCGTTCCAATCGTGACGATACAAAGTACAGTAAATCTTACCCTATCTATCTATCTTCAATGGCTCACCGACCCAAAGTGGGTCTTGGCCTCCGACACGAGTTGTCGCCACTTGACCCGATGCTGCATCATCTCCTTCCAGTTCATGGCTTTGAATTGGCGTTCAATTTTAGGTCCGGTGAGGAGAGATGACAGAAGCTTCAGAGTCCGGAAGAACCACGAAATTGAGCATCTTCTGCACCCAACATTATTGGAGAAACAAAAGCTCACCGTCTCCGCTGGCTGGGTCATGTTGATAGGATGGAGGAAGATCGGGGTGCCAAACGGGCATATTTGGGACATCCAGTAGGGCGGCGACCCGTCGGACGTCCCAGAGAGATGCAACGGATAGTTGTTTGGCCGGATACCGGATATTCGAACTGATCACCGGCCGAATATCCGGTATCCGGCCGAATTTTCGGCCGGCCAAACGATACCTGCATTTTAATTTGTTGGCGGGCGCGTCGTGCAGGTTTCAACCTGTCACGCATTGTAGGTTCGCGCGGACCGTTTTCTAGGCAAGAAACGAGTTTTATGCGCGCGCGCGTTTTTTTTTTCAAAATAGATGTTTTTTTTGTGTTTAATGTGTATAGTAGTGTATACGTTTAAATTGTACGTTAAAGGTTATACCAATATAACGAATATTGATGATTTGTTGTTGTTTTCTTGTATACTAACCATTTCTCAAAGTTAAATACTAAACAAAATCACTATTCGGTATCCGGCCGGATAGTGCGCAACTATCCAGTATTCGGCCGGATAGTAAAATAATGGCCCGATAGGCCGGATACCGGATAGCAACCGGATATCCGTTGCATCTCTAGTCTCAGGTATCGCTGGAACGACGTCGTCGAATTCTTAAATGTTACTCAGTATCACAATATCACTGTGTCTATCACTGTCACTAGAGCAGAGGCGAAGGCATGTTGAACTTGTAAAGGTGGTCGCACACGGCGTCGCGGCGCGCCTGCGCGTCGTACGGCGGGACGGGCCGCAGCATGCGCACGCGCTCGTGTGTGTACAGCTCGATCACGCCCCACTGCTTGAGCAGGCGCCAGCAGTTGCGGATCGCGTCCGTGGATATCGCCTCACCTGGGGGGATGGACGAGATTATAATACGCATGATGACACATTTTGAAAAACTGTTCTATGTTTAGAAACATTTATTATGTACAACGAATAAGATTTTTCTAGAGAAAATAACAGTTAAGTAGGAAAAAAATGCATTTTTGTTTTTAAATTTCAAATTGGCGCTAAAACGCTTGTCAAGTGTCATGGCGTCCCGAGTGACGTCACGTTTGTATAAACAGAACGCAGACCTTTGACGTTTGCTACCTAGATGCTCGATTGCTCGAATTGAAAAGTTTACAAGTCTTGCGCGGTCGTGCGAGCGAGAAAGCGGAGACAATGACGTATGAAGACCTGTCAGATAACATTGGTTCTATCCCTGTCTTACTATTCGTTCAGTACGTAATGAGAAGTAATCTGTAGTATTGGCTGTTATGGGTATTTGTTTATACAAGTATGACGTCATGCGCTCTGATTGGTTTTTAACATATCATGGCGGGCGTCCGTATTTTTCAGTTTAATTTTATCATAATCTCTTACTTAATGAAAAAATATGAACATTTTTCGAATTCTATGAATAAAATGTAACTAAGAAAATACCATATATTAGTGATTTTCAATTACTGTCATCATGCCTATTCATTAATTAGTACCAAGTGGGTGCCACATGACGGGCGACACAGACGGGGCCGACCTAGACGGAGATGGCGGGACGACCTGGGGCTTATAACACAAAACTTTACAAGCGTACAATTTGACAAAATTGACAACTTTTTCTATGGAAAATTGTACAATTTTGTGTAAACTTTTGTGGTATCAGGGCCTGGATGTATTCTTCAACAACGGAGGAAGGAAAAATCTAAATTTTATGCTCCGAGCCAGATTCGAACCGGCGACCACAATTTTTTTTATTTTTCCTTTAGTTTAAAATGTATAAATACGGCTTTCTTGAAAAATGACAAAAAACCTTATTTTCAACTGTTCCGCATATATATCATCCTTCCTGACTCGTATTATTGGAACTATGCGACGCGTCTACGGATGACATCCGGTCTATTTAGTCGAAAGCTGATAATGTACACATTAATTGGGATTATTCATGTGGCTGTGCACTTCCGCTGATAATTACAGTCAATTTGAATATTACTTAATATGTTGAATTATTCTAAATCCTACATTTAACTGGTAGTTATTGTGGACATTGTAAATCCGTATAAGTACATGTTTACCACTTGATATTGAGTCGACTGTTCCCTTTGTCGTTTCTCTGTTCCGTAAGTCAGGAGAGTCTGAGAGCACCTAAAAAAGTGTTATATCTATACTAATATAATAAAGAGGAAAAGTCCTTGAGATTTTAAGTTTGTCACTTATCCGAATTCAAAAATTATATCACATGTGTATAGAATAGAATACTTCCCGAATAGACATAGGCTATATTTTGTCCCGCGTTCTTTGCAATAAGCGAGCTTTTTGGCAAACCAATTTAATCTTAATAGCTGCCCGTGTCGCTTTGCCCGCGTATCACCTTTCTCGAAAGGTTAAGTTTAAAACCTAACGGATCTGATCGCGAAATACCACCTTGTGGGGGGGCCTACCCACACTGCGCCTTTGAATTGTGTGCATTTGATTGATTTGTATACGACGTTATTATAAAGTTATGAAAACAGTTTCACAACAAAATCCGGTATGGGGTGTGAATCATTCGGGAAAACCGTTTATGCAAAATGAAGCGGATTCTAGCTGACGTCAGCTGAGGAAACAACCTTTGGACGAGAGATGTGTTGGGCAAGCGCTGGGTGGGTGGGAAGCCGACTAGCTGGACTGACAGGGGTAATGTCCACCAGAGATATACCTTTTTTTCCCAATCAATCAAGTTAAAACCGAGTTAAATCTTGGGGTGAGGCATTACCGGGAATAACGCTAGGAGGATGAATCAGGTTAAAACCAGGTACCCATCACCGGGGGATGACTGGGTTATGTGGTATTTCTATCCACTAAAAACCCCACACTCCCCACAGTGGTCGGCATTTGCGCTCTCATGCAGGGGACTCCAGGATCTCATGCTGAACGCAATGGAGCCGCCCTCGCGCCTCGCCACATGTGGCTCGTCCTAGGACAAAGAGATGTTGTCTCCTTCCCTGGGGTTCTTAAGCGAGTGCCCCGGCCCCCGCCAGAACACTGCGACCCCGATGACCCCCTTTAGTCGCCTTCTACGAAAGGTGGGGGAGACCGTAGACCTATACTTGTCCTAGCGTACACGGTATATACGATACCTGACACATTCACTGCCAAGAATCGCTACGTGCTAGCCTATCCTGTCGTTTTCCCGCCAAGTAGCGGAAAGCGCCTACATCGTAGCGCCTAGGCGAGTTCCTCGCAGTGAAAGTGTAAACTTAGTAAGTCAAGTGTAAATATATGGGTGTATATGACTTATAAATATGTCCCATCGCTCTCATGTCAGCGGCTTAAGGTTTATACGTTTTATTTGACTTTACAAATAATTGTAAAGAACAAAAAATCCTATCCTACACAACAATATATTAACTATTAAATCCTGTTATATAATTAACAAAAATCTCTAACTACAACTGGGTACATTATATCATTGGTTTTTTCCTGTTTGCGGGTCAACAGGAAGTGGGTTGATGCTTAGTGAACACGTTATGAACACAAATGTAAGTAAATCATAACAACACTAATGTACGTAGGTTATACCTATACTACTAGAGGTATTCCCGGTCGTGCCCTAAAGGAGCCCGGGGCCCGCTTGGCACCTAATCCCAAGATTTGGCATAGGGACTAGTTTTACGAAAGCGACTGCCATCTGACCTTCCAACCCAAGGAAAACGTAAACCTAATTGGGATTAGACCGGTTTCCTCATAATTTTTTCCTTCACTGAAAAGCTAACGGTAAATAATTTATAATCACTAATATATGACAGAAACGTTAAATATAATACATACTTAACAGAGTCATAGAGTTAATTTTCGATGGCACTGATCAGTGATAAGACATACGAAGAGTTAATTAGACGACGGAACGCGATTTGTTACATAGAGGACGTTCTGTGCGTCATCTTAACTTAAGAGACGGGATCGCCATTCTGTTCTCTCTGCCACTCCTACGACATGACTTTATCTTTAGATTGATCCAGACATAGTTGATTTTTTGTTCTGTCTTTTATACCGTCACTATGAATGATCTCCTATTATATTTTGCATGTGAATAACATATTCAATTGTTAGTTATTTTTCGCTTGAAACAGAGGGTACCCTAGCTCAGGCACGTGTTATTTGCCTCTAACAGTAAGCTCCTAGTCTATAATAAAGACTGTAAATTATGTTTTATCAATAAATTATTATTATTATGATTTAGCTTGATCCATAAACGTCCGTCTCTTTCTTGCCCTGCCTGCCTCTCCTTCAGTCTATATTTCCTTCAATAATTGCACGAGCGAATGCAGGTTTTTTTTATAAAGACGTAGGGATTCAGTCATGTCGTATCAGGTGCCCTAACATATGTTTCCTCCTACACTTAAGGAAGAACGCGATGGCGAAGCACTGTGGAAGCCCTCTGCCCCATTTAGGGGACACAGGACATTAAGTGAAGTCAAGTGACACGTAAGGATATTCTGTGGTACTGACCGTAAAGCATCTTGTTCTGCGTGTAGTCTTCCGTGAGCGAGTCGAGGGTGGACTTGATGAGGTCCTTCTGCGTGCCCGAGCGGATGCCGCGGCACGCCGCCGCGTACCCCTCCAGCAGCGGCCGCAACGTGCGCAGGAGACGCCCGCTGCCCACAACCAAAATTACATTCAATGTTCAACCCTGTTATACTCTTTACTTGGCAGTGTATTTTTATATGCACTCTTTAGCAACTTTAATAGTACATTGTTTAACGAGGGGCGTAAGTGGAATATTGCGAACAAGAGTCTATCAGAAGCTTTTCATGACTCGAGTTTGTGTTCTCGAGTGTTATACACAATGTTTTTCATCACATTTGCGAGGAAATAAATACATTTTAGATGAAATTAATGCAAATCGTAATAAAAACTGCAACATGTCAGTGGTCCATTTTGTTGAATTTGACGTAAGGCGCGTATGGCAAAGAACCTTCGGTATACAGCCACGATTTGAAAACACTTAATAACATTTTACATAGACACTAAACAACTACATATTAAATCTGTAAATAATTATGTTTAACATATTTAAGTAGTTTTTTAAAGAATTAATTAGGTATTAATACGTTTTCAGACATCGTATTTCATATCAAACCTCTTTGCTTTGTAACTGCCGCATAAGTGACAGATACAATTAAAAAAAAAACATTACGCCCGTGGGCGTAACATAGGCTGTTGTAGCTCTGTATGTTTGCGCATTATGAAGCCCTTTTCGAGCAAATGTAATGAAAAAATATATATAACAAATATTTTGTGCACTGAACGGGCTCAATCTAGCATTGACGACACAATTTTTTGCCGAAATTTAGTGTTAAAGGATTTAGTGGTGAGATTCAGGAGAAGACGCGTTGGCTAAGTTACTAACAGATAAAACAATGTATAAAACTTGAAATAAACAGCTTAATTTTTTTTTTTTTTTTTTAGTAAAATATATTTAAAAAACAAAACCAAAGATTTAAGATTTTGAAATAGAAAACGATTAAAAAATGGCTATCAGACCATATAATGACGTCACATATTGCTATTTCCCAACAATCTTCAAGCTTAAAGAGCTCACAGTATTTCGTATCAGCAGGGAAGAGTGAAAGCTACCAGGATCGCAGCAGGGAAGAGTGCAAGAAAGCTACCAGGATCGCACGACACATGAGGAGTTTTTGCGTGCGTTGGCTGATAGCGCGTGACTAACCGCTCCAGCAGGGCCTCAAGCTTCAAACTCAGTCACAGTATGTCGTAGAGCAGCAGGGAAAAGAGCAATAAACAAGTGTCGGAGTTTTTGTCGCATGATAAGACTAATAGCAATAATGCCATAAATGTAAACTCTTATTCATGATCATACTCATTTATTTGAGACGAGACGCGTCTCAATATGCTCGCCGAGAACTTCCTTCCTGAATCCCAATGTGGTTTCCGAACAAATAGAGGTACGGTTGACGCCATCTTTGTTGTCAAGCAAATGCAGGAGAAAAGCCTTGAACAACACCGGGACCTTTATTTATGTTTTGTGGATCTAGAAAAGGCATTTGACCGAGTTCCCAGATCTGCTTTGTGGACTGTTTTAGAGAAGTGTGGTTGTTCCGTGAAATTCCTTAACTTAGTGCGTCAATTTCACGAAGGCATGAGTGCCTGGGTACGTCACGAAAACGATTTCACCGAGCGATTCCCAGCCACAAGTGGTGTGAAACAAGGCTGTGTCATGGCTCCCACTTTATTTGCTATCTATTTTTCGGCAGTAATGAATGATGCACTTCAGAAATGCAACAACCGGATAATAGTACATTACGTAACAAGGGCGGTGAATTCGTGAATGCCCCAGAACGCAGGTGTTTGTGGCCCGAACCGAAGGTGAGGGCCATAAATATGCGCTCTGGGGCTTTACGAATTACCGCCCGTGTTGCGTACAAAATTTTACGTCTTGGCCTGGTCACAATGCGAGTTTTCCCGTACGCGCAGCGTGCAGTAAAACTCGCATTATGGCCAGGTGTGACGTAAAGGTAAATTTTCGCACTGACAAGGGTATTTTTGAACTGTCGCGCCTTAGGGCGAAACGAAAAACAGTCTACTTCGGTGACGGGGATTCTTTATGCTGATGATGTCTGTCTTATGGCTGAGAGCTTGGAGGTCCTACAAAGTTATCTCGACAATTTGGACGAGTCTTATCGTAAATTTGGTTTGGTGATCAGCGTGTCGAAAACCCAGATTGTTAAACATCCTGCAAGAGGGAAATCTGTGAGCGACGCTGCTGTTCTTCTAAGGGGAAACGCATTGGATGACGTGGGACCGTTTCGGTACATTGGAAGTCTTTTGCGGAACGATAATCGACTGGAGTCCGAGATTTCCGCACGGATCGCGAAAGCTGCTGCAGCTTTTGGCGGATTGAACCAACGAGTTTGGAAATTGCACGACCTCAAGCTTACCACAAAGCTTGCTGTCTATAAGGCAATCATTCTGCCTATCTTTACGCCTCGGAAACCTGGTGTCTTTACAAATGAGATATCAAGCGCCTTGACACCTTTCATTTAAAATGTCTCCGAGCAATTCTTCGACTAAGGTGGCAGGATCGTGTTCCAAACTCGGAGGTTTTGCGTCGGACTGGCATGGTTGGCATGGAGTGCCTGCTCATGAAGGGGCAATTGCGTTGGTGTGGACACCTTGTACGAATGCCATCATCAAGACTGCCCAAGGCAGTATTTTGCGGTATGGGATGTCCTGAAGCGCCATCTGTCTGCAATCGGCATATCATGTGAGTCGTGGGAGGAGCTTGCTACTCGGAGATCAGACTGGCGAACAGCTGTCAACACGAGTCTCAGTAACTTTGAAAGTACCCGTCTCGAAAATCTAGACGCCAAACGCCAGTAAAACTCGGCCCAAGCCCACCTACCATTACACTTACAATTCAAGTGGAGACCTCTATTTTATTCATGTCACCGGAGTTTCAAAACCAAGTTTGGATTTGAGAGTCATTCTCGCGCCCATGCACGCAAATAATAACATTAATAACTTTTGCAATCGTTTTATTTATTTATTTATTTAATTATATGTTTTGTCAGGATGTCGCCATCGACGGATGCGTCTGGGAGGACATCATTTATTAAATTTATCTTAAAATGCCTTTAGAGCGGCCGGTCGTGTATAATTATCTTATTCGAATTATATAAAAAAAAAATATTTAAATATTTCGTGTTATTCTCTAATTTTTTACTTATATGTATACATATTTTTTACGTGTTTTAATGTATCTTTTGTTTGTTTATGAATTAAAAAAAAACCTAACTAATTAAATAAATGAGTATGAGTATCAATAAGAGTTTACATTTATGGCAACTGTCGACTCCATAGCTTACTAGTCTTACCATGCGACAAAAACTCTGATGGTTGCCAATAAAGCCACCAGGATCGCAGGACACATAAGGAGTTGTGCGTTGGCTAACAGCGTGTGACTCACCGCTCCAGTAGTGCCTCAAGCTTCAAGCTCAGTCACAGTACTTCGTAGAGCAGCCGGGAAGAATGCAATAAAGCTACCAGGATCGCAGGGCACATAAGGAGTTGTGCGTTGGCTAACAGCGTGTGACTCACCGCTCCAGCAGTGCCTCAAGCTTCAAGCTCAGTCACAGTACTTCGTAGAGCAGCCGGGAAGAATGCAATAAAGCCACCAGGATCGCAGGGCACATAAGGAGTTGTGCGTTGGCTAACAGCGTGTGACTCACCGCTCCAGTAGTGCCTCAAGCTTCAAGCTCAGTCACAGTACTTCGTAGAGCAGCCGGGAAGAATGCAATAAAGCTACCAGGATCGCAGGGCACATAAGGAGTTGTGCGTTGGCTAACAGCGTGTGACTCACCGCTCCAGCAGTGCCTCAAGCTTCAAGCTCAGTCACAGTACTTCGTAGAGCAGCCGGGAAGAATGCAATAAAGCTACCAGGATCGCAGGACACATGAGGAGTTGTGACTCACCGCTCCAGCAGCGCCTCGGGCCGCGAGCACACGCGGTACTTGACGAGCAGCGCGGGGTCGGCGCGCGCGTCCTCCTCCACCTCGTCCTCCTCCTCCAGCCTCCGCGCGAACCGCCGCGACCACTGCTGCTCCTCTAGTTGTGACTCACCGCTCCAGCAGCGCCTCGGGCCGCGAGCACACGCGGTACTTGACGAGCAGCGCGGGGTCGGCGCGCGCGTCCTCCTCCACCTCGTCCTCCTCCTCCAGCCTCCGCGCGAACCGCCGCGACCACTGCTGCTCCTCTAGTTGTGACTCACCGCTCCAGCAGCGCCTCGGGCCGCGAGCACACGCGGTACTTGACGAGCAGCGCGGGGTCGGCGCGCGCGTCCTCCTCCACCTCGTCCTCCTCCTCCAGCCTACGCGCGAACCGCCGCGACCACTGCTGCTCCTCTAGTTGTGACTCACCGCTCCAGCAGCGCCTCGGGCCGCGAGCACACGCGGTACTTGACGAGCAGCGCGGGGTCGGCGCGCGCGTCCTCCTCCACCTCGTCCTCCTCCTCCAGCCTCCGCGCGAACCGCCGCGACCACTGCTGCTCCTCTAGTTGTGACTCACCGCTCCAGCAGCGCCTCGGGCCGCGAGCACACGCGGTACTTGACGAGCAGCGCGGGGTCGGCGCGCGCGTCCTCCTCCACCTCGTCCTCCTCCTCCAGCCTCCGCGCGAACCGCCGCGACCACTGCTGCTCCTCTAGTTGTGACTCACCGCTCCAGCAGCGCCTCGGGCCGCGAGCACACGCGGTACTTGACGAGCAGCGCGGGGTCGGCGCGCGCGTCCTCCTCCTCCAGCCTCCGCGCGAACCGCCGCGACCACTGCTGCTCCTCTAGTTGTGACTCACCGCTCCAGCAGCGCCTCGGGCCGCGAGCACACGCGGTACTTGACGAGCAGCGCGGGGTCGGCGCGCGCGTCCTCCTCCACCTCGTCCTCCTCCTCCAGCCTCCGCGCGAACCGCCGCGACCACTGCTGCTCCTCTAGTTGTGACTCACCGCTCCAGCAGCGCCTCGGGCCGCGAGCACACGCGGTACTTGACGAGCAGCGCGGGGTCGGCGCGCGCGTCCTCCTCCACCTCGTCCTCCTCCTCCAGCCTCCGCGCGAACCGCCGCGACCACTGCTGCTCCTCTAGTTGTGACTCACCGCTCCAGCAGCGCCTCGGGCCGCGAGCACACGCGGTACTTGACGAGCAGCGCGGGGTCGGCGCGCGCGTCCTCCTCCACCTCGTCCTCCTCCTCCAGCCTCCGCGCGAACCGCCGCGACCACTGCTGCTCCTCTAGTTGTGACTCACCGCTCCAGCAGCGCCTCGGGCCGCGAGCACACGCGGTACTTGACGAGCAGCGCGGGGTCGGCGCGCGCGTCCTCCTCCACCTCGTCCTCCTCCTCCAGCCTCCGCGCGAACCGCCGCGACCACTGCTGCTCCTCTAGTTGTGACTCACCGCTCCAGCAGCGCCTCGGGCCGCGAGCACACGCGGTACTTGACGAGCAGCGCGGGGTCGGCGCGCGCGTCCTCCTCCACCTCGTCCTCCTCCTCCAGCCTCCGCGCGAACCGCCGCGACCACTGCTGCTCCTCTAGTTGTGACTCACCGCTCCAGCAGCGCCTCGGGCCGCGAGCACACGCGGTACTTGACGAGCAGCGCGGGGTCGGCGCGCGCGTCCTCCTCCACCTCGTCCTCCTCCTCCAGCCTCCGCGCGAACCGCCGCGACCACTGCTGCTCCTCTAGTTGTGACTCACCGCTCCAGCAGCGCCTCGGGCCGCGAGCACACGCGGTACTTGACGAGCAGCGCGGGGTCGGCGCGCGCGTCCTCCTCCACCTCGTCCTCCTCCTCCAGCCTCCGCGCGAACCGCCGCGACCACTGCTGCTCCTCTAGTTGTGACTCACCGCTCCAGCAGCGCCTCGGGCCGCGAGCACACGCGGTACTTGACGAGCAGCGCGGGGTCGGCGCGCGCGTCCTCCTCCACCTCGTCCTCCTCCTCCAGCCTCCGCGCGAACCGCCGCGACCACTGCTGCTCCTCTAGTTGTGACTCACCGCTCCAGCAGCGCCTCGGGCCGCGAGCACACGCGGTACTTGACGAGCAGCGCGGGGTCGGCGCGCGCGTCCTCCTCCACCTCGTTCTCCTCCTCCAGCCTCCGCGCGAACCGCCGCGACCACTGCTGCTCCTCTAGTTGTGACTCACCGCTCCAGCAGCGCCTCGGGCCGCGAGCACACGCGGTACTTGACGAGCAGCGCGGGGTCGGCGCGCGCGTCCTCCTCCACCTCGTCCTCCTCCTCCAGCCTCCGCGCGAACCGCCGCGACCACTGCTGCTCCTCTAGTTGTGACTCACCGCTCCAGCAGCGCCTCGGGCCGCGAGCACACGCGGTACTTGACGAGCAGCGCGGGGTCGGCGCGCGCGTCCTCCTCCACCTCGTCCTCCTCCTCCAGCCTCCGCGCGAACCGCCGCGACCACTGCTGCTCCTCTAGTTGTGACTCACCGCTCCAGCAGCGCCTCGGGCCGCGAGCACACGCGGTACTTGACGAGCAGCGCGGGGTCGGCGCGCGCGTCCTCCTCCACCTCGTCCTCCTCCTCCAGCCTCCGCGCGAACCGCCGCGACCACTGCTGCTCCTCTAGTTGTGACTCACCGCTCCAGCAGCGCCTCGGGCCGCGAGCACACGCGGTACTTGACGAGCAGCGCGGGGTCGGCGCGCGCGTCCTCCTCCACCTCGTCCTCCTCCTCCAGCCTCCGCGCGAACCGCCGCGACCACTGCTGCTCCTCTAGTTGTGACTCACCGCTCCAGCAGCGCCTCGGGCCGCGAGCACACGCGGTACTTGACGAGCAGCGCGGGGTCGGCGCGCGCGTCCTCCTCCACCTCGTCCTCCTCCTCCAGCCTCCGCGCGAACCGCCGCGACCACTGCTGCTCCTCTAGTTGTGACTCACCGCTCCAGCAGCGCCTCGGGCCGCGAGCACACGCGGTACTTGACGAGCAGCGCGGGGTCGGCGCGCGCGTCCTCCTCCACCTCGTCCTCCTCCTCCAGCCTCCGCGCGAACCGCCGCGACCACTGCTGCTCCTCTAGTTGTGACTCACCGCTCCAGCAGCGCCTCGGGCCGCGAGCACACGCGGTACTTGACGAGCAGCGCGGGGTCGGCGCGCGCGTCCTCCTCCACCTCGTCCTCCTCCTCCAGCCTCCGCGCGAACCGCCGCGACCACTGCTGCTCCTCTAGTTGTGACTCACCGCTCCAGCAGCGCCTCGGGCCGCGAGCACACGCGGTACTTGACGAGCAGCGCGGGGTCGGCGCGCGCGTCCTCCTCCACCTCGTCCTCCTCCTCCAGCCTCCGCGCGAACCGCCGCGACCACTGCTGCTCCTCTAGTTGTGACTCACCGCTCCAGCAGCGCCTCGGGCCGCGAGCACACGCGGTACTTGACGAGCAGCGCGGGGTCGGCGCGCGCGTCCTCCTCCACCTCGTCCTCCTCCTCCAGCCTCCGCGCGAACCGCCGCGACCACTGCTGCTCCTCTAGTTGTGACTCACCGCTCCAGCAGCGCCTCGGGCCGCGAGCACACGCGGTACTTGACGAGCAGCGCGGGGTCGGCGCGCGCGTCCTCCTCCACCTCGTCCTCCTCCTCCAGCCTCCGCGCGAACCGCCGCGACCACTGCTGCTCCTCTAGTTGTGACTCACCGCTCCAGCAGCGCCTCGGGCCGCGAGCACACGCGGTACTTGACGAGCAGCGCGGGGTCGGCGCGCGCGTCCTCCTCCACCTCGTCCTCCTCCTCCAGCCTCCGCGCGAACCGCCGCGACCACTGCTGCTCCTCTAGTTGTGACTCACCGCTCCAGCAGCGCCTCGGGCCGCGAGCACACGCGGTACTTGACGAGCAGCGCGGGGTCGGCGCGCGCGTCCTCCTCCACCTCGTCCTCCTCCTCCAGCCTCCGCGCGAACCGCCGCGACCACTGCTGCTCCTCTAGTTGTGACTCACCGCTCCAGCAGCGCCTCGGGCCGCGAGCACACGCGGTACTTGACGAGCAGCGCGGGGTCGGCGCGCGCGTCCTCCTCCACCTCGTCCTCCTCCTCCAGCCTCCGCGCGAACCGCCGCGACCACTGCTGCTCCTCTAGTTGTGACTCACCGCTCCAGCAGCGCCTCGGGCCGCGAGCACACGCGGTACTTGACGAGCAGCGCGGGGTCGGCGCGCGCGTCCTCCTCCACCTCGTCCTCCTCCTCCAGCCTCCGCGCGAACCGCCGCGACCACTGCTGCTCCTCTAGTTGTGACTCACCGCTCCAGCAGCGCCTCGGGCCGCGAGCACACGCGGTACTTGACGAGCAGCGCGGGGTCGGCGCGCGCGTCTTCCTCCACCTCGTCCTCCTCCTCCAGCCTCCGCGCGAACCGCCGCGACCACTGCTGCTCCTCTAGTTGTGACTCACCGCTCCAGCAGCGCCTCGGGCCGCGAGCACACGCGGTACTTGACGAGCAGCGCGGGGTCGGCGCGCGCGTCTTCCTCCACCTCGTCCTCCTCCTCCAGCCTCCGCGCGAACCGCCGCGACCACTGCTGCTCCTCTAGTTGTGACTCACCGCTCCAGCAGCGCCTCGGGCCGCGAGCACACGCGGTACTTGACGAGCAGCGCGGGGTCGGCGCGCGCGTCCTCCTCCACCTCGTCCTCCTCCTCCAGCCTCCGCGCGAACCGCCGCGACCACTGCTGCTCCTCTAGTTGTGACTCACCGCTCCAGCAGCGCCTCGGGCCGCGAGCACACGCGGTACTTGACGAGCAGCGCGGGGTCGGCGCGCGCGTCTTCCTCCACCTCGTCCTCCTCCTCCAGCCTCCGCGCGAACCGCCGCGACCACTGCTGCTCCTCTAGTTGTGACTCACCGCTCCAGCAGCGCCTCGGGCCGCGAGCACACGCGGTACTTGACGAGCAGCGCGGGGTCGGCGCGCGCGTCCTCCTCCACCTCGTCCTCCTCCTCCAGCCTCCGCGCGAACCGCCGCGACCACTGCTGCTCCTCTAGTTGTGACTCACCGCTCCAGCAGCGCCTCGGGCCGCGAGCACACGCGGTACTTGACGAGCAGCGCGGGGTCGGCGCGCGCGTCCTCCTCCACCTCGTCCTCCTCCTCCAGCCTCCGCGCGAACCGCCGCGACCACTGCTGCTCCTCTAGTTGTGACTCACCGCTCCAGCAGCGCCTCGGGCCGCGAGCACACGCGGTACTTGACGAGCAGCGCGGGGTCGGCGCGCGCGTCCTCCTCCACCTCGTCCTCCTCCTCCAGCCTCCGCGCGAACCGCCGCGACCACTGCTGCTCCTCTAGTTGTGACTCACCGCTCCAGCAGCGCCTCGGGCCGCGAGCACACGCGGTACTTGACGAGCAGCGCGGGGTCGGCGCGCGCGTCCTCCTCCACCTCGTCCTCCTCCTCCAGCCTCCGCGCGAACCGCCGCGACCACTGCTGCTCCTCTAGTTGTGACTCACCGCTCCAGCAGCGCCTCGGGCCGCGAGCACACGCGGTACTTGACGAGCAGCGCGGGGTCGGCGCGCGCGTCCTCCTCCACCTCGTCCTCCTCCTCCAGCCTCCGCGCGAACCGCCGCGACCACTGCTGCTCCTCTAGTTGTGACTCACCGCTCCAGCAGCGCCTCGGGCCGCGAGCACACGCGGTACTTGACGAGCAGCGCGGGGTCGGCGCGCGCGTCCTCCTCCACCTCGTCCTCCTCCTCCAGCCTCCGCGCGAACCGCCGCGACCACTGCTGCTCCTCTAGTTGTGACTCACCGCTCCAGCAGCGCCTCGGGCCGCGAGCACACGCGGTACTTGACGAGCAGCGCGGGGTCGGCGCGCGCGTCCTCCTCCACCTCGTCCTCCTCCTCCAGCCTCCGCGCGAACCGCCGCGACCACTGCTGCTCCTCTAGTTGTGACTCACCGCTCCAGCAGCGCCTCGGGCCGCGAGCACACGCGGTACTTGACGAGCAGCGCGGGGTCGGCGCGCGCGTCCTCCTCCACCTCGTCCTCCTCCTCCAGCCTCCGCGCGAACCGCCGCGACCACTGCTGCTCCTCTAGTTGTGACTCACCGCTCCAGCAGCGCCTCGGGCCGCGAGCACACGCGGTACTTGACGAGCAGCGCGGGGTCGGCGCGCGCGTCCTCCTCCACCTCGTCCTCCTCCTCCAGCCTCCGCGCGAACCGCCGCGACCACTGCTGCTCCTCTAGTTGTGACTCACCGCTCCAGCAGCGCCTCGGGCCGCGAGCACACGCGGTACTTGACGAGCAGCGCGGGGTCGGCGCGCGCGTCCTCCTCCACCTCGTCCTCCTCCTCCAGCCTCCGCGCGAACCGCCGCGACCACTGCTGCTCCTCTAGTTGTGACTCACCGCTCCAGCAGCGCCTCGGGCCGCGAGCACACGCGGTACTTGACGAGCAGCGCGGGGTCGGCGCGCGCGTCCTCCTCCACCTCGTCCTCCTCCTCCAGCCTCCGCGCGAACCGCCGCGACCACTGCTGCTCCTCTAGTTGTGACTCACCGCTCCAGCAGCGCCTCGGGCCGCGAGCACACGCGGTACTTGACGAGCAGCGCGGGGTCGGCGCGCGCGTCCTCCTCCACCTCGTCCTCCTCCTCCAGCCTCCGCGCGAACCGCCGCGACCACTGCTGCTCCTCTAGTTGTGACTCACCGCTCCAGCAGCGCCTCGGGCCGCGAGCACACGCGGTACTTGACGAGCAGCGCGGGGTCGGCGCGCGCGTCCTCCTCCACCTCGTCCTCCTCCTCCAGCCTCCGCGCGAACCGCCGCGACCACTGCTGCTCCTCTAGTCCGCCATTGCTCTGACAAATTACACTTCAATTAGTGTGTTTACATTGATCACGATCCTCCTAGCGTTTTTCCCGGTTAAAGGAAGGAGCCCGAAATCCGCTTTGGTACCTAATCCCAAGATTTGGCGTCGGAACTAGATCTACAGTAGTACCACAAATATAAGTTACAACGATGTACCTGCGTAGAAAGCATTATTTGAAATCTTTTTAACCAATCATAAGGCAGCGGGTTTGCGCCGATAAAATCTTCAACGCCCATTGGCTAAAATTTTGCGCGCGACGCCGGCAGCTCCGGCGCCCACCATCTTGTCTGGCGCCATGAGTGGGAAAGCACGAGTTCACCTGTCATTGCATATTGTACCTTACATAAAGTGCCACAATGTCTATATTGAAATGGTCATACGTTCGATTTCATTCGGTACTTGTCAGCACTTGTCGACGTGAGCGAAGATTGCCGATGTAACTTATATTTGTGGTACTACCGTACGAAAACAAATACTATCTGACTCTCAAAGGGAAACTAAATTTTCTTTGAATTAAACCGGTTTCCTCACGATGTTTTCCTTCACCGAAAAGCTACAGATCAATATCAAATGACCCGTATGAATATGCTTTAGAAAAACCAAGTGGTACGAGTTAAATCGAAAGTTACCGTTCGCCTACAGTGATTCTTTTGCAGTCAATTTAGGACGGACACAAGTTATACTACGACGGTATAATATGAAATGATGATATCATAAGCCGCCACTATCCGTGCCATTATCATCCACTAACTATAGGCAAAATAGTTTTATGATCAGAGCGAGCAACGGCTTGAATGAGGTGTTTCAGAGGTTTGACGACCTGGACCTATTCAGTGCAAGTGTTCCTTTAGTAAGACGACGCTTATCTCGTCAATTTTTCGGTAGAGGTAGGGAAATGGTTTAAGTAGGTAACTCTTCTTTTTAGTCTATTTAGAAATAAGTACTTAAATTATGTAGCCGTGTCAAGACGCAAAAGCGCTGTGTTTTCGTTTGGTTTTTGCTCACTTATTTTTTACATATTCATCACGCTATCGGTGAGGATCTGTTATTAGCTCACTGTCACTACTGTTTTTAGCTACTGTGTGATATTTAAGCTGATGATCTTCCTATATAAATAAATAAATAAAATATATGAGATACGAGCGCGACCTCAAAATACACTACTACTACTACACACTACTTGCACACTATTCAAAGTTTAGAGCCCCGATGATAATCTCTGTGATATTCGGATGCTTACAGAAGCCTCTTATCATTAAAAAGAAACTTTAAAAACGATTGCTTTGGGCGTTCAGTGCGTGCCATTTTTTTGCTAGTTAAGGTGATAGAATGTTGGCTCAGAAAATCGCAGAGTAAGAGTTACGCTTTCATCAATTCCCTGTGTCCTTCTGGTCTAGTTACAAATCATAATATTACCTCCACTGGTGTGATGACTTCGCTGGCTATAAGTGTCTCGAAGGCCCGCATCATGGTTTCCTCAATGCGGTGGCACGGAGCACACAGAATGAATTCCTGGCTCAAAATTTCGCATAGTTGTAGTGACGCTTCCATCAGTTCCGTGTGTCTTATGACTTCCTGGTCCGCGTTGGGTTGTCTGAGGATGCTTTCTAACGCCGTTGCTGTTGAGAATACATGATGAATTAGTGATGAAATGCGGTTTATCCCTTTGCGGCGGCTGTTCATAATTATATTACATCATATCAAAATGGGGGGGATGGGGGGTCTGACCATTAGATGACGGAGTCATTTTATTAGGCGGGGAGGGTCCATTTAAGGAATTAATATAGGAGGGGGGTCAAAAATCCTTAAAAATTTATGCACAGCCCCTTATTGCTAACTTTGAGTCCCATTTCAAAGCAACGTTGAACAAGTTGAAAAGAGGCACCATACATGTTGTTCTTAAATGGGTGCCAGATGTTGCTACTTGCTATTTGTTCCTATTTACCTACAACATACATACATACATATACTCACGCCCGTATCCCATTGGGGTAGGCAGAGACTAAGGAACGCCAAATACTACGGTCCTTACATACTTCTTTCGCTTCGATCACATCCATACATCTCCTCATACAGGCTCGTCGGTTGCGGGTACTCCTGACCTGGCCTTTTAACAGTATTGCTGAAATTTGGTCATGATACCCTCGCCTAGGCCGCCCCCTACCGACCCTTCCATCCATCTCCTGGACGTAAATCCTCTTAGTCAATCTACTTTCACACATCCTCTCAACATGCCCAAACCACCGAAGCGTACCTTTCTCAATCCTAGTCACTACATCGTCTTCTATTCCACATTTTTCTCTTATTACACAATTTTTTATTCGATCATTCAAACGAGCTCCACACATACTTCTTAACGCTCTCATTTCAACTGCATTCAGTCTACTCTCATGCTTTTTCTGAAATACCCAAGTCTCACTACCATACATCAGTGTAGGAACAAGCACTCCTCTGTGAGCCGCGAGTCGAGCCTTCTTTGTTATATTTTGGCTGCTCACAAACGCGTGCAATGCTCCATTCACCTGATTTCCCGCTTTTACTCTTCTTTCAATGTCACCATCACACTTTCCGTCTCTCGTAAATAAAGAACCCAAGTACACAAATTCATTTACTTGCTCCACTCTCTCACTGTCAATCAGAATATTGCACACAGTCACACGTTCTTCTTTCTCAAATACCATCACTTTTGTCTTACTCACATTGACTTTCATACCCTTCCGCTTCAGCGAGTCATCCATACAAGTTACCATCTCTTGCAGCTCCTTCTCTGATGACGCAATGAGCACCTGGTCATCAGCGTATAGGAGGCATTTGACGAGTAACTCACCCATTTTTAAACCACATTCACTCTCTTTTAAAGGCATCAAACAACTGTCCATAAATAAGTTAAACAACCATGGCGAGGCCACACAACCTTGTCTAACACCTCTTTGGATGCTAAACCAGTCTGTGTAGCCACCATTGATCCTTACGCATGCTCTAGATCCCTCGTAGAGGGATTTTAATGCCTGAATCAATTGGTTGTTTACCCCATACATGGACAGAGTTGACCACAAAATATCCCTCACCACTCTGTCATAGGCTTTCTCCAAATCGACAAACGCACAATACACCTTCTGGTTTTTGGCCAAACATTTTTCGGTGATGCATCGTAAAGAGAAAACCTGATCCACGCACCCCATCCCCTTTCTGAACCCTGCTTGCACATCCCACATTTTACTCTCAGTCTCTTTCACTACCCTTTCTATCAGTATCTTTGCATACATTTTCCCAACCACACTGAGAAGACTGATGCCACGATAGTTTTTGCAATCCTGCCGCGAACCCTTTCCCTTGTAAATTGGAACAATGACAGCTTTAGTCCAATCGTCCGGCACCTTGCCATATCTCCAACACAAGTTAAAGAGTCGGTGCAGCAGGGTTGCAACGACTCCGCCACCACTCCGAATCATCTCAGCAGTTACCCTATCATACCCTGCCGCCTTACCTGACTTCATACTTTTTACCGCATCCACAATTTCTGTCATGCTTATCTCCCTTTCATCACCTTCAAGGTTGGGAGTCACCTCAGAGTTCCGTGACTCTACCGTGTCTCTCTCCTCTCTTTCAAACAAGCCTTCAAAATATTCTTTCCATCTTCTCAGTACGTTTTGCTCCCCTTTCACTATACTTCCAGTCTCATCTCTAATTATTCCTAGCTCTGATACTGTTGTTGAGCCTCTAGCCGCTTTTACAGCTTTCCAGAACAATTTTTTGTTGGTTTTGAAATCTTTAGAGAATCTTTTATCCATCTTCTCTTGCAAATCATCTTTCTTTCTCAAGATCACACTTTTTACCTTTTGCTTCAATTGCCCATACAAACGTTTTACTTCTTCTTTCTTCTCCTTTAAATCCGTCCTTGCATTACTCTGGAGATTTCCAATGGCTACTAAATCAAGCCAAGCTTTCTTCTTCTCGTTCACAACTTCTTTCACTTCTCCATCCCACCATGGGGTTTCGTTTACTTTTCCTTTCTTTCTCTTTGTTTCACCACACACCTCGGTAGCGGCCCCTATCATTCCTTCTTTCACGCATCTCCATACCTCTTTCATATCTTGTCCACTCACAACCGCCTCTCCACTAATATTCTCTTTCAAAATGCTTTTGTAGCGATCCCGTGTTTCCAAGTCTTGAAGATTTTCGACTTTTATTCGTTGGAGTTCAGTGGTAGAATCCGAGCAATAGTGTCGCCATCGTTTGAAGAGGTCTTTCAAGCGACTTATTACCAGGAAGTGATCTGTGCCTACACTGGCTCCTCCTCTATATGCTCTGGTATCCACCACTCTACTGACTATCCGCTTATCCACAATCACATAATCTAACATACTCTTCACATTGCCTCTATGCCACGTATACATATGGATTCTCTTGTGACTAAACATAGTATTAGTCACAACGAGACTCCATTCCAAACATATCTCAAGCAGCCTCTCGCCATTTTCATTCACTTTTTCATCGCCAAACTTTCCTAAAACACTTTCGTACCCACCTCTCCTTACCCCAACCCACCCATTGAGGTCGCCTAACAAAACTATTCTCTCATTGTTTTCACACATTCTTAACACATCTCTTACACTCTCCCAAAACTCAAGACGCTCTGATTGGTTCCTTTGTGACCCGCCGTCATCGACTGGAGCATAAGCTCCTACTATAAATAGTCGGGTTAAACCCACTTTAAGCCTAATCCACATGAGTCTTGGGCCGATACACTCAAACTCATTCACACACTCACTCATTCTCGCAGAAAGGATGAAACCTATGCCCTTACTACCACGTTCGGTATCTGTGACCCCTGACCAGTATGCAGAGTAAGGACCATGTTTGGTGGTATCACACCCCTTCCGCTTAGTTTCACTCACACACAACAGATCAATCCGTCTTTCATTCATCATATCACATATCTCATCTACCTTGTCATTCATACCTCCCTGAACATTCAACGTAGCCATCCGACATTCTTCAGACCACATTTTGCCTACCCGTGGGCCAGGGCGTGACGGGTGGCAAACCACGTCGCCGTCATTTTTAGTGAAATTTTTATTGTTCATCATCAGTGATCCCACGAGCAGCAAGGGAAAAACATTGTCCACCTTGGCAGTGCCCCGCTTGCCAAGGTAAGGCGAAAAAAGTACACTGGACTTGCCCGGTTCCAGGACCTATCTGGCACACTCGCGACTAGGCTCGCCCCTAGCCATGCATCCATCGGCGCAGCAACCTTGGATTGGCACGGAGAGGAAAAAGGAAAATGAGGACATATATGCAGGATAGGAAACTAAAGGACATTGGATAGGAATTTCAGGTAAAAGGATATTATTACTGTGGAAGACGAGGATCCAGTAATAACAGCTCGGGAGGTTGGGGACGCGTACCCTTATCGTCTATTATCAATCATCGGACAGATAACTAAAATAGACGACCCCTTACCTACAAATTTCATACAACTAGGGCCTTTTAAGGTTTCACATAAAGTTGCTGATTCTTGAGTTATCCTTATTGTTGCTTGGGTTGCCAATACGGTTTAGGGATCATAAGGGTTGTGACATAGATAGCGATCTAATTTCACATAAAATTTATTGTGGACAGCTGAGTAAATGGTCACCATTTGCGACCTGTTTTGCCTGAAATTTGTAGATACAGTTCGGTCTTCACCATTATTTAGAGAATAACCTTTTCATAAACGTTCTACTGGCGTATTTTAACTAAAATTGCGTTAAAATTCGTGTCTTTATCTGTCACTTTGACATTTGTGTTCATTAGAAAGGGACAAAGAACATTTTATTTAGGAGATGCATGGACCTATGATACTCAGGACAGGCTATACGTGATGCCACAACGAGGGACGGAAAAGCTCCTATGCAGGTAAATTAAGAACTGGTCTTAAAATGGCTGATGACTTGCCATAAACAACCTAATCAATTTGGACGGATAATGGTTTATGTGCCACAACTTCATACCAAATCAGTTGTGGCAAATATGAACAATTAGAAAGACAACGAATGATATTTCCCTTTCCGTCACACTTTTTGTGATTTGTATGCTACCAGCTCGCTATTACCATAGCCTGTCCTGAGTATCATAGGTCCATGGGGACAAAGCACATTTTATTTAGCAGAGGCATTAGAAGTTTTATGAATAAGGGGGTTGCTCACCAACGATGGCTGGCGCCGCGTAATGCGCGCCCACAGTGTTGCTGTAGTAGGCCAGCTCTATGGAGGCCGCTATGGACCGCTGCGGCCGCACTCGCTGCTTGTCGCCGGAGCCCTCTCGTCTGACCAGGCTGCGGCCTAACATGTCCAGCTGAAATATATTTTTTAATTAAAACACCGGCATAACTTAAATCATCAACATCATTACAGGCGCAAGACGTCCACTGCCGAAGAAAATGCAATTGGAAATAATCTATTTTTTATGTGTAACTGATATGATATATTATCAACTAGCTTCTGCCCGCGACTCCGTCCGCGTGGAACTCGGTTATATGGTAGCTCTATACAAACTTTCACCCCCGGGATGATTTCCGGGATAAAAAGTATCCTATGTCCTTTCCCAGGACTCAAACTATCTCTATACCAAATTTCATCCAAATCGGGTTCAGCGGTTTAAGGTTCAACGTCACTGGTTCCTGTCGAGCTGTTGCTAACAGATGTCGCGATATATAATTTCGCTGGTTGCTCATTGTTTTACGCAAAACCGTGACGAGTACCAACATGTGTTTCAAACTGCGGAAGCCGAAGAGCTTGCTACGTATGAATCGCAATCAATCTGCACTAAACAATGTTTCTTTTTAAAATGTAGTCCGAAAATATGCATAAAAGTGCTTTTTCGTGAATTTACGCAGACTAACGTAGCTAAATGTCACTTCGAAGTTTGTCATTGTCAAACATTTTGCATAAATCAAACTAGAGGGCGCAAAACTAAATCTACAGGAGCGCCTCTATTAGGAAATAGCGAAACTAAATGTACTTGTGTCTGGCACTCTAGAATGTACGACGAATGCATCTGACTTTTTCACTCGTTATCTAATGTCATGCGGTAGCGCAGTGTTAAACACTTTTGCTTAAATCTGTCTGTAATGCCATCGTTGAACCGGGTTCAAATCCCGATGAACGTACATCTTTTTTGTTTTTCAATTTGGATTTCTAAACCAATATGACCGTCTAAACTAAGTTAGATTTACTTGTAATGTGCAAAAAATTTTTTTTTCATATTTAACTTGTTTAAGTTTTCTTGATAAGCATGATTTGTTTATCTAGATTATCCAGAAAACCCCCTATATTTTTGGCGGACCTATTCTGTCATGTTACATACTACGTAAATATTATGATGCATAGGTATTTCATTTAAAAAGATGTTACGCCTTCATTTAATTGGAAAATCATGATTCAAGAGTATCCGTAGGTTTACTGTTGAAAAATCAAAGTACTACCTTTATCTATTCTATACCCTATTCCACATGATATTAGACAAATCGTGCGTAAATCTTCAAGTCATTCGCGTCATGAAAACTATTTTGATAAACAAAAATTTTTACATTGTTCCATTTGAAACACATTAAATAATCGAAATAACACTAGTATGTACCTACAATATTTATAAAGGAAGATAAAAGAGGTATTTTTCCTTACAAAAATCTAACATTATAAGGAATAAGGTATCTATACTTAGGAAGTATATTGGTACTTTGATTTGTTATATCCATATTCACCCGCAGATGCGGTACTACATAATTACAATCAGAGAGGCTACGTATTATTCACAAAATGTTTTGTATTCGCCCGTGACTCGCGTCTAAAATAATGACCTCAAAGTTGGTAACAATTTTGCGTTACCGGACGGACGAATTTAGTAAGCTTTGTGAATAATTGGCGAGTTTGTATATATTATCAAAACTCTTAGTGGCCAGTCTCTCGAATCTGGACCTAGACCGCATCAGAAAGAGAGAAATATATCATTTGACAATATGGTACTGTTTTCGATGAACGTCAAAATTCAAAATTCGAATTCAACTTTTTCACGCGTTTACGTTTCTATACGTTTATGATGCTTTCACTCATTCATTACTAATCTTCAATGGTTGGGTTATGGGCATTTGCTTAAAAAATTATTGAATGTCTTGTTTAGGTGAATATGAGATGAAACTTATCTGTCGAACCCACGACCGCCGTTTGACAGTCGCATGCCTGAACCACTATGCTACCGGAACGATTATTGTAAAGTGTTATTTATTTGTATGTTTGTATGTACGGTATAACCTCCGAAACCACTTATCCGATTATAAAAAATCTTTCACTGGTGATGCTTACTGGGGGGACATAGCCGTGCTTAGGCATAGTAAGTATACTTAGGTATACTTACTATGCCTAAGCTAACTTTATACGCAAAAAACGAACTCGGATTTTTAGACAGATTTGACTGCGTACTAAGTTAAATGCAGTTTTTATTCTTTCTAAAATCGGTCTGGGTGACTCCTTAGAGCAAATTTCCGTGTCCCTTATAGTTTCGGATTGAATGTCACTCTGTATAATCTTCAAATCAGCTCACAAAATTTCCCGAGAATCGGTTGAGAAATATAGCTACCTACGACATATAGAGGAGAAGTCTAGACAGCCGGACATACGAAAGAATATTTATTTATTTAATCTTTGATTTGAACAAAAGAACAACTTATCGTACAAAAGGCGGACTTAAAGCCGTAAGCATTTACCAGTCAACAATTGGGCAAAGCAGACAAATTTTGGTCGGTGCAACTACAGATATAAACACACAGTGGTTATACATACATAATAAATAACGACAATAGACAAATAAATAAAATACATTTAAATACCTTCATACAATATATATGTATATATATAAACAGACGAACATCGAGAACAGAAACACTAAAAATTTACGGCTCTGCTAGCAAACAACTTGCGTAAAGTAAAGATCTTTTAAACGCGAATCTGGAAATCTGGAATAATTGCCTAGCTGAAATGAAAATCTTCGTTCGTCTCGCTCGCTCGTTCAATTAAGTATATGGATATTGTTATCGATTCAGTTTTTAACAATTGGCGAACACTTTTGTTTTCAAAGGCTGACTTACAAGCATGGACTGATTTCGGTTACGTTATACCGGTATGGAATCGGTATTCCATTACAATAGCGTTATATTGTAAAGGTTAGCCGCGCCGCCAACGTAACGGTACCGGATCCGGAACCGTGTAGAAATACATATCGGTTACCGGTATTTATTTTTAATTTTACTGAAACTTTTATTATTCCTTTTCCAAACCGGTATAATTATGATACCGTTATTTTTTTCATTTAATTCTCGTCCATGAGAGGAGGTCTGTGCCCAGCAGTGGAACGTAATATAAACTGATATATTATTTACTATGCCAATTTACACGAAGTCATTATTATAATCGTCAAAAACGAAATAGATATATACCTTCAATATCAGATGATCCTCAATGCTGGTAGCATTGAATTTTGATATTGGACCTCAATACCGGGATTACCGGGGCTTCGATAATAATACCTATCAAGATTTGGTTGCAAATTATAGTGCATTTTTTTAGGATTAGAAATGCGCTAAACAAAGATGAAGTTGTCGTCAACCTTTTCTGCTTGGGATAAATATTGAACAGACACGGTTTGTTACACGGAAATTCATTATTGCTGCAAAGTTCACACACCAACTTGTAAATGTTGAACACCAACGTTTCTCATTTGTTGTTAATGGACTTTGTTTCTGCCTCTTTGCTTTTGTTGAAGGCAAAACGTTCGGGAGAGAACGAGTCGGTTTTTTTTGCAAGCCACTTAGGCCTGCCTCTGGTAGCTCCATCGATCCAGTCCGATCCACTCCATCTGGTAGCATCCAGTCCGCACACCACCACACACAGCGAAAAATAAAATCTTAATATTAATTAACAAATAGATACTCGTTTAATAATCTCGTGATCTGAATTCAATAATTTGTTGATTAGCAAGAAAACAAGAAAAAGAACGTGATACGATTTTCAATTTTGACAATTTCGATAGCGAAAAATACGAAGCGATCGTTTCAAACCTCTTCTTCTTTAGGTTTTTTATTTAAGCAACTTTTCGAGAACTGAATAACGAAATTTAAAATTATAGAGTTAAATAATAAAAACATTCAAAATAAATATATTGATTGTTGTAAGTACTATTTAGATATAAATAAAAAAAACACTTGTATGTGGAACAACACAGCTGTGTGGCATAAAGTGTCTTATATAAAAGACCTCGTGCTTTGTGCTTTATCCTTCTTTCTAATGCTAAAATAAAGCACTATAAAGTTCACTTTTTCTTGTAAAATAAGTCTGAAATTAAAAGTGTAAACAATACATTTGTGTTTTTGTGTTTTGGATTTACATTTTGGAAGTTTTACACCTTATTTTTTTGTCCAAACATTACTAGTGGTATATTACCTAATATAAAATTAAACACTCACAGCAAAACCAACCTATTTACTTAAAAATACCTATGGGGCTGTTTTCGACCACTGCTTTTATCTGTTCAGGGAGTCATTGTAAATTTGGAAACTGTCTATACAATAGAATTAGTGCCCTCCCTGAACCGATAGTAGTAACAGTATATTTTTTTAGATGCATAATATTTTTTTAACATTCATGTTTACAACCAAAGGTTTAGTAATCAAGTTTTATTTCAGGTAACGTTTGTGTAATCAGTTAACAACCCTAAAAACTACGTTTTTTTGAGAAAAAAGAAAAAACTTAGCAGAAAAAAAACAACATTTTTTTCCTTCATTCCCCATTTACGGTGTTCTACGTTCATTCATAGAAGTTACCCATTCTAGCGGAAGCCTATTTTACCTTCTAACAGTTCAAATAGTGCTCCTACCACCAGCAACAAAAGAGTGGAAAAGCGATTATTCTTCAGTAGAAAAATTACGTAGGACAGACAATAACAACTAACAAATAAATTTAACTACATTAGATTATGCTTTCCTTTTTTTTACAAATGCATGTAAAATTTTTTTTTATTAAAAACTAGATTCCACTCACGGTTTCGTCTGCATGAACCTGGGATAAAAAAAATGTCCTGTATTTTAATCTAGGCTCCTCCTAAGGCTCAGCATATATTACAAATTGGCACTGGAATTGGAATCGCATTGTGTTGGAAATAGAGTTGACTTTCGTTTGTTTTGAAAAGTGCCCAAAACAAAACAAATTCAGCTCTATTCCAGTTGAATATAATTTAAATGCCTTCGACAGAATAAGTCCCATGAATAGGCCCATGGGCTTTAAGAGGTTAGGCAGGCAATAAGGTTGCGCAGTTTAAGCGTGATTGAGTTACGAACATCCAAACATCTAAACATTCAAATATTTATACATATAAACATCTAAACTTTCGCATTTACAATACTAGCAGGATAAAAATAATAATAATACACTTATTTCGACATTGGTCCTTTTAAATTCTGGTATTAGAATATTGGAAAAATCGGTAGGAGATTCCGGGATTTCGGGATTCCATGATGGTGGTTTGCATTCCCTATCTGTACCTAGTATGTTAATAATAGCCTAATTAATTAAATATATTGGGTTTCTCCGGGACATAGCTTATTTTTTTCGTCATTTTTAATGTCATTTAGTCATTTTTTCGGTACCGTAAATACGGTTTCATAAAAGTTACAAAGGTAACCGATATTTCGGCTTCGGCGTGGAGGGCAAGGTCGACCCGCTTAAGAACAAAAAAATATCTAAGTAAGTATCGAAATAATACCGGTTTGAAACCGGTATTAAAAAGATATCACAAGGCTTTAATAAATACCGGTAATGGACATTTCTAACTGGTTGCGGCACTGTTATGCTGTCCCCTAACCACTTTGCCTAACCACCGGTCGTAACTGGCATCAGTCCCTGCACCGAAGAATGCCTACGAGTGTATAATTCTACCCTCACAACATTGTACTCGTAAAGAAGAAAAATTGTGACTTAGTTAATTTACATTTTGGGGGTAATCTAATATTCTAGTTGAACAGTCGATTCCTAAATAGGTTGCAGTAGGTAATTTACTGTCAATCGATGTGCAGTCGACTAAAGCGAATGTTTAAATTTATCAGGTACTTACACTCCTAATAATTGTCTGTTATATTTAATGCTACATTACGTAACATTCACTCAATCGAAACTTGCTTATAATCTGCAAGTTGGAAATTCAAACGGTTCATTTGATCAACAACACCCCTTTCTTCCCGTGGGTGTCGTAAAAGTCGACTAAAGGACCAATGTTGAAGTGTGATGTGGGCGATGGGCTAGCAACCTATCACTGCAATATCACATTTTTACCAACATTAATGCTAAAAGTGGCGCTGGAACATACGTTTCAGGTGTTCTGCCTACCCCTTTTAGGAATAAAGGCGTGAATGTATGTATGTATGTATGTATGTCATTTGATCAAAACCTATATATGTATACGTTCGGTAGCACAGATTACGTTTCAATATTGGATCTTACTTCTTTCTAATAAGACGCAAAATGTACCTATGCATAGTTATCGTTCCGTGGACTTTAAGTAGGTCTATCACGGCTAAAGAGCAAAGCATTGAAATTCATTCATTGTTGCTTGAAATTCAGTCTATCAAAAACAAATGACATTGCTCTTACGTCATTACCAAAATGAGCAGCGTAGCAAGATAAATATAATGCTATCTCTTTCACCACAAACTAAAAGTGTTTGTACGATGGTGTCACCGTCTGGTGATTATAATTACTACTATTCACTCCGCTATCTAACTAATCTTGTTTGATATTAAAGACATCTAGTGAAGGTTTTAGGCAACGTGCTGTCATTGTGACGCGGCCATGTCATTTACACGGACAGTGTCTAACTCACGCACACATACAAGGCTCGGAGTAAAATTTTATGAATTTCAAATGGCTATTGTTTGAATATTACTGGTTTTTGCGTGTATTTATTCAAACTGCGGGAGAAGAGGGTCATATATTATCTAAATATCACAATTTCAAGTTCCTGACATCGATAGATTAGACGTCTAGTCCGAACGAAAATTGTATGGAATTCGTCAGTGACGTTGCACCTTAAGCGTAAAGAGGTAACAGGCAGGCAGAGAGATACACTTTCGCATTTTTAATATTAGTATGGAAGTGTGGATTAAATAGTTATCCAACGACAGACTCCGATAAAATTTTAGTCATCAAAAAAATTATAAAAGAACAAGCTTCTGGAAAGTCAGAAAAATATTATTGAATATTTTTGCTTTTTGATTCATTTACATTTGCTCTATAATATTCAAGATAATCGTCGTACATAAAAAGACAATGCACGCTTCATTTAAATCTACATATTTACTTCCGGGTGAAAAGTTTGTCGGATTCTTGAATAAAGCATCTTAGAATTTCAAAATGAAATCAACAAAAAAAAACGCTATTATAAAATAATGTTTTTCAAAACCCTATTTTTCATGGATTGCCTTTGTTTGGGGAAGTCCCTATGGACTTCCCCAAACAAAGAGTGCCACAAGGGCAAGAGTTATTTTTAATAAAATATAAGTTTGAGCCCCTCACTCTGCTCTAGGTCCACTCACCGCATGCCTCAGCAGCTGCGGCGCCTCGCCCGTGTACCCCAGGTCGCGGCCGTCCCGCACCAGAGCCGCGCCCCGCGCCTGCACGGCGTGGCTGAGCTGCTTCACGCTGCAGCCGCGCCGGTACTCGTTCAGCAGCACGTACGACACCACGTTGGTGCACATGAAGGCTGTGGCGTGGTGCTCTAGGTCCACTCACCGCATGCCTCAGCAGCTGCGGCGCCTCGCCCGTGTACCCCAGGTCGCGGCCGTCCCGCACCAGAGCCGCGCCCCGCGCCTGCACGGCGTGGCTGAGCTGCTTCACGCTGCAGCCGCGCCGGTACTCGTTCAGCAGCACGTACGACACCACGTTGGTGCACATGAAGGCTGTGGCGTGGTGCTCTAGGTCCACTCACCGCATGCCTCAGCAGCTGCGGCGCCTCGCCCGTGTACCCCAGGTCGCGGCCGTCCCGCACCAGAGCCGCGCCCCGCGCCTGCACGGCGTGGCTGAGCTGCTTCACGCTGCAGCCGCGCCGGTACTCGTTCAGCAGCACGTACGACACCACGTTGGTGCACATGAAGGCTGTGGCGTGGTGCTCTAGGTCCACTCACCGCATGCCTCAGCAGCTGCGGCGCCTCGCCCGTGTACCCCAGGTCGCGGCCGTCCCGCACCAGAGCCGCGCCCCGCGCCTGCACGGCGTGGCTGAGCTGCTTCACGCTGCAGCCGCGCCGGTACTCGTTCAGCAGCACGTACGACACCACGTTGGTGCACATGAAGGCTGTGGCGTGGTGCTCTAGGTCCACTCACCGCATGCCTCAGCAGCTGCGGCGCCTCGCCCGTGTACCCCAGGTCGCGGCCGTCCCGCACCAGAGCCGCGCCCCGCGCCTGCACGGCGTGGCTGAGCTGCTTCACGCTGCAGCCGCGCCGGTACTCGTTCAGCAGCACGTACGACACCACGTTGGTGCACATGAAGGCTGTGGCGTGGTGCTCTAGGTCCACTCACCGCATGCCTCAGCAGCTGCGGCGCCTCGCCCGTGTACCCCAGGTCGCGGCCGTCCCGCACCAGAGCCGCGCCCCGCGCCTGCACGGCGTGGCTGAGCTGCTTCACGCTGCAGCCGCGCCGGTACTCGTTCAGCAGCACGTACGACACCACGTTGGTGCACATGAAGGCTGTGGCGTGGTGCTCTAGGTCCACTCACCGCATGCCTCAGCAGCTGCGGCGCCTCGCCCGTGTACCCCAGGTCGCGGCCGTCCCGCACCAGAGCCGCGCCCCGCGCCTGCACGGCGTGGCTGAGCTGCTTCACGCTGCAGCCGCGCCGGTACTCGTTCAGCAGCACGTACGACACCACGTTGGTGCACATGAAGGCTGTGGCGTGGTGCTCTAGGTCCACTCACCGCATGCCTCAGCAGCTGCGGCGCCTCGCCCGTGTACCCCAGGTCGCGGCCGTCCCGCACCAGAGCCGCGCCCCGCGCCTGCACGGCGTGGCTGAGCTGCTTCACGCTGCAGCCGCGCCGGTACTCGTTCAGCAGCACGTACGACACCACGTTGGTGGACATGAAGGCTGTGGCGTGGTGCTCTAGGTCCACTCACCGCATGCCTCAGCAGCTGCGGCGCCTCGCCCGTGTACCCCAGGTCGCGGCCGTCCCGCACCAGAGCCGCGCCCCGCGCCTGCACGGCGTGGCTGAGCTGCTTCACGCTGCAGCCGCGCCGGTACTCGTTCAGCAGCACGTACGACACCACGTTGGTGCACATGAAGGCTGTGGCGTGGTGCTCTAGGTCCACTCACCGCATGCCTCAGCAGCTGCGGCGCCTCGCCCGTGTACCCCAGGTCGCGGCCGTCCCGCACCAGAGCCGCGCCCCGCGCCTGCACGGCGTGGCTGAGCTGCTTCACGCTGCAGCCGCGCCGGTACTCGTTCAGCAGCACGTACGACACCACGTTGGTGCACATGAAGGCTGTGGCGTGGTGCTCTAGGTCCACTCACCGCATGCCTCAGCAGCTGCGGCGCCTCGCCCGTGTACCCCAGGTCGCGGCCGTCCCGCACCAGAGCCGCGCCCCGCGCCTGCACGGCGTGGCTGAGCTGCTTCACGCTGCAGCCGCGCCGGTACTCGTTCAGCAGCACGTACGACACCACGTTGGTGCACATGAAGGCTGTGGCGTGGTGCTCTAGGTCCACTCACCGCATGCCTCAGCAGCTGCGGCGCCTCGCCCGTGTACCCCAGGTCGCGGCCGTCCCGCACCAGAGCCGCGCCCCGCGCCTGCACGGCGTGGCTGAGCTGCTTCACGCTGCAGCCGCGCCGGTACTCGTTCAGCAGCACGTACGACACCACGTTGGTGCACATGAAGGCTGTGGCGTGGTGCTCTAGGTCCACTCACCGCATGCCTCAGCAGCTGCGGCGCCTCGCCCGTGTACCCCAGGTCGCGGCCGTCCCGCACCAGAGCCGCGCCCCGCGCCTGCACGGCGTGGCTGAGCTGCTTCACGCTGCAGCCGCGCCGGTACTCGTTCAGCAGCACGTACGACACCACGTTGGTGCACATGAAGGCTGTGGCGTGGTGCTCTAGGTCCACTCACCGCATGCCTCAGCAGCTGCGGCGCCTCGCCCGTGTACCCCAGGTCGCGGCCGTCCCGCACCAGAGCCGCGCCCCGCGCCTGCACGGCGTGGCTGAGCTGCTTCACGCTGCAGCCGCGCCGGTACTCGTTCAGCAGCACGTACGACACCACGTTGGTGCACATGAAGGCTGTGGCGTGGTGCTCTAGGTCCACTCACCGCATGCCTCAGCAGCTGCGGCGCCTCGCCCGTGTACCCCAGGTCGCGGCCGTCCCGCACCAGAGCCGCGCCCCGCGCCTGCACGGCGTGGCTGAGCTGCTTCACGCTGCAGCCGCGCCGGTACTCGTTCAGCAGCACGTACGACACCACGTTGGTGCACATGAAGGCTGTGGCGTGGTGCTCTAGGTCCACTCACCGCATGCCTCAGCAGCTGCGGCGCCTCGCCCGTGTACCCCAGGTCGCGGCCGTCCCGCACCAGAGCCGCGCCCCGCGCCTGCACGGCGTGGCTGAGCTGCTTCACGCTGCAGCCGCGCTGGTACTCGTTCAGCAGCACGTACGACACCACGTTGGTGCACATGAAGGCTGTGGCGTGGTGCTCTAGGTCCACTCACCGCATGCCTCAGCAGCTGCGGCGCCTCGCCCGTGTACCCCAGGTCGCGGCCGTCCCGCACCAGAGCCGCGCCCCGCGCCTGCACGGCGTGGCTGAGCTGCTTCACGCTGCAGCCGCGCCGGTACTCGTTCAGCAGCACGTACGACACCACGTTGGTGCACATGAAGGCTGTGGCGTGGTGCTCTAGGTCCACTCACCGCATGCCTCAGCAGCTGCGGCGCCTCGCCCGTGTACCCCAGGTCGCGGCCGTCCCGCACCAGAGCCGCGCCCCGCGCCTGCACGGCGTGGCTGAGCTGCTTCACGCTGCAGCCGCGCCGGTACTCGTTCAGCAGCACGTACGACACCACGTTGGTGCACATGAAGGCTGTGGCGTGGTGCTCTAGGTCCACTCACCGCATGCCTCAGCAGCTGCGGCGCCTCGCCCGTGTACCCCAGGTCGCGGCCGTCCCGCACCAGAGCCGCGCCCCGCGCCTGCACGGCGTGGCTGAGCTGCTTCACGCTGCAGCCGCGCCGGTACTCGTTCAGCAGCACGTACGACACCACGTTGGTGCACATGAAGGCTGTGGCGTGGTGCTCTAGGTCCACTCACCGCATGCCTCAGCAGCTGCGGCGCCTCGCCCGTGTACCCCAGGTCGCGGCCGTCCCGCACCAGAGCCGCGCCCCGCGCCTGCACGGCGTGGCTGAGCTGCTTCACGCTGCAGCCGCGCCGGTACTCGTTCAGCAGCACGTACGACACCACGTTGGTGCACATGAAGGCTGTGGCGTGGTGCTCTAGGTCCACTCACCGCATGCCTCAGCAGCTGCGGCGCCTCGCCCGTGTACCCCAGGTCGCGGCCGTCCCGCACCAGAGCCGCGCCCCGCGCCTGCACGGCGTGGCTGAGCTGCTTCACGCTGCAGCCGCGCCGGTACTCGTTCAGCAGCACGTACGACACCACGTTGGTGCACATGAAGGCTGTGGCGTGGTGCTCTAGGTCCACTCACCGCATGCCTCAGCAGCTGCGGCGCCTCGCCCGTGTACCCCAGGTCGCGGCCGTCCCGCACCAGAGCCGCGCCCCGCGCCTGCACGGCGTGGCTGAGCTGCTTCACGCTGCAGCCGCGCCGGTACTCGTTCAGCAGCACGTACGACACCACGTTGGTGCACATGAAGGCTGTGGCGTGGTGCTCTAGGTCCACTCACCGCATGCCTCAGCAGCTGCGGCGCCTCGCCCGTGTACCCCAGGTCGCGGCCGTCCCGCACCAGAGCCGCGCCCCGCGCCTGCACGGCGTGGCTGAGCTGCTTCACGCTGCAGCCGCGCCGGTACTCGTTCAGCAGCACGTACGACACCACGTTGGTGCACATGAAGGCTGTGGCGTGGTGCTCTAGGTCCACTCACCGCATGCCTCAGCAGCTGCGGCGCCTCGCCCGTGTACCCCAGGTCGCGGCCGTCCCGCACCAGAGCCGCGCCCCGCGCCTGCACGGCGTGGCTGAGCTGCTTCACGCTGCAGCCGCGCCGGTACTCGTTCAGCAGCACGTACGACACCACGTTGGTGCACATGAAGGCTGTGGCGTGGTGCTCTAGGTCCACTCACCGCATGCCTCAGCAGCTGCGGCGCCTCGCCCGTGTACCCCAGGTCGCGGCCGTCCCGCACCAGAGCCGCGCCCCGCGCCTGCACGGCGTGGCTGAGCTGCTTCACGCTGCAGCCGCGCCGGTACTCGTTCAGCAGCACGTACGACACCACGTTGGTGCACATGAAGGCTGTGGCGTGGTGCTCTAGGTCCACTCACCGCATGCCTCAGCAGCTGCGGCGCCTCGCCCGTGTACCCCAGGTCGCGGCCGTCCCGCACCAGAGCCGCGCCCCGCGCCTGCACGGCGTGGCTGAGCTGCTTCACGCTGCAGCCGCGCCGGTACTCGTTCAGCAGCACGTACGACACCACGTTGGTGCACATGAAGGCTGTGGCGTGGTGCTCTAGGTCCACTCACCGCATGCCTCAGCAGCTGCGGCGCCTCGCCCGTGTACCCCAGGTCGCGGCCGTCCCGCACCAGAGCCGCGCCCCGCGCCTGCACGGCGTGGCTGAGCTGCTTCACGCTGCAGCCGCGCCGGTACTCGTTCAGCAGCACGTACGACACCACGTTGGTGCACATGAAGGCTGTGGCGTGGTGCTCTAGGTCCACTCACCGCATGCCTCAGCAGCTGCGGCGCCTCGCCCGTGTACCCCAGGTCGCGGCCGTCCCGCACCAGAGCCGCGCCCCGCGCCTGCACGGCGTGGCTGAGCTGCTTCACGCTGCAGCCGCGCCTGGTACTCGTTCAGCAGCACGTACGACACCACGTTGGTGCACATGAAGGCTGTGGCGTGGTGCTCTAGGTCCACTCACCGCATGCCTCAGCAGCTGCGGCGCCTCGCCCGTGTACCCCAGGTCGCGGCCGTCCCGCACCAGAGCCGCGCCCCGCGCCTGCACGGCGTGGCTGAGCTGCTTCACGCTGCAGCCGCGCCGGTACTCGTTCAGCAGCACGTACGACACCACGTTGGTGCACATGAAGGCTGTGGCGTGGTGCTCTAGGTCCACTCACCGCATGCCTCAGCAGCTGCGGCGCCTCGCCCGTGTACCCCAGGTCGCGGCCGTCCCGCACCAGAGCCGCGCCCCGCGCCTGCACGGCGTGGCTGAGCTGCTTCACGCTGCAGCCGCGCCGGTACTCGTTCAGCAGCACGTACGACACCACGTTGGTGCACATGAAGGCTGTGGCGTGGTGCTCTAGGTCCACTCACCGCATGCCTCAGCAGCTGCGGCGCCTCGCCCGTGTACCCCAGGTCGCGGCCGTCCCGCACCAGAGCCGCGCCCCGCGCCTGCACGGCGTGGCTGAGCTGCTTCACGCTGCAGCCGCGCCGGTACTCGTTCAGCAGCACGTACGACACCACGTTGGTGCACATGAAGGCTGTGGCGTGGTGCTCTAGGTCCACTCACCGCATGCCTCAGCAGCTGCGGCGCCTCGCCCGTGTACCCCAGGTCGCGGCCGTCCCGCACCAGAGCCGCGCCCCGCGCCTGCACGGCGTGGCTGAGCTGCTTCACGCTGCAGCCGCGCCGGTACTCGTTCAGCAGCACGTACGACACCACGTTGGTGCACATGAAGGCTGTGGCGTGGTGCTCTAGGTCCACTCACCGCATGCCTCAGCAGCTGCGGCGCCTCGCCCGTGTACCCCAGGTCGCGGCCGTCCCGCACCAGAGCCGCGCCCCGCGCCTGCACGGCGTGGCTGAGCTGCTTCACGCTGCAGCCGCGCCGGTACTCGTTCAGCAGCACGTACGACACCACGTTGGTGCACATGAAGGCTGTGGCGTGGTGCTCTAGGTCCACTCACCGCATGCCTCAGCAGCTGCGGCGCCTCGCCCGTGTACCCCAGGTCGCGGCCGTCCCGCACCAGAGCCGCGCCCCGCGCCTGCACGGCGTGGCTGAGCTGCTTCACGCTGCAGCCGCGCCGGTACTCGTTCAGCAGCACGTACGACACCACGTTGGTGCACATGAAGGCTGTGGCGTGGTGCTCTAGGTCCACTCACCGCATGCCTCAGCAGCTGCGGCGCCTCGCCCGTGTACCCCAGGTCGCGGCCGTCCCGCACCAGAGCCGCGCCCCGCGCCTGCACGGCGTGGCTGAGCTGCTTCACGCTGCAGCCGCGCCGGTACTCGTTCAGCAGCACGTACGACACCACGTTGGTGCACATGAAGGCTGTGGCGTGGTGCTCTAGGTCCACTCACCGCATGCCTCAGCAGCTGCGGCGCCTCGCCCGTGTACCCCAGGTCGCGGCCGTCCCGCACCAGAGCCGCGCCCCGCGCCTGCACGGCGTGGCTGAGCTGCTTCACGCTGCAGCCGCGCCGGTACTCGTTCAGCAGCACGTACGACACCACGTTGGTGCACATGAAGGCTGTGGCGTGGTGCTCTAGGTCCACTCACCGCATGCCTCAGCAGCTGCGGCGCCTCGCCCGTGTACCCCAGGTCGCGGCCGTCCCGCACCAGAGCCGCGCCCCGCGCCTGCACGGCGTGGCTGAGCTGCTTCACGCTGCAGCCGCGCCGGTACTCGTTCAGCAGCACGTACGACACCACGTTGGTGCACATGAAGGCTGTGGCGTGGTGCTCTAGGTCCACTCACCGCATGCCTCAGCAGCTGCGGCGCCTCGCCCGTGTACCCCAGGTCGCGGCCGTCCCGCACCAGAGCCGCGCCCCGCGCCTGCACGGCGTGGCTGAGCTGCTTCACGCTGCAGCCGCGCCGGTACTCGTTCAGCAGCACGTACGACACCACGTTGGTGCACATGAAGGCTGTGGCGTGGTGCTCTAGGTCCACTCACCGCATGCCTCAGCAGCTGCGGCGCCTCGCCCGTGTACCCCAGGTCGCGGCCGTCCCGCACCAGAGCCGCGCCCCGCGCCTGCACGGCGTGGCTGAGCTGCTTCACGCTGCAGCCGCGCCGGTACTCGTTCAGCAGCACGTACGACACCACGTTGGTGCACATGAAGGCTGTGGCGTGGTGCTCTAGGTCCACTCACCGCATGCCTCAGCAGCTGCGGCGCCTCGCCCGTGTACCCCAGGTCGCGGCCGTCCCGCACCAGAGCCGCGCCCCGCGCCTGCACGGCGTGGCTGAGCTGCTTCACGCTGCAGCCGCGCCGGTACTCGTTCAGCAGCACGTACGACACCACGTTGGTGCACATGAAGGCTGTGGCGTGGTGCTCTAGGTCCACTCACCGCATGCCTCAGCAGCTGCGGCGCCTCGCCCGTGTACCCCAGGTCGCGGCCGTCCCGCACCAGAGCCGCGCCCCGCGCCTGCACGGCGTGGCTGAGCTGCTTCACGCTGCAGCCGCGCCGGTACTCGTTCAGCAGCACGTACGACACCACGTTGGTGCACATGAAGGCTGTGGCGTGGTGCTCTAGGTCCACTCACCGCATGCCTCAGCAGCTGCGGCGCCTCGCCCGTGTACCCCAGGTCGCGGCCGTCCCGCACCAGAGCCGCGCCCCGCGCCTGCACGGCGTGGCTGAGCTGCTTCACGCTGCAGCCGCGCCGGTACTCGTTCAGCAGCACGTACGACACCACGTTGGTGCACATGAAGGCTGTGGCGTGGTGCTCTAGGTCCACTCACCGCATGCCTCAGCAGCTGCGGCGCCTCGCCCGTGTACCCCAGGTCGCGGCCGTCCCGCACCAGAGCCGCGCCCCGCGCCTGCACGGCGTGGCTGAGCTGCTTCACGCTGCAGCCGCGCCGGTACTCGTTCAGCAGCACGTACGACACCACGTTGGTGCACATGAAGGCTGTGGCGTGGTGCTCTAGGTCCACTCACCGCATGCCTCAGCAGCTGCGGCGCCTCGCCCGTGTACCCCAGGTCGCGGCCGTCCCGCACCAGAGCCGCGCCCCGCGCCTGCACGGCGTGGCTGAGCTGCTTCACGCTGCAGCCGCGCCGGTACTCGTTCAGCAGCACGTACGACACCACGTTGGTGCACATGAAGGCTGTGGCGTGGTGCTCTAGGTCCACTCACCGCATGCCTCAGCAGCTGCGGCGCCTCGCCCGTGTACCCCAGGTCGCGGCCGTCCCGCACCAGAGCCGCGCCCCGCGCCTGCACGGCGTGGCTGAGCTGCTTCACGCTGCAGCCGCGCCGGTACTCGTTCAGCAGCACGTACGACACCACGTTGGTGCACATGAAGGCTGTGGCGTGGTGCTCTAGGTCCACTCACCGCATGCCTCAGCAGCTGCGGCGCCTCGCCCGTGTACCCCAGGTCGCGGCCGTCCCGCACCAGAGCCGCGCCCCGCGCCTGCACGGCGTGGCTGAGCTGCTTCACGCTGCAGCCGCGCCGGTACTCGTTCAGCAGCACGTACGACACCACGTTGGTGCACATGAAGGCTGTGGCGTGGTGCTCTAGGTCCACTCACCGCATGCCTCAGCAGCTGCGGCGCCTCGCCCGTGTACCCCAGGTCGCGGCCGTCCCGCACCAGAGCCGCGCCCCGCGCCTGCACGGCGTGGCTGAGCTGCTTCACGCTGCAGCCGCGCCGGTACTCGTTCAGCAGCACGTACGACACCACGTTGGTGCACATGAAGGCTGTGGCGTGGTGCTCTAGGTCCACTCACCGCATGCCTCAGCAGCTGCGGCGCCTCGCCCGTGTACCCCAGGTCGCGGCCGTCCCGCACCAGAGCCGCGCCCCGCGCCTGCACGGCGTGGCTGAGCTGCTTCACGCTGCAGCCGCGCCGGTACTCGTTCAGCAGCACGTACGACACCACGTTGGTGCACATGAAGGCTGTGGCGTGGTGCTCTAGGTCCACTCACCGCATGCCTCAGCAGCTGCGGCGCCTCGCCCGTGTACCCCAGGTCGCGGCCGTCCCGCACCAGAGCCGCGCCCCGCGCCTGCACGGCGTGGCTGAGCTGCTTCACGCTGCAGCCGCGCCGGTACTCGTTCAGCAGCACGTACGACACCACGTTGGTGCACATGAAGGCTGTGGCGTGGTGCTCTAGGTCCACTCACCGCATGCCTCAGCAGCTGCGGCGCCTCGCCCGTGTACCCCAGGTCGCGGCCGTCCCGCACCAGAGCCGCGCCCCGCGCCTGCACGGCGTGGCTGAGCTGCTTCACGCTGCAGCCGCGCCGGTACTCGTTCAGCAGCACGTACGACACCACGTTGGTGCACATGAAGGCTGTGGCGTGGTGCTCTAGGTCCACTCACCGCATGCCTCAGCAGCTGCGGCGCCTCGCCCGTGTACCCCAGGTCGCGGCCGTCCCGCACCAGAGCCGCGCCCCGCGCCTGCACGGCGTGGCTGAGCTGCTTCACGCTGCAGCCGCGCCGGTACTCGTTCAGCAGCACGTACGACACCACGTTGGTGCACATGAAGGCTGTGGCGTGGTGCTCTAGGTCCACTCACCGCATGCCTCAGCAGCTGCGGCGCCTCGCCCGTGTACCCCAGGTCGCGGCCGTCCCGCACCAGAGCCGCGCCCCGCGCCTGCACGGCGTGGCTGAGCTGCTTCACGCTGCAGCCGCGCCGGTACTCGTTCAGCAGCACGTACGACACCACGTTGGTGCACATGAAGGCTGTGGCGTGAGCGGCGTCTGGAATTACAAAGGTTTTCACTTCTAATTTTTTAAATCAAAGGAAAAATTGAAAAAATTATTACTCCGAGCCGGATTCGAACCGGCGACCACAGGCATTCATGGCCCGTCGCTACTATCCAACTGAGCTATCGAAACAATCCGGTTCGGGCACCAAATCCTTCAATCAGTTCCTTCATACAACGCCTTAGGGAGGCGTGTAGCGACATCTACCAGAAGACTTAGGCTTCTCAACGGCACCAACGTCTCAAATTATATTGAGAAATCGTCAGTAACGATGCGTAATCATTGAATTTTCGTTAGCAGCGTTACTGCTTAAAAACAACAACTAGTTTTCACTTTTCATGTTCAATAACTGCGTCATGTTAGGGTTAGCAAGCGGAGCTAAAGTATTAGAAACAATAAGGACCGATTTTCAAATAGATGATTCTTAACTACACGGTTGTTTATAAAATTAGCGGAAAATATGAAACTTCACAAAGTTTTGCAAGTCTAAACTGGCAAAATTAGGAAGATTGATAAATTCACCAATATTAGCTGGCCTTGGCAATATTGCTGATTTAGCGACTTAGAAAAGTTGAAAAACCCCCAACATTTGCATTTCAAAGTCCATCTCAAAAACGGCTGAACAGATTTCATGAAACATGGCTAAGAACACTCGGGATAAAATTATCTGACACAAAAAAAAAACCGCATTCAAATCAATCCATCCGTTTGGGAGCTACGATACCACACACAGACACGTTAAACTTATATAACACCCCTCTCTTTGCGTTGGGGGTTAATGATCACACACAGCTATCTAATATGGGCTCCAGATAATCTAGAAAGGTCTAGCTAGTGTTACCATAGACTATATGCCGCCCGATGGCTTCCACCATCATCTTGTGGTCGACGCTCACGTCCGCGCCGTACATGCTGCTGTGGCTGTGGTTGTACAGGATCTGGCGGTCCAGGTCCACGGCCAGGTTGTTGTTGGGAGGTGTGAGGGTACGCTCTATAGGCGCCTTCAGGTAGTTGTAGTTCTGGAAGGATGTTGCTAGCTCCTGGAATGAGAGGAGATTGGTAAATAATTAAACACCAAAACCTTATTTGTTTTGTTTAAAATGAAACGAGGTATTGACATGGCATAGGTCAGTTCTGTGTCATTGTTTGTACCAAGAATACTACTGGAGATTGAATTGTACTAAAATTCAACAATTTCGCTTGAGTAACAAAATGTCTAAGATCCATAACAATTGCAGCGTGACAGGGGCCAGACGAGACAATAAACGGGACATACCCAAGGCAAAATAACATGAAGAACACAACAAAACAAGCACACCCTATGACAAGGGCTGGTTGAAGCCTACTAATATATTATTACCATGGTTTGTCAATACAGAGGAATATCAATAGTCCACTCACTCAACCACTAAGTACTAGGCTAGCATAAAAGCAAGGAACTCACTCTAAGTGACAGAGGCTGATTGAAATCCACCCTGATGCTACCGTGATTCGTATTGAGCGTCCTCCAGATGCCTCTCAGCGCCGTCCAGAAAACATAGTTGTTCTCGAACGAAGTTCCCGTGAACTTATAATTTATAGATACCAGGTTAGCATAAAAGCAAGGAACTCACCCTAAGTGACAGAGGCTGATTGAAATCCACCCTGATGCTACCATGATTCGTATTGAGCGTCCTCCAGATGCCTCTCAGCGCCGTCCAGAAGGTCTCCATCTGTTTGGGCATCCCTAGTTGTTCCCGAACGAAGTTGCCGTCGACTAGACGGTCGTAGTTGACTGTCACGGGGACCAGGAGTGCGTCGTCTATGGTGCCGTCGAGATACGCGTCCATTATCACTGAGAGGATGCCGGCTGGAAGAACAGGAACAAAATATATTGGAAATGTAAGATAAGTAATATTAAGGACTCGACCCACCACAGGTGCGAGCGAGATGCTGCGTTGATCTCTCCCTCACGCGCATGGGTTCGCTGATTAAAGCTGTGGCTAATTTCTAGGAGATCCTAGCGGAATGTATAATGGTAATGTAAAATGTAACATACAGCCGAAAACATTTACATAGGGGCAGGCTGGCCAGCATCTCAGTATGAGTCCATTGTCAAAAACACAAATATTTTGAACCAGGTTGCGTATAGATTGATACTTATTCATAAAACTTAACAAAACTCTGTTAAACAAAATGTGTTCGTCACTTTATCATTAACTAAAAATGTCAAGTGACAGATGTAGACAACCGAATTATAACGACATTTTAGATCAAAAAGGTTTTATGAAATATGACATGTTTTAGACTGTACAGTCGAAGTCAAAGATATAATATATACATTTTAGCCGTGTTACAATGGAATTAGGTGCAGAAGCGTAATGTAACACAACAATACACAATTTTACGTCTTCTCCTGGGAGTGAGATTTGCCGCTGCACCCGTGGGCGGTAAATCTCACTTATCGCCCGTGACGTAAACATACTTTGACGTCGGCTGTACATAAAACATCGTATCGTAAGTACGAACTTAGCACGTGCGAGATAGGCTAGGTGAAGGTTCACGTGTTCTCGACATGCGTCTTTGTTTACATTAAAATTACATCGACGTTTAATTTAATTGCATTCTAACTTATTGTTGACACCAATAACTAATCATCTGCGTCAATCAACAGTACTCTCAACTACAACATGTAGATAAGGGTTTCACTTGTTAAAGACCTTTTTCCAATGTGTATTTGCATCTCACATCACTTCATAGTATAAAACAAAGTCGCTTCCCGCTGCCTGTCCCTATGTTTGCTTGGATTTTTAAAACTACGCAACGGATTTTGATGCGGTTTTTTGAAGTAAAAACTTCTTTAGCGGTGCTGTGCACTTTTTGAGATGGGAAAAAAAGGATTTTGGCAAAATTAAAAGTATTTTTAAGCAATTCGCAAGTTTTCACTTCTGCCGGCACACGGTCTTTTTTTAAATAGATAGTGTGATTCAAGACGAAGGTTTATATGTATGTATAGTACCCGTGCGAAGCCGGGGCGGGTCGCTAGTTTTGTATAAAGAGTGAGTGAGACGCAAGGCACAATGGTCACAGATCTAGGAAAAGCGGAATACCACCCAAAACGACAATGACTAAGACAATAAAATCATACTGATTCGTGTAGTACAAATTAATATTCTCTTCATTGTCTACCAGCTTTTGCTCGCGGCTTTATCTGCATATACTCGGTACATTAAAACAACGCAAAAATGCTATTAGACAACCAAGTCCTGCAAGCGTAGCATAAATTATCGCACTCTCATATAAACTTGCACTCTCGTTTTTACCTCTCTTAGGGATGATTTCTGGGATAAAAACTATCCCAAGTCCTTCTCAGGGTCTCAAACTATACCAAATTTCATCATCATCTCAATCGGTTCAGTGATGGAAGCGTGAAGTTAACCGACCGCCGGACACAATTACTTTCGCATTTATATTAGTATAGATGGAAGTAAGCAGCAAATGCAGGGTTTCTACAAAAATATACCCTTTTTGTATGGGTGTTAGCTGGCCAATTCTGAACCTTACTGCAATGAGATAGGGTCTATTATGGGTCCGTTAAATGTATCGTCAACATGCATACTTACCCGCCATCTCCTCTAATAAACAGCGTGTAACAAGAAGATTATATGTCATCGCTACTATAGTCTGTTTCATTAGACATTAGAAAGAATGTAATATTAGGTCCTACCTATGAAATTGGCGTTTTGTATGGAGAAATTTGTGAAAACTGTGACTTTCATACATTGAATTTTGCGGATTATTCAGCAATGTCAAATGAAACCAAACCAATGTTGGTAGGAATATAGATTTTTTTTAAGCTACGTTACACATATCTTAAAAATATTTCGCATCATGAAACTATACGTAATTGAAACACTTGAACCGGCGGCACAGGAAAATGGTGGTTTTCAAGCTTTAATTTGAAACACTACCTAAAAAAAAATAAAAAACTATTATTTTTATTTCAAACCTGTTACATAGTCTAAGATTGCAATTAAAAAAGCATTTGGAAGTTGCAATAGAAATGAATAAATTACGTACAAAGTAACATATGTGAAAAAAACGCCAATTTCATAAGTAAGGACCTAATAGTACATTACGTACCTAGGGCGGCGAATTCGTGAATACCCCAGACCGCAGGTGTTTGTGTCCCGAACCGAAGGTGAGAGCCATAAATATGCGATCTGGGGCTTTACGAATTACCGCCCGTTGTGCGTAAACAATTTTACGTCTTCTCGTGGGTGTGTAATGAGATTTGCCGCTGTGCCCGTGGGCGGTAAATCTCACTTACAGCCCAGAGTGACGTAAAATAACTAAATCACGTTTTATTAACCCTGCTTAGCTCCCTGTGGGCCTTATGGCCCGCCCAGAGGCAAAAAACTAACTCACATGACCTGGGTACTCAGCCAAATAAATTAGCTTTTTATAATAGGGAAGATGCAGCTATAATATTTACCATTATTTTGTGACGAAATTGTTGAAAAAACATAAAATAATACCCACACAAACGTTTTTACTTTATAGTGTGTACTAATTTCAAACAACAATTAGGATTTAAAGTAATGTGAAACGGAACGTGTTGTAATCCAACAATCAGCGTCTGGTGACGTCACTCCTGTCAAGTCACAACTTACGGCAACTCTATGACATCTAGGGACGAAGCACGGACAAACAATTATGGCGAGTGACACACATGAGTGACGTCACAGGCACTGCAGGTCCGTTTAGGCACGAAAGTTTAAATTGTCAGTTTGTAACAGGATTTTTTTTACTATAAATTATAGTTATACTAGCTTCCCTCTGCGTGGACAAGGGATAACAACTATCCCATATTTTAATCCAGGCTATAAACTATCTTCGTGCCAAATTTCATCCAAATCGGTTCGAGCCGTTGAAGCTTGATTGAATAACAAACACCTAAACATCCAAACATCCAAACTTTCGCATTTATAATATTAGTTTTTTTTTTTATACTTTCGTGGTCTCTACACGCGATTCTTTCAAATGAAAGCAAAAATGAAAATATGGCATCTTCCCTATTGGCCGCGCGAGCAAGTTACGTGGTTCAGTTTGTTTACATTAGCCGTGTTCCGAATCACGACAACAACGATCACAGCGTTTACAGTACTTACGGCTGGTCCGAATCAGTAAGCGCGCTCAAGGCCGCTCAAGGCCGCGTAAGTGGTGTACTGATTCGCTCCGGTCATAAGCGCGTTTACTGTCATGTGTCAAACTATCAATGTCAACGGCACATTCATTTGAATTCTGTCTGAGGTGTTTTTGTAGCAAAGAGAATAAATATAACCACTAAAAACCTGAATCTCCACATTATCCATGTCGATTAATACAAACAAACAAATAACAAACTTGTGAAGATTTCCACGGTGGTTCGCGCCTAATGAAAAAATAAAAGTGTCATATGTCAAACCAAACCAAACGTCAACTTGACGTTTGGCTCAAGGTGCTTACGTCTGGGAGTGTGAGCACCGTAAGCGCCAACATGGCGTCGTCCATGACATCATCAATGACGTCACGATATTTATGTGAGCGTTGTAAGCGTGAATCGGTCCGATCGTAAGCGCGGTTAAAACGTTTTTGTCGTGATTCGGAACACGGCTATTGTTTCCTGGAGAAACAGTCTACTCATCATTTGACATTACAGATAGGTAATATACCTTTTGGCGGTTGAGGTTTCCCGGTCCTAGTACGTCCTCCTTCAATGAAGAATTCTAGATTATTCTTAGCCGCCAAACTATTTAAAATGTAAGATCTGGAACAAACAAAATACTATAATTAGTTCTGCAGGATTTTTTGGACGGACACTAAAAATGTGTTCTCTGAAATTTTCCAAAGTTATGAATGTTATGATCAATTGTAATTTTACAAGCTTTTATTTAACTTGCAATGTATGCCGCAAGTTTGGGTTCGTCAGAATCGTCTTGTTGTTGGACGTTATACAGAAAAGTACAGTTAGCAATAAAAGAAGTTATACAGTCAAGTGCAAAAATATGTATCGATAAAATCCTCTCATAAATAAGTACCAAAACCTTAACCTGCTGATAAAAGAGTTATGGGACATATGTATGAGTAAGTTGTATGTACACATATTTTAACACTTGACTATACCAAAATGAAATTTTTGACAGAAACTTATTTGAAGTATGGATAATATATCATCAAATCATCATCATCGTATCAGCTGAAAGCCGTCCACTGCTGGACATACGCCTCCCCCAAAGAGTGCCACAATGACCGATATAGCCCTCCAAATCGCAGATCTGCCCACAATTTTTCCGCTTTGCCTTAAGGTTTAACTGGTAGAGAATGCTATATGGCATTAAGTCCGCTTTTTGTGCGATAAGTTTAAACAAATAAATAATTAATAAATAAAGAATGGATCTGAAAATGGCGTCCGCTCGCATGCTAACTCGCTCACACTAACTGTGTGAGTATAGACAGCGATAGGGTGTGAGCGAGACAGCATGCGAGCGGGATGCCATTTTCAGATCCATTCTTTATCTGCGCGCGTTATAAGTAAAAAACGTGTACCTTAGTGCAGTTTTGTAGAGAGGATCCCCGTGGTACTCGGAGCCGTCGACCCTCCGCCTGATGTAGAACGCGCCGCAGCCGCGCAGGAACCAACTGGAAATTATTACCACATTGTTACCGGAACAGAAGTGTCACATGGATGGATATACATCGGTTTTAATTCTATCACTGTTCGAATAAAATTCGACCATACGTACGTGTCGAGTTAAATATTCTCACGTCACACCTGGGCATAACGGAGCAATAGGGTATTTGACAACAGTGTAAATTATTGTTTTTTCGTTTGCAACAGACAAGCATTACGAAAATACTTGGAAAGTATAAATCTTTGCTATTTTACGATTTTTAAACTCATTTAGATTAACACGTTCGCAACCAAGAACACGCCTGGTAGACACTCGTAATGTTTGCTCAGATACCGGATCAACCCGCTAGATGGGCAGTAGTATAAACCTACACGCCTAGCGAGTTCTGTCGGTTTCTGATGTATTGTTCCATTTTTAGTCAGGTTGCGAACCTAACCTAACCGTTTTTTTCCCCTGGGGGATCAGGCTAGGGCTTCTAGTGGACAACAGCTAATTTTAGTTGTGTAACATACACATTATACACGTGCACACATAATACAAGGTATAGAACGTACCCAAAGAACGGTATCCTCATGTTGTCCCCGGCGGCGACGAGCGGCGGCCGCAGCCCGGTCAGGTACAGTGTGAACGTGACCAGGATGTAGTCCAAGTGCGACCTGTCCATACAAACATACATTACTACAAGCAAAAATACGCAAGTACATCTCAAAAAAATTAAAAATATAAAATAAATAAAGGATTCATCTATAGACTGCACGTTCTTTAGCAGAATAGTAAAATAACTTCTATAATGATTTCGGACCGAATCTGTAACATCGTCAGCATTCAGGTAATTCCCGCCCTTGTCCAGCGGGTTTCACTATTTTACCCTATAATAATAAAAAGCCGGATAGCATCAACACCCCGTATGCGGGATGAGGGCTCAAATAAAAGGGTGCCCTTGCGTTAAAATACTATGTCACTCTCAGTATATATGTACTAATTTGTGTGATACTGACTGTATTAAAATATCGACAAGTAAGGAAAACTGGGGGCATTAGGTCTCGATAAAATACAAAATACCGCATACAGATACCACCCCACCGAATGCGGAAGGGGCTAAAATTATTACCCAATTTAAATTCTTATTCATAAAACTTCACAAAACTATGTTAAATAAAATGTGTTTTGTCCCTTCTCACAAAAATAAATGTCAAAGTGACAGATAAAGACAAACGAATTTCTAACATTTTAGTTTAAATAGGAGCCGTGTTCCGAATCACGACAACAACGATCACAGCGATTACAGTGCTTACGGCTGGTCCGAATCAGTAAGCGCGCTCAAGGCCGCTCAAGGCCGCGTAAGTGGTGTACTGATTCGCTCCGGTCATAAGCGCGTTTACTGTCATGTGTCAAACTGTCAATATCAACGGCACATTCATTTGAATTCTGTCTGAGGTGTTTTTGTAGCAAAGAGAATAAATATAACCACTAAAAACCTGAATCTCCACATTATCCATGTCGATTAATACAAACAAACAAATAACAAACTTGTGAAGATTTCCACGGTGGTTCGCGCCTAATGAAAAAATAAAAGTGTCATATGTCAAACCAAACCAAACGTCAACTTGACGTTTGGCTCAAGGTGCTTACGTCTGGGAGTGTGAGCACCGCAAGCGCCAACATGGCGTCGTCCATGACATCATCAATGACGTCACGATATTTATGTGAGCGTTGTAAGCGTGAATCGGTCCGATCGTAAGCGCGCTTAAAACGTTTTTGTCGTGATTCGGAAAACGGCTAGGCTTGACGAAGGTTTTTTTTTTAATTTTTATATAACGATGGAGGCAAACAAGCGTACGATCCGCCTGATAGTAAGCTGACACCGTAGCCTATAGACGCATGCAACTCCAAAGGAGTAATATGGGCCTTGGCAACCCTTGACATGTTTGAGGATTCGCCGTGTTGACAGCTGAAGGAACAAACGCCCTCGCTCTCAACACAACGCATCCTCGGGAGCTCTGGCGACCTTGCTCACCTCCAGGAACACAACACTACTACAGAGCAAGTAGTAGTGTTATTATGGCTGTGGTCTTCTGCAAGGCGGAGGTACCTACTTCACCAGTTGGTTTGCTGTTTTGGCCCTATGGCTATCTTACGCTTTGTCCAAGCCGAGCAAAAGGGTCCTGCGAGATCCGGCTCGAAGAAAGTCCATCAAAAAAAAAATCCCCAGTTGGGCTGGTCCAAATTCGAGGTTCATGAATAAGGGCCCAACAATGTTACCTCGTGTAGGCACGGCACATAGCACGTAGAACCGATGGCCGTTGGGGCGGAAAGGTTCTCGAGTGGCGACCACGTACCGGAAGGTGCGGCGTGGGTAGGCCCCTTCAAGGTGGACTGACGACCTGGTAAAGGTTGCTGGAGTCCGCTGGCTGCGGGTGGCGCAGGACCGGTCACTTTGGCACTGTTTGGGGGAGGCCTATGTCTAGCAGTGGACGTGTTCCGGCTGATGATGGATGTAACGTCGTGTAAGGCAAGTGAAGCTTACCTGTGCAGCGGCACGAAGATGAGCGGCAGGCCGGCGGCCTTGGCGCGCCGCAGCCGCTCCACGCAGGCCGCGCGCGTGCCGCAGCCGCCGCCCGCGATCCGGCGGACGGCCTTGTGGCACAACCACGCCACTAGTCTGAAAATATATACAGGCTTCCTTTACTTTACACTCTTTCCAGCGTAAACAACTAATTAAAGGCGGCAAAAAAAAGACCAATTCGCACTCCGGAAGTGCAGCGAAAGTGAAAACTTGAATTTACGTTGTACATTTTTGGTATTTTGGAATGGTTAGGGAATAATTTTGCACGGATTGCATTAATTATCAGTATAAAAAACCCCCCAGCCCCGTCCGTGTTACTCTTCTCTCGAAAATTCCCCATCAGAAAAAGTGCGCAACGCCGCTGAGTTTGCAATCTCTCGAATCTCATATTCACATCTTACGTTACGCATTACGAATCTCACCTTACGGTCGCGTGACCTGTGGCGAGTTTAACAATTTTTCCCCATCCCAAAAAGAGCACAGCGCCTCTAATAGTATTTTATGCAATCGTTATTTAATGCATGCTTTTTCAGTCGAGTACCACGTTTAAGTCACGACGCTTGCTGAGTGGCCTAAACGTGGTACGAGACTTAAAAAGCGAATTATATAACTATTGTATACAATACTTTTTCTACGAATCAACTGAACTAATTAAACAAACTTGGTATCTTTTTTGTGCGTTGATGTCTTTTAATTTTGACTTTCTCAGGAGGGCGTCCTATTAGTCGAATACATTTTAGTTCAGTAAAAGATGCCAGATGCTGGCAACCGCGATGAGTGGAGGAACACTATAGCAAAAGGCCGCGAAATCCACGATGATACCTGGTTCCAAGATCTAGCCCACAAACGCGCTAAGAGGCATAATCGTCAAGAAATTGCCGATGATACGGTCCCTCAATTTGCGTGCCCCAAATGTGGACGCAAATGTCGATCGTGACTATATAGGCCTTATGATGATGACACAGTTGTAAAATGTTGAGTTGGGACCTCCATAGTAAGAAGTATGTGATTTTAGTTTGGTGTACGAAGTCTTAACTCAAACATTAAAATCGACGAGTATAAAAATAAATGTTCACTTCAAAAACGCATTGGCCAAAGGTCGCGCGACTCAGCGACACCTGTCTCACTCGAAGAAGGAAGTGGGTAGATTTTCTTGCGTCACGTTTCGGCGTCAGAGTCAGTTGTAGAGTCGCAGGCCTTACCTTTAAGATGTAAAAGTACCAGGACCGCACGACACAGGAGTTCAGATTTCTTCTAGTTATTCTGTCCCGTTAGCCAAGAGGCATGACAGAGTTTTCTTAGAAAAAAATGTTACAACATGGAGTTCTAATCGGACGGCCCATAAAGGGGTTAAAAATGTCAACAAAAGCCTTCATTTTATGGATTTAAACCAATACAATCACGACTCAGGAGGCATATACTAGAAGCCATAGAGTCTGAAAAAACTCAAGATACCCAAATGTAACTTACTTGAGGACTTTGTTGGACATGGCAGAGCTGATGTCCATGAGTACCTTCATAGCCCTGGCTTCCACTCTCCGTCTGAGCTCAGGGCTGACTTCCTCACCAGCTCCCTGATTCTTGGCTTCCAATTGTGCCGATTCATCGATGGCTTGCCGGTATGCCGCATCTTTCATGACCTGTGGACAAAACGGTAAAATTGTGATAATTATCATTATTGACGTCTCACCGCTGGTACAGGGGTCCTTCCACGGACGAGAGGGTTATGAAAGTGGATATCAAACTTCTCCTTTAAATCATTCTCTAACTGCCGAGGATCGTGACTCCACTGCTATTTTTTTTAATAGTATATCTCTATATACTACGGTCATGGTACAAAACTAACCTTTTCTTCCTATCGGTTACTTAGAAGGATATCTATTTTTATTCCGTACAGTAACTATAACTGATGTGCTTTATAAATAACCCGCAATGATCCAACAATCCTAAAATCCAACACAACACAACACACCAGACAGCATTACGTTGATGTATATCGGCCCGACCGCGTACCGGAAGGCGCGGTGTGGGTAGGCCTCCCCACAAGGTGGACTGATGACCTGATAAAGGTTGCGGGAGTCCGCTGGCTGCGGGTGGCGCAGGACCGGTCACTTTGGCACTCTATGGGGGAGGCATATGTCCAGCAGTGGACGTCTTTGGGCTGATATGACGATGATATCGGCCCGAAGGGCGAAAAGCTTGACGAAATAGGTCCGCTTAGAACGAAGCTCCATAGTCTCCTCCTTTGATGTAACTAGAATTTAACTTATCATAGAACTATGTATTTATATAACTACAAACTTCACTGTTCCTATGTTATGAGAGTGTTGATTTGAGTACAGAGGGGCTTCCGTGAAGTGAAAACGAACTTCGTTCGAGTATCTCCCTCTCTGTCGCACCTGCCAGTTCGAGCGACAAAGACGGAAATACACGAACGAAGCTCGTTTTCGTTTCGCGTCAGCCCCTAAGTTTTGATCCTTCCGCGTATCGACACTTACGTTGCGCTCACGCGGGTCCTTACCTCGGGCACTATATCCTTGTACTCGTACTTGATGAGGTGACAGCACTGCGCCAGGTCGCAAAGGCACCGGGAGACGACCCCGCCGTTCGCAAAGTTCTGCTGGCCGATGTCGAGGATGTTGATCACGGCGCCGGTGTCGGTCGCCTTCGGGTCCTGCCATGATTCCTGGAGACAATCAAATAGGCTGGTAAGAATACTTAATTGAATCATCATCATCATAAACTTAAGAGCCGCGATCTTGTCGGTGGAGTAATCGCCACTTATTACTCCATAATAGGGAATATTAATGTGGTGGTTTCCCCACTTGCCTTCCACATAGTGGTGTAATGGCCCGCTTCTATTTGGTCAAAAGTCCTACCGGAACCCACTTCCTCGGCCTTCTGCAAATACGGGTGCACAGCTGCTGCTCTGTACCAGGGGAATGCTTATTTGATGGCGACGTTTACTCGCCATGTCGCTAGGTCGTCATAAGGCCTATGTAGCTTTTATTGAAAGGTCCGTCCCACCGTCCAACCCACTATGCCCTGCGAACCCTGTCGCTGCTTGATCGGGGACTTATTCTATAAATTCGCAGCTAACCACCATATCTGATAGCCGTTCACTATCCATCACCTGTGCCCCGTTGGTAGCCTGTAGCTCAGCCCCGACCTAACTTGCTTAATTGAATACGGTACAAATATTGTATGATCATCATCATTAGTTGCTTACATGCACAGTTGCCATCGGATATATCGGAGCGGCGTTCAGCAGAGCAGTGTTCTCAAATATCTGAACGTCTCTATTGTCCAGGCATTGCAGACGTCTTCAGATATTTGTGAGCAGTTTGGCCAGTCCGATATATCTGATGGCGACTGTACGCCAGCCGGACATACCAGTCTGGTTGAGCCCTCACTCTCTTCTCTCAGAGAATAAGTGTAGGAAGAGATGGCTTTATAGCGATAAAGAAAGAAAAAAGGAAGAAAGAAGACATTTATTCACTACACAAAAGGCACAGAGACAAAGGGAGTAGAAATGAAACACAATTGACACATTAATATTTGTTTTTAAGCAGTAACGCTGCTAAAGAAAATTATAAATTATAATTTGAGACGTTGGTGCCGTAAAGAATCTGCCTTCTGGTAGATGTCGCTACATACGCCTCCCTAAGGCGTTATATGAAGGATTTGGTGCCCGAACCAGATTGTTCTGATAGCTCAGTTGGTAGTAGCGACGGGCCATGAATGCCTGTGGTCGACGGTTCGAATCCGGCTCGGAGCATTGAATTTTTCAATTTTTCCTTTCATTTAAAAATTTATCATTTTCTTTAGCAGCGTTACTGCTTAAAAACAAATATTAATTTAGTATGGGGTGGCGCATCGTTACTGACGATTTCTCAACATAATTTGAGACGTTGGTGCCGTAAAGAAGCCTAAGTCTTCTGGTAGATGTCGCTACATACGCCTCCCTAAGGCGTTATATGAAGGAACTGATTGAAGGATTTGGTGCCCGAACCAGATTGTTCCGATAGCTCAGTTGGTAGTAGCGACGGGCCATGAATGCCTGTGGTCGCCGGTTCGAATCCGGCTCGGAGCATTAAATTTTTCAATTTTTCCTTTCATTCAAAATTTACAATTGACATATAATGTGTGTGTCTTCGCGGCAGTGAATCTGAATAAGAGTGCCTGTTGTCTACAATTCTTTATGTAGTTTAATTTAATTTTATCTTAATGTACTATTTTTGTGAGCAATGAAAATATGTGCATTGAATTGTATTGTATAACTTCCGGACAAACGTCGTGTAGCGTAGACGACGCTGAACGTATAGGTATTTACTGATATGAGATATCTGGAGAGATTAAGAGATTTCGCTTGCCACTTGAGATATGGGTCTGGCTTGGCACCTGCATAATACTTTCAAACGAATACTTGTTCGCAATTCTCTTTACATCAACCAAATATGTAGCAGCCTAACAACTACCACTAGTCAGGTGCAGTTTCACTGGAGTTGTGAAACAAGAGACAGAAGGAGAAATTGTTAACTATCGGCGCAAAGACAGTCAATTTGTTCTGTTTCGCTTCACCGAATTCATATTGGTTCGCAAATAAAGGGGAACGACACCGTGAACTTTCCATACAAATGATTAGTAAAAGTCATGAATAACAGTATTTCCCATCGCTCTTATGTCAGTGGATTAAGGTTTCGATACATTTTTATTTGACGTACTTGTAGTTGTAGCCTAGTTACTAGTGACTGCCTACGAAGCCGAAGGGCATTTATTTGTGTGACGATCACTAATATTTGTTGACGAGTCATGGATGTTTTCTATGTATATCAATACTCATATATTTATCTATCATCATCATCATATCAGCCGTCCACTGCTGGACAGAGGCCTCCCCCAAAGAGTGCCAAAGTGACCAGTCTTGCGCTACCCGTATCCAACGGACTCCTGCGACTTTTACCAGGTCATCAGTCCACTTTGTGGGGGGGGGGGCGCTAAGTATGTATAAGTATGTTCTATCCTATGTATAAGATCATCGCCTAGTACCGATACTACGTCGATTTGTCTAAGATTGGCCTCAAATATTATTATGAGAGGATTAAATCGATTCAAATTTTTGAACTTGACTGTACCTATTATAATGAATATAGTAATATAAGAACAGCGAAAGTGTGAATGACTCCTAATGTATGTACACCGAAAACGTGTAAGTTTAATTTAAGTTCATGAATGTGTCATGCCAAACGTCGCACGTGTGTTGTTATTTCTGTCACTTGAATTACATTTTACTCGGCTACTGTAGCTATAACTGTGTGTATTACAATGTAAACATGTGAGTTCGTAACAGAAACTGGCGTGTGCTGAATAACATGAGATAGATTGTTGTTTACGGCCCCCGTGGCTATAAAGTGCCAATTACCACCCGCTACACGTGCGCTTAATGCCTAGACGAGGAAAAAATGTGTGCAAACAGGCAGTTATAAGGAGAGCCTCAGATTACATATTTATAATCTTTGCCTTCGGCTCGGGCGACAAATACCTGCGTTCTGACATGTTTTGTATACCATTTGTGGCTAAAGCCAAGCGATCACCACCTGTATATTCATCATCATCATATCAGCCGAAAGACGTCTACTGCTGGACATAGGCCTCCCCCAAAGAGTGCCAAAGTGACCGGTTCTGCGCCTCCCGCATTCAGCAGACTCCAGCAACCTTTACCAGGTCATCAGTCCACCTTGTGGATGGCCTTCCCACACCGCGCCTTCCGATACGTGGTCGCCACTCGAGAAGCTTTCCGCCCCAACGGCCATCGGTGCTATATACCCCGCCAATTCTATGGTCTAGAATAAGAGTTTATCTATACAAAACAGTAGTTTACTTTAAGAATGTAATCATTTGAACGAAAATATGGGCTTAGAAAAAGCCTTACGTTAGCTAAAATACGAACTTTTTGTTTGCACGCTCTTAACACAGCAGGCAACAAGATAATGTAAAACAGGCTATGATTACAATAATCAATTAGAAAGTAGGTTCGTCTGTAGAAGAGCAATGCAATGCAATCCATTTCGGCGTAAGTGCGTGAGCGGCATCACAATAGTGACATAATGTGTGTCTTAAGGCGCCGTAGGTTCATGGTCTTCTCTCCCTCTCACTGAGCATAAGCGTGAGCGAGATGGAAGTGCGTGCTCGGAAGCGCGGAAATCATGTTTTTTAATTTTAATTTTTTGGCCGTTTAAATAAATAAAAAAGTAAACACTGATTTCCCTCAAACATGATATTGCCGATTTTTAGAAGCCATTTTAATATTTTTAGCTTCTGTTCGTAATTTGTAACAAATATTTTAAGTGTATTTTAGACCCTTTTAGACCTATGTTCGTGATTTTTTTCTATAGAGCGAAAAATGCTTAGTCATGTTTCTAAACACTGATTTCCCTGCAGAAAAGCCTCAAGATTACTATTCGTATTTTTTAAAAACCATATTATTATAAACAGACGCATTACATTGTTTCAAAAACACTGTTCGCTTAACTTCGCTGAACCTACGGCGCCTTAATATCAGGCGAGTTGAGCGTATCATTCAATTTCTGGGACAGTGCTGTTATCGCTATACTGTGAAGAGCAGAGGTGAAGAATTAACTTCATTGTATCATGTATCTCATGCTGATGCAATATGTCATTTTTAACCCCCGACGCAAAGAGAGGGGTGTTTAACGTGTAGTTTAACGTGTCCGTGTATCGATCTGTGGTATCGTAGCACCCAAACGGATGGACCGATTTGAATTTCATCCCGAGTGTTCTTAGCCATGTTTCATGAAAATCTGTTCAGCCGTTTTTGAGATATTTGACTTTAAAATGACAATGTCGGGGCTTTCTCAACTTTTCAAGTTGTAGTTATTACAAGATTTATTAATTAACTGGCCTTGTTCGTTTGTTCCACGTTCGTTCGTTAGAATGACAATACAAAAACACAATATTCATCATCCTCCTAGACCTAGAGCGTCTCCCGGTATAGTGCCCTGAACGAGCCCGGGGTCCGCGCTTTGGTACGTAATGCCAAGATTTGGCGTAGATAGGCCCTAGTTTTAAGCGATTGCCATCAGATAAGAAAGCGATTGCCATCAGACCTTCCGTCTAACCCAGAGGGAAAGCTAGACCTTATTGGGACTAGACCGGGTTTGACTAGGGACACATAGTTCTAATTTGTACTTTTTATTTTAACAGTATAAGGTCGTAACACATTTTTCGTAAATGCAAATTCCATTTTGTTGTATCAAACTTTTATATTTTGCTGTTAGCCGATTCGACTTCATTCAAAACTGTACACTATTCGTAAGAGTAAGTATAAAGCCGTTAAGCACTTTTTGCTATTGCATATTCTGCAAATAAATTTGTAATTTTGTCCACGCGTCCTTTACCGTTTTGCTATAGAGCAAATTCAGCTGGTTCGAATTTGGACGTTATTCCCAAAGAGATAAAGCTTTGAAAAATATTTGGCAATGGCAAAAACAAATTGGTATTTTATTTCATCGTCTCCTTCAACAATCTTGCTGAGTTAAGTAAATTCGAATAGTCCGAATTCGGACGTTATTCCTAAAGCGATAAAGTTTTGAAAAATATTTGGCAATGGCTAAAACAAACTGGTATTTTATTTCATCGTCTCCTTCATCCATGTTGCTGTGTTAAGTTGAACTATAGCGTACTACTAATAAGATTGTTATTAGGTATATTGGCACGCAGGGGGAGGAAGCGATTTATTTTGCAAAATTAAAATTATTCAAGTTTTCACTTCTGCCGGCACTCCCGGAGTGCAACCTGGTCTTTTTTTTTACCCAGTGGTACGAGACCACGTCTATATAGACTGAAATTCGCGTGCTTTACCGCTCGGCTGCAGTGGCTATGATACTGCAATATTATGGTACCATAAATCTGGTCGGGTGGCAGTGGGCACATAGCACGTAGAACCGATGGCCGTTGGGGCGGAAAGGTTCTCGAGTGGCGACCACGTACCGGAATGCGCGGCGTGGGTAGGCCCCCGACAAGGTGGACTGATGACCTGGTAAAGGTTGCGGGAGTCCGCTGGATGCGGGTGGCGCAGGACCGGTCACTTTGGCAGTCTTGGGGGGAGGCCTATGTCCAGCAGTGGACGTCTTTCGGCTGATATGATGATGATGATAAATCTGGTCTGGTAATGGAGATGGAAGCTGGCCATAGCGACTCTTCACTTACACACGCTATGACTCCTTGGAATGGAACTCTCTCAAACGAGTAGTTGGAGACTGTGCCAAACAAAACAAGTACATTCAGCAATACAATAAAATAAAAAATTGTCAGAAACTTATTACCTATCACATCATCGTCCGTCAGAGCACAGATCACGTGGTTGGTGATTTTGGTATTTTTTATCAGAAGGCATTTATATGCACAGATAGCACTTTAACTACATGTGTTCGTTTTGATCGTGGGTTAAAGGCACTTTCACACTTAAGTCGTCCAGCCCAGCTAGCACGATAGCTTTTATCGTCACGTTTTATGGCGAAAATGTACTGAAACGCCACGTGAAACACGGCCTCGGGTTAGAGTTATCTATGCCATGCATGATAAAAATAAAAGTTATGGCAGTAGGTGTCCTATATAATGCCAATAATGCGTGTTGTGTATGAATAGATTAGGATAGGATATATATTTTTTAACAATGTGTAGTTTTTAGGCACGCATTTTGGGGTTTTTTTACTGATTATTTTTTTTAGTAAAAGTTAGTTTCACTGCAATAAAAGGAATATAATTATATCTCTCTTTCTTCTTCTTCTTTTCGGCAAAGACATATAGTCATGTATACAATACTATATTTGGCACATAAGTAGCTACCTACCAATATACGTGGCCTAATGCCGTCATCATGCGATCAACATAGCAAATGTTATCAAAATTTCAACTGAATTATTTATTAAAGTACATGCGATGACAGGTCGTCCCCATTACGACACTCGATGCTTGGTCAAAAATAAACATACCAAGGGAACGGAAAATTTCAGCGAAAATCACATCAACACAAGACGAATCTTACCGAGAACAATCTTGGACATTAGTAGGAAACGTAAACCTGTTTTTTTTAAGGAAATGGTTTCTAGGTGACCCTTATACGTCGAGTTTTATAGTTATGACGAAATAGTTATTTATAAAGAAAAACAATAACTATAGTTAACGTCGAGTTCGAACATATGTGCACGGATAATGTGATCATAAAGATGAGAACTCGACTTTATTGTTATGAGCCTAAGGTTGCGATCTTTTTTGAACATTTGGAAAAGTACATATCGACTTCGATTATTTTATTAAACATTTTTTATAAAAAAAAATGTTTGTATCATACTAAATTAGTTAAAATTAAATTCGGGGCTGGCGTCTCCCAGTAAGTATAGCATTACTTTTGTTGGGAGTCTTATGACTGTAGACATAGTTTATCACTTTTATCAGTTTACAAGGTTTAAGATTCAAATATTTTACTCCACCAGTATTCGATTAGATTGCAGAATGTATGAACTATAAAATTAACTCTACCTACATGTTCATCTAACAATCTTGTTTTACTAGTTCCTATTAGTTTGCATTGGTTTTGTGTAAGCGAAACGATTAGATCGAATCAGGAAAACATTAGATCAGAATTTACAGCACTATAAGCTGAAAGTAACTAGTAGGTAACTAAATAACCAACATTATAATTATTAAACAATTGATTTACATGTCATTTACATACACATATGTAAATAACATATAAACTAATTGAGGATATATTATTTACATGTTATTTACTTAGGCATATATTAATCATATAAATCAATTATTTAATTACTGTGAAATAATTATATATATTATGTTGGTTTATTATTATTATGTTGGTTAGTTACTTACCTGAGAGTTTATTAATCATTTTGACGACCGCTTTAGCCTCGTTGGTAGTGACCCTGCCTACGAAGCCGGAGGTCCCGGGTTCGAATCTCAGTAATGGCATTTATTTGTGTGATGAGCATGAGTATTTGTTCCTGAGTCATGGATGTTTTCTATGTATTTAAGTATTTATTTATCTATATTTAAGTATGAGTATCGTCGTCTAGTACCCATAGTACTTTGCTTAGTTTGGAACTAGGTCGATTCGTGTAAGATTGTCCCCTAATATAAAAAAATCAAGTGATTAAACTGCTTCATAAATGAGAAAAACAATTGTACTAATTAATCTATCAGGATTAAAACATTCTGAAAAACTCTCTGGCTTTTTTGAAGGTAGCGACCTTCCAGGCTGGCTAGTTTTTTTAATTAATTTACATATATAAATTATTATATTAATGTATATGAATCCGAAAATAAAGTATTATATTTTTGATTAAAAGTAAAATGGTAATGGAATGAAAAAGACCTACTCTCAGGAGTCTCTTACAGACACGCTAATAAAAAAAATTGTTTACATGAAATTCAATTCAATAAAAAAATCAACCATATACCTAACTCCAATACAAAATGAGTCATATAATTACATACAAAGAGATCAAGTTCGTTCCTTCGCATGATTTTTATCGACCACCAGTAATTAAACGGCTTGAGTGCCATAAGACAGGCTGCTATACACAAGACAACGCTTTATATCACCTCAGGGTGCCAGTGTAAGTCAGACCTGTGATAACGTGTTGTTATTAAGGACCCTGGCGCCAAGATATACGCTTGGTATGGGCGGTTAGGTTAGGTGAAACCAGTAATTATAAATATATGTATACGTAAATAAACAGGACAATCTTACATAAATCGAACTAGTCCTAAACTAAGCTCAAATAGGCTTGTTTTATGGGTAATACATTGACAATATATTAATAGATATAAATACTTAAATACGTAGAAAACATTCGAGACTTGGAAACAAATATATGCTCATCACACAAATATTTGCCTTTACCGGGATTCAAACCCAGGTCCTTCAGCTTCGCAGACCTATCCTATATTTTTAGTTTTATATGGACGCTCCGGCCTAACTACTCGCCTCCCACTCCCCCGTTAACCTCTAGGCACCCAGCACGAAAAACCGAACAGCGAAAGAGTATTTGAATTTTCAACAACTGACACGGCCTTTTAAAAGGCCTCTGGACGACTAGGGCATAACATATTGAACGGTCGACCTATACCCACTAAGCTGGTCGGGAGCAGTTATGAATAGCATAGAAGTCGTTTAAGACTGCTTTCTCCTTCTGCCGTGCTGCAGTTATGATAGCAAATTATCGTCCGCAAAACGAAAATGACAGAAACGGTGTGAGGTTCACCTCTATTTCTGGTCACGCTAATTAGTGCTCCGTGTTATGGCGGCCCATAAGTTCATACGGCTAGTGTTTAAAATATGCAGACAATTTTCATTTATTATCATTTACCGCTTTGGCCTAGTTGGTAGCCACTCTGCCTACGAAGCCGGAGGTCCTGGGTTCGAATCCCGGTAAGGGCATTTATTTGTGTGATGAGCACGAATATTTGTTCCTGAGTCATGGCTTTCTATGTATATATGTATTGAACTCTATAAGTATATATGTATATCGTCGCCTAGTACCGATAGCACAAGCTTTGCTTAGTTTGGGACTAGGTCGATTTGGGTAAAATTGTCCACAATTTTTTAAAATTATGTTATACATCAAAATCTTTCTTCAATGCCAAAGGCTGAGTCTCCGAGGTAATTACAACTGGTCGATAGATTCGTTGTACCGAGCTATGGTTCCGATAGCTCAGTTGCTCCAACAATTTGAAATGTAAAATTCTCGTTAACAGACTTACTGCATTGTACAAAAATGATTCCGTCATGAGTTGTCTGTCATAATCATCAGTCTGTCACATCGACTGGTTAATTAACCAGTTTTTTAAATATATATTTGAAATAACAAGTATTACACAGAAGTCACAACTTAAAAGTTAATCTAGGCACCCACATCACGACAAGGTCATACAATCCCTGTTGCATCTCGGAGACTTTTTGAAGTGAAAACTTCTTTAGCGGCGCCGAGCACTTTTTGGGATGGGAAAAATTTATAAACTCGCGACAGATTTTGTGAGATCTCAGGTCACGTGACCGTAGAATTGGGAGAGATTCGGGACCACGCTTTGGGGGTGGGGGAGAAAAAGGGGGTTTGACTAGCAAATTCCATTTTGTTTTAACAAACTTTTATATTTTGCTGTTAGCCGATTTGACATCATTCAAAACTGAACACTATTCGTAAGAGTATAAAGCCGTTAAACACTTTTTGCACTTTTCTTCTTATTTCTTCTTATTATTATTTGTAATTTTGTCCACGAGTCCTTTACCGTTTTGCTATTAAGCAAATTCGACTAGTTCGAATTTGGACGTTATTACTAAAGAGATAAAGCTTTCAAAAATATTTGGCAATGACAAAAACAAATTGGTATTATATTTCATCGTCTCCTTCATCAATTTTGCCGAGTTAAGTTGAACTATAGCGTAGGTTGTTATTAGATGTATTGGCACGCAGGGGAAGGGAGGGTGGAGGAAGGATTATTTTTTGCAAAATTAAAATTTTTCAAGTTTTCACTTCTGCCGGTACTCCCGGAGTGCAACTTGGTCTTTTTTTTTATTGACTAAGGTATAGGACAATCAGCATTGAAAATAAATCTTATACGCAATCACAATGTCACGGTCAAGGCTCCAAAACCCCACACACCATCAAGCCATGGGAACTGTGCGACAAAGACACACATACTTATCTATAAAGGGACCGAAAGGGACAGAGTCCGTTCTAAATTGCCATTTATTTATATTCATTCAACGCCCCGCCCGTATCCGATGGTACAATCGACTCCTTCACACATGTTCAATTGTGGTGCTGAAATAGTTCGTATTGAAGCGTAGTTTAATGGAAGGTGTGTATGTGGGCATGTGGGCTAGAGTACGTTTGTACTTCTTTGTTATGGAGTTTAAATATGTGACGAGTTGAGTGTGCTGTTATTCTGTCAATTGGTTTGAGGTTATAAATGGAAAAGGAGATTGCCGAATGAAATACGGGGACATATGTTTGTCATTGTTTGTATATGAAATGAATAAATGTGTGCTGTAAGTGCGCACTAATTCATTCTTCGTGGAAACATCTGACGGTTCCATTACAAGATGCGCTGGCTATTAGGTATGCCAATGCCATCCATGCGGAGATGGAACCGTTTCGCGGCACTTATGTGTAGGTACCTACTGAATTTTATACGCTGATCTCAGTCAATGTTTCGTTAAGAGTTCTTTTCTTATACATTTAACTGTCTTTCTTCTTTTCTACCGAATTATCTATTTTTTAAATATTTCCATTCCGTTTTCGAACGACCACTTTATCATATGTTTATTAAAGTCAATACTGAAGCTGCTTTTCCGTCGACGAGAGATTTAATTGAAATTGCATTGGTACACGATAAAACAAATGACTACCTATTTTATGGTCGACGATAGGAAATTTTCCGTTCCGCCTCGCCTTACCTTTATACAATCTCAATAAAATTATTAAATGTAAATAATATATAATTTATAATCTATGACTAAAATCATTATGTATATACCCTAGCCTAGTGATCAGCCTAACTTCATCGCGTTTACGTCGAACATAATCAATCAAGACAAACGGAATTGATTGGGATGATTCTACAATACGAACCGCTTAGTTAGTATTTTAGTAAGTAACAAGAATGAAGGACTATTGTAAAAACAGAAAGGCTCAACTCTCACCCTGTTGCCACACGATAACCCAGCAATGTGTTTAATGTTTATATGTATAAATGTGTCATAGTGACAATACAGCCTTTGTCATCTGACATTGTGTAATACTTAGATCAAAGGTGACAAACCGTTAATTCAATGAGTTTATCCACAGTCGATCGATTGTGCGCCGGTCGTCGCTCCGAGCTAGGGTTGTCAATGATGGCAGGGCTTCCACGTTTGTATGAAAAACGGACGAAAACGGTTGAACACTAACCACACTATTTTATTCTTAGTTATAAATAATAATAATAATAATTAATTATTTATTGCACCACATCATAAGAAAAACATGTTACAAGAGTACATAATGTTAAATAAAGGTAACAACAGGCGGTCTTATCGCTTTAGAGCGATCTCTTCCAGACAACCTTTGGGTAGCAGAAAATTTTCAAGAAAAGTTGTAAACAGGTAGTGCAGGAATAAATCAAAAAAGCTTACTATCGCATACATCACATTATATGACAATTTCAGAAATCATAAAATCATAAATAAGTATTGAATAAATACATAGATACATACATACAAACTATAACACAACCACCCACCCTCACCCTGACAAATAACTGAGTACTAATTTCAATTTAATTCTTACATTTTTTGGAAAAGCTGATACCATTTTAATTGTACATGCATATGCGACGGACGCCAAGAACGAGACTTTCGATTAAAAACAAATTGGATTTTTATCCTTTGGGGCTTCCGATGCCATAGACTGATGCACACATTAAACTTTCTACACTTAGTTTGTGTGTATTAACAATTTCTTAGGAATTCCCAATAATGGTAACCCTACATGAGCTGCGCGCGGGTTGGCTGCCAGAGTCACGCCACCGGCGCGCACGCCGACGCTAGGTTAAATTTGGAATAAGACCGCACCGAACCAATACGACGTATAACACTACGAGAAAGTATGATGGCGGGACTTTCCTGAACAGTGCTGCCATACCGAACCAGAATGGCGTATCTCGTTGTGACAGTGCGTGAGATGGGACTTGTGGCGCCCGTGAGCGCTATGAATCGCCTTGTAGTGTTTGTTTATTACGCTTAGAATGTAGTTTTGCAATAAACAAAAATATTTGTGTATTATTTGATAAAGGAAATTACTGTGACATGTTTATTGTTTCGCTGCTGTCTAGTGGACAGCTGGACTCTTTGGGACTGGACACATTATTAAGATGCGTTTTATCCAATCGAATCTTGATACACAATGGTATATTGATGATCAACTACAGACATTTTCTGAGAGTCAAATAACCGGCGAAATCTTTGGTACGTTATGTTGTAGCATTAAGTTATCATCAGCACTGACACTGCACAAACCCGTAGCCCACCATCATCATCATCCTCCTAGCGTTATTCCCGGTTGTCCCTTTTGACACCTAATCCCAAGTTTTGGCATATATGCTAGGCTTAAGATAGCGACTGCTATCTGACCATCCGACCCTGAGGGAAAATTAGACTTTATTGGGATTACACCGGTCAGGATAAGGATAGGGCAGCAGCATAATTAACCCATAAGCGGACGTCAATGTTAGCCAATCAAAAGATGACCTTAAAACTATAGGCTCAGATGCCTAGCGCGGATCCGTGAACGTTAAGGAAGCTAGCCAAGGAACTCCACAAGGATGTAACCATTGCCAATCCAACACGTATCGATAAAGGACATATCAAGGTGGCTAATGTTCCACGCATGCTGAGTGACGACCGTGACACGACCTTGCTTACGGCTTATCAGAACGTGATGAGATAGGCCTTTAATTACGGTCAGTGGAAAACTGATCTAGGATTGTGTGGAAACTGTGATGATTAGGGGTGTTTTTGCTTTGAGAAATGGTTTGTTGACGCGTCTAGTTGTAGTTCTAAATATAACGTGGCTCTTTCTTATCAATCAGTTGACTTTTCAGTAATGCTGACGATAACCGTATGTTGGACGACAAATAAGTAAATACCTACAGGAATAAAAACATAAGAAGAAATAAAAATAAATATTAGGGGACAATCTTACACAAATCGACCTAGTCCGAAACTAAGCAAAGCTTGTACTATGGGTACTAGACGACGATAAACAGATACTTGTATAGATAAATAAATACTTAAACACATAGAATACATCCATGACTCAGGTACAAATATTCGTGCTCATCACACAAATGAATGCCCTTACCGGGATTCCGACCCAGGACCTCTTGCTTCGTAGGCAGGGTCACTACCATCTAGGCCAGTGTTTTTCAAAGTGTGGGTCGATCGAGGGGGGTCGCGAGCATAAGCTTCTAAAAAATCTCGTGACTACAAGGAATGATGTTTTTTTCAAGCATGTTCATTTTAATAAACCAGAAATAAATTTTAGACGTGTGCATTTATTTAACTACGACTATAAAATTTAATTTGTATTTTTTTAATTAAGTGCGAAGAATGAGCTTGTTTCATTTTAACTGATTTATTAAAACGTGGTTCCTGTCGTGATACGCAGACGATTAAATCATTTTCCAAATTCAATCTATTCCTCTTCTTTGTTTTGATATCGACCTTTGAAGAAAATGACAGCTCACACAAATAAGAAGTTGCGAATGGTATCAAAATACTAAGGACTTCCTTTGCTAGATCAGGATATTCAGCCATTCTCTTCACCCAAAACGCACCGATTGATACGGATACAAACTCCAATTTTAGCATCCTATCAGCTGCAAGTTCTAAAAGAGCTTCTTTCACAGTGTGGTTGAGATCGGCCAGCACCACGGAACTATTCCGAAAGGTATTTAACTCAATAGGTAATTGTTTTTTTTTAAATTTTTCAAACACTCCACCATAATGGGAATATTAATTTCGACGTTCACGAAATAATCCGATGAAAATTCTTAAATAATTTGAGACATGCAAGGAAAAGATTCAAACTTCAAATTTTGCTATGTATATAATTCAGTTTTCGCTATAAATCCATTAATTTTATCTTTTGCTGCAATCATGTTTTCGTACCTTCCTCGTAGATTTTTGTTCAATCCATTCAAATGGTCGAAAATATCTGCAAGATATGCTACTTTCAATAGCCAAGTATAGTCGAAATAATCCCCAAAATAACAGTCCCACAGCTTAAAAGAAATTTGCTTTGTTTTATGTTTAAAAAGGGGTAGGTTGGGTAACAGTAAAACTACCTTCAGATAACTAAATACAGGTTGCCTTCCAAAACGCATGACTGATTGAATGATAGAAAGGTGCAGTCCAAATCTGTGAAGTTAATAATTGGGTTTTAAGTTTAATCGGACAAATGGGGTTTTGGGGGGTCGCGAAGGAATTTTGGTGGTCATGAAGGGCCGTGACACCAAAAAGTTTGAAAAACACTGATCTAGGCTAAAGCGGTCGTCAAAAACACCCTGCATAACTTATGATACACCTTTGTTACTGAAAGGAGAGCTTTTGTCATGTTTGTCGCCGCACATCTCTGATGAATATTTACCTTAGTGATAATTAGGTTGTTCCATTGGATTTTTCCATGGAAAAAAGTAAAAGTTTTTGCAATACACCCAAGTAACAGATTTTCATGGGTCAGAGATTTAGGTTCGCGTTCCTGTGGGCATAGCCAAAGTTAACACTGTCTGAAAGCCTAATTTTTACTGGGACATAAATCTACATGATTATATTGAGCTGTTAAGTGTTGGGCACAGTCAACCTTCATTCGTAGAGCATCATTCTATTCCACATTGTACAAAGTTTAAAAGACGCCAGTTGGCACCAATACTTCAATGAACTTGAGCCACGTAATTTGTATGTTCGGATTTTTGGCACAACCCTATGTAAAACTATGTTCATTCAACATTATGTAAATAACTGAAACGACACAAAGAGCGGATTGCATAAACCTCCCGTGAAGAGAAACAATATCTATCGTATTAATCCTCTCACAGATGTATGTACCGAAACCTTAATTCTCCGAAATAAGAGTCTAGGAAAATATTTTTGAGTAAATTGTATGAACCCATATTTTTTTGTATTTGACTGTACATTTGAGGGACCGGTTAACGTTTAAATTGTACAGGCAGCTGTCATCCCATAGAAAACTGTCACTTCCAATGGCAATTAAACATGTCAAGAAATTAATATCAAAAAATGTCTATTAATAATGTCGCATGTCGATTGATTAAGACCAATCGTATTGTTAAACATAACATTCGTTTCCCAAAACAAGATGACGAATGCTTTGTTAGAATAGAGTGTAATCTAGTATAAGTTTTCACCTATCTTTAGTATTCAAAACAAAGGGAATTAATCGACGAACAAAGCTGTTTAAACAATGTTACTGCCTTTTGTGTTAGGGTATGGTAATGGAGAAATTACAAGTGTTGTGTGGCGCATTAGTCATATCGTATATTAAATATACGCCACAACGTAGCACTGTTAGTTGAAAACCTTACGAAATTACAAACATTTATTTATTTATCGTATGGCATTTTGGTCACTGGATGTAAAAGAATTATGAGAAAGTAATAATAATAAATTGACTAAAGATTTAAATTTGTCCTCTTGAAGTACTCATACACACATGTTTAATCAATACTATAATGTTTTAAAAAAACGAAAAAAAAGGTTTCCCGATGTCACACCGAGAAAACACCTAAATCATCTGAATTATGAAATAAATCGCTGTACCTAATTACATACAAACAAAACACCAATAAACTGTACCATCACCACCGTGAAATTCTCTACGTTTTGGTGAAAACTGCGTAAAAATCAGTTCACCTAAACGCGAGATAATCGCGGACGAACATACAAATACTTAAACAATCCTTTTTTGAAGTCGTTTAAAGAAGTAAACTTTGTACGTATAAATAGAAATCTCCGTACTTACAAGTACTCTTAAAGTTGTAAATAGTAGGTACATATCTTAGACATACGGGCCGCTTCTTTCTGGATTTAATGATCTATCTATATTTAATTAAAACCATTGAAAGATATCAAAGCATTAGTCATAAAAGATCGCCTAGAACAACGGTAAATGATGGTGATCATTTACCGGTGCCACTTAGCGGTGGCTAAGACCCTTAACGTGTGATTGGATGTTTAATTTTTGCCGCAGAGGTCATTGAACGAAATTGCGCGGGCGGGTACCGCTCGGAGGCTTGCAGAAGCATAGGCAACGGATCAATATTTTAGCAAATTAGACAACAGTTCCTTAGATCGTAATTTAAACAACAAAAACTATTTAAAAAAAACACACTTTGCCTTGAAAAAATAGTGCAACCGTTTCTACTCTTTAAGGTTTTCAGTTTATTTATTTACACCTTGTGTGTATCTGTTAACATCAATGAAACAGGTGTATTAATTGGTACCGAATCAGTTTAGTTCCATAAACCTTATATCGATGACTCATGTCATAAACGCTCATCAAACTTATTTAAGATAAAGCGCCGTTAATATTTGTTCGTATTTATCAGTCACTTTGACATTGGCGTGTAACAGGACATGGTAGTTTAAGTTTTATTCATAAGGGGGAAAGAGTGTACTGAGCTACTAACAAAATATCTGACATTTAGTCTAAGAAATCTTTATAAAACCGGTAAACCGACTTGTTCTTTATATTCAATCTAATTTCAGAGTTAGATGCTTCCCGGGTACTCGGTAACTAAAAGCAATCTATTGTCGCAACATCGAATGTTTATTATGACGGAAAAATAAAACTTAGGTCCTATCGTTAGTATGGCGAAAGTAGTTAAAGATACATTGAGTGGCGAAAATGATTCTAATTTGCAGTCTTCTGTGTAATAGAGTTTGATTGCGTATTTCCCCTCCATCCACCTCAAAACGCTGTCTTGAATACTTTAAATTTGTAAATGGACATCTTCTATCATAAATCTCATTGGAAAACAAGCAAATGTCTTAATAATAACAACAAAATATATAATATGTATAAAAGTGAGACTTTATCCTATCTGGGACTTGCGTGTTTAAAAAATGTAATAAACCTACAAATCCAGTTAAGATGAATGTGGACCAGCAAACAAATTGGAGATATAATTATAGTTAGAAATAACGAAAAACTCATTCATAATGCAATTTCAACAAATTCTTGACTTATGGTATCTAGTTAAAATTCTTACACACCTAGATATGCCGTTAGCTCCGCTGGCGTAGATTCTGCATAAGCGTGGTTTGTATAATATTAGACATAATGATAGCATTATGTTGTATTAGTGTAATAGACTTGAGATAGTAGTGAAGATAATGAGGCGGTACGTAGAATAATGGAAAATGAGGCGGTACGTAGAATAATGGAAAATAAATGGTCGAGTGAAGTGTGACTTCTAAGCAAGGGTTAACATCACGAAATTCTAAGAGAGAAGTCATGATATATCTTCATTTCCGACATCCCTGCACAATTTTCAAGGCTCAGTTTTATAAAGGTCCCTTAGGCCAAATGTCATCTATCTATTCAGTCCGTATCTACCCACTGCTGAGTATAGGCCTCTTCTTTATTACGCCACTCTCCTCGGCCCCGTGCTAATCTCATCCAATGTTTGCCTCCCGTTCGGCAGATATCATCGGTCCATCGAGCTGGTGGTCTGCCCGCTGACCGTAGCCGTAGTCATAGCGCATACTACATTTCTGAATTCAAAGCAGGTTCTCCCACATCACACCACGAAGACGAGGACACGTTGTATGTCTTAGGTATGTGTATCTGTCTTCTAAGAGTGAGTTGCACCAAACGGTCTGTAATCGTCAGCGGTGTTCGATAAAATCTGAATTTATGGAAAGTTTGACAAGTTTTTATGGTGTAACAGTTGCCGGTGCCATATTTGTTACGTTGATCGATCAGGCCCTGTATCATGGTCGGCCTTATTTTTTTATTTTATTTATTTATTTGAGTCGGGCAACAAGGCCCATATTTACAAATACCACGCGATAAGATAGAGCGCCAGTCTCGTTCTATCGAACGGTGTCAGCCAGTGACGTACGCTCTACGTTGTCACTTATCGCTTGATAAGGCCGACCATGATACGGGGCCTGTAGTCGTAAGTTGGTGCAATTCGCCCTGTTTTTATTGAACATAGTTATCATACACTTGGAGGCAGAACGGGTATTCAGCATAAAATAAGGTTCAGTTTCATCGTTTATACCAATTATTTGTATAATATATCGTACTATCATAGACGCTATTTAGAATACCTACAACGATTAAATTCCATTTTAAATAAGTTTCTTTGCCTCAAAATTTTATTGCCGACTGTACTTTTCTGTATACCATCATCAACTACTCATTGAGACGATTTTAACGAACCCAAACTCAACGGGGTTACGTCGGTTAAGTACTGAATTCCCATGGCCACCTTCTGTCTCCATCATCAGATCAGCTGATACCATAATATTGAATTGTCATCCAAACTATACTTATACCCAAAATTTCAGCTCAATCGGTCACCGGGAAGTGGGTCAAATTTAACTTGCAAAATTTGTCCCACACATACTAACAATTCCCATGGCCACATTCTGCCTCCATCATCAGATCAGCTCGATGGTACCATAATATTGCATTGTCGTCCAAACTATACTTATACCCCGCTCAATCGGTCACCGGGAAGTGGGTCAAATTTAACTCGCAAGATTTGTCCCATACTAATAGGGTAAGTTAAATAAAAGCTTGTAAAAATGCAGTTACAATAATTACTTCTCCGATTTACTGCCGCGAAGACACACACACACACAATATGTGTCAATTATATTGTATGTAACTCGCAAGATTTGTCCCATACTAATAGGGCAAGTTAAATAAAAGCTTGTAAAAATGCAGTTACAATAATTAGTTCTCCGATTTACTGCCGCGAAGACACACACACACAAAATATGTGTCAATTATATTGTATGTATACTCCCTTGGTCTCTGTGTGTCTTTTGTGTAGTGAATAAATGTCTTCTTTCTTCTTTTTACTTCGTCGATTCGATTTCCATAGCTTGCTGTCATATGAATAAATTCATATGACATAGAGCAAGCTATGGAAACTCTTTACAAAACATAAAACACTACACAAATCGGAACACCACTCAGTAGATTGGAAATGTTCCAATAATAATTACAATCTCAATTTACTTACGATATAGAAGTTCAATAAACATTTCCAATAAGTACTAATTATTTGCTAGCAGCGGAAAGTTTCATAGAAGCGTCAATCCATAATTTAGATAACCCGGGGACCAAGTAAGTGACTGTCGGTCGATAACCCCCAACTGCATATAAATTGACAGAGGGCATCACTAGATCGTTATACGGGTCAACCATAGTTATCTAGTTGACTAGGTACCAACATGCTACCACGTGCTTGGTGCGAGCTTATCATGAACAAAATGGTGATTGTTTATCCAATTTATAAATAACCAGCTTCTGCCCGCGACTCCGTCCGCGTGGAACTCGTTTATATCGCAGCTCCATACACACTTTTACTCCCCCCCCCATTTCACCCTCTTAGGGGATGATTTCGGGGATAAAAACTATCCTATGTCACTCTCCATCCCTTCAACTATCTCCACTTAAAAAATCACGTCAATTCCTCGCTCCGTTTTGCCGTGAAATACGGACAAACAAAAAAACACACACATACACTTTTCCATTTGTAATATTAGTATGGATTCTCATGCCATCTTAAAATATGGCATTAATATTCCCCGAAACAATGGGAATATTCCCGGGAACAATGTGAATATTCCCAGTTATTGGGAATATTCCCCGAGCCGTAAAAAACAAATTTTACAAAAGCACTTCTGCAAGTAACAAAAACGATACAAAGTTAACGAAAACAATAACATAAAATGTGTACGAATACAAAATATAAAAATATAAAAAGGCAGAAATAGTACAATACTGGAGTTTTTGGCGAATGGCACTTCATTCGTCGGGGTACTATTCATTCTAATTACTTTTATTACAACTTAATATTTCCTTATTTTTATTTCAATATTCCCCTGTTTGGGGAATATTCCCCGGCACATCACTCCATACGATAAATAAATACTTAAATTAAATCACAAGTCAATGCATGTAAGAGCTCAGGGTGCCGTATAAAATGTATGGCTGCCAAAAGTCGTTTAGCGTGCGTTACCTTTTACGGTCACACGATAGCCGTCTAAACGTTAGGGCGCCGAAAACAAAACACTGTCTCGCGAGCATCACTTTGTTTTTTATTTTCAGATTTGAAAAACAGAATCGAAAAAAACGAGATTATTTTAGATTAGTTGTAATTGAACTTTATCACAACACTTCACTAGAACCGGTCCGGTTGAGACCTGTAGAGGCGAACAGCCGAACATCCGGATATACGAAACAGTTTTGACCCTCAAAAAAAGAATACTATCCGTACCAATAATTATATAAGAAATGTTACTAGCTGCCCGGCCCGGCTTGCAAAGGATTACCCGTTTTCCCGTTCGCGCCCGACCCGCGTTCGGTGTGTGGCCTTTAAACTTTAAACGCTTGTGGGATCGTCCTAATACAACGCGACTACGCGATTATCGCAAGTTCGCGCGAATTCTACTCGGCCCAATTCGCGATCAAACATATGAGACTCAAATAGGTGTCTTAATTGATCGCGCGATTGTTAATTAGGACACCTATTCGAGTCCAATATGTTTGACCGCGCGAGTTAAATTCGCGCGAACTTGCGGTAATCGCGTTGTATTAGGACGATCCCTGTCGCGCTGCAATACGCGCAAAGACGTGGCCGGGCAGTTAAAACTCCTGTTTGATAAAACGTGTGTTTGCATGTGATTCCGAGACGTATGATTCGGAAACCGGTTTCGGAAGGTCAGCAAATGACTTCCCGTACCTGTGTTCACGGTTCTCAAACAATTCAAATCTAAGACAGCTAGGTAAAATATTAAAACGTTATGAACAAATTTATTTACGAATAATGATTACACATGTGTCAAACTGTTAGTAAAAGTATCAGTAAAATCGAACGTTATAAGAAATGCTTTTTTAGACATGTATGTAATGTGTTTTTGTATAATGAAATAAATAATTCAATCTAGTCGAATAAAATAGGGTTTATCTTAAGAATAGTTCAAGGAATAATTGTTATAGTTTCGATGTTTTATTTATTAATGAATCCTCATAACTCATTAATGCGATATGTAAAGTATAAGATCATGTCATGCAATGTGATGCTGAATAAAGTATTTCTATTCTATACAGGGTGTTTGTATTCATTTGCTTTAACTTCAACACAGTGCTTTGGTACATTTATATAAGTTATCCTGTATATCGGTTTAACGATATACGAAAAAAAAAATTATTTTTTCAGGTTTCATACAAAGTAATTTAATATTTACTTGCAGACTATTGTAAAAGGTCTTTTAGAGTTAAGGAAGAGTTAGCATCAATTTGGTGTCAACTACATATATCAGTACCTTAAACGTTCTGCGTGACAGCAGTGACAGCTCATCAATAAATTTAGCTCACTGGTAGTGCAATTGTTTATTACGTAGAAGAAAATAATATTTGGTTATGAATAAAGAAGATATTTCACTGGTTTAACTTAAGTTAGTGACTAAATTTCGATTCGAAATATTTTGAAAACGGTGCGAGTTAGGACATACGTTTCTTTGAGAAATTATGTACATAAGATGTAAAGAATCTGCCCTTAAAATTAAAGGAAATGTATATAAACACTCTGTATACAATTTAAAACGCACCTTTTTTATATTTTCAGACAATTTATTTCTCCTCCAAAATTCACAAACAAGGTTTGTACAGTCACCAGCATTAGTATCTGCCACAAGAAAGCGAGCATCCATACTAATATTATAAATGCGAATGTGTATGTGTTTGTTTGTCCGTCTTTCACGGCAAAACGGAGCGACGAATTGGCGTAATTTTTTAGTGGAGATAGTTGAAGGGATGGAGAGTGACATAGGATAGTTTTTAGACACGAAATCATCCCCTAAGGGGGTGAAATAGAGGGGGGAAAACAATGGAGCTGCGATAAAAACGAGTTCCACGCGGACGGGGTCGCGGGCAGAAGCTAGTTATATAATATTTGAGTTGATCCAATTCGTAAAAGTAGTGCATTCATTCATGCATTCAAAAGCAACTCTACCGTGTATAGAAAAAGATTCCAATTCCAATGTCAATTTTATAAAAACTCGGCCACATCAAATAATCTCTACCATACGCAAATTTGCTATGGCAAATATGAAAGTTGGTGACTGCACTTACGAGTTTCTTTAACTGAAACTAACTTTAAATCTATGAACCCAGTTGGTCGAAAAAATATTTTGAATAGAATTGGATTTACTTCGCAAATAAGAAAAATAACTTGACTTCTTTTTGCTGCTCCATGTTGCAAACGAGGCTTGCAACATGGACAGCAAAAAAAGTGTCATCATCGTCATCATCAATTCATCATATCAGCCGAAAGACGTCCACTGATGGACATAGGCCTCCCCCAAAGAGTGCCACAATGACCGGTCCTGCGCCACCCGCAATCAAGTGTACAGCAAATAAATTGAAAAAGGGAGTAAAAAATTGTGTAGTTTTTACTTTACATTGCGAATGAAAAGGTTTGAGGGTAAATTCAGTCAGGTTAAATCAGGTTTTAAATGTTTGCACGTAGATACAGATACAAGAATGAATACCTAACCAAATCCTCATACGTTCGTGTCTGGAGTTCGCAATTTTTCGTCAAGGCTCTTGCGTCGCTGCGCACATACGAACATGCGCGGAAGGCGGGCTCGCATAGTCGAGAGGATCACATTGACCAACTGAATTCGATTGCACAATGTTTCAATCTAGATTGGGTCTTTTTACATACTAACATACATTTTACATAAACCTTATTTGTCGACCTGAATCTAAATTGAGACTGGATTCGACCAAACAGGAATAACGAGTTAATTTAAGATTAAAATTCAAAAATAAAATCGAAATAAGCTCTATTTCTGGTTAGTCAGTAGTCTTAAACGATGAGAAACTAACGGGCTTAACTCTTCCGCAACCTGATTAAAAATGGAACCATTCACCAGAAACCGACAGAATTCGCTAGGCGTGTAAGTTAGATAAGATAAGATTTATTAGCAACCAAGTACTTAAAACTAAGATACATGGACCCTGGAAGGTTGTAGCAACAATCAGGTAACTTATACTATGTACATAATTTTTATCTAACTAATATCGATAGGTAGCTATTGATATTGTAAAAAATTACAGCAAACACATTATAAGTTCATACTACTGCCCGCCTAGCGGGTCCAGCCGACATCTGAGCAAACATTACGAGTGACAGTGAGCACTCGTAGCACAGTGATTGTCAAGTTTACTATTGACCGGCACCGCGGGCCGCAACAGTCTGTGAGAGGCTTGAAAGTGATTATCCACCTGAGATCTGCGGATATGTTTTTTTCATTTCTTGTTGGTCAAATTGACATCACGACAACGCGAATCTGACAGGCATAAGGGTGTCCACCACATAAGTGTTTTATATATTTGACACCAATACATAATACCAATACAATCATATATGAATGCTGCGGTTAGTATATATACTAACCGCAGCTTCGCACATCTTTGGTGCAAGTTCACCCTAAACGGCTTTGCGTGTACGAGATTATCAGTTATCAGTCATTTCATTTACACGTTGTATATTTACCTAAAGCATACAATTGGGAGACTGGATGAGATGATGGGTCAAATGTCAAAATAAGTACATGTTTCTACGCATAAACAATTGTTACTATGCAAATCACATATTAGCAAGACTGATAGTAAACTTAGTACACAATCATAGCAATGATAAGACATGTAAGTAATAAGTACATGAACATTATCATGTCAAGATAACCTTCATTAAAATATTATTATTAAAAATATCGCACTAAAAATAGTACTTTGCACCAGTAGTATACTTTGGACCTAAGAATTGCTTATGAAATGATTATATAGGTATAGGTATAGATTATACAGGGTGAAACCTAAGTCGTAAACAGATTTTTTTGTTTCAATCGCAGTATTTTAAGGCAAATTCTTTGCTTAACTCTACAAGCAAATCATTAAACTTTATTGAAAATAATTTTAAATAGCAAAAACACCAACCTTATGGTAAACCTATTTGCTTTGTCTGTAGCATAGGCTAGGCTGTAATAATTAAGGGCCTTAAAATATGTTACATGTACCTACCTTTATTGTATGTAATAATCCATACTAATATTATAAATGGGAAAGTGTATGTGTTTGTTTGTTTGTTTGTCCGTCATTCTCGGCAAAACGGAGCGACGAATAGACGTGTTTTTTTAAGTGGAGATAGTTGAAGGGCTGGAGAGTGACGTAGGATAGTTTTCATCCCCAAAATCATCCCCTAAGGGGGTGAAATGGGGGGATAAAAGTTTGTATGGAGCTGCGATATATAAAGTTGTAAAGTTAAGTGTTGTAAGAGTTCCACGCGGAAGGAGTCGCGGGCAGAAGCTGGTTAACTTTAATTATTAAAGTTCTTTACGAGTAATGCGAATGTTCCCCTCGCAACTAACTATTTTTTGTATCCCGCGATGTAGGTGCGGGCTTAGAAACAGCGCTGTACAGCCGCTGAGCCCCGAGCATATTGTCGCACCTAACCAACATTTTTTTTTTCTTTTTTTTTTTTTTGTAAAAATTTTTTTAGTTTACCTTTACATGCGCAAACTTACGCCACGGTATGTACGCTCTAAACTGTATAGTATAACTAAATGTGTTTGGCACTTAATGTGTAAATCGGCGTGTATGGGTAAACTTACCCTAGAGACAGGAGCACACCGGGCGCAGGCGAGGCCAGCGGGAGGCCGAGTCGCGGGCTGCGGCGCCGGGACCGTAGGCCCCTCTTTCACACGGAACAGCGACGACGCTCGAGTCTGGGGAAAAGGAGTAACATTATCAGCCTGCCTGGTCTTACATGGACATAGCTCTATCCTGCACGGTTACCACGCGACGGCGCGCGAACCCTCTCGACTTTTCTCGCACTGTCCGTCTCTCTCTTATTAGAAAACTTAGAACAAAAATCGAGAGTAGGTCGCGGCCGTCTCATGATAGACATGCTGCAATAATTAATTCACTGAGCCTAACCTAACGTCTATTCCTGAGTATAGGCAAAACTCTACATGCGTCTAACTAAATGTATTACGTAAACTTTTAACGCAACCATTTTGGATATTTCTTCTTTTATTCTTGTAAAGTTGTTAGTATGGTTCTTTTTTACTTATCCAGCAACGCTGGCAGCGTGCATTTGAAATTCATCAATAAGTACGTCAACAAAATTTGATTAGGTTTACATTTGAAATTCATCAAATCATCACTTAAGGAAAATAATGCTGTCTCGTTCATGCTCACTGCAGAGGCAAAGGATGACCTACCACCACCTATTTACCCACCTACGATCACCTATTTCGTCTGTATATTTACCAATGTCTTGTGTACAATAAAGTATTTACATGTACATTAATCACCTGATCGTATGATACATGTGAGTCATGATTAGTGGTTTACTAAATGACGATAACAATAGTGGGGTGATGCAAATATGTTAATTATTAGAAAACTGTATATCTGTCAATCATTGTTACACCTCCACGGTGGCGCGATAGGCGTGCCATTCGAATATGACTCTTTAGTACTTGACATATGGCGTTTTTTACAGTGATTCTAATTAAATATGTTTAATTATACCTGTAATGCTATCGGTGCGCAACACCATAGATAAAGTACCTCTGTTTAATAATTAGATTGTGTGCGATGGCGACGGATGACCGACATCATGATCGAATCAGACACCGTCACGTGTCTTAAAGTTGTCCTTTCAAAAAGCAACTATACCGTCCAAAATAGAAGATTCCAATTCCAATGACACATTTATAAAAAGTCGGCCACAAATAAACTCAACCCTACCATTCTCATTTTCATACCCGTAGTGGATACCCGGTAAAAAAATTGTTGTATTCCGCAGTGACATATCCCATACGGTAAACGCTACTAGCGGCCATTATGTTGCAAAATAGTCCGACGACGACGGCCCTTTTAAAACACTAGTGTACAAAGCGGACGTTTATATACAATTTAGCGACAAATTACATCGACGTGTGTCCGTATTTATTGCGCCATACGCATTCATTAGACAATGCAACCGATAGTGTATCCATTGTTCCACATGTGTTCGTAATGATATGAATATGACATACTCATTCAAGAGATTCTTTATTACTTTATCGCATTATGAGAAATTTTATTGTAGCACGGTTGTTATTGTGTTACGGTACACTATAGACTAGACGAGCACAAGGCTCCGCCCTACACAGCAGGAACTTAATATATATATATCCGCACTCTTGTACAATTTTTCACCCCCAATTTCACACCTCGAAAGGATGATTTCGGGGATAAAAGGTATCTCAAGTCGGTCAGCTCTTAACTACGAGTAAATAGAATAGGTCCAGTAGTCGATTTTTGAGTGTTATCTAAGGGCTCATGTATATAGGTACTCATAACAACTAGGCGGCGCGGGCGCGCGGCCCCACGCATGCTATCTGAGGATGTGCATCAATTAAATTGCACAAAATTACGAACTGTGCCATGTTTTCGAGCGTTAAGGGTTAGTATTGAAGATTGCGCAGTGATTGAACAGAAGTTTGAGCAGGTTTAATTTTTATTTTACCGTCTAGGAGCACGAGGACGCATCAAAGTTATTGCGCAATTTTTGCGTTATAATATTGATCGTTTGATAGCAAGGGATAGTTCAATTATATTGCGCCAGCAGAATAATACTGTGCAAAGTTATTGTAGGCACTAGGGCCGGCCTTAGTGAACCTGGGTCATAAGTGTCATAACCATGTTGGGCCAATTTGAAACAGGCGTGATGAAACCATGTCATATTGAATTAATCCCATCTCTAAGCTAAACAATTTCAATCGGATATCGTTCCAATGCAGAGAAAGCGGCACTTTGCCGAGTTTCCTAGCATCGTGCCTCATGAATGCAATTTTCTATCGATAACTCAAAGAAATCGATACATTAGTACTTTAATCACAAAAGTAAAGTTTTTTGCAGTATATTTAACGGTTACTCGTACAAGTAGATCACCACTAAACAAACTGTATCACAAATTCAATCGGAATTATCATCTCTAAAATCATGACGCTTTTGGAATCCAACGTACATTAAGTTTTACACGATTTCTTAATAATTCTGTCCATTAGCGAACATACAATTAAGTGCCCATTTATGAACCCTATCGCAAAGAGAACACGATCTAAAATACAAAATAACATACACGTATGTATGAGACATGTTGCAAGGCTCCGACAATTGGGTTGACAATAATTGTCTCTTTCGACACGAAAGGGTCCAGGCACGAAAGGAAGCACAAATGCGATCTTCCGTGTGGAATTGATGTAATCAGTCAATTGACAGTTCGTACAGTCGACAGTGGCAAGACACCTCAGTGTTTTTTGAGCTCGGCCGTGTAGATGTAATGGCTGCTCGTAAATTGGTAGTGTTTTCTTGCTTCTCGTTCTGTATTCTTCCCAAAATGAGATAGACGAAGCACATATGATTTTATTTTCAGTACCAATTTCTAGCAATCGTATTAAACCGCTAGCATATGCTGAGTGGCATCCATTTTGGTGCATTGCTGTTGAGTGTTGACTGTAGATGGTTTGAGCGGTTATAGCCTGTTACTTTTTAAAGTGCGGCACGAATTCTTCATTTAAATATATTTATCACTTTCCTATTTTCTTTCTGACGTTGTGACATGTATTTTTTCTCAAACATGCAATGAAATGTCGTCGTTCCGTGCGTCATAACAGGCTTCGAAGTATCACATTTCGGGCGGAACAATTAGAGAGAACTGTAAAGGAATTTCATACAAAATTGAAGGCCTAGGCCGGGAAGTATTTTTTTAAAATTTTAATCTAAATATGGCGTCTGTGTTCATGAACAGGCTAAACCGATGAATTATATTTTTTTTAATTTTTTTCTAGTGGCTGAATGGTTATCGGACCAAAAATATCCGCGTTAATGCCTATTACAAACGAACTGATATTAAGAATACAAATCTGTATGATTCAATGTGTTGATGAATAAATTTAAAATATTGTCTATTCGTAAGTCACCAGAGACCATATAGACAATATTTTAAATCCTCTGCATTTATTTTATTTATTATAGCTATTAAGATTCTCATTATCAGTTTGTGTATAATGGCCCTAATAGGGTCTATTCGAACACTGCACACCAAACATTATGGAGGGATTGGAGGGAAAATTAAAAGTCTTTTGTCGTGTAGCTGGATTTTATGTTTGTGGTTGACATTTAGATATAAAATTTCAAAATAAGTTCCGATGATAACAGCGACGAAGAAACTAATTGTACTCCGCCGGAATTGAGGACGGAGGCCGAATTGGCAATGAATAACTTGTTGCCGCCAAAATCGAAGGACAAATACATATACAGGTTGGTTTTTTGAGTAGTGATATTTTTTATTTCATTCTACTCGTATATGTTTGAGAAAAGCACTATACCTGCCTAGCCGTGAAAAGCGCTTGCCGGCTTCGTATCACTATCCGTCTATACCTACTCACCCGGCAAGCCCTTCTTTCCCGGCGGCTGCAGTAATGTACTATTACACCTATAGTACATTAAACATTATACACAGACGCCGGGAAGTAAGGGGTTGCCGGCCGAGTACATATAGATATGATATTTATGTCATGAGGCTGGCAACCCCTTTTCACGTCCAGGTATGTATACCTAGTGCTTTTCTCAAACATGCAAAGAAACAAATTAAAAAAAAACTTCATGAAATCAAACTTTAATTTTCACGGCTAAACGCCGTGATCTAGTGACACAAATTGTGGAATGGAAATTAAAAAGACCATTTAGGATCTCTTGTTTCGCCCGAAACGTGATACTTCGAAGCCCATTATGAAGAACACAACGTCAATATTTGATTGCATGTTTGAGAAACATATATTCCTCCTGTCCCTCTTTCCCGCGTCACTCGTTACAGCACGTCTATCATGGGACGGCCGCGACATACTCTCGATTTTTCTCGCTCTATACCTCTTGTTCTGAGTATTCTAATAAGAGAGAGACGAATAGTGTGAGAAAATCGAGAGAGCTCGAGCGCCGTTTCAAGATAGCCGTGCTGATCAGGTTAGAATTAACGAGCGACAACCCAGAAATGCCGCCATTTTGCTAACCACGTTACGTATAGTGGCATCGCGATTCGAGTATTGGCGGGCAGAACTAGCGCATCGTACTGTGAGCTATTTAATGCGAGGTGCTCTGCAATACCTATGTTTGATCGCTGCCAAGTTCCGGTAGATTTGACTGCAGAGTCGCTTAAATACGGTTTCTTAGCTTTATCGAAACGTTGTTACGTAAGTTTAATGAGAAAATACAGAACAATTGTACGGTCAGCATCGTATACATTCTAGGTGGTTCTAGGACCTTATTGCTTAGCGAAGCACACAGAAAAGTTGAAACCCGGCGAATCAAACCCGGTGTGTCTGGATTCCCGGTCCATAAGCCTTTGAAGTATAGACAGTTGCATGGAAGATACACATAGCAAGACAAAAATCAGGAGCGTAATTAGCGTAGCGGTGGCGGATTGGTATACTATAAACAATGGGCCGGGATTCAGAGACATCGAGTTCGAATTTACCCGGACCCGGGTATGTCCTAAAACTACGACCAAGACCACCGGGGGATGGGCCGCAGCATCCCTGGAGTGCGGTGGAAATACTGCGATCGCCAACCCGCATGCCAAGCGTGGCGATTATGGCATATACCCCCCATGATAGGTACAAAAAAACCACGGCCCCGAGGTTCCGGCGACCCCAGGTACCCTGGTTGTGGTAGCGGCCAGGGCACCAGCGGGGTCAGGAGTGCGAATAATCTCCGGCGAAGATCCGGCTACCACCACCGACGACCCCTGGCCCTGGCAACTTATAACACGCGCACACTGCGGACCGACGAAACGATAGCGGAACTGGAGGAAGGATTGAGCAAGTTGCGCTGGGATGTCATAGGGTTATCTGAAGTCCGAAGAGAGGGGGAGGACACGATAACCCTCAAATCCGGCAACTTGCTCTATTTCCGGGAGGGCGACCAACAGTCCCAGGGAGGTGTCGGGTTCCTCGTCCACAAGTCCCTCGTAAATAACGTGGTGAAGATCGAGAGTGTGTCGACTAGGGTGGCGTGCCTAATACTCAGAGTATCCACCAGGTACTCATTGAAGGTCATTCAGGTTTACGCACCGACCTCGGCACACTCCGACGAAGAGGTGGAGGCTATGTATGAAGATATATCGAAGGCCATGCATAGTTCCAAAACCTACTTCACCGTTGTTATGGGGGACTTCAACGCAAAACTGGGCAAGAAAGATGGTGAAGAGCTGAGAGTGGGGCAATTTGGAGTTGGAAGTCGGAACCACCGGGGCCAACTACTGGCTGGCTTCTTGGAGAAGGAGGGACTCTACATGATGAATTCCTTCTTCAAGAAACGCGAGCACAGAAAGTGGACCTGGATGAGTCTCGACGGTGCAACTAAAAACGAGATTGACTTCATCATGTCGACGAGGAAGCATATATTCAACGATGTCTCTGTGATCAATACGGTCAAAACCGGGAGCGATAACCGTCTGGTAAGAGGCACATTGAATATATGCGTCAAGCAAGAGCGCTCTCGATTGATGAAGTCTACGCTCCGTCCAGCATCAATCCAAACTCAAAACCCCGAGAGCTTCCAGCTGGAACTCCAAAACCGTTTTGATTGCCTAGGCGGCGATGTGGACGAATTGAACGACGGGTTTGTGGAAGCTGTCCGTGTCACTGGGTCTAAGTTCTTCAAGGCCCAAGGCACTAACGGAACTAAAAGGCTATCTAGCTCCACTCAGAAGCTCATGAAGGAAAGGAGTGAAATGATTCTACAGTCTTCAGCCGACGCGACCTTATACCGGCAGTTCAATAAACAGATCTCCAAGTCCCTTACCCGCGAGCTGCGCCAATTCAATACAAATCGTATTGAAGAGGCCATACAGCGTAATAAGGGCTCTAAAGTATTCTTGAGAGATCTGTCTATAGGGCAGAGCCAGCTCGCGAAGTTAAAAACTGAAGATGGTAGAATCGTTTCGAGTTTCGAGATTCTGGGTGAGATAGAGCGCTTTTACGGACAGCTATACACATCAACGCGCAGACCCGAAGTTAGTCAGGCGGAAGACCCTAGAGCTAGACTAACCCGACACTATACCGACGACATCCCGGACATCAACCTGTACGAGATCGTTATGGCTCTTAAACAGCTCAAGAACAACAAAGCACCCGGTGAAGACGGAATAACAGCCGAACTTCTGAAAGCGGGTGGAAAACCGGTCATTACGGTCCTTCAGAAGTTGTTCGATTCCGTCTTACTGGAAGGGAGAACTCCAAAGGCATGGAACAGAGGTGTGGTGGTGCTGTTCTTCAAAAAGGGTGACAACACTCTGCTGAAGAACTACAGACCCATCTCACTTCTGAGCCATGTCTATAAGCTGTTTTCGAGGGTCATTACAAACCGTCTCGTACGCAGGCTAGATGACTTCCAGCCTCCTGAACAAGCCGGTTTCCGAAGAGGCTTTAGTACCGTAGACCACATCCACACGCTTCGTCAGGTTATACAGAAGACCGAGGAGTATAACCTGCCTCTCTGCTTAGCGTTCGTGGACTACGAAAAAGCCTTCGATTCGATTGAAACCTGCGGTGCCAAGTTGACTATCGCTATATCGAAGTGCTGAAGTGTTTGTACGAGAGCGTCACTATGTCAGTCCGACTCCAGGACCAGAACTCGAAACCTATTCCGCTGCAGCGGGGATTCAGGCAAGGAGATGTTATTTCTCCAAAACTGTTCACCGCTGCACTGGAGGACGTTTTCAAGACTCTGGACTGGAGAAGGCTAGGCATCAGCATCAACGGCGAGTACATCACTCACCTTCGGTTTGCTGACGATATAGTAGTCTTGGCTGAGACCATGGAGGACTTAAGTACGATGCTCGATGACCTCAGTAAAGCATCCGAGCGAGTTGGTCTAAGAATGAACATGGATAAGACGAAGATCATGTCAAATGCCCATGTAGTACCAACTCCCATTACAATCGGACACTTTACGCTCGAAGTTGTAGACGATTATGTATACCTAGGACAGACGATCCAGTTAGGTAGGTCCAACTTCGAGAAAGAGGTCAATCGTCGAATCCGACTCGGCTGGGCAGCGTTCGGGAAGCTATGGCAAATCTTTTCGTCCAATATTCCGCAGTGTCTCAAGACGAAAGTCTTTGACCAGTGTGTGTTGCTAGTGACGACATATGGCACTGAAACGTGGTCGCTTACTATGGGCCTCATAAGAAGGCTCAAAGTCACCCAAAGGGCAATGGAGAGGGCCATGTTGGGAGTTTCGCTGCGTGACCGCATCAGAAATGAGGCTATCCGCAGCAGAACCAAGGTAACCGATATAGCCCTCCGGATCGCGAAACTTAAGTGGCAGTGGGCGGGGCACATAGCACGTAGAACCGATGGCCGTTGGGGCGGAAAGGTTCTCGAGTGGCGACCACGTATCGGAAGGCGCAGCGTGGGTAGGCCCCCGACAAGGTGGACTGATGACCTGGTAAAGGTTGCGGGAGTCCGCTGGATGCGGGTGGCGCGGGATCGGTCACTTTGGCACTCTTTGGGGGAGGCCTATGTCCAGCAGTGGAAGTCTTTCGGCTGATATGATGATGATGATGATGAGTTCGAATTTCGGTCTACTACGCTGGTAAGTTATAAATGCGAAAGTTTTGATTTTTGTTACACGTGTGTTGTTGGATGAAATTTTTCACAAATATAGTTTATAGCCTGGATTAAAATACGAGATAATTAGTATCCCGGGTCTACGCAGGCGAAGTCGCGGGCGGAAGCTAGTATTAAATAAGACATTCAATTGCTTGCGTAGCTTCGGGGATGCAGCCGGCATAAAAAGGTATAATGGAATTATTGGATCGAAACGAAAATCGTGGCAATATTTTCTGAAATCACTCGTGTAATGCTAGGTGTGTCAACAAACGCATACTCGATGAACAAGTGTTCTTTGGGGCAGCGGCTATAGGGTTCGATATTGCTGAATAATTGAGACTTTCATACATGAGACATGTCTTACTGATTTGAGGATCAACTAATGCGTTGTATCTAACAGCTTGGCCACAACGTCGAGCGTCAGCGGTGCGTCATAAGGACGACTGACGCTGACGCTGAACAGTCGGCAGAGACTCTGAGGATGTGTTGTGATGTGAACCGCGTTCGTCTCCAGCTATCAACACAACAAATCCTCAAATAAATAATAAGTCGGCAAGGCTCTTGCGATTTCAGCCACACCACAGACACCACAGATTGCAGACACCGTAGTGTCTGCTTACAATCAGGCGGACCGTATCATTGATTGCCACCGTCGTACTATAATAAAAGGGCCTCTTGGGCTCTACTTCTGCTTCCGCAACTATTCAAAGTCTTACTTGAGTTCTAAACCAGTAACACAGGAATTTAAATGTTAACTCACCGTCCTCTCCTGATCAAGTTTGGTGTAGATGTCGTTGTGGTGCCGCCGGCGCGCGCGCACGGCCTGCCGCAGCGAGTTGGAGTCGCGACCGCACCAGCCCCCAACCCGCTCGCCGACAACTTCCAGCATGTCGGCAACGCGGCTGTGCGAGAAATAGCGGATTATAGCACGGGCCCATAAAAATTGCACATAATCCTCTCTAAGAGGACAAGTAGGTAAGACTAGAACAAAATCGCGCGAGAATTGGCCTAAAAAGAAATACCAATTTTAGTGCGGTCTTAATAACGATGAACGAAAGTAACTGTAATCCTTGGACTTGAACATATTCAGTGTAACAATAACAATATAGTAATATGACATTAATAATACCTACATAAATGGCTAAACAGATAATTTTGACGCTATTACATAACGTTTTCATGATAGACAACTAACAAACAAAACAGTGCCAGCAATGATCCTTAAATAAGAAGACAGAGAACGTCAATTATCAGTCTTTTTTGTTGAGAAAGACAATCAAAAATCAATAATGACAGACATAAAATATAAAAGGTGTGGTTCAAAACGACAGTAAATTATGCAAAAAAAAACAAAAAACTCACAAAACACGTCAAGTTACGTATCTTTAGTACGGGTGGAGCGGTTCTTATTTCCTCAGTCTGACAGCCAAGTTTTTTTAATATACGTGTATTAGTATATAATCTTCTATACAATAATAACAAAGCAAAGTGATAGGATTTCACAATTTCCATTGTTGTACTTTACACCCACTGCATTTACGATTGTACTTCGACTTTGAACGACTGATAACTTGAATGCAATTCAACATGCCTCTTCTCACATCGACACTCTTCGCTAATATTACACGATTCGGAAATAAGGTAATTGGCTCAAATTTTATTATCACTCCAAAAGAAAGAAGTAAAAGGCATGCCTGATGACGAAAATCTCATTCAAATATATCAAAGAAATACTAAGGTACGACCGTTTTAAAGGAGTTTGTTACAGAGAAAACGCTCGAGGTCCGCGACTTCGCGGACCTCGAGCGTCATAGTAAATGGCAATCCTTTAACAGCGGGGCTAGCACTACTGACGCCGCGCCGCGACGCGAGTCGAGAGAGTTATACCCTTCTATTTCTAATTTCCACAGTGCTAGTGAGATAGGAGACGCACACTCGCGCGAAGCGACTGAGCTGCAAGTTGTGCTAGACGTACAGGTGCGTTTTGCGGATAAGGAACAGAATAGATCTTCTCTTAAAACTTTGGACACATACAACTCTGTGCTTATTTGTTCTCTCATTTTCCTTTTTGCTCCATTTGACTATATTTTGAATCCGTTTTCGAGAAAAATCCAAATTACTGTTTTTTTTATTAGGTGTCAACATCCCCGTGTGGTGTTGGGTTAGAATAGCACCACCCCTTTTCTTCCTGTGGGTTACGTAAGAGTTGGAGTGTGTTGTGGGTGATGAGCTAGCAAACTATTATCACTGTGATATCACATTTTATATATAAAGTCGCAGTGGATCATAAGTTTTAAGTGCTCTGCCTATGTATGTATGTCAACATCCCCATTCTTAAGAACTATGCGTGATAAAAGGTCTGACTTATTATTGGTCCTTTAAAGTAACTTGTGAATTCACTTGTTGATCGTTTTTATCCATTGGTCGTGCTTCAGCCAATTAATGTTGAAACAGTCATGCCGTACTGACCTCTACATTAATTGACATTGGAACACCCAATGAACATGTCATGTATCAAAACTTATACTTCATCATTGAATGGTTTGTTGTATCGCTACTTTTAAAATTTGTTAGGTACTTTTGTCACAAGCCAGGCGAAAGCAAATCTCATGGCAATGCTACTATGACGACGTGTACTTGCATTAGTCATTCTCTTGAAAAGCGTGAAATTCAATCTTTTGTCAATGTGATAAAGACAACCACACAAAGAACAACTTTTTGACTTCTGTACACAATCTACTTATATGGCTAGTGTCAAGATTTACTTCCAACCTGGCGGAAGATTCTTGTAAATGGACCCGACTAAGACTGAATACAGAAACTTGACAGAAACGCCCTTATCTGTTGTCGCGTACGGAAATGTTAAAATGGTGTTTACGCTAAAAATGTGTCCCGTCCAAACTTAAAACCTAACTATTTTCGTACGTCAATGCTCTTCTTTTTCAACTACTTCTGCGTTTTTTTTTGACCTTCGCTATGTGTTCCAATATTTGTTTTCCCACGGCTGTGACGTTCAGGCTATTTTATTTACTCATATTAATAGAATTATATTTGTTCTTAGGCATTTTGCACTCCTTTCGTCTTTCTTTAACACGCAACATGTAAAGTGCTTTTCTCAAACATGCAATGAATTAAAATAAAAAACCTCCAACAAATCAAAATTTAATTTTCATGGCTGAACGCCGTGATCCTGAGCCACCAATTGTGGAATGGAAATGAAAAAAGACCGACTTGCAGGCCTAGGCCGATAAAAATGATTAAATAGTACATTATTGCAGCGGCCGGGAAGTAGCAATTCGTGGATAAGTTTTGTCGGATGAAGCGAAGCTGAATCCGACAATAGAGACGAATCCACGAATTGCCGTTCCCGCCAAGGCAGATATAGTGCTTTTCTCCAAAAATGTGAGGAAATCAAATAATATTTACAATAATCTTAAAATAGCGAGTATGTAAATAACCTATCAAGTTCCCGTCCGACTTATTTTTAATAAGTATGTATACGGCACGACTCATAGTGCCAGTTTCAATTGGCATACATACGAATTTTAAAATTATTCGAATCAGTTACAATTTTGAATGTTTTATACAATTAAAAATATTAAAGATTAAACGGGATTGCAATCTAAATGCATTTAAGTTCGTTGTGAGTTTTATTTCGATAAATATTTTTATTTCTTCATTGAAAACTACTTGAGAAATATTTAAAAACGTCACTTCGATCACTTTCAAAAGTACGCGTTTTGTCTATGACCATTAAAAAAAAGAAAACTTAAAGCAGGCTACTATCGGGCGTGATTTGTCACAGCAACTTGCAATCGTTCGAAAGAGACAGCCATACACTACTAACCAGTGTAACTATCGCAAGTTGTTGTGACAAATTGCAAGGTCTTTAAACATACGAGCACTTGGCTGTTTGTAGTGATTTGTCTTAGTCAAAGTATATAGTTAAAAGGTAAAAAAGTATACAGTAAAGGAATTTCATACACTTTCCTGGCCGCTAAAACTGTACAGTAATGACTTTTAACTTTTTAAATCTGCGTTTGTCAGTAACGAGGAACTTCACGTACTATTTTTGCAACAGTAAGGCGAACATTTCCGAGCATATTGGAGAAAAAATATTTATAAATGCAAAATAATGTAAGATTAGTCAACAGGAGAAATACCTAGCTATGAAGAATCCAAAATTATATAGAATTTCCTATTGCCTCACAATGTATAAGACGTACCTACACATAATCATTTTGACCTCTCGGAACGCGTACTACGTAAACTTCGTTCTACGTTCTACTGCTAACTACCATATACGTGTACAAAAATATTTGCAAGCTAACACATGTATTCACAACGAAGAATCTCTAAACATGTAGCCCCGTACCTACTGTTCTATCGCAACCATTGATTGCAAAAATATCGCATTGCAATAATATTGCATGATTGTATATGTATATGGACGTCCGGTAGATAGGTAGGTGCCTTGCAGTGAAAGTGGGCAGTGACACTTCTACTGCACTTGCTGCACTCTAACGTTTCAGATTCAGAGTGCGATATGTTAGATAAATACGGGAAAATGAAACTTGTAAGCACACGGTTAAAGTTCTACGTCTTTGCTTCCGCGGCAGCTACTTCAGGGGAACTCGGGGCAATCAAAGTTCTGAGATGGTGAACCTGGTTCGACAGTCTTCAGCGACCTTGTGTCCATTGAATAGACATCTCTAGATGCTTGGTCATCCTCCTCTTGTTTGTTGTTGTGTTTGTGTTGTTGTGTATTGTGTCCTGTTGTTGTTTTTCCTTTTGTTGTTGTTCTCACAGCCTGGGGTTGGCACTTAATCCCAAGATTTGGCGTAGAAACTTGTTTTCCGAAAATATACTGCCATCAGACTTTCCAATTTTTCTAACCTGGAGGAAAATTGGACCTTATATTGGGAACAGTCCGGTTTCCTTCGATGATGTTTTTCTTCACGAACAAGCTACTGTTAATTATCAAATCATATTACGCACAAGTTTTTTTGAAAATCCCAGTGCTAAGAGCCGGGGTTCGAACGGTCCGGTCACAAGACCTCCAAATTGAAAGTCTACCGCTCGGTTACAGTGATTCTCGGAGTATACAGAATGTACCCCTGGCATCATAATCTCAATCAGAATATGTTACGAGAGCAATATTCGTTTACTGTTCTGCTAAAACAGGTCTATTAGCGATGATGAGAAGCACCTATTCGCGAATTTTTGCATGCGACTAATGCGCCCCAATCAGGGTATTCTACATTTCAACAATAGCTATATGTTAAGCTTGTAAGTTAGGTAGTCAATGTGGTATATGTGAACCGTAGTTAAACGCTGTATATGACACTTTTTGTTAAGATATTTTCTGTTTGAATTTTCTTTTATTTATTAATGTAAAAGGGCTTGTCAAGCTACGGGAAAAACGAGAACAAGTGATGGTTACTAAACAAGTGCGAAAGTCGTTTGGCGTGTTTACCGCATTTAAACGAATCAGTTGTTATTATTAAAAAAACGTCTTAAGATAACGTGGAACTTATCACGGTTAAATTTTAATCGTTTGTAAATAATTGAGTGATTGGCCGTAATTTTGACTGATGCCTATCCAATCTTGAGTCTTCGAAATATTCCATACGTTAAAATAATCTTGTAATAAATCTTGCAATGGTTAATGCAATGCTCCGGTCAACCATAGAACACTGGTTTGAGTCCCGGTCTAGTATGCAACGATTAAATTTTTCTGCGTGTTTTCATATTTATCATATACGTATCAATTGTACAATAACAATTGTTGTGAATTTTCCATATTAAATAACGCAACAAAAAAAACTAAAAGTTTATTGTAAGAAAAGGTCCGATTTTGAAGAAAGACATTTTCTTTACACTAAGACAAGAGCCATTGTTAACACTTACTGGGTCATCATAGTCGGTACGGTAAGTAAGTAATAGTGTTAAAGATACGCTCTAAAGTGTAACGACCGCAGGCGATACAAAGGTTTACAAACAATTGCGTATCGTAGCATAAATTCATTATTGGTGATGTTGATCGGCTTACTTACGAAAGGATTTATCTAAGTAGGCGAGTGCTGTTAGCCGCGATGTTTTACGCGTATGTTTGCAGTTTATCGTACTTTTTACTGGGTTGTAGATTTAGATTGTAGGAAGGGAAGCAAGATTGTTTGACAAACACTGTTTCTTGTATAATATCATATTTGAACTCAAAAATAACAGTAAAATTCACGTTAAAAAATCTGACGTAACACAGACGTATTGTTGGTATTGTAAATATTTAATTACAGAACTTGTAGTAAGTAAATCGTTCTTGACATAAATCCTATAATCGTAAAAATACACACAAAACTTAATAAGTTTGCAAGTGACATTGAAAAAGGACTCATACTTAAACGAAAATAATGAACCTTCCTTATATTTACTGAAGAAAAGGTAAGATTTTGGTATTTTAAGAAAGGTCGGATTTTGGAGAAATTCATTTTCACTAAGGCAAAAGCCATTGTTACCAATCAGTATGCCCACAGTCAGTAACATTATTAAAGATACGCTACAAGGTGGTATGATCGCATGCGATACAAAGGTTTACAGGGTAAATGAATATCGTATCATGATTTCATTATTCGTGATGTTTTGATCGGCTTACTTACGAAAGGGTTTATCTAAGTAGGCGAATGTGGTTAGCTGCGACGTTCTACGCCGTACGGTGGCAGTTTATCGTACTATTTCCTGGTTTGTAGGTTTAGATTATATGAAGTGGGTCAAGATCGATTGATACATACTGTTTCTCGTATTGATATATCAGTATTGAAGTCAAACAATTACTGTAACATTAACTTTCAGCTATTAGGTACTAAAACCCATAGTCGCAAATTTGCAACGGACGATTAAAACGAACTCTTAAACAAAATTAATGCACATTCGATGTTTAAACTTATGTAGGTATAAACCGCGCCATAGAGAAAATAGTAAAATTCGTGCAGCAGGTGTTCGGATATTAACGTTAGAATTTATTTCAATAATATTTTATTGTCAGTACTCGTAAACTTGATATAATAATGATGCCGAGTGCCGAGACTATATTTCTGTGTTAAATTGTAAGGTGAAGACGGTAATAAATGTGTTTTCTTTTTCCGTAATCATGCTAAATAATATTTTGATTATCATTTAATTTAGTAAATAATTACTTATACATAGAGGAAATAATTATATACATAATAAAAAGAAACACCAACCTCGAAGTAAAGAACCAGTAGAGTATGGCGGTGAAGATGGCTAGCTCAGCGGCACCGCTGGCCACCCTCACATGTTCCACCACCGCCCAAACGTTCACCATGGTTTCCATCGTCGACCAATCACAGCGACTCACATTCCCACTCCACTCCCACCTCAATTGAAAATCACTCAACCGATTAATTTTGAACACACACGAATCCAATCACTATTAAAAAAAATATTTTAAATATCGAACGCCTCTCATTTGTTTTGAAAAATGAACGGCTGTCGATTTCAAAGTCGAACACGTTGTGACTGAACGATGTACAGAAGCGTACTAATCCGCAGGAACACTATCTTGTTTAAGTAAACTCGCTTGACCTGTCACTAATGATATATCGCAGGCTGAGTTGGTGGCAGATAAGAAATTAGCACATACAGATGTAATAGGGAACGCAATTAATAAAGTACGTAGGAACACGACCTAATTGACGGAAGATAAACTATTGGCGCCTATTGAAACTTGAACAACAAGATATTAGAACGTTCGCTGATTAGAACTACTTACGAAATACGTCAATGGCATATCTGTAATCAGGAAGGAATACGCAAAGAGAAAACGAAATCCAGATACTATTTTCGGATATAAAGGAAGAATGTGTCAATTATGAAAAAACAACGACCTGATAATGTTTTAAATTTTGCCAAATTAGGTTAATATAATATTCTACGAAGAAAGAATGGGAGCACCCATCGACGACAGTAAATAAATACCTAGCAGAAACGCCAAATGTATTTTTAGAATAGACATTCTAAACTTACATTATTATGCTTCACATTTTTAACGTCTCGTTCTCTCGTAGTCGTAACTCTTACAAACGATTCATTATGTTTGAACATGCGAACAGTATTTACAAAGATTACACGCGGCAAATTTTTGTAGCGATACAATATCTATGCAGGTGACTATAACAAATGATCTATAGCTGTTGTTGCGACACATTTACTCCAAAGAAACCCATAATATTTTTTACAAGCTATCCAACGATACCCGTAACTATGGGTTTAACGAGAAAAAAAGTTACATCCCCACTTTAGGTCTAGGGGAGGAACCAAAAAAAAATTGCAAGGTTTTTTTCTTCTGTTTTGTTGACGTGATTGATTTATATACCTAGCCAAATTACTGTTTTCTAGTAGTGATGGTTACTGAACTAAGCCGAAAACGGACGCACAGCCAGACGGACATGGCGAAAGAATAACTGTTGACTACGGAACCTTAAAGAGCTGCTAAGCCGCCATCTATAACCACTCTTACTGTTGTACTCTTGGTTTTGGGCCTTGCAAGTATTTTTTTTAATTAATACTCGAATGAAAAAAGAATCGGGAGCATGAACTCTGACCGTAGTGTCGTCTAGATAGCTGATAGAGTAAATATCAACATTGTTGTGAAATTGGCACTGAAACTTTAACTTCATGTGCTTTGTCTACCCCTTTTAGGCGTGAGTTTAGGTAAAGATCTAACAAACATAAGATATACTAGAATCGTATAATCAGCTATACACGACTTGCCTATTACAGAACTAATGATCACATATGGTAACACGATTGCGATTATGACAACATAAATGAGGAGACTGTTAAATACACTTACATTCAGAAGATAAGATAAAGAAATAAAAAAGTGTGAAAGTCTTGATTTCAGAACATAAACAATGTTCAACAATACGAATAGAGCACGAGCATTGCGAGTGATATTCACAAAGAAAAAAGTTACAAATTGCTACAGTGATTATTAAATAATAATATGTAAATTAGGATAAATTTCGATAAAGAAACTAACAACAGACTAGTAAAAACAATTACACGACCTAATTACAGGTGAGTTAACAGTATTTACAAGATATAAAAATGAAAAAAAAAAACAACAGAAATTAGCAGTCGTGATTCCCGATTAAGACAATGCTAAATGACATGAGAAAACAGTATCGATTTGAAGTCGAGAGATAAGGTACAATAAGTATTCACGCGGTGATCATTGGGTTATCGACTAGAATTGCTCATCATGAACTTTAGTCAGCAACTGAACGCGTGACTGTCAGATGACTTGCTCGTAGTTTTGCATAGGTATGGATATCTATTTTTGTTTGATATTTGGTTCATTTGACATCCAAAAGATTTCGCTATTAATCTTGAAAAATTTCATGATTAACTTTGTACTTTTACTGAATGTCAAAAGCTCAAAAAAAAAACACTAATGCGCACTTTGTGCCTCAGGTTTTCAGACAAAAATAGCATCAAAAAATCTTATTCAAAAGAATTTACATACAATGCATTGCTATGACGCGTGGATATGATACAAAAACAATAGGTAATCTGAAAGACATACCTAATAATTTATAATAGCAAAAATCTTTCAAATTTAAAATTAATAGACAAACGGAAAATTCATCTCATCAAGGGAAATTCGGGGCAGGTTTATTATGCACAAAATTAATATTTCAGTTGTACTGGATAATGTAAAGAATAAAAGAAAAGATGAAAAAAATCAAACTATTCATCTGGTCTGTAACGATTAGCCGTTTATTTGCGTATTGCTGTATAGAAAACAGCAGCAATCCAAGTACAAAAAGACCATCATAATTTGAAATACGAATGAACTTAAAATTGCTGAATTATTTCAATTTGTCCGAGAACAGTTACATAACATAAAATACCAATGCAACTATTTAAGAAAAATAGAATTCTTCCGGTGATCTCATCATCTAATTAGGCTTTGCCAAAAAAAAAGCTATTTGGTATTATCCTCGATTTTAATTCAAATCTTGGAAGCCAAATTTGAATCTCGAAAAACAATCGAGTTGAAATGTTGTACACTTATGCGAGTCAGATGTTAATACAATATTGTTATAGAGATACCAGTACATATAACATAATCCAGAGAATGTAGCACATGTAAATAATAGTAGGTATGCACGTATCATAATTAAATTTTCAAGCGCAAAGTCCATGTGAATGGGTACAGTTGAGTAAATAAAGACGCTGAGTACTTTAGAAGAAAAAGATACCAAATGATGTCATATTCGGCTCGTCACTACTGTGAATTTCATCAATGTCAACGCTGGAAAATAACTGAAATTATCCATTTATGTTTAACAAATATGGACAAACAGCAACACACTTCTAAGCGTTACAATAAGAAGAAATAATTGTAATAATTACATTAACCTTCTTCACCAAAGGGCCTCTACGTGTTGGACTTCTATCAAATGAATGAACTGTAAAGATCTGTGACTTTCATAAAAGTCGATACAAAATAAATTTCAAGTTCATTTACTTCAGTACAATTGACCTTATTTACATGTTAAGGCCTCCTTTTAACTGTTTGTACACCTGTACATTATCTTGTGGCTATAATATTAAATAAAAAAAATAAAACTCCCCCGACACTTAACAGAGAGCTAGCTAGAACAACCTCGACATACAAGACTTGTGATTTAAAAACCCGCCCTCAAATAGTTTCATCCGTTTGCGAGAAACGATTCCACGGAAAGACACAAACTTACATGTTAAACTTCTCGTCGAGGTTCAAAAAAGACAAGACATGGTGTATTTAATTATACATAAAATCCATGAATATAAAAATCTAGAACGTAGGTTTCCTCGGGTGAATAGGCTTCGCTACGTACGAGTATACAATAAAAACCAACAATAAAATGTGATAATGTGATTTAATCAAATGTATGTTGAAATTACCAATTGGAAACCTTCGATTGAAAATAATTTAGAAGATAATATGATTAAGTTTCGCTTTTTTGTATCAGTGCATATGGTGGCACCCGCTTTCGTAAAAATAGTGCCTATGTCAAATCTGAGGATTAGGTGTCAAAGCGGACCCTGGGCACCTTTAGGGCACAACCAGGAAAAGCGCTAGGAGGATATATAATAAAATTAATAAATAATTAAGTTTCGGTAAAACTAGTTTTCCTTTTGGGTTGAAAGGTCAGATGGCAGTCACTTTAGTAAAACTGGTACCTATGCCAAATTTTGGAATTAGGTGCCAAAGCGGAATCCGGGCTCCTTAAGGGTACAGCCCGGAAAACCGTAGGACACTGATGATGATAATGATGGTCGGCTATGGGTAAGTGCGCTGACGATATTTAGGAAAATTTCGGGTCACTTTTATATAAGACTAGCTTAAGGACCGGAACGAGTAGCGTAAGTACGGTCTCATTCTTTAATTTAGGACTTTTTTCGCAAAATATACTTTGTATACAATTACCAACCTTAAGTGGGGTCCCAAATTAAAGTTCGTGACTGTACTTGAAGGAACGTTTGTATTCAACGAGCTGAAAATTATGATGATGATAGAAATGTAGACAAGTATAATCCCGTTTAAGATTCGTAGCAGGAGCAGATGTCGATACGCGGCCTACGTGCCATTGTTTGGAAGGTTTCACAACGGGTGATTCAAGTCATTGTACGCAAATTCAATATCGAAATAACTGGCATATCAAGTGGTTCGGTATTTAAATGACCGAGTTGTATTTGATGCTTGTAGCTCCCTGTTCCTTTGAGAAGGATTATGGAGTGATACAGATACAAATTGTGACAATGCGGGACTTATTTCACATAGACTTGACATCATATGAAGATTGGAAAAGCTGCGAGAGTGTTTTGTTTTAATATAAGAAAACGATACTTATTATAATACGAGTATGTACAGTCAGCATCAAAAGTAACTGGGCAAACGAAGACGTCAAAAGTCTTTATTAAAAGGGAATAAGAGCTTTTGAAGACGTCAACTGCGAAGTTACGCACTGATGCTGACTGCATAAAGTATAGATTTGTTCTGAAAATCAAATGACCTCCATTAGTTGTTCCTCTGGACTCTTAATATGCTAAGAGCACGATAACGAGCTGTATAGAATGAAGGTCTTATATATAAATATACATATATACATATAAATAGAATTTGCTTCGCCAACGCCATTGGCAACTTTTTATTATGTTGTACTAGATCATTTTTAATCTACAAAGGTATGGTCGCTGAGATACAATTTGCACTGATTCGAAAAGGCGAAAATTTCGTCATCGAGTCATTTTAATACGGTGACGATTGTGGAATATTACAGACACACTATAGACTCGAAGAGTCACTTAATACAACACGACAAACTAACTCAAAAGATGATAGAGGGAAATATTTAGAGAAGAAGACGTGAAAGACAAAAGAAAGTTATATTCAGGAGGTTTTATATTCAAACAACAATCAACAAAGCAAAACGCAATCCAAAAGTTGAAAGAACTTTCTTTAGGAAGAAAGGACTAAGTGCATTGCACTGACGAGAGATAGATTTTAAACCTGAACGAATGCATACATTTAATTTGTATTCTACTTTTGTTAAGACTCACGACATATATAAAGTAGTCATTGAATTATATAACGCAAACGAAATACTTTAAGTATTGTGTAAACTTCAATGCAAAAGTAGGCATTGCGATATTATATCGATACAAGTTCAAGCCACGAAAATTAAAGAATATATTGAGCGAACTAGACATTGAAGTGCCAATCGAACAGGGCTAGATTTTTGCAGTTAAATGTTTTAGCCACGGCCTAAAAACCTGCACAATGAATAAGCAGTTGCTGGTGGAAACGTTTTTAATGCCACATAATGTTTAAGAATCCAGTAAGGAGCACATAATAAAATGCCTTTCGATACAAGTTTTGCGCCCTCACTCATTAAACATGTAATTTCTTCAGTGCAGGTGCACCGTACTAAGCAAACTAGTGAAGCATGCGAATTCGACTCGGGCGCACAAGAAAGAGATCGCATCATTAAAATCATCGTCTTCGAGCATACAACAGTTAACCGAGAAGTGGTCATTCCTTCATGAATTAAAGAATGGCGGTAATCAGGTCGTGACTAGCGCAGAAAGTTCGGTTATGAGTTCAATACGTAGCCACGTCCGAAGAATGTGAATCCACAGGAATGGACCCATCAACTGTTTGCAACAATCCGGTGTACAGAAAGTGAAATCGACAGCCAGGCGTTGATTCTTCATTCACGATACACACTTTTAAAGATGTTTTATTTTTAATCAACTAACCTTTGAAAACGGATTATGAGCAATCGCTCCACTTTTTAAATGCCGGTAGTAAAGCAAGGAAATACACGTTTGATGTCGGTTTGGAATGGAAAAAAAAACTGATTATTTATGTAATGTCGATGTCATCCGTGCGCATGCGGCGCGGCAGGGCGACGCGTCGGTACCTTCGCGCGATCGACGGAGCACTGAGTCAGAGCACGCTATTTGCGGGTGCGCTTGCGTCGAAATGTTTGACGCTACTCCGGCTCTATTTCTTTTTTACAATCAGAAACGGTAGCGGTGTCGACTTTATTGTGTTTTATCAACGACAGACGGATTTGTAAAAAACCTAAAAGTATCATCAATCTGAAATTAGTTATTTTCTGGCACAGTATTTGATAAAGTGGTTACTGTGCACAGAAAATAATATATGTTTGATTCGAGGTAAAGATTTATTAAACCAAATAATTAATTTCAAAAATGTTAAGTTACCTTGAGTCAAGATTTTTTTTCTCTTGGTTCGAGAATTTCATTCAAGTTTTTATTTCGTGTATCCGGAACCTTACTGTGTCCTATTGGTTCACCATCAAAAGTATCAAAACATTTAGGCGCTAAATTATGACTAACACATACACATAAAGGCAAGCCAGGTAGGTCTACATCCCAATGGAAACCGGTAATACAGTATGACCGCGGTATTAACCTCAACACATGCAGTAACCTACCAATTACATTCTATAGTGAACGATATAAACAAATCTTGGGATTAGGTGTTAAAGCGGACCCCGGGCTCTTTTAGGGCACAACCGGGAATAACTCTAGGAGGATGATGAGTGCACGACATGAACAGAATTCATTGATTTCATTTTCAAATTAGAAGCATTATCGGTTTTATGATATAATCAGTAAATTAACAAGACTCCTTTTAAAAGGGTCAAGTTTATAATTGACAGTTCATCTGATGTGGAGATTCCCATACGGGTTAGGTACAGAGGGCAAACAAAAGATCCCTCTCAAATGTAGCTCAATTAGGGAAGTAGCTTACAGCCGAAAGATGAGTAAGGTCGCAAGAATTCCTAACGAAACGCTGTGGGGCTTGTAACCACATTTTGTCTTTTAAGGCGACAGCTAACTAAAATTTTTGTCTCGCTCGTTCGCTAATTTCAACTCGATACGCCGTGCTCTTCGTCACGCGACCGACTTGCGTCATTTAAATAAAAATCATATGGGCAACATGAATGATTCTTTCGGAATAAGCTACCTTCAGATAAATTATGCGAAATGCGCGGAAATATGACCTGTAGTTTTGATGCAGTTGCAAGTTGATTTCTTTCACAAGTGTATAGATGATGATGCACCTTCACAATGGACATCCATACTAATATTATAAAATGCGAAAGCGTGTCTGTCTGTATGTCTGTTACCTCTTCACGCTTAAACTTCTAATCCGATTAATATGGAATTTGGTATAGAGATACTTGGTACCACGGGGAAGGACGTAGGATAGTTATTATTCCGGGAATTATTACCTAAGGAGGTGCAATAAGGGGGTGAAAAATTGTCTGGAGCTACAATATAAACGAGTTCCACGCGGACAGAGTAGCGGGCAGAAGCTAGTAGGCTATATTTTATCCTGTGGCTTTGCCTGGGTGCGTATTACACGCGGGCGGAGCCGCGCCAGCAACAAGTAGAAGTTATAAATATAAAGGTCAGCGGTTTCTGTAACACAATCCTGCTCGATAAGTTAGATAACCTATTTACCGTGTCATTGACCGGCTTAGTTTAAGGTTTAATCTTGAAGAATTGATACAGGATGAATCAAAAATAGGGTGTGAACCGAGCAAGGGCATATTCGGTAGCGCTTTGCGATTCCAAACATGCATTTCTTTATTTTGTTATATTTTTTTACATTTGTTTGCATTGTTATTTTTGTTTTTGTTAACACAACAGTCTTTGTTTTTGTTGACAGGGCTTGTGTATGATAAAACAAAAATTATAACGTTCCCCCGCGAGGGTGAAGGGTTTATTTTATTTTCAACCACTGCGTGCATAGTTGGGTTATGGGCACAAATGTTTTGTGTATGTTTTTGTGACACGCAGGTGACAGCCTTTAAGTTTCTGATGTCTTCAGCAGTGTCAACAAAAACAAAGACCGAATCAACAAATAATAAAGAAAAATAAACAAACAAATGCAGTTATGGAATCGCAATACGCTACCGAACATGCCCTTGGTCGGTTCACACCCCATTTTTGATACACACTGTATAGGTAAGTCAATGTTCATGTATGAAATGTACCGAAAGATCCGGTTACGGACGTCATAGCCATAATCATAATGCGAAGGATTATTGATACAGATAATGAAATATCGAAATTTTCTATACCTACCGTTTATTTATAGGTACCTATCGTTCGACGACGTTAGAAAGGAACAACTACAATTTCGGCTCTACATTGAAGAATACAATTGTCTATCAAAATTATGATACTGAATCCCCTTTTTCATATTCCATGATTCAGATTTCAGTTACAAGTCTTTCGATTAAAAAACCGCACTCAAATCTGTGCATCCGATGACATCAAAACATATACACATGTTAAACTATATCTCCCCTTACTTACCGGCAAAGGTTATAATTCGTTTGTCTTTTCAGAGGCTTTAGTATAAGTTTTACCGAAACAAAACTTCACGATCGCGTTTTCGTTTTACCCTTAATTTGTATGGGATTTGACAGCTAAACGCGAACGCGGTCTTTGCGTTTTGTTTCGGTAAAATTTATACTAGAGCCTCATGCAATTTTCACATGGTACAAAAGTATGTGAGAATGACACAAAGCATATTTCAGTTAAGAGGCTTGTTAAGTTTAAGTAAGAGCTACGGTAGCCTAGGGGTTCAGGCATGCGGCTGTCAAGCGGCGGTCCTGGGTTCGAATCCCGGCTCGTACCAATGAGTTTTTCGGAACTTAAGTACGGAATATTTACCGTTAGCTTTTCGGTGAAGGAAAACATCATGAGGAAACCGGTCTAATCCCAATAAGGTCTAGTTTTCCCTCTGGGTTGGAAGGTCAGATGGCAGTCGCTTCCGTAAAACTAGTGCCTATGCCAAATCCTGGGATTAGGTGTCAAAGCGGACCCCGGGCTCCTTTAGGGGCATTACCGGGAATAACGCTAGGAGGATGATGAGGCTTGTTAAGTTAAGGGGTTCTTTTTATCCATTGTGATTACAGTAAAAAGAAACTGATGTTTTAATTTCTCTGTATCAAACCTGTTACGTTCGACTCAAACACCAAAAAAAGAGACGGATGCTTTATTTATCTTCTATTTTTAAGTCATAAAATGGGACCAAGCTACGTCTCCCCGTTCGCTTCAAATTCAACGCCTATCCCAACAGCCTGCTCAGTTTCCTGGATACAAGTGGTCATGAATGGAACCAATTGGACGCTCAATTGCTCCACAGTGTCATTGATAGGTGTCGAGTTAACTCCGAAGTGTGTCGTTTGCTTTTGTCGTGGACGTCGGTTAGTATAAGGAATGTTGTTTGGTGAAACTACTGGCCCACATGAATTACTCAGTGACGGACATTGAGTATTTACACAAACTAGCTCGATTAAAAGCGAGACAAGCTCAAGGCTCGCCTATCGGCAACCATCCAGTACAACTTCGGCAGGGTATTGCCATGTCAAAATTGCGAAACTTTTGCAAAAAGATAGTGTATGCAAGCCATATGAGAGCGCACCAGAGAGTAGAACAACAACACTCCAGTCATATTGCTAATCATCATCATATCAGCCGAAAGACATCCACTGCTGGACATAGAGTGCCAAAGTGAAGGGTTCTGCGCCACCCGCATCCAGTGGACTCCCGGGACCTTTAACAGGTCATCAGTCCACCTTGTGGGGGCCTACCCACGCCGCGCCTTCCGGTACGTGGTCGCCACTCGAGAACCTTTCCGCCTCAACAGCCAACGCTTCTAAGTGCTATGTGCCCCGCCCACTGCCACTTAAGTTTAGCGATTCGGAGGGCTACATCGGTTACCTTGGTTCTGCTGCAGATAGCCTCATTTCTAATGCGATCACGCAGAGAAACTCCCAACATAGCCCTCTCCATTGCCCTTTGGGTGACGTTGAGCCTTCTTATGAGGTAAGCGTCCACGTTTCAGTGCCATATGTCGTCATATTGGTAATAGTTGAAACCAAAACCAGATAACACAGTCGCTGTGGCTAAAATCGGTTAGGACAGCGTCATCATCCTTCACAAAAGTGAACGCCGTAGCCAGCCCTGAGAAAACCTATAAAGAAAACAGTAGCAAAATTGATTAGGACGTTTCCAGAGTTCATTGCGGATAGCTGTGGTATTCGATGTGGATGAGTACTAATGGTACTATCCTTTGTTGTTGTGGCCGATGTGGTATATCTCTTCCAGTTAACCTATGAGCAATGGATCTATATCTGAATCCCTACGTGTTTTATCCTATTTTTGCATTCCGTAACGTTTTATGTCATATTCACTCACATGCCATACTGATTATTCATCCTACCGTTGTGTGCCATAATAGTCCTGTATCACCTAATGCTCGTTAATCCTAATGATCTTTTTCCTATAACTTTGTACGGCCTATTGTTGTTTGTCCTATATTTGTGTGAGTGTTGTTTGATAGCCGTGCAGCGAGTCGACGCCACCCCGCTGCGCGGGGTGTCTATTTCTGGTCTGAGGGACACAAGTGAACCCTAACCTAACCGACCTAAAACAGAGTTCGCTTATCACAAGCCATTTTTGTCCGCCTTGATAATGCACGACCCAATAAATCGCGTTCACAAAAAGTGGACACGGGTTGTCGGGCCGTACATTATTTGATAAATGAGTATATATATATATATATATACATATACTGCGAAATCTCTATCCCTATGAATCCCTATCCATGTATATATTTAATGCAGATCATAACTTCATGCTCGTACAGTCGACTACAAAGAGATCGATACGGCCAAAGTTACAAAAATATGTATACACGACCTTAATGTTAAGGCAATACAGTCGTGTATACATATTTTTGTAACTTTGGCCGTATCGATCTCTTTGTGTACCTATAAGAAACGCGCATGACGAAATGTTTGACTTGACTGTGGTGACTATTGTGGTCTTGCGGTCGATTTTGAATAACCGTCTCATATAACGGCTCTTGACAACTATTTGAAGAAACAGCAGCATTATTGCGAAATGATCCCACCGACGTCGGTTAGTTTCATTAGACAATAGGGTTTAACCTTTTCACCGCTAGATGGTAAAGCAACTTGCCGTGCCACCTCACGCCACAAGGGTAAAAAAATAATGGATAAAGAAATAATGCCAACATGAAATTGGGCTATTTCAGAGTAGGTTTTCATAAAAAAAAAAAAAAACATGTCGGCAAATGCCGTCTTTAGCGTCGGTGTCACGAATCGTCGATGACGTGATTTCACGTGTTTGGCGGTGAAAAGGTTAAACTTCTTCGAAAGAGACAAAAGGCGTGTCACAGCGTCTCTGTTGGACTACGAACCGTTTTATCCACAGTGATCAGCGATGTTTGTCGATGAAGATAGGATGGAACACTTGTGTGAATGTCATGCTCTCGCTAGACGAGGAACGAATAACTTCGAAGTGCATCCGAAGGAGCCCTCAAAGAAATAAGATAAGTTTCTGTCAAAAAAATCATTTTTGGTACAAGCTTTTATTGCCGACTGTACTTTTCTATATACCATCATCAACACAACAACTCATTGAGACGATTCTAACGAACCAAAATTCAACGGGGTTACGTCGGTTAAGTACTGAATTCCCATGGCCACCTTCTGTCTCCATCATCAGATCAGCTCGATGGTACCATAATATTGAATAGTCATCCAAACTATTCTTATACCCAAAATTTTAGCTCAATCGGTCACCGGGAAGTGGGTCAAATTGAACTTGCAAGATTTGTCCCATACTAATAAGGCAAGTTAATATAAAGCTTGTGACTCCATCATCAGATCAGCTCGATGGTGCCATAATATTGAATTATCATCCAAACTATACTTATACCCAAAATTTCAGCTCAATCGGTCACCGGGAAGTGGGTCAAATTTAACTTGCAAGATTTGTCCCATACTAACAGGGCAAGTTAATATAAAGCTTGTTAAAAGCTTGTAATAAACGATATAAATAATCCTGTCATAGTTTTTTAAGACCACTCACAACGTCATAAGGAAAGCTTAAGGCATAGAACGGCGAACGCCATTTTTCAGGTAATAAAGTGACACTGATACGCCATCCTTTTTCCACAACATTGCTATGAACCTAATTTGAAAGCATGAAGGGGACTTAACAGCGTACGCCATAAAACCGAGTCGTCCTTGGCGCCGTGAGCAGGACAACCACGCAACACATCTACGTGTTATTGGCGTTCAAAGCCAGCTCACTAACCAGTCACGGTTGAAATATGAAACTCATACAGCCTCATGAGTCCCAGGTTCTTAGAGAAAGAATTGAAATGAAGATATTAACATAAGTATGCTGTTTCGATTTTAAAAGAAACTAGAATTCAAAACTATTGTTACAGTTTCTATTTGATTGCGATCTCAGGAGATAGAAAAGGCACAGAAAGATGACATGCCAGGTAACCTCCTACACACGAGAATAGCAAGGTTCTATATGTCTAGGAAAATTTACAAGGTACGACAACGTTTCGCGTGGAAAATGTGCTCAAGGAAAACCGGCGAGGTTTAATCGGGCCCTGTGACCGAATTTAGCTTACAAACTAGTTGCGAGTGATTGGATTGGATCATTAGTTAAACTAACATTTCGTAGGTTACGTAATATTTGCACAAATAACTTTGTTATTGGCTTTATAAATTAGTGCGCAGGTCTTACACACTCATTAATAAAAATAAGGTTTATCCAACCCAACAAGTTTTAGTTAAATGTTGTTCAATTTCGTTTGACTATCTTGCCGATATCTGTCACATGAGATAAAATATTAAATTATATGATTAAAGAGTGCTTTTATGTCATCGTAAGTAAAGGTCATAATTAGAATACATTCGTAATACCGCAAAATAATTAAGTAGAGCATAGGTGTAGGCAATTACAATTATTATATCAACGTTATCAGACTTAATAGATTGTCTAATATAAAACGTGTCATCTAAAACAAAAATAAAACTTAATAGAACGTAAAAATTAGCGGATTAAATACTTATCCATATCGTCTGATAGATATACAAGCTTGAAAGATTAACATAGTACCGGCTTAAGTATCAGATCCTACTAATATTATAAATGCGAAAGTTTAGATGTTTGGATGTTTGTTACTCAATCACGCTTAAACGGCTGAACCGATTTGAATGAAGTTTTTATCCCGGGTCCACGCAGACGAAGTCGCGGGCGGAAGCTAGTATTATTATATTTATTATGATTCATTTATTTACATCTGTTCACAACTAAGAGCGATCTACCCGCCGCAATCGGTCATCTACATGATTTCACGAAGTTAATTAATTTAGTCATTTTGCTACTGTCACAGATCATGGTTTATCCAGCCGTTATGCTGTATAGAGTCTGTACAGCATAATGGCTGGATAAACCATGATCATAGACAGCCGAAGCGTAGGGCAATTTTCGGCCTGTCACGACAATATCACAGGGATGCCCACATCCGTCAAAAAAACGGGTTGTGACCAAGCGAAACGAAATTGGACTGAAAACGCGAAGATGAAATTGCCTATTCCGAGACAGTAGAAGTCAATATGTGATAACTTGATAAGCACCTGGACGTTGACATAAACAGCGTTATTATATGTAGGTACCGTAATTCATCAAAAAGTGTAATTAACGGATTAACGATAAATAGTATCGATATCTCATGATTTTGCTGTTGATTTTACGCAAAGCGGTATTGTGGTATCACAAAGAGTCTTGCATTGCAGAATGCCGATGCTGCAACATTCGGTATACCTACAAACGATGATCTTAATGTCCGACATAAAAGAATCTACCCTTTCGTGCTTTGGAACTTCCTTAAGGCGCGTACTGATTACGCGCGGCAATCGTTCGAACATTGGATCGCGCGGCGGCCGTGCGCAATGGACACGGGGTTTCCGCGCGCGGCAGCTCGAACATTGCCGCGCTCGAACGTGCCGCGCGGCGATCCGAGCGCTGTCGTTTTTTGAGCCGGCATCAAAAAAGCTTGAGTCGCTGGCGCGCGCGCAGTTTGGACGCGTCCATGGTTTAGAACGAAATATCGAGCCGCGGTCCACCTAAATTCCATTGAACATTTGCCGTGCATAATCTGTACACACCTTTAGGCTGACATGGAAATGGACTGTTCACATGATCAGTGAGGTAGCGACAAATGGAGCAAACGCGTCACTCAATGTTACCCCAGAGGAAACAAAAGAGAGGCAGACCAGGTCTGCTTCTCCTGTCGATGGATTTTTTACTAATATTATAGCCTATGTCACTACGATTAAGAGGAATACATACACCGGCACCTCGTATATCGAAATCCGTCAAACAATTCAGGCTGCAGGGCGCAGAATAATAAGACACACACACATACATACATACATACATACATGCCACATACATGTAAAAAGAGGGGATGATGACTTATGTCATAGCTCTGGATTAGCCTGGAGCACTGTAGAAAAAGATAGAAAGGAGGGACAGTTGGGCGAGGCCTTTGCCGATAAAATTAAGACTATCAAGGTAACAAGTGTAAAGTACCTACATGCATATGTCTAAATAAGGGCGTTTTTACACGGCAGAAAGGGTATGATTCTATTACCTATAGCTTTGGTAACGATGGTAACTGGTGAAATGAAACTCCGCAACAAACTCACTAAATTGAATTGAATATAAAAACATTAGCTCTCACCCACATCTTCGTCCCTATTTGACTTGTTAATCTTAGGTTGCATATCCAGTCCACCAGACATGTGCGAAGCTGTTTTCACATATTAGACACCCAGCTGTCAAGGATGCGAGGTGTCAAATATACGAAAACATATAGAACGCGAGCTCCTTCCAATTCCCTACCCAAACACGTGGCTAAAACCCGGTATGATAAAAACGGCTGCCTGGCATCGTTGACACCCCGCATAATAGCAATGGCACCCATTCTGTGGGGCCATATTGCGGCGCGAATTAGATTTCTATCTATTCAAGCTAGACAAACTTCGGCTTCATTAGCACCAGTAGACAAGTGCTATTATTTATTCTGTGATATGGGCCAGCCATCCCAGCGTGACACGAGTTCTGAATTGAACTACATTGATTACTCAGTGTTATTCATTCAGAAAGTACCTATAAGCAGAAAGTGTGCAAGCAGAAGCTAAATTATGTAAATATTGTAATGCGAACCCATTGTTAGCGACAATAGGTTACATTTCTCAATCATTTATTATTAAAATTAGCCAATACTCAACTCTGATCATAATCATAAATTCAATCCTCCTAGAGTCATCCCCGGTTGTGCCTTGCCCCTAAAGGAGCCCGGGGTCCGCTTTGACACCTAATCCTAAGATTTGGCATAGGCACTAGTTTCACGAAAGCGACTGCCACGCTGTGACCATACACCCAGAGGGAAAACTAGACCTTACTGGGATTAGACCGGTTTCCTCACGATGTTTTCCTTCACCGAAAAGCTAAAGGTAAATATTCCGTAGGTATTGATCCGCCGCTTGACAGCCGTATCCCTGAACGACTAGGCTATACCGTAGCTATCAACTCGGATCTGTAATAATAACAATGGAAAAACCATACTGGAATACTGGCTTATTTCGAGATTAAGTCTTTTTTGCCCGACTACAGCAGAGCCGAATGAAAGAGATGTGATTTTAGCAGGCTATATTTGTATTTACGTGGTGTAACCACCGTAGCATTTAAAATACTAAACCAATTTTGATTAATGACTTATCAAAATGAGGACGTAAAAAAGACCGCAGGTCGTTTCTGGATGAGACTAGCGAGGGACTGCGATAAGTGGCGTACTCGAAGAGAAGCTTACGCTCAGCAGTGGGCGATTAAAGGCTGAAAATTATGATAATGATGATGATGAGTTCTCAATCGATTCGAAATTATGTTCTGGGTGATATAGGCTTTCTTTTGTTCTTTTTCAGTTACTTTTCCGTAGCCGTTACTTTTTACTTTTTTTTTTACAAGTAAAGACCCCTCTTTTTTCATAAGGTTAACATGTGTATTTGTGGCATCGTAACTGCCAAACAGATGGATCGATTGGAGTGCGTTTTAAATCGAAAGTCTTGTCTGTTGGACGAAAGGCCACATAGTAAAACAAGACAAAATAAGTTTTAAAAAATACTACGACGGTGGTAAACAAAAGACATTGTCTGCCTGGCAAGAAGACACCGCCACCTATGGATGCCTGCAACCCCAGAAGAATTACAAGCGCGTCGCCAATCCATTATTAGTTTGAGGATTTTCGTTGTGTTGCTAGAGACGAACACGGGTCCCTCACTCTCAATACAACACATATTCGGGCTTTATTCCTCGGGCTTAACTCTGCTTCAGTACAACCGACTAGTACATGCCCACCTGTTGGCCAGGCAAAGCGGAGTTTATCCTCCCTCCTAATGTCCAAGTTTGTAAGCTGTTCATCCACACATGTTTACACTTAAAATTTAAAATATTAAATACTTTTACACACACATCCCAAGTAGCATTGCAAGCTGTATAAGAGCTGTATATCAGTTTATTTGAATACTATAAGCTGTACATTTAGGCTGTACTACAGCTGTATAAGCGCTTATACAGCCCTTATAAGTTAAAAAAGGGCCCCAATTATACAGCTTTTCGCGCAATAGATAAGCTGTATAATAGCTGTAACTCGGTGTAAATGGAAACCTTAGCACTACAGATTATCTCTTATAAATATGATTTAAAAATATAAGTTTTAAATAGGTTTTAAGAAGAATTACAATAGAATAAAAAATATTTAAGTCTAAAAATGTCTTTTGTTCATTCGTTATATTTGTAATGGCGACAAATGACAATATAAGTGGAAAGTAATAAAGTGCAGTTAAGATACAGGATCTTGAGAGAAGTTATATTACTATTGGTAAGTGCCGATTATTATTTATTGTGAACATGTGTATCTTTTCTGGCAAAATATTCACGCCCCTGCTTAATAATCAAGAGAAACATAACAAAAATATCTAAAAGTCGTACATAAGTTTAGTTTTTGTTTTTAAGGTTAAGGTTTTTTTTTCTTTTAATGTTAATTCTAAGGCTAAAGTCAATTTATTTTAGCTGGTGATCATAATATGACAAGTTTTTGTTAAATATTTGCAAGTGTATCTTTAATTATATTTTCAAATATGTTTTTATTCATAGTAAAATGGCGACAGTTTTTAAACAGCCTATAGGATAGTTGGAGAGCATTATAATCTTAGTAGCTGTACTATGTAATTAATGGAGTCACTTCTACAGCTTTTGGATTTAAATCAGCTTTGTAATAGAATATTTTTATACATTTGACTGTAAATTGTACTACAGCTGTCATTTATTCTTTTAGTTCTATAATAACCTTACAGACAGAAGTTATAACACTATTATACTTATAATAGTGTAAAATTACGCCATAAGAATTAGTTTTAAATCGGAGTTGACAAATACTTTTGTACAGCAACAAGTGCCAGGTGATCCTACACTACAGCCTCTATACAGCTTTAATGATAGAATAAGCTTGTAGCGTCACACAACACTTAAAGTTTTATAACGGAGTTTACAGATACTTTTTTACAGCAACAAGTGCCAATTGATACTACAATACAGCCTGTATACAGCTTTAACGATAGAATTAGGTCGAAGTGTCACACAACACTTAAAGTTTTATAGTAGATTTTTTATATTCTGATATAACACCCCAGGCGTACGCAGATTCCTTTATAATGATTTTATACAGCTAGAGCTCAGGTTAGTTTTCTCTGACACTCTTATAAGTCCCTTAAAACACTCTAAGTTCTAAATTGGCTGGTATATTGATTTTACCGACACTTAAATGCTACTTGGGATGCTCACACATACACACACATACACAATCATACACGCACATGTATTTTATTATCGAAAATAACTATCATAGTTAGGTTATATGTTATATATCATTACATTACTATTCTTAAACAGTAGCTTTTAGTAATGTTAAACAAATAGAAGTAAATATGTCCAATAGATACGAGTAATAATAATAAGCAATATTCTTCTTTGTTAATTAGACCATAGCCTAAGTACCTCATGCGAGCACAGTTGTACATAAGTTTATCTCTTCCGACCGTTCTAGTTTTAAGTTCTTTTTGGGACTAGTCTGAAAACCAGCGCTGGGCGACTGCCCAGCTAACGCTGAGACTAGCACCCTTTGCCTCCTAATTGTTTAGTTTCATTGTGTTTTTTTTTTCTTTTATTATGTAACTATTCTTTTTTGATACCTTACTTTACTATCGTGTTTTTTTATGTGGCAATAAACGAATTCTATTCTATTCTATTCTATTCTTATTGTGGTTAGTTTGTGTCTTCGTGGGTTACCCACGTGGTGATAGGTTAGAATAGCACCGGCGGCGCATCGTGGTAGATGCAAGCGATCCCATAGGGCTCCCTACATGGCGGCGAGGGTTGATGCCGCAGAGGGTTTAGTGGATAATCCCTTCTCTTATGGAATATAACCCCCCAGAATAGGCCTTCCCCAGCGGGAGAAGCATAAACGTATTCCCTCTGCGTGAAAAAAAAAAGGTTGGAGTAGCACCACCGTTTTTCTTTCCATGGGTAGGATCTAGATAATGGTAATAGTATAGAGTGTAGTGGGCGATGGGCAACCTAAGTATTGCATTTTTATTTAACATTTGCATTTTTTAAACTACATTTGGATGCTGATAAGGAAATAAATAATAAAATAGGTATACTCTTGCTTGCCAGAATTTCATTTGCCCGAATTTTATCTGCCATAATATTCAACTGCCATAATGTTGTTTTCTATAATTTTGTATGCCATACTAATTGTTTACCATATTAATTATATGCCAGAATCTTTGTTTTCCATAATATCAATATCAATAATCTCATTTTCCATAATCATTGTAATCCATAACTATCACATGCCATAATGTCATTTGCCATCCATCTCAACTTCCATAATATTCATATGTAATAAAGTGAAACCCAATTAGGGATCCATATTAATTAATGTTACCTAAAACTTTGTAAAATCTACGTATGTACCAAATATGGAAATAATAAAGGCTTATTATTATTTATATATATTATTATAATAAAGTGGGTACGTATTGCAGTGTCACAAATAAATATAAAATACCTCGAACCTATCCGCGATCCGAGTCGGTTTTGCCACTAAGTAAAAACAATCTTTTCTCTGAGATTACCCAATGCCAAGATAGTGGTGTACCGTAGGCAGTAGGGAACAGGGGCTTAGTGGCAAAACCGACTCGGATCGCGGTTAGGTTAGAAGACGGAAGCGGGAGCTTTGCTCCCGCTTACGTCTTCGAGGTTATTATTAACAAAGATGAATCCGAATGCATGTTTAGTATGGCGTTTAAATATTCTATGAAATAATATTATTGCAAACAATAATCTGGAATACAATAAGTATGGCATTCGTATCATTATGGCATCCAATATTCGGGTAAACAAGAGTATGTCAATTAACTATTACGGTAAACGAAACATTCGGGCAAATGAAATTTGGGAAAGCGAAATTCGGGCAAATGATTATTATAGTATATGAATGTCGGGCAAACAATAGACAACCAATAAAATAATGGGATGTCCACTAGGTGTCTCTATCCACTAGGTGGTGACAAACGGAATACACCCATAATGCTTTTTTAACTCAAAGTTGTGCATGTGAGCTAAGGCAGAAACGCATACAGCCACTCTTCAACTAATACTAATAATAAATACAAATATTATGAAAATATTTGAATATAGGCGATTTTCGTCTATCACAATTAAATTATGAAAGTATGTTATTCATATAGTTTTGACTTAGGAAATACGAATATAATACTATTTGGTTATAAAAACGTGAGCAATATTTTTATTTTAAAAATTAAAATCGTAGTTGTATTATCTGTATGTCACGTGACCGAATTACATCATATAACCATAAGCGCGAGTGAGACAGATATTTGCCTCTTTCTTTAGGACAGGTGAGATGGGACTATTCTTTCGGCTCGGATGACGTCACGATAATAGCGGCTGCCGTTTTTGAATTGAATACTTTGAATGAACATTATTGTTTTATTTCCCGTCTGTGTTTTTTTCACTTTCCTCGTATTTGATATGAGAAGTAGAATTTTTAACTCGGGTGAATGTCACCCATTTCTGACTCGGGCCATTGGCGCTCTCACTTCGTTCGAGCGCCAAAATATCTCGTCAGAAATGGGTGCCTTTCAGCCCTTAGTTAACAATCTACTATTGCAATAAGAAATTGAGTGTAGCAAATAATTAGAACCTACCTCAATCATAAAATATATAACTGAAGAGATCTATGTTCTATTGAAATCTAACAAAAAGTAACTTAGGCAGGTGACATTATAGTATACATTTAATATAGGTATGATGGATGGAACCCTTTGTATAATTACTTAATGCCACCACATTATCAGGGGGAAAGACATGTTAAGCCACTGATCTTTGTTGTTGTCTATGACAGCAATGCCAAGCTGAGAAATTAGGTAGATGACTGATGACCTCAACTGAGATTAACAGTGAAATAATATTGTTTTTTTAATCAATGGATACATGTTATTTGCCTCTACTAGGCCGCCAAATTCTTGTAAAATGTATCTTTAATTGTTTATGGCTGTTGTTATCCTGTATAAAAAGAAATTGCAGGATGATGTAAGTTGTTAGTGTTGATTTTTATGAGACTATACATTTTCCTGTAGCAATAGTTGCTAACTTTTTTCCTCTTGAAACCCCCTACTAGTAAATCTACACATGCTTATTTAATTTCAAGTCAATCTGTTAACTAAAAGCTGGTAAATTAGTTAATTTCTTACAAGGGAACCTAACCTGCTAAACATGGAGAATCACAAATGAGCAACAATTTCAACATAATTGCTAAGTAATTCTTTGTGTGAAACACAGATTCCTATATTGACAAAGCTTGTGTGCAACAGTAATTGTTGCTATTAAGCAAGCATTGTGACATTAATGTCACACCAACTGAAAGTATGGGTTGGTGATTGTTAAGAAGGTGGCCGCATTGCACTGACTGTCTACCACAACACAGTAGCATATACAAAGTATGTATGTACATGACTTCAATGAATGTAAAAAGAATGTTTTTATTTTTTTGACCTTGGTTTGTTTGCAGCAGCCTGAAGGGCTGTAGCTGTGGGTCTTAGCTGGCCGCCATAAACTTTATATGGCATCCAGCGCTCTTTTTACTTGCCCCCAGGGGGGCTAGCCCCGAGACTGTCAAGAAAGATCTACCCTCCTCTTTCTAATTTGCATGGTGCAAGTGAGACAGGGGTCACTCAACCGCGTGCGAAGCGACTTGTCAGCAAGTTGTGCTAGACATACACTGTACAGGTATAGACTATGTAAAGGAGAATTATGCTATGCAAGCAGGCATGTTATTAGCATTGTGCACACTGCAACTCAATTCTAGAATACACCCTTAGGACATAAATGAAAAAGTGAGTAAAAAGCAAACAAAATTCTTTGTTTCAGCTTGGACCTAAATTATTCCAGATGTTAGGCTGTTCTTTTCTACTGCTCACATTTCTCTATTGATTCTCGTGGAATTTTGTGAGCCTGTTCAATAATTATGCATATAGATTTTTTTCACAATTCAGTTTTTCAACTTTTTTATTTCTAAATATTGGTTCTCTTGTTCTACAGTCTCTAGAAGATTATAATATATGTGAACACATTCTTACACCCCGCCTTAGTCAAATGTGTTTGAGCACATTGGCATTTTAGGTTTATCAGATTGTAATGATAATATGCATACTGCATATTTAAAACGAAATAACTGGAGACAACTACTGCCAATTTGCTGTAAAAATAAATACCGGTACGTAACCAGTATCAATGTTCAGTAAAAGATAAAACTGATAAATAAACAAATAAACACAGGTTGCTTGAATAGAATGCATAACCAAAGTAAAGTTAGTTTTACGAATGTTGACGCTTTTTTTATAAATGAAAGATAACAGGTTTTGGCAAAATGTTGACTGCCTATAAAAAGACATTCAACTGCCTTGCAAATGCAGTGAGTGCAACAAGTTCGCCGTGAAAAAGAGATTGTAATCAAATACTTACCTAGTTTAGGCTCCCCGGCTTGATGATACTGATTGCACACTTGCACAGTGTTATTACAGGATATAAACAACAATTGGAGGGTGTTATAATTAGTAATTTACGGGTTCTTTTCGTTCGTTCACAAACAATTAACAAACGCCGCAAAATCGGCGAAATCCAAAAATCATCCGAATCCAAAACCTGTATAATGATACCAGTATATAGAGTAAAAATTACCCTAATAATAAAGGCTGTTAAGAAACCTTTGATTTTATAAATTTTATATACATTTTCGTATTCGAAGTTAAGGTAATTTATAAGCCTGCATGTCTTTTTTGTTATTATTTAATCGATATGATTTTCATGCTGGTTTTACAAAACATTTAAAATCTTAATTTCGAGTTTCTGGGTAATTTCAGGAAATGGCAACAGTATAACTGTTAAGTTAATGACGTATACGTTACAGTCGACGCAAATGCGTAGCTATTAAATTCATATTTTTTTATGAATATATCACTAATTTAAAATTAAGGTATTTTATTGTTGAACTATATTTTAAACGAATTTTCATATATATTGTCTTGACAAAATACCAGCAGTAGCTTGCAGTAATACAGCAGAAAATTATAAACGTACCGCTGTACGTTCCGTTTCAACCCATCAACGCAGATGAGGTCATCTCGGGCTCGGCAAGTGTCATCTGTGTCACGGACAGGACAGGACAGTCCAAATCTGTCAAAACAAATTGGTGAAACTTGCGTCGAAATTTCTGAATTTACCAACAAAATGGGTCTCTTTGGCAAATCACATGATCAAAATCCAAAAGAAATGGTACGTCGTCCTACAGCCTATATTAATAAATTTTTAATCATGCGAAGATTGTATATTTACCAATTATTTTTAGGTAAACGAATGGTCACATAAACTACGCAAAGAAGGGTACAACTTGGATAGACAAATTCGAGGTATGACTAATCCGAAAAACAATAAGACATCTAGTATTCGTTGCTCTATGTAGTGGACTGGGTGAACACAGTAGATTTATGAAGGAAGGACTAATGATACTTAGTTTTTCAGCGATACAACGGGAGGAGGAAAAAATCAAGCGATCCTTGAAAGAAGCAGCCACCAAAAACGATAAACAAGTGTGCACAATACTGGCGAAAGAAATCATACGGTCGCGGAAGGCAATCAGCAAAATATACACCAGCAAAGCACATTTAAACTCCGTACAAATGCAAATGAAAAACCAGCTAGGTAATTTAATGTTTTTAGAGAGGCAGTACACAGAATATCATCTTGCTCATAATTCGAGTAGACCAAGTGAGAAACCTCTTTTTCGAGAAATCTAGGGTATTTAAGCTATATAATCTAGGGTATTTTATTTTGAGAGTGCACTTCAAGTGGCTTAAATAAAGAGTAGAAGAACAACACTCTAGTAATAATAATTGTTAATACCATAGCCAGAATAAACAGTTGTTGTGCCCGTAATCGGTCAGGACAACATCAGCATCAAACCAAGTTGGAAGTACAGTCAGAGGTATTAATATATGTACATCCTACTAATATTAAGAATGCGTAATTTTGATGTTTAGATGTATGGATGTTTGTTTCACGCTTAAATGGCTCAACAGATGGGGATGAAATTTTTAAAGACAGTTTAAAGCCCGTATTAAAATTAAGGATAGTTTTTATCATCCCATTAATGTTATAAATGCGAAAGTTTGGATGTTTGTTACTCAATCATGCTTAAGGTGCAACGTCACTGACGAATTCCATACAATTTTCGTTCGGACTAGACGTCTAATCTATCGATGTCAGGAACTTGAAATTGTGATATTTAGATAATATATGACCCTCTTCTCCCGCAGTTTGAATAAATACACGCAAAAACCAGTAATATTCAAAATATAGCCATTTGAAATTCATAAAATTTTACTCCGAGCCTTGTATGTGTGCGTGAGTTAGACACTGTCCGTGTAAATGACATGGCCGCGTCACATGACAGCACGTTGCCCAAAACCTTCACTAGATGTCTTTAATATCAAACAAGATTAGTTAGATAGTGGAGTGAATAGTAGTAATTATACTCACCAGACGGTGACACCATCGTACAAACACATTTTAGTTTAAGGTGAAAGAGATAGCATTCATTTTATCTTGCTACGCTGCTCATTTCGGTAATGACGTAAGAGCAATGTCATTTGTTTTTGATAGACTGAATTTCAAGCAACAATGTATGAATTTCAATGCTTTGCTCTTTAGCCGTGATAGACCTACCTAAAGTCCACGGAACGATAATTATGCATGGGTCTGTACATTTTGCGTCTTATTAGAAACGAGTAAGATCCAATATTGAAACGTAATCTGTGCTACCGAACGTATACATATATAGGTTTTGATCAAATGACATACATACATACATACATACATTCACGCCTTTATTCCCAAAAGGGGTAGGCAGAGCACCTGAAACGTATGTTTCAGCCTCAATTTTAGCATTAATGTGGGTATAAAATATCGACAAAATGTGATATTGCAGTGATAGGTTGCTAGCCCATCGCCCACATCACACTTCAACCCTGCTCCCTTAGTCGACTTTTACGACACCCACGGGAAGAAAGGGGTGTTGTTGATCAAATGAACCGTTTGAATTTCCAACTTGCAGATTATAAGCAAGTTTCGATTGAGTGAATGTTACGTAATATAACACTAAATATAACAGACAATTATTAGGAGTGTAAGTACCTGATAAATTTAAACATTCGCTTTAGTCGGCTGCACATCGATTGACATTAAAATACCTTCTGCAACCTATTTAGGAATCGACTGCTCAAATAGAATATTAGATTACCCCCAACATGTAAATTAACTAAGTCACAATTTTTCTTCTTTACAATGTTGTGAGGGTAGAATTATACACTCGTAGGCATTCTTCGGTGCAGGAACTGATGCCAGTTACGACCGGTGGTTAGGCAAAGTGGTTAGGCGACAACATAACAGTGCCGCAACCAGTTAGAAATATCCATTACCGGTATTTTTTTAAAGCCTAGTGATGCGTGAGTGCGTGAGTGAGTGCTGCAGCCAGCTATGTCCCGAAGAAACCCAATATATTTAACTAATATTATTATTATTAACATACTACATATAGGGAATGCAAACCACCATCATGGAATCCCGAAATACCGGAATCCCCTACCGATTTTCCCAATATTCTAATACCAGAATTTAAAAGGACCAAGTCGAAATAAGTACTACATTACCGGTATTATTATTATTTTTATCCTGCTAGTATTGTAAATGCGAAAGCTTAGATGCTTATATGTATAAATGTTTGAATGTTTAGATGTTTGGATGTTCGTAACTCAATCACGCCTAAACTGCGCAACCTATTTGCCTGCCTAACCTCTTAAGGCCCATGGGCCTACTCATAGGACTTAATCTGTCGAAGGCATTTAAATTATATTCAACTGGAATAGCGCTGAATTTGTTTTGTTTCGGGCACTTTTCAAAATAAACGAAAGTCAACTCTATTTCCAACACAACGCGATGGCAATTCCAATGCTATTTTGTAACATATGCTGAGCCTTAGGAGGAGCTTAGATTAAAATATAGGACAATTTTTTTATCCCGGGTTCATGCAGACGAAACCGTGAGTGGAATCTAGTTTTTAATTAAAAAAAATGAAATTGGCATGCATTTGTAAAAAAAAGGAACGCATAATCTAGTGTAGTTCAATTTATTTGTTAGTTATTGTCTGTCCTACGTAATTTTTCTACTGAAGAATAATCGCTTTTCCACTCTATTGATGCTGGTGGTAGGAGCACTATTTGAACTGTTAGAAGGTAAAATAGGCTTCCGCTAGAATGGGTAACTTCTATGAATAAACGTAGAACACCGTAAATGGGGAATGTAGAAAAAAAAATGATTCACTGATTTTTTTTCTGGTAAGTTCGTTCTTTTTTTCTCAAAATAAACGTAGTTTTTAGGGTTGTTAACTGATAACACAAACGTTACCTGACATAAAACTTTACTAAACCTTTGGTTGTAAACATGAATGTTAAAAAAATATTATGCATATATAGTAAGAGTTTACTACTATCGGTTCAAGGAGGGCACTAATTCTATTGTATAGACAGTTTCCAAATTCACAATGACTCCCTGAACAGATAAAAGCAGTGGTCAAAAACAGCCCTATAGGTATTTTTAAGTAAATAGGTTGGTTTTGGTGTGAGAGATGAGTGTTTAATTTTATATTAGGTAATATACCAATAGTTATGTATTTTTTGACAAAATAATAAGCTGTAAAACTTCCAATAATGTAAATCCAAGTAATGCAGGAGATGAAACAAAATTTTGCGAATACTTATTAAAAAACTTATTATAATTGTAAATTAAATTGTTACAATTTACTGTTATGAATTTGGTGAAAACACAAATGTATTATTTACACTTTTAATTTCAGGCTTATTTTACAAGAAAAAGTGAACTTTATAGTGCCTTTTTTTAGCATTAGAAAAAAGAATAAAGCACAAAGCACGAGGTCTTTTATATAAGACACTTTATGCCACACAAATGTCAAAGTATCTCAAACCGCCAAAAAAAAAGACTAAAATCATTGTTGTCGACCCTAAAATGATACAAGTGTTTTTATTATTTATATCTAAATAATACTTACAACAATATATTTATTTTGAATGTATTTATTATTTAACTTTGTAATTTGAAATTTCGTTATTCAGTTCTCGAAAGGTTGCTTAAATAAAAAACCTAAAGAAGAAGAGGTTTAAAACGATCGGTTCGTATTTTTCGCTATCGAAATTGTCAAAATTGACAATCGTATCACGTTCTTTTTCTTGTTTTCTTGCTAATCAACAAATTATTGAATTCAGATCACGAGATTATTAAACGAGTATCCATTTGTTAATTAATATTAAGATTTTATTTTTCGCTGTGTGTGGCTGCGATGGAGCTGCCAGAGGCAGGCCCAAGTGGCTTGCAAAAAAGACCGACTCGTTCTCTCCCGAACGTTTTGCCTTCAACAAAAGCAAAGAGACAGAAACAAAGTCCATTAACAACAAACGAGATACGTTGGTGTTCAACATTTTCAAGTTGGTGTGTGAACTTTGCAGCAAGAATGAATTATCGTGTAACAAACCATGTCTGTTCAATATTTATCCGAAGCAGAAAAGGTTGACGACGACTTCTTCTTCGTTTAGCGTATTTCTAATCCTAAAAAAACGCACTATAATGTGCAACCAAATGTTCATAGGTATTATTATCGAAGTCCCGGTAATACCGGTATTGAGGTCCAATATCACAATTCAATACTACCAGGATTGAGGATCATCTGATATTGAAGGTATACATATATCTATTTCGTTTTTGACGATTATAATAATGACTTCATGTAAATTGGCATAATAAATGATATATCAGTTTATATTACGTTCCACTGCTGGGCACAGACCTCCTCTCATGGACGAGAATGAAATGAAAAAAACAACTGTATCATAATTATACCGGTTCGGAAAAGGAATTATAAAAATTTCAGTACAATTAAAAATAAATACCGGTAACCGATATGTATTTCTACACGGTTCCGGATCCGGTACCGTTACGTTGGCGGCGCGGCTAACCTTTACAATATAACGCTATTGTAATGGAATACCGATTCCATACCGGTATAACCGTAACCGAAATCAGTCCATGCTCGTAAGCCTGCCTTTAAAAACATAATTGTTGGCCAATTGTTAAAAACTGAATCGAAAACAATATCCATATACTTAATTACTTAATTGAACGAGCGACCGAGACGAACGTAGATTTTCATTTCAGCTAGGCAATTATTCCAGATTTCCAGATTCGCATTTAAAAGATCTTCACGCAAGTTGTTTTCTAGCAGAGCCGTAAATTCTTAGTGTTTCTGTTCTCTATTTTCGTCTGTATATATATATATATATATATATATATATATATATATATATATATTGAATGAAGTATATGTATTTTATTTATTTATTGTCTATTGTCGTTATTTATTATGTATGTATAACCACTGTGTGTATAAACACACAACCAAATTGTGGGCGGGTGCAACTACAGATATAAATCTGTAATTGCACCGCCCACAATTTGTCTGCTTTGCCCAAATGTTGACTGGTAGAGAATGCTTACGGCTTTAAGTCCACCTTTTGTACGATAAGTTGTTCTTTTGTTCAATAAAGATTAAATAAATAAATAAATATTATTTCGTATGTCCGGCTGTCTAGACTTCTCTATATGTCGTAGGTAGCTATTTCTCAACCGATTCTCGGGAAATTTTGTGAGCTGATTTGAAGATTATACAGAGTGACATTCAATCCGAAACTGACACGGAAATTTGCTCTAAGGAGTCACCCAGACCGATATTAGAAAAAATAAAAACTGCATTTAACTTAGTACACAGTCAAATCTGTCTAAAAATCCAAGTTCGTTTTTTTGCGTATAAAATGTACCAAAGTATACTTACTATGCCTAAGCATGGCTATGTCCCCCCAGTAAGTTTACTCATCCATCACCAGTGAATTATTTTTTATAATCGGATAAGTGGTTTCGGAGGTTATACCGTACATACAAACATACAAAAAAATAACACTTTGCAATAATCGTTCCGGTAGCATAGTGCTTCAGGCATGCGACTGTCAAACGGCGGTCGTGGGTTCTACAGATAAGTTTCATCTCATATTTACCTAAACAAGACATTCAATAATTTTGTAAGCAAATACCCATAACATAACCCAACCATTGAAGATTAGTAATGAATGAGTGAAAGCATCATAAACGTATAGGAACGTAAATGCGTGAAAAAGTTGAATTCGATTTTTGAATTTTGACGTTCATCGAAAACAGTACCATATTGTCAAATGATATATTTCTCTCTTTCTGACGCGGTCTAGGTCCGGATTCGAGAGACTGGCCACTAAGAGTTTTGATATACAGACTCGCCTGTTATTCACAAAGCTTACTAAATTCGTCCGTCCGGTAACGCAAAATTGTTACCAACTTTGAGGTCATTATTTTAGACGCGAGTCACGGGCGAATACAAAACATTTTGTGAATAATACGTAGCCTCTCTGATTGTAATTATGTAGTAACGCAGCTGCGGGTGAATATGGATATAACAAATCAAAGTACTAATATACTTAGGTACTAAGTATAGGTTTTGACCTTATTCCTTACAATGTTAGATTTTTGTAAGGAAAAATACCTCTTTTATCTTCCTTTATAAATATTGTACTTACTAGTGTTATTTCGATTATTTAATGTGTTTCAAATAGAACAATGTAAATGGTTTTGTTTATCAAAATGGTTTTCATGACGCGAATGACTTGAAGATTTACGCACGATTTGTCTAATCTCATATGGAATAGGGTATAGAATAGATAAAGGTCGTACTTTGATTTTTCAACAGTAAACCTACGGATACTCATGAATCATGATTTTCTAATTAAATGAAAGGCGTAACATCTTTTTAAAGGATATACCTATCCAAAATAGTATTTATGTAGTATGTAACATGTAAGAATAGGTCTGCCATAAATATAGTAGGGTTTTTTTGTGGATCATCTAGATACTATCATGCTTATCAAGAAATTATAAACATGTTTAAGTTTAAAATATATATTTGTGCACATTATAAGTAAATCTAAGCTAGTTGAGACGGCCATATTGGTTTAGAAATCCAAATAGAAAAACAAAAAAGAAGTATGTCCGTCGGGATTTGAACCCGGTTCAAGGATTGCGTTACAGGCAGATTTAAGCAAAAGAGACGCGCACTGCGCTACCGCATGACATTAAGTAATGAGTAAAAAAGTCAGCTGCATTCATATTGCATTCTTGAGTACCTGCCACAAGTACATTTAGTTTCACTATTTCCTAATAGAGGCGCTACTATAAATTTAGTTTTGCGCCCTCTAGTTTGATTTATGCAAGATGTTTGACAATGACTGACTCGGAAGTGACATTTAGCTACGTTAGTCTGCGTAAATTCACGGAAAAGCACTTTTATGCATATTTTCGGACTACATTTTAAAAATAAACACTGTTTGGTGCAGATTGATTGCGATTCATACGTAGCAAGCTCTTCGGCTTCCGCAGTTTGAAACACATATTTGTACTCGTCACGGTTTTGCGTAAAACGATGAACAACCATCGAAATTATATATGGCGACATCTGTTAGCAACAGCTCGACAGGAACCAGTGACGTTGAACCTTAAACAGCTCAACAGACGGGGTTCAAATTTTGCACAAGTAGTTTATATAATGGGTCCATTTTTTTTAAATTAAGGCGCCGTAGGTTCAGCGAAGTTAAGCGAACAGTGTTTTTGAAACAATATAATGCGTCTGTTTATAATAATATGGTTATAGCACTTTAAAGAAAAGGTAGTAATTTCAATTTTGTTCCAGCCACCCTAAGAGTTGCGGGATCATTGCAAAAGTCAACTGAGGTAAGTGCGTTGTACAGAAGATACATCAGAAGTAGCTACGCAAAAAAACACGTTCAAAATTATCTAGACAGTCCGCTTGACACTAGAGTCGTATGTAGGTCATTTTAAGCTCTTGACCTGCGTAGCTACTTCTGCTGCTGACTGTATGAAACAGTTCACTCAATGTGTACAGATAGGTAGTTTTATATTGAATAACTACAATTCTGGGGCGGAAATTTTCTCAAGTGGCGACCTCGTACCGTGGAAGGTGGGCTGATGAGTGATGACCTGGTAAAGGTCGCAGCAGTCTGCTGGATGTGGGTGGTGCGCGACCGGTCATTGTGGCACTCTTTGGGGGAGGCCTATGTCCAGCAGTAGTCTTTGGGCTGATATGATGATGATATTTAATACCTATCTAACCCATCATATTTTGACCCCCACAAAAAACGAATAATGTGAATATTTATCATGTATTTTAAAGATGAATGCAGGGTTCGCAATTATCAAGATAATCACGCTTTTTGATAACTATCCCATAATTATCACCAGCATAAGAACCAATGCGGAAATACACGTTCAAATAGAGTTCAGTTTCACGAGCGCAATTTTTTCTTAATATCAATGGATAATTATCCATCTGTTATAATCAAGATAATTATCATTGATAATTATCCTTTCGAACCCTCGATGAATGTCCGCCAGAGTGTGTGTATGCGTCTATGTTTTCATATAATATTTGACGTTTAGGTCTAAAACATGCAAGGTTAAAATTTCGCGTATCTCTGGTGCAACATAATATTACCGTCGTAACAGAATGATAAGCAAAAAGGAGTGATGTCCTTACATAGTGCTTTGCATGAAAATGTAACAAGAGAAAGAAAAGAAAGATGACATTTATTCACTACACAAAAGACACACAGACAGAGGGAGCAGAAACAATACAGTTGACATAATGTGTGTGTCTTCGCGGCAGTGAATCGGCTGATTTTCAGACAGCGCCATACGTGACCCACGGAACGCAACACAAATATTAAATATATATTTAATATAGTCAATTTGTTAAATATGTAACATAAGCACAATGGGACGAGAGACACAATGTAAAAAACGCGAAACGATACGGATGTAAATAAATTAAAATAGAAGAAAAATTAAATAAAGTGCTGCATGGGTTAGGGTTGGGGTTTTTGGAGCGTCAACAAATAGTCCTTAAGCTGGCGCCTAAAGGTATACCTGCTAGACGCTCCTTGGATAGGTGGGGGGAGATCATTCCAACATCGTTCTTTCGGTCTTTAGAAAATGTGCCTTCAGGAGCTTTCTACAAACAATTCGCAAGTTATCATTGTTTGACAGGTGATGCAAGCAATGCAGGCCCTCATCCGCCTGCCAGAGATAGCCAACATCATGCAGGAGATGAGTAAAGAGATGATGAAGGCGGGGATCATCGAAGAGATGCTTGATGAGACCATGTCTTCAGTGGAAGATGAGGAGGAGATGGAGGAAGCGGCGCAGAGTGAAGTTGATAAGGTGAGAGAGAACCAGCTAGGTACTTATTTTAATTTGCATCAGATAATGAGTCCAATCATCATCCTCCTAGCGCTATTCCCGGTAATGCCCCTAAAGGAACCCGGGGTCCGCTTTGACACCTAATCCCAAAATTCGGCATAGGCAAAAGTTTTATGAAAGCGACTGCCATCTGACCTTCCAACCCAGTGGGAAATCTAGACCTTATTGAGACCGGTTTCCTCACGATGTGTTCCTTCACCGAAAAGCTAACGGTAAATATTCCGTTCATAAGTTCCGAAAAACTCATTGGTACGAGCCGGGATTCGAACCCACGACCGCCGCTTGACAGCCGCATGCCTGAACCACTAGGCTACCGTCTCTTGGTCAGATAATGAGTCTGATGATTAGAGAAAAAATGTACAATTTTCATCCCATAGCTGGCAACACAGTGAATGTCCTATAAAGGGCAATTTTATGGATTTGCAGTTGACAATTAAGCATGTGCTACACGGTTTAAAACCGCGGTTTCTGCCACGTGACCTCGGTAGAAGCGACGTAGAAGCTCTGCCGTCTTACGGTTTAAAACGGCCCCAAACTTCAGTGTGTTTGAAACGCTTGTGCCGGGCAAACGTGCGCGGAACACCTACTGAGACGCCATGGCACCTTCCTTGTCGAAATTTCAAAAGCTTGGAGTTTGTTTTGCACTTTTGTGTGCAATTGATTATAAAGAAACAAAAAAAAGAAAAGATTTTTTTAAAGATTTTTTTCTAGGTTCCCACAAGTCCCACAGACACGGAAGGTCTCTATGCAGTTCAAATATTTCGGTGACCACCCCTCGTTCGTTCGCCGACGCCATTTTGAACCTAAACCTGCACTGCACGTCTGCACTCGGTGCGTGCGGGTGCGACTATCGTTCGCGTGTTTCAAACCAGCGGCTACATGGTTTCAAATCACCGTTTCTGCCAAATGGTTTGCCGAGCGCGCCTGCCTGAAGTTGAATAGACATTTCACAGAAAAATCACAGACAAGCTCTTTCCAGATTGAAAGTCGCTCAACTACAGTGGCACTCAAATAAAGTCAATCCTCCTAGCGTGTTCCCGGTTGTACTCTTATATAGCTTCTGAATATCCTACTTACAAAACGTGCCAATTTGACAGGTGCTTTGGGAGCTGACACAGGGCAAGTTGGGCGAAGCTCCGGCCCCGCCCACAGCCGTCGGGGCGCCTTCGACGAGCAAAGAGACAGAGGCGGAGGCCGAGCCAGAAGACGAAAGCGAACTGGACGAGATGCAGACGAGACTCGAAGCGCTGCGCTCTTAGTGGTATGTAACTATGAGAGCTGACAAGTTGGGTGAGGCTCCGGCACATCCCATAGCTGTTGGGGCGCCTTCGACGAGCAAAGAGGCAGAGGCGGAGGCGGCGCCAGAAGACGAAAGCGAACTGGACGAGATGCAGACGAGACTCGAAGCGCTGCGCTCTTAGTGGTATGTAACTATGAGAGCTGACAAGTTGGGTGAGGCTGCGGTACATCCCATAGCTGTTGGGGCGCCTTCGACGAGCAAAGAGGCAGAGGCGGAGGCGGCGCCAGAAGACGAAAGCGAACTGGACGAGATGCAGACGAGACTCGAAGCGCTGCGCTCTTAGTGGTATGTAACTATGAGAGCTGACAAGTTGGGTGAGGCTGCGGTACATCCCATAGCTGTTGGGGCGCCTTCGACGAGCAAAGAGACAGAGGCGGAGGCGGCGCCAGAAGACGAGATGCAGCCGAGACTTGAAGCGCTGCGCTCTTAGTGGTATGTAACTATGAGAGCTGACAAGTTGGGTGAGGCTCCGGCACATCCCATAGCTGTTGGGGCGCCTTCGACGAGCAAAGAGGCAGAGGCGGAGGCGGCGCCAGAAGACGAGATGCAGCCGAGACTTGAAGCGCTGCGCTCTTAGTGGTATGTAACTATGAGAGCTGACAAGTTGGGTGAGGCTCCGGCACATCCCATAGCTGTTGGGGCGCCTTCGACGAGCAAAGAGGCAGAGGCGGAGGCGGCGCCAGAAGACGAGATGCAGCCGAGACTTGAAGCGCTGCGCTCTTATTGGTATGTAACTATGAGAGCTGACAAGTAGGGTGATGCTCCGGCACATCCCATAGCTATTGGGGCGCCTTCGACGAGCAAAGAGACGGAGGCGTAGGCGGCGCCAGAAGACGAAAGCGAACTGGACGAGATGCAGACGAGACTTGAAGCGCTGCGCTCTTAGTGGTATGTAACTATGAGAGCTGACAAGTTGGGTGAGGCTCCGGCACATCCCATAGCTGTTGGGGCGCCTTCGACGAGCAAAGAGGCAGAGGCGGAGGCGGCGCCAGAAGACGAAAGCGAACTGGACGAGATGCAGACGAGACTCGAAGCGCTGCGCTCTTAGTGGTATGTAACTATGAGAGCTGACAAGTTGGGTGAGGCTGCGGCACATCCCATAGCTGTTGGGGCGCCTTCGACGAGCAAAGAGACAGAGGCGGAGGCGGCGCCAGAAGACGAGATGCAGCCGAGACTTGAAGCGCTGCGCTCTTATTGGTATGTAACTATGAGAGCTGACAAGTTGGGTGAGGCTGCGGTACATCCCATAGCTGTTGGGGCGCCTTCGACGAGCAAAGAGACAGAGGCGGAGGCGGCGCCAGAAGACGATATGCAGCCGAGACTTGAAGCGCTGCGCTCTTAGTGGTATGTAACTATGAGAGCTGACAAGTTGGGTGAGGCTCCGGCACATCCCATAGCTGTTGGGGCGCCTTCGACGAGCAAAGAGGCAGAGGCGGAGGCGGCGCCAGAAGACGAAAGCGAACTGGACGAGATGCAGACGAGACTCGAAGCGCTGCGCTCTTAGTGGTATGTAACTATGAGAGCTGACAAGTTGGGTGAGGCTGCGGCACATCCCATAGCTGTTGGGGCGCCTTCGACGAGCAAAGAGACAGAAGCGGAGGCGGCGCCAGAAGACGAGATGCAGCCGAGACTTGAAGCGCTGCGCTCTTAGTGGTATGTAACTATGAGAGCTGACAAGTTGGGTGAGGCTCCGGCACATCCCATAGCTGTTGGGGCGCCTTCGACGAGCAAAGAGGCAGAGGCGGAGGCGGCGCCAGAAGACGAAAGCGAACTGGACGAGATGCAGACGAGACTCGAAGCGCTGCGCTCTTAGTGGTATGTAACTATGAGAGCTGACAAGTTGGGTGAGGCTGCGGCACATCCCATAGCTGTTGGGGCGCCTTCGACGAGCAAAGAGACAGAGGCGGAGGCGGCGCCAGAAGACGAGATGCAGACGAGACTTGAAGCGCAGCGCTCTTAGTGGTATGTAACTATGAGAGCTGACAAGTAGGGTGATGCTCCGGCACATCCCATAGCTATTGGGGCGCCTTCGACGAGCAAAGAGACGGAGGCGTAGGCGGCGCCAGAAGACGAAAGCGAACTGGACGAGATGCAGACGAGACTTGAAGCGCTGCGCTCTTAGTGGTATGTAACTATGAGAGCTGACAAGTTGGGTGAGGCTGCGGCACATCCCATAGCTGTTGGGGCGCCTTCGACGAGCAAAGAGACAGAGGCGGAGGCGGCGCCAGAAGACGATATGCAGCCGAGACTTGAAGCGCTGCGCTCTTAGTGGTATGTAACTATGAGAGCTGACAAGTTGGGTGAGGCTCCGGCACATCCCATAGCTGTTGGGGCGCCTTCGACGAGCAAAGAGGCAGAGGCGGAGGCGGCGCCAGAAGACGAAAGCGAACTGGACGAGATGCAGACGAGACTCGAAGCGCTGCGCTCTTAGTGGTATGTAACTATGAGAGCTGACAAGTTGGGTGAGGCTGCGGCACATCCCATAGCTGTTGGGGCGCCTTCGACGAGCAAAGAGACAGAAGCGGAGGCGGCGCCAGAAGACGAGATGCAGCCGAGACTTGAAGCGCTGCGCTCTTAGTGGTATGTAACTATGAGAGCTGACAAGTTGGGTGAGGCTCCGGCACATCCCATAGCTGTTGGGGCGCCTTCGACGAGCAAAGAGGCAGAGGCGGAGGCGGCGCCAGAAGACGAAAGCGAACTGGACGAGATGCAGACGAGACTCGAAGCGCTGCGCTCTTAGTGGTATGTAACTATGAGAGCTGACAAGTTGGGTGAGGCTGCGGCACATCCCATAGCTGTTGGGGCGCCTTCGACGAGCAAAGAGACAGAGGCGGAGGCGGCGCCAGAAGACGAGATGCAGACGAGACTTGAAGCGCAGCGCTCTTAGTGGTATGTAACTATGAGAGCTGACAAGTAGGGTGATGCTCCGGCACATCCCATAGCTATTGGGGCGCCTTCGACGAGCAAAGAGACGGAGGCGTAGGCGGCGCCAGAAGACGAAAGCGAACTGGACGAGATGCAGACGAGACTTGAAGCGCTGCGCTCTTAGTGGTATGTAACTATGAGAGCTGACAAGTTGGGTGAGGCTCCGGCACATCCCATAGCTGTTGGGGCGCCTTCGACGAGCAAAGAGGCAGAGGCGGAGGCGGCGCCAGAAGACGAAAGCGAACTGGACGAGATGCAGACGAGACTCGAAGCGCTGCGCTCTTAGTGGTATGTAACTATGAGAGCTGACAAGTTGGGTGAGGCTGCGGCACATCCCATAGCTGTTGGGGCGCCTTCGACGAGCAAAGAGACAGAGGCGGAGGCGGCGCCAGAAGACGAGATGCAGCCGAGACTTGAAGCGCTGCGCTCTTATTGGTATGTAACTATGAGAGCTGACAAGTTGGGTGAGGCTGCGGTACATCCCATAGCTGTTGGGGCGCCTTCGACGAGCAAAGAGACAGAGGCGGAGGCGGCGCCAGAAGACGATATGCAGCCGAGACTTGAAGCGCTGCGCTCTTAGTGGTATGTAACTATGAGAGCTGACAAGTTGGGTGAGGCTGCGGTACATCCCATAGCTGTTATAGCGCCGCTAACTCGCTGCCGACAGCGAGTTAGCGGCGATGGTCGCTGCGCTGAAGTTGGAGCTATCCGACCGCGACCAGGACCTGCTCCTCAATGACATAGAAGTGACAGGTATCCCCGAACAATCGAACGAGAACCCCGTACACCTCACGTGCCTGGTAGCGCGGAAGCTGGGTGTCACCTTGGAGGAGCGCGACGTAGTGTTCGCCGAGAGAGTGGGGCCGAGGAGATCACCGCCTGCCGCACTGGTAGCTGGCGCTGAGGCGCCATCTGACGTTGGGAGCCCGGCGCCCGCTATCGGGCGCCCGCGCCCGCTGGTCATACGGCTCGCGCGCCGTGGGACCCGTAACGAGCTGCTGCGTGCCGCGCGAGTGCGTCGCGGGGCCGACACGTCCGATTTAGGAGTACCCGGGGGAGTCACGCGTTTCTATCTGAACGAGCGGCTGACGAGGCTGAACCGGACGCTGCTCTACAACGCCCGCCAAGAGTGCAAGAGACTCGACTGGCGCTACTCGTGGACCAAGGACGGACGTGTCTACGTGCGCCGACAGAGTGGTGAGCCACCACATCGAGTCCGATCTGTGGACGATATAAAGCAGGTTTTTGGGAAGAGTCAAATTTGATGGGTAGCGTTGAAACGAATATTATAATGTTTTTATGTAAGTTTATTCCATATAGTCAAAGGTTACAGACAAACACTCTTATGGTGATGCAGGCTAAATTTATAGACCTTTTAATTATTTATAACATTTGTTTATTTTCCTTATTGTTCAGATTGCTGCAGTTAATTATTATGACTACGTGCCCTACGTTTCTTGATATCACGATTTTGTGTATAAACTGTCAGTGTTATAAAAAGCAACTTTGCAATGATAAATAAGCGGCTCAAGATTGGTTTACTTAACGCGGGTTCACTGGGCACGAATCATGATAATTTCATTGCAGCCTGCACCCGACAGGACTTTGACATTTTGGCAATAAACGAGACGTGGCTGAGAGCGGGGGAGGAGGGGCGAGCGCCGGTGCTCCCAGGCTATAGGCTGCGCCACAAACCTCGCCCGCCAGGCCCTTTCTCCCGTGGGGGAGGGGTAGGTTTCTATATTAAGCATGGGGTCAGCGCTCGTACCTTGTCCCACCCAGTAGACCCCCAGCATTGCTCTGTCGAACAAATGTGGGTGACATGGAACCTTAATGGAAAGAAGCTGGTAATTGGGACAGCATATCGACCTCCGTGGATGGCCGTGGACCTGTTTTTTGATGCCATCTCCGACACAATTAGTTCTCTGCGAAATTATGATCATGTGATTCTATTAGGTGATTTTAACATAAATACAACAATTTCTGATCCAAAATTAACAAAATTCAATAACTTTCTATCCAGTTTCAGCCTCACACAGATAGTTACAGAGCCAACGCACTTCACAGACACCAGTAAGACATTGATTGACGTGGTTTGCACTGACTTGCAAGCTAAAAGTATCGATATTGCACCCCTGGGGTCCCTTCACGGACATTGTCTTGTAGGTTGCGAATTTCACATCAAGCGTGAAAAGCCAAAACCCTTTGCCATTACCCATAGACAAATCCATAACATCAATCCCACATATTTTGATAGAGACCTGAATAGTATAAGATGGGATTTGATGCCTGTGGGAGATGCCAATGACATGGTTGATGTGTTAAATCAATATATAATTTTTTTATTTGATCTTCATGCACCTATGAAGACAACAGTCGTGAAGGTCCCCCAACCCCCTTGGATAACAGACACTATAAGGGTAATGATGCAATTGCGTGACAGGGCGGCGGCAGACTATCACAAGACAGAGTCTAGTAGTAAGAAGGCATACTACAAGGATTTGAAATCCACTGTATCTAGAGCACTTTATCACGAGAAAACAGCCTACTTCAAGCATAATATTAATAGCAAGATAAAAGATCCAAAACTGTTGTGGAAAAATCTTAAATCAACTTTGCTACCAAAAAATGAAGCAGAGTTACCGGCTTCTTTCAGTGATCCTGATATAATTAATAAACATTTTTTAAGTCTGCCTAGCACATCACAAGTCTCTATATCACAATTGACCCATTTTGAATTTCATAAACATAGTGAAGCAGTCTTTAGTTTAGAGCCAATAAATTCAGAAATAATTACTAAAATAATAAGAGGTCTTAAATCAAATGCAGAAGGCTGTGACGGCATCAGTTTGAATATGTTGTTAATGACTTTACCATATACTCTTGACACAATCACAAATATAATTAATACCTCAATTATAACGTCTACCTTTCCCGTCATATGGAAGAAGGCAATTGTGCGCCCTCTACCAAAAATATCACATCCATCAGAGCTTAAAGACCTAAGGCCAATTAGCATCTTACCATGCCTATCTAAAATCCTGGAAAAAACTGTATGTTTGCAAGTCACTGACTACCTGGAGAAAAATAATATTCTACCAGATGTTCAATCTGGTTTCAGGAAGGGCCGGGGCACTGTGACCGCCATGCTAGATGTCACTGACCACATTCTGTGTGCACAGGATCAAGGAATGTGTATGTTACTGGTGCTGCTGGATTTTTCTAGGGCATTTGACTGTATAGACATAAATTTACTGCTGTCCAAATTGAGCTACTACGGTTTTGATAATAATGCACTACAGTGGTTCAACAGTTACCTTACTAATAGATGCCAATATGTAAAGTTGAGTCGGAATGATGGATCATCGCAAGTCTCAGGTACGATGGAGCTCACTCGGGGAGTCCCCCAGGGCTCCATCCTCGGCCCAATCCTGTTCATTGTGTATGCTGCTGACATATGTACTTACATTAGAAATTGCAAATATCATTTTTATGCAGATGATGTACAAGTGTATATCTCGTGTAAACAGTCTGAGGTTGATAATGCAATAGAACAACTCAATATGGATCTCTCAAGAATTGCAGCCTGGGCCTCTAGTAATGGTTTGCTATTAAATCCTACTAAAACTAAGTACCTTGTTTTTGGTAGCAAGCAGCAGCTGTCTAGGCTGGCACCTACATTGGATGTTATGTTGATGGATGAGCCTATTGAAAGGGTCTGTGAAGCGCGTAACTTGGGTCTCTTAGTGGATGACGAGCTCCGGTATGAAAAACACATTTCAAACTCTGTGAGAGGCTGTTTTTACAAGCTAAAAGTGCTATACAAGATTAGGCCGTTTTTGAGTGAAACCTTGCGAATCCAACTAGTAGAGTCACTTGTGTTGTCAAAATTAAACTATATGGACATAGTCTATGGGCCACGTCTACTCACCAAATCGAAACTGCTCATTCAGCGAGTTCAAAATGCCTGCGCCCGTTTTTGTTTCACTATTCCATTTAGGGCTCATGTCACACCATTTTTAAATAAATGTCATATCCTTAAAATGCTACATAGACGCAAGCTCCATCTGGCATGTCTTCTTTTCGGTGTAGTAAACCGGCAGGCCCCCAAATATCTCTTTGATAAGTTGTCTTTCCGAAACCCGCGTGGTGAGCGGCAGTGTAGGCAGCCATTGTTGACCCATCGTCATGCGTCAGCTGCCTTTCGGGGGAGTTTCAGATATGTTGCAACTAAATGTTGGAACAATCTATCGCCACCACTTCTCAGGACTCTGAAAGGCATACATACTTTTAAGGCCCAGGTTAAGAAACACTTGCAGCACCACCAAAAAAGTCAGGAAAACCTTAAACATGACACAAGCTGTTTTTAATCTGGGTCAAAATACATACCTGCTTTGTATGTCCCACAAGCACTCCGTGGCCTGATGTTTTGTAGTTAGTTCTTATTGACCCTTGTTTTTTACGTATATCACTCCCATGTTATTTAGTTTCTGGTTTAGCAGTAAGTCTCATAGTATAATTTTAGTTTTAGGCATCACGGCATCAGCACGCGTTAGTTTTTACCTGTAGTAAATGTAGTAGTACCTAGTAATGAATGAATGTCAAATTTACCATAGATAAGTCATAGTTTTAATACCTTTTTTCTTTTTCTTTTTAAAATTAAGTAGCATTCATTTTATTGTAATTTATAAGTGTCTTTTCGTGTTTGTATATATTTGTTTTTTGTTTTTAATGAGTTTGTGTTCTTGGTTATTTTTAATGTTTTTGTAATTTGTCCTTGTGTGTGATCGTGGCGTCATTGTTCCGTGCCTCACCAAATGGTCACAACGGAAGACCAGCGCTGGTTTTGCCAGCATTACGCTGAGTTGTGACCATTTCGTGGCAAATGTGTATTGTATGTGGTGCGTATGTGTCCAAAATGTGTATTGTTGCCATTGCCACGAATAAATGTTTTCTTTCTTTCTTTCTTTCTTTCTTTCTGTTGGGGCGCCTTCGACGAGCAAAGAGACAGAGGCGGAGGCGGCGCCAGAAGACGAGATGCAGCCGAGACTTGAAGCGCTGCGCTCTTATTGGTATGTAACTATGAGAGCTGACAAGTAGGGTGATGCTCCGGCACATCCCATAGCTATTGGGGCGCCTTCGACGAGCAAAGAGACGGAGGCGTAGGCGGCGCCAGAAGACGAAAGCGAACTGGACGAGATGCAGACGAGACTTGAAGCGCTGCGCTCTTAGTGGTATGTAACTATGAGAGCTGACAAGTTGGGTGAGGCTCCGGCACATCCCATAGCTGTTGGGGCGCCTTCGACGAGCAAAGAGGCAGAGGCGGAGGCGGCGCCAGAAGACGAAAGCGAACTGGACGAGATGCAGACGAGACTCGAAGCGCTGCGCTCTTAGTGGTATGTAACTATGAGAGCTGACAAGTTGGGTGAGGCTGCGGCACATCCCATAGCTGTTGGGGCGCCTTCGACGAGCAAAGAGACAGAGGCGGAGGCGGCGCCAGAAGACGAGGTGCAGCCGAGACTTGAAGCGCTGCGCTCTTATTGGTATGTAACTATGAGAGCTGACAAGTAGGGTGATGCTCCGGCACATCCCATAGCTATTGGGGCGCCTTCGACGAGCAAAGAGACGGAGGCGTAGGCGGCGCCAGAAGACGAAAGCGAACTGGACGAGATGCAGACGAGACTTGAAGCGCTGCGCTCTTAGTGGTATGTAACTATGAGAGCTGACAAGTTGGGTGAGGCTCCGGCACATCCCATAGCTGTTGGGGCGCCTTCGACGAGCAAAGAGGCAGAGGCGGAGGCGGCGCCAGAAGACGAAAGCGAACTGGACGAGATGCAGACGAGACTCGAAGCGCTGCGCTCTTAGTGGTATGTAACTATGAGAGCTGACAAGTTGGGTGAGGCTGCGGCACATCCCATAGCTGTTGGGGCGCCTTCGACGAGCAAAGAGACAGAGGCGGAGGCGGCGCCAGAAGACGAGATGCAGCCGAGACTTGAAGCGCTGCGCTCTTATTGGTATGTAACTATGAGAGCTGACAAGTTGGGTGAGGCTGCGGTACATCCCATAGCTGTTGGGGCGCCTTCGACGAGCAAAGAGACAGAGGCGGAGGCGGCGCCAGAAGACGAGATGCAGCCGAGACTTGAAGCGCTGCGCTCTTAGTGGTACGTAACTATGAGAGCTGACAAGTTGGGTGAGGCTGCGGCACATCCCATAGCTGTTGGGGCGCCTTCGACGAGCAAAGAGACAGAAGCGGAGGCGGCGCCAGAAGACGAGATGCAGCCGAGACTTGAAGCGCTGCGCTCTTAGTGGTATGTAACTATGAGAGCTGACAAGTTGGGTGAGGCTGCGGCACATCCCATAGCTGTTGGGGCGCCTTCGACGAGCAAAGAGACAGAAGCGGAGGCGGCGCCAGAAGACGAGATGCAGCCGAGACTTGAAGCGCTGCGCTCTTAGTGGTATGTAACTATGAGAGCTGACAAGTTGGGTGAGGCTGCGGCACATCCCATAGCTGTTGGGGCGCCTTCGACGAGCAAAGAGACAGAAGCGGAGGCGGCGCCAGAAGACGAGATGCAGCCGAGACTTGAAGCGCTGCGCTCTTAGTGGTATGTAACTATGAGAGCTGACAAGTTGGGTGAGGCTGCGGCACATCCCATAGCTGTTGGGGCGCCTTCGACGAGCAAAGAGACAGAAGCGGAGGCGGCGCCAGAAGACGAGATGCAGCCGAGACTTGAAGCGCTGCGCTCTTATTGGTATGTACAGGATCAGATTTCATTTAGATCCGATTATCAGGAGGATTTACGGTACGTTCCTTACACGTATTAATAGCACGTTCGAAACTGTTATGGGTTCCGCAATACCGATTTTTGTATAAGTATCCTTCCCCCGTCTGCCAGATAAATGGTTAGTGTGAAAAAATTGCAGTAGAGAATCTATACTAATATATATTATAAAAAGCGGATTTTTTTGTGAGATTGTATCTTTTTATGATTGTATGTAAGGGATATACTATTTTAAAAATTCTTTCACCTATGTGTAGAAGGGACTTGGGATAGTCATAGGCTATATTTTATCCCGTGGGATTGCCTACGGTCTTTGCAATATTCAGCCGAAACCGCGCGATCAACTAGAATATAATAAAGTTAAAAGATGTCATTTATTTTTGCCTCTATGGCGTAGGAAAGATTGATTTTTTTTAACAATATAATTACTTTTTTTTTCAGATAATAAATCTTAACATAAGGAGTCAAGTTTCCAGTCGGCATGGAGCGTGAAGCCTGTTATTGCCTTACTGTGTGTTGTAAATATAATTTCTTAGAAAATCGCTTAACGTTTACTGTGCATTTCGAATATTTACAATTATTGATAAAAAAATGTATTTATTAACCAATCGACAAACTTAATTTTTTATATCTCAAGAGGAAACAGAAACCTCAGAATAGAGACGGAATGAATTTAAATCACAAGTTATTGTATAAAGGGTCCTACAGAGGTTTAGGTCCGCCTATTTTATGGATCGACTCATAATGTAACATACAAACATAACTTTCATACACAATCGCTGACAAACTACTGACACAGTTGAGGCGACTTTTGTTTTTTACTCATAATTATTATCTCCGCACGTAAGTACAACCTTGGGGGTAACTGAGGCGAGGCGGGGCGGGACGCGTGTCCATAGCAACGGGGCCTCGAGCATGCTATTTGAGAAGGTGCACTAGTGAACATTCTCGAATGGCGCCATCATGGGTCTGCTTACACGCTAGGGATTATTACTGTTAATAACACGCTATGTTAGCTTGAATGTGAAGTTTATACGATTGAAATAAATTAAAGCACTAATTATTACATTTTTGTTGTTTTTATTAAATCCCTAAAATGTCCTCGAAAAAGCGACTACTTATTATCCTAGTCGCATCCACAAAGGGATCCCTATATTGGTGCAATAATCCGCGTTGGTGGGTTAAAAAGCGACAGAGATATAGTGGATGCCGATTATTTGGCTGTAGGTTATCTTAACCTCTGGAACTCCAAAGGCCCTTTAAAAGGCATACTTCACTTCAATGGAATTTACACCATTCTGAATTGGAACACAGTTGCATTTCCTTTGTTTTCGATTGTAAACAAAGCATCAATAATAATTTATAATTAAGTCTGCTACCGCTATGTATGTACCTACTCCCTAACTAGTCAATGCTATGTACGCCGTAATTGTCGCATATATCAGTAGTAAATACCTTTTAAAATTAAGTTAAGTCAATAATGTAATATATGTGATGTGGATGTACTTATATAAATAAATAAATAAATAAAAGCATACTCTACTCCAGGGCAGGGCTTCTTTAACTTTTGCTAGGCGTGGACCACTTACAGAATTTCAAAAAGACCGCGGACCCCTGTTGAAGAAAACGTTAAAATGTCTCTTTGCTTACGTACAGTCAGCTTCATACAGTTAGTAGCAGCCAAGGTAGCTAAATATTTAAGCATGCATAGCTGATTGTGCAAGTCGCAAAATGTGCAGGCTACGTAAAATGAGCAAATCGCAAAATGTGCAGATCTCACAATGACCAGACCGCAAAATGTGCAGATTTCATAATGGGTAGATTGCAAAATGTGCAGATCTCACAAGGGGCAGATCGCCAAAATGTATTTTTTTTTATGTTATAGGAGGCAAACATGCCCATGGACACCTGCAACACCAGAGGTGTTGTGAGTGCGTTGCCGGCCTTTAAGAAATGTTTGAGGATTCCCCGTGTTGACAGCTGAAGGAACAAATTCCCTCGCTCTCAACACGATGCATCCTCGGGAGCTCTGGCGACCTTACTCACCTCCAGGAACACAACACTACTACAGAGCGAGTAGTAGTGTTATTATGGCTGTGGTCTTCTGCAAGGCGGAGGTACTTCCCGAGTTGGGCTGCTCCAAATTCGAGCGGGATGACATTTCGCTGTACCCTACCTAACGAGTGGTTAAAAAATGTGCAAGCAGATCTTTATTTATACTAGTTCATAGCAGTTTCAGAGAGACTCTAAGGCAGGTCGGTGTAGGTACGACGACGAGCGAAGCGAGGAGTGTTAGGTGAACTGCGACCCTACAACGCGCGAGCCGAGCGAGCCCAGCGAGCGTGCCGCGGCAGCGGCCGGCGAAGTGCCAGAACCGAAACCTTCACTTTCTCATATTAGATAATCACCTGGACTTTTGTACTTCATACGACGACATAGAATCTGTCGTAGTCAGATTTAGCAGATTTAGCCCTTAAAGACAATCCATCGGATTGCCAGTACATGTCGACGGCGGATCGGACCCGCGTGTACGAGTTTAATGTGATTTGCACATTTTGCGACGTGCACATTTTACGAATTGCACATTTTGCGATCTGTACATTTTACGGATTGCACATTTTGCGACTTGCACAATCAGCTATGCATCCATCTTTAATAAGTAAGAATAAGGAAAAAAAGGCGGGAAACGTGTACCGGTTCGGTTGTGTTTTTTGGCTTTTGTAATTAAAATTTATTTATCGCTGATAAATTAGCTTTAAAGGATCAGTTTTGTATAAATATCTGTATGTAGTTAGGAGATTTGTATATATTTATTGTTTTTCCATCTTACTTAGCTGAATATTATCGGGTAAGTCGATTTTTATTTCTTGCCGCCTATTATGGCGGACCCCCCCGATCCGGGGGGTTCTTCAAAGGCTCCTCCGGATATTGCTCAAGAAATAACTATTTCTCACAATAATGATGAGTCTATGGACACGGATGTGTCTGTTCTATCTCAGGGAAAGAGGGTTAAAAGAAAAGTAGTTAGACGAATTTGCAAGCATTGTAATAAGAAAAGAAGGCAGCGTAAAGACAATAATGAGGTAGGAGCCCACGATTGTTTGTGTAGCATGGATTTAGATGAATCGGCAGTGTCTCATAGAAATGTTACCCCTTTGATGCCCCCCCCAAATCCTCCATCACAGTTGCCAAATACCTCGCTAAACAGTTGTTCACAATCTGTCCCGACACTGAATACTTCTTCCCAGGTGAAAGAGCCTATTGGTAGAGTTTTATATCAATCATCTGATGCTGCTCCATACACGGTTCATGTGCAGAGACTGCAGGTCTCACCGAATGAAGGTATCACTCTTCACCCAATATCCCTTGGCCAGACCCTTAAAAATAACAACATAAAAGGAATTGTTAATGGGAGCTTAAAGCGTATAGGCAGGAACAAAGTGTCCCTTTCCTTTCAAAAATATGATGAAGCCAACATTTTTCTGGAAAATTCTGTACTGAAAAATCTCCAATATAAAATGTTTATTCCAACTTTTTCAGTGAGTCGCATGGGAATTACTCGCGGTGTTCCCTCGGAATGGTCAGAGGAGGACATTCTTGAGAATGTTTCTGTTCCTATGGGTTGTGGCCCAATTCTAAAAGTTAGAAGGTTGAATCGGAAAATAATTACGGAGGGAGGACCTCAATTAAAACCAACTGAATCCGTGGTACTTACTTTTGACGGTCAGGTACTTCCCAAACGTATTTTCCTATGTTATTCAGCTTTGTCTGTTGAAACTTATATTTTTCCCACAATTCAGTGCTATAAATGTTGTCGCTTTGGTCACGTTAAAATGAATTGCAGGGCCAACAGTCCCAGATGTTATAAATGTGGTCAGTCTGGCCACTCTGGTGATTCTTGTTCTGTAGAAGAAGAGAATACTATTTGTTGCTTGTGCCAAGGAGCACATTTCGCTATTAGTAAATCTTGTCCCGAATTCAACCGTCAGAAAGCTATAAAAGATTCAATGGCTAAAAGTTGTGTTTCATATGCAGAAGCTTCTAAGCTTCACCCAGCTGTTCTCAAAATTTCATATGCTGATGCATTATTGACTTCTAATAGCAATATCAATAGTATTACTTCTCCTGCAGCCCCTCCCAAACCTATGCACCCTGGGATCTCTTCACACAAGAAAACAATTTATATAAAGTCAAAGCCTCCTCCAATACTTGACAAAGGATATGACCGTGCTGCCCATAACTCCATTATAAGAGATTTTAATATGCCAGAACCTTGTAATGGCTGTATGTTTAAAAATAATAGCAATCAACCCAATGAAGCCTCTGTTGCAGATCTTATAGCTGCACTTATAAAGTTATTGACCCAATCAAATTTTTTCACACCGTCCAACGCTGCCCCAATAATTGATGCTATATCTAAATTACCTTTAAACAATGGACAAGTTAACTCTAATTCAGTGGAACTGTCGGAGTGTAATCCCTAAAAAAAGTGAATTAATTCATTTAATTAATAAGTATAAACCATTTATTGTTGCTTTACAAGAGACATGGTTAAAGCCAGGCTATTCTTTTAGGATTCCTGGCTTTGCCTGTATTAGAGAAGACAGGTCTGATGGGTATGGTGGTACTGCCCTACTCATTAACCATTCTTGCTCCTTTACCTATTTTGCGACTCCTCATGTCAACAAAGATTTTTCAATAATAGCTGTCATAGTTAAGAACATATGTTTTGTTTCTGTATATATTCCACACCCATCCTCAATTATTTTTAATGAAGTTGACTGCATCATTTCCACACTTCCTAAACCATTTATTATCCTTGGTGATTTTAACTCTCAACATCATTCATGGGGTTCTTCTTCAAATCACTATGGTCCCGTTTTACTAGACATATTGGATAGTCATAATATTTGCTTGCTGAATAATGGCAACGCAACCCGTCGCACTGGTCCTAATGAGGGATTGAGTGTGCCCGATCTTTCGCTTAGCACTCCTGGTCTGGCATCTACACTTACTTGGGATACTTTACCATCAACATACGGAAGTGACCATTTTCCTATATTAATCACTTTTCCTTCTACTGGTGGTCGTTTGCATAAGCGCCCTCCCCGTTTGAAATACAACTTAAGGAATGCAGATTGGGCATCATTTAGTGCGTGCATTGAGGCTAAGCTTTCCTCTTTTCCTAATGTCAGTCACAGATTACTAATATGTAGCATGTCAGTTGTGGAACTGAGCCTGTCTGTGCGTCAACTTTAGCCAAGGCGTTTATGGAGGCTGCTGACGAAGTTTTTCCTGAAAAAAAAAAATGCTTGAATTTTATTCCTTCCCCCCCGTGGTGGGATAATGAATGTAGTAAAGCGGTTAAGAATAGGATATATTTAGAATTAAAGTACAATGAGTGTGGCTCTGACGAAAATTTCCAATTATTATCGGCTGCTATTGCAAATACAAGTAAATTATTTAAAAAAAAAAAGTTTGAGAGCTGGAAAAACTTTTGTTTGACCTTATCCCCACAAGTCTCTCCTACAGAAGTCTGGCGTAACATTCGACGATTTCGTTGTGCATTCCGTGAATCGTCGTCACAACATTTTCCCCAGGCTTTAGCTGATAGCTTTTTAAATAAACTAGCTCCTTCGTCAGCTCCTGAGGATCTACTTTCATCGTTCTCTATTTCATATTTTATTGTAAATGATCCTGATGGGCTGAATGATCCATTTTCTATTTCTGAACTTAAAGGTGTGTTATCTAATGTCAAAAATAGTGTCCCTGGATTGGATGGCATTCCATATTCTTTCGTTTCTCATCTCGGGCCTAACACTCTTTCATATTTCTTGGACCTAATCAATTCTATTTTTATATCCGGCATTATTCCTACCTCGTGGAGATCTCAAGAGGTTCTTCCAATATTAAAACCTAATAAAAGTTCGTCTGATCCGTCATCATACAGACCAATAGCTCTTTCTTCGGTTTTAATGAAAATTGCTGAACAACTAGTTAAAAATAGACTAGAATGGTTCATTGAAACAAATAACAGTTTAAGTAAAACCCAGTTTGGTTTTAGACGAGGTAAATGTACCCTAGATAGTATAAGTATTTTCATAACTGACATAAGAATAGCATTCTCTGATAACCAGTCTGTAGTCGCAGCTTTCCTTGATATAAATTCTGCGTATGATAATGTTGTGTTAAGTATACTGAAGGAAAAACTAAATACTTTGAACGTCCCGACTTTTTTGAGTAAATTCATAATTAACATCCTATCAGAAAGGCGTATTGACTTAATTTTAGACGTTGACAATGAGGAATCAAGATTAGTATGGAAAGGTCTTCCACAAGGATCTGTATTAAGCCCAATTTTATATAACTTGTACACCTATGATCTGGAAGCATCAGTAGGTAATGTTGGCGTTCTTCAATATGCTGACGATCTGTTGTTGTATTGTACTGACCGATCCATTGAAAATGCCAGTTCTTCTCTAACTTCCTCTTTAAGTCTTTTAAGGAAATGGTTGGGACAAAATGGTCTTGATCTGTCTCCATCTAAGAGCTCTGTTGTGTTATTTTCTAGAATGCGTTTGCCCCCGCCAGTCTCTGTATATTATAATAACTGTGAAATTCCTGTAGTCAACCAAACAAAATTTTTAGGTGTTGTTCTTGATTCTAAACTAACTGGTACCCCTCACTTATTCTCGCTAAATGTGAACGTTTGTTAAATATGCTTAGATGTCTCTCCGGTGTTTGGTGGGGCGCTCACCCGTTTTGTATGAAACTAATATACAATGCTCTAATTCGTAGTATTTTAGATTATGGCACCTTCCTTTTACAGCCTGGAAGTGTAGTCGCTTTCAAAAAACTGGATAATATTCAGTCGAAAGCCTTAAGATTGATAGCAGGTGCTATGAAATCTAGCCCTCTTAATGCTTTACAGCTAGAGTGTTGTGAACCTCCATTGCAGCTACGTCGTCAATACCTTGCTGATAGATTTCTGTTTCGAGCCCTACAAATTTCTGATCATCCGCTTCGTTCTAAACTCAAGACACTTTCTGATCTTATTATTTCTTCCAGTTATTGGTCCCATAAACGTGTTCCATGTCTCATAAATAGCTATCAAAAGTTTACCTCTATCCAAGCTCCCACTCACTCTTCTATTTCATATCCCTTATTTTGTGCTCCGTATAAGTCTCTAACTGTCACTCCTGATGTAGCCTTAAATATAGGTATTCCAAAAAATGGTCCCAATAACAATATCAGTTTTAACCATGTGAAGGACAACCTTTGGAAAAACTACCATACAATATACACCGATGCCTCTAAACATTCTTCGTCTAGTCATGTCGGAGTTGGGGTTTACCATTCTCAGTACAAAATTATCCAACAAATAAAACTCCCACCAGAATCATCTGTGTTTACTGGAGAATGTTTCGGTCTCCTTAAGGCAGTCGAATATATCCGAACGGCAGGACTTAGAAAATCAGTCATAGTATCTGATTCTATGAGTGCCTTACAGGCATTAGTCAAATATCCTTTTCAATCTAAAATCATTTTTCCAGTAATTATAGACACTCGAATTCTATTAAGTGATTGTATAACTCGTGGGCTTTCAGTGTCTTTCGCTTGGGTCCCGGGACACAGTGGAATAAATGGTAATGTTAAAGCAGATCGCCTGGCCAACGAAGCTGTGACGTGTGGGGACAGATTTCCTTATAAAAATTTTAGTCAAAGATTCAAAGATTCAAAATATTTATTTGCTCTGAATACAGTAAGCTTAGGTGGTAAAATACAATGCGTGCTGTGTATTCAGCCTGCGTACAAGCATGCAAACATTTGCAGGGGCGATGCTAAATAATACATGTTAAAGACAAAATAATAAATACAATAGTCAAAGTTAAAAAGTCAATTGAAATAGTTATATAGTAATAAAAATAAAACAAGCAAACAATTAATTATTATGAAATGTCAGTTAGGTATAAATGTCATAATCTAAATATTTTTTAACGCTATAAAAACATTTGTCCAAGAGCCAGGCAGTCAATTTTGATTTAAAACTATTTCCTTTTAGTAATTTAATGTCCTTAGGTAGTTTATTATATATAACTATGCACTAGTCATGACTTGATTGCTCTACCTTCTTCTTATCTCAGTGATGCCTGGAATCAGTTGTGGGAAGAAAGTGCCCAGACAAAAGGCAAATTCTACTATGCAATTCAACCTAAAGTTACTACTAAGCCCTGGTTTGCAAAGCTAAAGCTTGGTAAACGAGCGACTAGTATTATAATACGAATGAGATTAGGTCATGTGTGCACGCCGGCTCATCTTGCCAGACTACATATTGTGGAGTCAAACTTGTGTGAATGTGGAGAAATTGGAGACTTGAATCATATTTTTCTTTCTTGTACTTTTTTCAGCCATGTCTCTTTTTACAATGATCTCTCCTCACTTAAAATCCCCTTTCCTACATCCATCCCTGTCTTGTTAGCCTCAAATGATCCTTCTGTATATAATGCTTTATCCTCTTTCATTTTATTTAATGATATTCATATTTAGTTGTTTTTGTTAATTATATATATATATATATATATATATATATATATTTTTTTTATTAGCTCCTGACTGAACTGATCCTATCTTTCCAAATTCCTTATCTCGTATTCGTATTTTTCATTTTCCCGTTTCCCTCCTTTGTCGGGGGGGCACAGTCGGTGGCAATGCGCAAACCGCGTCAGGCCAAGAAAAAAAAAAAAAAAAAAGTAAGAATAAGAGTGTGTTACGAAATATTTGGCTACTCTGGCTGCTATTAATCATGACGCTGACTTTACCTACCTACGTTAAGAGTGAACGAGGTGGCGTCGGCTCCTAGCAATCATGTTACGGACCCCTTAGGGGTCCATGGACCACACTTAAAAAAACCCTGCTCTACTCTATTACAGTTGACTCTGATCGATTTTCTTCCATGGTAGGCGGCTAGAGGGTATAAAGATCCCTAATACACTCCCATAATGTTCCCAATAGTCTATATTGGGAACATTATTTTCAATTACCAAGTAAGTTAACCCTTTGACAGCCACAGTCGGCTGTGGCCGACAGCTAAAAGTCGTGCCATTGACGCCACGATGGCCACGGACGACGATAATTTTCATACTCGCTCGTAACTTCTATTTTATTGCTGGCGACAGGTAGACAGCGTTTTGTTTTGCACCCTGGCTGTCAAAAGGTTAATGTAGGGAAAAATAAGACGCCAACTTCAATGATTTCTATAAATATATTGATAATTTGGAATAATACTATGTATAGTGTATCACAGTGGGTTACAGCATCTTCGTGGATAGCTCCAGCTCTAGCTGCAAGTCCTGGATGGACTCCTTCTTGATCAGCGGCCTCCGGTCCAGGTCTTTCGCCTTCTTTATATTCTTCTTCTTAGTTAACCTGAAAACAATTTTCTGTTACTTTTCTGTACGCCGTCATCAACTACTCATTGAGACGATTCTAACGAGCCCAAACTCTGATGGGGTTGCATCGTTTAATTACGGACTTCCTATGGCCACCTTCCAGACCCATCATCAGATCAGCTCTATGTCATAATAATATTGCATTGTCATCCGATTTATACATGCATGCAAAATTTCAGCTCAATCGGAAACCGGGAAGTGATCAAATTTAACTTGCAAGATTTGATTACGTTCCAAATGGCATTGAATCTCGGCTGTGATACTAAAATGAGTCTTAAGAGTACGCGATAAGGTTGATCACCTATGAACAACATCATCTGGATGGTCCAATATCCGTATAGTGTCCGCCTGGTCGAGGAGTCGAGCGTAACCTTAGCTATAGCTGAATCCCTGCTGTGGTACTAAAATGACTCTTCCATGTACGTAATAAGGTTGATTACCTATTAACAACGCCGTCAGGATGGTCCATCATCCGTATATTGTCTGCCCGGTTACGGAGTCAAGCGGAACCTTAGCTATAGCGGAATCCCCGCTGGCGTACTAAAATGAGTCTTACGAGTACGCAATAATGTTTATTACCTATTAACAACACCATCTGGATGGTCCATCATCTGTATAATGTCCGCCTGGTCGGAAGAGTCGAGCGTAACCTTAGCTATAGCTGAATCCCCGCTGTGGTACTAAAATGACTCTTACGAGTACGGAATAAGGTTGATCACCTATTAACAACACCATCTGGGTGGTCCATCATCCGTATAATGTCCGCCCGGTTAAGGAGTCAAGCGTAACGTTAGCTATAGCGGAATCCCCGCTGTTGTACTAAAGTGAGTCTTACGAGTACGCAATAATGTTGATTATCTATTAACAACACCACCTGGATGGTCCATCATCTGTATAATGTCCGCCTGGTCGGAAGAGTCGAGCGTAACCTTAGCTATAGCGGAATCCCCGCTGTGTTACTAAAATGACTCTTACGAGTACGGAATAAGGTTGATCACCTATTAACAACACCATCTGGGTGGTCCATCATCCGTATAATGTCCACCCGGTTAAGGAGTCGAGCGGAACCTCAAATATAGCTGGATCGCTGCTGTGGTACTAATATGAGTCTTACGAGTATGGTTGATCACCTATTAACAACAAAGGATGGTTCATCATCCGTATAGTGTCCGCCTGGTCCGAGGAGTGGAGCGGAACCTCAAATTTAGCTGGATCCCTGCTGTGGTACTAAAATGACTCTTACATGTACGCAATAAGGTTGATCACCTATTAACAACACCGGATACTCCATCATCCGTATTAGTTAGGGAGCTGGCGAGCAAAATTTCGATATGATCAGCACACAAGGCAGACGTTATTTAGTGATATTTATGCCCTAAGAAACATCAAGGACCTTGTCTGCCACCATGGTGGCGCTGCGTTGTAAATTTACAGCGTTTCAAAAATGTAAAAAAAAGGTGTGCTATATTATGCGCACACGTCTGCTTCTGGGGCTGACTTTATATAAAGTCCACACTTGGCAGATTTGAATTGTTCGATAAAAAACAATGAGAAGTACCACGGAAAAATAGTCTGCTAACATGTTGCCTCTGCGTTGTCTATTGACAGTGCTCCATGATTACGCAATTTTCGCTCGATAGAAAAAAATCACGAACATAGGTCTAAAAGGGTCTAAAATACACTTAAAATATTTGTTACAAATTATGCACAAAAGCTAAAAATATTAAAATGGCTTCTAAAAATCGGCAATATCATGTTTGAGAGAAATCAGTGTTTACTTTTTTATATATTTAAACGGACAAAAAATTAAAAAACATATTTCCGCGCTTCCGAGCACGCACTTCCATCTCGCTCACGCTTATGCTCAGTGAGTGAGAAGACCATGAACCTACGGCGCCTTAACCCGACGCTCGCGCCAAACCAAGCAGGTATAAATTGAATTGGTCAAAATGCTACAGACAAGACCACATCCCGCCTTCATTCTTGTTTTTTTAACTTTCCGAAACGCACTACAATACAATACAATACAATACAAATATTCTTTATTGCTCACCAGACATAGTAAAAAAATAAAAAAGAGGTAAGTTAAACATAAACAATGGTAGACAACAGGCGGTCTTATCGCTAAAAAGCGATCTCTTCCAGACAACCTTTGGGTGGTGGAGACGATGCAAGAAAAGATAAGATTTGAGTAGGTGAAAACAGAAAATATGAACAACTTAACTATAAGAAAGACTATACACTTACATAAGTACATATATATATAAACCTACATACACATACAATAACTAAATGTCATAGAAACAGTATCACTTACAGCCGAAAACAAACAGCACACACCAAGTAGGAATGACTAGTTACGGAAGAGATAAATAGTAATCCTTAAGTCGAGTTTTAAAAATGGGAAGAGACTTAGCACGTTTAATCTCAATAGGCAAAGAATTCCACAATCGAACAGCTCGAAAAGTAAAAGAATTGTTGTAAAATTTAGAGTTTGATTGAGGAACCCTCAGAAGCAACATCTGAGCACACCTTGCAGAAGAAAGAAATTTAAAGCGTTCCTTTAGGTAGCGGGGGGTTGCAGGGTTAAAAAGAATTCCATAAAGGTGGGCGAGAATGTGAGAGTTACGTCTGTATCGGATAGGAAGCCACTTGAGTTGCGAACGGAAACTGGATACGTGGTCATATTTACGTAACCCAAATATGAACCTGATACATAAGTTTTGAATACGCTCAAGCTTGTTAAGTTGCTCCTCAGAGAGATCAATATAGGACACGTCAGCATAATCCAAAATAGGGAGGAGAAGCGATTGAGCAAGCGCAACTTTGGTAGCAATGGGAAGGAAATTACGAAGCCTTCTCAAAGAACCCACAGCTGCAAACATCTTCCTGCTAACCTCATTCATCTGTGGCACCCACGAAAGAGTGCGGTCCAAGATAACGCCAAGGTTCTTAACTTGCAGAGAGTACGGGATCGAAACGTCATCAAACAAAATCGGTGGGAGATTAGCATAGTCAACTTCAGAAATCATCTTAGCACTACCAATGATGATAGCCTGGGTCTTTGCTGGGTTAACATTGAGACCATAACTACTACTCCAATCTGAAATGCGTACTAGGTCGGAATTCGTAGCTGAGATGACTAATGGCAGATCGCTGACCTGAGCCTGGGAATAAATTTGAAGGTCATCGGCATAAAGGTGATATGATGATGATAGATTACGAGTAATGGAATTTATGAAAACGGAAAATAAAAGTGGAGATAACACGCCGCCCTGCGGAACGCCGGCTAACGTGCTACACCATGCGGAGCGAGAAGTATCCACCTTTATACGCTGCCGACGACCAGTTAAATAGCTATGAAACCAATCAATTACCGCAGGAGATATGTTATAAGAACGTAGTATCGCCAACAAGAGATCAAAATCAACAGTGTTGAACGCGTTACTAAAGTCAAGCAACGTCAACACTGTCAACTTCCGATCATTCATACCTGATCGTATGTCATCCGTAATTTTAACGAGAGCAGAAGCCGTACTATGACCAGAGCGGAAGCCAGACTGAAAAGGATTAAGGAGATCATTCCTATTTAGGAAAGATGTAAGTTGCTGGAAAACTAGGCGTTCAAGGACTTTAGAAAGGAAAGGAAGAATGGAAATAGGTCGATACTCTGAGAAAGTGGAAGGATTGGACTTCTTTGGTAGAGGAATAACATCAGCATCCTTCCATGTTGAAGGAAATATACTTGACGTAATAGAGGCATTGAGGATGCTGGTAATTATAGGAGTAAGGAGGTCAAGGAGGGGAAGGATCATGTTACGGCTTATGCTATCGACACCAACGGCATTTGAGGTAATGGATAATATGTTCTTTTTAACATCACTGTCGGTGAAACGATTAAGAAAAAAAGGAGTTGAATCTGGAGTTGGAAGAGATGACAGAGAATCAAGGGTCCTGGACTTAGCAGGACCACTAAAGATTGTAGAGGAGGCAAAATGCTGATTCAGAAGATCAATATCGACGTTATTGGAACAAGAATTATGTTGAGATTTACCAACTCCAAGAGACTTGAGAAATTTCCACACTTTAGCAGGGTCACCATTCTCAACAGACTTATGAATGTGATGCCTTTGAGCGTCACGACAAACAGTGCTGCACCGGTTGCGCAACTTGTGAAATCGGGCTTTGTTTGTATCTGACGCGTCATGTTTGTACTTGGCTTTAGCAAGATTTTTCCTTTCAATGAGCGACTTGATTTCCTTAGTTAGCCAAGGAGCAGGAAGATGTTTGACCTTGACTGGACGAACTGGAGCGTGCACATCATAGAGTTGAGTGAGAAAGGAATTGAAAATATTGACTTGTTCATCAACAGTATCAGCTCCAGAAATGACGCTCCAATCGACTTTAATTGCGTCATCACGCAGTTTATCCACGTCCATCCCACCAAAATTGCGCTGAAATAATAATCTGGGCTTAAGTTTAGGAGGGCGAACTTTATAAGATAGGTACAGTAAATCGTGATATGAGAACGCATCCGCAGAGTACTGACCATGTTTGGCGATATGAGATACAGAAGAGGTTAGGGTGATATCTAGCAAAGAAGGAGAACAGTTCGGAAAGTGGTGTGTTGATTGAGAAGGCAAGATACTCATATTGCACGCAGAAACAATTGATTTTAGACATCTTGACCGATTGTCATTCTTGAGAAGGCACGTATTGAAATCACCCATGATCACATGGTGATTGAAAGATGGCATAAGGTCTTCGAGGAGTTTTTCAAAAGAGGCGAAATAATTGACATGGACAGAAGGTGAGTAAAATACACCGAGAAGAAATTTAGAATGAGAAATGGTAATATCTAGAAGTAAGTATTCTGCGGCGTCTGAAGAAGGAGATTGTGCTGACATGCTGACTATAGAGAAAGGGATATGTGATCGCAGATAAATGGCAACTCCACCGCCACCTCTTGGGGAGCGATCGTTCCGAATCAAAATAAATCCTGGCAGAGAATAAGAAGTAGACGGGTGGCAAGGCTTTAACCAGGATTCTGATACGAGAATAGCATGAATATTATGCAAGTCAAAAGACACTAAGAGATCGTTAAAATGTGCGGGTATGCTTTGAGCGTTAATGTGAACCATATTAAAATTTTTCGGAGCATCATTGAATTGTGCGCTTAGAAAATCGTGGAGAGAAGGAGGTAAACTATGGAAACTATCTTCACTTGATTCACTAGAGGAGAACGACATGAAATGGTCACTGAGATCATTATCAGAACTATGATTGCTAGGACTGTACTGTGACATTGTAAAATAATAAAATACTATATAAAATAAATATGTTAAAACTTAAATACAAATAAACTAAAAACGCTAATTCAAAACAACGAAGGGAACACCACCCACCAGCAGAATGAAAAATTAAAGATTATTAAACATAAAATAACAACAATTTCAATTTAAACGAACATAAACAAAACGCAGCTTAAAACATGGCAACATTACTACCTGACAGCTGCTCCATCTGCCAATGTCAATATCATGTCTATGACATGTCATTGTCAAAAAACTGTCGGTAATCGGCAATACAAATTTATCAATGCAAGGAAAAAAAAATATGGTAAAAACAAGGTATTCCGTGTATAGTGAAATTACGGGTACACATAAATGGTATTACACGACTAAATTAAAAAGGTGCAACGTACCAGAATGAATCAGAAGACATAAAATGAATAAAAATAATCTGAAATCGCACAAACTGTTCAATGTTTCTGAGCTCGCCTCGACCTCTTAACCGGCTGCTTCTCTTGCGCACCCTTGTCAGCGGCCGGTGCCGAGTTGTCAGGCTTCGTCGCGGCGACCGAGATATCATTCAGCCGAGCATGGCTAGCTACACGATGCCGCTTTCCGACCGCGTCGAGAACGAACACATCTCCATTCCACGACCACGACCGACGGACACCGAAACGCTCCCGAGCAGCCGCGAACAACTCCTGACGGGGTTTTGTCAGGAATTCACCCATAGTGATGCCCGAACCTTTGAGGGCTGCCTTGCCGAACCACAACTCATTCCGGACAGAGACATCCTGGAACTTGACCAGTATTGGTTGCGGTTTACTGCCCCGAGGCTTGCCAAGCCGATGACAACGACGAATGTCGCTCACTCTGACATCGGACTTGATGGACTTCAGGCTCTCAAGCACAAGAGCAGTTGGATCTTCGGGGTCCGATGCTGATGTAGAAGCCTTGACTCCATGGACCAGCAAAATCTTGCGGCGAGAGCGCATCTCCATGTCGTCGACCTGCAGGGCAAGGAGCTCTACCTGTTTTTGCAGAACATCAAGCGTCTTCAAGATGAAGCTTTCAAATGCACTGAAGTCGGACTGCACTGCTGAAGCCGCCTGTCCGCTAGACCCCGCAGTCTCTGCCCTGTCCAAGCTGTGCTTCAGTTCCGCCATCCGGGGGTGGAAAATCTCAGCAAGCTGTGCAATAGACTCCTTAATTGCGCCAACTTGTGCCATTGTTGTTTTGCAAAAACTTACAGTGATCAGAAATTGCAGGAAAAGGGTAAGTAAACTGCCGGAGGGTGCTAGTTATTAACTAGACATTAAAATTATATTGTTTAAAATCTTTAAAAATAACTTTTTACATTTATTTATATTAAATATGTTATAAGGTGATGTCAGTGGTTTTGTTCACCTACCCGAACACGTATGTGTCGCCACTACCGGAGTATGTCATTGACAAGTTCGAGTACGAAGACTATTATTTTAATATTGTGGTTCCAAAGTTCATCTACGTTAAAGGCACGTGCTTTTGTGCATTTAAATCTAAAAAACCGGTCAAGTGCGTGTCTGACTCGCGCACCGAGGGTTCCGTACAAACTAACAATTAATTCAAGGTAAAGTAAATGTCCCAATATTTGTTAAATTACTTATTTTAACCCAACACAATAGAATTCAATTTCAAACAACGAGTAACATTTACACCAAGGCAATTGAATCGCGATCTTTTTTTTACCTGCTATTGAAAATAAATATACGCGACGTAATCCCAACCCCATTAATTCTAGAAAAATCTTAACAGCGCGAATGGGGTCAGCGTCATCTATCGGTCCCATTTGTACTAACGTGAAAGGGCAATCGGCTTAGTATGTATGTTGGTCTATTAACCGATCTCTATTATTTTTGTTTTATTTGAAGGAGAGTATTTCTATTATAGTCTTATAGGAATTTCAAAACGAAAAAATACTTATAAAGTTGATTAAATTGCAAACTTAACTAGGAAATGAGTTTTGTAAATAAAACAAAAAATATGCTAGATACAGAAAAAAATACTTTTCCAGTAATATTTATGTTTATCTTAATCACAAGTAATTATTTCAAATTTTTCGCTTTGATAACTTCAGAGATAAGGGGGGAAGGTATTTTTTTTTTACATTTTCCTCCATAAATCGACATTTTACCAATGTAGAACAAAAATTAAAAACTGCTTCGAAAAGTGCAACTCAAGCCCTTTCAAATGATACCCCACTTGACCTAATAGTTGAATTTTTTTTTTTGCCCCCTCCTCAAATTCGTAATTTTTCATAGTAAATTTAAATTTTTCATTTTCCATGCACGCGGATAACTCTCATTTATAACCATTCCAAATTTCAAATGGATAGCTTAAGTAGTTCGTGAGATATTTCACTTAGTGACAGACAGACACAGACAGACAGACGGACGGAGTCGCACCATAAGGGTTCCATTTTTACCATTTTTGGTACGGAACCCTAAAAATGACTAAAAGAGAAAACACAGCATGTGAAAAACAAACGCCTCTTCGCGGCGTAGAAACCACTAACTTCAATCAGTTTCAAACAGTTATACAGCTGAAAATCAGTGAGCAAAGTGTCTGCCACATTTTTTTTCGAATCCACGGAGTCGTAGTGAATCGAATGGGTGCAATGAGAACCGCGTGCAAATGACTTAGTAGATCTTTTTTTTTCATTTTTACAACTCCGTCCCATGATAATGCAGAGTCCTGAATGTCTGCCTCTTCGATTTTCTTCGTTTCCTAGATGATTGTGACCATGAACTCCCGAGGCTTACATGGGCAAATGATTTAATACCCCGATTTTTTTAAGCAACTTCAATCCGCTGTAACGCGAAAACGCAGCGACATAGGACCTTAATTGATTGGACCAAATCAATTCGTAATGATTTAAACTGCAATCCACCTTGACGTGAAACGTGTGCAAATCATATACCGAAATGCTCGCCAGCTCCCTAACTATAGGTATACTGTCCGCCTGGTCAGAGGAGTCGAGCGTAACGTCAAATATAGCTGGATCCCTGCTGTGGTACTAAAATGACTATTACATGCACGCAATAAGGTTGATCACCTATTAACAACACTGGATAATCCATCATCCGTATAGTGTCCGCCTGGTCAGAGGAGTCGAGCGTAACGTCAAATATAGCTGGATCCCTGCTGTGGTACTAAAATGACACATGTAGGTAATAAGGTTCATTACCTATTAACAACGCCGTCGGGATGATCCATCATCCGTATAATGTCCGCCTGGTCGGAGGAGTCGAGCGGAGCCACGGATATGTCCCGGACGGCTCTGAATTTACCGCAGTTGTTCAAATGCTCGTTCTCAAGCCGGAAGAAGTTCCAGATGAATCGTCTGTGAAAAAATATTCGTACATTTATGGATATATTCTTGTATTCATACAATGATGTTAACTTAAGACGTCAACCAAAAAATGTACAATCTAATATAGGCCTAACGGGTCAAATAATAGTTACCAGACAAAACAAATGAAAATCGAACCCTTTTATTCATTGATTTACATTCGTTTGAACCATTTTGTTATTTCTATAGGAATCTGGGACCGAAGAGGAAAAACGGAATTGAAAGGATTACGTGAGCGGGCCAGATGCATTCGTGCCAGAACATAATTGCTTACAACACTCGTCTCCAATGTTACAATACGTATCGCGTCGAACCTTGATCCCTACGACAGCTGTCATTTCCGTACAATTTATAACCTCAAAACTTAAAATCCTACTGAGATTGCTGTCATATGGATTAATAGTCGTCGAGATACGATACACTAGAACAGTCACAAGCTCACAGATGATGGCTCAAAATCACTCTTATTAGTGCCGGCACTATGCTTACAAGTGCCGGCACTATGCTTATGCTCACTACACTATTTAATGTTGGTACTACGATCACCAACCGAAACGACAGTATTATGCTGACTAGTGCCCTAACTATGTCCATTAGTGATGGCACTATCCTACTGTCATCAATGCCGTCATTAAGTTCGCCAGTGCTAGCACATTTAGTGCATATGTTGCCTGCTACGGCAATGTTTTCGATGTTTTTACACATTAAACATGTTATCCGTCAGTTTCGGCAAACAAATATTGGCAGAAAATCATGATTGACGTTTAAAAACCACAAGAACATGGCGCAGCAGATGCGGCTTTACACAAACACTATTCAGACCCCGTATCATGGTCGGCCTTATCACGCGATAAGTGACGAGATAGGAGCGTCGTCTCGTTCTATCGGACGGCGTCAGCCAGTGACGGACGCTCTATCCTGTCACTTATCGTGTGACGAGGCCGACCATGATACGGAGTCAGGAAGATGGCGTTACCTGAACACTTCCAACGGCGCGAGGATGGAGACCATAGTCTCGTTGGAGACGAGCTTGCTGTCGGTCAGTAGGAACGACACGATCCAGATGAAACGTAGCACGAAGTCCTCCACTATCGCGAAGTAATAGAACTGTAACATATACACATCAAGTTATAAGACACTAGCTTCCGCCCACGACTTCATCTGCGTGAACCCGAGATATAAACTGCCCTATATTTTTATCAAGGCTATAAACTATCTTCCTGCAAAATTTCATGTAAATCGGTTGAGCCGTTTAAGCGTGATTGACTAACAAACATCCAAACTTTCGCATTTATAATATTAGTAGGATAATGTCTTACTCCTGTCAGGACTTTTACATTGTTTGCGAGGCTATAAAATACTAATAACTGCCGAGGCTGTTAGGTTACTATTAATTATTTGTGAAGAATAGAATAGTTTTGCTAAATTGTATGCAAATTGAACTCAATCTTTACATCACCTAAGCAGTGAAAAAGAACCGCAATAAGAAGTCATACAAAGTCCGACAATAATGTAAATAAAAACGGAACTTCTACAATGAGGCCTGAAACAATCGTATCGAAATCCGTCATTGTGGTTGGCAGCAAAGGCGCTGGAGACTTTTTACATATATATATTTTCTCTAATATGCTCGGAAATGTTCGCCTTACTGTAGCAAAAATAGTACGTGAAGTTCCTCGTTACTGTCAAACGCTAATTTAAAAAGTTATGTCATTACTGTACAGTTTTAGCGGCCAGGAAAGTGTCTGAAATTCCTTTAATCTATATATTTTTTTACTTTTTAACTAAGACAAATCTTGGACTAAGACAAATCACTACAAACAGCCCAGTGCTCGTATGTTTAGAGACCTTGCAATTTGTCACAACAACTTGCTAGAGTAAGACAGCACGTCTATCATGAGACCGCCGCGACATACACTCGATTTTTATTGCGACGGATAGTCAGTCTCTCTCTTATTAGAACACTTAGAAAAAGAGGTATAGTGCGAGAAATATCGAGAGTAGACGTGCTCGTTAGTAGTGTATCGCTGTCTCTTTCCAACTATTGCAAGTTGCTGTGACAAATTACACCCGTTTGTAGCCGGCTTAACGTTTTCTTTTTTTTAATGGTCATAGACAAACGCTTACTTTTGAAAGTGATCGAAGTGACGTTTTAAAAAAATCTCAAATAGTTTTCAATGAAAAAAATTTTCATAACATCAGGGTGCGGGATAACTCTTTGTGCGAGTGTGGGCTCGATGAAGGTTCGTTGGATCACATATTTTTCAACTGTCCCAGGTTTAGTTATTCAATGTACGACGTATTACCAAAGACAATCCCACGTTCTATAACCGCTATTCTCTTGAAATATATTCAAGTACACAACATTAAACTTTAAAACATACTCCACTGTGCATGTAATTTCAACTTCTATCCGACATTTTTATATATTTTTAATGATACATTTTCCACTATATACGTCATGTTGGCATGATTAACACTCTGTCATCCACTTTCCCGCTCTTTTTTTCATAACGTTTGTAAATGTCATGTGATTGTCTGTGATGTCCATAATTTTTATTTGTTTTAGGTTTCCGGATGGATCCTTCCCCAAAAACCGTCAAAATTAAACCGAACATTGTCCTCGTGTGTAAATATGTCAAAAAAAAATATAACACTGATATTGGCAAATCCACCTTGCTAAAACAGCAAGGAGTAAAAGCCATACATTAATATATAAGAAAACACTAAATAAAACCCCGATTGCAATCCCGTTTCATCTTTAATAATTTTAATTGCATAAAACATTTCAAATTGTGACCGATTCTAATGGTTAATTTTTTTCATGAACGCCAATTGAAACTGGCACTATGAGTCATGCCGTATACATATTTAATAAAAACATCGTTGGGGGGGAACTTGATAGGTTATTGACATACGCGCTATTTTAAGATTAATGAAATAATTTATTTCATTTCCTCACATTTTTGGAGAAAAGCACTATGTCTGCCTTGGCAGGTACGGCTATTCGTGGATTCGTCTCTATTGTCGGATTCAGCTTCGCTTCATCCGACATAATCAACTCATCCACGAATTGCTACATCCCGGCCGCTGCAATAATGAAATATTATTAAAAAAAAAAAAAAAACGGAACGGTTATTAACGGAAGCGTTTCACATTACACATCATCAGCCTATATACGTCCCACTGCTGGGCACAGGCCTCCTCTCATGTAAGAGAGCGTTTATTGTAATATAATAAACCCGGAGACTCTCGGCAAATGAGTCTGTCCAGGTATTTCTCTGTTATTTCATTGTTGCTGTTCATGTCACTTAATACCATTGTGATGGTATTTGTTAGTATGCCGTTTAAAAGAGAGGCCTACTTGCAGAATAGATGTTTGAATTTTGAATACTCACGGCTGGATTATAGACGATCTCCTCCCTGAGGAAACGGTTCTCGGCAGTGGGCGGGCAGCTGAACAGACCCCAATCCATCTTCACGTCCCAGGTGTACGTGTACAGCGAGGATATCAGCTGGCACGTGAACCACGCGTAGAGGAACGGGTTGTCGTATTGATCGGTGTATTTATCTGGTGAGAGGAAACCAAATCTGGTGAGGTAGGGCACAGCGAAATGTCATCCCGCTCGAATTTGGAGCAGCCCAACTGGGGAAGTACCTCCTTGCAGAAGACCACAGCCATAATAACACTACTAATTGCTCTGTAGTAGTGTTGTGTTCCTGGAGGTGAGCAAGGTCGCCAGAGCTCTCGAGGATGCGTTGTGTTGAGAGCGAAGGAACTTGTTTCTTCAGCTGTCAACACGGCGAATCCTCAAACATATCAAGGGTCGGCAACGCCCATGCGTTTATAGGCTGCGGTGTCCGCTTACCATCAGGCGGGCCGTACGCTTGTTTGCCACCGTCGTTGTATAAAACAAAATCTTATTTATTTATCCAACATTATTACCGTTGCACGTAACATAGGTATATATATGCTAGCACTGCCGGTAGCATTACGCTTACTTGTGTCGGCACTGTCAAAACTACCTCTTATATGTCTCAAAGTGCCACCCCTATCCCTAAATTGATTACCCCCTGTATACTATGCTCACTAGAGCCATCGTTATGCTGGTAGTATGTTCATTAGTACCGTCACTATGCTAACTAGTGTTGGCATTTACTCACAGGCATTCAGTGATCGCAGCGTACCATACTATCAAAACAAAGGCATCACTATCAAACTAGAGCTGGCACTATGCTCATGAATAACGTCACTATGTTGACTAGTATTTTCACCACACTCACTATGCTAATTTCTGACTACAGTTAGACTCTATACCACGCCCGTTATACCGTCCGCAAGCAGGCGAGCACTGAGCTAAACGGTCGGACTATGATAATAATAATATTCTCTATTGCACCACAACATAAGAAAAACATGTGTTAGATACAATAAATAAATAAAGGACAGGCGGTCTTATCGCTTTATGGCGATCTCTTCCAGATAACCTTTGGGTAGCAGGATTTTTTCAAGAAGAGTTGTAAGCAGGTACAATAAATTAAGAAAAGCTTACTAACACATACGTCACATTATATGACAATTACACACTCAAATAAATACACAGTACCATAGAGATACGAACTATAAAACAATGATATACATATATTACAGGACAACAAGGCAATTTAAGTCAGCGACAAGTAATATTGTTTCAACAGATTTTCGAAAATTTTAATAGATCATGCACATTTTATATGCAACGGCAAAGCATTCCACGGCCGAACAGCTTGAAAGGTGAATGACTTGTTATAAAACTTGGTGGATGAAGGCGGTGGAGCGAGAAGATGGGAGCGGGTGGGGCTATAGCACTAAGGTTAGCTCTCTGTATTTACCTGCAAAAAGCGTTCGTAGCGTAAGGAACAACGCGACGAAGAACGTCGTCGAATATTTCCCCGCGTTCAGCAGATGCGGGAACGCCTCCCGGCTGTCCCGGTATCGTCGCAGACACTGTGCGAAACGAGTCCAGGCCGGCACTATGCTCACTAGTGCCCGGGTTATGATGAACCACTTTGTGCTTTCGAATGTACCTGAAAAATGCACGTTATCCACGTTAATCACCTGACCCCGATCACCCAGGTGAATTAGCGGCAATTGTTTTATATTTAACTAGGAAAAAATGATAATGTTCGGTTATGACGCTTCGCCGGACGCTGCCGCGTCACGCTCGGCTCGCGCGCTTTAGGGTCGCAATTCACCTAACAACCTAACCGTTTTTTCCCCTGGGAGATCAGGCTAGGGGATTAACGTGATAACAGCGAAAAACGGGGTAATTTAATTCAATTTTAGAATAGATTTTTCGTCGGTCGCCTGACCAATTAACAGGTCGGGTTTTTATGAAAACGTACAGATGCCGTCAAACTTCTTGAACATTTGACCTTGCATGCGCAAAGGCGAATTGTACCTGCGAGCTGCCCCCCCACTTCATCCCGCATGTTCAAGTTGTTTGACGGGAACTGTAGCATGCTTAATCTTTTGAGGCCTGTGGCTCAGAGGGGAGCCGATGGGTTGTTAGAATTACTTCCGTCAAAATTCGGTGGTATTTTCAATACAGACTGGTATCGAAAGGTTATTTCTAGTAATAAAAACCTTGGGGCCTAGTATCGAAAGGTTAATTTTAGTTAAAAAAATCGAACAAGACAACACTTACTTAAAGTCGAAATTGGAGAACCGATATCTGTAAACAACACACGATATGGTCAGAAGCGAAATATAGGGCAGATAAATTAAATTGGTTTGGGGTTAAATACAGGATTCTAAAAAGATAAATAAATAAACAATATCAGTTTATTGCAGACAACAGTGATAACCACACGACGCGTGACGCGCGAGAACCACATTTGTTTGGTCAGGATCTATACAAATGTTGTGTCCCTTTCTCACAACCCTATTTATATGTCTATATATAAATAGGGTTGCAACTCAGGGCAGGGACATGCAACTCCAAAGGAGTAACATGGGCGTTATATGTTTGAGGATTCACCGTGTTGACAGCTGAAGGAACAAGTTCCCTCGCACTCAATACAACGCATCCTCGGGAGATCTGGCGACCTTGCTCACCTGCAGGAATACAACACTACTACAGAGCAAGTAGTAGTGCGACGTGCATTCCTTTTGTGGCAGGAGACGAACGACCACCCAACGTAAGTCTCGACTGCCGAGTGGGGTAAGATTCAGTACAGCTCTTAACCCCATACACTGTTTCACTGTGTAGACACGGACTCTCGAGCAAGTAGTAGTGTTATTATGGCTGTGGTCTTCTGCAAGGTACTTCCCCGGTTGGGCTGCTCCATATCCGTGCGGGATGACATTTCGCTGAGCCTTTGAACGGGTTAGTCGTTCGTTTAATAGCCCAAATCACTTGTTGTCCTTTATTGATTGAAAACTCATTCATTTAACTTAGCCGTACGAAGGGGTTTCCCTTACGGGGTGCTACCGGTAACTGATAGAAAAACCCTTTCGATAGGGTTTTTTAAGCGCTTTTTAAAGGGTTGAAGCGCCTAACCGTATTGAAAGCGCTTTAACACTTTCGCAACCAGGCAAAATTCCGAACAATACCCCAGAAACCGACAGAATTGGCGTCGCGTGAGGGTTTATAGCTCGTGCTCGACTCTCGGGTATGCCGGCATCTGAGTAAAGTTTACGAGTGCCCGAGAGTCGGGTACGCGGTGTCCAATGTGTTAAAAGCCAAATCAATGGGTATTAAGGAGCATCGGCTTTGGTAAGCAAAGCATTACGAAAAACCCTTTCAAAAACCCTCGAAGGGAATACCGGGCGGGTCCCTGCCCCTACCTCACCAAAAACTGTATTAACAGAGTGCGAATTTACCATTAACTTTGAACCAATCCGAGCCCGCCACGTAGAAGGCGACCAGATAGTGAAAGTCAAGGAATGCAGTCACGAACGAGTTCCACTGGTCCGCCAGCCAGAAGTCCGCGAACAGCACCGGCATGAACGGAGCTGCCAGGATGCGGCCCTGGAACCACGTGTCATGATTAATATGGCGACAGCATGTGGCAATAAATACACAAAGGTCCTGTTTGCTACATCATCATCATATCAGCCGAAAGACGTCCACTGCTGGACACAGGCCTCCCCCAAAGAGTGCCAAAGTGACTGTTCCTTCGCCACCCGCATCCAGCGGACTCCTGCAACCTTCAGTCATCAGTCCACCTTGTGGGGGGCCTACCCACGCCACGCTTTCCGGCACGTGGTCGCCACTCGAGAACCTTTCTACCCCAGCGGCCATCAGTTCTACGTGCTATGTGCCCCGCCCACTGCCACTTAAGTTTAGCGATTCGGAGGCCTATATCGGTTTGTTACGGTCACTGGTAGCCACAAGATGCTAAAAAGACGAGCAGGCGTCAAATATTAGAACGAAACAAACTAACATACTACATACATTGCAAGTTAAATGAAAGCATGCAATAAGACAAAAAGTCTGCCTTTTGTTTGCGTACGAGTATTTTAGCACTATGGTTTAGGAATAAGTCATCCTCTAAATAGGAGCTGATATCCTCAAGATGTTTCAATCAAACACAAAACTGTACATATACTGCAAAAAATACATTAATACTCACACATATCCTTAAAAACCAAAACCGCGCCTCGTGCCTAAACATCTTCAGCGGATTCACCAAAAACGCCAGCATTATTATAACCAACGCCAACGGATTCACAAACGGCGGTATACTCAGGCTCGCACTGTATATGAAGCTGAGTATACTCAACGCCCAGACCACACCAAAGATGGCGGCCCATTCCATTAAATGCTGCTCTGATAGGTGGTTTCTTGGGTCCAGTTCGAATATTAAAACATGGTTGACACCTGACGATCGCCAACCGTAAACGTTGATGCCAATTAGAAATATGAATTCGACTAATAGAAACGGCCCTCGGTAGAGTCTGAACGCTGTTTTGAAGTTGTCTGTGCCGCCTTCGTGGAATAGTGCTAAAACAAACGATTGTTATTAGTTGATTCGTATGCTGTTTGCTAATAATTAAGAGCTTAGAAATTTTTTAAAATCCCCGACTTTTTACACGACTGCAGAGGAGGGTAATGTATTTCGAGCAAATGTATGTTTGTATATCTTTCTTTGGCACGCCCTGCAGCCTACACCTTTTGACGGATTTAGACATAGAGGTGTCGTTGGATTCCTCTTAATCGTAGGAGTGACATAGGCTATTAAATTCTTAAAAAAGCAGTTGTTTTTTTCGAAAAATCTTTTGATTTTACTTGTTCACTTCAAAGTTCAATATCTCAAAACCGGATTAACCGATTATGTTGCACCGTAGCTAAGAACCATCTAGATCACAAAAAAAAACGAATTGAAATCGGTATATTCGTTAAGGAGCTACGATGCCACAGACAGACACACAGACGCGTCAAGCTTATAACACCCCTCTTTTTGCGTTGGGGGTTAACGCGGAGGACAGCAGTTCAATTGTTTTTATTATTCTCGCATATATATATGCGCGTTCATCTCAGTGTATAAATACACAACCAACCTGGTTTAGAACCTGTTGTTGTTATATTGTTTTCTCTTTAACGAATGCGATAGGCAAATGATGTAGCTAGCAGATCAACATATTTTCTCATAGATCGTTCTTCCCGTTCCCTGGACCTCATAGTTCATAAAATCTTAAATGTAAAAGATTGTAACTTTAATGTACTGCAGAAATAAGTCTACTTTATTGCAAAGGCTGTTTAGCTTTTTTTGTAATGTAGATTTAATTTGAACCAAAATTCCATGTCAGTATAATCCATATTACATGTGATTGCGTAAAACCAACGACCTTTAGTTCTATAATTATCAATTTAGTAACCATAATCTCCAAACCAACAAGGTTAAGCAATATTTACAACTGTAACACAATCTATAAATCGCCAAAGCAAACGAGGCAGAATAAATTTACTAGCCGACTCAGTATCATAAAGCAAATAAGAATATTAGTAGCTGGGGTAGATATCAGTAACCTTTGCTGATAATGGATATAAATTTGAATCTCATTCGTGGTATCTACACTGATTTAACGGTGATAAAACTTTAAAATCTTGTATATTTAAAACATATAAACTTTCGTCCCCCATTTCACCCCCTCAGTGCCTGATTTCCGGGATAAAAACTATTCTGTCCTTTCGCCGGATACAGTCTCTTTTTACTAAATTTCATCCCAATCGGTTCGACAGTGAAGAGAAAACAGACAAGACAGACAGACACTTTCGCATTTATAATATTACTATGGATTTATAGGTCGGTCTGTCCTCAGATAACTTTCAAAGTCATAGTCATAAATTCAGGGTTGGGCAAAACACTAACAGATAGGCCATTTGCTTTGTGTTTCAAATATAAAAACACTTTCATGACAGACATTGGAAATACAAATTACAGTATTCATTAAAACCCCTGTAATGGAAATACAAACCACTTTTTCATTATTTTTATAATTATGACTTTTTCTTTAATTTTAATAAAAATTACAGGTTTTTTTTCATAAAAATGTAATATGTATAAAATTAATGTTACATAAGGGAAGTGAATTCTTTAAAAAAAACAATCTACTAAAAGATTTTTTTTATTTTATACTCGTATGTTTAAAATAAATTTTACATAAAAGAACCGAATAAAATTAATTTTTAAATACAAATTAGGTACAACATACACGTCAATACGGTATTTATGATTCCAAATATTGAATGCTCGATGTTCGGGTCTGAGCCTCATTTATCCGACTTTTAATAACACGGAATCTTTTTATTTCTTCAAATTATAATTGTTACTAAATCCGTCATCAATTTTCTTATCATTAATGGTAAGTATTATAGGCCATATAGCACTAGGTACAGTCGAGTTCTCCAATATATATGTCGCAGTGAAATGGTCAAAACAGAGATTTGAGCAAATCCCTAAGGGATATGATCAAATCACGCAGGATGTTAAAATGGAGAATCCATTTTATCATTTACCTGATACAAACCAGTCATTTGATCAAATCTCTGAATCTGTTTAGTGAAATGACGAAATCGGACAACTCGTTTTTTCATTTCACTAATCCCTGAAACGCGTCAGTGCTCCCGCCACCGTCTTCGTGGTTATTTTTTTATAAAAGAGCGGAAAAATCTTTATCGCGTTAGTTTCGTCAACTCACTGACGCGTTTCAGGGTTTTTATCAAATCACTAAACAAGTCTAGCAAAATGAAAAAACGAGTTGCCTTTTTTTCCGATTTCGTCATTTCACTAAACAGATTCAGAGATTTGATCAAATTACTGATTTGTATTAGGTAAATGATAAAATGAATTGGCCATTTTAACATCTTGCGCGATTTGATCATATCCCTTAGAGATTTGATCAAATCTCTGTTTTGACCATTTCCCTGCAACATATACACAGACAACTTATTGACATAAGACGCATATTTACGTGTAGATATTTATGAAAGGTTGTCTGTGTATATATTGGAGAACTCGACTGTACCAAAAGTAAACATATCCTTGACGTCAACTGAACCCTGCGCATAGCAATCTAACGATGATTTAGCATCTTATAGATGAGTGCTCATTGAGAAAATGAGAACTGTAGTACTTTTAATGAATAATACGATATAAGATAATATGTAAACATAATAGCTGCTCACTCAAGAGTATTTTATTCAGGGGCATCATTTAAATACGCTCAGTATCAAAAGGGAATGATTTATCCATGCGCTTTGATAACAATAGTGTTGCAGTTTTTTAATGTTTTCATTTCCATCTACATATTTTTACACATCACAGAGTGTATTTGACTTGCAATATCCGACTCACAAATTTAAAAAAATTAAGTCTTCTGACGGTCGCCAGTCCTATGTTTTAATATAGAATGAAACCAGCCGAGTGCGTGTCGGGCCACGCGCATTGTTGGACTTCTTAGTTGCCCGTGTTTGTTACATCGGCACACGCGCGACAGCTAAACGGTGCGGTTGCGTCGCCCGAATTTGTATGAAAATCGGCACGCACTTGACTCGATAAAAAATAAGGGCTTCAAAGCCAAATATCACGCAAACGGATCGCTGAATTGAAAAATGGTTTGTAGAGACTCATCATATTTTTGAACAAGATATCCAGGGACACCCAACAATGCATTATTTTTTAAGGGTTCTACCATTTTGTCTGCGTGATTGATTTATATTCCCATGCCGACTTAATTAATCGTAAGGGTATTGTGCTAAGCCACAGGCGGACGGACGGACAGATAAGGGCTTCTTATTGATTACAGAACCCTAAAAAGGAATACACTTACCGGATAACACAACAGTGATGAACAGCACTATGAACGACCCCGAAAAGAGTCCCACTTTGAAAGTAGTCCACGGACTTTGCTGCTCTCCCAACGGTGGTACCCTTAGCTTCTTCATAGCCTTCTGACGGTCACCACCCTCGAGCTCATTGGTGACAGTAGCCTCTGTGTCGCTAATCAGTCTGTCGATGTCTTTGTTTGTGTAGAAGTGGGATGTTTCGACGTGTACTGCCCGCCATTGCGCTCCGTTTGAGCCGTTTAATAACTAAAAATTAAAAGATGATAAACCATCCTGGACAATATTTTGAATTTTTTATAAACTACTTTTGAAATATCAATTTTCAGGTGGTTGAAGCTGGTCCGAATAAATAGATAAATAACCAATTACTAAAGAGTTTGAACTAAGAGTACAAGTCATTTCAAACAGCAATCAAATTGTTTCCTCTCAAGAGAACCCTCGAAATCAGCAATGGACCCATTGCATAACAACTTATAACTTGTGTTACATATGGAAACCTGTTTTCAACGCTTTTTGTTAGGTTATTAAAAAGAGACCTCAGCTTGTCATTTTGAGCACTTAGCCCGCGTAGCTAGTTTTAATGCTGACTGTACCTTAAACGCAGCAAAATGTATGTAGTCTGACGTGACGAACGTCAAAGCGACGTAGCGTTCTGCACCGATGAGGTCGCTCCCATGGAGAACAATAACACTGAAATTGGTAGTTAAAATAGCTTACCTTATCATGTTTCTTCAATATCTTCCTAAACCCTGTATAATTTAAGTTCTGATAATTCTGCAGCAGGATTAAGCTGAGATAGAACTCGCTGAAAGCCAGCTTAAGCTCTTGAACCTTCCGCCGCGGGATGGGGGGCTTCTTGCCATCCCCACCGGCCTTTGGTTTCATAGTGTCGAACTGGCTTTTCAACTCGCTCTGTAGTGTGGCAAATTTTCTTGTTGCTTCTGCTAGTTTTTCTGCGGAATTACATTGTGTTAGTGGACTGATGATCTGGTATAGGTCGCGGGAGTCCGCTGGATGCGGGTGACGCAGGACCGGTCATTGTGGCACTCTTTGAGGGAGGTTGTTCAGCAGTGGACATCTTTCGACTGATATGATAGTCAGTCAGTTTAGTTAGAATTAAGTTAGTACTTACCACATATACACATAGTCGCAAGAAAATTCGTCAAGTTCATAACTTTATTAAGTTAATGTGCCAATATTTTTAACCTACTGCTACATTTATTGCGTGTGAATTACACTAATTTTATCTCTGCCTCTCTCATAAAAAGTATTTTATCTCTGAGATGCGAAAAAAACATTAATCATGGACAGGTAACAAATGATAGACCCACTTCATATTTACAATATGTGCAAGGATGCCAAATACACTTTGGTTATCAATCTAAGTTGATTCTGAGAGGGCTTACTCTAGAGTTCTCTGATGGGGTGAATTTCCTGGGTTTGACTGTGGATTCAGGATTCAGTGGGATACGCACTTAACTGTCTTAAGTCAAGAACTATGTTCAGCTGCTTACACTGTTAGGAAAGTAAGACAGATAAACGATACAGATACCGCAAAACTGGTTTATCCTGCTGTGGGGAAAATGTGCTGATATGGACAGCATATTTTTTCTACAAAAACGAGCAGTGCGAGCCATCTACAACTTGAAGCCGCGTACCTCACTGAGAGACCTATTTAAGGACTATAATATTTTAACACTACCGTCACTATACATTTATGAGGTCATCATGTACACCAGGAAGCATTACAAAGATCTTCCGAAAAATAGTGACACACATAACCTTAACATGAGGAACAAAGATAAATTAGCAGTGAGCCGATTACTACTAGCTACTAGTAAGGAAATCATTTGTTGGACAGTCAATTCATTTCTACAACACAATCCCAAGTCACATAATAAACTTGTAGGATAATAAATTTAAAAATATTGTTAAAGCCAGATTGATTCAGATATCGTATTATAAAGGGATGGATTATTTGTCAGACAAAAATGTTTGGGATTTTGATTTAAGCATTGTAATGCCTAGTAAATAATTATTCCTGCGATAATTTGTAATTATAAATGTTATTGTATACTGTTGACGGACATAATTGTATCCAAGCATACCTATATGGGAAATAAATGAATTATGAATTATTATGAATGAGGGGTCTAATTCATAGCCTTAAACATTCAATCAAGTAATTGTTGCACCATCACTTCAACTGTATAATTATTGAGACTATGACATGATTGATTGCATGACTATGATTTATCATCAGATAAACCCATTAATATCACTGATGATAAACCCATCAATATCACTGAATGATAAAGCCATCAATATTGCTGATGATAAACCCATCAATATCACTGATGATAAACCCATCAATATCACTGATGATAAACCCATCAGTATCACTGATGATAACATCAATATCACTGATGATAAACCCATCAATATCACTGATGATAAACCCATCAATATCACTGATGATAAACCCATCAATATCATTGATGATAAACCCATCAATATCACTGATGATAAACCCATCAATATCACTGATGATAAACCCATCAATATCACTGATGATAAACCCATCAATATTGCTGATGATAAACCCATCAATATCACTGATGATAAACCCATCAATATTGCTGATGATTGATGATACAGAAATGATGTGCACATAGAAGGTCCTACATACCTGAGTAGAATGTAGTGATTTTCTTAAGTTCCTGATCACAATAGAGGAAGAATGCCTCATCGAAATTGGCGAAATGCCGGGACAACACCTCTGGCTCCACATTCTCAGCAGATGGGGCTTCCTCCACAGCGGTGTACAACATTGCTTTCATTTCCTGCGGTTTCAAAATATAACCATTAAAATAAATCCACAAAAGCATAAAATACATCAATAATTTTGAACTGTTTCCCTACTGTACAGCCTAGGGGACCTTATTAAGTGCTGCCATATATAATGATCTGGACAAAGAATTAATGAATGATTCGGACACAGATCTTAGACAAGTGGAATACCACCCTAATATTTAATCAAATTTCTTTGACTGAAGCCCATTCCACTTGTTCGATATTTTGGTTCCAATATTTATACTACATATTTGCATTGCCATTTCGAATTAAATATCATTCGTAAAAACCTTTCCAAACACCATTCCAAAAACTATGATCAAAGGTGTCATAATGACACCAACCCCTTCAAACATTTTCTAAGTCCTGCATACCCTTTACTACACCCCAACCCATAGGGATAAACTAAAGTCATATTAAATAACTTAATATCTCCTTCATATAATTAACAACTGAATGTAAACATGTTTACTTACTCATGCCAACAAATTACACATATAAATCGAAGTGTCTACATTTGATTATTTACTTAGTGTAGGTAATAAATTAAGATTTTCTAATTAATACAAAATAATAAATGTATGTGTATTCAAAATCTAGTTCGTTTCTAAAGCTGTATTCAGACGTAGTGTACAAGCCTTGACCTTGCTACTGAATTATCGTAATATAATTGTTTTCAAGAGAAACTAGTATGAACATAAAATTATAAATACCTCGTAATTTATATATTGTTTACGCCATTCCGGCGTTATATGGGCACTTAAATGCTCGGCGAACTTCATCTTGATGCGCCCGTTAAGCTTAGGAGATCGCTAAATACTGTTACAACTGAAATCTATAGGCTGCCATAGGTGCTATGGTTTGTTTAACGATAACCGGCCAACGGTGACCTCATTACACTAAAACTAATGCGTAACAAAACAATGGAATGATTACAGAATTATCTTAAATTTATAATCTTGCTCGGCTCTGGTTTAACACTTAATTTTCCTAGTAAATCACAAGAGCAAACGCTACTCAGGCTACAAATATTTTCTCATAATTTGACAACCACAAGTGCCACGCGTTCGAAAACACCATGTCAACAATATTTGACATTAGTTTACAATATAAATCAAAATCAAGGGTTCAATATTCAACATACTTGAGCATGTCATTTGCTTTTACAAAATGAACGTAATCATTATTTATTCAAAATATTTTCTAGTAGCAAAATGCCATTCATTTAGGAATTTACATACAACAATTTAGATGATTGCGATAGCTGAACGTTGAACATGTGATTGATTGACAGTTTCGTTCAGAAACCAAACTCACGTTCGGTAGTAAATTAGTAAAATGAATTGGGTTGGTCGGAGGATATTGTCTATATATATATTGTAATATAAGGGTTAAATTTTATTCGTGATACAAAATAAGTAAATATATTAGTTTGTCGGATCAAGTTTTGCATTATCATCATCCTCCCAGCGTTATTCCCGGTTGTGACCTAAAGGAACCCGGGGTCTGCTTTGACATCCAATCCTAAGATTTCTTAGCATAGGCTCAACTTTGCATTATAACAAAAACAACAGCTGTTCATACATTTTCGCCAGTCGGCCGGTTTCGTTGCTCCCTGGTCTATACCAACTTTGTGCTAAGCCAAAAAACGAAGTTCGTTTGTGTATCTCCTTCTCTGTCGCTCGAATGCGATATCTAAAAAAATCCGAGTCAGAATCGTGGATAGATTCACATTTTGGTATTTTATATAACAAATTAAATGTCACCCTTTAACAACACCTTTATATAAATTCACCAGTCTCCTGCACTCAGCATTTGCTCCTAGAATCTATTTTAATTACTAATTTACTACAGAAGCATCAGGTAAAAACAAAACATTATAAAAAATCTTTATTGCTCATTCTCTTCATCAATTCTCTCATGCTTGACTTTGGAAGGGAACAAACTCTGGTTCATAATGTTGTCTGGTATAACTCTGGCTACCTTCCGCGGTTCCTTGACAAGTGTTTTAGGACACTGCATCTCCGACCAGCTGATTGGAACCATTCCAACACCCTGTGGAGACCCTTCCGCTGTTGCTATGACAACTCCCAGCTCATTTTCAGCCGTTGATATGTGGTACCAGTGGATTTCTGTCATTGGGAGCTGAATGTGGAGTTAAGAATTTCAGTATTGTTAATATCTTGCACCACCTTCCTCCTAGCAATTCTACTTTGCACCATCCGCAGGCAATGCAGCAAAATATGGAGTCTAACCTTCCCATAGGTGCTTTTCCTTTACCTCTCTTCCCTTCTACATGACTGACAATATCAATTTCTCTAGACTGACAGAGTTACTAAACCAAAGAAATAACTGCAATGAACTGTTATTTTAAAAAACTTCAAATATGAACTTTATGATTTACACTAAAATGTCCACTTTAGATTCCATTGAAATAATTTTGACCAATGACATAAAGGGGTATTTTTAAATGTACATCTGTATAATTTTTCAGCACACTAGGTAACTCCACTAATTAACTGAATGTAACCAGAATAATTATTAAAGTTCAAAATATAAAAAAAGGATACAACTCTAGCCAATATCACATCTCCAGGCCGGAAACATTTGTATGGATCAATTCTATCCTTATCGGTACTCTTTATATCTTCCTTCTTGAGTATCCCCCGGTAAGGTCTCACCAGGACCGAAGGCCCTACACACAGGATGATGCATTGGACCATACGGGAATTCACTACTGTTACTTTAGCAGTGACTATGTCACCGGCTTTTGGCAGTATGCTGGGTGTTCTTGGACTTTCAACGGACACTACTTTAACCTGAAAAAAAAAAGCATTGGTTATTGACGAGTAAGATATAAATATTTAAAAAATACTGTGGGTACTTGAAATATCTCATGACAGTCTTAACTATAACAAAGCAGTGAAGCTAGTTTAGATGAAGTTTTAGTTTAGGTAGTTAATTGACAATGAGGTTAGCCTTACGGTAGGCTTACATTACTCACCTTTACATTAAACGGATTAAACATAACCACATGCCGATCGAACACTTTAAATTAACAAATACTTACCTTGGTTTTCTCATCATCTTCAATTTTTAAAACTCCAGTCAACGTGGAATAAATGTAACCTTTGAGTTCATACGTCCCAGGCCCAGACATGTGCTCCTTGTCGGCCAAGCTCAACCGCATACCAGGAATGCATATTTTCCCAATTTCTTTTAAATCTTCTTCACTCACATTCATGTTTAGTAGAGGTTATGTTTTGGTTCTCGATATTACGAAAATATATGATGAAGCTGCTTGTATGGTTTGTAATATTGAAATATTAAAGATGATAATTAGACGATTTAGATGAAAAACACTAATAATTAATGGCACAGATCACGCCGGAATAATAAAATCAACAAACATGGGAAAACTAAAAGTCAACTAAAGTGCTACTTTGTTGACATTGCATCACAGATTACTAATATGTAGCTAGCATTGCATTGCTTTATTTTTAATTTTTTCCAAAGAGTAAATAAACGTTAATTTCAATAATTTCAACATGAACCTAGAATACTATGGACGGGCTGTACATGTTGCCACAGACAGTGAGGGACGGAAAAGCTCTTATGCAAATTCTAACACACAGCCGCGACATACTCTCGATTTCTCTCGCATGTCCTAATAAGAGAGAGACGGATAGTGCGAGAAAAATTGAGAGAGCTCGCGCGCCGTCGTGTAATAGCCGTGCAGCACACAAAAATCGGGAGTATGTCACGGCCACCTCATGATCGACGTGCTGTCTCGCCCTATCTCATCGGTTATTAACAATCTTGCAGTCCGCTTCGCAGGACCGTTTGAATGCGGCAATTTTCGCTTTCTTACTGTAACTGGCCACACTGAATGAAATTGTAGTTGCAAAACACCGGTTTAAAAAAAATATAAAATTACAGGGTAAAATATTAATACAATGTTCTTTAGCATATATTTTTTTGTTTGAATTTATTTGTATGAAATTTATGAGAAAAAGAAACTTGGCAGATCATGCAAATTCCATGGTCCAAATTGTGATTTTCATGCAATTAGTCCGTACAACTCATTTGATGCCGCATTTATACGCTTGCGATGGCTTGGCGCGTGAGCAGGACGCAGCTATGCGTTAGAGGGAGAGGGCTATAATTCGATCTCATTCGTTTACATAGCTGCGTCCTGCTCACGCGCCAAGCCATCGCAAGCGTATAAACGCGGCATGACGGTTGGAACATGCATCCACACTATAGCAATTAGTCAGATTCTGATGAATTGGGGCTGACAAATCACTTAATGTGGATGGCCCATAAAACATAAAATTATATTATCGTCAACCACACATTTTCGTGTTGGGATACTAGGTTTTTTGCGGAATATGGTTTAAAAACCGGTTACGTTACTTTACCGATTCACACGTCCCTCTTTGGACGTGTCACGTCAGCCGGTTTGACATATAATGTAATGTAGATTGTCGTTTGTAGCAGTGTAATTTTAACTAAATATCTCTATTAATTCGCGTGAAAATGCTGACAAAATTCGAGACAAAGTCGGCGAGGGTTAAAGGCATATCGTTTCATGCAAAACGGCCATGGGTTTTGGCCAGTTTGCACAATGGTGTGATTCAGCTGTGGGACTATCGTATGTGTACATTACTGGAGAAATTTGATGAGCACGATGGTCCTGTACGTGGCATTTGTTTCCACATCCAACAACCACTATTTGTGTCCGGAGGAGATGACTATAAAATCAAGGTAAGGTCTTCTATACTCCACAGGAAGTCCTGTGTGTGTATGCCTATGTGTAACATGTTTTTTACTAAATCGCTTTGCAAGTGTTTCTGGTACCTGACTTAGTAGAAGTAGTTGTTGTACCATCGAAGTTTAGTAGTATATTACAAAGGAATAAACATTATTAATAGCTAATAATAATGTACACACATACATGAAGTTTGAGATAAAACATGAAACATTATGACACAGTGTTGCCTGTAAATTACTAATCTTAGTAGGTATTTAACTAATTAATTCCTTCTGTTACTAAATTAATTCCAATATATGAAATTGACAATGTTTGAGGGTAATTTAAATATTACAAAATATTACTTTCTTTTGGTTCTTATTAGAAACAGTTGCACCATGCTTAGTCTGTGGCATATCACTAGCCATATATATGGTTGCTATAACATAACTACAATCAATTGAATAAATCAAAAGCTTTGTGTCTAAGCGGACCTCGGCTCTTTTAGGAAATAACTGGGAGTAAAGCTCAGAGGATAAATCATCTTTACTAAACAGGCACACTGTATACCTTTTCATGTCTGAGACTAAGGTTTGGTTGTTTCTAAATGTGAAACAATCTGAGCAGTTAATCATTGATTTACGCACAGGTTTATTTAATGTAAGTTAGATGTGTTAATCTTTTATTTTGGAAACTACTTAGTTCCCTACAAAAAGTTATCAAATTATTATAATACATTTTTACAAAGAGAAATAACAACAATGCATAAGAATAGATATTTGACAACTAAAAATATATAATTTTTATATTACCGACAAACAAAACTTACAAAAGTTGAAAATAGCTAGCTTCTACTTATCTTTACTATTTTAAAGATTTTTGTATGCAAAATATTTTATTAAATATATTTTTTATAAGTTTTGTACTATAGACAACACAGGTAACTGACCATCCATGCACTTTATGTGCATTGTAATCATAAAATTAAAATAAAATAAAAATAGCCTTTACTGCTGAGGTTTACAACTTGCAAAAACTTATACTACTTAAAAATATAACTTAATATTTACTGCGACTACCACAACTTGTGCTCCAACAAGAGCCTCTTCCAAATCTTTCCACACTTTGCAATCCCTTGCATCCCACAACCACACTCCACCTTTCCTTTTAAGGTCATCTGACCATTTTAGAACTAAAATAATAAAAATCCTAAGCACTTAGTATTAAGAAAAGACATAATGACATGTAAAATATTTTTTATCAATAAATGATCGTATCGTATCGTATCGTAACTTGTCTTCCTCTTTTTCTTTTATTTCCTCTTGGATACCACTCAACTATTACTTTTGTGCATTTATGTGTCTGTATGTTTGTCTAATCATGTGGCCTGTCCAGTGCCACTTTTCTTGTTTCACGATCTCACCAATGCTCAAAAACTCTTTGATTTGGCTAATTTAGACAATTTTAATAAGTGTGTAATTAATAGTGATCATAACTTTTGTATCATTTTTTGTGCATAACATAACAGAATTGGTATAAACAATATCAATTAAAATTGTTAATTAAGGTTAATATTGACGCTATTAACGCTAATTAAACATTATTCTTTATACCAATTCCTTTAACAACACTACGCTGTACGAAAAATGCTACAAAAGTTACGATCACTGGTAATTAACTGTTGGCGTTTGTATATTTATGTGTATGTTAGTCTGTAAGGTAATTGTAAATATGGGCCTTGTTGCCTGAACCAAATAAATAAAAAAAACCGGCCAAGTGCGTGGCGGGCCACGTGTCTTAGTTACATCGACGTGCGGTGCCGTTGCGTCGGCGGAATTTGTACGAAAATTAGCCTTTCCAAGTACACATTAAGTTGGTCGACTTATTTGGTCAGTCTCGCCATTTGAAAAATGGTTTTGGGAAACTCATAATATTTTTGAACGAGCTATCCAACGATACTGCAGACCATGGGTTTAACGAAAAAAAGAAATACATCCTCCCATTAGGGGAACAATAAAAAATTTTTTTTTTTTAAGATTTTATTGTACTGTTTTGTTGGCGTGATTGATTTATATACCCATGCCGAATCACAGTTTTCTAGTAGTAATGGTTACTGAGCTAAGCCGAAGACGACGGACGGACATGGCGAAACTACAGGGTGGCCCAGAAAAACGTTGACATAGAATTATAAGAATATTATTTTATTACTTACACCAAATTCATAAAATAACATTAAATAGTAAAATTCAATATCTTGAAATAAAATAAAAATTACTGTCTTCAAAATATCCTCCTTTTGCACTGATACACAGACGCAAACGTTTGGTAAAATTATCGACGATATGCCGCAGCTCTTCCGAGGTAATTTTTTCCCACTCCTTCGTAAGTGTTGCTTTTAGAGCATCTATATTTTTGTGCTTGGACGCACAGGCTCTTGACTCTAGGATTGACCATAAACTATAATCCATTGGGTTTAGGTCAGGCGAGTAGGGTGGCCATTCTTTGGAGCTTATAAATCCGGGAAAATAGTCCCTACACCACTGCTGCACACTACGGGCCCTATGGGATGGGGCAGTCTTGCTGGAATATCCACGGTTGGTTACCAAAATGTTGTTGACTCCAAGGAAGAACTACGGCTTCAAGAATATCTCTTTTATATATTTCTTGATTTATTTTGACACCTTTTTCTATAAAAATAAGGGGTGTTTTGCCTGTAGAGCAAATCCCACCCCAAACCATAACGGATTCCGGCTTTTGTCGGTGAGGAATCACTGCAATTGCTCCAGGACGACTAGGATAATACATTCTATCATTTTGGTGATTATGAGCCTGTTCAATAGAAAACAGTTTTTCATTTGAAAAAAAGATGTGATTCCATTTCTCAGCCGCGGCACGCCTCTTAATTAGACGACATCTCTCGAGGCGAACTTTTTTATCTTTATCTTCAAGAAGTTGTGCCTTACGCAGTTTGTACGCCTTCAAATTGAGGTCATGTGCGACAATACGTTGCACCGTCGAACGGCTTATACCCAGGTCTCGAGCCATTTTTCGGACTTTGGTCCGTGGATTACGATCAAGTCGTTTTTTGATAACATTTCGGAGCCTGGGAGTCCTCACAGTCCTCTTTTTTCCTCTTCCTGGGTGGTCTCCAATATGGCCGAGCTCATTAAATCGCTTAATAGTCTTAGACACAAGTTGACGACTGACACCGAGTGATCTAACTATCTCACACTGTCGTTTTCCAGCCTCGTGTAGGGAAATTATTGCTCCACGTTGCGAAGACATGGCAAAAATATTTAATAACCAATAGTTTTAATCACGCTGTCTATTTTAAATGGCGGCAAAAACGTGTCAAATCGCAATATAAAAATAAATGAATTCGAACCGCGTTCCATTTGAATTTTTTTTACCGTTTAATTTTGTCAACGTTTTATTGGGCCACGGTGTATAAGGGTTCCTTTTTGACTATGGAGCCCTAATAAAGATAAAAAAGGAACATCCTGCAAACATGAAACAGTGACACAAACATGAACATTATTTGTATTTCCACACAAACTTCATACAAATAGAGCATTTCTGATGTTTCACAAAACATAAACTGATTTTTATAAGACAAATACCATTGTTGAAATTTTTCTAGGTGTGGAACTACAAGCAACGGCGCTGCCTGTTCACGCTGCTGGGCCATCTGGACTACATCCGGACCACATGCTTCCACCATGAGTATCCGTGGATCCTCAGCGCTTCTGATGACCAGGTTAGTGGAAATACACAACACCTCTGGTGTTGCAGGTGTCCATGGGCGGCGGTAAACGCTTACCATCAGGTGATCCGTCTGCTCGTTTGCCTCCTATAACATAAAAAAAAAACTAAGAAAGTTGCAAACATACTTCTGTAATTAGACTTATCGGCCATTGTCCCATAGATCATGATGTGGTATTCCCACAATTGATATACTTTAATTCAACAACACTGCATGTGCACATGTCATAATTCTTTAAAGAAAGATGTACAGCCATTCTTACACTCAGCTCGGTTCTTAAAACATTGCTGTGCCCATACTGCAGTGAGTGAACAATAAACTGGACAAGTTCGAGTAGGATTCGCCTACCGAGGGTTCCTTACTTAATTACAAATTAATATAGTTTTCAGGTTTTTCCCTGCACTTGTAGCATAGGTAATCTAGGTCAACGGAAAGTACCCTAGTATAAATTTTTCGAAATATACGTTTTTTGCGGCATAAACAGCCGTATTTTTTTTTTGTCAATTTTCAACCTTTTCAGAGGAGAGGTGTAGGTGTTTTTTGATGTATACCTTCCTAGACTTGACCAACATAGTATTTACTTACAAAATCAAAACATAATTCTGCAAATAGGTCCCAAGTTCACTTGTACAAATTTAATTTTATGACAATGGTATGGCATTGTCCAATTGTATGTCTATTGACTTGTAGAAAATAAACTGCATCATCAAAGTTTTACATGACAAAGAATAAACACATTCAATCCATTTTTCTTAGGGATGTAGTTGTTCATCTCCAAGCGTCGAAATTAAAATGAGATGATAAGAGATGAATAAGGTCAAAAACTAGTCACTAAAATTATTTAATCATATGAGAACAGAGTGAAATCTATCATCTCGATTCCGCTGAACACTAGAGTAAAATTACAATTTCTTTCCATACTCCCAGACAATCAGGATATGGAACTGGCAATCCCGCCAATGCATCAGCGTCCTCACCGGGCACAACCACTACGTGATGTGCGCTCAGTTCCACCTGACCGACGACCTGATCGTGTCCGCGTCGCTGGACCAGTCTGTGCGCGTGTGGGACTTCAGCGGGCTGAGGAAGAAGAACGTGGCCCCCGGGCCCGCGGGGCTGGCTGAGCATCTCAGGAACCCGCAGGCCACGGACTTGTTTGGGCAGGTTAGTGTTGAGACGGTGGACTATTGTGTTGAGGCACTGGTCACAAGTGTTGAGACAGTGGCCACAGCCACTACATGATGTGTACGTGTGGGTGGACCAGTCTGTCGCACTGCGCGCGTGGGCCTTCAGTGGGCTTGGGAAGAAGAACGTGGTCCCCCGGACCAACGGGGCTGGCCGAGCATCTGGAGACACTGGCCACAAGTGTTGAGAATGTGGCCACAAGTGTTGAGGGAGTAGCCGCAAGTGTAGTGGCAGTCCCCACTTGTATTTAGGCTGCCCACAAGTGGTGGGGCAGTGGCCAGAACCACGACGAGTTCGACCTGTGTCCGTCACTGTGAGACAGCAAGAGATTCACTCACACCAAAGAGCACCTTAATCACTGCCATGAACACAACACCTACAGAGCAATAGTGATGTTGTTATCGCATTCGCCTCTTACATGCAGCTTTTACTCATATCTGATTTAAAAAAGAGATTACCCAATATTGCACAACTCAACTGCAAATTTTCACCGCGAGGTTCAACACATTAAATCATATCAAACCCATAATTCACAAATTTTACTTTATTACGTTGAAATAAAGTTAATCGTATACGCATTTGTGACTTTAACCGTAAAAATCGCAAATGTAATATTAATCTCGCGGTGTTTTTTTGCAGGGCGGGAAAACTGTAAGTGCTCATAAACTTAACCCTACCGTTTAACTGAGACGACGGTGCCTCCCGCACCGTCTCAGTTAAGCACTCAAACCATAGACACAACTCTGCTCAATTTGTCTCTTAAAACATATTTTTTTTTATCTACTATTTCAATTTAAAAAAAATGTTCTCTCCACTTTTAAAGTTTTGTGGGATAAGTCACAATGTATCCCAACCAATTAACCTTAAGGCAAAGCATGAAGACACCCAGTTATCTATATTATTTTGCTTGTTAAGTCTAGTTAATACTAACCTTAGCAAAGAAACTGACTGCCCTGGGTTCTTTTTTTAAACCACGTCGGTGGTATACTTACTTTAAGCTGCGGCCCACTTGATGGTATGTGGTTACCGTAGTCTATAGACGCTTGCAACTCCATAGTGACCATAGTACAGTCGGCATCATAGTCATGTATACATTCCAGCCATTCCAGGTAGTTCTATGACCTTATTGCTTAGAGATAAGGTCGAAAAGTGTATACTTATTTATGATGCTGACTGAACAAGCTTGGTTTAGTAACATGTTTGTGTAAGGTTGTCCCCAACTATATATTTTTTATTTCATTTTGTATTGTTGCAGGCTGATGCCGTAGTAAAGCACGTGCTAGAAGGGCACGACCGCGGCGTCAACTGGGCCTCTTTCCATCCCACTCTACCACTAATCGTTTCGGCGGCCGACGATCGCCTTGTCAAGCTGTGGCGCATGAATGATGCCAAGGTAAAGTAAACTTTAAGGACTTAATATTAAAGTCAGAAGTTGCTCGCAAAGACACTGCATTCCACCCCTCTGCCGCTCATCGTTTCGGCGGCCGACGATCGCCTTGTCAAGCTGTGGCGTATGAACGATGCTAAGGTAATGTCTACTTAAATGACTTAATTTTAAAGTTAGAAGTTGCTCGCGAAGACACTGCATTCCACCCCTCTACCACTCATCGTTTCTGCGGCCGACGATCGCTTCGTCAAGCTGTGGCGTATGAACGATGCTAAGGTAATGTCTACTTAAATGACTTAATATTGAAGTTAGAAGTTGCTCGCAAAGACACTGCATTCCACCCCTCTACCGCTAATCGTTTCTGCGGCCGACGATCGCCTTGGCTAGCTCTGGCGTATGAATGATGCTAAGTTAACTTAAGGCGCGGTAGGTTCATAGTCTTCTCTCCCTCTCACTGAGCATAAGCGTGAGCGAGATGGAAGTGCGTGCTCGGAAGCGCGGAAATCATGTTTTTTAATTTTAATTTTTGGCCGTTTAAATAAATAAAAAAGTGAACACTGAGTTCTCTCAAATATGATATTGCCGACTTTTAGAAGCCATTGTAATATTTTTAGCTTTTGGGTCATTCCATTGTGACGGGTGGGACATTTATACTCGGTTTTGCATACACTTTGCTTTATTTCTGCCAAACGGCAACGATTTACGTATTGAATATGATGTTATCACATACTTGGATAGTCATTGCATTCTGTACCATCGAAAAAAGTATGAAAATGTCATTATTATTATGAGAAATTGATGGTATAAGAAGTGTGACGGGTGGGACTTCAAAGTGCCTCTCCTCTCCGAGTTGACTTACACCATTCGCAATTCGTAAGAAACTATGAAACTTTTGTTAAACAACCTATTTTTATATAGTTCCTGATATTGTACAGATTAGGTATTAGTATAATTTACGCAAATAACTCGTAAAACAAAAATAATTTTGCTTCTCAATGCTTGTGACGGGTGGGACAGTACTTTGTGACGGGTGGGACGAGTAACATTTGGGCATACAAATCTATGCAAAATATAAACATAGTTCTATTGTATTTACTATAAATCAGCTCTTGAATGAATTATTTAATGTTACAAGTAATCATTTCAGTAGTTTTCTTAAAGCAATATGCCAAAAAAAAATTTTTCTCTTCAATGTTTACAGGGTCAGAAAATTTATAATACAGTCTATTACCGCATATTTTTATCAGCGGTTGAGGTATAATGTCTAAAATTTGTCAAATTTTAATGAAAGAGACATCTTCCTCATTCATTCGATATGTTGTACTGGTTTTATCAACACATTTTAAAAATGCGCTTTAATTCATTGTCACGGTCACCGGCAGTTTGCGAAACTGCGAGGTATTTATACTCTTTCGACTTATTCCTCGCAGTAATCTAAAATTGCTAAAAACTCTTGCCATTTTGTTGGGTTTCCTTTTAGTTTTTGCCGCGACTTGCGTTTCCTTTCCGTAGTATTCATTGTGTTCTAAAAAAGAATACCACCACCGAATTAAGCAATATAACACATACAATTTGCTTTAGATTCGTTTAAATAAAGTTAAAACAACGATTTTATACTCACTAAGTCAGTTTTATCAGATAACCCATTTTGCTCACCAGTCACTGTGACGGGTGGGACATACTTTGAAAAGCGTTAAAAGCGATTTTTATTTACAAATGCAACGTGTTTTTTAGCTAAAATAATCGCCCTTAACTTAATTGTTACTTCCACAAAGCATTACAACAAGAGGATAAATATTTTTAGGTTAAACAAGAAAAAACATCGTTTTACTGTGACGGGTGGGACATGAGTTAACGATTTTGTAGAAGCCCAATAAATCCTAACCATGGAAATTTATTTATAATTACTTACCACTAGTTTAAACTGCGTTAAATATATTTTCTTTTATACGTATAACTTTTTCCGTAATGTTCAGAAAAGACGCAAAATAGTCCTGCCAACTTAGAGTAAAAATAAGCTACCCTAGATAACTGGCGCTAGGGTTGAATTCAGAAACGAATAAAATGCAACAAAATTATATAAAAAGGAAAAAACTCATTGATTAATAAAACAAGGTATAATGTTCTATTCTGTAGACATAGATTTAAGTATGAATTAAGTTATTTATTTTTTATGGCTAGGGTGTCAGTTTCGCTGGAATGACCCTTTTGTGCATAATTTGTAACAAATATTTTAAGTGTATTTTAGACCCTTTTAGACCTATGTTCGTGATTTTTTTCTATTGAGCGAAAATTGCTTAGTCATGTTTCGAATCACTGATTTCCCTGCAGAAAAGCCTCAAGATTACTATTCGTATTTTTTTGAAACCACATTATTATAAACGGACACATTATATAGTTTCAAAAACTCTGTTCGCTTAACTTCGCTGAACCTACGGCGCCTTAAATGACTTAACATTAAATTTAGAATTTGCTTACAAAGACAACTGACTGGTAAAGTGCGGTCCCTAAGCGTGAAAAAAAACAAGTTTGGAGGTCAATGTGCGAAATTATCTGGGCCGCTCTAGTTTATGTGTACGTTGTCACAGCCGTGTACGTCATTAACCACCATGCGTCTAATTTTGTGCTTTATTTTCAACTTTACTGTTTTATTAGAAACTAGCTTCTGCCCGCGACTCCGTCCGCGTGGAACTTTTATATCGCAGCTCCATAGCAAACTTTTACCCCCCCCCCCCATTCCACCCCTTAGGGGATGATTTCGAGGATAAAAACTATCCTATGTCACTCTCCATCCCTTCAACTATCTCCACTAAAATAATCACGTCAATTCGTCGCTCCGATTTGCCGTGAATGACAAACAAACACACACATACACTTTCCCATTTATAATATTAGTATGGATATACGCTTATTAATTACATAATGTAGAAACTCAATAAAGTCTATCACTCCATTCGCGTTTTCTAATTGCATCCACGGTAAGTTGTTTGATGAACATATTATAAATAAATGATCTTAATTCCTCATAAATGAGTTAATTATTGACAAACAACTCTACTCATATCTCAGTGCTCAATTACGCGTTTAAATGCATATTGTTAATTAGAAGGGCTAATAAATTTTAACATCCGTATACGAGTGGTTAAATCCATATTAATAAGTCCCAAATTCCTATCGCCATACACAGTCTTCGCGACCGTAATCTGTCAAACAGCGCCATTGCTGGTCATACTTTCATGAATCCCATTTTGTACAGGCTTGGGAGGTGGACACGTGCCGTGGCCACTACAACAACGTTTCCTGTGTCCTGTTCCACGCGCGACACGAGCTGATCCTGTCCAACAGCGAGGACAAGTTCATACGTGTCTGGGACATGACCAAGCGGACGTGTCTACATTCGTTCAGGCGCGAGCACGAGCGGTAAGTGATCAGCGGCCTTCATTATTATTGTGATACTGGAATGTCAATATTATTGTGGTACTGAAATGTCACTATTATCGTGGACTGGACACTACTTACTTACTTACATAAAGTAGGTAGTAATTCTATTGAGGGCCAGTTTAGGCTACTTGATATTTCTTAAAGTGACAAGATTTATCACCCGTCAACTCATTAGTCATTCCAGAACTATTGAAACTATATTCTATCGTTCTTTGTTTATCATCTAACAACCATCAAGAAGTATCAATGTCACATAAACTTTTATGGCCTATTTCACCCTATCGAATCATGAATTTCTAAAAATACTTCATGATAACATATTTTATTACTAACCGAATAGTCAAACTCGTTATTTATAGGTCTGCCATCAAAAATAACAGATTTCCATACAATGTTATCCCAATTTGCCCAAAAAACATGTGTTTCAAGTTTCATACTTCTAGGTGATTGATTGATTCAGAGCGGGTTGCACCAACTGATGATTACAGACCGATCAACGTTAAGTATGGCGCCGGCAGCTGTCATTCCATAGAAATTTGTCAAACTTTTCATACATTCAGAATTTAAGGAACACCCGCTTACGATTACAGATGGTTTGCTGCAACCCATTCTTAATGTCATCCCGCTCGAATTCGTAGCAGCCCAACGGGGGAAGTACCTCCGCCTTGCAGAAGACCACAGCCATAATAACACTACTACTTGCTCTGTAGTAGTGTTGTGTTCCTGGAGGTGATCAAGGTCGCCAGAGCTCCCGAGGATGCGTTGTGTTGCGAGCGAGGGAACTTGTTCCTTCAGCTGTCAACACGGCGAATGCTCAAACATCATGTTACTCCTTTGGAGTTCCATGCGTTTGTCAGCTGCGGTGTCCGCTTACCATCAAGCGGGCCGTAAGTTTCTTTGCCACCGTTGTTGTATAAAAAAAATATCGCAAACTATTCCAAACCCAGGACCCTGCGACCACTGCTGCAAGCTGCAAAACATATCATGGACTATTATTTTTCAGATACTGGGTCCTAGCTTCACACCCAACCTTGAACCTTTTCGCGGCGGGCCACGATGCCGGAATGATTCTGTTCAAGCTGCAGAGAGAAAGGCCCGCGTACGCTGTCCATAACAACTTGCTTTTCTACATCAAGGACAGGTAAGCCACATATGTGCAAGTTGCGGGTTTTCAAAAACATGAGAGATTCTTTGGGACTCTTAGGTAACTTTCGAAATGCGAAATTTCTGAGATCTTAATCGTTTTAATGTCAATCATGGTTTTATATGTCGCCAGGCAAATTCGTAAGCTGGATATGCAGACGAACCGGGATTCCCCGGTCATGCAGATCAAGGGTAGCGGCAGAAATCAGCCGTACAGGTAAGAATGTTGGGTTGGTGAAAAAAAAATGAACACTGAATAAAAAATAATGAAAAAAGTACGAAATTTGTAAGGAAATAAGAAGTTGATATCGCAATTTAAATGGTTAAACTGTTTAATCTTGATCTATTTAAAAAAAAACTTTAAAATAACAAAATGGTTATTTTCCGCGTATTTTACTGAGTCGTCTTTGGGTAATGTAATATAAATAAATAAATTTTACTGTTGTCAACTATCATATTGTTGTTAAGAGCTTCTCTTCGAAAATATGGTTGAATGTCTCTTCAACAATATTTTTACTCAACAAATAAACATTCGATCAACAGTAATTTTATGTATCAATAATGAGAACTGTTCCCATTTCTACAGATTTTCGTTACAGATTCCCTTCTCTACAGATTCCCAATTCCACAGCTGCCCAATTCTACAGATTCCCAATTTTTCAGATTCCCAATTCTACAGATTCCCAATTCTTCAGATTCCCAATTCTACAGATTCCCAATCCTGAGATTTCTAACTCTACAGATTCTGAATTCTACGGATTTCCAATTCTACAGATTCTGAATTCTACAGATTTCGAATTCTACAGATTCCGAATTCTACTGGTTATGTGCACTTCAGATAATAATTTCAACTTTAGTAACTCCACATAAATTCCTACGGACAGACTGGTGAAACTATATGGTGTTCTTGCGCTTCGCCGACCGCTGCTGCGGCACGCTCGCTTCGCTCGCTCGGCTCGCGAGCGTATCATCGCAGTACACCTAACATTCCTCCTAGCTTCGCTCTTCGTCGTACCTACACGGACCTGCCATAGAATTGGGTATCTGTAAACTTGAGAATCTGTAGAATTGGGAATCCGTAAACTTGAGAATCTGTAGAATTGGGAATCTGTAAACATGAGAATCTGTAGAATTGGGAATCTGTGAACTTGAGGATCTGTAAAATTGGGACAACATGAGAATCTGTAGAATTGGGAATCTGTAGACGTAGGCCTAATCCAATAATCATACAAATATAGGAAAAAAATGTGGTCTTATTTTCAAAACCACCAAGTTTAATACGAATCGGAGGGCAAATGTATGAATATAACGCTTTTTTCAAGACAAAAATGAACTGTTTGTAACGCAGCTTACTATAGCTTGTTGTCTAAGAATAGATTCCTTTCCCAGCATGTCCCTCAACCACGCGGAATGGTGCGTGCTAGTGAACTGGCGTATAGGCGAGAGCAGCTCCTACGAGCTGTACGCGGGCCGCGAGGGCGGCGAGGCGGCCGAGCCGCTGCGAGGGCCCGCGGCTCACGCTGTGTGGGTCGCGAGGAACAGGTTCGCGGCCCTGGACAGGAGCAACCAGGTCAGTGTGAACTGGCGTATAGGCGAGAGCAGCTCCTACGAGCTGTACGCGGGTCGCGAGGGCGGCGAGGCGGCCGAGCCGCTGCGAGGGCCCGCGGCTCACGCTGTGTGGGTCGCGAGGAACAGGTTCGCGGCCCTGGACAGGAACAACCAGGTCAGTGTGAACTGGCGTATAGGCGAGAGCAGCTCCTACGAGCTGTACGCGGGTCGCGAGGGCGGCGAGGCGGCCGAGCCGCTGCGAGGGCCCGCGGCTCACGCTGTGTGGGTCGCGAGGAACAGGTTCGCGGCCCTGGACAGGAACAACCAGGTCAGTGTGAACTGGCGTATAGGCGAGAGCAGCTCCTACGAGCTGTACGCGGGTCGCGAGGGCGGCGAGGCGGCCGAGCCGCTGCGAGGGCCCGCGGCTCACGCTGTGTGGGTCGCGAGGAACAGGTTCGCGGCCCTGGACAGGAACAACCAGGTCAGTGTGAACTGGCGTATAGGCGAGAGCAGCTCCTACGAGCTGTACGCGGGTCGCGAGGGCGGCGAGGCGGCCGAGCCGCTGCGAGGGCCCGCGGCTCACGCTGTGTGGGTCGCGAGGAACAGGTTCGCGGCCCTGGACAGGAACAACCAGGTCAGTGTGAACTGGCGTATAGGCGAGAGCAGCTCCTACGAGCTGTACGCGGGTCGCGAGGGCGGCGAGGCGGCCGAGCCGCTGCGAGGGCCCGCGGCTCACGCTGTGTGGGTCGCGAGGAACAGGTTCGCGGCCCTGGACAGGAACAACCAGGTCAGTGTGAACTGGCGTATAGGCGAGAGCAGCTCCTACGAGCTGTACGCGGGTCGCGAGGGCGGCGAGGCGGCCGAGCCGCTGCGAGGGCCCGCGGCTCACGCTGTGTGGGTCGCGAGGAACAGGTTCGCGGCCCTGGACAGGAACAACCAGGTCAGTGTGAACTGGCGTATAGGCGAGAGCAGCTCCTACGAGCTGTACGCGGGTCGCGAGGGCGGCGAGGCGGCCGAGCCGTTGCGAGGGCCCGCGGCTCACGCTGTGTGGGTCGCGAGGAACAGGTTCGCGGCCCTGGACAGGAACAACCAGGTCAGTGTGAACTGGCGTATAGGCGAGAGCAGCTCCTACGAGCTGTACGCGGGTCGCGAGGGCGGCGAGGCGGCCGAGCCGCTGCGAGGGCCCGCGGCTCACGCTGTGTGGGTCGCGAGGAACAGGTTCGCGGCCCTGGACAGGAACAACCAGGTCAGTGTGAACTGGCGTATAGGCGAGAGCAGCTCCTACGAGCTGTACGCGGGTCGCGAGGGCGGCGAGGCGGCCGAGCCGCTGCGAGGGCCCGCGGCTCACGCTGTGTGGGTCGCGAGGAACAGGTTCGCGGCCCTGGACAGGAACAACCAGGTCAGTGTGAACTGGCGTATAGGCGAGAGCAGCTCCTACGAGCTGTACGCGGGTCGCGAGGGCGGCGAGGCGGCCGAGCCGCTGCGAGGGCCCGCGGCTCACGCTGTGTGGGTCGCGAGGAACAGGTTCGCGGCCCTGGACAGGAACAACCAGGTCAGTGTGAACTGGCGTATAGGCGAGAGCAGCTCCTACGAGCTGTACGCGGGTCGCGAGGGCGGCGAGGCGGCCGAGCCGCTGCGAGGGCCCGCGGCTCACGCTGTGTGGGTCGCGAGGAACAGGTTCGTGGCCCTGGACAGGAACAACCAGGTCAGTGTGAACTGGCGTATAGGCGAGAGCAGCTCCTACGAGCTGTACGCGGGTCGCGAGGGCGGCGAGGCGGCCGAGCCGCTGCGAGGGCCCGCGGCTCACGCTGTGTGGGTCGCGAGGAACAGGTTCGCGGCCCTGGACAGGAACAACCAGGTCAGTGTGAACTGGCGTATAGGCGAGAGAAGCTCCTACGAGCTGTACGCGGGTCGCGAGGGCGGCGAGGCGGCCGAGCCGCTGCGAGGGCCCGCGGCTCACGCTGTGTGGGTCGCGAGGAACAGGTTCGCGGCCCTGGACAGGAACAACCAGGTCAGTGTGAACTGGCGTATAGGCGAGAGCAGCTCCTACGAGCTGTACGCGGGTCGCGAGGGCGGCGAGGCGGCCGAGCCGCTGCGAGGGCCCGCGGCTCACGCTGTGTGGGTCGCGAGGAACAGGTTCGCGGCCCTGGACAGGAACAACCAGGTCAGTGTGAACTGGCGTATAGGCGAGAGCAGCTCCTACGAGCTGTACGCGGGCCGCGAGGGCGACGAGGTCAACAAAAAAGAACAAAAAAGTAAAATATCTTAGGTGCCTGTTGCCATGATTTCGTCTCCTAGGACACTTCGCATGTTTTTACTGCTGCAGTAAACTTTAATTTACTGCTGTTCACTACCGTATTAACCAACCTCTTTTTCCACAGCTGGTGATAAGGAACCTGAAGAACGAAGTCTCCAAGAAGATCTCCACGCCGACCTGCGAAGATATCATGTATGCAGGCACGGGCATGCTGTTGCTGCGCGAACCAGACTGCGTACAACTGCTCGACGTGCAGCAGAAGCGCACCATTGCTACTGTAAGTTGGATTGATAAGTTGGCAGGTTGTATGTGATTTAGAGGTTATTATCAATTTCAAAGCTACTTCTGGCCATACAGTTCTATCCTTGTTTCAAATCAAGCTGTCTGGAAACTAATTTACGAAAAGATTTGAAGTGACGACTGTCGCTTTCGTGGCTTTCGCCTCTGGCCCACGAATCGGGTCACGGAAGTAAGTATATCGAAGTTTCCAAAAAGATCTCCACACTGACCCGTGAAGATACCTTGTACTCGGGCACGGGCATGTTGTCGCTGCGAATCCGGGTAACAACATTAAATTGAGCAGATACTAATATTTGTAACAAAGTTTTAGAAGTTTGTAGATAATTATTAATTCATCTATATTTATTAAGTATACGTGTATCTGTATTTCGTCGATTAGTATACCTAACATAGAACAAGCTTTATTTAGTTTAGGCCTAGGTAGATTTGAATATCCATAAAGATAATAATATCAGGAAAATCCTTGTGTCCCCCCGAGTAAAAGCGTTTTCGTCTACACGCCACTTTGTCCATGAACACACTAATGTAATTTCTGACACCAATAACTTTCCAATCCCCAGGTAAAAGTCTCCAAATGCCGCTACGCCATCTGGAACTCGGACATGACCCTGGTAGCACTGCTCGGCAAGCACACAGTGACCATATGCACGCGCAAGCTGGAACAACTGTGCTCGGTGACCGAGGGCGCGCGAGTCAAGTCCGGCGCCTTCGACGACAGCACCCCGCAGCCCGTGTTCATATACACCACCGCTAACCACATCAAGTACTGCTGCAGAGACGGGTGAGTGAATATGCGCAACAAACCAGGACGAAAACACACTAATGCCGATTGACCTTGCTGGTCAAACTAAAGAAAAACCCTTAAACAACACACGAGGTCAACTAGCACAAGTGCACAATATTATAACCTTAATTATTTATAAGCTACAAGCACTACAGCAAACTTTTCTCTTTCTCTGACTATCGTCCTATTTCCATTCTTCCTTTCTTATCAAAAGTCCTGGAACGCCTTGTTCATCCACAGCTGACATCTTTCTTGAACAGGAACAATCTGATGAATCCCGTTTAGTCCGGCTTCCGAACAGGTCATACGGGTACCGCTCTCGTGAAAATTACCTAATGATGTCCGAGCAGGCATGGACAACAGGATTGTCACTGTTTTATCGTTACTTGACTTTAGTAATGCTTTTAACACTGTTGATTTTGATATTATGCTTAGTTTATTAAGTTCTCTTAACATATCTCCTGTAGTGATTGATTGGTTTCATAGTTATTTACATGGTCATCGGCAGCGCATAAAGGTAGATTCTTCCCATTCGTCGTGGTGCAGCACGTTTGCCGGCGTCCCGCAAGGTGGCGTGTTGTCTCCACTTCTTTTTTCAATTTTCCTTAATTCCATTACTAGTAACATCGTTCCATCATATCAACTTTATGCCGACGATCTTCAAATTTACTCTCAAGGAGCTATTACTGATTTACCCTCACCCAGGTTATCCACTCCATGGATAAGGACTTGGAGAGTCTTTCTACCTGGAGTGAACGTTTTGTGCTTCAGGTAAACCCTGCTAAAACCCAGGTCATAATCGTAGGCAGTCCGAAGCTCATTCCGAGGGTTGATTTTATTAACTTACCAGCTGCAGCCGTAATGTTCAATGGTGTTCAAATTCCATATTCGCACCAGGTAAGGAACCTTGGTATCATAATAGATCGCACATCATCTTGGGTACCTCAGGTCAGCGAGGTCAGCAGGAGGATGTTTGCTTAAATCGATTCTCTTCGTCGACCTCGTAACTTTTGCCACTCTCCACTAAAATTGCGCTAGCTCGATCTCTCCGTCTTCCCATTCTAGATTATGCTGTTGTTTGCTATCAGGACCTTACTGAAGACCAGCTTAACAAACTTGAGCGCCTTCAAAATCTGTCTCTTAGGTTCATACTCGTAATTGGTTTGCGCAAGTATCGCTCCTTTCGTTCTTAGCGCAAGTGGCTTCCAATTCGTCTCCGTCGTAATTCTCACTTTCTTGTGTTACTCTACTGTATACTTTTTGTTACCTCTACTCTTCCATATCTCATAGAGCCTTTGAATCATCTCACTTCCATCACATCTTCACAAAACCATATTCTCGCCACCTTCATCTACCAAATTTTGTAATAGCTTATTTATCTTTCTGGCTGTTCGGTTGTGGAATGCTTTGTCGCTTGTGCTAAATCTTTTTCTATTTTCAAAAATCTGTTTAACAATATTACCTGTCTCTCCCTTAAGTTGCCTTTTATGTGTTATATGTATGTATGGTTGTATATATGTCTGCATATTTATTCATTTATTAGGTATGTATTTTAAAGTGTCCTGTGTAGTAATATTTGAAAGATTGATGTGTTAGTATGCTCTTCTTGTAGAATTCCTGCAGTACCTGTTAAAAAATCTAGTTTAAATGTTTCCTATACAAAGGTTGTCTGGAAGAGATCGCTTTAAAAGCGTTAAGACCGCCTGTTGTTACCATTAGTTATTACGCAATTTTTTGGTAAGATATTTCTCTGTTGTCGTGGTGCAATAAAGAGTATTTATTATTATTATTATTATAAGCAACTCGAAATCGAAGTGCAAAGCAGCCTCGACTTCATATCGACCCTTGACTGCGGCTCCAAATTTTCTTAGATATAATGGCTCGATTTATGCTTTATTGCAAACGTGGGGTGCTGTAAGTTTAACATGTGCTTCTGTCGGTCTGTGGCATCGTAGCTCCCGAACGAATGAGCCGATGAGAGTGCGAATGTTGTTAGTGAAGTAGTGTCTCTCCTGCATTGTTGCAGCGACTACGGCATAATCCGCACGCTGGACGTGCCGGTGTACTTGGTGCGCGTGCTGGCGTCGGAGGCGGGCGCGCGCGTCGTGTGCCTCGACCGCGAGGCGCGGCCCAAGGTGCTCAGCATCGACCCCACCGAGTACAGGTCAGCCACACTCACACACTCACACACACACACACACACACACCTATCAACACGTGCACCGTAAAGCTGCGTACGAATTCGAGCGGCTCAGCCTGAGGCATGCTCGCCCGGCGCGGCGAGCTGAGGACCGATTTTAGACTTTCGAGCGCTCGAAAATCAAACAAAAGTAAATACGTTTTTAGTGTCAAAATGGCAAACTCGTACTTTCTACCAATAGAATTGAATACGAGTGGTCAATTCCACTCGTTTTTAAATTTTCTATCGATATTTCAAAAAATGCATTTCATAATTTTTGACAGTTTTCGAGTGAAAGAGTCGAACGCTCGAAAGTCAAAAATCGGTCCCCAGCTCGCGAGCTAACTTGCAAGCACATCAACATGCGCCGGTGAGGCAGCGTGCTCGCGGCGAGCAGACATTGTGTCATTGGTGAGTCGTTCAAAATGGCGTCGGACACGATGACAACCGCGGCTGCGTTTATCATATTTCACCTAATTGTATTAATAAATTTGCGAACAAACTCGATTACAAATGCTCGGCTTATCCAATTGCTCAAATTCACACGCGCCTCGCCCACAAATAAGTCAGAACGTGTCACTCTGCCCGCGGCAAGCTCGGATACACGTCCAAATTACGCGAGACACGCACAGTGAGGCGCCTTTGAGCACGGGCAAGAGACCGCCTCTGAATTTGAGCGAAATAGGTGAGCCGTGCGTGCCTCAACCTGAGGCTGCTCTAATTCGTACGCAGCTTAAAAAAAGTAAGTCCGAGTGAGGACCTTTTTGTTGCCATAAGTGCTAATAGACCTCACATCAGCTTGTTAAGAAAAGGAATTGTTCCGCTCAAATGAGGGATCAGACAGCTACCTGTTTAATTTTAACTTTTTAAAAACGTGTGATAAGCAGTGTATGCTACTCGGTAGCAAAATTATATCCGTCTTAGGCGTCCCTCGTTACTCTGGATTCAATATACTGCCCTCGTCTTGAATTCATTTTGCTCCCTTGGGGTTCAGTCAGCAGCAGAAGTACACACGAACTCAAGGGAATAAAGATCTGTGTAGGTCATTTTGAGTATGTTATTTTGCTTAGCTACCTGCTTCTTATGCTGACTGTACTAGACAGACTATTATATTCTACTGACCACGAGTTTAGCCTAGTAAGTGCCTACAAAGCCGATGGCCCTGAGTTCCAAGGCATATATTTGCGTGATCAGCATGGGTATTTGTTACCAAGCCTTTTTAATATCGGGTTTAGTTAACTTAGTGTTGTCTAATGTTTCGGACTAGTTAAGGACTCATTTCTCTTCGTTCAGTGCAGTTTTGCTCTATGTAACCTTATTCCGTGTTTGACTGTGTTTGCCAGATTCAAGTTGGCGTTAGTGACGCGTCAGTACGACCAAGTCCTCCACATGGTGCGAACCGCCAAACTTGTGGGACAGAGCATCATAGCGTACCTCCAGGAGAAAGGTAATTTCAAATGATGTGTTTTCTTTGCTATTTGAAAATAACTTTTGTACATTGATTTAAATGGGTTGGCCAAGGATTTGCTACACACCCGGTACGTCGGAAAGCCATCAGAGAGGTAACGAAATAAGTTTAGTACGTGAAATTCCCGTTAAGTAAAAATTAAGTTTGTACAGTTATCGTCAAATTCCTTTTCAATGGATTTTATACGTTTCTAAATGGAACAGATTTGTTTGGATTTTAAAACAAACCAAACTCCACTCTATTTTCTTATACAGTTGATACAAATTTCATTTTTAATTTCTCGTTTGGAAGGTGGCTAAGGCTATGATGCAAAAGCGTAAACATACAAGGTGTAACAAAAATAACGCAAAACCGTTTAAGGGCGAGACGGGTATCGTGTTCTGATAAGAAACAAAATTGAGAACATTTTTTTTTCCAAATTTTTTTTTTACATTTGTATGGAGCGTTGTAAGGAGCGACCTGCTCCATACAAATGTAAAACAACGCGTTAAAAAAGAATTCTCTTAGTTTTTAACATCGATACCCTCTGTCCTTTTAAGTAAATTTTTGAACCTCTAAATTTTTCTACTTTGCCATATTTTCCCGTTTGGCAATTACGTTGGTGAAATAGAAGACTGTTGACGGTGTTATAACGCGCGCACATAAAGAATTGATCTGAAAATGGCGTCGGCCCGCATGCTATCTCGCTCACACCTTATCGCTGTCTATACTCACACTTTAACTGTCCATTCATTATCTGCGCACGTTATACAATAATGCGTCGTTTTCCAGGCTACCCCGAAGTGGCACTGCATTTCGTGAAGGACGCCCGGACTCGGCTGTCCCTCGCACTACAGTGCGGCAACATCGAGGTGGCTTTGGAGGCCGCCAAGAGTCTCGACGAGCGCTCGGCCTGGGACAAGCTCGCTGACGCTGCTTTACAGACCGGCAATCACCAGGTAATGTACATGCGTCTTTATGTGCTTTATGATAAGATTCAAAATGGAATGTGACTTATGTGACTGTGACCCCGTCGTAGAACCTGATAATTTTGAACCTTTCATGACAAGTTCAAAAACAATTAAATATAGTTTTTCGATATAACCGCTTCAAAAGCGCGTCCAGGAAATGGTCCACACACAAACATTATTAAAATCAGTCAACAGTTCCCGCCCAAATGATCCACGCACAAACACTTTTAAAATGGGTTCTATAGGATCTGACTGATTTAGAAAATATTTAAGTGTTTGGCTTTCATTTCATTTCCTCGTATCCAAAATGGATAGTAGCGTGTTCAACTAGGGGAAAGCCACCCATTTCAACCTCTAACTATTGGCGGTCTCACTTCGTTCGAGTGCCAAAATATCTCGTCAAAAATGGGGGCCTTTCTACCCTCGGTTAACAATCTACTATTAAACATATCTACATGCGTCTCTACCTAGCTAGCTGCTCAAAATCTTCAAAGGCAGCCTCCTCTTCAAAAAATTATATACCACTTAACATTGGAACAAAGTTGCATTTAATTTCGTTTCGTGCGACACACTTTTCACTCGGGACTCCTTTGCTTCTTAATTTGTCAAATCTTTAAGTTAGTAATATCCACAAATTTATCAATCTGCATGAAGAACAAGTTATGGCCGAAGAATGTAGTATCGACAAAATTGAACCTTGTTACAATGGGGTTGGCAACTGTCAAATGTTTGACTAGATGGCGCCATGGTTTTACCTAATCACTAGCCTTTTTCTATGGGATTTGGATTAAACGGCTTGATTCTAAACAAGGAAATTCCGAAAAAAAAACAAGTATTTGACAGTTTTGTAGGACTGACAGGTAAAACCTATGCTGGCGCCATCTGCAAATACCTTCGCCCGGCCAACCCCATTAACTGACATATAAACGTCATAAGATCGTACGTTTGTTCGTTAGTTGTAACAAGGTTCTATGGTGGTTCAGGGGCGGCTATTTACCTCGCAGAAAATGCGCCACGCGTCACCGTCTTGTTTAAGTTTGGTATATCGCATTGCGTACTTAGTTATTTCTAAATATCGGTCCTGATGTTGCTTGAACCAAATAAATAAATATTCTGATCACTCCTCCAACAGATCGTGGAGATGTGCTACCAGCGCACCAAGAACTTCGACAAGCTCTCGTTCCTGTACCTAATCACGGGCAACCTGGACAAGTTGCGCAAGATGATGAAGATCGCGGAGATCCGCAAGGACGCCTCCGCGCAGTTCCAGGGCGCGCTGCTGCTGGGGGACGCGGCGGAGAGGGTCAGACTGCTCAAAGGAGCGGGACAGGTGAGGACGTGGATGGATTTGAAGTGAAAACTTCTTTAGCGGCGCTGTGCACTTCTTAGGATGGGGAAAATTGTTAAACTCGCCACAGATTTCGATTTTCGATAGGTCACGTGACCGTTTAGGTGAAAGGTTCGGGACGAGGCTTGGGGGCGAGGGGGGGGGGGGGGGACTGATGCCGTTGTACGAGACTGGCTGCGCCATTCGAGTTAGCTAGAAAAAGGGCGCAAACGTCATGCAATCCGCGGCGCTTACCCATTCGGCCGACACACAATAAGTTCTCACGCGCTAATAGTTTACTTCTGTCGAGTGCCACCCGAGGCCCATACCACAAAACTTTACAAGCGTACAATTTGACAAAATTGTTAACTTTTTATATGGAAAATTATACAATTTTGTCGAATTGTAGACTTGTAAAGTTTTGTGGTATACGGGCCGGGTGTTTTTGTTTTTATAAAACGATGGTGGCAAGCAAGCGTACGGCCCTGATGGTAAGCGGACACCGCGGCCTATTTACGCATGCTACTCCAAAGGAGTAACATGGGCGTTGCCGACCCTTGATATGTTTGAGGATTCATCGTGTTGACAGCTGAAGGAACAAATGCCCTCGCTCTCAACACAACGCATCCTCGGGAGCTCTGGCGACCTTGCTCACCTCCAGGAACACAACACTGCTACAGAGCAAGTAGTCGTGTTATTATGGCTGTGGTCTTCTGCAAGGCGGAGGTACTTCCCCAGTTGGTCTGCTCCACATTCGAGCGGGATGACATTTCGCTGTGCTTTGCCTCACCAAAGTAGTTCTTGTTGTTCTGCCCATTTAGCCAGGAGACGATATGGCAGAGGCTTAGAAAAAATGCTACATGATTGGTGGTCCGTAAAAAGGGGTTTGAATGAAAGAAACCTTGCATTTGGTGGACCTAACTCTATAAAATTGCAACTGAACAACTTGGTCACTAGTGACGAAGAAGTTGATTGTCCCACGTAGAAACTGACAACTTGTGTCGCCTGTCGGCGGGGCTAAACAGGAGGCAAGAACGAATTATGCGGTCTAAAGCTTGTTACAGATTTTCCAAAACTTACGCATCATCTTTAAGTGGTCCCACTTCCATTCCACATTACCGATTATTAATTCTCACCAAACCATTGTGTATACAGTTTCCAGACTAAATACATATACATAGAGCTTTTCGGAGGATTAATTATTTAGTACAGTGGTACCACAAATATAAGTTAGAACGATGTAGCATTTTTTGAAAACATTTTAACCAATCATAAGGCAGCGCGTCAGCGCGGGTAAAATGTTCAACGCCCATTGGCCGAAATTTTGCGCGCCACGCCGGCAGCTCCGGCGCCCGCCATTTTGTCTGGCGCCATAAGCGGGAAAGTACGAGTTCCCCTGTCACTGCATATTGTACCTTACTTAAAGTGCAACAAGGTTTTTATTGAAATGGTCATACGTTCGATTTCATTCGGTACTGGTCAGCACTCGTCGGCGTGGACGAAGATTGCCGATGTAACTTATATTTACGCAAACAATGAAATATTGACGTTGTGTTCATCATAACGGACTTCGAAGCACATTCGGGCGCAGCGAGACGAGAGACCCGTAATGGCATTTTGAGGCCTAGGCCTGCAAGATGGTCTTTTTTAATTTCCAGGATCACGGCGTTCAGACATGAAAATTAAAGTTCGATTTCTTGGACATTTTAAATTGAAATTCATTGCATGTTTGAGAAAAGCACTATACACACCTTGGCGTGAAAAGGGCTTGCCAGCCTCATAACAATCCGACCTCGCTACGCTCGGCCGTCTATATCTACTCGGCCGGCTACCTCTTACATCCCGGCTTCTGTAGTATCTATTGTGGTACTACTGTACTCCATAAGTAATTCATGAATTTAAGGCCAACTCACCAACGAGCTTAACTGTGGATTTTTGTTACCAGTTGTCTCTGGCCTACCTGACGGCGGCTAACCACAAACTGGAGGAAGAGGCGGAAGCCCTGAAGGCCCAGCTGGAGGCCGCGGGTGCTCCGGTGCCGCAAGTGAAGCTCCAGAACAAGGTGCTCCGACCACCGCTGCCTGTGCAGAGGGCGCAGCCCAACTGGCCTCTCCTGGCGGTCTCCAAGTGAGTATTGTAACTTAAGGGGCTCCACACGCGTTGATATTCCTCCTTCAAAACTATAGATACAGTTATGGCACAAAAAATTATCGGTTCTTCAATGTTTTATCTTGCACGAGGGTAATTTTTTTTTAATGATTTATTCAAACATGGTCCAAAAAGCACTGTTTTCGATATTAGTATGTTGTTTATGCAATTTTATATATGAAATCCATACATAACTGTTCCTTATGGACTCTAACCCGAAGACCCGAAGCTAGTCTAGCGGAAGACCCTAGAGCTAGACTAACCCGACACTATACCGACGACATCCCGGACATCAGCCTGTACGAGATTGTAATGGCTCTTAAACAGCTCAAGAACAACAAAGCACCCGGTGAAGACGGAATAACAGCCGAACTTCTGAAGGCGGGTGGAAAACCGGTCCTTACGGCCCTTCAGAAGTTGTTCGATTCCGTCTTACTGGAAGGGAGAACTCCAAAGGCATGGAACAGAGGTGTGGTGGTGCTGTTCTTCAAAAAGGGTGACAACACTCTGCTGAAGAACTACAGACCCATCTCACTTCTGAGCCATGTCTATAAGCTGTTTTCGAGGGTCATTACAAACCGTCTCGTACGCAGGCTAGATGACTCCAGCCTCCCGAACAAGCCGGTTTCCGAAGAGGCTTTAGTACCGTAGACCACATCCACACGCTTCGTCAGGTTATACAGAAGACCGAGGAGTATAACCTGCTTCTCTGCTTAGCGTTCGTGGACTACGAAAAAGCCTTCGATTCGATTGAAACCTGGGCTGTACTACAGTCTCTCCAGCGGTGCACGGTGCCAAGTTGACTATCGCTATATCGAAGTGCTGAAGTGTTTGTACGAGAGCGCCACTACGTCAGTCCGACTCCAGGACCAGAACTCGAAACCTATTCCGCTGCAGCGGGGAGTCAGGCAAGGAGATGATGTTATTTCTCCAAAACTGTTCACCGCTGCACTGGAGGACGTTTTCAGGACTCTGGACTGGAGAAGGCTAGGCATCAGCATCAACGGCGAGTACATCACTCACCTTCGGTTTGCTGACGATATAGTAGTCTTGGCTGAGACCATGGATGGAGGACTTAAGTACGATGCTCGATGACCTCAGTAAAGCATCCGAGCGAGTTGGTCTAAGAATGAACATGTATAAGACGAAGATCATGTCAAATGCCCATGTAGTACCAACTCCCATTACAATCGGACACTTTACGCTCGAAGTTGTAGACGATTATTTATACCTAGGACAGACGATCCAGTTAGTAGGTCCAACTTCGAGAAACAGGTCAATCGTCGAATCCGACTCGGCTGGGCAGCGTTCGGGAAGCTACGGCAAATCTCTTCGTCCAATATTCCGCAGTGTCTCAAGACGAAAGTCTTTGACCAGTGTGTGTTGCCAGTGATGGCATATGGCACTGAAACGTGGTCGCTTACTATGGGCCTCATAAGAAGGCTCAAAGTCACCCAAAGGGCAATGGTGAGGGCCATGTTGGGAGTTTCTCTGCGTGATCGCATCAGAAATGAGGCTATCCGCAGCAGAACCAAGGTAACCGATATAGCCCTTCGAATAGCTGAACTTAGTGGCAGTGGGTGCGGTACATAGCACGTAAAATCGATGGCCGTTGAGGCGGAAAGGTTTTCGAGTGGCGACCACGTACCGGAAGGCGTGGCGTGGTACAAGGTGGACTATTGACCTGGATGCGGGTGGCGAAGGACCGGTCACATTGGCACTCTTAGGGGGAGGCCTATGTCCAGCAATGGACGTCTTTCGGCTGACATGATGATGATGATTATTATTTTATTGTAAATTACCGTTTGACATGTAAGTCCCTTGTGGCCTATATGCAGAATAAATGATAGATTATATTTGTTTGTATACAGGTCTCTGTTCGAAGTGGCGAGTGCGGCTCGTGCGAGCGGGCTGGACCCGGGCGCGGGCGGGGTGGCGGGCGGGGCGGCGGGCGGGGACGAGCCGCTGGAGGCGGGCGGCGCCTGGGGGGACGAAGACGACGAGCTGCACGAAAACAAGGTACCAACTGTACAGTATACAGGTCTCTGTTCGAAGTGGCGAGTGCGGCTCGTGCGAGCGGGCTGGACCCGGGCGCGGGCGGGGTGGCGGGCGGGGCGGCGGGCGGGGACGAGCCGCTGGAGGCGGGCGGCGCCTGGGGGGACGAAGACGACGAGCTGCACGAAAACAAGGTACCAACTGTACAGTATACAGGTCTCTGTTCGAAGTGGCGAGTGCGGCTCGTGCGAGCGGGCTGGACCCGGGCGCGGGCGGGGTGGCGGGCGGGGCGGCGGGCGGGGACGAGCCGCTGGAGGCGGGCGGCGCCTGGGGGGACGAAGACGACGAGCTGCACGAAAACAAGGTACCAACTGTACAGTATACAGGTCTCTGTTCGAAGTGGCGAGTGCGGCTCGTGCGAGCGGGCTGGACCCGGGCGCGGGCGGGGTGGCGGGCGGGGCGGCGGGCGGGGACGAGCCGCTGGAGGCGGGCGGCGCCTGGGGGGACGAAGACGACGAGCTGCACGAAAACAAGGTACCAACTGTACAGTATACAGGTCTCTGTTCGAAGTGGCGAGTGCGGCTCGTGCGAGCGGGCTGGACCCGGGCGCGGGCGGGGTGGCGGGCGGGGCGGCGGGCGGGGACGAGCCGCTGGAGGCGGGCGGCGCCTGGGGGGACGAAGACGACGAGCTGCACGAAAACAAGGTACCAACTGTACAGTATACAGGTCTCTGTTCGAAGTGGCGAGTGCGGCTCGTGCGAGCGGGCTGGACCCGGGCGCGGGCGGGGTGGCGGGCGGGGCGGCGGGCGGGGACGAGCCGCTGGAGGCGGGCGGCGCCTGGGGGGACGAAGACGACGAGCTGCACGAAAACAAGGTACCAACTGTACAGTATACAGGTCTCTGTTCGAAGTGGCGAGTGCGGCTCGTGCGAGCGGGCTGGACCCGGGCGCGGGCGGGGTGGCGGGCGGGGCGGCGGGCGGGGACGAGCCGCTGGAGGCGGGCGGCGCCTGGGGGGACGAAGACGACGAGCTGCACGAAAACAAGGTACCAACTGTACAGTATACAGGTCTCTGTTCGAAGTGGCGAGTGCGGCTCGTGCGAGCGGGCTGGACCCGGGCGCGGGCGGGGTGGCGGGCGGGGCGGCGGGCGGGGACGAGCCGCTGGAGGCGGGCGGCGCCTGGGGGGACGAAGACGACGAGCTGCACGAAAACAAGGTACCAACTGTACAGTATACAGGTCTCTGTTCGAAGTGGCGAGTGCGGCTCGTGCGAGCGGGCTGGACCCGGGCGCTGGCGGGGTGGCGGGCGGGGCGGCGGGCGGGGACGAGCCGCTGGAGGCGGGCGGCGCCTGGGGGGACGAAGACGACGAGCTGCACGAAAACAAGGTACCAACTGTACAGTATACAGGTCTCTGTTCGAAGTGGCGAGTGCGGCTCGTGCGAGCGGGCTGGACCCGGGCGCGGGCGGGGTGGCGGGCGGGGCGGCGGGCGGGGACGAGCCGCTGGAGGCGGGCGGCGCCTGGGGGGACGAAGACGACGAGCTGCACGAAAACAAGGTACCAACTGTACAGTATACAGGTCTCTGTTCGAAGTGGCGAGTGCGGCTCGTGCGAGCGGGCTGGACCCGGGCGCGGGCGGGGTGGCGGGCGGGGCGGCGGGCGGGGACGAGCCGCTGGAGGCGGGCGGCGCCTGGGGGGACGAAGACGACGAGCTGCACGAAAACAAGGTACCAACTGTACAGTATACAGGTCTCTGTTCGAAGTGGCGAGTGCGGCTCGTGCGAGCGGGCTGGACCCGGGCGCTGGCGGGGTGGCGGGCGGGGCGGCGGGCGGGGACGAGCCGCTGGAGGCGGGCGGCGCCTGGGGGGACGAAGACGACGAGCTGCACGAAAACAAGGTACCAACTGTACAGTATACAGGTCTCTGTTCGAAGTGGCGAGTGCGGCTCGTGCGAGCGGGCTGGACCCGGGCGCGGGCGGGGTGGCGGGCGGGGCGGCGGGCGGGGACGAGCCGCTGGAGGCGGGCGGCGCCTGGGGGGACGAAGACGACGAGCTGCACGAAAACAAGGTACCAACTGTACAGTATACAGGTCTCTGTTCGAAGTGGCGAGTGCGGCTCGTGCGAGCGGGCTGGACCCGGGCGCTGGCGGGGTGGCGGGCGGGGCGGCGGGCGGGGACGAGCCGCTGGAGGCGGGCGGCGCCTGGGGGGACGAAGACGACGAGCTGCACGAAAACAAGGTACCAACTGTACAGTATACAGGTCTCTGTTCGAAGTGGCGAGTGCGGCTCGTGCGAGCGGGCTGGACCCGGGCGCGGGCGGGGTGGCGGGCGGGGCGGCGGGCGGGGACGAGCCGCTGGAGGCGGGCGGCGCCTGGGGGGACGAAGACGACGAGCTGCACGAAAACAAGGTACCAACTGTACAGTATACAGGTCTCTGTTCGAAGTGGCGAGTGCGGCTCGTGCGAGCGGGCTGGACCCGGGCGCTGGCGGGGTGGCGGGCGGGGCGGCGGGCGGGGACGAGCCGCTGGAGGCGGGCGGCGCCTGGGGGGACGAAGACGACGAGCTGCACGAAAACAAGGTACCAACTGTACAGTATACAGGTCTCTGTTCGAAGTGGCGAGTGCGGCTCGTGCGAGCGGGCTGGACCCGGGCGCGGGCGGGGTGGCGGGCGGGGCGGCGGGCGGGGACGAGCCGCTGGAGGCGGGCGGCGCCTGGGGGGACGAAGACGACGAGCTGCACGAAAACAAGGTACCAACTGTACAGTATACAGGTCTCTGTTCGAAGTGGCGAGTGCGGCTCGTGCGAGCGGGCTGGACCCGGGCGCGGGCGGGGTGGCGGGCGGGGCGGCGGGCGGGGACGAGCCGCTGGAGGCGGGCGGCGCCTGGGGGGACGAAGACGACGAGCTGCACGAAAACAAGGTACCAACTGTACAGTATACAGGTCTCTGTTCGAAGTGGCGAGTGCGGCTCGTGCGAGCGGGCTGGACCCGGGCGCGGGCGGGGTGGCGGGCGGGGCGGCGGGCGGGGACGAGCCGCTGGAGGCGGGCGGCGCCTGGGGGGACGAAGACGACGAGCTGCACGAAAACAAGGTACCAACTGTACAGTATACAGGTCTCTGTTCGAAGTGGCGAGTGCGGCTCGTGCGAGCGGGCTGGACCCGGGCGCGGGCGGGGTGGCGGGCGGGGCGGCGGGCGGGGACGAGCCGCTGGAGGCGGGCGGCGCCTGGGGGGACGAAGACGACGAGCTGCACGAAAACAAGGTACCAACTGTACAGTATACAGGTCTCTGTTCGAAGTGGCGAGTGCGGCTCGTGCGAGCGGGCTGGACCCGGGCGCGGGCGGGGTGGCGGGCGGGGCGGCGGGCGGGGACGAGCCGCTGGAGGCGGGCGGCGCCTGGGGGGACGAAGACGACGAGCTGCACGAAAACAAGGTACCAACTGTACAGTATACAGGTCTCTGTTCGAAGTGGCGAGTGCGGCTCGTGCGAGCGGGCTGGACCCGGGCGCGGGCGGGGTGGCGGGCGGGGCGGCGGGCGGGGACGAGCCGCTGGAGGCGGGCGGCGCCTGGGGGGACGAAGACGACGAGCTGCACGAAAACAAGGTACCAACTGTACAGTATACAGGTCTCTGTTCGAAGTGGCGAGTGCGGCTCGTGCGAGCGGGCTGGACCCGGGCGCGGGCGGGGTGGCGGGCGGGGCGGCGGGCGGGGACGAGCCGCTGGAGGCGGGCGGCGCCTGGGGGGACGAAGACGACGAGCTGCACGAAAACAAGGTACCAACTGTACAGTATACAGGTCTCTGTTCGAAGTGGCGAGTGCGGCTCGTGCGAGCGGGCTGGACCCGGGCGCGGGCGGGGTGGCGGGCGGGGCGGCGGGCGGGGACGAGCCGCTGGAGGCGGGCGGCGCCTGGGGGGACGAAGACGACGAGCTGCACGAAAACAAGGTACCAACTGTACAGTATACAGGTCTCTGTTCGAAGTGGCGAGTGCGGCTCGTGCGAGCGGGCTGGACCCGGGCGCGGGCGGGGTGGCGGGCGGGGCGGCGGGCGGGGACGAGCCGCTGGAGGCGGGCGGCGCCTGGGGGGACGAAGACGACGAGCTGCACGAAAACAAGGTACCAACTGTACAGTATACAGGTCTCTGTTCGAAGTGGCGAGTGCGGCTCGTGCGAGCGGGCTGGACCCGGGCGCGGGCGGGGTGGCGGGCGGGGCGGCGGGCGGGGACGAGCCGCTGGAGGCGGGCGGCGCCTGGGGGGACGAAGACGACGAGCTGCACGAAAACAAGGTACCAACTGTACAGTATACAGGTCTCTGTTCGAAGTGGCGAGTGCGGCTCGTGCGAGCGGGCTGGACCCGGGCGCGGGCGGGGTGGCGGGCGGGGCGGCGGGCGGGGACGAGCCGCTGGAGGCGGGCGGCGCCTGGGGGGACGAAGACGACGAGCTGCACGAAAACAAGGTACCAACTGTACAGTATACAGGTCTCTGTTCGAAGTGGCGAGTGCGGCTCGTGCGAGCGGGCTGGACCCGGGCGCGGGCGGGGTGGCGGGCGGGGCGGCGGGCGGGGACGAGCCGCTGGAGGCGGGCGGCGCCTGGGGGGACGAAGACGACGAGCTGCACGAAAACAAGGTACCAACTGTACAGTATACAGGTCTCTGTTCGAAGTGGCGAGTGCGGCTCGTGCGAGCGGGCTGGACCCGGGCGCGGGCGGGGTGGCGGGCGGGGCGGCGGGCGGGGACGAGCCGCTGGAGGCGGGCGGCGCCTGGGGGGACGAAGACGACGAGCTGCACGAAAACAAGGTACCAACTGTACAGTATACAGGTCTCTGTTCGAAGTGGCGAGTGCGGCTCGTGCGAGCGGGCTGGACCCGGGCGCGGGCGGGGTGGCGGGCGGGGCGGCGGGCGGGGACGAGCCGCTGGAGGCGGGCGGCGCCTGGGGGGACGAAGACGACGAGCTGCACGAAAACAAGGTACCAACTGTACAGTATACAGGTCTCTGTTCGAAGTGGCGAGTGCGGCTCGTGCGAGCGGGCTGGACCCGGGCGCGGGCGGGGTGGCGGGCGGGGCGGCGGGCGGGGACGAGCCGCTGGAGGCGGGCGGCGCCTGGGGGGACGAAGACGACGAGCTGCACGAAAACAAGGTACCAACTGTACAGTATACAGGTCTCTGTTCGAAGTGGCGAGTGCGGCTCGTGCGAGCGGGCTGGACCCGGGTGCGGGCGGGGTGGCGGGCGGGGCGGCGGGCGGGGACGAGCCGCTGGAGGCGGGCGGCGCCTGGGGGGACGAAGACGACGAGCTGCACGAAAACAAGGTACCAACTGTACAGTATACAGGTCTCTGTTCGAAGTGGCGAGTGCGGCTCGTGCGAGCGGGCTGGACCCGGGCGCGGGCGGGGTGGCGGGCGGGGCGGCGGGCGGGGACGAGCCGCTGGAGGCGGGCGGCGCCTGGGGGGACGAAGACGACGAGCTGCACGAAAACAAGGTACCAACTGTACAGTATACAGGTCTCTGTTCGAAGTGGCGAGTGCGGCTCGTGCGAGCGGGCTGGACCCGGGCGCGGGCGGGGTGGCGGGCGGGGCGGCGGGCGGGGACGAGCCGCTGGAGGCGGGCGGCGCCTGGGGGGACGAAGACGACGAGCTGCACGAAAACAAGGTACCAACTGTACAGTATACAGGTCTCTGTTCGAAGTGGCGAGTGCGGCTCGTGCGAGCGGGCTGGACCCGGGCGCGGGCGGGGTGGCGGGCGGGGCGGCGGGCGGGGACGAGCCGCTGGAGGCGGGCGGCGCCTGGGGGGACGAAGACGACGAGCTGCACGAAAACAAGGTACCAACTGTACAGTATACAGGTCTCTGTTCGAAGTGGCGAGTGCGGCTCGTGCGAGCGGGCTGGACCCGGGCGCGGGCGGGGTGGCGGGCGGGGCGGCGGGCGGGGACGAGCCGCTGGAGGCGGGCGGCGCCTGGGGGGACGAAGACGACGAGCTGCACGAAAACAAGGTACCAACTGTACAGTATACAGGTCTCTGTTCGAAGTGGCGAGTGCGGCTCGTGCGAGCGGGCTGGACCCGGGCGCGGGCGGGGTGGCGGGCGGGGCGGCGGGCGGGGACGAGCCGCTGGAGGCGGGCGGCGCCTGGGGGGACGAAGACGACGAGCTGCACGAAAACAAGGTACCAACTGTACAGTATACAGGTCTCTGTTCGAAGTGGCGAGTGCGGCTCGTGCGAGCGGGCTGGACCCGGGCGCTGGCGGGTTGGCGGGCGGGGCGGCGGGCGGGGACGAGCCGCTGGAGGCGGGCGGCGCCTGGGGGGACGAAGACGACGAGCTGCACGAAAACAAGGTACCAACTGTACAGTATACAGGTCTCTGTTCGAAGTGGCGAGTGCGGCTCGTGCGAGCGGGCTGGACCCGGGCGCGGGCGGGGTGGCGGGCGGGGCGGCGGGCGGGGACGAGCCGCTGGAGGCGGGCGGCGCCTGGGGGGACGAAGACGACGAGCTGCACGAAAACAAGGTACCAACTGTACAGTATACAGGTCTCTGTTCGAAGTGGCGAGTGCGGCTCGTGCGAGCGGGCTGGACCCGGGCGCGGGCGGGGTGGCGGGCGGGGCGGCGGGCGGGGACGAGCCGCTGGAGGCGGGCGGCGCCTGGGGGGACGAAGACGACGAGCTGCACGAAAACAAGGTACCAACTGTACAGTATACAGGTCTCTGTTCGAAGTGGCGAGTGCGGCTCGTGCGAGCGGGCTGGACCCGGGCGCGGGCGGGGTGGCGGGCGGGGCGGTGGGCGGGGACGAGCCGCTGGAGGCGGGCGGCGCCTGGGGGGACGAAGACGACGAGCTGCACGAAAACAAGGTACCAACTGTACAGTATACAGGTCTCTGTTCGAAGTGGCGAGTGCGGCTCGTGCGAGCGGGCTGGACCCGGGCGCGGGCGGGGTGGCGGGCGGGGCGGCGGGCGGGGACGAGCCGCTGGAGGCGGGCGGCGCCTGGGGGGACGAAGACGACGAGCTGCACGAAAACAAGGTACCAACTGTACAGTATACAGGTCTCTGTTCGAAGTGGCGAGTGCGGCTCGTGCGAGCGGGCTGGACCCGGGCGCGGGCGGGGTGGCGGGCGGGGCGGCGGGCGGGGACGAGCCGCTGGAGGCGGGCGGCGCCTGGGGGGACGAAGACGACGAGCTGCACGAAAACAAGGTACCAACTGTACAGTATACAGGTCTCTGTTCGAAGTGGCGAGTGCGGCTCGTGCGAGCGGGCTGGACCCGGGCGCTGGCGGGGTGGCGGGCGGGGCGGCGGGCGGGGACGAGCCGCTGGAGGCGGGCGGCGCCTGGGGGGACGAAGACGACGAGCTGCACGAAAACAAGGTACCAACTGTACAGTATACAGGTCTCTGTTCGAAGTGGCGAGTGCGGCTCGTGCGAGCGGGCTGGACCCGGGCGCGGGCGGGGTGGCGGGCGGGGCGGCGGGCGGGGACGAGCCGCTGGAGGCGGGCGGCGCCTGGGGGGACGAAGACGACGAGCTGCACGAAAACAAGGTACCAACTAAACCAGGGGTTCCCAAACTTTTTTTAAGCACGCCCCCCTGCTGCCTAAAATGAAGTTCCCACGCCCCCCTTCGCTTCGATGCAAGGAAACGGAAGTGAATGGGTTAGCTAGCCAAATCATCATCATCTTCCTAGCGTTGCCGTTAGCGCCACGGCTCTTAGGAGTGTAGGGTCAGCTGAGTACCTAATCCCAAGGATCGGCGAGGCACTAGTTCTTGCGAAAGGATTTCCCGAGGCCCTGGGCCCCCCTTAAAATGTGGTTACAAAAACCCCTGAACTAAACTTACAATTTTAAGGCCCCGTAGGTTCAGCGAAATTAAGCGAACAGAGTTTTTGAAACAATATAATCCGTCTGTTTATAATAATATGGTTTCAAAAAAATACGAATAGTAATCTTGAGGCTTTTCTGCAGGGAAATCAGTGATTCGAAACATGATTAAGCAATTTTCGCTCGATAGAAAAAAATCACGAACATTGGTCTAAAAGGGTTTAAAATACACTTAAAACATTCATAACAAATTATGCACAAAAGCTAAAAATATTCATAGGGCTTCTAAAAATCGGCAATATCATGTTTGAGAGAAATCAGTGATTACATTTTTATTAATTTGAACGGCCAGAAAACTAAAATTAAAAAAAAAACATAATATCCGCGCTTCCGAGCACGCACTTACATCTGGCTTACGCTTATGCTCAATAAGAGGGAGAGAAGACCATGAACCTACGGCGCCTTAACATCGAAGTATGGACTACACATTTTTACACACATTTTCATTAGTATATTGTATAACTAGATTCTGCCCGCGACTCCGTCCGCGTGGAACACGTTTATGGATCGATCAACTTTTTCTTGTTGTTATTCTGTCCCAGTAAGCCAAGAGACAACTGTGACAGTTTCTTAGAAAACATACTATAAATTGGACTTCTATCATGCTAAGGAGATGCCCCAGCATGGAATGGGTTAACCAATATAACAAAAACACGTGTAGATTTAAACGCCATAAAATCATAGTTTTAAAGAGTGACCAAGGAGACGTAACCATGGCAACGAGCAACAAGAAATAGTCGATTGACCCTTATATCGCAGCTCCATACAAACTTTTAATACCCCCCATTTCACCCCCTTAGGGGATGATTTCGGGGATAAAAACTATCCTATAGATAGATAGATAGATAGATATAATTTATTGTCAAAACTGTGTACATTAGATCACATGTCATACATTAAAAGGTATCAACAGTTTGCCCATTTCGGACGTATAATATTATTGATCTTAAAATTAAACTTAATCATTTGTAGACTATACGAAATATTCATTGAGATTGTAAAAGCATTTAATTGTCAGCCATTTCTTCAGTTCCTTTTTGAACTTAGTACTCTCAAGTGACTTAATCCATTCAGGCAACTTATTAAATATTTTGATTCCAGTAGCATAGGTACTCTTGCTAATTATGTAACTAGAAGGCCTAATTGTACACACATCATATTTATATTGGGATCTTATATTAGTTTTGGAGTCACTTTTTTATTGAAGATATCATGTCGTTCCTTAACAAATACACAAATTATAGTATCTATATATTAGTATATAGATACACGTCAGGGTTAAAATAAATATTTAAATATTTTTTGGGGACAATCTGACACAAATCGACCTAGTCCCAAACTAAGCAAAGCTTGTACTATGGGTACTAGACGACGATAAACATACTTATATAGATAAATAAATACTTAAATACATAGAAAACATCCATGACTCAGGAACAAATATTCGTGCTCATCACACAAATAAATGCCCCTTACCGGGATTCGAACCCAGGACCTCTTGCTTCGTAGGCAGGGTCACTACCAACTAGGCTAAAGCGGTCGTCAATATAATAAAATGTTATTGCTTCTAAAGATGTCCCTTAAGGATTCCCCGTTTTTTAGATTGAATATTATTCGTAGGCTTTTTTTCTGAAGAATAAACACAGAATGTACATTTACTGAATTACCCCAAAAAATTATGCCGTATTTAAGTATAGGATAAACATTTCCATAATATGCGTTTTTTGACACTTCTAATGTCGTTATTTTGGTCAATATAGATAGGGCATAACAACTTTTGGCTAGTCTGTTGTTTATTTTATTGGTGTGAGACTTCCAGTTCAGGTTGCTGTCTATTGCAACTCCTAAGAAGTTTGTGTTTGTAACTTGTTCAATTTGTTTATCCTCAATTTTTATGCTTAAACTCTGCGGTATCTGCTTATAATTAGTGAACTGTACAATTTTTGTTTTGCCTAAATTTACACATAAGTTTAAGGCTGACAACCAATCGGTAACAGTTTTTATGGTAGTGTATAAAACATTAGTAATATTGGTGTCCTTGTCCTCACTTATAAATATAGATGTATGTTACTCTCCATCCCGTCAACTATCTCCACTTAAAAAATCACGTCAGTTCTTTGCTCCGTTTTGCCGTGAAAGACGGACAAACCAACAAACACACACATACACTTTCCCATTCATAATCATACGTCGTTATCGCGGGCGCCATAACAAATCAGATAAAGAACACATATAACAGAATGTCTATTTGGTAGAAACGGACATATTCTGCCTACAAATACTATGCACCTAAGAAGTTCTTCACATCTGGAGAGTTTTCGCTAGAAAAGTTCTATAAAAATATCTTCTACTAATTAAACGCTTACCTACTCAGAAGGCAACACGTTTACTGAAATAATAAAACGGCAATTTGTGTAATTTTTATTAACGTGAATTTTTCACTTGTATTTTATTTGGTTTTGGTAATAGATTAGATTATAAAGATTTTATCTAATAAGTAGTATATAGTCAATTTGCGGCGTCGTGCATATAATATCCATTTCAATTGACTGAACGATCTTTCAACATCAACTGTTGTTGTAGGTGCGTAATTGAAACGATAGAAGTAATCTACTGTGACAAACTCGTAACGATGATTCAAGTATTATTTCCTTCCCTTGTTCATTTCGTTCATTATTTTTAAATTATGCCAAATGCAGTTTTTTTTTCAAAACTTGTTTTATTTAGCTTTTTAAATATTTTTATTCCATTCGCACTATTTCAAGTTTGGAGGTCGGATATTAGAAATAATATTGATAAATTTTAAACTCGTAGGCATAAATGGTCCTCAAAATGAGTTTCAAGTCTGTTATTGCTTGTTTGTCATAATCTTTCTGAACCGTCAAATCGTTTTTGCCCCCGCGATAACGACGTATGTTTATAATATTAGTATGGACGCTCGCCAAGAAGTGATCACTATACAACTTGTTTTTTTAACCGTCTTACAACCGAAGCCCACTTAAGAGTCCGCAGTAAGCTCGATTCTCCATACAAACGTAGTTACGCTCTCATTTTAAAACTACGTGTTGGATTGTAACGAAACTTTGCATGTTCAATGAAATGAGGTATATCTATGTCTGAAATTATAGATTACGTAGCTTCAGATACCATAATAAAAAAGATACTGCGAATTCAATGAAATGAGGTATATCTATGTCTGAAATTATAGATTACGTAGCTTCAGATACCATAATAAAAAAGATACTGCGAATTTAAGTTTTTCATACAAAACTAGTTGTTGCTGTATTTACTTTGTTTTATAAATTGGAACCATATAAACTAATTATAGACATAGATATACCTCATGTCATTGTATATGCAAAGTTTCGTCACAATCCAACACGTAGTTTTAAAATGAGAGCGTAACTACGTTTGTATGGGAAGGTGAAATTCGGCCGAGGTTACTGCGGCCTCTTAAAGTATCCAAAACGTACTAATCATTCATGAGAAAAAAATGTATTAGTTAAGTTTTTAGTAATAAAAGGTAATTACGTTAGAAAAATCCTGTATGGCGCGCGGTGCGAAGTTCATTCAAAGTTCGCACCCGTCTACATAAAATGGCGGCTAGCCGTCACTCGGCTGGATGATTAAAATTAATATTAATACGAAAAAAGAAAATATACATTGAAAACGAAAAAAACCTTTTTCTTAAATTGTTTGTAATGTATACATTAACTGGGCTACGGCTTTAAGACGGTTAAAAAAACACCCTGTATTTACAAGTATTACAAAAAACGTGTCATGCATAATACAGCGACCTCGGGTGGTGCTGTGGGAAAAAAAATAACTATATCTATAATGAAGATCCACTTGTTTTACTGGGTGTAAGTTTTTTTTTTTAATCTTGCGAGTTCCTTTAATACACTTTCATCATCATCACCATCATCAATGAGCGGTCCTGCGCCACCCGCATCCAGCGGACTCCCGCGACCTTTACCAGGCCATCAGTCCACCTTGGGAGGACCGTCTTTGTGCGGCCTACCCACACCTTTCCGCCCCAACGGCCATCAGTTCTACGTGCTATGTGCCCCGTCCACTGGCACTTAAAATTAGTGATTCGGAAGGCTATATGCGGTCACGCAGAGAAACTCCCAACATGGCCCTCTCCATTGCCCTTTGGGTGACTAGAGCCATAGTAATTCCACTTTACAATATTAAAATTGTATGAATTTTCCGCAGGAGGCTGGCGATGCCGACGAGGAACCGATGGAAGACGCGTGCGACGACGGCGGCTGGGACGTGGGCGACGAAGACCTCGACCTTCCTGAAGTGCTGCCTCCGGTCTCGGGTAATTACCACATCAGGACATTTAAGGCGCCGTAGGTTCATGATCTTCTCTCCCTTTCACTGAGCATAAGCGTGAGCGAGATGGAAGTGCGTGCTCGGAAGCGCGGATATCATGTTTATTAAATTTAATTTTTTGGCCGTTTAATTAAATGTAAAAGTAATCACTGAGTTCTCTCAAACATGATATTGCCGATTTTTAAAGCAATTTTAATATTTTTAGCTTTTGTGCGTCATTTGTGACGAATATTTTAAGTGTACTTTACACCCTTTTAGACCTATGTTCGTGATTTTTTTCTATCAAGCGAAAATTGCTTAATCATGTTTCGAATCACTGATCTCCCTGCAGAAAAGCCTCAAGATTACTATTCGTATTTTTTTGAAACCATATTATTATAAACAGACGCATTATATTGTTTCAAAAACTCTGTTCGCTTAACATATGGCGCCTTATTAGGCTTTGCATGACCAATGCAGCTTCCGTCGTTGTGAGGTTTTTAACCCCCGACGCAAAAAGAGGGGTGCTATAAGTTTAACGTGTCTGTGTATCCGTCTGTGGTATCGTAGCTCCCAAACGGATGTACCAATTTGAATGCGGTTTTTTTTGTGTCACAGATAATTTGATCCCGAGTGTTCTTAGCCATGTTTCATGAAAATCTGTTCAGCCGTTTATGAGATAGTGGACTTTGAAATGAAAATGTCGGGGGTTTTTCAACTTTTCTAAGTTGTAGATATATTTATTGCACATAATTGAATGTGATAATTTTTAGCGGACATTGACGGCGGAGAAGACACGGCCGCGTATTTCGTGGCGCCCACGCGCGGCGCTAGTGCGGCACTCTCCGCTAAACTCAAGACCGCACATGACCACGTGGCCACGGGACAGTTCGAGATCGCATTCAGGTACACTCGGTAGTTGTAAGGCACCAACACGCTAACAATGATCACTACACGATCATTGTACTTTTGATACATAATGTACTGACTACAAAATATAAGTTACATCAGCAATCTTCGTCCACGCCGACGAGTGCTGACAAGGATTTATGAAATCGAACGTATGACCATTTCAATAAAGACCTTGTTGCACTATACGTAAGGTACAATATGCAATGACCGGTGCTGTCGTGCTGTCCCGCTCATCGCGCCAAACAAAATGGAGCCGGAGCTGCCGGCGTCGTGCGCAAAATTTTGGCCAATGGGCGTTGAAGATTTTACCCGCGCAAACGCGCTGCCTTATGATTGGTAAAATGTTTTAAAAAATGCTATCTCCCGTACATCGTTGTAACTTATGTTTGCGGTACTACTGTACTAGAGTCGTGTTTAGATCGTTTTGAGCACTAAGTCCGCTACTTGCTATGCTGAAATTAAGGACACTAAGCATATGAGCAAGATTGTGGATTTTTTGTTAACAACTGTTGATCTATTTTCTCAAACATGCAATGAAACATTGACTTTGTGTTCTTCGTAATGGGCTCTGAAGTATCACGTTTCGGGCGCAGCGAGACGAGAGATCCGTAATGGAATTTCATACAAAATTGGGGGCCTGCAAGATGGTCTTTATTAATTTCCATTCCACAATTTGTGGCGCAGCATCACGGCATTCAGCCATGAAAAAAGTTTGATTTCTTGGAGGTTTTTTATCTATTTTATTGCATGTTTGGGAAAAACACTACATACCTCGGCGTGAAAAGGGGTTGCCATCCTCATAACTATCCGGCATCGCAACGCTCGGCCGTCGATAAAAATTGTATTCCAGCTTCAAAAACTAATCATAACTGTATAATGTGTGCTCGAGAAGCCAATTTTTTAGCTTACGTCGTAAGCATTGTAAGGAGGGGCAGACTTAATTGTTTCTGGCAAGTTGTTGTTACAATTAAAATAATATAACTTGTAAAAAACCTAATTTGATTATTTTCGCAGGCTTCTCAACGAACAAGTGGGCATAGTGAACTTCGAGCCCTACCTAGAAACCTTCCTAGCCATGTACACGAGCGCGCGACTCACGTTCGGAGCCCTACCTTCTACGCCACCGCTAGTCGCCAATCTTCATAGGAACTGGCAAGAGGCTAGCGGCAAGGACTTATTGCCTATAGTCAGTGAGTATACTTATTTCATCAACTTGATAGTGATCACCAGACGTTGGATCATGTTGAACGTCAGCAGTAATAATCGTGGTCACGAAATAATTATTTATTTATTTAATCACACCTAATACAGCTATTTAGCTTCGCAAGCAGAGCCATTATCTTATCTTATCTTGATGAGGGCCCTTTCGGATGCACTTCGACCCAGTGGGATCTTTTGTGCATTTGCCCTCCTTATGTCTACTCCCAACTTCGCTCCATCATTCAAGCAGAGCTATTATAGTTTAGATTATTTGATCTGAGCTCATGAATAGCCTTTGTTTGCGGTCAGCGCGTGCCAATTTTGCAAATAATATACCACCACGTAAAATGTTCATGGAATAATGAACTCTATCTTCTTTTATAATGGATTCCAAATTAGCTACGAGATAAAATACTACACACAGCGCCTTGTACCTGGCTCGCTAGGACCGGGTTTTTTTTTATCTTTTAGTCCATTTTGAATCTAATAAATAAGTCTATAGAGTTCATTAAACAATGAGCATTTTAAGTGGCGCTAATCTTTTTCTTGCAAAAAATGGCATGTCTCCGACCACATAAAAACTCGGCGTGAAAAGGGGTTGCCCGCCTCATAACTATCCGTACTCGGCCGGCAACCGCTTACTTCCCGGCCTCCGCAGTAACGTACTATATTTCCGCAGCCGCAAAACTAAACGACCTCGTCACGCAACTCCAACAATGCTACCAGCTGACCACCGCCGGCAAGTTCACGGAGGCCAACGAGAAACTGCAATGCGTTGCGCAGCGCGTCCCGCTGCTGCACGTCGAGGGCAAGTCCGAGCTGGCCGAGGCGCAGCAGCTGCTGGCGATATGCAGGGAGTATCTGCTCGGGCTGCAGATGGAGACCGCCAGGAAAGGTGAGACATTAAATGTGACAGGAGGCCGGTGATGAACTGCCGCGCGTTGCGCAGCGCGTCCCCCTGCTGCGCATCTAGGGCAAGCCCGAGCTGGCTGATCGAGAAACTTCGCTGTAGGAGTGTGATTTGGTACCGTTGTCAACACTTACCAGTGATGAAAGTATTTTAGAATTTAAAAGAATTATTAATTTCAGGTCCAAGACCCATATAATTGTTAGTTACATTAGTGCTCATTCTATGTTAGTTTTATGTCTAGGCAACTTTAATATATTTTACGTCACACCTGACCCCCTAGCACACTAAGTTTTATGTCGGGCATAAAGCATTCGTCCCATTCTGGCCAATATGCGAGTGCAAGAGGGACAAATGCTTTATGTGCGACATAAAACTTAGTGTGCTAGGGGGTCTGGCCATGGCACGCTGCGCGTACGGGAAAACTCGCATTGTGGCTAGGTGAAGACGTAAAATTTTGTACTCAACACGGGCGGTAATTCGTAAAGCCCCAGAGCGCATATTTATGGCCCTCACCTTCGGTTCGGGCCACAACCACCTGCGATCTGGGGCATTCACGAATTCACCGCCCTAGTTACGTAATGTACTAGCGTACAGACGACCTTACTTGCCCTACCCAGTGCATCAAAATAGGTGCAATCAAATCTGCCAGCTAATACCTTCGGGATACTATTTTGGCTACTTCCAATTCGTGCCATGATGGATGCAATAAGACTTTGGGAGCCTGTATGGAATAGTGCCCTTAGGGTCTCCCCACACCTATCAACGCGGAATCGGCTTTCGCCGAGTGGTTTGTACCACACTCCTCGTGTTTTGTTCGTAATCCCGTCGATGGACGTCGCTTCGCGTCGGCCGAGCCGATCGACGTCTTTTTCGCTTTTATGGCGTGGACTTAGAGTTTTTTGATCGGCTAACACCGATTCCGCGTCGATAGGTGTGGGGAGACCCTTAGTAGCTGCTGGCATGTGCAAAAAGTTATATTTGCTTCGTCTTGCGACCGCTAAGTATGGTGAGACTTCACCCAAGACACACGGCTTTAGATGATGTAGGTTAGGGTTGTAACTAGGGCTCGCGGTCGTGTCCGGGTTTCGTGTACACGTGTCGGGTACCCGTGTTCGTGTAACCCGCCCGCGGGTCTAAGCGACCGGTCCGAACGGATCCGTGTAATTAGCGCACGGGTACCCGTGTACACGTGTACACGTGTACACGGTTACCCGCGTCCTGTTTACACGCGGGTAGTACTACCCGTCCTTGAGTTGTGGTGTGAAGCTAGGAACTATCCCGTTGTTCTAAGAATGTACATACAAGTACTAAATGAGTGTTCGTAGCATTGCAATTACAACATATTATTTGTGAATAAAAATAGCATAGGAATAAATGTAACAAATTATAACAAAGTACGTAAAGTTCGCCTCCTCAAATTCATATTTTAAAAAAGTAAGTACGAATCCATGCTAATGTTATAAATATGAAAGTGGGTCTGTCTGCCTGTGTCTTTCTGTTACCCCTTCACGTTTTAACAGCCGAGTTGATTTAGATAAAATTTGGTATAGAGATTTGAGTCTGGGGGAGGGACATAGGATATAAACGAGTTCCACGCGGACGGAGTCGTGGGCAGAAGCTAGTAAGTTTTATCCCATAAAAAAACATTCCATTTAAAAAAGAGGCCAAGTCTCGAAACTCTTCCACCTTAAAAAGCTGTGAGATATTTCGTAGTACCAAGTCTCAGGCATTCTCATTATTCTTTATTTACCAGCTAAATAGAATTCTGCCACTTGGCAATCACACCACTTTACTGCTTTTATGGATTTTTGAACACCTTAAACTATGAAGTATTGTGTAATTGCCGCGACTTGGCAATTATATTAATTATAATATTTTGGACGACCGGTTAGTCTAGTGGGTAGTGACGCTGCCTACGAAGCTGAAGGTCCTGGGTTCGAATCCCGGTAAGGGCAAATATTTGCGTGATGAGCATGAATATTTGTTTCTGAGTCATGGATGTTTTCTACGTATTTAAGTATTTCTATCTATTATATATATCGTCGTCTAGTACCCATAACACAAGCCTCATTGAGCTTACTATGGGACTAGCTCGATTTGTGTAAGATTTTCCCCTTATATTTATTATTTATTATTATTATTATTATATTTAGCTAGCAAATAAAGAATAATAAGAATGCCTGAGACTTGGTACTACGAAATATCTCACAACTTTTTACGGTGGAAGAGTTTCGAGACTTGGCCTCTTTTTTACATGGAATGTTTTTTTTATGGGATCTTACTTCTTTTTGAAGGTTATTGTGTCATCAATACATACAAATTACGAATTCAATCTCATTCTTGCTTTTGAATTTTTTCTCCCATTCGCTGCAAATGTAACCTTGTAATCCTATATATTTATATGGGATTACAAAGTTATTTATGCGTATCTAGACATCTAGACCGAAATTTGCAAAATATTTTATTTTCATCTTGATTTTAACACTAAACACTAATTATGTTCTAAATAAGTGTTTTTGTTAATGGTTCAGTGAATATGTGAGTGACAAAATTAAGAAACTTTGACTAGTTATAATTCTTAAACTACTGCTTCAAATTGAATGAAATTTGAAATATACCATGTCTAAACAATGCCTGCTTGGTTACTGAAAATTTAGGCTTCCAGTTTTATTCACAACGAAGTTATTGGGGGGTCAAAAACGGCCTGAACTGCTTCGAAAAAAGATGGTACGGCAGTGCCGCTTTTTTGCTCGACTTGGCGGGGGCACCGCCGTGCCCCCAGATTTTTATTTGAGCTTAAAATGTGAAATATAATGTAGTAACATTAATCTAGTTTTGGTTTTGAACCATAATAGTAACGAAGCTGGTGGTCTAAAATTGGCCGGTCCCAATTTAGAAATAATGATGAGACTTTACTGCATTTATGAAATTTTGCATACCTAAATAAAACTATGTAGTATTGTGCGATTACCAAGTCATAATAGTATATAACGTAACTAGGGCGGTGAATTCGTGAATGCCCCAGATCGTAGGTGTTTGTGCGCAGCGTGCAGTAAAACTCGTATTATGGCCAGGTGTGACGTAAAATTTTATTTAGCAAGTAAATAAAGCCCCCCACAAGGCGGACTGAGGACCTGGTAAAGGTTGCGGGAGTCCGCTGGATGCGGGTGGCGCAGGACCGGTCACTTTGGCACTCTTTGGGGGAGGCCTATGTCCAGTAGTGGACGTCTTTCGGCTGATATGATGATGATGACGATGATTAAATAAAGATTAATGAATGCCTGAGACTTGGCTCTACGAAATGTCTAACAACTTTTTAAGTTTAAGAAGAGTTTTGAGACAGCCTCTTTTTTCCATGAAATGTTTTTTTTGGGATGAGACTTACTAGCTTCTGCCCACGACTCCGTCCACGTGGAACTCGTTTATATCCTATGTCCCTTAAGACCCCTTCCACTTCCCTAATATAGCCGTTCAGCGGTAAAATACCACAGCTCGGGTCGGCGAAGATAACAGGTAAAAGTACATTATTGTCGAAGCAAGAGAAGTAGGCAATTGCTGGCTGAGTATTAATTTTAAATGGACGACCTTGGGAGACCCGTTTCTCCGGCAGGTGACGAACAAAACAAACAAAGTAAACTTAAGACGTAAGTAGTTAGCTTCCATTTTTTTGTTGAAATTTCGACTTTATCGCAAAGGCATAAAACTTAATATTGCTTTGGAATTCAACCACTTCTTTATCTATAGTTTAGTCTCTAAGACTTTTGGATTTATCCAAAAAAATTGCAAGACACTGATAACGCCTATACAAATGATGATCTCGTTACTGCAAATTATTTTTACCTCGTTAAACTACATCAACGATGTTTAGTACGTCCGAAATTGTAAGATAAAATCCTGTCAAAAACGCAAGCAGAAAACGACTTTTTCATGAGAGTATAAAATCGTACCGTTATCCGATATCGAAATAATTATGGTATACTATGAATCGGTAACGTAAAATCGTTTTGTTTGAGTAAGTACCTTTATTTAAAAATGATAACGGTATACATTGAAGCAGTAGCAAAATAGTCGTAATATCGTTTTGTGCGAGTACCTTCCTTTTAAAATGATTACTGTATCCTTTAGATAGGTAGGCAGAGTAATGATGCAAGTATCGTTTTGATTCAGTGCCTTTATTTGGTGCTCATATTCAACCTCATGAGTAAAGGTACGGTTTAAAAAGGTATACCACATTCAGTCCCTTATTTAGAACCATACTGACGGTGGAGGAAAATGAAGACTTAGCAATGTCAACTTTATTTGAATGACGTTAAGGATCAAAAGTGCTACAAATTTAATTTTCTCGACTGTACAATACAATAAGCGCTCGGTTAATATTAAAAAGTTCTCATGTACAATCAGCCATGACAGTGGGCTACCACTTTTGGACCTTATTTTGCATGCAATAAAGTACAAAAGTGGTAGACCACTTGACTGTACTTACCTACTGTTTTTGTTTAGCTATCATATCTATAAGCGGCTATTAATAAAAGTTAAACAGTTTGCGTGCCCTTTGTCGGTCAATCATTAAATAAAATACTGGGTTTATACAATATTATGACGCAATAGAGCAAACATAGGCTTCCTGCGATATTTCCTTTTGCCACATACCTAATATAAAACAACATCATATACACCAAACTCATAGAGTTGCTAATGCAAATAGAGTAAAATGAAATAAATAAATTATATTTGCCTCAACTCAAACGGCCGCGGACGGTCCGAACCCGCGTGTAATTAGAACCCGCGGGTACGTGTGTACGGGTACACGGGTACCCGGGTACCCGCCCGCGGACCGGGCGGGTTCGGACGTGTCCGTGTGGAACGGACGCTTAGCACCGCGGGCTTAAGAACACGGGTATTCGGGCGGGCGGGTTTACACGTGTAGCGGGAGCCCTAGTTGTAACCACCTGAGAGGACAGATGCTAGCAATGGAATCAGGGTGAAAGGTGACACTGATGAATTGGCTATCAATAAAGAGACATAGTGAAAGTTAGATTGGAACCCATCTGGGCTGGGTTAGGTAGCTAGTCATATGATCTGTCAAGGAAAGTGAGACACGTACCTTTTCGCTCTTGTCACTATGACAATAAGGCATAAAAAGGTACGTGTCTCAGATTCCTTTACTGTAAGTTGGCAGGTGACAGCGACGTAAGGTGAAGGTCCTTCGAGGTAAGACCTGATGGGCTGTCTAAGAGTTCACTAAATAACCGTGCTTTGATAGCCGCGGTCTAACGGTGCTACTGAGAGAGTCAGTGTCTAAGTGTTATTAGTAGACTAGCTTCTGCTCGCGACTCCGTCCGCGTGGAACTCGGTTATATCATAGCTCCATACAAACTTTCACCCCCTTAGGGGACGATTTACTGGATAAAAACTATCCTATGTCCTCAAACTATGGACCCCCCAGGACTCAAACTATGTCTATACCAAATTTCATTCAAATCGGTTCTGCGATTTAAGCGTGAAAAGGTAACAGACACACTTTCGCATTTATAATATTAGTATGGATAAATGCTTTCTTATTTTTTAGTTGGAAGTCCTACTGTTTTGAGGTCGATCATAATTGCATACTAACGCGTTTAATTTGTACCTACAGATTATACTTCATGTAAGTAACAGAAAAATCTTTTTAGCTTGTATTATATCTGTCACTTATAGAGTAGTTTTATTTTGGTTTATTTTCTCTGTATTCTTCGTCTAATGTCTTACTTGATATAAACGTGACGCTCTTAATTAAAATTTCTGTTTTTTGGACATTGGTTGCACGGATCATATAGTCGCTCATAATTGTGACGCCAATGAGATGTTCCACATTGTAAAAAGCACATACACTGTGTTTTTACAGATGAAATTATTATTTCTGTCATATGCAACAGTATCGCGTAACACGTAAGGGCTCTAAACATAGAGCTATCTCGGATAATCGGTAGCAATCTATCTTCTAGATATATTGTCAACACGTTTATTGGTATAATAAATTGACAGAGCTTTTTTGTCGTCAGTATTACAAAACTATACAGGGTGGCCCAGAAAAACGTTGACATAGAATTATAAGAATATTATTTTATTACTTACACCAAATTCATAAAATAACATTAAATCGTAAAAATCAATATCTTAAAATAAAAAAAAATAACTGTCTTCAAAATATCCTCCTTTTGCACTGATACACAGACGCAAACGTTTGGTAAAATTATCGACGATATGCCGCAGCTCTTCCAAGGTAATTTTTTCCCACTTCTTCGTAAGTGTTGCTTTTAGAGCATCTATATTTTTGTGCTTGGACGCACAGGCTCTTGACTCTAGGATTGACCATAAACTATAATCCATTGGGTTTAGGTCAGGCGAGTAGGGTGGCCATTCTTTGGAGCTTATAAATCCGGGAAAATTGTCCCTACACCACTGCTGCACACTACGAGCCCTATGGGATGGGGCAGAGTCTTGCTGGAATATCCACGGTTGGTTACCAAAATGTTGTTGACTCCAAGGAAGAACTACGGCTTCAAGAATATCTCTTTTATATATTTCTTGATTTATTTTGATACCTTTTTCTATAAAAATAAGGGGTGTTTTGCCTGTAGAGCAAATCCCACCCCAAACCATAACGGATTCCGGCTTTTGTCGGTGAGGAATCACTGCAATTGCTCCAGGACGACTAGGATAATACATTCTATCATTTTGGTGATTATGGGCCTGTTCAATAGAAAACAGTTTTTCATCTGAAAAAAGGATGTGATTCCATTTCTCAGCCACGGCACGCTTCTTAATTAGACGACATCTCTCGAGGCGAACTTTTTTATCTTTATCTTCAAGAAGTTGTGCTTTACGCAGTTTGTACGCCTTCAAATTGAGGTCATGTGCGACAATACGTTGCACCGTCGAACGGCTGATACCCAGGTCTCGAGCCATTTTTCGGACTTTGGTCCGTGGATTACGATCAAGTCGTTTTTTGATAACGTTTCGGAGCCTGGGAGTCCTCACAGTTCTCTTTTTTCCTCTTCCTGGGCGGTCTCCAATATGGCCGAGCTCATTAAATCGCTTAATAGTCTTAGACACAAGTTGACGACTGACACCGAGCGATCTAACTATCTCTCACTGTCGTTTTCCAGCCTCGTGTAGGGAAATTATTGCTCCACGTTGCGAAGACATGGCAAAAAATATTAAATAACCAAAAGTTTTAAACACGCTGTCTATTTTAAATGGCGGCAAAAACGTGTCAAAACTCAATATAAAAACCAATGAATTCGAACCGCGTTCCATTTTTTTTTTTTTACTTTTTAATTTTGTCAACGTTTTATTGGGCCACGGTGTAGTAACATTGAATATGAGAAACTGCTTTTAAGGTCTGGGTCTGACCAGCGACTAGTGTCAAAAATAGTTATTTGTGTCACAAGGGAGCAAAATAGTATATTTACGGCGAGGGCGGTGTATTGAATCCTGAGCGTAGTGAGGGATACAAGTGTTTACGCCCGAGACGAAAATATTTTTGCTACCGAGTGACACATACTATTTTTCACACCGACTATGAGGAAATTTAAAAAAAGCTATTGTTAAAATAATTCTAAATTATCTTAATTTTTATTACTAATTTTTAAATATTATGAAATATTTATAAAATTTATACAACATTGTTATAGTTAAAACTTGAAATATGTTTGTTTTGAATTGACTACGATGAAATTACAATCGATTATTTTATTAACATCTGTGTTCAATTGGCACATTGCATACAAATGTTCCAATGCCAATGTATAAATTAAAAAAGTAGCTTGAACAGAAAAGTAGCGTTTTGGTCCCTCTCGTCGTGGAGCAAAACATACTTTTCCGAATGAAAGGTGTGAAAATATTATTTTCATCTATTTATTTGTTTATTGCATCCATAGTTGTAAAGATCTTATAATAGGTACATGAGTTTCATATGGGCCCTGAGAGGACGGAGTAAATCATATTTATATTTAGTTAAATCTAATTACAGGTCGACACATGTAAAAAGAACCCTGGCGGCCATACATTTTATATGGCCGCCAGGGCTTTGCTTTGCTTTTACATGTGTCGACCTGTACTAACATTTCAATAATCATAATTGTAATATCAATAAATGTTTGTTATGCAGGAAATTGTTTTAATGTCATTCGACCTAAAACATTACATAATTACAACAATATTACATTTGCGATATCAGTAATATAATATATCACTATTAAATAAAAAATCACATCATATGTCAGGACTGGTTGAAACTCTATTTTAACAAAAGGCTGATAACACGAAATGCACAGTGGCGTAATTGGTAGGTCCTTATAACTAATCGATTATATCATAGCTAAAATCGTTGTTTTTTTTTGACAATCTTACACAAATCGACCTAGTCCCAAACTAAGCAAAGCTTGCACTATGGATACTAGACAACGATAAACATACATACTTATATAGAAAAATAAATACTTAAATAAAAAGAAAACATCCATGACTCAGGAACAAATATTCGTGCTAATCACACAAATAAATGCCTTTCCCGGGATTCGAACCCGGGACCTCTTGCTTCGTAGGCTAAGGCGGTCGTCGCTGTTATATAGAGAATTGGAATAAAAATGCTTGTGACACGACTCGCTGCCCAGACTCTCGTGTCATGGTCATATGAGAGTTGCATTAATCACTTTCTTTATACATACTAATCTCGTGATTTTGAAACTTTTAGATTTTATAAATTTCGAATGCTTTCTTCATCACTGGGATTGAGATATAAATCATTATAACCCAAGCGTTTCTTTCACAGCAATGCCCAAAAACACCCTCGATGAGCAGAAACGGACCTGCGAAATGGCCGCCTACTTCACCCACTGCAAGCTGCAGCCAGTGCACCAGATCCTGACGCTTCGTACTGCGCTGAACATGTTCTTCAAGCTAAAGAACTACCGGACCGCCGCCTCCTTCGCCAGGAGGCTATTGGAGCTCGGCCCGAGGCCCGAAGTAGCGCAACAGGTGAGACATGCTACTTCGTTGCACACAAGTACTTTCAGTATGTTGTTTAAGACACTTTTAGCTACAACTATACCTAAATTCGCTTTTATTCGGATTATTTCCCCTATTTGACGACCGTTAGCCTAGTGGGTAGTGACGCTGCCTACGAAGCTGAAGGTCCTGGGTTCGAATCCCGGTAAGGGCAAATGTTTGCGTGATGAGCATGAATATTTGTTTCTGAGTCATGGATGTTTTCTACGTATTTGAGTATTTATATCTATTATATATATCGTCGTCTAGTACCCATAACACAAGCCTTATTGAGCTTACTATGGGACTAGCTCGATTTGTGTAAGATTGTCCCCTTATATATATTTATTTATTATTTATTTTATTTATTCTTCGTTGGGTAGGCTACTCGGTCTGTAGGTTTATTGTGACGAAAGATGAAGTTCGTGGCGCTTTTCTCTAAGTATTATCCAGTGCTAAAAGAGCCAGCCGTGTAAAAATACCCTAGTAGTTAGTACTTTAACAGTTCTCACACATTTTTACTAATCAGGACTTAACTTGTTTAATTACCCCTTTGAGTCACAACAACCTTGGTCGCTTGATGACCTCTTGTAAGTTTTTAGCAGAATAAAGATGTACTATTTTATATTTCAGGCCAGGAAAATATTGCAAGCGTGTGAAAAGACACCCACAGACGAGCATCAGCTCTTATACGACGAGCACAACCCCTTCACAATCTGCGGCATCAGCTACAAACCCATCTATCGAGGCAAGCCGGAGGAAAAGTGCTCCCTTTGCGGCGCGTCCTACCTCCCGGAACATAAAGGAAAACTATGCCCCGTTTGTGGCGTAGCGGAAATCGGAAAGGATGTCTTGGGTCTCAGGATCTGTCCATTACAGTTCACTAGATAATATGTATCAATTGAATATTCTTTTGCATTATGTAATTATATAACTATTGTAAGGATATAGAATAAAAGTATTATTATATTGAGTTTGGTTTTTATTAATAGCAAAAAAACAGTGTATCTTAGCTTAGTGTTTCTGAAATTTATCACATGTAGGCACTTGTCCCACCGCCACCGCCGACTCGTTTTTACTCGCGCGAGTAAGAATGACTACGAGAGTACTCGCTACTCGCCGGCGGTGGCACAAGTGCCGTATTCTGTTTTTCTTTTTTAAGACGATCAGTTAGCCTAGTGGAAGTGGGTAGTGACGCTGCCGATTAATATAACGGGTCAACAAATGTCACTGGCTTTAAACGCGGATCTAAGAAAAAGAGAAAAAGGTGCAAAATTGAATAAATGAGTAATAGTATTTTAAATTATTGATTTACTCTCAATTTAGTTTTACGGCCGTAATAACAAACTTAAACAGCTATACTTCTGGGCCGTACTCGCCAGTAGCGCCATCTGGTGAGGGCGAAAACGGTAGCCCTCATTAATTATGTTAAATTCAATAGGGTATTAATATTTGACAACAGTGAAAATAATTTGATTTTCCTTAGCAACAGATAAAATGTTCGAATACTCGGAAACTACCAATCCTTAATTTAAGTTTGCTATTTGAAGATTATTAAATTCATAAAAACTAACAATAAGGACTTCACAAGCCTGTAATCTCTACAAATTGCATACTAACGGAGCGTTTTTGACGTTTCATAAAAAGAAGCTGATTTGAATTTGTCAAATACTATTGTAAAACAAAACAAACCCTACTCTATTTCTTACTGCTTAAATTGATATTTTATTGCCAATTTTTATTAACTTAGCATTATAAAATTATAACTCATAATGTTAGTGACTAAATTACATTTCATTTTACTTCTAGACGGCAACTGGTTTGGGCTCCTTATTGTTCCTGAAAAAAAAACAGTAATGCTGTAAAATGTAATTAGCAAAGTAAATAGGTACTACATATTTGAAATTGACTCTCACCAAGTTTCGCATATAAAGCGATCTAACGCAAAACATGCTGCCTCGCCTGGGGCGGTTCACTCAGTGATTACGTCACGACCCTACAAGTATAAGCCGGCTGACCGGCCCCAGGGTGCTACGGCACGCACGCGTTCTATCGCAGCGCGTTGCATGCGATAGAAAGGGATGACCACGTTTAGGCTCGTTCGGCATGCCAAAACAGGGAATTGAAGAGAACCTTCTGTAAGTAGTAGGGTCATTTCGCCGGTTAGCGACCACCTAATTTCATGTGCCGATTGGCGACCACTTAGCTGAGTTGGTGAACTGAAAGGATATTTTCTCGGTGTTTTAGTAGATTTTGTTCTAAAACACCAAAAAATGCATGTACAAACTAATTGTCTCAATAGAGTCTGTAGAATTGATGTTATCTTCAATAGAAAAAAACCTTAATCTCCTTCAGGTGGTCGCGTAACCAGCGTAATGACCCTACTATTACCTATTTATTCTATGGCCTCGAGTTGACATGAGTGGAACCATGAATCATGGTATCCCACTCCCACGTGCTTCACAGTACGTGCTCTTTCGATCCTAGTGCTATCGGGCGTTGAGACATCTCGGAGGTGCGTGAGAGCCCAGATTAGCCACGGCAAGAGGACCGGGCCTCGTTGAACTGTCTACACTTGTTGAGCATGTCATGTATCTTGTTGAAGGTCTTTCCTTCGTTCTCGGGCAGCAGCGTGGCCGAGAACAGGAACCCTAAGCCACAGCACGCGGCCAGGATCCAGAACGCCGTGTAGACGCCGCACGAGGCCGCTTCGTCGGGAACGAACCTACGCTTACTTGTTAAGCATGTCCTGTATCTCGTCGAAGGTCTTTCCCTTGGTCTCTGGCAGCAGCGTGGCCGAGAACAGGAATCCAAATCCGCAGCACACGGCCAAGATCCAGAACGCTGTGTAGATGCCATACGAGCTCGCTACTTCGCGGAAGAACCTGATTTATTTGCCAAAAACACGTTATTATTCAGTGTTACCGATTTCGTAACGCTGCGTAACCGATAACATGCGAGAAACCGTTTGTAGATGCGCCTACGCCCATCTAGCTGGTTACTCGAGCGCGGAACACTTGAACGTGTCTCTTAAGCAGGGTTACAGGGGTCGAGGTTACAAGGACCATTCCCTTAAACCCATCATTATAATTTCTACAAATATTATGAAAACAAATGATGATCAGAGTTATTTTTTTTTATGTACGAGTAGGTATAACAATACTAGTAACTACTGGGTTTTATTTCATCAAAGTTGTCGCAGGTTGTCCTTATGTTTGAGGAGATAATCGGACGTCGACCATTTTGTCACACTGGTGTGACCACGATGAATTTATTTTCCTCGTAGCCACACTGTTTGAATGTTGCGCTTCGCCGGCCGCTGCCGCGGCACGCTCGCTTCGCTCGCTCGGCTCGCGGGCGTAGACGGGATGATTTTCTCAGAAACAAGCGTTTCAAACTGCCGGAGTCTCAGCCGCACCCACACGGCCTTGTGCTCAAAATGAATCTTGAGTAAGAAAGTAGAAAAATTCAAAAATAAAGATTATAATAGACCTGGTCCAGACGAAGCCAGCGAGCCAGCACATGAAGGAAGCGATGCCGCTGGCGAGGCACTTGGTCCGCACCGGGAACATCTCCGCCACCAGGATCCATGGCACCGGGCCCACGCCTGTGGAACAGACACAATTAGTCAGTCAATGTTATATGAAGCGCTCATAGCCTAGCGGCGCCTGCGAGTCGGAACAATAACGCAAGTTAAGCAAAGATGGCAGCGGCCAGTCTTTGGATGAGTGACCGCCTGATGTTTGAGTGGGTAATATAAATGAGCGCTTCCGTGCTTTGGAAGGCACGCTAAGCAGTTGATCCCAGCTGCTGTCTATGACTAGTAGTTGTTAAGCCGAGTTAGAGGCCTTCGGGCGGCTTAAGAACTTCTAACAGTCAAGTTGCCCACTCACTTGAAAAAGGGGGGACAACTGTCACTCGCGTCTGCAGGAGCTACCTACCACAACCCTACCGCACGTGTCCCTGTGTGGTACTAATGTGTGACAAATTTTAAAGGCCGAAATACAGTATGCAATACGAGAAAAAAAAAACAATGTTATTATACGAGTTAGCGGAGCGGTTTACACTAATCTAAGGTTACTTTGACACTCACCGAGGGTGAACAGGATCATGTAGAACACTAGACACACGAGCGGCGCCGCGGCCACGGAGCTGACGTCCACCTTATAGTGCGTGTCCAGCACCGCGTACACTCCGATTAGGAACTGACGACAGATAAGGTTCAGGCAGCTTTAATGAATAAGTAGGTAAATAAGGTGCTTTGGGGTATATTCGACATATTTTTAGGCGAGTGTGGAGTATGTTAGGGTCTGGGCTCGTAAAACAGAACCTAAGAAGTATTCCTTCCAAGCAATGAGATCTTTGAGAAATTTGATATATTCATCAACGGTTTGTGAAAACAGCGTTTTAATACGTTGCTTGGCTTTGGAAATAAATGTAAACAAAAATAGAAAATAATTTGAATACCAGTTTTTAAGGTGGGGGCAATTTCGAAAGCAAGTGGGGTAATTTCGAAGGTCTGCAAAAATAGTTTTTACGCTATATGAGTTTAAGATTCATATTTCTTTTTTGTTCTAATTTACCCCCTTAAAAATTCCTGCTGATTCAAGGTATGGAACATGTATTTTTTTAAAAACCCACAATTTATTTTCGAATTTTCCCCGCGCTGAGATCAGTAAAGATCAGTGATTGTAAACATTTTTTTGTTAAATAACGATTATATTTAATGTTTAATAAAAATAATCTACAAAACCGCATATAGAGAATTCCATAACTCATTTATAAAGAAAAGATAAGATTAACGTGAGGCCGTCTTGAAAATTAAACAACCGACCCAACATAAGATGACAAAAAAAGAATTTAATACTTATTAACAATAAGGTTATCTTGTATGTGCATCTGACGAAAGTTGGTACTAAATTGTATACACGGTGATTTTGTTATGTCTGGCCATATATTAGAGATTTTTTGTGAAGGTAAATTATGAACAACATTTACTAATAACTAGGAGACGCTCCACGGTCCGATATCGGCAGGACTGCAGAAAAATCTAGTATGGAGTGACCTTGATTTGGTTGGAAGCCGTGAATCGGCCCGGGCGTATCCACACGGGCCGATTCACGCGTCAGCCGGCATGCAGTCCTGCCGATATCGGACCGTGGAGCGTCTCCTTACGGGCGCCAACAGGGAAATCGCGAAAAACTGAAAAGGACAGGAATGATAAAACCACAATAACCGAACGTTACAGTTCCTGGGTTGACAACCTCTGATAATGGACTACCTAAACCTAGTTTGGGGTTATTTCGAAAGTACATTCATTCAAATTTCGCCCGTGGGGTAAGTTCGAATGCTTTTTTAAAACTACAGATAGACCGTTATGCTGTACTAATTAATACGACAAAAATGACAATGTAACGTAAAAACCAACGAACAATGATTTAACTTACCAGATTCCCGAGTTATGTGATATGGGGTAATTTCGAAAGTCCTCATAAGGCACAAAATCGCCCTTTTTATATTTAATCGACCGCAGCACACGTGTTCTCACGACTAGCGACGCGAAGTGAACTGAAGCGGGGGGGCAGATAAATATGGCGTCTTGACAAGTGATCCCAGCGTAGAAATTGTTCCTAGTTTAGTAGAAATGTGTGATTTTCGACTTATCCCCATTTTCGAATTTACCCCGAAGCACCCTACTAGAAAAAAATACAGAATTAATAAAAGTGATCTCTTCCGGACAACATTTGGATAGGTAGTTGAGGTGAAAATATATACAAAATAACTAATGGCTCTATGAACTGTGTAACTCGCGCGCTTTTTTTAAATTTAATCTATATAGGTACAGTATAACAAACCTGCTCACAAAATTTCATGAGAAACGGTTGAGAAATGCGATATGTAGAGGAGAACAGCCGTAGAGACCGGACAGACAAAACGGTTTTCGGCCAAGGCTGAAACATATAGAACTTCGTTCGCTTCGCTCGCTTGTTCGATTGGAATCCGGTCCTGTACCTACTTGATACATGACTAGCCGCTTCATACTCGCTTAGTAACCGGCCCGGTCGCCTGTACCGTTATAATAGTAATATTCGTGGTTATTTTCCTTATTTGTCAAATCGCGTAAATTCGACCTTGTGCGATCTGTTTACCGAGTGCTCTTGTGAAGTCTGCATGCATTTGCGGTAAGTTCTGGTTGTTCCCTTTGTATAAATAATGCGGTTATATTCTAGAGAAGGATGTTTTATGAAGAATGCTTCCATTTTCATTGAGGTCGTCTGCATGAAGGTGTACCTATATTTAACTGAATTGTTAGCCGTTTACTTATTGCTTGTCTACTGTGTAACTTTGGTTTAATTAAAAGTTCTAGTTGTGTTCAAATATAAACCTGATTGTTAACTAGAACTATTATTATTTATTAGAATTGTCATTGTTACGCCACTGAATGCGTTTGCAAGCTCATTATACCTACTTATTCTATTCCAAACATAAGAATAGGGCACCTACCTAATATGTTATTGAGATAGGTGTACGTACACGTTGGGCGTGGTGTTTTTATGTATTTGTAAATCAATGCATAATGAAGTCAAAACTTTTTTACCTTTTTAGGTAGGTTATGTTAGGTTAGGTTAGCTACTTATTTTTAAGTTACTTATAAACGTTAAGTACTTATGTTACTTATACCTAAACGTAATTAAAATTACAGATATGGCCCACGCAGTGTGGATCATTCTCCTAGCAACGGCAGCTGTCAACGCAGACCCGCACTGCGTCACCCACCACGACACCGATGTGGTCTGTTCTTCTAACAAGTCAGACTATGTCCTCAAACGCGGGCTGGTCTCCGGAAACAGCCGAACAACAGGCATCACTCTACGCAGCTGCAGGATCACTAATGTTGAACAAGAGTCGTTTGACGAACTACCCGCCTTGGAGTACCTCGACTTGAGCGTGAACAAGATATCGCGATTGGAGCTAGGCGTTCTGGATGAATTCAAAAAGACCCACTTCTTAAATCTCTCACATAATATACTGACGGAGCTTCCTCTAGGATTATTCGATCAGAAACCTAACTTGCAAGTCTTAGATTTGAAAGGAAATAAGATAGAGCAACTAGAACTTGGAGTTTTTGATCCTTTGCATAAGCTAAGACATCTAGATCTGTCTAGCAACGCTCTACGAGGAAGGAACTTGAATCCGTTTATTTTTGATGAATCGCGACAGATAAAATTCATGGATTTTTCCAGAAACGACATGAGCGGTACCCCTAATAATATGCTAGCGGCTTTTGAAGTTATAGATTTTCTTAATTTGGATCATTGTTCTTTGAAAGACATTCCCCAATTTGCCACGACATCAAACTTGAGAACTATGAAACATCTCCTGCTATCAACAAACGAAATAACTAAACTCGATAGCCCTTCAATATTTAGACATTTAGGAAACCTCGAAAAACTAAACTTAATGGCTAATTTCATAAGAGAATTACACGGCGACGTATTCAAACCGATAAAGAAGGTACAATTAATATTTTTGAATTATAACAAAATAAAAAGCATTCCAGATACGCTGTTCCAGAATTTGCAGCAATTGAATAACATTGATTTATCAAATAATTTTATTGAATACGTTCCAGTGAACGCGTTTCGTGGTACAAAATTGAAGCGTTTAAATTTATCGGACAATCGTTTCACCTATTTACAAGATAATTTCAATTTAGAATTAAGAAACTCGGGGGCTCGATTATCACATTTATATTTTAAGAATAATCCGTGGCAGTGCGCTTGTCTTAACGATATTTTAGTAGAGGTTAAGAAGTTCGGTATATCCTACAATGGAGATAAGTATGATGGTCGACATCGCGTATGTGTTACGAATGAATTTGTCTGTAAAAGGCAAACTAATTTCAATGAATATTATAATGAATTGTACTACAACGTTATTCAATAAATAAATATGTTTTCTTCTAAATGCGTTTTACTTTTCAGCCTTAGACTTGTGCCAATGAATTTGAGAGAGAGGTTGTTAATTTCTTATTCGTATCATAGGTGGTGATACAGTCCGCGGTCTTATTTTGATTAGCCAAAGCGTCGAAAGGAACAGGCCTGACCGTGCGTCATCCCCACGTGTATTAACATGACTAATTTCAATCAAATAGGTAAATTGTAAGAGCCCTTCAGTGTGGTATCTACATAGGTATACTTCTATACTATTATTATAAAGAGGAAACTTTTGTAGGAGTGTAGTTTTGCATGTAGAGTCAGTGCAAAAATATGTACCTATTAAATCCTATCATAAATATGTACCGAAACCTTAATCCGCTGACATAAGAGCGTGGGGACATATTTACACTTGACTGTACATGGCAACGGCTGGAATTACTCATCAGATTTCTAAAAGGGTTCCATCCGTGTATGGAATGGATTTCCGCTTGCCTTCACGCAGGTCGAGCCAGAGGTGTTTCTAGCCCATGTGGCGCCCGTGTGCAAACATTACTCTAGCGCCCCCCAGTAGGTAAGCGCGCGGTCAAAATGGAATGGTAGCGGGCGGCGCTCGACGCCCCCCAGGACCGCTGCGCCCGTCTGCAACGCACACCCTGCGCCATAGGTAAAGACGCCTCTGGGTCGAGCCGCACGGGCAATTAGTAAGTTTAACAGTGTGACTTACCAGGAAGATGGTGAGTCCGAGCGAAGTGGTCCACATGAGGAACTTCCTGCCAAGCCGGTCCACCACCAGCGGAGTGATGCAGCTTGTTATCACCTGGAAAAGTTCGTCTTTTAACACGTTCGCAAGCCTAGCGGGCACTCGTAAAGTTTGCTCAGATGCCGACTGAGCCCGCTAGACGGGCAGTTGTATGAACTTACACGCCTAGCGAATTCTGTCGGTTTCTGGTGAATGTTTCCATTTTTAGTCCGGTTGCGAAAGTGTTCTGACTAGATTAGAGAACAAAAATCGGCCAAGTGCCTGTCGGGTCACACGCAGTGTAGGGTTCCGTAGTTGCCTGCTGCGTCAAACGGCGCTGTTGCGTCAGCCGAATTTGTACGAAAGTTTGCGTTTATAAGTACATTTTAAGTTTGTCGACTATTACTCGGTAAGTATTTATTAATATTGATTGCTTAAAATACTGGTAAATTATTTTAACTAGTACCAAGGTATGTGCAACTATAGCCAAAAAAAAAGAAATGAATCCAACTTGCACTCTAGTGCAAGAGCTCTAGCTCTTTAGCATTACCGTCAGCAAATTGTGTGAAAGAGCCACAAACCTGTACACAACCCATGAGAATAGTCCCGTCGGAGGCCGACATCTTTGTGCCTACTTTGCGCAGCAGCTCTTCCATATAAAACAGCAACACGTCGATGCCAGACAGCTGCAGCAACATTGCCAGAAACACGCAAATACCTGGAAATTACCAAATTATATTTGAAAACGGTGAAGAGAGCCTACGTAGGATGGCGGTTGAAGACCGGTTGGTCGGCCTAGATATCGTTGGAAGGACGAGGTAGAAAAATACCTTCACGCCATGATCCCGTATCATGGTCGGCCTTTATCACGCGATAAGTGACAAGATAGGAGCGTCGTCTCGTTCTATCGAACGGTGTGAGCCAGTGACGGACGCTCTATCTTGTCACTTATCGTGTGATAAGACCGACGCAGAAAACTGGGAGGAGATCGCATAGAATAGGGCGCGCTGGCCAACTCGTATCCGAGGCCAAAATCTACTTCGGGTCGCTGAGCCAGCGGAGTAAGTAAAGTAAGGATAGGTACTCCTTACTTACTTACTCCGCTGGCTCAGCGACCAGATCGATGAGTTCGGTTTACTTATAATCCTAACAAGCTCTCATGGTCAGATGACAGTCGCTTTTGTAAATCTAGTGCCTACGCCTAATCTTGGGATCAGATGCCCTAGCAAACCCCATCTGCCCAGCTACCGGTAAAACGCTAGGAGGTTGATGCGGCATTATCTGCGACGTCAGCGTGACAAATTGGAGAGTTAGGGAATAGCAGAATGTCATTTCGTTTATATTTGGGGCGACCCGACGGGGAAATGCCTTACATTAAGAATGGAGCTATAATAACACTACTAAGTACATGCTCTGTAGGTGTGAAGTGACCTTGACTTCCACTCGTCCCAGTCTGGAGCAATTTCTGGCTAGGCTTTGAGAAAAGTGTTCAGTCTGCCGGGTCGTAAATGTGAAAGCATTTAAAACCTTGAGGCTACCCCTGGTGGCCGACAGGTCCCGGATCCTGGGTTCCTCTTGAAACTCCCGCGCCACCATGGCCTGTAGACCCTCCAGCTCAACTCGCACCCCATGCTTGGAACTGCAATAAATGAACGCACCTAAAGCCTTGAGGTTGCCCCTGGTGGCCCACAGGTCCCGGATCCTGGGCTCCTCCTTGAACTCCCGAGCCACCATGGCCTGTAGACCTTCCAGCTCAGCTTGCACCACATCCTTGGAACTGCCGCGCAGGCTTTGGAGTACCTTTGAAGCTTCTTCTACGTGGCCTGGATAAATAAATTTAGGAAATAGGTACAAAATAACTTGTAAAGTAGACGCGGCTTCACCAGCAGAACATTTTTTGAACAAAGGCGACAAATGAGACAGTGTGACAGAGAGAGAGATCTCTGTCACACTCCCTGAGATTTATATACAGCCATCTTGTTCGGTAGCGGTATTAACGTGTCGTGTCTTTAGTCTGAGCAGTAAAGTAATGTGAAATAGGTACTTTAGCATGATCGCGTTTATGTCGGGCATACCATATTCATCCCTCACACATTTGCTAGTGAGGGACGAATGCTTCATATTAATATACGACAAACGCATTCATGCTAACTAGGCCGGTGAGAATGCAGAATCTCAAGAGCACGGTTACTTAGTTCAAGGTTAAACTGACTACGCATTGGCACGCGGTAACGTAAATCATTCACAAATCAATTCACCGTCACGCTCGACCAGTTTACCTTAAATTAAAGAGTCTTCAAAGTAACTTGGTTATATAATGACTCTTACGCCGTTGGAATAAGGTAAAACCCAATGGCATGATATGTCTGATTTGGTGAATGACTTGTGAAATATTCAGTGTATTCGGCTTAGTGCAGATTCGTTACAGAAGAGCATTGTTTGTAGCACTTACTTAAGCAGATACGGGAATCAAATGAACGGTTAATCGACTTTAAGTTTTGGAATTGGAGTCGGTTTTGTATTTCTGGCGCTTGCTCGATTCGACGCCTAACACTGTCAGGACATGTTTATAAAAAAATATAATAGTAGTATTATACCAAAAGTCTCGAGTTTCTTTATCAGGACAATTACCTTTCCAGACCAGATAGAACGGCGTCTCTGGTATAAACCAAGAGAAGGGCACGTAAAACAGCGACAGGATCCCTCCGGCTGCCGTGAGGCCCCAGTAGGACGTGAAGGGCCCGATGGCATACGCCAGGAGGAAACCCACGTTGATGAAGAGGAGGAAGAGGGCGCTGAGGGCACCGCGGTTTGCGTCCTGGAAGTAATTTAGGCATTCGAAGACGTGCGAAAATATTCTTCACAGAGAAAACCAAAAACTGCTTTCGTTTGGGTATATCCAGATTTCATAATCTACTCTACTATTGTTATCTCATTTTTTTTAGATTATTTCCAGCACTGGAACATGTTTGTCAGTTTTTATAATCTTCGGAATACGCCATAATGATGATGTCGTCCGGACCGATTTCGGGCACAACAACTGCGTATTCGGGCTTTGATATTAACAATTATTATTATTGGAGAGCGTTGTTTTTCTACTCTCTGGTGCGCTCTCAGGGCTCACGTACCCTATATTTCTCGCAAAAGCGTGAGCGCACTTGGTGCAAGTTAACACTCCACTGACGTAGTTGTAACTGATGGCAGCTGGAGGACGTGCCTTGAGCTCGTCTCGCTTTTTATCGAGCTCATTGCGACGCTTACTTTCGAAGTCGTCAACCTGCTCATGGATGAAACGTCGCCATTAGGGCCGCCGTGCTGCTTTCTCCTCCCACTCAGAGGACATATACTAGACAATCCAAGACTTACTTCAGCAATCTCCCCAATATAAATCGGCACAGTCGCAAACATCATTCCAGTCGCGCATCCCCACATCAACCGAGCCACGTAGAGCGTCGGCAGCGACGTGGCCACACCAGCCAGCAACCAGCCCAGCAGCAGCGGCAGATTAGTGCCGATGATGATCCACCGTCGGCCGACGTATTTGGACAGGGGCACTGTGATGAGAGGACCTGGGAGGAAATATGACTTGTTATTAATGCTAATAATTACACGGTTCAACTCACGGCAACGTGCTTCGAACTCTTCGGGAGTTCTTCTTCAGGATGAGTGTTCACAGACACAGGACCGTGGACACAGTGAGTTCAGTGTGCGTATCGTCTCTCGGAGGAGACGACCTCCTGCCGCAATGTCACACAACTACTCCATCGCAAGACTGCCCCCTCCCCCTACCCTGTAGGTGCGTGCATCACGCGCCGCACGGCGTTTGGAACGGGCGCGGGCAGTGATTCAAACGACACCCCCGCAAAAACTCTCATCCTGATAAAGAACTCTCGAAGAGTTCGAAACATGTCGCCCGGAGTGACATTTAATGCGTGAGTTGAACCGTGTAGGTAATTATTAGTATTATTTCAGCATGTCTGACGAAAGTTTAAATTCGATGACTTGTTATGTCGCTATGATAATATAAGCATACTGTGACGCAGAAGTCCATAGGTAGGATCATAATCGCTACTCTCCATAATAGCCATGTTAAGTCGGATCACTAGATTCATGCGTATCTGACGTGTCGTGTCGATATGACAGAAGAATAGGGGTTTTGTACAACTAGTACGGTGATATTCATATTTATCTTATGTGCTCTGACGCGACGGCTCCTTTTGTGTAAGGCGCAAAAGTACATTACAGGGCATCATGTCAGATGAGTATGAATCCGGCTTTACATTTAGATTTTACACAAACTTGACTCCAGTTCTGGGTAACTCCAGCAGCAGATGACTGTTGAGTCGACTCAATAACATTTAACAGTTCTGCGAGCTCTTACAGCACTGCCTCGTAATCTAAAAACATTATCACGGAGCAGGAACAAGCATATGCTCTTGCAGAATATACTTCTTATAATCGGAATTTGTGTTTGACTCACTAGCTTCTGAGGACGAGCAGGGAGCCCACGCAGGACTCTTCTGAGAGCGTGACGACCATTCCCATATCAAGGCAGCTTGCAGGAGCTTCTGGAATAGCTTTCTGGTTTCACTCAAATCACATAATGTTCACAAGTAGCTTACCGAGTAGGCCTCCCAGAACGAGAAGCGAGCCCACCCAAGACTCCTGCGAGAGAGTTGGAGCCTCTGGAAGGGAGCTGTTGGTTTCACTCAAATCACATAATGTTCACAAGTAGCTTACCGAGTAGGCCTCCCAGAACGAGAAGCGAGCCCACCCAAGACTCCTGCGAGAGAGTTGGAGCCTCTGGAAGGGGACTGTTGGTTTCACTCAAATCACATAATGTTCACAAGTAGCTTACCGAGTAGGCCTCCTAGAACGAGAAGCGAGCCCACCCAGGACTCCTGCGAGAGAGTTGGAGCCTCTGGAAGGGAGCTGTTGGTTTCACTCAAATCACATAATGTTCACAAGTAGCTTACCGAGTAGGCCTCCCAGAACGAGAAGCGAGCCCACCCAAGACTCCTGCGAGAGAGTTGGAGCCTCTGGAAGGGAGCTGTTGGTTTCACTCATATCACATAATGTTCACAAATAGCTTACCGAGTTGGCCTCCCAGAACGAGAAGCGAGCCCACCCAAAACTCCTGCGAGAGAGTTGGAGCCTCTGGAAGGGAGCTGTTGGTTTCACTCAAATCACATAATGTTCACAAGTAGCTTACCGAGTAGGCCTCCCAGAACGAGAAGCGAGCCCACCCAAGACTCCTGCGAGGGAGTTGGAGCCTCTGGAAGGGAGCTGTTGGTTTCACTCAAATCACATAATGTTCACAAGTAGCTTACCGAGTAGGCCTCCCAGAACCAGAAACGAGCCCATCCAAGACTCCTGCGACAGAGTTGGAGCCTCTGGAAGGGAGCTGTTGGTTTCACTCAAATCGCATAATGTTCACAAGTAGCTTACCGAGTAGGCCTCCCAGAACGAGAAGCGAGCCCACCCAAGACTCCTGCGAGAGAGTTGGAGCCTCTGGAAGGGAGCTGTTGGTTTCACTCAAATCACATAATGTTCACAAGTAGCTTACCGAGTAGGCCTCCCAGAACGAAAAGCGAGCCCACCCAAGACTCCTGCGAGAGAGTTGGAGCCTCTGGAAGGGAGCTGTTGGTTTCACTCAAATCACATAATGTGTACAAGTAGCTTACCGAGTAGGCCTCCCAGAACGAGAAGCGAGCCCACCCAAGACTCCTGCGAGAGAGTTGGAGCCTCTGGAAGGGGACTGTTGGGTCCGCTCAGCAGGGGCATCACGGGGGAGGTCCATCCCATGGACATTCCCGTGCACAGGCTGCCGTAGCTTGCTGCCGAGGAATGCAATTCTTTAGTATTGGTGAAAGAAGGGAAAGAAAGATGGAGAGGCCCCAGAAGAGACGGGAATACGACATACGGCAAGTGGCAGGATGCACCTGGAGCAGGGTTCACAAGACCGGAGCGAGTGGAGAAGGCTGGAGGACTTTGCCGAAGGGCAAACAGACACTAAATTTAAAAAGTGCGAAGTAGTGGAAAGGTTGAACTTTAAATCAAACTGTTTAATGTCTGTAAATAAAGGCTTTATATTATTTATTTCTAATTTTAGTATTGTTGATACATCAATAAAGACAATAAGGTTAGTGTCCCAGTGCCCAACACTGGGCTAATACGTGACCTTTTTATGTCAAAACCATAGGTATTATCTATCAGGTATTAAGGCGTTGAGACCTTTTACGTACACTTAACTATTTAAAAGTTTACAAGGATCTAACGCGATTTTTATTCAGGTGATTCATCACCTGGCCTGTGCAAACAGTGTCGAAAGGTCAGAAATAAGGGTAAGTGGTTATACACAGTTTTTGAAACAAAATTCGTATTTTTCTGTGGTTAATAGTTCCCCGTGTGGGGTCGGGTTAGAATTTCACCACCCCCTTTCTTCCCGTGGGTGTCGTAAAAGTCGACTAAGGGAACAAAATTGAAGTATGTTGTAAGGGATGGGCTAGCAACCTATCACTGCAATATCACATTTAGTCGAACTTTTATATCCATCGTTATTCTAAAAGAGGGGCTGGAACATAAGTTTCATGTGCTCTGCCTACCCCTTTTGGGAATAAAGTCGTGAATGCATGTAATAGTTAAAAACTTGCACGTGTTATAAATAATCTTTTTATCGCATAGTTATATATGTATAACAGGGGCCCGTTTCACAAAGCAACAAGCTACAAAACTAGCGGAAGTCTCTTTTCAATACCTTTCGATAGAAAGAGACTTCCGCCTGGAATTTGTAAGTTGTAGCTTCGGCCCCAGGAGACGCGCTTTAACCGTATTAAGAGTTCAAGCAATAATTTGGCTTCGTAGCTTGCTTTGACAATGTCCACAGAAGAGACTCAAACCTAAGTCTGTGTATGACCCAAATAAATGTCACGTTAAACCAATGTAAAGTTTTTCTTTTATAAGTTCACAAATCGCGAGAGCATAAAGCCTTATGGTATATAACCCACCTAGGGCGGTAAAACAAAGAATATCTCAGAACGCTAGTATTTGACGCCCGAGCGAAGACAAGGACAATAAGTATGCGATCTGCGGCTTTCTTTATTACCTTTTGTGGTGAGTACATATTTTATAGAAAAACCAGAATTTCAGACACGCGTCGCGGAACGTTGTAATTGTCACAGTAATGTGTAGGTAGGTAGTTTAGTATTCAGTCATGACTTAATTGAGATATGTTAATTATTGCACTAGATTACATCAGCATAGCCACGAGAATACTGTTCATATCAATATAGTATTAATATATCCAGCTTTTGTCAGAACAGAACGATCGCGAACGACAAATGCAAATCCAATTTCAACTCAATTCTTAATTCAAACCTACTCAAGGCATTAAAAAAAGAAGATTAATTGTCGCAAAAAAAACACAATTTCCACACAAAAAAAAGTTAATTATTAAGTTAGGTGCGACAATAGGTTCGGGGCTCAGCGTTTGCTGCTAGCCTGTCGGCTGTAAGTACAAGGGACCGATTTTTGACTTTCGAGCGCTCGAAAATCAAATAAAAATAAATACGTTTATAGTGTCAAAATGGTGGGCACTTACTTTCTACCTATATAATTGAATACGAGCGGTCAATAACACTCGTTTTTCAATTTTCTAATAGCATTTCGAGTGAAAGAGTCGAGCGCTCGAATATCAAAAATCGGTACCCAGCGCTGTTTTCCAGCCCGCCCTACCAGGCGCCCTACCTCACGGGATGCAAAAATAATAGCTCGTTGCAAGGGGAACATTCGCATTACTCTTAATGAACTTAAATGTCTAAACTAATCTAAAAGGTTTACAAGTGGTAAGCCTTAAAGTCCTTTCGTATAAGTATACATATATCTAATTTATTCATATAAATATTTATAAACAAACCAGCTGCTGTAGCAACAGCAATAATGTCGGAAACGCATATTTAATTTACCAGATCGTGACTTGTTCGGGGCCTGCATTCTGTGGCTAACATTACATACGTATCCATTACGAATTAAACTTAAATTTAATGCCGTATACGCGGTATAATGTTTAAATTCAAAATAACTTATTGCATGGTTATGGGTTTACAGAGCTGTTGTATAAATTATTTATGTTCCCCACATCCTGCCTCACAGAGGCGTACAATTATAAACTTAGTCTGTTATGCTAATTTTACGATTACATTATAATATGTCAAATGTCAATAACTAACGAATTATTCTACTAACATTATATATCTTATCAAACACTACGCTTACCAGATTTGAAAAATCTCTTATACTATAAAAACACTGTCTCACCAGCCAGTCAAACAACTGTTTTTTTTAAAAGGCTTTGGTGATATTTTTTTGGATCAACTGGAAGTTGTTTAAAAACTGTTCTGCTCATGCAAATAGCACTTTTTGTCAAAAGTGCGGTTTTGGAATATAGTCATACTATATCATTTTAAACATATTTTGAACGCCTTAATGCCTTAATGTACCAGGAGTTCTCACTGTAAACATATCGGGATTGTTTTTAGGGTTCCGTACCTCAAAAGGAAAAAACGGAACCCTTATAGGATCACTTTGTTGTCCGTCTGTCTGTCTGTCTGTCTGTCTGTCTGTCTGTCTGTCAAGACCATTTTTCTCAGGAACTCGTGGAGGTATCAAGCTGAAATTTATATCAAATACTCAGGTCTCTTGTCCCTTGGAGCTGTGAAAAAATCAAACTTAAAAGCCAACGCAATCAAAAGATACAGTCGTTTATGCTGCAAAAATTGAGTTTTTCGACACTCGCAAAACCTACGGGGTACTTCCCGTGAACTCAGAAATTTGAAATTTGGCACGAAGCAACTTCATATAGCACAGACAAAGGAAAAATTAAGAAAAGTAGACATTTTTAGTAAAATCATACAAAAAAATGATTTTAAAAATTTTAAACTTATTCCTTTTTCCTCGTAAACGTGTTGAGATTTTAAATTGAAATTCATGTCAAATAAGTCATGTCTATAGGACCTTTCAGATGTAGCAAACCCAAACTTTTATGTCAACGCAATCAAAAGAAATAGCAAATTAAGTCGCATATTTTGAAATTGGGTAGGTACTCGCAAGAAACTCAAAACCTAAAGGGTACTTCCCGTTAACACAGAAACTTGAAACTTGGCACGAAGAAACTTCATATAGCACAGACAATGGAAAAATTACGAAAAGTAGACATTTATAGTAAAATTATACAAATATATTTTAATAAATTTTAAACTTACTACCTTTTTCCTCGTAAACGCGTAGAGGTATTTAATTGAAATTCATATCAAATACTCAGGTCTATAATACCTTTCAGCTGTAGCAAAACGAAACTTTTATGTCCACGCAATCATAAGAAATAGCAATATAAGTCGCATAATTTAAAACTGGGATGTAGTAGAGACACTTTTAAACTTGATGGTTTTTATGAGGTGTGCAGAGTAGAAAGTCCAGCTATATCTAAAGCAAATCCAGGTTGGTCTATCGCTTATGTACGTCGCAATCTAAAGGATGCCATCCCAGATGCATCATGTACAAGATATTTTTTTTTAAATAACCCAGGTGCTGCAAACGGCCATTGTGAATGCTTGCATTTTGAAATGTTTGATGTCAGGCAGAGTGATAACTGTATCTATATATATAATATAGGTCACCGCAATGTCAAATTAATGTTGCAATTGAATGCATAAATACAACAATATACGGCAGCAACCCCACCTTTTTCAGTCAACATTTTACAGATCTGGTTAATTTTTTTCAAATTTAACAGTTAATTAGTATTTTGAACCGGATTTATAAAAAGATAGTGACTAAAAACTTTGTAAATAAACCACTTTGATAAAAGAAGTTTTGCCAGGCTGCTGCAAATCTAGTGTAGGTATTTCAGGTATTTCAGTTTTATTATAAAACTAGCTGTACCTGTGACTTCGTTTGCATGGTAATGTGGTGGGAGTTAACGCATTTCTTCTCTTGGACATAGGACACATGCAGTTCTCATTTAGCCTATCAAGTAAAACGTGGAGTAAACCCATTTTAGTTGAAATGCCGTTAAGATTCGTTCGTCTTTATCTGTCACTGATTTTTAAATTAGTAGGAAAAGGACAAAACTCGTTTTATTTATTTTTATTTTTTTATTTATTTCAAAAGGTACATAAAACAGACAGTAATCCAAATAAAAAGAAATACATACGAGTAGACACTTATGACTAGATTACAGTCCAAAAGTATATGTACACATCATGGTTATGAGTTATAATTTAGAAAAGAACATGTATACATGTATTTTTGAGAAAGAATAGTTGTTTACATAGGAATTTATTAATTTTGAATAAATTTTAACTAAGTACAATGAAAGGAAAATGATAATAAAAGGTAAAAACAAAGACTTGTGCATTTAACAGTTATTGAAAATAATAATAATAATAATTAAAAGTAATTATTTGTGGCAGAATAAACAGATTTTTTAAATTGAGCAATTTTTACGTACCAAATCATTGAATTCCCGACACATGCGAACTATTGGGTTATAAAATGAAGTATTATTTCGATATACAGCCAGAGTAAAAGTATTTGGAGAAAGAATCCTGTAATTTATGTTAATATTCAGAAGCGACAATAGATAAGGGGAATCAATATGAAAATGGATAATTTTATATAAATAGAGAAGATCAGATCGCTTACGTCTTACTTCTAATGATGTGACATTAAACTTTGCCATACGCTGACTTAGAGCATTAAACCAACCGGAGTGGCAATTGACAGGCGTTCCCCTCTGCCAAATACGTATGACCAGTGGTCATACGTATTGTATGAACTGACGTTTATCTGACGTAGCTATTTTCACGTTCCGCATACATTTGACGTTCCCCTCCCCCGCAAAAATCGGCAGACTTTTTATGTATGGAAAATGACACATGTGACCACTCCTGTTGGTTTAATGCTCTAAGTACGCTGACTATAGCCTGAGACAGACCGTCCATAATGACAACGAAAGCATAAGGTCCTAAGAAATTTTCTTTGCACACTCTCGATTTTATTAGAGTGTACAGCATAAAAAGGCGACCATATTCCAAAACACTGCGTACCAAACTGTAATATAATAACAGTAGACTTTGTGGGTTTCTAAAGCTTTAGTGATACGTATCAGAAATCCCAGAAGCCGGCAACTTTTACTAACTATATGTTCATAGTGTGCACGAAAAGTAAGTTGGCCATCAAAAAGAACGCCCAAGTCCTTAACTACGGATTTCCTATACAAAACATGCGACGATAATTTATAAGGGTAATTTATAAGGTTGCATTTACGACTAAATGATATTACAAAACATTTTCCAACATTAAGAAACATTCGGTTATCAAGGCACCACTTATGAATTATATCTATATCTATTTGTAATTTAACCCCTACAGTAGAAAATACTTTCAAATCGTCAGCATACAATAAGCAGGGACAGGACAGACGACTCACAAGGTCATTTATAAATATTATGAAAAACAGTGGCCCAAGGTGAGAGCCCTGTGGTACACCTGATGTGATGGGCTTAGGTGATGATTTAAAACCTTTTAGAGTAATAAGTTGACTACGATTATGCAGGTACGAGCAAACCCAACGAAATAGTGACCCATGTATTCCATATAGCGAGATGTTCTTACATAAAAGCGAATGATCCACCTTGTCGAAAGCCTTGGAAAAATCGGTGTAAATGGCGTCAACTTGGCCCCCAGTAGCGAATGCTTTGCACAGATAATTTTTATATGTAAGCAGATTACTAATCACAGATCTATTTTTAACAAACCCATGTTGGTTTTTCGATATTAATGGCTTGACATGGTTGTAAATGTACTCATAAACCAGAGATTCAAACATGTTTGCAAAACAGGAAAGAATACTAATTGGTCTGTAATTTTCGCATCTAGATTTATCCCCTGATTTAAATACGGGCACAACATGCGCTGTTTTCCATTTTAGAGGGTACCCCACAAGTTAATGACTTATTATAGATAATGCAAAGTGGAGTACTGAGTTTCTTCCAACAGACTTTTATAAACGAAGCAGGAAAGCCATCCGGACCTGCACCCTTTTAACTATCCAATTGTCTGATAGTATTAGCAACATCTTTTTCGACAAGCCTCACAGAGCTTAGAACAGAATCCCGGGGAGAGTCAGTACAACAACTGCTAACAATAGGTGAATGTTTTTCAAACACTGATCCAAAATATTCAGCAAAAAGGTCACATATACCCGAGCCATCAGAACTTTCAGAGCCATTATAAGACATCGTCTCAGGAAGGACTGCATGACCCCTTTTAGAGCCGACAAATCGCCAAAATGCTTTAACATTGACTCGTAAGGAGTCCTCCGTAGACTTTAACATTTTACTGTAGCATTCGTCGATAAGTATCTTACTTCTAGAACGCAATCGCGAAAAAACATCATAATCTCTGGGATTGCCATACATCTTATATAGTTTATGGTATTTATTCTTCTCCTTTAAACATTTTTTAAGAGCATTATTGAACCAAAAAGGGTAATTTTCGGAATTCTTGCTAGTAACTGGAGTATGCTTCTTAACAATATTTTTAAAAATTTTATAAAATTTATCGACACAATCATTCACGTCGTCCAGAGAGAGAGAGAAGAGAATCAACATCGTTAAGCTCAGATCTAATTTTCTCTGTCGGATTTATTGAAATTAAGTTTCCTAAGACCATTATTTTTCAGAGACTTAGTAGTGAAACAAGTTTTTATGTCGATATTAATGGGAGGATGATGAACGTCTACTTTACTTAGAGGCTGCACACCGTGTACTTGTACTGAGGGCAAGGTACACAAAACAAGGTCTAAATATCTATTATTTTGGTTAGGTAAATTGTTATGTTGATTTAAATTGCACAAAGATAATGTTTCTAATAACATGTCAGATTTACGATCCTGTGGATTATTGGGTACAAGTATGGAGGAATGGGACGACTTAGACCAGGCAATATTAGGCGTATTAAAATCACCTATAATAATAAATTCCCTCTGCCCATTTTGGTTTAAAATAATGTTCTGGCAATTCAAGCAAAACGATTCGAGTTCCGAAAGTGGCAAATCAGGAGGTAGATAGCACACACATAAATTAAGCATAGCATGATTTTGATTGTTAGTTTTAACACTAATCCAAACATCCTCTGATTTACTCTCCCATGAATACTGGCGAATAACATTGAGATTTAACATAGGTATTTTAAATTTTATGAATACCGGGGGAAAAGTTTAGTAGATGTTTGTGACAATAGATCCAACAGGTAGGACACAGGCTGCAGCATTAAATGTTTATTGATCTTCTTCTGTACATATTTTTAACACTTAATATTAAATAAATAAAAACGTGATGGCCGAAATGATCTTGAGTCACTCCGATATTTTTTTTTTCATACTTATTGCAATGTTTCAGATCACATTCTGCCAAATCTTATGTATGTTCCCGCTATTGCCAACTTAATTAAATGTGTGTTGTGCTTCATTATAAAAGTATTTTCCTGTATGTTAGCCAATTTCTGTGTCTCTATATTGGCTGCATGTCAACTTGAAGGCGCGTAGTACGAAGTTATAATACCGCCTTAATACAGACGCGGTTGATAATTAATGTTTATAAAAGGCCCGTTCTGTACTGATTGAATACATACGTTTATTGCTGATAAATATAAATACTGACAAATCAGCATGGCTATCACAAGACGGCGCGCAAGCTCTCTCGATTTTTCTCGAACTATCCGTCACTCTCTTATTAGACAACTTAGAAAGAGACGTATAGTGCGAGAAAAATCGAGAGAGCTCGCGCGCCGTCTTGTGATAGCCGTGCAGTATCGTATCGTGACAAAATACTCCGCGTGTAATCTTGCAGAAACTCAAATAAACTTCATGGCTGAACGCGATGAGCCGATGACAGTGGTAAATATTCCATGCCATTAAAAAAAGGAAGTCGGTCAGACTTTTGACGTTTGACGTTAGTTTGTTGAAATTTGTTGAACCATTTGTTGAAATTACGCCTCAATACGAATTTAGCGCATATAAGTTTCCATATCGGACTCGATTATTTTTTTATGCTTTAGAATTTAATATGCGTATTGTGAAGGTCTATCACAACACCGGATCGAAATTATTAGGTACTGTTGGATAGTTAAGGCAAGGCCGCCATTTTGACGCCACTGACAGTTGACAGATATGGCGGCTACGATTTCAAGCAGAAGAAATGAATAATTTAATGAGATTCAAATGTTTCCGAAAATGTATTAACCATCGCAGTCGGATAAAAACTATCCTAAGTCCTAGCTAGAATAGTAACGTACTTGTAAAAAAAGTTTAAAGTATTTCCGTTCACGGGAAGCCGAGATCATTCGGGACACAAAAATGGTTAGTTTGATACTGGCTGATTCTTTTTTTAATTTAGAGATTTATTATAAGTGAGAGATAAATGATGTGGTTCTTAATTTTTTTTTTTTTTTAGGGTTACTAAATTGATAAAGAGACCTTGTTTAAATTTATGCTCCCCCAGCTTCGCACATTGTAATGTTACGGATTCCATTTTCATTTATCATTTAGTAATAAACATACTACAACTTTTGCTTGTTATGGTTTGTACGGAACCCTCGGTGCGCGAGTCCGACTCGCACTTGGCCGGTTTTTTTTTATAAACATACAGACCTCGTAGATGTACAGAGAAGGGAAGGAAAGTTTATATTATCGTAGATGAACAGAGGCCTGCACGATTCCGTCTGTTTAAGGCCGAATACACTCATCATCATCATAACAGCCGAAAGACTCTCCACTGCTGGACATGGGCTCAGTCTCCTCCATGGTCAGAAGTTCTGTTATACAAACATACATTAAATCAAGCCTTTTCGCCGGAGGGGTAGGCAGCGATCACGGTTTCTACTTGCTACGATCTTCACAAACCCTTTTTGCTTCTACTAATCAACGCGATAGAAATCGTATTGCATATTTTTATTTCACATTTTGTCATTTGTTTACAAGTGTGTCCCGCTTTTACACATTTGTTGACGCCTGAGTGGAAGCAGTATGCGTTGATAAACAGATCAATACGTATGAATGGTCGGTTGCAGAATCCAATTAGTGGCTTATTCCGATCCGCTATTTAAAGGTCGTGCGATGAATTACATCAAGATAAGGAATATTAACAAGGAAGTAATGGGTAACGGTGTATCGACGATTAAAAAATCGTTTCATGGCGTTGTTCTTTATTTATTTAAGTACTTTATTCTTGGCCACATATGTTTACAATATTTAACTACCGTGTGTTACCGGCCTGCGGGCATTTATTAAAACTGATAATAATATGTTCCATTCAATTGACAACAATTCAAAATATGTAGGTAATGATGCCTAAATCGAAAACCATTTCGGTAATTATCTTATCAGAACGTAATAAAGTGGTTTTCCCATTTTTATTCTTACTCGTTTCCGAGAAAATCACTAAAATCTGTAAAACGCGGTATACCCCGTGCGTGACGTCATTCCTATGTCTGATAGTGAAAGATGTGGACAGGTGCCATAGAGACATAATGATGACGTCATATTTTACTTACGACCTATTGGAATTCACTACTTTTAATTTTGATATATTTGGATGAAAATAAACATTTAGGGAGAAATAAAAAAACACGAGTATACCTTCAAATTTCATTTTCTATCGAACTAAATCATATAATAGACCGCTTAAAAAATGAAATGTTGTCAATTATTTGCATTTATGTGCAAATCATAATTATGTAAATTAACTGCGCAATTATTTTTCCAAAATACAAACCTTCAATGGACTAGGTGTATGCCGCCGTGATAAACAAAGTAAGAAGAGCTGTCAGTTACACGTACTTGTCAATTTACTTTGCTGCATTATTGGCTTTTCCAATTTTGTTTGCAAATTCATGATTTTGGAATTATAGTTAAATATTTTCAAATATTTAACTATAATAAAGGTCATAATTAAGTTCAAAGAACTACGTTAATATACCATACTTAAAAAAAGCCCGCTTACCCACAGTAGGTATATTTAGAACGAGTGCAGGTTGGAGTTTTATGTCTATGTTAAATATTAGGGGACAATCTTACACAAATCGAACTAGTCCCATAATAAGTTCAATACGGCTTGTGTTATGGGTACTAGACGACGATACATTTAATAGATATAATTACTTCTTCATGATACGTCTTTGCACTACTCTGCGTGACGAACTTTGATTAAAAACTCGGAAAAAAGGTTTTTTAATAACCTCATTCAAAACATAACCCTTTTTTATTTCGTTTCGATATTGCGTCGACATCGATACTAGACATGCGTACCAGTATGCGCCAACCCGACTATAGTGTTTAAGGCTGGGCTCACACAGTCTGAATTCATGCACTGATTCATAATCTGAAACACTAACGAGCAATTAAAACGGTACACTTTGCGCAGAATTGCTACCAGAGGGTGTATCTTTTTTTTTCTCGTGAGTGTTTCTGATTATGAATCAGTGCATGAATTCAGACTGTGTAACCCCAGCCTAATATTGACTGAGAGAACTTGACCTATTCAACGCCAACTATGCGTCAGAGCGCTACGAACGCTTTTCGCTACATATGGATGAAGCTGCTACGAACTACGTAGCACGGCGAAGTGCTACGAGTGTACTGTGACGGTACAGTCAGCATCATAAACATGTATACACTTTGCTTACCAAAAGTGTATACATGTTTATGATGCTGACTGTACATGAGTTGGGGAGTTACAAAAATAAAGGCACGTTAAGGTAATTTTGTTAATGTAAGGCACATCTACGGTAGCCCAGTGGTTCAGGCATGCGGCTGTCAAACGGCGGTCGTGGGTTCAAATCCCGGCTCGTACCAATGAGTTTTTCGGAACTTATGTATGGAATATGATTTCATATTTACCGTTAGCTTTTCGGTGAAGGAAAAACATCGTGAGGAAACCTGCATACATTTGCGAAGAAATTCAAAGGTGTATGTGAAGTCCCCAATCCGCACTGGGCCAGCGTGGGGACTACTGCCCGTTCCCTCTCATACATGAGAGGAGGCCTGTGCCCAGCAGTGGGACGATATAGGCTGATGATATATATATGACTTCTTTTCAATGTTGCTAAGTGTGCGCACGTAACTTTTAGCAGGGCCCGTAATCCGCTGTATAACAATTACTACCTAGATTCTGAGGCAATTACCCGGGTCGATTCCATCCGGGATTTAGGCGTTATTTTAGATAAGAACCTAAATTTCCATGAGCATATCAACTCGCTGGCTCTTAATTGTTGCAGGAGATTAGGGTTCGTCATTCGGAATGCTAGGGACTTTGTTGATGCCAGAATAATAAAATTCCTGTATACCGCTCTTGTCAGAAGCAAGCTTGAATCGGCCGCTGTTGTGTGGAATCCTCATGAGACAACATATATCTTGCTTCTGGAAAAGGTACAAAAAGTATTCTTGCGTTTTCTGTACAAAAAAATGTACGGTTACTACCCATTTCTATACCCTACAAAATTTTTGCTAGGCGTTTTAGGTTTAAATTCACTAGAGGTGAGGCGAAACTTCGGTCTTCTTTCCTTAGCTGGTAGAAGCTTGCGTGGTGATTCAGACTGTCCCGGATTAGTAGCTCAGTTGGTGCGCCTGTATGTTCCCTCGCCCTCTAGATATAATTTTCGACCTCGTTGTCAACATTTACTAGCGGCGCCGGCAGCGCTAACGTTGTCTCGCAGAAAGTCCCGGCTTATTCGAGCTTTGCACTTCATGAACTCGTTGCTTGAATCAGCACCAAATTGTGATATATTTGCTAGCCGATGGATAGATGTGTGTGATGAATGTTTGACGTTCTGCGAGAAGATGGATGCACGACCGTCTTCTGTGTTATTATAATAATAGTTTGTTTCCTTTGTGTATATATATCTACATTTGTTTTGTTTCACAGTGCTTTGGTGTTACTGTAATGCTGTGAAATTGTATGGAATAAATAAATAAATAAATAAATAAATGATATATAAGGCACATCTAATCCATTGGTTTTGTTACTACACGTATGCGGATTGACATTGAATGTCGGTTTTGTAACTATCCGTATCTATACGTTTCATCATCATCATCATCATTACTTAAGAGCCGTGCTCTTGTCGGTGGAGTAATCGCCACTTTTCTCTATCTATTGCCAGTCTCTTTGCTTCCTCATATGACTCGACATCAGCTTCATCTTTTATTTGGCTAAAATATGTTATCCTAGGCCTTCCTCTGCCTCTCTTGCCTTCAATTTTACCTTCTAGGATGTTTAGAAAGAAACTGTCGTGCCGTATCAGGTGGCCCACCATCTTGCCTCTCCTATTTCTAATAAATCCTAGCAAACATCCTTTCTCATCTACCATCCTTAAAACGTCTTCGTTTGTCTTTCTCTCCGTCCAGCTTATCCTTTACATCCTTCGCCAGCACCACATTTCGAAGTCTACGACTCTAGTCGTTCTCTGTCTCTCTGGGTTAGCGTCCACGACTCGCTCCCATATAAAGCAATGCTCCAAATGTAAACTTTAATCAGGCGCTTTTTAGCTGTTTTTGATATGCGTGCTTTTAAGAGATGCTTTTTGTTATTAAATTCCTTTTTGGCCATACCAATCCTCTGTATGATGTCAGGGGTGCACCTAGAGTCACTGGTAATGATACTTCCTAAATATTTAAATTTCTGAACTTGCTCTATTGTCGTATCTCTGATTCGATTGAGTTTCTGTATACTGTTGTGCGTTTAGAGATAGTGAAAATTTTGTTTTTAGTGCAGTTAATTTTAAGTCCGGTTTGATTGAAAATTTCATCTAGTTGTAATACTAACAGCTGTAACACATCTTCGACACGAATTGTACTTTGTTTCCATTTATTTTAACGCCCCCCAAGTCTGAATCTATTGCTATTTGAATGGCCCGTTCCATGAAGATATCGAATATAAGAGGTGAGAGTGGACAACCCTGCCTTACACCTTGCCTGATCTTTGTCCTCCCCTTTTCTTCGCCTACTTCTATGATGGTTTCCTGGTTTCTGTAGAGTCTATACGTTCGCCTGTACGTATCTATACGTTTAAGGGACATAAATTAATGACAGCCCAGTTATACAAAATTATGTCCGCAGGACGACCACTTTAGCTTTAGGACACTGAGCGTGACGCGACTTAGACTTTTGTATGTGTGCGCCATAAATAATGTCGATACTTGATCGAAAATGTCGTTTAACGTTTAATTGTCACCAAGATATGATCAAACAAACTTAATTACTTTGCCAACCTCCTATCTTCCTTTGATGTCGGTTTGAAATGGAACTTTAAACTTTGCTGCATAATGTTCAATTTTAGGTAAGATGCATGCCGATCGTTTTCTGTTCGTCAAAATAGAAATATTATGTCGCTGGACGTAAAGTTGATTAGAATGTTAGTTTGGAAGTAATTAGACGATATGAACTTTGTACTTCATTAGGTACCTATAGTAAGTATCCAACTACATACAAAGAAATAAAAACCGGACAAGTGCGAGTCTGACCCGCCCCCCGAGGGTACCGTACTTAATTACAAATGTACATACGTTAACTTAGAAGTTTGTTTTTTTCACAGCTTCATGGGACTGTAGACATATGCTGGTTTTAATTTCAACTCGATAAAGCGTTCTCGAAATAAAGGGTCGACACACAGACGGACGGACAACAAAGTTATAGGTTCACTGTTCTCACTGTCATTGACAGGTTCCAGTTTTTTTCCTTTTGAGGTATTGAACCCTTAAAATGGAACAAATTCTATATTATCATGAAACTTCTCCAAATATTTACAAGTGGTGTATATACCCTCTGGTGGGTATACCCTCATTTATGCTAACAGTGGCGCTTGAACATAACTTTGAACTGATCTAGGCAAGTATACTCAAATGAGAAATTCGATAATAACATTTCTAAAGTAGCTTTGTAATTATTCCACCTTTGGTTATTTTTTACCATGTCAGAATTAGCTGTATCGAATTTTAGACCTCATAAACCTGTGTATTGTAAATCTCATCGAAAGCACTAGAGCAGTTTTTGAAAGGTAATCCAGTTACTTAGTAGCCGCGTGATATGGAGACATCGCGAGTCTAATTATTTATTTTTTTAAATACTTTTTGATACTATTTTGATCTATATACCTACTAGCTATAATTTGATATTCAGGAATATATATTAACTTAGCTGCTTACCTAACGATGCTGCTAAATATTGACGCCATTTCAATTTAAATTGCGCTTTGAACGTGTCAAACATCACTTTTTATTCATAAAATTCACAGGTGAAATGCACTCTATTTAACTTAAAACACAAGATTTCAAAACGGACTTTTAAAAAAAAATTGTTAACGTTTAGACGCGTGCACTGCGAGCCATAGCTTTTAATTTGTGGCCAGTATTCGCTTTGTCTTGTCAACCGTTCCCTTCACATTTTTTTTGTTTCGATTTGTTTGTTATAAAAACTTAATTGCTTTGATTAAGTCTGCATTGCCTACCTCATGTAGGTAATACAGAGTTAATCAAGCAAATTTGAAGGTCGGTGGTAGTGATGAACGAAGGAAAAGTTTTGTCATGATGTTGTGTAAAGAAGATGGTAAAAAGTAAGCCTAGTATTCATAATAGGTATAAATAATTCGTGGATGTTATAAATCAACAATATTCGAACACATTTCGACAGCAGCACTTACCGCAGGTAATAATAGAGTTAAAAAAATACAAACGAATGGAGGGCCTCCTTTTTTTAGTTGGTTAACACGGCTCACGGGGTTTCACGACGTAGGTACCAACGAACGTCGTAAAACTTGAGCTCGTTGTCCAACCCCTTGTGATCACTGTACAGTCAGGGGTACATACATAAGGACATAAATATCTACAGAAATATACGTAGGTACATATACAATCGTATATAAATACCCCTGCCCTGGCTGTACTGCATCAGGCATTTTATAGCAATAAGTATAAATAAAATTCTAATGAAATACAAAACTGTATACTACCCCACTATTTTTTTATTCAATAGCTTATATTCCGGATAGGTTTTCTCACCATTCGCATAATTCCCACTATATATTTTTTTCCTAGGCGTAGCCCCTTATTTTAATGAGATTTTTATCTCAATATGTTATATCTTTGTTGTCAAGTATTACGTAGCATCACAGTTAAATCCCACTAATATAATAAATGCGAAAGTTTGCATCACGCTTAAACAGCTTAGCCGATTTGGATGAAATTTTGCACTAAGATAGTTTACAGCCTGGATTAAAATATAGGATACTTTTTATCCCGCGTCCACGCAGACGAAGTCGCGGGCGGAAGCTATTATGAATAAAACCGGCCAAAAGCATGTCGGGCCGTCAGTAGTTTTCAAGACCTCACTAACTACAAATGCGAAATATAACGCGAACAGTGTAGGCGCCAGGACGCACCCTCACCCTTCACCCCACAGGTAACGGGAAAAAAGTCTGACTCTTCATCGTTTGCGGCTACAACTTCTCATCGAATTATAAATATATAATTCAAAATATAATCGAATTGAGAACCTTTTTTTTTGAAGTCGTTTAAAAATAAATATAGTGGGCAAATATGCGAATGGTTCGTAATCCCTTCAGAAAAAGAAGCGATTGAGAAAAAAAAAGAGGGAAATTATGCGAGTGGTTAGAAAACCCGCCAGGAAAATAAGCGATAGGTTAGAAATCCCTTCGGAAAAAGAAGCGATTGAGAAAAAAATAAAGTGGGAAATTATGCGAATGGTTAGAAACCCCACCAGGAAAATAAGCGATCGGTTAGAAATCCCTTCGGCAAAAGAATCTATTGAGAAAAAAAGAAGTGGTAAAATATGCGAATGGTATTAATCGCAACATGGAAAAAACGGTTTCCGGAAAATACAGTACCTACACACTCTGGCATGCTGGCGCCCGATGGCTGTGATTACCAATGACTTAAAACTACCGATATCATCTGCTGTGGGGGGAATGTCAAGCATCTGGGCGTCTGTCTTGCATAATACTGATGTTTTCTTCATTCCTTTCATATATTTTATTATCAGTAGTAATTTGTTTGCGGTTACATTACATTGTCCAAGTACATGTTTGTGTAAGACATTAATTTTTGGACGAACTGAAGCCCCTAAGGCACAGGTTTCAAACCTAGTTTAGGGGACGAAAGCTCGACCACTTATTTTTTTTTATCTGGAGTCGCAAGCGTCCATTTGCTACGGTGTCCGCTTACCGTATGCATGTTGCCACCGTCCTGCTATAAAAAAGCCGTCCTAGCCTTATCGTCTTCTAAAAGTGTCCACAATTACGATAAACTACAGAATAATTACGAGTTGTCCTTGATATTGATGCAATTAGAATGTATTCCGATTGCCAATCAATTTTGAACCGTTGTGCGTCACGTTTAGTGTTGTTTTTGCAATGGTTTGCAGTCAAATTAAATTATATGTAGTTTTTACAAGTTATAAGTAAGGGGTAATTGCGAAACGAAAGTGTTTGATGAACTTTTTGTTGGTTTTATTTGAGCTTCAACTGTTTAAAGGTCAAATTAGTACTTAGGGATAACGTTTAGGCAGTACTTGGTATATCTTTATCATCTATACTTACCGCGCGCGCCAACAAAATGCCGAATTCGTAAGAAAGTTGGCTTTTCTAAGGTTCGAACAAAAATAAGGGCTATTAAAGTCCAATGTCTCGCAAACGAATCACCGAGTTGAAAAATGGTTTATATACCCATTTCGATAACCCTTTGATTTCACTTGTTTCCCTCATGGCAGATAGTAAAATACAAAAATGAAACCCTCATACCAAAATTCTTGTTTCAAATAACTTCATTAGATACCCCGCCAATTTATACCTATCATCAGTGTCACCGCACTGTCTATGGTATTTTTTGCAACGCGTTTATTGTAACCGGAATCCAATTAGGCACCCCAAGTCTCGCTCGCGTTAAAAATATTGTGGCGGGATACTTTCCCGCCGCGACGCCATATTGATTTTTCTTTTTAAACGAGCAGTTTTTGTTTTCTGATGTTTTCAGCCAACAACGGGTATATGTTTTTCTCGACAGATAGATATAAAGTCTGTGTAAATATGGATTGCTGACCAACTTACGTCACTAGAAAGTTGTTGTAAAACTCATCCTATCTAAAAATTAAGTAATATTTTTTTATTAGTAAGCTATACTATGCTATGTCGCGAAGGGATCTTAACCATACTATTTAAATCATACAACATTACTAGCGTCATCTGTTATTTACTGCTATTATTATGTATTATTGTACCTACGGCTCCCTTTCGAGCATTACTTGCTTACCTCTTACCTTGAGTTAGTCGCGTTAAGTAGTACCCAGTCACCTTCATAGATGGCGTTCATAGTGTTGAGTGAACAAAATGGCCAAGAAGAGTGAATAAACTTATGTGTATCTATTATAGGTACTAGTAATAAAGAGGCAATGTTGAGTGTGAAATGTGAGTTAAGTTTGTAGCTTTGTAAGTTTCTGTACCTACCTACTGAAGTAACTCGGCATCAAGCAGCGTCTATCATCCGTAGTGCAGTCTCGCATCCTAACGTTTTTCGGGCGCATATGTCGTCGAGGAGACGTAGCTATCGACTAGTGATCCAGGTAAAGGTCGAGGGCATTAGACCGCGAGGCAGGTCACTGATGAGGTGGACCGACCAGATTAAAGCTCCAGCAGATGCATCACTACACGCAAGCATAAGGAAAGCGACTGTCAGAGAGGATTGGCGGCGTGTTGTGAAGCTTGCAACAAACACCTGATGACCTGGTGAAATGATGACCACGACGTGTCAAGAGTGTAACGACGAAGAAGTAGAAGAAGTTTGCAGTTAGGGGGTAATCTTCCAACCAGTACCAGTACCAGTCTTGTTGTATACGTATATATAGTTGTAACGGACGGTGCCGCGATCCCTACATAAGCTACCGTTATTGATCTAATAGAGCAGTGTGTAAACGACCGCCTTTGGTTTCACTTGTCCCCTGTCACATACCTAACAGTGGCGACGAATCTACCCGCGTACGGAAAAAAAAATCTCTAGAATGGCTCATTTCGGGTTATTAACTAGTTTTGATCATAATACGGGAACGTGGCAGGTGTACAAAAATCGGTTGTCGCAGTGGTTTATTGCAAATGATATAACCCCAGATAAGGATACCACGGGATCGAAGCGGCGAGCGATTTTGTTGAGCGCACTCGGCGAGGCTACCTACAAGTTGGCGGCAGACTTGGCCTTGCCTAAGTTATTACATACAGTGCCGTATGACGAGATTCTCGAAATTTTGGATGCACACTTTTGTCCGAAACGCTGTGTTTTTAGTGAAAGATTTAATTTCTATTCTGCTGTGCAAATGCAGGGTGAGAGTTACACGGAATGGGCGGCAAGGTTACGTGGTCTGTCGGGGCATTGTGGGTTTTTAAACGTCGAGGAAGCATTACGGGACCGTTTTATAATGGGAATGCTTCCCGGGGCGGAACGCGAGAAGTTGTTCGCTTTAGAACATAGCAGGCTAACCTTGGCGAGAGCCGTGGACCTGGCCGAGAGCGCGCGGAGCGCGCGCGCAGGAGCGACCGCGACCCAGGTCTCTTCACAGCCCGAACAGCTGTTCAAGATCGCTACGAAGCCTAATGTTAAAGTGAAGTGTGCGGTGTGTGGTTTTAAAAATCATACTACAGAGCAGTGTCGGTTTGCTAATTACACTTGCCGTAAGTGTAACAAAAAAGGTCACTTAAATAGAATGTGCAAAAAAATTAATTTTGTAGAAAGCGAGAGTGTCGGTGAGAACGGCGATGACGGTGAGTTGAACAACATTCGTACCATTAACGGAGAACCCATGACTGAATATATCGATGTCCAAGGGACCAAAATAAGGTTTCAAATTGATAGCGGCTCGGCGGTCACGGCGTTCTCAGAACAGTTATATTTACAATATTTTAGACATGTGTCGTTATCACAGGCCAATAAACGGTTGCTAACGTACACCGGAGATCACATTTGTTGCATTGGAGTCGCGCGATTACTGTTTAATTATTCAGGCAAAAGTCATACGATTAACGTGTACATTATTCGTAACGGTGGGCCGCCCATTGTAGGAAGGGACTTTATTGCCGAGTACAATTTGGAAATAGCACCTATTCATTTCTGTGAACCGTCAAATAATTTCATAGATAAATTGCAAAAGCAATATCCCGCGGTTTTTTCAGACGAGTTAGGAACTTTTAACAAATATAAAATAAAATTGTTCCTTAAAAATGACTCCAAACCCATATTTTTTAAAGCTCGCCCCATGGCCTTTGCGTTGCGTGAAAAAGTAGATAGAGAATTGGAACGATTGGTACAAGTAGGTATTTTAAAACCTGTTGAGTACTCGGAGTACGCATCGCCGGTAGTACCGGTGTTGAAGCGCGATGGCTCCATACGACTCTGCGCAGATTATTCTGTGACAATTAACAAACAGCTGTTAGTGGAACAGTACCCATTGCCCACTGCGCAAGAATTATTTTCTAAACTACACGGCGGCCAGCAATTCAGTAAATTAGATTTATCTCAAGCGTACGCGCAATGTGTTCTAGACGATGAATCTCAAAAACTCACTTGTATCAATACGCACAAAGGGCTATTTTTGTATAGAAGATTAGCCTATGGACTTTCCAGCGCGCCTGCAGCTTTTCAGCGTGTTATGGAGTGCGTACTGGCAGGTATGGAAGGAGTTTTGTGCATGCTGGACGACGTGTTAGTGACAGGATGCAACCGGGAGGAACATGTTTCTAGGTTACGGGGGGTACTCCAAAGACTACAGGATGCCGGTCTTACACTACAAAAAGCCAAGTGTGATTTTTTCAAAGATGAAATAGAATACTTAGGGTACACTATAAATAAAAATGGATTGAAAAAATCACCTAATAAAGTAGAAGCTATTTTGCGTGCGCCCACTCCTTCAGATGTAGCTAGTTTACAGTCATTTTTGGGCTTAGTAAATTACTATAGAAATTTTGTACCAGGGGCATCATCTCTGCTCAGTCCCCTATATCAGTTGTTGCAAAAAGGAACTAAATGGGGTTGGACTACTGAGCACGATAAGGCGTTTACGGCCATAAAAACACACCTGAGTTCGGATCAAGTGTTAGCCCACTTTAATCCAAATGCGAAGGTAGTTTTGACCGTGGACGCATCCCCGCAAGGACTTGGCGCCATTTTATCACAGATTGACACCGATGGCGTAGAACGACCAGTGTCATTTGCATCCCGTACGTTAAATCCCGCCGAGAAACGTTATTCCCAAATGCAAAAGGAAGCGACCGCGATCATATTTGGGGTCCGACGATTCCACCAATACCTATACGGCCGATCGATTCCTTTCGTATTGCGTACTGATCATAAACCGCTAATATCAATATTCGGTCCATATCGGGGAATTCCAGAGGTGTCAGCAAACAGGTTGCAACGTTACGCAATGTTTCTGAGCGCGTATAACTATGCAATAGAATACATACGTAGTGTTGATAACAGCGCTGACTACCTATCGCGCGCGAGCCTGCCCAACCCGGGTAAATCATGCGATTCATGCGCGGCGCCCGAGTTAGTTGACGATCGGGCTTCATACGTTAACTTTGTGGTCGATGATACTTTGCCCATTACGTGTGACGAGTTGCGTGAGGAATGTTTTAGGGATGTAACATTAAGTAAGGTGATACGATACATTCAGGACGGCTGGCCCAGGAAAGTGTCAGATTTAGATGTTCACCCTTATTTTTTGTGTAGAAATCAACTTTCTGTCGAAAATGGGTGTCTCATGCGGGGTCATAAGATTGTGATACCTAGGAAACTACAGTCTCGAATTTTAGCTGAACTCCATAAATCGCACTTGGGAATTGTTAAGTGCAAAGCAGAGGCAAGAGGTAGACTATGGTTCCCGGGAATTGATAAGGAAATAGAAAAAACTATAGGGAATTGCTTTGTTTGTTCGCAACTCCGACAGTCGCCTCCCCGTGCACCGCTAGCGGTGTGGCCTTATCCGCAACAAGTGTTTTATAGAATACACATAGATATTCTTGGCCCAATAAGTAATAGGTCGTATTTGGTAATTGTGGACGCCTATTCAAAATGGGTAGAAGTTTACTTAATGAATAATACAACTTCACTAGTAGTTATATCTAAATTGTACGATTTCATGGCAAGATTTGGTCTTATGCATACATTGGTCAGTGATAACGGTACTTGTTTTGTGTCGAGCGAGTTTGAACGATTTTGCGAGGTAAACGGGATCGTTCACGTGACGTCACCCGCTTATCACCCGGCCAGTAATGGACAGGCGGAAAGTTTCGTAAAAGTGGTTAAGAAAGGCATTCGGGCTTGTTTGTTAAGTACTAGTAGTACAAAGCAAGTAGATCAAAATTTGACAAAATATTTGTTTGACTATAGGAACTCTGTTCACTCCACTACGGGCGTTTCGCCTGCCGAGCTGGTGTTTGGTCGGAAACTTCGCTCGCGCCTGGACTTGCTCATGCCCGCGGCCGCTAATAATGCAGCTACAACGGTGTCGGTGTCCTCGCCTGACACTCTCGCTAAGGTTGTAAATCATAAACAGTGTTTGCAGACTAGGGCATATGGTGGCACAAATAAACAATGTTTTGTGTCCGGAGATAAAGTTATATATAAGAAAAACTTGAGTAACAATAAATTCACGTGGAGTAGTGGAGTAATATTGAAGAGATTATGTAGAACTGTTTACTTAGTGCAAGACAATCTAACTCTTATGAAATTAAAAAAACATAAAAATCAACTCGTAGCGTTTAGAGGGACAGAGACAAGCAACAACTATAGTGGCACTGTAGAAACAGACACGACTGCCGAGGCAACACAAAGTGACGGTTTAGGCCCTACTTCACCTAGGCAAGGCACTGAGGAACTCGAGGCAACACTGCCAGAGCCGGGGCAGGCAGAGGAGGGCGGTGGCACGACAACAGCGAGTACGACGACTACTCCGCGGGCGCCCGCGCAGGCTTTGCACCCCGCGCCATCTGACGACGGTGACCATGATGAGTTCTTCGAAGCACGAGACCAGAGCCAAAGCACAGGAAGTGCGCAAGAGGCGGAGTCTCAAACTGAGCCGTCTAGCCCGAGTAGGACAGCTGGGGAAATGTCACTGCGTCCTGTCCCTAGGGTTGATTATAAACCTTTTTTCTATACTATGTAATTTAGTTATATTATACATATCAGTTTCATTGTATCGTAAGCTAGAAGGGGGAGATGTTGTATACGTATATATAGTTGTAACGGACGGTGCCGCGATCCCTACATAAGCTACCGTTATTGATCTAATAGAGCAGTGTGTAAACGACCGCCTTTGGTTTCACTTGTCCCCTGTCACATACCTAACAAACGACATATCCGATTTCATATAATATTTTGCGGCCCCGCTTGCGTACTCAGTTATAAGCGGGCGGAGAGGAAAACAAACTTAATCTAACCAGTTAACGTATAGGAGGCGAGGCCATAACAGCCAGGTCTCATCATCATCGTAATCATCATTGCAGTCCACTTCTGGGTGTAAGCCTCTCCAATTAAAAAAAAAAGCCTACTTAGTAAAAGGTACTCCACCTAAGTATTTAGTCTGGGGCGTCCTACAATTCGTTTGCAGTGTCATATAAGTCTCGAGAATACTAGGTGATTCGATAGAGAAACAAAGGCATCGGATTAGTAAAAGCGGGCAGTCGCTCGGGTATATTAGCCGAAAACCCGAACACCGTTTAAAAGAAAACGCGTAGTATCGTATCAATATCAAATGATTTATCAATCAAACGAAAACGAACAAATTACGAACGCGTATCAAAACCGAATCGTACTTTTTTTCCTGCCACCTCCAACTTTTTTGCTCGATTCCAAAGCCGTATGTTTTTGAAAAAGGAATGACGCTGTGAGAGCATCCACTAATTGATGGTTCGGCCGGATTCGATGCGCTGCGTTCGTGTAATGTTGAAGTATCGATGAAATCGATAAAAAACCAGTGAAAAAAGACGATGTATCGAATCGGTTGGTACGCCTGTCGACACCAAATCTGTTTGGATGTCCACAGATGTCAGTGGGAATCAAATGACGTTGAAATTAGTTCGATACAAACATGTGGCAATTTGTATGTATTATTGTGTTTTAATTAGGGAATGTTGGATGTTTTAAGAAAGACGATGACGCTGCACAATATTAATTGCTTGACGGATGCGAGTGGCAGATGGAATTGAGATTATTTGTCATTGCTTCGAATCGTGAATCATTAAAATTGTAACAATAACTGTTTTTTGCAGATACACTTTTCGTGATTATTTATTATAGTAAGTATTCCGTATTTCCCGTTTTAACCATGCATGTGACTAATTTACTACACGAGTATAATGCCCACTTGACAATTACATTAAAAAAAATACTGCATATCTCTTGGAGGTTTTGTTTTCCGATAGAGCTATGAACGATTAGCGATTTAGCCTTGGTACTTACTAAGTACCAAGGCTAATCGTTCATAGCTCTATCGGAAAACAAAACCTCCAAGAGATATGCAGTATTTTTTTTAATGTAATTGTCAAGTGGGCATTATACTCGTGTAGTAAATTAGTCACATGCATGGTTAAAACGGGAAATACGGAAAACTTTTGGTTTTAAATACTTTGACTCGAAAAATAAAGGTAACTCATTAAATTAATATTAAAACACACGTCAAACGCTGTTAATTTTCATAATTATCATAAACCCTCATACATTGTACGCGTTACATTGATTATGCAAAACAATAACGGGTTTACGCAAGATAGGCGACGCCCGAACCGAAATAGTTGCCTCCCCGTCCGGAGCAATTTGTCACACATCGCGACAGAATGATTTATCACCGTCCACAAAGACTCGAATAGGCCCCCTCGTAAACCAAACACCCAATTTGGGAGTCATTAGGGGCATATAACCTATAAGTTTCAAGGTAAAACTTGTCTTAATTGCATTACAATACGGTTCAATAGTTGAGTGAAAGATTTTTTGATGTGATTTTACGATTTAAATATGCGAAAAAAATTGTTAAATCTATATATAACCTCTAAGTACCCGCCAAAATTGTCTATGGTTTACCGCCATTTTGCCGCGCTGTCATTCCTTAAGGATGAGTTCACATTCCTCTACTAATTGTATGTATCGCGCCGTACGAAACGCATTTGTCAATTGTCGCCGAGCCCTCTGTTCATAATTAGTTAGTTAGTTATTTCTGGAACGCTTTGACGGCTTATTAAGATTTCAAATTGAACACAAATTAGATGTCACGCCTAACTGATTTCTTAACTGCATATCGAGATGTGTTTTCCTGATGAAAAATGCGTCTGTCGACGTGTGGACAGGTTCGTTTTCCGGACATCAAAAAGCTATCTGTTAAGTGGGGACATCTGTGTCTCATGTTGCTTGGTTAGATTGGCTGTCTGTGTTCTATTGGTCTGAGACGGCTGAGATTAGTCAAAAATAATAAGACTTCAGCATGTCTGGCAGGCTAATCCACCAGATTTGATGCGGTGATTATGTGTTCAATGCAATTAATGAAGCGCCTGAATAGTTGATACTCTGTTTAGCCCAATGGTTGCCTAGCCCAATGGTTGCCCAGCCCAATGCTGGTGGAGAATGCCTTTTGGTATTAAGCCCGCCATTATGTTCGTTTCTGTCTTTGGACAATATTCTTTGAATAAACAAATAAATAACAGTTCATACCTATATTAAATACTAACTCAATCTAGTTGCACAATTGTAGGTACATTGCGGATGACGTTCTCTGGGATTTAAAGGGTTTGGGTTCGGTTATGTTAGTTACTTGAATAATGCTTGAATATGATAAAAATACCAGTTTAGGAAAAAAGTGACAGACATTAGAAAAGTACCTAGAATGTATTTTCAAGAAAAGATTTGAAACTTCAACTTTTATTTTGGTTCCAAATCACCAAGATAACTAACGACTAAATAACTTAAATCAAAGCTGTTGCATTTGAAAACTTAATATATTTTGTCATCGTAGATATATTGCATATGCATCTGTGACCCAAAACATACTTACATCTTCGAATTAGATCCATTTACTTTAAACAATTCATCAGTCATGTATAAACGGCACAATTAGGCGGGATACATGCGCAGAAGCACTTCAAAGCCACTAACCAGGCAATAACCAAGATACTGATTCGGTTCAACAACGACGCAAGCGCCAGTGACGGCTATAGTCACATGTGACGTTGTTGTGTTAGTAAAACTTGATCGTGCGCATACAGTAGTGATTTATCAGACTACGTTCAATTAACTCAAAAGAAGTTTGTTTTGTTTTTATTTGTTTCATATTGTCGTGTGGGTTCTGTATGTAGCTCTACTAGCTCTTGGTTTCGGTATGTCTTCAGTTTTTACATGCCGATATAGACGTTGACTTGACTGCTACATATTCATTATATGTATATTGATTTACAGGTTTGATCAAGAATTCGGGTGGCAAATGGCAAGAGTTTTTTATGTTCAACTACCTCTTTACCGCGACTTCGTTGGCCTTGATTTAATTTTGTTGGGCTTTTACTCGAATAAAAAGTATTTTATATTTGAATTCAGGCTACCTATAGGTACTCTATTTGTATACTCGTAAAACTCACTCGTTATCCACGTTATTCACCTCAATCACACAAGGGAATTAGCGGCTATTATTTTATATTCAACTAGGAAAAAATGATAATGTTCGGTTATGGCGCTTCGCCGGACGCTACCGCGTCACGCTCGCTACGCTCGCTCGGTTCGCGCACTGTAGGGTCGCAGTTCACCTAACCTAACCGTTTTTTTCTCCTGGGGGATCAGGCTAGGGGATTAACGTGGACAACAGCAAAATTTATCTTAAACCTTTGAGCCGTTTCTGCGGTATTTAGTAACCGCCATACGATAAATAAATACATAATTAGTAGGAAGTAGGATCACTATTTCTATGTTCTATCCTAATCATTTACATTCGATCACCATACAAAACGTCTCTAGACATTCGTTCATAAATTGGCTTTCCATTTGGGAAGCCTGCGAATGTCTCAAGACGTTATTTGTATCACCATACACCACGAACCGCCAACAACAATAAATAATATTATATTCTATTATATTCCATAATTTGTAATTTTTGCTTAGTGAGTAATTCAAAATTAAACAAGCAACATTTGCTTAGGTTAATTTCATATTTATTTGTTGGATTAAAAAAAGGCGATAACGTTTTAAATCTGATTTATACAGTAGTTTACGTGGCCGAAAATCAGTACTCGCTAACTAAAGTCTTCATTCCGAGACTTTTTTTCCTTCGACTTTACTTAGCAAAGCTCGGTCTTCCCAGATACTGTAAATAAGATTGACGGAACCCTGGGTCCCGCCTCGTGGTAGATTTGTTATATACAAATTGGTTATTAAAATTCCTGGCGCTCCTGCGACGATGTGGAGCGATACCGGGGTTCTTTATGAGTTCCTGTGGGTTCCGGATGTTTTGACTAACCTAACAAAAACACTGATTGTTGAAGTACAAGTACATATTCATAAAATGGGGATACAAACACGAATTTGTTAGATCGCTATCCAGAACGCAATTTCTCTTTGTAGCTAATTTTCTTATAGCCGTTATTCATAGTCGCATAATTTCCCACTCTTAAAATTTATCTTATTTTATGGCGTTGGTCTCAGACGGTCCTGAACGCATTTTTTCATTTTAGTTGGTTCGAGTCCCGGGCGAGGCAAGCGAGCTTTTCGAAAAACTTAGAATGCATAAAGGAATGTCTCCTTTAAGTAAAATGAGCCAGCTTAAGGATTTAAGGTAGTTTTCCTCCAGGGCCCGACTACCCTGTCTATGTATCTTTCCATCCCGGGGTCTACTGGGAGGAATGTTAACTGAATTGAGATTTGCTTGATAACTGTTCTGTATGGATAATAATATTTTTTTAAATTTCGAACATTAATATGTTTTTAGTATACAAGCACGACACAAACTTATGTACAACGCGTATGAAAAAAAAACGGAAATTGGGTGTAAGTAACTAAATACATTTATTGTATCGTCAGCTTAAGGATTTAAGGTAGTTTCCCTCCAGGGTCCGACTTATCTTTCCACCCTGTATAATAATGAGTCATCTCTACAGTATATTTTTAAAAGTTGCCATTCATTTTGGAGATCACTCAGACATTTTGGATCGTCTAGCGTTCTTAATGATCACTTAAAAATAAAGTGTCATAATGAATCCAGATAGAATTTTAATTGGTCCAGTCATCGACGTCAATCTATGGACAGCATGTGGCGTGGAAAAATTACTTACTTAGAATAGAATAGAATAGAATAGAAAAGCATTTATTCAGGTAACAACACATCACAAGTAATAAAACACATTAACAAATACATCAAGAAGTAGTTCAGGATGTGGACCTGAAATGGCCTCCACTCAGCAATGCAGTTGGCACGGCTAGCGTGATCAACGGCGCTGGTTTTCTGTGGAGCCAGCGGGGTGTGCGGGACAGCGTACTGTGAGACTTGTGTCAGATTATACAAATACGATATTAATATGAAATATTATGATAATATATATATATATATATAGTATATGTATATATAGTATATATATATATATATATATATATATCTGTTACAACAATAAAAGTACGTATATTATACATATAATTTTATTAATTCGTTGATAACAAATTGCGGCTAATAGTTTTTAGGAATGGGAGCTAATACTAGGGTTTTGGATATCCCACCTTTAGGCAGCAATACGTTGTTGAGCCATTAAGTGATTTTTCAGTTTAGACTTGAACCCACTAATAGTAATGCTCTCCTTGATAGGTGGTGGGATATTATTCCAGCATTTCGTGGCAGCATAACGAAAGCTGCCACGAAATGCAGCAGTATCGTGCCTTGGGCAAACCAGTCGTGGAATACGCCTGGCTCGCCACCGGTAGAATATCAGTTTACTATGCAAATACGCGGGTTGATTAGTGTGGAGAATACCAAATAATAGCGTGGCAAAGTGAAGTGTACGTCGACCACTCATATTTAAAAGTCTATTTGTATTAAGATAAGGGGTAATATGGGATCGTGGCGGTATCGGGAAGCAAAAGCGTGTGCATGCATTTTGTAAGCGTTGTATAACTTTCTTAGTTCGCGAAAGTAAGCAGTTGCCATATACTGTATCCGCATAGTTAAGTTTAGACAGGATGAGCGTATCGCACAGTTTTACGCGCATATCTACACTCAGGTAATTACGCACTCTGTAAAGGACAGTTAGCCTATAGAAACAGTTACCGACTGTTTCTAGGATATGCTTTTCAAAGTGCAGGAAGCTATCCATAAGTAGTCCCAGGTTGCGGGCTTCCGAGACCATCTGCACATGTTTGCCTGATATATTTACATGGGGAATTTTAGCTATAATACGGCTGACTTGTTTTTTTGAACCTAAGACGAGAAACTTAGATTTCGATGGATTGAGAACTAGACTGTTTTTTTCAGACCAGCTATCAATACCGTGCAGGTCTTCATTCAGCCTATTGACCGCCTGCTGTGTGTCATCTGGGTTGAATGATATGAACAGCTGTATATCATCGGCATAGATGTGAAATTTGCAATGCTTAATATTATGTACAATATCTGCACTGTAGAGACTGTACAATACGGGGCCTAAAATAGAGCCTTGCGGCACGCCTCTCGATATTGGAAGTAAATCCGATGCTGCGGTTAAGCCATCAGCGCCTTGCACTTGGACAAATTGGAATCGGTGAGTCATATAGCTTGCAAACCACTTTACCGAGCTGTCGCTGAAACCATAATATGCTAGTTTGGATAATAGAGTAGATGTATTAATGCAGTCAAACGCACGGGAAAAATCCAGAAGGGCTAATATTGTTCCCTCGCCTCCGTCTTGCGAGGATAAAATTTCATCTACCACATCTAGGAGGGCAGTCGAGGTACTGTGCCCTTTTCTAAAGCCAGATTGTCTTAAGGGCAATATTTTGTTACATTCAAGAAAATCTGTTAGTTGCATGCATACAACCTTCTCAAGTATTTTAGATAAAAGAGGTAGTATGCTTATTGGCCTCAGATCTTTGTAATCAGTTGGATGGGGTGTTTTAGGGATGGGTTTAACTGTCGCTACCTTCCACAGTTCGGGAAAAACATTAGTTTCTATTGATTTGTTGACTATGTTTGTGATAACGGTTAATGTTCTTGGGAGTGTCAATATCAACATGTCCAGGGATATACCATCGACCCCGGCAGCATTAGTTGATATTGATGTAATAATCTTAGAAACAGCGGTTTCATTTACAAATTTTAAGCTAAATACCGCGGGTCCATATCGATTAGATTCAAGAAACGTTATATATGATGAGTCTACGGTATTTTTGCCAGGTATATTAAGAAAGTGAGTATTAATAGAGTCAGGATCTGTAAGTTGTGATGGCAATTCCGAGTCATTTGAGTTAAAATTTACTAAATTGTTTTTAATGTTTTTCCAAAGTTTGCTGGAGTCATTGATATTTCTATTAATATGATATTGGAAGTATGCGGACTGTTCGTAATAAAGTGACACGTTTGCTAAATTCTTTAGATCTTTATAATACTTTTTGTGGCTATCCAGCTTAGTGCGGCGATATTTGGCATGAGCTAGGTCTCTTAATCGCATCATTTCTCTAATATTAGAAGTATAATCCATGGATAGGTGGTTTTTTTTATGTGAACTTTTTTAAAAGGTGCATATAAGTCAAAAATATTTATTAAGCATTGGTTGAACTGCGCCACCATATCGTCAACGTTGCCTTTAATCAGGTTTTCCCAATCAATACCATTAATAGCGGTGTTGAAATTGATTATATCAATATTTTTAATAGCCCTGTATATAAGTAATTTGGGAGGAGGTCTAACTTTTTTGATATTTAATTGGCAGGTGATAAATGCATGACTGCTAAGGTCAGGAATATGGTTAGCGGACACGTTAGATACGCCCCCATTACAACATATGACATCTATAAGGGTTTCACTATGTTCTGTAAAATGCGTTAGTTCAGTTACGTACTGTGACAAGTGCATGTAATTTAAAAAGTTGATAAGCTTCTTTGAGTTTGATTCCTGGTTGTTCAAAATATTGATATTAAAATCGCCCAATAGAATAATGTAGTCGTACATTGCAAGAGAGGTTAAAGAGTCGCTAAGAGCATCAAGAAATGCATCAACGTCAAACCAGGGAGGCCGATACGCAGTTCCCACAGCTAGTTTAAGACCATTCATGCTGAGACCGAGCCACATCTGTTCAACCAGTGGAGCGACGGGGTGTTGGAGCCGTCGCGCGGAGATGCCGCGCCGGAGGTACATACCAACGCCGCCGCCCCGCGCGCGCCCGCTCGCGGCGTCTCGCGGCACGTGCCGCAGCCGGTAGCCCGGGGGCGCCGGGGCGCGTGATTCTTGACCTTTCTTCAACCAGGTTTCACATATGGCCATAATGTCCACATCGTGGTGTTCCATGGCCACAAGGAACTCATTGTGACGCGTACCAAGAGAACCTGGGTTTAAGAACCCAAGGGTAAGTTTTTTATCTTTAATAAACTGCACAACAAAAGAAAATAAGATTTCACAGTATTTGCAGTGAAGTTGGTACAGTCGTAGGTACGAGGCATGCCTCCAGTCAATGATGGTAAAACAAAAGCACTTTACAGGCGTATATGTGTACATCCTCATGCTACTTGTCGGAACACGATTATATAGTAAAATTGGGTTGGGCAAGTTTGAGTAGTAGCAAGTAACATATAATAACATTGATAACGTAACACGGACTGCCAGATCCACTATACATTTTTTATAAATAAAACAGGGATGTAAATACCATATCAGAATTATTAATAAATAGATATACGTTTCAATCAGCATGTTATTGTATAATGAGTAATAAATAAAGTTACATAAACAGCAGGTCGCACAATACACCGTCCACAACAACAATGCATGTACGGCCTCCGACACAAACCTAGGCTTGCAAATTAGATGCGAGCATTTTTTGCAACTTAATCTATGACAATACAAATTTACAAATGTGGTGTATTTAAAAATATAAACGTATAGTGTATTTATATGTACAATTAAACTGCAAGTAAACAAAGAGTAAGCATAATGAGCACAATCAGGATTATGTAGTATTGTTGTATCTATATAAAACAATTTAATAGATTTCAATTATTTTTCCGTAACATATAAAAAACCATCAATACACATACCATAGTTTACGACAGACTTAGAATAATTTACCTTACATAAAAAACCATCAAAAAACATATTATAGTTATTTATCAGTCGACGTGATAGGGTCAACACCGAAAACCTGCCGAATATCTTTTTCACACCGAATCCGGGCTGTTTTGCTGTCCTTACCTTCCGTTTTCTTAGCGTAGATATATCCATCTTTGGTCCATATGAACCTCCATCCAGCAGCATTGCCCGCCTGCCGAGCTTGCCAAAATAGTTTCCGGTTGGTTTTTGTTAGGCGTTCATTAATGTAAACACGGCACGGGCTGTGATCTGGTAGTCCTATATTACTCGAGTCAAGACCTCGGCGAACCCGCGCATTCCGTAGCAGGTTATCCCTTAACGACCTTGTCGCGAGACGCACGACCAGGGGGCGGGGGTGTGGTCTAGTGCTATTTTCAGAATTTGTCGATCTCAGGGGTCCTACACGCTCCACGCTTACAAGTTCTCGGTCTTCTAAGTTTAATCCTATTTTCGACGAGATAGCTTGAACAATATGCAGGGTTGACTCACCAGGACGTTCCGGCACGCCTGTGATTTCCACGTCGTTTATTATTATCGCTTGGTCTCTTTCATTTAGTTCTTGGTGCATTTGGTCAATTAAAGTCGTGAGTTCCATAGTATTAGGCTGCTGTGTGTAGTTCTTTTTTGCGACTAATAATTCTGAGTTTAGGCGCGAGTTCTCCGATTCTAACGTTTTTATTTTGTTGTTCATAGATAAAACGTCAGATTGAACGACTTTTATCTGTTCGCTAAGGAAGTCCGTGGTATCCGTAAATTCTTCTTTTATTCGGTCGAATGCAGCCGTCATTTCTTTGTTGATTTGCCTAAAAATTTGATCTCGTGTTGTACTTAGTTTAGAGTCTAACCCTCGGATTTCACTTTTTATGATTTCCTCGGATTTTACTTAAGCGGTTTTTGCTACTAGCAGGCGCTAAAAGATTTTTAAATTCGAGAAGTTTATCAAGGTGATTATTTAGGGTTATATAGAGTACTTACATACTTATTAATAAGTCAATAATTTTACTTGGCAAATTTTGATCTTACGATGTACTATGGAACAAATAGATAGGAATATAAGAGATAATGGCCCGTCTAACGAAGCTACAAGCAATATTACAAGTCTAGGCAACACATAGGCAAAAGACTTTTACTTAGGTATAGCTTTGTAAAATGAGCCATAGACAGACATCTTGAAAACTACAAGACATAAAGATAAGGAGATATGGTAGAACGACCTTTTCTTACTCTCTTGAAATGTTTTGCTCTAGCTTTCAAACATTTGGGTACTAAGGTAAACGTCCCAATGCTCGACCTTTGAATGCCTCATATTCTACTGTTTTGACATAAATTGAAAGTGTCATATATTGGGCCAGTGTCGGGCACTGGGACGTTTACTACAGTTCTCATTAATTGGTTTGTTTTAATGAAAGAGGCTGACAAACGAAATGGGTTCAGGCTGCGAGTATATTTCGGTTCCCCTGTCTGAAACAAATTGTATTGAGCGTTAGGAAATAATTTAATCTTTTTTGTACCGCTGAGTGGTCAGTATAAACTTTTGTCTTACAATCCGCGTCCCTACATTTTGTAAGTCTCTGGGTCCGGCTGTGCGTTTTTCGCAAACTTTTTTAATGAATCTGAGGCCCGGACGGATGGGATTTCAGCCAGACTTGTTTATTAATGAGACGAGTTTTATTGTCTCGCAGATTTATACCCAAGATCAGCTTGTTTATAGGTATTCAGCAAGAGGGTTGGTTCCTTTGAAAACCTGCTAAGATCGGATCCTTAAGTAACGAATTCTTCAATATCCTTTACAGTTACATATGGTGCTACTTTCCGAAAAGAGCAGTTTTCGTGCATATGTCGAAACTTTAAAGAGCCACGTTGTACGATACACGTGCGAATAGGTGATTCGCAACTCATGTCGATTTAAAACACTCCCTTCGGTGGTCTTGTTTTAATTTATCACCACGAGTGGCGAATTTCCTTATTTCGACACTTGTATCGTAAATAACTATTTACCCTCATCAGTGGAGATCTTAATGTTTCCAATCCCGCTGATGTGGTAGTGACATCGGCTGCTGCAGAGTCAATTGAGAGAGCCGGGGACTCTACCGAAAGCCCACCTGCTGATTAAGCCAGCTAAGCTGCCTGGGATCAATTAAACGTCGAATCCACCCACAACCAAAGATCCACAATACCTGCTGGCAGTGTCTGAACCTGAGTGGAGCTCTGGCGACAGCTACACTCTCTTCCGTCACGGAACATTGGTTCTCAGTTAGACACGAGGGCATTGCGTGTAGCTGTGTGCCTTGGGATAGGACTCAATGCCTCTAAGCCGCACTCCTGCAGTCACTGCGGAGTCTCGGCTGACGCCTTTGGTCACCACGGCGCATTCACTGCCAGTTGAGTGCCGGTCGGGTATTCAGACATGCTCTGAATGATCTCATTCACCGGGCTCTGGGCTCTGCAGCCATCTCTTCCACTTTGGAGTCTGTGGGTATGTCCGTGGCAGATGGCAAAATGCCTGATGGATGTACACTAGTGCCCTGGCACGTGGGGAGACCCTTGGCATGAGTCACTACCTGCGTGGATACGTTGGCCCCGTCCCATGGCCCTGGTTATGCCAAAAAGGCAGGTTCTGACGCTTATAACGCCCACACTGTCAAGTGCCGCAAATATGTCTTCTTAAAGGATAATTACGTAATTGGGGCACTTACAGAATCTCTTTCGGAATGTGCCGCAATTACGCCCCAAGACCATGCTCTTCCGACACCAAGGATTTAATCAAAATAGTGTCCCTGAAATTGCTCTGGGTCTCAGGCGATAGGCTCGTACTTCACCCAAATACTGAGCCTGGCCATCGAACAAGGAATAGCGAGAAGCGTCGCGGAATGTTGTCCCGGGCAACAATAGGATGTGTAGAGGGCGGGCAATTTTGCTTATAATAAATTTGTATTTCGTACCTTTTTGTAATGTATAGGTACATACGAGTATATATATATGATCGTGAAATAAACACTTATGGATCCTAATTACATTCGATAAAAAAGTGACAGTTATGACAGTAGGTTAATGCACAGACCTTATAGTTATCGAATGTAATGGTCATATTATGTTTTTTTTTTTCATTCACTTTGTGACATTTAGTGTGTTGTTATATCGATCCTTAATCTGCATAAATTATTATTGTGTTAGATTATTATTCTTTTATTGTAAGATTTTTACATTTTGTAAATTACCGTTTGACATGTAAAAGTGCCCTTGTGGCCTATTTGCAGAATAAATATTTTGTATTTGTATTTGGTGTTTATATCAAGTTTAGGTACAACATTAAAACTTTCAGTGCCCGCTAGGTGGGCAGTGTTCGTACGCGATTTCCTGTACGAACAGATTTCCTCTTTCCTCTTTTTCCCATGTTAACGAAAACAAAATTGTTGACAATGAATGCGAATACTTCCAAAGATGTTATATGTTAACTTAGTGGAAAAAGAATTCCGTTTTACGCACAAAAATTACAAAAACGCGAAAAATTTTTTTTGGCTTCTTTTGTATTACTTAAGGTGTTCTGCCTTTTCGCAGAATTTCCTTTGGTCAAACATCACTTGCCAACCAACATTTCGAAAATGATTCACTTTGACAACTAACCATTACCAACTTTTTGTATGACAACCTGACACTTGGTCGAATTTTTATAAAGCAGAATATCACAATGACTAAAAATGTTTGGAAAACTTATCACTTGCCAACTATTTCACTAGGCCAAACAACTATTGAACGAACAACGTTTCGTCAGTGCAATAGTTACGTAACAGAAATAATAACTGTGACAGAGTCCAGATAGGTGCGACGACGAGCGAAGCGAGGAGGAGCGTGTTAGGTTAACCGCGATCTTACAGCGCACGAAGCCGAGCGAGCGAAGCGAGCGTGCCGCGGCAGCGGCCGGCGAGTGCCAAAATCGCCTTATTGAATATTCAAAATAAGTAAGTAAACACTTATCGCTAATAAGTCAGTTTATTCTTACTCACCCACAAAGTTATTAAAAGAAGTGAGCAGTTGCGCTTACCCACATTGTAAATTATATTACATAGTAACTGTACGAACCCTACTGCGTGAAACATTTGGAAAACGTTATACAACGAAATGACTATTCAGCCAACTAAAACATTCTGTTAAACGATTTTTGGCATTTTGAAAATTTACTTTATAATCATCAGACCAAACGTACAGTTGGCAACTGTGAGGTTGGGAAACGAAACGAAATCTTATGACGAGTTGGCAAGTGATTATTTGGCGAAATAATATTCTGCGAAACGTTGGTTGGGAACTAATAATTGGCCAAACAATTTTCTGCGAAAAATAAGAGAACCATTACTTAATTATTAATCTGATCAGATAATTACCTCAATGATGATCTACTTATAACAAAACAACGTATATTTTCCGATTAGAACCCACTTTTGAAGTGGTCAATTAAGTAGGAGAATCACCCCTACAGGGACCAGGGACGCATAGATTACAAAGGGATGTTGGCGTTTCCGGGTGACCGCCCACGTCGGCACTAGCGGGTGGTGATTAGGGCAGATTAAGGGCTTGTGTTCACGACCTAACCTGTCTCTCTACTTGTCTGTCTACTTGTGAGGTATGCACGATAGGACGCAATAGTTGACAAGTGAATTAGGTATGACATTTAGATCATGCTAGATGATCGAGATTTTGGTCTGCAATAATTCAACAAGACATATTTAACTAAATCTACCCATTTCCATATGAGATTAGAAAAATAGTACGTTTATCGATGTCATGTGATTTTAAGGATAGCGGAGCGGGCTGTGCTCTTAGGGCACAGTCGGGAATAACGCTAGCAGGATGATGATATTATGAAACGCAAAATTAATAACAAGCATTGTTATATTTGAAAAGTCGACTAAGGGACCAGGGTTGAAGTGTGTTGTGGGCGATGGGCTAGAAACCTATCACTGCAATATCACATTTTGTCGATCCTTTATACCCACATTTATGCTAAAAGTGGCGCTTGAACATAGGTTTCATGTGCTCTGCCCACCCCTTTTGGGAATAAAGGCGTGAATGTATGTATGTATTATATTTGAAAAGCACGTAATATACCAGTATAATATTTCCCTTTGATATCTAGATAAACGAAGAAACATCGACAAATTAGTCCGTTAAAATTCAAATGTTTTATGGAATGAGGTACCTAATGGCGTCAGCAGTAAACATCGCAAAGTAAGTACTTGACTTTGAATAAAAAATAAGGCGTTTTTCAATTGGCGTTCCTAAAGACCACATTTCCTTTTTATTCTACGTACCAAATACTTAAGGCCTATAAGTCCGTACGAAGTAGACTCTATTGTAGAAATTTTGTTTCACAATAGTTCCTATTGCCTTTGGATGGGGCAGGTGATTTGACTTAAAACCGTTATTTTAAGTTGGACAAAATTTAGATTACAAAAAGGGTTTCTATGAAATGATACGTATTTCTTCTTGTTCCTTGAGCTAAGGTAGTATCAGACCAACCTGTGATCTGTGTTAGTAACTTCTATGGATTTTGAACTGAGTATTTGATACATTGCTTAGGTACGTACATAGGTTTTGTAGAGCAACAAAATCAAGCCTCAAATTGCACTGGTCAAGGCTATCAATGCCAGTATTGGCAAGTTCGCCTACAACCTTTTTTTAAATAGCTCAGCACATTTCCGTGATTGATTTTCGTCAGGCGCCATACTTATGTAAGCCTGGCTTGTTTTCCTCTCTGGTAGTGATTTGGATCACAGCGGGAGCTGACAGCGAGCCACGGGGGCCCGGAGCGGAGCCCTACGTCATTTTTTATACTGAGGTGGGTAACAAAGGCGTTAAGTATCTATTTATTGGTATTGGAGAGCCATGGACGTGCTGGAAAGTAGTACTTATTCGTCATGTAACGGTAAGTAGCATGTACTGGATTCATTTTTAAATACTTCCAATAATACAATGATGATGAATTTGACGACCGCTTTAGCCTATAGGTGGTAGTGACCCTGCCTACGAAGCAAGAGGTCCCGGGTTCGAATCCCGGTATGGGCATTTATTTGTGTGATGAGCACGAAATATTTGTACCTGAGTCATGGATGTTTTCTATGTATTTAAGTATTTATATCTATTATATATATCGTCGTCTAGTACCCATAATACAAGCCTTACTGAGCTTACTATGGGACTAGGTCGATTTGTGTAAGATTGTCCCCTTATATTTATTTATTTACTTAATGATATGATTATTCTATTTTTTTTATTACAGTAAAAATTTAAAAATATAATGCTACATTCATGGCCCGTCGCTACTAATCAACTGAGCTATCGGAACAACCCGGTTCGGCCACCAAATCTTTAAAATCACTAAATTTTTAATTTTTCCTTTAACTTAAAAATGTATAATGATATGATTATTCATTCAAAAGAAAATGTGCGTACCTTATTCGATATTTTACTGGGTACTGGGATATTTTACTGCGTGATCGCATCAGAAATGAGGCTATCAGCAGAACCAAGGTAACCGATATAGCACTCCGAATCACTAAACTTAAGTGGCAGTAGGCAGGGCACATAGCACGTAGAACCGATGGCCGTTGGGGCGGAAACGTTCTCGAGTGGCGACCGCATACCGGAAGGCGCGGCGTAGGTAGGCCTCCACAAGGTGGACTGATGGCCTGGTGACCTGGTAAAGGTTGCGGGAGTCCACTGGATGCGGGTGGCACTCTTTGGGGGAGGCTTTACTGGACCTGGATCAATGGACCTGATATGACTCGTGAGGGCGTACTAACATTTTTCTTGATAGAGCCTGCCCACCGCAAGCCCCCCCCCGTTACTGCAGATGCCGGTAAAATATATGCGTATGACGTCTAGTGTTGCCGAGTAGGTAAGTAGTGGATTCAACTTGCGTTTGCCGAACTAAAGTAGGTGACGATGATGACAGAGCCTAAGATGAAGCTCACTATTTCAATAATAGCAATAGCGACCACAGTACCTAGCTTGTTTGCTTTGAAGGCAACTAATTCATAATTGACAGGGAATTCGCAAGTGAATTCCTTTAAGGTGTTAACGTTAAAATATAATAGATAAATAAATACTTAAACACATAGAAAACATCCATGACTCAGGAACAAATATTCATGCTCATCACACAAATAAATGCCCTTACCGGGATTCGAACCCAGGACCTCTTGCTTCGTAGGCAGGGTCACTACCATCTAGGCTAAAGCGGTCGGCGGTAGGGTCGGTGGTTTTAAGAAACTTTTGTGACAAAGTTTCATAAATTGGCTTTCCATTTGCGCCAAATTCCCCATTTCCTAGAATAAACTTGTATAAACTAGAATAATTTGAGAAATTCGTTTGGGCCGTGATTCTTTGGAAAAACCACTTTTCTCAAATTCAAGAAATCGAACCACCTTAATTCTTTTATTTAACAGTACGAACAAATGGAAATTATAAATTTACAACGTAAGGATGCTTTCGCTCCCCACGTATGGATCTCAGTCGTTCGCTGAAGCGTAAACTCACAATTTAATAAAGTTGGCCATATCACTAGGTGGAAAAGAACAGTTTAGAAGTTATCCAAGCTGTGATAAGGGGTAGTTATGTTCGCATTGTTTTGGCGATATATTCTAAGTGTAAGCGCCACATAATACCCAGTTAATGGAGTGAGGACGGTCACAACTTCACAGCCCAGCGGGGCAAGGTACGCGCAGGAATTCCACTGCTTTTTATGAACACTTAATTCTATCTCTATACAGGATGATTAAGTTTTACCGGCAACAAATAAATGCGGTACGAGTGGCCTACTTCATGAGGTTACCAGTTACGATTCTATGTCTTTACCTACTGGCAACACTAAAGCGCTTCACCAACTATACGAGCGACTTGATTGACTATTAGTGTTGCCAGGTTAGGCTTGTACAATTGTAGCAATTATCACATGACGTGACAGAAGATGAAGACATGATACAAGAAAATAATGACCATAAAACATCGAGACTCGTAAGTAAAAAATAATAATAAACAGTTTTGTTATATTATGATAAAATAATATTCTGCATGAAAATTATAAGAACACTTAAAAATACGAGGCCTATTTTTGATCGTCGAATCATCGAATTGGTGGGAAATCAAGCGATGAAGAGAATAGAGGCCCAGTATATCACATACTTACATAATATGAGGCTCTTTGATCACGCCAAAACTTCACATCCCAGGTAATTGCTTGGTTTTGAAATGACTAAGGTAAGTTACTATGTTTGAACTGGTATTTGCTAAATTTCAAGGCAATTATTACGATGTTTAAGCTCGTTTCTTTCTAAAGGGGTGAGGACCTACTAGGTAGGTAGGAATATGTTAAGAAACCTACCAGAAGCAGGTCTGTCAGTGACAGAGCGCCCATACAAACAAGCCGATTTCCACCGGTCTAAAGTGTTTAGGCAGCAAGGCTATAATTATATTATCTTCACTCTTTCATCCGGGGCACCTGATGCGACATGACAGTTACCTAAAAACTATAATTGAAGGAAAGATAGAAGGAAGGAGAGGCAGGGGAAGACCAAGACGTGCGTTTATGGACCAAGCTAGAGAGAAAGTTAATGTAATGTAACAAGAGCTCAAAACAGTGGCAGAGAGAAGAACAGAGTGACGAGTACTCCACCGACAAGAGCCCGGCTCTTAAGTTTATGATGATGATGATGACTCTTTTATACCTATTCATGTTGCGGGTTCCCCAACGAAAATTTTCAGGCGGTGCTACTGGTAGGTACCTATATATTTACCAGCCAACCAACTAGTGGTGTTATTTGTAGAGCATCCTGTAAGACATCTATTATTGTGAGAGCGGCGTATCGGCGCAGATCGTGCGTGTCAAACTTTTTCCATAGGGGTATAAGTTGTATGGAAGGTTGTGTCGGTTATGATCTTTTGTTTGGAAAGTTGGTGTTACTAAACAGCCACGATCAGCTACGATTAACCTTTGAACAGATGGACAAGAATTAGAAGTTTAGAGAATGATATAGAATAAGATTTAATTATAGTAGTTAATAGAGTAAACCAACCGATTGTCTCTATGGCTACCATAAGAGACATCAAAGATCTCACAGTATACAGTATAAAACAATAAAAGAAAATGTTACGATGTAAATGGACTCCAAACTACCAAAGGCAGATACTTACTTACTTAGTTAATAAAATAAAATAAATGTTTTTCACCTCAGAAGACTCTTTGAACTAATACTACTATTACTACAAGACTATTTGATGGACCCTGCGGAAGACCAGCGCTGGCTGCAAAGCTAGTGACACGCTGAGCTGGGTCCTTTTCGTGGCAAAAAATGTGTTTTTTAATTATTTCTTTTATAATCGATTTTGTGTTTGTCACGAATAAATGTTTTGATATGATTTGATTTGATTTGATTTTATTTTAATAAAAACCTACACGTAAATACAAACCTACCTATTTGAGAGATCGTCGCTACTCGTTCAGTATCAGTAACTCTCAGTACCTATCAGTATCTTTATTGCTTTCATAGGTAAATACAAGATGGTGTACCGACATTATATTTGTTCAGCTATGAAACCCTGTAGAGCACTACAATATACTTAACTAAAACTTAAATTCAGATAACTTACACAGCTTAAGGCTTTAATAATGATATGACGGTTCTGTTTTATTGTATTCATATTTTATTATTTTAAATACATTTTATCCTAAAGTTTCTCTGTTATTTACGCGCAATCTGCATAGCATAGCTAGAAAAGCGCATATCAAATATAGGTCTGTTCAACATGTGCAAAACTTTTTCAAATTATTGTTACTTAGGTATATCTAACATAAGCCGAGTTTAGTTCCATGACCTATATAAGTATATTCGAAACACGCAAAAGTCATACACCAACATGCTATCTCTTTCTCGCTTAACCGAATCCGCACGGAGCGGAAGTTAGCCTAGGAAGAATAGTCAGCGCGTGCTTAATTGAGGCCCAGACACCGATTGTATTGTTTTACCGTTTACTATGTGTTGTCAAACAGTTTAGCGGGCGGCCATTACGCGCAAACACTGCCGGCCGCGGAGACCGCTTTACCAGCACCACCTCTAATATTCATAAGTCAATTTCCTGCCCCATTAATAAGTAACGAAGTCTCGCAAATGGCCTTATCGCTTGCGCGCGATTACTTGCCGCCGCTCTCTTACATAATTCAGCGTATTAAACGAAATTGTTTAAACCTTATTGCTCGATTACGTCTCCCCACCCCGGGCACGCCTCGCCGCCGCCGCCAATGGGAGCGCAGCCCCCTCCACGGCCTCCTAGACCCCGCCTCGCGAGAGTCCCGTTTCAGTTGATACCGAACATTCCCCATAGACGGGCGAGTCTGGATTACAGTGTCCGCACGCGCGCTCAAACTTTTTTTACTGTAGTGCCATGTGAAAGTGCTTTACAAACTTTTATCCAAACTGACTGACCACGCAATTCCCCGACACGCAGATGTACATCCAAGTCTGTCCCACATAGGCCTTGCTATGACGATGCTTGCGATGGCGCGAGGCACAGATGAGAGACGGGAGGATGAGGCCGAAGCGGAGACCGGCGGGGAGGTGGACGTAGTGGGAGTCGAAGAGGCCGCGCCCGTGGACTTAACGAGAAGACTGGGCCTCACCAGGCCGCCCGAGAGGCCAGCTATAGCGTTTTCAGTGGAGAACATTCTAGATCCTAATAAGTTCACGGGGAGGTCGGAGGTGCCGTTGAGATTCGACGAGCAGTACTGGAGGCCGCATTATGATAGAGATGACAGTGATTCAGGTTAGTACTTTCTCTGCAATAATCTTATCTCTAATTTCAACGTAACCTAAGCTTTTGCTGTTCAATGCGCACTGGTAACGCAAATTATAATCAAGGGTGGCGGACCGTTATTAAAACTACACCTAGTTGTAGACTGTATAATTTACTTATAAATACGAGTGCCAACCAAACAAAGCCCTCGATTCCTTCGTCAACACTTTCGCAACCAAGAACCCGCCTAGCGGGCGCCTACGCCGTAGTCGCTTTCCGCTACATACGAGGAAAACCACAGGATCGGCTACGAGCGTAGCGCGTAGCGATTTTTGGTAGCGAAAGTGTTAATCTTTTTTTTTTAATCGGAAGAGTAATCTGTCCGAAACCATCATTACTTAGTCTGAACATTTTCCGTTAAACGAGAATTTGAACGCAGTTGATTTAATGGATTACCGATACAAATAGGGCAGGTTAGGTTAGTATTCAGAAGGTATATTTGAAAAAAATAACCAACCCTATATATCCAGTCCCTAAACTCTCTCTATTATCTGGGTATTTATTTCGTTTTTGAAGTCTAGATATGAGGATCACTTCATAATGAATAAACACACATATATATGTGTTTATTCATTATGTAGTGATCTTCACAGCTTAAAATTATATCGACGTAACATATGTAGATAAATAAGAATTTATAATATTGGGTAGGCATAAAGTTGGATATAACAAAGACTAAAACTTTTATTCTAACCTAAGCTGGTTTACGTAAATATACCTAATATAAACAAAAACATAGGGAAGGGGAAAATATAGGTACGAAAATATAGGTACGGTAGATACAAGATGACTCCAATAGGGGAAGATCTTGTACCTACGGATTAGGGCGCGGCGCGTGGCTGAGAAAGAAGTTCGGCGGATTCTTATTGGGCCGTATTTATGGATGGATCGGAAAGTTTTTCTTAAGAATATATAGAAATAGGTTTACATACATAATGTTCATGTTATGTGATGTGATTGATGTGTAAAAAAGTGACTATTTTACTACTTACGGAATAAAACTCCGTTCCGTAGGTTTCTTTCGCAAGAAAATTATATCGTCGAACGTTTCGCTACCGACGTATGCATTGCAATAAAATATATTTTTGCAGACTATATATACTTTGATATATATTCTGCAAAAACGTATTTTTTAAACATATTTTAGAAAATCTCTTCTCGTTAATCAAATTGATAAAAAATAGGGTCTATAATATTCAAATTTTGCAACAGCGAAAACTGTAAATGAATGCAGGTAAGGGTGGACAGAAAAACTTTACTTATCTAGATTTCATTTTGTTATGCACCAATAAATTTAAAGCCGACATACCTACGTCTGCTGTTAGGTATTCAATTTTACATAAGCACGAGTTAAATTCTGTTTTAACCCAAAACTAGATGGTAAATAGAATGAAAATAACTAAATAGAATAGGCATAAAAATGCGTGAAAAGGAATCCAAAAATAGCTCGCATTGTACAAATTGTACAATAAGCTTGCACGTCAATCACGTCCTTAATTGAGACATCAACTTTGACACGACACCATTTAAAACGTACGCTTAGAAAACTGTGCATTTATTTATTTTGTTGCTTATTCATATACCGTTAAAGTTCAACATGGTGTCTTTAGGAGTGCAGGTCTATTGTTGTTTTTTGTTAAGATTAAATGGTATCACGTAGGTATTCAATCTATAGCACAATGACGATGACGGACTTATTTTATTTATTAACTACCGGAATGTATCAACTCGATTTAAACATCTATAAATATTATTTAATAGCTGCCTTATTGACTGGATTTCATTCATTTTATATTTAGTGAGCGTTTGGATTGCTACCAGTTTTTAATTATAGGAACTTAAATAATAATGTGATGCACTGATATGATCAGATGGGGACAATTTTATTATTGCTTTAAATAATATGGGATTTTGTTGATACGGATGACGGATGAGATCTGAATGAGGTATCCGATTATCCGTCGGGACCACTCAGGTTTATCCGAGTACCTACTTTCGTAGGCTGGAAACCAGATCAATAGAGAATTATGAGTCAGTATTTAGTAGTTATTGATTGGTGCATTGGTGATGAATTGCTCTAACGAACCAGAGAGCAATTCCGTAGTATTTATAACTAACCCTAAAATTATGGATTTTTAAATTTACGATAATTAGGTATTGTTATATGCTAGCTACAAGAAGAAAATAGTAGTAGTAACAATTTATTTTCTACTTGTAGCTAGCATATGCCCTTGTGGCATGGACGTGGACCGACTGGGTCGCCACGGACTATGTTGTCAAAAAAGCGCAGGCCGCTTTTCAAGACATGCGATACTTTATGACATAATCCGTCGGTCTCTTGCCATCATCAATGTGCCTGCTCTTCTTGAGCCGCCTGGCATTGGCTAAATAACTGATGGTGTGTCTTTGGTTCCGTGGAGTTTGGGATGGATGCTTGTTGTAGACACACTGGCACCATCCCACCTCCAACGGACTACTCCTAAAGCGGGTGCAGCGGCGGAAAATGACGAAAATCTGAAACGCATGAAATATAGAGGCCTCGGCAGAGAGTACAACTGTACCATTTGGCGTCGAAACCCTCGGTCCGTGGGGTCCCGTGCGCAAAATTGTTTTCGGAAATCACGAAACGTCTGGTTGACGTAACTGGTGACAGAAGAGCTGGCGGCTTTCTCGCGAAACGCATCAGCATTGCAATTCAGCCAGGAAATGCCGCCAGAATCCTCGGTACAATGCATAGTGGGCCTTTTTTTACATTTAACTAACTTTTAACATAATTTAGTTAATGTTAGCTATCATCTTGTATATATACATAGGTACTATAGCTAGCTTTAAATACGGCATTCTCATGAAAATAGAATCTTGGAGCGGATAGCGTTATCAACTCGTTGCCATGGTTACACCTCCCAGGTGAGAGGTAGAAAATGCTCTACACCAAATTAAAAAAAAATGTGTGGTGATGTAAATTCACCAAACCAACCATAAGTTTTTAAGAAGAATAACAGGAAGAAAAGTTTGATCGACCTACATATTTACATAACGAAGTTCTTAACTGACTTGATGGTGATTTGCCGCTTGATTAAGCACCTAAGTAACGATGGTGTGACATAATTTGTTTAATGGTTAATTTAAGGGTAATTCTGATTTACCGTTGATGTTCTTGTTTTTCTGTCACACCTGTCAACCTGTCAAACCGAGCGATCGAAACTGGCTGGAACCAATTACAGCTATATTTTTTTGTAGTGAACATTGGAATTTTGAGGAATTTTAATTACTTTTGGATCTCGTTATTGTCGTAGTCTATAAAATAGTTGTTAAGAGGCGTAGTTTAACGCCGGATGGTCATTTAAGGCTCTTATTGAGCTGCTGAATATATCTATCAAAAAAAAACTAAATCCTTTATTCCGAATACATTCCGATAAGGATTGTTTTTTTTAATGTTAACAAAGATTAAGCGAATATAATTTATCGATTTCAAGAAATATAATAACAACTGCACATCAAAACCGAAATTGATATGCCAAAAATACAATAAAACTGTTTGACTTGTATAACTTTTTGTATTTGTTACTGTGATACTGACATGATGTCTTGTATACAGTTTTGGAAAAAATATTCCTTGCCCTGGTTTTTACCCCGGTTCTTCTCGAGCCAAAGGTTTTCTTTCTGAACCTATGGCAGTTTATAGACATTCGTAGGTGTATGCCTAAATGGAGGATTAAATAACTTTGACTTTGACTCCCATGTTTAAATAAATAAATACGTTACATGTGTCCTTTTATCAGCGTGTGTTCTTGGGTCGGGGATAGATTTCGGCCGGTCAGCAGGCTAGTCGGAAGCTGTAACGCTGTCAACGGGACAGATGCAGATAAAGCGGAGGGGATGGCCGAAGATGATACAAACTGTCACTTAAAAAAAATCGTTTGATCATTATTTACGTACGAGTTTTTTTGTGTAGAATAATCGATAACTATGTATATAAAATATGTCAGAGAGGAATGTCAGAGAGGAATGGCGGCCTGTCGTGAAGCTTGCTACCAGCACCTGAAATGATGACCACGACCACTCTGTCAAGAGTGAAACGACGAAGAAGAAGAAGATATAAAATATTGTGGCATGTGTCGTATGTCGCTCCACCTGTGACGTCACATACCAAGTCTATCTCGCGTGTGAGCTCGTGTGTGTGCCTGTGACTGGCTGTGACTCCTGAACCCTGGACTGCGCATCTATCTGTGGTATGTAAGCAAATGACCTAAAGACACCTAGTTTCTCAGTGTTAATTCCCATTTTATACATTTGGTAATATGTATAAAATGGGAATTAACACTGAGAAACTAGGTGTCTTTAGGTCATTTGCTTACATACCACAGATAGATGCGCAGTCCAGGGTTCAGCAGTCACAGCCAGTCACAGGCACACACACGAGCTCACACGCGAGATAGACTTGGTATGTGACGTCACAGGTGGAGCGACATACGCCTTATTTTAATGCAAGCAAAGGGTCACCTAGTGTTAAAGGTTCAGTATGTTTGTTACCCAATAGTGTGTTGTTTCGGTTGTTACTGTTTTGTTATAGTAAGTAGGTAGTTAAACTAGTTAATAGCAAACAGATTAGTTCCATTTTCTTAATAAATATAAATAAATCTCATCACAATCAGCCTATATACGTCCCACTGCTGGGCACAGGCCTCCTCTCATGTATGAGAGGGAACGGGCAGTAGTCCCCACGCTGGCCCAGTGCGTATTGGGGACTTCACATACACCTTTGAATTTCTTCGCAAATGTATGCAGGTTTCCTCACGATGTTTTTCCTTCAACGAAAAGCTAACGGTAAATATGAAATCATATTCCGTACATAAGTTCCGAAAAACTCATTGGTACGAGCCGGGATTCGAACCCACGACCGCCGTTTGACAGCTGCATGCCTGAACCACTATGAATATAAATATAAATATATATATATATATATATTAGGCGACAATCTTACACAAATCGACCTAGTCCCAAACTAAGCAAAGCTCTTAATATGGGTAATAGACGACGATGAACATACTTATATAGATAAATATGGGATTTTGTTGATACGGATGAAGGATGAGATCTGAATTCGTTATCCGATTATCCGTCGGGACCACTCAGGTTTATCCGAGTAGTTTCGTAGGCTGGAAACAGATCAATAGATACTTAAATACATAGAAAACATCCATGACTCAGGAACAAATATTCGTGCTCATCACACAAATAAATGCCCTTACCGGGATTTGAACCCGGGACCTCTTGCTTCGTAGGCAGGGTCACTACCAACTAGGCTAAAGCGGACGTCAAACAAATATTAACAAAGTTTAGAGGAAATGGAATGAGCATCTAAAAAAAATGTAGAAAGTATTGTTGAAAGTATTTTATTTTGTAAATTATTTTACATAGCTGTAGGAGCGAAAAAAATACATGGTTATAGTCTTATTTGCTGTTTATTGGGTTCAGGTTCTCGATAAAAAAAAATTAAAAACTATTCTTAGCTTTTTTCCTGTTTGCTTGTGTAAATTCAGGCATTCACGACTACATTACCTAAATACTAAACTATAGTGGCTCTATGAGCTGTAGAACGTGCGAGTCTGTGTTATTAATGTTTTTAGGGTTCCGTACCCAAAGGGTAACAAACCGGCCAAGAGCGTGTCGGGCCGAGCTCAGTGTAGGGTTCCGTAGTTTTCCGTCCGTCACAGTAAGTGTCCCCCACTTAAGCGTTAAAATTAACACCGCCATGTAGGTACGATATGAGCGTTCCGCGTACAGCGACATCTATCGGTAAATTAAGTAAACTATTGCGCGAGCTTAAAGTATGGAAGATGATTTTTATGGGATAATTATTTATTGCGTGAACCGACTTTCACCGTTTTTACTTTATTTGAAAGCACGTCATTTCATTGTGATAGAAATTACAGGTACAATAAACACCTGCTTATACGGTTATGTTACAAACTTAGTTCAGAAATTATTTTGTAATTTTTTCAAAAACTATTCAACCTAAAAGTTCTACTTTTGAGTTTTTTGATGAAAATGATCTTACTAAACCCCCTATTCATTTTTAAATACCTATCCAACAATATATCACACGTTAGGGTTGAAATGAAAAAAAAACACTCCCACTTTACGTATAGGGGAGGTACCCTAATAAAACATTTTTTTCCACTTTTTATTTTACCATTTTGTCGTCGTGTTAACTTTATTTAGTGCTAACGGTTACTGAGATTATCCGCGGACGGACGGAAAAACATGGCGAAACTATAAGGGTTCCTAGTTGACTACGGAACCCTAAAAACGGGACCCTATTACTAAGACTTCGCTGTCAGTCCGTCCGTCTGTCTGTCACCAGGCTGTATCTCAAGAACCGCGATAGCTAGACAGTCGAAATTTTCACAGATAATGTATTTCTGTTGCCGCTACAACAACAAATACTAAAAACAAATTAAAATAAATATTTGAGGGGGCTCCCATACAACAAACGTTTTTTTTTCAGGCTATATTTCAAAAACCGCGATAGCTAGATAGTTGAAATTTTCACAAATTATGTATATCTGTTGCCGCTATAACAACAAATACTAAAAACAAAATAAAATAAATATTTAAGGGGGGCTCCCATACAACTAAGGTTTTTTGCTGTTTTTATAGATAATGGTTCGGAAGCCTTCGTGCGCGAGTCCGGCTCGCACTTGGCCGGTTTTTTCTTCCAATAAATGAATAGACATAAAATTCTATGTAATTATCGAACCTGCTCTAGAAAATTTCACGATAATCGGTTAAGAAATGCGACCAGCACGGTTGTCACAAGACGGCGCGCGGTCTCTCTCTAGCTATCTCGCACTATCCGTCTCTCTCTTATTTATTAGAAAACTTATAAAGAGAAATATAGTGCCAGAAAAATCGGGAGAGCTCGCGCACCGTCTTGTAATTACATTGCTGTAGCGTCTACGTCTTGTAATTGCGTGTGTGTGAACAGCTGAACATCCGGATATACCTACGATTTTTTATTGTCCCAAGCTGACATAGAGGACTTTTCACAAAACAGGATTGTTTTTGTTTCCTGTGTTAACTACTGAAAACATTACCTACTTGCAAAAACATGAAAATTTGATTATGTGTAATTTTATGTGCTTATTTTAATGGTTACTATGTCATTGGCTTTTTACTTAGTATCGTAGTTGATAAATAATTACTTAGGTAGGTGATTTTAGTAGTGTGATAAAAAATATAATAAAGTAACCTACAATACGTCGCAAATATTTTTTTGTTTGATCCAATTAATTTTAATTTGTATCGTGAAATGCGATGTACCTAAACATTTCAGTGCAATATTGTACCTACGCTTGTCAAATGAACAAGAATTGATATTTTTCACCTCAGCAGCTCGAACAAGCATATTTTGCTGCGTGAAAACAGTGTGCAAAATGCGTTTTTGCTCACTCCGTGAGACAAAGTAGCTTTTTAATTTTGGTGCAGAGCACTGACATTTCGTCGTATGGGGTCTATTACAAGTTCAGAATATTTGAACTTTATTAGCACTATCCCTTTCATTCCATTACGAAAAAAGAAGATGGCAGACATAGGTCGATCCATAGGTCGACCATCGAATTTCAAAGTAGACCCCCAAAAACGCGGATAACAAGTAACACATTCGAAAACTATCAAATTAACAAGTTTAAATTACCAAAATAATTATAAAAAGGGTTTTTTAATTGAAGAACATTCAAATAAAAGATCTCAGAATAAAGTCAGTTTTTCAATTAAATAGGTAAACATAATTTTTACTCTGCTAGCTAATTAATAATTCTAGTTTAAACAATCTTAAATTCTATGAACATATACCGCAGATGCAGTTTCCGAACGCAAGCGCGGGGCCCCGCCCCTTTTAAAAAGTAGCGCGCTGTTAATTTGTTTGAGATTTTATGTGTATCCTTCGTCAATCTTGCGTGATTGATATTAGTTTTAAATATAAAAACTACTAGGATAAATCAATTCTCTATCTAACTAGGAAATATAGTGAAGTCAGTGACGTGACGGAGGCAGTATTTTAACAACAGTAGGTGCGGCTAGTTTTTGGTGTGCACGCGAGATACACGTAATATGCTATAAATGTGTGCCCTTGTGATAATGATAAATATTTCAAAAATATCTCGAAGATATGAGAAAAATCTGTGAATTTTAACAATAACGCGGTTAGTTTTTAGTGATGTGTTAGTGTCACGCGACTGAAATATCCTTTGGTTTCTCGCGCCTTGTCTCGCCTTTCTAGTATTGAGTAACGGTGCGGCCGGCGCTGAGGAGTTAAAACAAGCAGTAACTAACGCCTAATTAAGTTTTCTTCCTGAATAATCTTGAGACGAATAGGTACGTAATACTATGATATATTTTTTGATGTGAAAATGTTCTCACTGCTGAGGTGAAAAGTTGTATGTGTTACTCGAGAGCAAAGTATTTGCATCTCGTGCTTTTGAGTCCTTCGCTGCGCTCAAGATTCAAACTTTGAATCACTCGCTACGCTCGTGATTCAATTTTAGAATCTTTCGCTTGCTCAGGACTCAAAATTAGCACTCGCAGCAAAAACAAACTTTGCTCTCTTGTTGCACAAATAACTATTTAATAGGTATTAATTGTCCGAATAGAGTGCTTTGTTGCACAATATGATCTTCAAAAACGAATGAAACATATGTATCAGTTTATACAGTAACGGTTTTAAAAGTAGGTAGCTACGTAACCAATAAATTTATGAGAACCCCTTACCCCGTGAGCCCTCGTGTCACTTTAATTCAGCTGTTCCGGTAACATCTTCACAACTTCCGGTAATAACCTAATGACACTAACTAACGAATCTGATCTTTCTACGAAAAAATATAGAAGTGAACCAGCCTTATTTCATTAAAAAAAACTATTTCATTTTCGAACTTACCAACAACAACAATCTTTTGATTTCACTGGCAGTTTAAATAATTTCGTGGCCAAACTTGAGCATTGTGACCGAATAATGTTGAATGAAATTAACTACTTCGTAATATTATCAACTTGGGACAGAACCATCGACTATCTTACTGGCAGCGTTAACGAAAATCATTGGAAGACTCAAAAATCACAAATATGCATATGTATCGTGGTCTCTTTTCTAAATTATAGACTAGAGACTAAACTAGAGACCTCACGGTCTTTATTCCGATTTAATGTTTACCTCAAAATATTTTAAGTAGTAGTTATTTATTTTTGCTATATTAGTAGATAATCTCCATTATGTTAAAACGCTAAAATTAAATAAGAGATGTAAAAGCCTAAGAAAGTTGCCTAACCAAAAACTTTTCTGTAAACCTAAATTTAATAATATATATGGTGCAAGACTCCATGCTCACTTACTGCCTAAAATAATAAACAAGTTGCCAGAAGATGTACGAAATAGATATGCGAACGGAAATAACGCAAAAAGGCTTCTTAAAATGCACCTACTGAAGTCTAGAAACTTCAGTTTTTTTCTGTAACTAATACATTCAAGACAGTATATATAACTACCACCTAACATTAGTTTTTATATTTTTATCATACTTACGGACAAATTCTTCGTTTATCTAGGATATCAAAGGAAAATATTGTACTAGTCATCACTTATTTCGATCATTAAATGCTTAGTTCTTGCGGTTGAAAATGGTTTTCTTTGAAATAATATGACTATTAACGCAGGATTTGTCTGACCTTAGCACCTAGAGAAATTAATTAATTAAGTTAATCAAAACTAGAACTCCCCATTGGCATACAAACCTCCTCTAGGTTTTGCCTAAAATGGGTCTTTATGTTAAGATCTTTTGTATATCTTATTATGTATTAATCAATAAATAAAAAAATAAAAAAAAAAATCAATTTCGTACATACCTACAGGCATGCAATTTATTAAGGGAATTACAGTTGGGCAAATATGTACCTATTTTGTATCAGTTAGGTAAATGTAATAAAACGAGTAGGCATCGGCTGTACCCATGATAGTAAACAATCAATTCAACTACAGTTAAGCACTTTTACTTCGTTTTCGTAGAATTCGCTCCCGCCGCTTTAGATTCAATTTGATAAGGCCACGCCAAAGCCGTTAAGCTGTCCAATGACCCTTCCTTACTGGCTATAGTCTAACAGTGCATCCCTTTCCTTTCGTATAGGAAACGATAGAGGTGCAGCGCGATTTAAGGCAATTTGAGCCAAGTGTTTTCTTATCTGAAAACTATATTCATTTCGCTATTTCACTGTAAGCAGAAATAATAGGTCTCATGATCACAGTTGGTCAGCGTTTCCTATTTGTTTTAAATAAAAGATGTGTGTTGAGTATTTACGTAACACGTATTTTTGTAACTTAACTGTATAGGTAAGTACTCGTAAGTATTAGTGACATATTACCGATATATTGCGACGAATTTTCAAAGACGCACCCACACTTTGGCTTTACGAAGCTTATATATATATATATATCCTGGACATCATGGAATAAAAAATCGAAAATTGCTCTTAGATCATTTGGATTTGTAAAAGTAACCAGTTACATTAATTGACGGCTAAAAACTTGCAAATAATAATTATTACTTTAGGTATAATAATTATAATTAATTCGGTGACCAAACTCTTTTGCAAAACTAACCCCTTTTCTCATGATTTAAAGCTAACTTACATGCACTCTCAGTAATAAAACCCCCGAATCTCTAAATATTTACACAGCAGAACACAATTTGAGTTTCATCGACCTCGTATAATATGCAACGGAAATCGCCCCTGCACCTTGAAACCTCTCCAACCCGCAAACACGTAAAATAAGAATACGGATTCGCCACTTGCGTCTCCGATTGGTCGCCGACAGAGTGGGACGACAACACATTCATACGAAAGCTAGAGAGAGAGGGTATTAACCCTACACTGCCTTCGACCCTTTGCGCATCAATCCGTGAAATTAGACTCGTCTAAACGAATCTAACGATTATTTTATTATCCTTTTTGCGCTAAGATTTGTTCCTTGCTCAGTCAAATAAAAATAAAAGGTGAGTAAGCGAGGGTCAAGCGTCTCTGGCGGTGTAGGAGTTTAGTCCGGGCCGATTTCCCGGGTATTTAGACAGGAGAAAAATGGCTGCCGGTAACGCTGGGGCGGCAAGTTTTGTAGTTCCGCTTGGCAGGGAATTTGGATTTTAAAGGTATTGTGATGCGTGACGACACAAGATCTTTTGGCATATTATTCAATCTGGAAGGTAACCTATACTGTGTGGAGGGATGCCGCTACGCTTTTCACCTTAGAAGACTTAAAAATACCGATTTCAATTAAGAAATTTATTTATTATTAGACGCCCACATGTGCCTCCCCTAAAGAGTGCCAAAGTGACCGGTCCTGTAAGAAATTTATGATTAAATTAAATGTAGGTACAGCAGTGCTTAATGTCTTTTACAGTACCGGGATATTTATTTCTATACGGTCAATTACAAATATATGTTGGTAGGTATCCTGGATGTTATTTCTCCAAAACTGTTCACCGCTGCACTGGAGGACGTTTTCAAGACTCTGGACTGGAGAAGGCTAGGCATCAGCATCAACGGCGAGTACATCACTCACCTTCGGTTTGCTGACGATATAGTAGTCTTGGCTGAGACCATGGAGGACTTAAGTACGATGCTCGATGACCTCAGTAAAGCATCCGAGCGAGTTGGTCTAAGAATGAACATGGATAAGACGAAGATCATGTCAAATGCCCATGTAGTACCAACTCCCATTACAATCGGACACTTTACGCTCGAAGTTGTAGACGATTATGTATACCTAGGACAGACGATCCAGTTAGGTAGGTCCAACTTCGAGAAAGAGGTCAATCGTCGAATCCGACTCGGCTGGGCAGCGTTCGGGAAGCTACGGCAAATCTTTTCGTCCAATATTCCGCAGTGTCTCAAGACGAAAGTCTTTGACCAGTGTGTGTTGCCAGTGATGACATATGGCACTGAAACGTGGTCGCTTACTATGGGCCTCATAAGAAGGCTCAAAGTCACCCAAAGGGCAATGGAGAGGGCCATGTTGGGAGTTTCTCTGCGTGACCGCATCAGAAATGAGGCTATCCGCAGCAGAACCAAGGTAACCGATATAGCCCTCCGGATCGCTAAACTTAAGTGGCAGTGGGCGGGGCACATAGCACGTAGAACCGATGGCCGTTGGGGCGGAAAGGTTCTCGAGTGGCGACCACGTACGGAAGGCGCAGCGTGGGTAGGCCCCCGACAAGGTGGACTGATGACCTGGTAAAGGTTGCGGGAGTCCGCTGGATGCGGGTGGCGCGGGATCGGTCACTTTGGCACTCTTTGGGGGAGGCCTATGTCCAGCAGTGGACGTCTTTCGGCTGATATGATGATGATGATGATGATGAGGTATCCAGTGTTTCAACTTGAAACATGTAATTAAGAGTCCGCAGTAAGCGCGATTCTCGATACAAACGTAGTTACGCTCTCATTTTAAAACTACGTGTTGGATTGTAACGAAACTTTGCATGTTCAATGAAATGAGGTATATCTATGTCTGAAATTAGTTTACGTAGCTACAGCTACCATAATAAAAAAAACACAGCGAATTTAAGTTTTTCATACAAAACTAGTTTTTGCTGTATTTACTTAGTTTTATAAATTGGAACCATATAATCTAATTACAGACATAGATATACCTCATGTCATTGTATATGCAAAGTTTCGTCACAATCCAACACGTAGTTTTAAAATGAGAGCGTAACTACGTTTGTATGGGAAGGTGAAATTCGGCCGAGCTTACTGCGGCCTCTTAAGGTGTATCAGATACATTAAGGTGTATAAAAAATAATAAATAAATTGTTAGTGTGATTACAAATTTTTAGTAATATATTTCATAATGTATAGGTATGCTATGTTAGTTAGTAGGTAAATTCCAAGTACGTATTGTTTATTGGCACAGTCTGCGAAGCGGTATAGGGTTGTTTAATGTCAGGGTAAGGGGACCATCTTAATCCAATGCCACATAATCGGGCAGTTAAATCTCCCAGCAATCACACATTCAGAGTGCCGTTTTGAGTTTCCCTGACGCGACCCATCAGCGACGTAATTTTCATTCGCATCACCGCTAGGAAACCTGTAGTTATAGTCGACTGTTAAGGTCAAGTGTAAAAAGATGGGTTCCTACATACAACTGACTCATAAATATGCCACATCGATTAAGGTTTCGGGTATATATTTATAAGAAAATTCAATCGATACATATTGTTGCACTAGACTTTAACTTATGGAAAGTACATGTATGTGATTTTATACAGTGACGTCATAACATTTTCCATGTGTGTAAACGCGCCTCGACAGCCAAGTAGTCTATACAAACTTACTGTATTTAAGAGCAATGAAATAGGCGCAGTTTATATCGAATTTCCTTACAAACTGACCCGCTTCCATTGCTATTGAATTCATGACACGCTACGTAGGACTGCTAATTAAAACTAAACTACGTAGTTTTGAGTATTTAGCCATACCCTATCAGGGTGCCGTGCTGCTTCACCATTACTCTCGATTCCGAAGATATTTTTACGTTTAGGAAACCTAATCGGCAGGAAAACCTTCACATCGCCGACTTAAAGTCACACGTAATGGTTATTTTGCGTTTTGAAGCGACCAAAAACGTAACCCGACCACAAATTAGCATTCCCGGCGCGAGGAGCATTTTCACGTAATTTCCCCCGTAATTAAAAAGTCACCGGAAGCAGCGTAAGCCGTTCGTTAACAACTTCCGGCGTAATAAATACTTTGACGTTCGCACCCCGGGGAAACACTGGAGATAAGTTTTGTTTTAAGTTCAAGAGGGTTGCGGATCTTTGTTTATTTACGGGAATATTTGAAAATTTGGGGAGCGCAGTTTTGATAAGAACGAACGGAGGCACCACTCACTATCAAGAGATACATTATATTCTGCAAAGGTACAGTCAACGTCAAATATATGTATACATATTTCGCCTTGTTGGAATCATCATTATCATCATCATATCAGCCGAAAGACGGAACACTGCTGGACATAGGCAAAGAGTGCAAAAGTGACCGGTCCCGCACCACCCGCATCCAGCGGACTCCCGCAACCTTTACCAGGTCATCAGTCCACCTTGTGGGGGTCTACCCACGCCGCGCCTTCCGCCACGTGGTCGCCACTCGAGAACCTTTGCGCCCCAACGGCCATCGGTTGTACGTGCTATGTGCCCCGCCCACTGCCACTTAAGTTGAGCGATTCGAAGGGCTATACCGCTCTAGGTTACTATATGGGTTTGTTGGAATGGACTAACATAATTTTGAAGTCGACTGTACTAGTTCCTACAAAATAAGTTGATGATTTTAGGCCAGAAAAGGTTACTGGAAAGATATGTGGTGCTAAGAGACAAGCTAGAGTGCAAGCTATCCGAAGCCGAAATCGACGACAAAGGGAAGAGGAGGTTAGAACCCTAATCTATAACACTATGCCAAAAACCAGCCTACCCGTGTAACAATACACGGGTGGTGCTAACAATAGCAACCAGTTTTTAAATTACTGTTTTTGGTGTGGGATCTCCACACAAGGACAAGACAGGAGTTTGTAATAGGTTACTTACAGACATTGCAGTTCAACAGCAACAACAATTGTGGCATAGACCTTATAAATATACGTTCTTCAACCCAATTTTCTATTTTCATCTAATCAGCTATCACTTTATAGCAACAGAGGTTAGATTAGGAATATACTTCAATTAGTTATCTGCATAAAATAAAAATAAAAAGTAATTAATATTAGGGGACAATCTAACACAAATTGAAATGGCCCCATAGTAAGCTTGTGTACGGGCTTGTGTAGGTACCTACTAGACGACGACATATTTAGCAGATATAGATAATTATATACATAGAAAACATACAAGACTCAGAAACAAATATTCATGCTCAGCGCACAAATATTTGCCCTTTCCGGGAGTCGAGCCCAGGACCTCCAGCTAACCGACCAACTGGGCTAACCGGTTGTCTAAAATTCTTCTAAGTACTATATGTCTACGTAACTCTGGTAAAAGAGAGCGCAAGTTCCGTGCTTTTCTTTAGAGTTTGATATTCGAAGATTAATCAAGTTCTAGCTTTATGACCTGCACGTCTAATCATGGGACGGCCGTGACATGCTCTCGATTTTTATCGCACTATACCTCTAGTTCTAAGTGTTCTAATAAGAGAGAGACGGATAGTGCGAGAAAAAACCGAGAGAGCTCGCGCACTATTGCGTGATAGTCGTGCTGTAGACCCTACCTTATTGTTAATAGGTATTCACCTCCATTTCAAGGCGAAAATCAAACGTAACACCGGTAAAGTACTTACATATAGTTATTAGCTTATTAGGTAACGCTACCTATAAGTACAATAAACATGCGTAGGTTATAAATAGATTTAGGAGGAAACACGACGGAACGTGAATTCATTAAAATTATTGAAATCCTTTGCCTTCAAAGCAGTCAAAGTCAGCGTCTCTGCAAATCGATGGAGGAACGTACAAATTAACTCAAAAGCGTTCATACCGCTCAGCGTAACTGGTAACATGGGACCCAAATTACACTTCGCCATTTTCTTCATTTAACAAATTGATCATCTGTTTGCCCAGCCCCCCACAATTCAAACCCAACTTTAAATCAAAAGACACACAGTCGAAAATAGCACGTGAATTTATTAAAGAGCATTGTTGAGAACGCACGCCCAAAAGATAAGGTTGGGTGTGTGCGAAGGATTTTTAGCCTTACGTTTACGAGGTTAAGAGTGATGATTGTGTGGGGTAGGGAGGGGGTTGCGGTCCAAGTTTGTAATTAATAAAGGCTCGATTACAAGGGAGGGTGCGGTGGAAGGCTCTGATTGCTGAGACGTATCGTCGGTGCAGTTTAGCCGTCACGGTACTTACTAAAGTTGTGATTAATGTTTGTATTGAATTGTAATGTGTTGGCGTAATGCTTTTGATGCTAAGCGCTCATTATGCGATCATGAAGAGGTATGGGGAATGAATATAAAAATTATACATACTTACATTCCGACTCCGACGTTTTCGTGGTCAAAAATTAAAAGTTAATGAGTAAATTATCACGGTAACCGAAGACTAAACAATATGTTCTAAGATAAACATATTTAGCTGTTAGGCAACCGACTTTTATACTTAGCTCTCAATAATTGTACCTTTAACATGATGGTTCCATTCCATGTGTTTAATTAGGACGCTTCATTCGATCGCACTGTTCAAAATGTTTTTGAGACATACCTACTTGCTTGAAGAATATTAGGTACTTCATTTGGATAATTCCATGATACGTACCTATTTCGTGGCTAGTGTAATAAACTTGCCTAGCTAATAAGTCTTATAAGAAACTCAAAAAACGTTATGAGAATCAGAGTGCCGTTTTGTACCTAATGAAATAGGTTTTCAGTAGGTTTGAGCATTTCTTCATACTCGGCTGGGTAGCGTTCGGGAAGCTACGGCTTCGTTCAATAATCCGCAGTGTATCAAGACGATAGTCTTTGACCAGTGTGTGTTGCTAGTGATGACTATGGCACTGAAACGTGGTCGCTTATTATGGGCGGCATAAGAAGGGTCAAAGTCACCCAAAGGGCTATGGAGAGGGCTATGTTGGGAGATTCTCTGCGTGATCGCATCAGAAATGAGGCTATCCGCAGCAGAACCACAAGGTAACCGATATAGCCCTCCGAATCGTTAAACTTAAGTGGCAGTAGGCGGGGCACATAGCACGTAGAACCGATGGCCGTTGGGGCGGAAAGGTTCTCGAGTGGCGACCACGTACCGGAAGGCGCGGCGTGGGTAATCTTGTTGCGCGGGGGACACTGGCGCAGTCGCTGCATTCGATTATGTCACCCTAAATGTCATATTAGTAGGTAGTAGGGTGGTGCAGGACCGGTCACTTTGGCACTCTTTGGGGGAGGCCTATGTCCAGCAATGGACGATTTTCGGCTGATATGATGATGATGATGATTCCTTCATAAGTTTATTAAGAAATGCTTAGTAACTAAACTAAACGAATACGAACTAAGTACCTACTATAAACAACTGTTTTGACTCGTGACATTGTCATAACATTGAGTTCAGTCTGGTCAGTGGAATAGGTATTTTCACTGTCTACCTATATCAAACAATATGCCCAATACGATCTTCATACGTCCTTTGGCGGCTTTGCTTTTAGCATGCCTGTACCAACCTGTCAGCGCATCACAAATCACCAGACACAGCCACAAATCACCAGACACAGCCACAAATCTCTCGCAATGAAAGAGCTCACCGTTCCAACTGCGAGCCCTGTCGGCGGATCATCCCGTCGGGGTTCGAAAGCCTACAAGCCTGAAGCGTGTTTACACGTAGGGGAGTTCTTAGCCTGTTGTGGGGATCAGGTGCTTATGTACTGCGTTTTATGTCGAAGGGCGAATAATGGTCGCTAAAGTACTCGTACCTACCCTAAAACGTTCTTACCACGGTTTTGTGAAGATCCGTTGATGATGTCAAACATGAGGTAAGTACTATTATTTCATTTCCCATAAAGTATAACGGTTTTTTTCTTCAATTTTTCGAAACGTACAATCCTCATCATCCTACTAATAATATAATGATAATAATAAATAAATATAAAGGGACAATCTTACACAAATCGACCTAGTCCCATAGTAAGCTCAGTAAGGCTTGTGTTATGGGTACTAGACGACGATATATATAATAGATATAAATACTTAAATACATAGAAACCATCCATGACTGTTTCGTGTACGATCAAAATAGCAAAGTATGTCAAACTAAAATAACAGCATGGTTGCTAACCCTGACCTACGACGAGACAGAAATTTGCTAACTATAGTGAAATAGTCCTGCAATCGCAAGCTTTATTTTTGTTAAATACATTTTTGTTTCCTTGAGGCGAGGTATGTTTAGATTACTTAGGCAATATGTATATAAAACAAAGGTCACTTATGCCTAAAACACAGATTACAACTGTAACCTAGTTTAGGCAATAAAGTTGTATATTAGCCCCTAGGACCATTTCTTTTAGACGTAATTTATTAATATTGTATATCAATAATCCTGCTAGAAGTAAGTTTTGATGTTAATAGCTTAATTAGATTATATCTACACTAATTGTACTATTTTACCCTAAATAAATCATTTTTATTTTATTTATTCTTTTATGACTCAGAAACAAATATTCATGCTCATCACACAATTTTTTGATTCGAACCCAGGACCTCTTGCTTCGTAGGCAGGTTCACTACCAACTAGGCTAAAGCGGTTGCTGCAAGCTTAGTTGTTTGGATGTTTGTTACGCAATCACGGTTAAACGGCTGAACCGATTTGGAGTGAATTTTGCGCGTAGATAGTTTATAGTCTGGATTAAAATATAGGGTAGTTTTTATCCCGGGTCCACGCAGGCGAAGTCGCGGGCGGAAGCTAGTATAGATATATGTACCTAGTACCTACCAGCTGAAGCGGCGAAATATATCGCAACACCTTTTTGTTACTATTTAGGATGTGTTGATATGATATATTTGGCTATTTTGGCTGGTAGCTTTCCGCTACATACGAAGAAAGCCACAGGATCGAATTCTTGGCAGTGAATGTGTTAAACGTAGATTGATGGGGTACATGTTCTCTTACTATAGGTACCTTCTTCTTCTCGGGAAAACTACAGACAGGTAGGTACATTTTGTATCGATAGACCGTACAAAATGATCCGCTTTGTACCTAATTAGTATCTAATTGCGTGGGGATCACGGTTTGAAACGGAGTAAACCGGTTTTAAAACGGTTGCGTCATGTGGTTGGTCTCTCAAACAGTCTTATAACCTCAAATGAAACTCAAAAGTATCTAGTAGTTGCAGTTTAGTCTTTAACCTAGTCGCGATAAACGCAAGCCGCTAAAATAAAGATTCTATTCTACTCGTATTAATGAATATGTGAAGCGTTACGTCACTTAATGTTCCATTTTACCAGGGCCGCGATTCCGTCTTTACTATTGACGAAGAAGGAGATGTTCCTGTGATATCACTTTTGTTCTGAAAGATAGAGACATGAAACTGGGATATATATAGCTATGAAATTGGTTAGGTTAGGTTAGGCCTACATAATTCCGAAGGGTCATTTGTCCCAAAGCATGATATTTACAAATTTCATAGTTCCGAAAACGATGTGCCTACTAAGACATTATTTCAGTATAAAAACTAACCTAATCATATTTTCCACACCTACTCATTGGAGTAGGTGTGGAATAGTCTAGCGAAAAATGCGTTGGGAATTCTGTAACTTTGGAATATCTAACGATGCCTGGTGGCAAATGACTCTTTTGAATGTTTGGGTAATCACGCCCAGACGTTAATTATTAAGATTATCAGCATGACACGATTAAGTCCCGTCGAATGTAGAAATTAAACTAATTTGTTGTGCGCTTCCCATTTGGCGCGATCAATTATCGAGCAATGCGTGCGCGCACGACAGACAGATCGCCGCCATGTTTATTTCCTTTTGATTGGCGGTTAGGCGCGGGCGCCACTGAACTAGTGGCTAGCTTGAACAAGATCTAATCTGTGATTATATACATTACCAACTAAGAGTTTCGGTTTTGGATTGACGACGAGTATCTGGGTTCGTTTTTGTTACATTAGTAATTCAAATATGTATTTATTTTGCAAGTAGGCCTCAAGAGCTTTTTTAAAATAGCATCATTAAAGTGACACACACGTAAGTAGGTTCTTGAGAATGTGAGCTGTAAAATAATCTATACATATAATAAAGCTGAAGACGGTCGAAAGTCTGTACATGGAAGATATTCGTAAAAAAATTGCTGGGGATACTTAGAATCGATAACAGAACACGATCCAAAAGTTTTTATAATTTTTGTCTGTTTATTTGTACGCGCATCACGTAAAACGGCTGAACGGATGTTGATGCAAATTTTACTTATCTGTCGAGAAAAGAAAATTCCCGGCCAACATACCTAGGTAGGTAGGTATAGGCTATAAAAATATTAAGACATTGGTGCAAAGGGGTTCAAGGTCGAACTTTGTATGGGAACTTCTTAAATCTTTGAGCTAAAAACTTGAAAAGTAAAAGGAACCCCATTCAAACTCTTAGCAAAATATATATAAAACGTGAAAAAATCCGGGATGTAAAATAAAGGTAGGCGTCTAAACACTACATCTTAGCCAAAACTGGTTGATACCTTCACCGATAGTAAGAGTAGTAGACCTAATTATATTGGAACTTCAGTCACTGACGACGTCGCTGTTTATATTGAAAAACCAGCAACCTTGATCTCTGCTTTCCCATATTTGCTATAAATTCAGAGGTCATCTAAAGTTGTTTGAAGGTTCAGTCCAATACTTATCTCGAATTATCATAATTCACCAACGTTAAGGGATGTGGGTATACAATTTGGACAAAACGGCATTCCGTGGAGAATTGCGTATATTATAGTATCAATTTTTTTAATGTAAAAAACTCTCGTGACTTTCTGAAATATTATTGGGAGCGCATAGGGAGCGCCCCCTAAAGGGATATTTAGGGCTTTTCATTCCTACGAAAACCTTAGCCTTCGCATCGCTTCTTCTTTGCTTGCCTCACCGTTTACCTTCGGGATTTTGGTCCTCAAGTTTCGCTTACAAGACACCGGAAGATAATGAGTGTCCTTAGGGGTCATTGCTCGCATTGAGACCGTTCTCAGAAGGGTTGCTTTGGGCCTTACATTCCAACAAAAAGGCCTTGCTTGCCTCACCTCACCTTCAGAACTTTGGCCTGGAACTACGCTTGCAAGACACCTGGGAATAGTAAGTGTACGTGGGGGCTCGCCATCAGGTGTCACTTAATTGCAAGACTCCAGGAGATAATGAGTGCCCGTCCATGGGGGTGCATTTAGAGAGCTTTCTGAAGTAATGCTTCAAGTATTCGGGCTTCGGGTTTTCTAACCTTAAGCTCGCCTAGGTAGCGGTCTCTAAAAGCATGTTATAGGCCTTTAATTCCTACGCAAAGCTCAGCCTTCGGCTTCGCTTGGCTCTCCTTTTATCTTTGTGAATTTGGGCCTCTGGTTTCGCTTGCAAGACACCCAAAGATAATGAGTGGCATCCCTACGCCTAGAGCGCCTAGAGCGCTTTCAATGCGAGCCCCTGCTCGCATTGAAAGCGCTCTCTAAAGGGATACTGTGGGCCTTTCATTCCCACGTAAAGCTCGGCCTTTGGCGTCACTGCCACCTGGGGATACTATAATATAAGTGGCCTTTAGCCTCCAAGTGCTTTCTTAAGGCTTGATTTGGATCTTTTATTGTTACGAAAAGTTGCCTGGCCACTCACTTTCTGGACTTTGGTCTCCAGATACTCCGGATACGAAGACACCTGGGGATAGTAAGTGTCCGTTGGAGCTCACATAGTAACCGCTCTTTAAAAGCATGCTTAGGAGCTGTTATTCCTACGACAAACTCAGTGTTCGGCTCCGCTTGCCTCCATGTTTACCTCCAGAACTTCGGTCTTCAGGTTTCGCTTCGTGTATCTGTGGGATCGGGCCTTAGGCCCTCGAGCTAGCATTGAGACCGCGAAAGATTGCTTTAGGCCTTTAATTCCAATGAAAACCTCGGCCTTCGGCCTATCTTGCCTCTCCGCTCGGCACATTCTTGCAAGACACCTTAGGATAGTGAGTGTCCGTCGGGCTCGCCCTAGAGTCTTCGGACCTGTTGCTTGGGTATCTTTATAATATTATTGACGACCAAGTTTATGAGGGTGTTTATTTAGATTCGAAGAGAATTTGAACTGTTACACGCACAATCTATGGAAATGAAATCTTTATTTTCAGTATGTAGTATGGTTAAAGATAAGAATGTCATGTAAACCATAATTTATGCGCGTACGAAGTCGCGCGCAGAAGCTAGTGCTAAATATGAACGTACCAAAAATATCTTCATCTATGCCGACGCTATTGAGAATTTAATTCATATATATTTCACCAGTTTTTTGAGACCACATAGGCCCACACATACATACCTACAAAGGCTAATTTTTAGTCCAGCAACTCCGCCTTCGTTCGTAGTAATATTTAGAGCAGGTTTGTTAGTTAATCCTTAACGATAATCCTGTGCTATTTAGCGAAGTCCAACTAAGCATCTTAGTTTGGAAAAGCAATAAACACATTGTGAATAGCTTTTAAAGGACGCCGGGCCTAGGCAGTTAGCGTTTGCGCCTTATATCCGTCAACATGACTTTTACGCTCCCTTCACCAAACAAACCTAAAAGGAACTCATACTCATTCCATTGTAGACTTTACATCTATAGTTTCAAGGTTGAAATTGATATCTACATACTCATGCACTTACGTTGTTTTGGTTTGTTACTAGTGACATCTGTTCGTAATTATATCCCGCTAATTCGTCTCGGATGACTCTGGAAAGCAATATAATTGTTTAAATGTCGTAAATAACTGCATGAATCCCTTGATTTTGAACCTCATTTACTTCTGTTTGAGGTATGATTTCCGAAAAGGTGCTTGAACTAGTGCATAAACCGACGGAACAGTAACTTTAATCCAATAACTTTTAAGGTCGGTTTTAGCTTGATAGTGTTGGCAGTTAGTACGTTGGGTAAAAGAGAACCGTAGTTTCCGATAGTATGTTTTCATGTATTTAAAGTGATAAAATTGGGAGCTGCTAATATTACGAGCTGTTGAAAGGGGTGTCGAAGTATTTATCACGACTTATAAAGACGTAGTTAAATGTGTTTAATTTACAGTCTCATACGTACTCATATAATAATAGTACAATCATCTGCTACTTGCCGATTACTGGCACCGCCACTCTGCGTTCGGATGTCAATTAATAGAATTAACAGATCAACGCCGAATTTTAGGTCAGTCAGAAACCGGCAAGAAGCTGAAAAACGGTTTTCAAATGGTTTTAGTTAGTTACAGGGTCCTCATTATTGTATTTTATAATATTGAAGACCAAATTATATTTATGAACAATGCAAGCAAAAGCTTGTTAGAAAAGAAAATGCCTTACAATATTTCATATTTCGAATGTCATGTAAAGAAGTCAGAAATACCTGGATGACGTTAAAATCCGCCAACGACGTTAAAAGCAGTCAATTTAGCGGCGGACAGCGCTCGGACTAAGTGCCGGACACCATTTTACTAATTTTATTATTCTGCCGAACAACTGTCGTAAATTATATTTTAATGTTTCCGGACGTAGGAAATTTGCTGCCAATGTTGCCACATCAAAAATTAATAGCCGTTTTAAAACTATTTCGCATTGGCAACACGGCGAGTGAGGAGGAAACGGAAATGTCTATTATATCATCTTAAAAACATGAAAATTTTATGAAAATAAGATTATGAGGAAGCGATAAAAATTTAAAATTATGTTTTCTGACGCATATTTAGTTTTCATTATTGAAATGATAATAAATCTATTTGTGAAATATCTTAATGGTGCTGACAAAATATTTTGTGAATACAAGAATTTAGTGTTATTTTAGGGATTTGCGTTCATAAACCGGATATCACTTTATGATATTCACGGTGTTTATAGCGATGACGACATAAACTGTTAATTAAACGGTGAATGAACTCTTAATTAACATGTTTTTATTATCATAAGAGGTAGGCAGAGCACATATGATTTTCCGTGGCACTTTCAGCAATATTTGTTTAGAGATGGAGAAAAGAAAATGACATCTTGCTGTGATAGATTTCTTTATAAGTAGTAAGTCATCGAACACATGGTGCCTACATATCCATAACTAACCCTAACCATAATTTGTAAAATGTCACAGCTGCAGTAAATACCACTGAACGTCAAATTGGAAGTTTTTTTTTCAGATGCTTAGAGTATACACATTCTTCTTCCACTTATTTAAGAGCTAATCTGTCGTCGGTGTAGCTCAATGTAGGTCTTCCACCTACTCCGATCCCAGGCAACCTCTTTGACATCTCGATACGACCCATAAACTCTCTTTTTAAGTTGTTCTATGTAGTTTATTCTAGGTCTTCAATTCGTCTATCTTTCTTTAAATTATATTGAGTATGAAGTTGTCATGTCGTATGACAACTCTCTCTTCTATTTTCTAAGTTTCTCACTAACTGCCTGGTTTGCCTCACTCTAAACTTCTTCATTGGTCACTGAAGCTAATTCAGTGACCAATGAAGAAGCATCACTCTCCAGCTAATTTTCTCCATTCGCCTCCACCACTACACCTCGAACGCTTCTAATATCTCCGTATCTTTCTGAGTCAGGGTCATGATTCATTTCGGTACAATGCTATGTTCCATATGTATGATTTAACTTAAAAAATCTTCGTTTCTTTCGATAATTTTGAAGTTAAGTAATATATATTTTTTGCTTTGTAAAACTAGTTTTGCCATTGCTATTCTGGACTTTGTATCTGGCTGGTGTGCATCTGGAGTCTGCGGTGACGAGGCTTCCTAAATATCTGAAAGATTTTACATTTTCGACTCGGATCACTTTAAGGAGATTGATGGGAAGGCCAGTTTAGACTGGGCGGAAATAGAAAAAAATATGTTTTGTTTTGCGAGGCAGCCGTTTGTAACAACGGTTACCTATAAGAGTGTATGCTGTTTATAAATATAATGAAATGCTGGTCTAAATCGAATACCTGGTGACATTTTTATTGTCACCCCCTTCTCCCCTCCAATTTCCGCTCCAGTCTAAGTTGGCTCAGTTCGGGTTGCACAAGGCGGTTCCACAACGCTTCGGGAGCTCAGATACCGCGAGCCATCCGGTTACCTCTCGGACACCGAAATTACGCGTCATTGCTCACATTCACTGCCATTAATCGATCCCGTGGTTTTTTTCTCGTATGTAGTGGAAAGCGACTACGGGGTAGTCGCCTGCTAGCCGGGTTCCTGGCAGTGACAGTGTCAACTATACGGTCTCTAAGCGTACATACATACAACTTTAAATATTCAACCATGTATTGTTTACTTTAAACCACATACGGTATCCCAATAGACAGTTATTTCTTCTTTTTTCTTTCTGTAGACAGAGACAGTTATGATTCTAAATTCAAACTGATTAGATAACCGCCAGTCTCTGATTATAAAGAGATCTGGAAAGATGTTAATACAACCTTTACAGTGCACATCAAAACAAAACCTCTGTCTTAAACAAAGTCTCTTGTTCCAGTCAAAGACCACCTGCAGCACTCGGACCTGGAGACAGATGAAGTGGAGACAGATGACCAGACATCCAACATGGATGACGATCTGCTCACCCAGTCGGATCTCGACGAGAACGGGGATCCAAAGAGCCCCAGCTCGAAGAAGGGGAAGACTGGATCTTCTAGTAGGTAAGTCAGTTAGTTAGTTGTAAAACGGCAGCCGCCATTATCGTGAAGTCATGAGAGCAGAAATAATATTTAGTCCCATCTCACCTGTCCTAAAGAAAGAGTCCTTTTGTTTATATGGTGTAATGACGTCACGAGAAAAAGACTTAGACGAGACTTGGACGAAAGAGAGAAGACTTAGTTGTAAATAAGTACTTCCTCCTACCTAAGATAGATCTTGTTCCTCTAGTAGGCTTGTGAGGAGTGGCAGCCGCAGGGGCCTTTGCCAAAGACAGTTTTGACATCGTTGCGAAAACGTCTATGTTTTACCATTTACATACAATACAGTAGGTAAGTTTTGGTCTACGGTTTCCCCTGTTATTATCAGCTGAAGTTCTTTTTTTATATGTATGGCTTGGATACGAATACTTTAAGCCAACGGATACGAGTAATTTGTTGCTGAAGTACGTCTGAACATACTGTTCGGTTAAGACTTGGAGTGGCATCTGCATAAAATAAGTGATAAAGTGGCAACTATCATATTCGTGTTTGTTATCACTTCACTGTGTTGCGATGAAAACCTTTCCTAAGACTTGTTCTAAGAGATTTGAAGGCTTTTGTTACTTAAGATGATCATTCGCTTAGTCTGACATGCTCCTAATTTTGAATAGACAATTCCTATTCTGGGAAGTGCTTTTATATTTATAGTGGTGAGTGTTCTTAGCTGTTTGCAGCAACACTGCTCCACATTTGTAGTACTTAGGTGCTCTTAAAGCGCACATAAACCATCTTAATGGCGCCAGTTTGTCTGCCACCATCGTTTGGGATATCATAGAGCTACTGTAAGTATACAATTGGTCGGGTGGTGCACACACTACAGGGTGGGGCCTGAAGCAGGGGCAAAAAATTAAACGGTAGACTATTGGGCGTGTGAGCACTTCTTTCCAGGTAATTTTAATTGAAAATAAAAAAGTTTTTTTTTCTTTTTTTTTCTTTAATGTAAGTTATCGTGTATTTTTTACCCTTCTGGGGTAACACAGGCAGTTTTTTTTATTTAAAAAGCACTAAAAAGATAAAAAAATAATACATCACATAAATATCTTTTAAAAACAATAATGCAAAAACTATTATGACTCAGTTGCACTACTGCTGTGCTATGCATGATCTCGTGGTGCCAAGATACATTACTTGAAGGTCATAACTTTAGATCAACATTCCTCCGAATTTGAAAAAAAATTGGACACAAGGGGTAACTACAGATGCTCTAAGGAAGCGTCCTTTTAAATATTTGCCCCTGTTACATTCGACCGTTGAGTCGACGCGACGGTGCCGGGATCGCTTAATATGGTTCATAGGCACAAGGGGATATTCCCTAAGTGGTAGTAACTACTGGGAGAAAAAGACCTATTGTCTTTGTGGCAACTAGGTATAACGACCTATTGGGAATATCCCACTTATAAAGTTATAACTATGTGTCCAATTGTACCGTCTACTACACTTTACATCCCACGCATTAGAAAGTGATAGCTGAAAATATGCACACTGTATAATTAATATCTATGTCATAATGTTAAACAAAAAGGGGGGGCTATGGGGGCTTTGGGGGAGGCCTATGCCCAGCAGTGGACGTCTTTCGGCTAATATGATGATGATGAATATTAGACAAAAACATTAACTTGTTTCTCCGACAAGAGCCATGTATAAACATAAGGACTAATGGGACGTTTAGCGGCAAACGCTGGAAACGCTCACACCTGTATATAAAAACTTCTATAATAGACAAGGCCTAATTTGTGTTTGCGCTGAACTTGCGCCGCCAATCGCTACGCTATCTATTATCTCTCTAGGTTAAGTTTGTCATCGTAAGGCCTTGGTAGATCTTGACATGACAGATGATTTAAACAGCGTCTATGCGCGAGGAATGACGCCCTTCGTGACTATTATTATGAGCTTATCTGGGACCGACATTTGCGACTTGCGACCAAATTGAGGGACCGTATAAACCTCTTGACGATTAGGTATTTACATCCATGGAAACAAAATAATTTAAAATTCATATTGTTGCAGGGACAGCAAGGGCGGCACGAAGCCCCGGCGCGCGCGCACAGCTTTCACGTACGAACAGCTGGTGTCTCTCGAGAACAAGTTCAAGACCACCCGCTACCTGTCTGTGTGCGAGCGGCTTAACCTAGCGCTCAGTCTGAGCCTGACCGAGACTCAGGTTAGTGTAATTACTCTCCGACCCGCTAATAATTATTAATCTTTATACCGCTGGTATATCTAGAGAACAAGTTTAAGGCCACGCGGTTCCCGTCCGTCTGCAAGCGACTCAACCTGCCGCTCGGTGTGACTCTAACCGAAACCCAAGTCGCATTATTCATATTATTATATACCATGTAGTACAAGCGCTATCACATAAAGAGATCGCCAACTGCAATAAAGTAAATCTAACTCAGTGTTTTCTCTCCAGGTAAAAATCTGGTTCCAAAATCGCCGCACGAAATGGAAAAAGCAGAATCCTGGTTTGGACGTCAACAGTCCCACCGTACCGCCTCCTGGAAGTGGGGCTTTCCCATCCGGGGCCTATCCAGGAGGTCTTCTGTACTCTCATGGAGTCCCCTACCCGTTTACGGGTCCTGGGCCCTACGCGCCGTACTTCCACCATCTGGCTGCGAACCACCACCATACCCATGGGTCTCTAGGGCACTCGCACACGTGATTATGGCAGCGCCCAGGGTCCCAGGACCTTAGGGTCGAGAAAGAAGACAACGATGGACTCCCCAACTAGAATTGAAGTGTAGTTATGGATTTAGTGCAATTGTGTTTAAGGTGAATATTTGAATAGTGACTCGATTGTGATACGTATTTTTTAAGATTAGGTTAATTTAATGTTTTCTGTGTTCATGAAACATCAAATAGATTTTAATGATATTATGTTCTGATGTTCTTTTTTTTTGTTAAATTTAGATGTGACCAACTAATTTAACGTTGAAGTTCTTGAACATTTTTGGCATTGCATTTCACTATATGGAATTTAAAATAAATGTGAGCACGCAGATAATTTAAAATATATTTCAAGGATTTTGGACCTATACAATTTATTTATCAACATCATAGCCATTTTTAGAATCCTAGCTTTTGTTCCTATAAATCATGGAGTTGTCTTGTATGTGTATGTGTAAATATTGTAAATTATGTAAATAGTCTTGACGATTCTTGTAACGTAAGTTTATTTTAATTATTGCTACGTGCCAAAACTTTATTAAATAAGTCTAACATAAAATTGCATCTACGCTGCGTATAACATTGAATTTCGATTAAAGTGGAAAATTTAAAATATATTCGCCACGAGCGGAACAATTTTTAAATTTCTGCTTCGTAATAATTTATTGTATCACATTAAGTTATTTAGTGAACAAATGTCACGAAAACTCAGACATCGTAAATTTTGTAGCATTTTCGGTGCAGTGTAGTGTTGTTAACGGAATAGGGTTGTATAGTAGACTCAAAACGTATTATTACTCTATAAGAAAGAAGGGGGAAAAATATGCCTGGTGACGAAAATTCCATTCAGATATCTCCAAAATTACGAAGCTAGAATACGCTCGGGGATCGTGACGTCCAGACACTCGAGCGTCATAGTAAATGACAATCGTTTTATGGGAAGGTGCATTTGGCGGAAAATGACAGAATTTACCCTCTCTTTCCTTTGGATACTATTATAACTCTGTGATTCATTAATCTTCTTCTTTTTTCCTTGCTTCCAACATTTGACAATTAGTTCAATCCTTTAAAAAAAACGTAATTATTGGTTACTTTATCTGGTGTTTACACCCCTGTTGGTATAAACAATTTCAATCGTAATGCTTATCTATTATTAATATAATTTATCAGCATTAATAACATGAATACTAGCCGTAATTACCAATTATCATTGATAATGACTGTACCAACTCCGTTAGCATGGTACCTACATAGGTTATGAGTGGTTTTGCTACACCGAATATTTACGATGTCTGCTGATAAAAAGTGTGAATTAACGTCCCAGTGCTTGATACTGGTCTAATACTTTTTTTTCCAAATACAAGTTACATGATCAATTTTAAATATATACTCGCCAAACAATTAAGTTCGATGGCGAGACGCGCTTTGATATGTCATCTTAATTCATTTTATAACAATAGAGGTGAAGAATTGGTGTGAATTATTAGAAATTAAGGCGACAAACATTGGGAAGTTTACCTTATACACGGTGTTTTTTTAACCGTCTTAGAGCCGAAGCCCAGTTAATGTATACATTACAAAGAACTTAAAAAAAATTTTTTTTTTTTTTTTTTTTAAAGTTTTTTTTAAATGCATAAAATATTGTTTTTTTGTATTAATATTAATTTTAATCATCCAGCTGAGTGGCCGCAGTGTCCGCTAGCCACCATCTTATGTAGATAGGTACGAAGTCTAACGGGTGAATGAACTTCGCTCCGTGCGCCATAGAGAATTTTTCAAACTTAATTACCTTTTATTACTAAAAACTTAACTAAAGAAATGTTTTTTTTTTCACGAATGGATAGTGCCTTTTGGATACTTTCAGTGGGCTTCGGCTCTAAGACGGTTAAAAAAACACGTTGTATAACTACTTTCATACATATGGAGAAATGAAGCTGACATTCTCACAGACAGCTGTGTCTTGTGCTGGGTTCTTGATACCCACGAAAGTTTACGGTTTCCATTACTTTAACCCCTCTACACACTTGTTGCAACTAAACAGTACCGGTAGTCCGTTTCAGGAAGTTACAATTTAACTTAAGTTAATAGGCAACACTGAAGCGTTTGACCAATGACAACTGGTCATTTTTGACCTGTGATTCCTGTTTAGTTTGTAAAGTCGTAAGTCCTAGGTTCATGAAACAGAAGAGTAACGAATGAATGCATAGTCCATGACGTTGACGATCCAAAATTAATACTAATTCTCACAAATATTGCATTCTATTAGCCACTACAATCTCTACAGGCGACTCCAAACGAGCGACATCGGCCGAGAGCCAAGCAAGGCACAGAAAATCTTGTAAAGAGTGACCTTGGTTTAGCCAGCCATGCTTCCGGCACGTATCCACACGGGCCGAAATCTGCCAATTGCACACGTTGTGCGGCATTTAAAGTCATTGATTGGTAGAAAAATAACCACAAACAGAAAGCAATTTACAGTATTCCCAGAATAATAGAAATAAAAAGCCACGTCAATTACACACATTTAAAGAATATTGTCTTTACCCTTTTAAGGCTGATGCAAAATGACTCGCACATGAGGCATGCTTCTACGAGCCATTTCTGCTACAGAACGGAAAAATGCTGCTACGCGCTACGCCGTAGCACACGTATGGGCCTCGAAAGGGTTAAAGTCTGGTGTTGATATTCTGAATTTGTTTGAGACTTTATTTAATATTGATTGAAAGAGATGCCTTTAAAATGTATGTAACGTTTAAATGACCGCTACCAAACCGACACCGAAGAAAGCTTTTATATATTTTGTAAAATAACATTGATATGTAAAATAAAGTAATTTATTCGCAAACGATGCTCAATGCTGTAAATAACGAGTAGCTGGGCGAACGCCTACTTAACTTGATGTTTATATAAATAGTTCCAAGTTATTTTTTACATTTGTTTTATTTACCTCCCTATGTTTATGTCCATAGATAAATAAATAACTATTTTTTATACAAATCTTTACCTAGACCCGAACTCTGAGAGGCTTGTAGTGTGAGTGGATGCTAGACGAAACTACATATAGCACATCTATGAATGTTAAAATAGACACGAGGTTCGTAATGTAGGGTCATTATACCGGGCGACCATCAGCGTCAGTTAGCAACCACCTCAATTAATTATATATTTTAATAGAAAACCTGTAAACCCTAAACGAACAATAGCCGTATGCATTTTCTTGGAGTTAGGAAACTCTCATACCTACAAAAAAAAAGACAAAATATACAGTTCACCAACCCTTCTAAATAAGCAAACCAGACCCCGTATCATGGTCGTTGGTCGGCCTTATCACGCGATAAGTGATAAGATAGGAGTTTCGTCTCGTTCTATCGAACGGTGTCACTGTCAGCCAGTGACGGACCCTCTATATTGTCACTTATAGTGTGATAAGGCTGACCGTGATACGGGGTCAGCACACTAAATTAGGTAGTTCAACCGGCGCATTGACCCTATCTAGTTCCGGGGATTGATCAAAAGAGCTGCCAAAAAGTGACATTGCAAAGCTTTCCAAACATATTTTTTAAAGGTGCTTTCCATTACTACGTAATACACATTATTATTGACACAAGGATGTCAGAAAGAATGAAATGCAAAACACATTGAATTTCAAATATTGGATGGTAATAATAATCGAGTTCTATGAATACCACGTCATTCCCTTTCTTCCCCCCAGACAACCAAGTTTGATAAACTGGTTAACTAGACGCACTATTTATTCCGCGGAGATAACCAGTTATGTGGGTGGAAGTCTAATTCCATATTCTTAACCGAGTTTAGCTACTTGTTGTCTAGGGGGAAAGTATCTTCCGCGAAGAAAACTAGTTATCTGAGTGGATTTGTTCTTCCACGTAGTAACCGAGTGTGATAAGGTAGTTGTCAAAAAAAAAAAAGGGAACATTATTTCCGCGTAAAAAACTGGTTAACAACATGTATTAAGATGATGTTGAACATAACCGACAACAAACCAAAACCTGATACATTAGCTACGTTACCGAATTTAGTACCTAGGTAAAGATACATGTGGCATAGGTAGGAACATATCGTACCTACGCAACCTCGTATCTGCAGCAATTATTTGATGGCAATAACACCCGTATTCCGAGTGTAAGAAAAGTGACATTTCTATCAAATCATTGTTGCAGATACGAGGTAGAGTTGATTGAGGTATGGCATCGATATGTTATGGGGGATACGAGGGTAAGGTTCTTACTCACCACCAGAAACTCAGCACATGAAGTGGAAATATGGGTGGATAACACTTACTCGTAAACATGTCCCAATCAATCAAATACATTTATTTGCCAAAAATACAGTGGTAGGATATTACAAATTGGATACGATCTATGTATTTTGCTTGCAAATATTATTAGTAATTTGAATTTAATTCACATGTCAGCATCAAAATAAAAAGGTAAAAATAATCATCAAAAATAACATAAAAATTAAAAACAAATAAATACAGGAATTAAACATAAATAAAACATTGTCATTCAAAAAATACTATTTTTTGAATTCTAAATATTGCTTTATATTTTATAAGAAGCCAGTTTACTAATTATCGTTTCAACTCAACCCATCGCTGGTATGTCTGCGAATTAAGGTTTTGGTACATATTTATGAGAGAAATAAATTGATACATATTTTTTGCACTTGATTGATTCCTATAACTGGAGTCTGTATGGTGGAGGTACTTCCGCAGTTTGGCTGTTCAAAATATGAGCGAGATGTTATTCCACCTCATAAAAACATTGGCTTACGCGCGTCGAAATGAACGCCGCGCCGCAACTAATGCAAAATTTATTTCAAATCGGTGTTTTGTTGTATAGATCTCTATAGTCTACGAGGCCCAAGTGGTTTTTATCTACTACTACTACTACTACTAAAACAGAAACTTAACCTAACATTTGAAAAATTATATACATTTTCTAACTCAAACAAAGATAGAGCGAGTAATTGCTATTTAAAACTGTTGAACTGGCCATCAGAGAATGATTTTTATTTTAATGTATTTTTCATTTTTGGGATCAGTTTTACAGTTTAATTTGTGTTTCGCAAATATGAGTGCCCAAAAATTGGAGCGCTTTAATATTGAGAAGCTACGCGGACTTGACAATTGGCTGGTATGGAAATTCGATATAAACCTGCAACTTACTATGCACAAGCTGCAAGATATGGTGAAAGGCGTCGAGACTCTCCCTGTACCACCTAGCACCTAAAGAAGCACCGGCTGACGAAATAGCAAGTTATCCAAGGAAACTTACCCAATATGAAGATCGTGACGCATTACTCCAATGTATCATCGGCTGTAGCGTCTCCACGGAACCTAAACGTCATATACTCACTGCTAAATCCGGTAAGGAGATGTGGGATTTACTTCACTCAGTTTACGAGCAGAAGAATGACAGACGACTAGATTTGTTGTACTGTCAGTTGTTCACTTACACGAAAGATGAAGCTGACGACATAGCCACGCACGTTTCTAAGCTGCAGGCATTATGGCAACAACTCAACGACGAATTAAAGGAAGAAGGATCTCTCCAATCATTGTTAATGAACATGATACTGAACACGTTACCGTCAACATATCTTGAGTTCAAGAATGCTTGGGAGTCCGTGCCTAAGGAGAATAGGAGTATTTCTATTCTTATGGAGCGTCTGCGTCTTCATGAACAGCGCCTCGAAGACCTGGGTACTAACCCTTCCACTTCCTCGTCAACGTCTGACAACGCTCTTTTGTTGAACAAAAAGAAAGTCAAATGTTCACATTGCAACAAGATTGGACATACTAACAAACAATGCTTCGTCCTCAAGAAATTGAAGAAACGAAATAAGAGTAACGAAACCGTTCAAGATGATGGTGACGCATTCCTATCTCGAATTGATGTCTCAAATTCAGAATTTATAGTCGATTCTGGTGCGTCTCACCACATCACGTCTAACGCCAATTGGTTCAGGAGCTACTCACCTTTCGATAAACCAAGAGCTTTGCGACTTGGAGATGATCGGGCTATGTATGTATACGGCCAAGGAATTATAGATGTTGAAATGTCTGTACAAGGCAAATGGAAACGTGCTCATCTAAACAATGTTTGGTATGTACCTCAAGCTGGACAAAATCTATTCTCAGCGGGTTCAGCCTTGGACCATGGTTATATAGAGGTAGCTGACAAGGACAAGCGTATCTTCAAAGATAAAAGCGGCCAAGTTAAAGCTGTCAGTATCAGAGATGGTAATCTGTATAGACTTTTGATGAGAGTAACAACTGTCAATGCTTGTGTTGTCAAGGAAGGAACAAGCCTGCAAATTTGGCATGAACGACTTTGTCACCAAAACAAAAGACATGTTAAGGAAATCCTTACACGCAACGGTATTAAGTTTTCACCTGATCAATCTGACTGTGATGGCTGTGTATACGGAAAAATGACCAGATTGTCATTCGGTACTAGGCAACATCGTGGCACAAAACCCGGCGATCAAATTAACGCGGATGTCTGTGGCCCTATGTCAGAACTATCACTTGGCGGAAGAAGATACTTCGTTGTATTTAAAGATGACTTCACAAGATTCAGAAAAGTTTACTTCTTAAAGCAAAAATCTGAAGTAGCCAGTGTACTACCTAAATTTCTTGCTGAAATTAAAACTGCTGGTCACGTTGTTAAGGAATTACTTACAGATGGCGGAAAAGAGTTAAGAAATAATGCCGAAGTACATCGTATGACAGAAGCAGTTGGCTTATACCACCGTCTGAGTATGCCGTACACTCCAGAACAGAACGGCGCGGCTGAAAGAGAGAACAGGATTCTGGTTGAGGCAGCGAGAAGCATGCTATACAATAAAGACCTGCCTAAGAAGCTGTGGGCCGAAGCTATTAATACTGCGAGCTATGTACTTAACAGAACTGGACCGACACAGATCGAAGGGAAGACACCATACGAGCTTTGGTACAATAAGCAACCTCATATTGACCACTTACGTATTTTTGGCACAGAATGCTTTGTACATATTCCAAGCCAGAAACGTAAGAAGCTCGACAAAAAGGCTATGAAAGGATTTTTGGTTGGATATTGCGGAGATAAGGACGGCTATCGTATCTGGATACCTGAAAAGAATGACGTAATCATCTCAAGAGATGTACTGTTTAGATCTGAAACAGTTTCTTCTGACTTCTGTAAGCTTCCGTATATATCTGGTGAGCGTGAAGATCACGAAACAACCGAGGTCATTATTACAGAAAACGATTCTTCTCTTCAGGACGATCAAGATGAAGCTGGACCATCCGACACAGCTGAAGATGAAACTCCTCCTGATCTTCATGAAGAAGCAACACATCATTATAATCTAAGAGATAGACTATTGCTTCAAAGCTCCAGATCGAACTGTTGCATCTGTCTCTCTGAAGATGAACCTCAGACTTACAAACAAGCGATGAAGTCAGAGAACCATGAAGAATGGATTACTGCCATGGAAGAAGAGTTGAATTCTCTCAAAGAAAACAAAACGTGGATTTTGGTAAATTTACCTGATAATAGAGAAGCCCTTAGCAACAAATGGGTTTACAAGATCAAAAAGAACTTACCCCGATAGACAAAAGTCAGTTGACAGACAACTGCAATTTCGACACTGACAAGAATGTCAATAATTTTCATTACAGAGAATTAGTCGGAAAATTACTTTATTTATCTATTGTAAGTAGACCCGACATATGTTTTGCTGTAAATGTTTTGTCAAAATGTGTTGAGAAACCCGACAAACGCCATTATGCGATTGGGAAGCGAGTATTGCGATATTTAGGCGTGTCGTAGGGCACTCAAAGCCTTGGTATTTTCTACAAGGGTTTATCATGTGAAGAAAATACCTTCGTTGCGTACAGCGACGCAGATTACGCCGGAGATATTGAGACGAGAAGGTCGACTTCTGGCTATGTGTGTCTCGCCGCAGGGGGAGCAGTGTCATGGTCTTCCAAAACTCAAAGATGTGTGAGTCTCTCGACCACTGAATCGGAATTTGTGGCGGCAAGCCTCGCAGCCCAGACGGTTATATGGCTCAGTCGTCTCTACAAGGAAATCCGAGGATACGACGTTATACCGACGGTTTACGTAGATAACCAAAGTGCTATCAAGCTTGTCAAGAATCCAGTGTTTCATTTCAAGACAAAGCATATAGACACGCGGTATAAGTTCTTGCAAGAATTGCACCAGGAGAAGAAGGTCAATGTCCTCTACGTACCTTCGCAAGACCAGGTAGCGGATACCTTTACGAAAGCCTTGCCAAAGGAAAGCTTTCTAAGAACGCGAACCTCACTAGGATTGGTGAGTAAGCCTGATCTGATGTAGGGGGAGTGTTGAACTGGCCATCAGAGAATGATTTATGTTTGACATGCATTTGAATTATTACTCACTTGACGTATATAAACTGTAAATAAGGGACTATTGTTTTATTAAAAACATTATATAAACAAATCACCAACTAACGGTGAATATTCAACTTCGCAAGAATCAGCGATAAGCTCGGTGTCAAACGTACGAAAACAGGCTACGCACAACTTTGGTGAATCACCTTTAGTAGCTTTGAGGTCGCATTTGTTTTATTATTGTCAAAGTCACGGAATACAAATGTTTAAGTGGGCCAAGCTACTAAGTATGCAGTTTACCCACACCAACTTTTAAAACTTAAAAAAAATATTCGAAATCGAAACACATTGGCGCAGTATGTAATCGTAAATTACTCCTCATGGCACACATCGGAGATCAATGTGACTCTACATGTCACTTACCAATTTGACACGTTTTACATGCGGAGCGAACGTGACAGAACGAAAGCATTTATTTCAGTCTGTTTCCGGAACATCTCGCTTGAAACAAGTCAAAATTGGATAAAAATCTTTCCATTTCTCTAGCCTAATTTATATAAAAACGTTTAACTATATATATGTATATAAGTTTCTATATAAATTAGGCTATCGTTACAGTGATTCAAAGCCAATGACTCGCATATGAGTCAGACTTCTACGGGCAGTTTCCGCTACAAAATAGAAAATGCTACGCGCTACGGCGTAGCAGACGTATATTCGTAGGGTACAAATAAATGCCCTTACCAGTTAAACACTTGCTCGAAACACGACCAGCACGGCTATCACGCGACGGCGAGCTCTCTCGATTTTTCTAGCACTATCCGTCTCTCTCTTATTAGAAAACTTCGAGAGTAGGTACAGTCGCCATCAGATATATCGGGGCGGTCAAGGTGCTCACAAATATCTGAACACGTCTGTATAGTCGAGGCATTAGAGAAGTGTTCAGATATTTGTGGGCACTTTGGCCGCTTCGATATATGTGATTGCGACTGTATGTCGCGGCCGTCGGAGCGCCGGCATCGTAGGCAGAGTTTCACTACCAACTAGGGCAAAGTTCAAATACGAATTTATAACAATCTAATTGGCTCTTAAGTAGTTTGTTAGAAATCTGGAAACTTTGTAAGTATGGAAATGTTTATTTATTAATCTTATGCACTATACTGACATGTGATATTATCAATATTGCGAATAAATTATGATTATGATTATTATTAAGGCAAAGGCATTCTCTACCAGTCAAAATATCGCTAATTTTCGCGGTCTGAATGGGCGGATAGGCGAAAAAAATCGAAAAAAATCCCGCCTCATCAAAGCGGCAAATAATTAGGTCTATTTTAAACTGATTGACGGGCCACCACGCTCGTTAAACAGACTAAACACGAACTTATCACAGCTAACTGTTTTTTTCAGCCACCATGATGCCACCGACATTCCGCGGCACGATTGAACAAGATGGCGGATCATCTGTCATTTATAATTGTGTGTCAAGAGACTTACGCACGACTGAGAATATGTTTAGTTTATTGCGTTATAAACGGTGCTATTATTGTAATATCGTTGGAAATGGTCCTAATTATAATTTTATAGTTATTGTAGAGCTGTTTATAGAATAGATCAATGATGTAATATAAAAAAGAGGTAGATAAGTTGTCTATACGAAATTCCGTGTTTAGAACTCAGACCAAGAAAATATACAGACGGAGCGTTACGAACAGTCTAGTGAAGCCAACCGGTTTTCAACCAAGCCCCATAAGTTTAGCACACGCTAAACAAATTAAATCGCACAAAACTCGAAATAAATGATCTTGACAGCATTGCGACACGTGCTGAAGAATTTTGTGCAATTTTGTTTGTGCGTGAGCGTGTGCTAAACTTGAAGTAGCTTAGTTTTGTTTGTATGTGGTTTGGCTTCACTTGACTGTTCGTAACGCTCCGTCTGTCTTTTTTTCTTGGTCTGAGGTTTAGAAATGCATACCAAATCTGACAGCTGAGACACGTTTATATGTTTCCATTGACGACGCAAAACTGAGGCAAATTGGTGCCACTGACTCAATTTTAGTGTGCCAGTTTTGGAGCGCTTATAACATAGATAATATTCATCATTGGCATCATCAACAGCCTCCTTCAATGATTGGGCGGAAAAAGGCTATTTTAGGTACCCCAATAAGTATTAGTATTTTTAAAACTAGACTTAAGGATTATTATTTTTCTCTTCCGTAGCTAGTCATTCCTACTTGGTGTGTGCTGTTTTGTTTTCGACTGTAAGTGAAACTGTTTCTATATGACTTTTAGTTATTGATGTACGTGTATGGAGGTTTATATAAATATGTATTTATGTTTGTGTATTTCTTATAGTTAAGTTGTTTATATTCTGTTTTTTTCTGTTTTCACTTACTCAAATCATATCTTTTCTTGCATTGTCTCCACCACCCAAAGGTTGTCTGGAAGAGATCGCTCTTTAGCGATAGACCGCCTGTTGTCTGCCATTGTTTATGTTTAATTTTGCACTATTTTTCTACTGTCTACTATGTCTGGTGAGCAATAAAGAATATTTGTATTGTATTGTATTTCGTCACTGCGGTCACTTCATTTACAGTATCAAAAATATATCAACAAATCTTCATTGACGTTATAATATTTAACAACACTTGGACAAAAAATAACACAATGCGAACATATTCCAATCATTGGTGAACCTATATAAGTTTAGACTTGTTCGTGATTTGGCGCAGTTAATTGATGCATAAACTCGGTACCTTCACCTACCTTTAGCACGGAAATAGAACGATTTAAGACACAAAATGAGCCCGGCGCCGGAACACAATTTATTTCATAGCCCAATTCTACACGAATACATCAAAGCCACTATCAGCGATGACATATAAATAAGTCCTTTGAACCAAAAACAAGATCCGCCCCTGTAACGTCTTCATTTCACACAAGCGATCCAACACTTACGTTTATTTCACAATAAACTAGATATACAGTCCCTCGGACGTTTTCGACAACCAACAAGTGGCAATTAAAAGTGACAAATGGTGTGAGTTATATGTGTCCGTGTCGGCGGTTGTCGGGCGGCGTGTCCCGCCGACACTCGCCTCAGATCTCTTCACCCTCCACTTCTTTCTGAACGACGTAAAAACAGTTTTGCGCAAAAACAAAGAGTTTAGCAGTCTGTGAGGGAACTTTAAAGATGCGGGCGTGTTTCGAAAGAGAAATTGTACCTAGTTATTACAATGAAACGACGCCGTTAAGTACTTATAAAGGGAACACCCATACATACTTAACAACCGGTCAAGTGCGTGTCGGGCCACGCGCAGTGTAGGGTTCCGTAGTTACCAGTCTGTCTAAGTTCCATCGACTTGCGGTGCGGTTGCGTCGACAGAATTTGTACGAAATTTGGCCTTTCCAAGTAGGTACACATTAAGTTGGTCGACGATTACTCGGTAAATACGTATGCCTACTTAGCCGTGATAGATTTCCTTTTAAATTAATTATATGTACTACTACCACGAATTTTTTCACGTCCCCAGTAGTAGCCATTTAGCCGGTAGGTGGGGACACACACACATGACTCGAACAAAAATTAGGGTTTTAAAGCCCAATATTTTGCAAACGAATCACTGATTTGAAAAATGGTTTTAAAAAGCCCATAATATTCTTATCTAGCTAGAGAGCTATCCAGCGATATCCCACACCATGGGTTTAACGAGAAAAAAAAATACATCACGGTTTTAGGTGTAGGGGAGCTATAAAAACAAATTGTACTGTTTTTTCAGCGTGATTGATTTATATACCCATGCCGCAATACAGTTTTCTAGTAGTAATGGTTACTAGCTAAGCCGAAGACGGACGGACGGACATGGCGAAACTATAATGCTGACTACGGAACCCTAAAAATATGCATAAATATTTCCTTGAACCTGATTAAAGAAATAAAAATGAAATAAATACTTCTCGTTGCCATTGCTATGATGCTTTCTGTAATATATATTGCTCATTTCGACACTAAATTTGCCTACCAGGTGCTAAATGCATGTAACTTGGTGCTATTAATAAAGTATTTGTATTTGTAGCTAATTACAAACATACAACGAAGGTCCAAAATCAAAGCGTAAATGAATCGCCACAGAAGATTTTTACGTGAAGATTTTCCCGTCAATTTAAACCGCAGCCTATCAAAGTCATACTTTACGACAGGTTTTTTTTAAAGATAAAAGCAAGCGTTTTGCTCGAACAGCCGTGACGGCACGCAAAATGTCTTGTCGTCTAGTACATTAAAAAGCGATAAAATGTTCTCCTGAATTATGAATATGAGGGGAGTATCTCAGACGGTGTTTTGTGAAATATTAATAATGGTGGACGGAAATACTTTGGCTTGTTAGCGGGGATGTTTATCGAGGAAATTGCGAGTCAAGCGGTGGCTCGAGGAAACATTATTAGTAAGTAACTACATACTGGCTTTTGTTCCCGCTTTTTTAGTAAATATCTACTGCATAGAGTTAGTGACTAAACTACGGTTCCGCCAGATACGAAGTCCATCAATTATGCCTTTTAACCGTTGAAGGCTTAGGGGTTCTGTGATTTATGCTAAACTGGGTAAGGAAAGGAAATTCACTTACGAAAAGTGATCTGTTCTCAAGGCGAGACGAAATCGAACTGGGTTTTGAATATGGCGCGCGCAATACCTCAGTGAATGAATGAATGAGTGAGTAACGAAATGTATGTAATAAGGCTAGAACTACAAGGGTTGGCACAGACGTGTGTATAAGGGTGTGGCTACACGTCTGTGATGTGTGCTTGATGGCGGTGCTACAGCCTGTAATTTCAGTACAGTTAGTTCTTCTTTATTTATTCTTCGTACGAAACTAGTTGCGATCGAAGAATTCTTCTTCGCTGTTACGATCGCAAAACACTAGGTTGATTATGGTTAGGTTCGTTAGGTAGTTACAAGCGCCCAAAGGGCAAACAGACCAGAAATAGGGAGCCCCGCCTAGCGAGGCTCCGTCGAAACTGTCCTGGATTTCGTAATTGGTTTCGTAGAGAGAGATTGGTAGTAGAAGAAAAAAAAATGTAACTAACTGGTTACGTAGCGTTGGTTTCGTTAGCGGCCGAAGGGCCTGGGAATCCTGAATGAGAGGGCTCAAGACTCATACTTACTCAAAGGAGGAGTACGACCTTTAGAACCATGTGTGATTTAAAAAAAAGAGTTGCCTATAAGGGTGACATAAACTCTCATAGGGGGTAAGACTAAGAGGGATACCTCTTAGTCTTAACCCCTATGAGAGGTTATGCCAAACCGGTTAACCAACTAGTGCTCTTCTCTCCACATCCATATGATCTAATAGGTGCTTAATTTCCCCGACCCACTTCTCCGACTATGCCGAGCTGAACCTGTCAAAAGTGCGCATGACGCGATCAAAGCGTTGGATGGAGCATTTACATTTAATTAAACATAACGTTAGTTTAGAGCGAGGCATCAATTTTACACTGTCTGTTAGAGGGGAGTCTCTTTGGAGCAGCGAGACCCCACCTAAATCTAAAATTAACACAACAACTAAAGCTGGTTAACTGCTGGTTAAGCAGGTTAGCTGGAAGAGATCCCTTATAGGGATAAGTTCGCCTTTGTACTTTGATCTATTGTGTGACATGTATATTCCTTGACCTGTTATTGTGTACAATAAAGTGCTTACATACATACATACATACATACTAACAATAGGTAACTCAAATCGCTATCGATCTGACGTCGGCTACTTTCTGACAAGTCATCATCCTCCTAGCGTTATTCCCGGTAGTGCCCCTAAAGGAGCCCGGGGTCCGCTTTGACACCTATCCCAATATTTGACATAGGCACTAGTTTTACGAAAGCGACTGCCATCTGACCTTCCAACCCAGAGGGAAAACTAGACCTTATTGGGATTAGACCGGTTTCCTCACGATGCTACTTTCTGACAAGTATGCTGTCTTAAGCCTCTACTGAAGCAGCCTGCGGTGGCAGTCGAGAGTAAACTTAACATTATCTGTCAAGTTAACTATTGATCGCCACCGCAGGCCGCGTCAGTGTGAATCAGGGCTTAACAGCGATAAGTAAAAAAATTGCCACCATCTTAGCCCACAAATTAGACTTTTCAGTAAAAGAAGCACTGAAGTCGTTTAGGACCTATGATGCTACAAACCGACACACATCATGTCAAACATAGGTATAACACCCTTCGTTTACGTCGCAGCTTTTGGATAAAAACATGCTCTGACATGCTCTTTTTCATTTCATTTCATTTATTTCTTGATAAAATGTAGTATTTTACACGTCAACTTAAATAATAATGATTTACATTTCGTTTTAAAATAATGTTAATGTCAGTAAATTAAATTGTAATCATGCAATATTCATGGTAGGTAAGTACATACTTATTCTATAGTCATTTTTAGTTTTGTCAGCAACGCTATCCGAAAAACTCATCAATGCTATAATATGCCCGGTCGATTAATAGCGTTTTAAGTTTATTTCTAAATAATATATCATTATCCAATTCAGATATGTCTTGTGGGAGCGAATTGTATAATTTGACCCCAATGACGCCAAGTGACTTCCGAGATTTAGCGAGTCTGCATCTGGGAGTTATCAAAAGATTTCGCCTACGAGTGCTCCTACTGTGGGCGTGGGTCTTGTCGAAGCTGTGAAGGTTTGCTCTTACGTAATTACATGCAATCAAGATGTAAACAGCGGGCAACGTAAGTATTTTAGATTCCCTAAACAGGTCTTTCGCGGGGTGATCGTAAGATGCGTGTTACTATCCTTATGGCGCGTTTCTGCATTTTGAATGCTTTGTCTCGATCAGCCGCGGTTCCCCACAGATCTACTCATCATTCATCATTATATTTAAGATTCAAAATCTTGTCGGTGGAGCAATTTCCATTCCTCTCTGTTCTCAGCTATTGTTTTGACCTCTTGATACGACGCGCCGTTTACTTTTTCTTTTATTTGGTCCATAAAAGATCTTCTTGGTCTCCCTCTCTTCCTCTTTCCCTCTATCTTCCCTTCTACTATGGTTTTCATAAAATCATCGTGACAGATCTACTGCTTGCCACAAAAAGTTGGGGAACTATGGATACCGGGGTCCGCTTTGGCCCCTAATCCCAAGATTTGGCACGGGTACTAGTTTTACCGAACAAGTACGCCAATGTGCGAGTGATGGATATGACTTTTCCATAACGATAATTGATATAACTACAACTTAGAAAAGTTGAAAAACCCCCGATATTTTCATTTCAAAGTCCAATAACTCAAAAACAACAAATTTTGATGAAACATGGCCAAGAACACTCGGGATAAAATGATCTATGATACAAAAAAACCGCATTCAAATAGTTCCATCCGTTTGGGAGCTACGATACCATAGACAGATACACAGACAGACACGATAAACTTATAGCACTCCTCTTTTTTCATCAGGGGTTAAAAATGGCAACCATTTTAGGCCAACTGAAGACGCGCTAAGGAAACCGCCGCCTAACCGTAGTTAATGCGAACGCGCTCTTCCGCGGTGTCGCCCGTCTCGCGAATCCTCCAGGAAACTAATAGGAATTGTTACGCCAATTTCCGCCAGACTCGTATCTAGGTGGCAGGTTTAATACGAAATATACGTAAACCTATTAGGGTGAGTATCCATCACAGCTGCAGAGCTGTGCGAGGTTGCGAGGCGGTGAGCGAGGAAAAAGTCATTATGTATGGATTATTAAGAGCGAAAATTACGAAATGGTGACTCCCTTTGTATACCACCATGGTGGCAAGTGGCAAACAAGTGCGGTCCCTAACTCCCAATACAACTCATCTTCGGCACCGCTGGCAACCTTAGTGACCACCAGGAACACCACACCACATATTGTTTGTGACATCTTACTTCCTACATTTGACAGATCCCGGTACAATAAACGTCAATGATGACATATTATGACGACATAAATTGTACTGGGATGACAGCTGTCTGTGAATTGTTCAAAGTAAGATCTCACAAACTATAACAACTACAGAGCAAGTCGTGGCGTTATTATGGCCTTAACTTCTTCAGAATCATCATCAGCCTATATGTCCCAATGCTGGGCACAGGCCTCCTCTGATGGATGAGAGGGAATCGGCAGTAGTCCCCACGCTGGTCCAAAGTGGGTTGAGGACTACCTAGGTGATGTAGGGAGCTAACCTATTCATAAAGTGATTGGTCCTGAGTTTGGAACACATCGAGAGAATAGTAACAGCGTTGTTATATCGTGGCTGTCATATCGACTACACACATTAACTGTCTCTTTCGTGCATAATCGGAATGACAGAGATATAAAGCAAATGCGATAACCTTTGTTCTACTGCTTATGCTGATTATTCAACAATTAGATAAGGTACACTCAGTACTTTAGTCAAATTAACTAATTAATGTCAAGCTATAATTTATACGAAGCAGCTGCTAAAATCTTAATTAAAAAAGAGTGTATCTTGTTCGGGGACGCGTGTGACTTACGACCTTCTTGACGAAATTGTTATATTGTTGAAATAGTAAGCGGTAACAATTTGTTTCATCCATTTTTGGGATGGATTCAGTGGTGAAGCGTTCTTAGAACTAATTTAACTTTATATGCATGTAGGTTACATATACAACACAAACATACATAGGTACTGGTATGCAATAAGTAGGCACCTAATATTTAACCTGGCACTAATGTATAGAAATTAGTCTCACTTTGCCAGTTTGTTATCGATTTAAATACAAATATAGGGAAAGTCTGTGGTAAATTTTTATGTAATGGGTAACCTCTGGAACCAATGGACAGATTAAACAAAATCTTGATTGAAAGTCTGAATTCGGCTCTACATAAGATGGTAACATGATGCCGGCTACTAGTGCTACCTAGCTGCACCCTGGGAACTTAGAATTATGCCTACACTTTGCGCGCCGCTAGCGGGGATTCAGCCTGTCGGTTGGTACACACGCTCACGGTCAGACGCTGGTTACGCGCACAATAAAAGTTGTTACCAACTATTAAAAAAATTACTTCGTAGTGAATTCTTTCCGTTCGAAATTATTCAATAAAATCAGAATTTTCACCACTCTTATATTGAATAACCTGTTCGGTTATTGATTATAAATTCGTGTGTCAACTGTCAACCCTAGCGTCAATTGGCCGGCACAAGCGGGCAAGGACCCGCGCGTTCAAGGTCGCTCCATTGTTAAATTTTGTAGGCATGTAAAACGGTAGGTATTCCCTTTTTTATTCAGACTTGAGTAACTGTTCGTTGAACTATTATATAAATATGCAAAATGGTAACTAAAAAACGTTAGTAGGTATATAAAGATACGCTGCCAAGTTTATAGTTAAAGGTTTTTTCCTATTAGGATAGCATAGATAGAGATCGACCGATTCGATGCATCTGCTCTCGTTCATTGCATCTCGCAACAAACTGACTACATCTCAGACAGAATGCTTAATAAAACGGCTTTATATCCCACTTTCGACTACAAAATACTTTCCACAATACAAAGAAAAGCTTAACCGCCGTTCATTTTGTACAAATAGTCGCCATTTTGAACAACGTTGAGCAGAATTACCCACGACACTATACGAAATTTTGGAAAAGCTACCTTATGTGCAAGTGGTAAAGTTTGAATTAGATTAGTGATTGGCAATCGAAATGGCGCGTAAAATTTACGACGCCAAAATATCGCGTATTTGTGACGGATATAAATTGCTGGAATAAAGATTGTCATCAATTATTAATGAGGTGATTAGCTTATTTGGTTAACTGAAGTGGATGGATATACTTTATTCATTTTAATTAATTGTTCAGGTAGTTTACACAAGCAATACAATCACAACCCACAACGGTGTGCTGCCAGGCCTGTTCGTCTTGCCGCTCCGCCAAACTGGGCTCTCGCACACCTACGAGGTGTCGGTACACCTGAGGGGTAATCACGTAACTTTTCGAACTCGCGTTAAGACAACTCAACTGTAATTTTTCAATATAAAAAGCGACGTAGATCTACCTGACGCTAATACACACTGCGTTACGTGATCGACCTGCCGATCGCGCAAGGAATTAGGTTCATAGTTCTTGCCGTGACATCGGCAATAAGACATTAATCGCCATTATTCTTTTGGCCAGGACAACTATACACAGTACCTACAGTTCAAGTGTAGTTTTTTTTTCGTAGTCATCAATTTTCATTTAACTTCCAATGAACCCAAACACTATGGCTATACCTTCTGTCCCCATCATCAGATCGGCAGTGTCACCATAATATTGCGTCGTCACTGAACTGACTACGCAATATTATGGAAAATTTCAGCTCAAATAGGTAATGATGTGTAACTGATTTTAAAATTCAGTTGTAAGATTAGACCCGATCAGACTCATACTAACGAACGAACCAACAATAGTAGATTGTATTAATAACTTCTTTTACGTGCTTGTCATTAGACTCATTAGTGACGATATTTTTTACTAAAAAAATACGTAAGTATATTTCGCTGGCTTTTTATTCCATGTCCTTAAACTTCTACCTAATATCAATATATTAGTAATCATATTATATTTAATAAATATTGTTTGAAATAACATGTAGCTATTATAAAGTAGTATCACTAAATCCATATTTTTATTTATTGAGTACGTTAGTATTCAAAAGCGTTCAAGGCAGACAATATATGAGACGCTAAACTCTACACGAAGAAATAAAAACTTTTTAACAAAAAATTAAACCGCCGAAAAGGAACTGAAAAGCGAAAAAATAATAAAACTTTTTTATTTAGTTTAATAACTAAATTCTTAAACTATTGTAAGTACTTATACCTAAGTAAGTATATAATTTTGTAATTATTTTGACTTTTTAATTACCTAACCTTAATAACTAAGTTCTTAAATTAATCTAAGTGTACCGAAGTAATTTTGAGTCCCCAATAAGCTACGGTAGCCCAGTGGTTCAGGCATGCGGCTGTCAAACGGCGGTCGTGGGTTCGAATCCCGGCTCGTACCAATGAGTTTTTCGGAACTTATGTACGGAATATGATTTCATATTTACCGTTTGCTTTTCGGTGAAGGAAAAACATCGTGAGGAAACCTGCATACATCTGCGAAGAAATTCAAAGGTGTATGTGAAGTCCCCAATCCGCACTGGGCCAGCGTGGGGACTACTGCCAGTTCCCTCTCATACATGAGAGGAGGCCTGTGCCCAGCAGTGGGACGTATATAGGCTGATGATGTGATGTGATGTGATAGTTCGCCCACAGGCCGCTGGTATATAAAGACGTGCAGTAGGCCCGTAATAGGGTTAACTTGACCCTTCTCGAGCATCCAGCAAACCTGCGAGCGATCATGTTAGCTCTCACAGACAATGTTCTTCGTTCCCGCTCAATGTCAGTACCGTCTTTAAGGTCAGACGTCATAATATGCCCCAGATACTTAAACTGTGATACCACAGTCAGTACCTTCCCATTTAGTTTTATCGGTACAACATCCTGTGGACTTTTATTCCTAACCCTAAAGACCATACATTCGCTTTTCAACACATTGTATTGCAGACCGTGACTCTTTGCGTACCGTTCACAGATGCCTATCAGTTTCGTAAGTCCGCATGGAGAGGCACTTAAGCAGCACCATATCATCTGCGTAACTGGTATTATTTACGCACACTCCGTCAATATATGGCAACCGATGCGGGCGCTGCTCAGCTCCTCTATAAGTTCTTTTACATACAGGTAGAAGAGCTTAGGCGAGGTTAGTCCTCCTTGTCTTACTCCACACTTCAGCCTGTATGCATCCGAAAACGCCCCCGCCCATCTTACGACATTGGATTGGTTAAGGTACCAGAATTTGAGAGTGCTAGTCAGGTCAGCTGGCACGCCAGAGTCATTCAATTTCTGCCAGAGAATGTCGTAATTAACCATATCGAACGCCTTAGATAGGTCAAGGTAGCATGCGTATACATTTGTCTGTCGGTCCATGTAGTACTTGACAGTATTTTAAGACCCACAATTGCAGTTTCTGTGGATAATCCCGGCTTAAATCCAAATTGATTATCGTGTAATTTCAGATATTTATCAATGTGGGAGTTAAGCACACTATCAAACACCGTGGCTATAATGGGAGCTAGTGAAATAGGTCTGTAGTTGGTTTTGTCGCTACTGTCACCTGTTTTGTTTTTCACGATGGGCACCGCCACAGTCTTCATCGCGTCCGACGGCAGGTACGAGTGCCCTATACAGAATGTGTACAACATAGCCAGAACTCTTGGCAGATGCGGGCCAGCATGCTGGAGGTGCTCAATGCTAAGACCATCGTGCCCAGGAGACTTACCCCGTATCATACCTTTAGTAGCTTTGATAACATCTTTTGCCGTAGACCTGGTGATCATCCCCTGACCACGAGACCCAGCATCTGACACCCCCGTTGAATGTGGTAGCCCCAGTGGTGATTCGACTTGGAAATGGTGTTGAAACATGTCGGCAATACATTTGTTATCATTAATGCCTTCTACAAACCCTTAAAATCTTGTTTAGAGTGATGCTTCGCGATAATATCTAATTTAATTTGTTCTTCGTTCTTCTGACACCACTTTAAACGAGATCTAAAGATCTTTTTGCTTTCTCGCATTTCATTAAACACTGGTCCTGCTTTCGGCTTAGCATGCCACAACCAGACCTCAAATTTCAGCCGATTTTCGACCATGAGAAATGTGCGAGGGTCTGCTTCTTACTGGAGACGATGCTGTTCGGAGTTGATTGCTATGGTAAGAAGTCTAGGGCCTCCTACCTGGTTTATGACCTTTTCGTGCAATGATCTAAATTGGCCGGATATGATAAAAGCTTTACTCATTGCGGATGGCCGCAATGTAAATGATAGAGACAGCATACCATTCCCTGAACGACTAAAATTGGTTCAAAAATATCCAGTGATTGTTGCCAGAAGCCGCGGCAGGCATATGTGGCGCTGAGTAGAGTAAAGACACTTGATGGTATTGCTTTATCTGACCTAGAGCCGAATAAGGTATTACACAAACCTCACGATAAACGAGCTTTAGCAGAACTGCAGAGACTGAGAGGTCTACACACAAGGGACTGATAGGTGTAAAGCTCATTCAACACACACACACACACACACACACACACACACACACACACACACACACACACACACACACACACACACACACACACACACACACACACACATGCGTGGTCATACATATCAATCAGTAAGTGAACAAACAATCATCCCCTGTTTTCCTACCCTTAGAGTTCAAATTTTTATTTAAAATTTATGTGATACCAACTTCAAGGTATACCCTTTCTAATAAAAAAAGAATTATCCAAATCGGACTACTCTGTAAAAAGTTATGCGTGATCATACATAAAAAAAAATAAAAAAAATATACGCGTTGACTTGAGAACCTCCTCCGTTTTTTTCGTCGGTTAAAAAGCGCGGCATTTAAAAATGCTCATTGAAGGCGTCTCCTTAAACACGCTACTGCAATGAAATTACATTTTGTCTCTGGCCTCGCTCTGGCCCACAGTGTTTTTTTAGAATAAAGTCTGCATCACACTGGCGCGGCGTGGCCGCGGCGGACAAATCGGACAATAGTAAAATTGGTCCACCGCTGTCAAATTTACTATTGTCCGCCACCGCAGGCCGCGCCAGTGTGTGGCAGGCCTAATGTTTTAAGGCTTTCTTCTCTACGTGCTCTATGACAAACTTGCGAGCAAAACTGAATTTGCTCCATTGGGCGAAAAATATAGATTTAAAAAAATTCAGAAAGATCAAAAAACAAGTTTTGGTCCATATAAACAGGCTAAACAGACTCGTTTTCGAATAGAAGGAGTGAAAAGTTTATTACGTTAAAAAGCTTTAAAAAAAACTACATCAGCAATAAACCCGGGTCTAAAACATATGAACAGGCCCTGTTCGAAAAGGTGTTTGATATTTTCAACTCCGGTTCCGATGTAAATGTACCGATGTACGGAGCGGAGTCGCGAAGTTAATATTCCATAGCACAACAAATCGGCGAAAGCAATTTTCTCATACGGATTTAATTCAGGCTTTTACTGCGCTAGGCGAGGCACAGGCTAACGGGGTGTTGGTGTGTAAAATGACATATGAGTAAGTACTTGATTTGCAAATTACATAATATATTTGTATCAAATTCCAACTGGGGATTGCTGACCTTTTATACAGATTTTATACAGATCCCTTAGGGCTTAAGTCGGTAAGTACCTAAGGTCAAAAAATGTACTGTGTTACAATAAATTCGCGAAACTACAACAGAACGCCGGCCTACCGGCCCCACATGGTATGCCAGCACTGTAACGGCACGCACATGCACAAGAGTAGAGTATCGCAGGCATGCGATAGAAAGGGGTGACCACCTTTAGGCTCGTTCGGCATACCTAAACAGAGGAATTGTTAACTGTTTACAGAAAACCTTCTGTACTATAATATTTATTATGTGTATGTACTGTGCTTTTTATTGACTTATTTCTATAGTATTGTATATTGCGACGGTTCAACCTCGCAACACAGGCCGCAGCGCGCGCAGCATGACACGCGCGGCCCGCAAGACCCCGTCCGGCTGCACCGCCACCGCCCGCAAAAACCAAGTCAGGGGTCCGGCTACACCGCACGCCGCCGCGTACCTACTTAGGAAGTTCTCAGCAGGCGCGGCCTGGGCATACCAAGTGCGGGCGACTGAGACTCCTCCGGAGGACCCCGACAAAGCGCGGCCTGGGCATACCGAGTGCGTGCGGTCGAGGATCCTCAAGCCACCCACGCCCGACCCGTGCGTCGCCTTCCCGTCGTAACCCGTGTTACCGGAGCGTCCTACGGGACTTTTATCTTGCCGGTGCACAGTACACCGATTTAGAGCCAGTGTTAGTTAAGGATTTATTTATCAATAAAGGGCATAAAAGACCCGTCTTTATAATCCAGTGGTGTGTCCTAGTGGACACTGTAGATCGATATATTACATCAGGCATTAGAGCATAGATAAAAATAAAACAAAGGATCAGGCCACTTCCATGTTCGGGTGTACACCGCCATCGCTATGATTCTTTTTAAAAGCTTAAAGCGCGTTCAGGATCCACCTAAATATGCAGCATTTAAATGAAGTCTTACACTGTCTGCGTTTCCACTGTCTCGTCCGATAGTACAGTAAGGATATAATAGGCTTTTTCAGTCTCTTACAAGTTCTTGGCCTGTAAAGCGTTCTTCATGAAACATTTCAAAACATAATTAATTTCATATTAGTATAGCATAAGGACACGTAGACTTCCTGTAGACACTAAAATATAGTTAAAAAATAAACGGGCTCTGTGAGCTGTACAACTTTCCAAACTGTTTTTGTATAAACTTTTATTATAACTAGCTTCTGTCCGCGACTCCGTCCGCGTGGAACTCGTTTATATCGCAGCTCCATACAAACTTTCATCCCTCCATTTCACCCCATTAAGGGATGATTTCGGGGATAAAAACTAGTCTATGTCCTTCCCCGGGACTAAAACTATCTCTATACCAAATTTCACCTAAATCGGTTCAGCGGTTTAAGCGTGAAGAGGTAACAGACAGACAGACAGCAGACACACTTTCGCATTTATAATATTAGTATGGAGTATGGATTTGTAAAAACTGAATCGACAAAACAAAAACTATATAATAATTATTAATTATAGAACCAACTCGAAAAGTTTCACGTTCGTTTCGTTCCCTCCTTCAAAACAAAACGCCGCTTATTTGCTTAAATTAAGAGTTCTGTGTATGTCTTGCATACCTGTTATTCTTTCCTTTTTCTCGTGGCACACACAAACGCTTTTCGAGGCTCACAATACACTAGCGGTTCAGTTGTCAGACGAATACAACATGCTTTCCTAGACGCCGTCGTCTGTCGTCATCGCCTGCCCTTGTAAACAAACCCAGCCTTCATGTTATAACTTAGGTACTAAAGTCAGGCAAACGAAAGTTAAACCCACTAAACTCTTACGCGGCAACACTAAATTTCATACGCATATATTTTGATCAACAGTGTTATTGAGTTTAGTGGGTTCAACTTTCGTTTGCCAGAATCTATTACAGAACGACCAACGTTAAATATGGCCATAGAGACTTGTCAAACATTTTGTACATGTACATCCTGATTTTAACGAACACCGCTTACGATTACGGACCGATCAACTTTAAATATTGGCCCCGGCAGCTGTCATTCCATAGACATTTGTCAAAACTTCCATACATTCAGATTTAGACGAACGCCGCTTACGATTACAGGCGGCTTGGTGCACCCCACCCTTAAGGGGCTCCTACGTCCCAACGACCTTCAGCGATCGGCTCCCCGCTTCCCCCCGCACAATACATTGTACTTACGTCGAAGGCGGGTAACAGCGCCACCTCGTGATCTTAAGGCGAATCAGTAACACAAGCTTATTCGATCCGTATCGACTACTGTTATAACAGATGGCGTCGCAAGCGGCCCAAAAATTGGCGCTGTGGCAAGTGACTCTGCTTACCATGCATGAGATATCGAGTTCGATCCCCAGTTAGGTATTACCTTTTGATATTTTTTTGTATTAGGAATTTCTAATAAAACATAGTTTGGTTAAATAATTAAATATTGTATGAGCATGTAGATATGTTATATCTGTATGCTTATACAATTGAAAAACTGCATACAGTTTTTCAAATGCAATTATTTACACGTAGGGTAGGTATAATAAGTATTATTTTTAGTAGTAGCTAATATATTTGGTTGTGATAATAATATATATTTCAAAACTATAATCGATTTTTACCTTGACCCTTCACTGCGAGAGTTAAAAATAAAACAAACAAATATATTTTTTATTTTTATTTATGATATCAAATAGACGACGATTAGGTGTGCCTAATGTCTTTTTAGATGAAATGAGATGAGATTAATACCTATAGTTTGCGTTATATACCGCATGCATGTTTCTGTACAGGATTCATACCAGGAATGAGGAGGGGGTTGGATTCTAGTAAAAAGTCAACAGAATGAAGTACTTACAACACTAAAAAGATTTACCGTCATTCACCACAAATGGAAAATTGACAACCGGAAATTATTGGTTGAAAATGTCTTAATGAACTAAACTTCGATCAATTCGAAAAACCACAAAATGGAAATAAAAAAAAAGTAAACATATTATTTAGGCACAATTACCATTTACACTAAATATACTTTTAGTCCAATTTCAAAACGGTTATTTGTTGACGATTTTACATTTTTACCGAACGACAGTAAATCACAAAAAAATTACGTAGTAGCAAGAAGTTTTGGAATAGGTACTTAGATTATACAGGATGACTGGTAGTTCGACGATTAAATTCCGCACTGCTAACAATAGATCGCTAGTCCTTCCGGTGATTTTTACCATATCGTATCATCATATAAGCCGAAAGACTGGACAAAGGCCTCCCCCAAAGAGTGCCTATGTGACCGGTCCTGCGCCACCCGCAACCCCCTTTGTGGAGGGCCTACCCACGCCGCGCCTTTTGGTACGTAGTCGCCACTCGAGAACCTTTCCGCCCCAACGGCCATCGGTTCTAACGTGCAATTATGTATCTAATTTCTTTTGTCTTTTATTTCTTATATGTTAAATAAATATATTTTATTTCTTTCTTTCTTTCAATGTGCCACGCCCACTGCCACAAAGTTTAGTCTAGTCAGTCAGGCAGTGAGTGAGTGACTAGTGACGAATGAGTGACAAATTTAAGAAACTTTGACTAGTTATAATTCAACTACTGGTTCAAATTGAATGAAATTTGAAATATAACGTGATTATACAATGCCTGCTTGGTTACTGAAAATTCAGGCTTCTAGTTTTATCCACAACGAAGTTTTTGGGTGGACGAAAATGGCCTGAACTGCTTCGAAAAAAGATGTTACGGCCGTGCCGCTGTTTTGCTAGACCTAGATAGGGGCAGAGGATTTTTTTTTTTTTTGGAAGGTTAACTTTATACAATAATTGTTTAACTGTCCTGGCACAGCTGGTGTCCGGTCTCATTTTTATGATCTTGCCAAAGTTAGAGGCAGTTAGAAGCGACCGTCTTAGCTCCAACCACTCACTGGATTGACTTTGAAGAATAGTTTTTTTTGGATCAGATCCCTTTCTTCGTCCGTTTTATTTAGACTCTGCAAGTTTAAAGCTTTTAGTCTCTCGAATTGATCGTTAACCATATCCGGTTTGTGACAACTGTCACCGTAGTCACTATCTTTCAGTTTATTTTCTCTAGAAAATAATTTTCTTTTAGGTTTTATAATTTGAAAAGCTAAAAGCTTTACACATGCAGAACCTAAATAAAACGGACGAAGAAAGGGGTATAATCCAAAAAAAAACTTCTTCAAAGTTATTCAAGTGAGTGGTTGGACCTACGAAGGTCGCTACTGACTGCCACTAACTTTGGAAAGATAATAAAAATGAGACCGGGCACCAGCTGTGCCAGCACAGCTGGGTCACGTATCCTCCATAAGTCATGGAAGAGATAACGAAGGGGATGCTGATGATGATGAAACAGTTATCAAAGCAACTCAACATTGTGATTGAGCAATGCGGCCTTTTTATTGTCAAAAACCTGCATTACCTAGGGGCAACACCAGATGGTTTATGCGGCGATGACACAATTGTCGAAGTAAAGTGTCCTATTACTGCATATAACATAGGCAAATACAAAGCTATTGAAGAAAAGATTCAGAAGGGTACCTACCCTTCTGAAAAATTTGGAAGACTGGTGCACTAGAAGTAAATAACAATCATAATTGGTATTAAGTACCTACCAACCAAGTCCAGGGACAATTATTACACATCACAAACCGACAAAGTTGTATATTTGCAGTCTGATCTAACCACGATCTAACAATCGCGAGCCGCTAAAAGTAAAGAAAATAAAAAAGAGATGACGATTTTTGGGATCGTAAAATGGTAACCAAACTTAGTATTTTTCTTTTGAGGATGGACGTGTTTTCTGGTGACACCTCAAACTGTAACAAAACATTCAATTTCTTAAAAAAACGTATAAATTTACTCACAAATGTGACCTCTTTACGCCTTTGTGGTCAACTGAGGCCATAGCCCACTTAGCCCGCGGGCTGAGTTGACCGTATGGGCGCGGGCTAAGTGGGCTATGGGCTCAATTTATCATAAAAGCTTCTATACAACCGTTTAATTATCAGAAAAAAATTGTATCAAACAAAACAATAAACAATGAAATTACGTAATTACCTACTATCATTAGACGAATTCTAAAATCGTAAGTAAACTTCCGCATTTATTTAACTCATTTTTTAGGCCGAAACCGAAACTTCGGACGGACACTAGTATTGATTAACATACACTTACCTCAAAATGTTCTACATCATTGTCATCTTCTTGCGACATCATTTCAATGTGTGCATCACTAGCATCATGATCATTGATCAACTTCCATAGATTCTTCCAAAACGCTAAAAAAAATAACATCCATATTTACATTCATAAAAAATGTTATGTACGCTATTTAATTTCACCAAAGACATATTTTTATTAAAGTATAAAAAATTGCTATATTATTATCTACTATGGGACCAACTTTGTGTTATGCCATTGCCATTATGCCAAAAAAATCTAACTTTTAGACATTTTAGACTGACGAAAATGTGTTGATGAACAGGTGTTTTATTTTTTTGCATAGGTAGGTAACCCAAAGTTGGTTCCATAGTAAAAGTTGCTCAGAATCACGGATAGATTCAAACTTTGCTATTTTGTAACACGAATTTGGAGTCACCCTGTATATTCATCTATGCGTTCGTACTCGTTACAACGCTTACCGACAAATCGCCTCGGACGAACTACTGTAGAACTAGTGTAGTTTGAATCGCACAATTGGTGAAACCTGCTCCACACAATGGGCCATCAAGGCCGCCACTACAGGACGCCACTATGCGTTAGGGGGAGAAAGACATACTTCTATCGCATTCCAACGCATAGTGGCGTCCTGTAGTGGCGGCCTTGATGGCCTATTGTGTGGAGTCAGTCAGTCAACACCGTCACTAAGTAGGTACAAAAGTTTGCCAATCCAGCGTAGACGCGCAGAGAAGTAGGTACTTACCTAGCGTCAAGAGAATGTCTTTCAACGGCCGCTGTGGTATCATTGCTACTTGCAGGCATTCCGTCTCCCACATGTTGTTCACTAGAAATTCAATATTTAGATTAGTGGCCACCACGCTTACAAAGACAAAACAGCTGAGAGCTTTTCAATGAAAATACTAGGTACCTACATTATTACTACTTTAGGATTATTAGCTTATTGTCGACGTATTGAAATCAATCATAGATTTTGATTTCAATACCTACTTATAAAACCTAATGAAAAATCGTAAAGGAGTAGGTATGTACAAGTATCATTTTATGAGGGTTCAGTAGATAGAACGCTCTATTTTGAGGCTTCAGGGCACCACCAGGAATGACGCTAGGAGGATGAGGATGAACCAGAAGGTACAGTCGAGTTCTCCAATATCTATACATACCTTTCAAAAATATCTAAGTTATTTCAGTACCTAACAATAAAGTATGTATGTATGTATGTAAGCACTTTATTGTACACAATAACAGGTTAAGGAATATACATGTCACACAATAGATCAAAGTACAAAGGCGAACTTATCCCTATAAGGGATCTCTTCCAGCTAACCTTTGAGCAATTGAGAGGAAGGTAGGTAGAACGAGATAGGCAAACTTATACCGTGTACAAAAACAGAGAAAATAAAGCAAATCCTAATTAGTATTAATTCTAGACAAATAAAAACATGCCAATACATATATAAATATACAATATAAAATATAATACACACTAACATATGTTACATATATATCGCAAATATACAATAAATAAATAAATACTATATTCAACCAATTCACAAGTCATTGGAAAGCCACAACTTCTTCAAATTCATCTTAAGTGACGCAACAGACTGCGACTGTCTCAGCGACAAAGGCAACTCATTCCACAATTTAACAGCGCGCGCAGTAAAAGATCTGGAGTATGTTCGCGTCTTTCTAGACGGTACAGCAAGAGTAAGGTTAGTACTCGACCGCAAGCGGTGGCCACTGCCGTCTGCCATATAACTAAACCGCTCAGAAAGGTAAGGAGGGGAAGTAGGGCTGAACAGTGTATTGAAAAGTAATGACAGGATATGCACATCCCTGCGCCGGCGAATCGGTAACCATCGAAGCTTAGAGCGGAATTCAGAGATATGATCATACTTGCGTAGACCAAATACATATCTGATACATACATTTTGTAGACGCTCCAGCTTATCAAGTAGCTCCTCGTTGAGGTCCAGAAACGCAATATCGCCATAGTCCAGAAGAGGAAGCAAAAGAGATTGAGTAAGGGTCAACTTGGTACGAAGAGGAAGGAAATTCTGGAGACGTCTTAGGGAGTGAAGGGATCTAAAGATCCTCTGACTCACCTCAGCTATATGGGGTGACCAAGAAAGCGTCTGGTCCATGGTGATACCCAAATTCCTGACAGTAGAGGAAAGAGGAATAGAAATTCCATCAAAAATAATGTCAGGCACCACAACCTTTGAGAGCTTATCTACATAGTAAGGACTACCAATAACAATCGCTTGCGATTTCTTCGCATTAATTTGTAAACCATACTTACACGCCCAGCAGCGTATAGATTCTAGGTTTTGATTGACTTCCGAAATTAATGCGGAGACATCATCCACAGTAGCCGCTGCATAAATCTGTAGGTCATCTGCGTAAAGGTGATATGATGTAGTTAGGGATTCGGTGATACTATTTATAAAAACAGAGAACAATAATGGAGAAAGCACCCCGCCCTGTGGAACGCCAGCGGAGAGTTCGCACCACTCGGACATCTTGTCATCGAACGTAACGCGCTGGCGCCTGCCAAAGAGGTAGCTGCGAAACCAGGATAAGGGAGTTTCATAAATGTTAAGAGAGCGGAGAATACCTAGCAGAATATCAAAATCTACCGTATTAAAAGCACTGCTAAAATCAAGAAGAACAAGGACAGTGAGCTTTTTGGACTCGATATTGAGACGAATGTCATCGGTGACGTTAACTAAAGCGGTGACCGTGCTATGCCCGGGGCGGAATCCGGATTGGAAAGGATTAAACAAAGAATTTCTGTTAAGATGAGAAAGGAGACGACGATTAACATAATGTTCAATGATCTTTGACAAAACTGGGAGAATAGAAATAGGGCGGTATTGAGTGAAAGATACAGCATTAGGGATTTTGGGGAGAGGAATTACGTGAGCATACTTCCACGATGCCGGAAAGGTTCCAGTGGACAAGGAGAAATTTATAATATCCGAAAGGGTAGGAACAATAAAATCCGCCACGAGCATAAGCATATCCACACTGAGGCCATCGTCACCGATTGCCTTCGTCTTAATAGATTTGAGAAGGGCAAGCGTCTCCTGCGGTGAAATCAAACCAAATTCAAAGGGAGATAGGTCGGGGTGTGTAATATTGGCAAGAAGTGAAAGAGTGGATTGCTTAATGGATGGGTCAAGAGTAACCGGCGACGTGCTGAAATGTTTGTTAATAGCGTCAATGTCAAGAGTATTGGAAGAACATTGCTGAGTTTTGCCGACCCCAAGAGACTTTAAAAATTTCCACAACTTAGAAGGGGGACACTCCTCTATTGATTTGTGGATATGGAGGCGTTTTGCTTCCCTACAGACTTTGTTGCAGCAGTTACGTATGGAAATATACCTCTGGCGATTTTCGTCCGAAGGAACCAGCCGGAACTTAATACGAGCTCGATCGCGCTTGGCCATGTACTGTTTGATCTCCGGCGTGAGCCACGGTGCAGGAAAGTGTTTAACTCGCGTTGGTTTCAAAGGAGCATGCTTATCAAAAATCGCAAGCAATATGGCATTGAAAGCCCCTACTTTCATGTTAACATCGTCATGACGACCTACACTGCTCCAATCAGCATGTGAAACATCATCCCAGAGCGCTTCCAGATTTACATCGCGGAGATTTCTACGCATGATTATCTTCTGTCTCTTCTTCGGGGGACGAATGTTAAAAGAGGCGTAAATTAAATCATGATTGGAGAAACCTGCAGCATTGAATTGCCCGTGGAGGGATACCAGATTTGGAGAAGTAGTAAGAATGAGATCTAAAAGAGAAGGAGGGCCGTTATGAGGAAAATGCGTAGCATCAAGTGGCAACACGCTTAGATTTATAGAAGTTGCAAGAGAACGGAGCTTAGCGGAGCGATGGTCATTTTTAAGGAGACAGGTGTTAAAGTCACCCATAATAATGCTGTGATCAAACTGAGGGCTAATATTGACTAAAACATTTTCGAGGGAATCAAAATAATTAATTTGAGATGAAGGGCTATAAAAAACGCCAAGAAGAACTTTGGAGTGATGTAAAGTCACGTCTAAGAAAAGATACTCGGAAGAGTTCGAGTAGACTGATGGCGACTGAGCAACTACTTGATAAGCGAAATTACTTTTTATATATATGGCAACACCGCCGCCCCGCACAGTTCCCGAACCGCCATCGCTAGGGCCAATCCTGTCATTACGAATCAGAATATACCCAGGCAAGGGATATAAAGTTGAAGGAAGAGAGGGCTTTAGCCATGACTCGGAGATAAGAATTGCATGTATATTGTTATTGGAGCTGAACGATGCAAGCAATTCAGTGTAATGAGCCGGCACACTCTGCGCATTTATATTAACGACATTGAAGTTTTTAGTAGAAGTTTTAAAAGTACAGTGCAAGCGTTCACTAAGATCAGGCATATCTGATGCGTCACTCAAGGAATCGTAAAAACTTGAAGAAGAGAGTGAAAAAAACTCGCTGTCCAAACTAGCATTAAACACGTCCGACATTGTAAATACGGTTGAATACAAATATATAGATATATATATACAGAAATATAAATAATTAATAAAAGAACCTAAGCTACTAGCTAAATCAACAAACTACTAATTACACTAAAGAGCAATCTGCCTCAATCGCTCGCCAGCTAAAATAAGAGTTACATCAACAAATGGCAAAAAAAAACAAAAGTAACGCAAAGAAAACTGAAATTACGGACACACCATCAGTATAAACATATGCACCTAGAAAAATACACCAATATAATTTTACTGCGCAATAACGAAACGCACAAAACGTCAAACAAATCTTAACCTACTAGTGACATTGACAAGAATGACAAGTGATGCACGACATTTCGAACAAATATTTTGAGGTGTACCGCGTACAAAAAAATAAAATAAAAATGATCTAGATTGGAATTTGGAATAAGAACAGCACATAAGAGGATACTAAGTATGGGCACCACGCCGTGCCGCTACGCTAGCGCCAACTCGGGAAGGGTTTTTGGGTCGACGCGGCTGCGTAGGAGGCACTCCAGCACCTGGCACCCTCGGAGCACCCGCTGACCCCGCACTTGCCCCCGCCGCAGGACCGTCCTCCTCCGTAGCCGCAGGCGCAGGCAACGACCGCAGTTCTTCCATCGACGTTATTTTCCGTCGCACTCCATCGCTGCACTGTACCACAATACGCCCGTCGCTTGTCCAGCTGTCTCTGACGCCATACAGCCTGCGAGCCTCCACGAACACAGCATGCCGGGTAGAAGTGAGGAACTCAGAGAGAGTTCTACCAGAGCCCTTGAGCAGTTTCTTCGAGGTCCAAACTGCGTTCCGAGCCCTGTGACAGCTGAACTTAAGTAGCACAGCCCGTGGTTTTGAAGGCATAGGGGTCTTACCAAGGCGGTAGCAGGCCATCATGGAATGCGCCGAGACCCCATCCACTTTGAGGTCCTGCTTGATGATGTCCATCGCTGTGTCTGTGATGTCTTCACCTGTAACCTCCGGAACACCATGCAGCAGCAGAATTCCAGCTCGAGAACGGGTTTCCATCTCCTCCAAAGTCTTCAAAACGAAGCCCATTTGTTCCTGGAGTGTCTCGACGGCCTTCCACAGCAGAGTTTTGAAGGTGCCGTAGCCACCCGCCAACAAATCCCCTCCCTGGTTGGCCACGGAACTCTCAAAAGCGGCCATTTGGAAAGTAAACATGGCCTTCATGTCGTCCATGCTCTTTTGCAGCTGTGCTAGGTGGTCCATTGTGTGCAGAAAGGCGTGTCCACTAAAAGTGACCTTTGAACTTGTGTTGTTATGCCAAAAAAAAGTGATGAAATAGGTGGATATTAGCAGAGGGCAGCAATGAGGCAGTAAGTATCACATGGAAGTGGTTACTACATTCAGAAAATGTAAAATACTATTTTTCCTTTATTTTAAAATACAGCTCTACTATTTTGACTTGTTGTTTGTTTGACTACCCACGGGAAAAAAAAAAAAGTCTCTGTATAGGTATTTTCGAAAGGTCTGTTTAGATATTGGAGAACTTGACTGTACGTAATATAAATAAACTCATTGAATAGGTATCGTCGGCGTAACGAACGGCCTATGGAACTCTCGTCGCATTTTTTTTTATAAATACCTACTATGCTCGGGTCGCTGGCGGAACAAAAATCAGCCGGTCTGGTACACACGTCAACAAGTCGCGCATCTATCTTTTATAGGTATTTATAGCGAAATATTTCCGTCCATCAGAATGTGCGATATACAATTAAAATTAACTAAAACAATTTATTTGTCATAAATTATAGTAAAACAGTAAATATCTTGGTTTTTGACGTTATAATGAATGATAAAAAAACACAAAAAGTTTGCCAGTCGAGAGGATCGAACTCGGGCCTACTATATCCCTAGTCAAGGGTAGAAGCCACGACGCTATGCAAACATTAACAAATTAATCGAAATGTGACATCATTTACATTACCCAGTTTATATATTTTACGTTATTATTGGAGCCTAATAAACAGGTAAACTAAAAAATGGTAATGTACTTACGCTTTGTTCATTTCCTTTATTTTGAGTTGAATTTGCTGCTTACATTTTTTTATTCTTCCCATTGTAAAACGAAATGTTATACGCACGACACGCCACAATTACCTACGTACGTAAAAGTTTAATAATTACTAACACGATTATACTACACAAATATAACAAATAAAGCGTCCATTTCGCACGTAGGTAATAACTAAAAACAAATCAGCGTCCATATCGCACTTAGAACTAAATAACAAATTGGCGTCCGCACCTCACTATCACTAGTTTTATAGAAGCGTCTATGTCGCAATAAATATTTATCACACCAATCAAACACAAACAATACAAGCAGAAATTTTAGGAATAAGCAGCGTGCGTCCGACTCGTACCGCTCTCGAATCCACACTGAATCCCCGCTCCCGTCGCCCGCGCAGGCACTCGCTCAATACGTACGACGCGAAAGTTAGTTTTTTGGTTCTATTTTTTTTAATAATAACTTTAAAATTGATATCTCTCGACAAAAGATAGAGACGACAACGAGGAACAGTAACATGTAGATTTCATATCAATAAGTACCCTAATTAAGTTCGAATATCAAAAAGTTGTGCTGCGTTGGGCTGTGCTTAAAAAAATCATAAAAAAAAAGATAATTTTTCTATTCTTATTTACGCTCTTGAAAACCAAAACAAAGGATCAAAGATCAGTTTCGCATTAATTCCTTAATTGTATCCTTAGTATTAATGGAGAAATATCGACATAAACATCGACAAAAATGAACGATTCTTGTATGGAGCCCCTTAATCCGATTAAGATACGTCACACCGGAGGAAATGGGCACGCGCACGCGAAGTGGGCGCCATTGCCATTTATAAAAGAAGTGAATGGTACCTACTCAATTACCCACCGCTCTGACGATCCACCGATATCCGTGACTCTCGTGCGCCGGCCGACACACAAACTCTTTGAATTTGTGTAAGTTCTTTTTCGACGTCTTCATTCATACAAGCCCCAATAGGTACCCAACACTGGCCTAATACTTGACACTTCAAATCTCATGTCAAAAGAATTGAAGTGGACAATAAGAGTCAACTATTAGGCATTGATTTAAATTAAAGGATAATTTTTATGCTCCGAGCCGGATTCGTTACTGACGATTATACTGGTGGTTACTGGATGTATATTCCTTGACCTGTTATTGTGTACAATAAAGTGCTTACATACATACATACATACATACGATTTCTCAATATAATTTGAGACGTTGGTGCCGTAAAGAAACCTAAGTCTTCTGGTTGATGTCGCTTGTCGCGATGTTGTGATAAGGAACTAATTGAAAAATTTAGTGGCCGAGACAGATTGTTCCGATAGCTCAGTTGGTTAGTAGCGACGGTCCATGGATACCTGTGGCCGACGGTTTGAATCCGGCTCGGAGCATTTTTTTTCCCTTTAATTTACGTTAACAATTTCGTTAGCAGAGCGTTACTGCTTAATACAAAATAAATTCATTGAGCATTGAATTGTCAAGCAATGGGACGTTTACCGTAACTATTTAAATGTTTCAGGAGCGGTAATGGTTCGAATACGAGCTTTAAATGACGCCAGTCTCATTGAAATCGTCGATGAAATTCTGCGGAACCATTCAGCCCAAAGGTCGTAACACTCGTAACGACGAATTCGTAAATACCAAACGGCGTGGTTACTGCCGTTTTTAGTACATCCTCAGGTGCCACAGGTTGTAACTCGTTTAAAATTACGTTAATTTTTAAAAGTTTTGTTCAACATCACCAATTTATAAACGTATCTGTATAAAGCAAAAATAGTACCTATATAAAAAAAACGTGATATGTAAGACACAAATAAATAATTTTCATTTTTTACTTTGTAATTTTTCATCGTGTAAGACCAGTACAAGGTGGACTGATGACCTAGTAAACCTAGACTTAGTGACCTCTGGATGCGAGTGGCGCAGGACCGATCACTTGGCACTCTTTGGGAGAGGCCCATCTCCAGGAATAGACGTCTGTCGGCTACTATGACGATATGTGTAAATAAAATAAAATTTAACATCAAGTAACTTTTGTATGAACCAGCGTATTTGGTTCCGTAATCTGCACGGGTCTTAAGGCTTCCTTGTGATTTTTATGTTTTAATTGAAGGATAAATCGACGGGCGTCGCGAAACGCGGCTCACCCGACTTGAGGGGATCAGGAGTCGGCATTAAACGCTATACGATAAAGTGAATAAGTATTTAAATTCAGTAGCAAAGGTTAGCCTAAGAAGAGAGATTTCAAAAAATCCTGAAGTTGTAGGCAAAATATTAGATTACTATTCCATGTTCAAGTATGTTCACAAAGATCTACGATCCATTGCCAACTTGCCAGTATAGAATCCTTCCTCGACATCATATGGCTTGTAGAAATGGTTGAATCGATCATTTTATAAGCATTCTTACTTCTCAACCATTATTATGTAGAACCCAGCAATCTGGACTCAAGCCGCGACTGGAACTTTTCCAAAGGAAACTATGAACTTCTGTATAAATTGTTTTCTGATACGTCTTGGAAAGATGTTCTTGAGTCCAATGACGTCAATGTTGCTGTTGACCTCTTTTATAGTGTAGTATACAATATTTTCGATCATTGTATTCCTAAGAAGACGAGACCTGGTAAACCTTGCAGGCGCTATCCGGTCTGGTTCACGTCTGATATTATCAAAGATGTCGCGCACAAGGCTGCTCTCCATAGAGATTGGAAGCGTACTGGAGATAGGGATGTGTATACCGCTTTTTCCAAACTTAGGGCAGACCTCAAAGCTCGTATAACGTGTGCCTATGACCACTACATCAGTCTGATGCAAACTAAACTCACAAGCAATCCTCGCGCTTTCTGGCAGCATGTTGGAAGCCTGAAAGCCAAAGGCGGTTTTGAGTCTCAAGTTACCTACGAGGGAAAGGAATTCGAGGGTAGCGAGATGGCTCAGGCTTTTGCTGATTTCTTCTCGTCCGTCTTCTTGCCGAATGAGCCACATCTTGACGCTAGTAAGATCATTCGTGACGACCTGACTCGTAGTGCCAACTATGTGTATGTTGACCGGCTATCTGAAATTGAGTTGGAAGGGTCTTTAAAACGTCTGAAACCTAGTAGTTCCCCGGGCCCTGACAATATTCCGGCATACATTTTAAAGGGCTGCAAAGAATGGCTAGTACCGCCTCTTCTTCACCAATTCAACTTAGCTTTACGCTCTGGGGAATATCCAACTCAGTGGAAAATATCGCGAGTAAGACCTATTCCCAAGTTGAATAATTCGTCTCGTGTAGAGGATTTTAGACCAATTGCGATCCTCTCTTCAATAGCCAAACTTTTTGAATCCATCATCAATAGCCGTGTGGCCTCCCAAATTCAACCCTTTCTGTGCGACTTCCAGCACGGTTTTAGGCCACGGAGGTCCGTCGAAACAAACCTACTGACCCTGGTTGATTCCATTTCGGAACATCTGGATAATTGTATACAAGCTGACGTGCTGTACTTTGATTTCACGAAAGCCTTCGACCACGTAGACAACGACGTGCTACTAACAAAGTTGTGTAATATAGGATTTTCGCCACAACTCTTACGGTTCTTTGCTAGTTATTTACGTGGCAGGCAACAGTTTGTGCAGCACGGATACTTTATCTCGAAGCCCTACCATACTCGTTCGGGAGTCAGCCAAGGTTCGATACTAGGTCCGTTACTTTTCGGAATCATGATCAATGATCTTGCGGCGGTTCTTAGATCTGCCAGGTGCTTACTTTATGCCGATGACCTGAAACTGATTTACGGTGTGCAGCAGCTTTCCGATTGTGAATCACTCCAGAAGGACATCGACAGGGTTCACCAGTGGGCTTTCTGTAACAGACTTTCTTTTAATGTTGCGAAATGCGCTGTCATAACCTTTAGTAGGGCCCGAAGTCCACTGCACTACAACTATGTACTGGGCTCGGAATCAATAGTCCGCGTCAACTCCATTAAAGATTTAGGTGTCATCCTGGACGCACACCTGACCTTCCATGAACACACATATGCGTTGGCTCGGGATTGCTACAAAAGATTGGGATTCGTTTTAAGGAATGCTAGAGATTTTAATGATCCTAGAACTATAAAACTTCTATATACGGCCCTTGTCAGAAGCAAGCTCGAGTCGGCGTCTGTTGTTTGGAACCCCTACAAAGCAACTTACGTTTTGCTACTGGAGAGGGTTCAAAAAGTGTTTTTACGTTTCTTGTACAAGAAAATGTACGGATATTACCCATTTTTATACCCGACCAAATTCTTGCTGGGCGTCTTGGGTTTTAACTCCCTGGAGGTCAGGTAGCCTTGCTCTTATTACTACAGCGATTGGTGTTTTACGTGGCGAGTTTGGCAGTATGGAGTTGGTGTCCCAATTGGTACGACTATACGTTCCTTCCCTGACCAAAATCGACTTCCGGCCTCGTGAACGCCATCTATTGGCGGTCCCGACGTCACGAACAGTGTTTCGAAAGGAATTGCCTTTGCTTCGTGCAATGCAGTTACTGAATTTTCTCCTCGCATCAGCTCCTGCGTGTGATGTGTTTGCAAGCAGATGGGGTGTGTTGCGAGATGAATGTTTGAGGTTTTGTGAGAGAATGGATGTGCGTCTTTCTTCTGTTTCTCTGTAAGTTTTATTAATGTGAAATCAGTAGTTTTATTAATTGTTAGATCATGTATACCTATGCCTTAAGTTAATTTGAATTTCACAGTGCCTTAGTTAATACTGTTATACTGTGTAATAGATTTTAATAAATAAATAAATAAATAAATTATAATTTACCATTTGCGCAAACCGCAAAACCCTAAGCTGGCAAAATTGCAATATATATAAATTCCAATATTATCGGTAGATGTGAACATGCTCTTAGAAAAACCTAAGCGACCAAATCTTGGCTGGTCTTATTTCATTTTCCTGGTTTTAGTCTGGGTTTTATCTACTTAACTGGCCGATTTTAGCTATGATTTTATTCAGATTAAGTTGTAATAAAGCGTTTATTAATCTCCTCTCCTCCAGAAGAATGACGACTTAATCATTGAGGATTTGCTAAATATGTTGAGCTTGAGACGAATGCGTGTCCCTCATTCTCAACACAGTGCACCTTCGGGATAGGTTTTGTTATGCACTATAAATCCATCATCACCATCATCATCATCATCATCATATCAGCTGAAAGACGTCCACTGCTGGACATAGGCCTCAGCCAAAGAATGCCACAATGACCGGTCCTGCCCCACCCGCATCCAGCGGAATCCCTCGATCTTTTCCAGGTCATCAGTCCACCTTGTTGGGGGCCTACCCACGCTGTGCCTTGGGGTACGTGGTCGCCACTCGAGAACCTTTCCACCCCAACGGCCATCGGTTCTACGTGCAATGTGAACGAATGTGTATGTGAATGCTCAATGCGCTGTTTAGAATTAGATTAGATTACATTAGATTAGATTATTTATTTCATGATAAAAAATTACATTACGGATTTGCATACATGTCAAAAAAATAAGATTTTTTATCACGATCGTCAAAAACAGAGAAAAATAAAATATAATATTAAGACAATGTCAACAAATGTCAGAACACAATAACAAGGAAATAGAAAAAACAAATCAAAAGCAAAAGAACACAAATATGTCAACCTCTAGGTATCGTCATTCTTTACAATATTTAGTGCACCAGAAAATACGTGACACAATACATTTAATGTCAAATCATATTCGTACAAATTTAAAAAGGTGATAATAATAATAATAATAATCTATGATGTCAAGTCAAGACTCATATATTCTTTGACTGAGTATAATGGATTTTCCAATGAAAGGTATTTAAGGCGGCGTCTAAATGCTTCGTCAGATGGTTCCTGTCTAATATTGGAAAATCCTTGAAAATCATTGATCAATATAATACTATATATGACTTTGAACCATTCAACAACGCATTGAGCTTGATGCTAAGTGCGATGAGATAAAAGCACTGCCATGTGCATCAATCTTACAAGCATGTCATTGGAATGCTCACATGCTCGCGTTATTCACAGGGTTATACAGATTGAGTAAAACAAAAGTTGTATCGTAGTCGTTAACGGCTAACGTGCATGTAAAAAAATATTTGGTTGGATGAAATTGTACAAAATCAGACGCCGTTTATGCGGATTAAGAGTCCAACCAAAAATGTTGCTTTATAGTCCTTAACTTTGACAATGTCCACAGAAGAAACGTGAATCTAAATCTCTGTGTGACCAACCTTTATTGACAAGATTGACTTACGTTAGTCACGTTCAGCAACACCCCGTAAGGAGATTAGAGCAATCGCCTTAGGCGAAGTCGGCCGCGGCCGTGGAACTTAAGAGTGGAACATTTCTCCATCGATCTATACAATGCATGCCAGCCTGTCGCCCTAAACGTCCAAAATACCAATTAATTGAAGTGTTACAAAAACGATTCATTCGCAATCTTAGCCCCCGCGCGGCGGTGCGTGTGATTAACGCGACAAGTCGAGCGACGCGAGCGCGACACAATGCCGACGGGGTGGGGTGGGGACGATTATGCCGATTATACTATTCATAGCTTAATCTGACAGCGTAGAGTGCAACTTTAACTTCATATAGTTTATAGGGCTGTGCGATAAAACCTGATTGTTAAGTAAGCGGCATAAACTAGGCATATTTCCTGAAGATATGGAATAGTTAGCGGTTTAGGTACCTAAATATAACTTATGTTCCAGTCGTATAAGTCAGGAGTCCCAAAGGTATACATGGCAATATGGGTCTAGCGTCAAAATTTGGCCAAAAAGTACGCTTAATGTTTTAATGTGTTCACAGCACACACAGAACACTAAATCTTTTAATTAGTACGATGCTTGTTTACTGTTCTTGATCCGTAAAAGGTTCTTGGAAAATGAAGCTGTGGCATAATGATGCTGAGTTCATATTATAATCCATCTCTCGATACTGTACAGTACGATTACTGTTAGTTAACCACTGACAGATAGTATGCCTTCATTTAATTTTCAACTTTAAAGTCATACAAATAAAGCAATTTTCAGAATACTGTTACCAACGTTTACCGTTTTAGAAATAACTACTTAATTTGTATGAGGTTAAAGTTGAAAATTTTATGAAGGCACACTATTGAAACGTTTATGACAAAGTGGCGCTTGTGAACAAAGCAACTACTATTAATGCTCGGAAATAGGTAGCAGGTGGATTTTCAGCATGCAACTGGCAAAACGCTAAAGGCAGGAATGTAGTAAATTTCCTTAAGTTACGGATCACGGCCAGCGGGTTATTTGTTTACTATTCTGTAGATAATACAGCTAGGAACATACTCCACCGCGAAACTCCGTTCTAGGTAGGGACGAAGTGATATTTTAATTTGAATGAGGCCTCGTTGATGCGGATCTGCGCCAACTCCATATCAGCTTTTGGCCCTAATTTCTTATCTGGTTGTCTCTTTCATAGGACGAATACTATAAAGAGATGGAAATGCCGGGCGGGAGATTAGCCTCGGAAAACTTCAAGGACAACCCTGGCACGACCACCAACGCAGTTTTTTTCCAGCGAGACTGGTTGAAGTTTCAACTGAATTAGTCCAAATCTGGGGAAAAGTGGCGCACTGTCGTGTCGGAAAAAATACTAATTTGAATGAGTAGCCCTACGTAAGTAAATAACAAACTGATTTGAATTCAATCCCAGTAAACTATTTCGTAATTTGTAAAGCGTGCGAAAAACTACCGTTTAGCTAACTCGGTCATAAAGCGCAGGTCAGAGGGCGTTCCGCTCAAACCGCGTTAGCTACGAGCTATAACGAGCTATAACTGCCCCGTTATACGGCATTAGATGCCTACTCAGTCGCGTGATTAAAAATTATACAGCGCGCGGCTGCGCAGTGGGCCGCGCGGAGCTCGTGGGGGACAAAATATTTAGTTTTTTTTTAAATATATTTTTAGCACTTTGGCCGATCACCCGTGTTTGGCTTGACGTTGACTTTTGGGACACGTTTTATAATTAAATTGAACATGATTTACTGGCGAGCATAGAAATGCATCACTTGCCATGTTTGTCTCCAGTGATGTGAAGTAGTTACATTTCTCTGCAGGCGAGGTTAAATAGTTTATTGTTTTTTTTGTAAAAAAAATGGTTTCATTTTATATTTGTTATCATTTTGAGTATCATTATCAAATTTTACAGGTATTAGGTGAATTAAAAATGAGTTCATATACTTTTCAGGAATATTGTTAGTGAGTTATTGCTATTTTCATTTGAATTCCTGGTGGAACGTCTGTCCATCGCGATTCAGCGCGGCAACGCGGCGAGCGTGATGGGCACCTTTCCGCCGGGGGTGGCGCGGGGCGGGCTTTTCGATTAAGTCAGTAATTTATTGTTAAGTAACCCATATTGTACCCTTGATGGTAAAATTGTGTGTAGTTTTAACTTATGTATTTGCAATGTGTTATCCATATTGTTTTGTATATGTGTGTAGTGAATTGGTGCAATTAAGATTAAATAAAAAATGTATACTTTTAAATAGTATAATTAATTAATTATTTGTTTTAAATAAATGCATTATTTATTAGTACGTTATTGGATTGTAAAAAATATTATATACCTAATTAAAAAAAGGTTTTGTGAGTATTCCATTTAAAGTTCACCACGATTGCTGTTAGGTATATTTTTACAATCTGCTAGTTTATACAGGGTGCTCGTGAGGAACCCGAATAATTTGGCCAGCGTATTCCTAAGGTCGTATGGAGTAAAAAATGTTATATGAACATGGGTCGAAATATGGTTTTTTTTTATGTTTTCATACAAGAAGTTATTTATTATGTATGAAAACATAAAAAAAACCATATTTCGACCTATGTTCATATAACATTTTTTACTCCATACTACCTTAGGAATACGCTGGCCAAATTATTCGGGTTCCTCACGAGGCACCCTGTACTTCAATTACATATATATAATTTATTACTTTGTCCGCTGCTGCGTTGGTTCTGCCCACTGTGCCGCGGTCGCGCGGTGGGCGCGTGGCGGTCTTTAATGCTTCAAAAGCTTTTTAAAACGATCGCGCGCACAACAGCCGCCCAAGTTTTCACACACTGGGCCGTGTGGCAAGAAATTGGAAAACAATCACGAATTATGTGTTTAGAAATTTGAACTTTACTAAACTAGTGGCTCTGTATCTACAATGTTTATTTTTAATTGTATTTTCTGAATCGACATCAAAACACTATATAATTATTGATCTTGCTCACAAAATTTCACGAGAATCGATTGAGATATGCGACTTGTAGAGGGGAACAGCCGGGCAGCGGGACATCTGGACATCCCGATAAACGAAAGGATTTTGGCCCAAGCTGAAAACGGGGAAGTTTTTTGTCTTCGCTCGCTCGTTCAACGAGTAGGTAGACACTAGAGTATCATTGAAATGATATAAAAAAATAATCAATTTGTGGCTTAGTAGATTGCAGCTGTGACGCATACCATCTGTTTTTGATGGTACCTACTGTAATAAAGGTTGTATAAACATGTTTTCTCCAATATACTCGGGAAACTGGCACCATGAGTAATGTTGTGTATTAAAAAAAATTGTTGATAGGTTATTTGGATAATACACGCTGTTTGGAGAAAAGCACTAAGTAGTAGTTATATCTGCCTTGGCGGGATGGCAATTCGTGGATTCGTATCTATTGTCGGATTCAACTTCGCTTCATCCGACAAAATCAACTCATCCACGAATTGCTATTTCCCGGCCTTTGCAGTAATCCGAAACAGCCTGCCAGTTAATTAGATGAAAAAAAAGCTAACGGCTTCATAATTGTGGCTGAACAATCAACACGTTGCATGTAAAAAAGCGTATGATAATATTATAAAAAACAAAGTAATACTAAGTATGATCTTTACCATCCCGTAGCTCAGTACCCAAGCATGGTGGAGGTACAGGGTAGTAAAGAAAATACTTAATACTTTGTAGTTTACAGTATAAAATATACTATTTATTGGGCATACTTAAAAGTGCATTTAGCTCTTTTGACTGCGAAGTTGCTACCGATGTTGGCCAGTTTCGCGTCGTTATGGACAGATATCAAAGTGCCAGCTACCACGCCCTAAATTGATTCTTTTTTGAAAAAATAAACGTTACCGTTTTATTAAAGAGGATAATTTTCATAGACAAGCGATAGTTATCCAAGTTTTATTTACAAAAACTGACAAAACAAGAAAAAAAAATTTTTTTTTTGCTGAATTTATGTTAGTTTCATATAATATTTTTTTACTCCTAATGAACTAAGAAAGGTGAGGTTAAAATCTTTCGGGTTACTCGGGCCCACGGTGTATAGATCTAGTAGATATAATGCATCTGGAATAGTATTAGAGGATGTTTAAATCTTGTTCCAATGATAGCGGATATAAACGACGTATCGATTAACATTATTAGCGTAAACGGGGCGACGAGGCCCGGCGTCGCCCAGCCGCGAAATGGACCCTTTAAGGACTTGCTTCACACCGTGCTGAACTCACTGTTGACTAGCTATTATATTTAGCAGTATACCTAACTATAGGCTCCAAGCGCTGCAACTATCATCTATCATAGATGGTGTGGTCAATGATGATCATTCATTCTCTCCTAGCGTTATTCCCGGTTGTGCCCCTAAAGGAGCCCAGGGTCCGCTTTGACACCTAATCCCAAGATTTGGCATAGGCACTAGTTTTACGAAAGCGACTGCCATCTGACCTTCCAACCCAGAGGGAAAACTAGACCTAATTGGGATTAGACCGGTTTCCTCACGATGTTTTCCTTCACCGAAAAGCTAACGGTAAATATTCCGTACATAAGTTCCGAAAAACTCATTGGTACGAGCCGGGATTCGAACCCAGGACCGTCGCTTGACAGCCGCATGCTTGAACCACTAGGCTACCGTAGCTAGCTAGGTGTGGTCAATGATGATGATGATGAAAATTAACCAGGCTTTTTGATCGATTGATTAATCAGGCTTAATTTGCCGAAGTGACAAGAGGGACCACCCTCTTGTCACTTCGGCAAAACTCGGGTCTCGCACACCTCCGAGGTGCAAAGTGGAGTTCATTTTTTTTAATACAACGACGGTGGCAAACAAGCGCACGTCCCGCCTGATAGTAAACGGACACCGCAGCCTATAGACGCATGCAACTCCAAAGGAGTAACATGGGCGTTGCCGACCCTTGATATATTTGATGTTTGAGGATTCGCCGTGTTGACAGCTGATGGAACAAGTTCCCTCGCACTCAACACAACATCCTCGGGAGCTCTGGCGACCTTGCTCACCTCCAGGGACACAACACTACTACAGAGCAAGTAGTAGTGTTATTATGCCAGTGGTCTTCTGCAAGGCGGAGGTACTTCCCCAGTTGGGCTGCTCCAAATTCGAGCGGGATGACATTTCGCAGAGCCCTACCTCATCTAGAACGAACATTCAACGGCAATTCGCTTGTTTAAGTTCGACTTCAAGCAGCAAGTTTTATTGATAGTCTAAGCCACGAGAAGTTTCTCTGTAACGGTGCATATCTTACATGCATTTGACACCGCATGCTTTACAACTAGTTAGCAAATATGAAAATACAACTTCACACATTTTTACTTGAGTATTCACCCTAATCGCCCTTTTTCGAGCATATGCCTCTCTTCGAGTATACCTGCGCCTTCGCCACACGGATACCCGATATAAAAAACTGGCTCGCACTAATTGGAGAAGGAAGCCGCTTAACACTTTCACTGCCAGGAACCCTAGCGGGTGCCTACGCCGTAATCGCTTTCTGCTACATACGGGGAAAACCACGGGATTGGCTACGAGCGGAGAGCGTAGCGATTCTTGCCAATGAATGTGTTATGCGGTTTGCCCTTTTCTTTATCTTGATTTATTTTATTAGGGAGCTTTTGGACCCGATTCTACAGTGGCCTCTAAACTTCCTAATTTTATTTAGGTGTCGCTAAAATATTATTGCTATTCTACGAGCAGCTGTCATAATTAAATGACAGCGCTAAGTTTGAATCTGACATTTCTTATTTTAGACGGTCTATACAACTTACTTAGGCTGCCTAAATGCTATTCTAAATATGTAGTTTTTAATCTGCCGCCTAAGTTATATCTAAAAATTAGACAATTTAGTTTTAGGCTATTTAAGCCATGTGCACGTAGAATCGGGTCCTTTATCAACCTGACGATAGCAGCTTTAGGAGGATTATCAACTACTCAGTCAACATAAAATTGAAAGACAGTTTAAGTCAGCGCCGGCGCTCGCGCTCGTCACGGTGTAGCGTGCGTCCTCATGACACGGTCTGGAGGAACTAATAGTCTGCCGATCTTGTGAGGCCTTCGAAGAACGAGCTTACCTAGCAGTATAGCCTAAGGCTATTGTGCCAGTGCCCGTTACGCGACCAGCTTCAATTAGCGACCACCTGGGGTAAGCGGACCTTCGATAACCCTAATTTAATTCGCCGTAACGCTAGTGTTTGCCAATATCGGCATTTGCTATGAACGTGATTTTCTATAAGACCGTAACATTTTCAGAACAAATTATACAAATTTCGTGGGAAGGTTAGATTTGTTTTTATAAAAACCCTGATAAGTTGACAGTTTCTGAGACAAGTTCTTTAGGGCAAATAAAGATTATGGCAACTGAAATTATGGATTACATTAGTAACCCGAAGGCAGACGTGCAACTTAATTAACAGAGCAGGTAACACTCTAAATCTGGACTGAAAGCTGAAATAAGTAATGTGATATTTCATGAAAACTCTAAAGCCAATCATGGACTGGCGCGGCCTGCGGTGGCGGTCAATATGCAGTAAAATACACAATTTAGTTGTACATTTTAATTATTGTTCGTATAGGCTTACATTGTACCGAGTGACATTGACAGTTAATACTAATGTTGCTACTCAAATCACAAAACACTCTAATGACAAGCGTCGTATATTTCTGGTCAACTTCCACAAGTATTACAATTCTCCATTCTTTAATGAATATAGTTCGATAGGTACGTGTATATACCAGTATAGCTATACCCTCCAATTGACATTTAACTCCACCAAAGATCGTCAAACTTCGACACTTGTCGACAATCCTATTAACTAGAAGACGACGGAACAATGCCGATTGACAACTTAGCCACAGCTCATATAATCACAGTAAGAGCACCACAGGCTGCGAAGTCGCTTCGAGCGCGACAAAGCAACGCGTTTCTCAGGCGCGCTGTATAATAGAAATATATAAAAAAAAACTGCAGACAACCCTGTGTTAGTAATAATATCAATACTTCAAGTAATAGCATATAGCAATCCGACTCACATGTATATTGACGTGCATTACAGGATCGTGATAATTTTGCAGAAAATCGGGATGATTTTGAAATCCGCCCAGGATAGAGAAGAAATACACTCTCCGCGACTAAAGTCACATCACACGATTCTGCTTGGTAGATGGTATGAGCAATACGCAGCTATAAGATAGAGTGAGATGGGATGGAAGAAGCAGAACTCCCTTATAGCAACTCTTTAATAAGTACTGACGCCATAAATAAATACCTAGTGTTTCAATAATGAGTATTGCTGCCAATACTGACAAACCAGGGTGTAATGAACGCCATTGAGTTATGATTTTTTTTGTATATCTGCTAGTCGATTACGTAACGCAGGTAGATCTAAATGTCTCTTTTTGTATGGGGAAAATGACAGTTGAGTTGTCCTAACGTACGTTCGAAAAGTTACGTAATCACCCCTCATAAAAAAAACAAAAGTGACTTCGGCGTACGTACAGTTACAAAAGATTGAGACGACTACTAGGTTATCAATATTAATTTCGTCTTGCCACTGTATAAGTTTAAGGTACGAGTGTAACTAGATTTAGTATGTCGAAGACTAATTTACTAGATGTATAATGTAGAGTTGGCTGGGTGAAACCTCCCCTGTGTCATAAGTCCGCGCTATAGATCAGTGACGGCCGTGGGGTCTCGACAATCGTCGATCGTTAGCAGGCACACCGCCGTCACAGCACTGCTATTATAACAAGTATTTTAACTACAGACGATGCACCTACACTATGAAAAAGTACGTACAGAACATAGAATATGAGCAAAATCCTAATTCATTACTTCCTCCTCTGGCACGGCAACCTAAAGTGTGTGTTATTGCAATAATTCTAGTAGTTTCAAGTATGACTGCTTGAAACTACTTTTACAATTATAAAAACAACGTTCCGCTTGGAGCTTTTTTTAATTGTTCATGTCGGCTCAGCGACAATGTCTTAATGTCTTGTCTTAGGACTTATGGACCGGGGGGCCGTTTTTCCGGATCAAAGTATGAACCTCAGAGGGATGATTTGATTACGTAACTTTCCGAAGACAAATCAAGTGTCATTTTCCCTTACAAAAAATTACATAGATTTGAAGCCTGGCCGCTAACACTTAGGAAGGAAGCTCTTGGCGGCCTCAAGGAAAGTCCTTACCAAAACCCTTTGCCCAATGCCGAGATCTGGGCGATTGCGTAACGTTTTGTATCATCGCCAACACAGTTAACTGACCATCATGTATTTAATATTAATTTAAGGTCACAGCTCATTAGAGCCACCCGACGCCCGACCCGCATCGCCTCGCCTCGTAAATGTACTAACTACGGAGTTGATCCAGTGTGCGCATGCCCGTAAAAATCCATATAAAGAATACTAACCGCTCGACGCGAGGCGGTGCGATTCGGGTGCCGGGTGGCTCTAATGAGCTGTGACCTTTATACCTTATTACAATGCACATAAAGTGCACGGATGGTCAGTAAACTGTGTTGTCGATGATACAAAACGTTACGCAATCGCCCAGATCTCGGCATTGGGCGAAGGGTTTTGGTAAGGACTTTCCTTGAGGCCGCCAAGAGCTTCCTTCCTAAGTGTTAGCGGCCAGGCTTCAAATTCATACAGACAAGGCTTTAGGGTTTGTTTAGTATTCCCTATATGTCGTTGGTGTTAATCGTTTTATGTCTTATAAGACAATGCTTCTGCGTGTAACAACGTTAATTATTTTCGCATAATAGGTTCCGTGAGGTGAATAATAAATAATAAACAAATATAAGGGGACAAATCTTACACAAATCGAGCTAGTCCCATAGTAAGCTCAATAAGGCTTGTGTTATGGGTACTAGACGACGATATATATAATAGATATAAATACTCAAATACGTAGAAAACATCCATGACTCAGAAACAAATATTCATGCTCATCACACAAACATTTGCCCTTACCGGGATTCGAACCCAGGACCTTCAGCTTCGTAGGTGACACTGGTCACTACCCACTAGGCTAACCGGTCGTCAAACAAATAAACTAATAAACTGTAAATAATATGTCCACCGTGACTGCGGTACCGGGTTGGTGCAGCTTTGTGATGCAGATAACCTTAATCCGTGTCTGTCGGCGCCGTGTCAACACCAGCCGCTGTGTGGACGCGCCCTTATCTGTGGATACGCCGCTATATTTCAACTATATTGTGAAGACATTGGACCCGATTATACAGTGGCCTCTGAACTTCCTAATTTTATTTAGGTGTCGCTAAAACACTTTGCTATTCTATGAGCAGTTGTCATAATCAAATGACAGCGCTAATTTGAACCTGACGTTTCTTATTTCAACTTAGCTTAGCTGCCTGAATGCTATTCTAAATATGTAATTTTTAATCTGCTGCCTAAATCATGTCTAAAAATTAGACAATTTAATATTAGGCTATTTAAGCGCGTAGAATCGGGTCCAATGTGCTATGTTGAAACAAGTGCCTAACATGGCCTCAACGTTTTCGTTGAGTAAATCAGATTTATGAACAAAAACTACTAATACATTGTATTATTCCGAAATTATAGTCGTAGGTCTACCAAGAGTGTCTGTCATGTAGAGCGAGCCAAAAGTAATGGGAGTCGTGTTCCAAAACCCATGATTAAAATACTAAGACATTTCTTTGAACACAAATGAAGAGAGACAAAAATGAAGTTAGTCTATTTTAGTCTTAGTATTTTTAGATATACTAAATGGGGTAATTTCGATGGTTACGCGACCACCTTCAGTTAGCGACCACCTGAAGGAGAAGGTTTTTTCTATTAAAGAAAACATCAATTCTACAGACCCTATTGAGATAATTAGTTGTAATTTTTTTTGTTGTTTTAGAATAGAAATCTACTAAAAAACCGAGAAAATATCCTTTCAGTTCACCAACTTAGCTAAGTGGTCGCCAACCGGCACATGAAATTAGGTGGTCGCTAACCGGCGAAATGACCTTAATACTATCGTCAAAATAACAATGGAACTCATTTCAAATAAGGTAACCAGGTGCTTTTCAACGAGTGCCTATACCTATCCTCTTTTTCTTTACTTTAATAGACATTCTTAATAAATTCTAATAATGTTAATGGTTATTATTGCATTTCTTGAAGTCGTATCCACAACAAGCTTGTCAGAAGCTGAAACGAGAAAGGATTATCAAGGGCTGAGATAGCAATCGTATTTAGTCACCACCTAATTATTATGGAAATTAATAGCTCTCGAGTTTTGCTGCGGTTAAACGATATAACGGCGTACACCCATCTTTACCTAAGTGTTATTTGCCCCCTAGTGGGCACAATCCTATGACATATTTTGTATTTCTTCTACTGTAAACCTACATGCAAAAAAAAATAAGTAAAAAGGACTCAATTATTGACATTTCATTAATACGGGTGTAGACTCAAAATGTATTGTTACTCTAAAAGAAGGAAGGCAAAACAGTATGCCTAGTGACAAAAATACCTTTCAGATATCTCAAAGAATTACGAAGCTACAGCCGTTTTATTGCTTGTTAGAGAGAGCGAGAAAACGCTCGCAGATAGTCACGTCACTATCTGACGACACTAATGACAATCGTTTCATATGAAGGTGCGTTTTGCGAAAAAAGGACAGAACATACCGCCTCTTAAAAATTTGGACACATTACTTTGCGATTATTTAGCCTCTTTCGTTGCTTTTTTCTGCATTTGACTACATTTTTAACATTTGTTTAAAATACAAACTTGATTGATAATTTTACTTAGCGTCTACGGGGGTGTATTGAGTAATTCCTATCACCTGTTTAGCCAATATGGCATGTAAAATGTATGTTAACGCTGGTTAGCGACCAGCACATGTGGTGTGCTGGTTTGCGGCCACTCAAATGAGTTGGTAAATTAAAGGATATTATCCGGTTTTTTAGGGTTCCGTAGTCAACAAGGAACCCTTATAGTTTCGCCATGTCCGTCCGTCTGTCTGTCTGTCTGTCCGTCTTCGGCTTAGCTCAGTAACCCTTACAACTAGAAAGCTGCGATTCGGCGTGGGTATAAAAACCAATCATGCCGACAAAACAGTAGAATAAAATCCTGAAAAAAATTTTTTTTGGGTACCCCCCCTACATGTAAATTTTTTCTCGTTAAACCTATAGTGTGGGGTATCGTTGCATAGCTTGTTCAAAAATACTATGGGTTTTCTAAAATTATTTTTCAACTCAGTTATGCGTTTGCATTTGATTTAAAGCCCTAATTTTTGTTCGAGTCCCCCCCCCCACTGCCGGCTAAATGGCTACTACTGGGAACGTGAAAAAATTCGTGGCAGTAGTACATATAATGAATTTAAAAGGAAAACTATCACAGTTAAGTAGACATAACTAGTTAACTGGTAAGAAATGCACTTAATTTCGGGTGCATATACATTGTCATTGGAATTTGAACCTTTTACCGTGGCCGGTAGAGTTGCTTTACCACGGCACGTCATCTTCAATAGAAAAAAACCTTGTCCTTCAGGTGGTTGCTAACCGAAGGTGGTCGCGTAACCGGCGAAACGACCCTATACATTGGTGTGTCATAAAAATAATCATATTTACGATTATATACAAGGGTAAGCTATAATAAAAACCCCCCCAAAAGCCACTTTTAAGTCCGCATTCTGTGACAGACGGGCAACTACGGAACCCTACCCTGCGCGTGGCCCGACACGCACTTGGCCGCTTTTATTTTAACTAGATTTCTGTTAAATAACTACTTAAATTGAAAAATTACGGCTCACGGTTTGTTAACGGTCTGTAAAAATGTCTTGAAGAAGCCTTGTTCTTCACGTGGTCGTTTAATGAAGCGAATCCCGTAACTAGCCCAATTACCCTATGTGAAAAAATACACAAATCGTACAAACAGAAACTGAAACAGGCGAGCAAGCATTTAATACGAAACCAAAGTTGACTCAAGATCCCCCAAATTAAATCAGCGGTAGCCCCAAATTACTCAAATTATATTTACCCTCCAAAAAACTGTTTGCTGATACAATATTAATAACAATTTGATTTCGTGGATTCCGCTATCGGACGCCATGTTTGTTTAGCTGTCAAACGCGCGTGCGCGCCACGCGCCATAGACTATGGAGTAACGTTATAATCTGATGAGACCACAGCGACTTGTGTTCACCCAGAGGATAAAACAACAATCGGCTATTCAAGTAGGTTTTGACAGGAATTATCTATAGTACAGCATAATTAAAATGTTATCTTACAGTGAGTTTCTCACAGTATGAAAAATGTATTTAATAGGGACGATTGAGATGTTATGCCGTATTAAAATTAGGTACTTATATTTATTTTCAACATAAAAATATTGTACAAACATAGCCTACTAGCCCTACCTACCTACCAGACTTGCCTTTATTCCCAGTGAAAAGCAATATTACCTAGATGTTTGTTATAAATGGAAAAATAACGAACTCAATGCTTCACTTAATATGCTCCAACTGGTGGGTTTGAAGTAGGTAGAATTAATTGTCACGATTTTAGAATCACTATATTATGGTTAGGTTGTAGAAGATTCTCTAATTATGAATGTTGAAGAGAAGGCGCTAAACATTTAGTGCAGGATTACCTTCAAAGCAGTAGGTACTTTAAGACTTTAACCAGTACTTAAATTATAATCACTCTTTATCGCATCCTTGCATAACACGACAAAAGTGCCATAAAATCAGTATAAAACCAGCTGTCATACCCACGCAACCACTGACCACCCAATTATTTCGTGTGGCAACACCGATATCTTTAATTCATAATAAGCTATTCACCCCAGGCGGGACACGGGATATCAAATCACCATCGGTGAGATTGTCCATGGGATCCCTCGCTAGGGTTGAGCAGAGTGCAGAGTGGGCTACCGTGGAGTTCCAGAATCGAAGTTGGAATATTACCATGTCCATTTATCCAATACCGCTAGTTTGATAAAAAAAAACAGATTTTTGATCTGTGGTTTTCTAGTTCGTCGAAATTATTATAGCTTATCATTGAGTATAATTCAATACGTTTATTTATTAAATAAAAATGTTACGCTTCATAATTAAAATATAAGTACATACCTACACACACATTAACTCACAAATACACACATGCCAGGTTTGATTTACAGCGGTATACAATCACTTTATGAGGAAAGTAAAAATGAAAATAGCACAAAATTTTTATATTTCACTATTTTACTTGTTTTAGTTAATGCACCTACCTAGTGGTTCCATTTCCGTTCAGTTTGGTTAGACCGCCTACAAGCTGGAATGATGACCTGGTAAAGGTCGCGGGAGTCCGGCTGGCGCAGGACCGATCACTTTGGTACTCTTTGGGGGAGGCTATAATCAGTGAACGTCTTTCGACCGATGTGATGATGATGATGAACTTTCTAAATACGCTTCCATCAAAAATGACATAAGAAATGGAGACTTTATGAAGAAAATTTACATTTAGCCCACAACCCATTGCTAATCCTGCTAGGTATTTGTCAGTATTTTACCTCAGAAAAAAATACAAAAGTACCCCGCACCAGCCGATCCGCCGTCAACAAACACTCCTGCGAACATCCCTCGTCCGCTCCCCCTCTAATATCTGTTTAATGTATTTGCGGATCAATTTATTTGTGCGGTTCCATTCAGATCGAGATCTCTCGAGGTGTGGAGTTACTGATTCACTTGGTTCTAACTTAGGGTTCCGTTGGGTCGCTGCCTGTTTGCGACCACCTGGTTTAGTGTACCGGTTTCGGTTTGCGATCTAAGTGGTGGTCGGTGGTGAACGTAATGGATATTTCCTCGTTTATTATAGATTCCAAGTGTATAAGTAGTGTCCAACTGCTGGGCAAAGGCCTCTCGATTTCTATTAATCGCGGTGCTGAACAATCCTCGGCCAATCTTTGCGAAATGCATCCAAGTCGTCTGCCATCTCCTTTTATATAACTACAAAACAATATGTTTTTGGGTCTTTTATTATTTTTAATTAAAAAAAACTTTATCGTTAAGGTGGTCGACAACTAATGCTGGTCGCGTAACCGGCGCAATGCACCTAATTGATCAGGAAAACTGACCCCTTTTAAAAACACGTGTAGATTATCACACATTTCGCATTCAAAATAAATTTCAACGTTACGTCCCGTCCACGTCATACGTCCATTCGGGATGTGTGGACGCGCGAAACATATTGACGTCAAATTGGAATACCAAATGTATAATAATGTCACACTTTGATCCCGATTACATTTGCTGGTAAGTACAAAAAGAAGACCGGGTTGCAAACGGGCTCAAAATGGAATTTACATTTACGGAAAATGTGTTACGACCTTATACTGTTAACAGTACATTTAAGTGCCTTGCAATTTGTCAAAACAACTTGCTATAGTATAGTTTTAAATGAAGAAATAAAAATATTTATCAAAATAAAACTCACAACGAGCTATGCATTTAGATTTCAATCCCGTTTAATCTAAAATAATTTTATTTGTCTAAACCATTTAAAATTGTGGCCGATCCTCATGTTTTAAAAAATTGTATGTATGCCAATTGAAACTGGCACTACTAGTCATGCCTTATACATACTTTAAAAAAATAAGTTGGGCGGGAACTTGATAGGTTTTTGAGATACTCGCTATTTTACGATTAGGTATTGAAAATATTATTTGATTTCCTCACATTTTTGGAGAAAAACACTGTATCTGCCTTGGCGGGAACGGCAATTCGTGGATTCGTCCCTATTGTCTGACAAAATCAACTCATCCACGAATTGCAACTTCCCGGCCCAGCCGCTGCAATAATGTACTTACTATTTCACTTCAAAAATAACTTGGAAACGGTAAAAAAAGGCATCTATAGAAATTTGAGCTTTTATTTCCACTCTGTCACCAATCGTAGATTACTGAAAATTAAAATGTCTCGAATTATAAATATTTCAATGATAAATAGCCCTCCCTTACAACAATACACTTCAGAAAGTATTTTTAACACGTACCTATATAGTAGGTACATACCAAGCTTAATTCGATTAACTACCGGTATTTTAAGATTGATCACAAATAATTAACTTAAAGATCACCCACTAATTATATCATTACTGAAAGGTCAAACACCAATTTGTCGTAATCAAGAACATAATTCGAAAATGGAATTGCTATTGTTCAATTGTTTCTGTCTGCACTTGCCGATAAGGTGGCATTTCGAATTTGATTTTAGAACGTCATAACGAAATCATTGGTTTTAAAATAAAATAAACTTAGTTATATGTGTGGTAAAGTTCAAAGTTCTTTGTAGCGTCAAAGGAGGATATGTGCTTGTGAAAGCAGCGGATTTGTTTAAAATATAATGGAATAAAGAAACGGTAAACTGGCAACAGCGAGGCAGGGGAGCACTCGTTATACCGCGTAGTGTGACTGCGTGATGTTGATCATTTTGTATTGTTGTTGTTTATCTATTTTTGGATTCGTTAAAAAGCGAACAATTTGTCTTCATGGTGATGTTTGATAATAGGTATTTTATCCATATTGTAAATGTAGGAAAGATTCAGCAACGATTAACAATTATAAGTAATCCATACTAATATTATAAAGTCAAAAGTGTGTCTGTCTGTCTGTCGGTCTGTCCGTCTGTATCTGTATGATGTCCATACAGTTTTTCACTCCCCGATATAAACAAGTTCCACGCGGACGGAGTCGCAGGCAGTAGCTAGTGCTCTATGTGTTTGAAAGCTCGGGCTTTTCCTCATAAATATAAAGCAAGCTAATACTGATATTTATATAAAAAATATAAATGAGAGACTATTACTATACGTACAGCAAAATACTAACTTTTAATGAAGAAAAGTTCTGTTTTCGAGAAAGGTAAGAAAAACGAGGATTGAACTTTAAAGTTGAGTAATATGACTAATTGGAAATGCAGAATATAAAAGGTATCCTGGATTAAAAATAAGATTTTTCTTTAAAAAAAGTATCAAGATACCTACTTATTGATAAATCACTCTTATAGCTTTAAGTACATTATTCCTCCTAATATGGGAAACAATTTTACTATCGCTCTAAAAGTAAACTGTAATACCTAGTATCGTTCTAGTTATGCGATAGGAGCATAATGAAAATGAAATCAAAAACGAAATCAAGTCAGCAATAGCAAACTCAGCTCAATAAATTTACTAAAACAGTGAAAATGATGTGTACAATCCTTATTCAACAATAACAACAGTTTCACGTGAAAACGATTAATTTTTCATCAATGCCATAACATTGTCACTTTTTCTTTAATCCTAGAAAAAATATGATCATCATAAAACATCGTAAAAATACCAAAACATCAAACAGCGATCAAGATCAAACAATCAAGTTACACGGAAAAGTCCGTGGGCACCATTCAGAACGAATCACCGTACAAAATGATATTATTTGCAACGTAATCCGCGAACAACTACGAGATTGATACTACGCTGGGGTGATATTGACATTAATTTATATGGATACGGTTTAAAAATGTATAATGGGTAGTCGCCGACGCTAATAAAGTCCCCAGGGCGATGTCAACTTTCGGCAAGGAATAAATACATTTTTCCGACAGTCAATTTTGGGAGCTATTGCTTTATTGAGCTGGCAACTCAGGGTCGACAGTCACATATTTTGGCTAATAAACTAGTATTCGACTAAACAACGGCGCTGTGGTTTACGCAAAAAAGAAATTTTGCCACTTCCTCTAGTATGTTGGCAGCTCTAACATGGCTCTAACTAGTATTTTGGCGGGAACGTTTGGGTGCGTTCACATGATGGATCGGCTAATTGCGCAGGATGACGGGAGGCGTCGGATGGCAATTTTTTCGCCATTAGATACTCGGGTTCGGTCATTTTATTCGCACGGATTTTTTATCTAGATATTGCGGTTGTTGTCAAATTATGAGTGATGTGAGAGTTATTACATTTATCACAGACAGTCGGTTATTTCAGTGTAACATAACGCCATAATGTATTTCGTTCATAAAATAAAATGAAAAATTGTGCATTAAATTCCTAAGGCGGTAAAACGGTATTTGCATTTCGATGTATGTAAGTATTTATGTGTAAGTATTCAACGTTCCTAGCCAGGAAGTGAGCTTTTCAGGAAGGTAATTGTGCCACATGCGTGGCCGTGACCTATAATACCTAACACCTACTATTAGTACAGTCACGCTGTCACGAGTTTTAATGCGGGACCCATTTCCATTAAGAGGGGGCGCTCCGCGAAATCGGAGTTCTTAGATTGAATATTTACCTATGACAAACTAAAGCGAATGCCAGGAAAATGAACATACAGAAACTACATCATATTTGCAATCTATTTGTCTGAAAAAAACCATACAAAACCAAAATTGCCTCGATAGAATACAATCGCCAAAACATGTCTTATTTTTACCTAATTTCAATTGTGTGCCGTTCCCGTGCATATAATTTACGTAAAAATTTAGTGTATAATAGCTCTTGATATTGCCTAGTGATTTGACGAGCGGCGTTTTTTTATGTAGTCCCTTTTCAGACTTATTGAGGTATAACGTATTTGGCGTATAGGTCTTTTTTATTTAGCGCGATACTGTTTCTCCCGTCGCGTGTTTCGTGCAGTTTGGTATATCTTCTGTTGCCGTTCGCGGGCGGAGTCAATCGCAATCGCTCCGCTGAGACGAGAGGACTACGTTCTGTGCTCTCACGACAGCACGGTGAACATAATTATTTCAATAATATTGTGACCCAGTATATTCGTCCAGTGAATGCATGTATCATTACATTCCAGTAGATATTTTGGTATATTTTGAAATAATATATTTAAAAGTCGACCTTAACATGTAGACCTTAAAGTTCAAAATACAACCATAAGATTACGCAGCGATCGGCCGGCGACCAGCTTCTTAGAATAATTTGTGCAGTACATGCAAAACTACACGAACATTTTTTCTGTCGAGCGTGTATTTACTTTATGAAAGATTATCACTATCACTACAACATAGTACTCGTATAAAACAAAGTCGCTTCCCGCTGTCTGCCCCTATGAATGCGGAGATCTTTAAAACTACGCAACGGATTTAGATGCGGTTTTTTTTACAGATAGAGTGATTCAAGAGGAAGGTTTATATGTATAATATAATTTAATATAGTATAATAAATCCGGTTCGGTTCGGTTCGGTTCGGTTCGGTCGGTTGGGCGATGGGCTAGCAACCTGTCACTGCAATGTCACATTTTGTCGATCTTTTATACCCATATTTATGCTAAAAGTGGCACTGGAACAAAAGTTTCATGTGCTCTGCCTAACCCTTTTAGGGATAAAGGCGTGATTATATGTATGTATGTATGTATGTAAATCCGGTTAATTTCAAAATCGATGTCCTCTCGGTCTCTAAATACGAATTCGAAGTCGGAAATAATTCAAAAAGTGGTCGCATTATTTTCAAGTTTGAAATATTTGTTGTAAATTACGATGCGCGTTTTTTTTTAAAGAACAACATACGTTTTCAGGCTTTTCGAGAAATGATGTCCATTTTGAATTCCAAGATGGCGGACATTGTTTTTCGAATTTAAACTTTCGTGAGACATGTTGAAATAATACTAATACAAGGTTCAACTCACGTATTAAATGTCACTACGGGCGACATGTTTCGAACTCTGCGGGGGTTCATCAGGATCAGTGTTTTCGCGGCGGTTTCGCTTGAATCTTGTCGTGATTCAAGCGACACTGCCGCGAAAGCATTCATCCTGAAAAAGAACTCCCGAAGATTTCGAAACATGTCGCCCGTAGTGACATTATTGACATTGTTTTTCTTTAAAGTCATCACGGGTGTCGCTTTTAGGGTTATCGAGGGTGCAGATTCCAACAATTATTGCCTGCGAACTTGGTCATTTTTAATATTAAAAAAAGTGAACACAATTAAGCAGTTTTTCTTTAGTACCTACCAGTATGTTCAAAATTGATAACTAAAGGGCCAGAGCGTCTCCATTGTCTCCAAGCAGGAATCCGAGATCAGAATTGAAAAATTTGGCCGCAACACTGTGGCCTGAAAATCTGACTTTCATAGACATGATCGAAGGTTTCATAATATATAACAGTTTTTTTAATGCTACTTATAAATTCACAATTAAATTCACGTATTCAATGACATGACAGGCGACATGTTTCGAACTCTTCGGGAGTTCTTCTTCAGGATGAGTGTTTTCGATGATTGTTTTGAAGAAGAACTCCCGAAGAGTTCGAAACATGTCGCCTGTCGTGACATTTAATACGTGAATTTAACCGTGGTTTTATTAGTAGTATTTTAGACATGTCTCACAAAAGTTTTAATTCGATTATGGCTTTTTTTTGCTTTAGGTTTTTACTAGCCATTGTAACCCTTACGTGATTTAGTAAATAAAAAACCGGCCAAGTGCGAGTCAGACTCGCGCACGAAGGGTTCCGTACCATTATCTATAAAACAGTAAAAAAAAGTTTATTGTATGGGAGCCCCCCTTAAATATTTATTTTATTTTGTTTTTTAGTATTTGTTGTTATAGCGGCAACAGAAATACATCATCTGTGAAAATTTCAACTATCTAGCTATCACGGTTCTTGAGTTGCAGCCTGGTGACAGACAGACAGACGGACAGAGAAGTCTTAGTAATAGGGTCCCGTTTTTACCTTTTGGGTACGGAACCCTAAAAAACGGAAGGTCATATTTCAGTTATAGCTCTCGAAACTCTGACTTAATAGGGAAAATAATATCTTCAAATATAGGTACAGATTTTGTCTTGCTTCCCACTTTTTATAATAGGGATGATGACTTCATTTTTTTATGATGTCATTTGAACTAGTTTTTGGACAGGAACAAATGTTTGTATCGGAGGAACTACAATTAAAGAACATAAATACCCAAAAATTTGAGACAAAGATTGACCTCGCTGGCGGCAGCGCAAAACGCTTTATACTGAAAGACAGACAGGCGTGACGTCACAGCCGACATTTGTTACTACAAAGTACCTACATGTATCGTCGTATGGAAAATCAGGTTCTTAAATTGTTGTTTCATTCGCGGAATACTGCCTTTAAGTACATAATTGTTGTACAATTTTGTTTCTATAAAAGCCTAAGGATTCTATTGGTACCTTAATAATTTACTCTTGTACAAGAAAAAAAAAATTTTTTTTCTAAACTTTCAAGGTTCATATCTTTTACGATTTTAATGATATTTTATTATTTATACTTTATTACGGTAATTTGATGGTTTACTATACATTTAGCATCACTACGTTATCAATTTGAAACATGAGTCATCATGCCTATTATTCATAGGTATTCATCATGTTTCATCTGACTGTCGGGGCATATACTATGCGAGAAGGAGCGGGGCAGCAATAGACGCATCAGCGCGGCAGGTGCGGGGCGCGCGGGTGATTTCTGATTTTTCCCTGGCGGTACGCCCCCTCTTAAATGTTGTTAGAACATTCATAATGCAATAAGTTCGAAACTTTAGTTTGATACTGTAGACTGTCAAGTTAAGACATATAATGTCTTATCGAATCGACCATTGAAATGATAACCTCTATGCAAAACGCTATCACTACGGGTTTCTAATTACGAACATATATGTCGTGTCAGTGTCAGTGAAGAAAACAGATAGAAGACAGGACCAAAAACCCCCTTACCCAAGTAACAATTAATCGGAAAACATCGGAAATGATCGGTTGCCCTCGCTCCAGTTGACGTAATTGCTCGGTTGCCCCTAGAAACGTAAAGTTGTCGATGGTAAACATCATGACATTGACATTGCGTTAAAATAAAATAAATAGCGTAAGTTTGCTACACGATATTCAGCCTTAGGTTGGTCCCAAATTAAAGCTCGTGACTGTACCTACTACATATTAAAATACTGTTCTGTAGCCGAGATGATGAAAACATCAAACATCTTATTATTAACGCACTTCGGTATAGAAGTAATTACTTCATTGTACACATTAATGCCTAAATAGCAATTTAGCACGCTGCCAGCTTAGTGACACCCGAATAAATACGTTTATACTTATTAGGGTATCAATAAATAGGAAATTATGTAAATAGGAATTACAAAGCACGTGTCCATGTTGAAATTAACGTAAACTTTATTGTTAAATAGCGTGTAAAATGCCATCCCTTTGTATATACAAATAGAAATAACTTTATAGGAATTAAACTGTATTAACAAAAGATCGTATACACATGATGGTCATATTGAAGCATACGTCCTTTTAGGATTTCGACAATGGTATTCGTCCAGCCAGTATGCATTCAGAGTCAACTGCGTGTAAAATTTAAATAAACGGTTCGATGCTAATGCTTCCTAATTTGAATTTCTGTCGCGGTTTAGACATCTTTATTCGCCAAATTCGAAATTTAAATAAAGGAACCATAGACAAATGAATAGGACATTTTCAACGCGTCAGTGATTGCATTCATATTTAAAACTGGTTGCAAATGTTTCAATTGTACAAGTGACGTGCCTAGCAATTAATTTTATTGAAAATTATGAAACGAAATGTTTGGTGTGATAAATTAGATTCCGTTTAGTTGCGCTCTGATGCCACATGTTAACGCAGCTAAATAACTAGATTCATTTATTTGCGACTGGTTATCATTAGCATAGGTACCTACTAGGAAAATCATTGAACCTGGCGCGAATGGAATGTACAACACGAATGAGATCTAGTGCGCTATTTGACGTATTAATAATGTAACTATCTGTAACTTTGACCTACATACGCACGCACCTCGGTACCCAATAGAGTCTATTTACGACTTCTTTTTAGGGTTCCGTAGCCGAATGGCGAAAAAGGAACCCTAATGGATTCGTCATGTCTGTCTGCCTGTCTGTCTGTCTGTCCGTCCATATTTCACAGGCATTTTACTCGAAAACTATAAGGTGTATTTTAATAAAATTTTGAGGATAGGTGTATTTTGTTAGTCGCTACATAGCTTTGTAATAAAATTACAAAAAATTTTTTTTTATGGGTGCACACCATACGTAAAACTGAAAGTCAAAAAACTTTTTTTCATTATTAGCCCATGCACGTGTGGCACATCAATCGATAGGCCTTTCAAAATAAATATAAGGTTTCGTTCTCTCGGGACGTTTCCTATAACACGCTAGCAGCTAGCTTTTAGGTGCCATACTTATGCAAACTAGGTCAATTAGCACAACAAACTAGCACTGTTTCCTACATTTTGATGTTACTCAATATTATGTCCTCGGCCGCCTCAAACGGCTACTCGCAAAATAATTGGCACGCGACACCGTCCCAATATAACCTCCCAAAATCTTCCATAACCTCTAATTATCACCGCCCCCCCGAACAGGCGATAAATCAAACCGGTGAAATAACGCTCCCGCGGGGGCTACCAACTGTCGCGCGACATAATGGCATAGCCGAACGATATAATAGGGTCTTTTATCCCACGTAACGAGCGCGCCATTGTAGTTTTTGAGTGTAAAAACACCTATGATTATTGGGGTTTGTTTTTGAAACAAAAGATAATGCGTTTCGGGTTAGAGTTAATTGCTTTGTTGGAAATAAAGGAATTGTAATAAACACCGAACGAACCCTAATCCCAGCAGTTTAGTTGCTCCTTTGGGTTGGAAGGTCAGGATGACAGTCGCTTCCGCAAAAAACTAGTGCCTATGCCAATACTGGGATTTTAGGAGTAACTGGAAACTGGGATAGAGCGCTAGGGTGAAGAATAATAAAAGCAATCTGCCTAGATAAGAACATTTTTCACATAATTTATTGTTGTAGAAACATATTTCAGGTCAATCGTATTTTTTTGTAACTGTAGTCCGTTGCTTTCTTCCTGGGGTTTCATAAAATGCTACCTTCCTAGCGATACGTCCATACATATATACATATATATAAATATTAAATATGGATTATAAAAACTCAGAAACTAGGTATAATCAAACCTTTTCCACCAGTTCGAATTAAAGTAAAAATTGTAATAGGTAGCGGTAATTAATTCGCAAACCAATAAAATATGAACACAAAGAATTATTTGAAACAACACGATTAGGAAATTAAATGTATAGGTACCGCCCTATACTTGATATTAAAAATAAAACTTGTCTACTCATCTTCTGACACACCATAACGCACCACAAACGCAAGCCAATTTTTTTAATTAATTCCCTGCACGTGTCTCGTTTTCCCGCGCATTGAGCATCCTATTAAGACTCCGCAGGATTAACGGAATCAATGAGGTTCGGTGTTGCCAGTTGTCATTCCCCCCGATAGATTCAACTGGTGTCTCGGTACTATCGACAGCGCTGATTTAAAAAATAAATAGCGGTGTAAAGCGTATAGCGTAACAAGGTTGTATGTATTTCATTGCGATTATATGCCATCCTCATAGTCGCATACTATTCAAGTCAAAAGTAGTAGGGAAATAATAAATAGATATTTATAGATATTACGAGAGAATCATACTCAAATTGAGCTAGCCTCATACTAAGCTCAATAAGATTTGCGTTATGGGTTAGATATCGGTACCAGACGAAGCCTTCGATATATTATTGTCTTATTGAATAGATCTAGAAAAGAAATAAGCTATAAAAAGCGAGTTTTGATTTTGGCTGCCACTTCTCAGTGACATAAATGGGTCAAGGTAGTATTTTTTGCAGCTTAATTACTAGATTTTCTAGTAGTGAAGCATGTTTGGCAATGTCTCTTTTATATTACTGTATACATTACGGTATCATCATCAAATGTGTGTTTGTCTGTGTTGTGTTTGTCACTCGCGAATAAATGTTTTGATTTGATTTGATTTGATTTTGAAATGTTGACAAGACCCAAGCGTTCTGTTTCGCCTCCCATTTGACCGTAGGATAATAGAATCACTCTACGGTCCAAACGAAAAACGTGTAATTAATATGAATACTATTAGAGTATAAAACCTTGCAGCACTCTGATTCAGTTGATTTCGGTCGAGTTCGGACGATCAATCCAAAACAGTACCTTCAGAAATATTGTGTTTATATATTGACGATATTATTCAAGACACTTACAGACGACTCGCTTCAGGAAAACCAGTACTTATAAAAGTCTTACCTCCAAATAGGCGCGGAGCTAACGAAGTAACATTTATGTATATTTTCGAGATAATATGAGTTGGTTGAATATCATCAAAGTAGTGCATTCAAAAAGCAACTCTATCGTCCAAGATAGAAAATTCCAATTTCAAAAACAGTTTTATAAAAAGTCGACCTCAATAAATAATCTCAACCATATACTGATTCCGAGCCCAGTAATTTGTGACTTTATAGTTAGGAACTAGATTTTGCCTTTGGAAGCTAAAAGACGGACGCAAACTGATTTTATATTTTTATCTAATCATGATCATCATCGTCATCATGCGCCGAAAGACATCCACTGCTGGACATAGGCCTCCTCCAAAGAGTCTGGTACGCGGTCGCCACTTCAGAACCTTTCCGACCCAACGGCCATCGGTTCTACATGCTATGTGCAGATAATTCTAATATATCGTAATCAACTAATCAATAATAATTCAATCATTTATTTATGTGCTATGAAACACATAAATGCATGAAAATACTGTTATAACATACAAACAACACTGACAAATAAATACAAGAAGCAATTAAAACCAATATTATCATACCTACTTTTTCCTTTTTTCATCTACTGGTCAAGTTAAGCTAGGACAGAGTAGTGAGGTGGGAGGCGGGTAGTGATGGCAGATCACGAGGCAATCACAGTCGAGTGTTTGTTCGCGGAAAGGGATAATGTCCTTTTAGAAGGATTAAGCAAATAAGAAGACGTTGGTGGAGAAAAATCGATAAAGGAGATGAGCCAGTACACGCGTGATGACATTTCGATTGCAAATTAGCTGAAATAGTTTTTATTTAAACAAAGATGAAAAGCTGTCTGCCGCGAGAAGGCAATAAGATGTGGGATAACGAATAAATAAGATGCTGTATTTTTTGGTTACAAGTTTTTATAGCCGAGTGTACTTGTTTTTGAACTGTCATCAACTACTATAGTTGAGAAATTCGCCAAATAACATTTAGGTATGTAAATCGGGAATTAAATACAAAAAATACGATTAAAAATGGGTGGGGAAATAAGAAAATACCAAATAAACGTCAATAGAATATAAAAAGGTCCTCTCCCAGTACTCATCACACTTGTATGCATGTAACACCTACTGACCATAAAACGCCTTAAGTGACATTATTTTTCTATGAAACTACCGTCTTTCTGCGTCCACGCATCGCACCCTTATTTCCGAACCGTAAATACCACGGACGTATATCTAGATAGATACCGCAAACGTCTACTTCAAATCCATGTGTCATTCTCACACCAAAGTCCCAATTTGGCAGCGTCAATAAGTCCAACGACACAAATAGAAATCTTCCTTGTTGGCGTCAACAAAAAGGGAGCTTTTACTTGAGAATGACACATACAATTTGTTCCAGTCTGTATATTTTTTTCAACTGTGAATCATTCGAGGTTTTAGAATGTAGCCAAAATGATTCCTTATTTTGCTATCTTTATTTGTCTAGATTCGTATATAGGTAACACAGACAAAAAATACACTTTTTTACGAGGTGTATAATTGGTCACACGTTCACGTTCTTTGTATATGGAAAAGGGGACCTTAGTGTGGATGCGCTAATACTGGCGTTGAATCAATGGCTTAACGAATGAAACAACACATATTAATAAAATACCGTAGTGATATGGAGTGGAAAGTGTGAATTTCACTGAAAACTCGTCCCGGTCAGTGTTCATACAAATGGCGTACAGTCTACGTCAAAGGTATGGATACATTTTACGCCTAGAATGGATTACGATGCAAATATATAAACGTATCCTGAACGTCATCCGTACATAGGTATGTTATCTACTAAAATATGTCGCTGGCAAAGACGCCCCCGCCTGTTAAAACGTTAATCGAATCTGGACTAATGGGATTTCTTTCTTGGGGGACGCTAAAGGATTAATTTATATCAATTTAAATGCAGCACGGGGTGATTCGTTTATTGGGGGCGACTGTACTGTTTTAGTCGAGCTTACATTTTGCTCTGATTTCAAACTCAATTGGAGTTGGACCGGACTGCGCGCCAGCGCGACAGTAAGTGGTATATTTACATACTCTCGATTTTTTTCGCACCATATCTCTTGTTCTAAGTGTTCTAAGAAGAAAGAGACGGATAGTGCGAGAAAAATCGAGTGATCGCGTGATAGCCGTGCAGAATGATAACAGATTGATGGTAGTCACTAGTAGGGTCCCACTTAATACTTATTTTACCGAAAAACGTTTCATCGAATGAATGTCGCCGAGTTTGATTTTATCGAAAACATTTTTTTCAGAAACAGTAATGTTTTCAGCATCGCATCATGGTGGGCCTTATCACGCGATAAGTGACAAGATAGGGGCGTCGTCTCGTTCTATCGAACGGTCTCAGCCAGTGACGAACGCTCTATCCTGTCACTTATCGTGTGATAAGGCCGACCATGATACGGGGTCTGGATTGTTAGATATAAAACAAAACTAACCTAACCTAATGGGTTCCACACACTTACCTTTTAGCTTTGCCTAAAAAGGGTAATGAAAGGAGAAATAAAGGTAAATGAAACAAAGCATTCGATGTAACGTTTGTCGGTAAAGTGAGATGATCCCGATTATTTGATGTGGCCAACTTGTTACTTTCCACTTTATAATATTCTACCTATCCTATACGTTGGAATGTTTTGTAAGCTTTGTTTATCATCGTACTAGTAAAACATCTGTAGGAAAATCCAAACATTATCAAATCAAAAGACTTCACCCTGTATACCGAGCACTTTTTCCTCGCGTTTGTTTGTCCCGCTCTAATGTATGTGGGAGCGACCGTGTGCGGATTAGACTAAGGACGCCGAGGTGTTGTGGACGGGCGGGCGGACCTTTTACTACTTTTTCGCGCGCTAAGATGGGTTTAATTGAATTTTAAAGTAAATTCCGTTAACGTATGGGCTCTGGAGTATATGCCGTAACTACATTAACGAGATTTTAGATAAGACTCGACAGAAAGGTTAACACTTTCAGCGCCAGGAACCCACCAGGCGGGCGCTCTGTTCGTAGATGCTTCCTCTATACATACGATTTTTATTATTATTTAATAAACAGAATATAGAAACATAATAATTAACAGGGTCGTCCCACAAAACTGTCCGAACAGTTTGTCTTTGTGATCATTTTATGATACAGAGTTAACTAATTTGTACATGCATGATATCAGCTACGAAATCCTCTACAAATACACCAATAAGTAATTTCGTAGACACTTTCACTCTCAGGAGCCCGCCTCGCGGGCGCCTACGCCGTAGTCGCTTTCCGCTACGTATGAGGGAAACCACGGGATCGTCTACGAGCGTAGCGCATAGCGATTCATGGCAGTGAATGTGTCAAAAAAACTAATGTTCTGTCAAAAATCAAAAGGCACAGAGAGGTTTTTTATTTTTTATACCACGTCGGTGGCAAACAAGCTTATGGCCCACCTGATGGTAAGTGTTTACCGTAGCCTATGGACGCTAGCAACTCCAGGGGTGTTACATGAAATAATTATTACGATAGTCATAGTCACGTTTCATAATCACATGTTCATTGGTTAAATAGGTAGGTATATAAACCCTTATCCTCGTCTTTCTCCGATATATATTAGAATTTGTAGAGTACACTCCGTTCTATGAAGTGTTCGTTGAAGTTTTCAATTTACTCTACATGTGTTTATGTATAACAGCGACCCACGATACATTTTAATAAATGTTTACTCTATTTACGTAATACAGTACATACAATTACTATAAAAATACAACTCAATTTATTAAAACACAAACATAACTACATCTTTATTTAATTCATTCTTTATAAAATCTCACAATACCAGTGACCATACATATTTTTATTTCTCCAATTATTTATATCCACTACAGTTAAAAACAATAAAGAATTACACTAGCTAGTAAAACTATGCTTCGTTTTGCAGTTTTCCGAACGGCCCGTCAATTAACCGTCGCCTGGCAACCCCGTGGATAAATCGAGTCGCTACACTATAATCGTATTCAGGACAGTGAGCATTATTACGGATATTCTGGCAACTAGATATCACACCGTTTCCACGAGCTTTGTGACCAAGTACCTAAAGAGCCAGATTATATTATTTATGATAAGCTATGAGATTGAGCGAGATAGACTGCTGTGTATGCAGTCCACCGCGTTTGGTCGTTCGGACGCGTCTAAAGTAGATGTTCAGTGGCGTTCTTCGTGGTTTTACTATTTTCGAAGTGAAAAGTAGAGTGTATAACTCGGGTCTAAAAGCCATATTACCCCTCAAACAACTTACCCTCACTTCGTTCGGGAAAATAACCATCTCGTAGTTATATGCCTTATTTAAATCCTTGGCATACAATCTACTATTAACATGTCTGAGACTCACGAGAAATTTCTCTATAAAGAACTGTGCTTATGTATATTGAAGTTTCTTCTAGCAAAATCTATATTTGACAGGTACAAAACTCAAATCATGGCATCCCTCTCGAAACAAAAGTACTAGAAAGAGTGTCGCCACTGGGATGTATAGTGGAGGAAAATTAAGGTTTGGCACATCTCAACTCTATTTTTGAATCCAAAAGTGGTTTTGGTCCAAAAGTGTTAAACATTAAATTTCCTCGACTGTACCTATATATAACCTATTCCAGATAACATTAGAAAAATCGTGCATTATCGTCATGAGATCTCCAGTAAAACCATTTTGATACTTAACACTTTCGCAACCAAGAACCCGCCTAGCCGCCGCTTTCCGCTACATACGAGAAATACCACAGGATCAGCTATGAGCGTATCGCGTAGCGATTTGCGCGATGCGATTCTTGGTAGCGAAAGTGTTAAGCAAAAACACAGTATGCACAGTGTGTACAGTATGGATATCCATACTAATATTATAAATGGGAAAGTGTATGTGTGGTGTGTGTGTGTGTGTGTGTGTTTGTTTGACCGTCTTTCACGGCAAAACGGAGCGACGATTTGACGTGATTTTTTAAGTGGAGATAGTTGAAGGGATGGAAAGTGACACAGGATAGTTTTTATCCCCGAAATCATCCCCTAAGGGTGTGAACTGGGGGGGTAAAAGGTAAAAGTTTGTATGGAGGTGCAATATAAACGTGTTCCACGCGGACGGAGTCGTGGGCAGAAGCTAGTTCTAAATGAAGGAAGAAACATCGACGAATTTCTCCAGTCCAAGTCTAATATTATACGGAATTTATTTAAGGCGCCGTAGGTTCAGCGAAGTTAAGCGAACAGTGTTTTTGAAACAATATAATGCGTCTGTTTATAATAATATGGTTTAAAAAAATACGAATAGTAATCTTGAGGCTTTTCTGCAGGGAGATCAGTGTTTAGAAACATGATTAAGCATTTTTCGCTCGATAGAAAAAAATCACGAACATAGGTCTAAAAGGGTCTAAAATACACTTAAAATATTTGTTACAAATTACGAACAAAAGCTAAAAATATTAAAATGGCTTCTAAAAATCGGCAATATCATGTTTGAGGGAAATCAGTGTTTACTTTTTTATTTATTTAAACGGCCAAAAAATTAAAATTAAAAAACATGATTTCCGCGCTTCCGAGCAAGCACTTCCATCTCGCTCACGCTTATGCTCAGTGAGAGGGAGAGAAGACCATGAACCTACGGCGCCTTAATCGTATGGCATACATTGTTTTGGCCTTTAAAGTTTGTCACTCTTTAGTACCACCCAGGGGACACGTGCAGAGTTGTGGTATGTAGCCCCTGCGGACGCGAGTAACAGTTTTCAGTAATGGAATGAGTTATAACATCGTGCAACTGTGCCCGCTTGTCGGATGGAGGTACCTATTTCTTCAACTCTCTTTGTGTCATTTTAAAAAAAGCGGCCAAGTGCGTGTCGGACCACGCACAAGAAGGGTTCCGTGCCTACAAGTGCCTATTAAAAATGTCGTATCGTTACTGAAATCTTATGGCACTACCGTCCTTTTCTTTAAGGAAGGCGGTCTTTTAGAAATATCTCGATAACCTTTGAACTGATCTTGTTCAAAACAATTTTTTCTGATAGAATTTAATAAGCTCTATTTGCATGATTTTTTCATATTTTTAAAATACACGGTTCAAAAATTAGAGGGGGGGGGGGGACACAATCATAGTGACTTTCGGGGCGATTATCTCTGACTATTCATTTAATCAAAAAAATTGCTGAGAAACATTTATTTTATTTTCAAAGGCCTATCGATTAATGTGCCACACGTGGGCATGCAATGAAAAATATTTTTTTGACTTTCAGTTTTATGTATGGAGTGCACCCCTAAAAAATGTTTTTTTTTTGTAATTTCATTACATAGCTATGTAGCGGTTAACAATTACACCTATCCTCAAAATTTTATTCAAATACACCTTATAGTTTTCGAGTAAAATGCCTGTGACATACGGTCGGACAGACAGACAGACTGACAGACATGAAGAATCTATAAGGATTCCGTTTTTTGCCATTTGGCTACGGAACCCTGAAAACACAGTTCTCCTATCATGGAATAGGCAGTAGTTCACAAATGGTTGAGATTATTTAATACTTTCGCTACCAAGAATCGCTGAGCAGGCGCACCCTATGCGGGTTCTTGTGGGTAAAGGTAAAGTGTTAATGTGCGTGACTTTTAATAAAGCTGTCATTTGAATTAAATTTATTTAATACATTTTTCCATTCTGTATTTGAGCCACTTGCTTCTGCCGCAGCTAACATCAGTAGCTCAAATGCATGCATAATTAATAGTGTTCGAATTGATGAACCTTTAGTCGAAAAATATCTAAAAGCTCTAAAAGAATCGAAAGGAAGTGGTCCTGACGGAATTCATCCTGTGTTTTTAAAACGCTGCAGTACTTCTCTTTCGGCCCCAGTATGTTTACTTTTCAAATTATCTCTTAAATCTGGAACTTTACCAAAAATCTGGAAACAATCCATTGTTGTACCTATATTTAAAAGTGGGGATAAACATAATATAAAGAATTATAGAGGTATTTCTAAATTATCAGTACTTCCTAAATTACTAGAAAAAATAATATATGATACGCTATATCCGACAGTGAGACCTCTTTTAATGACACAGCAACACGGCTTCGTTAATAGTCGATCAACTGAGTCCAATCTGTGTGAGTTCGTTGACTATGTCCTTAGCGCAATGGATGGGAATTATCAGGTGGATGCTGTCTACACTGATTATTCAAAAGCCTTTGACAAAATTTCACACTCTGTCCTATTAAAAAAACTAGAACACTTAGGAATACATGGTGATTTATTGCGCTGGTTAACATCTTACCTGCGGGATCGAACCCAAGCGGTTACTATTAAAGGGTACACTTCTAGCTTTGTTCCCATTACGTCTGGAGTACCCCAAGGCTCGCACTTGGGACCTTTGTTGTTTAACATGTATATCAACGATGTCATGGATTGCTTTTTGCATTCCAAAGTGTTATTATACGCCGACGACACTAAAATTTTTACATTGGTGAAGTCTGAAGTCGACTGTCTTTATTTGCAAGACGATTTAAATAGGTTAAATAGCTACTGTTTGTCTAACAAACTCTATTTGAACGTAAATAAATGCTCGGTTATCACATTTACGAGAAAAACTCATCCTTTAAAATTTATATATAAAATTGGAAATCAGGTTGTACTGAGTAGAGTTTCTGAGACAAGAGATTTAGGTGTTCATTTGGACCATGAGCTTCAACTAGTACCACACGTTGAAAAAGTAACAGCGAAAGCTTATAAAATGCTCGGTTTTATTTTTAGACAAAGTAAAGACTTTAAAAATCCCAAAACTTTGCTGCTTTTGTATAATGCATATGTACGTTCGCACCTTGAATATGCATCCACTGTGTGGAGCCCTCACTTTGCAGTTCACATCAATTCACTAGAAAATATTCAAAAAAAAATCCTCAATCGTTTATCATACAAATTTAAATCTTTTGTACCCGTACATATTGAATCCCTCCAAATGAGAAGAGAAAAAAGAGATGTCCTTTTTCTGTATAAAATTATAAATAATAATATTGACTCCGAAGTTCTGATGAGCAAAATTTTATTCAGATGTCCCAGTTATAGAACACGGTCCCCCGATCTATTTTCCACGCCTTTCAGTCGTAAAAAGTACGTAAACAATAAGTTCTTGGTTAGGGCATGCAAATCATATAACAATAAATACTCGCACATTGACCTATTTCATAAAAACTTTAACAGTTTTGCTTCTGCAATCAAAAAAGTTAGTAATTAATAATTAATGCGTTAAATGTATTTAATGTTAAATTTAAATTTCATGTTGAATAGGCATTTGTTCAATCGAATGGCATGTTTTTTTTTGTAGTTGTTACAGTCATCATACTTTTACAAATATATCTTCTCAAACTTAAACATAAGCATGTTAGACTATTGTTAGAATTAATTTAGTTTTGATCAATCTATTCCAAATTCAATTGCTATTGTAATATTTAAATTGTTATCTTGTATATTTTTTTTCTTGTTCGATCACTTTCAGAGCAAAAGAACTGTATTACTCATAAGTGGAAACTGTTTTGGCCTGTGAGTCAACTTTATGATATTATTATTTTTGTATTATTAGGTGCTGTATGTTTCCCATCAAAATAAAATAAAAAAAAAATTAAAAAAATTAAAATCTTCCACATTGGGCGGTAGAGTTTCTTTTTGAATGGACTTTTATGCTATTCGGCCAACTGAAATAAATTTAAGTCCCACCTTAGAATTTCTTCGCAGCGGCATACCTACAGGTTTTCTCAATTGTTCTTTGACCGAGAAACTAATGAAAAATACATACATACATACATATAATCACGCCTCTTTGCCAGAGGGGTAGGCAGAGATCACGGATCTCCATTTGCTACGATCCCGGCAAACCACTTTCGCTTCACTCACTTTCATAATATTTCTCATACATGCCCGTCGGTTTAGGCTAACTACTTTTGACCTGGCCTTTTGTTAAGATTTCTCCAATTTGATCGGAGAAAGTTCGCCTAGGTCTTCCCCTTCCAACTTGCCCTTCCACCCTTTTTATATACACTTTCTTCGTTAGTCTTCTTTCATCCATCCTCTCTACATGCCCAAACCACCTTAACAATGAAAAATAACGAATCATATTCCGTACCTGAGATCTGTAAACTCATCGGTACGTGCCCGTGTACTAAGGCTACCTAAGCCATAAAACCCGTCTGCTGACAATGTTTCATAAATGTAGCGTTTGATGTTTCAAAGAAATATAGCTACTTTCAGGTGCAGACAGTTTACGACTCATATAAAACGTAGGTATTGTTACCATTTCCTATGCTAAACAATGTTTCACCCTAAACCTGAGAAAAATAAACGCACAACGTGGTCTAAGTATCTTGTGGGCAGTTATTAGAATACGTACCAAAAACTTTTTTTTTTAACCTGCTACTATAATTGGACGGACCCAATATAGCGGTCAAACTGCTTGGTTGGAGGGTGGCCTGGGGAAAAGCCAGGGGAAGCCTCCGGCACGACCACGCGGGGAAGTTTGTACACTGGAATACTCTAAGAGTTTGCGCTCCAGTGAGATTGGTTGAACGGTATCAACCGAATCTGGGGTGTAAGTGGTATCGAACTACTGGGAGTTTTATCGCTGGTTCGCTAAAACCTAGCCTAGCTGAGAAGAGTCCAGCAAGAAACTCAGCTAGGCCCGACTTGCGTCGGACTGACTCTACCCGGTATGCGGCGGTACCGGGACGAACCAAAACGTACATACAGTCCATTGCACGAAGTTACAAACTTACAAGTTTTACAAATCTAGATTGGCAACACAGGAGCTTAAATACCGTATCTCGTAACTTCGTTGATCGGGTCACAGACGCCTAACCAACTCAAAAATAGAACGTGAAAATAGCGAATTTATTTACGTAAGATCAGAAAAAATCGAAAGTACTAGTTATAGCAAGAGACGTCAAACAGCGGTAAAATTAAAAATGGAATGGATCATATTTCATTTCTCGATGCTCGATTTTCAAAAAAGTGTTGCCTACATAAACGGCAAAACAGAACAAAGCGCGGGTGATTCGAAAACGGGCGCGATGCAGTTTTGTTAATAGTTTAATCTGCGGCGGTGATCGGCGGGCAGCCGCATGGAATAACTACATGTGAATATTTTACCATTGCTGGCGGCCCGGTACTAGCTAAACTCAACTGAAATACTCGTACTGTCGAAAAATACGACAGAATTCCGATGCAAAGTGTAGATAGGTACAGTTTTTACCTGAATGCCTCAGAAGGAGGGTTATGTTTTTCGAGCGTATGTATACTGTATGTCGATAAGAAAATTTTATTCCAAACTGTTTGATGGATTTTGACATATTTTAAAAAAAGACTATTAGTTTTTTTTACTATGGCTATCACTTCTATCTTGAGTGCATTTAAGGGGACAAATTGTCTTTAAGTAGCCCCATCTATAGTAAGCTCAATAAGACTTTCGGGGTACTAGAAGACGATCTACTACTATACTTAATACGAACACTTTTACGGTGAAGAGTACTCTTCTGGCTGAGCGTAATTAACTGGCCGTTTTCCGTTCCAAGGATAGACCAAAAGTGTAAATTATGAAGTCGTCTCAAAATGCATCGGTTTTCATTAATATTCTTTATAAAGTTGCGTCCTTGGTAGGGCCCGCCGGCACGAGTGAGTCCGCAAACAACTCGTTCGAATCTGCACTAGTCATCGATACAAACTTTTTTGTGTTCCTAACAGATTAATCGATGTCGGATCCAGGGGCTAACTTTACACGAATTACATTTATTACAGCTATGTTTATTTGACTGAATTCATTCATTCATTAATTTACCGTGCCGCTAGGTCCCATTTCTGTTGAGTTCGACCCTCTATTCTTATTTCTCCACAGTAGTTGTGTCATTTCGGGTTTAAGTCCCCTAGTCCATTCAGATCGAACAATATACATTTTATTCTAGAATTAAATAGGTAGTGCCACTTGTGCCTACATTCTATACATCAAGGCGATAGAAAACGTGTATAAAGCCTGCCTCATGGCAAGCAAATACTTTAGTTATAGATTTCTTATAACTTTTAAGTGTTTTTTTTTATACAACGACGGTGAATCATCAGAAATTAACGACAAAAGATAAGCGCATGATTATGATGAGCGATTAATTTGCGAATACAGATTTAACAATAAACTATATCGCTCAAGTTTATTAAATTTTCAACTTGACACTGTTCCCATACATAATGGATATGTCCAAGTGTGTTGCCAGATCGAAACTGTGAATCCATTGTTGTTAGCACGGACCGACTCCCGAAAAGTGGGCGCATACGTATGACCCATCGTAAGGGACACTCGTACAGGGAACGTTCTAAATAAGTTCACAATGACCTCAAGTGGTTATAAATAACTATATTTAAAATAAAGTATTTTATTCTGTAGAAGAATTCGTAAATAAATAAAATTGATGAACTCTATGTAATTATTGGATGAACTTAATAACATATTGTAATTTATATAAGATATGAATGTATTTTAATATAAATTGTAAATTGTTAAATGACGTGTAACTAATGTTATCAAATAAATAATTGAATTAAATTTATGTATGTTGTGGAAAATTCACAAAAAGTATTCTGGAATATCTCACGATTACTTAGAAGATTAAAAATTGATTTGCATGGATAATGTTGTAAAACTACTGAGAAATTATCGATATCGCTAATTACGCAAAATTTTCGTTTCTCTTTGATGTATTGCTATAGTTATGGATACGATACCTATAATATAAGGATAATATTAACAATAACACCCAAACCCTTCATTAGTGTGGTAGATAGTGACACATTACACCGGCATTTATAAAAGCCATAAAACCTATTCCTCAGAGATTGCACCCTTGGCATTCACTGTCAGAAACAAAAGGGTGTAACTCTCTTCATATTCAATACAAGTACACCCTTTTAATGTTGTCGTCGGGTAATGACAGGCGTTTACAAGGATCGCATATGGCTAACAATTGCGACACGACTTTGCGTTGTTGCTAAAAATTGGGTGAGGAAAGACTCTGTTGGGATTAGCATGGTTCCTTCGTTAAAGGATATTTACTAGGGGTCTCAAACTAGGTACTTTGCCAGTGAGACACCAGTCAGTGCAGGGATTGTTGACTGATGGCCTAGCAGTGGCGGCGAGTGAAAATGTTCAATGGGCTATCTGGAACAAAAAAAAGTTGTTTGGTTAAACACACATTTTAGGCAAGCCGGTGGGAATGGAATTGTATGGACGCTCCGCCACTGTGGCCTAATCAGCATTATGATACGTTAAAAAAGCACTGCCAAGGTGTTAGGGCGAGTCCACTGCACCATAATAATTCTGTGCAATTTCCCCTTTTATGTATTTAAAAATCTTTAATATAACAAAAATAAGTCGTTGCGTGGTGTTAGTTATCCGAGTTTTTATAACTCTACCTTTTGGATTGATATTTGTCTATCTGTGTAATTGTTCATTATTCATAGGTACTAAATATTTTGCTCTGGAAACAACCAGTCAGGAAATCGTTCAATTCGGAACAGTTCCAAGCAATGGTCACCTACCTACATATAGTGCGCATGGGCAGATGAGGAACCCTAAAAAATAATGCGACACGCCGTGGGGACCCATTCTCGGTTTGTTTGCAGAAAACAGTTAATTGTGTGATAATGCGCGCCATTTGTGGGGCCATAAATTAGGTTATCTGTGTCACATAATAGATAAACAAACAATAGTTAGATCCTGTGGTTGATAACCATCATCTATAAAGCCAAATTAAAACGTGGTTTGCACATGGAAGGATCGTATTAGCGTTTCACTGCCAGTTACCCTCTAGGTTGACGTTCTGTTCATTAACGTTAACGTTGTTCTCGCTTTCCTCTACATACGGTTTCTCGCAAGTTATCGGCTACAAAATCTTCGGCAGTGAATGTGTTAAAGTACACTTACATGGGTATTTTGGTGAGCAATAACTACCCGTCAACGGTACGGTTCTCTCACTTTTAGGCGGTCATCACACTGCTCCGCATCTCGCAGCGGCGTCCGTTGATGCGTTTTTTAACTTTGTATGTAGAATCTTGATTTTGTATAGAAAAATCGCATAGTACGACACACTGGCTCCGCCTCGACGCGCGGAGGAGCGAGACGCACGACGGCTCGCTCGCTCGGACGGAGACGTGGTGCGTGCCGCAGGGTCTGTCACACCGAGCTCCGCAGTGCCGTACGGATTTTAGTGCACGAACGCGGGACGCTCCGTGACGGATATGCGGAGAAAACTCGGACGTTGATGCGTTGTCTCCGCATACGAGTCCGTTGCTGCGCGTCTCGCAACGAGACGCGGCGGCAGTGTGTAAACCAACTTACCTACCGGCTAGAGCAGGTAACATGCACTGTAGCGGGCAGTTATTGTTCCAAAAATAGCTCGTGTACAGTAGCGTAACTTGCGCAACGCGGGACGAAGGGGAAATTATTTACCGGCTATGCGCATCTTAACGTTCGCTTGCGTCGGGTACGGCGATATACGCTGGGCGCTACGTGCTACGGTATTCCGTAGCAGATAATAGCCGTAGCGCGTAGGCAGTATTATTGTTGAGGTTGACTTTGAAGAAGACCGCTTACATGACTAAACAGATTGTTATGTATGATATCCTTTTAGAAGCCACAAGAATTAGAATTTAGAATTTAAGACATACATAAGAAAAACAAATGACTGTTGTTCACAACAAATGACTCTGTTGAAAACCATTAAGAAAGAATAAACTGAAACGAGTTACAATTTTATATAATAATCATAAATAATAAAAAATAAAATAAAAGTAATAAATAATTGATATACATTTAAAAGAAAGCGCAACAGGTATAAAAATTACAAATTCTGGACAGCATACTTTATGCCACATTCCAAGTTTATTCTCCGAGATCATATTTTCCTAATCAAATCCTACAATTTGATATCGGAAACTTTTGCTCAAGGAAGCTGACATTAATCGAATATGTAATAGGAGCCGAAATAAGCAGGTGCAAATTTAATAGACTGGTGGCACGACACGGGCCGGGGATCGATTACGTGAAAATTGGATAAGATTGTTTGTCGTGATTTGTTGAGATTTTTCCCAAGGAAAAACGACTTTTTTGCTTGGTCCAAAAATTTACAACTTATATGTAAAATAATCTATAAATTAAACGTTATATAGTCCTCGATGTTGCACAAGTATATGATATCATCATCCTCCTAGCGTTATTCCCGGTTGTGCCCTACAGGAGCCCGGGGTCCGCTTTGAGTCCTAATCCCAAGACTTGGCTTAGGCGCTAGTTTTACGAAAGCGACTGCCATCTGACCTGCCAACCCAGAGGGGTAACTAATACCTGATTAGGATTAAACTGGTTTTTTCACGATGTTTTACTACACTGCCACTTTCATAAGAGATTGTGAAATCCAATTAAAAAATAGTACCTATGATATGGTGATACGACTGAAAAGCCACTTTCAAATTACCTAGTATGTAAAAAATCCATATTAAATCTAACTGTAATTTGCACATTTTATGAAGGGTCGTGGATTTGAAACACTTTTGGAATATTTAAAAGTGATACGGAGTAGGCGCCCGGTGGGCGGGATCCTGGCAGTGAAAGTGTTAATGCAGCTCTCCTACAGGCCGACGACATAACTCCTGGAGAATAATACTGGCTATGCTGCGTCGGCAGACTCAGGAGCCTCAGTCACCTCAGCATTGAGGATGATAGAAGAGGACGAGGAAGAAAACATCGTAGAACTCGGTAGGTTAGAAAAAACAGGTCAGATTAATATATACTATATTTTTTAATCTCATTTATTCCCAGATATCGGTGAAAGAATCTGCCAATACCACACCATAATTACCTAACCCTGCTTGTTTATGTACAGAACTAGAATGAGCCGGTTAACGGCGCTAATTAAGGGCGGGCAATTACGGAGGTGTGTTCGTCCGCAATTACGGCGCGCCATAAATTGGCCTTCGAATATTTAATAATAATTGGCTTGGCTTTGTTTAACCGGGCCGGGTGGTAGCGTTGGCAGGACAACAATGAAAGTACTGGGCTTTTATTTTTACCCACGCTTTCTGGAGATTGGTGTAGGTACTTGGTTATGTAGTTATTTTTTGAAATTGTGGCGAGCGTGGCATTTGTGAAATGAGTGGATTTCATGAATTTTGAGATTTGAATATATTGTTTTTTTAAATGTGTTCATAAGATAATTAACATCAACTAGATTAAACTCTTAGTAAAATCTAAAAAAGGCCCCCAAGGCACCTAGGATGCTGGCGCTATTTGGTCACCAGTTAGGGATATCAACAAGACGTTAAATAACTTATAAGTTTTTAGATTTTAAAATTAACATTTGTCAGTAATTCAGTACTAATGAACAAGTATTAGCATGACTGTATACAGCAATTTATGTCATGATGTTTGCTCAAGGACTGTTTTCATGGGCAACAAATGGATAATCAAGCCTTTAAAGCAGTATTTTGCAACCTGTTTCATGGCGCCAACCACCTCCCTCTTTTGTCTTTGACAAATATGTTCTTGTTTTACAAATAGCATATCCTTACGTCACTTTAACTTTAAAAATACAAGCAACTGTGATTCCCTTCAAGAGGCTAGTCGATTCCCGATATTCATTATAGAGCATCTAGTCTGTTGTCAAGGAATGTACTTCATTATAACACGAGTTCACAATTACATTACATCAATAAGTTAGGATCTGCACCAAAAATGATCATCATCCTAGCGTTATTCCCGGTTGTCCCTAAAAAGCCCAGGGTCCACTTTTGCACCTAATCCTAAGATTCGGCATACCTAATACGCGCTAGTTTCACGAAAGCGACTGCCGTCTGACCTTCCAACCCAGCGGTAAAACTGGAGTTTCCTCACGATGTTTTCCTAATTCCTACACGTTAAATTTCGAATGATATTTCGTACATGAGTTTTTGAAAACCCCGGGGTTTGAACCCAAGACTTCCAGATTGTAAGTCGCTTGCCTTGCCACTCTGCTACTGGGACTACTGAACAAAAATGATGAACCAGGAAATAGGAAATGTTTACCCGGATTGTTGTGCCGACGGTCCCGGCATCGTTAAGCCGGTTATAACCAGTTATGCGGACAGTAATGGCGGCGTCATTTGCCCGATTATAATTGGGCGATAACGCGCCGTAATAGACAACTCAATTTACATCTAGATACGCGTAATACATGGCTGGTATAGGGTATCAATAATATATCAACATACAGAGAACTGTGTAGTACGGACTTCATGTACCAACATTATTATTATGTTCATTATCTACCTACCTATACCGTACCCTTTTGAAGTCGTTTGGTCTATTTTTTGTATGTGGTAATTACGTTCACCATTCCCCTATCTTTATTTTATAGTTATTTAATAAAACTACCATGTATTGAGTCATGAATTAATAAAACTCTACAATCGTCTAGGTACAACGAAATAAAGTAAGAAACGACACTATGAATGATAATTTAATTCAGGTTTTTTTTAATAACTTAATCTTAAATATTTTTGCCAAGAAATGTAGTCTAGCTAAACCTGTCCTAAAAATTAAATGATTACCTCATTGACATCATCAATTCCCAGCCCTTTGTAAATAGGTACCCTTTGACAAGGAAACACTGATTATAAAATATGTTCATTTCAAAAGCGCAACATTTTAAATTCAATTACATTTTAAACCCACTGACTCCGTCAAGAAGCGAAGTATGGATCCAATGCAGGTGTCCATTACAGCCCCATGGATGGATGACTGAGGCATCCAACAAGACATGAAAAAATACATTAGAATTTGAGTCTTCTAGCTGACACAATAAGATCCCTATTTGAACGGTTTCTTTTGTTGCAACTTGGCAATACTACATAGTTTTCAAATATGTATACAAAAGGTAATAGGTATATTTGAACACGAAAATTGGCAGTTAAGCCATTTTGTCACCAAGGTCGGTATAGTTGACAGATTTAATCCCCGACACCTGTGATAACTATCGCCATTTTGCGCATTCACTTGTTTCGTGCGCACGTCATTATCTAGAGATTGGTTAAAGGTAGAATGTCATTTGATTTTGTACTTTATCTCAGCGTTATCGCTTACTTGGCACGGTGAATTTTCATTGGCAACTATTATAATAGTGAGTAGGGTAAATTGACAAGTCCATAAAATCCAAAAGTAGGGTAAATTGGGTAGGTGTAGGCACAGTCAGCATCACAATTAACTGCGCAATTGACGTCTTCAAAGGGTCTTATTCCCTTGTAATAAAGACATTTGACGTCTTCGTTTGCCCAGTTACTTTTGATGCTGATTGTACCTTGTGATTTAGTATAATGAATTAGATACCGTAACATAGGAGAACAAACCATATCTTAGCGTATCGTATTCAAAGATCCAACACTGCATAACGATTACTTGCAAAAGGATAAGATTTTCGGAGCTTAACCTTATAGAAACTTACAAACTATAAAAGAGAGGGTACTAAAAGAAAACCTCAAAATTAATTATTTCTGTGAAAACTTTGTTGCTTGATTTACTTCAAATTCATCTTTTCAAATGATACTTACTTAGCATGTGTACTGGGTTCAGACTAATATCGCCATATATTTCTAATGTCACTAATCTTGTTGAGCGGGGGACACTGGCGCAGTCTCCGAGGACCGTTAACGGCATTTCATTTATTCTAAACTGCATTCGATTATGTCACCCTAAATGTCATATTTATACGGAAAAAACATTGCTAGTTGTGTCTTTGTGTGAATAGCAGTGTCATGTTGCAGATTTGCTGATATTATTTATAGTGTAACAATATATTTATTACTAAATTTTATGTTGGTAATGAATCCATTACTTTATCCTCGATCGTGTTTCAGTTCTTGAATTTTTTTTATTTTTATTTATTCATTTATTCATATATAATAAATATAGGTAGGTACATATACCTATGTCGTTGTACCTACACAACAAAAATGTTCTTCCTTGTGGGCAAATGGCATAATATTTTGAAAAGTAAATAGTTTTAAATAAACCGATGGTAATGACTTCATCGCGGATTTGATAATAACATGGTGCTGCACTTTTTACTACTAATACTAATGATGATATCTAATCTGCCTAAATACGAGCTCTATAGCAACATACCATTATTAAAAAAAACGTCACGATTCAATTTAACTATTGGATGTAATCCATATTAATGGCATGCTCTTAAACAGCTCACAAAGATTTATAAAGTTCTAATAAAATCTTGATTAATCGTCCGATATGCCAAGTATTAAGTGATTAATGCAACAAATCATTCATCATAGGTAAATGAAGAATGATTGACACCTGAGCAATAATTGAGACCGTTGTTGAAAAGTTATGAAAACGTGTCAAAAACTGGGGATGTTTATCTTGTTATGGCCTAATCAGGTTAATCAATGCAAGAGATAACCGTCTTTTAAGACTTCCATCGCAGGTAGTACATAATTATACTTATTAATACAATCACGTTATAAAATATAATACACTAGCTTCTGCCCGCGACTTCGTCCGCGTATAACAAAACTACCGCCCGATTTCTTTAGGCACAATAATAGGTAAGATTTTAGAAATAATAATCCACCCGACATTGAAGCAAAATATCGCTTTGAATGACGCTCAGTTTGGTTTTCGTACCAGCCTCTCAACGGATAGCGCAATATACAGTCTAAAAGCAACTGTAAATTACTATGTCCAAAGAGAAACCTCTGTTTACGCCTGTTTCCTTGACCTCAGTCGGGCTTTCGACCTCGTAAATTATAATTTACTGTGGGAGAAACTCGACGGGTCAAATGTGCCTAAACGTAAACACATAGTAAATCTTTTGAGATATTGGTACGAGAACCAATCCAACGTAGTGAGATGGGGTGACTCCACTTCTAGCGAATATAGGCTAGAGTGCGGAGTGCGCCAAGGAGGGTTAACCTCTCCAGACCTCTTCAGTTTGTACGTAAATGACCTGATTGAGGACCTGAGAAGTACCGAAGTGCCTGAATAACTTTAGTTATGCAGATGATATGGTGCTTATGAGCCCCTCAGTCCAGGGTCTCCGAAGGCTCTTGAAAATCTGCGAGCGGTACGCTTCTGACCATGGGCTAAAGTATAATGTCAAAAAGACGCAGTTTATGGTCTTTCGAGCAGGGAGAGGTCCGGAGGGTTCCCCCAGTGTTCTTGGACGGAGCTTCTATTGAGCGGGTGGGGCAGTTCAGGTACCTACTTGGGACATGTTTTAACGGAGACGCTATGCGATAACCTCGAAATCGAGCGGGAACGACGGGCTATTGCAGTAAGATGCAACATGCTCGCATGCAAGTTCGCAAAGTGTAGTGACTCAGTAAAGATGACACTGTTTAGAGCATATTGCCAATGCTTCTATACATGTCAGCTCTGGGTCAACTATACGAGACGAGCTATGAGCACCATCAGAGTGCAATACAATGATGCTTATCGTATTCTGATTAAACTGCCTCGTTATTGCAGTGCATCGAGCATGTTTGCAGAAGCCCGTATTCCGGATTTCTTCGCCATTATTAGGTCACGCATGGCGACTTTCAGAAACCGTCTCATGTCGTCAGATAGCGAAATAATTACCACCTTGTCCGAGCGCCTGGACTGCCAGATTCTAGAGTGCTCGCTGTCTGTGCACCGCGATAAAAATAAGAAGTGAATGTCCTGTTTACTTTTATTTTTATATATTGACTGATTTACACTTACTTATACACTTTTACTTAGGGCCACCCCACACCTGGCGTCTTTTGAGCGTCTTTCGAGCGTCGTCCCATAGTAAACGGGCGAGCGAGGAGCGAGGCGAGGTGGGTTGGGGGGACGGTTTACTATGGGACGACGCTCGAAAGACGCCAGGTGTGGGGTGGCCCTTAAATGTTATTTAACTTTCATTCTTTTGTAATGTTACATTGTATATGGGTACACTACCTGAAATAAATGAATATTAATAAAAATAAAAATAAATATCGTACCGCCATACAAAGTTTCTTTCCCCATTTTGGGATAAAAACTGTCCTGTGCCCTTACTAGTATACAAACTAGTTACTCACAAGTTTCATCAATCGGTTCAGGCATTTAAAAAACGTGAAAAGGTAACAGACAGACTGAGTTACTTTCGGATTTATATTATTAGTGTGAATTCTATGTTCTTTCATGACTTATTCAAATACAAACAAGCAAACAAAATGTAAAATTTAATTAATCAAACTTAAGCTAATCGACGTTTGTTCGCTCACAAAGTCAACAATGGTTATTAAATCCTAATAAAGTGCATGTAAAAAATCAACAGAGAAAGTTATCCCGGTCCCCCGGGTAGGGTGCTGTCTGCACAAACAACACACAAACACACATGCAATTTATTACTATTAGAGATCGGTTGAGATGAAATGAGACCTTCGTGTTTGTGACTGCTGCAGTCTTGATTAGTACTTGTGAGTAGATTACTTTAGTTTCATAAACGGAGTTAGATTTTAAATGAGCTTGTGTAAATTGGACGTAAAGTGCTCTGTTTTTTCTATGCTAAGCGCTAGCCTATGGACGCCTTCCATTAGTCAACAAAGGACTCTAAAAAGGGTAATTTTGCAGGTTAGCGACCACTTATTACCTGGTTGATAAACTGAAAGGGTGATTTCTGTTTTGTTTTTAAGTAGATTCCTATCATATAACGACTGAAACAAGTGAAATCAAAAGATTTATCAAACAACACAACTGCTTTTTTGAAACTGTATGTATATCTATATCACTCCTGCAATTAAGAGGAATCCAACGGCATACATACATACATTACGCTCGAAAAACATAGCCCTCCTCTCCTTCGGCAGTCAGGTAAAAAAGGATATGTAGAGTTAGTTAGTTAAGGATATTTATATATATATATATGTAGAGTTGTTATTATATTCGATTGAAAAAAAACTTGTCATTCAGGTGGTCGCTATCTGAAGTTGGTCCGGCATTATGATCCTATGTGGGAATAGTTTCTCGATACTGAAAATCCTGTATTTATATCCTTACTAGCTTCTGCCCGCGACTCCGTCCGCGTGGAACTCTTTTATATAGCAGCTCCATACAAACTTTTACCCCCCATTTCACCCCCGTAGGGGATGATTTCGGGGATAAAAACTATCCTATGTCACTCTCCATCCCTTCAACTATCTCCACTTAAAAAATCTCGTCAATTCGTCGCTCTGTTTTGCCGTGAAAGACGGACAAACAAACAAACAAACGAACACACACATACACTTCCCCATTTATAATATCAGTATGGATTCTTTAAGCGTTGTTTAAAGGTGCCTAGTAGCCTGTAATATAGTATTAATGATAAAAAATATTATAACGAAATTGAAATTACTCCTTCAAAAACAAGAATCGTTACATTAACAACAAAGATTAACTCATAATTATAAGGGGCACCATCATGTTCGACAGTTCTCCCGGATCTATAATTAAACGCGCTTGTCACAGTCACAATAATACCGTATCTAAATTAACAACAATTAATATTCGGCAGAATGAACCTCCCAGCAAATTTAGTTCTACCCCATCCACATTCCAATTTTAAAAAGCCGTATCGACACGCCAGTTGTATTATAGATACGTCCTTTCGAACGTAATGGCCGCGGCGCACGGGTGGCAACGTTACCAACTTAACTCAGATTTACCTACACGAAAACCAACTTAACTATTGAGGTTTCGAAAGCATAACACATTCAATTTTCAACCTTGTTACAAGGCATTAGAATACATGGTAGCGTTAAGAGAGTTATAGTACCTTGGCAAGGTGGTCCCGCCACTTCATTTACGAAAATGTTGGCATGCCTGGCTTAAGTGTTGCACGCTGTTAAATTAATGAGCCAATCTCAGCGGCCGGGGTTGCCACCTCCATATTTTACAAGGTGGTAATGCGTTGTAAATGCTAGTGCTCTGCTCGCTTAATGTTGCCAGCCTTGCTTTTATTTAGTTAACTACCCAGTTTTCGTAATTAATGTTAATGGGTATGTTTTGTATAATTCTGTGGTGTAATTAGTAGTATGTGCTTAGTACTATTATTTTGAATAGATTTGGTACATGCAGGATTGTGATAGTCAGAAATATTCATGCCATATTTATCACACTTTAATATTGGTAGTACTTATCCCTTCTGCCTGCGACTCCTTCCGCGTGGAACTCGTTCATTTCCCAACTCCATTTAAACTTTCACCCCCCCCCATCTCCTATGTAAAAACTATCGTATGTCCTTCCCCGGGACTTAAACTCTCTATACCAGATTTCATCTAAATCGATTCAGCGGTTTAACCGTGAATAGGTAACAGACAGGCGGACAGATAGAGATGCATTTATAATCTTCTAAATATATAAACGTGAAAGTCCTGCCTGACTGACTCACTCACTCACTTAAATCAACGCCCAGCCCAAACCGTTGAACCTAGAAAGCTGATTTTTTCACAACAGGTAGGTTATATAACGAAAGTACCCACTAAGAAGGGATTTTTAAAAATTCCACCCTTAAGGGGGTCAAAATGGGGTTGAAAGTTTGTATGGGGATGGAGTTAAATTTTAAGTGAGAGACTTGAAACTTTGTGTATAGACTACGTATTACAATACAAGAAAAGTAATTTAAGGGTTTTGAAAAAACCCACCCCTAAGCGGGTTAACTAGGGGTGCAATATTTGTATGGGGAAAATATTATTTTAGGAACTAGAGACTTGAAACTTTGTAGAAAGGTTACTCATTAAGATACAAAAAAAGCACTTTCAGCGTTTGCGAAAATTCTACCCCTAGAGGGGTTAAATAGGGGTGCAAAGTTTGTATGAAGGGAACTTTCTTTTTTGAGCTATGAACTTGAAACTTTGTAGAATGATTACTTATTAGGATACCTACCTAAAAAATCTGTCAGCGTTTTAGAAAATTCCACCCCAAAGGGGCTTAAATAGGGGTGCAAAGATTGTATGAGGGAAACTTTTCCTTTTGAGCTAGAGACTTAAAACTGTAAAGACAGATTACTTATTTGAATACAAACCTGTTATTACCTATTTTAAGTGAGAGTCTTGAAACTCTGTGTATGGACTGCTTATAACAATACGAGAGAAGTAATTTCAGGGTATTGAAAAAACCCACCCCTAAGCGGGATAACCAGGGGTGCAATGTTTGTATGGGAGAAACATTATTTTTTGAACTAGAGACTTGAAACTTTGTAGAAAGATTACTTATTAAATTACAAAATTGCACTTTCAGCGTTTTAGAAAATTCTACCCCTAAGGAGGTTCAGTAGGGGTGCAATGTTTGTATGGGGAAAACGTTATTTTTCGAACTAGAGACTTGAAACTTTGTAAGAAGATTACTCATTAGAATACAAAAAAAGGACTGTCAGCGTTTTAGAAAATTCTACCCTTAAGGGGGTTAAATAGGGGTGCAAAGTTTGTATGAGGGAATCTTTCCTTTTGAGCTTGAAACTTGAAACTTTGTGGACAGATTACTTATTTGAATACAAAAAAGAGCTTTAAGCGTGTTGGAAAAATTCACCCCAAAGGGTGAAAAGTTTGTATTGAGAGCAATTTTTAAGCAAGAGATTTGTAGCCTGTATGTTAAAAGACTGCAAAACCAATTTCAGCATTTTGTAGGGTTCCGTACCCAAAGAGTAAAAACGGGACCCTATTACTAAGAATTCGCTGTCTGTCCGTCTGTCTGTCACCAGACGCCACCACCCACAAAATAAAATAAATATTGAAGGGAGGCTCCCATAAAACAAACGTTTTTTTCAGTTTGTATCTCAAGAATCGCGATAGCTAGACAGTTGAAATTTTCACAATTTATGTATTTCTGTTGTCGCTATGATAAATAATACTAAAAACAAAATAAAAGAAATACTTAAGGCGGGCTCCCATACAACAAACGTTTTTGTTTTTTTCTAGGCTGTATCTCAAGAACCGCGATAGCTAGACAGTTGAAATTTCACAAATTATGTACCTATTTCTGTTGCCGCTATAACAACAAATACTAAAAATAAAATAAAATAAATATTTAAGGGGTCTCCCATACAAAAAATGTTTTTTTTGTGCTGTTTTTATAGATTATGGTACGGAACCCTTAGTGCGCGAGTCAGACTCGCACTTGCCCGGTATTTATTTATTTATCTCCTAAGAGAATTAAAAGGGGGTTCATAGTTTGTATACAGACCAAGACATTTTTAAAGTAAGAGATTTGCCACATCGGTTTTAGACTGTTTGTTTGAAAACTGGAAAACTGATTTCAGTGTTTTTTAAATAAATTCCTTAAGGGGTTATAAGTCTTTATGATGAGCAAGACATTTTTAAAGTAAGAGATTTGTTACTTCGATTTTAGACTGTTTCCTTGAAGACTAGAAAATACCAATATTTTCTTGTCTTAAAGAGAGTTAAAAGAGATTTACCCCCTAAAGGGGCAGATAAGAGTTGGAAATTTATACGGGGAGCAAGACAATTTTAAAATAAGGGTATTGTCAGTTCGGTCAAGGACTAGAAAACAAATTAAGTACTGCGTTTATACTCTTCCTTTAAGGTTGAAGGTTCAAGGGGTTGAAAGTATGGGGAACAAGTATTTTTTGAAGTAAGGGAGTACTTCGGTCAGACATATATATTAATTGGTATTGGTAAGCCATTAATTCAGAATATATAATCCTACTGCTAGCAGAAAAGTAGGTTAGGTTAGGTTAGGTTTTGCTCACAAACCGAAAAAAAGGTAATGTTAGATTAAAACTGCGGATCATTTTATTTATTTTGTGAAGTTTATTTTGGCTAATCAAAATAATATATTTTCTATATTACCGTTAAATGGGGACCGGGGATAGAGATGAAAAGCTCTACGTCTTTTGCCGTATGATAATTTTACTTTCAAAACTTTACAGGCACCCCGGACAAACGTAATTGAAACTACTAAACGGATTTTGGCAAAAAAAAATCAGTAGATAATGTAGCTTAGTAGACATAAGAAAAAACCTTCAATACATTATGAAAAACAAACAATTTCAGTAGTTACAAATGAGTGTATATTTAAAAAAAACTGACATTTAAATTAAGCATTTTAGCAATTTAAACCTTTTACGCCTAAACCCAGAACGGAATTACATGAACATAGGCATAGAGATAATTTGAGACCCTTGGAAGGATTTAGGATAGTTTTTATCTCGAAAATCATCCCTGAAAATGGTAGTAGTTTGTTTGGGACAGCGATAAGTAATTAAGGTCACGCCTAAAAAAAATAGAAATATTTTTTCTCAAGTTCTTCGCGGACGAAGTCGCGGGCAAAAGCTAGTAATAGTATGAATGTAGATATGGGTGCAAGAGTGACAGCGATATTTGTGAGAAACAAGACCGTTAATAGGCCTGATAGTCTCGCGATCCTGAATTTTTACTAATTAGCATTTCATTTTGCGATTAAGCGTATGATTACAGCCTATTTACCAATTACAACTGGGCACAGTTGTTCTTCCTATCTTTACTAACCTTTCTTCGTCTCCTATTGATAACTATGACGAGTTATATCTATGCTTAATCGTACCGTACGGCCCTGTACTAGTTGTCATCATCATCATCCCCACCCTCACCATTATCATTATCCTGATCATCATCATCATCCTCGTCATCATCCTCCTAGCGTTTTTCCCGGTACTGCCTTAAACGAGGCCGGCCGCGGCCCGCTTTGGCACCCAATACTACGTACTGTACCTACTACCTACTGTCGCCATGACTACGAAAAGGATAGCAAAGAGCAAATTTGTAGATACATAATTGAAAGAGCGAGTGAAACGAACGAAGTTCTCCGTTTCGGCTCGGGCCAAAATTCTTTCGTTTGTCCGGATGGCCATATGTCCGGCTGTCCTTTACGGTATTTCTCAACCGGTTCTCGTGAAATTTTGTGAGCAGGTTCAATAGTTATAAAGTTTTTTAGTCTATTCAATTCTCGATTGCACTCCGGGAGTGCCGGCAGGAGTGAAAACTTGAATAATTAAAAATTTTCACAAAAACACTTTTACTTCAAAAAAATATTTTACGAGTAAAAGACAGTTTTGCGAGTACCAAGCTCACAGAGCCAATATTTTTTAACACCCGATATTTGACAGCCGTCTTCCCGAGACAATAAATAAATAAATAAATCAATTGTTTATTTGCTGGAATACACTATATGAAAATAGCTCTTATAAATAAAAATACAGTTCCATGTATTCAGCTTGCATGCAGTCATGCAAACATTCCCGAGTGCTAGGTACGTTACGATTACATCAGTTATAATACTTATAATTATAACAATGTGTGAGGTGGTGTGAGCTTTAATAAATAGGTAAAGAAAACAATAACAAAATAATATAGTTCACAATGTTAGTAATAACTAATTATAAAATCAATGTCAAAATAAGCAGGAAGTCAAAATTACATAAACGCCAATGATGACATATTTTGACATATGTGGAATTTTCACTAGTTTAAATGTGTACCCGTTTTTGTCTTACGTGTACACTTACAGAAACCACACGCTTAAAATTACACCAACTCAACGACCATTCGTGTAGAGTAGTGCCTCCTACATAATTGAGGGAGGAGGACAATGGTCACCTAGACTCCTAATGAGGCTCACACCAACTAATGGGGGACAGTAGATGGAACCTTGAGGTCAATTTGGCTCGTCACTTCGTATCACAAAGCATTTATATACTGTATGTTTTGTGTGGTCGTTTCCATGCGAGGACTATAATGTGTCTAACAAGCAATTTGTTACGACTTGCTATCGTCAGAATGAAAGAGTATGGGTTGCTCTCCTTAGAGCATTAAACCAACAGGAGTGGTCACATCTGTCATTTTCTATACATAAAAAGTCTGCCGATTTTTGCGGGGGAGGGGAACGTCAAATGTATGCGGAACGTGAAAAAAACTACGTCAGATAAACGTCAGTCCATACAATACGTATGACCACTGGTCATACGTATTTGGCAGAGGGGAACGCCTATCAATTGCCACTCCGGTTGGTTTAATGCTCTAAGTTGCTGTCTCATCCAACTTTAAGCAAGTTGTTGTGACAAATTGTGGTAGTTGTTGTATAACACGCCTTATATACCTAGCCTCCCGTACAGAGGGGTTACCGCGAAGTGAAAACGAATTTCGTCCGAATATCTCCGTCTCTGTCGCTTGAACTAGTAAGTGCGACAGGTCTCTGTACACGACGGAGGTACACAAACGAAGTTCGTTTTCATTTCCCGGTAGCCCCTCAGGGGTCTATAAAGACGTCACGACTTGTGGTTAGCAACGGAATAAAACAACAATGTCATTTAACTAACAAACAATTGCGCAACATATCGACATTATGCTCGACAAGCCGCTATAATATAAAGCCCCCGGCATTGGCTTTGTGTTATTTGTTGAATGTAGTAATTCTATGATTTATAATAAATCATATCATCCATATCTGATTCCAAATAATGAATTCTATTTATAAATATTTTTCAGATTGTGGCTGTGAAGACTCTAGAGTCGGATGTGTGGCTTTCAAGACCGCCGACCACAATTATAAAACCTTCGGTATGGCATTCGACTAAAAGACGTTTTTTTTTTAATTTTGTCTTCAATTTTGATTACAATAATTTAATAAATCCAACCTACGACCGCACTATAAAATGTCAGTACCAGTCATGTCACAACCAATTTCAAGACAATGTTTATAGAAATACTAGACATCCCGCCATCCTTTTCTTGCTGTAAATATTCAATTATATTCAAAATATGCTTTCTGACATCGCTATGGGTTGCTTTCGGCATATTTAACTATTGTAATTTATACTAATGCTAAGTATTTTGTCTTTCTTGCTGTTTGTTTACATCGGTGACATTCGATGACTTCTTACGTCTGTTGTCAAAGAGTACTCCTTGCCAGTAAAAGAAATTAGTTCCATTAAAAATCCGCAACGTAGCTAGGGCTGGCTACCTCAAAAATAAACTTGTCGGCCTATATATACATTGCGATGCGAAGTGACGCGCGAAATGTATCTTCTCGAATGTACTCAAGTGCGGAGTGTTTTGTTTTAGGTGTTTAATAAAATATAGCTTAACGTAGGAGATAAGGGTGGCGGGTAGCATACTAGATGATTCTGAATAGGTATTTTGTTTCATAGGCGCAAGAATTACGCTGCTTTAAATGCTTTTGGTTTCCATTAGAATAAGTTGGGTGTACCTACCTAACCTACCCTTTTAATAAATTTTATTTGGGCTATAGTTACATTAGTTACCGCATTGCTATTGCCGATATACAATACATTTAACAACATAAAAATAACATATCTAAGTACTTAGGCTATGTTTTAGTGATAACAGAACCATAACACTCGTGCGCGAATATTATTGTATTTTTTGACCAACAATAGGTACTACGTGCTACTTACTACAGTAATAAAATACATGTACTTACAGAAAATCTCGCATAAAAACTGAAATGGTCACACAAATATATGCTGTCACAACTTACTTAACTGCATTAATATAAACAAAAAACCAACACAACGTGCAAACACTAGCATATCAGTCTGGCAGGGAACTTTTCGAACCTCATATCTTACGAGGAACATTCAAAATAAATTGGACTTGTCTCCTGCAAAATCTAAGGAAATATCCCGAGACCCCGACCCTATAAAGTACCTCGCCGCCACAATTAACCTGTTTATCTGGAATCCATCAGTGCCAAGCGGGTTCCTGAGCTTCCTCCGTAGAATTAGCTCATTTGTCCACTGTCAATATTAATGGTAGAAACAAGAGGGACCCTTAACGGGACCCGAGCCTCTAACCGATTGTTTGCGATTCCGTTTTATAAAGAACAAGCAAGTCAGGGAAGTAATTCGAGTTGATTTAGTAGCAGTGTGACGTTGATTATTTTTGTTTCTTTATTTGCATCTGGCAACCTCATACGAGTAGATCAGGTCAAACAGACATTTTTTGCGGAGGCCTATATCCAACAGTGGACATCTTTCGGTTGATACGATGATGAAGATGATGATGATGATGAACCTCATAGACGGAGCATTATAAACAACCCAATGAAGCCGGTTGTTAATCATGCCAATTAAGTAAAGCAATTCTCAAAAGTCTTCAGTACGTGTAGCAATATTGTCAAAATCATACATTTCGAGTTTTAGAGAAAAAGGGGTACGGCGGCTCGATATGCAAGTTTTTGTATGGGCCGCGCGCCAATCCGCATTTCCTTTTAACATGTTTGGTATAGGTACTCAAAAACCGACTTCACTAGGTTCGTAATGCTCTGTTTAACTTTTTCCTGAGCAGACAAGGCAAATATGCCTTACAAAATAACATGTCAATTTACAACAGCTTTAATTTAAAAACCATTGTAAATAGCCAAAGACACAAGCACAAAAAGTGCATAAACCGAATACTTAAAGGCTAGCCAGCCTATGTCATACGGAGCGTAATTTCGAATTGATTGACACTTTATTTATTAAAACCGGTTCTGTGTCTTAAACACTACGGAGCACGGTGGAACACAGGTAAATAGACTGCTAAAATTATATCCCTTCCTTTCTTGCACGGAAATCACGCGACGGCGAGCGATTTTTCTTGCATTATCCGTCTCTCTCTTATTAGAACACTTAGAACAAGAGGTATAGTGCAAGAAAAATATGTCGATGTCGCGGCCGTCCCATGATAAGACGTGCTGTAGGTAGTTGGGCGAAATGATATTTTGACACCTTTTACAACACGACGATTATATAGATATTAAAACCGGAAAGAGGAAGGGAGGCGAAAGAGATTATAATATTATTCAAAATATCTTACTATTCTTATTTTTTCCTGGAGGTTTCTAAAATAGTCCAGATTTTTGCAAGTCTCATCCTTGCCACTCGCGCTGTGTTCTAGTATAATAAATATTTCCCATTGTTGTCTGTATATAGCCCAGCGGCTAAGCTTAACCAGCGACGAAAAAAACCACTACAAAATCTCATACGTTCCATTTAAAAGGGCAAATAAACCAACCCGGCTTCGATTTGAATGCGAACCCAATATCCACAGGGAATTACAAGGGTGGACTCCTTAGTCCCACAAAAACACACACAAACCCTAACCTTATACACTTAAGAGCGATTATGGAGTTTTTTGCTAGAGCTTTAACTGTAAAGTTATTGTGGTTTTGGTGTAGGACTCAATCAATTTACACAAGTCCTGTTGACCAGACAAGACTCCCGTCGGATAGGTAAACTCTCCAATGTTATTTATTTGTACGGCGGTATTGAATTTTCTTGGTAATTTAATGCGGTCCGAAAATTTCTAAGAGGTTTTTCTTAGCATATTGCCGCATAAACAAAAGGTGCAGGCTTTCAAAAATATCGTACTGTACAGCAAGTTTTTGAATTTTTATGAAGCGGCATTGAATGTTCTCTTCAATTTGTACTTCTTGCGCACACTCGTTCTTAACACATTCGCCGCCATTGACTTGAACACACGTTCGTTACTGATACCACCCATCTGCCACATGCTGCCACCGACGTCATACGAAGTTCAAAAACAATACTGTTAAGACTCGCGGCGTGGGAGTACCACCTCGTAATTTTTCTGTGGTGGCGAATTAGTTAACCGTTTAGTCCTGGCGCGTATGAGAGTACAACAATTTTCAATTGTATTTCAATTCAGTACCTAGTCAAATAGACCCCGAGCTGTAGATAATTCTAAAGTCATCTTAAAACCAAAACAATAACGAATCCCGCCAATAAATGTACAAACCAAACGAACACCTAAACAAAATAGCTGCGATCAAAATTCCACATTTCCGAGTTGTCGAATAACTCCGAAAGCAGCCGTAAAGGAGCCGTTCGGAAACCGGCAGTAATAATTGATGAGTGCATTAGACACGTGTCGCGCATCTTTTATTCAGCGGGAGGTTTCTGAACGTGGCAGCGATTCGCGGGATTACGAGCGGATGTGAAGAATTTTCTAGAAGGTATGTACATATTTTGTAGGTTAGGATGATGTAGGTTGTCTTCGTTCTATACTTTCTATAGGTACTAATATCCAAAAAAATAAAGAAAAGTCTTCTGTATTTTTTATGCAGGTGTAATCTATGGAACCACTTCTCCGATTTCGTTTTTTTTTACCTGTGTATAGAATGGAGTTGCTGGGTAGACGTACTTATGCTACATTTTATCCCGCAGATTAGCTTGCATTGAAACAGTTAAAATATTCAATATACCTAAGCTTTCTTAGTAAGTGCTGGATTATTTAGGCTTGACGTAAGTATCTTTAACTAAACCTTTACATAAGTCTATTCTATTTCATGAATTATACCAGTCTAACGATTATATTTAATACCCACCTACAACCTACAATACTCATAACTTACCAGACTAGCGTATCCGAATCCAATAAAAAGCTCACAATAAAATCGACAAATCAGAAAAAGATCTGCTAAGCAGAGATTGGAGCCAGCGAACCGTTCGTACACTTCAACATACCCTCTTAACTCTACCTAGCACTTAGTAATTTCGTCTAATCCGATACAAGTTTTAATACCCAGTCCCATTCGGCCCGAGGCGAAAAAAGGGACCCTGCTAAGTCTCGAAAAACTGCACGTTTTCACACGGTACACCCCCAATTACAAATGGAGATTTCTACCGCTCATCAGCTATCGTTCTTTCATTCACCGACCCTATGAACGAATGAGAAAGAATGATTGAAACAACTGAATGGCATAACGCGGGACAGAGGCGATGTGTCGCGTTATAAATGATTTGGGACGGATTTTAAGAGCTTTATAATGGATTTTTAAATGCATTTTAAGCTTAAATTAGACGCTTGTTACGCGTTAATTGATTAGCGGTAAATATGTTAAGTGTTTTACGGGTTTCGGACAAAAACATTTAACAAAATTGCGAAATGTAAAATGAGTTTAAGAGTATCCCTGATCGCTTTTAAGTGGGTACGTGCGTCGGTTCAGTTCTGAAGCCATATTGTATTCAACATGTTATATACACAATGTTGTATAAATACAAAGGGTAATGTTTAATGGTAATACTTTAAAATCTCCATTAGGTTGTGATTACCATCGATTCGTTCTCTAAACCTATAGGTAGTCCGTTTTTTTAGGATTAGAAATACGGTACACAAAGAAGCAGTCGTCAACCTTTTCTGCTTGGGACAAATATTAGATGTTACCCGGAAATTCATCCTTGCTGCAAAGTTCACACACCAATTTGTAAATGTTCACCACCATATGTTTCTCATTTGGTGTTAATGGACTCTGTTTCTGTCTCTTTGCTTGTGGTGAAGGCAAAACGTTCAGGGGAGAACGAGTCGGTCTTTTTTGCAAGCCACTTGGACCTGCCTCTGGTTATACCATCGCAGCACACTCAACGAAAAATAAAATCTTATTATTAATTAACAAATTGAAACATTTGATACTCGTATAATAACCTCGTAATCTGCAACAATTTCTTGATTACCAAGAAAAATAAATTGTCAGAAAAATAAGTTGACAGCGAAAAAAACGAACCGATCGTTATAATACGCAAACCGCGTTCAGCCAAACGAAAAAAAAAACCTCTTCTTTAGGTTTTTTTAGTATGCAACCATAATTTCCAGAACTGAATAACGAAATTCAAAATAACAGAATCAAAAAAGAATACTTTAAAAATACATATGTTGTTGTAAGTATTATTTAGATATAAATAATGATAACACGGGTATGTCCTAAAACTACGAGCAAGACCACCGGGGGATGGGCAGCAGCATCCTTGGAGTTCGGTGGAAACACTGCGATCGCCAACCCGCATGCCAAGCGTGGCGATTATGGCATCTACCCCCCATGCAGAACACAACAAAGCCACGGCCCCGAGCTTCCGGCGACCCCCGGTACCCTGGTTATGGTAGCGGCCAGGGTACTAGCGGGATCAGGGGTGCTAAGAATCTCCGGCGAAGATCCGGCTACCACCACCGACGACCCCTGGCCCTGGCAACCTACAACACGCGCACACTGTGGACCGATGAAAAGATAGCGGAACTGGAGGAAGGATTGAGCAAGTTGCGGTGGGACGTCATAGGGTTATCTGAAGTCCGGAGAGAGGGGGAGGACACGATAACCCTTAAAACCGGCACCTTGCTCTATTTCCGGGAGGGCAACCAACAGTCCCAGAGAGGTGTCGGGTTCATCGTCCACAAGTCCCTAGTGAAGAAGTGGTGAAGATCGAGAGTGTGTCGACTAGGGTGGCGTACCTTATACTCAGAGTATCCGAAAGGTACTCGTTGAAGGTCATACAGGTTTACGCGCCGACCTCGACACATTCCGACGACGAGGTGGAGGCTATGTATGAAGATATATTTAAGGCATAGCTCCAAAACCTACTTCACCGTTGTCATGGGGACTTCAACGCTAAACTGGGCAAGAGAGATGGTGAGGAGTTAATAGTGGGGCAATTCGGAGTTGGAAGTCGGAACCACCGGGGCCAACTACTGGCTGGTTTCGTGGAGAAGGAGGGACTCTATATGATGAATTCCTTCTTCAAGAAACGCGAGCACAGAAAGTGGACTTGGATGAGTCCCGATGGTGTGACTAAAAACGAGATTGACTTCATCATGTCGACGAGGAAGCATGTATTCAATGATGTCTCCGTGATCAATACGTTTAAATCCGGGAGTGATCACCGCCTGGTAAGAGGCACATTGAATATATGCGTCAAGCAAGAGCGCTCTCGATTGATGAAGCATCAACCGTCCAGCATCAACCCAAATTCAAAGCCCCGAGAGCTTCCAGCTGGAACTCCAAAACCGTTTTGATTGAGGCGGCGATGTGGACGAATTGAACGACGGGTTTGTGGAAGCTGTCCGTGTCACTGGGTCTAAGTTCTTCAAGGCCCAAGGGACCAACAGAACTAAAAGGCTGTCTAGCTCCACTCAGAAGCTCATGAAGGAAAGGAGTGAAGTGATTCTACAATCTTCAGCCGATGCGACCTTATACCAGCAGCTCAATAAACAGATCTCCAAGTCCCTTACCCGCGATCTGCGCCAATTCAATACAAATCGTATAGAAGAGGCCATCCAGCGCAATAAGGGCTCTAAAGTATTCTCGAGAGATCTGTCTATAGGGCAGAGCCAGCTCGCGAAGTTAAAAACTGAAGATGGTAGAATCGTTTCCTCTAAACCTGAGATTCTGGGTGAGATAGAGCGCTTTTACGGACAGCTATACACATCAACGCGCAGACCCGAAGTTAGTCAGGCGGAAGACCCTAGAGCTAGACTAACCCGACACTATACCGACGACATCCCGGACATCAGCCTGTACGAGATTGTAATGGATCTTAAGCAGCTCAAAAACAACAAGGCACCCGGTGAAGACGGAATAACAGCCGAACCTCTAAAGGCGGGTGGAAAACCGGTCCTTACGGCCCTTCAGAAGTTGTTCAATTCCGTCTTACTGGAAGGGAGAACTCCGAAGGCATGGAGGGTGGCGGGTGATAACACTCTGCTGAAGAACTACAGACCCATGTCACTTCTGAGCCATGTCTATAAGCTGTTTTCGAGGGTCATTATAAACCGTCTCGTACGCAGGCTAGATGACTTCCAACCTCCCGAACAAGCCGGTTTCCGAAGAGGCTTTAGTACCGTAGACTACATTCACACGCTTCGTCAGGTTATAAATAAAAAAAATAAAAAATAAAAATCATTTATTTCAGACTACTAAAGAATCCATATGTGTGTTAATAAGACTTAAACCTATCGAAACTTAAGACTACACATGTTAGTAATGAACAACCAATAAAATTAAAATTAAAAGACTTGGGCAGGTTGCATTGTAGCGAGCGGTACACTATTTTACCCGTCCCGTCACAATACCAACCCAGTGCCTCAGTATAGGGCAGTCCATGCGTCCAGCCCACATCCTCAGAATACTGTTGCCACTGCCTCTCACTCGTCTCAACAATGAGGCAACCCTCTTGCGTCTAATGGCGTGGAAGCCATCTGTGTGCGCCTCGGCGAACATGCCTGACGCACTGCAGTGTCGAGGCAACTTCAACAGCATCCTGAAGATGTTATTGTACTGGACACGCAACGCATTATACACGCGACTCGTATGCTTCACCCATAGGCTGCACGAGTAGAATGAGGTACAATACGCTTTAAAAAGTGTCAGCTTCACTTGCTTCGTACATCGCGCGAACCTACGGATGAGCATGTTACCCCTTATCGCTAAGGCCCTCCTTTCTCTTTCGATATCCAGTTCATCGTCCAAGTCCTCCGTAACTATATGACCCAGATATTTAAACTTATTCACGATTTTGAGAGCCACCCCGCCCAACATGACCGAAGGCACACTTTGTGGGTTGTACTTACGGGCTTTAAAAACCACCATCTCACTTTTACTTGCATTGTACCTAAGACCATGTCGCCCGGCGTAACTCTCACATTTCGCAATCAGTTTTCTTATAGAGTTGATTGAGGGACCGAGCAGCACCATGTCATCAGCATAGCTAATATTATTTACACTAACATTGTCAATATGGCATCCGACATGCATGCTGCTCAGTTCCTCAATCAACTCATTCACATACAAATTAAATAGGACAGGAGACGTCAGTCCTCCCTGCCTTACTCCACATTCCAATAAATATTGGTCAGACCATTCTCCAGCCCATCTCACCTTATTGACCTGGTGGGCGTACCAGTACTTTAGTAGGGAAACACACTCGGGAGGTACCGTAGTTTTACCGAGCTTGTCCCACAACAAATCATATCCCACCAGGTCAAACGCTTTAGATAGGTCAAGAAAGCACGCATAGATTGGCGTGCTTCTGTCCTTGTAGTACCTGACAGCTTGCTTAAGGCACAGTATAGCGCTCTCAGTTGATAGTCCAGCTCTAAACCCGAACTGCGCGTCATGAAGTTTTATGTGCTTTCTGAGGTGATCGTTAAGCAAGCTGTCAAGCACCTTTGCGACTATAGTAGCAAGAGAAATCGGCCGGTAATTTGCCATATCCGACACGTCCCCTGTCCTATTTTTAACCAGCGGGATGACGACAGTTTTCATCAGCTGCTCAGGTAAGTACGCATGCCGTAAGCACAACGTAAAAAACATGGCCAAGATGCGAGGGAGATGTACCCCCGCATATTTAAGATGCTCGATACTGAGACCATCGTGTCCTGGAGATTTTCCCCTCTGCATACTTTTTATGACGTTGTCGACTTGTTTAGCGGAAAATTGGATGGTACTTTTTCCCACGCTGGTCTCAGTACGGCACCTCTGATCCTTAGTGACCGTGTGTAAGGATGATACAGTAAACAAATCCTTAAACTTATTAGCTATGCTTTTACCCTCCGTCATGCCCCCCACGCTCACAGGAACTCCAGGCTTTACACTTAACTTGTTGGTATTCTTCCAAAAGCTCTTAAAGTCCTTAGCTAAATGGCTCGAGGCCAGGATATCGCTTTTTATTTGGTCCTGCCTCTCCTGACACCATTTCAGCTTAGACTTGAACAGCCTTCGACTCTCACTCATGTCATTGTGGATTTTTCCTTGTGGTGGTCTACCAGCATATACCCAACACAGAAATTTCTCTCTGGCATCTCTATGAGCGTCCGCGACATGCTTGTTCCATCCTACGATATAATGCTTTTTACGTTTTATTTTCGCCGACTTCCTAGCTGCTTCAGTTATGACATTGATTATATTACCATACATTTTATCAAGCACAATAAAATGGGCGTTATCGTGACAAATTCCATCTGCACAAGTGGTAAATTCAGCAGGGAAATCTACTAATTTAAGTTTATCATTACACAAACCATGATAAAGACTCACCTGAGCAGCCTCTCTGTCTCCCCACATCACTTCTTCAGGAGGTGACTTGACATTCACACATTTAACCTGAATTTTGCTCATGTCACACTCGATCACGAGAGGAAAGTGGTCAGATCAGTACACGTCCTGTCGCACCCAAACGTTTCGCACAGTTTCTCGCGCTGATCTTGTAACAATGCAATGGTCTAACCACCTATTACAACCGTGAGCCTCGCTAGTGTATGTATACGTATTGGACTCCCGCCCTAAGATGTCTACATCTACACAGTACCAATCTTGATCCGAACACGACTGGCTCAGTTCTCTAAAAAACACTTCTGTGGGATGTGCATTAAAATCTCCTAGTACATATACTACTTCGACATCACTATTTTCCTCCATTATTGCAATAATCTCTCCAAGACACTCTGTAAATATTGGGATATTTTTTATGGCATTCACTGGCATGTACACACTGAAAACCAGAACGGGCCGATCCTGTAACGCTATCTTGACCGCCGATATCCTCGTATTTTCAGTATTAATGACTGACACCGACTGGAAAACACTCTTACGCCATAGAATCGCGACTCCCCCGTATGGACGCCCTACAAGTAACCCGGCCCCAGTGTCTATCGCCGACGAACCCGTATATGCAAAGTCACTACTCACTGTGCCCAATAGAGGAATTTCGTCTTTCGTTAGCCAAGTTTCCTGTAGCGTTATGATGTCCGCCGACGCACACAGTGATCTCAGAAGACCGACGCGTATAACCTGCCCCTCTGCTTGGCGTTCGTGGACTACGAGAAAGCCTTCGATTCGATTGAAACCCGGGCTGTACTACACAGTTTCTCCAGCGGTGCCAAGTTGACTATCGCTATATCGAAGTGCTGAAGTGTTTGTACGGAAACGCCACTATGTCAGTCCGACTCCAGGACCAGAGCTCGAAACCTATTCCGCTGCAGCAGGGAGTCAGGCAAGGAGATGTTATTTCTCCAAAACTGTTCACCGCTGCACTGGAGGACGTTTTCAAGACTCTTGACTGGAGAAGGCTAGGCATCAACATCAACGGCGAGTACATCACTCACCTTCGGTTTGCCGACGATATAGTAGTCTTAGCTGAGACCATGGAAGACTTAGTAGGATGCTCGATGACCTCAGTAAAGCTTCCGAGCGAGTTGGTCTAAGAATGAACATCGATAAGACGAAGATCATGTCAAATGCCCATATCGTACCAACTCCCATTACAATGATACAACTCACATCACTTTACGCTCGAAGTTGTAGACGATTATGTATACCTAGGACAGACTATCCAGTTATAGGTAGGTCCAACTTTGAGAAAGAGGTCAATCGTCGAATCCGACTCGGCTGGGCAGCGTTCGGGAAGCTACGGCACATCTTTTTGTCCAATATTCCGCAGTGTCTCAAGACGAGAGTCTTTGACCAGTGTGTGGTGCCAGTGATGATATATGGCACTGAAACGTGGTCGCTTACTATGGGCCTGATAAGAAAGCTCAAAGTCACCCAAAGGGCAATGGAGAGGGCCATGTTGGGAGTTTCTCTGCATGATCGCATCAGAAATGAGGCTATCCGCAGCAGAACCAAGGTAACCGATATAGCCCTCCGAATCGCTAAACTTAAGTGGCAGTGGGCAGGGCACATAGCACGTAGAACCGATGGCCGTTGGAGCGGAAAGGTTCTCGAGTGGCGACCGCGTACCGGAAGGCGCGGCGTAGGTAGGCCCCCCACAAGGTGGACTGATGACCTGGTAAAGGTTGCGGGAGTCCACTGGATGCGGGTGGCGCAGGACCGGTCACTTTGGCACTCTTTGGGGGAGGCCTATGTCCAGCAGTGGACGTCATTCGGCTGATATGATGATGATGATGAATGATAACACTTCTATCATTCTAGGGTAAGTCTTTTTTAAGGTTGTTTAAGATACTTTGACAGTTGTGTGGTATAAAGTATCTTATATAAAAGACCTCGTGCTTCATGCTTTATCCTTCTTTCTAATGCTAAAAAAGCGGCCAAGTGCGTGTCGGACAACGCACAACCAGGGTTCCGTCCCTATTAAAAAGGTCATGTCAGATCCACCATACCCCCTAGCCATACCCCTGGGGGTAGGGTGGACTGAACCATACCACCGTTAGTAGTGCTGGGATTTGATGGAAAAATAGAAAAAGAAATAGGTACAAAAATTTTAATTTCATTAAACTGAAAAAAACGAAAGCCGTTCTGGCCATTTTTTACCTTAGGCACTACTGCTTGGCACTGCCAGTAGTGTCATGGGTAAAAAAGAATTTCCTGTGACACTACAGTGGCCTTAGTAGTTTTCCCTTGGCACGCGGGGTATTATCTTATCTTCATACCTGTATCGTAACTGCCATACATCCACGTTCATAACCAACCTATACTATAAGGCAGGCCGGTGTAGATACGATGACGAGTGAAGCGAGTAGGAGTGTTTGGTGTACTACGACTCTGCGACCCTACAGCGCGCGAGCCGAGCGAGCGAATCGAGCGTGCCGCGGCTGCGGCCGGCGAAGCTCCAGACCTAACGTTATTCGAAAAAAATATCCGTAGTCGGTTCTGGCGCTTCGCAGGCCGCTGCCGCGGCACGCTCGCTTCGCTCGCTCGGCTCGCGCGGTGTAGGGTCGTAGTACACCTAACACCCGCCAATCGCATCGGCCGGTTCTTTTGCGTTTAGTCAGGCGCGGGACACTCCGCGATTTACGTTCATCCCTACAAGTACATGCCGGTGCCCCAACGTTGGGGACGTCAGAGAGCCATAAATCTTAATGTTTTGGCTGAGAAAAAAGCGCCTTTCGTAAAGATCAAAGTAGTGTCCTTTCTGTACATGTACTATTATCTATTTTGTGGTTTAGTCTGGTTTCAACCGTGAGACTTGTTGGTTGTCAGTTATGTCGAAATATTCAGTCAATAACTGCGTAAATACCAACAAAAAAACTTGAAAAAAGATGGGATTTATTTCTTTAAATAATTTATTTTCATAACATAACGAAATTTGTGTAAACTCATTGTAATTTAATAGTTTTGAACATGTTTTAAATAATTATTTTTGTTAGTTCAAATGACAAAGTCGCGGAACATAAATCTAAGGAGTCGGTATACTTAGATACTTTTTTTATGATGTCGTTACCTACATAATTATGGTTTTCATTTTAAGATTTCCAAAAAATCCTCAGCGACGTGCAAAATGGGCTGCAGTCATAGCACGCGACAGTCGAGGTGTTTTTTTTTAACCAAACGACTCGCGTGTCGTTTGTTCGGCTCATTTTAATGATTCGGATATATTATAGGTTATACGACAAAAAATGGAAGAACAGGTTTACTAAAACTGCCACACCTCTCATGAACCACCATTTCTTTCCATTACATATTTTAATTTCAATTACTTCCAATATACTTAGCTTTAGGTTACCTATCTGAATCACTAAAATTTTTTGTCCTATTTTCATTTCGGCATTTACTATTCGACAAACTTCGTTTGCCTTTTTTTTCGTTTGTCCGACACTTTAGTTCGCGCCGTTTACGGCTGGTCATTTTATGGTTTAGCTTTTGTAATTGTTTGACAAATCCATGATTCCCAATTATTGGTATACCCGCAATATCGTTATACCGACGTAACGATTCGGTTGATAATCTGTTCGTATTTTATCAATTCGGCTTTATTATATTTGACATAATATTATTGTTTATACGGAGCACACGTATGTTACTAATTCATATGTTTGTTTATGAAAATGTTCGATATTAAAAACACTAGCAAAAAGTTTAAAATTAAACTAAGGTTATCCTCCTAAAGCTGTATTTATGGTTAATAATTCTACGTATTTAAGTATTTCTATCTATTATATATATCGTCGTCTAGTACCCATAACACAAGCCTTATTGAGCTTACTATGGGACTAGCTTGATTTGTGTAAGATTGTCCCCTTATATTTATTTATTTATTTAATGTATATGTCGTCGGCGGGCGATTGTAATATTCGCCAGATCACGAAATTCCGAGGCATATCGCATACGTAAATGAAATAAATAAGGAGTGCGGACTGATAATCTCCAGCGAGTCGACGCCACCCCGCTGCGCGGGGTGTCTATTTCTGGTCTGAGGGGCACAAGTGAACCCTAACCTAACCGACCTAAGACAGAGTTCGCTTATGACATGCCATTTTTGTCCGCCCTGATTATTGGCTCCCAACAAACACGGCCGCCATCGCATACGCAGCGCCACCAGTGGTCAAGAAAGAAACTACTTTTCGATGTGCCTGGTATAGAGCTAGGATTATCGACGAATGCGTTGTTCTCATCGATCTGCCGTATTGTTTATCAGGCACATCGTGATAAGCCTGGCCAACTTTTAGGCATATCATGAAATGGCGGCGTTAGTAAAAAAGTATTCGGTTCTGGCAGTTCGGTGGCCGCTGCCGCGGCACGCTCGCTACGCTCGCTCGGCTCGCGCGCTGTAAGGGTCGCAGTTCACCTGACACTCCTCCTCACTTCGTTCGTCGTCGTACCTACACTGACCTGCCTTAGAGTCTCAGTAAAACTACTTTTGAATTTCCCTCAAAATGAACATTTGGCTAAACGTATGAAATGCGGAAAGTAATGATGGATAAGTAAAAAATTGGCTGTGAAACAAAAGTTGTAACAAGCCAAAGCCCAATTGACTGTAGCGGTAAAAGGTTTTCGGACAACTGAAACATTTGGATAACATCAAATGGTAAATGAAAAAAGTAATGAAATGTATATTCGGAGAACTCATAATAATACGAAAAGTTTTCGGACAAACGATATTCGGTCAATAAATTTTAGTGATTGCGATAGGTTACCTTAGCTTTATCTTCTGCCTTCTGGCAAAAGGTAATTAATAGCATTAATGAACTATAATAAAATTCTATAATACAATCCCAACACATCATTTGGAAATGCGCAAATTGTTGCCAATTTTATCATCATTCATTTTTGACCTTATATCTCGTAATACTCGTTTTATAGATGTCGGATGATCATGAGATGACGTTCAAAACCCATAGGATCGTTTTAATAAAATCGACAGCTGATCTCTACTTGACTGTACGCTTACATTACATTGCAAAAAAGAAGGTATTAAAAGTAAAGGCAGGTCGAAAATACAATTATTTAACAAACTGAATCTATTTCAAGGAAACTAAAATGACTTCTTTTTATGGACTCTGTCAGCTGTACTATATGTACTTACGGAAATCTCATAAATTGTTTTGTATATAATATTTGTACAAATATTTGAAACTGTTTATTCCCCACTTGCAAAATAAAGAAACCAGATTTATTAGTGCTTTCTGTTGAAATAAATAAAATTTATAACGCGACTCCATTCATTCGCTAAACGCTAACTAAAGTTTTGACGTGAGCAGTCAATTCACATTGTATGTCTCAATAAACTAAAAAGTATTTAATCTTTTGATGTTGGTTTGCTAATATGGTGCTTAAGGTCTAAAACACTGAGTTCTTTTTTTATGAAATACCTTGATGCAGGTTATAAATTAACGCTATTAGCAACTACTGAAATGTACTAGAGCTGTCATTCTGGGGCTCTGGGGCACATTTCTTGGCATATTTGCTTGACATTGTGCATCTAGTTCTATATACTAAATCAATGGTTACTACAGATAACGGTAGTCTAACTTTTTCAACTACACTGCGTGATACTGCTAACGGTAACAGGACATTTGGGATAAATATTATAAAGCATAATAATAATAATAATAATAATAATACCGAAAGTGGGAGGAAACCGATCGTCGTGTGTCCGACGAACAGCAGCCTGATGCTACTGCCATGGTTGACTTCTGGCGTAGTATCTGGTCAGTGCCAGTCGAACACACCGAAGGCGAGTGGATGAGTGTTCTCGAACGTGAGTGTGAGGACATCGAACCCATGGGGACTGTTACTATCAGCCCCGAAGACGTTAGTTGTGCCATCCGTTTGGCCCCGAACTGGAAAAGTCCTGGGCCGGATGGATTGCACAACTTCTGGGTGAAATGGTTTCGATGCTCACACCTGCGTTTGGCAACACAGTTCCAGCAAGCCCTTGAGCTCGGTTCCCTACCATCTTTCTTTACAACTGGTATTACCTCCCTGCTCTACAAGTCCGGTAGTACCACGGAAGCGAAAAACTACAGACCCATCACGTGCTTGCCTACGCTGTACAAGCTCCTTACATCCATTTTGAGAGCAAAAATTAACGCACATACCGTTGCGAACAATGTTTTGGCCCCTGCTCAAAATGGATGTAGGGTTGGGTCTCGTGGTACTAAAGAGCTCCTCCTTATAGACATGACCATTTGCCAACGAGTCCGGCGGAACAAAGGAACCCTCTCGGCCGCCTGGATTGACTACAAGAAGGCCTATGATTCGGTGCCTCATTCATGGCTGAGGAGGATCTTAGAATTGTATAAAGTTGATGCAACTCTAAGATCCTTCTTAGGCGCTTGCATGGGGCAGTGGACCACAGTCCTTCGTCAACCGGGGGGAGGAGATGGCCCCTTTAGTCTGCAGGACTCTATAAGGATTGAACGTGGGATCTTCCAGGGTGACAGCCTGAGTCCTTTGTGGTTCTGCTTAGCGCTGAATCCGCTCAGCACCCTGCTGAAGGATTCAGGGCTAGGTTGCCGGCTTCGGAGAGGGGGTGAAGTCATTTCCCACCTGCTCTATATGGATGACCTTAAGCTGTTTGCACCGAATAGACATGACCTGTTGGAACTACTGAAGACAACAGAAATCTTCAGTAGCGCCATCAAAATGGAATTTGGTGTCGATAAGTGTGCGGTCATGCATGTACAGCGGGGGAAAGTTGTAAATTCAACAAATTTGCAACTTTCTGAGACAATGTCCCTCAAATCTATCTCCGAAGTAGAAACCTATAAGTATCTTGGTATGTCACAGTCATTGGGTATTGAGAGTGAGGGCGTAAAGCGGGCGGTGAAGGAGCGCTTCTTTTGTCGCTTGACAAAAGTACTCAATAGTCTTTTGTCGGGCGGCAACAAGGTTCGCGCCTTCAACGCCTGGGTGATGCCCTTGCTTATTTACTCCTTTGGCGTACTAAGGTGGACTCAGACTGAGCTGGATGCCCTGGACCGAAGAGTCCGAGTACTGCTTACTGCGCATCGCATGCTACACCCACGCTCGTCTGTTATGAGACTGTACATCTCGCGGAAGTGTGGAGGTCGCGGCTTTTTAAATGCCAAAGACCTCCACAACCGCGAGGTGTGCAGTCTCAGGGATTAATTCCTAAACAACGAGTGTGGGATGCATCGCGACGTAGTAGCAGTAGACGGAAACTTCACCCCGCTCTCCTTTGCAAACGAGAACTGGCGCAGACTTAAAGTAATGAGCGCCGAGGACCGCAGGGCGGTATGGAGGAGCAAGGAGCTACACGGGCGGTTCTACAAGGCCCTCACAGGGCCCGATGTCGATCTGCTCGCGTCGGTGAACTGGCTACGTTTCGGGGATCTCTTCGGGGAAACCGAGGGTTTTGTCTGTGCAATTGCGGACGAAGTTATCATGACGAACAACTACCGGAGGTATATCCTGAAGGACGGTACGGTCGACATTTGTCGGGCATGCCGCCGTCCCGGGGAGTCACTCAGGCATATCATCTCCGGTTGTGGTCATCTTGCTAACGGCGAGTACTTGCACAGACATAACCTTGTAGCCAGAATTATTCACCAGCAACTTGCTCTGCTATATGGTCTTGTGGTCTCCGAAGTGCCTTACTATAAGTACACACCTGCGCCAGTTCTCGAAAATGGTCGTGCCACGCTCTATTGGGATCGATCTGTCATCACGGACAGAACTATTCTTGCCAATAGGCCTGATATCGTGCTGATAGATCGATCAAAACGCCAGGCAGTGCTCGTCGACATCACCATCCCCCATGACGAGAACCTCGTGAAGGCCGAAAAGGACAAAGCCAGCAAGTACCTAGACCTGGCTCACGAGGTAACCGCCATGTGGGATGTTGATTCGACGAACATCGTCCCGATAGTCGTTTCGGCGAACGGTTTGATAGCGAAGAGTCTCGACCGTCACCTCAAGAGACTCTCGCTAGATGGCTGGATCAAGGGTCAGATACAGAAGGCGGTACTCTTGGATACTGCGCGAATAGTCAGGAGGTTCCTGTCTCTGTCGCCCTGACCACCGGCAGCTTAGGCCCCGCCTCGCTGCCGGCGGTACCCTAGGTTAGGTTTTTATAATGGTTTTATGTTTTATATGTATACTTTTATATTTTACTTTTTATATCATTATTGTAAAAACCTAACTTAAGATAAATATTAAATAAAGAGATAATAATAATAAAACATTTATTTCAGGCAACTAAGGCCCATAGTTACAAATACCTTACAGACTAACATACATACAATATAACATTAAACCCTAAATATTATTTAGGTGACGAAACAGTGTGGCTCCGTTGCGTCGTCAAGTCCGGTGTAGAGTTCGGTAGGTTGCCCCGGAACCGCCGAAACAAGACACCCTTCGGCCAGAAGCCAGCACACGCGATGGTCTCCTGCAGCGGCCGCGGCACGCGCACCACAAATGAGCTGAAGTGCACGTAGTGGCGCGAACGCAGCTGGAAAACCCTCAGCGAGTAGCCCGTCTTCTGGTGAATATACTGCACCACGTCATCAGCCGTGGCGGAGTAATGCAGGCGCGACACGTACAGCGCTTTACTCGCTCGGTGTGGCAACCCGCAGGCCCGAACCAACTGGCTCTGCTGTACCACACTGACTCTTTCGCGGCTTGCGCTTCCTAGACACCAATGTGAATCCCTCCTTATCCACATCGGTGCGAGGGGGCTTCTCTTTTGGAGGAACCCCGGCTTCACGCACTCTTGAAGCGCTTCTCCGGTTGGCTGCGACGGGCGGCGGAGCGGCGGCTGCGACACGAGCTGTGTCAGCAACACGCAAACTAACCGACTCGACACTTGACGCCGATACATTGACGCTAGTACCGAGACAGTCATTGCACTTGATAATATAGTGCACAGCACTACGGTGGTATGGTTCAGTCCCACCCTACCCCCAGGGGTATTGCTAGGGGTATGGTGGGTCTGACATGAAAAAGGTCATATCGTTACTGAAAACTTATGGCACTTGCGTCCTTTTCTTTAAGGAAGGCAGTTTTTTATAAATATCTCGAAAACCTTTGAACCGATCTTGTTCAAAACAAATATCGCAGAAAGAATTTTATAAGCCCTATTATTTTGAATGACCTGTCGATTGATATACCACACGTGGGCTTGCAATGAAAAAATAATTTTTGACTTTCGGTTTTATGTATGGAGTGCACCCCTAAAAAAAATCTTTTTTAGTAATTTCATTGTAAAACTATGTAGCAGTTAACAAAATACACCCTATCCTCAATAACACCCTTATGGTTTTCGAGTAAAATGCCTGTGACATACTGACGGACAGACAGACAGACAGACATGACGAATCTATAAGGGTTCCGATTTTTGCCATTTGGCTACGGAACCCTAAAAACCGCACTATAGCTGATATTGTGCATGCACTGTTTTGTTTTTACTCAATACAATATACTCGTATTTAATGAAATCATATACTGTACTAACCGAAATATTACCAAGTACCTAAAGAGTCTCTGGCGCAGTTGATTTTACCTTGAGGAAATTGTTTATTCTTATTACACCCTAATAGTAAAAAAAAATTATACGCCTTGTGAAACTTAGCCAACGCCCAACATTTCCTTAGCACTTGTGAAACTCAAAACTCCCAACTCAGACCTTGCACTCGGATAAAACTCCGTTATTCACATTTCGCAAGAGCGAATGCAATTAAAAACCCCGACAACTTACAAATTCCGACATCGGTGAAACCATTACAATGTTATTTTTCACGAAACCGCGTCGCAAGCAAACGAGACGAGAAACTTGGTGCACTTTGACTCCCTATACAAAGGGAGTTCTCGTTACCATTCATAATTCACAGGGAAAACTCTCGTACGTTTTCCCATTAGGAATTTTATAAGGTTTTTATTGCGTCGCGGTTCCCGCCAAAAGTTGCCGTGACGCTGTACGGGTGCGTTCAGAAATTGGTTTTTAGAGACGTGGAAATATAGTTTCGTATGCTACGAAAGTGGAGATGTCAATTCGGGAAACTATTTATCGAAATCCAGTTTTGTCAGGAACAGTATCTACATCGCTTGAAGAGTTAAAGTTAGTGTCATAAATATTTGCGCATTGCTGAGATGCATGGCAATGATTTTGATATGATAACAAAACCCCTTTGAAATATTGCTTGTTTTAACTGATTCAAGATTCATAATTTTGTAAAATAGGTAGGTACCTAGGTAACCTACTTTTATGTTTTTAGACCGATTTTTAAATAACGAGTGATTTCAGAATTATTGTGCTGAATGTAAAAAATATGGAAGCAAAATTGTTTATCATACTGGAAACCCCAGACGATATCTTGCTTTCTATACGCGTTGTGGAGTCACGAAAAAGTTACCAATAAACATAAATAAAATATACTTGCAATTGTAAAGGTCACAAATAAACTTATTTACAAGTTGAACGCCGAGGCTAAACAAATTGTGCAAGTTGGGTATTTTACAGTGCCATTACAGGGAAACAAATTTAGCGTGAAACGAGCCGCGAGCGCTACGACCTCTGCGACCGGAAAGTTAATTTGTGCCGTACTCCGAACGGGCATAGACTACAATATTTGGGAAGAAGATTCTTAGTGTTTGATAATGGCTACGGGCAAACGCCCAAATCCACATAAAAAAAGAAGATACTTAGTGTTCATAGTAAAAAAAAGACCGGATTGCACTCTGGGAGTGCCGGCAGAAGGGAAAACCCAGACACACCTTAAAAGTTCAATATAAAGTGATAGGAGTCTTACATGCAATGCAATCCATTCTGTATGTATTTTAACGACAAAATTAATTTTAATGTCTGCACACGAAATAGTTCAAAGGATGTTTTGACCTAGCGCACTACCATTAAGGTTCAGTTTCCGGCAACGACTGTCTTGAAGTGCACAGCGCTGCTCCCCCCGCCCCCAAGCCTCGTCCCGAATATCTCACCTATATACGGTCACGTGACCTCCTACGCTCCTAGAATCTGGCAAACAAAAGACTGACCTGAGAAAAAGCGGCAAATTCAAAAAAATTACACGTGGTATTACTATTTTTTGTTATTTACGGATTCCTTGAATATTTTTAAGATTATCTGTAAACATAAGAAACGTCTCATCATTATCGTCAATATTATTATAACAAATAATCAGCCGACAAGGATTAAGATTACAAAGTCATACTAACGTAAAGAATCCGGCATCGCATCTAAACATTGTTGTTTCTCTTGGAAAACAACTTCTTTCTCCTCTTGTTTTTGCTTGAACTTACTGATCATAGTATGTAGCAGCTTTCGCACATTACTTTTTATTATTTTACCCATATTACGGCAATTATTCATAATAATTGCGTAAACAAAATACTGAAAACTCTAACCAACAAAATTTGACGTGCCTTTGACAGATTATAATGTTGCCACTTTTAAAAAAGTCCAGGTCACGCTTTCGTTTGCCAGACTCTACACCTGTGGCGAGTATAACAATTTTTGCCCATCCCAAAAAGTGCACAGCGCCGCTAAAGAAGTTCTCACTTCAAAATTCAACAGGACACAACGTATGATATTTGCGAGAGAGAGAACCTACAGACGCTGAAAAGGTTAAAATAAAAAAATAGTTTGCTCTCCCTATTACCTTCTGAAGTCAAAAATGTGACCTGTTTGTTTCACGCCGTGGAACTGACGTACCTACGTCTTACTTTCTCGTACTTTGACTAAAATGATACGTAAATATTTTTCGTTGATTCGATTTGCTATCCTGCGTTAGTCGTATCAGTGGCGGATCGCCCATACAAGCCGACTAAAAGTGCTCTACTATTTGACTCACCGCTATAGGCGCTATAGTAGACATACATATCATTATCATCATCAGCATCATATCAGCCGAAAGACGTCCACTGAGAGACCAAAATGACCGGTCCTGCGCCACCCGCATCCATACATATGAAATACATAATTATACCTAATCACAAGATATTACAGATATTTTCAAGCATCACTTATTAGATAGGTAAGCTCTCAAAGGCTTGATGTTGATAGGCAGTAAGTGTATTCCGTCAGATCCGTTAATCTTTCTTCATCTCTGTGGCACTTTGTGAAACGGCTTGATTGCATTAAATTTTAGCAAATAATCCATCCATGGAGAATATTCGCAAGGGGCCCATTCATGTTTAAATAAGTCAGACTTTAAACAAAATTTCAGTTTGGCTCAGAATCTTCATTAGCAAGTTCACTAATGCTTACATTTTTATTTTTTACTCGGTTCGAGGCATTTTTGTCAGTCTTGTCTTGTGTTGTGTTTAACAATGGAATTTTCCGTCACCATAGAGACATAGAGTGGCAAAAAAGCGATTCATGCTTACCCGCTACGTACTCGTACGCTGGCAAAAAAACACCTTTTCTGATTAGGGGAAAAGGTAAAATGTATACACCGCATGTTACCTTATTCTCAGCTCGGACAACAAATTCCCGCGACCTGAAACATTCTTGATTTTAGCGCTCTTGGTAAGTAATGTTATAAATTGCTCGATCATACAATCTCGAACGATGTCAATTTTCCAACGTACTATATAATCAGCGTCGACTCTACAAGCCAATAGAGGCGAATAAACAATAAAACAACGCTCTCCATCGCGCTACATAAACCCAGTGCACACTAAATATCGCCACCGCGACCTATTAATTAAAACGCTGTGTAAATGTAAACCGGGCTTTATTCGGCCGCCAATTAAAGCTTTCGCGCCAAAAATTATGCGGCTTAACGGCTCCGCGTAATTTTGACAAATGACCGTTCGAAATCCGAACGATCGATTAGAGTGTTTTCGTTGAAAATTGATATTTGGAACGCGCCCGGTGGCGAGTTTTCGTTGAATTCCTTGATGTGATTTTAGTTATTGGCCAGTACCCAGTAATTATCGTGAGTGATTGTTTTCGGTGATATTTGTTATATTTATTAGGTAGTTTACGTAGTAAGATTCAGATAGTTGCTCTATGTTTGAAACAAGGTTAATCTCTTTAATTACTAAATTAATTACTTTAGTAAAACATTAAGTATAAGTACCTACTGAATGGACAGGAAATAACATACTCAAATGAGGTCAAGTACCTAGGAGTTACTTTTGACCAAAGGCTAACTTGGAACGCTCATTTGAATAACATAATACAAAAGGCAAAAATGGCCATGTGGACTTGCTGTCGAATGGCAGGAGCAAGATGGGGTATAAGGCCCAAAATTGCTATGTGGCTTTACACAGCGGTAGTGAGGCCTGTAATTACATACGCCTCTGCAGTCTGGTGTAACAAAACCAACCAAAAGACAGCCATCACAAAGTTAAGCAGTCTACAGCGTACAGCCTGCTTAACAGCAACAGGAGCTTTATGCTCAACACCGGGGGCAGCCTTGGATGCACTGCTCAATCTAACGCCACTCCACCTGCAAGTGCAAAAGGAGGCGAAGCAGTGCATCTATAGGATATGCGCACTAACAAGGCCAAAATGGCGCTCGCAAGCGCTTATCAAACTTGAGGCCCTTGTTTTTGATAACAAAAAACTAAACATGCCCACTGACGACACTTACGTGGAATGCAAATTCACCAAACTGTATACAGTGGAAATACCTCCGAGAGACAAATGGATAAACGACCAAATGGACTTCAAGGAGGGAAGCCACATTTGGTATACAGATGGATCAAAAAAAGGTGACGATGTTGGATGCGGTATCTACGGTGAGAGGCCAAAGCTCAAAGCTAGCGTCAGCATGGGGAAAGAGGCCTCAATCTATCAGGCTGAACTCTTCGCAATAAATAAATGCGTGGAGATCAATCTGGAAAGAAACCTAAGAAACCAACACATCTACATCAATTCGGACAGCCAAGCTGTTCTGCTGGCACTAGAATCCCTAGAATCCTACTCGAAACTAGTCCAGAACTGTAAAAACAATTTAAATGCCCTGGCCAATACCAACAAAGTCATACTTAGATGGGTACCAGGACATTCCGACATAGTAGGAAACGAAAAAGCTGATGAACTTGCAAGGAAGGGCGCAGACACAACCCTGGTCGGCCCAGAACCGTTCTGTGGTATCACAAAACGGAAAGCATATTCTCTTCTAAACAATACTGAACAATCAGAGGCAATAAAGCTGTGGAAGTTCACCAAAGGACAAAAACAGGCTAAAGCCTTAATCAAAGGGTTTGATGATAAACTGTCTAAAGAGCTATTACAACTCAAAAGGCACAAAACCTGCGCAGTGACGAGAATCCTGACAGGTCACTGCAAACTAAACAAACACCTGTTTCAGATGGGTATGAAACAGGATGCAACTTGCAGGTTCTGTCAGGAGACAGAGGAAACAGCAGCGCACATTCTCTGCTCCTGCGGAACACTCATGCAAAAAAGAAGTATCTATCTAGGGCGACACGTCGTGCACCCAGAAGAGGTACAACATATCACCGCCCAAAGAATCTGGAATTTCCTAGAGGCAACGGGTCTTAACGGTGAAATCTAATAACAAAAGGGCTGCCACAATAGATCACCTGCTGGTCGAAGCGGCAAACAAAAGGCCCATAAACCAACAATAATAATAATAATAAGTACCTAATACGTCGTCAAAATCACGTGTTGTGCCGTGACGTGATATACGATATACATATATATTAAATGAAAGGTAATCAACACTCACGCGAATTTAAAGTTGATATATACGTAATAGTGGTTTTATTTTACTTTATTATAAAATAAAAGCCTTACTGGTTATGTGGCTTACCTTGACTTAAGTACTAGGTAGGTACCATAGGAGGAATTCGTTTATTTTTAGCACTAAATGATAAAATAAACAAGACAATGTATTCTTTAAGCTTCTTCCATAGCAAACCTACTTTAAAAATAAACATGAAAGTCATCTAAAATTCGGACATGATCGTAACCCGGGAACTATTATAAAAGCTGTCAACGCGGTGGGTGTAACGTCGGCCCCCATTCATCAGGCGCCGCTAAACACCGGCGGAGATAGCCGGCGTAAACCGACAACAATGCCCGCACACTCAATAAAAGATGATAACACATGAAATATGAACCCGTAGACCCCTTGACTAAAACTAACAACCACAAACAAAACTAAACCCTATCTCCATACAGCAAAATGCAGTCGAACTTGATCATCCAATGCAGTAAAGACGTTTCACGAAACAAGAAACAACCACCGTAATAAACGTGCACCAACGAAAACAAACCACACTCCGCTCACGAATACAGACAAATTTCCCAAAGAAAACACACCAAGTTACAACGTTTTGGAACGCACCGCCGAGGACGCGAAACAAAAGCGCGGGAAGCGACGCCATTGGCGGAGGAGGTAGGCGGGCTTCGGATAATATGGCGGAAATATTACGAGGGAGGTATTCAAGGTGCACGGGAGGACGGGAGGCCGCAGGGAGTAGGAAGGCACCCCCTGAGAGGTTAATTACCCCCGGCCGATAAGGTAGCGGCTCGCTAATTACGTACTTATGGCGGACTGAAATTAAGTTATCATTGCCGGGAGAACGACGTTCACTTTGTTTGCGTTCCGTTTTACGGGTATGTATTTTGGGCCGCTCGAGAGTTATGGCGGAAAATTGCCGAGTCAGTTTTATCTTTTATGGGTAGACGGGAGATAATGGAAACATTGTTCAAACATTAAAGTGCTCGAGGGACTCTTTTCTAATCGTTTAACTTAACTCATGCTTGTCTGAGTGAGTAAATCATGTATACTTACAACTTCTGCAGAAAGTAGCACTTACTACTACAAATATAAGGAAGATTTTACCTACGTTGTTTAGTTTCCATTCCACATAAGTATAATATAGGTAAGCCTATCTTTGTATAGGTATTAGGTAGATAGCTCTGAGATATCTTAACATAAAAAAGATACTTTGCAGTCGCAAACAACGCAACTGGCAGCTGAGGCTTCCAAATAAACCGCGATGAAATAAAAAGACGTTGGCGACAAAGCGTATAGATTGACCAACTTTATTTTCACCTACACCAATCTGCATTGTCTCTAAAACCTTTGCATTAAAGGTGAGAACAGCGTGCGTTTTTAGATGAAGGGAGGACTGTAAGTTTGGTAGGTTTATACATATTTACCACAAAAGCGGCTCAGCGAGAAGTCGCGGGATCCGTTCCAAGGTTTTATTTTTCCAAGCTCTAAATGGAGTCGGTGGAGCATTTAAATAAGCTTCGCCGCCTGAAGTATGGTAATGTTGGTAATACTCGGAAGAAACCGCATCGATGCTTCCGACAGGCGCCATTTTGAATTTGCCTTGTGTATGTATAGAGGTGCTTAAACGACTGTTTTTTGTTTACATTCATTGTAAGTAAGTACCTGTGGTCCAGTACACGAAGCCAAAAGTTACAAGCAAATCAAACTGGCGACACAGATCATATGGTCAGCCTTTATCAGTCTAGTCAAGCGCATTAGCGTTGCCAGTTGACACTAGTAAAATTTTAACTTCGTGAAATTGGTGTCTGGAAGCCCGAGCTCTCTGCAAAAAGATGGAGAAAACAATGTCTACCCGGAAATGAGACCTATATAAATAATAAATAAATAAATAAATATAAGGGGACATCTTACACCAATCGACCTAGTCCCATAGTAAGCTCAGTAAGGCTTGTGTTATGGGTACTAGACGACGATATATATAATAGATATAAATACTTAAATATATAGAAAATATCCATGACTCAGAAACAAATATTCATGCTCATCACACAAATTTTTGCCCTTACCGGGATTCGAACCCAGGACCTCTTGCTTCGTAGGCAGGGTCACTACCAACTATAGGCTAAAGCGGTCGTCAAATACAGACCAGAGGTCGTAATAGACAGATTCCTTGCTGATTTCCCTGTAAACATGATTTTAAATCTTGTACAGATTTCGAAAACCCCCTTACAACCATACAAATAAATAAATGTTGCTCGTTCAAAGTCGCTCACAGACTGGCGTGAACTGCGGTGGCGGTTAAAAGCAAACTTGACATTAACTGTCAATTTACCGCCACCGCAGGCCGCGCCAGAGTAGTAGGTACTTATAGCATGATCTCAGGATCTTTATTATGACTATAACATCTAAGTACGAGCGTAACTCTTAACAGCTGGCGGCATAGAATACCTATAAATAAGTATACTTCAAAATTTTTACTTTTATTAAACAATACAAAATTATTGAAATTGGTTGTTGAGATGAGATGACCGGTACTGACGTTTTATAGTGCAGTCGTAGTAGGTATTGCTTGAACTGGTTAGTTTGATTGGATTTAACTAGTAATTTCTTTTCTTATTAAAATATTGTAATAAAAATTTAAGAAGAATATAGGACAAGGTCCTTTAGTTGAATCCCAGACCCAATGTTTTATAATTGAGGTCGGCATCCTTGAAAGCGACACATGCTGTCTTCGGAGTCACAATCAGAAAAATACTTAAATATCTGGATGAACCGTTATTTATTATAATATATAATGCATTGAATTTTTACATTCAGCAAACAACACAATATGACGTATTTACATTATTGCCATATATATATATTACCTATGCGGTTTGCTGCGATATTACCTCAGAGTTGAATAAGGGACTTGTCGGACTTGTCAGGGCTATATAGATTTGTTTTTATATGCTAGGGTTTTTTCCACTTAAATGAAAAAAAAACTACCAACAGCTGCACAATAAAAAGCAAAAACTTAACATCACTCCTCATTAAGCTACCGCTCAAAGGCGCCGCTAGTTTTTGTGGCCTAATTAGTAACAAATTATGACACAAAAACGATCACAAGCTACCGCATACTTACTACTCCCCACAACCAACTGAATGCTTTTGTCCTTGTCGTCGTCAAAGATTATGAGGGAGACAAGTCGATGTCAAAAACGTTCATAATCTATTGTACCGCATATTCCCCACGACCAAATCTATGCTTTTGTCCTTGTCGTCGTTGTGTATTGTGAGGGAGATGAGTAGATGTTGAATTGTACAGCAAAGAGCGAGTAGCGGTATGTTCCATGGAATAGTAGTGATAGAAAATAAAAAGCTAACAGGACTCACAAGAAGGGTTTCGTTGTTAAAAAAACGTACTTTTTACTTTTTTAAACAATTCGCTAAATATTAAGCAAGAACTTACATTTTAAAGATATCTTCTATCTGAATTTGACAGCGATGTAAATAAAAAAGTGTGTACCAAACAAAACTTGTGTTTATGATTACCGCATTTTTAATGAACTCTTCAAACTCAAAATCATAAAAGAGGAGCGAAACGTAATGCCTTGAGCCAATGCCGGGAATACCAGGTCGATCACGTAACGGACGTATACGGTGCGCGCCAGGCCATCAGACCCTCTAGCACACTAAGTTATATGCCGGACATAAAGCATTCGTCCCTTTCTGGCCAATATGCGAGTGCGAGAGGGACAAATGCTTTATGTCTTTAAAACTTAGTGTGCTAGGGGGTCAGGTAGATCTAAATGTAATTTTTTGTATGGGAAAATGACAGTTGAGTTGTCCTAACATGCGTTCGAAAAGTTACGTGATCTGGTAGAGCAATAAACTGAAACCTACCATTATAAATACACCGACACAGAACCCTAAAGCTAACTGACATTGTCACGCGAGGTGTCGCGGAACGCATCCGCGGCGCGGCGAGCACGCTGCGGCAATTTAGAAACGTGTTAAGCTTTAATTTAAGACATTTCGGGTTCATTAATTATATCTTGAGCGGTTTTGGAACGGTACCTACGTTTGAACTTGGCCGGAATTTTGTGACTTGGAATTTGTATAGGGAAAAAACTCAATGGCGTAATGCATTTAATAGGACTATAATTCACCGCGAGTCTGTTATTAAATTCCTAACTCGTGTAGGTATTACAAAAAACAAAGAACGTATCTCCAAATCTCCATCCCATAGGCCCATTCTGTACACGGGTGATTTTTTGAAATCAGACATACAAACCAACAAGCTTGAACTTTGTTATATTTATTCAATGTTACGACCGTTCATGATTTCACTATACTCACTTGCTCATTACTGTCACAGTGTCACTACACACACCCGAGAAGCGAGGCGCCAATAATGCATAAACAGGACGAGATGCTACGATCTCCCCATAGAGGTATTATAGGTACCTACCGATTGATTATAAGACCCAAGTTGTACCGACAGCCAGGTCAGAAATAAAATGGAGCTACAATATTAATATCATACTCATACGCTGCAATATACATTTATTTTCTCAAAAATCATCGGCAATGTTGACTTTATTGATAAAAAATCAGGACGTGAAGTGCATAGTTTATGGTTAGTCAAAATTTAAAAAATAAAAAACCTTGCCGGCTCGATTTTGCTCCACTACAATGTTGCATACAAATTCCCTTATGTGTCGTGGTACAAACTTTTAAAAAAGTTGAAACCGCCATATAAATAAAAGGCATAGGTCCTAAACAGCCAAAACGGAAGATCAGTAGCTGTTACTTATCGCGACTTTTTAGTTGCCTCAAATAACTTATGGGGTTTTCGAAAGAAAAATACACCTCCAACTTATTATTTAAAAAAAATTAAAAGGCGGCAATGCAAAAAATATTCTGTTTTAACAATCAGTGGCTAATTGTTTTTACGGAAAAGATAGAAAATTGACGTGTAAATGATTCCAGATTTAAAAAAGCTGCAAGCTCAGCTATTGATTATTTGTTAAGTGTAAGTTGCAAAGCCAAAAGACAAATATCAAAAGGCGTACGACAATTTCTTGAAGCGGCGAGAAGAAATGCATGCCTTATCATTTTCAGAAAGTACATTTTTGTTTTCTTCCAATTTTTTGAGAAAAGCACCATATTTGTCTCAGCTGGAAGGGCAATCCCTCCCAAGGTCGTCCGTTTAAAATTAATACTCAGCCAGCAATTGCCTACTTCCCTTGCTTCGACAATAATGTACTATAGTTATACCTACATATATCACAATGCTGAGGTTGCCTAGTGGTTTAGGCATGTGGCTGTCAAGCGGCGGTCGTGGAATCGAATGCCGGTTCACGGCTCGTACCAATGAGGTTTTCGGGACTTATCCTACGGAATATTTAACGTTAGCTTTTCGGTGAAGGAATACATCGTGAGGAAACCAGTCTATTCCCATTAAGATCTATAGTTTGCCCTCTGGGTTAGAAGTTGAGATCGCAGTCACTTTCGTAAAACTAATGCCTAAGCTACATCTTAGGATTAACTGTCAAAGCGGACCCAGGGCAAGGAGCCCTGGCACAACAGAAGATGATGATACGTACTTTAAATCTATGCTCGTGGACAGATTTAATGAGGCATTGGCATGACATTCTTGAAATAGAACAGTAGTTTTTATCTTAATTAGCCTTAAAAGTTCATTCAACAATCCGCTCGTCGCTCTCTTAATTAATCAAGCAAACGATTCTAGCCTTAAAAAGCGGAATTCCCGCCACATTTGACGTTAAACGTCCCGTTCCAAAACCGCTCACACTCGCGTTCCGTTCCACTTACAGCGTGATCAAAGCGGCGACGTCATAATGTGTTCAAGATTTACAGCTTACGGAAGCTAATTATGCTCTTTAGGATTTCCTGTGAATAATATAAACCTTAACTTCATTCGTTAAGAGCTATATTCGTCATACTTGTAACCACGTTACTTTTAACACTGTAATATACGAGGAGCGGTATGCGTGCAACGGAGTGTGGCAGAAGGTGTGAAGTCGACTTTAACTTTTTAAATGTAATAGGTAGCACGTTTATGAAACTGTGCGATTTTTACGCTTGAGTTGTATCGTCGCGTTTGAGTTCTAGCTTTCCGGATCAACAACTAGGTAGGTATTCAGTGAAAGACTGGAGAGGCATAAAAGTTGATAGTGCCAACATTTGTTCTCCTCAAGTCATCAGAAAAGAGAGAAACAAACAAGAGATAAGTACCAATATAAAACGTACCTAATATACTACCTATAGGAATACGGTTTTAAGAGGGCGATGGACTTGCTGATCATCATTATAAGAAAAGATGACCACTGCCGGACATAGGCCACCCCCATAGAGTGCCAAAGCGACCGGTTTTGCTCCACCCTCATCCAGCGGACTCCCGCGACCTTTACCCGGTCATCAGCCCACCTTTGGGGGGACTACCCACTCCGCACCTTACGGTACGTGGTCGCCACTCGAGAACATTTCCGTCCTAACGGCCATCGGTTCTACGTGCTATGTGCCCCGCCCACTGCTACTTAAGTTTAGCGATTCGGAGGGACGACTGACCGTTTAACCAGTGTTGGCCATTTTGACTTTCTAAATTGTAAGTAAATTGTTATTTTCAGTTTCCTGAAATGGCCCCCAGGCGTGAGTTTTTGTATGTAATCATTAGCGGCATCTTTTTACCAGTGTGCGAATAAGTATTCGCTACACAATACTAATCGTATCACATAAAAATTAGCAACTCACATACCGACCTTAATCGCCGTAGCTATGATACGGAACCAATCAATTAGAGTATCCCCTTTCAATTACCACGCTCGCTGGGCAATTGCCTTCCCGGGATTAGCCCTCATTACGTGACAAGGGCATCGATGCCCGATATCGGGAACGTAAATCGGGTAAACGCTTCGTGGATTGATTGAATTCGAATCGGCGCTACGTACATGGCACTTTCTTTTTAACCCCAGACGCAAAAAGACGGGTGCTATAAGTTTGACGTCTGTGTATCTGTGTTTCTGTCTGTGGGATCGTAGCTCCTAAAACGAATGGACCGATTATAATGCGGTATTTCTGTCCTAAAGCGGGCGTGATCTAGATGGTTCCTAGCTACGTTTCAACAAAATCGGTCCAGCCGGTTTTGAGATATTGAATTTTGAAATGAAATGTCAGCGATTTTTTAACTTTTCTAAGTAGTTAATTATTATTTTACGTCGATGATAGACAGCATGCATATGGCCAGTCCGATGGTTAGCAGACCGTCGCCTATAGAAGCTTGTGACACCAATATTACAAGCACGCTGTCCACCCTTTATTGATTTGAGGATTCGTTGTGTTGACAGAGACAAAAATAGGGTTCACACCCTCTACACATCGCATGCTCGGGAGCTCTGGCGACCTCACTCACCACCAGGCCCCTCTTTCACCGACTTGACAATTGTCACCCAACACTGACAATTCGCCATAAATTGCTTGTTCTAGAAGTTAAGGTGGTTGTTACATTTGATTCCAGCAATGTACGGCGAATTGTCGTTGTCAGGTGACAATTGACGAGTTGGTGAAATAGGGGCCTGGAACACAACACCCACAAAAGAAGTACTGACCCCGTATCATGGTCGGCCTTATCACACGTTAAGTGATAGGATAGAGGGCGTCCGTCACTGTCTGACACCGTTCGATAGAACGAGACGACGCTCTTTTCTTGTCACTTATCACGTGATAAGGCCGACCATGATACGGGGTCAGGTGTTATCATGGTCAGTTGATTTGAGCTGCTCCAAGTATGAGTGAGTGGTGATCACAGTATACCGCTGTGCCCTAACCTATACCTCTCGTATTAGTTGGTTTGTGCGAGGTAGATTCTGATTGACTGGTTAATGATTGTTTATTTCCTCTTCACTACTCAAAGGTTGGCTGGAAGATATCGCTCTTTAGCGATTATACCACCTGCTGATTGCTTCTGCTTTTATTTGATGTGTTCTGTACCTACTGATTAGTAATGCCATCAAGGTGTGTAATAAGTATTTAATAAGGAGTATTTGTGTTGTATTGTATCGTAAATTAATATCGGCACATAAAGGACTTTCATGGGGAATGTGCGGAGGTTACGCCCTCTTATGGATGTATTGTGTGTTAGATAATTAGATCATTTGTCACTGTCACTGTTACGACAAGAATGCCAAGTTTCCACCTTTCTAAAGTAATATAAGCCAAAGGACTAAATGACGCAATCGGCAGTTGCGTGCATACAGGCAAAACAAAGAATGTGTCAGACAGCAGATATTTGCAGCCTACAAGGGGAGCAACCTCTGAAAGTGGTTATTCTTTACGGCAGCTCAATTTTGTACAATGGAGTAATGGAATGTACAATCAAGAGATCAGATTGGAAATTACTCCACCGACAAGAGCTAAGCTCTTAAATTTATGATGATGATGATGGCTGGCTGGCCAGACTCTATGAGCACACGCAACTGGTCAGCAGCCCCCCTATTCTGTAACTTGTTTTAAGCTCACCTCAACGCTCACCCACAAATATATCTTGACACCGCGATGCGTAGTAACTAAGCGTAGGCAGAGGTCTAGTTTCATGACGGGTGAGCGGCGGGGTGAGCCGCTTTAGCGCGTAGCGTATAACAGTCCTGAGAGCTCCAGTGCCACAGACTTCGTGACTGGCAACCGCACTGTCACTGGAACTCCCTGTGAGTGTTTACGTATTCGTATCTAGACAAGACTTACTTAATTTGTTCCTCACCGTTGCCAGTGAAATCCCGAGCATTTTTGGTACGGGATCGGTCCCCAGGAAGGTAATTCATTGTATGTCTGGGAAGAGTAGATTTCCGACACCAGGCCAGCCGTCTGATTAGGCTTGGGACTCCAGGTAAACTGTTTATCTGTGGGGACCTGGTTCTTATAGTTTATAATTTCAATCACTTACACATTTAAATTGTTCATCTGAATATTGGTAATGTATTACACTCAAATAAATAAATGCATCTCTAGCTATTTCTTGACTTTGACCCATATAGAAACTCTGTGACTTTGACTCACGATATAGCACGAAATTGAACGTTTGTAGAGAACCATAAAGCTTTATAAGCCCGTCACAGACTTAGATATAATATAGATTAATATATATTTATAGCAAGGCATTTTACGTTATATTACGATGTATTTGGGTACTATTTGACAGAGTCCACACTCACTAACACGAGTCCCGAACTCTGTCAAATAGTACGCAATAATATACCATATATAAGATGTGTTACTTTAAATATATATTTCGGTATATTACGGTATGTTATAGCTAAGTCTGTGACAGGCTTTACGGTTCAAAACTACAACCTCTGTTTAGCCCATAAAAAACATCACGTTCGAAACTTAAAAATCTGCCAACGGTCAACTGACGCCGTCAAATGGTAAAAACTCAAAATGCGTGTTGGTAATGTGGAAAATTGCTGGTAAGAAAAATGCTATGGCGGCCTGATGGACACAATCGCTGCGGCTGGCTTGGGGGTGGCGCTCATCCTCATACTTTTGATAATTAGATGGAAGATAAGGGCTTCCATAAAGCCGATGGTAAGTACCTACTGAACACATTGTCGTTTCGTTTTACCGTCTAGCTTTGGTCTAGCTATTTATACCCAAAGGACTAAAGAGTGGCGTTCGAATTGTTATGACCCGCTTCAATTTAGACCTATACCACATACCCCAATACTTGTTTGCTACCCTCGTCATGTAAACTATTGCCTCGGCGAGGTATAGATATTTTTTAGTTAAGGACTCTTAAGGGAGTCACAGGTTGCTTATCAGGTTAAGCGATATTGCGGACCTGGCCTCATTGCATATGTTGTGTCAATTTCAACTTCAACCCATCTATTTCTAACCATACGTCTTGATCAGTACCTCTAACATCAACGGGTTGGCACAAAAGCAAGGACTGATCTCTGCCAAATGAATTAATAAATAACTTCGTATTGCAGCCCCGGCCTGAGGTGGTGGACTCGGCGACACTCTCCGGACAGTTGGTGCACCGGCTGTGCCCCCACAACAACGTGGTGCAGGGCTTCGATGTCGAGCAGAAAGACAGTCTGGACGACCACCTCGACATACTCGCTAGGAAGCTCGCTGAGAAGGTATTTACTTTCATCTCCCCTTTGAGCACGCATGGCCCGTATATCATAGTCATACTACACGACTGCTGCTAATTTCGGAATAAACTCGATGTGCGCTGGATTGTTGAGAGCAGGTATTCCCAACCTTATGTCGTCATCGACCAAATATGATAGCCGAAGCACGGCGGGTTGTGTGACCAGAATGGTATTAATCACGTTGTGTTGTGGGAAGGGGAAAGTGGAATTAACTCACGGTGTTCTTGGGTACAATCAAGATAAGTGAGTTTAGAACAAGATAGCATATTCAAAGTCGGCGTAACCCGGCCGGAGACGCGGCGACCGCTTTAACAGTCAAGGCACTGTGCCCCCACAAGTGCGACAAAAATGTAGTGCCCAATTAACTTGTACTTTAGGGCCCAATTAAATCTATATCGGGATTAACTCAACATTTACTTACCTCGTATTTCAGTAGGTCAAGAACTCGTCAACCCATCCGTTACTAAAAGATTTAAAACTAATATGTACCGTTCAACATTTAGCATTTTTTCCCCTAAATAACTATTCTTAACTTTCCAATCAACAGGAAAGTCGTCTCCGCCTCTCAAAATCCAAGATCCGAGAGACACAAAATGAGATTCAAAACCTTCACGCGATAGACAACAAAGTGCGTGTCAGATACCGAGAGATCATGGAGTCCCTGCGCACGGATTTGCTGAGCAACGAGAAGGAATGCCGGAAGCTACAGGAGCAGATCGAGTGGGTCTCGCATCGTCGGGCTGAGCTAAAGGAGGAGGCGAGTTGCGCTGCTTATGGTCTAGACCTGTTACACCGACATCCAGCCGGCGGCGCGATGACTACTGTCAGGGACCAGGAGCGCACGAAGTTGCTGGAGATTGGAACGCCGCTGACACAGTCTGAGATGCTCAGGAATATATTGGTAAGAGAGCCTATAAATGTATTAAAACCAAAAAATAACAAATAGTTCTAATTCGATCACATATTTGTCTGCTGATGACATTCAGAGGCGTCTCTAGCCCATGTAGCGCCCGTTTGCATTACTCTAGCGCCCCCAGTAAGCGCGCGCGCCGAGTGGGGCTCTGTAGCGGGCGGCGCTCGGCGCCCCCTAGGACCGCTGCGCCCGTGTGTAACGCACACCGTGCACCATAGGTAAAGACGCCTCTGATGACATTTTTTATGATGCCCAGTGATGTATTGTGCCTTCAGCTAAAGTAAATAAAAAAATAAGCTGGTTTCGTTGCGAGTCGGCTTTGGATATAAATAACTGAACAGCGACAAAATCAAGTTAAGTCAATGTCCTTAACAAAAAATAAAGGTCAGAGTTTTTCACCTAAACCTAAATCAAAACCTGAATTACTGAAAAGGTTTTTAACAAACGAATATTCCCCAAACAGGTTCGCCGCGGACACAGGCTCTACGGCGAGGCGGCTGCCGACCTGGCCAGCAATCTAGCCGAATTACAAAAAGGCAGAACACCCGACCGGGTCATCGAGAAATCCATCCCTACCTCCATCCCCTACCAGAGGCATCGCAAAGAACCGCAACTGCCTAATGCCGTGCCTATGACTCCTCTTGTAATCAAGAGCTCACCACCTCCTGATATAGCACGAGCCTCTATCATGGGATACCATACGCCTATGTCATAGTGACGTAAAGATGGTTTGGAAAAAATATTTACTGTTTTTTTACAAAATTTTATACAATGTTTTTATGATGTGTACAATATTTCTTATTTATACAATATTATAATATTCATCGAATAATATGACTTTTATTTTTTCACCGTGCTCCCGCGCGCCGCTTAGGCGAGTACCGGGTTAACCCTTTGATTTGACAACTCTGACAATAAATTTAAATTTGAACCGTAAAGCAGTCGGATAATACAATCGTTTTTATTATATCTATGACGCCAAATATGTTAGCCGTGCATTAGCGCCGTGCGTAGACTTAAATATGTAGGTACCGTTACCCATTTAAGGGTTAAGCGGTCTACCTATTGGTAAGATCTTTATTAAGGCGTTGATCTTTCTACCATACATACTCAGACCAAGAAAAAAAGACAGACGGAGCGTTACGAACAGTTAAGTGAAGCCAAACCACATACAAACAAAACCAAGCTACTTCAAGTTTAGCACACGCTCACGCACACATATACAAGATAAAATTCCTTTTCACCCATTTTTTTCTTTTAAAGATTTAGTAGGATTTTTAATTATATTATTCATTTTAATTATATTAACTATAATTAATCAAAATTGCACCAAACTCTTCAGCACGTGTCACAATGCTGTCAATATCATTTATTTCGAGTTTTGTGCAATTTATTTTGTTAAGCGTGTGCTGAACTTACGGGGCTTGGTTTAAAACCGGTTGGCTTCACTAGACTGTTCGTTACGCTCCGTCTGTATATTTTCTTGGTCTGAGCATACATAATGCTACCTACGCACTAATTACTCCATAAATAAAATCTTCCTAACGAACTCAATTTTTTTATAATTTTTATGAAGCGCGTAACAACTGTAGAATAACACAAAGTCAACGTCAATATCGCAAGCGTATCCAAAGCGACAGATACGGCTGCACTCCCCCTTCATAACCTCCCGTTAATTCCGAGGGTTAAAATCCCCGAAAAAGTGAGCACTTGCCTTGTTTACAAGGTTTTAGATTTTAATTTAGATTGGGGTTGGCGCGCGCCAACTGCCAAAATGACGTAAGCGTCCGCCATTTTGGCGGGAGAAATTGGGTCTTTTATCGTGCGTGGTTGAGTCGCGAGGTATTTTACAAGGGGTGCGTCCCGCGTATCCATTAAAATCGCATTCGTATGTGATCACCTAATACAATATCATCAAGTCCGGGGTCGCTTTGTGAATAATTTCGCGGCAATCTGCTCGCGTTGGAGGATCAGGATAATTTTATAATTTCATAATTGTTTGCCTTTGGTTAAACTCTGGAGGTTAGCTTAAATGCCTTCTGGGTATATTTTATGTTCTTAATCTTATTGGCCAGCGATTGATATAGAATTTTAGTGCCAGCGATCTCCGGTTGTTAGGGCGGTATTTAGCTTTTCTACCACTGTACAGTTAAGGTAGTGGCTGTGAAAGCCGTGGTAACAACAGTAACAGCTCGATTAGTTGTTAACAACTTCAGGCGTCGTTGAAATTTATAGATTTAGGAAATATTTCTTGATGCAGTTGCATGCGCCCGTGGTGCGGAGTTATATACGGTGTCCGCTTACCATAAAGAAAGCCGTATGTTCATTTACCACATGCACCTATTTAAAAAAAAACACCTTTGTTGTATAGGAGCCCCCTTAAATATTTATTTTATTCTGTTTTTTAGTATTTGTTGTTATAGCGGCAACAGAAATACTTTATCTGTGAAAATTTCAACTGTCTAACTATCGCGGTTCATGTGATACAGCCTGGTGACAGACAGACAAACAGACGGACGGATAGTGGAGCCTTAGTAAAGGGTCCCGTTTTACCCTTTGGTACGGAATCCTAAAAATAATAATTACCTAGGTACTAATTAGCCACCAAATACTAAGTGTGGTGAAGAGCTGAGGAATCTATAGAGATGGAATGGAAAATGAATGGGTTCGATTACGCTAGCACGTAGCCAAATACACGAGGGTGCAACGCAATATGAATGGAAAATACTGAAATAAACAACCCAATAAGGTTTTATCCTCTTGGTTAGGAGGTCAGATGACAGTAACTTTCGTCAAACTAGTGCTTAAGCCAAATGTTGGCATAAGGTTAAGTTTTTACAAAACATTTTATATTTTCCAATGGGATTACTTCCTTCTTCATGTCAGCAAAATGATTAACGTAGAGATAGGCGTCATTTCGCGCCAAAACGTTGTACCTAATGGGTAATAATACTAATAATTTCCACAACGCTAATGGCGACGCGAACAAAGTAAATGTGACCACTAAAGCTTACCTCGTGGCTGTAGTATTTGCACTCAACCGCAGAGTACCTCATTTTTAAACCGCCCTCAGGCAATTAAAACTATTGTCACTCCACTCTAGTGTTTGTTGTACCAATACAACAACTTAATTTCCGAACCTCCTATATGCTGTGTTTCGGTATTCAAAAATCAACTCTATCAACGCGTGATTAGGTCCGCAATCATAACTATTGTCACTTGATTCTGGTGTTTGTTGTTCCTATACAATCAATTATATTCCTAATCTCCTATCAGAGTTCCCTCTGCCATTCTGAAGCCAACTATAACAATCTACAAATAAGGCTTGAATTTATATACAATTTAGGATGGACTTAAGATGTAAAGTTGGACTTAGCTCCCGGCGAAACAAATGTGATGTGAAGAGAAACAAATAAACGTCACGAGGCGCAGATGTGGTTAAACTAATTAAAAAAGCTTGGACAAATAATCCGTTCTGTTCAGGCTGAGTGACGTCATTTTGAGATCGTTTTAAATAAATTTTATTAGGTCACGTTTGCTGTGCTACGCAATAATGTGGATTTATTACGACGGGGTAATGGGAAAGACGTCACAAAGAGCGCCAAAGTGACCGGTTGTGCACCACCCGCATTCAATACAATACAAATAGTATTTATTAGTTACACACCTCACAGTAGTACAGAAACCAGCCGTAGTAGTGATGTGCCGTTACCGGGAATATTGGATCCCGACTTTGAAACTGACAGGGAGAAAGCACACTCTCATCGCATTCAACTTTTTCTGGTTGTTAATCTGTCCCGATAAGCCAAGAGACAACAATGACAGAGTTTCTTAGAACTTAGTTACTATAAATTGGACTTCTGTCATGCTAAGGAGATCTTCTACCATTGAATGGGTGTATCAATATAACAAAAAAACGTGTATTGTGGATTTAAACCTCATAAATCATTATTTTAAAGAGTGACTCATGAGAGGAGGCGTAATTCGTAACATCCAAGAATTTTACTGAAACGCAACACTGAAAGCCTAGAGAAAAATAAAAGATAAAAAAAATCATGTAGCATTTTACAATCACTTTTGCATGGTCAAAGATTTCAGTAAACACACATTACAGAAAAGCCATAAAACCTACAGCTTGCTTGCCGTTGAAGGCAAGGCAACTTTACCCCCTTTAGGTCCCCGTAGAGCAGTTGAAAAGTTACAATAAAATGTCAGATACTAATTAAAATGAAGATACGTTTTCGACAGGTTGTCGTTGCTTCTACTAGTAAAAAGTAGTTATGTGTGCTCATTTAGCTAGGTAGGTATAGGTACTATAGTAAAATTAAATTTTTGGTACAAGCTTTTATTGCCGACCGTACTTTTCTGTATACCATCAACAACTACTCAATGAGACGATTCTAACGAGCCCAAACTCAACGGGGTTACGTCGGTTAAGTACTGAATTCCCATGGCCACCTTCTGTCTCCATAATCAGATCAGCTACCATAATATTGAATTGTCATCCAAACTATACTTATATCCAAAATTTCAGCTCAATCGGTCACCGTGAAGTGGGTCAAATTTTACTTGCAAGATTTGTCCCATACATACATACATACCTACATACTAACTTCTCTTCTTTCTGTGCCATGTCCTCATCGGACGTCGGCGACCATATGTCGGAACTTATTCCTATCCTGTGCCATTCTGCTCAGGTTGGCAGCGTCATCAATATGAGTCCAGTTTTACATACTAACAGGGCAAGTTAATATACTTAACGGCGGGGACGATATTTTCTAAATTTTCAAATGTCAATCCGAAGTTATTAATTAATATTCTCTCCACCAAAAAACCCGAATAATCCTTTTACCCTTAAGTCAAGGGGTGAAACCCAACAAGCCATAAAAATTCCGCCAGCGACCATCTAATTGAAAAACGCTTTACCGCGCACATTAACTGGCTCTTTTAAATTTAGATCGCCTATTATTGAAACGTTTCCATAATTAATTAGGTTGCTGTTTAGATAGGGAATTGGCAGAGTTAACATTTTAATTAACCACGAGGAGGCAAAAAAATATAGAAAATCGTGTTGCACCATGGTAAAATAAAAGTAGAACTACTTTACTTTAGGTCTCTAAGTTAAAGTCTAAATTGGCTTAATAGTGGAATATTTTTAAACTTAAGCCGTTTTGGGTTTAGGTGGGACATGTATGTTACCGTTAGGGTGATAGGGTGGCTAGTGGACCACGAAATGAGACTCGTGACAAAAGGATGCTGATCCTAAGACGTGGGCACAGAAGAATTATAATATAGTAGGTGAACTTCGAAGATATTCTGATATATCAGAAATAGGGTTGTAGACTCGAAATGTGTTATAACTCCAAAAGAAAGAAAGCAAATAATATGCCTAGTGACGAAAATCCCATTCCAATATATCAAAGAATAACGAAGCTAAAACCCTTTTTAATATTGCTTGTCAGAGAGAGAAAACGCTCGGGGATCGTGACGTTTGTGCGACGATGAAGGTGCGTTTTGCGGAAAAGTGACAGAATATACCCCCCTCTTACAACTTTGGACACGTACTCGTATAAGTTTTTATCTAATCCCCTGGTATACTTTTTTTTCCTTTTGACAATATGTGGCCGTCCATGCCTAAAGCGTCCCTATGGCAGGCATTGAGTTAAGTATAGATCCTAAATCTACGTTAAAATGAGCTATCTAATACAAAAAGAATCATGACCCTAAGTCCCATATATTTTTTTTTTAATTTCAGACCTCTTGTTAAAATTGCACTTTTGAGAAATTGTTAAAAGAAGTTCGAAACTTATTTTAAGTATATATATGTTCCTATTGGAAGTTACATAGATGATGATTGATTATGTATCTCAAGGTATTGCTCTTTAAAATTAAGTTAAGGTTTATTTAATTTGACTTCCAGGTCGTGTTAAATCTGCCTTTGATTATAGCAAGTCGCTTATAAGAACGAAATTAAGAAAAAATATTTTTTCGGACTGTTCTTTAATATGTTGTAGTTTGCACCATAGTATATATTTGGATATATTGGAACTCACATCTTAGGATAGAAATAAAACCCCAAGGTATAGAATTATTATTATTTAAATTAAAATGTCATAATGATTATAATTTTTCATCTTCTTCTATAACAATAACAATTTTTGTACAGTGACTTCAAAATTACATTTATTCAGTCTATAGAAGCATCACAAAAGCGTTATTATTATTCTACAAGTTTTATTTTTCTAGTTATAAACGATTTCAGTTACATACAAATCACAAATTCACTCCCATACATTTGGGAAAAGGGTCCTTATGACTTATGACCAATCACAGGCAAAAATTATTAATAATTATAGTATTGCACTATATTAACACTATTTATTTACTAATCTTGTATTAAAACATAATACCGAAGAAAAAGTGTATCATAAGTTTACTCAAAATCTTGAGTAACACAAATTATATTCAAATTATCATAAGAGTCATCATCATCATCATCAGCCTATATACGTCCCACTGCTGGGCACAGGCCTCCTCTCATATATGAGAGGGAACCGGCAGTAGTCCCCACGCTGGCCCAGTGCGGATTGGGGGCTTCACATACACCTTTGAATTTCTTCGCAGATGTATGCAGGTTTCCTCACGATGTTTTTCCTTCACCGAAAAGCTAACGGTAAATATGAAATCATATTCCGTAGGTACATAAGTTCCGAAAAACTCATTGGTACGAGCCGGGATTCGAACCCACGACCGCCGTTTGAAAGCCGCATGCCTGAACCACTGGGCTACCGTAACTTTTTCATATATTTTATTATATATTATCATAAGAGTAATTCTCATAAATTTGTTAAATGATTCACACAGTACTGAGTTATCCCGGAAGCGTACTAGTGTCCGACCGAAGGTTCGGTTTCGGTTTCAGCCATTTTCGGCCAAAAAATAATGTTTCGGCCGTAGTTTCGGTTTCGGCCATATGTATATCGGCAAACCTTTCGGTTTCGGGAAAAACATGTTTCGGTTGGACACTAAAGCGAACACATTTGCACCACTAATCAGTAACCACTAAGGGGCTAGTCATGAATTACGTAAGAACTATTTTTGTGTGTCAGGATGGCGGTTGTAGGACTTGTAGGTACATCAACAAATGGAGCTGCGGTATACGTCAGGAGTAGGAATACTACTTTAAACGAGGTATCTTGTATTTGTAAAATTATGTATTTGTAACTACATTTTTACTAAACAATTTTATTTTTATTAACAGATTCATCATTCTCGTATCGTTCTGCCATAAGGACCCTTTTCTACTAAACTTTGAACCCAGTTTTAATATAGAAATACTCAACAGTACACTAGTGAAGCCTAGCTACAAATACACGTCTATCTGTATATTTTACTATTTTGCTTACAACAAAAAAACGATAATTTTGAAGCATTTTACAAAAACGTCTATATCTCCGTAACTGGAAATTGCCATAAGGACCCTTTTGTCATGGACGGTCACATATATATTATAAGTATTATCATCATCTTCATGTACGAGCCACTCGGTAACATAATTGTTTCCATCTCCCGTGTAAAACCCTTGCTACGCTCAGGATTCTATTGTAGAATCTTTCACTTCACTCAGGATTCAATATACCGCCCCAACCGTAAATATGTCATTTTGTTCCCTCTAAACAATCTACTATTGTAACGTTTACAGACGGACATGGCGAAACTATAAGGATTCCTTGTTGACTACGGAACCCAAAAAATTAAGCGATTAGAGATTTTGTATGAAAAACGTTTTACTCGTTATTTTTTGAGAACCAAAACTACGTTTGTATGGAGTTTCCTGACGACCCTTTAATTAATGTATGATTCCCACTGACCGGGCCAGTCCAGAGCGCGCCTTTGCGCATTTTACAAGTTGCCAAAAGAATTTGAATCTTTAATATAGGCGTTAAATTTCATATTTGAATGTACTTACGGCCGGTCGGCTCCTCGCGGACGTGGACGGCTGTGGTCGGCTGTCGTCACATGTGACCGGCTCCGTCCGGCTTTTGCCTACTGCACTCTATTAAAACGCGGTCGGCTGCCGCCGCCGGGTACCCGACCCGGGTCGTTCGGTGGGAATGGTACACTCGCTCGGTAACTATCTAAGTAGTCAGGATTCTGCGCTATTATATTTTCTGTGCTGAGAATGTAGTCGGGGATGAATCGGTATTCATAAAGTTTATGGATAGATGGAGATATTTATAGGTAATCAGTAGAAAATAACATTGCTAACGTCCCTACAATGTGTACGAGATTGTTGCCGGGTTTATGGCCTTGCACGTTGTGCAGTATTTTATAGGGATTTTTATTATACATAGGTTCCGGAAGACTTTTGGCAAATACATTATGCAAATATAAGCATTATGCTATCTAAATTATTATATAGGTACCTAAGCTATTGCTTTGGTATTAAGTAGGCCGTAGCTTAACACAATATGACCCAGTCCTACGCTACAGCGGGTTTCAAGGGTGAGTACCCAAATTATTTTTTGACGGCTGATAGTGCAGACATTCTTGCCGCTGACTGTACTAATTTGTGACACAAGCTGTGCGTGTATTCACTTCGAATATAAAGGATATTTCTAGGTATTAAACATAATATAATAACAATAATAACCTGGTAACATATTAACCTGGTTAATGGTCGCGAGAGTCCTGTGGATGCGAGCGGCGCAGGACCGATGACTTTGACGCTCTTTGGGGGAACCCTATGTCCAGCAGTGGACGTCTTTCGGCTGATATGATAATGATGATGATTAGGTACATATATGGATGCAATCTCAATCTCACTGTTAGTGTAGGCAATTAATTCAAAAACAAAAACATCTACAATGCAATCGCTTCGCTCATGCACTTAAGCCTATAAAAGTCCTCCACGAAAGCAAAGAAAATAGAAGAAGAAATGGACGATAAAGAAAATGCATGCCGAATGAAAAAAAGTTGTCGGCTACCCTCGAAATGAAAACGACACGGACGTGGAGGTTTTTGTCCGTCGGTGTTCCTTTTATTCTTATTTTATTTCGAGGTACAGTCCAAAAACCTTACACAGGCCAGGGGAAATTCAATCTTAGGTATGTTGAAACCTATGTCACTATTATAGTAATAGTAGGTACGTATACCAATACCTTTTGACAGACAAGATAACAGTACCCGGACGACCGAGCTCTGCTCGGGTGAAAACTGAGGAAATACGGAGAACACTGATTTTAACAATAAATACAGTAGATACAGATAATTTTGAAAGGTTGTCTGTGTAGATACTGGAGAACTCGACTATACCGACGCTTTTGGTCATTGTTATGTCTACTTATAGTCAAGTGCATAAATATGTATCGATTTAAATCTATATATATATGTCGCAGTGAAATGGCCAAAACAGAGATTTGAACAAATCCCTAAGGGATATGATCAAATCACGCAGGATGTTAAAATGGCGAATCTATTTTATCATTTGCCTAATACAAATCAGTCATTTGATGAAATTTTTGAATCTGTTTAGTGAAATGACGAAATCGGACAAAAAGGCAACTCGTTTTTTCATTTCACTAGATTTGTTTAGTGATTTGATAAAATCCCTGCAACGCGTCAGTGAATTGACGAAACTAACTCGCAGATATTGGCTCCTAAATCATTAGTCATTTAAACGGTTCTGGGACAGACTCGGATGGCGGATAGGTTAGAAGATGGTAGCGGGAGCTCTGCTCCCGCCACCGTCTTCGTGGTTTTTTTTTTTATAAAAGAGCGGCAAAACTTAATCGCGCCCCCTCTGCGAGTTAGTTTCGTCAACTCACTGACGCGTTTCAGGGATTTTAACAAATCACTAAACAAGTCTAGTGAAATGAAAAAACGAGTTGCCTTTTTTGTCCGATTTCGTCAGTTCACTAAACAGATTCAGAGATTTGATCAAATGACTGATTTGTATTAGGCAAATGATAAAATGGATTCGCCATATTAACATCCTGCGTGATTTGATCATATCCCTTAGAGACTAGTCTAGACCATTTTAACTAAGAATAAAATTCTCTTACTTATTTTAATATCTTTGTCATCATCAAAAATCTACCCGGACGAAGTCGCGGGCGGCCGCTAGTCCTCTCATAAATAGGTAAAGAGCGATGGGAAATAATTTTCAGTCGGTACCTAACCTACTATTAGATCTAGCACTAGCATGATGACGTTTATGTCGAACACAGGGCATTCGTCTCGCTCTCCTGCTTACATACTTGCTACCTAGAGAACAGGTACAGTCACCATCATATGGTTAGTACAGAGCCGTCTTTACCTACGGTGCAGGGTGTACGTTGCACACGGGCGCCGCGGTCCTAGGGGGCGCCGAGCGCCGCCCGCTACCATTCCATTTTGACCGCGCGCTTACTAGGGGGCGCTAGAGTAAATAATGTTAGCACACGGGCGCCACATGGGCCAGAGACGCCTCTGGGTTAGTAGCAGCCAAACACATCGTAACACATCCTTACTCCTTCCAATAGTTCCAATATTGAGACTACTTTGGCTGCTACTAACTGTTCTTCTTTCTTTATCTTTTTCTTCTTGCACAAATCGACCTAGTCCCAAACTAAACAACGCTTGCACTATGGGTACCTACTAGACGAATACATCTATATGTTGCTGACTGTACTGAAAGTAGATAATATAACATTCAGCCGTGTTTACTGTTTTTTTTTAACTTGTTGCTTCATGAATCTTACCTACTCGTACCTACTCAATCTTATATTTGCATGTAAATATCTGACACGTCCTATTAACGTCCCTGGAAATAGACTCGTCTGTTGTTATGGTTAGAGCTCCCGTTGCGCGAAACGCTACCTCACAAGGTGGCAAATCAGAAATGCAATATAGTGATAGACACTACTCAGGAACAATGGATTTTAGTTGGTTGCCATAGCATATCCTGGAAGAACTATTTTTTTTTCGTCATCGTATCGCTATTTTGATCGAAAATTACATCATAAGGTGGCAGATCGAAACGTTTACTCATCGAAAGAGACATTTCGAGATAACAACCCGCATTGGTTGCCAGCCCAAACCCTGGCAAGGTTCAAGGCCAGCCATGTTTTATGAGCCCCAAAAATGGGGTCAATTACCTCATCAGGTGGCAAGATGAAACTGATGCAGATCGATTGCCCTAGACGTGCCGTTCACGAATATACAGGGTTGCCTGCCTTCACCCCACCTTCTGCCACCTTATAAGGTAGGGTTTCGTGCAACGGGAGCTCTAACTATTATTTGTAAACGCTTTGTCGTGGCAGATATTGATAGATGCTTGTGAGTGTATTTACTTTATTTTTTTGCACTTTGATTACACCAGAAACAGTCCCCGCGAAGGATACGGGCGACTGAATCCGCGAGTACTGTATGGTAATATGGGATTACTGAATGAATAAGTGATTCTGTGTATGAATGATGAGTATGGTTGTAATGGATGATGGGTGAAATGTAGAATGAACTATGTGCCATTGAACTTTTTCATGTCAGAGTGTACTTACTTATTATAAAACGTATGGTAGGTACAATAGGTACACTGTGTCAAGCTACATAGCCCAATCCCTCTGAACAGCATCCTCAAGCGTACACGTTTAAATGCGATGCAATCTACTAAATAAGTCCACTAGACGCGAAATGTAAATAAAATAAAGATGGAAATCGGGCGAAGCTCTGAGCCCAAATGTTTCCCAACATTTGCCCTTTAAATAATACATGATGGACAGATGTCGTTGGCGTGCAAATAGCGCAAATATTCGCGTAGGGCATAAAAGGAACATAGTTTCGGAATGTATTTTATGAATATGTAGGTACGCCTACATAGCGTCACCTTCGTTGTAAACTTCTGACTTCTGGTTTATGGAAATAACTCCAATGAGAACTGGCCAAATAAAAAACCCTTTCAATATTATTTCTACAGGAAGGTCACAGATGGATGTCAATTCGCTCATATTAAGAGCAGTACAAGAAAAAAGGTGTAGCCTTAATAACATAAGTACTTGCTCTGTAAGTAGGAATCTGGGGGGCTACCGCGAAACGAAAACGAATTTAGTTCGTTTATCTCCTTCTCTATCGCTCAAACTAGCAAATGGGACTGTTATCTTTGTGTGAGATCGCCAGAGCTTCTGAGGAGTTTGCTTAGCATCAGGTGGGCCGTATGTTAGCCACCTTCGTGATATTTAAAAAAAACATCCCGTGATTAGCAACGGTGAGCGGATTGAACGTAGTTCTCAGTTTCGGCTTGGGCAAAATTCTTTTATATGTCCGTAAGTCCGGCTGTTTACCTCTGCATTTCCCATTCCCCAACTGATTCTCGTGAATTGTGAGCAGGGTCTATAATCAATATTATATAGATTTTCTTGTTGATTCAGTTGTTCGTAATTAGAAACAGAATTGAAAAAAGTGAGGTTCGCGATTTCTGGGGTTCACTGAGCCACTATTGTTAATGTGTCCATTCACAAAATTACATTTCGGTACATGTCTTCATTAATGTAAGAGTAATAATGTGTTACGATATATTTGGCTGCTACTAACCATTAGACGCAGACTGTACGACTTCTGCCTAGCTAGCTATGCCAAACTTTTTGCCTAAAGTAACAGCTCAACCATTCACGCTTTGTTTTATACTCAATCTACTTTTAATTCAAAAACATCTGCCCACATCCGAATATCTGCCAACAACTTCATTATAAAACTTTGAGAACCGCCCAATTTTTTCTCCCCACTCGTAATAAGCGCATTAAGCCTGGAAAAATTTAAACTCGCCCGAAAGTTTTCGCGTTTTCTTTTTTGCATTAAGGACAAAAAGAAAAAGGAGATCCTACTTACAAGGGTGGCTCAAAGTTTTAATATCACGAGACATGCCTTCACCCCCAAAATCTTTCATACTCGCCTTTAAACGTTTACATTTAAGGTCTAAATTGGCTTGGCACGGGGATTTAAAAGGAGCATTGTTATCTTTGCGCATTTTTAATGCTAGCAGTATTCTACGAGTATATGTGTGGTGCTTAGCGAATTTAAGAACGGATGGCTCGGGGGAGTTTTGTTGCTATATTCGTTTCGGCGCATGTTACCTATTTTTAAATTCGTCGACACTTGTTAGGGTCGAATAAACGAATTGAAAAGCGGTGAGTAAGTATTTACGTACGTTTTTTAATTGGTTAATGGTGTAAAACGCTGCATTGCAAGTTTGTTGTTTCTTTTTATACGGTGACGGTGACGAAGTAGCATACGGCCTGATCGATAGCACTAGGCCACCATAACCTGCGCCCTGTAGCCCGGGCAGTAGAATATGGCTACGGTATTCCCTGCCTGTCGTAGAAGGCGACTAAAAGGGAACCTCGAGGTAGCAAACGGTCGCAGTTGGGGCCTGCGATCGCCTAAATATAGAGTAAGACCAAGAAGAGGTGTGACGCTAAGGCGGCAGTGGTGTGTTCCGTAGGAGATCCCAGAGCCGTCCGAAATGCGTCGAGGAGGACCATCGGGGGGTTTTTAGTCGGTGCGAGTCCGACATAACCTCCGCGCTATCCCCGTGGTGCGGAGGTATCCATAACGGATTTTCCTCCCACTTAAAAAAAAAAAAAAAAAAAGGGCCACCATAACCTACTTTAAGATAGGAATATAATATAGTATAGTTTCCTGATGTTAAAAATCTTAAAATTTACAACGTAGTGTTGCTAAATGGATAGTAAACCGACCAATTATTGTAATAAAGTATAAATTACAAAATATAATTAAAATCATAAAAAGATGAAAGAAGAGAGAGAACCTTGAAAGTTTAGAAAAACCGGCCAAATGCGGTTCCGAGCCGTGCCGTGCCTAGCCGATAATGTGCGCCTGGCATGCCCATAAACGGCTAGGCATAGCTAATAACGCCTCGGCATGTCTAAGACGCCTTGCCTCGGCATGCATGAGGATTGAGGACGCTTCGGCAATAATTTCCGTTAGTATGCGCCTGCGCGTATGTATGCCGAAGGACCCCTTGCCGATAGTGGGCACCGGGCCTTATAATTCAAAAGGTTACAGGCGAAAAGATAGGGTGGGAACCATCAGAGCTATGCGAGGTAGTGTAGGAGGAAAACAACCATGAATCTTTTCGTCATACCGCTCTTTTAGTTATTATTAACCCATAGATTCCCTTCAGCGCCCATTGGGTACCGTTAAAAGTATGGGGAGGTAAAACAAAAACACAAAATACTACCATGATTGTATTATTTAAAAGTTAACACAGTCTAACATAACATTAACCGACAATATACCTACAATAAAATAACTTGTTTACGAATTATACTATGTCAATACATAACATACCCTCTCTGGTATTCGCATCATTGATAAAATGTCACGGTGGAATCTAAGTTTAAAAGGCAATGGAATATTTACATTTGTTATACATATTTATAAAACAGCCGATGTGCCGTCAGTGATGTGCCGTTCCCAGGAATATTCCCCAGCACGGCTATCACGCGACAGCGCGCGAGCTCTCTCGATTTTTCTCGCACTATCCGTCTCTCTCTTATTAGAACACTTAGAACAAGAGGTATAGTATGAGAAAAATCGAGAGTATGTCGCGGCTGTCCCATGATAGACGTGCAGGTGGTTCATGTTCAGGTATAGGAATATACGGGAATATTGAAATTGTGTATGTGTATATATCTGGCTATCAGGGATTCGATGATAACTTGCGGCCTTGTTTTTTTACAAAGACATTAACCAGTGTAATTTATCAGACATACTTATTATTTCCAAATGTTGACATGCTTGTGTTCTACTTTATTTTTAGTGTTATTTATTTTTTATAAACCCCATCATTTAATAAGTTATTGAGTATTAATATTGAAATGAGTTAAAAAATAAGAATTGTACATTAACAATAGGTTAAGTGAAACAATTACTAACCAATATGGAACTTGTTCTGAAATAAATGTTTTCATTCATTCATTCATTATCCGCAAAAGTAAATTCCCAATGTTCCTTGGTATACTCCCAACATTCAAAAACAGTACAATAATGCAGTTTTTGGCGAATGACACTTTATTTGCGGGACACTATTCAAGTATTCATTTCAATTACTTTAATTTTCCTAATTTGTATTTCAATATTCGCCAGTTTGGGGAATATTCCCGGCAACAAGGGAATGTTCCCGAGAAATTCTCATACGGCAATATTCCCGTTCCCGGAAATAATCCCCGGCACATCACTAGCCATGTCGCCAGTTTATACGATCCCTGTTATGATAATAACGGAGACATGTAACATGAAGGGGATACATCAAAATTTGCAAGCCAAATACCGGCCCTAAAATACGTCCATCTTCGGTCCATATTAGGGGACAAATGGGTAAAATAGTTCCTTAGGACTAAGGGAGGACATCCACCAGATATCTGCAGAGCTGTTTTGTAAATAAAACTAAAGCTCATCCGCACCCACTGTAAAATCCATATACCTAAGGGTCGAACATAATCAAGTGCATGAACTGTATTTTATGTTTTGTTCTTGTGAATAAATACATTCATTCATTAATTGACATATTTGACACTTAGCTATCAGGCATGCAAGGTGTCAAATATATGAAAATACATGTTTACACATCTCAGGTAGCTATTCACCCTAAAGGATGGGTACAAAATGTACAAATGGCATTACCTAGTGTGAATTACATTAAAATGTGTCGCCACTGACGAACAATACACTAGGACAAAATAGGATAGCCCTATCGGTCGCACAAGCGTTCGAGTGAGATTTAAACGATAAAACGACAAATCGCGACCAAGTAACGTATGTGGGTAGTGAGGAACTGGTTTTTACGTGTGTACGAATTGTTACGATTATTTACTGCGTCTTGTCGTCTTCTTCCATAGAGAATTCGCTGTCCAATACAACCTGTAACAACATATTTCATCATTACAGAGGACATTAAATGGTGAATATAGAAATTAAACTAACTATATAGCATATACTGTACACGCTACAGGCAAACAATAATGGTGAAACAATGACAAAGACAATAAAACATATAAAGAAAGAAAGATTTATTTATTCACAAACACATGGGGTGTGTGCCCTGTTTGTTTGTAAATAAATATATCTTAAATAATAAAATAAACAAGAAAAGTACACCTCTCATATCTCTTGTCACTATTATTCACATTCGTATAGGATTATGCGCTCGGTAGTACTCAGTAATATAATTCATTTACTAGTCAGGTCATTTTAACATAATACATCATCATCCTCCCCAAGCGTTTTTCCCGGTTATATCTCAAAGGAGCACGGGATCCGCTTTGGCACCTAATCCTAAGATTAGGCGTAGGCACCAGTTTAACATAGCTGGCTAGCATAACTTGCTGACAAGCCGCTTGTCGCGCGACTGAGCGTCCCCTGTCACACTCACACCGTGCAAATTAGAACGAGGACGGTAGATCCTTCTTGACTCGCGTCGCGGTGCGGCGTCAGTTGTGCTAGACCTTGTTTGGGATTACCGGAACGTTTCCTCACAATGTTTTTCCTGAAGAAACAGTTTTGGTGAAACAAAACTACTGTTAAATATCAAATAATAATTCGTAGATAAGTTTTTTTTAAACCCAGTGGTACGATCCGGGATTTGAAGCTACGACCTACAGATTGAAAGTCGCATGGCTAACCGATGGCTACAGTGAGTATTCTTTCGTTCGATTCCATATCAGCCGAAAGACGTCCACTGCTGGATATATGCCTCCCCCAAAGAGTGCCAATGTGACCGGTCCTGCGCCACCCGCATCCAGCGGACTCCCGTGACCCTTTACCAGGTCATCAGTCCACCTTGTGGGGGGCCTACCCACGCCGCGCCTTCCGGCACGCGGTCGCCACTCGAGAACCTTTTCGCCCCAACGGCCATCGGTTCCACGTGCTGTGCCCAGCCCACTGCCACTTAAGTTTAGCGATTCGGAGGGCTATATCGGTTACCTTGGTTCTGCTGCGGATAGCCTCATTTCTGATGCGATCACACAGAAACGCCCAACATGGCCCTCTCCATTGCCCTTTGGGTGACTTTTGAGCCGTATACATATAGTCAAAGTAAAATGCGTACCGCTTGCATGTCAGCGACCGCTCGGTCAGTCTCCTTGGCTTCGCTGTCCTCGTTCTCCGCTTCCTCAACGACGTGCATCTGCAGCTCTTGCTCACCATCTGTAGATAAAAGCCAAGTGTCAATAAAACGTTAACATCTCTCACCTCTTATATGGAATTTAAAGCTGTTGTCCACGTTACTCCTCTAGCTAGGTTGTTAGGTGAACTGCGACCCTACAGCGCGCGATCCGAGCGAGCGAAGCGAGTGTGACGCGGTAGCGTCCGGCGAAGCGCCATAACCGAACATTATAATTTTTCCCCAGTTTAATATAAAATAATTACCGCTAATTCCCCTGGGTGATCGAGGTCAGGTGATTAACGTGGATAGCGTGAATTTAAACAATTCTAAATTGAAATAGAGTTGCACTCATTTTGTTTCGTTCGATTTAGAAACAAAACATTTTTTCCATCATAGTTGGTTGAAATTTCTGTGACAGTATTTCTTGTATAGTGAGTTTTTACATCAGAACAATAGTTGTCGGGCGTTTGTATCGCTACTAGTTGGTACTGCATTTGAGCGGGAAACCATATTTTACCGTTGGCGTAAATGTTGCTAGCGTGACGAAGAGCGACATGAATGACAATTTGACAATGTTTCGGATTCCAAATTGCATCAACAATAGTTTTCGGCGATCTGCCCGGACTCAATGTGGACCAGAGTTTGGACAGGTTGATTCACTGAGTTTCAGCTGCTACTGGATTTAGAGCTCTTAGTGGACACCCTACGAGTAGATGGTATGATGTTATTGAAGTATACCCTCTCAGGGTGTCTGTAATTACTAATTTGTTGGCGAGACACATTCCCTCTGTGACCGCATATTAGCTTGGTGAATATATACCTTCTTCGCCCGTCTGTATAAGCTGTAACGCTCCATCGACGATCTGCCCGGACAACACCCCGGAGAGCCCCGACACGTTGATCTGCTGCCGGATCTTCTTGGCTTCCAGCTCGAGCTGCTGCTGGATGTAGAGCTCTTGGTGGTGCACCTTGTTGTGGTACTTGAGGTGGTGGGCTTTGGTGAACTTTTTGTTGCACGGCTCGCATCTGAGGTAAACATTGAGGTTATTAGATCAGCACGGCTATAACGCGACGGCGCGCGGGCTCTCTCGATCTTTCTCGCACTATCCGTCTCTCTCTTATTAGAACACTTAGAACAAGAGGTAGTGCGAGAAAATTCGAGAGTATGTCGCGGCCGTCCCATGGTAGACGAGCAGTAATGGTAGCAGTGATACAAGAGTTTAGTAGCCCGGAACAGCCACTGCTCGAAACTTTCAGGATACAGGGTGTATTAAGATTAACGTATTATGCAATCTTATGCTATGCACGTGTATCGCGTGATAAATAAGTGTTCCATTGTACCAATTTTGGTATGGAACACTAAAATATATCATTCGTTTCTTTCTGACATTTGTCAATAAATAATGACAGTTCACCACTTGGTATGTCGATATTACTGCAGTTTAACACTTTCACGACCGGACTAAAAATGGAACAATTCACCAGAAACCGACAGAATTCGTTAGGCGTGTAAGTTCATTCATACTACTGCCCACCTAGCGGGCTCAGCCGGCATCTGAGCAAACATTACGAGTGCCCGCTAGGCGGGTTCTGGTTGCGAACGTGTTAAGGCTGTTTGGATTTTGCTTCAATATGCATCAATAATACTGCGAATACTAATTTAATATACGTGTATCGCGCAATGACAATGATTGTATAATAGGCGTGTATCGCGCTCAGAGGAGACGCCTAGCAGTGGACCAAGGAGGCTTGACGATGTGCCTTCCAAGCGACATTTCACACGCAAATAATAAAGCATATATTTTTTTTCTTTTTTAAAGAGCTTTATCGCTTAGCGATTATGACGCTCCATATGATCAACAAGGGTCCACCTTAACGTCGATTATTGAGAGCTATCTTCACTAACTTATTGCACCCACCAACATCTAACAAGGTGCTACAGGTACAAGATGCTAATAAAGTATACTTACGAATATTTCTTCTCGCCAGTGTGTGTGAGCATGTGGTTGGCGAGCACGTACGAGTAGGTGAACGCTTTTCCGCACAGGGAACACTGGTATGGACGGACGCCCATGTGCAACCTGCATTTGTGATAATTATTATGTTATTATGTAAACTAAATTAATTAAGGGTATTTGTATTTACTATGTGAGCTCAACAATATGGTCACGAAGAGATTAGAGATAAAGAGAAAGGTTAAGTTGATGACATAATATTTGATACATAATATTTTTAGCACAATACGGGAATTAGGATTGAAGTGGAGCTATTGTTGCAAAAGAACAAACATATAAAACTTAATTCCCATTCTGAAGACATTGATCTGGAATAAATACACAAAATTCAGACAAAGGGCATTGGGTAACCTTGTATGAGAAAAAAATCTCGTTTTTATTTTTTGCAGCGGCCAAGAATGTTTTTTTAAGTATCGTTTAGAGGACCTCTTAATACGCATAGATATATAAAATTAAACGCGTTAAACAATATCGGAGCCAAGATACTTAAGTTTGAAGTTTTGTTTATACCTTTTCAATATGACCTGTGAAAACTTATATTGCAAATATCTCGGCTCCGATGCATTTTAGTGTAATACATTTCATAACAAAATATGTTTGTTTTGAATAGATATATCATAATCTACCACTTTTACGAATTGGCCGCTCATCTAAAAAATGACAACATTTTTACCCAAACCCCTTTAAAGCAGACTTTACCTCTTGTAGTTTTCCCAAGTGTCGCTTAGTCCTTAATCGATACTCGCAGGGTCCTTGCGATGCATGTGCCGTTTCAGTGCCTCACTTACAAGTAGTAACGCTCACCTCTCGTGCTTCTGCCTAGTGCCGAAGTCCCCGAAGCAACGGTCGCATATGCGGCACTTGTAGGGCCGCTCGCCGGTGTGACGCAGCATGTGACGCTTCAGAGCCTCCTTCATGACGCACGAGTAGCCACAGACGCTGTCAGAGCACGTGGTAAGAAATGGTGCAAGTAGAAGTAATAGACTAGTGCCCCGCATAGAACTATAGAACCATGATAATGTCATATATTCTACAGAACTAATGGGAAGCGCTCTATATTAGAATGAATCGTACCTTACCGTAGAAGAGGTCTTTAAAACCTTTAGTACGGGCCAAAAAGATATCACCATATTAACTTATTCAATCATTGTCAGAAACAATGACAAGTGTTATAAACGAGAGGACTGCGAATGCATGTATATCAATACATACTTCGCAACCGTAAGATTTGGGTAATGTATATTACTGAGATTGATTCAAGTAGTTCCTTTGGTCAGTAACTTTAAAGGAACTATTGCAAATAAACCTATCATCCTCCTAGAGTCATTCACGGTTGTGCCCTAACGGAGCCCGGGGTCCGCTTTGACACCTAATCCCAAGATTAGCATAGGCACTGGTTTTACGAAAGCGACTGCCGTCTGACCTTCCAACCCAGAGGGAAAACTAGACCTCATTGGGATTAGACCGCGAATAAACCTATGAATTGTGATAATTTAATCGCAGTAGTTCCTTCCAAGGAACTCATGGGAATCCATACTCTAATATTATAAATGGGAAAGTGTATATAAGTCTTTGTTTGTCCATCTTTCACAGCAAAACGGAGCGACGAATTGACGTGATTTTATAAGTGGAGATAGTTGAAGGGATGGAGAGTGCCATAGGATAGTTTTTATCCCTGAAATCATCCCCTAAGGGTGTGAAATAGGGGGTAAAAGTTTGTATGGAGCTGCGATATAAACGAGTTCTACGCGGACGGAGTCGCGGGTAGAAGCTAGTAACTCTACACAACAAGCTTTGGACATATCATGTAATCATACCCATTGGCCTCGCGTTTCAGAAGTGATATGTTCTTGAACAGTACTATACGGTTAGAAACCTCTCCGTTATATCCTGACTCGAGTTCCCACACAAGTTTCCTTATAAGGTCGGCTACAGCATCATCAGTGGCCTCGCGTGTAAGTTCCTAATGCTGGGGCCACACGAGAAACGCCATTAATTATCGCGATAATCGTAGTGTGGCCGTACGGTTAGCGTCCATCATCGCGATAATTAATGGCATTTCTCGTTAGTGTGGCCCGGGCATAATAAAGTCTGCGGCAGTACTGGCCTCTCGTGTTTCTGGCGCGAGCCGAAGTCGCCGAAGCGGCGGTCGCAGACGCGGCACTTGTACGGGCGCTGGCCGGTGTGACGCATCATGTGACGCCGGAGCTCCATGTTGAGGACGCACGAGTAGCCGCACACGCTACGAGCACGGATACGCCGGATTACGACCATGCGAATGAGCATTTTTGCAATTGAGTTTTTCGGGTCGTTACAGTTTGCGTTATGGATATGGTGATGATTACCATTGATGGAATTAATTTACTCAAAGAAATAGAACAAATGGGAATCACTCGAATTACGCAACATACAAAGTTGACTTGAAAGCTCGCTCACTTGGTCTAATCCCATTATAATCGTTTTTCATCTCATTCGTTTGAGAGTTTGGCTACTTCTACTTTTTTTACTTAGTTAAGGTTTTCAGCATAAATGTATATCTTTATTACCTATAAAGTTTTTTTTAATTTATACAAGTATATAACAAAAACTGACAGTTGTATGTAGAGGGGGGTTAGGTGGCGATGTTGGGTAGAGCTGGCCCGTCGTTGAAGCCGAAAAAATATTTTACAGATCTGAATGAGTTTGTTTTTTGCCCGACGACAGAGGAGGTTATTGTTTCTTTAACTTTTATTCAGATTCATAGTTCGTCTTATTCATTATTTATTCAACGAATTTGAGGCCTCTGAATGACAAGATAGCAAATGAAAAGGAAAACGTCACAATAACTAACGTAAAACTAATCTCGCTGATTGCTATCGTAGGCTTTCTCTGTCCAAACTGGACGGTTAGGACAAGATGGAGCTCTCTCGAGGTCCCTCGCACCATCCGTCTCTTTCTAAGTTTTCTGATAGTGCGAGAGATATCGCGCGCCGTTTTTGCTAATCATGTTAATAGACAAGACGAAAGTAGAAGCAGCGTAAAATACAGACTGAGACGACTTCAAAATTGACGAAAAGAGAAACACGAATGAGATGGAAAATGAACACTTCTTTATAAAAATGACTGTAAATTGCGACTTAAGGCCATACCTTTCCATCCTTCCTTCCTTTGGCCTTGCCTACTCATATTTAAAATGCCCTATAGATACGGGTGCGGGTGCGTCCTCAACATACAAATAATTTAATTTATAGTATAACATGTGTGGGAACTTTATTTGGGCGCGGGTGTAGATTCTCAATATATTCAACTTATTTCTAAAATATTTTAGCAATACTTTGTGTTGGTAACCCCACCCGCACCCAGCTGTCATTAGACACTATTTTTCCTTATTTTAACTAATACTAAAGTAGGGTAAACTTTTATAGTGTCGGAAATGTCCGGGTTTTATTTTAAAAAAAACACTGAATTTCAAATACCACAATAACATAAAAATTTACCCTATTCATCATTACTAAACTTTAATAAATAGTATATTTAATACAAATTACGAATATACTTGTGTAATAGATAATTAAACTTCAGAATCATATTGAAAGACAATGTTTTAAACAGATCTCATATTGAATCCGATTAAAAACTTCTAAGAAATCCAAAAAAAATGCACTAAATGACACAATTTGTTATACGAAGCTGGCAAACAAGCATACGGTCTGACTGCTCGTAAGCGGGCACCGTAGCCTATGGAGGCTGACGACGCCAGAAGATTCGCACGTGTGATGCCAACCCTTTATTGATTTGAGGATTTACCTGCAGACGAAGGGTTTAATGCCTAAATGGCGTCGGATGTGGGCCTGAAGCGACGCGTTGGACGTAAATGAAGCTCCGCAAGTCTCGCAAGTGTGCCTGCACGTGCAATGAGAAACAAAGTTGAAAAACAGAGACTAGATTATATTGGTAAAAACCGGCCAAGTGTGAGTCGGACTGGCGCACGAAGGGTACCGTACCGTTATCTATAAAAACGCCAAAAAAATCACGTTTGTTATATGGGGGCCCCTTAAGTATTTATTTTATTCTGTTTTTTAGTATTTGTTGTTATAGCGGCAAAAGAAATACATCATCTGTTACAATTTGAACAGTATAAGCACGGTTCATGAGATATAGCCTGGTGACAGACGGACGAACTGCGGAGTCTTACTAGTAATAGGGTCCCGTTTTTACCCTTTGGGTACGGAACCCTAAAAATGACTGAAAATACAAAAAATACATACAATTTCCGTACTAGACAAATTCATACTTTTCATTAGCGTTTCATGCATTGCTCTTGACAATGTTCATACATTGGCCCCGCCCGCGTATTATAAGCAACACAGGGGAAACCGTGTTATACAATAGTAGAATCCCTCGTTACGCTCAATATTCATTATACCGCCCTCACCGTAAATACATATTTTTTCTCCCTTGAGACACAATCTACCATCTATGTGACTCACGTTTTCTCATAGACATATCGCTTCTTGTGCTGATACTTCTGCCGGGGCTTGGGGTTCAGGATGTGGTCCGGAATGGGCTCGGAGAACGCCATAATGGTCTCCTTAAGCAGCATGTCTTCTCCGTCATCACCATCCGCTGCCTTCTCCGCTGATACTGTCTTGCGCGGCCGGCCGCGCTTGCGTGGCGTATTGCTGACCTGTTTAAAAAATTAATTAATGTTAGACGACAATTTTACACATTAACACGTTCCACCAAGAACTCAGATGCCGGCTGAGTCCGCTAGGCAGGCAGTAGTATGAACAAACACGCCTAGAGAATTCTTTCGGTTTCTGTAACATACAATACATAGGTACCTACATAAATACGTAGAAAACATCCATGTCTCATGATCAAATATTCGTGCTCAACACACAAATAACTTATCCTTACCAGAATTCGAACCCGGGACGTCCAGCTTCATAGGCAGTGTGTGCTACCAACTAGGCTAAACGGCCGTCAAAAATATAAATTACTTACATACATACATACACGCCTTTATTCCCAAAAGCCCGTAACCCCCAATTTTAACCCGTGTGGTGTCGGGTTAGAATTTCACCACCCCCTTCGTTCCCGTGGGTGTCGTAAAGGCTGAAAAGCACTGACAGCGGTGGCGGAGCGGCGCGGAGGCGGAGGCGCTACCGGTTGTAATGTTCGAGCTAATATGGGTTAGGGTTGAAGTGTGTTGTGGGCGATGGGCTAGGAACCTACACTCACTGCAATATCACATTTTGTCGATCTTCTATACCCACATTTATGCTAAAAGTGGCGCTGGAACATACGTTTCATGTGCTCTGCCTACCCCTTTTGGGAATAAAGGCGTGAATGTATATGTATGTATGTATGTAAATTACTTACATAAATCAACTAAGCATTTATTCCTTATGCTTACTCTGCATCACAACTACACAATATTGTTATAAACAAATTAGAATATTGTTAGGGATATCCGCAGACATATTCGTTACGTAAATCATATCGTGTGTAGCGGCGAGTATGACGTCAACGTCCCCTGCCCCCCGCGCGGGCCATGGGAGTGTCACGAACGAAAATGCCAAGCTATCAACTATTTTGACGTACATTGGAGCGAATACGGTGCGGTGCTCACAACATACGAACACACTCTTTTTTCAAGGCGTTTGACTGCGTATTCAGAACCTTAAAAGTTGCCAACTGTCCTAGATGATGAATGATAGATATACATATTCCATTGAATCTTGTTGTTGTCAATGCTATTTTTTATTCCTTACGGTTAGGCACTTATCCCACCGCCGGCGAGTAGCGAGTACTCTCATAGTAATTTTTACTCACGCGAGCAAAAGCGAGTAAGAATTATTATGAGAGTACTCGCTACTCGCCGGCGGTGGGACAAGTGCCTTATGCAGCGGTATACATAGTATTCAACTAGACTACCAGTATCATATATTTTTTTTCAATTCAAAGTGGTAGTAAGTATTTCTCGAGGAATTATTGATCGAAAATTATGTACTAAAGTAAAATACCTCTTTTCTCATGGCACTGTCCGATTCGGGCTCCTCTTCAGGTTCAAAATCGGGGTCTTCACCTCCAGCATAATCTAAAAGCAAACAGCAGTAACAGTCTTACAAATCAAATTTCACTAATATAAGTTCTTAACAATGCGTATTTTTGAAGTGAAAATTTCTTTAGCGGCGCTGTGTATTCGTAAAGGGGAAAAAAATTTAAACTCGCAACAGGTCACGCGGTGACCGTAAGATTCGACAGATTGATAATTCGTAAGACGGACACATCACCTGATCGAAAAACTGTTACAATGTCATTGAGTTTTCACTTCTGCCGGCACGGAGTGCAACCCATGTTCATGTGGTTTATCAATATAAACCACATGAAGCCAATGTCATACAGGATAAAATCACATAGTTTGCAACATGAACCCTGCAACAGCACAGCAATTGCAAAGTATACAGAGTGTACCAAAAGGAAGGAGAGGAAGAGGAAGACCCAGACATACTTACACTAGCGAAATAAAAGAGAATGTGGCTGTCGAGTCATATGAAGACGTGAAGAGGCCAGCAGAGGACAAAAATCAGAGGCGGTTACTCAACTGACAAGAGCCTAGCTCTTAAATAGATGATGATGATGTACCAAAAATGAGGTGAAAACTGATCAAGGGCATAACAGGTATCGTGCTGATAAGCAAAAAATTAAAATATTTTTTTTTGACGCGTTTTTTTTTCATTTGTATGGAGTAGGTCGACCCAGTCGGCCAATGCTCCATACAGATGTAAAAAAAACGGTTATTTTTTTTTTTTCTCTTAGTTTTTTCTTATGTTATGCCCTTGATCGGTTCACACCCTATTTTGGGTACATCCTGTATAATAAAACAACTAACCTTCATGTTCATATGGTTCCTCTTCCCCCGGCTCTTGCTTAAGATCCAAGGACCCGGAAGCCAGCAATGATGTCAGCGACTCCTGCTCTTTCTGCGGAGACTTCTGCTTCTTGCGTTGGTATGGAGATACATCTGAAAATTGTATATGTAACTTAGATAGAGATAGGTAAAGCATTAATTTGTTTGCTACAAGACAGAAAACCAAAATCAGACCAAATGTACATTACAAAACCAGAAACAATAATAATAGAACAAAAAAAACTGTGTGTTGCAGCAAACAACTAAAGCATGGCTCAGTTATATGCTCACATGTCACGCAACTTAGTAAAGGTAAATTTTATTTTGCCGATTAAAGATCTTAATATCCAATCTATAAAATGTATCCCATACCTTTTCAATATGTTAAAAACATGCAGAGTAAAGCTTTGCTTTTAGAGTAGACAATCTCTAATTAAACATGTTTATAGAATATTGTTAAAGAAGAGCATTCTCTTTATTAACATTTGCAACCAGGTTTGCTTTGATTTTGCATTTGCTTCGATGCCCGGTTGGGCGGACATAGCTTTAAACCTACATGCCTGAGTTCTGTGGTTTCTGGTGTATTGTTCCATTTTCAGTCCGGTTGCCAAAGTGTCAACTAGGTAACCTAAGTTTGACCAGGTCATTAAGAAAATTATGAAAAACAAATGTAATTGCGAACTCACCAATCTGTCCTTGTTTATTAGGGTACTTCCTAGGCCGTCCCCTGCCCCTCGGCTTGGGGGCTTTCGTCACCACAGCATTGTTGGGGGTCTTGGTCAGTGTTCGTGTCCATTGTATCTGAGGGTCATGCTCAACCGGCAGCTCATACTGCAGCAGGAGACCATTCTCTTGTTTTATACTTATAGTCTCCGTTTCCGTTATTCCTGAAAGTTTATAAAGGTTTAATTATGCTTCCAAGCTTAGATACACTCATGTTTAGGACATTAATGAGAGTAATTACATTATTGTGTGTTGATCATCATTGCCCAATTAGCCATCATCAGAGCCCAGTCTGCTGATGCCTTTTGGACCAGTTGCAATCGGATAACTACCTAGATGATAAAGTTTGACCATAATTTTAGACAGTTTGATGATCAATTTAGTTTAAGAGTCATCATCATCAACAGTATAGAGTTGAAGACAGTCCACTCAGTATAAGAAAGCAATACATAAAATGGTGATGGGTCATGAATTTTATACAGTTGTATGTGTAAAGAATTGAACATCTAAGGTACGCCAGCACATCACATAATACCAATGGAATTTGCACCATAATGCCTAGTAGCCCTTCGTCTGTGGTGGGTTAACAAAATAGTGGGTTCAAGCATTGGTCGCGCCGCATTAGAAATAATTTAAGGTTTCCTCCTCTCATTACGAACGTGGGTCCCCAAGATATTACTGACTTCCTTAGTTTACAAGGGTGAATTTAATATGAAAGGATTCTAAAGTACAGTATGATGAACGTGTAAATACTTGCCTTTCTTGGAGGAAGAAGCCGTCACAGCGGCAGAACTCCTCATAAACTCCTCTAGACATTCTTTCAAGGTGTCGTTCGACGACAAACACTGCTGTTTGAATTGATACGAGAATGTTAAGCGATCCACGCAGTTCAAACAGATAAGCGTCGGCAAAGAATCATTTTTTGTCACCTGTAAACATAACTCATTATCATTTCGTTGCAAGAAATCTAATTCTTGAAGCTTTACATTTTGGGGATGTCAGCGAAATCATGGAATATCAACAAATAAAACAATAATAGCAACATTATTGCTTGAAAAAATATATGGGGTGGCCATCGCAACCATTTTGTGTGGTAATTTTTACATACCTCCACGCCACAGCAGAAAGTGTACTTGTCACCGAGTTGTTCATTATTTTCGTCCCAATCGAACAAAGATACCATATCTCCAGTCTCTAGACATACTCGACAGGTTAATTGCCAATCCATTTTGATGTAAAAAATATGAAAAGCACTGAATTCACGCTAAAATATCACAAAATCCTGCATAATTTGTCCACCGGAAACTACAATACCAAAATGGCGGTATAAAGCCGGCGTCGATAGATTGGTTTCGTTACACGCAACGTCACTGCGGTTAAGGTGACAAGCTCGATATATTGACGCAAGACTTTAAAGAGATCAGAACAATGATATTGGATTATTTAAAAAGCCGGTTTTAGATTTGGAGCTATTTTATCCATTTATTTTTATTGGGACACCATGAAAACTGTGCGTTAAAAAAATCTTTGAAATAAATGGAATCGGATGCATTGTTATTCTTTAGTTAAGTACTAAAATATACAATGAATACAAAAGGAATGAAGCAGTTTACATTTGGGAATTTATAAAAGAATGATGAATGTAATAACATAAACGGAACGTAGTTATCAAAAGCTTCCGGTTGGAATCCGAACAAACTTCGTCAATGCTACCAACATAGGTTGCTGCCTGCTGCTGGCTGCCCCCTCCCCTTTTCTAAAACGTCAATCGCTTACAAATTGCAACAATAATAAACACAATGAAATTTAATAGAAACGAAGACGACGTGAATTAAATTGCACAAAAATGGAATTGTTTAGATCAGAATCACATTATATATTTGTCAGAAACGAGTCAAGTTTGTGGTGGAATCGATTTACTGCGAAATTTTCGGTCAGATCAGGTACGTGTTCTAGTTACTTTATTACCCTTTTTTGTGAATTACACAGCTAATAAAAGTATCAAAAATTAATTATCGACGTTTGTGATTAATTTGGAAACCTACAACGTAAACATTTATAGTGTTTTTTTGACTTTGGAAAGCGTTTGAATTTACGTTTACCTTACAGCTTGGGATCTTTCGGATATCGAGGATATAGAGTGTTTAGGCATTACAGAAGGCATAATCGGCTTGGTAGAACATACCAGCGTATACGAACCCCGGCTAATAATTATCAAGGAGGCAGCACCCGTTGGCCAAATATATTTCCACCATACAATATACAAAGTTAAATCAATTGCTTTCCTAAATTCTGGCGCCGCGAATAATGATGTTCAATTATGTCCGTGTACGAAGCACGGCTCTGCGAGTGGCTTAAAGAGTGCTAGTAAGAAAATGGGTGCCCGGCTGTTTGAGAATTCTGCTTTTCTGAATAAAACTGTGGGTGCTGTGAAGAGTGTTAGTAACACTATAAAGACGACAACACAACAAGCGGCTACACAGGTCAGATACATTTAATAATAATAATAATGAACTCAGACTGAGCTGGATGCCCTGGACCGAAGAGTCCGAGTACTGCTTACTGCGCATCGCATGCTACACCCACGCTCGTCTGTTATGAGACTGTACATCTCGCGGAAGTGTGGAGGTCGCGGCTTTTTAAATGCCAAAGACCTCCACAACCGCGAGGTGTGCAGTCTCAGGGATTATTTCCTAAACAACGAGTGTGGGATGCATCGCGACGTAGTAGCAGTAGACGGAAACTTCACCCCGCTCTCCTTTCCAAACGAGAACTGGCGCAGACTTAAAGTAATGAGCGCCGAGGACCGCAAGGCGGTATGGAGGAGCAAGGAGCTACACGGGCGGTTCTACAAGGCCCTCACAGGGCCCGATGTCGATCTGCTCGCGTCAGTGAACTGGCTACGTTTCGGGGATCTCTTCGGGGAAACCGAGGGTTTTGTCTGTGCAATTGCGGACGAAGTTATCATGACGAACAACTACCGGAGGTATATCCTGAAGGACGGTACGGTCGACATTTGTCGGGCATGCCGCCGTCCCGGGGAGTCATTCAGGCATATTATCTCCGGTTGTGGTCATCTTGCTAACGGCGAGTACTTGCACAGACATAACCTTGTAGCCAGAATTATTCACCAGCAACTTGCTCTGCTATACGGTCTTGTGGTCTCCGAAGTACCTTACTATAAGTACACACCTGCGCCAGTTCTCGAAAATGGTCGTGCCACGCTCTATTGGGATCGATCTGTCATCACGGACAGGACTATTCTTGCCAATAGGCCTGATATCGTGCTGATAGATCGATTGAAACGCCAGGCAGTGCTCGTCGACATCACCATCCCCCATGACGAGAACCTTTTGAAGGCCGAGAAGGACAAAGCCAGCAAGTACCTAGACCTGGCTCACGAGGTAACCGCCATGTGGGATGTTGATTCGACGAACATCGTCCCGATAGTCGTTTCGGCGAACGGTTTGATAGCGAAGAGTCTCGACCGTCACCTAAAGAGACTCTCGCTAGATGGCTGGATCAAGGGTCAGATACAGAAGGCGGTACTCTTGGATACTGCGCGAATAGTCAGGAGGTTCCTGTCTCTGTCGCCCTGACCACCGGCAGCTTAGGCCCCGCCTCGCTGCCGGCGGTACCCTAGGTTAGGTTTTTATAATGGTTTTATGTTTTATATGTATACTTTTATATTTTACTTTTTATATAATTATTGTAAAAACCTAGCCTGAGTTGAAGATTAAATGAAGAGTATAATAATAATATAAGCCTTTTTATTCCCATATTTTTACAATATTACAAATATAGTTATGTTTATAAATTTAAGTTTATTGGGTTGCCCATTGTTGGACGAAGGCCTCCTCCATCATATGCCAGCCGGATACATTTATTTCATTTATTATTGTTAATATTGAATAACCAAGCAACTATCAAAACCCCAATTATATTTCCTGTATATTAAAAGTTAAGATAAACAAAGCATTATCCCACACCATAAATATATTAAATATGTATAAATACATTTTGTAGACAATGTGAATTAGTAAGGCGTCATAAAATTAATTATTAATGTAACCTTTTTGACACCAGTTTCGCAGCATATTCATAACAACAAAGTCATTCTTGGCACCCAAAGGATCATATTAAATGGTTGATTTAGCGATTTTGTGTGACAAGTTTCTTTACTGTACAGGTAAAACACACAGTCAATAAAAAGCAGTGCGATCCGAAAGTTTCTGAACGTTTCGAAAAACGCCTAACAGATGAATTGTACAAGATATTCGACGACACAGACAGTTTCTATTACTCCCGGACCCTAGACTTGACAAACACCCTTCAACGGCAGTATGAGATTGAGAAAGTTCTGGAAACTGAAGAAGGTGCGACAAAGGCAGTATCAGATATTACAAGATGGTGGAAGCATGTGGACGATAGATTTTTCTGGAACAAACATATGCTGAAAGACATTGTCGCATTAGAGGTAAGGGTTTTTTACTAGGCTTAGATTTTACTGAGTTGTTTTGCGCCACCTGCTGCGTGTGGAAAGGGTGTTTGTGTGTTAAAGCAGTTTGGCTGGCAATGTCACCTCTCTCGTACCTTGAATCTCGCAATAAATAGATGTCTAATTAACTGATCCCCTATGGACTTTTTTTATACATATATATTCTGACTTAAATTTGCGTCCACAGTAAACTACGGGTGCGTACATTTTTTTTTGTCTTTAGTCTTTATTGCTGATACTAAACTTAACAACAATTTAAAAAGTTATTCCAATTTAAACACATCCGATTTCGCGGTTTAGTGGTCAGTATGCCTTATGAGACATAGGCCTCTCCCAGCTGCTTCCAATAATTCTAATAAAACTTTCAAACCCTAAAATTCCTAAAATCAGAATTAAGAAGATAACTTGAATATCTACAATGGCGGACCTAAAATGGTTGCCATTTTATATCACTTAAGGCCTCCACACATCGAACGCGGGTCGTGCGTTGCTACCGCGGTGTGAATATACCGCGACCCTTGCCGCCCCCGACCCGCGCTGCCGGAGTTGGAACTTAGCGCCGCGGACCCGCTTTCGGACCGCGTTCGATGTGTGTTTGAAGTGTAGTTTCAGTGTTTTACAACTTGCGCGGGCCCGCGCCCGACCGACCCGCGTTCGCGCCCCGCTACCGGTGTGTGGAGGCACTCGCACCCGCATACCTGTCAGGTCAGGACGTGACGGATGCCTTATACACAGTGATATATTTATTTGTGTATGTAAGTATTTATTTTATTTATAAATACTTACATAAAAATTGTGAGGAGCTCGCATTCTATGATTTTTTCATTCGCTGACTGGGCTCTGAGGCCCTACTGCGAAACGAAAACGAATTTCGTTCGTGTATCCCCCCGCCCTCTCTGTTGCACTTGCTTATTCGAGCGATAGAGAGGGAGATACTCGAACGAAGTTCGTTTCACTTCGCGGTAGCCCCTCTGCTTCCGTCCACCCATATGTACGTTGCGATGCGATGGCCCGATCGGTGGGAATCATGCATAATGTATGTATATTGTGTTTAATCTCATCTGTTGGAAGAATATATTGTTTTCGCAAACGTGCACAGGCTACGGGGTCTGTTACCATCAGGCTGTACGCTTGTTTACCACGGTGGTGGTTTAAATTAATGAAATCTTATCAATACAATTCTATATATTGCAATAGTTTATTGTGCATGGAGAAAAACCGACAATGGTTGGGTGGTGAACAATTGGCTATAGTGCTGTTTTATTATTTTATAAATTACAAAAGTTATTCTTTGTTTCACGGGACATTTCACAATAAAAATACACAAAGACTGTATTTAATCTATGACACACTATAACAGGGGTCGGCAACCTTTTAGCAACCAAGGGCCATACAATCGCTAACGAAATTGACGTAAGCCTCACTTCTTCATATTTTGTGACTTTAACCGGCACTTTCAAAATTCTGGATATAAAGACCTATCTATACACACATTAGATATACAAATAGACAGTAAGGAGCTGGTGGGCCGCCGGTTTCCAACCCCTGCACTATAAGTATTAGCTAATCCTAGTAGAATTTTTAAATTATCGTAGCATATCAGTAATACTTAGTCACATATGTTACTATAAATTTGGAACCTTCCATCTTCGTGCTAAGGTCGGTAGTCGCATAAATACATACTCGTGTGTTACAAATAATGGTTTTAGGGCTTAAGTGTTGGTGATAAGGTCGAGAGTTGTACAAATATATACACTTGAACGTACGTTCCGCCGGAAACAGGCGGGTCAAGGGCGGCAGGGAAATCCGTTGGGCGATCACGCTTCAGTTCAGACTGAATGGATTCTTAATCTTTTTACACACTTAAGAGCAACGAAAACGGGTACAATTCGCATGAAAAGAGCAATAAACTTCTCTCTCTCTCTCTCTCTTGGGTAAGCATTCACAACTTAGAACAGATCACATAAACAACTCATCCCATAAATAAATGCCCTTACCGGGATTCGAACCCAGGACGTCTTGCTTCGTAGGCAGGGTCACTACCAACTAGGCTAAACGATCGTCAGAACGTTTAAGCATGAAGAGATAACAGACAGACAGACACACTTTCGCATTTATAATATTAGTAAGGATTAGATATACGACTTTATCATCTAATATTATGGAACAGTCACCGGCATCAACATCTGCCGATACAAAGCCGGCAAAAATATCTGACACGTCCTTATGGCATTAGACATAGAGTCGTGTCAGATAATTATGCGTGCTATGTTGTGGCAGGTCTTATTGCTGGTGACTATACCATAGGAATTACTCAATTACACGATATCAACCCGTCGTGTAGCGCTCATTAGAATCTCCTCATATAAATTTTGCAAAAAAAGTACAGTCGGCAATAAAATCTTGTACCAAAAACCTTTTTTAAACGCATCAGATAACTCCAGCCATCCAATATTCCATCTTGTTCCTGCGATAGCGTATCTTATCTTATAGAGATTTGGATTCACTTCGGATCGGTTAAAACATAGTGACTGGAACATTTTCGCTTCTAACTAAACGAATTGTTTCGTTGGGGCGGAAAGGAGTGGCCTCCTACCGGAACGGGCAGCGACCTAAAAGGTTATAGGAGCCTGGTGGATGCGGGTGGATCAGAACCGGTCATTGTAGCACTCTTTGGGGGTGGCCTATGTCCAGCAGTGGACGTATTTCGGCTGATACAGAGGCTGACTAAGATATACAGGAAAGAGTTACACACATTTTTTTATTTAATAGTCTTAAGTGTGCCACTGCTGGGCGAAAGCCTCCCTCTCTTTCTTCCACATATCCCTATCCTGGGTATCCTGGTTATCCTGGGCTCCCATACATATTAAATACAAATATACAATAGGTAGGAGACATGCTAATAGAGAGATCTCTGGGACGGAAGTCCAATGGGAGTTGTGCGGATGTTAAATTTATGCAATTGATTTAATAAACTTCGATAGCGCGATGCAGAACACATCAGATTTGACAGCTGACAGGAGTGACGTCACATATTTTTTCAGAGTCCCCTCTGCGACGAATGGGTGCTCCCTATCATCCAGGGCTTCGTGCATCTCTCCCAAATAGCGGTGGAGCCCGCGGACGCGAACCCTCTCAACACGGAGTCGCTGTCTAGCGGGGCCGCGTGCGACGAGACGTTCACGCTGGGCGTCATATCGCGCCGGTCGCGGTACCAGGCGGGGACCAGGTTAGTGCCATCCAGGGCTTCTTGCATCTCCCTCTTGCGTACCCTCTCAATACGGAGTCGCCTGTGGTCTTCATCATCAGTTCCACATCACCAAATTAGTGGTTTCCGGAAGTAAATACACGAGTTATTTTAGATAATACCGGATTCACTACATGAATGCTTAATAATTGAGGAGTTCCCTCAATGCCTCATGGTTGCCATCGTCTAACTGGATTTTGGGTAACAATGGGACCAAACTGGAAGCATATAAGTTTGAATAATAATACAAAATACGAGTCGATAAATGATGCAGTTCTGAAGTAACAAACTAAATAAAAACTTTCAAATTAAGAACCTCCTTTTTAGGGTTCCGTACCCAAAGAGTAAAAACGGGACCCTTTTACTAAGGTTCTGCTGTCCGTCCGTCCGTCCGTCTGTCGCCAGGCTGTATCGCATGAATGTTAGTCGCGTTATAGTTAGACAGTTGAAACTTTCACAGATGATGTATTTCTCAGAACCCGTGTGGTGTCGGGTTAGAATTTCACCACCCCCTTTCTTCCCGTGGGTGTCGTAAAAGTCGACTAAGAGACCAGGGTTGAAGTGTGTTGTGGGCGATGGACTAGCAACCTATCACTGCAATATCACATTTTGTCGATATTTTATACTCACATTTATGCTAAAAGTGGCGCTGGAACATACGTTTCAATTTTCAATACGTGAAAGTATGTATGTATGATGTATTTCTGTTGCCGCTATAACAACAAATACAAAGTAAAAGCAGAATATACTAAATATTTAGGGGGGTACCATACAACAAACGTGATTTTTTTGCCGTTTTTATAGATAATGGTACGGAACCCTTCGTGGGCGAATCTGACTCTCACTTGGCCGGTTTTTTGAAGTCTGTTAAAAAGGAATATCCTTGTTTAAGGTACAATCGCCGAGGAATTGAGCCCGAAGGTCACGTGGCGAACTACGTGGAAACAGAACAGATCGTCTCTATCATGTGTTCTGACAGCATCCACAGGGCTTCCTTTGTACAGGTATGTACTTTAAAAGAAAACTGGTATTCTGTTATTTATTACACTAAATTCTAGATTTCGATCAAAGTGGAAAATTTTAAAATTATTCGCCTGGAGCGGCATTTGAACCCGCGACCTCCGGAATCCGTCCATTTAAAATTTCATTTTCCATTTAGAATTCGGTTACCGCACTTTTCTGCTTCGTAAAAATTTACTGTTATTACACGATGTCCCAAAAATGTATGGCGGTGTGCATGCGGATGAGGCCGCGTGTTCTAGTGGTAAATATAATTTTAACGTCTATATAAATTAAGACATAAAACATTAATATAAATGTTGCGAATATATTTGAAACGCCGATTTTTACTTCGCCACGTTGCAATCTCACTTTGGATTCCATGTCCTAAATTCTAATTATACATCAGCATTATAATTTTGTTAGATTTTTTGCAACATACACCAGATAATCACATCTGAAATAGTCATAACTTGAGAAGATCGAGCGAGCGGGTGAAAGGAAAATGAGTCTGCCCACAGTTACGTAATCGAATAACACCAAAATTTAACTCAAACCGACACGCCTCGTTGAATCCATTACTTTCCTTATTTTATTACGTGTGAGTGTCATTGTCCTCCTAGCGTTTTCCAGGTAATACCAAGATTTAGCGTAGGCATTAGTTTTACGAAAGAGTCACGAGATTTTCCTTCACCAAAAAGCTACTGTGTATCAAACGATATTTCGTGGTTTTTTTTTTTGCAAAATTAAAAGTATTCAAGTTTTTTTTGTGCCGGCACTCCTGGAGCCTTTGTTTTAATCCCGTGCCAGTCACCAGCTATAACTATTAGCTTGTGTGCGATTTGTTGTGGGTATACAGTCATCAGAAAAATTAGCTGAGAAAGTCAAGTGCTCATAATCGACGCGACTCTAATGTCAAGAGAATAAGGACGGTCTATAGATCATTTTTAGCGTGTTATTTTGCGTAGCTACTTCTGCTGCTGTACCCGACCGGGAGGTCGGATTGAAAGTTGCGTGCTTTACCGCTCGGCTACTATAATAGTACATTACGTACCTAGGGCGGTGAATTCGTGAATGCCCTAGACCGTCCGTGAGGCCCATAAATATGCGCTCTGGGGCTTTACGAATCACCGCCCGCGGGAGTACAAAATTTTACGTCTTCACCTGGCCATAATGCGAGTATTATGGCCAGGTGTGACGTAAATAAAATAAAAAACCGGGTCGCACGCCGCGAGTTACAGGAGTCTTACATGCAATGCAACAATCCATTCTGTACGTATTTTAACGACAAAGTTAATGTTTGCACACGAAATAGTTCAAAGGATGTTTTGACCTAGCGCTACTACAATTAATGTTCAGTTTCGAGCAACAACTGTCTTGACGTGCACAGCGCCCCCCGACGACATCTGTCCATGCAATCCTGAGGCCGACTGTACTGTACTATGGCTTTTTATTACGTGTTAGTTGAAGGAGCGAGCGATACGAACGAAGTGTTCCGTTCCAACAAATTCTCTAGAAGTTTTATGAGTACAAAACAAAAGTTTTTATACGCATTTTAGTTATACAGCAATCGTATTGTACGTCAATAAGTATTAAATAATCTATCATCATCATCATATCAGCCGAAAGACATCCACTGCTGGACATAGGTCTCCCACAAAGAGTGCCAAAGTGACCGGTCCTGCGCCACCCGCATCCAGCGGACTACCGCGACCTTTTACCAGGTCATCAGTCCACCTTGTGCGGCCTACCCACGCCGCGTCTTTCGGTACGCGGTCGCCACTCGAGAACCTTTCCGCTCCAACGGCCATCGGTTCTACGTGCTATGTGATAAATTATCTATCATGTTGTTATAAATTGCAGGTCCGAGGTTCTGTCCCCATTTATTGGAGTCAACCAGAATACAAATTCAGACCACCACCCCGCCTTGATAAAGGTATGCATTACGGCTACACGGAGTACATTCGGAAGCCGAACGATTATTTGTAACAAATTAATTAATTTGAATATCTATTATAAAATACGATATCGCCGTTATATGCCGGGTTCCCAATAATCAATCCACAGATAGTTTTCCTTACCAGCAGTTACATTTAAAGGTAATCTTTAGAAAATGTGTTCTAAAATGTAACTTTTGGTAAGAAAAACTATGTACTATACTGGTGGATTGATTATTGGGAACTGGCCATAGTCTACTTGATAAGTTTATAATTGTTATAACCTTTGTAAAATTGCAAACGATATTATCATAATCATCATCATCATATCAGCCGAAAGACGCCCACTGCTGGACATAGGCCTCCCCCAAAGAGTGCCACAATGACTCGGTTCTACGTGCAATTTGCCCCGCCCACGATTCAAACGATTTGGTTATCCAGTAATATTACTTTGTTTTTTGACGTTGTTCAAAGCTACGGTAGCCTAGTGGTTCAAGCATGCGGCTGTCAAGCGACGGTCGTGGATTCGAAGCCCGGCTCATACCAATGAGTTTTCCGTAACTTATGTACGGGATATATACCGTTAGCTTTTCGGTGAAGGAAAACATCGTGAGGAAACCGGTCTAATCCCAATAAGGTCTAGTTTCCCTATGGGCTGGAAGGTCAGATGGCAGAGGCTTTCGTAAAACTAGTGCCTATGCCGAATCATGAGATTAGATGTCAAAGCGGAACCCGGGCTCCTTTAGTGGCACAACCGGGAATAACGCTAGGAGGATGACAAACGTACAAAGGATAAAAAAAATGATCTTTTTTAAAAGTGATTCATACTGATATACATCGTTGGAACTTACAAAAGAGTTATGTCAATTAGTTATTTAAACCACAGGGCATGTAAAGAGACTAGCTGATTTATTTCATTTGTATTATTCTGTTTCAGGGGAAGAGGAAACGCACGCAGCCTTCAAAAAGCACTTTGACGACGAACTAAAGTTATACAAGCAAGTTTGTATAGTCAACCTGGTAGAGCAACAAGGCAGGGAACGGGTTATATTCGAGGCTTATGGTGAACATGTGCTGAAGTACAATAGCCCTGACCTGATATACGCAACTTTTGACTTCCACGAGTCCTGGTGAGTACTTGTTCTGTACATAAAAACGACTTTATTGTTAGGGGTATGTTGCTCACATATTTTTTTAACTTTGGGAACGTATGTACGTATATACATGAACCCGTCTATATTACAGAGTTACTGTATTTTCTGGGTTTGCATGAATTTAACCGAAGTTTTTAATACCTTAACCAGTGCCAGTTGACTTGGCAGGATTCGTTTTTAAGCCCTGACGCAAAAAGAGGGTCGTATCTGTGTGTCTGTCTCTGGCATCGTAGCTCCTAAACGAATGGACCTTGTATTTTAATGTGATTTTTTTTTGTGCGATAGCTAAAGAGATGTTTCTTAGCTGTATTTCAACAAAATCGCTTCAGCCGAACTATTGAACTTTCGAATGAAAATGTCGATGGTTTTTCAGCTTTCCTAAGTTTTTATACTATGCTATAATTCTTTAGTCTACTATTTTGCGCCAATTCTCTATGTTTGACTCACCTTTCTGTCCATTGTAGCGTTAGGTATCTAGGGCAGTGATGAGCCAAAATGAGGTGTACCACAAACGTTACAAATACAGTTTATTTACTTAAACTAACTATGGGTCGGTACGTGGGTCGAGTAGCCTTCTCAGGCGGTAATAAAATTTGGATCGCCGCGTAGCTGGTCTATACTGTCCTGGAAGCACTGGCGTCTGGAGCGGGACAGCGAAGGCGAAGGGGGGGGCGAATCAACGCCCGGCAGTGCAGCCTTTTCGTGTACTATAGCCCGTACCTCGGACCCTGGAAATTATTTCCACCTTGTTAGACACCGCAGTTAATCGATGCCGTGTAACGTTCCGCCTTAATGGTTTTGCACTCACTTATCACTAATTCGGATACTTTAATCTATATAAAGGTATAGTTTGTTTGTGGCGGACGTTGCACGGTAAATCAGAACGGAGTAAATTTAGGCTTAACACATAAGCTTAAAAGCGTGAGATAAAATCACTAGTTGTCACATAACTAATGACAACAATATATAAATAACTATTTTAATAAACGAATACTAAATCTTATTGTCTATATACAGAGGCTATAAGCATTAAAAATGGCATGGTGCTGGCATTAGTCTGCATGACGCAATAAGCAAGCTGCGTTACTTACATTTACGTTCCTTAAAACTATAATAATTAATACCTGTGTAGGTATTTGTTCAAACTTACCCAAAGCGGGGGAAAACACTACACTTATTAAAATAATGCCGTAATGCCGTAGCTAAACAAGTAGGTACCACACAGTAACGGCAGGGAATATATTAAAACTCCGTCGAAGTCGCGAGACAAAAGGCGGCCAACTGATAACGCGCGCATGAGCGGCGTGCGTTCAGTGCCGGAGTCTGTTCGGGAGTGGCGTGGCTAGGAGCGGCCCGCGGACCGTTAGAACATGGCGGATTGAGGTCGCGAAAGCCGGCTGGTAGGGAACGGGGCAAGTCGATAATATCGATATTGATGTCGATAACTATTAGTTAGGGTTAATTAATTGTATTTACGTAAGTTTTAACGCTTAATGTTTTCTTGTTTGATTTAGAAATATGATAATATATCTGAAGTAATAAAATAATGCTACAGTTACCCCGCTCCCTAGGGAAGGATTTTTGCTTTTCTTGCTGACAAAAAAAAATCCGCTTATACTGAAACTACCTTTGTTACTAATATTCCAAATTCTCGTCAGTTCAGCTCGGTTTGACTTAGCCTGCACGATTTACCAGTTTTAGGTCCTTAATATGCCAAGTGCCAAGATGCTTGCCTGACATGTCCTGTAAATCGTAAACTAGTGGAGAATGTTTTCCTACAACGCGGCACTGTATAAATTTTGGCGCCAATTTTTTGCTAAAATATTGGTCTTTATCGCTCTGATAGTAAGTTTTCTTCCAAACTATGTCGTTAATATTAAATTCAGCTGAGAGACGTCTTAGATTATAACGAGCCGTATTTTTAGCATGAGCACGCCAAAGACGCGTTTGGACCCCATTAAATATTGCTGCCAGATGGCCCATGTTTTCGGTATAGACGTCGCGAGGTAAGAAAATAATCTCGTTGCCAAGATCGGTATCCAAGTAGTGTGAACCGCATGTAACTAGCTCCCTACCGTAAACAAGGAATGCTGGTGTATAACCAGTTGCCTCGTTGACGGAATTGTTCATAGCAAATGTTATCTTTGGCAAGTTAACGTCCCATACTCGATGATCATCCTCTATAAATGCGGAAATACACGAGATAAGGGTCTTATTGTAACGCTCCACAGTATTAATCTGAGGAGTGTAGCGCGGCGTAAAGTAAACATTGGGGACCTTGAATTTTTGGAAGAACAATTCTAAATTTTTGCTAATGAATTGGCTTCCGTTATCTAAAAATATTGTTTGAGGCACCCCATGAACAAGGAATACGGATTCTTCCATATGCTTAATAACTGCCTCCGCGTTTGCTCTCCGTAGCGGAAATGAGAGACAAAACTTTGAAAAGCAGCATACTACTACAAGTAAAAACGTATTTTGTTTCCTACTAGCGGGAAGAGGGCCAATGAAATCAATTGATATCATCTGGAACGGGCGAGAGCAATGTTTAGGTCTACCCATAAGTCCCAATGTTGTGTGATTTGGTGCTTTGTGAGATATACACACCGAGCAACTAGAAACAAGCTTTACAACGTCTGAAAACATACAAGGCCAGTAGAACCGTAAAGCTAAACGGTGGTATGTTTTATGAATACCTAAATGACCAGCAGTTGGCGTTGCGTGATTTTCTAATATGACTTGCTCACGCAACTCACTAGGAATGACTTCTTTCCAAGCAAACTCCGATGTCAGAGAACACTTATTTTTTGATACACGGTAAAGAACATTATTATTTATAGTGAAGTTAGGAAGGCTAGCTGGAGATTTTAGGCAAGTATTGTATTTATTTTTGTACCAAGAATCAGATGTTTGAGACAATGAGTCAGAGGTAGTGATGGCGTGCACTGGGGCTGCACGAGAAAGTGCATCAGGGATGATATTGTCGATACCCCGACGGTGTTTCACATTAAATTTGAACGCCGATAGCCTTACACCCCAACGGGCCAACCTTCCAGTCGGATTGGAAAGCGACATAAACCACTTTAAGGACGAGTGATCCGTATAAACGGTAAAGATTTGGCCATTGTCCAAATAGCATCGCCAATGTTCTAAGGCAGCGAGAACAGCGAGTGCCTCCCTCTCAGTAATGCTGTAATTTCGCTGCGGGCCCGTCAAGGACCTGCTCATGTACGCTATGGGATGTTCTTGTCCGTTAATTACTTGGCATAGCATAGCCCCTATGCCATAATTACTCGCGTCCGTGTGCACCTCAAAGGGAAGATCATATTGAGGGCAAGATAAAACTGGACATGAGGTAAGACTTCGCTTGAGCGCTTCAAAGGCGGAATTAGCTTCTGCAGTCCAGACAAATGGGGGAGCACCCTTCTTGTTGGACGTTAACCTATTTAAGGGCCCAGCGATTGTACTAAAGTTGGGTACAAAACGTCGATACCATGAAGCAGTACCTAGAAATCTTTTTATATCCTTTTTAGAAGTAGGAGTGGGATAATTTAATATTGCCTCAACTTTTTCAGGGTCAGTGCGAAGCCCCTGAGAGTCAACCACGTAACCCAAATACTTCAAACTTTCCCTGAAAAATTGTGTTTTTTCATAATTTATTGTAAGGTTAGCTTGTTGTAGTTTTTCCAAGACACGCATCAATAGGGACACATGACTTTCGAAACTGTCACTTACGCAGATGATGTCATCTAAGTAACAGAACACTTTAAGCTCGAATTCTGGACCAAATAACATATCGACCAACCGCTGCTGAGTTGCAGGAGCGTTAGTGAGACCGAAAGCCATGGTTTTAAAACAAAAGGTTCCACGATTAGGGACAAAAAAAGCTGTCTTTTGACGGTCTTCCGCAGCAATAGGAATTTGCCAAAAACTCTTAGATAAATCTATGCTTGTTAAAAACTTCGCGTCTTTGAGGTTATCTAAGATTTCCGATATGTAAGGAAGGCTATACGCGTCTTTGACTGTCACGGAATTAAGTTTGCGGCTGTCTAAGCAAAACCTTGGCTTGCCGTCTTTCTTGTCAACCACAAGAATCGGAGATGACCATGAGCTCTCACACGGTTCTATAACGTCCAGCTGGAGCATCTCATCTACCTGTTCATTAATGATCCTATTCTTCTCTGGCGACATACGGTAGTAACGCTGTCTTATGGGTGTTACTGTACCGGTATTGATACGGTGTTCGATCATTGAAGTTCGGCCAAGACCTCTCTGCTCATAAGATATCGCCTTAAACCGGTCAACTATACTGTCAGCAACACTGCGTTGACTAGTATTTAGATTTTGGTAGGGCGTGAGATGAGACGACTCCTGATCTGTGATAGTAATGGAGGTTCCCTTTATGTTCATAGAGCCAATATATTTGGGACATAACTTGAACCTCCGCCAAAAATCTATACCCAGTATTAAAGGAGTATCTACCTTTGGTACAACATACGCCTTGATGGTATGATTTTGCTCCTCAAAGGTAACTGGTAGGTTAATGTATCCAATACTGTCGAGGCAGTAACCGCCAGCTGCAATTATATTGATTTTGTCATCTGTTTGCAAAGACAGTTTAGAGTCAAGGACTTCAGCATATACATCCTTGTTGATTAATGATACAGCCGCCCCAGAATCCAGCAAACCAGAAACAGGAACGTCATTAATTTTTACATTTAAGAAAATCCGATTGTCTGTATTAGTAGTTGTTTGCAGAATTGAAGTGACTTTGTAGACGCTCAAGAAGTTCTTTATAAAATTTAACCAATCCTTCCAGTCTGCATCATCAAAGTAACTGCAATTCTGCTCTAAACGTTTTTTGGTTCTTCAGTAGCAGAAGAAAGTTGTTTCTGGCAGTCGGGGCAGTCGTGAAATTTCACACCTGGACGGCCGCAGCGGAAACACACAATAACCCTTTCTGCGGTGCAGTTCCTTAGTGAGTGGGAGTCTACACGGCAACGGGGGCAAAACTTTGGCCTTGCATCAATCACGCCAACGGGTCTAGCAACATTAACCGTTTCTGCGGGATAATTATTTCCAGTACTTTGTTTCGTATATGAAGCAAAACGAGGCTTAAAATCGTAATTCCTTGTGAAAGGCTGTTTCTGTACAAAGGGCCTGTTTATATTATTTGACGTAGAAGCATGAGCGTAGGCAAAATCCGGGGCTAGGGTTTCCTGTGTCACCTTAGGGGGCTCTCGATACTGTGACATACGAGACTGAACATTTTCAAAGTTCTTGCATATTGTCCGTAACTGGTCAACGTTCTTGATATCAGGGCAAGATGTTAACACATTGGCATAGCAAGGACGTATATTGTGTAACAGTATATCTAATTTATCCTCCTCCGATAAGGTTCTGTCTAGTTGCGAAAACATACCTGACATAATGGAGAGATAAATAGTAATATTCTCTCGCGGTCCTTGTGTACGTGCCCTTATTTCGGCCAAAAAACGGTAATCATAATCCGAATTGCTAAAGTCTTCCTTGAGCCTGCTACATACTTCCTCCCAAGAATTGACTTTGTCTTGAATACCGCGATACCAATGCAAGGCATCCTCGGTAAAAATCTCCGTAGCGAAGGATAGCACTTTATTCGATGGTAAGGATCTCGCTTTAATAAAATCAGTAACACTCCGAATGAAGGCCCGTACACAAGTCTTACCATTAAACTTTAGTTTTGATAATTCTGTTGTCAGCCCACGATCACAAGTAACGGTAATTTGTCCGGGATTCTCTTCAAAAACGGAGCCCGTGGCACCTGAATTGAACTTAGTGAGGGATGCTCTATAAGATTGGTATTGCTTATTACACTCATTGTAAGCAGACGCGACTTCTGACTGGAGCGTCCAGTCGAGCCGGTTCAGACGGTGGTAAATATGGTTCATCAAGTTATTCGTTCTGTCTAAAAGGTTTTTTTCATAGCATTCATTTAAAGTTTTGATACATTTCGCCACTTTTGACAAGCTTTCTTCTAATGCTGCGATGTCATCTAGCGGATCAAAAGGCGATACTAAAATATCTTCAGACGGATATATACGGGCAAGTTTTGTTATTTGTTTGCGCAAATCTAATACTGTATCAGCCGGGCTTTCTCCTCTAATTTCTACCTCGTAAGCGAGTTCTGTTTTTTGTAACGACAAAAATTTTATTTCGTAAGACATAATTGGTGAGGTCTACCGAGTGTAAAACAATAAGCAGTTTGGGTAAATTTGAACAAAATTTTTAACTACTCCGCTCTGTTACAATGAAAGAAGCAATGAAAGCAGTAACTTGTTTTTCAGTAATTAAATTGAATTGAGAAACTTAGAAAACTAAAACAGGAAAACCAGAAAAGAAGAGAAGTAGAAAGCTGAAAAGCACTGACTACAAGAACCTGCAAAACAAAGACGCAACTAGTGTCTACAGTGTGCTTACAAGGTTTCGGTTTTATCGATATCGATAAAGTACCGTCATCCACTCTCTAGACTCTAGTTGCAAAGCACAAATAAAATGAAAACAAGACTTCACAAAACACGCACACAAATCAAACTACTCAACGATCCAAACTAAAATATACACCACCTGATACCAAGTTGATGGCGCCACTTGTAGCGTTAGGTATCTAGGGCAGTGATGAGCCAAAATGAGGTGTACCACAAACGTTACAAATACAGTTTATTTACTTAAACTAACTATGGGTCGGTACGTGGGTCGAGTAGCCTTCTCAGGCGGTAATAAAATTTGGATCGCCGCGTAGCTGGTCTATACTGTCCTGGAAGCACTGGCGTCTGGAGCGGGACAGCGAAGGCGAAGGGGGGGGCGAATCAACGCCCGGCAGTGCAGCCTTTTCGTGTACTATAGCCCGTACCTCGGACCCTGGAAATTATTTCCACCTTGTTAGACACCGCAGTTAATCGATGCCGTGTAACGTTCCGCCTTAATGGTTTTGCACTCACTTATCACTAATTCGGATACTTTAATCTATATAAAGGTATAGTTTGTTTGTGGCGGACGTTGCACGGTAAATCAGAACGGAGTAAATTTAGGCTTAACACATAAGCTTAAAAGCGTGAGATAAAATCACTAGTTGTCACATAACTAATGACAACAATATATAAATAACTATTTTAATAAACGAATACTAAATCTTATTGTCTATATACAGAGGCTATAAGCATTAAAAATGGCATGGTGCTGGCATTAGTCTGCATGACGCAATAAGCAAGCTGCGTTACTTGCATTTACGTTCCTTAAAACTATAATAATTAATACCTGTGTAGGTATTTGTTCAAACTTACCCAAAGCGGGGGAAAACACTACACTTATTAAAATAATGCCGTAATGCCGTAGCTAAACAAGTAGGTACCACACAGTAACGGCAGGGAATATATTAAAACTCCGTCGAAGTCGCGAGACAAAAGGCGGCCAACTGATAACGCGCGCATGAGCGGCGTGCGTTCAGTGCCGGAGTCTGTTCGGGAGTGGCGTGGCTAGGAGCGGCCCGCGGACCGTTAGAACATGGCGGATTGAGGTCGCGAAAGCCGGCTGGTAGGGAACGGGGCAAGTCGATAATATCGATATTGATGTCGATAACTATTAGTTAGGGTTAATTAATTGTATTTACGTAAGTTTTAACGCTTAATGTTTTCTTGTTTGATTTAGAAATATGATAATATATCTGAAGTAATAAAATAATGCTACACCATAAGTTTTGAAACAGAATAAAATATCTGAAATAGGTTTTCGGCATCTTTTGCGGGAATGTCACTATTGCCTCGTGTCAAGATTGCATGACAATAAACGAGTGGTACCGAGACTAAGGTCAATAATATTAAATAAATAATAATAAATACAAAGCCGGATTCATACTTATCTGACGTGATGCTCTCTGAGGCACTCTGACGTCTGACCAGGCCGAAAAAAAAGAAGCGTACAGCTCTGGTAGGTAGACACTCGCCATAAAATACGTACGCCACAACATTCTCTGCTCCTGCGGAACATTCGTGCACAAAAGAAGTACCTACATAGAGCGGCACATCGTGCACCCAGAAGAGGTACAACATATCACCGCCCAAATAATCTGGAATTTCCTAGAGGCAACGGCCCTTAACGGTGAAATCTAAAACAAAGGGCTGCCACAATAGATCACTTGCTGATCGAAGCGGCATATAAAGGCCCTCAATCAACAACAATAATAATAATAACATACGTATGTCATGTCCATTGCGAGCCTCTTGGCTTCCTCATATGACTCGACATCAGCTTTATCTTTATTTGGCTAAAATATGTTGGCCTAGGCCTTCCTCTGCCTCTCTTGCCTTCAATTTTTCCTTGAGAAAGAAACTGTCGTGCCGTATCAGGTAGCCCACCATCTTGCCGTTCCTATTTCTGATACATCCTAGCAAACATCTTTTCTCATCTACCATCCTTAAAACCTCTTCGTTTGTCTTTCTCTCCGTCCAGCTAATCCTTTCCATAAAAAAGAGAAAAGTGGCGGTTACTCCACAGACAATAGCAAGGCTCTTAAGGGGCTCCCATACGCCAATGACCTTCGATCTGAATCCCTTAGTTTTCTTATGTTTTTTGTAGCTTATTATATTAACAACAACGGCTTTGAGCAATATAGTATCCCATATTTTCTTCAAAGTTCATTGTTTTCGAGATATTTGGCATCAAAGGTAAACAGTTTTAGGCCAAAAAACCGGTTTTCTGGCCATAACTTTTAATTGATTTAAAATGAAAACCCTGGACCAGTTTTTAGGGACGTCAGAGACGAACCCAAATATGTAGATTTCGTATAAGTTAGATCTTTCACGTCAATAGAGATACGAAATAAGTGTTTTTTTAGACAATGTTTAAAAAAATCATACAAAATTAAGTATTCATTCGTTTCAAAATCCGTTGACCCAAAATGGAGATAAAAAATTGAAGAACCGATAACCGTTTGATTTATACTTCTATCTGTAGTGCAAAAGTAGGAGATACGATTGAAAACTTGTCAAAAATCGATGAAAATCTCGGGTAGCCCCATAAGTGATGATGATGATGATGATGATGTATGTCTTGTGTGTTCTACAGCCGCGGCATGCACTACGAGAACGTGAGCATCCTAATAAACGCGCTTGTAGAAGTGATCACGGAGATGAGGTTCTGCTGGCGCGACGACCGCGGGCTCATCTGCTCGCAAAGTGGCGTGTTTCGAGTCAACTGCATCGACTGCCTCGACCGCACCAACGTCGTGCAGGTATATAGTGGGGCAGAGTGCTCGGACAAATTGTCGTAAATGTGAGCATGCTGGACCAAAGCACCAATTTTTTAAGTGAAAACTTCTTTAGCGGCGCTGTGCACTTTTTGGGGTGAGGAAAAATTGTTAAACTCGCCACAGGTGTCAGGAACGTAGGAGGTATCAGACCGTCAGATTTATTGTCGCAATTTGCCGGAATACAAAAAGCGGGAGTTGCGCTTCAAAAAACGGAATTTTTAATGAAAATGCCGTTGATTTTTTTGATGTAAGACGTACGGGACTCTGACGGGCTGCGGGGGAGGGTTGAGGGGCTCCCGGAGTGCAACCCGGTCTTTTGTTTTTTTTTTTCAGGCACTTGTTGGTCCATAGCTTTAAGTTTTTGATAGGAACCAACTCCTCCGTCGGCCATATTTATTTTATGAACTGAACCATATTACTGAACCTGAAACTGCCCTACTAATATGTTTACAAGCTTTGATTTACCTCCGTTGGCGGATCCTGGATTTTTGATTGGGGTGGGGCATGACCCCACTAAAATTAGGTTTGACGCTGGATACAAGGTTTGTCCCGGAGGGACTGAGATGCTTGGGAGAGATATTTTTAACATAAACTTATTGATAAAATAGTTGACGGTTACATAGCATAACCATCTTTCGTTCCCAGTGCGATCAGGTATATTGAAACCTCTGGAGGTATGCAAGAGCCGAGTTTAGGCTAAGCGACAAGAAGGCCTGGTAGCGCCTTCTAGAAGAGCGTTATTACATCGCCGTGAAAAGTTGACATCTGTGTTAGCTCTTATATTCGCCGTGATTTTGTCATAAGTAACGATGATATACTTTTGCCAACAGACTGCCTTAGCGAAGTTCGTGTTAGAGCTTCAACTCTGCCGCCTCGGGCTCGGAGCGCCGGGCAGCGGCCTGCCGCCCGCGCTGCGGAACGCGTTCCTCACGCAGTGGGCCGACAATGGGGATATACTGTCCAGGCAGTATGCGGGGACTAAGGCGTTAAAGGTACTGTCATTATATGTAATGAAAAAACCTTTGACACTAATTACAACACCGTTCAAAGAAGACACCATTCGCTATGCTGATGCGTCGAAAACTATGCGAAATTTGGTAGAATGACTCTTCATATAAAGGTGTGGAAGGTAGACTTGTCACAACATTTATTTATTATTTATTTAAAATAATTAAATAGCATTACAGTTAAAAACTAAGTCACTGTGAATTACAAATAATATATATGCTGCATTTGATATATGACAGAAGAATTACATCTATCCATCATCTCAGAGTACCTTATGCATTCACGATACACAATTCCCCAACTACCTCCAAAGACCTCCACATCCGGTGCTGATGCGAGAAGCGCATTAAGGCTGTGTAGAGCGAAAGGAGAGTTTTGCGCGCTATGGTGCGTGCCTCTGGAGGAGCTAGCAGTAGCCGGGTACGCTGACGAAAATGTATCCTCGACAATGAACATCTCCCATAATCTCAGTACAGTAGCTATCCGCCATATGCTTTACGGAACGCGTTCTTCACTCAGTGGAGCGATAACGGGGACATACTGTCCAGGCAGTAGGCGGGAACTACGGTGCTTATGGTATTAATACCTACCGTACACCATAGACAACTAGTTCTTGCAACCGCAACCGTTTTCCAGTCTCCTAATCGCACAAATTTTGTTAACTCTTTAGGGCCCTAAAACAGCTATACCACGTTTAAGTTTTTTTGGCTGATGCGTTGACGACCACGCGAAGTGTAGTGGTTTGGTTCCGTCCTTCACGACAGCATTGTGTCTTAAGTATGAAACCGCCTTAAATGAGGTACAATACTGTTAATATTGGAGTAAATTTAACGATATGCTAGTGTTTGAAATAAACTCCTTGAAATTATAAATTCCTTTTTCAGGGCGATTATACTCGAACAGGGGAAAGAAAATTTACGGGCCTGATGAAAGACGGAATGAATTCGGCTAGCAGGTAAATTATGTTAATTGAAACAATAATACATGCGCACGACTCTCACTCACACTTGCACATAAACTCTTGTACCATGTACAGTCAGGTGGGCAGAAAATTCTCGAAATTTTCTCCAAAAGTCTTATACTTTAGACAAGTTTTGTGCAAATAATTTTGAGATTTGTGATATAGCTACTTCTGCAGCCGACTGTACTTAACCAATTTGCGACAACACTTTTTCACAAAACAAATCCCTGAACAAAATTCGAACGACATCACCGCCGTTTTCTCCCGGCAGATTCGTGATCCGCCATTTTAGCGACGCCATGACGCAGTGTACCATAGACATCGCCCTAGGGCAGCCCATAAACTATGCTACCATAGAGGAGCACGACAGTGTATGGCGCGACTTTAAAACGGCCAGTCTGATGGTGGTTGAAATGGACACAGATCGGCCAAAGTTAGAACTGGTGCCCAGTTATTTCGGCCAACCACTGACGCAGGAGCTCTTGTCGGTGGAGATTGCGTATGGATTAGGGAGGTCAGTTTAGCTTTGTTTCAGAATTACGACTTGTTACATGAGCTTTTTATTAATACTAGCTTTGTGAAACAGTTCTGCTAATAATATACAAGTCAATTGTACATTGATTTTTGGCAGTGCAGTGGTAATTTTTTGGTAAAAAATAGGCGAAATAACGAGGCACAAACTTTTTACACGGCTGCCCGAAAAAAGGAGTGCAATGTATTTATGTCAGTTTTTGTCCTTGTGAAGCTTAGTACAATGGAAAAAGTGTGTCATTCTGAATCTAAGTGGTCAGTTTAATATGGGTTTTGGCTGAATAGAGGGCTTTGTGTTTGCTTATTAATAATTGTGTTTGACCTCCCTACTCACAATTGTTTTTTTTTGTCTTAGTAACATTTTTATTGACCTCAGTTGAGGAATCCCTGCACGCTCGACACAAGTCCCCATACCAACGTAATTGGGCTCTAATTTTTAAACGGTGAGCTGGAGGAACGTGAAAAATTTAAGAAACAGAGACAGCAGAATTTTTTAATAGTAAACTTCTGTTCTCTTTTTTTCTTTAAAAATGATTTGTTGCATCAGAAACTTGTTTCCGACCTAGATATGGCGTGCCGTTTTTAAATGAGAACCAAACTACGTTTGTATGGAGAGTTTAGCGTCCTGGGGATTCTTAACTAGTAGTCATTTTGTAATTAAATATTTATTAAGTTTAGACACAAATAACAAAAATCTTTGCCATTAGAAAATAAATCGTTATTCTAATGCCATTAAAATAACTCTTTACACAACACAAATAATCTTATTCTAGAAGCATTTCTAGGCCATTATAAAAACATGTAAGTTCAAGATTTTGTAGCAACAGATGTTTACTTATAGCATCATGTTGTAACAATCAATTGTTCCAGATACTACCTCTCAACGTTCAAAGACGCGTTGCGACAGACGGCCATAGACGTGATGACTGGCGAGTCCCGATGCATCCCGGAGCAGCTGACCGGCATCGAGTGTGCCGTAGTAAAGGTGGCCGCATTCCCTGCGCGTGCATGCCCCGCTTTAGCCCCTTTAGGCCCTGTAGAGAGCATTCATAATGCAAGGACACTCGTAATGTCGGTCGGTGCATGCCTCGTTTTATTTCACGTTGGTAAAGAGTAGTCACATCAATGAAATCTTTCATTTATCTAGATAGTTATATTTTGGTGCCGTGACCAGAATGAACTAGAAGTTTCTACTACGTTATAGTTTGATAGTAAAACACAACTAGTGCTATCTGTATACACGGCATAGACTGATTATCATCGAGTGTGCCGTAAAGTGGCCGTCAATTGAATTTGCTAACTATGTAAACAAACCGCCATATTGAAAATTCTTTCAATATGGTGGTTTGTTTACATAGTAAGCAAATTCCATTTATGGCAACTTTACTAAAGGTGGCCGCATTCCCGGCGCGTGCATGCCCCGCTTTAGCCCCTGCAGGCCCTGTAGAGAGCATTCATAATGCAAGGACACTCGTAATGTCGGTTGGTGCCTCGTTTTATTTCACGTTGGTAAAGAGTAGTCCTAAGTAATGAAATCTTTCATTTATCAAGGTAGTTACATTTTGGTGCCGTGACCAGGATTAACTCCTTAACTACGAATAACACACAAGTTGAAAATGAAAAATGTAAATGAAAAATTGTTTATTTTCCTTTTGTGAGAAAGTACAGTGCCTGCAGTGATTGGGACTTCCTTTTAGGTAAGTAAACCTGTGTTAGGATGCCCCGCTCTTCCATAACTGGTAAGTAGGTAGGAAATATACATCTAGAGGTATTGAATCTTAGCTTAATACATTCTTAAGCTTAACAATGGGTTTAATTAGGTGCTTATGTTGTATAATTTGGATTTTAGCCTAATTTAAGAAATACTAATACAATACTATGAAAGGTGTGTGTGTGTGTGTGTGTGTGTGTGTGTGTGTGTGTGTGTGTGTGTGTGTGTGTGTGTGTGTGTGTGTGTGTGTGTGTGTGTGTGTGTGTGTGTGTGTGTGTGTACATTTAGGATCAGTTAATTATTAGCACGATACAGTAGTAACTCCGTATCATCATAGCTTAGTTGTTTCAGCCATGTTATTACTTCAGTCTTACACTTGTTTAGTAATAGTTGTTGGATATTGACTACACTATGTACTTTATTGTAAATATATGCCGATTGCGCTTTGTACTGCCTTTTAGCGAACATGGATTTACAGTTAGATTTGGGGGCGACGGGTTTTTTACGCCGGCGTGTTTCTAATGGAGGGTTAAAACCTAGGGTTTTGTGAAGCCTGAGTGTTGTACTCAAAACATACAGCTTCCTCATAGTTAGTTGGTCACTGGTTTCATAAAGTTCCTTTGTGGGAAACCTGTATGGTTTTGAGTACATCACCTTGAGCAAGCAGCGTTGCCCCCGCTCAACCTCTACGAATTTGGTTTTGGCTGCTCCACCCCATACAGTGATACAGTAGCTCATGACAGGCTGGGCTAGTGTTATATAAAGTTGATTTATAAGTTCCTTGGTGGTTATATGTCTAAACATCTTAAATATCCAGTTAAGTTTTCTTATTCTATTGTTCACGTTTTCAATTTGAATGTACCATGATAGGCGCTGGTCTAGGAGTACACCTAGGTATTTAGTAAATTTAACCTTTTCTAGTCCTATGCATTTACAGGGAGGAGGGTCATGTTGGTTACAGGTATGTATTTTAAGTTGTGTTCGGGCACATTGGAACCCGCTAAACGACCTTTATGACTGCAAAAGAAAGTAGTAAGGTAAACGTCTTGAGTGCTCGACGCTGTACTAGTATATGTCATGGGCACTGTATGTCAAAGTGACTTGGCTTAAATTCGAATGAAGAAAAATCGTCTTTGTTCGAATTAAACCCATGTTGCTTAGATATAGTTTGCCCATGCCATATACTGCGTCGAGCACTCGGACGTTTACCTTACTGTTGGCAATAAAAGCGTGTATCAAAAATTACATTTACGAGTATGTCAGAATTTTTATTAAACACATTGACTGCCAATAATAGCCGATTCCTTCGCCGTAGGCGCCCGCCAGGCGGGTTCCTGGCAGTGAAATTGTTAATCTTGATGCCGACTCGTACCGGATGGTTGCTAGGTTGAGTCCGCTGGATGCGGGTCGCACAGGAGCGGTCACTTTGGCACTCTTTGGGGGAAGCCTATATCCAGTAGTGGACGTCTTTGGGCTTATATTATGGTGATGATGCTGACTTCATACCTTAACAACGTCTTACGGTGCTATGAAAACTCCGATCCCTCGTGTTGGCAACTGTCTACCCATCATGTAAAACAACATTAATCTACAGGAACCAACCGTGGATACAGCGGCCATGGCGCAACACGTAAAGTCTCTTATCGACGACTGTAAAAAGCTGATCGTGGACACGGAACCAGTGCTCGGGGCGTGGGGGCTTATTGATGCGGATCCCAAGTTAGTACATGAAAATTAAAAAGATTAAATGTGAATTAGAATATTTTTATTAGGTTGAACTAAACAGGTTTATAACGCGTAAGGTTTTACGCGTAACATAACAGTTAATATCATTTCCCTCTCAATAGCTAAACTTAAGTGGCAGTGGGCGGGGCTCATTGCACGTAGAGCCGATGGCCGTTGGGGCGGAAAGGTTCTCGAGTGGCGACCACGTACCGGCAGGCGCAGCGTGGGTAGACCCCATGGTGGACTGAGGACCTGGTAAAGGTCGCTGGAGTCCGCTGGATGCGGGTGGCGCAGGAACCGTCATTGTGGCACTCTTTGGGGGAGGCCTATGTCCAACAGTGGACGTCATTCGGCTGATATGAACATATCAGACGGCAACGCCCATGTTACTCCTTTGGAGTTGCATGCGTCTATAGGCTGCGGTGTCCGCTTAGCATCGGGCGGGCCGTACGCTTGTTTGCCACTGTCGTTGCATAAAAAAAGTAGCGCCTTCAAATGGCCCCACAGAATGGGTGCCATTGCCATTATGCGGGGATGGGGGCGGGGTGTGAAAACGATGCCAGGCAGCCGTTCAGTTCGATCGTGCGCGTACCGGGTATTACCTACAATACTATGGCACGTTTTTCATAAATACTAGGCAATGCTTTCATTAAAGATGAGAGGAAGGAAGAGTATAATAATCGACTCCTGGCTGCAGGGATTATGACCTTGGTTAGTTCAACTTTATATAACTCAGGGAATAACGCTAGGAGGATGATGATAATTCTTGTTTTTAACCCCTGACGCAATTAGAGGGGTGTTATAAGTTTAACGTGTCTGTCTGTGTATCTGTCTGTGGTAGCGTAGCTCCCTAACTGCTGGACCGATTTGAATGTGGATTTTTGTGTCACAGATAATTTTATCCCGAGTGTTTAGCCATGTTTCATGAAAATCTGTTCAGCCGTTTTTGAGATGTAAATGTCGGGGGTTTTTCAAGTTTTCTGAGTTGTAGTTATCTTTTTCAGCACTGGCGACCCCTCTGAAACGGAAATGGACAGCGTCCTACTTCTCACCAGCGACGCTTACCACGTGGCCGATTACGACGAAACTTCCGACCGAGTTCTGTCGGTTCAGAAGATACCGCTACGGGACATCACATTCATTGAGCTGGGCACGGTGGAGACTAATTCCACAGTAATATACACCTTGTCACTAGCATAGGGTTCGAGATTCACTGCGTTGACGCTGAAGCTCTGGTTAACGGTGCCGTCATGTGGCGGCGAGATAGAAAATCCGTCTCTTTGTAACTAGACCAGTTAGATTTTAGATATGACGTCACTGCTATCCTAGGAAACCAGAGCTTAAGGAGAAATGCCAGTCAGTCACCGTCAAAACCACCAAGGACACAACGGCTCCAGTCTTTTGTAAGAGTATTGCCCCAGTTAGGATGGATTCCGCCTTCTCCAAAAGTCTGTACTAGTTTTATGCTCCCTTAGGAGGGAGATGAAAGGAGAAATGTCCATACTAGTAAACGCTTAACAGCAATTATGACGAAATTGTTATTTCTAGCGATTTGAAAAGCCGTTTGGATCCCTCGCTACGCTCAGATTTCCTTGTGATGCCCTCGTTTGGAATATCTTTCACAGCGACTTTGCCTAGTATTTTATTCATTTTTTTAATCTCAGGCGTTACAGGCCCATTATAATAATAATTCGGGACATTATAGTATAATGTTATTGATGTTAGATACGGTAGGTCTTCAATAGCTTTAATTCCAGAATGACATTAATTCCAGATATTCAGTGTAGGCCGCAAAAGCACAACGGAACCTATATCCTGTATAAGAATCAACTACACATACAACAACGAGCCTGGGTACTTCCACATGTTCCGATCGACTACGCTGAGGTTCTTCAACAATATGGCCGTCGTCATCAACACTAAAGACGAGATGATTGGTAAGCGAATTTCAATTGTATTTCTATGCGCACAGGGTTGATTTTGGTTTCATCCGTCTGTGGTTATAATAGCTATAGATCCAAACAAACAAATTCACAACGTTCCAAATTCAAAATGTAAATATTAAATGCTCCAAGCCAATTAACAATGTTACACAAATAAAAATAAATCCTATGTTGACTTTTACACGGTCCAAATTTTAATGAACGTTTGTTGGTTACCTTCAAGTGTACTTAGACAATGAAGATTCCAAATTTAAACGTTCGAATTATCGAATAAGGTGTCGCCGACTGCTTCTCTAAAAATCTACATTCTTAATATCAACTCTATGGGACTGGTTTTAAAGTTGAAATTAGATTGTGTATCTATTTATACACAGGGTACTAACATGTTTACAGAATCGTTACACTACATTTGCGAATCGTTGGTGGTGGCTAGAGACGTGGCGAAACTGCCGCCCATACCTTTCCATAGCGGGGTCAAATTAGAGAGGAGGAAATCTAAGGTAAAAAGGCTATCTAAACGTGGCTGAATATCGTAATAGGTCCTTAAGCTCGCCACATACAAGGTTGAGTTGCGCGAACGAATTCCGCTGCGCGATTCAGACAGCAGCAAAACCGTACAAAATCTATGGCCATACCCAAAATATATTATTCTATGCCCTTTATATTCATCAACTTAAAATTTCACCTTTTTACATATATTTTTCATATTCTCGTATGATGCATTGTAAATGACTATTCTAACTAATATTGTGTTCATTCTATGTGGCTTGCCGAACGGAACTACGCGACGGACCTTAATCGCTCAGCGCGTATGTGGCGAGCCTAAAGATATGCATATATGTTAGATTAGATTATATTATAACTCTAAATGCCTTTATTGTGTACTGGCAAATTTTGTCAATAAAGTGATTTTAATCCAAAAAGAAAATACCATTCTCAAGCAAAAGGTCCTGCTTTAGCGGTGTCAATAAGACGCTATCTCCGTAACGACGCAATAAGAAATCATTCGTATTGATATCGACAAAGATAATAAATTTAAACTATTTGGTTCAATATTATTTTTCGGGCTAAACGTAAAACTGAATCCTGTATGTACACGTACAGTAGTACCACAAATATAAGTTACATCGGCAATCTTCGTCTGACGAGTGCTGACAAGTACCGAATGAAATCGAACGTATGGCCATTTCAATAAAGACCTTGTTGCAGTATAAGTAAGGTACAATATGCAATGACAGGTGTTGTCGTGCTGTCCCGCTCATGGCGCCAGACAAAATGGCGGGCGCCGGAGCAGCCGGCGTCGTGCGCAAAATTTTGGCCAATGGGCGTTGAAGAATTTACCCGCGCAAACACGCTGCCTTATGATTGGTTAAAATGCTTTCTGCGCAGGTATATCGTTGTAACTTATATTTGTGGTACTACTTAACATGTTTTTAGATACATCCCACTCAAGCGGCATCGTCGGGCGCTCGATCGTCACTATATCTGGACTTGTCTCGCCTCCCCACCATCACCAGGAACGTGAGCGAGACGCAGCTAGTAGCCGACATAAGGAGCGTTGGTGAGTGTCGGATATACTCTTCTCACGTCAACGTGGGCCACTTTAACTTTCAGAGCTACTAGTGGCACGTTGCTATACGCGACCATTGCCGCCCATTAAGCCACCATAGTGAAAATGCCCTTATATCCAATATTTGACAGCTGTCATCCGAGTACAATTTATGTTATCGTTTGTCATATTGACGTTTATTGTGCTGGGATGACGGCTGTTAAAAAATCTATTCCGGTATTTGACAAAAGTCAAATCAGCTTCTTTTTATGAAACGTCAAAAACGCTCCGTTAATATTGATATTGTAGGACTTATTTTTGGAGAAGATTACCCCCTACACACAAACTTACAAGGCTACAATCTCCCAGAATTTTCCTCTATATTATGTTACTAAGTATGGGACCGGTCATTGTTGCACTCTTTGGGGGAGGCTTATGTCCAGCAGTGGACGTCTTTCGGCTGATATGATGATGATGAAGTATACAACGTGTTTTTTTAACCGTCTGAGAGCCGAAGCCCATTTAATGTATACATTACAAAGAACTTAAATGAAAGGTTTTTTTTGGTTTTTTTATGTATCAAAATTGTTTTTTTTGTATTAATTTTAATCATCCAGCTGAGTGACCGCTAGCCGCCATCTTTTGTAGATAGGCACGAACTTTTACCCGTTGAATGAACTTCGCACCGCGCGCCATACAGGATTGTCAAACTTGTACCTTTTATTACTAAAAGAGACGTACTTACTTGATACTTTACGTGGGCTCTAAGACGGTTAAAAATACACGTCTACAACGTGTATTTTTCCTTTAAATCCTCTGGTCCATTACACGCAAACCTTTCCGTCCCTACACCAGATCCTGACCCTACCCCAGATTCCGTCCCAACTAGGAGTTCCACGGAAGCCGTGCTTCATCAGATCATGCAGTGTGCGACGCCTAGTCGAGCGCGACGCGCCACGAGGAGAGATAGCCCGACTGTTAGTACCATAGACAACGGCTATCTTATCTTATCTAGATGAGGGCCCTTTCGGATACACTTCGACCCAACGGGATCTTTTGTGCAATTTCCCTCTCCTTTATGCCTACTCCCAAGCACGCAGATCATTTCCACGAAACGGATGATGCAGCTCAGCGGAAGCACCTTGAATTCCTTTGGTTGCGGATAGCCTTTACCAAAGTAATTCTTTGTCTGGCAAGGGCATGACTTTCGCACAATAAGTGACAGCGACAACGATTACACCAGAAGTCAACGATCACAGACCAATCAACGTTAAATATGGTGCCGCTTGTCAAACTTGACATGCATTCAGATCTTAACGAACACTGCATACGATTACATGCGGTTTAGTGCAACCCATCCTTATAAATTGCATTTTCATTAAACAGTGGCCATAGAGAAAGCAGAAGTATAGGATTCCACACAAATACAAACATATGTGACCAAGTTGTAAGCATAGACAATAATCGTATCTCCTGCCCCTCATCGTGTGCAGGTCTTTAAGTAATAAAGTTTAGAAGCAGCACCATGTTGAATAACCGTTATCATTACAGGATCAAAAGCCCTGACCAACATGTCGGAGCAGTTCAGCAAGCTCAACAAGCTGTCTCACTCTCTCAACGCGCGCGCCCGGCCCAGCCTCCAACTGAAATTCGACCAGGGCTCTTCCAAAACCAAGAAGATATTCACATTGGGCGGCAAAACGGATTCTAAGAAAAAAGGGAGCTTGTCAGACGGCATGTCTTCTGATTATTCCTCAGACGACGAGAACAGGACGAATATATTCGAGCCAACGTTAGACAACTTCGAAAACACGCAGCATTACTTGGGCACCCAGCCAAAAGAAAAAGACAACGACTGCGAGCTCATCCAAAATCCTCTATACTCTTCTAAAATCGAACCACGCGATCCAGTGTTCGACCCAAGCGTGGTTATTGCCAGCACAGTCGAAAAACAAACAATCAAAACCCCTAGTAACATCAGTAAGAAAAACCCGTTCGATTTAGAAGCGGATACTTGCTCCAACCGCTCAAAAACTCCCGAAATCCAAGTCGAAAATGACGGTGTATTCTCAAAGCCATTGCCGCCGAACTCGCTAGTACTTTCGCAGAAACTATCGCACAGCTCCAGCGACATAACGATAGACAATGCTGGGCTGTCAACGGAGGGGGTCAATTACCATGTCCGCTCTAATTCTCAGCATGAAATCACGTTGAACATAGCGCAGTCTCATAGTGAGTCGGCACTGAGGCAGTTCAAGAATATAGCGAGTCCTGTGTCGAGTACTAAAGATATGGTGCTGTCGCCACTTACGAAGCTTGCTAAAGGGGTGCAGAGTTTGGGGGCGAATTTGGATCCGAGGAAAATAAAGGTAAATTGTGAATGCTTATGAATTATTTCTTCTTCTTCTGATAACCTGGTAAAGGTTGCGGGAGTCCGCTTGATGCGGGTGGCGCAGGACCGGTCACTTTGGCACTCTTTGGGGGAGGCCTATGTCCAGCAGTGGACGTCTTTCGGCTGATATGATGATGACGATGATGATGAATTATGATAGTTACGAGTACAATCAAGTTAGTGAGGATATGATGTATTGCTCAATATGTCCACAGGCACAAGGTCCCGCAGTGAAGCATATAACGGACCAGCAATACGAGGAGCACAGAAAGCTACAGGAGAAATGGCGCGACTGCAACACCCGCCTCGTCGCGCTGTGAGTTGCTAGCGATACTGTACTGCCATTGGGTACCAGGCTATCATGAAAGTGTTAAGGGTGGTCGAGCCGTACTAATAAGCAGTTTGTTGCTGAGTAGAGTCACCCGTGCATGCAGACTGCTAAGCAGAGGTCACGTTTCGTCTAAGTCACAGCTGACCGATACATTTGTACTGCCCCTGAGTACCAGGCTATCATAAAGTGTTAAGGGTGGTCGAACCGTACTGATGTGCAGTCTGTTGCTGAGAACCGTGACCCGTGCATGCAGACTGCTAAGCAGTGGTCACGTTTGTGACAGCTGACTTTTGTGGTGCCACGTTTGAACACATTCAAGCTATGAAGGTGTCCTGTTCTGACATTGGGAATTCCACCGTGCCGCCACTGCGGAGCTAGCACTACCACATAATCCATAAATTCGAAAGTGTGTCTGTCTGTCTGTTACCTCTTAGATGAAATTTGGCATAGAGAAAGTTTGAGTCCTGGTGAAATGGGGGAGAAATTTTGTGTGGACCAACGATGTAAACGTGTTCCATGCGGGCGTAGTCGCGTGCAGAAGCTAGTAAATAATTAGGTCCTCTGTCTATCAAAACCTATGTGAGACTGCTAGAAATTCCAAATATCGAGAGCCGAAGTTCAATCGTACTCTTTCTAATTAGCACAATTCGAGGGAGACAGGAGTCGAACGAGTCAAAATTGTGCTTACCCCTTGTTACAATATAATTGTTTCTTTCAGCCTGCCTTGACAAGATAAGTAAATAAGTAGTAGAAACAGCTCCGGGCACCGTATAAAAGTATGGCCGATGGAGCTCTTTTAAGTTCTTTTTTTTTAAGTTCATTGACTTTGGTGACACCTCTGTGCTGCCACATTAGCGCTGTCACATTCGATTTGCTTAGTACATTTGACAGGAGTCTAGTCTATGAGATGAGTCATATGGTTGCTGATTTAATTTTAAAAGGTTTTTCATATTAGTGGCATTTCGTAATGGCGTCAGTTAGTGAGTTAGGTTTAAGTATTAGCGTTTTTTGTGTGTTATTGCGAATTGTATCACTATTGAAAAACCTTTAAAAGTACAATGTTGCCTATTTACAGGCGATAGAAGGAAAGGCTTTCGCAAGTCACGGAAGTATAACCCTAATTTCCTTCCTAAATTGCAGCAATAATATGACAGAAGTGAGACTCTTTCATAGTTAATTATGCACATAGATAATAGAAGTTTGAATAGGCATAGAATAAAAAAACATTCCTGATCCATGTCGCAATCTTCCAGCAAACGAAAAAACCATAGAAGTCTTAAGTAGCGCCGTAAAATATCCCCACAGAATGGGTGCCATTGCTATTATGCGGGGTTGGGGGCGGGGTGTCAAAACGATGCCAGGCAGCCGTTTAATTCGAACATACTACGGCACACCGGGTTTTAAGCACTACTTTGGGTAGAATATTGTAAGTAGCTCGCATTCTATAGTTTTTTCGTTCTCTGCAATCTTCTCAATAAATCAATAGTATTTTTGAAAACCTCACAATTCTCCTGAACAGTATTAGTTAAAAACTTAGCTTAAGGTATCTCTCCACACTATTTATAATAGCTTGGAGTAAATTAAATGATATCTTGCCGTAGCAATATAGCCAATTGGAGACGTACCTTATTCTTTTACAGATATGGAGTGCCAGTTTTATAAATGTCCCAAACATATTCCAGTATTAAATAGTACTAGTTAAAATTTACTAATGTTTTGTAGATAACTATCAAACCGGCTTTGATTTTGTTCCCGCGTAGGTACATATATATATTTACCTTTAAAATGGTATAGGACAATATTCTTATTCAAAAAAACTGCTTTGATGGTATTCTACATAGAATGATTGCAGGAAGGATTTTTTTTTTGAACAAAAAATGTTTTTATTATTATTATTAAGTATTGAATATGTATGTGTTATGTAGCAGTTAGTATTGTTGACATGTCCGTTCCGTATTTGTATTGTGTAATTGCGAATAGAACATAAAACATACAAATGTTGTACTTAGGTCGGATTCGTCCTAATATAAAATAACATGGAGAAGCATGGGTGAATACCAGAGAAATGCGAATCTGTGTTTTAATATATTTGACACCTAGCTGTCAAGCATGCAAACACGCATCGCATCTCTGGTGGTTATTCATCGGAGGTTAGACGTCGAAATTGTCACTAGTCAAAACTTTGTGTCGAGATATTAGTAGTTTTAGTTACCAATTTTGAGTCTACTGACGTTAAAATACATGATTGGATCGTTTAATTTATTTCATATCATTTAGCTAGAGAAAATCTGAGCGATACACTCTATCAGTCATGAAAGCAAACGAAGCATTTTAATCTTAGAAGTAGTTGAAATTGATTAAAAAATCGCTTAAAAATAATAATAATAATAATAGCCATTTAATCTGAATTTTGGGTATCACATATAACTTAAGTGTTTTTTTTTTCTTCACAATATGTCCCGCAGTTCAGAGGCATAGGCCTCCTCCAATTGTCTCCACTGTGTTCTATCAGATGCGACTCTTGTCCAACGTGGCCCCAAGGTTAGCCTTAAGTCGTCTTCCCATCTTCGTATTGGGCGTCCCTGTTTTCTAGTGCCATCAAGTTCAAAAAATCGCTTGCTGTTACGAAAACATACGAAAGTACTAATTACTAATGATTTTGTTGAGAATTTATACAAACTTTTGCCAATTTCAAAGGCTAATTTTCTAAACAAATTACGAAATTATTAAAATCTAGTGAAATATATTTCAGAATCTACATATATTTATAACACAATTTTGATTTAGAAACTTACCTAAGTTGTGCGATTAGCACTATTTTATTTGATTACTTTAGTTCTTTGAAACCAAGTCAATTTTAAAATTGAGTAGTTATACTATTTAGATGTATCTAACATGTTCCAACATTTCTATATGTGTACCGACGTAAACGTCCCTCTTTCCAATAAATGTGACTTGGTGTATTTATCGTGCGTTGACCTCTAGACAACAGCATGGCTATCACAAGACGGCACGCGAGCTCTCGATTTTTTCTCGCACTATACCTCTCTTTCTAAGTGTTCTAATAAGAGAGAGATGGGTACGAGAAAAATCGCCCATGGTTTCTCCTTGTTTAACCGACAAATGTTTCATAGACTTAATGTTTCACCAAAATTAGATTTCATCGAAAGCATTTTTTAGAAACTGTAACCTTTTCAGGGTTGTTATGAAAACCTAACTTATCCTAAAGGGTTTTACACAACTTTTAGCTACTTATACCTAACAAGTTAAAAACGGTTCCTAAGAAAAAAAATCTGTGAAACATTTGTTCCATAAAAACTTTTGTTGTGTTGCATCTCTTTCTTAAGTATAGAAAAATAGAAGAGATACAAAGCTATGTGTGCGAAATTGCGCCCGAGTGAGATCTTAATACGACCTCCAACCGACCGGACGGCGTTCTACTAGGTACAAAGGAATTTAAACCGTATGTACGTTAATTAGGTTTCATATTTGATAGGAATTCTCACCGACCGGGTCGGCGGCCGTCTCGCAGTGGGACGATGCCATTCGAATATGAAATCTAAATACTGGAATACATGGTTTAAACTGCTTTGTAGAATGCAGCTCAGCCAGTCGGTGAGATACGGACTTTAGTGATTTAATGTGTCTATCATCTAAGTATTATCAGTTTTTGCTTTGGAACCTTGGTTCCTATTGCTATATAATTGTAATAATTGGCGTAGGCACTAGTTATAGTTAATGCGGAAGCGATTGACATCCCATTGTTATCCAAAAGTAATGTTATTTGTATAGAGGTCAATGCATTTTTGTACATTTTATAATAAAAATACGTAATTAAACATTGTTTTAACTTCACTTTCTGAATCATGGGTGCGTTCAATAATCATTTTGTTTTTCTAAATGCAGTGTATAGGTGGAAAAAATGTAAGAGTACATACAGTTAAATTCGCACTCATCTGATGCAGTCTGACGTGACATTTCATTTTGTGTCGGGCGTCAGAGCGCATCAGAGAGCGTCACGTCAGATAACTATGAATCCTGTTTGGCAGTCATTGAACGCACCCTGCCTGTTGTTTAGACTAAAGCAATGCACCAATCAATTGTTTAGCGCAATTTAGAAGTAACTTAGCATAATATTTAAAACAACTAATTTATGCTTCCTCTATTATTAACTAAATGTTTCCGTCAAACGCCACTATGAAGCGATAATCATGCAAACGAATATACAATATCATGCTTTCGTTAGTTTTAAAGAGATAGTTGGAGATTTCTATAAAACAAAACTAAAAAATCGGCCATTTGCGTGTGGGGTCACGCGCAGTGTAGGGTTCCGTAGTTGCCTGTCTGTCTTTGTTACATCGACACGCACGCGCCAGGTAAATGAGTCGTTGCATCGGTTGAATTTGTACGAAAGTTGGCCTTTCCAAAAACATTTTTAGTTGGTCGACTATTACTCGGTAACTAGTAATGCCTACTTACTTAGCCGTGATAGTTTTCCTCTTAATTTTAATTCATTAGCCTGCATGTGGGGGCGACTTCACTTTATTCTATAAGAAAACCGAGAAAACTGAGATCAATTGTATTCCTATCTATAACTTTCGGGAACGTAATGATTAGTTTACGAGATACAGACAATTTTATTTTGTATTCGCGTACTTTTCTCTGAACATATCTCGTATAATAAAGCGTACTCCTTTGAGATTGGTAAAATTATAGAAATTTCCAACTGCAATTTAACTTGATTTCAAAACTAGTACTGTTGTTATTCAATTGTATCAAATCATTCAATAACCGATATTCTAAATGTGTATAATGTTGAAATTGTTTCTGTGTAACTATTTAACAAAATGTACCTATTATAGCGAATTGAAATTGTATTACAAGTATAGAAATATAGATAGGTGAACATGAACAAACTGACACGATTGATGAAATTATAGAACATATTGACACATATTGCAGGTGTAGGATTTTTCAAAACTTTTATAGGCCAATACTTTTGAAATGAACCATAGCATTATATTCTTTGTTAAGTTGTAGTGGCTACATTTCGCCAGGTATACGATCAGAATTAAAACAAAAAGTACAGCCAAATAGCCCTAAATTACCTTCTAAGCAATAAGATTGGAATTCTTGCTACATTTACGGAGGTAGGTACGCTCTTTGAAATTTACTTGGTACATTAGCTATTAAATCAAATTATATTCAAGCGTGCAACAATCGTGCCAGTTAATTAACCTAGAAACGTACCTAACTAAGATACTGTAGATAGACCGCGTAGATTTGTAATAGCTTTTTATTAGGCGGTCGACACGCCATAGAGACTATTAGGTGTCAAGAAACGATTGGGTTTGTTGCCGACGAATGCCGAACGCGGCGCGGGGCGAGGGTCGCGGGGGGCGGGGACGGCCCACCGCGCGGGGAGATCTAATTGCGAGTGGCACCGAACGGACGTTACCGCTGCTTAATATTTCTTTTCGTTAATATTTGCTGCTAATTGTACTGTGTACAGCTATAGTTTATATAATTAAAAGTATAGTGCATATTTTGACCATTTATTATTGGACCAAAAACCCACAACAGTTTACAAAGTGGTCTTCGAGCCGGATCTTCGGATGTACCATACACCAAAGATGGTCAACACACGCAGTACCGCAAAACGTGAGAAGGAAAGAAAAGACGAAGAACAAAAACAGCTTTTAAATCAACCGTTACAGACATCTGCAAAAGAAGAACAAACGAAACAGATCGATGAGACTATTATTTTAGAAACGGGTAGTCAGATAAAATCCGAACAAAGGAAAGTGGTACAACCGCAAAGTCAGTGTTCTAATAAAAGCAGTAAACCTGATTCAAAAAAGTCCATTTCGTCTTCTGTGATGGCACGACGGAAGAAGCTGGAGCTGGAAGCAGCTGAAGCAAAAGCTCGCATTCAAATGGACCTGATAGATAAAAAGCTACAGGCAGACCTCGCCGAGTTGGAAGATGAAGATTACAGTCCAAATACAGAAGAGGATCAACAAACTGTTAATAGTGATGTAGCCAGGTGGGTCGAGCGCAGCCAGCTGGAACTGGAGTCACAGCATGCCACCCAGAATGGAAATAATGAGGGCCCGCTGTGTCAGTCGGCAGCCGAAGCTGCCGGCACCGAGTTGCCAATCCAGCTGTTAGCCAGCGCACTGAAGGAACTAGCCACCGTCTCAACATCCAATAACAACCAAAACGCTACGCTGTTAAGCCGCATCAGCACGCCGAGAGAACTGCCTCTGTTCTTCGGTGAACCAATGGAATGGCTGCAGTTTAAGCAAGCTTTCGAAGAATCAACAAGAGTGTGTAGTTTCAGCGATATTGAAAATATGTGGCGATTAAGAAAGTGTCTCCGTGGACCCGCCAGAGATTCCGTCAACGCTCTGCTCATGAGTGGAACTTCACCTGAAACTCTGATGACAACGCTGGAGTTACAATATGGAAATCCAGAATTAATAATATCGCGTATGCTAATGGAAATAAAAAAACTACACCCTCTGCCACCGGAATACCACAGAGCAATAGTACCGTTTTCTGTCAAAATAAAAAACTACGTCGCAGCTGTTCGGGCGCTGGGTCGTGGAGAGTACCTGCAGGAAATGAACATAGTCGCTATTGTGTTGTCCAAATTACCTACTGTGTTGCTGCCTAAGTGGACAGACTACAGTTACACGCTAATAAAAGAGGGAACTAAACCTAAATTGGACATTATCGCCGATTTTCTTCACGAAGAAGCTGTAAAAATATCAACCTGTAGTGCTTCTCTTATGCAAACAGTGCGAATGGACTATAAACGTAGGAACTATGAAAACAGTGACTATAAACCGCAAACTATTTTAGTGCAAAGTGGACATACAAGTAGCAGTGATAAATGTCGTTTTTGTCGCATAGGAAAACATAATTTACCAGAGTGCAAAAAGTTCAAAAGATCGCTACGTAAAGACAGATGGCAATATGTGAAGCGATTCGGTTTATGTTACAAGTGTTTGTTATCTCATCATGATAGACAATCGTGCGCAGCCGCCGAGTGCGACGTGGAGGGGTGCGGACAATCTCATCACCGGCTATTGCATTATGTACCGGGGCAAAGTTCACGCCAAAATAACTGTGATGTAGTGGAAGTGACAGACAATGGTGTTCAAACCGAAACTGTAACGCATATAAACAATAATAAGTGCGAAGTACTATTAAAAGTCGTGCCAATAACAATTCATGGACCTAACGGTAAAATTAGCACGACTTGCCTACTTGATGACGGGTCGAGTGTTTCGTTAATAAGTGCAAACCTCGCTGAGCGGGCCGGGCTGCGCGGGCGCCGGGGGTGTTTACGAGTGCGCGGCGCTTGGGACAGTAAGAAGTTGGTGTGCGAAACTCAACTTATCAATTGCACGTTATCTAATAATGATGGAACAATGTTTACATTAAATGCGCGCAGTGTGGACAATCTTAACTTACCTGCACAAAACCTCGGTGTTGTCAAATGCGAGAACTATAAGTACCTGGAACCTATAAAGAAAAACTTGTGCACTAAACAATTGAAACCTGAAATACTTATTGGACAAGATAACTACCACTTACTTGTACCTCTAGAAGTGGTACGGGGTGGAGAGCACGAGCCTTGTGCTACTCGCTCGCCGCTGGGCTGGTGTCTTCATGGGAGGGCGCCGGCATCTGTAATGACACTAAAGGGTATACATACGTCATTACACGTTCGTCATAGCGAAGAGCAAAATACAACAATGGAAAATAATCAACTGTTACGTGAAATTCATGAAGATATTCGTCAGTCTTTCTCCATCGATTCCATGGGTGTATCTGCTAAACCTAGGCAGAACTCGGAGGACGTACGGGCCCAGGAGTACCTGGAACAAACCTCTGAACTTATCGATGGCAAATGGCAAGTGGGCTTACCTTGGAGAGATCTTCATTGTGTCACCGTTGACTCCTTCCCAAACGCACTGACGAGACTAAAGGGAGTCGAGCTGAAGATGAAAAGGAGTGAAGAGTATGCACGAAGGTTTAAAGAACGCATACAACATTTGTTGGAGAACAATTACGCGGAGAAGCTGGAGAAGCCAGCCGTCACGTCTAAAACGTGGTACCTACCTAGCTTTGGAATAGATAATCCAAATAAGAAAGCCCTTCGATTGGTATTCGACGCAGCAGCTGCATCAAAAGGGTTATCTCTTAACGATTACCTATACAAAGGTCCTGACCTACTTATGACGCTAATTGGAATAATGTGGCGCTTCCGTGAAAATAAAATTGCAATCTCCGGGGATATAAAAGACATGTTTCTAAGAGTTAAAATTAGACCAGAAGATCAACACGCCTTCCGCTTCTTATACCGAGACAAGTCTGAAGATCCTATAGATACTTACCTGATGACGTCACTAATCTTTGGCGCGAACTGCTCACCATTCATCGCACAGTTTATCAAAAATAAAAACGTGCGACGCTTTGAAGCTACTATGCCAGAGGCAGCTAATGCTATATACACGCAACATTACGTAGATGACTATATCGATAGCTTACCTGATGAAGAAACCGCAATGAAGCTAGTCCGTGACGTCACATATATACATGCACAGGGAAATTTTCATATACGTAACTGGAATAGCAACAGCGAAGCAGTCATCAACAGTATTCCAAAAGAGACTCTCGGCAGTAGCGCAGTAAGGTTCAAAGTCGGGCAACAGTGCGAGGGCGAACGCACACTTGGATTGTTATGGAATCCCAATGAAGACACGCTCGGATTCGATGTTTCGCTAAAGAAGCTATCTGAAAATATAGTTAATGGGAAGGAAAGGCCCTCAAAAAGAGACATACTCCGAGTCATTATGTCGATTTTTGACGTTTATGGATTTTTATCGCCTTTCACAATAAATGGAAAATTAATCATTCAGCAAGCTTGGCAACTTCAGATAAATTGGGATGAACCTGTACCGGACCTTATTTATGAAAAATGGTTAAAATGGATTGGACAATTAAAATCAATGCGCGAAGTATTAGATATTATTACCACGCCGCTGCACGTGCGAGCGAAACAGGCACGACAACCGCGAGGGCGAGCGGGACGCGGCTAGATGTTGTTATCAGTACTCCGGGCGGGGATGATGCGCTCCCGCATGTGCCGAAACCAGTTCTAACTACGAATTGTTATACAAATCTGCAACTACATTTATTTTGCGACGCGTCCACGAAAGTTATTTGTGCAGTAGCATATTGGCGTTGGCAACAAAACAACACAGTGCATCAAGCGTTTATCGCAAGCAAATGTCGCGTCGCTACGCTAAAAACAACTACGGTTCCTCGTCTTGAACTGGGTTCTGCAGTCTTAGCCGCTAGATTAGCTGAAACAATAACTAAGGAACACAGAATAAAACCAGAACGTCGTATCTTTTGGAGTGATTCCACGACAGTGCTACACTGGGTAAGGAACAGCGCGCGTACATATAAAACTTATGTCGCGCACCGGCTGGGCGAAATAGACGAACTTACCAACATGAACGAATGGAGATACATACCTACACACCTAAATGTAGCCGATATAGCCACTAGAGAAACATATGATCGTTCTGTTTTGCCTACTGAGTGGACCCGGGGACCTGCGTTTCTACAAAAAAGCGAGGACGACTGGCCGCAAGATATATTGAACGCTGAAGTAAACAAAGACGATTTGGAATGTGTAATGACAATTACGCCATGCAATAACGGTAACTTACCTATTCCTGAGCCGACAAGATTCTCCTCGTGGTTACGACTGCTCAGGGCTACATTTATAATGCTGAAATTTATAAATAAATGTAAACATATGTGCGAAGATGACGGCATTGTCATGGAGAGAGCTGAAAGGTTACTTATTAAATACTCTCAAGCACAATCATTTCCGGACGAAATAATAAAACTAAAAAATGGATTATACCTACCTAAAACGAGTAAATTACTTACCTTATCGCCGTACCTCGATGAACACGAAGTTTTACGCCTCGGGGGCCGCATCGACGCCGCTGCTGATGTTGGACCTGAAATAAAAAGACCTTCAATTTTGGACGGGCGAGAGTACGTAGCACGGCTCCTGGTGAAGCATTACCACGTTCTCGCAGCGCACGGGAACCAGGAAACGGTCGTTAACAATCTGAAACAAAGGTATTGGATAATTAGATTACGACCTACAGTTAAAAATGTAACTTCAAAGTGCATGATATGTAGAATAAGAAAATGTAAACAAGAAATTCCACGCATGGGAGACTTACCTCAAGCCCGAGTGGCCCATCATCAGCGCGCCTTTACCTATACTGGAGCTGATCTATTTGGCCCTGTGGAAGTCACTGTGGGAAGAGGAAGACAGAAGAGATATGGAGTTCTTTTTACATGCTTAACCGTGAGGGCAGTGCACATAGAAGTTGTAAATTCACTTACCTCCGATTCACTCATAATGGCACTCCGGCGAATGGGGGCACGACGTGGTTGGCCTCAATATCTTTATTCGGACAATGGTAAAAATCTACGCGGTGCTGATGCTGAGCTGAAGAAGTCAATCGAGGAATTGGACCAGGAGTACCTAAAGCGGGAGTCCTTAAATTATGGAACGAAATGGATATTTATCCCTCCTGGAAGTCCCCACTGGGGTGGCGCATGGGAAAGACTAATCAGAACTGTCAAAGGATGCCTGAAGGTCGTGCTGAAAGAACGCGCACCGCGAGAGGAGACACTGTACACACTATTGGCTGAAGTCGAGAGTATAGTGAACAGCAGGCCGCTGACGCATGTCTCCGTAGAACCCGGCAGCACTGAAGCTTTGACCCCAAATCATTTTCTCCTGGGATCCTCATCAGTCTTACCCCACCTCGGCGCTTACAATGACACCGACTTTTACTTGAAAAAGCAGTGGAGAATCGCCCAGCGACTAGCCGACTTATACTGGAAAAGGTGGGTGAAAGAAATCCTTCCCGACTTGTTACCACGTAAAAAATGGACTCAAGAAGAGAGGACCCTGCAAGTGGGAGACCTTGTCCTAATTGTGGACCCAGACGGACCTCGATGCACTTGGCCAAAAGGTTTGGTAGAACAAGTGTTGCCAGGCAAGGACGGTCGAGTCAGAGCCGTCAGAGTGAAAACCAAGAGTGGTGTACTCATGCGCTCAGCCGCACGCATCGCCCGAATACCCGTTGATGGTGAGTGCTGCTAGGCAGCACTGGGGTGGAGGATGTTGCCGACGAATGCCGAACGCGGCGCGGGGCGAGGGTCGCGGGGGGCGGGGACGGCCCACCGCGCGGGGAGATCTAATTGCGAGTGGCACCGAACGGACGTTACCGCTGCTTAATATTTCTTTTCGTTAATATTTGCTGCTAATTGTACTGTGTACAGCTATAGTTTATATAATTAAAAGTATAGTGCATATTTTGACCATTTATTATTGGACCAAAAACCCACAACAGTTTACAGGGTTGATTTTGGAGATTTTGTCGATCGTGTGATGCATTTATAAAATTTTGTTCGCGAATGTGAATTATCATTGGTATTAACCACTCAATAGGCACAGTAGCAGCCGCCACACGCTTCGTGATTTCCCGTGTGCCGTGTGGATAGGTGTCGGAAACATGGCATCCTGCAAAATTCTATCTCGCTCTGTCTTATAAGTTCGTACTGCTCATGCCTTAAGCCGCGCTCGGACGTTTGGCGTTTGGAACCCTGGGCAGCCTAGCTAGCATGATAGCGTTTGTCGAACATAAACCATTCGTCCCTTTATGTCCGACATAGCTTCGACCATGCACGAATGCTTTATGTCCGACATAGATTCCACCGTGCTAGCTAAGCTGGAAGGCTTGTGTTCACACAGCTTAACGTTAACGCTACACTAGGGAACCAGTTTAAGTTTGACCTTCAATTATGATTCTTATAAATCTGTAATAGAAACAAATCTATTTTAGAATGAGGAACTGTTATTATTATTTCTCTATTCGTGTGCCTGTGATTCATAATTGAATGGGTGCCAATTGCCTACTTAATTAAATACCTGAACTCTATGGTACATACCCTTACTATATGTAGGTAAATCGTGTGTCGTATTTTTGAAACTTCAAGTATTTTCCGTGTCGATCTAAAGTTCGATTTAATAAGCTCTAAAATCTACCTTATATCAGGTACAATGACAGTTTACTTTGATTTTTTTTAATTATGGTCATTTGCTAGGGTTCTCTGTCGCTCTCCAGTTTCTACCAAATATCTGTTTCACGAAATTCAATAAATAAAGGCTTTTACAAACGTTGCAAGTTATCACAACAACCGACGGAGATGCTTGGAAAGAGAAAGGAATACATCGATACCCTAGCTCACAGCCGTACTAATTACATTGTTTTTGTCACTGAAATTGTAACTTTATGATTTGAGCACTATCATACTACATACATTACGTTTTTCCCCGTAATTAGTACGATTGTGAACTATGGTATCGACATGTATACCCAATACCGTTAATTACTAGATAGAATGAGACTAGGTACTTTACATGCCTTTCATTCTAACTATGATGTCGATGTTGCACTGATAAATTGCTGCGTTGGTGACGTAAAATAAGGAGATACGGCGCTTTGTATGTATATTGTGAAAAGGATCGTTAAGTTGGTTGAAAAAACATTTATACAACATGATAAATATTTATTTAGATACCTCCCGAGTTTAACATTTTGATGTTTCTTTCTTGTAAAATTATTATTTTTCTACTTAATGTTAAGTTTAATCGTTGTTGTATAAAATATTTTCTCAATTTATTCATATTCTTTTTCAGAAATGACAAAAATACATATATGCCTGTGATTTATGTACATTTGATTTGTAATGTACCTAATTTTATTATTTATTATAATTATAATTATCATGATGAAATATAATTAAAATAAAATTTGCTTTGACAAAAAATCATCTTTTATTAATTTTACTTTACTGGAAAAAAAAGAATACCAAATCTAATATATAAATAGTTTGACAAGGCCGCTCCACATTCCCGCGTTTACGCGCGAACGCGTGAAAACGTGAATGTGGAGCCGATTCGCATATTTTTCGCGGGTTCACGCCTAGTTAACCACTTTTTGTCGGTTTTTTTAGCTCGCGTCAAAGGGCCTGCGAACGAGCGAAAGCTGCGTAGACACAACAGACTCCACATTCGCGCCTTCACTTAGTTGCGTGCAGGGTGCGGTCATTACGATGAATAGCCGTCATCCGTCCGTCATCTTCGTTTCCTTCATTTCGTTTTTACTTTTAATGTAGACATAATTATAATACGCAAATACACCGATCAGTAGGCCTGTCGAAGCCATAACTACGTCGGAGAAGAGTTCACGCGCGAAAAGTCTCACCGCGATTCGCAATGTGAATGTGGAGCGGCCTTTACCACTACTTACTGCCGAGTTGTGTCACGCGTTACCTTCTATCTCACTCGTACTGTGCAAATTAAAAAGAGAAGTATAGATTTTCTTGTTTTACTCGCGTCCCTACGTACGTGGGGCAGTTATCGTTATATTATTTTTTTTAATAGAAAAATATTGGAAAACTCGTATTAAACTCAGTGAAAGTACAATGGAAACATAACCTAAGTAACATACCTTCAGTTATCGCATTCCGAAACCGAACTTAACGCCTATATCAAGCAAATAACACATAGGTAAGCTGTTGTTTTCGTCGTTGAACTTGAACTTCACTTGAATTTTTGAAAACTAACGGGAAAGTGGAAGTTTGTTTAGAAGTCAGTAAACAGTATCACATAGTATAAACAGGTGGTCTTTTAGAACCTATTGGTTGTTACAATGACATTTGACAGCTGTCCACCCCTGCCAACCAAGGAAAAATAAATATGTGTTGCTACTACAAAGAACTGGCTGACAGCGTGACAGCGTATCGATTACTACTGGACAACTAGCGCCATCTATCGACTGCTTTTTGACAACGGCAACGTGAACAACTAGTTTAATATTACTATTTGGTTTAAAACTTAATAATTTGTGTTACATAACAATAAACGAGCACAAAAATGACTCCATTACAATCAAATAAAACGACTGCATGTTATAAATGTAAGATGACTATAAAAACAAAGGACTTTATGAAATGCTCAAATTGTTGCAAATGTTTTGACCTAAATTGCGCTGGAAAAAATTTACCAAGTAAATTTCGATCGATGACAAATGAGGACAAAATATTTTGGAAATGTATATGTTGTCAGACAAAATCTTCGAAAGCAGAAACGAAGACATTGAATAAACCAAAAAGTAATACCACAAATAGCAAATCCCCGGACAACATCACTAGAAGGAAATGTAATGTTCCTAAAATATCGAGTTCTCAAGATAATATCTCTCAAGTTTTCACAGATAACGATATTATGAGTTCCACACTTAGAGATCTAAGCACATACGAAAGCCCACGAAGTCTCCCAAGCACATCTACTTTAGAGTCTTCACAAATAGTTGCCCTAAAGATGCAAATAGAAGATCTCACACTTGAACTATCGAGCGCCCATGAGGAAATTCAGAACTTAAATACTGAGAATACTTGCTTGCAGAAACAAGTTGACGACTACAAAAAAAAGATTAGTATATATAGCACACTACTGAAGGACAATACTCCTTCGAAATCGCTCCATTTGTCCAATAACACATTAAAGGACTCAGCGACAGACGCAAATATGGAATCTGAAAATAAAATAAAGGAACTAGACAAAGAGGTGAATAAACTAAATAATACAATCAAAACATTACAACGAAAAATTAGTAATTTATTGTCAACTAATAAAACAATCAAACGGAAATCTGATGCACTAATAAATAAAGAAATAACTCTTTCCCGCATTCAGCAGTCTACCAAAGCCTTGGAAAAAACTGTTCAACGCCTAGAACAAAAGATTGTTGAAACTTCATCTTCTGAAAAAAGCTACTCAGCATCAACAAAAAATCAAACGGTATGTGAACAGAGTACCATTCCTAAAAGAAAGAACACAGCAGACACTGTAAATAGACCACACAAGCCGAAACTGCTGCTTCTTTCGGACTTCCACGGTGCAGAATTACTTCTACCACTTTCTAAGATGAGAAGGAATGACTATGACTTCTCTGCAGACATAATACAGCACGGAACAACTGAGCGAGTGTTGCAAAATGTGCAAGATAAAATAATTCATTTTAAAAAAAGTGACTGTCTAATCATAATGTGCGGAGGCAGCGATTACAACGCCACGCCACTAAAGACTGTATTAGGGTTTTTAGAAGATACTGTGAAAAAATCTATACATACTAATGTTATAATCTGTGACATACCCTATTCGATAAACTATTCCTCTGAACACTATAACAATTTTGTAAATAAGCTCAACTCTGCAATGCATAGTAAATTTACAAACTTGTCACATGTATGGCTTCAACCTAGTACTATTTATTTCGGAAAAACTGATTTCCAAAATAATGGCAATATACTTAACTACAGGGGAAAATACAAGTTAGCGCAATGTCTAAACAAAATATTAAGATGTGTAAACGAAGCATTCTATAATAATAATAGTAATAATTGTACTTTTTTATAAATAACCACCGTCAGATGTCAAATAATCCGTGTATTAATAGGAATGCAAAAAATGAACTCGTTACCTACAGTAATATATATGTTCTTCATCAAAATATAAATGGAATTATAAACAAAGCAAACATATTGTGTGTTCATTTACAAGAGTTCATGGAAACTGGAAAACAAATCGACGCTATCTGTATAACAGAGCATAATATGAAGTCGGGTGACGAGGTACATTTGACCATTCCAAAATATAGATTAGCATCTTGCTTCACTAGAGAAAATAGGAATGGGGGATCTTGCATATTAATACGAAATGGCCTAAAATTCAATATTTTAAACGAAGTCAACAAAACCTCAATCTCAAATGTTATGGAGTGCACATGCATTGAATTGACTGATCATGGTATTATTTTACTCTGTATCTATAGAATCCCTAATAACTGTTCAAGGGCAATCAATCTTTTTCTAAATAAACTAGAATATATATTAAATAAAATTTGTTATACCAGGAAAAAGATAATAGTATGTGGCGATTTCAACATTGATACCCTCAAAAGAAATACGCACTGTAAGGATTTTGAAAATCTCTTACTTAGCTATAACTTGAAATTAGGTATATCTCAACCGACCCGACTGTGTAGTGGAACATGTATTGATAATATTATCCACAATATCAGAGGAAGCAAGACAGAAGTATTGGAACTTGCTCTCTCGGACCACACAGCACAATTACTTAAATGTCCGGTAAAGAAAACTTGTTCTCTCACTCATTGGTATATAAAAAAAGTAGATATGTGTGATGAAAATATTAAGAAATTTATAAATTGTATCGACAATCTAAATTTTTATGATGTTTTTGCTACAAATGACCCAAATGAAGCGTTTAATAGTTTTATCACATCATTTACATTATTCTACAGGCTGTGTTTTCCAATTAAGAAAGTAAAAATTACTAATACCTGTAAGCCTAAATGGATTACAAAAGGGATCAGACTCTGCTGTAGACGAAAAAGACAAATGTTGTGGAAATATAGACTGTCATCAGATCCTGATAGTAAGATGTTATTTAAATGTTATTCCAAGCGACTGGCAAAAATAATTAATTTGACCCAAAGGGCACAGAATGACCATTATATAAATACATCCAATAATAAGACAAAAGCAACTTGGAAAATTATTAATAATTCTAAAGCTAAGCAGCCTGTAGAAAACATTGAACAAATAACATTTAATGGTAATGTTATAACACACCCAAAACGCATTGCAGAAGCTTTTAATAATTATTACATTGACCAAGTATATCGATTTAATCAGTCTAGTGACAACCAAAATTACAATAGAATGAATACAATGACATCCAATAGCAATTCAATGTTTATGCAACCCACTACTCCGGATGACATACAATTAATAATACAGGGCCTTAAAAGTACGAATAGTGTCGGTTATGATGGGATCCATACAAAAATCATAAAAAGAGCATGTCAAGTTCTTTCTCCTGTACTCAGCTATATTATTAACCTATGTATAGAACATGGCACATTTCCTGCATATCTTAAGATTTCTGTTATAAGACCCCTTCACAAAAAAGATGACAAAAATAACATTGCTAATTATAGGCCCATTGCGTTGTTATCTATATTTTCTAAAATCATTGAAAAAGTTATATACAATCGTTTATATACATACTTCGAGTGTCAAAATTTGTTTTGTGTTGAACAAAAAGGATTTCGTAAGAAAAAAACCATCAACATGGCTATATTTGATTTGCTGCAAAGTGTAATAATAAATATGGATAAAAAAGTCCCTGTGTGTGCTTTATACATGGACATGTCTAAAGCATTTGACTTTGTTGATCATAATATTCTTGTAGACAAACTGTATACTTATGGAATACGTGGCAATGTTTATAGTTTAATAAAATCCTACTTAAGTAATCGACAACAAATGACACAAATAAAAAGATTGTCTTTAGAAACAAAAACAGAATTAATCTACACATCTAGTCGCAGAGACGTTCTCTACGGAGTGCCACAGGGAAGTGTATTAGGGCCTTTATTGTTTTTGATTTACATAAATGATTTACCAAGAGCTATCGAACATCCCATGGTTCTCTTCGCTGACGATAGTACAGTGGTATTCGCAGCAAAAAATTTAGAAACATATGAAGCAGACATAAATAAAACATTAGACATTATTATACAATGGTTGACAACGAATAATTTGAAAATTAATCTGGATAAGACGAATATAATGACATTTAGACAAAAATTGCAGCCAACTAGTTTAAATATAGCTTATAAAGGACATAGAATAAATGAAACTAATGTTAGTCGTTTTTTAGGGCTTAGCGTAGATAATAAGTTGACGTGTAAAAACCACATTGACATTATATGTAAAAAACTTAGTTCATTTTCATATGCCTTATACAATCTTAAAAAAGTGTCCAATCAGGCATCTTTACTAACGGCGTACCACGCATATGTTACATCCACATTGAGATATGGTATCCTTTTTTGGGGTAATTCCACAAATCGGGAAAATGCATTTAAAGCCCAAAAAAAATGTCTGCGTTCAATCTGTGGAATCAAACAGCGTGACTCATGCAAACCACACTTTATTAGGTTAAAAATACTCACATTACCTTGTTTGTACATATATGAAATAGTAAATTTTGTGATCCAAAATCGAAACCAATTTGGTAAATACAAAAGTGCCCGCCTTCAGAATAAATTAAAAGCAATTTCAAGTAGTACAGCGTTATTGCAAAAAAGCATAATTGGAATGGCCCACAAGATTTTTAATAAACTACCACAGACTATTGTTGGAACTGGTGAAAATGATGTTGATATGAAACTATTAAAAGAATTTCTATTAAAAAAAGCTTATTACTCAATTAATCAATTTTTAGCTGACATATGTACTTAATTCCAATTACTCTATTCTTTATATTTTTAATAATGCTGACTACATCATATTTTATATTTCATTTTAACGGACTTTTAACTTAAATTTGTATTTATATATATATATTGTGATATGTTGACTACCTAATGTAAATTATTTGTGAAGCATGCTGCATGCAGAAGCATGTTACAAAAATATAACTATATTTGTATGCCGCAAGGCGCCACATAGTGATACTGGAAAAATGTAATACCTAATAACTACCTATGTTGGACAAATAAATCTTTGAATCTTTGAATCTTTGAATCTTTATGCTAGCGTCAAATATATAAAACGCACTCCTTGGCTGGCTTCACGGGTATCTTTTAGTAAATTACACACCTAGCAATTTGTCTCAGTCCCAACAACTAGCTACTGTTGGGATGAGACAGCAATACATACCTTTCGTTCTAACTGCATCAAGTTGTTGGACACATTGCTAAGTGGTTCAACAGAAAAATAAATAGCAAACTAATATTATATTTTACTATTAGATAATAGAGTAGCTGCCGGGGTTTTTTTACGGTGCTTTGTATGTAAACTTTTAATAAAAAGACCATACTTTGAACAGAGTTTCAGCGGTTTTCAGTGTAGGCTGAAAAGGTCCGACTACTGAAGACGTTATTGCTGGATTCGATCAAATGAAATTAAACTTACTGAAGACGAGGCAGTATGTCCCATGGTCTTAGCCTGTCCGAATGAACGAATAAAAAAAGTAAAAGGTCCGTCTACGGTCTACCTGTCATTTGTTTTGTTTGCCTGTCACACAGACTAATAAGAATACAGACGCGCAGTATAAAGCAAGACGATGTTTCATATAGTTGTCTCTGTCACTGCTTATGGTCAGCTGATGTGAGTTAGAATGAGACGAATAGTATGGTATTTTGAGTCTATTGACGACTTGTCTCCAAAAACTGTTAACCACGGTGTTAAATGCTAAACAGTCTGTCAAAGTCAAATCAACGTCAAATCTCTTGTGAATCTTGAGGAAAGTTGGTTATTTCAAGAATATTGTGTTGAAAAACTAAATATTTCTGTAATAAGTTAATGATTTAAGTTGTATGAAGTGGCACAATGGCTTGTGCAGTTCCGTACTGCCGAAGTTACGCTAGATTGTTAAAAAAGACCGGAGAAACAATCGGATTTCATCGGTAAGAATCATTTGGTTGTTTTTCAAATATTTCATGTACATTACGCAATATAATGGTCTGGGATTACAGCAGATGCTTGATACTATCGGATAAGTACTTTTTACATGGATGAAACTTGATATTTTTGGGATTTTTAGTAAAAATACAATTGTCGTAAACATGGGTAGTGTTGTTACCATGTATATATCGATATTTCGTCGACATGAATTATTCATGTAGGCGTTTAGACAAAATATTTTAATGTTACATGTCTTAACTTAACTGTTAACTTCAGGTTTCCGGTAAATAATAACCTTCCAAAAAAAATGGATTGACGCAGTAGGGCGCAATAATTGGACGCCGAAAAAACACCATAGAATATGTTCAAAACATTTCGAAACTAACTGTTTCGTTATTATTAAAAACATAAAACACTTGCTGCCAGATGCGATACCTACAGTTTTTCAGAGGCCGCTTGAGGTAAGTTGGTATAGTGAGTTTTATTTATTTTATTACTTGACATTTCTGAGGTCCCTCCAGATGAGTTCGTTTCATTTAAGTTTTGTATATGCAACGAATTTGTATTAGTACATTGGTTTTCTTTATATATCCATAACTACTATAATATATATTATACATGCGAAAGTAACTCTGTGTCGGTTTGTTGTTTACCTGTTCATACTTAAGCAGCTCAACTGATAGAGATTGTATAATAATGTTTACAGTACATATCGAAACTTTAAAGAGCCATATGTACAGTAAAACGTTGTACGATACACGTGCGAATAGGTAATTCGCAACTCGTGTCGATTTAAAACATTCCCTTCGGTCGTGTTTTAATTTATCACCACTCGTTGCGAATTTCCTATTTTCGGCACTTGTATCGTAAATAACTATTTCTTTACTGTATTTAATGCAGGGATCTCACCAGGATCAACAATTAGAAGGCAACTACAACAAAATGATGCTGAGCAGTAATGAAAGGCTACCAGATACAATACCTAAGACATCTGCATTGCCTCTTCAGGTGATGCAAGTTTACTGATTGCAAAAAGTTCTATATAATTGGATATTTATTATTTAAAGCATTAGATGTAACTTTCTTATTAAAATGAGATATATTCAGGAATATAATTGCGTTGTTATTTTGTGTTAGCTTACTTTTAAAACAAAGTTTTAATCGACTTAAAATCAATACTTCACGAAGCCACATTCCATATTACCGCATGAACTGCTTTCTGAAAGCAAATGCACGATTTCAAAGTACACAAATCGTTTCAAAATAAGATTTGAAGATTGCCCTGGTTTTCTCCAGGATCCCATCTTCAGATCCTGACCTGCCTAGGACCACCTTTTCTAACAAAACACCATTCTTATCGGTCCAGGCGTCTAAGAGTAATCGAGGAACATACATAAAAAAATAAAGAGCCAGCGGAATTGATAAGTTTCAGAAGTCGGTTAGAAATAAATGTGTTCCACTAAAGATCCACAAAATAGTGAGACTTAAAAAGTAACTCGTATGAAACATGAATGCAGTTTATTATATTCGTAGTCGTGTAATGGTTTTTGTTTTCTATTTGGTAAGTACCATATTAATTTTGGCATAGTATGGATAGAGATACAATTTACTTACGAGTATAGCATATTACGAATTTATTAACAGTTAATATCGATATCGATAACTTGTAAGAAAATATCTTTCTGTGCACTAAATCTCGAGCGAGCGAGAGAGCGAATTACATCGTGCGAGCGAGAAAGCGGAGACAATGACGTCTGAAGACCTGTCAGATAACATGGTTCTATCCCTTTCTTACTCGGCGTTCAGTACGTAAGTGAGAAGAGATCGGATGTATAGAAAACGTTCAATTTATTAGGGCCTATCTGCTTTTCTCTGTAATCTGTGGCCTGTCATAAGAGAAAAAAAATTAATATGTAATTTTCATTGATTTGCCACAAATTTTAAGAAGCCGATTTTATTTCCTAAATATTTGTATAACTAATTACAGAACTCAAGAGTTTTAAAAAATTATAACTATGAAACGCATTAAATCCCCTCAAAAACAAGTATACAGTGCTCAAAATAGAGAATATGTTGAGTGCAATCTTCAATGCACGCAAACAGGGAACAGCGAGCATTCGTTTACTATTAAATGCCGAGTGTGCTTAGATATAGGAAATATTCCAATTTTCGGTACTGACAGAACGCCGGATATCTCCGAAGACATTGAAACCTTTGGAAATATTCATATAAGAAACAACGACAAATTCCCGAAATTCATTTGCGAATGTTGCAGAAAGTTGCTACAGGCCGCCGTACTATTCCGAAAAACAGCGGAACAGACTGATATGTATTTGAAAAGTCACCAGGAAGATTCTGACAACAATCACACAATGGGGTTAGTCAAATCTGAAGTAGAAATGGATATTGAAGATAGCAATGTGGATATTGAAACTTACTCTCCAATAATGAAAGAAGAAATTATTGTTGAACCTACTTGTTTTCCTTATTTAGACAACAAGGGTACCAAAGTTGTTGATGACACTGTTAGTTTATCTGTAAATAATGATGATTACACTTGTCAGACTTGTGATGTGAATTTCCAAGAGGCAAAGGAGTATTCTCAACATAAAAAATCAGCAGAGCATAAGAAAGCCCGACATTCCAATAAGATTGAATGTGACATATGTTTCAAAAACATTAGCAGGGCTTATTACAGCCGTCACATGGAAACACACTCAAATGAAAAGGACGAAAAACTCCAATGTCCAATTTGTAACAAGTCATACAGCAAGACATACTTCAACTATCATATTACGCACACACATAACAGAGACAATAAGAAAACACGATCAGAACGCATTCAATGTTACATCTGCAATAAATCTTATGAAAAGCAGTATTATAAGTTCCATCTGGCTATTCATAATAGTGACTCGTCAAGGTATGTTTGCGACACATGTGGGAAATCTTTTATTCAGCAGAGCGCTTTCAAACGTCACAGTTTAATTCATGGCAGTGAATTAGCATTTAAATGTACACTTTGTCCATACAGAGGCCGGCATCCTGGATTAGTCAAGACGCACATGCAGACACATACTAGGGACTATCAACATCGTTGCATGGAGTGCCCGGCTCGGTTCTTAACAAAAAGTAACCTTAACAAACACTTGCAGCGGCACAAAGGTCCTGTGGATTTTAAATGTGATGCTTGCAAGCGCGGTTTCTATTCAAAGTTGGAGCTTGAGAGGCATTTTGAAGCGGATCACTTGGGTGTCAAGAATCATGTCTGCAATGTTTGCGGTAAAGCATTTGGTTACAGAAATGCAATGATGAGCCACCAACTAAAAGTCCATAAAAGGGAGAAGTTGACAAATGGGAAAGGAAGGCTGCCTTTGTATTTAGAAGCTGAGAAAAATGTGATGAATGTAAATTAAAGCAATAAATTTTAATAAATTGGATTATGTACCCTTCATTATTTATTTACACAAAATGTATAGTAATAAGGGTTTATTCTAATCTAGACTGATAATTCATCCTTTCAGGACCTGTTATTATTCTATGTATATAAATCAGGGATCTTAATCTTACACAAATTGATATAGTCCCACAGTAAGTTCCATGAGGCTTGTGTTAGGTGTCCAAGGTCAAGGTCAAGGGAATACATAGAAAATAGCCAAGACACAGGAACAAAATACTCATTGCTTATCCCTACTGCCAACTATGTTAAAGAGCACATGAAATATATGATAATATGTGTTAATTACACTTGTATTAAAAAGTCTCTTTATTATATAATCTGTGTCTTTATTTCTTTGAAATAAATAATAGATCATAAAACCAAAACAATCTTAAAGGCCGAAACGCACTGACAGCGGTGGCAGAGCGGCGCGGTTGTAATGTTCGAAGTAATACGAAAGGGTTCGCACAGAATACCGCGCCGCGCCGCGCTGCTCTGTGCGGATCATTTCATATTAGCTCGAACATTACAACCGGTACCGAGTGTGGCCCATAATTTCCGAAAATCATTTTTTCTTCGTGGCAAAATTTCCGTTCCTATAATTTACCAATGTTATGTTTACCTTTTCTATATTTTAACTATAGATTTTTTTCGCCTTATGTTATTTTTCCTTTGGGCATTTTTTCATAAACTTAATTTTCCTTTACTTCGCGGTGGGTTTATGACTGTTTCGTAAAGAATACGTTTTATTAAGCATGTTTTATTAGAAACTATTTCTCTGACATTAAAAATGGCCAAGACCTGATGGGACTTCTAAGGCAGGTTGGTGTAGGTACGACGACGAGCGAAGCGAGGAGGAGTATTAGTTGTACCGTGACCCTAAGCCAGAACCAATAATGACACAACATCCATCGAAATGTTGACAAGTTTATAAAATGGTATAATGTGAGACCGGAAGGAACAGTTGATACCAAGAAAAAATTATATTGGGGAAACATACCAGTGGTAAAATATGAGAACGGAACATTTGATACCAAGAAACTCTTATATTGGCGAAACATAACATTGGTAAAATATGGGAATGGAAATTTTGCCACAAAGAAAAAATGATTTTCGGAAATTATGGGCCACACTCCCGGTACCGCCTCCGCGCCGCACCGCGCCGCTCCGCCACCGCTGTCAGTGCGTTTCGGCCTTTTGGGTGTAAAGGCCGAAACGGAAACTTATGGGTGGATTAACTTGTGTATGTAATTCAGTCCCTTAAGCAGAGTGTAATTCATCCCTTATATGCATATAATTCTATGACCCCTTCACATACATTCTTCTTGTCGTTTCTTGAATTCTGCTTCCAAATAAGATGGTGTCCGTCCATTCACTTTTTTCTCCCTTTTATGTACATCCAGTTGGTGACGCATCATAGCTTTCCTATATCCAAAAGCTTTTCCACACAAATTACATATGTGATTCTTTATTCCTAAATGTTCTGCCTCAAAGTGTCGTTCCAATATCAACTTAGAATGAAAAGCCCGTTTACAAGTATCACATTTAAATGTTGGCTCTTTATGTCTAAATGTGTGCTTATTTAAATTGCTTTTAGTCAGAAATCTAGCCGGGCACTCTGTGCACATGTATCTGTAGTCTCCTGTGTGTGTCCGCATGTGTGTGTTCAGTAAACTAGAGTTCCTTCCCCTGTATGGACACATGGTACATTTGTAAGGAAAATCTGAGCTATGTGTGAAGTAATGATTCCTGTATGCGCATCGCTGACGGAATGATTTACCACAGACATCGCACATATATTTGACTATAGTAGCGTCATGTAATGCAAAATGTTCCTTGTAGTACGCCTTGGTTATTATTTTACAGCATATTCGGCATTGGACTTTTGTTTTCTTCCGTTTACATGACTCCTTTGATTCATTGGATGTGTCTATAGTGGAGAAGAAATTCTCAAGTATTGTAGCTTGAATTTGTTTAGGTTTCTGTTCTTTTGTTTCTTGAGGGTAGTCCCAGTCCTGCGTGTCGTGATGGATCTCCTGTTTCACATGTCGTTTCCTCAGCACTTGGTGGGACTGCTTTGCCGTTTTCCTAAACAGGATAGCGGCTTCCAACAACGTGTGGCACGCGTCGCATAAGCATTTCGGATAGTCGTCTTCTTCTTTTACATCGATGTCACCAAATACGCGAATAGCCACGGACATATCTGCATGCATTTCGTCACCGAAAATTGGTCGAGTACCTTCTTCTTTTAAGCATACGCGGCATGTTTTGCTGTTGATACTAATGTTCTTTGTGTTCCCCGCTGAATTACCACTTGTACCTGAAGTCGAACTCTCTCCACATCCATCAAGGTTGCGCTTCAGTCTTTCGTAAGTGGCTTTTTGGAAGAGTTTCACCAAATAGTAAGTCGACACCATGGTCACGAATTTAGGTGTGTCTGATAGTCATGAATTACTAACAAGTTCTTGAGAAAATGAATAAAAAATTGCATCGATTTTTGTATACATCCATACTTGCTCTATCTCCTATTTTTGTAAGGAAAAGGAAGTCCGTTCGGAAACAAAGTTTTATAGAGTGATTTTTTCGTCAAATTGCTTAAAAAATTACTGTTGAGTACAATTGAGAGAAAAATATGCATAAACCTTTAAAATAACATTATTTCAGTTTCCAATTTTATTTATTCTAACTATTCAAAAAAATATCTTTTCTATCTTATAGATTCTAATCTACGGAACGTACTCTCATTTCATTTGTCAACGGTGCCGTCATAGTGTCATTGACCCCATTGATCTGCCGTGTGTTTGAGACAACTCAAAAACAGCTGAGGCATTTCAAGTTTTCAAAAATTTCTTTAAAAAAATCCACAACTAATTTATACTTCTAGGAGTTTTATGTTAACTATTTCTACTAGTTAGGAGCTCTTTCGACCCTTGTAGGACCAAAATTGATCCCAAAGTTTTTTTCCTATCGTGTTACCATTTACCATAGACTTTGTATGGTGGTAACACAATAAAGTTCAAAAATGTATGGAAATTATGGGACACTTTTTCTCCTATTGAAATGGAAAGACATCGTGATTTTGAGTAGAAATAACATAAAAGTTGCAGAAAATCTCCGAAAAAATGTAGGCATTTTTTTTGAGAAACACACTTCAAGGGTAATTGGATTGGAGCCCACACCTACATTAGGCGACGGGTAGGATAGATTTTGTCAAGTCTTTCTCATAAGCTTGTAAAGATGAAAAAAGGATATCTCATAACAAAACAACAAGATATTCTTATTTATTTATTTTATTACGATTACACTTAGGGCCTGTTTCACAATCTCCAGTTAAAGCATATCCATCAGATAAATGTTGGCTGTCACTTTTATTTTATATGACGGGAGAAAAGGATAGCATTAATTTTAGCTGGCAGATAACTTTATCCGGCGATTGTGAAACAGGCCCTTAGTGCCATTAAGTTTTAAATAGTGGCAAAATTATACAGAGTGTAACATAAATGGGGTGTGAACCGATCAAGGGCATAACGGGTATCGGATTCTGATAAGAAAAACTAAGTGTTCACTTTTGCAAGGAGCGTTGGCCGACTGGGGCGACCTCCTCCATACAAATGTAAAAAAAACCCCTTATTTTTTTTTCTTAGTTTTTTCTTATCATAACACAATACCTGTTACTGTACATTACGTAACTAGGGCGGTGAATTCGTAAATGCCCCAGACCGCAGGTGTTTGTGGCCCGAACCGAAGGTGAGGGCCATAAATCTGCGCTCTGGGGCTTTACGAATTACTGCCCGTGTTGAGTACAAAATTTTACGTCTTCACCTGGCCACAATGCGAGTTTTCCCGTACGCGCAACGTGCATTAAAACTCGCATTATGGCCAGGTGTGACGTAAAGTACATTACTTACAGTGCACTGTCAAACTATAGCTTTTTTACATGTTAGATTGATTGTCATTATTTGCTTGCTGCTTATTTTCAGCTAAATAAGAGGGCATACGCCCAAACATACTCTTCTCTCTCTTATGAACATGCCGTTGATGCTTCATCATAGCATTCCGATAACCAAAAGCTTTTCCACAGATATTGCAAACATGGTTTCTGATACCAAGATGATCTGCCTCGTAATGTCTCTGTAAAAACAGCTTGGAATGAAAGGCCCTCTTACAAGAATCACACTTGAATTGTGGTTCCTTATGCTTCAACATATGTGTGTTCAGATTACTTTTAAACAAGAATCTTGCTGGGCATTCGGTACACATGTAACGGTAGTCTCCAGAGTGTGTTCGCATGTGGGTTTTGAGTAGCTCCTTGTAGCGACCCCGGTAAGGACATATGGGGCATTTGTGTGGAAAGTCATTCCTGTGACGTAAGCTGTGGTTGTGATATGCACATCTCAATCGGAAGGATTTCCCACAGACCTCGCAGACCCATTGATGGGGGTTAGGGTCATGCATTGTGAGATGTTCTCTGTAGTAAGATCGGTTCACAATTTTCTGACATATTCGGCAGGTAACTTTGGGTGAAAGTTTAACTTTTTCCTCTGTCCTTTCTACTTTTACCTCAGCATTCGTTGTTGGTTCTTCTGTAGGCCAGTTGTCTATGTCTGCGTCCAGCTGGTCTGAGGGATCGTCGTGATTACTATCATCGTCCAAGTTCTGGCTTGCAGCTGAACCCTCGCATTTAGTCTCGAATTTGAAATATTGGTATTGCTTCAACGCTGCCTCAGTTTGTTTTGCTTTCTTTCTGAATAAAACAGCCGTTTTTACAAACATGTAACATTTCGTGCACAGGCTTTGAGGATATTCATCGTCGTCTTCGATAATAATGCCGCTCCAAGTTTTTAAAACCTCCAATATATCTGAAGATTTATAACTTTCATATATGGAGACACTGCCAGGTTTCAAGCAAACTCTACAACGAATTTTTACGTTGTCTGCCGATTTTAAGCACACGAAGTTTTTGAGCAGATACTGATAATATTCATCAATTGCGAGACCGTCGGATTTTTTAGTTAATTTCGAGATGTAATAGGCAGATACCATGGTTCTTCAGCTCTTCTGTAATGAATAAATTTCAGTTCACGGTTCACGTTTAAATATAATATTCACAGACTAATGCAGACTAATAAGAGATACTATGATAATATTGTTTCTTCTGAACTGAAACATGAACCTAGAATACAATGGCTGTACATGTTGCCGCAGTGAGGGACGGAAAAGCTCTTATCCAGCTAAATTAAGAACCGGTCCTAAAATAGCTAATGACTTGCCATAAACAACCTACTAAATTTGGACGGGTAATGGTTTGTTGGGCACAACTTCATACTAAATCAGTTGTGCCCAACAAAAAAAAGTGGAATTATGACAAGGACAATGAATGATATTTCCCTTTCTGTCACACTTATCGAGATTTGTATGCTTCCAGCTCGCTCGCACTTGGTATTGTTATTACCATAGCCTGTCCAGATTATTCTACGTTCATGTTCTGAATTATAATTTTCATTGATTTTTAGTTGACAAATTACTAGTGTCCGACCGAAACATGTTTTTTTGCCGAAACCGAAACCGAAGGTTGGTTTGATTATAGTTTCGGCCGAAACCGAACCGTTATTAAAACTTTGAATAAAAATATCAGTGAGCCGTTCTTTCCAGATAAGTATTTAAGAAAAAAAAACCAATGCTGCTATTTGCAGCTGCATCTTTGTAAAATAGTTACGCGCCGCATTCTACTCTGTTTGTCTTCTTACAATAAGACAATGGTGGGCGGCGACTTTATTCACGGTGGCACATTCATCAGTCCCTTTCAAAAATCGGCTTCATAATATTTGGGTAGCTCCGTACAGGGGAATACCGATAACGGTTTATCATCAAATTGTCGACACTCAATTCGTCGAATTTCACTTCAAAGTCAACTTTTCATGTATTTTCATTTCGTCGACAATTCAGTTCGTGGAATGGTCATGACAAGTAATTTTAAATCGTGTATTTTTATTTGTCAGATGATTCATTAAATACTAGATGAATTTTCATGGAAAATGTTTTGTGATTTATTATTTAAAGTATTTTTAATTGACATACAAATTATTACAAGGGTTATTATTTAAAATTTAAATAGTTGGCATACACATTTATGTATGGCAATTATTGTAACCTAAACCTTACCATACCGCCAGCGTGTCGATGTCACCCCGCTTCGCGGGGTGCCTATTTCCGCTCTGAGGGACACACATGAACGTAGAATAATCTGGACAGGCTATGGTAATAATAATACCACGTGCGAGCGAGCTGGTAGCATTCAAATCTCGATTAGTGTGACAGAAAGGGAAATATCATTGATTGTCCTTGTCATAGTTCCACTTTTTTTTGTTGGGAACAACTGATTTAGTATGACGTTGTGCCCAACAAACCATTACTCGGCCAAATTTAGTAGGTTATTTATGGCAAGTCATTAGCTATTTTAGGACCGGTTCTTAATTTAGCTGCATAAGAGCTTTTCTGTCCCTCACTGTGATAACATGTACAGCCCGTCCATACTATTCTAGTTCATGGGGACACAAGTGAACCCTAACCTAACCTACTTATAATACAATTGTTACGGTTGTTTGTTTTTTACTGCGGGGGGCTTCGCCCCCGAGCATCCTTTTTCTGGCTGCCCTCATCCAGTTCAACCCATGTAATCAGTTGTTGTTTGTTATTGTAATATTGTAATAAAAATTCGAACAAATGAAATTCGTTGTTTTGTTATTCTGCCATTTAAAATTTATACAATATGAATCATTTGCCAAATAATATTCCCCGAACAGTTATTCCTTGAAATAATAAAAATTGGAACGATCTGGTCATGTAATAAAATTACACCAAACAATAATTCGTGAACTAAATGTTACTTGAAACGTTGTCGATGAAATAAAATTCGATGGAAAGTTTGTAGACAAAACAAGGTACACCTACCGATGACATTGATAGTGACCCTAGATGTTGTATTAGGACATAATGTAGGAGTATAGACTAGTCTTGGCTTGTCCTCTGGCTACTGCGCATTGCGTATCTCCGTCTCGTGTTTAGTGTTGTGTACTGTGATTCTGTTTGACTTGGCTATGAACACTCTGACACTCCGAACATGTTTTCCACGATTGACCCGGCTGTGCACTCCGTGACTCCGAACGAGCTTGAACCGAGCGATCCAATTTTGAAAATGGACACCGATTTGACTGCGCTAGGATTGGAGCTCACTAATGAAGCAAACTAAAATGGTGAGTCCAATTAATATGAAGTCTATTTTTATTTCGAAATTAAATTTTTTGCATAGGTAAGTACTTGTTCGGGCATTGGTTGTCAGCCGATGAAGGTATTATAGTCTCCCGTCTACTCTTGTGGAACGGCACGCATCTTTTAAACTATCCCGGGACCCGCAAACAAACAGAATCAAAAGGAAAAGATGTGTGCAGTGCTGGAATTCAAAAAAGTTAAAGTAGACACGGGAGACTATTATACAAAGTGCCCAAAACAGCCAGGTGCTTTGTACAGTTTCACAGAAATGTAACATAAGTATTTTAGTGAAGTATATGTGTATATACCCGTATTCATACACTTAAGTTTTAATTTTAAAATTTATTTGCGTTTTTGATATCAATAAATGTTGTTAACGAATTTATATATTTATTTATTATATTTCCTATAAAACATACACTTGGCTACCTATCTTTACTGTAACAAAAAAATGCATTGAACAAATTGGTTAAACGGAATTAATGCATGATGCCATCCAATATGCACCACTACATATACTATACTACATATATGCGCGATCCTGTGCACCGCTGAGCCACTGAGTAACGACACGATGACGTGACTCTGTGACGGCAAGTTTGAATGTATGGTAGCGCGCCGTCCGTGCTTCGAGTTTGAAATGAAATGAAATGAAATGATTTATTCATGTATGTGGGACATGGGTTACAATTTGCAGTTCTAGTTGCATTACCTCTGGTGGACTCAGCATACCCTACCTTTTCAGGTGTACATACGTCTAATTCTACTTATATATTATTAAAACAAATGTCATGAAAGATATTACGATTAAAAAGGTAAAAGCAATGTCAAAAAAAAAAAAAAGATTACTACAAATCAAAATAAAAACAAAACAGAAATAAATGTCAGGAAAGAGATTACACTTAAAATGAATCATTCAGAAAGTCATTGATATTATAATAACATTTATATATGAGTAGATTCTTAACTAAATTCTTAAATAACTTTAATTTCTGACACTTAAAAGTATCGTGTATCTTATTGTAAATTGTGATACACATTATATAAGAATTTTTTGAGGTAAGTCCTAATTTGGCAGCAGGTTTATGTAACCTATATTTATACTGTGATCGAACATTACGGGTACTTAGCTGCTGTACTTCGATAAACTGCGTTTTGTATTTGTGAACAAAAACGGCAACCTCCAAAATATACAGACACGTTTGGGCGTCGCACTGAATGGGTTAACAATCGCATCGCACCGGCCTAATAATATTACAGGTTTTTACGTTCAACTTTTATCGAATTAGAATTTCAACAGTGTTATAGTGATACTGGGTCAAAATTTAAGTACGCTAACCTCATTTGATTTCGTATTTTAAAAAAGTTAGCCTAAATTGCTTCTAATTTTTCTTCATCAAAGCAGCTTATACTTTTCTTGGCAACCACAGTTGCCACAATCAGTTTAGGGGTCCGCGAAATTGGCAGCAACTTGTTAATATTGTTGATGGTATAAAATAAAACAAGTGTATTATTAAATTATGACAATCATTTAATAACATTGTATTACATACACGCAACAGACGAATTCTAAAGTCATTTAATAAAATAAGTAGTAGTGTTGTGTTCCTGGAGGTGAGCAAGCTCGCCAGAGCTCCCGAGGATGCGTTTTGTCGAGAGCGAGGGTAGTTGTACCTTCAGCTGTCAACACGGCAAATCCTCAAAGATATCAACTTTCATGATTCATTATCAACGACTTGCATGCGTACATAGGCTGCGGTGTCTGCTTACCATCAGGCGGGCCGTACGCTTGTTTGCCACCGTCGTTGCATAAAATAATAATAATACTTCCGCACTCCCAATTATTATATCCTAAATAACCAATGTATCTGTCAATATCTGTTTGTAAATTATGCAAATAAACTAAGCGTTAAGAATTAACTTTGACATGATGAACTCATATCAAAACAACATAATATACTTAATTAAATTACACGGGGAACAAACACGATCGTCACTACACGAGCAAAGACAAAGAGTACTGATTCAGTGGCCAGCGGAGTTACGCGTGCGCCGCCATATTGCCAGCCGTGCCTAGCGCACCCGACGTAAAGGTGGGTTTAAAGGGTTATTACCCTTTCCTAAATTTAGGATTCTAAATGATGATTTAGAATCCTAAATTAGTAAAGTGTAATCGCGTTTAGCAAGTTAGGGTGTCCTAATTAGGAGCAAGGATGGTTTCTGACAAGCTGAATGATTTAGCATCCTAGTTAGGATAGGTGTAATAACATTTAGTGCAGTGTGTCAGTCGCCTCGCACACCTAACGGCGGGCGGACGTATCTCGTTTTGTACTTTGTAGGTATAAAAACAAGGCGCACGAAAAAGGAGTTTTGGGCAACATGAGAGTTGACACCGACACGATTGAAATGCTGACTGAATCAGTGACTAAATTAAGAACAGTGTAATCAGGAGCCTCCTTCCTATCCTAAGCATTTAGGAAATAAGGGCTTTAGACCAAACCAGCGAATGCTCATTCTATCCCCACTCTGCCAAATTTGTGTGTCGCACTTTGCAGTCCCCTAGAGCGTTCTTTCGTGTTAGGAAGTGCTCGCTACGGGAAGCGGTTTCTTCAAAGCGTTCTAGTGCTCGAGGGACTTGACACTTGACCTATCGTAGTATTCGTAGTAATCACAGAAATATTATAATAAGACGTAATTATGGATTGATCTCAAGAAAAATGCCTTTTGATGATAGAAGCCTACTGAAATGCTAGGTGTCTGTGGGATCCGAATTACGAAAACTATAAAAACACAATTCATAAACAAGATGCTTGGCAGGAAATAGCAAACCTTTAAGAATGTAGTGTTGAAAATGTTAAAAAAAGATTGACTCCTCCTTTTTTTCTTTTTGAGTAATTGAGTTAGAATGATAAATTAAGCACTTGCAATTACAATATCAGTCTCAGAGTTTGACATAGTGCACACAGTAGCGGGCACTCGTTCGCCTAATCCAAACATCCCTAGAGCATATGCTCTAGAACCCTAGTTCTTGGGTTGCATTCTTGCTCGTTGATATTCGTGTGGTGTAAACGCTGAAAACGAACTTTTGTTTACACTAAAAGATCAAGAATGAATGCTCTGTTCTGGTTCTAGCTCCTTGTTAGTTTGGTCTAAACCCACCTTTAGCCGAACGCGACCCGAAAGTACGATGTGGTAAGTTTCGGCGCGGCCGACAGGTTCGGCTGTTTTTTAGCCGATACCGAACCTCTGGCCGAAACATGATTTTAGGCCGAAACCGAAACTTCGGTCGGACACTACCATTTACATTTTACAACAACTTTCAAAGCAGTTTTGTTTTTTTCTACAAGCTACGCACCATCTATGCACAGATTAAAGACAAGTGCATTTTGAGGTATATTTTCCTGTTTGAATCTAAAACGTTTGGCAGAAGCAAAATAAAATGTGTTAAAATGTTTATTTTATAAAGAAAATCATTTTGCGATTTTGATGGTGGCCTACACTTGGGAGTGCGTGTTCGCGTTGCGTCGTTGCCTCTCTTTCATTGGCCGTAAGAAGAAAAAAGATGCAACACGGACATTTAGGCAAATACCGCGAAGTGTAGTGCGACCATCAAAGTTTATAAATATGTGAGCTAAATTGAGTAACTAAATTTCTTTCTGACCAGAGGGGCTACCGCGAATCGAAAACGAGCGTTCGTGTACCTCCGTCTTTGTCGCTCGATTCAGCAAGTGCGACAGAGAGCGAGTTACACAAACGAAGTTTATTATCGTTCGCGGTAGGCCCTTGGACGTTTTTCTAGAAAACATCGTTTTGTTACAAATGCAAGCGAAAATACATCTGCGAATTGTCGTTTACTGACATTGACAGGTCTGTATCTGTTATTGTAGGACTAGGTTGCTGATGCTGTGTGTACACCACCAACGAACCGCGATCTCTCTTTAACCGATATATAAAGAGAGAGAGCAAAATACATAGACGACAGACGTCGGTTATCGGTTATTGGGCCGTACTGATTCCAATCCAAATAAAAATGGGAATCTGGATTATATTATATGTGAATTCTGGAAAAACTGTGAATGAAATTCTACACTGAATAATGGCTTCTGCTTACTTAATTTTAAAAATACTTAAGAAGAAACGAGTGGCTCGCAATCTTAGAAATGAAGAGTTAATAAATTCAAAAATATTAATGGATCACACTTCAGGTGAAATTTTGAGATGTAGGATATGTTTGAAGAAAGCTAGGATACCAATATTCGGCGATGACAACCACAGAGATATTTCACAGTACGTATGTTCGTTTGGCGATATTGTGATCATGAAAGATGATCCTCACCCTCAGCATTTGTGTGATGCTTGTAAGGCCATGCTCGATGCTGCCATTATATTTCGGAAAACTGCGAAAGAGAGTGCAGACTTGCTTTTGAAAAGTTTGGAAAAAATCTCTTTAGCACCTTCTGATATTGATGATCATGACTACAGTGCTGATGAAACTAATCAAATGACCCAAAATTATGATTTAGAATCTCGATCACAACCCTTAAAGTCATACAACTGTAAATTATGTAAAAAAACTTTCCGATCAAATGAAGAATATGCAAAACATAGGAGTTCCAGAGAACACAAGAATGTACGAATACAATGCTCCGTCTGTAACCGCTTGCTGACCACACAATTGTATAAAAAACATTTGATCAGACATCAAACTGCTTCACACTTGATATGTGAAGTTTGTGGCAAATTGTATAGAAAAGACAATCTAATTAGACACCTGCAATTGCACAGTTTCGACTTACCTTTTCAATGCCAGATATGCCCTTACAGAGGTCGATTTATAGAGTCCCTTAGAATACACATGAGAACACATACTGGTGACAAACCGTTTTCTTGTGACAAGTGCCAACTTAAATTCTTAACTCGCAGTAATCTCAACAGGCATCTACTGACACACAGGAAAGAAAGACCTTTTAAATGCTCAGAATGTGGGCGAGGTTTTTACACTAAGTGCAATATGGATGTGCATTTTAAGTCTGATCACGTGGGGATCAAAGATTTTGGATGCCGGATGTGTGGAAGCAAATACGGCACAAGAAAAGCATTGATGAGACATGAGCTGCGAGTTCATAAGAGGGATAAGATGGCTAAAGGCAGAGTACCGTTGTATTTACAGAGTGAATACAGAAAGCGGTGTGAGGATGGTGTGCCAGCTTGAAAGTGCTTTCATTTTAACCCAGACTTCTCTACGTAATGTGAAATAATTGGCTTTTGTATATGCAAGCATTTTATAAAATGTTGGAGTACCAAATGACTACCATGTATTAAGTAATTAAGTCTAGTAAATATATTTCTGGGGAGCTGGCATCAAGTATTGTATGTATGAATACATTCATGTATTCAGTGAAAATTACTTAAATATAAGTTACCTACTTTGCTATTGATACTATAATGATATAGCGATGTGTTGAACAAAGAGACATATTTTATCATCTTTTTATTACTTCCAATCCAATACATAATAACATATTCAATGCTAAGAGTTTCAATTTTATAGACATAAATATTTGTGCTAAGTACATAATTATTTTAAAATATTGTAAATACATCATTGAAGCTCACCTGAAACTTTAGTAACACTGGATCTAAACACACCAGATATAAGTAGATATTCAAGTCAACCCACGTAAAATGAACTCTGGCGCCATATATTTTATATGGCACCCAGAGCTCTTTTTAAATGTGTTGAGATATACAATACATTTCAAATTTGTTTATTATATGTGCTTAGTGACTAGATTATGTAAATATACACACATTACACTTAATTATTAAATAAAAGGGTAATCCCATTTGTTAAAACTTTGGTTTAATAAGTCTAATACACAATGGAAGGTTTTGATAAATAACAATCCCTGAATAGGTGTATAATTTCTACCAAAAGGCCACAATATCACTTCCGTTATTTTTGGGCTGGGACATCACAGAAGGCCAAAACCTCTAACTATTGGTACTTAGGGCATTTTAAAAGTGGCATTATCTTTTATTTGGACTAATGATCATATTCTAAGGGCCTTGATCCAGCCCAATATACATACCTATCTCTGGGTTAAAATGCCGTCTAAATCTCCGACAAAATAGTGATTGGCGACTTCTAGTGGCACAAAGTTTTAATTTCACTCTAAAATGTGAAGAAAAGACTTAGCATACAAAGGCAGGTAATACATGGAGGAACATAGCAGTAAATCTGCTTTTCAAAATATACTTTTCAGTTCACTACATCAAAATGCATAAATATTAAAATAGTACATCATACAAACACACATTGTGATTTAAAGGGTATAGAAAACTGGAAAAAACAATAAAATATTAAAATATGTGTTATTTTATGATAATAGTGGTAGAAATATATCCTAGTAATCTACAATATTGGCATTAATAAGAAACTACATCACTCACATCAAGATAGAAAACTCTGAGAGTTACATTTATAATTTTTTTCATTGTTCAGTAAATATATTCAATGCAATTCATGTTTACTGACTTCATAAATGTAAATAGCCCTTACACTTTGTTTGGCCTTTGATCAAATGCAATCATTTAATTGATGATCGAATTAAGTAGGTCTTATTTTAAGAGCACAATGAAAAAAGTAAAATAATAATCTAGTTCTTACATAAAAACATAAAATATGATTGTGGCTTAGCCACTCAAAATATAAAATAAATGTGTAAACATAACATGGGTCTGCAATACCTAGGAAACAAGTATTACACGGCATTATTATAAAATACCTCAATAATAGGTATTAATAAATACATTTCTGCAACATTGTATATTGAAAAATAAAAAAAAATGCTCTAATTAATTCATAATGAATACAGGTAACAATCTTGTGTTCAAAAATACTGATACATTCAAGTTTGGCTACTCAGTCATAAGAAGGAGCTCGACACATAGTGAATATGAACATACACGCAAATGCGAACTCTGACAGCTGCAAGCATAGCATCAAAGTGCACCAGATACACTCTATCCGGAGCACAACCTGTTGAAAACGCAACAGATACAGCACACCGCCAATAGAAGGAACTGTGAGGACCACTGAAAACATCACTGGTGGATCTGTGGGGAGAAAGATTGAATACATAACACTTCTGTTACACTATATATTTTTGTACATAAGTATGAAAGGAAGGACAAAATATTTGAATCCTCTGTTGACTATGATAATATATGAAGTGATTTACCTTTTTCGCTAAGGCTACCCTTTCGCCCAAGAAACAATCTGGCTATTTCTACGATAAAAAATCCAATGAGCACACCGTAATCTCTTCCAATCTTAGTATAACCATCCTTCATCATATTGTTCTGAAGAAGGACGGATTTCAGAATAAGCGTTCCCAGTTCACAGGTTGAGAAGAGACCAAAATAAAATGAATTTATGTACAAAAGGATTTCGTACGCTAAGCTTGGATTAACCATTGTATAGTGATGTTATTTTATAAAAAAACAATACACTTCGTTACACTGTGTTAATGAAACAAGGTTTATTTTATATTTAAAATTTAGTTCCAAAAAATATGATAATTCCCTAGTTTTTAATTTTAAAAATAGAACAAGGAATTCGGAGGTTCCTGCACAGAAATGTTGTTACAGTTACTAGTGTAAAAAACAAAAACCTTGTGCTCATGGAATAAAAACATTAAAAAGGAATCAAATTAATTTAATTCTAATATCGAATCATGATATTTTCACTAATTTCTAATAAATAAATAGGTTTGTGTGAACACTTGACAAGCGTATTAAAAAAATCGTTAGAGCTTCATGGGACTGAGGGGCTACCGCGAAGTGAAAACGAACTTCGTTCGAATATCTCCGTCTCTGTCGCACTTGCTTGTTCGAGCGACAGAGACGGAGATATTCGAATGAAGTTCGTTTTCACTTCGCGGTAGCCCCTCTGGACTGGCAACCCAGAACTTAAGTGCAATGAACGACGCGGGTGGATGCGGTCGTATTGCACTGCACGTGTCCTTATAATACTTTAGAATTTAATTTCAGCATGGACAGTTAACTTTCCCAAATCATATGACATAGTTTTTATGAAGAAAATTTCGAACCGGCTGTGACTCTTGGCTATGATCTGGTGAGTGATTAAAATTCTATACTTCTACTTCTATAATTGATACGACCACGCGCCAAATGCCTGCCGAGCACGTTTATTTCTCTAGTTAAATTGCAAATTCTCTACAAATATTTTATATATCAAGTCACTTGGTTTATGAACAGTTTCGTGTGATAATATAGTTATTTAGAAGTAAAAAGTAACCGTTAGAAAATGCGGTTGCTAGGCCAGTATGTTAATGTGGTTAGGTTCCGTATGAGATCTCTGGGGCACTTCCCACGTCGACCTTATCATAATAGGAGTTGATTTTGGAATGTTGTAAGTACTTACCGACCCGTATCATTAGTTAACTATTCGAAGTGAAGGGTTTTTGATAGCTGACCAGTCAACTGTGAAAGGAATGTTTAGTTGTTTACTTACTTTTTTTTAACTAAAACCTATTCTTGTATTAGATTGCCGATGCAAAACATTTTATTGTGCTTCTTGTAGATTTTTTGTAAGATTTTATTCACTTTATTTGTGTAAAGGTGCATATAGAATCAGATACACAATTCAACACTGCAGTCATATACAGATTGATTGGTAATTCGACCAATTCCAAAGGGGTTATATTATTCTAGAGCTTATTTGTGCAAGTAGGTTTTTGATATTCCTTGTGTTCAAGGTCACAAACTTACCGAGGCTAACCTTTTTTTCAATCTGGTGAGTAGGTAAGTTTAAAAACCACAAGTGATAATGTGTTATCAATATAAGATAATACTTATTATTTCACAACCTTTTGTGAAAAGAGCCAACATTTGAAGCTTTTTGGAAAGCTCGGAGTTGAGTTTAATGTTGGCAATTGTATAATTGTGTAATTTTTAAGTAATCTGAATCCTGGTAAATTTTATCAAAATCAGGAAGAAACAGCAAAATTCTGGTTTGATAGCCAATTCGATTTATTGTAATTACCTGTTCGAAGTATTAATTTGTTTATCAGCTTGTAGGAAAATGCTCTATTATTGTACAATTAAGTACTAGTTTTTTTTTTCACTTTTAATAATTGAAGATGGTATGGCATGTGGATGGTGGCACATATATATTTTTGAATCTTAATAAATCCTAATCTTTTTTTAAATCTTGTTGGTTCTAAACCCCATTTAAGGAATAGTTCGAATTATCCATCAACCTGTAGATAAGATAAGTATGTAATAAACAGAACAAGCCTTACTCAATTAAATGTATTTTATTGTTCCAAATTCAAAATTGTCTACATTATTTTATAAACTTCATTTGTTTTTGGCTCTCTTCTTATTGTCAAGTAAGTCACTGGCTTTTGTTTGTATTTTAAAGGCCCCTTCAATGATTCATTGCTTTATACTTAAGGTTGTTTCGGTTGGCCGAATTGCATCAAAGTAATCCATTCAAAAAGCAGCCCTATCGTCCATGGTTAAAGATTCCAATTCCAATAACAGTTTAATAAAAAAATCGGCCACATTAAATACACTCAACCATATATTATGCGTTTTACTTCCCTTTGTTGTGAATACTAATGGAATACAAAGATACTTACTGGTTATGTGAGAATACAATTATACATTTTTTCACATCCCCATTTAGCAGGCAGGGGGGAACATGACTCAAACAAAAATTAGGGCTTTAAAGCCCAATATCTCGCTAACTGAGTGGAAAAACGGTTTTAGGAAACCCATAATATTTTACACCAAGCTATCCAACGATACTCACACCCCACAGCCCACACTATAGGTTTATTAAGAAAAAAAGTTTACATCCCCACTGTACGTGTAGTGTTCAAAATTTTGTTCTTTTGTTTTTTCGGCGTGATTGATGAAAGCCCAATTACAGTGTCAGGGTTACTGAGAAAAGCCGAAGACATACAGACGGACGGACATGGCGAAATTATAAAGGTTCCTTGTTGACTACGGAACCCTAAAAACCCACCTCCTTAATAAAACTTAACAGATTTTTTTTCTGTACTTCACTATACAAATAACAAACTGATAGCTAAATACAATCATAACAGCATTGTAGCTAAAATAGGTTCGATTAACGTTTATAAATATTGTAGTAGTTGTATATGTAATGAATTAAAATACCTAGCTGCATGAGTCAGGTGACCTCTTTTGCAACATGAATACACTTATAGTTTACATAGGCATTCAATTTTGCTGATTACTCTTCTACAGTATGCTTGACTATATTTTTACAGTAGTGTATCTTATTTCATTGTAATAAGGCGAACAATGTACACATATCTGTGACGTAAACATTATGTACAATGCCCACATTACACATTTTTAATGTTATTGTTGGTGTTCAATATCACGAATGCTAGATAATATATAAACGTTTATTTTTCATTACCTATCATCAAACTATTTATTAAATAGTTTTCAGCAAACATAAATACACGCATATCCCTTTCATTAGGGAAATGATGCTAGCTTTAGAGAGAATGAGTTATTTATTTATTTAATCATATGGCATACATTATTTTGGTCTTTAAAGTTTGACACTCTTTAGTACTACCCAGGGACGCGTGCAAGGTTGTGGTAGGTAGCTCCTGGGGACTTGAGTAACAGTTGTCCCCCCTTTGAAAGTGTTAGGTTAATGTTAACTACCAAATTCTTAGCCAGCTTAACTCACTCAATTAATTTTTAATATTTTTATACGAAAGTTACCCAGTATGACACGAACATTAACAATACAATTCTATGGTTAATTGTTATGTCACAACAGAACTTGGTTCACTTCGTAGTTCTTCTGGTTAGCCATATAAACTGTATATGGCTAACTAGCAACTAACCAGGCTAACTACTAGCCAAGAATTTGGTTAGTGTCTAAGCTAGTGGAGTAACACAAATGACTTTTTAACACCTTATGTTATGAACTACCCAAAGGTTAGCTAAAAGATTGTTCTATATCACTAAGACCACCTGCTGCTTAATTCTAATTTGTGTTACCTATGTCCTTTTTACTTTATTTGTGTGACATATGACATATGCAATTAAGAGTATATGTGTTTAAATAATTGTGCGTATTTAACTAAAAGTTGTTGCTATGAGCACTACATATATATCACTATCAAATAAATAAATATTAGTGGACAACCTTACACAAATCGACCTAGTCCCAAACTAAGCAAAGCTTGAACTATGGGTACTACACGACGATAAACATACTTATATAGATAAATAAATACTTAAATACATAGAAAACATCCATGACTCAGGAACAAATATTCATGCTAATCACATAAATAAATGCTCACCGGGATTCGAAACCAGGACCTCTCGCTTCGTAGGCAGGGTCACTACCAATACCAACTAGGCTAAATCACACAAAAAAAATGTGTAAAGTATTGATTATTAAACTACGTTGTTCAATAGGTTATTTGTAATTTTTAATGTTCTTTGTGTAAAGCACAAGAGTTTTAATATTTGTGAATGCCTTGTGAAACGCTCCGCGTGTCAATAAAGTAGGTCTTGTCCTCTGTATGTATGTATGTAACAAGTCACCGGCACAACAACAGCGGTCTCTGATAAAGATGACAAGATTGTCACGCCTATCATTGTACGAGTTAAAGATAAGATAAGTGAAGATAACATAGATATAAATAATATACGGTAGCATTATTAAGTATGTCGGGTATAGTGCGGATTCATACTCTAGACCGGATCTTACCTTAAGACCAATCGGTTCAAAAAAACATTAGCCACACTAGCCACGTGCCACAACAAGCACTTCGAAATGAAAATCCGAATAGCGAATTAAAGTAGTCTATTGTTGTAAATACAAAATAGTCAACATTACTAAGAACGATTTTTTTATGTGCCTCATTTCCTTAGAAATAATCAGCCTTTGGTCGAAAAAGCTTCGATCTTTACTACGTTTATTTTACAGTATCAACTAGAGCTTACACTTAACAATAAAAGACAATCGCTTTGTTTACCACTTAACAATGAAAGACAATGGCATTATTTACTAGGCACAAAGAGAAGTTAATTCGGTCTAGAATAAGCCTGCATAGGCCCTAAGAATCCGCACTACTAATAATTGTATACAGGGTGTTGATACACCCAACCATCCAGCAAGAGGTCCATCTCTATTAAACCGTTCGCAGAAACGACTATCAGGACAATGATCGAATCAACATCCCACATGACGGTTACCTTACATGCTGGCCAAGCCAAGGTACCTACCTACTTGCTGGCTTTGTCGTTCTCGGCCTTAACGAGGGGGTGGGGCGAATGGGGTATGGTGACGTCGACTACCGTTGCATGGTGCTTCGTTTGATCTGTCACCACGATTAAACGAAGCGCCAACTTTTTTACGACATGGGTATCTACGAAGGTTAATGTAAGATCGCAGTACAAACAACATTCGATTACCAAAAGCTAGTACTTCCATATACGCTAAAAGTACATTTGTGATGGCAATTAGAATAATCACCTTCAGTAACATGTTTAAAAATAGGTTAAAAAATTGGCTTATTGATAATTGAGTTCTTCGAGTGTGAGAATTGTTAATGTAGAAAGTAGTTTAGCTGTCCAGATTATGTCGCTCTAGTTTTCAAGCTAAATATATTGCACGCCCGATGGGGTACCTGTTGAATCTATTAGTCTATAATTGTAAACACCCTTAGTATGTACACAGTTATGCAATCAATATTTCTTATTCTTAAAATGATTGTTGTTGTTTCAGATAACGTCGCGTATCAAGATCATTAGACTACTGATGCTGTCCGTGTTATGATAGTGAGCTAACATGGAAATGTCGTACCAGAGTGGGGCGGAGGCCGAGAGCCTCTTGCGCCCTGACCAGAGGAACGCCGTTGTCATGCCTACCGGGGCGAGAGGTGAGTCCATGCAGATACATGCATACAAAAACCGTCGTTCAACCTCAATATCAATTGCGTGAAGAGATTCCGAAGCTGCTACAAACATACTCAGCCGGTCAACTTTACTGCCATGAATGCCAAAGGGTACTTAAGAAAAAACCGTAATTACCCACTAGGGTCTCCATTATCCATGAAGATATACATGCATACATTATCATTCCGCTTGTTTTCCGGAGGGGTAGGCAGATCACGAACTTCCATGTTCTACGATCCTGAGAGATATAGCATTTGTGGTACATGCTCAAGAGGCGAGAGTCATAGATATTATGATAGACGTCACAAGCAGGAAAAACTGTAATTTTTCGAACGAACGTCCGAAATATCAACGTCATTTCGGGGCTGTGTTCTGTGTTCCTTCTGTACTTCAACTTATGTACTTCTAAAGAAGTGTTACTCTTCTGGTGACGGGTAATTAATACAATGAATCTACCTCAATTCCAGAACACTTCGTTGTCCATGAAATGAACCGTATATTATACAATAACAAAATACCTCTCAGTTTTCGTGTGTACTTGTAAAAGTAAGCGATTCACAACTGCCTCGACTAACTACTCTGCCATATATCATGGCCCCAAGATTCATAGTATCTGTGCGTATACACGACATTATTTGAGATGGCCGAATTGCCTAACTAACTCCTACTTTGATAGTAGGAGTCCATTCAAAAAGCATGCATCCAAGGTACGTCAGGATTGCCATACGGTGCTATTTTAAATTTTAAATCCGTGGATCAATTACTCGAAGAGTACATCTGAATGTCTGTCTATTTGGACCAGCTAAACAATACTGGCTTACCACGAGGCAGCTTGACCCGCCATACGGTGCTATAGTAGGGCAGTTTCAGGTGATAATGTGTACACGCTGGACAAAAGCACCAAATTTTTTTCAGGTACTTGTTAGGTCCGTATGGCTTTAAGTTTTAGATAGGAACCCCTCCGTCGGCCATCTTTAATTTTATGGCGGTCATGGCAACTATTTTAAGCCCGCTGGTCCGCCTGAGGCGATGTAGGTGTGCGTGAATACCAGCAGGTATACTGAAGTGGGTGCGGGAATGCGGTACTGTAATCTAATATTGCGCATACTTCCCGGGGAAACCGCTTGCTTTATTTTGTTAGCGATCATTTTATTCCCTTGTCTATTTATATACGTCTGCCCTTTCAGTTTATAACAGTTGAACTAACTAAAGATAATCCCTGCAGCCAGGAGTCGCTTATCTATACTCTTCCTTACTCTCATCTTTAATATTGTGCCCCCTAATCCCAAGATTTGGGATAGGCACTAGTTTTACGAAAGGGACTGCCATCTGACCTACCAACCCAGAGGGAAAACTAGACCTTATTGGGATTAGACCGGTTTTCTCACGATGTTTTCCTTCACTGAAAAGCTAACGGTTTTTCCTTACATAAGTTCCGAAAAACTCATTGGTACGAGCCGGAATTCGAACCCACGACCGCCGCTTGTCAGCCGCATGCCTGAACCACTAGGCTAACCTAACCGTAGCAAACGCTAAGCAAAGCAAACAAACGTGCATAATTTAATCGGGCCCGTCTCTTGAACAAGACTATTTATAATTTAAATGTACACAATATTATTCTCGGCTATATCGGCATCTGTCGTCGGTATCGACATTTCGATCTACGAGGACATGCGACCCGGGAGCCTGAATACTATTTTAGTGAGCAAAAACGATTAAGAGAAATATAGGGATTAGGGACGGCTAAATGTTCGACTTTATTGCCGCTACTTTAAGAATTAAAATAGGTCCAATATTTATATGAAGCAGTCTACTTACGACAGTTTTTTAACCGACTTCATAAAAAAGGAGGAGGTTCTCAATTAGGTTTTTTTTTTCAATTTTCGTTACCTCAGAACTCCGTCATTGATGAGCCGATTCGAAAAATTTTTTTTTGCTTGTATGTGGATCCCATTTTTTAAAAATTCAGTTAGATGATGGGATCCATGAGGAATTGAGGGAACTCCTCAATTTTATTTGAAACGCGCGTAGTAATTTTGGTATTTTCTATTATTACTCGTGTTTTTACATCTGGAAATCATTTTGGTGGCGAGGAATTGATGAAGACCACAGATGACTTATCAAATTCCTCAATTGTGTACTTAAAAGTGCAAAAGTACGTCACAGGTTCTGATAAGATTCCGTTGAAATTGGAACTAATGAAGTGCCATTGGTGATGATCTTGGGGAATCGACAGAAGTCCTCAAATATTATCGGCCCACATACAGCGATTCGGTTTTTTTCTATAGTAATCAACGCATTTGCTATCGGAAATCAGTTCATGTGGTAAATTGTAAAAAAAATGTGGAAATGTTCTCGTGGCTTAGCGGAGTACTAAATTGAAGTCGGTTAAAACTTTGTTTTTAAAGTAAATTATTTAATGATTAGGAATACAAGTAATTGTTTTTGATAGCCTAGTTGGAAGAAGCTACTGGCAGTACTGGCCACGTATCTTACATCGAATATTGCTCGGATATTCGCATTATCGCGATGTATGTAGCCGAATATTTGCGAATACTTTGGCACTTCGCCCGAAGCCGCAGACCCTTCGCCCCGCTGTCGGCAAATTTGCGCACATCAAAGGCTTTTATCGCGATGAACTTCACTTGCGCGGCCACACTTCAGTCGGCTCAACTTCATCGTGCGTAGCGGATGTAGGGCACAGCGAAATGTCATCCCGCTCGAATTTGGAGCAGCCCAACTGGGGAAGTACCTCCGCCTTGCAGAAGACCACAGCCATAATAACACTACTACTTGCTCTGTAGTAGTGTTGTGTTCCTGGAGGTGAGCAAGGTCGCCAGAGCTCCCGAGGATGCGTTGTGTTGAGAGCGAGGGAACTTGTAGCTTCAGCTGTCAACACAGCGTATCCTCAAACATATCAAGGGTCGGCAACGCCCATGTTACTCCTTTGGAGTTGCATGCGTGTATAGGCTGCGGTGTCCGCTTACCATCAGGCGGGCCGTACGCTTGTTTGCCAACGTCGTAGTATAAAAAAAAATGTACCTACTGGTGGGTACACACTGAGCAAACGAACGACCAACGAACGCGAAGCATTTATGTGACAGCTATTTAGAGTGAGATACATAGCCGTTCGTTGTTCCTGGCGTTCGCGCGTTCGGCGAAGCAAATTTACTGACAGCGGAGCAAAGGGTCTGCGGCTTCGGGCGAAGTGCCGAAATATTCGCGAATATTCGGCTACATACATCGCGATAATGCGAATATTCGCGTTATCGCGATTTGTGTAGCCTAAGCAGAAGCGATAAATGGTTCAACTTTTCCCATTCATTTGAAATACGAAAATAGGTTTATTTAACACTATAACTGCCCGGCCCGGCTTCGCATGGATTACCCGTATTCCCGTAGGAATGAAGCATTTTCCCGCGTTAAAAAGTAGCTTATGTTCATCAGGGATAATGTCGGCTTCTAATGGTAGAATATTTTTTCAAATCGGTCCAGTAGTTTCGGAGCCTATTCAATACAAACACACAAACAATCAAATCTTTCCTCTCTATAATATTAGTATAGATCACGCACAGCAAAGACAAGATATGGGCGATATGGCGCTGTTTTACTGTGGGGGGTAATTAAGTCCTTAATACTTACCTACTGCATTAGGGAGGCGACCCAAAAACCTTCGCGTGGTAATTGTTTATCTATACGTTCCCCGTTCAATGTATTCGATAGATAAATATAAACTTGATCCAGAGTACCATAACATAGGTACATGCTTGATCCAACAATACCTTCAATCTTTAGCAATTAAAAAAAAGTATTTTAGTATGTGACGTTTTTTAACAAAGCCTTTTTAAAGGAGTACTCTAATCAAGAGGTTGTGGTGAGGAATAGGCGCTGACTCGGCATGAATGCAACAAGAGTTGTTTTAATTCCTATAGCAATCTTTTAATGAGTGACCTGCATTTGTCTCTGCATCGACACCACGAATCCTCGAAGCTTGTGATTCTTCCGGAGTAGCAAGCGTCCGTAGGCTACGGTGTCTGTAAACAGGCAGGCCTTTTGTTTTTTTGCCACCGTAGTAGTATATAAAAGTATCCATAAATGCACCAAATGTAGCTTCCGACGTTGTGTACACTGATGATTGTTGCTTGTATTATCTAATGCCGTCAGACTTGTGTGTACTGAATTGTCGATTATGCTTATCTTATCTATGTTAATGTATTTAGCCTTGAATGAACAGAGGGCCTACCTCGAAACGAAAACGGACTTCGTGTATCTCCCTCTCTGTCGCACTTGCTAGTTCGAGCGACGAAGGCGGAGATACACGGACGAAGTTCGTTTTCGTTTCTCAGATCTTTAGTCATTATTCGATAATTCCTAATTCGTCGTTACCATGTATAAGGTTAATAAGGCGCTTTTAACCACAATTATACCACGAGGCTACTAAAAATCGTTCTTATTGAGCACTGGGGAAGCGTCTTTCAGGGAAAGCGTTTTCCATCTTAGGCCTTCTCTTAACTTTTTATAAAGTTAGACGAAGGTCAAATGTACTCAAAGGCAAACCCATTATTAATATAAATAAAAACGAACAAACGCAAACTTTCGCCTGCGAACGAGACAAAAAAAACCGTTCCGATGAGTAGGAATTTACTCTCTAGAAAACTCGTGTTACTTTTGAAAGTTAAATGTAAATACTGTCAGAGTCAAGTATAACAAAACTAAAACAGACACGGACAGAGTCGTACCATAAGGGTACCTGTTTAACCTTTTTGGTATGGAACTCTATTTAAAAATTTACCAATTTTTAGTTATTCTTCAAAAAATCAATTGATCTGCCATTAGCATTGTTTTGCTTGGTTCTCTTCCAAGCTCCAACACATAAGTTTCGCCCTTATCCTGGCCCCACAGTCGGGGAAAGACATACGATAATTTTTATCCCGGAAAACATCCCCCTAGGGGGTCAAAAGGGGAGTGAAAGTTTGTATGGACTTACGATATGAACGAGTTAGGGCTGAAGCTAAATAGTTACCTATAATACTTACTGTTTGGTTCTATTCTGCTTAGAGGCTAATTAAGGAGTAGGTAAGTGTATTTCATCGGTAATTCTGGACATCACTTGACTACTTGCACTGCAGTGTTTCCGTCTACATGACTTGCCTACTCAGGCGCTAAAAAAGTAAAAAAAAAGTTACATACCTATGGTCCTCTATACAGACTTTTAAGCATCAACAACGAAAACGACCATTCTTTGTTAATAAATGCGGCAGGAAGGGACCGCTTTAATCCATTTTGAACTGTATGGTATAACGTCCATTAAAATACCGATTGGACCTCAATATTTTTGTCAGACTTTTGCTACGATATAATATACTCTTTATTGCATAGTTGCATATGATGTCACATATAAACCAAGCAAGAGTTAAAAATAAAGAGAATCAAAAGTGGGGTAGGTTGCGTACCACGATACACGATAAACAATTTATTAATTTACGAATGACTGATATTCAATAACATTGTTGCTAAGCATATTCATATGTGTTCCTAAGTGAATGTGATAAGTATATACATATAAGAAATTATATATGCTGCATTGTGTTATGTTATTTACCGTTTTCTTATATTCCTTTAACGAAACTTGAACTTTCAAAGTTTATTGGATATTTCTTTCATAAAGTATTGTAATAAAACAATGTATGTGTCATAAAATGACACTAAATTATGTGTATGTTATCGTACAATCAATGTTAATTAGAGCTACCATTTATAAATAACACTAGAATATTGGATATCGAATTAGTAAAATAAAAGTTATCATGATGCCAAGACTTAGATACGTAATAAATGAGTTGATATTCCCGCTTAGATAACCAAACAACGGACAACTATATTTGTAACAAAGCTTACTCATGCTTCAAAACAAAGTCCTGCTATCATATTCACAACCTATCTACACTCGCCTCACACACTCATAGCTAGTATATCTTAAACCACAAGATTCTTAAACACTATAGTTATAGCAGGTCAAACTTATGCAGCTTGTTTTTGAGACGGATTGTCGGTAAACTTAGTCTTAGTGATTAAACCCGGGTTTAAACAATAGGACATTATACGTCTCATATTCATATCGCTCCTGGAAATCTACTCCGAAACGAGAACTTCCTAACTTAGTCGTATCTGACGTCCCTCTCGGTGTCCAATTTATTAGATATCGAGTAAACGGGACAGAGATACGTTTCCAATTTCGGTATGCATTTTCGGTGCAACCATATTTGAAAATTCGTGTGTCGAGGTTATCAAAGATGTTATCAAGAGAAATGTCCTGTCCAATGCAGTTGTCTTTGTGTTTTCTATTAAATGGATGGTTATAAAATATAATAGAAAGCACAAAGACAACTGCATTGGATACGACAATTGTTAATTTCTTATTTTAGACGTTGCGTTGTTGCCGTTAAGAAAGTCTTCTGCTAGATGTCGCCACACGCCTCCCGAAGGCGTTGTAGGAAGGAACTGATTGAAAAATTTGGTGGCCGAACCGGACTGTTCCGATAGCTCAGTTGGTTAGTATTGACGGGCTATGAATGCCTGTGGTCGCCGGTTCGAATCCGGCTCAAAGCAATTAAATTTTTAAATTTTACCTTTAATTTAAAATTCATAAATTCGTTAGCAGAATTCTTCTTCACAAACATCTTACCGGCGATGCAGCGTAATTAAGTATCTTCTTATTCGGCTTTTTCGTTGCTTTAAAGTGTTCTTTTTTTTAATGGTCGTTTTCACCAAACTTTCTTGCACGTTATGTTTACTGATTAGTAAGGAAATAGACCATTGCTGGGCTGAATTTGATAGATTCTTGAATGCCAGCAACTCTTTATTGAATCGTCAATTAATGTAAGTCACCTCGTATTGTGTGTAAAGTTTTCGGTGAAGGAAAACATTGTGAGTCACCGGTCTAATCCCAATAAGGTCGAGTTTTCCCTCTGGGTAGGAAAGTCAGATGGCATGGCAGTCGCTCTCGTAAAACTAGTGCCTGTGCCAAATCTGGGGATGAGGTGTCACAGCGGACCTCGGGCTGCTTTAGGGCACAACCAGGAATAACTCTAGGATGATAAATGATGGATGGACCTCGTATTGTATGTAAAGTGGAAACGTCCACACCAGCAAATCCCACATCTTAGCTTAGCCTCCATGGGTGATAATTTATGTCAATTAGCATGAAGCGTTTTGGCTGCGAAGTCCCTCTTTGAATATTTATTTTGGGTATTTATATTCTTTAATTGTAGTTGCTCCCATAAGTACAAACATTTTGTTCCTCTCTAAAAATGGTTCGAATGTCATCGTAAAAAAATCTTAGGACACAAGACCAAGAAACTACCACCACCAATGAAGTTGTTTTAAATAAAGAAAGTCCATGATCCCATAGTTTTCGCATTGCCATCGGGTCGGGTGTCAGTCAAATAATTTCCTTTGATATGCGGCTTTCTGTTTAACGCCCTAGGTTTGTAAATTTTCATAGAATGGATCAAACCAAGTAAGTACTCCTAACTCCTATTTCAGTTTGTCTTTATGTCACATTAACATTGTGAGAAGGGAGACAAAACACATATTAGCTAACATAGGTTTGTTAAGTAATTAGAAACAATGAATCCATACAGACATCAAGACACGTAGTTAATAGTTCATACAAATGCCTCAATCATGGCTGACTCATTTAGTACTAAGACAATGCATTCCTACCAACCTCCGAATCAAATCATAGCCACCATGCCAGTTTAATTAACCAACACAGTTATGCCTATCAGCTCCCTTTGTTTATCCAAGTGTACGACCATTGTCAACAGAAAACCAATCTTATTACATACACATACAGTCGTCAGTGTTGGATGTTAGTGTGTTGAATGAAAGGGCTATTGGGCAAGCCTTTTTATGTTCCTTTGATTGCTAGGCCGTTTTAAATGGGACGCTTTTACAATTAAGTTTAATGAGGAATGGAAACTTGCTGACCAGTAGAATGTTACTATAGAAAGGATATTTAATAGGGTAGGTATGGCATTAGATTGTTCATTTTATGCATATTTCAGTAGATCGATAGGTAATTTGTCTCAGTAGATTTGTAGAAATCTCACTCGTGAAATGCAATAACCGGTCATATTTCATAACCAAACACCAGAAAACTTCTAACTAATAACGACCACCGCAGTTTGTTGCAGGCTTAAGGCCCATATCTATATCCTTTCTATATCACACTGGCGCGGCCTGCGGTGGCGGTCAATAGTAAATTTGACAGCTATTGACAAGTTAGGCCTCTCACAGACTGGCGCGGCCTGGCCGCGGCGGACAATAGTATAAACTTGTCCGCCGCTGTCAAATTTTATACTGTCCGCCACCGCAGGCCGCGCTAGTGTGTTGCAGGCCTTACTACTAACCGCCGAGGCCAGGCCCGCCCTAGTCTTTTAGAGGCTTAAGGCTCGCAGCCCACGTCATGTTCCCGGATCAGATGCAGATTCGTGTATGTCCGTCTCTTTCGCACTTGCTAGTTCGCGCGACAGAGAGGGAGATACACGAACGAAGTTCGTTTTCGCTTCGCGCTAGGCCCTTAGCTTCTATGACGCAGTGTTGCGATGTATAGCGCTGTGATGCGATATCAGTTTTGGCGATAAGCGCTCGAATACGACAATAAATGCTACGAGCGCACCCAGACCCCGAAATGTACAGGCAACCTGATCCGTTACCTAACGTGTGCTTTGACGCGGCAATTACACTTCGTCGTTCACCTAATGCGGTTGCCGAATTCATTTTAAACTACTTAGGCCAACAAACGTCGTCTTTACACTAGTCTGTCCGCCTACTACTACGGCGACTGGGCAGCTGTCGATTGCCGAATGTGGCCGACTAACGTTCTCTTTACACTTTTGCGGTCGCCGCATGCAGCATGCGGCGAACGACGAAATGTAATTGCCGCTTAAGTCTACTAATTAGATTTATTAAGATAAATATTTAAGCCAAGTGGCCAAGCAACCCTATACTTTGCCTGTAGCCACCAGTCAATAAAATAAACATAGCTATTGAAATAAAAATGTGTTTATCGAACTCATATTTTTTATCTTTTGGACCGATAGCCTTTGACATTCATTGTCAGATTGAGGTTTTCACTGTCATTCCAGTTTAACAACAAAGTTGTGATTCAATTTGATTTGTTATTGTGATATAAAATCTACATTTTTTATCGTAGTTGACTACAATTTGTATACGTTTTCTGGAACATTCTAAACGTCAATGGTTACATAAGAGCTGCGTAAGTCAAAGCTATTAATATTATGTATTGAAATCTTAGTGTCTAAGTAGAGCAGTGCAGGGGCCTTTATGGATACTTTAGCCCACGAATACGGAACACGAAGGCAGTCATACACTGCTGCCGTAGCATACAATGTTCGCTGGAAGAAGGTGCAGTGCAGTGTGAAGTACCGTGAGGAATTTATATTACAAATGGATGAAATGGAGGTGCTGGCATACAACGTTGTGAATCGTGCCGCAGCGGGTTACGGCGGCAGTGTGTGCTTGAAACAGCTTGTTTTACGTACGTGTGGACATGACCACTATAGTTTATAGTCTGTGGTTGAAATTACGTCCACCCTTTTGGAATAAATGGCGCCGAAGATACTTTATGCGACGTCGCTCGATTGAAAATTCCGAGCGATTTCACAACCTAGGGAGGAAAGCCATTCGTCGCTAGCCAGCATGAAAAGTAATATGGTACCACGGCCCTTCCAGTAATTTGCACAAATTGCAAAAGACATATAAACAAATACTATTAAGAACTTCTAGAACAAAGCTCCGCTGTAGTGGAACCCGTAGTATGAAGTTACCGCGAAGGGACAGGCGCGGCAAGGGACTGATTTATAAATACTAATATTTACTGATGTTGTGATATGTGGTATGTGAGTGCTAAAAGCTAGTTTTATACCTAGTTGAGAGTAGAGATGGCAAGTCACACAACTTGTCCTGAAGTTTAAATCCTATTACTAACCTAACCTTTAATCCAAGGCGGGTATTTACAAAGGATGCAAGCGTTCATTTCACTATTAGTAAATCAATAAGTCAGATTTTTTGCTGAACATATTTGGTGAAGTTTTTCTCATTTTCGATTATCTATAAGAAGCCACTACTGTCTTGATGCCTGCTTTTACGTCTCCCAACTCCCAATCACACTCTCACACACAACATCTTTTCCTATATCGATTATCCACTTTGTGCCGTGTAATACCGGACTTGTTAGTGTAATACCGGACTTGTTAAGCAAATTATGAGTCCAGTTATAATATCAACATCAATGATAATTAAGCGACAATTACACATGCATGCACATAACCAGTAACAATAACACTTTTCTAATGATGAATTCAAAAATGTAATTAGCAATAATAGGTTAACTAGAAATAGAGAAGTTGATAAGTTATTGGTACCTAGTTTCACGAACTATTATGGTCAAAGATGTAGAAAATACCTAGTCCCCAAGATTTACAACAATCTATTATCAGATATAAAACGAGCATGTAAAACTAAACAATCATTTAAATATAAAACAAGCACTGAATTACTATCCAAATTCAAAGATACATTAAATTTGTAATACCTATAGTTAAACACATTCTATACGAGGGTTGTTTGATAACTACCCGTTTATGAAAAAAACAATCAGTCTATTTTGTAAATATGCATTTATTTTTCTACGTAGTCTCCTTTTAACTCTTTACATTTATTCCATCTATACTCAAGCTTCAATAAACCATCTAAAAAGTATGATTTCAGAAAGTCGTTAAAATAGGCCTCTGTGGCGGCAATGACTTCGTCATTTGATCTAAATCGCTTACCACCGAGCCATTTTTTCAGGTTGGGAAACAAAAAGAAATCGCATGGGGCCAAATCTGGTGAATACGGGGGGTGAGGCAATAGTTCGTATCGTAATTTTTTATTTTTGGCCATCACGATTCCATTCTTCTTTAAATGGGGTCGTTTTTCCTTCAAAACAGCTTCAAATTCATCCAATAAATTGGCATAGTACTCTGCCCTGTTATCGTTCTTCCCTTTTCTAAGTAGTCAAAATGTATAATACCCTGCGAATCCCAGAAAACGGTGGCCATGACCTTTCCAGCCGATGGGACGGTTTTTGCTTTCTTTGGAGCAAGTTCACCCGGTAAAATCCACTGCTTTGACTGCTTTTTCATTTCCGGGATATAGTTTTGAACCCACGTTTCGTCTACGGTCACAAAACGACGCAGAAACTCCTTCGGGTTACGTTTGAACACTGCTCCGAAGTAGTCAGTCGGTTCCGTTTTTGCTCCTCCGTGAGTAAACGCGGCACCCACCTCGCCGATACTTTCTTCATACCCAATTTTTCTTCTAATATGTTTTGTACTCGCTCAATTGAAACGTTTACAGCGTTTACAGCATCAACGATTTCGCGAAGTTTAATTCGGCGGTCGGCTAGAACGATATTTTCATTTTTTTTAACCATATCGTCTGTAGTCACCTCAATTGGGCGGCCTGGGCGATCCTCGTCAAAGACGGTTGTTCTCCCTCGCTTAAACTCGTACCAGTATCTAACGGTTGTCATAGAAGGAGCATATTCATGGTAAACCGCCTGCATTCTTACTTTTATCTCATCACATGTTTTCCCTTCCAAAAACAAAAACCTAATTACAGACCGATACTGTTCTTTCTCCATTTTATCAATTTTACATTCACGCTTCCACTGAATCGCTGTCAAATGAGAAAAAAAAACAAAAGACTGCGGTTTTTTTTTAATTTTCCTGCCTCTGAAGAATGGCTTAAAAAGGTGGTATACATATTTTCGGCCAGTGATATTAGTACATTTAGAAAACGGCTACATATCAAACAGCCCTGGTAAACTTTGTTTGTTCTATAAATTACTTACACCTAATACTTACTAACTTACATACCCACATAATGTCGCGACTGTAAACATATATTTGTGCATAAACTGGAGCATCGTCTGCCAACAAACCGCATTGTGGTTTGCCAGAAGAAATTGTTAATAGAAATAAGTTTACTTCGTGAATAAATAAATTATTAAATTAATTATTAATAAATAAATAAATTAATCAACATACAAAATAGAAGACAACATAGCCACGAAACGGTTCCATCTCAGCGTTGTGCTGGCCTGGTGGCTTTTTAGGGTTCCGTACCCAAAGGGTAAAAATGAGACCCTATTACTAAGGCTACGCTGTCTGTCTGTCTGTCTCCGTCTATCTCATGAACCCTGATAGTGTTGGACGGTTGAAATTTTCACAGATGATGTATTTCTGTTGCCGCTATCACACAAATACTAAAAAACGGGCTAAGTGCGAGTCGGAGTGGGGCTCCCATACCACAGACATCTTTTGCCGTTTTTATTCATAATGGAACAGAACCCTTCGTGCGCGAGTCCGACTCGCACTTGGCCGGTTTTTATTTTATTTCTCCGTGTGACTATATTTGAGTATCATCAAATATAAGTCATTGAGTTAGGTTAACTTTGTCCTACAAAGTTTACTATTTAAGAAAAAAATATGATGATTAGGTCTAATTCAACATTTAGGGCTAAAATAATTTATTAATTAGGTCTATCAAGGGAGAACCAATTGACACAAGGGTGAATTGCAAAAACAAAATAGGTAGTTAAGACCCTTAATCTAATCTACGCTTTAACTTTTTCCCATAGTGTAACGACAATTACTTACCCATTTTATAACTTTCGTTACACAATGGAGAAAAGTTAAAGCATGAATTACATTAAGGCCCTTAACTAAGTAAACTTTTTTTGCAATTCACCCGTACGAATCCTTTTAGTAGTCTTGTTCATAGTAATAACCGGTTTTATTTAATCTCGACACGTTACACGCGTCCAGCCATCTGCTTCAGCTTCTATTTATAACCTTTATTTATTTTTTTATCGCCCGTAATCCCTCAGGTTATTGCTTAGGTACAATCAAACGGTGGAATAAAGTGTCCTTAGGTGGTACTAGACTATGTACATAGACAATAGTTTGCTTATTAAATACTAGCGTGCAAAGCAAAATTTGGATAAGTATTATGCAAACAATACATTTTGCGATAGAAAGTCCTTTACCCTGTAATACTGTTTTTCAGCGAGTAATTACTTCTTTTTAAATTTATGAAGTGGCTGCTCGCTTAATACTTTTTGGTAACTTATTTAAAAAAATCATGCACGTTACAAAGCAATGATTTGAGTAAATTGAGTATAATGCTGTCCTATGGGCGCATTCATGAACAAGTCTTCCCGGATCACGTTTATGTCTTGTAGAATTGATATCAGCTGTTTTTAATAAATACATATGTTAAGTATTGTGTCTTAGATTTTCTGGGACACTTATTTGTCTATTCATTGCACGGCGTCGTCTCCTTGTGAACTAGTTCAATTTACTAACAGACTTCAAACAAAAGGAGGAGGTTCTCAATTCGGTTGTTTTTTTTGTTTTTTTTTCTACGTTTGTTACCTCAGACCTCCGTCATTAATGAGCCGATTCGAAAACGATATTTTTTTGTTTGGTTGTATATGCTTCCAGGTGGGTCCCATTTAAAAAAAAAACAGTTAGATGATGAGATCCATGAGGAATTGAGGGAACTCCTCAGGTTTATTAAGCACGCGTGTAGTAATTTTGGTATTTTCTATTATAACTCTTGAAATAGGAACTAATGAAGTGACATTGGTGATGATCTTGGGGAATCGACGGAAGTCCTCAAATATTATCGGCCCACATACAGCGATTCGGTTTTTTTCTATAGTAACCAACGCATTTGCTATCGGAAATCAGTCCATGTGGTAAATTGTAAAAAAATGTGGAAATATTCTCGTGGCTTGGCGGAGTACTAAATTGAAGTCCGTTAAAACTTTGTTTTTAAAGTAAATTATTTAGGTAACAATAGAGCTAATTATCTTCATTACTGCTTTCGTAATATAAATATTCAATAACATTTTAGCTAAAGATAATCATTACCCTCGTTTATATCAGCCAAAAAATATTAATGATACGGCTATCTGAATTGTTTTTGCGGCCTATAGCGTCCATTTTGAGGTATTATTTTGATTACCAATAGCTTTAATTATTCCTAAATAGTAGCCATAATGCCTAATGACGCAAATCCCATTCAAATATGGTTTATGGTTTAAGATATATATTTCTCAGAAGATTTTACAAAATCACTTACTGAGAATACATTATCGACTCAAATCTAGGTAAGATAGAGTAAACATGCAAAGTGACCGAACATAATCCATGAGAAAAAATGGTATGCGCCTAAAATATTTAAATCTAAGTTAACCGTTTTAATGTTGTTTGTTAGAGAGAGAAAACACTTGAGGTACAGTCAGCATCGAAAGTAACTACGCAATTGAAAACGTCAAAAAGCTCTTATTCCCTTTTAATAAAGACTTGACGTCTTTACGTCGCTACTTTTGATGCCGTCGGTACGTGAGCGTCATAGTAAATGTCGATCGTTTCATTTGAAGATGCGTTTTGCCGAGAGTATATAATATCCCCTCTTAAAACTATGGACGTTTATCGTATTGTGATTACTTTTGTTACTTTTTTCTCCATTTGAATATGTATTATTTTTAATCTTTTTCCTACATCATTGTTTATTTAATTTGATGTTAACATTCAGATCCCTATGTGTATAAATAAAAACGAAGTTCATAGCGCTCTTACTGTTAAAGACGCTTAAGAATTCAGTATATTCATCTCCCCTCGTTTTACTCAAACATTGAAGGAAAGCTAGTATGTCTACCTGCGATTAACATAAGCACACCGTCATGAGGGTCCTACTGTCCTAATTTACGCTCCCCCTCTAAACAGAGCGGAGAACCTGCAAACTTGCAAATCTACTATGCAGAATGTTTGTTGTCGTTAGTCCCGCGTTTTCTGGCCGAGAAACTTTATTTTTACCCCCTATAGAACTTTTTACACACTTTTATTTCGTTTTACCTGTTAGGGCTCTGTGGTTATCTCTTATACGTATATCTGACCATTCTTATTATTATTTAAATAAAACAATGTCGTTCAGTTGAAAGCCTTACGGAGAAGAAGTTTATTTTTTCGTCCGTTACAAGTTATATGTCAAAAGACAATATAGACCGTACACACAGTCATACCAACATACAGAGTGTTTATTTGATGTTACTATACTAAAATATTCATCTCAACACCCCAACTACAGCAAATAAACTAAACATTTAAAAAAAACACAAAAAATATTTTTATTGAAATACAGGTTGACTACCCCTGACTCACTCCCATAGCTTCTATACATTTATAATGCTTAATAGGGCATAAAGCTTTTGTGAGTATGTCAGCAGGCATAGAAGTTGTTGGCACATACTGTAAATTAATTATTTTGTCACTAACTGCATCTTTAACAAAATAATATCTGATATCTATATGCTTACTTTTTCTATGACAAGAATAATTAGCCACCAACTTTTGTGCACTCTGACTATCGTTATACAAAGGTACAGTACACAAATCTCCTGTGATTTCACATAGCAAAGCTCTTAAATACATAGCCTCTTTACTTGCCTCTGTTATAGACATTAGTTCAGATTCCATACTGGACAAAGCGACAGTCCTCTGCTTCTTGCTCTCCCAAGAAACAGCTGATCCTGACATTAGGAAACAATAACCAGTAAAGGACTTACGATCTACAACATTACTGGCCCAATCAGCATCAACATAGCCTTCAAGCTCAACTTTACTATTCACATATTTTAAACACAATTTTTTTGTTTGCTTTAAATACCTAATAATACGTTTTGCATAGTTCCAATGTTCATTTGTATGACATTTATTAAATTGACTAAGGAAACTGACACTAAACGAAATATCTGGGCGTGTCAAAACAGCAAGGTATAATAAACTTCCAATCAGCTGTTGATATGGAATTTCTGTATCACAATTCTCACATTTCTCAAGATTTAATTTACATTCCATTGGAGTACTAGCACCTTTACAATTTAACATATTAAATCTTTCTAATAACTGCTCTATGTATTGCTCCTGGTCTAATGTAATAACATTATTATCTTTATCAATTTTTACACGCATACCTAGACATTGCTGAACTTGCCCTAAATTTTTAATCTTGAATTTAGAACTCAAAACACTTACTAATTTATCAGTCTCAGCTTCACAGTTAGAATAGACAAAGAAATCGTCTACATACAATGCAACAATAATTTTCACATCATTATACATTTTTGTGAACAGACAAGGTTCTAATTTACATTTTTTAAACCCTAATTTTAAAAGTCCTTGACCCAATTAATCTCTGTGACAAAACATAAACAACATGGCCACAGCACAGACAATACGGTCATGGCGTTTTGTTTCTGCTCAATCGTCACAGCACAGGTCGTAAGGTAGTGAAATAAGGACCTGTACGCACTAATTTGTGTTAAGTTTTTGATTACTTTTGTTTATTTCTCTCTTTTTTTATTCTTTCTCTTTGTTTATTATTTATTATTATTATTATTATTTTTTTAAAGTTGTACGTTATGTAAGGATTTATGTAATTGTGATTGTGATCCGTGCGTGTAACCGGGTCGTTATCGCCGTGCACTTTTTACCGAATGGTCGCAACGGAAGACCAGCGCTGGCTACGCTAGCAACAATGCTGAGTTGCGGCCGTTTCGTGACACTAATAATATTGATGTTTCATTTGATTTTTTTTTGTTTGTTTAGTTATGTATATGTGTCACGAATAAACTATTTCTATTTCTATTTCTATAATTCACACAAACATTGTTCGACTCTTTCATACCACGACCTGGATGACTGTTTTAAGCCATATATGGCTTTATTAAGTTTTACAATAACCTTTTCTTTTTTATTATTACAAGAAATATCTGGTTGTACCATGTAAATATCTTCTTTAAGGTAACCATTTAAAAATGCAGTCTTGACATCCAGATGGGTAATATTTAAATTCAATTGCACAGACAAAGCAAATAACAATCTTACTTACTTCTTACTCAACTTAGCGTCGAGTGTCTCACAACAGGTGAGAAAGTGTCCATATAATCTATACCTGGCCTCTGCGTGAAACCTTTAGCCACTAATCGCGCCCTATAACGCACACTTTGATCACTATTGACCTTTTTTTTAAACACCCACTTACACTTCACTAAGATCTTGTCCGAAGGCAGTTCATCCACTGGCACCCACGCCTGGTTCTCTTCAAATGCTCGCAGCTCATCTTGCATCGCCTCAATCCACATGTCTTTATCAGGACTGTTTAGGGCTTCCTGTACGCTCAGGGGATCACCAACACATTCTGCATTTTCTGACATGCATAGGTTTGTAAATCCATAGCGCTCCGGCTGCTTCCTGACACGCTTTGGCTGAACTTCCTCTGGCTGGTGCTCTGGTTGTGGCTGCTCCTCTTCTACTTCTTGCTGCAAAGTAGTGTCTAGATCAGACTCTGCATTATCATACTCAGATTCAGCAGACATGTTCAGATCCAAGCGTTCAGGTTCCATCTCAATTTCTGTGTGTTCCTGCTTCACATCACAGACAGAACTTTTCTGACACATATTATCCCCAACTGAAACTGACACGCTTACGTCTGAACATATCTTGTCATTTTCCTGGATTACTACATCCCTACTAGTAGTTATGCATCTCTTTATAGGATCATAAACTCTATATCCTTTCACATTTTCTGGAAAGCCCACTAGGATATGTTTCCTTGACTTAACATCCCACTTAAGCCGTTTTTCTTTTGGAACGTGAACCATGACAGGACTCCCAAATATTCGTACATGGCTTAAATCTGGCTTTTCATTAGTCCAAAGCTCAAATGGTGTCCTGTTATTAAGCCCCGATGCAACTGACTTATTTTTTAGATACACGGCAGTATTTGTGGCCTCTGCCCAAAATTTTTTGTCCATATTTGCATCAAATAACAAGCAACGAGCTCGTTCAACCACTGTACGTATGTTTCTCTCTGAAGATGCATTCTGTTCAGGGGTATAGGGATTAGTTTTTTGATGCACTATGCCTGCCGCCTTTAAGAAACTTTCAAATTCATTACTACAAAATTCCAGGCCACCATCTGTTCTAAATATCCTAATTTTACTGTTCTGTTGATTCTCAACCATTGCCTTGAACTCTTTAAAATATTTAAAAACTTCACTTTTCGCTTTGAGGAAATATACGAAAGTCATTCGGGAATAATCATCAACAAGTATGAGAAAATACCTTGATCCACCAATAGATGTTGCCTCCATGGGTCCACAGACATCACCATGGATAATATCCAAAACCTTGGTACTCCTTGTTCCAGTATGATTAAATGGTAAACGGGATTGTTTACCCTCACAACATACAGTGCATGTACTCTTGTTGATCACTGACTTATCACTGTATGTAACACCCGTAACTGCACCATACCTCATTGCATTCAAGTCTTTCACATTTAAATGGCCCATTCTTCTGTGCCATACTTCGCAACTGACTGAAGGTGAAGACGTAAACAAACAATGTTTATGTTCAAAATCTAACCTATAAACACCATTGATTAAATTCGCCACGGCCACCAAATCATTGTATTTGTTGTAAACAATGCAGTGGTTTTCTTTAAACTCAAATCTGTTGCCGTTTTTAATCAATTGACTGATCGATATCAAATTCGTGGTGAGGTTAGGTACACATAACACGTCTTTCAAAGTCACTTCATATCGGCATTCTGGAGTCACAGTCATGATGTCAACATCGCCCGAACACAACACTGGCATAGCTTCTTGACTTGCTGCTATTATCTCCTTGATACTTGGGCTAAAACATGTATTTCTCATCGTACTTTTGTCAATGACTAAATGCCGACTCGCACCACTATCTAAGTAGAACTCTTCCTTACTGAAATGTCCACTTAAAAACACAGCTGAGAATGCGTGTGTCTTCTTCACTTGCTCCGCTTGTACGTTATTTGACTGGCACTGGTTCTTATAATGTCCAAACTGCTTGCATTTGTAGCACTTAATTTTCTTTTCGCCATTGTTGTTGTTGACGTTTCCCATAGACATAGATGATCCGCCATGATGCATTTTATTCTTGCCAGAGCTGCCAACTTTATAATTTTGCTGTTGACCGTGCTGCCCTCTACTCAGGAATGCGTTGCTAACTTCACAGTCATCACTTGTCAAATCTAGGAGTTTCGTTTTTATGACATCTGCCGTAATGGCGATTCCCGAATGTTCTATTGCCATCAACATGGGCATGTATTTTTCAGGCAAACCAGCTAACATTAAACAGCCGATCCACTCATCGTTCACGGAAAAACCAGTTCCTGACAATTTCTGCGCCGTCTCGATGATTTGCGTAACGTAATTCGTCATCGATTGACAGTTGTCGAGTCGAATTGAAATTAAATTTCGCAGTAACGAAATTCTACGGGCAAATCCTGAATCGTCAAACATGGTTTTTAGCTTCGTCCATAAATTCTTGGTAGTAGTCGCGTCCTTAATGTGAACATACAGCGACGGATCGATTGTAAGGATTAATTTGGCTTTTGATTTTGCATCTTCTGGGATTATCTTTGCATCGGTAGGCTCCACGTTTAGAAACGCCGCCGTACCTTCCAAGATGAGCAAATTCTCCACTGCAAAAGCCCATTCTCGGTAATTCTCTCGCCCCTTCAACTTCGGTACGTTGGTCAGGAACGAATGTGAAGTCATAGCGGAATACTAATTCTTGCACAAACACGAATCACACAAATAACAATCCTCGAACACTAATTAACTCTGTTAGCTACCTAAAACTGACTTTCAACTAATTCTAACGAGCATAAAATGGCCCATAACCTATTATTTAAATAAAACAATGTCGTTCAGTTGAAAGCCTTACGGAGAAGAAGTTTATTTTTTCGTCCGTTACAAGTTATATGCCAAAAGACAATATAGACCGTACACACAGTCATACCAACATACAGAGTGTTTATTTGATGTTACTATACTAAAATATTCATCTCAACACTTATCAATAATTAAAAGTATTTTTTGACACACTTTCGGATTGAGTTTTAATTTTGTGTAAATGTGATAGTCAATTTATTATAATGACAGAGAACCGGTCCGCTGCTGGTACCAGTGGTACCTTGTCTGGTGTTGGCCACACTTTTTTCTAACGAAATGAACGCATCGCACCAAGATCCGGTACCCATAAAAATTGCTTCATGGCGTGAATAAAGACATTTTTGTTATAATTTTCCGTTATGCTTAATATTTAAGCTTTATGACTGTTATAACAGTGTACACTGTTATAACAGTGTACACTCGCAATTTATGTCCAAAGTATTTAGTACCGTTGGCACCCATGAACCACTTGAGATTGTAGCGTGATATATCTGCTCTTTAATTTAACTATTACTGGAAAGGAATCGTTGAGTAAATGTCTGTTGATCTCTACAAACTACGAGTATACAACTTTCCCTTAATTAAGTTTATCAAGGAGCATGGAATGTTAAGACGTCACAACATCCATCATGACCTAGGAATCCTAATGCGAGACACAATGTTATGTTGTGTCTATACTGTTCGTTTAGATTGCATAAATATTTCATCCCATGATCAATCGATTGAAAAGAGTTACCCAGTCATTAAAACGGTCAAACCACAATCCTAATACCGGTCTTCCGAATAGATCTCACTCTAAACAGGTTTCAACTTATGTATAGGATATTATGCATAACATTGAAAACGTTGGGTATTACTTCATTCAGTCACAGACACGGTCAAGTGCGCACGTTTAAGTAGTGCTAATGAGTGATAACTATGGAACATTTGATGAGAAAAGTAAGTATGTACATATTTCTGTCAAAAGTGTAAAATAGGCTGTGAGATTCGGACCATCGTTAGAGTTGATACGTGCTACAATTTGGCGCCCCGAAATCAGCCGTAACATTTGCTTACATTAGTTTTTTCAAAGTTCAGAGTTTGGATATAATATAATTGTCATATTTTCAAGGTCGTGTGAGTGTGATACACATGTGATACAAGTGCTTACATGACATAAGTAACTTTTATTGAGGTTAGCATTGTGGTGAACTCAAGGTTCACATATCAATCGCGCGTTATATCATAAACATGCATACTTTAGCTTCTCTAGACACCCAAGTTTTCAAAGGGAAATTCTCGTATGCCCATTCAATTAAACTTTGGCTATAAGCATTATATGTAGCATCTACATGTAAACAGCTGATTATTCGCGCTGCTCATATGTATGGCTTCTGATGAGAAATCTTATACGGCTTCACTGAATCGCGCGGCGAATCACGATATTCGCGACAAACAGAACGTAGCCAATTTGCCGAGATTATCGTGGAGATGATTGATTCCTAGGATTATTGTCTCATTCAATCTAGGATGCAGTGAGCGCTTTCTTGGGCTCAGTGGTGAAGCGTTCGTAGAACTCAATTTATACCAGCTTGTACTTAAATACGAGTATATTATGCTTCATCATCTAAAGCTACCTATTTAATTACGATAACATGGGGGCTCGGAGTACGGTAGATCATGAAATTCATCACCCAAAAATCGAAGAAAATACTTTACGTCTCTACATTGAGTTTTAAATAGTATTCAGTTAAACGTTTACGAATGAAATTTGACATGTTTATATTATACAATTAAAAGCATAGAGAGCGATATAAAATGTACCTAACAAACGCTCAAGAGCAAGAAACATCAGGTACACTTTTTGTGGAAATTCAGTGCAAAGTTTACACGTTCTTTGTCTCTATAGTAAATATGCTTGTAATTACCACAGGGTTGAACCAGTTCCAGTGAACAAGCATTTATTTACTGTTGCATAAAACCCATTGTTTCATACACGACATTTTATATTAGCCGTAGTCCACTTGACCTACATTTTAAGGTTCTTAAACAAATATCATAACTATGTTAGTTATACATTTGTCTGCTGTGACAGTGGATTACGTCTATAAGCTCCTGTCAAGGTCTTGCATTCTTTACAAATTGAACTTAATATACAAGAGATATAGTCGCGTTTGTAATAACTAATAGCGTATTTTTGTGAACTACGAGTATGTTGACGTTGTCCTTCTATAATATCGACGGTTATTGTCTACCGTTTTGCATGGCTGGTGTGGTTGAAATTTATTTAATATGACCGACTTTTTATATAACTTGTCATTGGAATTGGAATCTGCTACCTTTAACGCTAGAATTGTTTTTGAACGCACTACTTCGAGGCAATTCGGTCAACTCAAACAATCTCAAGTACTGAGGTTGGAAAATCTAGATATATTCTTGTCCACGAAAGTAGGGCAATGGTTTATTTTATTTCCACAGTACAGTTATTAAACTCAAGACTAGGATTGTAGAGTATTTGCGTTATCTTCGTACGTTTGATGACCTTTGCTACTAGTTACTAGTAATATCAAGGTACATTAATTATCGTTTTGCTGGTATCAAGTCGAACTAAGGGTCTAGTCGATGGAGTAAAAACTAGTAGTGGCCGTCGAAAAATATATTCATTTTGTTCGCTGTCCTCTAATTTCAAATAGTGTCTAAATATAGTTATGAAATTACATACAAAATAGCATCTAATCTTATGTACATTATAAATCTTTAATCAATCATAGGCCTTTACGTCTATTTCCCACGATTTAAGCATTGCTGTGGATATATCGTTTTTGGTGACTGTGAAGACCGATACGAGACCGGCATGGTCTTCCATATTTCTGGCAAACTAAATGCATGCCAGGGTCTCTGGACCCGGTCTGTTGTTTACGCAACCTTCTATTGGCTAGTGTCTCGAACCAGGTTCCATCGCACAACGCTCTACCGTCCACAACACAACGCGTTTGCGCCATTGAACTCTGTCGTCGGCAAGCTTTTCCCAAGCCTTCCAGTCAATCTTAAAAGTAGCCAAGTCTCGCTTAGAATAGAATAGAATAGAATTTATTTGCATAGAATAAGTAGGTACATCAGTGTCAATAGGCGGTAGGTGACAAAAGGTAGCTTATTCTGCTATTTGTACTAAATACTAGCATGCAAATATCTTTCGGAATCTTATTTTTCAATATTTTGAGAGAGGTAATCCTTTATACTATAATAGTTCCTTTCAGTTAGGAGCTTACATAATTTATTTTTAAATCTATTTAGAGGTAGCTCTTGTATACATTTTGGTAACTTGTTGAAAACTTTCATGCACATTACAAAGCATTGGTTTGAGTACAATTTTGTCCTTGGAACATAATTATGAACCAACCGTCCAGGATTACGTTGAATTCTAGTAGAATTGGTTGCAGCTGTTGTAAATAGATGCATGTCTCTTTACAAACATGCAGATTTCTAGTATATATAAGCAAGGTAGGGGTAGTATGTTAAGTTAGCGCAATCCTTAAAACGCAATATCGGTCTCCCAACGCTTCTCTTGGCGTTTGCTACTGCACCAAGCAAGACACGACGAGGTATTCTAGATGGTTCCATCCGGTACACATGCCCCAGCCACCGCAAGCGTCTCTTGGTACACCATTATGGTAAATACTTCTACTTGAAGGTATATTTACTTGGATAAATGATCCGTGTCTGCTGCCGTCCCATATTTGTCAGAAAAGATAGACACATCGATGAATACTGTCACCGCTCTTCCGCGCTCTTGTAAGTTGTGATGACTCGATCAGATCACTTGTGTCTGTCTGACCCAGGCATTTTCCCGAATTAGGTGAGACAGGACGTGACGTTATCACCTGGGGATTGAAATTTGGCAGAACTTCAGCGCCTGAGTCACACATAACGGTAGCGCTACCGCAAATTCGTGTCATTCACGGGACAAACTGATCGAGTTGTTACAGTCTTGTATTTGAGTCTTAAATGATTTCTATGAGTATTATGCTCAGATGTTGTCTCTGAAATCATGAGAACAAGACTTCATAAAGAGACCTTTTTTATAGTTTATACTACGTCTGCTCATTGAGCGCCTTGCGCTATTGCCGTGACTCGGTTCCCTTGCTATATAAACGTATTCATGGTGAATGGTGAAACAGTATAATACCTACTTGTTCCATTCCTAACTATATACTGGAGGGGAAAACGATAATATGTATTAGGACTAGATTTCGTGCTACTGTTGTCCTTTTTTACGACCATGTGATCGTAGTCGTTTATAAATCATGTTTGATTGAGTATTAGTCATTCTCATTTATCACTAAGGGCTGTAAAACAAAGGCTATTCGAGACTTTCTTTAGTATCGCCTATGGCGGGTAAGTTAGAAATTTTATTAGTCCTTACAAAAATGGTACGCACAGTGTATCTAGCCTGCGAGAAGAATACAAAATATTACGTCGCTCCTAGCCCCGCGTAGCGTGCGGTAATAGCCGCTTTATGGCTGCAGTGTTAGGTAATGCATGTTCCCATTGTTTAAGTGTATGTTTTGTTAGCAGGCTGGGAGGCGGAGGAGAAGGCGCCGTTTCTTCGCAACGAGCCGGTCAAGCTCACGCCAGCTTGGGAGGGCTCGAACCTACCCAATGACACCCTCAACCTAAAAGGTGAGCCATCCTACCCCGACTTACCCTATAACACTAAAGCTGGGAACAAATAAGCGGACGCGGCTGACGGACGCGGCTCACAGCCGCGACTTATAGGTATCTAGATAATGAATATACATTGAATTGTGCACTGGATCCCGTTCGACTGTGCACATTTATCAGTCGCGGCCGTCAGCCGCGTCCTATAATTTGTTCCCAGTTTTACTCTGACCCAATTTTAAGTGTCTCTGTTTGGCCCTATGGTTGACTGGTAAAGAATGCAGTTTATCATTAAGAACGCCATTTGTGCATTATTTTGTTTTGAGCCATAAAGTTTCAATATATATAGCACCTGTTACTCTTGCCGCTTCGGCTAAACTCGGCTCTCGCACACCTCTATAGCAACAATAGTACACTGAGACGAGCCGTAGAGAGAGAGAGAGAACCGATTAAGATGTAATGTGATAAGGACGGTAGCTTAAGGTACTTTTAATCCGGAAATCAATTTCGATGGGGAAAACCGCGTAATTGGATATATGGGAGTATAACTAATACCTAGCTCTACTCTGTCTTTAAAATATATATCAATAGGTTCATAAATCAATTAAATAATGAATATATCACTGACGATTTGAGGTAATTAACAAACGAGCAATACTAAAATAATCAATTAATAATAATTAGCCTAATCGAGACAGATTGCTGTTGCGGAATTCCAATTAGGTTACTAGATAGGTACCTTAGTTTACCTGCTTAATTTTGGTCATAAAGGTAGTATGTTCTTAGCTTCAAGTGGTATGCGTCATATCGGTGTTCTGTGTACGGTATGAAGCCCGCATAGCGAGCGGGGAGGTAAAGTAGGAAGCGGGAGGGGCGACGCATTCCGGGAAGGTGCACAGATATTGTGACTGGGCTTTCTTCGGCGTCCAAACAAGTGTACAAATATGGGTGCATACAACTTACTCATAAATATGCCCCATCGCTGTTATGTTAGTGGATTAATGCATTGATACAGTCAAGTGTAAAAATATGGGTGCATACAACTTACTCACAAATATGTCCCATAGCTCTTATGTCAGCGGATTAATGTTTTGGTACTTACATATTTATGAGAAGATTAAATCGTTACCTATTTTGCACCTGACTGTACCTAAATCTCGTAAAATTTACGCACTCTTTCAGAAACTACCCAAATTCTATTGAAGGGTATGAAAAGAGCGTGCTTTTCGTTGACCCGAAATTTGAACACTGATAACTTACTACGCGCAGCCGGCCTTTGTACCTTAGAAAACGTAATGTTGCAATACCAACATTACCAACACCTACCTAGGTACGACGATAACAAACTACGTTGAAGCGTGGGAGGACTAGAATCGGTCCAGCTGTGCAATTCACAACCTACCTAGACTTATCATTCCACTCTCTAGTATAAGTCTATATAAGTCTAGTATAAGTCTAAATATATAAGTCACTATCTAGTATAAGTCGATTCTGACACTTTTACGTATCTAAGTGATTCGCATGGATCAAAACGATGGTTAGACCATTGCGTTACCACTGCCGCTGGGTGGCAAACCTTAGCTGATGTTTTTGTTGACTACGGCGTTTATTGTTCTGATCATTACCCTCTAGTGTTGAAATGTAATATGAATGTGGTTAAACCAAAGTTATGTAGTATGAGCTTACTATCGTACCAAAATCAGATAACCTGGGGTGAGAGATCATCTCTCGAAATTGAAAAATACACTGATAAATGTAACGAAATTTTAAGGACTATTGATTTTCCTGTTGAACTAAGAGCATGCGCTGACAATTGCTGTAAAAATGTGGATCATCTCGTGGTTCTTGATAACTTGTACATTAACATAATAAATGCACTTTGTGAGGCATCTATATTTAGTAAGGCGACCGCTAACGGAGGGGGCAAAGGGAAAGTCACAGGGTGGAATAAACATGTGAGTGAGGTCCACAGGGAGGCGAGGTTTTGTTTTCAAAACTGGGTGTTGAGCGGTAAACGGACCGCGGGTCCCGAGTTTAACGCGATGTGTTCTAGTCGTAAAGTGTTTAAATCCAGACTCAGGTGGGTACAACAGCACCAGGAGCAAATCAGAATGGATTTACTTGCCTCACACCATAGAAAAAATGATTTCCGTAACTTCTGGAAACTTACTAAGAAAATGGAGACAAAGCCTGGTCTCTCTGTCACTGTCAACGGCATCTCAGACGCTAAAATGATTGCCAACATGTTCAAAGAACATTTTAGTTTAAAGTCGTCATCCAGTTGCAACAAGGGGATTCTTGATGATGAGTGGGAGAGTGACCCTCAGTTTCGTTTTAGCCCAAATGACGTCATCAAAACATTAAAAATGATGAAAAGGGGGAAATCTCCTGGTCACGACCACTTAAGCGTCGAACATCTACTGTTTGCCGGTCCTCATCTGCCTCGACTGTTGACCATGTTGTTCAACCTGAGCATCGGGCATTCGTATGTACCTCTAAATATGACAAAAACTGTAGTGGTCCCCATTGTCAAAAATAAAACGGGTGATATATCAGACCAGACAAATTACAGACCTATCTCTCTGGCAACGATTGTGGCAAGAGTACTTGACAGCCTGCTTAACGTGCAATTGGACAGTTGCCTGCGTTTACATGACGCACAGTTCGGCTTTCGAGCCGGCCTGTCGACTGAGAGCGCAATCATCTGTCTAAAGCAGGCTGTCGAGTATTACACGCGCAGAAAAACGCCTATATATGCGTGTTTCTTGGACCTCTCTAGGGCTTTTGACCTCGTAAACTATGACCTACTGTGGAAAAAGCTTGATGGGGTCAAATTCCCTAGAGAGTTAACACGTATATTTAGGTTTTGGTACTCGAGCCAGAGAAATAGTGTCCGCTGGGGTAACGTTTTGTCTGACGAGTATTCTCTGGAATGTGGTGTGTTGTCTCCAAAGTTGTTTAACTTGTACGTAGATGCACTGATCGATGAGCTCAGCAGAACGCATGTCGGATGCCATGTGGACAGAGTCTGTTTCAATAACATAAGCTATGCAGATGACATGGTTCTGCTGAGCCCTTCGGTGGGTGGTTTGAGAATGCTCCTTGATATTTGTGAGACGTACGCTAAAGAGCACGACCTTAAATATAATGTACTTAAAAGCGAGTACATGGTGTTTAAGGCAGGCTGCAAGTGTCCATCATATGTTCCACCCATACTTTTAAACGGACAGCAGCTTAAGAGGGTGCACATGTTTAAGTATCTTGGACACTTGTTAACTGACGACCTGCGAGACGACGCGGACATCGAGCGAGAACGCAGAGCATTAGCGATTAGGGCTAATATGATAGCGCGCAGGTTCAGCCGGTGTGCAGTGCGGGTTAAATTAACACTGTTTAAGGCGTACTGCACATCGCTGTATACCTGTAGCCTGTGGTGCAAATACACCCAACGATCGCTCAACGCAATGCGCGTCCAGTATAATGATGCGTTCAGGGTGCTGTTGCGGCTGCCGCGACACTGTAGCGCGTCCGGTATGTTCGCGGATGCGCAAGTGGATGGTTTCTCCGCGACATTGCGCAAGCGCTGCGCCGCGACGCTCCGCAGGGTGCGCGCCAGCCGCCACAGTCTCCTGAACGTACTGGCCGACAGATGGGACGGTAGCCTACTGAGGCACTGGTCCTCCCTACATTTAAGTTTAAGTTCTAACATAGTTATATAAGTCCTGTAGCACTAACAATCTATGGATCCTAGTTGTCCGAATTAAATGCATTTTATTTTATTTTATTTTATTTTATTTTATTTATTTTATTTTATAATTCGTCCGGGAGATTCGTAACTACTACATATAGGTACTTGGCGTTTTTTTATGACATCCTCCAGCTGCCGAAAGGCCTATTTAAAGGCCTCTTCAATGGAATCTATAGATTAAATACCATTCAGAATTGGAACAGTTCTGCATTTGTTTTATTTTGTTCGATTTACAAACGAAACAAACTTTACTATTTTAAGCTGCACATTTTTTTTCCATACATTTTAAGGTGTGCACTATTTTACGGTCTATACAAAATGTATGAATAAACGTCATAAGTACATACAGTATAATAAATTGAGGAATTTTACCAAAATTTTGAGAGCCCTTTATTAGGAGTAAGAAAAAAAATGGAAAAAACGAAACATTCCATATTCTGAGAGAAAATGTGAAAGGTACACTTTTGTGAAAACGACTAAGATCTAAATCAATGGAATTTGCTATGTAAACAAACCGTCATACTGAAATTGACATTAAATGTCAATGTCTATACATTGTTTGTTTACATAGTTAGCAAATTCCATTGATTTAGATCTTATGCATGTTCAATAGAGGTAGGGACGGCTCACTCCGTGACTTCTTCGTGCCGCTACAAGTACATCCACACTACCGGTCCCAGGGGGTATGTTAACGCTGCGACGGCACGCACGCGTTATATCGCAGCTCGTTGCATGCGACAGAAAGGGATGACCACGTTTAGGCTTGTTCAGCATACCTAAATAGGGGACTTGTTAACAGAGAACATTCTGTACGTAGTACTATTATTAATTCTGTGACAAAGGTCAGACCTATGCTGGTTGGCCAGTGGCAAGTTGTCTGTTGTGACTAGCTCAGCGCAGTCACACGCTCAACTTGAAAGGTAATCAACCGACAGCCAAATTGGGGGCCCATTGATCACGCTACGAGTACGCGCGAATACTCGTTTTGAGGACGGGTATCTGATTCGCGGCTATTTTTGGAGGAGTATTCATGCATTTCAGAGATAATAGGTAGTATTCACTCATTGTCATTGGTATATTTTATTCTGATAATAAGAGGAAAGAAGTTTATTCTCTAAAGTTTAGGGTTTACGTTGTGGGTAATGTTCGTGGAACACATATTAATTGAGCGTGCGAGCGACGTTCTTTGTTTCAGCTTGGACAAAATAGCAGTTAAATTCAGTATGACCGGCGTTTGACCGGCTGTTCTCCTCTAAAGGTCGCATTTTTCTACCGATTCTCTTGAAATTTTGTGAGCAGCGTCAATAACTAATTATGTAGTATTTTTTGTTCGTTCTGTTTTTCGTAACCAAAAATACATTTTATAAAAAAAAAACGGGCAAGTACGAGTCGGACTCGCGCTATAATAATTACAATATTTATTTTATTCTGTTTTTAGTACTCGTATTTCTTGTCATCATTTCTGAAAATTTCCACTGTCTAACTATCACGGTTCATAAGATACAGCCTGGTGACGGACGGACGGACAGCGGAGCCTTAGTAGTAATTTGGGTACGTAACACTAAAAACTGACTCGCTTGTGCTACAGCTTACAGAGACACTAGTGATTATAAATATTATAATGAATGATCGTTATTCATAGAAAAGTAAAACTCGAAATGGGCGGCTTTCGATCTAAGTAATGGTGGAGACAGCACCAACACCACACAAATAACAAATACTTTAAGTAACCTCAGCCTTCCGAGTCGGTTCTAAAGTCTTTCTCAGTTCTATAGTACTTTCTAAAGTTGAATGGAAAAACTAACTTTGTGCCGTCAGCTGCAGAACACTGAAACGCTTAAAAACCAACGTTTTTCCACTTCATCGTATTGGAGACATTTTTACACCTAGTCTACACGTCTGCGACAAACTTTCTGCGACCTCAGACGATCAGTCTCAATGAGGGGTAAATTTAGCTGACAGAAGTGCAAGGGTCAACCGGCTCAATCGCGTAATTGTGTGTTCGCGCCACTAGCGTAACTGCTTTATTTATAGCTGCCAGTTTGTTTACAATCGGCAATCGCAAGTTTTTAAATAAAGGTAATGAATGCGATATTTTGAAATCAATTAAAAATATCCCTTACACTGAGAGAGAGAGGTCAATGCGTTGCCCGTGCCCGTGGTAACGGATCGTTTATTCGGCGTAGACGATCTATAGGTAGGAACCTAACCTATGGATAAAATATTAATTATAATTAGGTAGCGGCCACAGCGACGCTTAACGCTGCATATACGCGTTGACTTGTCGTATGCGTCACGCCTTCTTTTATCTACTCCGTTGTCGGTGCGTCAGCGTCTATTGAGCAGCGGTGTGGCCGATCTTTTATACTGTTATCAAACGCTCGCTGCGCGCTGGCCATAAGTTTTGGGAATGGGTCACCTCGTAGCAACAGGCGTCCCCAGATTTGACTCATGGCCCACAGTAAAGTGACGCGTGTCCTCGTGAATTGAAGGATCTATAGAGTAGGCTCTGAGGGTCTGGCCCAATACGAGTAGTACCTACCCAGCCCGGCCCGGCCTAGTGCTTGTTAGCGTCCGATGAGACAAGGATATCTGAAACTTTACATTAAATATGTTTGTTCACTCACAGACCAAATTATGTAAAGAGAAATGTTTTTTGATGCCGTTTTAAGTTAAATAGCTTTGATCGTTGTTTACGATAAGGGCAATATGAATATTTTACGAGTACATGCCCCACTACCCAACGCAGTGTCTGTAATTCCAATAATTACAGTCACTCCAAAGTGGGCACATCAACGCTTTACTAAAACACACACAGGTTTGCTCAGTAAATCTGTGTGCACCTAAGTATCGCTACAAATTTAAATAAAATACGTACAGGGCTAAAAACACGAACTGGGTCGCGTCTTGCCGTCAGCTCGGTGCTATGCATAATTTAAACAAAATTCTAGCGAAAGGGGAAGAAATGTAACAAATATATCGACAGTATTAGGGAGTATCGAAAAACGATTGCGTGTGCCGTATGTTTCTATGGGTATAGTCACGTCATGTCACGTAGTAGTGTCATGCGTAGAAACCGATGTTTGTTAAAATCTGATAGTGTGGAAAGTTTGACAAGTTTCTATGGAATATGGACAGCTGAAGGCGCCATGTTTAACGTTGATCGATCTGTAATCGTAAGTTGGTGCAACCCGCCAGTCTGTTTAGAGGATGAATAGGACAGTGTAAGGCTAACAAAGCAAAAGTTATTTGCAATATACGGTTTCAGGGATGTTTACTTAAAATCTTTTCCTGTAAATAAGCACTGTCATGCGCAAGACGGAACAAAGAAACATTTTAGCATGTCTAATTTTCTTTAACCGTTCTCTAAAGTCTCTCTTTAACCTATTCGCCGCCACAGAAAAAAATCGTGGTAGCACCTCCACGCCACGCAAGTCGTTGTTTTTGGACGATGAAGTCGATGGTAATTGGGTGACGAACTGGAGTTCAAGCGGCGCACGGGTTAAGACTCTAAATCATGTTTCGGGCGGGAAATTTCACACCATCGGCCACATAACAAATTACTTTTATCGCCGACAAAACAAATTACCTACTATTTTATCGCTCGTGTCCCCTCGGTTATGGAAAGCTTTATAATTCAGGGTAGTATATAAACCTATCAGTCTCGATGTAACAACAACGGCCACGGTTCATATTGGCTTTCTATTCGTTCCCTGTAACAAACAATATTAACTATAGTTCCCGTCAAACAACTTGAACATGCGGGACGAAGTGGGGGGGCAGCTCGCAGGTACAATTCGCCTTTGCGCATGCAAGGTCAAATGTTCAAGAAGTTTGACGGCATCTGTAACTCTGAAGATTTCCCTTCTTTTCCAGGTATAGCCATGGACCTAACCCCTCCAAAGGACCGATGGCACCTCGTCTACATAACCCTCCTAGTGCACGGCCTCGGCACACTGACAGCATGGAACATGTTCATCACTCCCAAGGCCTACTTCGAATCGTACAAGCTCGTCGACACACCGTACAAAGCCATGTACATGCCGTACGCGGGGCTCGCCGCGCAAATACCCAACTTTCTGTTCAGTTGGTTCAACGTGTTCGTCAAGATGGGGTGAGTGATTCGGAGACGAACGCCACTGACTTTAATACGGCTGACTTTAATAGACTGATACAGTTCCGACTGTCTTTAATACGGCTGACTTTAATAGACTGATACAGTTGCGACTGTCTTTAATACGGCTGACTTTAATAGACTGATACAGTTCCGACTGACTTTAATACGGCTGACTTTAATAGACTGATACAGTTGCGACTGTCTTGAATACGGCTGACTTTAATAGACTGATACAGTTCTGACTGACTTTAATAGACTGATACAGTTCCGACTGTCTTTAATACGGCTGACTTTAATAGACTGATACAGTTGCGACTGTCTTTAATACGGCTGACTTTAATAGACTGATACAGTTCCGACTGACTTTAATACGGCTGACTTTAATAGACTGATACAGTTGCGACTGACTTTAATACGGCTGACTTTAATAGACTGATACAGTTGCGACTGCGAATGACTCGTAGTTGCAACAGACTGCACACTTACGACTTGCAACAGTAACTGCAATCAGCTGAGAGTAGAGAGCTACTGCAGTCAGAGTTCTAGATATTGCAGCCATCTAACTAGCCTACAACTATGTCGGGCTGTCGGACATAAACCATTCGTCCCTTACTGGCAAGTACGTAAGTGGGAGAGGGACGAATGTTTTCTGTGCGCCCTGCCCAGCATAAACGATCATGCTGGGCAGCTCTAATCTACTAGACACTAGATAACTAGATTTGAAAACGAATGGCACAAACCATGTCTATAAAATAACCAAACAGCTAACGATTCAGGCGAGAGAGTAGCAAAATCAGCGTGTCATGCAATTGTGTTATGTTATGAACCATTAGACTGACCGCGTTTTCGGACATCATGCAAGTGTGGAGTTGCATGCAATAAAATTAAGGGTTAAAGACCCGTTGGACCAAGTGTTTTTCTATTTCATTTGCTAAAATTGACTATTTCATATGCAGGTACAACCCTCACCAAACCGCCAATGCAATAATCTTGAGTTATTATTATTATTAATTCTTTCATCGTCTATCTTAAATTCACAAAGAACTTTCCTGAAACATTTAAAACAATCTGTTTACATTCATACAACTACACAATACAATTCAGTTTCGAACTTTATTGTTAGATATCTTTATTGTTAGCTAAGCCAAATATATATACTTATCAAACGACAATAGTTAAAAGGTTAAAAGGTATGAATTCTTTTGACATTCAGATTTTAAATTATGACATCAATCTGTAATGAATCATTGAACGCGGTCATTGTACTGAAAATAACTCCCGGTTATTTTATCCTCTACTTGAAGCTCACCTTGGAACGATAATTGTAGAGGTTGATGATACAGCAGCTACGGTAGCCTAGCGGTTCAGGCACATACGGCGGTCAAACGGCGGTCGTGGGTTCGAATCCCGGCTCGTAAGGGAGTTTTATGGATCTTATTGTATTCTTTCTATGTATGGAATATTTACCGTTAGCTTTTCGGTGAAGGAAAACCTCGTGAGGAAACTTGTCTAATCCCAATAAGGTCTAGTTTTCCGTCTGAGTTAGAATTCGATCGAAATAGATTACAGTCCTTGCGTTGCGTAACGCAAAATCAGGTAATAATGAACCTTGAAGTTTAACATTTAAATATAAAGAAGTATGGTGCCATAAGAAAACTAAAAATGCCCATTACAACGCTGTGGGAATGTGAAAAGCACGCATTACTCACATAAAGAAATGGGTAGACTAATGCTCTACTAAAACACACGCAGATTTTATCAATAAATTTGTGTGCACCTAAGTTTGGCTACATTATCCGTTTGGCCACTTTCGAAACCGATTTAGAAAAATTGCATTTATTAATAATTCTGATTTCGAAACAGGTTGCAAATTTTTTTCGTAATTCGAAAGTTTTGACGGAGCCCTATTTTTTGGCCCCTTCGGATATCTCTAGCTACCTAACGAACCGAACATATCTAGTATTTCGCTAATGCAATGGGTTTCTTATAAAGAAGAAATATTGATTGTTCGCAACTCTCGGCGCTACCACGAAAATCGAAACTCGCAATGACCCTCTCTGTCCCTTGAATATGCAAGTGTGACAGAGATATAGATTCATAGTAGCCGCTCAGGGGTGCTACCGGGAATCGAAAACGAAATTCGTACGTGTATCTCTCTCTTCTCTGTCGATCGACTAAGCAAGTACGACAAAGAGGAAGATACACGAGCCATTTTCGTTTTCGTTTCGCGGTAGGGTCGGTTTCGAAACTGGCCGATGAGCGACATAAATATTACATTAAGTATAACCTACTAGACCTTAGTTTTAGACATTAAGGTGATTCGACGACCATACAAAACGTCTTTTGGCGTCATATTTTAAGAAACTATGAAAGTGTGTTACATAAGTTTTTTTAAATATCACGCCGTTAGCCTGCGAATGTCAAAAAACGTTTTGTGTTGTCGTCGAACCACTTTACTAGCCTAATGGATTTACACCCAAGTGACCATCTAACTCTTGTCCACCCCCAAGAGACCATCTATCACTTGCCCACCCCCAAGTAACCATATATCTCTTGTCCATCCCCAAGTGACCATCTACCTCTTGTCCACCCTAAAGTGACCATCTACCTCTTGTCCACCCTAAAGTGACCATCTATCTCTTGTCCACCCTAAAGTGACCATCTATCTCTTGTCCACCCCAAAGTGATCACCTATCTCTTGTCCACCCCAAAGTGACCATCTATCTCTTTCCCACCCCCAAGTGACCATCTAACTCTTGTCCACCCCCAAGTGACCATCTATCTCTTGTCCACCCCCAAGTGACCATCTATCACTTGCCCACCCCCAAGTAACCATCTATCTCTTGTCCACCCCCAAGTGACCATCTATCACTTGCCCACCCCCAAGTAACCATTATCTCTTGTCCATCCCCAAGTGACCGTCTATCTCTTGCCCACCCTAAAGTGACCATCTATCTCTTGTTCACCCTAAAGTGACCATCGGCATCTATCTTTTGTCCACCCACAAGTGACCAACTATCTCCTCCACAGCGGCGACCTGACGACGCGCATCGTCTGGTCCCTCAGCATGGAGGTGCTAATCTTCGTGTTCACGATCGTCCTGGCCATGGTCGACAGCTCAGCGTGGCCGGCAGTCTTCTTCTGGCTGACACTCGTCTCTATCTTCATACTGAATGGTAAGTTAATCCTTTGCTCTATTATCTTTCCGCGATTAGAATGGGATTGCAGGTGACAGTTTTGCCGTATACATACGTGAAAGTTTATATGAACTGATAGCTATCTAAGGCTCGAAGTTGAATAAGACTTAGGCTCAAAGCAAGAGTTTATTCGCAACCATATTTTTGCCGAATTTCGTAATTCTAAGAACAACCGAACAAGTAATTAAGTTCTTGTTAAAAAATTATGATTTTTCTGAATATAATTCTTAAATTAATCGTGAGCGTATTTTTATGTCTATCGAAAATGGCGCTCGGCGTTACGGACTTGTATACCTTCAGATTTCATGGGTTTTCTGTCAACGCATCGGATCAGCTACTTTTAGACAGCACAGGAGTCTTTAATCTTGCTTGCGGGGCTGCACCACAAATGAAGCATAATAGTACATTACGTAACTAGGTCGGTGAATTCGTGTTTGTGGCCCGAACCGAAGGTGAGGGCCATAAATATGCGCTCTGGGGCTTTACGAATTACCGCCCGTGTTGAGTGCAAAATTTTACGTCCTCACCTGGCCACAATGCGAGTTTTCCCGTACGCGCAGCGTGCAGTAAAACTCGCATTATGGCCAGGTGTGACGTAAAAATTGTTAATGACTGTTTTTCCCGTAGCTTCGTCCATGGGATGACGTCTTGAGTCTAAACCTTAGACATAATTTGTTTCTAGCATTTATCTCTCTTCAGAAGTAGCTATAGAATCTGTGCCCACTCCCAACGCAGTGGCTTCGCTAAAACACGGCGTTGCCACATTTTCAAAGTGGGCAAATCAGAGCTCTACTAAAACACATGCAGATTTCCTCAATAAATTTGTGTGCACCTAAGTTTAGCTACATTATTACATCCTACTAGGTATATCCTACTATTCCTACTATAATATTATAAATGCGAAAGTTTGGATGTTTGTTACTCAATCAAGCTTAACGGCTCATCTCATTTCGACGAAAAGCACTAAGATTGTTTTTAGCCTGGATTAAAATATAGGATAACTTTTATCCCGGCTCCACGCAGACGAAGTCGCGGGCGGAAGACAGTAGACAATAATCGAAAGACATAAAACAGGATATCATTCCCAATAAGAGTATGTTTTTAAACGGGTTTTAACTTATCAAGTGATAGTTTAACATTTACGTCAAATAGTGAACCTCAATTCGGTGCCGGACACAAACGGTGGTATTTTGTTTTTGTATCGAGTCTTCAGCTGAACTTGAAAATTGACGGAACCACACTTAATTGGCATGGTCGACTGTAAACTTCATCTGTTGATCCATTGTAAACTACATACACAGGCAAAGAGATGGACGGAAGACCAATTGGTGTATGTATAAAATTAAACATACTTTGCAATGGGGTTGGCTGGGCGAAGGTATTTTGCAGATGGCGCCAGCATAGGTTTGACCTGTCACTCCTACCCAAACTGTCAAATACTTGTTTTGTTTTTCGGCATTTCCTTGTTTAGAATCAAGCCGTTTAAGCCAAATCCCATAGAAAAAGGGTAGTGATTAGGTAAAACCTATGATGGCGCCATCTAGTCAAACATTTGACAGTTGCCAACCCCATTGTAAACGCATTATACTCGTGCATGCGTCCATTTTTAGAGCCTTATCTCCACAATATCCGTCTATCTTTCGGCTTCCGGCTACAAATAACAGGCATGATAAGTAAGCTGTCATCTTAGTAGACAAAACACTTCACAAGCGCATTATCCAATTGAAAGTTGTCTATTGCTCCTCAACCCTAATTGAGTGTGATACCAACTTGAAAAAAATAGTTCGATTGTTGCGTTTATACGTTACTAGCGGCCCGCCCCGGCCTCGCACGGGTATTATATTATACATATAAACCTTCCTCTTGAATCACTATCTATTCAAAAATCCGCATCAAAATCCATTGCGTTGTTTTAAAGATCTAAGCATACATAGGGACAGACAGCGGGAAGCGACTTTGTTTTATACTAGGTAGTGACTTATAAGGTTGGGTGGATGGATCAGATGTCGGTATGGTGGTCGGTAGGTGGTGACGGTTAAATCTATCTATACCCAAGAACGAATTACGGGTCATATAGAGATTGAGATAGGATGTCTTTCCAGTCTACATTGCCACAGATAAAAGCTATAAAGCCAATTTTTTGGTTTAACTCATTATAATCCCTACAAATAGCACAGTTTTATGCGAAGTAAAATAGTTATTTACGATACAAGTGCTGAAAATGGGAAATTCGCAACGAGTGGTGATAAATTATAACACGACCGAAGGAAGTGTTTTAAATCGACACGAGTTGCGAATTACCTATTCGCACGTGTATCGTACAACGTTTTACTGTACATATGGGTCTTTAAAGTTTCGACATATGCACGGAAAGTGCTTTTTTCCGCACTAGTGCGGAATGTAGTGTAAATGTATATTATTATATTCACCACGGGAGACGACGACTTTAGTTTTACTCAAAAAAAGAAAAAGTATTGTGAAATGACTATTTCATCAGCAACAGATAAAAATGATGAAAATACTGGGAAACTATCAATCTGTCATTTAAGTTGTCAATTTTAAGATTTTTAAATTCATAAAAACTAACAATAAGGACGTTGTTTGTTGGTGACGTGTGACGTAATCCCTACAAATTCCATACTAACGCAGCGTTTTCGACGTTTCATAGGAAGATGCTGATTTGACTTGTCAAATAGCGTATTAAATTAGTAACTCAAATATATATTTTTACAACTGAGTTTTGTATCTTCTAGGGTGCAACGCGATCTTCCAAAACTCCGTGTATGGTGTGGCCGCTCGCCTCCCCCCGCAGTACACGGGTGCGGTCGTGCTGGGCTCCAACGTGTGCGGGACACTCGTCGTGCTCGCCGAGTGGGTGACCACCATCATCGGCGGCAGCCCAAGGACCAGCGCCATATACTACTTCATCAACGGAATGTTCGTGCTGCTGATATGCTTCGACACTTACTTCGCGTTGCCTTTGAATGTGAGTATTTTGGGTCCTGTCACGGTCGCCATTACATGTTAAGTTAGCCTCAAGTCGCCTTCCGTATAATTTTATCTCGTAGCTAACTTGGAATCTATAGTAAAAGAAGATAGAGTTCATTATTCAATGAACATTTTACGTGGCGGTAACATTTTTTTGCAAAATTGGCTCGTGCTGAACGCAAACAAAGGCTATTCATGAGCTCAGTGCAACAGCCATTCATGAGCTCAGTTCAAATAATTTAAACTATACACCCGTTGAACTCCTCTGAGCCACTGTTAGTAGTTAACGTCACAAACGCTAACTTATGTGGTGCGCACTGTTGAAGAGTTCCAGTTAAGTATATATAGTTTGTAGACTTTGTAGTTAGCCCACTTCGCAATGCAGTTTCATTGTTATTTTATTTTTGTTGCCGTTTTTAAAGTGGGCAAATAAACGCTTTACTTATTGATCACGCATGTTTCTTTGTGAATTTGTGTGCACCTAAGTTTAGCTACATTTAGTTATTTATCATGAAACCTAGTTTCTACTGTAGAATATATATTCGCATTTTTTAAAAATAGTTTACCAAGATTCTATGAATATTTGGTACTTTGTACTTTGTATGCCTACAAAAACGTGTAGAACAGTACAACTTTGTCTTATTGTGTTAAATTGTTAGTGAAAATGTAGCCATAAATATCAGACATTCATAATAAGGTGCGTACGAATTAGAGCAGCTTCGGGTTGAGGCACGCACGGCTCACCTATATTGCGTAGTGCGCTCACGGCCGGGGCGGTCTCTAGCCCGCGCTCAGAGGCGCCTCGGTGTGCGTGCGTCGCGTAGTTTGGACGTGTATCCGAGCGTGCCGTCGACAGAACGATGTAATATGGTGAACTCAATGTGCACCACATGAATTACGATTTTTGTACAATAGTTTCATCCACAACCGAGGCGATTTTCTCTTCTTTTTGGTAATGAAATGAAATGAAAACGTTTATTTCGGAACCAGGTCCATATTGGTTAGTTCAGATAATTAATATCTTATAATATAATGTTAGTTATTAATTATTTAACAAAAACATGTTTACGTCATTAATATGTTTAAATTCTAGTCAAATAATATAACATGTCAGAAAGATGAATAAAATACAATAAAATTTGATTAAAAAATGCATATAATTTAATTTAATTCGAAAAAGACAAAAATAGAATAAAATCTTACTAATTACAAAACAACACACACATACACATGAGACATATATTGTACATGAATTTTAAAATATAAAGATGTCCAATAGGCTGATGGCACATTTTGAAAAACTGTTCTATAATGTTTAGAAACATTTATTATGTACAACGAATAAGATTTATCAAGAGAATATAACAGTTAAGTATGAAAAAAAATGCATTTTAGTTTTTAAATTTAAAATTGGCGCTATAACGCTTGTCAGTGTCATGGCGTCCCGAGTGACGTCACGTTTGTATAAACAGAACGCAGACCTTTGACGTTTGCTACCTAGAACGCTCAATTGTTCATTGAATGAACATAAATTAAAAAGTTTACAAGTCTTGCGCGGCCGTGCGAGCGAGAAAGCGGGACAATGACGTATGAAGATCTGACAGATAACATGGTTCTATCCCTGTCTTACTATTCGTTCAGTACGCAAGTTTCCTCTGTAATCTGTGGTAATGGCCGTTATGGGTACTTGTTTATACAAACGTGACGTCATGCGCTCTGATTGGTGTTTAACATATCATGGCGGGCGTCCGTATTTATCAGTTTAATTTTATCAAAATATATAATAATCTCTTACTTAATAAAAAAAATATGATCATTTTTCTAATTCTATGATTAAAATTTCACTAAGAAAATACCATATTTTAGTGATTTTCAATGACTGTCATCATGCCTATTATTTAAATAATGGTAATAATTCGGTGAATTACGCAGCCGCGGCCGCGGCTGACATCGTGTCCGACGCCATTATGAACGACGCACAATGTCGGCTCGCGGCGAGCATGCCTCAGGCTGAGCCGCTCAAATCCGTACGCAACTAAACACGGAAACATACACAACTCATTTTCAGTTGATCTTCTTAGTTCATTGTTTTCAAACCTCTGTATATATTTTCCAGAGATTCTACCGCTACCACGACACGCTGCAGCAGCGAACGCTAAGAGTGAACCCGGCACTAGCAGCCACGGGGCAAGAACCAGCCTCAAAGAGCACTCCCTATTTCACCATCTTGAAGCAGTCGTGGGTGCAGCTTTACAACATATGGCTGGTTTTCTTCGTGTCACTGGCTGTCTTCCCTAGTGTACATTCAGGTATGTTGTCTTTAGGGTTTTTAAATACCGGAACCGAAAGTAACGGGATTAGGTTTTTGAAATTGAGCCACGAACCGGGACCGCAAATGAAAAAGCCCGGTACTTTCGGGGACCACTTTAATACCGGAACCGACAGTACCAGGATTTCTCGGTTTTTGAAGCTGACCCACGAACCGGGACCGCAAATGAAAAAACCCGGGTTTTTGGAGGTCATTTTGCTGTTATATTTCCTGGTAGGCAGGTTTGGTATGTCCTAGCTCAAAGACTAATCAGAAGACAGTTGACAGTTTAGATTCTAAGGCACTGGTTTCACCGTCGGCGAGTAAGCGACTGTTACTACTCAAGCGAGTAAAAGCGAGTAAGAATTATTATTAATTATAATAATAATAATAAATCTTTATTTCAGGCAATAAACCCATATCACATACACAATGACAATAATATCAAATAAAATAAAATACAAATTCTTAACTAAATTTAGCTACCTAGAAGTAGGTAGTCAGTCATACAGCGGGTTCGGTTTATTTCCTATTTTGTAAGCGGTGCACGCTCACCCAGTACTTCATGATGGAACAGTCCGGACGCTCAGACAAGGTACGGAGGATCTCGTTATCTGAACATGTGATACGATCCCGGAACGACGCAATTCGTGTTCTAATGATTGCATAGAAGTCAGGAACTCTGGCTTCTGCAAACATGCTCGACGCACTACAATAACGAGGCAACTTCATAAGAATACGAAACGCATTATTGTATTGTACTCTTATGGTGCTCATTGCACGCTTGGTGCAGTTCACCCAAAGCTGGCATGTGTAGTGTTATTATGAGAGTACTCACCACTCGCCGGCGGTGGGACCAGTGCCTAAGATATGTACATACTATTTTCACGTGTAAGCTAAGATTTATTCCTTATTCATGCTAGGTCGAAAAACCTTCTACATATTCACTCTCAATTTCTATTTTTTGATGATTTTTTAGCCCACATCCAACGCAGTGGCCTCGCTACAACATGGCGAGGCTACATTTTTCACAGCGGGTAAAGCAACGCTTGCTGAAACACACGCAGGTTTCGAATAAATCTGTGTGCACCTAAGTTTTGCTACATTTACAAATTAACCATCACATATCATTAGTGAATGTGTTAAGATTTCAGTCTCACTTTAACCCATTCGCAGCCACAGAAAAAAATGCGCGGCGGGACCCCCACGCCACGCACGTCAGAAGTCTATTGTTAGGGTTCTGCAGTCAACAAGGAACCGTTATAGTTTTGACATGTCCGTCTGCGGCTTAGCTCTTACTACTAGAAAACTGTAATTCGGCATGGGTATATAAATCAATTACGCCGACAACAATTTTTCAACTCGGTGATTCGTCTGCTATATATTGGGCTTTGTCCCTCTGCCGGCTAAATGGCTACTACTGGGGATGTGAAAAAAGTTCGTTGCAGTACTACATATAACGAATCTGAAAGGAATAGGCATAACTAGTTACTGAGTAATAATAGTCGACCAACTTAAACGTACAGATCCCGGCAAACAACTTGAACATGCGGGACGAAATGACGAGTGAAGAGACGGGGGGGGGGGGGGGGGGGGGGGGGGCAGCTTGCACGTACAATTCGCCTTTGCGCAGGCTATTTGCTCAAGTTGTTTGCCGGGAATTGTACTTAGAAAAGCCAACTTTCGTATAAATTCGGCTGACGCAACCGCACCATTTAGTTGTCGCGCGCGTGTCGATGTAACTATAGCGGAAATTAGTGTTGTTCACCTAATGCGGTCGCCGAATTCATTTTAAACTCAAACGTTGTCTTTACATTAGTCTGTCCGCCTACTACTAAGCGTTGGCAGCTGTCGATCGCCGAATGCGGCTGACTAACGTGTTCTTTACACTTTTGCGGTCACCGCATGCAGCATGCGGCGAACGACGAAGTGTAATTGCCGCTTAAGACAGACGTGCAACTACGGAACCCTACATTGCGCGTGGCCCGACATGCACTTGGCACGTTGGTAATGGTGACAAACATGAGTTCAAGTTGGTGGTGGTGAACGGGAATATTGTTTGTTGTACCAGCATACCACTCAGCAGCAAACTTGAAATGGTACTGTCTTCCAGATATCAAAGCGATGACTCCAGGTTTCCTTGGTGACGACTTCACGAGGATCACCTGTTTCCTCACCTTCAATCTGACTGCGATGATCGGGAACATCACCGCTAGTTTGTTCCCCTATGTAAGTATATTTTATAAATGTTTTTTCCCGGTAGAGCCGAAAGGAAGATGTTTTTAGCACTCTGTTGGTATATATATGTTCCACCGTACTGTCTAGGATACAGAATCGATTTTGATAAAAATAAAGTGTCAAACGATTCGATATTTTTTCTGTTTAAGTTTGTATTTGTGAAACTCTGGGTCAATTAATTGGGTCGGGATACTGTGGGATTCTACGGTCTTAGAGCCCTTGTCATGTCATGTCATGTCATGTCTTGTGTAGATTAACTAGTTATGAAAACACATATTCACACATCTTTTTTATACCACGACGGTGGCAAACAGGCATACGGTCTGCCTGATGGTGAGCAGACATCTTTGCCTATGGACACTTGTAACTCCACAAGAATCGCTACCAACCCTATTTACTTGAGGATTTGTCGTGTTGACAGCAAGGGACAAATTAATGACAGAAACAGAAAGGGACCCTCACTCACAACACAGTCTAGCGACACATTTTGCTTAAAGAGGGAGTGAGACGCAATGCACATTGGACAAATATGTTGGACAAGTGGAATACCACCCTAACCTAAAGGTACAAGTTGACACCCGAGCGCAGCATCTGACGACGTGTCGCGGCGACGCGACTTATTTCTATGTATTTATATGACGGCTAACTACGAAAGGAATTTCATAGAAATACATAGGACCAGTCGTGTCGCCGCGGTCGGGTTTCAACTTGTACCTTAATATTGTGTGTTCAGAATAGAAATAGTCATACATAACATAGACGCTTTGAAAAGAGTATATTAGTTGCTTGTAAATATTTGTTAAGTAGTAAGTAGCTTTGATTATATTTATTAGGCATTATATATTTTTTTTGTAGGCTGTAATGGCACTTTACACGTTAACATTCTACCAGCGTTTCTGAAAAGAAGACCTCTGTTAAGAAGAAACGCCGAAACAAACTCAACAGTTAGTCATTTTTTGCCAGAAAAAGCTTATTACAATGATATGTTCTTAAGCTACTTAAAATAAGTCAAACTTAATATGAATATAAAGAAAAAGAAAATATGTATTAGTAAGTATCACTAGTTTGTAGTTAGCCCGCTTCGCAATGCAGTTTCATAGTAATTATATTTTTGTTGCTGTTTTTAAAGTGGGCAAATAGACGCTCTACTCATTGATCACGCATGTTTCTTTATGAATTTGTGTGCACCTAAGTTAAGCTACATTTTTAATTATTACTTTTATTCCAGTTACGGATAGATAATATTTAGTATATTAGATATTTTGGTATTTTTTAATTGCTTACTGTACTTTTTTGCACAGTCCCCTACTACTCACTGAGAGCATTCTCAGAGGCGTCTCTAGCCCATGTAGCGCCCGTGTGCAAACATTACTCTAGCGCCCCCTAGGAAGCGCGCAGTCAAAATGGAATGGTAGCGGGCGGCGCTCGGCGCCCCCCAGGACCGCTGCGCTCGTGTGCAACGCACACCCTGCACCGTAAAGACGCCTCTGAGCATTCTAATGCGCCGACACGCAACGTGTTTATGTGTAAATTGTGTAATTGAGAATTTCCTATGGCCTGCTTTTCCATCATCAGACCAGCTTTATGGTACGATAGTACAGTACAGTGTACAAAATTTCAACTCTACTAGACTTGCAACATTTGACTCGCACATGCTAACGAATGAATGAACTGACAAGGCATGTTAAAGATCAAAATCCTTCTTCTCCTTTCAATTATTGGCTTCATCAGACTTTACCCAGAATAAATCTCTGCGATGTGGACTCTTTATTACACACAATACCTTTAGCAACGTGTATATGTCGAGGTGCGGGCGTATCCTGGGTTCTAGGGCATTGATAGAAAACGATGGTACTATGTTTACAAACTTTACTAAGGACTTCTCTACAGCATAGTTACGAATTCATACAGTTAATGGGCAATTTCGGTTCTCGCATTCCGTCACACCATTCTCTCTACACGATACATTCTCCAGGAGAGCGTCCACCTCCTGTCAGGCTTTTCCCTCGATGACAGCGAACACCACCGACCGTTGTTCTGTTTCTAATTCAAATAATACTCGTTATAGCCCGTTGGCGCACGACGGAACTAATGAGCTCCCGACTTTGCCCAGACAATTAAGTCCTCGTTCGCATTTCAATGATGACATTTGTAGATTGACAGTGAAGCACATTATGACCGAAATCACGATGCATTTAACCCTTTTCCAGGCAGGGGCGTCAAATCGACCACATACAACTTGTCAAACATGTATCTTAATGTCAACAAATAAGACTGACATTCGATTGTCATTTTTCAACTGGCGGCTTGGAAAAGGAATAATAGAGGGCGCTGATTGAAACTTCTCTCCGACATATATTTATTTAGACATTTCCGTTTCTTCCAGCCCACAAGACGCTGGCTGTCCGTATTCACGACCCTCCGTCTGGTGTTCATTCCATTCTTCCTCCTCTGCAACTACCAGCCGAGCGGGCAAGTTCGGACTCTCTCCGTGCTCGTGAACAGTGACGTAGCGTACTGGGTCGGCTCGATACTGCTCGGGTGGAGCTCGGGGCACGGGAGCTCGCTTGGGATGATGTATGTCAGCGGGTAAGTCACATTTTCTATTATTATAGTAGCCGAAGAAATGATGTTGGTTCCATAAAAAATACGCTTTAGCACCAATTTAATTATTCCTCTTTTATTAAGAAAATTACATCATACAGGGTGTACCAAATGGGGTGTGAACAGTTCAAGGGTTTAACAGGTATTATCGTGTTCTCACAAGAAAATGGAGAAAAAAAAAATTGACGTGACTTTTATTTACATTTGTATGGAGCGTTGGCCGACTGGGGCGACGAGCTCCATACAAATGTAAAAAATATATAGATTAGTGGTTATATAATAATATATATGTACATACTATACATTGCTAAACTACAAAGCCCACTTCGCAATGCAGATTCATTGTTTTATCTTTGTTGCTGTTTTTAAAGTGGGCAAATAAACGCTTTACTTATTTATCACACATGTTTCTTTATAATTTGTGTGCACTTAAGTTTAGCTACATTTAGTTATGTAGCACCAGATCTAAGTTTAAACATTATTTTCTTAAGTCACATTTTGAATCCATCATCATAGCAGATCATCAGACCATTAGAGTAGCGCTACCTCACCATTTCACGCAAAATAGGCACACTGGATGTCGACTTGCGGAAAAGAGCCCAGTATAACTAACTAACGTAGTAGTCGAAAGACGTCCATTGCTAGACATAGACCTCCCCCAAAGAGTGCCACATTGGCCGGTCCTGCGCCACTCACATCCATTTTCTATACTACCAAGGGCTTGTCCATACTCGTTTTTTTTAGTTCAGTCTTACGAAAGCGACTGCCATCTGACCGTCCAACCCAGAGCGAAAATGTAGACCCGAAAAGCTCTGTTATATATCTAATGATTTATCATACATAGATTTTTTGAATAGACATAGTTGTACGAGCCGGGGTTCGAACCCACGACCTCTAGATTGAAAGTCGCGCGTCTTAGCGCTCGGCTACCGTTAGCTTCAAGGAACGAATATTATAAGTAAATATTAGGGAACAATCTTACTCAAATCGACCTAGTCACAAACTAAGCAAAGCTTGTAGTATTTGTCATAGACGACGATAAACATGACGACACAAACACGCGGCAATAAGAAATAATAAACTTTTTATAGACGGAAAGCAACACGTCCCACTAGTAAACACGCCACAACAACTACACCTCTCACAAAAACAACAACCATCGCTGTGAGCGACGTCCGCTCTCGGCGGCGTCGGCTGGGCGAGTGAGCGCGCGCGCTACCGGCCGCGGCAATGCTCGCCCCTCACAGTCACCTAAGAGTGACCTAGTGCCGAGACACAAGTCGGCGACGGACGAGCTCCGCCCCTATGTGCTCGGACAGTGCGTCGACCACGCTCCGTGACACAAGTCGGCGACGGACGAGCTCCGCCCCTATGTGTACGGACAGCGCGTACTACCACTCGGCGCCCGAATGGTGTGTTTGGGCTTCGCCCGTGTCCTCAGACACTTTGGGTAATCGATGTTACCAAAATAAAAGAAGGAATAACGAGAAATAGACTTTTTATTTACTTTTCCCTAACTGCCCTATCACTGCCCTAAGTGACTTGATTTCAAGTCCCTAACTTCCTATTACTTTGTAGTTTTCTTCTTCTTCTTGTTGTGACTTCCAGGAGGCTCCGTTTGACACTGATTTGCTCCGGGCCGTACCTGCTATTTATACCTGCTAGTGGGTGAGCAAGACGTGCTGAGTGAGACAATAAAGGTTACGCCCACTTTGACTTGACTAATTTACATTGCAAGATGTTATTGGGATGTTATACATATTAATGGGCGGAAGACTAAGCTGATTTACAAAGTTCTAATATGGCTTGAGATCTTATAAGTACAGTAGGGTTCGTAAATATTTTCTTATCTGAATAATCGTACATGGAAATCGGGCAAACCGTAATTCGGTCCCTTTCTTAACACTTATTCATCATTTGCGCTGAACCTACTGAGTTTACTTATTTGTAAGTTTAAACATTTAATAGAACTTTTAATAAGCTTTCTAACAATATATAAATCATTCTGATACGATGAGCCGTTGTAAAGGTATAAATGTAAACATATTAATTACAAAGTGAAAATGCGCCGTACTAAGTTCTAATTCAGGCTCGGTGGCCGCGGCTCTCGTTACGGTCATGTTGGCGCGATACACCCCTCCCCTCCATGGCGGCCAGTCCGCGCTGCGCTCGCGCATAGGCAACATCTCCTCTCTCTTTCTAATACAATTTGTACTGGGATTTTACTTTAATGTTTACAATATCAAATGAATGCTATGAGAGGGTGTTTTATGTAAATAATTACTATGGGGATTCTAACTACTGGGTTCTTTATTTACTCTAAACAATCTAAGTCTTTATAAATAATCACATATTTCTCTTACGTATAATCTTCGTATGACGCGATGCGTAGCTCTGCCGTCGCGTGTTGATGTTGTCGTCCATAATTCTCCCCCTTTAGTGTGAGGCGAAGCCTCGCACTATTGGTTGCAACGGTGTTATCACTTAGGCACTTTCACTGATTGACTTTTCTTTCACTGATTCTAACACTTATTATTTTGACGCTACGTTAAAGTTCCCATTCTCCGGGTTTAAATTTCTTCGATGACTGTTCGACGACTTCTAATGAGTTTGCTTCAGGTGGCTGCTTGACTGGTATGGTAATCTTCAGTTTTAGTTGATCCCGTTTTCTTTCTTTGGCCTTCCTGCAGGCTGCTTCAACTAGTTCCCTTGATGGTTGAGCTATGTATATTATCCTCTCTGCTTTATTCCGCGCCTTCGGCGCCTCGTTTTCCTTATCCCGGTGGTCGCTGCGTCTGCGGCGCCACTCTGCCCACGCTATCCTCTTCTCGCTGGGCTTCAATGTTGGGAGATCGGCCGCGGCATTGGCGTCTCCCGGCTGCTCTACGGATGTGTGGAAACAGTCCACTGTTGATGCTGATGTCGCGACGGAGTTGATGCCCTCCATGGGCTTCCGCGAAGTCGGGCTCGCGCACGCTGCCGCTGCGTGTGCCCCGTAGTGCGGTACCGTTGCCTCGAACGGTGTGCGTGTGTGTACACGTAGATTGATCGGACCCCCCAAATCCGATGATAGACGACCGGCGGTCTGTCTATTAATAACCGAACCCTTACCCGGGTTTTTGTACTCCTTGGTACGTAAAGCTTCCCTGAGCTTGCTTAATTTGTTGCGCCAGTCCTCCTTCTGGACGGCTATCTTCTTTTCGGCGTCTTCCAATTGACGCGCCATTTCCTCCAACTCCTTCTTCATTTTCTCCGCCGCGACTGGGTCCAGGTCCCTCGTGAGTGCCCGCTCAGATGGCGAGGCTCGGTCGTGAGCCTCGTGGAATGTGAGGGACCTGACGCCTGATGTGATGTTGCTCGTACTATCTTCACTCGAAGTTATGCCGGTGCCCGATGTGCTGCTCCTGCGGTGCCCGCGGCCCGCGTAGCCGAGTCGATTGCCGTGCGCACCCGTCGCGCCGGCCCGAGCTCGACCTCGATTCATCGTCCTGGACGAGGGGAACGGCCCGCTATCGCCCCAGGCGTGATCGGTGACTCGTAGATTGATCCGGTCGAAGGACCCGATCGACTAAACTCCCACTTGCTCGATGCGGCAGCCGGCGTTGATGAAACTGGATTACTGGAACTGGATACTGGAACTGATGCTTGCTTGCTGATTTTCTTGCTGGTACTAGTTGCTTGTAGAGATGTTACTTCCAGGAGTGACGAGCGGACACTGATTTGCTCCGGGTCGTACCTGCTATTTATACCTGCTAGTGGGTGAGCAAGACGTGCTGAGTGAGACAATAAAGGTTACGCCCACTTTGACTTGACTAATTTACATTGCAAGATGTTATTGGGATGTTATACATATTAATGGGCGGAAGACTAAGCTGATTTACAAAGTTCTAATATGGCTTGAGATCTTATAAGTACAGTAGGGTTCGTAAATATTTTCTTATCTGAATAATCGTACATGGAAATCGGGCAAACCGTAATTCGGTCCCTTTCTTAACACTTATTCATCATTTGGGCTGAACCTACTGAGTTTACTTATTTGTAAGTTTAAACATTTAATAGAACTTTTAATAAGCTTTCTAACAATATATAAATCATTCTGATACGATGAGCCGTTGTAAAGGTATAAATGTAAACATATTAATTACAAAGTGAAAATGCGCCGTACTAAGTTCTAATTCAGGCTCGGTGGCCGCGGCTCTCGTTACGGTCATGTTGGCGCGATACACCCCTCCCCTCCATGGCGGCCAGTCCGCGCTGCGCTCGCGCATAGGCAACATCTCCTCTCTCTTTCTAATACAATTTGTACTGGGATTTTACTTTAATGTTTACAATATCAAATGAATGCTATGAGAGGGTGTTTTATGTAAATAATTACTATGGGGATTCTAACTACTGGGTTCTTTATTTACTCTAAACAATCTAAGTCTTTATAAATAATCACATATTTCTCTTACGTATAATCTTCGTATGACGCGATGCGTAGCTCTGCCGTCGCGTGTTGATGTTGTCGTCCATAATCGCCAAGCATAGACAATACGATCCGGCAGCACGAGACAAAAAACATTACCACCCAAATAACAAATACACAGGATATATCACGAATACAAACAAATACTAGCTCAACTCCGAATACAAATCAGAAAGACACACATCCTAACCAGTCCTTTCGTGAATGACTTTAAAATCTTAGTGCAGAACGTACAAAGCCTCAAAAATAAGATCCCAATTATGGAAACATTCCTGCTAAAAAATAAAATCCCGGCACTATGTATCTCGGAAACATGGATATCCGAAAACCAGATTAACCTACAAAAAATCGAAGGCTACGAGTTCGCAGCGGCTTTCTACCGTAAACAACACCGGGGAGGCGGTGTGGCTATTCTGCTACAAAAAGGCATACATTTCGAGGAAAAAAGGAATATTGAGGAACTGTCAATGGAATGTGTTTTTGAGTGCTGTGGGGTAGAAATACCTAGTGAAAATATGATCTTGATAAATATCTACCGCCCCGATCGCGAAATAGACGATTTCTTTGATGGATTGAACAAATTACTCTGTAAATTACAACTTAAAGAGCATAAAAAACGAATTGTTATTGTAGGTGACTTTAATATTAATATGTTAATACACTCTAACTCCTCTAGGAAACTCAATGATACTATGCGATGTCACAATCTAATACAAATTGTTAAAAACGCCACTAGGCAGGTAAACGGCTCAAATTCCTGTATCGATCTCATATTCACAAATCAAAAGGAATATGACCTCGATATAGAAGATCATGGCATATCGGACCACAAAGGCGTTACATTTACAGTTCAAAGCCACACAGTGCGGAACTCACAGAAAACCTGGCATATAGAAAGTAGGATATTCAGTGACAAAAACATGTTTCTTTTTAGGCAGGCACTGAAAGACGTCGACTGGGGAACCATTATACTGGAGGGTAATAACATCCATCAAAACTATCAATCATTTAATGATAAATTGCTGAAAACCCTAAACATACACATACCAAAAAAGAATATTAGACTCCGCACATCATCATTCGACGCTAAAACCTGGCTAACAAAAGGCTTAAAAATATCCTGCAAACATAAGAGACGGCTAAAAATTCTCGCAAACGCAACAAGAAACGAAATTATCCTCAATTTTTATAAAAAATATGAAAAAATGCTGAAAAGATGCATAAGGAAAGCTAACAAATTAAATTACGCAAATAAAATTAACAAGGCTAAAAACAAAACGAAAGTCATGTGGAGCACGATAAATCACGCAACGCGGAAAAACAATGAACGACGATATAAAAACATGTCTTTAGAAATCGACGATAAAGTTTTAGAATCGCCCCAACTTGTAGCCGACGCCATGAACGAACACTTTGCATCGGTGGGTGAGTCATCGTCGCTTGATGCCACTCGCGCGCATTGTGTAGGTAGGCCCGCGCCGCGTCTCGGCCCTCCTGCCCCCACTTTTGTCACCAACTCCATATTTTTAAGCCCGGTTACCGAATGCGAAATCCTGAAATTACTTAAACAGCTTAAAAATAAAAAGAGCTTCGGCACTGACGACCTGCCTCCAACGTTAATAAAGCTGTGTACAAATGAATTAACTCCGCCATTAACGAAATTAATAAATCAGTCGTTCGATGATGGCGTTTTCCCAGACCTACTGAAAATTGCTAAAATAAAACCAGTTTTAAAACCAGGAGGGAAGGCCACAAATCCGCGCCAATACCGTCCCATTGCACTACTATCGGCCATCTCAAAAATTTTCGAAAAAGCCATGTCAAATCGTGTTACTAGCTTCCTCGAAAAATATAAAATATTAGATAAAAATCAACATGGATTCAGAAAAAATCACTCTACAACGCTAGCCGTATTTAAATATATTAAAAAAATCCTAGAGCACGTTGATAATGGGAAATACAGCATAGGATTACTCCTGGATATGACTAAAGCATACGATAAAGTGTCACACGAAATACTTCTCACAAAGTTGTATAAAATGGGAATACGAGGTAAGACACATAGCTGGTTCAAATCCTATCTAGCAGATCGAAAACAATATGTACACATAGATCATTACAATCATGATACCCGAAAAGTAACTAGTATTAACTCACAAGTGCGCCGCACTACCTGTTCCTTGCCTCAAGGGAGTGTCTTGGCATGTACCCTATTTTTAGCCTATATAAACGACCTGCCTAAAAGTCTAGATCCCCACATAACCTGTGTAATGTTTGCTGACGACGTCTCCCTTTTATTCAGCGCCACAAATAGTCTAGAATGTAACTCCCAACTTATCTGTAACTTCAATACAGTTAGAACATGGCTAGAAGACCACAACCTTGAAATAAATATAAAGAAAACCAAAATTATACAATTTAAACCTAGACAGAAAAAACCTTTAGAATTAAACTTATACATGAATAGCACCCAAATAGAGGAAGTCACAGAATTTAAATTACTAGGAGTGATTATTGACTCCGGAATAAACTGGAGAGCTCACATACAATACACGAAGACAAAATTAACGAAGTTTATCTACGCGCTTAACATGATAAAGTTAAATGCAGATTTTGAGGCTGCACTATCCGTATACTACGCGTTTATCTATTCCAGTCTCCGATATGGTGTGATCTTATGGGGAGCCAGCACTGACGCTCATGAACTATTTGTGTTACAAAAAAAATGCATACGGATTCTGGCAAATATACGGATACCCAATAGCTGCCGACCCTTTTTTAAACAGTTCGAGTTACTCACTCTTCCGGCAATATATATAATGGAGGCCGTTATCTTTGCTAGGGAAAACCCCGATCTATTTGAAGCTAAACTAGATACATACAAAACCAGGAACCAGTATAGAAACAAACTGAAAACTCCAAACTCCAAACTAGCTATCCTTAGAAATGGGCCTCATTTTGTATGTATCCGAATAGTAAACAAAATACCCGATGAAATCAAACTGGAACCAAATTATAAAAAATTCCACAAAAAATTGAAAACGTTTCTCACTCATAAATGTTATTACTCAGTGGAGGAGTTCCTAAATGATGAAGCCCTGTCGCATCATAATAGTAGGTAACTTAATAAAAAATTGTAAGTAAATTGAATAAATTGAATTTGAGTAAACTATATAACTTATACTTAACTCTTGACATTAAAAAATATTAGAATTAGAATTAAGTACATAAAATTAAATTTGCTTTGTCAAACTATTATTTAATCATTATATACATGTATTAATACTCTTCACATAATAAGAAGCATGACCCGGAATATAGAATTAAGTTACTTATAAGACCATTTGTGTGCCCTAACAGGGTGTCATGGAAGCCTTTGTATAATAATGTAAACATCTCATGTACATGACTTTACAAATAAACATTCTATTCTATTCTATTCTATTCTAACATACTTATATAGATATATAAATACTTAAATAATAATATATTAATATTTATAAATTTTGGCCAATGGGCGTTGAAGATGTTACCCGCGCTAACGCGCTGCCATATGATTGGTTAAAATGTGACCCGTGTGGTTAGAATTTCACCACTCCCTTTCTTCCCGTGGGTGTCGTAAAAGTCGACTAAGGGACCAGGGTTTAAGTGTGTTGTGGGCGATGGGCTCGCAACCTATTACTAAAGATCACATTTTGTCGATCTTTTATACCTAAATTTATGCTGAAAGTGGCGCTAGAACATACGTTTCATGTGCTCTGCCTACCCCTTTTAGGAATATAGGCGTGAATGTATGTATGTATGTATGTATGTTAAATGTTTTCAATAATTGCTCTCTGCGCAGGTACATAGTTGTAACTTATATTTGTGGTACTACTGTAATATCGTTTACGTCACATTTGGCCATAATGCAAGTTTTACTGCACGCTGCGCGTACGGGAAAACTCGCATTGTGGCCAGGTGAAGACGTAAAATTTTGTACGCAACACGGGCGGTAATTCGTAAGCCCCAGAGCGCATATTTATGGCCCTCACCTTCGGTTCGGGCCACAAACACCTGCGATCTGGGGCATTCACGAATTCACCGCCCTAGTAACGTAATGTAGTATTATTTCAGAACGGTGGCGCCAGAGAACGCGGCGACCGCGGGCATGCTGGGCGGCGCGACCCTCGTGTCCGGGATCACGAGCGGCCTCATATTCGCGTTCTTCGCGCCCGTGCCCATCGTCACCTCCTCGCTGTGGACGAGCGCCTAGCGATGGGCCTCCTACGCCGACAGCCTCTGGAACGTTCTACTCAGACGGATCGGCCAGTGATAGTGCTGTGTGGTGTTCCAATGGAGAGTTCTGGAGACGGCTTGGCTTAGCCAGTGACCTAGTGTGTGTGTAGCTTCTGGAATATTCTATCGGAATTATCTGAACTCAACTTTTACTGACAGAGCCAGTGACAGTGTAGCGTCAGAAAACGAAAAAGTAGTTCCATAAAGAAAATAAATACGTGAAATGCCGGGTAGGAACGAAGTTTACTGAGTAAAATTGTTGTAGACGCCATAGAATTTTTATGTTGAAGCGTAGTGATGGGCGAAGTCTTACGATTTTTTCGAGCTAGCTCTCAAAAGCAAAGTTGCTTTGTGTCCACAAAAATCGTGCCATTTCTGAAACAGCTGATGCGATGGCACGTTTTTTAGTGTTCCATACCTCTCACTTATCGTGTGATAAAGTTGACTATGATACGGGGTCTGGTGTCTGTCCATCTGCCACGGGCAGGTTTTTCTTTATGGTACTGTCTCTAATCTCTGGTAGTGTTGACTGCCACTAAAACGCAAGTGTTCGATTTTAATCATGCCTTATTGGGTTTCTCAAGGTTATAGCTGATGAGATCGCGTGGCCCTGTTAGGTACTTACGCTGATGATATTACGTTCATGGTGCATATTCGTTTAACCAGTACTATTTATGTTTGTATCTACATTAAATCTGCATATTGTTATATGGGCTATGAATGCTAAATGCTATTAAAGATAGAAATATTAGTAGAATTCATTAAAACTTTCACAAACGAGAAATGGTTTTAAAAAATCTTTTCTTGTGAGGAGTTTTGGGGCAAATATTCAGATAACCTTATTCATAATCCAAATTAAGATGTATATAGCGGGAAAACTGCGAACATAACAAATCATGGAATGATGTATATAGATAGAAATGATGAAAGGGCTCGAAGAAACAATATAAAGTTAAGATCCATTGAGTTACATGCTTGTGCTTCTATATATAGTGATATAACTAAGTATAGGCACATGTTTATACATGTTTGACGCCTTGTGTATTCATATACATAATGTTAAGTTTGTAAGTCGATATAGAAAAATTTATTATAGTTAGTACAAAACAGAAGCATGTTGTGTTGTTCGAAAATTGAAGGCTACGTTGCAGAAAGAAAGTTATGGATTGTTATCACTTATCGTATCGAATTATTTTTATTTAAAATTTCCGTATTAAGTAATGGTGACCTCGGAAACCTAATTAAATTGTCTATTGATTCCACTATTGATATCATTTGAGATTGAAAAGGCATGTTATATCGTTGATGGTTTTAGTTAGGGACAAAATACCATACGCACACTGTTTTTATTGAATGACTAATTTTACTCATTTAGTACACTAATATATTATATACTAGGGCAAGTAAATGGCACTTATGTAATCGTATATATCTATCCAGTTACTTGCCAGGAGGAGGTTTGACTACAATTGTTGTAGGTTAAGTACCTATAGTTTGTTAGTTTGGGACTTCAGTTAAACTATAATCGACGGTGAAAGTACAATTTAGTCACAATTGAATTAAATTATAAAGTTCAGTTTTTGGTTACAATTATTAGTAAACACCTAGTCGTGATGTAGTTTGACTGTAGTGCCTTTCCTGAACTCTGGCTAAATGATTCCTCATAACATATTTTGGGTATGTTTTATAGACTGAACTAATGTTACGTTAAGTAAATAATATGGATTAGATTAAGGTTTAGTCCGATGAGCAAGGGTGACCTTTGACTGTTGTGTTCAGTATATTTGAGACCAAATAATATTTTTTCTTAGTTTGGACTAAAAATGTAGAAAGAAACAATATTTTATTATTTCACGTAGAGAGGTACTGTTTGCGCAATGAATGTTTTGTTCTCTTTTTTATATTTTAGTCCAATTTCTCATACTCAATTTTAATTAGCATTGAATTTCAGCTAAACATTTTCGTTTGGACATTTTCAGTTGTGAGTTTTTTATGTGATAGTAAATGTTTTTTATTTAATTTTCTTTTTTATTATTCCCAACCAATAGATCATTCCAGCCACGAGGAAGTGCCCCACTTCTCATGACGTGCCCATCGTGTTTTTTCCTGTACTAAAACCTCCGATTTAACGCACTCACAGCACTTAGCGGATTTCGGCGCGGCGGTGGCGCATCAGTCAAGTGTGTGTTATCAATGACTGCCTTAGATAAAATATAATGCGTGTACTACACGCCGCCGCGCACAAATCAGCTAAGTTTATTGTAGCGACGTACGTGTCTGTGAGTGCGTTAAATCGCAGGTTTTAGTACAGGAAAAATCGCATATTTTGGAGGCAAAATTTGTACATCAATGAAACTTTGTTTATAACTTTGAAATGAGGATCTACAGAGTACTACTAAAATTTAGGGGTCCTACCCACGTCACATTCACGTGTTGAAGGTCGGTTAAAGAAAACGTTTTTTTTTAACTTAACCAATCTTGGGTTTAAGTAACAATATAGGTATAAATGTACATAATTTGCCGCCAAACTTTCATATTTAGGCTTGCTTTACCTGTACTATTTGTACGGCAATGGTAAGAGTGGGGCGCCTGAGGGGCTACCGCGAAACGAAAACGAATTTCGTTCGAGTATCTCCCTCTCTGTTGCACTGCTAGTTGGGCGACAGAGAGGGAGATACTTGTACCAACTTTGTTTTCACTTCGCCGCAGCCCCTCTGGTCACGGGCTGGACGATATATGTCCAAAGATATTGCATGATTTCTTTCACTAGTTGTGCAGTGAGAAGAAAATTTAAGTAGATGGTTTATTTGTTTCATAGAGTTAAAGTTGTACACCGGTGCCTTATCCATCTTCCATTTATTACACCGTCACGCTAGAGAGTATTTTAATGTTTTTTTGCATAATAGATTACTAACCTTGTCAAAATGTATTAAAAAAAAAATGTATCCATAGCCTGATATTGCCCAAGAAGGCTATATAGATGAGAGTGTTTGATATAGTTAGTCAAAAAAATCAAATTGATTGTAAGTAATGCATTATTATCAAAACAGTCCGTATAAGTAGTAGAATTTTTATTTACAGGATGAAGCTAGGATCCGTTACATTAAATTATAGAATGAGTAATATCAAGATAATTATATACTTATAACCCATTTTCAAACCACCGGAGTACTACGTAAATAATATGAAAACAGCATTATATGCGACATTATGAAATATAACCGAGGACAATAAAGGGAGTTTTGGTAATGGATATAATCTGGATTTTACCATATAATAGTGATAGAACATAACATACTAAGTATATTAAAATGTATTTACATATAAAAGTACTACAGCCCAGCTAGCAGATACGTTTACCGTCACGTTTTACGGCGAATGGCGTTTTACGGGATTTTAACGTCACGTAAAACGTGACGATAAAATCTATCGTCCTAGGGCCTCGGTAAGTATAAGTTATGAGGTATTTACATCCTAAAAATATCCGTTTTAGTAAGGGTTTTCTGAAATAAACTTAATAAATAGCTTTACGTCACACCTGGCCATAATACGAGTTTTACTGCACGCTGCGCGTACGGGAAAACTCGCATTGTGGCCAGGTGAAGACGTAAAATTTTGTATTTAACACGGGCGGCCCCATAATTAATTCGTAAAGCCCCAGAGCGCATATTTATGGTCCGAACCGTAGGCGAGGGCCACAAACACCTGCGATCTGGGGCATTCACAAATTCACCGCCCTAGTTACTAATGTACTATTTCAGAATACCCTTGTTGAATAGATAAGTAAATGCTCATAAATCTCTTACTGTGCTAAGTCCCACTTACACTATTTAAATCTATTATCCATCCTCTACGAACTCGCTAGGTTATTTAAAAAATGCATAAGTATGTACATTTTTTTGTTATTCCTATAGTACTTGCACACGAATGTATCTGCCTCATCGAACGAAAAAACCAAAGAAGTCTAAGTAGCGCCGCAAAATGTCCCCACAGAATGGGTGCCATTGCCATTATGCGGGGGTGGGGGCGGGGTGTGAAAACGATGCCAGGCAGCTGTTTAGTTCGCGCATGCGCATACCGGGTTTTAGGCACGTGTTTGGTTAGACATATGTAAGGAGCTCGCATTCTATGGTTTGCGCGTTCGACTACGCGTCTCTTTCTAATACCCGGGCCATACTAACGAGAAATGCCATTAATTATCGCGATAATCGTAGTGTGGCCGTACGGTTAACGTCCATTATCGCGATAATTAATGGCATTTCTCATTAGTGTGGCCCGGGCATGAGTGTTATTCTAATTAGAAAGAGATGGATAGTCTATTTCGTCGCTCGATCGCCCGTCTGTGCAGCTAGCATGGCCGCGTTTATGTCGGACATAAAGTAATAGTCCCGATCGCAGTTATCTAAACCTCAAGAGTTGTTCAAATAAACTGCAAGAAAGATTTGAACTTTGTTGTTCAGACAATAAAGTTATTGTTTGAACGGCCTCTATAGTTCGCATTTTGTGTGGCAGCGACACTGCCGCAACCGCAGGCAACAAAATAAAGGCTATAACCAGTGGATATGACATAATATGAAGGCCTGAAGGGTCCACGGAAAGAACATGTCTAGTCACATTGACAACATTTCGAGATATTGCGGTTTTTAAGTTTAGAATGATTCAATTAACCATACTATCTTCGCGATTAGATGCTTTTTAAGTGCAGAAAAGTGGATTTATTTTTACAATTATAGCAGAAGGTGTGTGTGTAATAGTTCGTTGAGAGCTCTACAATGTGAGATTAAAATCTCATTTTTCGAAAAAAGTGACTAGACATGTCTTTTCCGTGGACCCTTCATATGTAGGTATGCTTGTTTGCTACTATCGTAATATAAAAGAGGTTGGATACATTCGTGGAGCTGTTACTAGATCGTTTTTAATTCAATCGTGTTTCAACCACATGCTTCCACACGCACCTAATATATATTGTAAACGCTAACACATGAACGTACCTTATATAAAACGCACTCCTTTAGAGTCGAGGGCTGTGAAATAATAGCTTTAACCTTCCACTGTAGATACCATTCCCAGCTCCCTTTTAGCTTGTGGCTGCCCAGATGTAAGTATAATAAACAATCATCACTCATCGTGTCAAAGATGTTCACTGCTGGATAGGCTTCCCCCAAAGAGTGCCACAACGCCGTCCCTACGCCAGCCCGTTCCCAGCGGACTTCGCGACCTTTTATACTAATATTATAAAGAGGATAAGTCTATGAGATTGTAGCTTTGTAAGTCTGTATGTTTTGGGTAATATCCGGAAACGGTTATCCGATTTCAGAAATTCTTTCACCTCAGTGTAGAATGGACTTTCTGGATGTTTATAGGCTATATTTTATCCGAGTGTCCCTGTGTGTTCTGCGCGGGCGAAGCTAGTATGTGTGGGCAGGGTTAGTATGTGTATAATTGGCATGTGTTTCACGGGACAATCATGTGCCGGATCTTTGGGAGGCGCGCGGAGCCGAAGGTTGCTTTAGCTATGAAATGTGAGGGGTAGGTACCTACACAGATGCACGCCGTGAAAATACCCATCAGCCCCCCTATTCTGTAACTTTTTTTAAGCTCACCTCAACGCTCACCCATATATCTTGACCCCGCGATGCGTAGTAACTAAGCGTAGATAGAGGTCTAGTTTCGTGACGGTTGACTGGCGGGGTGAGCCGCATCAGTGCGTAGCGAATAATGTACGATTCTTACCGACCGGGCCGTGCCGGAGCGCGCCTGCGCGTTTTTTACAAGTTGCCAAAGGAATTTTAATATAGACGTTAAATTTCATATTTGAATGTACAAACTTGCGGCCGGTCGGCTGTCGTCGCATGTGACGGGCTCCGTCCGGCTTTTGCCTACTGCACTCTATTAAAACGCGGTCGGCTGCCGCCGGGTGCCCGGCCCGTTCGGTGGGAGTCGTACATAACATCCCAGGGTTATTGGGTGTAGATGATGGATTGGTTTGTTAGACGAAGCAACTGACGCCTGGCGATAAATAACTGTCTCGAGTTTTACTTTCGACCGACGGTGATCTTAGGTAGCATGGATGGACTATAGGTACATATGGACAGATAGGTGGCATGGATGGACTCTAGGTACCTACATATGGACAGCCATAGGCATCACACACCTTACGAGTACAAATATCATCTCCCTTCTCCCTCCCTAGCTTAGGTCATTTTGTACTTCCCGATTGTACAGTATTAGATTAATAAATTTTAGCTGTAGAACTTGTAAATCTAACTTCGCGACCACTTATTTAATGTTCACCCTTTATAATGTCTTCAAAATGTAATCGACTTGCTATTGAAAATTGTACTTTAACTCCATACGATTACGGTTCATGCAAATATGCTGCATGTTTATTTTTACTACTTAAGTCTGTAGGAAATTCGTAAGTTAGGGCTGGCTAGTTTTATAAAGGTCTATTTGAACTGTATATAAGTATAATGTCAAAAATGTCATTGAATTTCAGACTAACATTTAGACAGTCCATGTGTTTCCATTTATTTGATAACTATACCTGTCAAGTCAAGCATGCGAGGTGTCAGCATGTAGGCATTTTATAACATGTTACAATAATGTACACAGTTCTTATCTTATGTATATATGTAAGCACTTTATTGTGCACAAAACAGGTTAAAACATGAACATGATATATGAGATTAAGGTACAAAGGCGAACTTAACCCTATACGGGATCTCTTCCAGCTAACCTTTGAGCAATTGAGTGGAAGGTAGGTAGAACGATGTAGACAAACTTACACCATGTACAAAACACATATAACAAACCAGAACACAAAGAAATCTAAGAAATATACAAACATATTGATTAATGTTAATATTAATTGTACAAATACGATAAATATATACATAAAAATATATATATGTACATATAAATATCTCAAGTATGCAATAAATAAAGTATTCAACCCATTTACAAATTGTGTGAAAGCCACAACTTCATCAACTACTTATCATGTATGAAAACGCATGTTCCCACATCTTCACTGAATACTCTTTCGCATGGATCTTTATAAAACAACCGGTTTTAATAACCATTTTGGATTTCTTAGATCTTCTCGAAGACTATGATCCCCGGTAGACACGAAGTCAATTTGACGCCTGTCATTTTAGTTACAAGTATTATTATTACTTATTGCTCACTTAAGTTGCCTTTTAATTGTGTAATTAATGGGCCATTAATGTCACATTCGTGGGAGGAGGCCCTGTGTCCAGCAGTGGGACGTATATAGGCTGATTTATTATTATTTTCTTATGTGCCTTTTCTTGTTGGTACGTATGTACTCGTTTGTATTTATATGTATGTTTACACAAATGTATTTATAGATGTATTTATTAAAGTCTGTATGTGGTTAAGTTAAATTCAGATGTGTTATTACGCTCTTTTACCTGTATTCCTGCACTGCCTGTTTAAAATTCTTGTTAAAAACTCCTGCTACCCAAAGTTGGAAAGTTGTCTGTAAGAGATCGCTTTAAAGCGATAAGACACCGCCTGTTGTTACCATTATTTTTTTCCTAATCTTGTAATAATCTCTGTCATTTGTGGTGCAATAAAGACTATTATTATTATAATTCAGTCGATTTTATAACCTTAGTTGATATTCGTTTACAAAATGTTATATAGTTAATATCTACAGTCAGCATCATTTAGTTAGCAGCAGCCAAAGTAGCCAAATATTTCGGTACTCGTCTTTATTACTATATAAATAAGGGTGTGTTACGATACATTTGTCTGGCTGCTACTAACTAACTGGTACTATGCTGACTGTACAATGTATCAAGCACTAATTCAGCAAGGTAGGATATATTTCTAGTTCATTATATATCATTAAGTACGTACCTACCTGTACCTACGGAAAAGGTATTTACCTGTATTTTAACTACATGACTTAGTCCGGACAAGTTTATGTATCTTTCAGATTCTCGCTTTAAATATATATCATATCATATTAAGTATTTATAAAGAAGTTTTTATATAACTAGTAAAATAAGGCCAGAATTTTATTTAGATCCATAATTCCATACACTTGAGACAATAATAGCAACCCATTTATACGATTTGAGGTGTACTGTCAATTATAAATCAGAAAAAAACTACTTACTCGACCATACGAGCCATATTCCTCTCTTTTTTTGACATTGTATCTTATATTTTATTTATTTTATAAACAAAGGTACAAGAAAATCCACTATACGACGGCGAACACCTATATACGAAAACCTAATTTTACAGTAGACGTAAGTAGTGTCTAATTACGTCGTCTAATTAGTCGCTCTGTAAAATTAGGTTTTCGTATATAGGAGTTCATGGTACTTCGCCGTCGTATATTTGCCTGCAAATATGTTTACACTTTTTGTCATTTAGGTGCCAACAAAAGGGCTAAAATAACGGTTACTCAGCTCCTTAACACTTTCACTGCCAGGAACTAGCCTAGCGGTCGCCTACGTTCCTTACTCCGCGTTTCCGTTACTTACCGGGATCGGCTATGCGTAATACAATGCGTAGGTAAGCAAGGCAAATATTTCAATCCGTTTAAGGCGCCGTAGGTTCATGGTCTTCTCTCCCTCTCATTAAGCATAAGCGTGAGCGAGATGGAAGTGCGTGCTCGGAAGCGCGGATATCATGTTTTTTAATTTTATGTTTCTGGCCGTTCAAATAAATAAAAATGTAATCACTGATTGCTCTCAAACATGATATTGCCGATTTTTGAAAGCCATTTTAATATTTTTAGCTTTTGTGCATAATTTGTAACAAATATTTTAAGTGTATTTCAGACCCTTTTAGACCTATGTTCGTGATTTTTTTCTATAGAGCGAAAATTGCTTAATCATGTTTCTAAACACTGATTTCCCTGCAGAAAAGCCTCAAGATTACTATTTGTATTTTTTTTAAACCATATTATTATAAACAGACGCATTATATTGTTTCAAAAACACTGTTCGCTTGACTTCGCTGAACCCACGGCGCCTTAAGTGTGTAGTAAAATCAGTAATGGCACGCGTATTGTATCTATAATATTATAACATAATTTTCTGTTCTTTGTCAATTCACTAAAATCCGGTTCGAAGGACCACATGTAGTCACAAGCTACTACCTATAAGGTTGAATATCTATAAGACACGCTGCCCTCATAAGCCGAAAAACGCTATCTCGAAATGAAATGACATTGGAACATGTAATTTAAAATCTACCTCAAATGACATTACTTACAAACTTACAATTACGTATTATTTAGAGATAGCGCCATTTGGCTTAGGAGGGCAGCAATGTGCAATGCTATGCTATGGATACTCACTCTTATAATCTAAAAAAATGTTTTAAAACTTGACAGTACACTAATGTAACTACAGTTTGTATTTTTCCACTTTTCCATATTGTATAACCGATAGTTTGGAGTACCTCTACCGATTTCACTAATAAACGATGCTACACCAGTCTTACAATAAAATAAGTACGTGAATTGAAAAATTAATGGATTTTCATTTGATCCCATTTAAGTTTTAGTAGACAACTGGACACAGTTATAAGTTTTACTTATCTTCAAACATGTATTTAACTTGCCGTGATTGTTTAGATAATAGAGTGAAAATTATGTAGGTACACTTGCGTAAGTCGGATGAAAATACAATACAGGTCATAGGAGCTCCTCAATTACAAGATTCATTCGTCGGGTTTGATCATTACAATCCTCTCAATGAATTAGTTGATGACTGCGGAAAAATCTACAGTCGGCAATAAACGCTTATGCTTACCAAAATTAATTCATTTGTGTTAGAAACTCATTTAATTTGGTTTTGTATGCCGTGGTTCAGAATATGCGATGCGATGCGATGGCTAATTGTTTGTAAATGTCTAGATAAGGTCAGCAACCAACCACGACCAAGTTCTGAGTCAGGGTGCTAAAAATGCAGGTAATAATGTATCCGCATTTCAATTTTTTTTTACTTACTCTCTTGCATTCACTCTGTAAGTACTTACGGTCTGAACTCTTCTTACTACTTAATGTTATTATTTTGAGGGATTAATTCCTCTTTGATTTCGTCTGTGATGGTGATGATGATGACGTGTAGGGACGCCAGTACGGGAGCAGCCGATCATGATCAAGGAAAGGCCCGAGGAGGTGGTAAACTCAATGAAAATGTTACAACATCAGTTCTTTATTGTGTCAATAAATAATTTAAATACCGTCAATAAATTATCGCCTAGACTCTAGCCGTTCCGTGCGCTTACTATGTACATGATATTTCAGAGGTAGTTAATAGGTGGGCGATGACGAAGCTGTTGAGATAGACGCTACGCTTGAGTAGCTGGGTGACTGCGAACCCGAAGACGAAGATTCACCAGGGAAGTATGAGCTATAGGCGAGCTGCGAGGGGTCCCAGACGCGGGAGTATGGTCCGGAGCTTGAGGGTTCCCAGGGTTGGGGGCCGTACGAGTCCGAGGGGGCGGCGGGCGTGGACCCGGGGGCGCCGTATTGGGAGGCTGGGGGTCCGTACTGCGGCGCGGGCGGGGCGTCGGTGGGGGACATCATCATGGGCATAGCTGGCGACAAACAAAAAACAGGAGTTAGGAATTTATATCAATAAAAAAAACCGAGTAGTTTTACATCGATTTCTATCCGCAGGATTGACTGAAATTGCATTGGCTGATGTGCTCTCGCTTAAGCACGACTGGCTTCAATTTAAAATGCTATTGTATCAATCTATAACTCTATTGCATACTAGTTGGAGCAATGTATGCCTTTAATGTCTCTCGAACCAACGTTATACGTACCTCCCTTCTTCATAATCAGATTGTAGATCAAGAAGCCAAGGACAAGCGTGATCGCCAGCTTGCTCAAGATCAGAGCCTTCACAGCCTTGATGCCAATGATGGTCACCAGGAGGGGCATGATTGCTTTCATCTTCAGCTTCAGAAGCAGCATCACTGGGAGCAGGAGCTTCTTCTTCAAGAGGCCACGAGCTGGAAAAAGGTTAAAGGGATTATACACAGAGGTAAGAAGCTATTGCGCTAATTTCCGCTTGGTCCTCCATTGATTCCTCTAATTAAAGCTCAAGAGGACTGTTGACTGTGCTTGTAGACATAATTCCACCGTATAGATTTTAATTCTTACCTTCACCATTTTCAGTTTCCTCCGGGAATTCCACATCGAATCCCCTGTCAGCCCTGTACGACACCTCAGCACTCTGGAAGATGAACTCCGGCAGTTGGAATCTAAACTCGTTCGCGTTCAGAACCTTCCCGAAGCGATCAAAGATCACTTTATCGATGTTCCTCTCGTCGAAAGACCGCGCCGATTCTTTGTTCACTCCAAGCAGGGTGTCCAGGTACGAAAGCACTTTGACTTTGAGGCATGACGAAGGTTCGCTGGTGTCGAAACAATCACTTATCACACTGTCCAACAGATCCTCACTGCTTGCTAAACGAGGGGTTATAACATTGTCCCCTATGCTGTACCCTCGCACCGCCACCACACAAGCCACGAATAAAACACACTTCATTGTCGTAAGGTCACTATCATTAAGTTTTTCTAATTGGACGTTCGGCTCGGCTGGTTAATGGAGCAACAATGATTTAATTTTTCGATGGGCTTGGTTTTTATATGGGATCCTTAGGGCAGCAAGGCACGCGTCTGCGGCGCGTGCTTTGAATGCTTACCGCTTTCGTTAGCGAAGTATTTAAGAAAGTCCTAGCTTGAAATCCTGTGACGAAAAGGCGTATGTTACTTTGAAACGCATATGAAGAGACTGGAGATACGCCGTTTTGATGTGCAGTGGTAGTGGTGAGAGTGAGTGCAATAGGTTGAGTTAGTTTAATTGGATACTTATTAGGGATATTCAATGTAATTTATCACTTTGGGTAGCTGAATAATTTCCGACATACGTAAATATAAAAAAAACCGGCCAAGTGCGAGTCGGACTCGCGCACCGAGGGTTCCGTACAAACCATAACAAGCAAAAGTTGTAGTATGTTTATTACTAAATGATAAATGAAAATGGAATTTGTAACATTACAATGTGCGAAGCTGGGGGAGCATAAATTTAAACAAGGTCTCTTTATCAATTTAGTAATCCTAAAAAAAAATAAAAAATTAAGAACCACATCATTTATCTCTCACTTATAATAAATCTCTAAATTAAAAAAAGAATCAGCCAGTATCAAACTAACCATTTTTGTGTCCCGAATGATCTCGGCTTCCCGTGAACGGAAATACTTTAAACTTTTTTTACAAGTACATTACTATTCTAGCTAGGACTTAGGATAGTTTCTATCCGACTGCGATGGTTAATACATTTTCGGAAACATTTGAATCTCATTAAATTATTCATTTCTTCTGCTTGAAATCGTAGCCGCCATATCTGTCAACTGTCAGTGGCGTTAAAATGGCGGCCTTGCCTTAACTATCCAACAGTACCTAATAATTTCGATCCGGTGTTGTGATAGACCTTCACAATACGCATATTAAATTCTAAAGCATAAAAAAATAATCGATTCCGATATGGAAACTTATATGCGCTAAATTCGTATTGAGGCGTAATTTCAACAAATGGTTCAACAAATTTCAACAAAATAACGTCAAACGTCAAAAGTCTGACCGACTTCCTTTTTTTTATGGCATGGAATATTTAGCACTGTCATCGGCTCATCGCGTTCAGCCATGAAGTTTATTTGAGTTTCTGCAAGATTACACGCTGAGTATTTTGTCACGATACGATACTGCACGGCTATCACAAGACGGCGCGCGAGGTCTCTCGATTTTTCTCGCACTATACGTCTCTTTCTAAGTTGTCTAATAAGAGAGTGACGGATAGTTCGAGAAAAATCGAGAGAGCTTGCGCGCCGTCTTGTGATAAGCCATGCTGATTTGTCAGTATTTATATTTATCAGCAATAAACGTATGTATTCAATCAGTACAGAACGGGCCTTTTATAAACATTAATTATCAACCGCGTCTGTATTAAGGCGGTATTATAACTTCGTACTACGCGCCTTCAAGTTGACATGCAGCCAATATAGAGACACAGAAATTGGCCAACATACAGGAAAATACTTTTATAATGAATCACAACACACATTTAATTAAGTTGGCAATAGCGGTAACATACATAAGATTTGGCAGAATGTGATCTGAAACATTGCAATAAGTATGAAAAAAAATATATCGGAGTGACTCAAGATCATTTCGGCCATCACGTCTTTATTTATTTAATATTAAGTGTTAAAAATATGTACAGAAGAAGATCAATAAACATTTAATGCTGCAGCCTGTGTCCTACCTGTTGGATCTATTGTCACAAACATCTACTAAACTTTTCCCCCGGTATTCATAAAATTTAAAATACCTATGTTAAATAAAACGAGATTTGTCCTTTTCCTACTAATTTAAAAAACAGAGTGACAGATAAAGACGAACGAATCTTAACGTCATTTCAACTAAAATGGGTTTATTCCACGTTTTACTTGATAGGCTAAATGAGAACTGCACGTGTCCTATGTCCAAGAGAAGAAATGCGTTAACTCCCACCAGATTACCTTGCAAACGAAGTCACAGGTACAGCTAGTTTTATAATAAAACTGAAATACCTGAAATACCTACACTAGATTTGCAGCAGCCTGGCAAAACTTCTTTTATCAAAGTGGTTTATTTACAAAGTTTTTACTCACTATCTTTTTATAAATCCGGTTCAAAATACTAATTAACTGTTAAAATTGAAAAAAATTAACCAGACCTGTAAAATGTTGACTGAAAAAGGTATGAATAGTACCACATTGAAAATTGAAGTTTGAAAAAACGTTATCTATAGTTGTACTATTTCGTGTAGTGCTAGTGCTTATTAACGGAAACATGTTTAGGGATGAAAATATGTGGAAATTCCATTTTGGGGATTCATTCTAAAATCGATATTGAAGTCTCCCACAACAATCAAACGGGAACACGGGGTATAGCCCCTTTGGGGTTGCTGCCGTATATTGTTATATTTATGCATTCAATTGCAACATTAATTTGACATTGTGGTGATATTATATATATAGATACAGTTATCACTCTGCCTGACATCAAACATTTCAAAATGCAAGCATTCACAATGGCCGTTTGCAGCACCTGGGTTATTTAAAAAAAAATATCTTGTACATGATGCATCTGGGATGGCATCCTTTAGATTGCGACGTACATAAGCGATAGATCCCCAACCTGGATTTGCTTTAGATATAGCTGGACTTTCTACTCTGCACACCTCATAAAAACCATCAAGTTTAAAAGTGTCTCTACTACATCCCAGTTTTAAATTATGCGACTTATATTGCTATTTCTTATGATTGCGTGGACATAAAAGTTTCGTTTTGCTACAGCTGAAAGGTATTATAGACCTGAGTATTTGATATGAATTTCAATTAAATACCTCTACGCGTTTACGAGGAAAAAGGTAGTGAGTTTAAAATTTATAAAAATATATTTGTATGATTTTACTATAAATGTATACTTTTCGTAATTTTTCCATTATCTGTGCTATATGAAGTTTCTTCGTGCCAAGTTTCAAGTTTCTGTGTTAACGGGAAGTACCCTTTAGGTTTTGAGTTTCTTGCGAGTACCCAATTTCAAAATATGCGACTTAATTTGCTATTTCTTTTGATTGCGTTGACATAAAAGTTTGGGTTTGCTACATCTGAAAGGTCCTATAGACATGACTTATTTGACATGAATTTCAATTTAAAATCTCAACACGTTTACGAGGAAAAAGGAATAAGTTTAAAAAAATTAAAATCATTTTTTTGTATGATTTTACTAAAAATGTCTACTTTTCTTAATTTTTCCTTTGTCTGTGCTATATGAAGTTGCTTCGTGCCAAATTTCAAGTTTCTGAGTTCACGGGAATTACCCTTTAGGTTTTGAGTTTCTTGCGAGTACCCAATTTCAAAATATGCGACTTAATTTGCTATTTCTTTTGATTGCGTTGACATAAAAGTTTGGGTTTGCTACATCTGAAAGGTCCTATAGACATGACTTATTTGACATGAATTTCAATTTAAAATCTCAACACGTTTACGAGGAAAAAGGAATAAAAAAAATAATTTATTGAATCAGGCGTTACTTTGCGGAAGTCCATGATATATTAGGAGAACAATAATTCTTTGCTATTCCGCTAAAAAACGTGCTGGTCTATTAGTGAAGATAGGATGCAACTATTTGCGTAAAAACATGCAAAAAATTACAGCAAACCACCACCAATAATGACAAAAACCTCGACACGTGTTTCGCCTCTCTACGAGGCATCATCAGGAGATGCTGGCAGGAGATGTTGCTTGCGCCACGTCCACTGAGCAAATGACCCGCCCGGAGCCATCCGCCATATTTATATTCTGTCCCCCCATACTACCGTTCATGCGTGAAAGAGATGGAAGAACACGTAACAACGGTGATGACGCAACATTCAATTGTTCGTTGATAATAACGCCTCTATTGCTGTACCTAATTATTTCTAATTGTTCTAGAACACTTAGACGCAATCCTTTTTCGCAAACATGCAAGATGTTGAAAGAATGATTGTCAGATAACGCATGGTTATTCCCCAATAAATGTTTTGCGAAATTAGACTTGTCCGGGTGATTATGCCGATACGACGCAACATGTTCCTTATACCTTGTGCTAAAACTACGGCCTGTTTGTCCCACATAAACTTTATTGCAATTATCACAGGCAAGTTTGTAGACTCCCGACTTTTTGGCACTTTCCACTTTCTCCTTGCCATTGCACAGTCTAAAGCGCAAGGTGTTATTCGTTTTGAAAGCCACGTTTATGTCGTTAGACTTTAAAATATTGTAGATCTTATAAGACAACTTGCCAACATAAGTTATGCTTGCTTTGTACTTTTTAGGTGGGTCCGAAGATCGTGCAGCGTACAGAAGATAGTTTGTCATTCTAGCCCGTTTTTTCCTAATAATACCATCCACATGAGACTTGCTGTAACCGTTTGAAATTGCTAAATGGTATATATTATTTAATTCCATTTTATAATGAATATCAGAAAGAGGCACTGTCAATAACCTATGTGCATAACAATGAAAAGCAGCTAACTTATGTTGCCATGGATGAGCGGAAGAAGCCGGGATAACAGTATCTGTATGCGTAGGCTTACGGTAAATTTGGAATTGATGTTTGTTATCCACCTTAGTAATCGTTAAATCCAAGAAATTCAGTGAGTTATTCTGTTCTAATTCCTTCTTAAACTTGATTTTAGGATGCTTGTTGTTGATTTCATTCACAAAAATATCCAGTTGACTCATACTACCCGTCCAACAAATAATCAAATCATCAACATACCGAAAATAATATAATATATTATTATTATCCACAATGTGTTGGTTCTCAAAATGATCCATGAAAATATCTGCCATCAAAGGACTAAGTGGGGAACCCATTGCCAAACCATCACCTTGCAGATAATATTGCCCCCCAAATCTAAAATAATTCTGTCGCATACAGACTGTCGCCAATTCTATTAATTCATCTACCTCCCCTGGGTGCAGCCTCTGTTTTTCAAAAAGTGCCCTGAGAATGTCTAAAGTATTCAAATATGGTACATTTGTAAACAAACTATCCACATCCAGCGACAAAAGAATAGCATTTTGTGGCATGTTGATGTCTTTGATCCTTTCGATTAAATCCAAACTATTCTTTAAACAGTATTTTGGTTCAAAATTAGACTTCTGTCTTATGATACCATTCAACCTCTTAGCCAATTTATAAGTCGGTGCACTCAAATACGAGACAACTGGACGAATCGGGATATTGTCTTTATGAATTTTTGGAAGACCATACAGAATTGGTGCTTGAGGATTCATGGATATGACCGTGTTTTTCTGATGCTCGGTTTCAAAGACAAACATAGAGTTCTTGACAACATTTCTTAGATCTTTCTGGAAACCAGGCGTTGGGTCCTTCCGTAAAACCGAAAAACCATCATCCTGTATAAGATCCATTACTTTCTGGTTATATTGTTCCCTACCCATGATGACTATGCAATTCCCTTTGTCTGCTTTTGATACCACTAAATCGTTGTCATCGACTTTCTGTTGAATAGACCTCAGCAATAACCAGTCAGAGTCAGGCGCACTCCTCCTCAATGGACATGTCTTTTTTAATGCATTCGCTACGGTGAGCTTTGCATCCATATCATTATTGTTAAGAACTATCGCAACCTCTGCGTCCACAGCTACATTTTCCAAAACTTTTTGAGACATCTTAGGCCTTAAGTTATACTTTAATCCCTTATCTAACAGTTTGACCTCATCTTCCAAAAACTCAATGCCGGTTAGGTTTTTTACACGAGGGTGGAAACTGTGCTGAGTCGTTAGGGCATCACGCCTTTCTGTTAAGTTGAAATCCGAACCCGACCTAGTAAGCCTATGTAGTTGCCTGTGTTGTTGTATTTTTGTGAATGAAATCAACAACAAGCATCCTAAAATCAAGTTTAAGAAGGAATTAGAACAGAATAACTCACTGAATTTCTTGGATTTAACGATTACTAAGGTGGATAACAAACATCAATTCCAAATTTACCGTAAGCCTACGCATACAGATACTGTTATCCCGGCTTCTTCCGCTCATCCATGGCAACATAAGTTAGCTGCTTTTCATTGTTATGCACATAGGTTATTGACAGTGCCTCTTTCTGATATTCATTATAAAATGGAATTAAATAATATATACCATTTAGCAATTTCAAACGGTTACAGCAAGTCTCATGTGGATGGTATTATTAGGAAAAAACGGGCTAGAATGACAAACTATCTTCTGTACGCTGCACGATCTTCGGACCCACCTAAAAAGTACAAAGCAAGCATAACTTATGTTGGCAAGTTGTCTGATAAGATCTACAATATTTTAAAGTCTAACGACATAAACGTGGCTTTCAAAACGAATAACACCTTGCGCTTTAGACTGTGCAATGGCAAGGAGAAAGTGGAAAGTGCCAAAAAGTCGGGAGTCTACAAACTTGCCTGTGATAATTGCAATAAAGTTTATGTGGGACAAACAGGCCGTAGTTTTAGCACAAGGTATAAGGAACATGTTGCGTCGTATCGGCATAATCACCCGGACAAGTCTAATTTCGCAAAACATTTATTGGGGAATAACCATGCGTTATCTGACAATCATTCTTTCAACATCTTGCATGTTTGCGAAAAAGGATTGCGTCTAAGTGTTCTAGAACAATTAGAAATAATTAGGTACAGCAATAGAGGCGTTATTATCAACGAACAATTGAATGTTGCGTCATCACCGTTGTTACGTGTTCTTCCATCTCTTTCACGCATGAACGGTAGTATGGGGGGACAGAATATAAATATGGCGGATGGCTCCGGGCGGGTCATTTGCTCAGTGGACGTGGCGCAAGCAACATCTCCTGCCAGCATCTCCTGATGATGCCTCGTAGAGAGGCGAAACACGTGTCGAGGTTTTTGTCATTATTGGTGGTGGTTTGCTGTAATTTTTTGCATGTTTTTACGCAAATAGTTGCATCTTATCTTCACTAATAGACCAGCACGTTTTTTAGCGGAATAGCAAAGAATTATTGTTCTCCTAATATATCATGGACTTCCGCAAAGTAACGCCTGATTCAATAAATTATTTGAAAACGGCAAGCATAGCCGAACAGGCACGACTTTATGTCAAACTAACTAAACAACACCGAGCAGCTGTCCAGAACGTTTGGTTTAATCAACAGTGTAAACGTCTGAATGTGGTACTTAATTATATCAACATACGTTGTAATAGTTCTAGTAGGGCATCTCAGGTGGCTATTAATAGGGCTCGGAAAATATGGCTGAATGAAGAATCACGATCTTGGTTTTCAATTAGGGATAACTTAAAGCTACACCTTAAAGTTTTGTATTCAGAGCTTTCCTTTAAATTGCACAACATTGAATTTGATATTTTAGACCAAAAAGCGAGATATTTTGCCTCTGAGCTTGCGCACCAAATGTATGTGAAACAGATCGATAAACTACATAGGCTTACTAGGTCGGGTTCGGATTTCAACTTAACAGAAAGGCGTGATGCCCTAACGACTCAGCACAGTTTCCACCCTCGTGTAAAAAACCTAACCGGCATTGAGTTTTTGGAAGATGAGGTCAAACTGTTAGATAAGGGATTAAAGTATAACTTAAGGCCTAAGATGTCTCAAAAAGTTTTGGAAAATGTAGCTGTGGACGCAGAGGTTGCGATAGTTCTTAAAAATAATGATATGGATGCAAAGCTCACCGTAGCGAATGCATTAAAAAAGACATGTCCATTGAGGAGGAGTGCGCCTGACTCTGACTGGTTATTGCTGAGGTCTATTCAACAGAAAGTCGATGACAACGATTTAGTGGTATCAAAAGCAGACAAAGGGAATTGCATAGTCATCATGGGTAGGGAACAATATAACCAGAAAGTAATGGATCTTATACAGGATGATGGTTTTTCGGTTTTACGGAAGGACCCAACGCCTGGTTTCCAGAAAGATCTAAGAAATGTTGTCAAGAACTCTATGTTTGTCTTTGAAACCGAGCATCAGAAAAACACGGTCATATCCATGAATCCTCAAGCACCAATTCTGTATGGTCTTCCAAAAATTCATAAAGACAATATCCCGATTCGTCCAGTTGTCTCGTATTTGAGTGCACCGACTTATAAATTGGCTAAGAGGTTGAATGGTATCATAAGACAGAAGTCTAATTTTGAACCAAAATACTGTTTAAAGAATAGTTTGGATTTAATCGAAAGGATCAAAGACATCAACATGCCACAAAATGCTATTCTTTTGTCGCTGGATGTGGATAGTTTGTTTACAAATGTACCATATTTGAATACTTTAGACATTCTCAGGGCACTTTTTGAAAAACAGAGGCTGCACCCAGGGGAGGTAGATGAATTAATAGAATTGGCGACAGTCTGTATGCGACAGAATTATTTTAGATTTGGGGGGCAATATTATCTGCAAGGTGATGGTTTGGCAATGGGTTCCCCACTTAGTCCTTTGATGGCAGATATTTTCATGGATCATTTTGAGAACCAACACATTGTGGATAATAATAATATATTATATTATTTTCGGTATGTTGATGATTTGATTATTTGTTGGACGGGTAGTATGAGTCAACTGGATATTTTTGTGAATGAAATCAACAACAAGCATCCTAAAATCAAGTTTAAGAAGGAATTAGAACAGAATAACTCACTGAATTTCTTGGATTTAACGATTACTAAGGTGGATAACAAACATCAATTCCAAATTTACCGTAAGCCTACGCATACAGATACTGTTATCCCGGCTTCTTCCGCTCATCCATGGCAACATAAGTTAGCTGCTTTTCATTGTTATGCACATAGGTTATTGACAGTGCCTCTTTCTGATATTCATTATAAAATGGAATTAAATAATATATACCATTTAGCAATTTCAAACGGTTACAGCAAGTCTCATGTGGATGGTATTATTAGGAAAAAACGGGCTAGAATGACAAACTATCTTCTGTACGCTGCACGATCTTCGGACCCACCTAAAAAGTACAAAGCAAGCATAACTTATGTTGGCAAGTTGTCTGATAAGATCTACAATATTTTAAAGTCTAACGACATAAACGTGGCTTTCAAAACGAATAACACCTTGCGCTTTAGACTGTGCAATGGCAAGGAGAAAGTGGAAAGTGCCAAAAAGTCGGGAGTCTACAAACTTGCCTGTGATAATTGCAATAAAGTTTATGTGGGACAAACAGGCCGTAGTTTTAGCACAAGGTATAAGGAACATGTTGCGTCGTATCGGCATAATCACCCGGACAAGTCTAATTTCGCAAAACATTTATTGGGGAATAACCATGCGTTATCTGACAATCATTCTTTCAACATCTTGCATGTTTGCGAAAAAGGATTGCGTCTAAGTGTTCTAGAACAATTAGAAATAATTAGGTACAGCAATAGAGGCGTTATTATCAACGAACAATTGAATGTTGCGTCATCACCGTTGTTACGTGTTCTTCCATCTCTTTCACGCATGAACGGTAGTATGGGGGGACAGAATATAAATATGGCGGATGGCTCCGGGCGGGTCATTTGCTCAGTGGACGTGGCGCAAGCAACATCTCCTGCCAGCATCTCCTGATGATGCCTCGTAGAGAGGCGAAACACGTGTCGAGGTTTTTCTCATTATTGGTGGTGGTTTGCTGTAATTTTTTGCATGTTTTTACGCAAATAGTTGCATCTTATCTTCACTAATAGACCAGCACGTTTTTTAGCGGAATAGCAAAGAATTATTGTTCTCCTAATATAAAAAGGAATAAGTTTAAAAAATTTAAAATCATTTTTTTGTATGATTTTACTAAAAATGTCTACTTTTCTTAATTTTTCCTTTGTCTGTGATATATGAAGTTGCTTCGTGCCAAATTTCAAGTTTCTGAGTTCACGGGAAGTACCCCGTAGGTTTTGCGAGTGTCGAAAAACTCAATTTTTGTAGCATAAACGACTGTATCTTTTGATTGCGTTGGCTTTTAAGTTTGATTTTTTCACAGCTCCAAGGGACAATAGACCTGAGTATTCGATATAAATTTCAGCTTGATACCTCCAAGAGTTCCTGAGAAAAATGGTCTTGACAGACAGTCAGACAGACAGACAGACAGACAGACAGACAGACAGACAGACGGACAACAAAGTGATCCTATAAGGGTTCCGTTTTTTCCTTTTGAGGTACGGAAACCTAAAAAACAGACTTGGTGAAACTGCTGGAAAGCTTCACTTAGATATCTAGTTTCGGGTTACCTATCGAAGTTTCGAAAAACACTTGCCCGATTTTCACTTGTCCGAAAACGGTAAACCGAATTCTCATAATCCATATACTTCGTTCACCATACTTATGAAATGTCGCTGGTTTGTTTTCCCACATTATCGTTTTCCCAAAACTCAATAACCAGAAGAACGATTGCCAACTTTATTATTTTACAACCGATTTGTTAACCACCTTTTTATATTTCCGATGCTACCTAAAATCGAAATATCATTTTCCCTAATTTCATTTTACTGCAACGATTAAAAAACATTTAGATATGCTAAAAACCCTACAGATGCGCCCTTTAATATTGCGATGCGAAAATAAACTTTCGCTAATAAGTTGGGTTAGGTTAGATTTAAAACTGTGACCATACAAAATAAACAATTGATAGAAAAGGGGATTAGATTAGGTCAAAACATTTAAGCAACTCGAGTGCTGCACAAGTTCTTAAAAAGCCCATAAAGGGCTCGAGGCTAGCCCCCCACACTAAAAAAACAACAAATGATCGTCAATGGTATTATTTGTTGGTTAGGTTAGGGTTCACTTGTGTCCCTTAGAGCGAAAGTAGGCACCCCGCAAAGCGGGGTGACGTCGACACGCTGGCGGTTAGGTTAGGTTACATGCTACAATTTTGATTTTTTGATATAGCGGGATATTAACATTTCGGACTTAATACTTTTCGGTACTAAAAACTTGTTGGCAAAGGATCCTTCGGAATTTTATTAAGTGTCTATTCGAATCTCAAGCGAAACAAAATTGCAATGACCTGCGAATTGGGAAAATAATAATATGGGAAATGTGCTTTAGGGCAAACAAAAATTCGGCCAACTAATAAAAAGGGAAAAGTTTTCGGGATTTTAATATTCAGAATAACGATTTTCGATCTTATGATAGGTAACCCTAGTTTCGGTAAAAACCAGATGAGTAGGTACATAATATCATAAATATCTACAAACCTACGACAATATCCGGAACCCTGAGTGCTTTTATGTACATTTATTTGTTAGCTGTGGCTTATTGATTAAGTACGATTTCGCATTACGAAATATGGCTATTGGTTTTGTCAACATGTTCTTTAACATATTGACGATAAACGACTAGATCGGATGGTGGAATGACACCCTAGCCTATATTATTACCGACGCTTTCGGATGTACGGGACCCGCCCCAGATCTTGCCCAAACAAACATATGGTGTTGTCCAGTGAGAGCTTCTATGCTCGTATTAAACACGCGTTTGACGCTGGCGAACGCCCCGTTAGGCCATAGACACGGCCTAATAAGATTGACCCCCAACTATACTTCAGATTATTTGCGTTGGCCAAAATGCAGCAAAGTAGTCCATTGAAAAGCAACTCTTCAGTTCTATGCAAAAGATTACAATTCCAATGACAATTTTAGAAAAACTCGGCCACATTCAATAATCTCTACCATACGCATAGTGGTTACAAATCTCCGATTCAAGTTATACTAGACACGAGTAAGGTAACTTGAGACTTGTGAATGACGTATCCTGAAGTCAAATGTTCGAATCTTCGTATCGTAATCGCATTTCAATGTGTTTTGTGCGCTCGCTTGACTGCACTGAGCTAACGTGTTAAAACGAGCACGCGAAACACATTGAATACGATGCAAAGGTGACGAAACAAATCAAACCCCCGATGGCCAAAGCATTGTTATGCTCAGGAGTGTGGCTCTCACCGATGAAACGTTCATACCAATCGATCATCGCGTCTGTGATGTCCGTAAAGACAACTGACGTGCGTGCTGTGGGATTTACGACCTAATGTTATTCTAGCTTTATGGGTGCATTACCACTATCATGAGCACAGTTTTAGCCAAGCTTTCGTGTTGTGTCAGGAGTATACACGTACCTAGGGTACCTTATGCTCGGAGACTTTTCTATTTCTGATACTTAGTGATATAAACGACTTAGAAGCTAACAGTGAACTAAAACAACATCAGTATCATTATACTCGTATATAAATGTGTTAAATAACGCAGACATACGAAAAAAAATCGGCAAAGGCATGATTCGAACCTATTATTTTTCTACCGATTGCCATGGCTTTAGGCCCAATCCTTTAATTAAGAACAGTACATTTTTACTTAGGTAGATACTTATTTCAAGTATTGTAGCCTACCTACATAAATGTGCCAAGCAGAATGAGAAATGCATAAGGATTTCACAGTGCGTCCGTCTTGCGTATTCCATCACAAATTTTAAGATTACATCAACATTTAATCTAGAAAGTGAAACTTGCTCTTATTTAACAAAAAGCTCGTGTGCTATGCTATCTACTTATCCAACTCCATTATGCAATATGGGGTGGCGGCATTTCGTATTCTACGCGAGCCGCAATTAGCATTACCCGCCATCCGGATTGTGAAATGGTTGTTTCTCTTCCGTCCTACGATCGGTGTCACACGTAGCTACGTGTTCATTAGTACTTAATTAAGACTGTGTAGGACCAAACGGTTCAATAAATGGTTAAGTAAATTCATGCGATTGAGATTATTGTGTGCATTGTTTAGTCGTCTTTGATTCTTCTTTAACCATAGCTTATGAAAATTTTATTCTTCTGATTTTAAAGTAGATACCTTCATCATGAGGAAACCCGTCAAGTCACAATAAGGTCTAGTTTTCCCACTGGGTTGGATGGCCAGATGGCAGTCGCCTTCGTAAAACTATTGCCTATGTCAAAGCTTGGCAGTAGCTGGCAAAGTGGACCCCTCCTTGAGGGCACAAAAAGCAGGTATGAGTTACGACCTTTTCAATGCTGTTTTTTAAGGTAGGTTATCATTGTCAAGGCTAGTTTAATCCACTAGTACTCTGTACACAGTACTTTGGCACTATTAAGGCAGGTAAATAAGTTTATGTGAGTTGTTCGATAGTTAAACTTCTAAAAATCCTTCTATTTAAACATCACAACTGCGAGGTTAAATAAATGTTGACGTCTTTGTTTTGTTTTCAGAATTTATTGTTAAGTAACACTATTTGGTACTCAGCTGGTGTCCGCGGTCATGCTGCCAGTTACCGTGGTGCACACACACTTTTACTTTACAAATTGTCTAGTTAACCTTTTTCTGTATTCGGCTTCTTTATTGATAACTATGTATTTATTTTAGTAAACAGTGGTGTTCGCATTTTTTCGTTTAGAGTAGCCAAATATCGTAATAAACTATTCTTGCAGTAATAAAGACGTGTAACGAAATATTTGGCTACCTTGGCTGCTACTTGCTTACTGTATAACGCTGACTGTACATTCGTTTCCAAGCCGGAGAAATAACTAGGATAGAAAGTTAGAAACATTCCAACATAGCTTTAACATATTCAGTGCCAAAGATTTCGAAAGTCAGAGAAAAACTACGATAAAGATATTCATCATATTAGCCTTCGGGTTAGACGCGCATTCGATTTTTTTTTTGCCAACGTTCTACGAACTGAGATTACTTTTTTAAACAGCACGTTGGTTGTAAACAACCACATGGCACGTTTGATAGCAAGCAATATACGTAACTTATTACCCTTGCAACTTTTAGTGTTTAATTTATGTACTCGACCCTTTATTTAATTTTTACGTCATTCACTGCTAAGGGTCGTATTCCACGTGTCCAAGACATTTTTCCCGATGTGTATTTGCGTCTCACATTTTGCTTAAAGAGTGAGTGAGACCCAATACGCACCTTAAGCTACGTTCGTAGCGCTACGTCATAGGCCGTAGCAGTTTAATCTCCATATGTAGTGAAAATTGCCCGTAGCGTTGTGTCGAGGCTCACGGTCGCCCATTGATCCACTGACCCACATGAACATACACACGCATGCGCTGGCGCTGAATGGGATTTCAACTGGGAAAATAGCTAAAGTATTTTCCGTGTTGACAGCAACAGACAAAAACAGACTTAAAAATATGTGGTACAGGATGTTGAGGGAGAGTAGTACAGTATTCAGTCGTTAAACGATATGCAAAACTTATAAAAAATAAACCTACTTAGGAGGATTTACCTTTACATCATGTCATTATGTAAAGGTCACGTTAAATATTAGAAAATGAAATAAAAATGATGTGCAGTCTTAATATAGTGCATTTGGAGACGGTTCACAGATCTCCCGAGGACACAACACATAACTACTGATCAAGTATTAACAGTGTATTTGTTATGCCATCATCATCATCATCATATCAGCCGAAAGACGCCCACTGCTGGACATATTCCTCCCCTAAAGAGTGCCAAAGTGACCGGTCCTGCGCCACCCGCATCCAGCGGACTCCCGCAACCTTTACCAGGTCATCAGTCCACCTTGTCGGGGGCCTACCCACGCCGCACCTTCCGCTACGTGGTCGCCACTCGAAAACCTTTCCGCCCCAATGGCCATCGGTTGTACGTGCTATGTGCCCCCACTGACACTTAAGTTTAGCGATTCGGATGGCTATTTAGGTCCCTAAAACATTACTCAAAGGTATATTTCGGGACTTTCAAATGCAGGTTTATATGGGTCTATTTATGGCTCGCTTTCCGACCATAAACAGTGTAGAATCGATATGGTCTCCAGTGGGTCAGCGGTAGGAATGTCTCCTCGCCTCATGCATCGTAATGAATGGTTTATGTATATGTGTCTCAGCTGGTGCGTGGATTAATATTAGCTTGATGGTACTTTGGATTGTTCTATAAATAGGAATTGAGGTTTGGGTAAGATGTCTAAACTTTGGTCTACATAAACCAATAGTAAATAGAATCTTCCCCCTTCTTCAACTTAAGAGCTCTGCTCTTGTCGGTGGAGTAACCGTCATTCAGCTCTACGATCTGCCACTGCTTTGAGCTCCTGGTACGACACTACATTAACCTTCTCCTTGACCTGGTCCATAAAAGCACGTCACGGCCTTCCTCTGCCTCTTCTTCCCTCTATTTTCCCTTCGATTATAGTTTTTATGTAAATGTCATGTCGTAACAGGTGCCCCAACATATTTCTTCTTCTATTTTCAATCGTCCGTAGCAAGGATCTCTTCTCTCCGACTAAATCCAAAACCTCTTCATTCGTTCTTCTTTCCGTCCAACTAATTGCTTCCATCCTTCGCCAACACCACATCTCAAAGGCACTCAATCTTTCTCGGTCTCGCTGGGAAAGTGTCCATGTCTCGCAGCAATACAACGCTATGCTCCAGATATATGACTTTATAAAACGTTTCCTTACGCTTCTGGAAATCTTGGCTCTAAAGAGATGTTTTTTTGCCATTGAACGCTTTTTTCGCCATTGCTATTCTTGCTTTTATGTCGGCAGTACATCTGGAGTCACAGGTTATTATGCTACCTAAGTATTTAAAACTGTTAACTTGTTCTATAATATTTAATATTTGTATTTCTTAAGTGGATGGGATCTATGGCTTGTCTGTGTTTTGATGTTATTAATGTTTTTGTTTTCTTTATATTGATTTTGAGCCCAAATTCCATAAATATGTTGTCCATTTTTGTTATAAGCTGTTCTAGTTGTGTGGTGCTTTCAGCTAGAGCCGCGATGTCATCAGCGAAGCGTATTAAATGGAAGCTTTCCCCATTAATTTTGACTCCCCCCTTGCCTGAATCTAAAATCTTTTTGACTGCAGTTTCAATGAAAATATTAAATATCATAGGTGAGAGTGGACAGCCCTGTCGTACCCCCTGTCTTATCTTTGCCTTTCCTTTCTCTTGCCCTATTTCTACTATTGTTTCCTGTTTCTTATATAATGTATGTATAATTCGTCTGTCTCTATAATCTATCCCTATTGATCTTAAAATGTCCATCATCTTGATCCAGTCTACTGTGTCAAACGCTTTTTCAATATCTATAAATGCTACATGGGTGTCAAGGCCTAGATCCATTCTCCTGTCTATCACCATCCTAAGAGCAAGAACTGCTTTTTTGCCTGAACCCGTATTGGTCGGTAACCCAAAAAACTTTCAGCTATCGGTTTCATTCGGTTTTGCACAATTTTTTGTAGTATTTTAGATGCTTGGGATATTAAGCTTAATGTTCTATGTTCTTCGCACTTTAATGTATTCAGTTTTTTGGGTAATGCTACTATTTTGCTGATTTGATAATCTGTTGGAGCTTCACCTGTTATGTACATATCTCTTACTATTGCAAATATTTCATCTATCATGGAATCACATACTAGTTTGTCTATTTGTTCGATGTAAATTTGATCATCTGCTGCTTTACCATTCCCTATACTACTTAGGGCTTTTTTGAACTCCTCTTTAGTGATATCTGGTCCTAGTCTATCTGTATCTACTTCCGTTTCCGATTCAATGTTATTATTTAAATAGACAGTAGGCTGAAAACTTACTAATGTTATGAATGTGAAAATAACTCACTCTGTCTGTCTGGTACCTTTTCATGCTTAAACTGCTGCACCGATTGAGATGACATTTGGTATCGAGATGGTTTTGATCCTGAGGGGATGAAATGGGGGGTTAAAGTAATTATGGAGCTACGATATAAACGAGTTCCACGCGGTCTGAGTCGGGGCTAGAGCTAGATAGATAAATAGAGCTATATAGAAGCTAAATGAATATAAATTTTATAAATTTGTTATGAAATCGATTAGACAAATAATAAAAAAATATCATTAAGTGATGTCCAAAACACGTTAGTATAGAAAGTTCATGCTGTCGTTCCACATGAATGTAGGCACCTAACTTAAGCTATTTCTACTTAACCGGTCGGATCCGATCAAAGAGGACTTAATCTGAAGTTATACTTGAGAGTATTTGAGTTGGCCGAACTGCATTAAAATTGTCCATTCTAAAAGTAACTTATGTTGCTAGGTATAAGATTCCAATTCTAATGGCAGATTTATAAATAGTCTAGTAGTAGTTAAGTAATCTAAACATTGTATGATTGGAATAAAGCTATTCTTATTCGGTCGGATTGATACTAAGCTGATTCTTTGTCCGAGAATTGATCTTGTGAATTAGCATACTTAAGGATCGGTTGTTGCAAATTAAGTAGGTTTAACATATTCACTGCCAAGAACCGCTACGCGCTACGCTCGTAGCCGGTCCCGTGGTTTCCCTCGTATGTAGCGGAAAGCAACTACGGCGTAGGCGCTTTTTTGGCACTGAATTTGTATGATCTGATTTCTGGGATGACAGACTACGCCACGCCGCTATATTCGAGGCCAAAAGCAGCGCTACGTTTGCTACGCCGTAGGGCGTAGCAGCATTATTCTACTTTGTAGCGAAATCGCTCGTAAAAGCATGACTCATATGGGAGTCATATGCCTTGTATGGGTAGGCTTTTACGGGCCCGTAAAGTATCGTTGATGCACCCTACCCTAATCCTATCAACCAGTGGTCGGCAACCTTGTAGCAGCCAAGTGCCTTATTTAGCTAGCGAATAGACAAGGGCCGCGAATAGACTTGTAAATTTTTTGTGACTTTATCAGGGAAAAGGTACCTGTACATACATAACAGCTAGGTTCGCGGGCCGTGTACGCAGTTGAATGCCAAGAGCGATCCTGCGACGCCCCCCTTTACAAGGCGGAGCCGGATGTCGTTGGTGGTTTCAGACGCGTTCGCTTTATTGCTCAACAAAAATAGTACATAATATAAAAATAGAGGTAAATTAAACACTCATTGGCCGTCTTTTGCATTTATTTTCTGCCCACAAGCACTTAGACTATTCAGTGTCACCGAGCCCTTACTATTTTTTGCTAAATAAATGGGGAAGTTGGGTTAATAGCCACCGCTTATAGATAGGAGTGGGGCCTCTCGGTCGTAAAAATCTCTTACCGACCTCGAGATTTTTACGAATGACAATGTACTATTTGCATTGATATTTTATAATGCCCATTTCAATTCCCATCTTGGTTATTCGTGTTTTGTTCGCACTCTCACGTTACTTTGTATACCAACAAGCTGTCATTTATCGAGTTAGAATGTCGTACGCTCTGGTATGCCAAAGGAAAGTAAGGATGCAAGGAGCTGACCGGAAAGACTAAGTGACGTTAGAAAGTTGCATCCTGGAGGTGCCAGGTGAAACAAACGAAAACAATTTAATATGTTGACTGCCAATATAATTGTAACTAGTGGGACAATGAACAATGAAATAATGTTTAATTTAGGCAATTAAACTTATACTTTTTCTAAACATTTTTTCTCTTATTCAATCATTTATTGTGTTTTATTTTCTTTTATGTACAAAAAATATAGTTACTTTTACTGGGTTTTACTAACTTTTGTGATTCAAGTATTTTGTCGCATTCATGTTGATAAAGATGTCTATAGTGTCATCGAATGCTTCAGCACCATTACACCAAAATTATGCTAAATTGGTTACAAACTTTTTGTTACTTATACATTCTAATGAAGGCAACCATGGTGAAACTCATTAAAATCAGATTCAGTTCTTTCATATATCTGCTTATTATTTATTTCATCAAAAATTAACAAAAGCAGAAGGGTTAAAAGAAAATACAAATTTTACATTAACGTTTTATTTAAAAAATAAATAAAAAATAAAACAAAAAGCAGTCACACATCACAATCACGCGCCTTTCACTCAATAAATAAATTTCACTACATAGTATTTACACTCATCAGTTTCAGCAGAAACAATTATTTGGTCTATGTCCGTTCGGCCGATTCGATTCAAATTTCGAACGGTTTAACTAAACGGTTTTTTGATTGGGTCATTCGTTTTCAGTCCGGGTTCGAGTACTTAGTGGTAAGCGTTGTAGGCCATTTCCTGGCCGAGTTCTTGGGGTTCAATTGCATCCCTCCTTTGACGGGCGGCGTAGGCAGCGTCCCAGGGTCCGTGGGCGGCGATCTGGGGGTGCGTGTTGTCCGCGGCAATCTGGGTAAACTACAAGGTTAGGCTCAAGGGTAAGTAAGGAAATGTTAGACGAAAGGTGCAATAGTAAATTTAACCACTAACTTAATCTAGATGTCCGTGAATGTGGTATAAGAGTGGGTGATTTAGAAGAGTGTTTTTCGTGCAAACTGAGAGCTTCTATTTAGGTAAATGGTGCATTTGTGTTCCCAGACGGCATTTTTTATAAGAAGCAGGCCGTTTATAATATACCCTATTCTATCTACTGCAGACGATGAAAAACTGCATTAATAGTTATGTGCTGCATAATATTGCGTCTACGTTTCAATTCAGAATAGAGAGTGAAAGTAGTGTAGGTGCTTTAAAAACAGTGCAGTGTAAATTCATAAATACTTTTTGATAATCGTAAAATATTTAAGACAGTTAAACAATTGAATTAGCTCACCTTCTTGCAAAGCTGGAAGATGGCCAGAGCGACGGAGACGACGAAAGAGAAGAAGGACAGCTGCAGAGCGTTCCAGGCCTTCAGACCGAGGACACCGAGTGCCAGGGGGATGAGGGTCATGGCCTTGAGGAGCACAAACACCATGATGGGCACGATGATCTTCTTGAGCTTGGCTTTGCGGGCCTCACCGACGGAGCGGGCGCCTTCCTTGTTGAACTTAATGTTCACGCTCATCTCATCCTGGTCGAGGTTCCTTGGGCTCACGGTGATCTTGGTGTCAGCGATGGGCAGCTGGAAGGTCACGTCGTGGGACTGGATGTAGTTCTCCACATTGTCGAAGAAGTCCCCGTCAGAACGGCCCGTGACGTCATTGCCGGCACCGTTCTTGGTCACTTCAACGGCTTCTGAGATCTAAACAAAAACACTCGTTAGATAAGTCGGAAGACAAATATTTAGTCGAGGTATTGGATAGTATTAATTTACCTGGAAGGTATCCTTCTTGAAGATGGTGTCCAACAAAGACATGACCTTGAATTTGATGCAGGCAGTAGGGTCAGATCCTTCAGCGCAGCCAGACCTCATCTCCTCCACGAGACCGTCCATGGGTGTTCCCTTCCAGAAGCCTTGCTTGGCGGGTTGGGCCAGCGCCCCACCGAACAGCGCCAAGGCTACGAGGAACATCGCTCTGTGAGACACCATCTTTTTCTGTGCTCCTAGACTAGTGTTTACCGTTGGAAGGCTAGTGAGTGTGTGATGATTTCGTCAGGGACCCCGCGCTTTTTATACAGCCATTTCAAATTCAGCACATTGCTGGTAGTTCCGGTACGCATTGTCTTTCGCTCAATGAGCCAAACGGGACCTTACGATCTTTTGGACTTGACAGGATCTAAGTGTAAGGGAAAGCTATTTGATATGAATCCTCCTCACCTGCCAGGCTCCAGAAAGGCGTATGTTTGAACATAGTTGAGTATTTGGCAGTCGTTTAGGATCTGACGGTTTGGAGTGCCTTTTCTGTTGTTTGTGACACCGTACCCTGATTCGGGGAGTTGTGATCCAGTTAGCTCGTCCCGTTCTTTCTTGCGGTTGATTGTCCGGGTGTGAGCGAGAGGTACCGATCAAGTGGCCAAGTGTTTGATATGGAAGACGGGTGAGCAGTACGCGCCGTTTGCATACGTAATGGTGTTGGATGGCTATCATTGAACTTGTCATTGTCGAGATAACGCCGTTGAACAGCCGATTTATTAGTTTACACCGGGTGAGATTCAGGGTCACTGGATTAGAAGTGTCACGCGTGAATGAAAGTTTGTAAGCTAAGGGCCATAAAATGTCTTTGTTTCAGGAAAAATGGTGCCGACAAAACCAATCTGTACTGTAATGTTTCGATTTCATGTTCGTAAATCAGTCTCAACATTCTCATCTTTGGCTAATCGTCCATTTTAATTGAACCATATGTACACGTTCTTTCCTATGTTACATTATTGACGGAGAGATAAAGGTTGAGACCACTAATTAAGTAAATAGACTAATAATTAAAAAGGATGTGTTTTAAAAAATCTATTGGAAATCATGTTCGACGTAAGATAAACGTCCGAGTGCTCGAGCTGCTGTACTATATGGCATGGGCACTCTATGTAGCAATATGGGATAAATTCCAACTAAGACGATTTTTAACCATTCGAATTTAAGCCACTTTACTTATCTTATCATATTACCTAACCCCGAGTCTTGGCGTAGGCACTAGTTGTTGGGACAGGCTTTGCGTCAAGTGAGTGGGTAACTTGACTTTTAAAAGGTTTCAAGTCGCCCGAAAAGGCTTGGTTTAACCACAGGAGCCCGTTTAGTTTAAAATCGTAACTTGTAGCTTCGTGAAATGGGCCACTGGTGACTTATACACAGCAACGTGACTTTGAATCGAGTGCTCATGAACTCGATTGAAAAGCTAGCGCCAAATATCAAAATGATCTTCCAGGCATGCATTTCGGAAAACTCATCGCGACTCGCGTCTTCAAGAGTCACTCTCAACAACTCGGCTTCTTCTTGGATGGATAGTTAAAAAAAATACTTTTTGGTATACCTGTATGACAATGCCTAAGTGGCCTTAATGGGGCTTATGTAGTGCATCTGGGACGATCGCTTCTATGCTATAATGAGGAAACACTGCACACCTGCTGCTATCACTCCTAAAAATTTACTTTGTGATATTTTAAGTGCAGTTCTATGTTATGAAATTAAATAAGTCTAAATCCTCCTTGTCTCTAGCTCCCTGCAATAGCATCCTGAGGGCATTAGCTGCCTGGGCGATTCGATTGCCATGGGGCGTTAGCTGGGCGAACCTAAGTGACTGCATGCATTATTTAGTCATATAAGTCATTAAGCTGTCACCATATTTTACCTATTTTACCTGTGTTTGTTGTTGTGTACTTCTGAATTTAGGGTTCTGTACCTCAAAAGGAAAATAACGGAACCCTTGTAGGATCACTTTGTTGTCCGTCCGTCTGTCAAGACCCTTTTTCTCAGGAACGCGTGGAGGTATCAAGCTAAAATTTATACTAAATACCTACTCAGGTCTACTGTTCCTTGGAGCTGTGAAAAAATCAAACTTCTAAGCCAACGCAATCAAAAGATACAGCCGTTTATGCCGCAAATTTCAGCAAATTTTCGAAACTCGCAAGGGAATCAAAACCTACAGGGTACTTCCCGTGAATCTTAAAATTTGGTACGAAGCAACGTCTTATAGCACACATAAAGGAAAATTGGCGAAAACCGTAATTTTTTGTACGGAACCCTCGGGCGCGAGTCCGACTCGCACTTGGCGGGTTTTTTTTTTGTAATTCAATGTGATCCTAATTGTAAACAAAACCATTGTTATTGTTTGTTAGGTCAGTTTCTAATGAATGACAGGAGGATTTAACTAGCAGTGTATACTAATTGTTATTTCATTTAGGGCCTGTTTCACAATCGCCGGATAAAGTTATCTGCCAGTTAAAATTATTGCTATCCTTTTCTCCCGTCATATAAAAGAAAAGTGACAGCCAACATTTATCTGACGGATATGTTTTAACTGGAGATTGTGAAACAGGCCCTTAAGGTCCTGTCATGTTGATAGTTTGTGTTAGTTGGTCGAAATAAAGGAATTAATTATTATTATAGCCATTTTTCAGAATTTTCGTTGCCAAGTTCATTCACATTAATGATGGGTATATGGATGGTTTTCGTCGGTTGGATTTCCGCAACGCAACAATGTATATGCGCCTATCTTGCATGGTCACATTAATGATCATGCCTCGGATTATTTTTCGCATGGTAAGATGAAAGAAAACTATGGAGTCGATATTAAAATTAAATTGTTATTTATATTCATACTCATACTCATTCATTTAAGTAACAACGAAATTAAGTTATAAATAAAATAAATCATTTGAATAAAAATAAAGTATATTAAAAAAAAAACATTAATTTCGTAATGTGGTCCTAGTCTTCAATATCCATAGAGCTTGTAGATACAGCAATGAGTGCCTCAAAATCTTGACAAGGTATGGCATGTGTATCTGGGGGCACGGCAGTGCCCCCGCCAAGACGAGCCAAGCGAAGCGCAACGCAAGGGCACTACCTACTTTTTTTCGTTCGTTTTTTTGAACCCTCGTAACTTTGGTTTGGATTATACCAGATAAACAAAATGCTCGGGATATGATGTCAATAGTGGACTTATTAAACATATAAAGTTTCAGTAACATAGCTCTTATACTTAAGATTTAATTGATATCTAGAAAATGCCGATTTCGTCACTGACTCACTGATGTTGATCATCAAAACCTCTAGGGTACTTCCTGGAGCCCTAGAAAGCTGAAATTTGGTATGTAAGCTAGTATTAGTACACAATCAACAAAATAATTCAAAAAATTGGAACTTCTACCCCCCAACCCCTTAAAGTATGTAATAATAATATAACTTAAATATAACTTTGTATGAGACTTCCGCAAATTTTGATACTAGGTCAGAAAATTTATATAGGGACTCCTTGTTATAAATAATAAAGTACGTATTTCAGGATTTTTAGTAAATCACCCCCCACCCTTTACATTAGGGGGTTGAAGTTTTAATATATTTAAGTTCTATATTTTTCTAGCCAAGATATTTCCTTACACTTCTTTAGAAATTACCTTACAAAAAGGAATGATATCCTACCAAAAACATTACATGTAAAGTGATTGCCAAGACTCCCTAGCTCATATATAGCTTACCCTACCCTACCACTACCAGCCACGCTCTACAAATTCTATATTTTGGCTAAAAAGTATAGACACGCGTGAGAGTCTATGCGGCGACCGGGATGTGTCCAACAAAGCTATACTTTTTAGCCAAGATGTAGAATTTGTAGAGCGTGGCTGGTAGTGGTAGAGTTACGCTGTGTAAGATAGGAAGCTTGGCGCTACTTATGATCTGATATCTTTTTAACGCTGAAAGCTATAAATGAGCTAGGGAGTCTTGGCAATCACTTTACATGTAATGTTTTTGGTAGGATTGTCCATTTCAAAATTACAGTTGTAAAACGAGTAAATAATGCCAACTTTTTCCATATTTTCTGGGGTAAAACTGGTTCTATATTGGTTGAAAACCCACTTGTGAGTTGAAAAAGATCGTTCTACGTCAACGGAAGTTAGTGTAGCATATTCTAGAACTCGCGCAAATTGTTCAGTACTTGCCATGTGCGTTAAGTCTATGATGTCCGGATTTCTATTGAGTACACTTTCCAATTTATAATAATAATAATTGCACGCACCGATTGCAATAAATAATTAAGTGACACGTCGTGTCGTGAAAGATTGACATGACATTGACACGCACATGATTTTTGATAAAGCGGCTAGTACCTGGCATTACGTTTACCGCAACAAAGTAGTCTGAACAAAACAAAACAGTAACTTATTTGATATAGTTACAGGGTAAATGTAACCCTTTACCAAGCGAAAAGCTTAACACTTTCCAAATCATACTACATAAATTCATTTTAATTACATTAATTAAGATTAATTTTCGATAAACATTTTCGATCTGTCAACCTGCATAAGGAACAAAAGTATTACGGGACTAAGAAAACTAGTGAGTATGAGTAAGAATATGAGTTAAAGTTTAGTTTTAATATCGACTGCATAGTTTTCTTTCATCTTACCATGCGAAAAATAATCCGAGGCCTGTTAATGATCCCTGATGATGGCCTGATGATGTGACATTTAAAAAATAACAAATTAATTTAACTAAATGGATAGAATTAAGTATCGTATGAAATACCGAAGCGTAGGTAACGGTGTATATTCTATTCTATCCACTCTATCACACGTCGCCAGAATACGAAATGGATGACCATTTTCGTCCGGATCCGCCAAGGGAGAAAGTGAAGCCTATTTCACTTTAACAATTAAATTAATTATGTATTTAATACCAGGCTGAACTTAAGTATGTGACATTGTGCAATGTGAACATGAAAAGTTATGCAGTACTAAGAGTTCCGCGAACTACTTGGGTCAGACTTTGGAAGACGAAGCCCGTTTATGATATGATAAACTACCAGGCCGAAATGCTAAATTGTTGCGCGAAATGTGTCTACTAATTCACAAAAAATTATCTGCCTAGAAGTCTCAGATTAAGTTATAATTTCTATCAGATACGATTAGCGAAAAGAAGTACGCAAACTGAAAACTTATTTATTTATTTAAACCTTATTGAAAAAACAATAAGTACCTGTAAAACATCAATTCAAACGTCAGGTATTTGGAAGCCCTAGCTGCCCACCGTGTGTTTTTGTCGTGCCGCCGTGGCGAAAAATAATTGGCGTGATTAATCAATAAATAAAGCACAATCTCACACAAATTTAAGTAGCCTTACAGTTAGCTCAATAAGGCTTTTGCTTTGGGTATTAGAGGACGGTATACCTCATTATTTAAAAAAAGGTTTAATAAATCGCTACAACCTAGCCTTGAGTCGATAATTAAGTTTTCCAAAAAATCGTTAAACCTAGTCTGATAGAAGTGAAGATAAGATAGTGGACATTTTGTAGACACTTAACACATTAAATGGTTTTTTTTAATATCAAATAGAGAGAAATATCTTTATGCATTCTTAGTCGAAAACGTGCACAGATAATTAATTACGCTGTCATACAAAAATAACTAAAAATATTCAACTGCCGGAAATCCGCAAGACATGATTTTCCTTCTCTGCACATCAGCGGCCACTGACCACAAAACTTTTTAACAAAAAAATTAAACCGCTGAAAAAAAACTCAAAAGCAAGCACTAATAAACCTTTTTTATTTCGTTTAATAACTAAGTTCTTAAATTAATCTAAATGTACCTAAGTAATTTTGAGTCGGCGCCAAACAAGCATATAAATATTAAATAAACCTTTTTTATTAACCTTAATAACTAAGTTCTTAAATTAATCTTAGTGTACCTAAGTAATTTTGAGTTGGTTATAAGTATGTTTGGTTGGTAAATAATAAAAAGGTTTATTATTTTTTGGTTTGAGTTTTTTTTCGGCGGTTTAATTTTTTTGTTAAAATGTTTTTATTTTTCAATTTTCTGTGGCTTACTTAGTTAATTACTAACTTAATTACTAGTTACATGCAATATTTTTGATTACTCTCTGCATAATATGTGGTCATACATTTCAATCGGTAAGTGAACAATCAATCACCCCTTGTTTTCCTACCCTCAGGTTTGAAATTTTTATTTAAAATTTATGTGGGATCAACTTCTTCCCTTTCTATTAAAAAAAGAATTATCAAAATCGGACTACTCTCTAAAAAGTTATGCGTGGTCATACATAAAAAAAAAAATATGTATATACGCGTTGACTTGAGAACCTCCTTCTTTCTTTTCGTCGGTTAAAAATAGAGTCTCAGGTGGCATGATATTTTGTTTTATTGAATAAAACATTTTTTAACTTATTTGGAAGGACTTAACAAAATCTGGCATGGCTGAAAAATCTTTTATTTGTGATTAGAATAGGGTGTCTACCTATAGTGTATTTTTTATTCGAGGAAATGCGGAGAAACTTGCAAAAAATGATAATAAAGGAAATTGAGGAAAATTTGCACACTGTGTCACAGTACTGTAGTTTTAGCGTCTACTCTAGCAGCCTGAATTTAGGGGAGTCATGAAAGTCGGTTTGAAATGATGGGCTAAATAGTCTAAGTACCTACTTCAAAGCCCTTAATTATTGAAATTAGAATCTTCAAGCTGAAATGAAAGAATACACAGCAATCATCAGAAAGATTACTTATTCACTGCGGTTCACTTCCACGCCTTTCATCAGCGTCATGATTAATTCAATTTGTCTTATTTGACACCTAACCTGGGGTATGGGTTTTTTTTTTGTTTAACTTTGGGGAAATGCTTTTACACATCCCGCCCTCCACGGGGAGAAGGCAGGGCGGGTATGATGGACTAACCGCGGCAGAAGCCTTGGACTACCGTCTAAAAACCCAACGAGTGCCAGCTCCGTCTTAAGGGAGGGGCGCCGCGGGATCGCTTTAAGCATTCGCCCGCGTGAGGGTGTAGGCACCCTAAGTGTAAGGCCTGAGTGGACGCCCCGCTCGGAGCGGGGCGTCGAGCGTCCATATAAATTGCATTTGTTTTATATGGACGCTGCACGCCCCGCTCTGAGCGGGGCGTCTACTCAGGCCTTGCACTAAGGGTATATTGTTTGTGATTCATGTGTCACCATTATTATTTTTAAAGACAAAACAATGCAAGTTATAATCCAGATAGTAATTGCGGCTTTGACCGGCTTGCCCCCACTAAAATTAAATTTAAACTGATTGTACGATTGTAACGTATCCGCTACTGCATGTTGTTTCATTTCAGAACTATATACATCCCATCAGTTGTCCAAGGAATATGCTTCGTCAACCCCACCAGCTAGCTGATCTTATTTTTGGGTTCTTTTGGTAGGCGATATCCCATGTATAGGATCACATAAAAATTCCGAGCATTGCAATTTTTTTGTTTAAGGTATGAGCGTTGTTATCATCATATCCAACTATACGTTTCTGGCTAAGCTTATCGTGGCGTTCTATGCGTCATTTCTCTTAGCCAGCTCTGCGCGTTAAACAGAGTACACATTAAATCATTCATGCAAATACATTGTCCACTCAGCTCTCAAAACAAATTAATGTCAAATTAAACTAACGGCTTCATCGACATCAATGCAAACTGCACCGACCCACACCGCCTGGTTGACTTATCATTTATTCATTGCCACGCCAAGGAAGCGCCGAACCAAAACTATGGAGCGACCCACACTTGGTATGTGAGGCCATTCAATATTTCATACTACTTAGTTAGCTCACCGGCACCGCCCCGAGTGGTCAGTCAGTGTAGAAGAAAACCCAGCTGACCTATTCTCTTTCGCGACATATAAGGACATGTCTAAACCAACTGTGACCAATTTCACGAAGAGCACAGGAAGTCCGTTTCATAACAAGAACACACAAATTGAAGTGAAACACGACGAAGTATTTCAGAAGACGTTTGAGAAGCAGAAGGAGAAGCAGAGTGAGCTGATTCAGAAGGTGAACAAGAAGACAGCTGAGTACCAGTCGAATAAACCTAGCTCGGGAGTGTTTACGGAAGTTACCACATCAGGGGCGTTTACATCTAAAAATGCAACGGTTAAAGAACAAATAAAGAACGACGTCAGAGCTTCACCTCCCAAAAACCTCCCCAATGGAAATGGATCGAAATCTCTTCTTGGCTTTCCATCTTCAGCTAATGACTTGGCTCTGGACGCAAAATCAGACCTTGAAGCAGACGCAAACATCTCAAAAGAAACAAAGGACAAAGTCATTGAGAAACTATTTACTTTAGTGTCAATGGTCCAGCATGTGTTCGAATCTAAAGTGAGAGTCATGCAAGAACTTGAAAAATACAAGGACACCCACATGAAGAATGAAACAAGAAGGGAAAAGGAACACTCGGAACAGCTGTATAAATTGAATATGAATTTCCAAAATGAAGTAGTTCAAGCGATTCAGCGATTGAAGAGTGAAATCGACATATCGAGGAATTTTAGTGAAAATGTGGAAGATACGGATAGTAGTGGTATAAATGACACATCGGTGGAATTTACGACGAAAACACGGGTCAGCGAGGACGAAGAAAACGAAAATGATGTTACGGTACACGACGATGTAGAAGTCAAAAGTGATGTGGCCATGTAACGTTAGCTTTGTAATATTTATAAAACAGATTTATGAGCTTGTGTTTTATTTGTCACTATAACGGGATTGTGTTTTATGTCCAGAGACTCAATACAAAAAAAATACAACGAAACTAGATCCAAGTGGTTCGGATTGGGTTTATCCTAAAAATCGAACGGAGTGTTTCAAATTTTACTAACAATGAAATGGAACCCTTCTGTTATTTAGGACTGGCGACTCTGGAGGACAAACGATTTTCTGCATAAACATTTGATACCGATTCATATACCCAATTTCATCTCGGTGATTTTCGGAACCTTTTCTTCCTGCTCCACTCCTCCCCTCCCTGTAAGTTTCAAGTTCCATGCCCTTATTTATCGGCTCTTTTCAACTGTGACCTTTGCCAGTCTTACAGGTTCAAACATGGTAATAAAATATGCAGCAGGTAAAAGTCCCCATCTAAGAATACCTCAGCGATCTATTTGTATTACCTACATTGAATAAAGCTCAAATAAATAATATTTTACATGTTTTAACGACAGCTAGTGAGGCGAGGACTGATAATATATTAAGTGAACTATCAAATTTCGCCATTTGTGTATTCATAGGTATAATTGCTAGATAGCTAACACGGCCAATCGCCATGTCACTAGCAATGCGATATCACAAGCAATCAGAAAACAAAGTCGAATACCAACCAACCTTGTTTAAGACTAAAGTGGATAAGTAAGGTGTGATTTGTTTATATTTAGTCAAGGCAAATCACCTGTTGGTAGCATTCCGTTGTTATTGCGAATGTCTGTAGGCGTTGTAGTAGGTAGGGTAGGATGCTTTACTACCAATATCATTGACGTTTTACGATTGTAAATGATGACTGTTTTATGATTGGTTCTAATTTTACCTTAGGTGTATGATGTCATGGGATAACTCCAGTGTATGAATAAGCAGTTATGAAATACGTAAAAAAGGTGGCTTATGTTTGATCGCCTTATACTTGCTATTTATACAATCGCGACTAATATACACAGGTAAGAACAAGTCGATTATTTCTTTCCATACCAAAAGTAGGTATTCATCTAATTACATATCTCAAGGCTTATTCCAAAAAGCACTGATGATATATTTTAAAGCATAACATACTCTCCTCATCATTCTTCTTAGCCTTAGACCTATAGCCCGTTTTTTAGGATTAGAAATACGGTAAACAAAGAAGCAGTCGCCGTCAACCTTTTCTGCTTGGGACATATATTAGATGTTACCCGAAAATTCATCCTTGCTGCAAATCCTTGGTGAACATTTACAAGTTGGTGTAACTTGTAAATGTGCACCATTATATGTTTGTCATTTGTTGTTGACTCTGTTTCTGTATCTTAGCTTGTGGTGAGGGCAAAACGTTCAGGGGAGAACGAGTCGATCTATTTTGCAAGCCACTTGAACCTGCCTCTGGTTGGTCCATCGCAGTCCGCACGCCACCAGACATAGCGAAAAATTAAATCTTAATATTCATTAACCCTTCACCTGTGGCGAAAAAACATGGCCGCTTACCCACGTCTGTGGCACCCTCTGAGGGGCGCTCCACTAACAAGGTTTGTGGAGTGAAGTGATTTGGTAAAATTAAATTTTCTTAATTTTTTTACATAATCACAGCCAGGATTTTGGATGAAACTCAATATTTATTAAATTATCTAACTGCAACGATATATCATCGTTACATTAAAGTCGTATTAAGGCTATCTACCTGACCTCGTCACCACCTCACCGAAGTTTACGACGTATTTTGGTTATTTTAAATATAATCAATTAGTTTTTGGGGTGTTAAATGGGCTTAATTTGAAGAAATTTGTGTTATACTTAGTCGAAAAACATAAAATGGCAGGCTTGTGAGTATTTTTTTTACACTAGACCATTTGAAATATTCTACCAAAATAATGCCTACACTCAGAAGTTGCTCGTGTAGGCTTCGATTTACATGCTTATATCTGAAGTGTTTTATACTGTAAATAATCAAATTCATGCCTGAACAATAAATATGGGTCATCAACTAGGTGTAACCTTAGCTTTTTTTATTGTAAGTGCAGCAGGTTTTATCTGAGAGTAAAATGAAAAAAGTATGTCTACTTTCATACTAAATAACCTCTTCCAAACGAGTGCAATTATCACAGCAACTATATGTTTTGAACCAAACAAATAAGGTTTCTTAAAATTCCCATTAAGTATACTTTTAGTTTAAACTATAATATAACCATCAGTTAAACAAAAATCACATCAAAACATGATTTGAAAACGGTATAAATCAAGGTCATGATTAGTATAGAGTGCGGATCGTAGTGACGTCACAAGGTATCATGTGGGCATCCCTCGGAGGGAAATTCCCGGTCGGTTAGGTCCCCCTCTGAGGGGTTTGTTGTGATCGTTACCAACTTCAATCGATTTATTTACTTTCGGGCCATTGATAATCCATTTAAGTTCATTTTAAACAAATGTATGATAACTAACGGTAATTTTAATAGCTAATAGTAATATTAACAAATAGATACTCGTATGTTAATCTCGTAATCTTCAACAATTTGTCGATTACCAAGAAAACAAGAAAAAGAACTTTAGATACGATTGACAATTTTGACAATGTTGACAGCGAAAAAAAAAACGAACCGATCGTTTCAAACCTCTTCTTCTTTAGGTTTTTTTATTATGCAACCTTTCCAGAACTGAATAACGAAATTCAAAATAACAGAGTCAGAAATAAATACATTAAAAATAATATATTGGTGTAAGTATTAATTAGATATAAATAATAAAAACACTTTTATCATTTTAGTCTTTATTAGTGGCTGTTTGAGATACTTTGACAGTTGTATGTGTGGCATAAAGTGTCTTATATAAAAGACCTCGTGCTTCGTGCTTTAGCCTTCTTTCTAATGCTAAAAAAACGCACTATACGATCAAGTAATTCGAAAGATGATCGAATCCTACATTGAAATAAGCGCCATCTCGAGTTATCACTGAGAACTAATTAACAACAATCGAAGCCATGTTCGCTTTTGCACCAAAACGTGTCGAGTGCACGAGTCTACCGCTAGATGTCGCTTCGTTTGTGATAATATTATTACCTATGCATACTTTTATTTTCACAACCGTATATTATTATTTAATTATTACTTACTCTTTGGAGGAGGCCTTTGTCCAGCAGTGGACGTCTGTCGGCTGATATGATGATAATGATGATATAATTAACGAATTAGTTAGTTTTTGTTTCCTTGGTGGCTTTAGATATGCAGAAGGGAAACTAGGAGGAGTTACTTGGTATGGTATGGTATAGTATTCAGGTTCTGGATCCAAGAAAAAATATGGAGGTGTTTGGTTCCTACATACAGAACTTTAAATTGAACTCTGTATTATTACGGGATGCCTAAAAGTTTCGGAATGTGGGAGAACATATTTGATTAGCATAAGAGGCGGTCAAACATCACTAAATGACGCATCAGGGGACCATTTTCGTTCAAATTTATCGAAACCGAATTGATATTTATTGGCTCAAACTCTCATTTCACAGGTCGCAAAATATACCGTGCACATCAATTTAAGGATTCGATTGACGTATTTATTAGGTAGCTACAAAGCTAATTTAATTAACGACTGCCTATTGCCGTCAAAACCTACATTGAAATTACTTGCTGTTGACTTGACCCTTACAGCACGAGAAGAATACACCGTAGGTTCACGTTTTAGCTTTGTAGGTATAATATCAAGCCATACATTACGAAAAAATTTTTTTTAAAAGAATAGTCTTAAAGAAGACCTCAGCAGCTGCCTTATTTATAGTAGGTATCATTTGTAACCGCAATTTATTTCTAATTAAGCCCATTCTGAAACTTAGACACAACCGCACACACACAGGTTAGAAAAAACATCAAAACACGTGCAAGAAATTTATAAAACCCACATCTGCGAAATCGGACTTTTTATGAGAATTTCTTTTGATATGCTGGTAAAAAACGGGGCCCTTGCGTTTTTTATAATTCACATATCGGATGATTTTGGTACGCGACGTTTGACGTATACAGCGGGTGTTTTTTAAGCGAACACATCTAGATACTTACGTAATTAGGTACTTTATAAGTGAGCACATTGAAACACGTTTCTTCAACTCAATTAGAATCAGTGTTTTGGAAAATTTTAAGTACGTACCTTTATTAAATATATTACTACTACTTATTAAATATATTTACGTCACACCTGGCCATAATGCGAGTTTTACTGCACGCTGCGCGTACGGGAAAACTCGCATTGTGGCCAAGTGAAGACGTAAAATTTTGTACTCAACACGGGCGGTAATTTGTAAAGCCCCAGAGCGCATATTTATGGCCCTCACCTTCGGTTCGGGCCACAAACACCTGCGATCTGGGGCATTTACGCATTCACCGCCCTAGTTACGTAATGTACTATAATACTACCTTGTTCTAGTTTCACATGCCCTTTCTCAATTGCACTAAAAGAAAGATACAGGCAACCTTTTAGATAAACAAACGATTACTTCTTAGAGTTCGAGTGTGACTTCGATTTACATTTCATTCCAGTTATACTACCTCATGAGTAGAGTTAGTTTGTACTTTTATTGAATGGGTAGCGTGTAAAGGAAAACTACCCTCATCATTTACTATTATTTTTCTGAAATAGTAAGGGTAGCACGTAAAGGTTTCGGTGTTCTAAAATCAGGAGAAAATAAGGAACTGTGGAAAGAAATTCAGATACAGGTATAATATTTTTTGGGTGTAAAGGTTTTTTTTACACATGTAGGTATTTCACACGCCACTCTACGAGCACTTACACATGAAACAACTTGTGCGTCCCGGGGGAATGTGGAGCGAGGTTTAAACTCAAGATCAATTTGATTACCGGGTATAAAAAGCGTTAACCTTCGCAAAGATACATACAACCAGAAAAAATACATGAGAAAAACGCACGTGCGGTCTTGGTTCGCAGCCTGTCGAGCGACAAAAAGAGATTGAAACTGGTGGCATTTAGGTACATATTGAGCTTACCCCGAAAAGTCGGCGGGACACAGGGGAATTAGATGAATCTATAAGGATATACAGCTCTCTTTAACTCAAATCTTGATACCGCAGACTTGCCCAGCCATACTTAAGTCGTAACTTTTCGTGCGTTAGGACAACTCAACTGTCTTTAGAAAATTACATTTAAATCCACCTATAACGTACTGATGAAACGTTACGCAATCTACCAAACAATATGAAAACGCCGCATAATGAACGTTTTATCAGATAACCAACGGTCGGTGACAGATATCCAGTTAGTTTATTTATTCCCGTGTTGACACTACACAATGTTCGCTGGATAGAAAATGGAATCGTAATTAAAAGAAAAATATTTTTTGTCTGAGCTAACCTAACCTAACTTAACCTATCCTTTTCGCCTGGCAGTTCATTTTTATTCGGCTCCTAAAGGGACACAACCAAGACGATGATGATGAGTACATTGTCAAATGATGGCCGAATTGAACAGAACTCTAGAGAGTTCAATAGCTTAAGGTTTTTTGCAGAGTAATTATTTCGTAGTAGGAATTATCTCGTTTAGTTGTCGCTATGACGATGGTTAATGGGCAGCAGTTTTTATACGAGTAACTACATGTTTTATTAGTATAAGTATGATTGTTCATAAGTGTCTATTGAGTGTTGCGTGTACTCAGCTATAGGAATGAAAAAGTTTTTTTAATAGGTATCTACTAGTTTAGTTAGCTAGGCAACTAGCTGACCTGAAGTGCCGACGGAAGAGTAATAAATCGTTCTTTTTCGAATATGTATGTATTACAACTTTCTTGAATATATATCATAAAGAATATTCACAAATAAATAAAATCAGTCAGTAGAGTTAATTTAAGTTAAATTCATAAAACAATCGCAGACAATTTCTACAGAAAATAATCAGGCAACTCTCATGTCATGTAATAATAATGTAATTAAACACTTAGGAGGTTATCCTTCTTAGCCGATTAGTTTCGCATAAAAATATTCTAAAACTACGGCATTGTATACAAAATACGTATTTGGATGGATATCAAGTCGCGTGTCGCGAAGCAACACTAATCCACCTGTATCAACATTTCTAGCTCAGGTAAGCGAAACTTTTTTCACGTAACAAAACGATTCACCTTAATTATCAGCGCGAGATCGCGGTTTTTTGCCAAGCTGCCCTTCCGCGCCATTTGGCCGAATATTGTGTTTTACTTGGATTGGACTATAAATAATGCGTAATATCTGTGATAGAAATTGATTTAAAGGCTAGTTTATTATTTATTTAGATGGAGCACAGGATTGGGTGGAGAAGAAACTCACGAAAGGGAAGATCAGGTTAGGTTCACCAACTGCCAATTGATGTATGTAGATTGACTAAATGAACAAAGTGATGGACCTTACAAGAATATTCTTTGTAATTCCTAGTTTTTGGCTTATAGCTTTTATGGGTTCTGGTTTATCTGTTGTGACTCGGATGGTTAAATTGTAGTAACAAAAATATACTAGGTATCTATATTGAGCTACGGTAGCCTAGTGGTTTAGGCATGCGGCTGTCAAGCGGCGGTCGTGGGTTCAAATCCCGGCTCATACCAATGAGTTTTTTGGAACTTACGAGTACGTACGGAATATTTACCGTTAGCTTTTCGGTGAAGGAAAACATCGTGGAAAACATCGTGAGGAAACTAGCCCGGTTTCGGAATTCGGAATCGGATCCCAGTAAGGTCTAGTTTCCCCTCTGGGTTGGAAGGCAGTCTCTTTCGTAAAACTAGTGCCTATGCCAAATCTTGGAATTAGATGTCAAAGTGGACCTCTGGCGCCTTTAGGCCATAACCGGGAATAACGCTAGAAGGATGATGACCTATCAATATTAGTCCTGCTCTTTAATCACTACATGCACAATTATTTATGGTGTATTTTCCTTTGATACACAATTTGATGAAAATATTTTACTTTAAGGCTTTATCTCTTCAATGAAATATAGCTGTGCATGCAAAAACCAATGAATATGTGAAAATGAATAAATATTGTAACTATGTAAAGTACATTATGTATTACATTGCAGTGTCACTGGCCGGAAAAAACATAAACCATAAACAATTGCGCCAACACGCAATTCTTTTTTTTAAATAAAAAGTAAAATCGTCATCGCAGCTGACTGGCACGAGCGCGCGCACGAGCCATACGCATCCGTCTTAATTGTTGCCATGTCGAAAAATAAAAAAACGGAATAAAAAGCGAATTTGGCAAGGAAGGTAAAAAGACAGGAAGAGCGCTGCGGCCACTTCCGCGGTTTCTGTGACGTGGTTTAGTGAGGATTTTACTTATATTAATTATAGCTTATTTATGCTTATTTGGACAATATAACTTGCACAATTTGTGACAGATCTTAGGTTTCATAGTGTGATACCGCTTTTTGACTTAAAACGGACGGCTGAATTATAGCCCGTAGCCCGTATGCGACCGTACCTCATCGATGTGCTATGTTGCATATACCTACCTTAAGACATTTGACTATCATATCACATTGTCTTAACGTGGCGTTAATTAAACAATTTATGGGTCAAACAGATATGACAGTCAGATCATGACAGGGACATATCACTATTCAATCTCGCAAAGTTTTCTAAATGGACACCCCATCAAAGATTTCGTAAGTGGTAATTACGGTACGACAATCTTCAATTGTGTTGGATGTAAATAAATATATCTCTCGAAATGCATTTAGAATATTAACTAAAAGTATCGTTACGTTTTCTATGTATAAAGAAAATAATATAAGTTTAAGAAATCGAAAAGTCTGCCCTAAGTTCTAACACAAGACAATATGCTTGTAGCTTCTATTGCTTATCTATAATAGTCCTCACGTTGCCATTGAACAAGGAACTTTTTTCTTAATTTGATCAGCAATTGTTGGGACCATGCCTTGCTCCCACAAAAGGGAAATTAAAAAAAACTCGACGCGTGCTCAGACTCTCGTTTTTTACGGAAACGAACGATTAGAAAGGTTTATTTTTTAGTGTCGATCTGTAATTAATTTTGCGATCGCAGCATGTGGTTAATGGTGGTGTGTACTGGCAGATGAACGTTTGAATCGTAGCGAAAGTGCCTAGGTAAAAAATACACTGAAACTTGCACTTGAACTATAGTACCTACAACAGCACAAAGGATAGACGATCAAAACGTAAGATAGTTTTCGAAAAGTGACAACATTTCATTTTATAAACACTTCAAAATGAATGTATGATTATAAACCATATTACCTCCTGAACACTATACTATATTCATAAAAAAATATATATAGCTTAATAAAATAGTTGAAAAGCAATTAAAAATATGGTCTAATTTTACCCATTCTACGCTTAGAGCATTAAACCAACAGGAGTGGTCACATGTGTCATTTTCTATACATAAAAAGTCTGCCGATTTTTGCGGGGGAGGGGAACGTCAAATGTATGCGGAACGTGAAAATAGCTACGTCAGATAAACGTCAGTCCATACAATACGTATGACCACTGGTCATACGTATTTGGCAGAGGGGAACGCCTGTCAATTGCCACTCCGGTTGGTTTAATGCTCTAAGATTCTACGACATAGTGGATAGCCTGTGCCTTACGTTACAGAAAAAAAAGCTGTGCTGTCACAAATTTGCATTTGACATTAGGCAGTATGGCCCATGGTCTTAGCCTGTCCGAATGGACGAATTTAAAAAAAAAAAAATGCATTTGACATTGACGTAAATTGTTTACTATCGATGTTAACGACTGTATCCTAACGAAGTAAAATAAAATTAAAAGATTCTATATTATAGGGATTTATTGCCTACTATGGAGAGACCCGCTTGGATCGACGAGGTCTAATAGGTGTATACGCCTCCTATGTACACCAGGTATTGTTTCGTGCCAAGTTGTAACAATCACTCTTTGAAGAAACCGGACAAACATTTCTTCCATGTACCAAATAGTCAATGTTTTTAACGTCCCGATCGTGCGTCGTATCCGTGTGGTGTCGTATCTATTATATAAAATCGGAAAATCAGAACGGGATAAAACACGAAGGAACGAGCGAGATAGCGCCTTACAAAAAACACGATCTTTGGCGACACGTTTCTTAAAACCAACGCAACGAACACGAGAAATAAATGTACGAATCAATTCTCTTGATATTAACTTAGAACAAGAGCATAAAGGCTTCCGGTTCTATTCCATATTTTTTCTAAAATCACGTAATGAAATCTCGACAAAATTGACAATTTTAAGCGTCGCCATTGTTCGGAAATGTTCGGCTCTGACGTTCGGATCTGAGAGATCGGTCTCTCCATTTTACGTAATTTGATTATATCTGAGACTACATTTACACGTTAGTATAATCGTTATACAATTGATTCGGCTAAAAAAACATAGTATTTATAGATAATTATTAATGAAAACCGAACTTTGAAATTTCGGTAAGAGAATTTAAGAGAATTTGACATGAAATGGAACGTTCCGCCACCGTCAGACTGTCAAGAGTGTCAAGTGTCAGTGTTATTGTTACTTTACTTTGAAAATTGTTTTATATTTGCATTTATAATTATTATTTATCGTTTGTTATCGTGTGAAACGAGTGCTCGGATCGGTTGGAACTGGTGTTTTCTCATTTGGACCTTGATTTGGTTATTTACGATAACATATTTCCTGGCAGCATGAAGGCATAATAATTAAAGGCAAGCGGCTAAGCCATCTCGGGATTGCGGACGAAATCGTACTGCTCGCCTCTGCTAGCAAAAAAATAGAGTGATCAACTCATTCAGAGAAGAAAGCGAAAAAGTAGTCTGGATGAACGAGGCTGAAACCAAGGTAGGTGATGACAAAACCACATTAGAGTATGTAGAACGCTACATATACCTAGGAAAAGAAGTATCTTTTAGCAATGATAGCACACAAGGCGAGATAGAACGACGCACAGCCATAAGTTGGAAAAAATACTGGTAAAGGCGACTCACTACATATGAAAAAAATAGTTATGGACACCAACATTCTCCCCACACTTACATATGGCTGCCAAACTTGGAGTTACACAGTAAAGACCAAAACCACAATAAGTACAACGCGCGATGGAAAGGAGTATGTTAAACATAAGGAAAATCCATTTAAAGTGAAAAGTGAGCACATACGAGCTTAGACGAAAACTACAGACGCCCTGCTCTAAATCCTTAAGTTAAAATGGCGATGGGCTGGACACTTGGTGATGTGCAGTGGGATGGGTGATACACGGACAAGAGATGGACCAAAGAAGTGATGCTATGGAAAGGCCCCAATGTAAAAAGAAAGTCAGGGCGGCCACATACTGTTATATGCACGCATAACTGTTTTGCTTCCACGTAAATATTGCCTAATACAGGTAAAGCATCGACAGCATTATGACTTTATAAAACGCCAAATACTTATTAACGAAACATGTCAGTCGTAATTTAATTTGGTTGGGGTATAGCAAAGGGGGCGCGGGACTTAGTTTTTGTTTTGATGGGGGTGGTGTCATTATGACACCTATTTTTTATGATGCTATCGTATAGAAGACGCTAAAATAAGCATGTTTTGTATGGGCAACTTTTCTCTATATTTGATAATTACCGAGATATTGGCTCCTAAATAAATTTGTAACTAACTTTAAACTAGTTTTAGTAAACTAATAAAAATCAAAAATGAATTACTAACTAACTAACTAACTAATCAATGTTAAATCTTATTGATAAATTAATAATTCTATTGTTATAATTTATTACCATACTTCATCAAAACTTGTTACACTTTAGCGATAAGGAAACACCTAATACAAAAAAACCGTGTTAAAATGTGAATGATGTGTTCGCCTATAATTGGGGTACGTAAGTGCCTAAATACCACATAACTAATAAAATGTAACTCGCTATTCTTATGTACTCTGTTGGTGTCCCGTATATAATAAATAAATAAATAAATAAATAAATCAGTTATTTAAACGGTTCTGGGAATTAAAAAAAATCGGTATCGTGAACCGACTCGGGTGGCGGATAGGTTAGAAGACGGTGGTGGGAGCTCTGCTCCCGCCGCCGTCTTCGTGGTTGTTTTTAGGGTTCCGTACCTCAAAAGGAAAAAACGGAACCCTTATAGGATCACTTTGTTGTCCGTCTGTCTGTCTGTCTGTCTGTCTGTCTGTCTGTCAAGACCATTTTTCTCAGGAACTCTTGGAGGTATCAAGCTGAAATTTATATCGAATACTCAGGTCTATTGTCCCTTGGAGCTGTGAAAAAATCAAACTTAAAAGCCTACGCAATCAAAAGATACAGTCGTTTATGCTGCAAAAATTGAGTTTTTCGACACTCGCAAAACCTACGGGGTACTTCCCGTGAACTCAGAAACTTGAAATTTGGCACGAAGCAACTTCATATATCACAGACAAAGGAAAAATTAAGAAAAGTAGACATTTTTAGTAAAATCATACAAAAAAATGATTTTAATTTTTTTAAACTTATTCCTTTTTCCTCGTAAACGTGTTGAGATTTTAAATTGAAATTCATGTCAAATAAGTCATGTCTATAGGACCTTTCAGATGTAGCAAACCCAAACTTTTATGTCAACGCAATCAAAAGAAATAGCAAATTAAGTCGCATATTTTGAATTTGGGTACTCGCAAGAAACTCAAAACCTAAAGGGTACTTCCCGTGAACTCAGAAACTTGAAATTTGGCACGAAGCAACTTCATATAGCACAGACAAAGGAAAAATTAAGAAAAGTAGACATTTTTAGTAAAATCATACAAAAAAATGATTTTAATTTTTTTAAACTTATTCCTTTTTCCTCGTAAACGTGTTGAGATTTTAAATTGAAATTCATGTCAAATAAGTCATGTCTATAGGACCTTTCAGATGTAGCAAACCCAAACTTTTATGTCAACGCAATCAAAAGAAATAGCAAATTAAGTCGCATATTTTGAAATTGGGTACTCGCAAGAAACTCAAAACCTAAAGGGTACTTCCCGTTAACACAGAAACTTGAAACTTGGCACGAAGAAACTTCATATAGCACAGACAATGAAAAAATTACGAAAAGTATACATTTATAGTAAAATTTTACAAAAATATTTTTTATAAATTTTAAACTCACTACCTTTTTCCTCGTAAATGCGTAGAGGTATTTAATTGAAATTCATATCAAATACTCAGGTCTATAATACCTTTCAGCTGTAGCAAACCGAAACTTTTATGTCCACGCAATCATAAGAAATAGCAATATAAGTCGCATAATTTAAAACTGGGATGTAGTAGAGACACTTTTAAACTTGATGGTTTTTATGAGGTGTGCAGAGTAGAAAGTCCAGCTATATCTAAAGCAAATCCAGGTTGGGGATCTATCGCTTATGTACGTCGCAATCTAAAGGATGCCATCCCAGATGCATCATGTACAAGATATTTTTTTTTAAATAACCCAGGTGCTGCAAACGGCCATTGTGAATGCTTGCATTTTGAAATGTTTGATGTCAGGCAGAGTGATAACTGTATCTATATATATAATATAGGTCACCACAATGTCAAATTAATGTTGCAATTGAATGCATAAATACAACAATATACGGCAGCAACCCCAAAGGGGCTATACCCCGTGTTCCCGTTTGATTGTTGTGGGAGACTTCAATATCGATTTTAGAATGAATCCCCAAAATGGAATTTCCACATATTTTTCATCCCTAAACATGTTTCCGTTAATAAGCACTAGCACTACACGAAATAGTACAACTATAGATAACGTTTTTTCAAACTTCAATTTTCAATGTGGTACTATTCATACCTTTTTCAGTCAACATTTTACAGGCCTGGTTATTTTTTTTCAAAAACAGTTAATTAGTATTTTGAACCGGATTTATAAAAAGATAGTGACTAAAAACTTTGTAAATAAACCACTTTGATAAAAGAAGTTTTGCCAGGCTGCTGCAAATCTAGTGTAGGTATTTCAGGTATTTCAGTTTTATTATAAAACTAGCTGTACCTGTGACTTCGTTTGCATGGTAATGTGGTGGGAGTTAACGCATTTCTTCTCTTGGACATAGGACACATGCAGTTCTCATTTAGCCTATCAAGTAAAACGTGGAATAAACCCATTTTAGTTGAAATGCCGTTAAGATTCGTTCGTCTTTATCTGTCACTCTGATTTTTAAATTAGTAGGAAAAGGACAAAACTCGTTTTATTTAACATAGGTATTTTAAATTTTATGAATACCGGGGGAAAAGTTTAGTAGATGTTTGTGACAATAGATCCAACAGGTAGGACACAGGCTGCAGCATTAAATGTTTATTGATCTTCTTCTGTACATATTTTTAACACTTAATATTAAATAAATAAAGACGTGATGGCCGAAATGATCTTGAGTCACTCCGATATATTTTTTTTCATACTTATTGCAATGTTTCAGATCACATTCTGCCAAATCTTATGTATGTTACCGCTATTGCCAACTTAATTAAATGTGTGTTGTGATTCATTATAAAAGTATTTTCCTGTATGTTGGCCAATTTCTGTGTCTCTATATTGGCGGCATGTCAACTTGAAGGCGCGTAGTACGAAGTTATAATACCGCCTTAATACAGACGCGGTTGATAATTAATGTTTATAAAAGGCCCGTTCTGTACTGATTGAATACATACGTTTATTGCTGATAAATTATATAAATACTGACAAATCAGCATGGCTTATCACAAGACGGCGCGCAAGCTCTCACTCTCTTATTAGACAACTTAGAAAGAGACGTATAGTGCGAGAAAAATCGAGAGAGCTCGCGCGCCGTCTTGTGATAGCCGTGCAGTATCGTATCGTGACAAAATACTCAGCGTGTTATCTTGCAGAAACTCAAATAAACTTCATGGCTGAACGCGATGAGCCGATGACAGTGCTAAATATTCCATGCTATAAAAAAAAGGAAGTCGGTCAGACTTTTGACGTTTGACGTTATTTTGTTGAAATTTGTTGAACCATTTGTTGAAATTACGCCTCAATACGAATTTAGCGCATATAAGTTTCCATATCGGAATCGATTATTTTTTTATGCTTTAGAATTTAATATGCGTATTGTGAAGGTCTATCACAACACCGGATCGAAATTATTAGGTACTGTTGGATAGTTAAGGCAAGGCCGCCATTTTAACGCCACTGACAGTTGACAGATATGGCGGCTACGATTTCAAGCAGAAGAAATGAATAATTTAATGAGATTCAAATGTTTCCGAAAATTTATTAACCATCGCAGTCGGATAAAAACTATCCTAAGTCCTAGCTAGAATAGTAATGTACTTGTAAAAAAAGTTTAAAGTATTTCCGTTCACGGGAAGCCGAGATCATTCGGGACACAAAAATGGTTAGTTTGGTACTGGCTGATTCTTTTTTTAATTTAGAGATTTATTATAAGTGAGAGATAAATGATGTGGTTCTTAATATTTTTTTTTTTTAGGATTACTAAATTGATAAAGAGACCTTGTTTAAATTTATGCTCCCCCAGCTTCGCACATTGTAATGTTACAGATTCCATTTTCATTTATCATTTAGTAATAAACATACTACAACTTTTGCTTGTTATGGTTTGTACGGAACCCTCGGTGCGCGAGTCCGACTCGCACTTGGCCGGTTTTTTTTATAAAAGAGCGGAAAAAACTTAATCGCGCCCCCTTTGCTATACTCTGACCTTTAATTTTGATATAAATATTTTCAGTGATACTATAAGTCGTGCAGTGTTTGTAATTGGGATAATAAACTGCTTGGGTGTATACAAGAGTTTTTTTCAAGCTCCACGGAGGCTCACTGTAACAGTACGCGCTGGAGCGACGACATAGCAGCCACGGCTGGAGGCAACTGGCTAAAGAAGGCAAATAACGGTTGGAATATATATAGCAAAGGGTGGCCGTCCCAGGGACTTATTATGAAGTTATGAGAGTTGGAAAGTGTGGATATTAGTGGCCGTCTCAGGGACTATATATATATTCTAAATAGCTTTTTTGAAGTTAATTAAAAAAAAACTTATTGTGGCAAATCCGACTCGGGTGGCGGGTAGATTAGAAGTCACCGGCGGGGGTTTCGGTGTCTTCGTCGTTATTTTTTTTGTAAAAGTGCAGACAATTACTTCCTTAGAGAATAGTTTTGATGTCTATGAAAATAAGTGTTATAATGACACCACTTTGGGTAAAAATTTACTAAGTGCTGAAAATGATGAGACTTTGTGTCGCTATAATGGCTGAAGCATTTTTTTTAAATAATAATTATAAATAAATCAGCCTATATACGTCCCACTGCTGGGCACGGGCCTCTCATGGATAAGAGGGAACGGGCAGTAGTCCCCACGCTGGCCCAGTGCGGGGTTGGGGACTTCACATACACCTTTGAATTTCTTTGTGGATGTATGCAGGTTTCCTCACGAATGTCCCCAACCCGCACTGGGCCAGCGTGGGGACTACTGCCCATTCCCTCTCATCCATGAGAGGAGGCCTGTGTTTATTACTGAGTTTCATGTTGACATTTTAATTATTTTATATGAAAATATTGAAAATACCTGTATACTGCTATTATTTCCATATCGGTACGTTGCTAAGCAGGGCTCATGAACATAATACAATTGTGACAAATACATTAATATAATTAATTCACGCGGGTGGAGCCGCGGGCACGTCTAGTTTATAATATAAGGGATACCGATACTATATTATATTGCAGTATCGGTTTTACCCCTTATCACAGCCAAATTCGTCGATAAAACAGTTTCTTTTTAACAAATAGTACAAACAACACACCACAGATTTTTGCCAGTGTCACTGGAGTAGGCTCCAGTGACAATGGCAAAGTCAGATGTCATTGTCAATGTCAGATCACTTTTTTTTCGATCGTGGTAAGACTAAGGTAAATGCTATTCCTGCGTAGAATTGGAGTTACGCCCTTTTAGAATAAGTAAATATTGAAAAAATAATAACAAATTAAATACGAACCCTAGAGAAATAAATAAACTATCAGCGTATTTGTCGTTTTAAACCAAATACACCGAACCAATCAAATTTAGGGCTCAAAAATATGATATGTTGTCAATTGGCGACATTACCTCCCAATTAACAAAATATTATGCTTTTATTTCATTACTTTGTAATTCAACTAAATTCAAAAAATCCGGGCATGTGTTGATTGACCCTGAAAATTAGGTGGCAATGCCGAAGTTCAAGTTTTTTCATTACGATTTTCATTTTCTTAAAGACATCGTAACTATATAATATCGCACGTTGTTTTTAAGAGAAGGTATTTATTTGCATCAGGCAAGAAGGTCCATAATTACAAATACCTAGCTTATAAACTAAGGTTAGTGCATATTATATACAAAAGTTAATGTTAAGATTTTAATACAATAAAACAACAGAAAAACGTGAGTAGTCGCAAAATGGATAGGTAGCGATGACTTGATCCTATATAGGTTTTAAGTTTAGTCAGTTTTAAGTGGATCGAACTAAAATCATCAGGACCTCAATAAGTACCGACACCCATAAGCGTTACACGAAAATTTAGTTTAGTAAATTTTCTACTTTGTTTCCAGTTCGGTTCACACAATCTGTTATTTTGATAAAATTTGATGAAAGTGTATTTATTTTTGATGGTACAGTCGACGTCAAAGATATGTTTACATTTTGCACCTTATTACACAGCAATATTAATAAACATATTTTAGACGTCAACTGTATATACGTATTCTCTATCGCTATCAATTCGACTTATGTTTCTTATCGTTACATTAAAAACGAATAGATGTTGAGCACAAAATCAAACATCTCCGAAACCATCAATTTTCCCAGATCACATATGAGGATCGAATCGGTAGAACCTCTATTAATTGGTTAGCGTTTGAATGATCTAGTTGAAATTGGACTTCCTGGTTGAGACCCTCGACCTGTATTGACAGATTAAAACCATTCCTGTCACAGACAGAACCGAAGAATCTGCTCAATTAGCCAAGCAAGACAACACATTGATTGACATAAAAAAGTGTAAACAGACCTTAATTGACAGCAAATCGGCTTTACGTATACTTAAGATAAAAACTGTAATAATCTTGCAAAATTAAATGAAAAAACCGACTAATGCCGAGGGACCGCGGCGGAAGCGTGGCACATGCCGCGATTAAAAAAACATCAAAATTGTCGATGGCAAACCATAGTTTTATTCAAACATTTTTTGTACGTGCGCTTTTTAGCGATTTTTTGTGCGATCTGCATATACCTTTTTATACTGACCAGATGGCGTATGCATATGACATTTTTTTTGCGGAGTGCGATTTTTAATAGTTTGTCTCTACTTAGTTTTTTGATGGCAGATGTTTTGCATATGATATTATGAGCTTGTTAAATAGTAAGCTGTTTAAATCTTCTTATTGTTGTTTAGTAGGTATAGATACTTATAGGTATATATATGTATATATGTACATGTAGTCTGATAGACATTTAGAAATCTTCAAGAACAATAGACATGATCCAAACTCAAAATAATTCTCAATTTTCAAGATAGTGTTATTGATTTCTGTTAAACTGAAATACGAAGCAAGCCTCGTTTGGTAACTTAAGGACTATCTAGGGCGTCTTTAGGTATATATCTTATAAAAGGCAGTAGATTCGTACAAATCAACATTTAGAGGCCTAACAAGGCGTCTATTTGACACACAGCAGAGTTGTTGTTTGGGCTGCATTCTGCATTGCATATATGTGAATGTCAAGATGGCGATATCGCTCGCAATTTTTGATGATTGTTGCTTAAAAGGTTACTTTTGGAAACCAAACCCGATGGCTTTATAGCATAAGTACATAATTTTGACTACCCAACCTATTGGATTGAAATCTATTTGGTATTCAGCCAAGGGCAGTTTCACCTCTCTGCGCATGAATCTTATTTCCATAAGCTTAGGCGGTGTATAGACACCGCGCGCGACAGGCCGCGTGTCGCGCCGCCTATCCGTAAATAATAATGTAAATTCAATATAAGGTGTACATATTAACACTACCGCAGAGTTCAGTGATACGTGTAGTTATTTCGTGGTCTCTTTATTTCAAGCAAGGGCCAATACATTGGAACGTGTAAACAAACAGTTTCATGATCGTGACAGGCTTGTCGTCATAATTATTACATAAGGCCAGTAGACACATATGCGGGCTCTTATAAATAAGGCCTTCGAGAAATAAGTAGACAAAAAATATCGAGAATTTAAGAACTGTAAAACTTCCTAAGTACTTATATTCCAAATTTATTCGAATATTATTTGTTAGGTGTGAATGTTATATGGATGAACTCTAATTATAATTAGGCAATGAACACATCAATTCAAATACCGATAGTTAAAAGAATAAAATAATAAGACATAATTAGCATTAAGTAGTAGAATGAATGAGTTTCCTTTTGGACTATATAGTTACTTGGGAGGTTATATGAAACTGCAAGTCAGCAATACACTCCCCATAGAACATTGGCACGCGTCTATTATAGGCCGTTTAATGGCCAATTTGAATCCTTCAATCATGGTACCACCCGCACATCTAAACGGTATTTAGGCAACCGATCGTTTGGACCAATCAGACAGACTTCTAAGAAACGCCATCTAAGACTGAAGCATATCATGTGTTTAATAAAATAAAATATAATTGCCATTCAAAAACAAATAATTCGTGGCCCCGCGGCGAAGGGCACTATCAAAAGCTTTTCGATTTGAATAAATCAATCCTTATAGAAATGCATCCTTATACAGGCTGTCAAAATCACGCCGCCATTTTGAAGTATTTTTTCTGCTTGGTGGTAATGGTAAGCAGTAGGTAGTCTATGGACACTTTCGTCTCTGGTCTGCCTTGTCCATATTCTGGAAAATATCGTTTAATCCTTCTTTTAATAGTGACAACCACATCGAAAATCGTACACAGCCATCATCTGTACTTAATAAGATTTTAAATTGAAATAACAATTATGTAAAAGTATTGAAGAATGTAATGTAATGTTGAATAAAGTTTTTCTATTCTATTCTATTCTAAGAATATTCACTTTCTTAGCTTTAAGTATCACCTTAATGATTTTGATGGGTTTAAGTATATTTAAAATCACGTAAAAATAAAATAATTTATTTGGATGTTTACCATCTTAAATAGTGTACAGTCACCAGCATCAATATCTGCCGTAACAAAGCCGGCAAAAATATCTGACACATCCTGGTTATGGCATTAGACATAGTGTCGTGTCAGATATTTATGCGTGCTATGTTGTGGCAGATGTTATTGCTGGTGACTGTACCTAACGCTAAGGCAGTAAATGTTCTGTCCTATTAACTGTTGAGCTTTGAATTGATAGATTCAATAATTTAGGGCTAGAGTTCTTTAATTATACATTTGAATGATAAATAAAACAATGCATGTTTACCATCTTAAACAGGGGCGTATATAATTATACTTAATAAAGTTATTATTAAAGGATTCCAGTGACGTGTACTTGTGGGGCTGAGTTAAACGTACGATAATTGAGTTGCAATTAAAATATATGACTTTTTAAATGGCGAGTAATAAAATATATAAGTATAGTTCATAAAGATAATACCGTGTCGTTTGTAAATCATTCGTCTGTGCGGAAATCAAAATAAAGCTGTCCTTACAATAAAATATGATTACCTACAAGTAGTTAATTTATCCTCACACTTATTAAAAAACACCCATTTCTGAACGAAAAAGAAAAAAAATATTTTTGCTCTTTACAATAATTTCTTAATTTGACTATATTTTTGTAAAGCGCGGTATCTTCGCTAGTTGTGTTCCGATTCGGATAATTTTTCACCAAATCAAGCATGACTGATGTTGCATTGTAGCTTTATGTCCCTGCAAATAAAAGCGGGGATATCCCTATGACATCCCCTTTGATTGTCGAATTGACAATGCACATTCGATATTCAACTTACAAAATGTAACAAGGTCCCCGTAATGTCTCTTGTTTCATGTCTCTGTAATTTTCGTTCTGTAAGACAACATAAAGGTCCCTCTCTATAACATGCCGAGGATAATAAAAGTAATTTGTAATAACAAAATATCCTAATTATCAATGCGCCTAATCAAAGTGGTCTATAAATATTTTTTCTCACGCGTTGACACATTTCAGTTATAACAAGCGCAGATAAGGAATGCATCTGAAAATGGCCGTCCGCTCGCATGCTATCTCGCTCACACCCTATCGCTATCGCTGCGATTCTTTATCTGCGCGCGCTCATTTTAAGATTGATTTTACTCTAGTATATATAGCAACATATACATATTATGAAAGCATTTTCCCAAATGCTCCACTCCACCCTGTATCGTACTTTTTCGTACCATTTTAGAGGTCGACTTTTTGAACAGTTTTTTCGTGCGCTCTTCGGCAATTATGCACATTTTTGCCGACGCGGCCCTTTGCCGCCAACTCGGCTCATACTTAACCGATGGATTCCATCAAATAAAAATCGGAGGGAACCCTTTTTGCGGCAGTTTTTGTCTGGATATTGATGAGAGCTCCAGATTTTGAAGGAATTCCTCGGAGGACGTAGGGACGTGGATATTTGTAGGTATGCGACGAAGGCTGGCTGAAAGTTGTCTGGCTGTGAAATGCTGGGTTTAACGTATACATAAAACATACAGAAACGTGCGCCTGTGTTTCCAAGAGGATTAGGCAGAGCGCGTGAAAAAAAAAGTGGCTGTATAGCAATTATCCCAAACTATTCAAAGAGTACAATTTGGAATGAAGGGGTTTACGGAGGCGAATTATCGATCTAGCTAGGTCTCGTGTCCGGGAAAAATCGTTATCTCCATATTTTCTTTAATTTCAACCGAGCAAAGCTCGGTCACCCAGGAACTAGGTTCAAAGGTGAATAAAATGCGATATTGCAGTAACCGTTCTGATACTTTGTTGTAACTATGTAGACAGCTTTGTAATAAAACCTTGCATCAAAAAAACTTACTACTTTAAAAATGAATTTATTTTCTGGGTATTTACTGTTCTTGTACAAACTTTTTTTTTCTGTCCTGGTTCTTTTGCCGAAGCCCGAAGGCTGTATCGGCTGCTCTTGACTGGCTTGTGGATAGACGCCACTATGGGGCTATCCGACAGCCGATTATTATATAAACACTTCTTTTACAGCTTTTATACCTACATTGTCCAGGCGCTGTCATAGATATATAGCGTGGAGGTGTCTTCATTATGACATACTGCTACTATAAAAGTATGTTATTTTACTTGCAGGGTTTTTGCATAAATTCTTAAACGCGCGTCAGATAATTAATAAAAGCTGCAAACGCACAGAGAGCGGTGGCGGGGCGGCGCGGCGCGGTGCGGAGGCGGTACCGGTTGTAATGTTCGAGCTAATACGAAAGGGTCCGCACAGAAAACCGCTCCGCGCCGCGCCTCTCTGTGCGGATCATTTAATATTAGCTCGAACACTACAACCGGTACCGCCTCCGCGCCGCACCGCGCCGCTCCGCCACCGCTGTCAGTGCGTTTCGGCCTTAACTCTACCTTTAAAAAATACAGTGGATATGCCCTCACCTTAACGTGTTTAAGGAGTAAACCCTGTTGCAATACCTACCGAAAATAATGTTGGGTTATATTGTAGTCATTAGCTAAGTAAGATACCGCAGTTTCTAATAGTTTATCTTTGATTATAATAATGATTTCTCAAAACCAGGTGTCATACGAACATATCCTAATATAAGAAGCAACAAAAACCTTTTTTTTACATGATTTCAAACTAATATGTACACAATTAGGTTTTAAAATGTATGACCGAACACGATACTTACAGTGTTTTATCATTATCATCCTTTCGTATATTATACTCGTATTTGTGCGGGATTGTAACGTTAAAACACTGTATCTTTTCTTTAGCGTATGCTCTACAAAATGAACCTTCTATTGGTAAGTATCTATATAAGTTGCAGTGTTTAGTCGAAAAGAGTCACTAGGTTTTAAGCGCAACAGTCCAAATTGTTGTGATATTTTTAAATGATTATGGTACGAAATTCAACTGCCATTTTGTATCTGTGCGCATGTCGAATAGGGGCATCTTAACGAGTTATGCTCCTGTAGTGTGTAATTTTGAAGTATTTATTTCCTCTATATACTACTGCATTGCAACATGATAACATGTGTTAGGTACTTAATAAAATTTCGAATCATTATCAGCGTGTGACCCCACTGCTGAGCATATACCTCTCTTCGAGTACACCACTTATCCCGGTGCCTGTAGTAATCATTTCGAAAACGACAAATGAACATAGTATATGCAGTCATCATCATCATCGTTTCAACCGAAAGCCGTCCACCGCTGGACATTGGCCTCCCTCAAAGAGTGCCACAATGATCGGTTACTTTTATTTTGAAGCAAAAAACCGGCGGTATTATTACCTCAAGGAACTCGCGAACCGAGCCACGCGCACGAACGGCTTACTTTTATTTTTGACTAAGCTGGGATAATTGTTAATTATTTCACAGTACGGCGCGGCTCAGGTGCGGCCCCACCTGTGGTGGACTTGTTTTGACAGGTGAAGTATTGTCAAGGAGTCAAGACTGCAAGTGGTCAACTTGTTTGAATAGGGGATTTGAAGTTCTTGGCCAAATATCGCACTGCATTTGTTTGGACTGGCGATAACTGTGTTGTGTTTATGGTTTCTACACATTCGGTATTGTATTACTTTGGATGTTACTACAAGATTTGGTAATTTTTTGGTGCCCTCACCTCACACCTTTACGTATCAAACAAATCGGACACTACATACCTACTGGTACGTAATTGATGGCCGCGGATGTCTGACTTCTAGTCCAGTAGCGTAATTGAGTAACTTTGTGAGAAAATTAGGCCTGATTATATAAATTTGCGTTAATAAGCTTCCTTAATCCTTATATCCTTTAAATGTTTAAAGATTGAAATGAGAATTTTAATTGTAGGGGTGAATAAATCTTCAGTTAGTTTGCATTTAACGAACTCATGAACCGCAGTATTTTTTTGACAATGCTAGTAGTAGATAAGTATTTGTTTGCAAAAAGATTTGGTGTAATATTTGCACTGGTGACGAATGTACTGTTCGAGGTATTTATTTTTTGATGTAGTGTATAATGGAAAGGGTTGAACCCTTAGCGGATAAAGGGATTGCGGCCGTTGACAACATCAATAGAGCTTATTATTATATACATAACATAATATATATGTAGGATTATGCTTGATCTTCAGAAGTACATAATTATGGAGTAAAAAAAGTGGTCAATTGGTTTGATTACTTCTTTTCACCCCGACATCATAACGGAATATCTACTCGTACTTATTGATTTAAACTTTAATGTTCAAAACAGAGATATTTACAAATGGCGAGCTTAATGCCGAATGACATTTTCTAGCAGCTAACATTGGGCTTACAGATATTTATAAAAGGTAAATTATCGTATGTTTGATGTCGTTAAACATATACATAGATAGTTATCTGCTATATCTAAGTTTCGGGTACAATTTGTACTGAAATTCTAAACAAAGTGCACCTGAAACTTTTGCTCTTGAGTGTATATGTTGGTATCGAACACAGATGCTTTATCCGCTACACTGTACGAGATTTGGGACTGGTCTTTGGACAGTTCCAATATGATGTAAAGAGTAATGTGGCTAGAGTAAATCGATTGTCATAATATCCGATTACGATTGATGATGGCTAATAAAAGGAATCATTTGATTACTGTAATAATTATTTTTAGGAAATCAAATAGAGAGCCTATACACTGTCGTCTGCTAACACAAGTGTCCTGTAAGTAAAGGGAGAGACTGATAGTGCGAGAAAAATTGAGAGAGCTCTGGCGCCGTGCAGAAATCAATGCCATATTTTCAAAGGCAACATTTTGCACAATCAAATATGTCGGTTTCCATCGATGTGATTTTATTTCGTATTATCGTATCAGTAATTAAATAATACATTGTTATTTGATTCAAATATCGATTTATTTCTAAATTGACAGACTCCAAACGATTAAAGCAGTATATCACTAAATTTAAAAATAAAAAGTCGTAGGATGTAATGGTTCGCATACCGAGTTTTCAATGCTAATTTCTATACAAATAAGCCGTAAAAAAATATGACAATAATTTAATAAGTGCTAATAAGAGCGTGCATGGAGATTGAACTTTGTTTTGTAACTCGGAAGCAATTGAAACTTTTTTTATTATTTCGATGAGCAGTCCCAATTTACGTTATATGGGTGTCGCGATGTGTCAAAAGACCAGTTCCGAATCTCGAACACTGTAGTATGTAGGTATTGGTATGTTTTTGTTTTCACTGTTACTGTCTTTTTAGGGCTCTGTACCAAAAAGGTAAAAAGGAACAGTGCATGTGGTGCGACTCGGTCCCCGCACTCCATCTGACACACCGTTCAATATTAAGTAGTAATTACTCCTTGGTTATTACTTATATTTATATGGGCTATTTTGTCTGCCAGATTTTCTGCAAACCGCTGGTTGTTTTTGGAACTAAAACGCCCAAAATCTCAATTTCACTATCATACAAAGGCGATGCTTCCTAAAAAATAAAGGTGTGGATGTTAAAAAGTGAAATTCTGCAACCGTAGATCCAAAGACAGTTTTCGCAGTCACCCCTTTATACCACATGTTGGAACCGGAGATCGTTTTTTTTTATAAACAATAGTCAAGCAAGAGTGCCAGGCTCGTGCCATTTTTTTTAAAACGCGGAAGACAGACGAAAGCAAATACATTTGTCAGCCACAATAGGACTGGCACACTCCACTCAAGGAGCTATCGGGTTTCTTAAAAAAAAGATAGCACATGCCGAAATCTGATTACACCATGTTTGATCAAAGGGTTGCCTTTACCGATGGATCGCAAAAACTATCGGAACGTATCGAGCCTTTTTGCACCCGTTTTTTAGCAATTTAATTTCGGCAGATGTCCGTAGAAGGGGTTTTGTTGTTTTTTTTTCTAAAATGGCACGCATGTGTAAACAATAGTCGGTTATGCATCGACTGTCAAATTTTGCTTGTTGCTAAAGAGTTATTTAACGGTATCATTAATTTGGAGCGGTAAATAGTATATTGTTTTTTGTTTCTTCCGGATAGGCTATATGGTTGTAGCCACACTGCCTTGTTTTTTCTTAATTGTTTGGTATAAATGAATAACGGAAGAGGATCCACGGTGCTCGAGGTGTTAAAAATTGCAATTTTATCGCACCGTTTATCTCAAACAGCGTTAGTATTTTAAAAAAAGACCGGGTTACACTCCGCCTTCGGGAGTGCCGGCAGAAGTGAAAACTTGAGTATTAACGTTGTGCATTTTTGATATTTTGGAATGGTTAGGGAATAATGTTGCACGAATTGCTTTAAATATCAGTATTAAAAAAATATACCTATACACAATTTTTTATACCGCGACGGTTGCAAACAAGCATCCGGTCTGCCTCATGGTAAGCAAGCAGACACCATGACGGCCACTTTAACTTACGACACTCGAGCACACACGAGACATATCGACACGTATAGCAAGTGCGCTGTCGACCCCCTATTGATTTGAGGATTCGCTATGTGGGCCGCTACTCACCACTAGGAAAACAATACCAATACCCACAAGGCATAGTGTTATTACCACGTTATCCACTTTGATCACCTGACCTCGATCACTCAAGGGAATTAGCGGCAATTATTCTATATTCAACTAGGAAAAAATGACAATGTTCGGTTATGGCGCTTCGTCGTACGCTACCGCGTCACGCTCGCTTCGCTCGCTCTGCTCGCGCGCTGTAGGGTCGCAGTTCACCTAAAAACCTAACCGTTTTTTCCCCTGGGGGATCAGGCTAGGGGATTAACGTGAACAGCAGCGTTATTACGGCTGTGGTCTTCTGTAAGGTGGAGGGGAGTTACTTCGCCAGTTCGGCTGTTCCCAATATGAGCGAGATGACAATCCGTTTTGCTAGACCAGTTTAACCACTTTGCTCAGACAGGTTAAACTACATGTTAGACAGAGACGGCTGCTTTATCTCCTGCGGTGCTAATAGCCCGTCTTTGTCGGCCCGTTTTTCTAACACCACATATTAGAAAGAGATGGCTGCTTTATTGTTTTATGTCTTTGTCGGCGTCGCGGAGGGTACTCCCTAAAAGGGCCGTCACCGGGACCCTATTACGATGCGGAGCGTAATCGGCCGCTCGAAACTTGATTCAATTAACATTATTTTAGATCTAAACAGGGGCTGGTGGAACTGAAGATTCCAGGTTAGAGAGGATATGTACATATCCTATAACTCGATTAATCTGTCATAGGTCCTGACCCCGTACCATGGTCTGCCTTATCACATGATAAGTGACAGCATAGAGCGTCCGTCACTGGCTGACACCGATTGATAGAACGAGACGACGCTCTTATCGCGTGATAAAGGCCGACTATGATACGGGGTCAGGGCGATAGCAGCGATCCGTACTGTACACGTTAGGTAGATCAACAGTCCCCCACGGGACAAGCAATGCCTAGTGGGGGTCAGCATAATTGTGATAGGCTATGTTTTTAAGAAATAAACTATTTGTATTTCGTATTTGTAACATGTAATTTTTGTAAGGGTAAATTACAGTAGATTTTTCCTTACGTTCGCTTAAAGAGTATATTACCCTCTGTTTTCGAAAACTTAGGGAGATTTAAGAATGATATAACCTTAAACGGGGCTATAGCATTGGCTGGTTAATTATTAATTGAACGTAATAGGATGTGTTCCATGACAGAGTTTCTCACTGTAAAAAAAATCTCACAAATTAAACAATACTTTAACGTTTACAATTGGAGAAAATGATAGGGCAATCATAGGTTGTACCCATTGCGTACAACACATTTCAACTCTATTCTCTATTCTCATCACATCTTACGACATCTAGTAGGAAGGTAGTACTATTCTTCCCCGACACCACACGGTGAGAGGTATATATTTGTACGGTATGAAATGATTAGACGCAGGGGCAGGCCTAGACTTCAATGGCTGGATGACTTAGATGCCTTCCTCGATAATTGGCCGGAAAAGGCGCATGTACGGATGTCATGGCAGCAAATGGAAGAGCTTTTGCCCAGCAGTGAGACACTCACATATACTAGGAAAACAATTAAATGATTAGAGTTTTACGCAGTGAAGTCTTGAGCAAAAACTACGAGTAATTACGAATAGTTAAATCAAACTAAACAAAGTTCAATTTAACTAAACTTAGTTCTACTGGGCTGCAACGTGTCCTTCATAAATACACAAAATCGATTAAAAACTTTGTACTTTCGATGACCGAAACCAATAGACCCCCGCCGTGTAAAAACCGTCCAATATCCAACCTTAAAACCTACCATAAAAGACAGATTAGATCGTTGTAGGTCGGATCAGAGGTCTTAATGTCGGGTAGGGGTGTACTACGGTATGCGACGTAAATTTTATCTTGTGCCTTGTATAGAGATGAAAGGGAAACCCTGTATACTGGATGAGTGTTTTTGGCCGTGTTGTATTCCTTTGCAATCCGTAAAGATTTAAAGCATTTGATTTTTTGTTTAGGTATGCACTAATGGTGGCATAAATGTATGACCCGCCTAATGGACACTTGTGACCTACTTAACTTTTCGCTCATATACAGATTAATCTACATAAATGCTTTATTCTATCTCTTTTTTAATCATTTTTCTTTTGTTTAGTAAGTTATTTTTTTTCCTATGGCATCTAGTAATATTGATATTTGTCATTGTCTAAGTTAAAATTTTCTGATTATTCTTGTTCTTTGTTAAATAAATGCATTTCAGTTTATAAAAACTATACAAACGGTATAAACCTGACCTATTAGTACATATTTATCCTATCTAAGACTATTAATCGAGCAATATTTGTATTGTTACGAGCGTGGGGTTACGGGATAGAGTTATAACACCTTTTAACACGAAAGTAGATTTATTCTGTAATTTACACAGGGCAAAGTCTACACGTAATTTTCGGCCAATTTTAATTTTATTATATTTTCTTGCTCAGCACAACTTTCTCGACCTGCTGCCATGCATTTTATTATTCGTGACGTAGGTGTTATGTATTGGGAGTGGGCCCACCATCTATATATCGATGGCAGAATTTTTAGAAATTGTATTTGACATTTAGAATAGAAATACGAAATAGTAGACTTTGCAGCTCTTGAGTGCGTAATTGAAGTGGAAGGCACAGTCAAGGGCACCAAAATATGTATACACCTAAAGTCTCAAAAATATTTACCCAGACCATATTTCTGCAACACTAAGATTGTAGTAGTGTTGTTGTTGTTTATGAAACTTTGGGGGAATACATATTGGTATTATTGGTGCCCTTGACTGTACATGAAAAACATCAGACGAGAATGATTATAAAATACGACACGCTAAATCGTATTACTTCCTCGACATACTCGTATGAATTTCAGCTCTGCTGAATAAAACAAAATCACGAAAGCCTAGGCATCAAAGCTAAGGTAGAAAAAAATATGCTCCGCCTACCCCAAGCCAAAGTAAACAAGCGAACGTCGAATAAAAATCTTTTAAGTATAGTGCAGAAAACCTCACTCGCAATAGCTACTGAATATGACAAAAAATCAAAGCATTTCAATCCACTTTTTTCCCAAAAAAGTTACGGTTTTTGCTCGCAAAAACACGCCCGCTTAAGCAGTACGTTACAATAATCCTATTGTCTTAAATCATTATGAGTTTTGGGTTGATCGGATCAGCGGGCAAAAATGCGCGATTGAGAATGCCGAAGTTTACCTTTTAAAGGTAGTGGTCGAAGGAGACGATAGGTTAACGCCTTTAGGGAATTCGCAGACGGATTTGCGACGCTTCGGGAATCAATTTGGGAATGCGCTACCCAAGTATCAAGGTGAGAGTTAGATGTACGAGTACAATGACTATAGTCATAGTAGTATAGGCATGTCTGGGCTATTCTGTAACTGGCGGGAAAACACACAAGGCCGGGACAAATGCCCAAAAATCTAGGCGGAGGCTTCGACTCGCTTTGGGTCGGTAAGCCATTTCAGTTAGTAAGTTAGTTATCAAATAAATTAGCTAAAGCTGTATCGCATCTATGTTTTAAGATACTCTTGAGACCTTTATTAAGCGAGAAACCTGTTCTACACAGCACTGCTGCACTGATGCAGCGGCGAGTCCACCGAAGTCCGCTTAAGTTTTTTGTGGTGACGCGTGTCTGTGTCAGTGCGTCAAATCTACTGTGTTAGATACGAATCGTATTGGTTCAGATGAAATTAACACGTGATGGATCCTGCACTCTCTAAGGCAATTGGTGAGGTTTTACTGTTCGTTCACGTTCGAGAGCACGCCAATCAACATAAGTTCAACCAATCAAAATGTTAGACAGCAATAAATATGCCAATTGTTAATTTTTTATCTAGTTTTTGTTTTTAAAGTGTACTGTAAATATTAATATTTTATTGGAGCATCTAGGTATCTCTCCCTTTGTATTTATGTTTATTCCTCTTTCACCTGTCCCAATAATGTAGGTAGTTCATTTATTACATTTGTATGACGTTTCCGTGGGTCACCGACGGTGCTGGCTGAAAATCAGCGCTGCAGGTGTCTGACACCTCAGCATAATGCTGAACCAGTGTCCGGTTCACTGCCGCAGAGACACACTTGTTTCATGTTTTATTTTGTTTATTATATTTTTTAATACGTGTGTCCTGTGTGTTTGTGAGTAAATGTATCTTTCTTTCTTTCTTTCTTTCTTTCTTTCTTTAAATAGTTAACAGTCGAGTTCGACAATATATGCACTGACGAAGTGATCAAAAATATGCGAATACCAGTTGCTCAGATATTTTTCAAGCTTTGGCAACGTACATTTATATTCATGTACTCTACTGTACTACGTATTATACCTATTACATAAACATACTGGTTATTTTGATATCTAAATGGATATATGGATGGGCAAGGAATGCGTTAATTTCCGGAGATGAATCAGAACAGCCACGCATTTTGATGCCAAAATGACGTGATGTGATATGTGATGAGTGGTTTTGGAAGTTAGTAATGTAAGCCATTGCGGTCCCTAATTGGAATATTTATATACTTTTAAGTTCTTATGTAACCTCATAAATATTATAACGTAAACTATTTTAACTAATTAAGTATATTATATTTTCAAATTGTTTTAACATACGCTTTTTTAATTTAGATTTAGAGACATTTTTGCTGGCGCTTTTCCTAATATTTAACGACATATATCGGTATAATAAATTTTAGGCACGAAATAAGATCTGGGGACCGATTTTTGACTTTCGAGCGCTCGACTCTTTCACTCGAAAACTGTCAAAAAATATGAAATAGAATTTTTAAATAGCATTATAATTATTCAATTCTATCGGTAGAAAGTAAGTGCCGGCCATTTTGACACTACAAACGTATTTACTTTTATTTTAATTTCGAGCAGTCAAAAATCGGTCCCCTGGTTCTCTTACGATAATAATTAACTACTCTAGGTACAATTAAGGCTGCTTTCACGTGCACACTAGCGCCACAGGCAAATAATTGTGATTATTTAAATTTAACGATATATATTAAAAAAAGGAGGCTGCTACGCACTGCATTTTGTATTTAAGTACCTTGTGAATACATCAAACTAGTTTTTATGTTGCTGGCTTCGTCAATCTATGCGTCCAAAGTTAAAACGGCCGTTTTTCTTTTTAATTCAGAGATCAACGATTCCAGGAACATAAAAACTAGTTTGATGTATTCATATGTAGGTACTTAAATACAAAATACAGTGCGTAGCAGCCTCCTTTTTTAATATCTATCGTTAAATTTAAATAATCACAATTATTTACCAGTGGCGCTAGTGTGCACGTGAAAGCAGCCTTAAGTATTAGTCACAGCGATATTGTACAACTGCCATTGGAGTAGGCATCTTCTACGTTGGACAATAGAGCTGCTTTGGAATTGACTACTTTGATGCAATTCAGCCAACGCAAGTATCATCCGATTTCAAAAATTCTTTCACCAGGTGATAGTGGACCTTCTGGATGGATATATAGGGCATATTTTCGGCCTGCATTTTAGATTTTTTTATTTCATTTATTGCATTTTCAATCATGTGTTACTGTTACATAAGGTCCTATAAAAGCTTACAGCTAGCGTTCACATGAACCCTGTTAGGGCATATAGCAATATACTTAACGAAAGTGCGTTCACATTATATGAAGGGTCCACGGAAAAAAGTCTAGTCAATATTTTCGAAAAAAAATTTTTAGTCTCAAAATGTTAGAGCTCTCAACGAACAATTACCTACACCTTCTGCTATAATTGTAAAGATTAATATAAAACCACTTTTTTGCACTTTAAAAGCATCTAATCGCGAAGACAGTATGGTTAATTGAATCTTTTTCAACTTAAAAACCGAGACATGTTCTTTCCGTGCACCCTTCATATTGAACATTGTCACTGAAACTTATCAATTATTATTTACTATATTGCATGCAATAAGTCTTATGTAACGTCAAGATAAGGAAATCAAAGTGTACCTATTATTGACATGTTATATGTTTTTACGTCCCTATTCGCTTGATGGACAGTTACAACAATAAAACTATTTCATTCAAATACAATAATTAATTAGGTAATGATTCCATTCATGTCAGGTATGTTAATAAGATTCTTGATTAATTCATTGTTAACAAACTATAAAATAAAATGATAGTAATATTAATATTCAAATATTACATATTGTTTCTACATATTTTACTTGGGGAGGTCAGTATAATTTAACAATTCATCAATAGTTTAATAGCACTTTTTAATTAATAGGTCTTTAAGTTTTCGTTTAAACAGTTCATCTTTGGTTTCGTTTGTTTATTTCATCTGGTATTTTATTCGCTATTTCTATATGCATCGGTAATACGGACCATTTTTGAACATTGCTAAGGTTGAAGTTGGTAATTCTAGCTGGTTTATTTTATTTTGACGATGTGATTTTATAACTTTTTGTTCTTAAATAAATGTCCGTTCTCTGCAATACGCACGCGGAGCCCTATGGGGCAGGCAGCCTGCTCCTAATTCTTAGTCTTCTTGGTCGTAACCTCATGTCTGACACACATGACTTCTATGGATAACTCAGATCATCATGGGAGACAAATAAACTCAGCCATATTCGTAAGTGCAAGAATTAGTTGTATCTATAAAACTGTGACAAATGAATGCCGAGATTTCACGGAGAACGTGCACGTCAGTGTAGTTATAATGTCAAATAACACAATAAGTTTAACAAGATTATAATAAATTGTGGTTATCTGGTTGATATGTAACTGTCTGACAGCCATGACAGGTTCAAATAATTCCGTTTCCTTATTAACTGCGGTTATAGAAGGTACAGTCAACATTACAATAATATAATCATGATATCATGAACTTATAAGCCTAGCGTTTATTCCGTGGCATCGTTGACACTTTCGGTGCCAGAGCTATAACCACGAACTTCGAATGGCGAAGTTGGGATATCTCTATCTCTATCGCACTTACTACACTCGAGTGACGCAAGTAACGAACTTCGAGATTCCATGTTCGTTGTAGGTACCGCAGGAGCCCCCTAGGACGGCGGTCTGCTTAAACCCGTATGTCACACGTCAAAGCGTTTTGGCTTTTACAAGACCTTACCGACCGATTCTAGACGAGATCAGAAAATTCGTGCGTTAATCGCCATGCGAATTCATGAAAAAACATTTTTCTACATAGTTTATGATTTTCCCACCCAGCCTATATAATTTAGGATACTATACCAATCGATTGAAATCATGTAGATAGTTTGATTACCGCCACACGTAGGATACTTGGAATCCCAGAAATCTTCCCAAAGGGTGTGAAATAGGGGTGGATGTTGGTATCGAAGTCTACGTAATACCAGAGGTGTAATAAACTAAACTTTTCGAACTACTACATACTAAAATATTAATTTGGATCTACCTAACGTACGTACGCAACGTTACACAATCGACCAAGTGGACTAAGTCGCGGGCAAAAGCTAGCTCAATAATTTGTAATTATAATCGCACATTGTCATTGTATACGCGACATGACGGCTGTCCTAACAGAATGCATGCGAAATGTCACGGGCATCGGTAAAACGTAAAGTTTACGAGCTGATAATGATCGCTATTAAGATTTCCAGGCATTTTACTTACTCTTTAATCATGCGGCAGGTTAAAAACTGGTTTAGTTTGTTCCATACAAAAAATACTAGCATTTGTTCACGGCTTCGTCCGCGGGAATTTCCGCATCCTGTGCTATCGACTTCCATCCAGAGTATAAATTCTTTCGGGATGATTTTTGTGATGAAAATTATCCTATGTCTTGCCTCTGATCTCTATACTCTGCTCTCTTTATTCCTAAAGAGGTGGATCTTTAGGAATAAAGGTATGAGTTTATGTATCTTTGAATTTAGTTCGTATTCGACCAAATCTGTAATTATTTGGAGTGTTAACGCAAATCTTAATATTTCTTATTAAAATAATTTTGTCTTGAAAACTCTACCAATAATTGCTTTGGTACCTGTACGTACTAGTGTCTATGCCAACTCTTGGGATTATGTGCCAAAGCGGTCCCCGGGCCCGTTTAGTTGGAGCACTACTGGAATGACGTAAAGGTATATGTTTTTAAAGTAAATTATTTGAGGAGATTACCTGCGAACCAGGTACCCAATCACCGGGGGACTGGGTTATGTGGTATTTCGATCCACTAAAAACTCCACGGTGCCCTGAATTTACGCTCTCGTGCAGGGGACTCCAGGATCTCATGCTGAACGCACTGGAGCCCTCTCGCGCCTCGCCCTAGGGAAAAGAGATGTTACCTTCCCTGGGGTTCTTAAGCGAGTGCTCCAGAACACTGCGACCCCGATGACCCCCTTAAGTCGCCTTCGACGACAGGCTGGGGAGTCCGTGGACCTACCTATTCTTGACTCGGCCTTGTAGATGGAAAGGGAGGCGAGCTCGGAGCTACTGTCTTGCCGCTTTTACGCCGAGTAGCATTGTGTCGGCGTTTTGCTCGGTACGTGTGATCAAGGCAGCGCGCCCGGCGAGTTTCGCTCCGCGCCCCCTAGGACCGTGCACCCGTGTGCACCGCACCCCCTGCAGTATAGGTGTATAGGTAAAGCCGCCTTTGAAAGTAGTCAATCCAACTACGACAGTTTTATAAACAGTCAGCCACATTAAATAAGTCTGTGATCAAAACAGTAAAAATTAAAAATTGTTCAATTATCTGATCGCCCTGTAAATTCGGACGGTACGCAATTTTAAATAAATCAGTTTTTCCTTATCAACCATGCCAAGTGTAATCTCGAGTAGTCAATTAGGGTCAGTCTGTAGTAATGAAGACCTTAACCTGAACTCGATTGCGATCAGCCCTGTCACTGCAGCGGGCATAAAGTACGTTAATTATGACAGGCTGTTCCTCTTGTTGCTCTTGTCGCTTCGGCTGACGCCGGCTCGACTCTTGTACACCTCCGAGGTGTCGCTGCACCCGATTGCGAGGAGCGAAAGAACTCATGCTATGTATGCGGCAAGCGAGCGAGTGGGATGCCATGATTTCGATTTTCTAGCCGTCAAACATCCGTTTTTTTAGAGAGAGGACCTTCTGTCTATATACTTAAGTACCGCGAGTGCACGTTGTCAGGCCCGTCCCACTGACCGGTTCGGCTCTCGCACACTCCCGTCAACTCCAGTGCTGACAATCGTGGTTGACAGTGACTGTCATAGTGTCGCGGCTGACATACCCTACTGTCGACTTTTGAATGATCCTTGGAACATGTCGGATCGTGCTCCAGACATTTTTTTTTCATTTTCTGCATCCTGCTGTTTAATGTATAGTTTTGATAGCGTATTATGCAATAAATGGCAAACATGACGGCTACAGTTTATGAAGAATTTTCCTGGAAATGCGAATAACCAATTCTTGGGCATCATTCAGCGGTTCGTGGTCGCGGCCGCCATTATACTTTGTACTGCTCCAGCTATCACTCAATGCATCGTGAAGGCCTTACACCGTACATCATGCATGTGAAATGTTTTTTTTATTTCTGATTTCTGTACACTGTCTTTGGCAAAGGCCCTAGAGGCTGCCATTTCTCTAATAAATAAATAAATACCCTACTGTCCCTACTACGATACAAACATGACAACCCCGACAAGAAGCAAACGGCGGCAAAATTGCGTAGGAAACGGAATATCAAGACGAGTAACCGTGATGAACACTTTATCCTATTTTATATTATAAATGCGAAACTTTGGATGCTTAGCTGTTTGGATGATCGACTGTGACCGATTTGGATGAAAATTTTGACGAAAATAGGTTACAGCCTGGATAGTAATCTAGGATAAATTTTATCCTGGGTCCACGTAGACGAAAACGCAGGCGGAAACTAATAATAAAAAATCCATTTTTCTCGTATGTTGCTATAGGTATCTATGCACATTTCACAGTAAAATTACCATCAACAATTTGAGCCGCCTTTTATTTAACCCAACATCCGATCCACAGTGGTTAAAAAGTTGTCATCGTCTCCATAAAAACCACAAATCATTATAATAAGACAGGCAAAAGATTGTAACACATTTATAATTGGCACAGGTGACCGTCTCATAGTTACTGACAACGCCACGTTAACTTTGCCGTTTTGGAGTTGTAAATTAGGTTTTATGCGGTTGTGATAAGGGTTAGTGTGGGAGGTTGTGTGTGACAGTGGTGTAACAGATGCCACGGTAGGCGAGGCAGTGGTCGCAATTACTTGAGCACATGTTTTGAGGCACGCGTCAGACCTAGGACAGAGGCATAGAGTCGTTAGGTGAACTGCTGATATGTACTAAATAATATTTAAAAAAACTTTTTTTTAAACTACTTGGTGACAAGCAAGCATACGGTCTGCCTGATAGAAAGCTGACACCGCAGCCTATCGAAGCTGGAGATTCCAGCAAATTACATTACGGCCTATATTTAACTATATCTACATGCCTGTTTAATACTATATCATATAATAATAAATATAATAATTTACAGTAATACTTAGTCTGACTCTTTCTATACAAGTCCTTCCACCTTCACGGCTGCCTGGTAAGAGAGAGCTCCGTGGGAAGTGTCAGGGTATTTATTAACTAGGCCGGGTGACGTCACCGGTAAGGCTGGGTTCATGGTGCCGTCAGTGCTGCCAGCGCCGCGAAGCGACAGTCTTGCCACCCGAGTAAGCTCGGCGACAACATCAGATGATTCGTTGTGTTGATAATGGTGACTGAAGCTCAAAACAACATCCTCGAGAGCTCTGGCGACCAGGAAACCACCAGCAGGAACACAACACCACATAACTACAGAGCAAGGAGTGGCGTTATTATGGCTGTGGTCTTCTGTAACGTGGAGACAGTTCTCCAGTTAGGTTGCTCTAAATACGAGCGAGATGGCATTCCTCGGTGCCCTACCTCTCTTCTCCGTGACTCACACAAAATAAAACGACTAACAGAAAACAAAAGAAACACGACACGCAATGGTGCCAATCGGCCCAGAACTAAATAGTGTAGCCTACTCCACAGACGCCGCTGTAGGCTGTTGTCTCGTCAAAATCAGTCTTTCACCTGTAGTTCACCTGTGCTTACATTTTTCAAAACGTTTGCAATTGCCAGCATTACCGTCTAATCGGGAATAATCATACGCTTCGGCCCTATCGCAAATGGACGGTTATGTTTTATGCAACAGCTTTTATAATAATGGCTTCCTTTAGGACATTGATAATGTCATATTGTAGAGTATGCCTAATAGGCTAGTTTCATATTTTTACATCGTGTCATTCAAATTCAAACCAGTTTTTCGTCTATAAATGCTTATAGTATCAAATACAAAGCACAACAAAATACACAATGGGTGGTGAAAAAAAAAATTGTTGCCAGGTATTTCATTATATAAACAACACACTTTCGGGTATCCGCCTCGCAACATTTTTTTTTCATATTTTTTTATATTTCTGCGAGCCATCCGGTTGCCCCTTAAACACTGCAATGCTCTGAATATGAGAACCGAATCGGTCCAAGAGGTCCATTCTTTATTATGGGGAAATATATTTTTGAAATCGAATGAGCATGTTCCGGATAATTAATTAGATGAATGAATAAGAACGAAGTCCATCCAGACCATTCTCTCATACCACAGTCTCACACATTTTATGCGACGACCGTCCGTCGCTCGGTTGAAGAGTCTTTTTTCCTTAAAGAAACGAAACGTTTTGCTCAAAAGTACTAGGCTAACAGAAATTCGGCAAGGTGTGCTACATTCTGACTATTCCTAGACATCAACTCTGTGTTTATTGATGTACGGTCCATAATGGCTTACGCAATTTTTTAAACATATTTTATTGGTCCTCAGCATTTATGCAAACAAAATTATCTCTTATCATAAATATGTTACGGATAGAATTGGAATGTGCATAATCTGCATTGTAATGGAGTCGTTAAACTCGGATTAAAGCCAGACTTAACTAAGTCTCCGGTACTAGGCCAGCAGAGAAGCGTAGGAGTTCACAGAGCGCGGGCTAGATGGCGTTAACACCTCTAAGACAGATTGCTACTAAACTACATTTGGTATAATTTTGGATGGATTAAGAGTCCGCAGTAAGCTCGATTCTCCATACAAACGTAGTTACGCTCTCATTTTAAAACTACGTTTTGGATTGTAACGAAACTTTGCATGTTCAATGAAATGAGGTATATCTATGTCTGAAATTAGTTTACGTAGCTTCAGATACCATAATAAAAAAGATACAGCGAATTTAAGTTTTTCATACAAAACTAGTTTTTGCTGTATTTACTTTGATTTATAAATTGGAACCATATAAACTAATTATAGACATAAATATACCTCATGTCATTGTATATGCAAAGTTTCGTCACAATCCAACACGTAGTTTTAAAATGAGAGCGTAACTACGTTTGTATGGGAAGGTGAAATTCGGCCGAGCTTACTGCGGCCTCTTAATGCCGGTAGTATTAGTTTTATTAGGCTTTAAGTCATAATTCTAGTGGGTGAGTGGGATTGGGATTTCAATGACTGGTTACTAAATGAGGATCCAGTGGGTATTTAAATAATTTGTAATTTAAACAGGAAACCTAGGATATACCCCATTTTTGTCAATACTTAACATATTAACAATATACCTAACCGATGACATATCTCCAAATACGTTGTATAATTCTGCAGATTCAATGGGTTGTGTTGTATGTAAGAATTCAATGGTCCTAGTAAAAGCAATATTGCTTGGAAAGTAATGAGTGTCTATCTTAAAATATTAGGCGCTTATACTCCGATTTTTTAACTAGATATAAGTTATGTGCAGCACCTTATGGTTTTAAAAACTAAGTTGTTATTTTTTTATACGGTTACGTAGTTATTACTATTTTTCTACAGGTTTTCACCATTTATTTAACGCTCACCCCTAGCGCTATATCGTAAGTATCATAACAAACTGTAGCTATTCTAGAAAAGATACTGTTTTAAAAAAAGTTGCGGGTTGTGTCGGAGATACAACCGTTAATTAAGTTTAATTGGATACTTCTTTGTTGGCTATGGAACCCTAATAAAAAAACCGGCCAAGTGCGAGTCTAATTGTTAAATTCAAAGTGTATTGATTATTTACAGGAATCTGCTATTATGGTGTACCCGTAAAATATATATAAGTACAGATAAATCGGTATATATGGCAACATTGACTGACGTAACTAATTTGACTCGCGATACATTGAAAATGGCGGTCACATCGCAAAATTTTGTGATTAACAACTAATGGCAAATAAAGAAAGATTAAAACATGTAACAAACAATTATTTGAAATCAGATTAGACTTCTCTACAAAAAGTTATTCCGGAAGTCACGTGATACATTTTGAACTGTACCCCTATACAAGAACGCGACCAAAGAAGTACCTATCCACTTCAAAACTTACAGCCCAGCTCCCAGAACCAATAGTATTAAATATTAAAGGCCAATCTTAGAAAGATCGCCAGACATGATACATTTTTTAAATACGTTTTTTAAATGTTAACCTTTTTTGACAAACGATTGTATTTCCTATCACACCTTTACTTCATCTATAAATCATGTATAACGGTCTTGTTTAATTTTTTCGCGTTCAGTTCCGCGATGGTTATCAAACCAACTCGCGCGATGATTAACAATGTTTCAATAGCAGATGATTTTTGGGGATGAGTTTTTAGACTAGGATATAAATAAATAAGGAAGTTATGGAACGTATAATCTCGTTTGTCATTATTTAAAATTTATTTGTTACTAATAATGTCTGGACAGCAGTCTTTTTAAAAATATTAGGGTTGTGGTTAGAACTTGTGCATATTAGATTAGAATACGCTCGCACTACCGAATTCTATGATATCGACAGTTTTCAAATACACCTTTGCCAGCAACTAATAAAATGCATGTGTATGTGTTTGAACGAGGGAGCGAAACGAACGAAGATCTCCGTTTCAGCTTGGGCAAAAATTCTTTCGGATGTGCATTATCCAGATATCCGGCTGTTCTTCTCTACTTAGTCGCATTTCTCAACCGATTCTCGTGAATTTGTGAAAAGGTATTATAATTATACAGTTACTAGCTTCTGCCCGCGACTTCGTCTGCGTGGACCCGGGATAAAAACTATCCTAAATATGAATCCCGGTTATGAACCATCTTCGTACAAAAAATCCAAATCGGTTGAGCTGTTTAAGAGTGATTCAGTAACAATCATCCAAACATGTAAACATCCAAACATCTAAGATTTCGCATTTATAATATTAGTGGGATTTGTCAATTCAGTTTTTGGAAATTAATTCAATATAGTACATTGTTTAACGAGGGGCGTAACTTCGGCGTCGGGCTTCTATATGGATCTAGTCTATCAGAAGATAGACTCTTGTTCGCAATATTCTTATGCCCATGTTATATACAATGTTTGTCATCACATTTGCGAGGAAACAAATAAATTTTAGATGATATGAATACAAATCGTAATAAAAACTGCAACATGTCATGTCAGTTGTCCATTTTGTTGAATTTGACGTGAGGCGCGTATGGCAAAGACCCTTCGGTATACAGCTACGATTTGAATACACTTAAAAACATTTTACATAGACACTAAATAACTACATATCAAATCTGTAAATAATTCTGTTAAACATGTTTTAGTAGTGTTTTTTTAAGTTTAAAATTATTTATTAATACGTTATATATGATATAAAACCTCTTTGCTTTGTAACTGCCGCATGAGTGACAGATATTTAATTTATATGTTATATTTTCTGTTGTATACAATGCCAACCATCTGTCTCACAGACGGAGCGTTACGAACAGTCTAGTGAAGCCAACCGGTTTTCAACCAAGCCCCATAAGTTTAGCACATCATCAGCCTATATACGTCCCACTGCTGGGCACAGGCCTCCTGTCATGTATGAGAGGGAACGGGCAGTAGTCCCCACGCTGGCCCAGTGCGGATTGGGGACTTCACATACACCTTTGAATTTCTTCGCAGATGTATGCAGGTTTCCTCACGATGTTTTTCCTTCACCGAAAAGCTAACGGTAAATATGAAATCATATTCCGTACAAAAGTTCCGGAAAACTCATTGGTACGAGCCGGGATTCGAACCCACGACCGCCGTTTGACAGCCGCATACCTGAACCACTGGGCTACCGTAGCTCAAACGCTAAACAAATTAAATCGCACAAAACTCGAAATAAATGATCTTGACAGCATCAGCATTGCGACACGTGCTGAAGAGTTTTGTGCAATTTTGTTTGTATATGTGTGCGTGAGCGTGTGCTAAACTTGAAGTAGCTTGGTTTTGTTTGTATGTGGTTTGGCTTCACTTGACTGTTCGTAACACTCCGACTGTCTTTTTTTCTTGGTCTGAGCCATCTGTATGTCTGCGCATTATAAAGCCCTTTTCGAACAAGTGTGATGAAAAATAAGTATCTAATGAGACTTGCGAGTTGTACAGCTCACAAAATCACACTTTTATATAGGTATAACATAATCTCTATAACCTAACGCGGTGCCGGCAGTCCTCTAGTTATAAAACAACACAATTTATCCCATTTTTTATCTTGATTATGAAATCTAGTTGAATTTGTATGCAAGGGACATTGGAAACTTTTCTGCCATATTATTTTCGAAAACCACTTTATTCCGAAAATAAGCATAAAATAAACAACAAAATCTTAGTTTTTAATCTCTTTATATCTCCCAAAAAATAAATTTATTTATATTGCTTTCGATTCGGTCAAATCGTAACTGTAGTAAAGAAACAACCAAAACACCGCCGCAGGCAAAAAGTAGTTTCCGGGTGTGAAATGTGTTCGGGCCATTTGGTGCTATACAAACTTAACTTTGCTGTCCACGGTGTCGCTTTACAGCCTAATTCAATACCTAATCGAGTAAAAAATGTACGGGCTTATCCATAAATAGTTCATGAATTTTGACCATAGGTATGTTGTAAGTAACACAAGACTAGCCAATTTTATAACAACTTTTATGAACTTTTAGTTAGTTAACTAGTTAGCTTAATTTGTCATTTTACGATGGGATGGGGGGTGACTTTGGGATACTTTGCGATGACGCATTTTAGAAGCAATCCCTATCCTCGTAAGTTTGTCCTCACGTACTCGTACAAGTACTATTTATTTATTTGTTTATTTATTGAAAAAAACAGGTTACATAACATTACAGTGTAAGCACCAATGCGTCATGAACCGAACAATGTTTATTTAGACGGCGAAACGGCGTGGCCCCGTTGCGTCGACATCTCGGGTGTTGGATTTGGTAGGTTGCCCCGGAACCGACGAAACACGACACCTTTCGGCCAGAAATCAGCACACGCGATGGTCTCCTGGAGCGGCCTATTTAACAATAATACTTCGGACCTGATATATTAACAAGCTTACTGTAGTTAATACTTTGGCATATATTCTGCTAGAAAATTCATATAAGTCTGACGTCTGTCTTAAGCTTTGTATGGTAGGTTTAGTACCACATTTGACCACCCGCACAGGTAAATTTGTCACACGCATTTGGTGTCAGAAAAAACTTTTTTTAGAACTGCATCACACCGCATTTCCGCGTATAACGGCATAGGTTTTTGCTCTTTCACGTGTATTATGATGCCCTGGTAGCTCGGAAGAGAAATGTCGTATGTTGTTAGTAAATCACGTCGGATATGTCGTTTTTAATTTGAAGAGTGGTATGGCGGGATCGTGAGAATGAAAATTGCATCTTGTTTTCTAATTAGTTTTTTGTTTGAATAGCTGTGCTATGCTGATATAGGCGTTTGTCTCGGCTCCCAAGATGGTAATTAACAGTTGCATACATAAACACCGTTGTCGGGCGACAGGTTTCAATACAGTTTCATGTGTCATAAGCAGTGTTCGGAATAGGCAGAGTATAAATACCTAAACTTTGTAGAACAAAGTCATGAAGTGGAGACTTCCTTGCGATAACATTTTTTTCCGGGACTTCCCGGATTAAAAATTAAAGTTATATAAAAGTAAATCCTATAATTGAATCTTGGATGTATCAATAATTTAGTAGTAACAGCAACACTATTTTCATTTACTTTAAATGAAAATCACCGATGAGAAAATTTTATCGTATAAAAGAGATAGCAGATGTCGTTATCACTTGTTACTGCTACCTGCTATCCTTTTTATGCATTAATAATAAGTTGACAATACAGTTTCATACCATCCTTTATCGAGTACAGACGGGTTTATACTGTGTTTCTATGATATTTCATTTGTATTACGACGTAATATCTATAAAGAATCCGTTTATATTATTGGTTGTTTTATTTTGTGCCTATTGATTCTATTGAACCCGAAATACATTGTTTTTTATCCCATTTATAAAATATTAGTCACTTAGTAAGTTCCCGGGTTTTGAGTCACGCAAAAATATAGTCGTAAGGAAGTCTCCACTTTTTGTCTCTGTGCAACTAAGTTTAGGTATTTATACTCTGCCTATTCCGAACACTGGTCATAAGCAACTTGAGAGAGGTAAGGCACAGTGAAAATGTGAAAATGTCCTCTTGCTCATGTTTGTCGTAGCTAGCAGCCCGACAGGGGAAGTACCTCCATCTTACAGAAGCTAAACAACACTACTACTAGAGAGTCAGGTCACCAGCCCCTCTATTTTGTAACTTGTTTTAAGCTCACCCACAAATATATCTTGACACCGCGATGCGTAGTAACTAAGCGTAGGTAGAGGTTTAGTTTCGTGACGGGTGACAGGCGGGGTGAGCCGCATTAGCGCGTAGCGAATAACAGCCCAGGAACTCCCGCTCGAGCAGTCTCCAGGCTGGCGAGGCGCTGTGGAGGATTAGGGACTTGCTTTTGTCTCTAGCTGCTACGATGAAGCCGCATAAGGATGGCAACGCGCTTGTGACTCCTTTGGATTTCCTAAAGAATGCTAGCTGACCATATGCTGGTTTGCTACCGCCGTGGCATTAAAAAACAGAATGGACCTTAAGGCCCATGTTACTCCTTTGGAATTGCATGTGTCTATAGGCATACTTTTTTAATTTAAATTATTATAAAAAAAATATTTTTTTATTGAATGTACACCGGATGTGACGACGCAACGGAGCCACAGTGTTTCGCCGCCTAAATAATAATTCGTTTTTAATTTTATAATTGTATGCATGTTAGTCTTTAAGGTACCTTTACAGTATATATGGTGCTACTTTCCCGCACTAGTGCGGAAAAGCACTTTCCGCGCATATGTCGAAACTTTAAAGAGCCATATGTACAGTCAAACGTTGTACGATACACGTGCGAAAAGGTAATTCACAACTCGTGTCGATTTAAAACACTCCCTTCGGTAGTGTTTTAATTTATCACCACTTGTATCGTAAATAACTAATAGTAACTATGGGCCTTAGATGCCAGAAATGAATGGTTTATTATAATTATTTGAAGCGTTTTTTGTACCTAAAGCGCGGCCAACAGTCTTTTATTAATAAATATTATGAATGCTTAATCCTAGTAAGGTCATTTATTTGTATTTATGCTATTGGTATATATGCCATAATAACACTACTACTTGTTCTGTAGTAGTGTTGTTCCTGGAGGTGAGGAAGGTCACCAGAGCTCCGGAGGATGCGTTGTATTGAGAGCAGTGTTCGGAATAGGCAGAGTATAAATACCTAAACTTTGTAGAACAAAGTCATGAAGTGGAGACTTCCTTGCGATAACATTTTTTTCCGGGACTTCCCGGATTAAAAATTAAAGTTATATAAAAGTAAATCCTATAATTGAATCTTGGATGTATCAATAATTTAGTAGTAACAGCAACACTATTTTTTTTTACTTTAAATGAAAATCACCGATGAGAAAATTTTATCGTGTAAAAGAGATAGCAGATGTCGTTATCACTTGTTACTGCTACCTGCTATCCTTTTTATGCATTAATAATAAGTTGAGTTTCATACCATCCTTTATCGAGTACAGACGGGTTTATACTGTGTTTCTATGATATTTCATTTGTATTACGACGTAATATCTATAAAGAATCCGTTTATATTAATTGGTTGTTTTATTTTGTGCCTATTGAATCTATTGAACCCGAAATACATTGTTTTTTATCCCATTTATAAAATATTAGTTACTTAGTAAGTTCCCGGGTTTTGAGTCACGCAAAAATATAGTCGTAAGGAAGTCTCCACTTTTTGTCTCTGTGCAACTAAGTTTAGGTATTTATACTCTGCCTATTCCGAACACTGATTGAGAGCCAGGGCATTTGTTCCTTTAGCTATCAACACGGCGAATCCTCAAACATATCAAGGGTCGGCAACGCCCATGTTACTCCTTTGGAATTGCATATGTCTATAGGCTGCGGTGTCCGCTTACAACCATGCTTACGCTGGTTTGCCACCATGAATGTATAAAAAAAAAGTGTGATTGTGTATGTATGTATATGTAAAGCCATTTATGTACGTATCGTTATAAGTTTATTCGTTTTTGGTTCATGTAATCTCTGCACCACCAGTAATAATCACAATCTAATTTTATCTCTTTCGCCGCTACCCATAAGATCTCCTACGATACCACAGATCTGGCGTGGAGGGCTCAAACCACGAAAAAAAGACAGACGGGGCGTTACGAACAGTCAAGTGAAGCCAAACCACATACAAACAAAACCAAGCTACATCAAGTTTAGCACACGCTCACGCACACATATACAAACAAAATTGCACAAAACTCTTCAGCACGTGTCGCAATGCTGTCAAGATCATTTATTTGTAGTTTTGTGCGATTTAATTTGTTTAGCGTGTGCTAAACTTATGGGGCTTGGTTGAAAACCGGTTGGCTTCACTAGACTGTTCGTAACGCTCCGTCTGTATATTTTCTTGGTCTGAGGTGGGGGGTTGGGATTATTTTTCTGTGACAAGGACAACATAAGACCTAGGACAACATAAGACCTAGGAATCCTAGAATGCGGCTCGAGTCAGAAGTTTCAGAAACGCGTCACTGGGATTTTCATGAACCTCCATTCATAAAAGTGTTTACGCACGGCGACTGTTTGCAGCGCAAACGCGATTCAGAATGAAAATACATGGCTTCATAAACTTTGAAGCTAAAGGAACACCAACCAAATAGTCACCTTTTATTTTATGGAACCTCATATGAAAGGATTAAAAATCATAGAAGCAGTGATTTAAATAAGAACAAACACTTTAATAACTCCTTTTAATGTGAAGAATGAAATTATTTCTTAAGCTAGAGGAAGATCAGCTAGATTTCCTGGGTTCGAATCCCGGTCTGGTCATTTATTTGTGATGTGCACGAATCATCGTTCCTGAGTCATGGATGATTTCTATGTATTTAAGTATTTATTTATGTACTAGCTTTTGCCCGCGGCTTTGCTCGCGTCAAATTCGGGGTAACACGATTCCCCTTTTCTGATTTAGAACACAGAAGAGAACTCGGAACTGAATATTATTTTAATACGCTACTGTAGGCGATATTATATGTCTTTCCATTTGGGGATAGAATGTAAAGATTCTGGGCATTGGACACACGCGAACCTGCTACATACAATTATTCATGGGAGAAGCACGGCTTTTCTAAGTTCACCCCAGCCACCTTTAATGTCTGTCCTTGCCTTTGTCATAGCGAAACTAAGCTTAACTATAAAGGGAGATCTGTGGGAATTATTGGAATTCGTGGGATCATTACATTTTCACCCTTTCCTACGCCGGTAAAGATAGTGGCGCTAATGATATTGCGGCCAAGTTGTTTGACACGGAGTCTCGTCCCATTACATAATCTCGGGGCATCCAAATTTCGCATAAGCATGAGTGGGACGCCTAGTTTTAATTGAAGCTTGTGTGAGGGTACGCCTGACAGCTCAAGCGAATTCAGAAACTCTACCGGGATATGATGTGCTCTGTTCTGTATCCATAACTGTGTCTACTGATAAATACTCTGTTCTATCTCCTGGTACTTTACTCAATATGTCTGAATTTATTTTGTTGACAACATCATTTTTTGGTGCTAAAACTGCTCTTTCACATAATAGTACATTACTGCAGAGGCCGTGAAGTAAGGGATTGCTGGACGAGCATTGGGGTAGAACATAGGGTACTTTTTATATCTTTCTAAACCCCCCACTTCCCTAAAATGGGGGGTGGAAGTTTATATGGAGCTTTCCGCAATTTTCAAGGTAGAAAGCTGAAAATTGGTATGCGAACTATTTGTGACTAACAAAGAAATCGTGCATCATTTTTTTTTTCGAAATCTGCCCCCAACTCTTTAATTTCTCAAACATGCTCTGAAATGTATGCGTTAATATCACGAAATGAAGACAAGAAGTTTCTTGTTTATGGCTCCCTACATTACTTCTTGGCCTTAAGATAAGATAAGATACGATAAGATAAGATTTCTTTATTGTCAATGCTGTGTTACATAGGTCTTATAAATATTAGAAGTCCACCAGCTTGCCCATTTCGGGCGTACAATTTAACTATACTAATCCATGCAGGTGTAAAACAATAATAAATCAATAAAACTAACATATAACCAATTAATTATCAATGTACATAAAATATTCATTTAGATTATAGAAACTTTTTGTTAACAGCCATTTCTTGAGCATGTTTTTAAATCTGATCCCATCTTGGGCCTTGATATGTTCAGGCAAGTGATTGAATATTTTTATTCCTGACGCATATGTGCTCTTGCTTAGTATGAAACTAGACGGTCTAACCGTACAGACATCATATTTATATTGCAATCTTATATTATTTTTTAAGTCAGTTTTCTTAATAAATATGTCATTTTGTTCCTTAACTAATACACAAATGTCCAAAATATAGATACATGTCAGAGGTAATATTTCATTGTCTTTAAAAACTTCTCTAAGAGATTCTAGATGCCAAAGCTTAAATATTATACGTATGCATCTTTTTTGAAGAACGAATGTCGTTTTTACATTTACAGAATTACCCCAAAATATTACGCCATATGTCAGGTGGGGATAAACATTTCCATAGTACGCCTTCTTTGCGACATCGGTTGAGGTTATATTTGTCAATATTGATAATGCGTAGCAAGCTCTGGCTAGATTCTTATTTATTTTATCTATGTGATGCTTCCAGTTTAGGTTGCAATCGATTGTGACTCCTAAGAAGTTTGTACTATTTACTTGTTCAACTTGTTTGTTGTTCATAACTAGATTAAAACTTTTAGGTACCTGTTTATAATTTAAGAATTGTATAATTTTCGTTTTGTGGCATCATCGGCAAACATAACACACAAGTGGTGAGCTATCAGGGGGAACTCATTTACATATACCAGAAACAGAAGCCAAAGAAAGCCATTAAGCCAAGAAGTAATGTATGAAAACCCTAACTAAAAACATTATTGTCCGCTACTCTAACTTTTTAAATTTGCTTACTAATATTAAACTGACAAAGGAAAAATTACATACTGCCAACCACAACTAGACTCTGTAAGTAGACTTGCGACGTAAAAAAAAACAAAATCTATGGTACTATACTTATGTGCGGTTAAACATGGTGCTTGAACGGCTTGTTGAAATGGCATGTAATGGCATGTGCAAAATAAAAAAGGCGGCAAATTACACAATTGTTTTCTGAACTTTCGTTCCGATTGTAATTTCAACAAACTAGTATTTAATTGATTACCTTCTAGGCATTTATTTTTATTTTAATATTTCCTCAGATAGTTTGAGAAAAGCACTATACAATCCTCGGACGGAACAGGAATTGCTGGACTCGTTGCATCCGCCGTCTACCCTAAGCTCGTCCAGCAATCCCTTACTTCACGGCCTCTGCAGTAATGTACTATTATCGTCGTCTAGTACCCATAGTACAAGCTTTGCTTAGTTTGGGACTAGGTCGGTTTGTGTAAGATAGTAGGCAAATATTTATTTAAGTTATTTATATTTAGGGCCTAGACAGCCCATCCATTGTGGCTAAAATACGGTTTTTTTATGTAGATGGAGTTACTAGTCTAAGATGCTGATATCATTGCACAAGGGATCACAAGCGATGGGCTGTCTCCGGCGGCTAACGAAAAAACCATAGAAGTCTAAGTAGCGCCGCGAATTGGCCTCACAGGATGGGTGCCATTGCCATTACGCGGGTTTGGGGGCGGGGTGTGAAAATCGGTTCGAAGGACCATGTTCAATGAGGGGTCCCAAAATTACTTGCCAATACTGTATATTAAGTCAATCACAGAACTATCTTATCAAAACTTGTATAAAAAATAATTACTACTGGCCAGAGGTCGCAGGAAAAATCTCTATAGCGCGATTCAGGAATCGACCTGAACGGTACAGCGCCATCTAGCGGCCAATTCGAGGAAACTTATGTACTTGACACGCGGCTGAACACGATGCGAGGCAGCTGGTTAGTTCGAATATGCGCAAACCGGGTTTTTAGGCACGTGTTTGTTTTCCACAGTGACTCTTTTAATTCTTCCGATCACAAAATGCCAAAGTGCCAGAAAAAGACGGATTCCAATGACATATCGCTAAAATAGGTTTAATGAACGTAATTATATAAGAAATATGTATTTTAATTGGTCCTGTATTTTAAGGGTTCCGTAGCCAAAATGCCAAAAACTGGAATATGTATTTTATTTGTATTTACCGTACATTCGTCTGTCTGTCCATATGTCACAGACATGTTGAGATAAAAACATACCATGGGGTTTTTCGGTTATCTTACTAATTTGGAAGATAATCACTATGCCAGTAGCAATATTTTAGATATATACATTACTCGCTATCAAAACGAGTGCAATAGGTACTTCCATCATAAGTTAGTAGATCAATTTTCTATATCTATTCTGCCATAGAACATGCAGGAATATTAGCGACAGTGAGATGTCTACTTGCGTATTTTTGCATGCATGCTCCTCGGTACCGTGAGATACTGACGGGTCGAATTTGTGACAATCGAAATCGATTCGAAGCGCGTTTACTCGTCGAGAATAGTATCGTAATGTGGGTTTTCGATAGCCACTTGTGGTAGCCACTGAGGAGATGTTGCTTGCGTGATGAGGTTGCTCAGATACTTGCAGAAATAAAGACTACACAGAAACTTGCACAATCATTTTTAAGTTTTATCTGCTTGAAACAAAAGGACTTAATTGCCGTGAGTTTTAATGAAGATAGAATCTTCCGTGCTGTGTTTCTGTGGAGGTTTAATGAACAACTCTTCTTACAGAGTCCTTTCGGTATCTGTGGCTCGACCCGCACTTGACCGGTTTATTCGGCATAAATTACAGATTATCATAAGAAAGGGGCATATTTAAAGGTGCCAAATACCAGAGTTTCACACCTTTATGTAATTACCAGTAATTCAGTACTAATATATTCAATTAAGATGCAATTTAAGTTGGTATTACCTTAATTTTATAAATGATGCGCCTTAAGCTATTTCAGATATTCTACATAAATATAGGTAATTATGTATTTATGTCCTTGTATTAGGAGAAATTAATGTTTTTATCCCATTGTTTTCCATCGCTTCATCATCATCGTATGTAACTATTTATGATTGAGTTGTTCTTCAAAATTACTAATATTTTTTGTAATTATTTTCATCTTCTACACGATTTTTAACACGAATTCCCATTATTTTTATCACCCTAAAATATGATGACACAATATGGTTAACAAGTAACTCTTGTTCTAAGATTTGTAAATTCATTAAGGAAGAAAAATGCCGGCAATAATTATGGCTCCTTAAATTTATTTCCGTGACCGTGCGTATGCGGTGACACAGATTATGTATCTGAAGTACTTTGACTCCTTACGCGCAGCATGTCTATCATGGGACGGCCGCGACATACTCTCGATTTTTCTCGCACTATACCTCTTGTTCTAAGTGTTCTAATAAGAGACGGACGCGCCGTCGCGTGATAGGGTAGCATATATTACTATCAATTTAGGATCTAGAAGCTATTCCATATTGATATTGATATAATTTTATAATTATACCGATTTTCTGTTTGAAAAATGATGATAAACTGAGTTGAACATTGCGAAAAATAATAAACATACGATACGGGAGAAATGTAGGCTTTCTTGCACTATTTACACCTCACTGTATTTTTGGGGCGGTTTGCCATTCCAATGACTAAGGACGACCAAGATTTAAAGACAGCAAGTAAAGACGATAATTTTAACCTACTGGGTAGTGACTCACTAACAACAGTAACAACTTGCCTAAAATGGTCGTCTTTATGACTCTACCCACGAAGATGGCGGTCCCGGGTTCAAATCTTTCATTGATTGTGCGATGACCACGAATATTTTGTTAGTGGACCCACAGAAGCTTTGCTTGGGAGATTGGGTCGATTTGTTAGTTTAATATGTTATGCTCCGTATTGTGTTCTTCTGTTGAAGTAGCAATTGAATAGTTTTTGTATTGAATTTGTATAGTGTTTTTGTTAAGTTACTGGTTTTAATATTACTGTGGCTAAAATATAAAAATTGTGTTCGTGTGCGGCGCCAGAGAATCTATTAAAAGTCAAAGAAGTCATGACATACGGCGTGCCTGATTACGCCTAACGAACATTACACATGCTTTTTACAAGCTTTTATTTAAGCGGCTACGTAGGCACCTAATCTATGTACTTATGTTTGTTTGTTCAAGTCAAATCTTGCAAATCAAAGACCAACTGCCCATGGTGCAATAGAGTTAAAAATGTGCACATCTCTTAAATGCAATATTATGGTATTTATGGTATCATAGAGCTGGTCTGACGATGAAGACGAAAGGTGGCCATTGTAACTCCAAACCCCGTATCATGGTCGGCCTTATCACACGATAAGTGACAAGATAGAGCGTCCGCCACTGCCTAACACCGTTCGATAGAACGAGACGACGCTCCATGATACGTAGTCTGAATTACACATGATGAACCCGTGTTATTGGGGCTCATTAGAACTCTTTCAACGAGTAGATTACGACATTGATTTCTGTAAAAAAAGTTCAGTCGGAAATTAATATACCTCCGCACAAAAAAAATATCTTCACAGGTCTCTATTCTCATATGGCATAAAGCCGTGTGCAGATATTTATATCCTTATTTATGTACGTATAGGTACTGTACCAAGGACATTTTATTTAATTCTGGTTTTTAGTATTTGTTGTTATAGCGGCAACAGAAATACATCAACTATGAAAATTTCAACTATATATTTCACGGTTCATGAGATACAGCCTGTTGACAGACGGACGGAGAGCGGAGCCGTAGTATCTAATAGGGTCCCGTTTTTACCCTTTGGGTACGGAACCCTAAAAATGGCATCATTTCAGGCCCACCAAATCGGACATTCGGTCCACCCGGCGACATATGGTTATTTACGTGCGTAAACTCGCGGCCAATAGCCCGCAAATCGTACACATGTTAAGCTTGTTTGTATACGCGATCTGTTTTGATTAATCGACTCCTAACCGGCCACTTACATCTGTCACTATCCATTATTCATCGAGGCATACTAACTTTGAGGAAATGGCTTCTTATTTTAAGGAATCGCAAAAACAAGAATCGAATTTGATGGGTTTTGGAACGCTTTGGGTGGTTTAAAAGTGACATAACCTTGTCATAACTTGGCTAGCTAGCATGACCGCGTTTATGTCGGACGTAATACATCGTCCCTTACTGGAAAATAGGTAAGTGCGAGCGGGACGAATGCTTTATGTCCGACATAAACGCGATCATGCAATGTAGCTAATAGGCTGGATGTCACATGGACTGGTTAGTTCTAATGAGGGGTCACGTGTAGGATAGCAATGGGTAATTCCTAAAATGGGTGGTGCTAAAAGTGCAACAACCTGGTAACCGTACTGTCTTTTCCAAGATCTCACGGTTCTAAATACTGATTTGCCATACGATAAATAAATAAACCAGTTAATGAGACAGCCATGACAGAGCTAAATCACTGTTAAATCCTCAGACCAACAAAATATACAGACTGAGCGTTACGAACAGTCAATTGAAGCCAAACCACATACAAACAAAACCAAGCTACATCAAGTTTAGCACACGCTCACGCACACATATACAAACAATATTGCACAAAACTCTTCAGCACGTGTCGCAATGCTGTCAAGATCGTTTATTTCGAGTTTTGTGCGATTTAATTTGTTTAGCGTGTGCTAAACTTATGGGGCTTGAATGAAAACCGGTTGGCTTCACTAGACTGTTCGTAACGCTCCGTCTGTCTTTTTTTTCTTGGTCTGAGTGTTAAATCTTGCAAATTATTTCATAGCCATCAAATTGTGCATCATATTTGAAACGTTCGATTTCGGTTTCGTACCGGAAGGCGCAGCGTGGACTGATGACCTGGTAAAGGTCGTGGGAGTCCGCTGGATGCGGGTGGCGCAGCACCAGTCATTGTGGCACTCTTTCGGAGAGGCCTGTGTCCAGCAGTGGAGGTCTTTCGGCTAATATGATGATGATGTCAGTTTGCTGTTTGTACCTATCGTTGTACGCATGTCATCTAGTGAGCCAAAAGTAAAAAAATGATCATGTAAGGACCTTGGCCAATGATTCAAGTTGTCTCACTGACAGAAGGGGATCTTAGATATCGCTCATGTTTCACGTCTCTGAAATTTTGGGAATGTCGCTGTTGTCCATGTTAATTCCCTAGCCTGATCCCCCAGGGGAAAAAAACGATTAAGTTGTTAGGTGAACTGCGACAGCGCGCGAGCCGAACGAGCGAAGCGAGCGTGACGCGGTAGCGTCCGGCGAAGCGCCATAACCGAAAATTATCATTTTTACCTACTATAAAAAATAATTGGCGCTAATTCCACTGGGTGATCGGGGTCAGGTGATCAATGTGGATAACGTAGAGGAATGTCACATTTTGAATCTGCCCCCTAACTGCTACTTCCACACGTCACATTAGGCGGGTCGGAATCTGTATTTTTCGGTCCACCCCCGCTTAACCTAATATCGTTAGTGCTAATTTCATTACACCTACCAACGTTCGATATAATTTTCATTAGCCATAATATTCGGATAACTAATCTTATATGGCATAATTATTTGCTGGGCCTAATTTCATACATCCTAATCTTTCCTAATACTAACCATCAAGTGTGCTAATATATTTAAAACTAATAATGATTTTTCCTAATGACCACTAAGCCTAATGATTAGGATGTGCCTAATTTTTACTATGTTTAATGTTCACAAAACCTAATTTCGTCACACCTATATGTCCCTTGACCTACTTTTGCTCTAATGTTTCACTAGACCTAATTAGTATAGTCTTCGAAACAGTGAACTTTTCGGGTTTTCTTTGAATATAATCACACCTGATCTCGTCAAAATGGGAGCCAATAATGCACGGCCCGATATTCCGTGTCCAGCTTTTGTGGACGCGGATTATTGGGTAGTGAATTATCAAGGCAGACAAAAATGGCTTGTCATAAGTAAACTCTGTCTTATATCGGTTAGGTTAGGGTTCACTTGTGTCCCTCAGACCAGAAATAGACACCCCGCGCAGCGGGGTGGCGTCAACATACTGTACGGCTATCACAAGACGGCGCGCGAGCTCACTCGATTTTTCTCGCACTATACTTCTCCTTCTAAGTTTTATAATAAGAGAGAGACGGATTACCTACCCATTCTTCTCTTATCATCAGCAGCTTCTCTTATCTTATGGCAGGTCAGTGTAGGTACGACGACGAGCGAAGCGAGGAGGAGTTTTAGGGAGAACAGCGACCCTACAGCGCCCGAGCCGAGCGAGCACCAGAGCGCCGCGCAAAGCGCCAGAACCGACAATACGAAAAAAGATAAAAATCGGTGAAATAAAATTAGTACTACCGACAATTCGGGATAATGAAATTAGGGCTAAAATACTTAGGCAAAATGAAGATTCAGTTTAGTGATTTTAGAGACATTGATTATAAGGTGTAGTCATTATTAGGCTTTGCAATATTAGACCTAGGAAAAAATCGGTTAAATAAAATTAGTCTTAGTAAGAATTCGGTCATGACAAATTAGACATTATGAAAATTCGGGATACTGAAATTAGGGCTAATGAATAATAAGGAACAATGAAAATTCGGGTTTGTGATTTTAGGGTTAACAACATTAGGGCTAGTGAAATTAGGTATGAAATTATTAGGACTAACCCCTCCGGTATTTTTCTTTACCGAGATCTTACAGACGTTACAAAGATTTCCTTACTTGTGGAATTTACGTGTGAGATAATGGTTACTTTGGCTGTCTGTAGAAATGAGGACCTTTGTGGTCACCATCATATATTTAAGAGGCTAGACTCTTAAATATATTAATGATGATTTTAATGATATTCCACTGCTGCCTAATCATTTATGTCTCTATAAGAGGTTTTTGTTCCATTTCTCCCGGTTTTCCCCTTTTCCTTTCCTTCTATCTTGCCATTTATTATTGTTTTCACCCAGTCCGCGCGGTGTAAACTATTTCCTAGCATACATCATTATTCCTAGCGTTTTTTCCTGGTTGTGCCCTAAACGAGTCTATGGTCCGCTTTGGCAAGATTTGGCGTAGGCCATTATAAACTTCTATGAAAGCCACTGCCAGATGGCTTTCATGACCTTTCAACCCGGAGACAAAACTACGTCTACTTAGATCTAGAAATACTATAATATTGACTATGATATTATATATTTGAACGTCTGGATGTTAAGATGTTTGAATGTTTGTTAACATAAGACACATTTTATCCCGAAAATCATCCGGCAAGGAGATGAATTTGGAGATGGCAATTTGTGCGGGATTTCAATCGAACGAACGCGCAAATAATAGTACATAATAAAGACATAGCTTTACTGAGATTATTAATACATACAAATGTATGCCTTGTTTTGATGTTGAAGTGTTATCATTCAATATGCAAAAGAGACAGCGTACTGCATTATCTATTTAGCGACACGCTTCATGCAATTATAATTCATGCATTGCATACCATTTATACATGTAAACAGACCGGATGACATGAATAATTGTATTCATGAGATTTATGTGAAATACCCGTGTTCTACTGTCATAGTGCCGAAATGGACAATCGTTATCAAGAACTTACCAATTTGAAAATGGACCAAATGTAATTAGTGTCCGAGTTGGATCATTGGGTACACAGTTGGTAAATTCGCTCACCAAAAGTGAATTGGGTGAATGGTCCGTGTTACAAGGCTGATAACAGACAATAACAACAATAATGAAAAAGCCTACACTAAATATTATACAAGCAACACTAACGATGGACAATGCGACTCCACAAGAAGCGCGTTGCCGACTCTATATTGATTTGAGGATTCGTTGTGTACACAGCTGGAGACAAACTCTCAACAAAGCTGATCCCTGGGAGCTCTGGCGACCTTACCACCAGGAACACATCGCCACAAAAAACGCATTAAACAATGTTATTTTACCACGACAAATTTTCTCAGAGATTCCTAAATTCGTTTTCAATTATAGGGTTTTTTATAGGACTGTACACAGTGAACTCATAAACCAGGGGCAAAGGTCACAGGACACGGAACGATGGACCAGGCAGTCATAAATTATAAAGCAATAGCACCATTAGAAGCATGGATTACGGGAAATGCTGGGTTTTGGTTAGAAGTTTACACATAATTCAACCGTCGGAAGTATATTATAAGGAGTAGGATGAAATAGTTAATATTTTTAGCATTTTATCTTACGCATTGTTTAAGTAATTGCATATACTTAATGCTAAGTATATGGGAGATTATAATGTAACAATACATTATTATTGCATGCCTCCCGTACGACAGAAAAGTTTTCAACTGCTTTAAGATTAAGTGATAAATGTATATGTATATCAATGAAATTCCACATTTGCTCCAAATTCTAGCCGAATCCTTAGACCAAACCATCATAATAAGTCTATAAACTATAAATATTTCAGTATAACGTCTTCAATTACTTAATTGATAGCAAATCAGCTTACAAGGAACGATCTGACTTTATACAAACATATATTATTTGTACAGTTACTCTAATATGCTGTATCGGGAGAAGCATGTTTATTTAAAAGATCCATCACAAAGGACTCGTACAAACATTAGTCCGTAGCCGTGTCGGCTTGAGGAGAATGTCCAATGGTCGTCATACCCAGTACTGAGAGTACATACGGCTGGGCAATTTAAACACGGCAGTGAGTACTTCGGAACTGCCCTGACGACTCCACAGGTTTAGGGGAGCAATGACCTATATCCTAGCCGGACATTCACACTCAAAAACGCACCAAGCCCCCACTTCAATAAAATCCAAAATAAACCCTATCTTTTGAACATTAAAACACACTTCTAATCATAGACTTTACTCAAGTTATGCATTGAAAAAAGACGTACGTAATTTTCCCCGCCAAAACCAATTTGACTCCTATTCGATAACAGTGCGTTCCAAATTCTAATTTCGAATTTTGAATCAACGACGTTTTTCCACTGTTAAACGCAGAGAAGTTTATGTTTTTTAAGAATTTATACCCGGAGCGGTGGTGCGTCGGTTATTTTTAAGCTATCCCGAAACTTTATTACATACTCTTACGTAATTAATAGCTTTTATTGGACCGGTAAGGACTAAAACCGCTTGATTGAACGGCTAGTTGTTTCGGGAATGTAGACAGCACTTGAAGTCCTGACGAGGATCGTTGAAGGTTTGAGAATACATTTCATTTCACTAGGCGCACGATACAAAAGATGGCGTTGGCAACGGATGTTTCTGCCGTCGATGTCTATAAACTGTCGTTCTCGTAATTACTTTTAAGATAATATTAAAGTTTTATTCTAGAAATAATTATCCGTTTAATCGCCATCGTTTTGAATTACCCGTGCGTCGTTTCACTGGCAGGTGTTTTCAGCAAATTTACCAATATTAATAAACACTCCGTACCTTAATGTCCACATTGTATGTTCGAGTCGATGGTAAGGTATTAAGCCAACCATATGGTAATTTGGCAAGATGTTAAGGTAACATCAGCAGATCTACTATATTTAATAACTGTAGGTACTTACGTAAACTTATTATAATGAATAATGATGCTTAATACATATTAGATCTTATAGATGATGAATCAATAGATAATCCAGCTGAAAAGAATAATGGCGGGTTTAATCTCAATTTAAGTATCGTCGAAAGACGTTCACTGCTAAACATATGCCTCCCCCAAAGAGTGCCACAATGATGGAATATTGTTCATTATATAACATTAATAATGGAAGTGTGTCATATAGAAGCGAAATAAATGAATATTTAACATGGTTGGGTGCTAATTGTTGAGTGCTCTCGTTTGTATTATAGGGCATCATTGACACTATAACTTGCACAATTTATGAGGAATTGTTCTAGGACATTTTGCGAGATATAACACTGTCATTATGTGGCTTTCATATCACAAATGGGCATTATTAACTGCTTAATTAACATAGACAAAGGATATACAGGGTGTAATTGTTAATTGTAGCCAGGCGATAATTCCGTAAATATAACAGATATCAGAGAACTTGAAACTAGTATCGAAAGTACTTTACCCAATGAGTAAACGAATCACATCAATAACATTTTGAAAATGAAACTAAAAATATCCAAACCACTAAGTTGAAACGTTTGACTTATTTTAAGTAGGTTAAGAATTGTCACTGTAAGTTTTTTTTGCAAAAATTGACTGACTGTTGAGTTTGTTTCGGGGTTTCTTCTTAACAGTGGTCTTCTTTTTCAGAAACGCTGGTAGAATTTTGACATGTAAAAGTGCCATTTTAGGACCTAATTGCAGAATAAAATTCATTTACATATTTCATTTATTGTGTACGGACAAAGTTTCATGTTAACCTTGCATGTCGTTTCAAAATGAAAACCAAGCTATACGTTAGTATGGAGAATGATGCGTCTTGTTGACCCTTATAAATCGACGGAATGTTTAAATTGCAGCACAGACGTTATTCGAACTTCATTTGACAGTGCACAAGTGTGAAAGCCTTGTCATAACGTGTTTGTCACATCGGCAGCCTTGTGTCTGTGAATTCATCACGAGTCTGACCATGTTGCCAGTTGTGACATCCCTGGAGATGCAAGCGTCCATAATCTGCGGTGACCGCTAACCTGACTTGTTTACCACCGACATGGTATTAAAAACAATAATCGCTTGATAGAGCCATGATAGAGCCAAAGATCGTGGAGAGTTTGGCTCGGTCTTCGAAGTACTGATATACAAAGGAAGACAAACTGGAGTCTTTAATAGTAGACCTTATTCCGTTTTAATGATGGACCGATGATTTGGAGGGTAGCTGGTAGTGACTCATCATCATCCTCATCGTATCAGCCAAAAGACGTCCACTGCTGGACATAGGCCTCCCCCAAAGAGAGCCACAATGACCGGTCCTGCGCCACCCGCATCCAGCGGACTCCAGCGACCTTTACCAGATCATCAGTCCATCTTGTGGGGGGCCTACCCACGCTGCGCCTTCCGGTACGTGATTGCCACTCGAGAAAACTTCCGCCCCCACGGCCATCGCTTCTACGTGCAATGTGTAGACTGGATGGCGAAAATGGGAGAGCGGGTATTGTGGCGTACCTTGGGGGAGGTCTACGTCTAGCAGTGGACTGCAATAGGCAAATGTATGTATGTATGTGACGTGTATGAGTGCTAAGTTTCACCGTGTTCTATGGTGACGCGACACGACCCCTTTCGCCTAGTTGGTAACTCTGCCTGTGACGCCGAAGGTTCCAGGTCTTAATCCCGGTAAGCGATTTGTATGTGTGATGAGTACGAATATTTGTTCCTGAGTCTTGAATGTTTTCCACGTATTTATTTACGAGTGTTTTCGTCCATTAGTATGTCAACCTTTTCCTTTGTATTAGGGCCGGTTGACACTGGTTAGTGCGAGTCCATGCAGAAACTACTCGCACATGCAGCAAATGTATGGACTCGCACTAATCGCTAATCAATGTGTAAACGGGCCCTTGGGGCGAAACATATTTAATTACATATTTTTAACGTCGACTTGAAGCTTTGCTTAGTTTGGGACGTCGAATTTTGTACGATAGTACTCCAATAAAAAAATGCCGGTTTTTTCATAATCGCAAATTTAAAATGTTGTATTTCCGTTTTTAGGCTCATATTCCATTCTTCCTTTTCACTTTTTTTTATACCACATCGGTAGCAAACAAGGGTCTGTCTTTGCCGTAGTTAATAATAAGCTGATGAGAACACACAGGTTCTTCACATCATAGAATCCTATATTTGTAGATTGATCGAAATGTTTTACCCATGTCAAATTAATGGAATAATTAAATCTCAATCACGAAAACACTAGCTACTACTTTCCTCTGTAGGAGTGTTGTGTTCCTGGAGGTGAGCAAGGTCGCCATAGCTCCCGAGGTTGCTTTGTGTTGAGAGCGAGGGAATTTGTTCCTTCAGCTGTCAACACGGCGAATCCTCAAACATATCAAGGGTCGGCAACGCCCATGTTACTTCTTTGGAGTTGCATGCGTCTATAGGCTGCGGTGTCCACTTACCATCAGGCGGGCAGTACGCTGGTTTGCCACCGTCGTTGTATATATAAAAATAAAATAAAAACTCCGGAAAAACGCGGTCTCCCAGTTACTATAAATATCTATGTTCCAGATGTTTTTGTAGACGGTGTAAGTTTGTCTATCTCGTTCTACCTACCCTCTACTTATGTGTTAACCTGTTTTGTATACAATAAAGTGCCAAACATACATAAATATGATAGAAAGAAAGAAAGAAAGAAAGATACATTTATTCACAAACACACAGGACACACACATATTAAACAATAGAATTAAAAAATAAAACAGATAAGACATGAAAACAGTGTGTCTCTGCGGCAGTGAACCGGACACTGGCTCAGCATTATGCTGAGGTGTCAGACACCTGGGGCCGTAGACAAGGTTACAATCGACAAGCGCTAACGCCAATAGAAAACGAATAAAATGTATGGAAATGACAGATGCCGACGAAACACTTTTCGTTGACATCTACGGCCCGTCTACGGCCCCTGCAGCGCTGATTTTCAGCCAGCACCGTCGGTGACTCACGGAAACGTCATACAAATGTAATAAATAACTAGTAACATTTTTGGGATAGGTGAAAGAGAAATAAACATAAATACAAAGTGAGATAATACATGTATACACTACCTAGATGCAGCTCAATAAAATTAGATAATAAATGAACAATTGGCATATTTATTGCTGTCACAGTGCTGGGGATTAGGATTTGGATTTCTGGAGCGTCAACAAATAGCCTTTAAGCATACGCCTAAAGGTGTATCTGCTAAGCGCCCCTTGGATAGGAGGAGGGATATCATTCCAGCACTTAGACGCCGCATACTTGAAACTAGCTCTGAACGCAGCGGTTCGGTGCATAGGTATAATGGCCATTGCCTTAAACCTGCGCGCACTTTTGGACCATACCAGTTTATGAAAAAGGTAGGTGGGGGTTTCGTGTTTTACCACCCCGAACAGCAGAGTGGCCAGGTGCAGGCGCCGGCGTGCAGGCATGTTAAGCAAGTTAGCGGCGTTCAAGTATGGAGTGATGTGGGATCGGGGAGGGACTCTGAAACAAAAACGAGCACATGCGTTCTGCACTCGTTGTATGAGCCGCTTCGAACGACCAGTAATGCACCCATCATACACGACGTCACAATAGTTTAACCTAGATAATATAAGTGATTCACATAGGTCAACACGCAAATCGACACTAAGGTAATCTCGTATACTCACAACATTAAGTATGTGGTTCATGATGAATCTATTCCTCAAAAGCCTTCCCAAACAAACTTTACCGTTCGCTTTCTATTCCATAAAAAAACAAACATATTTTAATCTCGACCATTTGTATCCTTGGAACTAATCAGCTCCCATAGACAATCTAACGCACCCTATTATCTCCGGGCATAGAGTAAAAAAACTTGACCTCATTCGGTCTAAATAGGTCATTCATCCCTAAGGGTCAGTACCCTTAACAGGACCCGATGGGTTTTTTCGATGCCGGGGGCCATTTTTCATCGAGCCTAGCGCCCAATTTTGGTACATGGTTCCCGTTAAATGGGATACACATGGGATGTGTCCCTTGCGACGCGTTTGGAGACGCCAGATGGTATCCGGTGTTGGGATTGATCGGGGGGGGGGGGGATATTACGATAAAAATGGTTTTGTTTTAGATAGTGGGTAATAAACTAATAATAATAAATATATTTGCAACGATGTACTCAAGTTGAGATACAAGAACGGGAAGGGTGTAGCAAGCTAATGGTGTAAAAAAACCAGCCAAGTGTGTGTCGGGCTATGCACGATGAAGTTTAACCCACATTAGTAAACACTAGCATGTACCGTAAGTTAAAAAAAGTCCATCTAGTCTTTCTTATCTTCTTATAAATTTAAGTTCCGGCACTTACGTCCTTTACGTTAAGGAAGTTTGACTTCAGGTCACATGTCTGATGGAGTGCCCCCCTACATATATTTTTTTTTGCTTTTTAAATACAAAACTATGTAGCGGCTCACAATATACACCTGCAATCCAAATTTCATTCAAAAACACCTTATTTTTTCAGTAAAACGTCTCGCCTTGTGACACACGGACAGCCGGACATAGAAATTTTGAAATCCAAGGAAAAATTGAAAAATTTTATGCTCCGAGCCGGATTCGAACCGGCGACCCCAGGCATTCATGGCCCGTCGCTACTAACCAACTAAGCTATCGGAACAATCCGGTTCGGGCACCAAATCCTTCAATCAGTTCCTTCATACAACGCCTTAGGGAGGTGTGTAGCTGCATCTACCAGAAGACTTAGGCTTCTTAACGGCACCAACGTCTCAAATTATATTGAGAAATCGTCAGTAACGATGCGCCACCCCATACTAAATTAATTTTTGTTTTTAAGCAGTAACGCTGCTAACGAAAATTATAAATTTTTAAATCAAAGGAAAAATTTAAAAATTTAATGCTCCGAGCCGGATTCGAACCGGCGACCACAGGCATTCATGGCCCGTCGCTACTAAACTAACCAACTGAGCTATCGGAACAATCCGGTTCGGGCACAAAATCCTTCAATCAGTTCCTTCATACAACGCCTTAGGGAGGCGTGGCGCATCGATACTGACGATTTCTCAATATAATTTGAGACGTTGGTGCCGTTAAGAAGCCTAAGTCTTCTGGTAGATGTCGCTACACGCCTCCCTAAGGCGTTGTATGAAGGAACTGATTGAAGGATTTGGTGCCCGTACCGGATTGTTCCGATAGCTCAGTTGGTTAGTAGCGACGGGCCATGAATGCCTGTGGTCGCCGGTTCGAATCCGGCTCGGAGCATAAATTTTTTCAATTTTTCTTTTGAATTAAAAATATAATTTTCGTTAGCAGCGTTACTGCTTAAAAACAAAAATTAAGCCGGACATATGGCGAAAGTACATATAGTTTTCCCCAATCATGAATGGACCCTTAGGTTAGGTATATACCTAAGGGTTCCGTTTTTGCCATTTTGGCTACGAAACCTTAAAAAGCTAGCTCAAGCTAGCAAGCTCCTCAAAGTCATCAGAGTCAATTAAATCTAATCTCAAGAATCTAATCTCAATTAATTTAATCTAAACTCACAGAAGTCAACTGTCAAGCCTCATCCAAATCATAGTCCTTGATCCGTCACCAACAATAATAAAATTAATTAATAAATTATTATTAATTATTATTTATTATTAATTAATTAATTTAATATTAAAACATTATGCAATAGCAAAAATGCACGCCAGCTTCTTAAAACATCTTTATTAATCATTTTTCCTTTTATGGTCTACGATTGTAACATCCTTTTCTCGCTACTTCTTAATGACCTTCCGGATGCTTATCCAAGCAGGGGACATATACATGTACGCTGACGATGTCGCCGCCGTGGTTTGCGCGCCCGATATTAACAAGCTCGAGCAATGTCTGAATGAAGTAGCAACTGAGTTATCGACATATTTTAAGAACAATGGTTTACTCCTGAATTTAAAAAAAACGAGCTACCTCAATTTCCATCTAGGTGGTAGGTCTCCAAGAGACCTAACAGTCTTTGTGGACGGTATCAAAATAGAGCAAGTTAAAAATACTACTTTCTTGGGCTTTGAGCTGGACAGGGGTCTTCAATGGGGAGCACATATTCAGAAAGTCTGTAGTAAGCTAGGGAGTGCCTGCTTTGCGCTGCGTCGTCTAGCAAGAGTACTGCCCAGAGGTGTGGTGCGCTCGTGCTACTTTGCCACAGTGCACTCGCTCCTACAATATGGCGCGGAGTTGTGGGGCCGCGCTACCGACTGGGAGCGTGTTTTCATAATGCAGAAGAGAGCCGTGCGAGCAATTGTACAGGTGGACCAGGGTACCTCCGCGAGACCGTATTTCAAGGAGCTAAGGATATTGACGCTACCTTCCGTGGTAATTTGTCAAGTGGCCTTGTATGTGCGAGGACATCCCGACGAATACGTAAGGGGAGCTGATGGTCAAAGTAAAAACATGCGACATGGCCACAGAATCGTGGGCGTGGCGCACAGACTGGCGAAGTCCACCAAGCTCACCCACGTGATGGGCCCGACGGTGTACAACCGCCTCCCGGCGCGAGTTACGGATGCACCCTCTCTGGCCAGCTTCAAATCGCAGCTGAAACGATGGCTTATCGAGGACACTTTCTATAGTTTAAATGAATTTACTAAGCACGAAAAGTGTACTTAATTATTTTCAAATTATTTAATTTGACATTAATTATTTTGTATAATGTTTACTTATACTTAATATTGTACTATTGATTGTGAAATTGTGATGTGCCAATGACATGTAATATGAATTATTATTAATAAATGAATATTCATCTTGAATATGGTATCTCTTGCACTTGCGTCAGAAGTGCAGTGCAATTACTGTCAGCAGTAGTTATACCGGCTGAAGTGCTGAAAATAATCTACATAAGCTTTATCTCCTATATTGATTTAATAATAGTTTCGGAATAAGTAAGTAGTAAATAAGTACCTTGTACAATAGCAAAAGCCTAATTTCTAACTAAGTATAAATTACAGTCCCTAAAAATACTCGAAAAATAAAACAACGTAACTATCTAATATTTTTTGGAATATCATATTTTTTGCAGCAGGTCTACTAATAAAAGTCCCAAACTTAACCAGACAGAAATATTAATCATTATCATGCGCCATTGTCGTTACCACGCACGAAATGATTATCATTACCGTATCATTTGAGAGCAATTTATAATTTTCCATGATGGCGTCTCTAGAATCTCGAGATAAATCTCTGTGCCGTGTGTAGCGCGCTGTCTTCCGCATTCCGCGCGAGCGTCGACCCACTGCGCCACTGCCCAAGTATCCCTGATCCTGCCGAGGGAGGGTGGGTTATCGATCATTTTATCGATAATTTCATCGATCACTCGGTCATCGATATGTGATGTGTAGTTGCAGTGAGGATAACTTTTTAGAAATGTATTTAATGATTTTAATAGTGACGACCGGGTTAGCTACTCGTAAGTTGGTAGTCACCCTGCCTACGAAGCAAGAAGTCCCGGGTTCCAATCCCGGTAAGGGCTTTTATTTGTGTGACGAGCACGAATATTTATTCCTGAGTCATGGATGTTTTCTATGTTAATCGTCGTCTAGTTACCCATAGTAAAAGCTTGGCTTAGTTTGGGACTAGGTCGATTAGTGTAAGATTTTCCGCAAATATTTATTTATCCATATATTTTCGAAAAACATAAACTATAAAGTGCACGTTGTTGGGTAAACTTACACACTGCGAATTCCATTCCTCCATATATATGCATATTTGTAAGAGTTTGATTTGGTACATTTTAATTAGTTATTATGTTCCTGATTTATGTACTTAACTATCGATCTTTTTGCTGAAACGCAGTCATTGTTAACCGCCTTATATTATTTGCTTAGTGTTGCATTGCCAGCTCAGAATCATTACAGTATTTTTACAATTTTAACTAAATATGACGGACCATGAAACTTTAACAAACATGAAATGCAAACATATCATTTTTTTATTTCTTTCTTAGTCTTAATAAATTTGTAAGTGTAATTTCTGGCACTTATGTTACTTAAAAGGGCTAGAAAATTATCGATAACTGTCCGCGTCCCTACGATGGTGTTAACGGGCCATCCCTACATACCAGGGTACCATAACATAGGTACCGCTAGCCGCTTAGTGTTTAATACATACTGTAATAGCTTATTACATTATCTATAAGTGGTTGCGATTATGCCGTCACTAAGGAATTTGGGTAACGGAGCTTCGTATTCATGGGGCCCTGGTTGATTGGGTCGTTATGTTTGACAATGACATGTTAGATAGTTTAAAGCAGTTATGGTTCCAGAGAAAGATCCTTCTGGAAACGGGAAAGGAGCTTCTTGTGTGGTTGTCACAAACAAACAAACATGTTGCTCATATAAAAAAAGGAAAAAACTTAATAGGCAAGGTTCAGCGGGCCGCTCATATTTGGAATAGTCCATCTGGGAAAGTATTTCCACCCTAGAATACCCCATAAGTGAGCTCCCAGGGACGCGCTGTGTTAAGAGCGAGTAACCTGTCTATCAGTAACTAACAAGTACCTACGAGTAGTCATAGCGTATTTAGATTTTTTTTAAAACCCTAGTCCATATAATGAATACTAAGGTGAGACTGGGGCCTAGACTGACTGTCCTGACTGGGGGTAGCGACTGTATTGTCGACTACAAAGAGATTTATTTTAATCCAGCCATGGCATGCGGTGCAATGGCAAGGTGGAATTCGGAATGGTTTTCGACGACAGGTGAATCCCGAATTTTAGTACCGTGACGTCACGGAATTTGTCATTAAATTTTTGAGTTTGCCAATTGAGCCGGATCCATACTCATCAATATCATTATACCACTTTAGTCTGATAATGATGATGTCGTCTGACCGATTTCAGCTACAGCAACTGTGTATTTTGGCTTTGGTGATACAATTATTATTATTAGTGTTGTTCTTCTACTCTCTGGTGCGCTGTCAGGCTCACGTACCCTATCTTTTGAAGGCTCTGGAGTGCGATTTTTGAATCTCACTGGTGATATCGAAGTCACCGGTGACTAAAATTATCACCGATGACTTTTATGTCACCATTTTCCTAAAGCAGTATTTTTGAAAGTCACACGCTGTTTACCAACATGCAGAAATTTTAGAATGTCAGTCAGTGACAATCTTCCCGTTACGTTCCTTTTTACGCAGATGTTGTCCTTGATACCGGTTTTTATTTTCTCATACTATAACTTAAAACAGATTCAAACGTAAAACGTAGCGTATGTGTCAGTGTCATGTAACCGAAAATTTAAGTTTTGAAGAATTCTTGGCATATGTCATATACGTCAACTGTCAAAAACAATCACATGGTGATTTCAATTACGAGTGGGTAGGGGCACTCGTAAATCGATATCATAGGTATGACAAATGTAAGTCACCGATGAGTTTCAAAAATACGAACTTTCGGAAATCAGTCACATCGGTGACAATTAATCACTTGGTGAGATTCAAAAATCGATCCCCTGTTTTTCATCTGTTATTGTGTCTTTTCAGAACATCTTTGTAACGAAGGTACTGGCCACCCCACTTACGTTTACAATTCTTCCGTTCTGAAAAGAAACTGCGCTTCGCCATTCTGTCATCTGACATTCGCGACACGTGTCCACACCACCGCAGCTGACACCTCATCAGGTAGGTACACCTCGATGCCTCCACATTTGCATGCCTCAGGACGGTCGTATTTCTGACGCGGTCCGTCTATCTGATATTCATGATATCTCGGAGACATTTGAGGTGAAATCTGTCGAGCGTGCGGATGTGCTAGCGGTAGATGACTCACGTCTCGGAGGAGTACAGTCACCGGCAATAACATCTGCCACAACATAGCACGCATATATATCTGACACTACTCTATGTATAATGTCATAAGGACGTGTCAGATATTTTTGCCGGCTTTGTTACGGCAGATATTGATGCCGGTGACTGTACAACAGATTTGGCAGCTCGACCGCCATATACACGCTTATTTTTGTGGCAAGTTTTAGATCATGGGGCCGAAAAACCTTGGCTCGCAGTTTGCCGTAGGCAGCAGCCGTAGCACCTATCCTGCTATTTATTTCCGATTCTAGGTCGCACTTACTCGTTATTGTGCTCCCAAGATACCTAAACTTTTCCACTTAATATTTCTGTACCGATGCTCATACTACTAGGCACGTTGTGAGACACATCTATGTTGACCATGATTTCCGTCTTTTTCACATTAATTTAAGGCCAAACAATATCGACAAGATTGGAGATTAAGCTTTGCAGACCTTCCGCAGTATTCGAGGCAAAGCATAAATCAACCGCGTAATTATTTCAGTAATTACTGCGTGAGACACTTTATACTAGTTGGTAAGTGCCTACCTCTGAAGCTAGAGCTCCTCGATGCGAATCCCGGCAAGGGTATATATTTGTGTGATGGCACGAATATTTATTCCTGAGTCGTGGACGTTTTCCATGTATTTAAGTATTAAATGAAATTATAGTACATTGTGATACAAGTGAGGTATGTTGATAATAAAATTACATCAGAGGCGAAATTGTTTACGCGAACCGCAGGTGAGCCTGATAAGGAAGCTGAGGATGTGATTATCAAAGCTCACGCGTATCATACGACGTTTTTCAACACATTTGCGAGGAAAAAATAATTTTCATAAGATGAAATGTTATAGGCCTGCCAAATTATTTTCTTTACATTAAGTAAATCATTATATAATTTTCCACATCGCCAAGAATTTCCAGTGGCGTCCATTCTTTTTATCACTTTTCTAGTCACCACGAGTCAACATTTTTGATAATGACCAAACTAATAATAAAATAAACTATAATGGCGCGCAACAGTTTTTTTTCGTGAAGTTTGCGCAGTGCGGGCTCAGAAATCTCTAAACAGCCAATACAAAGTCAAATAATATTTTCGTTTTACAATGTTATCTGTATTTAATTCATGTAAAATGTTATCAAAAGTGAATAGTTTAACTAGATTAAACGTTTCTATAGCACATACAAAAAGAGATAGTCAATTAATTAACAAAAATGATTTAATTTGTTTAGTCGAGTAAGAATCCATTTGCCGAGAGTTAAAAAAAAAGCTGTACATTGTGTCCAACCCGGTTAATTTAAGAATGCACCGTGTTCATGCATACATCTTGCTGCAAGGTGCCTTAATCGTGACTTAATCGGAATATAACCATAACACACAAGTGTTGTAATGTTATAAAACACGCGTGTTTAATATCCAGGGTTATGAGCCTAAAAGCGACACAATAAGAGGTACGTTACGAGCAATTGTGTTGAAAATGAATTTAATTCTGCAAGTAGGCCGTAATGGCACTTTTACAAGTCAAAATTCTACCAGGGTTTCTGAAAAAGAAGACGACTGTTAGGAAAAAACGCCGAAACAAACTCTACAGCCAGTTTTTTTTTTTGCCAAAAAAGCTTATTACAATGATAGTTCTTATTTATTTATCTATATTTAAATATGTATATCGCCGCTTAGTACCCATATTCTCGTAGTACAAGCTTTGCTGAGTTTCGGACTAGGTAAATATTTGTGAGATTGTCCCCAAATATTTATTATTTATTTTGTATCCTGACTTGCTCTGACGCTACAACAGGAGCCATCACGTCAGAGATCATTATGCCGCGTCAGAAAGTCGTCGTTGTACGACAAATATGATTCCGGCTGTAGGCCCCATGTCGAAAGAGCACCGCATGCCTGTCTAAGGGCTATATTTCACCGGGACACCATGGCGTCGCAACCAGTCATCGCCTCCAACAAATTGTATGCGATTGGTTGCGTCGCCATGGTGTCCCGGTGAAATATTGCCCATATAGCCGCATACAATTTGTTGGTGGCGGGCGACGGGTTGCGCCGCCATGGTGGCACGGTAAGATATTGCCCTAAGTGAGTGTATTGAATTAAAATCGAATCGGTGTAGTACTTGATTTAATGTGCCAAACACGTTAGCAAATTTAAAAAAAAAAATTGATTAGATCAATACTTTTTTTACTGAATGAAGAAACTATACGCTGACATTATATGTAGGCTATGAATAATTACTGGTATACTACCTAATTAGTAAAGTCAAATCTTTACTGTACTAAGCACTGCCTATGGGTATTTAGGTAGGTATAGGCACCTTAGGTAGTTGATGTTTAGAACAGTATTGCGACATTAACTTTCCTCGTTATTGCATTATCAAGTATATAAGCGGCACATGAAATCTTTCTGAAACTAACAGGTGGTTGTTCTAACATTCTTTTTATACTTGCTTAGGCCGTGTAAATAGGCAATTTAGACTATGCGGTGATGAGCGGAGCCGAAGGCAAGGTTACGCCGTAGGATAAAAGACAAACCAAATATGCAAATTTTGAGAAGCTGAAACTGCTTACCTTAGTTGTCCGAGTGACTTGGAGCGGGCGTAAGCAGAGAGGAGCGGCAGGAGTAACTAGCACAATCACTATAGGTACTTATTAATAGCAATCTTATTATTCGTAGTTCAGTTTGCAGCGGAGAAAATATGAAAAATTATGCGTTGACGTATGTAACTGAATGTTTTTTTTTTATGACAGCCAGAACTATGAAGGCGGTGCGTGTAAGCAGTCTCAACAGCTTTTTTAAGAAAGGAGGCCAAAAGGGATTTTGCTCTGACGGCGTAACCATGCTCCCGGCCTTGAAATGCAAAGAATTTCAAAAATGAGATGAAATGATGCGGTTGAATGATAAATAAGAAAGAAAAAGAACCTCCCAATAAGGACTGGAAATAGGTTATTGATTACTGTGTAGGTAAAGGATATAGCTTCACAACAGGTCGTTTGAATAAGCCGTTATTAGTTTTAACAGTAGCTACTCGAATCACACCATCAGGTCCTGGATGTACGGTCGTGATTATACCTAACGGCCATCGAAGGGGTGGAACATCATCATCACCCATCAAGACTACCGTGCCTTGAACAATAGGATGATCTGGAGTACACCATTTATTTCGGACTTGCAATGTGTGCAAAAACTCTAAGCGCCATTTTCTCCAATATGATTGCACAATACTTTCTAGCAATTTTTTGCGATTCGTTAGATTCTTGCACTCAGTTGACAGGTCTGAAGCTGGTAAATACTGAAGCGGTGTAGACATTAAGAAATGTGCGGGGCTTATTATTTCAGGGTGCGGATCTGAAGAGAGCACACTGAGAGGGCGTGAGTTGAGTATGCATTCTATTTGAACCAAAACAGTTAGCAATTCTTCATATGTTAGAAGTTGTGACCCTATGACACGATACAAATGTGTCTTTAAACTTTTTATATTTGACTCCCAAATACCACCGAAATGGGGAGCGCGCGGTGGGATCATCTTCCTTTCAATGCGGTGATTAAAGCATTCGCGGTTAAGTTTAGATTTGAAATCGCATGTGCGAAACAAAGCATACATCTCATCTAATTGAGATTTGGCTCCAACAAAATTTGTCCCATGGTCTGAATAAAGACATGAGACGGGGCCACGGCGAGATATAAACCGCTTGAAAGCTGCTATAAAGGAGTCAGATGTTAAATCTGAAACCAACTCAATGTGTATAGCCTTGGTGACAAGACATACAAACAAGCATATGTACGCCTTTTGCGCATGTTGACCACGACGGCGACAAAGCGTAATACGAAGGGGACCAGCATAGTCAACACCCGTATGCACAAAGGCTTTAGCTTCTTGCAAGCGATAAGAAGGAAGGTCAGCCATCTTTGGAATCGGATGGTCCGGTTTAACGCGGAAACACGAATTACATTTATGTACTCTATTCCTAATTACGGTTCTGGCATCCAATATCCAGAAGCGCTGGCGGATGATTGACATCAACAGTCCTGCACCTGTATGACAATTTACAGCGTGATAGTGATCAATAATCATGTTGACTATATGATCGCGTTTGGGGAGCAATGCAGGATGCTTAGCTTCAAATGGTAAATCAGCGTTTGAAAGTCGACCTCCTATACGCAGAACATTTTTCTCATCAATAAACACTGATAACTTGACGAGTTTTCGCGAGGGTAATATATTATTTTTCATGCGAGCAATATCTTCCTGAAAGTGAACGCTCTGTATCGCGAGTATTAAAGCGGTTTCAGCGATTTCGATATTTTTTATAATCTCAGTAGCGTTAAGCTTTTTTGTAAAACGTAGCACATAAACTACAGTTTTCAGCAGTTTATTCCAAGAGGATATGCGTTGCGCTAAATCATATAATATAGGTCGCTCAAGTTGCACAAGAGTTGTCAATGTAGTGGTTTTACACTCCGGCAATTGTTCAATAGCAGCGGCCTGAAACGGTTGGATAGGCCATTCCGTTGGCGCATTATGCAGCCAGGAAGGTCCGTTGCACCATAGGGTATGAGAAACCAATTGTGATGGTGTCATACCACGGGACAAGCAATCACTGGGATTGTTTATTCCAGCAACATAATAGAAATTCTCTGGTAACACATTTTCTTGACACTGAGCAACACGATTGCTTACAAAAATTGACCACCTATGCGGCGATGCTTTGATCCATGAAAGAGCGATCATTGAATCGGAGAAAGCATATATGCCTGCAATCGGAATTCGAGCAAGATAAGTGTCTTGCACAATTTTAATCAGTTTGGCCATTAAAACAGCGGCACATAGCTCTAAACGAGCAAGCGTAGTTATCTTAGCCGGAGAAACCTTGGACTTGGAGCATAACAGCCTTACACTGATATCGCCAGTCAAGTTTGTCACATGCAAGTAAATTACACAACCATAACCACTAAGGCTGGCATCACTGAATCCAACAATATTGACTATACAATCGGATGATACGCCAATATGGCGCGGGATCTTAAACGTTGATAACAATGGAAATTCTTGAACCAATGTGGAGTAACACTTAATTATGTGTTCCGGGGGGGTAGCGTCCCAATCTATTTTACTGAGCCAAAGTTCTTTTATTAACAACTTGGCGTATAGGACGACAGGAGCTACCAAACCAAGGACGTCAAACAAGCGAGCTACGGTGGATAAAATGATTCGCTTGGTACACTTCCCTCCGGCGGGCGGGAACGTAGTTAGTGAGAATGTGTCATCGGAGGGTTCCCAAGATAAGCCTAACACTTTGGCAATATTTTGCTTGTCATCAAAATTAACACAAGCACGGTGTGAATTAGGCAGCTTATCTAGCAGTGACAGGGAGTTGCTGGACCATTTGACTAAATCAAATGCACCAGTTTTAAAAAGCGCGATTAAGTTTTGCGATAAACGCATTGCAGTTTCCTCATTTATACACGAATGAACTAAATCGTCCATGTATAATTGGGAACTAGCCACTGTTGCAGCATCGGGAAACCGATGTCCCTCATCAAGGCAAAGCTGCTTGACAGTGCGCATTGCCATATACGGGCTTGATTTCAGTCCAAACGCAACGCGCGTAAACTGAAAGGTGCGAACCTGCTCTTTTTCATCAAAGCGAAATAAAATTTTCACATATTTATAATGTTTTGGCGGCAAACAGATTTGCATATACATTTGGCGGATATCCGATGTCATTGCTATGGGAAACAGGCGAAAATTCAGTAGCAGAATAAATAAATCTGCCTGCAAATTTGGACCAGTGTGCAAAATGTCATTGAGTGACAAGCCTGAGCTACTTTTAGCACTAGCGTCTAGGACTATTCTGACGCGAGATGTAGATTTATCAGGACGAACCACTGCGTGCTGAGGAATGTAATATCCGTCATCAGTGACGTCAGATTCAGGAACTTCGGTAAGATAACCGTTTTGCATATATTCTTTGATGACTTGGTTATAATCATCACGAAGTGTAGGTATTTGTTTAAACTTCTTTTCCCAAAAAAGTAGGCGGCGATGAGCAACAGCTCGAGAATTGCCTAGCTCAGACGCATCTTTGCAGAAGGGCAAGGCTGCAGAATATCTGCCATCATCATTTCGAGTCACGGAAGTAGTGTACAAATTCTCACACTCAGTCTCTTCCGGACTAAGAAAACGTTTGTATGGGATCTCTTCTAATTCCCAAAATTTATTGAGACTCGATTCAAGGTCATTGAGCACAAATGCGGTAAAAGAAGTGTCATTAGAGTTAGACTTACAAGGATAGTCACCCATTAACACGTAACCAACCGTGGTTAGCAAAGCGGGGGGTGCGCATGTGCCAGAATCTACTCTGTTCCCCAAATATATATACGGGAAGAGTTGAACACCTAGCACCACATCAATGCAGCCTGGAATATTCCAGGTTAAATCTGCAAGCGGTATATCGGCAAGATATGCCAAGTCACATTTATTAGCTTCGACGAAATGCGCGGGCAGTTGATCTGTTATACAATCTACCACTAAAGCATGTATATAGTATTTATTATTTGGGTAGATGCGCGATTCAATATTCAAATAAACATAACCAAGTATAGGCCTCGACGTTAAACCAACACCCTGTAAGTTAAGTGATTTGCAACAATCAAGCGTTATTAGATTGTTTTGTGAACCATTATCAATTAGGCATCTTATAACCGTCTTACCATCACCATTATAAGGCTTAGCGTACACCTGAGCGGTTGACAACAATATTGTTGACTTAGGTTTCGACTCTACTTTGAGTGAGAAAAGCGTTAGAAAGCGGCTGTGCTATGGCCCCATCAGGTGACCATTGCGTATTAATGCTATCGCGGGGCGGATGAGCAGTCAGCGGAGTATTTATTTGCGGTGTGCAGACACAGTTCGAGTTTGCATTAGGTGCATTTGGTTCACAAGAATTGAACACTGCAGGCGGAGAGCGCGATGGAGGCGCGGCTGCTGACGGTCGCGGTACATGAGCGGCGGAAGAAGTAACGTCGTTAGTGTTGGCGAACAATTGCGTTGATTTAATATTAGCGGAAGCAGCTTTATTCGACTCAAAATGTAAGAACGTGTGATGACGCTTCTGACACACGTTGCAAGTGTGACGCGAGTTACAGTTAATAAGTGTATGCGTCGTACTTAAACAATTAACACAACCATGCTTATCTTTTATAAATTCAAACCTCACTTGCGGGGAGACCATGTTTTTAAACTTCATGCAAGCATAAAGTTGCGAATGATCCTTTTTGTTGCACAATATACAAGCTGGTTCATTAATCGCGGGTTTTGAAGCGGTATCATTGCTGGCTACAAACGCCTTATACGTAGTTCGCGTAGTTTGTGCCGGTATATTGGCAACTGATTTGCCGACGGTACTACCATTGGACCGTTCTAAAATCTTAACTTGGTCTTGCACAAACGATATGAACGATTTATAAGTCGGAATCTCAACATCGCGAATTGACATTTCGTAACTTTGTAACATCTGTTGGTCGGTCTTCCTCAATGCGCAATTTAAAAGAAGAAAATCAGCCAAATCAGGAATGTCTAACTGCTTAAGAGCGGCGATAGACGCGGAATACTTCTCAATGAAGGTATTGAGACTGCTGGCATTGTTTGAGCATGGTTTTAAGTCAAATACATTGTTCAGGTAATAAGTACCCAAGGCGCGTTTATCTTGATATTTTTTGACAAGACTGTCCCAAATTATGGAATAGGTTTCACCTGTAGGCACTAAACCAGCGGTTAATTTCAGAGCATTATGTGTTAGCTTGCCCATGAGGTATTGCACACGTTGCGAGTCAGTCAGTTGGTCATTATTATGTACGTTGGTTTTAAATGACTCATAGAAAATGGGCCAGTTCTCAGTACGACCATCAAAGCAAGGCAATTCTATAGGCGGGAGTTTAATATAAGAGCCGTTGTTACGACTCGCGGGTGCGGATGATGCACTTGCTTGCGGTATTGACATTTTAATAATGTTGTTTCGAGTGCGTTTTATTTTTGAGTACATATCTTCGAACGCATCCGGGGCCTCATAGTCAGGCTTGGTACCAGGAACGAGAGACATGATGATTTTATTCATCTCATCCAGAATTGATTCGAAACTCACACGTAAGTCATCAATCGTTTCACTATCGGCCATGAAAGACTCGTTGCTTCGCGATTCAAAATTTGAAATATTTTTAGAAGCGGCATGTATGCGAGTAAATCGCTGAAAGATTTTCTCTTCTTTACTTTTTAACACTGCTAACTTAATTTCCATTTCAGATTTAGACATGTTGGCTAAATTAAAATTTCAATTATATTAATGACAATGTCAAGCTAAATGTCAATGACAATGAGCGTGATATATATGAAATGAGCGTTAATGGCGGGTGAAATATATGAGTATTGCGGAAAATAAATGGGAATTTTAAAAATTTGGACGGAAGAATCCGGAACTCGATAGGACCAAAAATATGCTTAGGCCGTGTAAATAGGCAATTTAGACTATGCGGTGATGAGCGGAGCCGAAGGCAAGGTTACGCCGTAGGATAAAAGACAAACCAAATATGCAAATTTTGAGAAGCTGAAACTGCTTACCTTAGTTGTCCGAGTGACTTGGAGCGGGCGTAAGCAGAGAGGAGCGGCAGGAGTAACTAGCACAATCACTATAGGTACTTATTAATAGCAATCTTATTATTCGTAGTTCAGTTTGCAGCGGAGAAAATATGAAAAATTATGCGTTGACGTATGTAACTGAATGTTTTTTTTTTATGACAGCCAGAACTATGAAGGCGGTGCGTGTAAGCAGTCTCAACAGCTTTTTTAAGAAAGGAGGCCAAAAGGGATTTTGCTCTGACGGCGTAACCAATACTTGAACGGATTTTCGTTGAACTTTTGTTAGAAAGTCGGATGGGTTAAGAAATAAAACCATATTTATAGAAAATAATATAAAACATCTTTATTACTCACTAGGTTTACGACAGTAACTTATAATAACAATATATGCTAGGGTGGGATACTTCCTGAGCCATATAGTAATGATATAGGGGCCTATTCCGAACTTGGTGATATAGCTCGGGTATCACTAAATAATTAATAAACAGGCACAAGAGCTAAACTCAGGGCCGGTACCCATCCGCGATATATGACAGAAGACATGTCCTTACTGTCTTGTCTCGCATGATATTGACAGAGACAAAAAGGGGGACATGTCTTCTGTCATATTTCGGGGATGGGTACGCGATTCGGTGATATTATTGCCCCAGTAAATATAACATATATCCTCCAACGCTCTCTTTATAGACAATACCTTCGCCAGGGACACCTTAGCGATACAACTCTACTCATATTAAATACACACTGGAACCAATTCTCGGAAAAATCTTGAATATTGTGTTTGCGTTGAATTTACTCGTATTATTGGACACTTATTTATATATTCATCGTTATACTGCCTAGTGACCGCGTTTATGTCGTACGTAAAGCATTTGTAGTTTTCTAGCAAATGTTTAAGCGCAAGAGAGACGACTGCTTTATGTCGCACGTAAACGCAATCATGCTACCAGTGGTAATATGGAAGGTCTGATGTCATTCAATGTGTACAGTCAGCGTCATATAGTTAGTAGTATCCAGAGTAGCCAAATAATTCGTAACACACCCTTATTCTTACAGTAGTAAAGATGTGTATTGAAATATTTGGCTACCTTGACTGCTACTTACTATATAACGCTAACTTTACTTTACCCTATAGCAAGAATTGGCCCTCGAATTCGGATCAGTCTTAAAAGACATTAACTTAAAGGCTGTCTTATCTTACATAACTACAAAATAAGATAAATTAATAAAAGCATAGCAAGCTCACTATCCCTATTTTCTATAATTGACCGTAAGATTGTATCATGGTTTAAAATTTAGTGTTACATAAGTATAGATATAATCCATTAATATGTTTATTGTCTAGTGGCTATAACATTAACAGCGAGCGTGAAAAAGTGGTCGCTTTCTAACTCTACTTGAATGAAAAATGTGAAATTTACCGAGATTATAACACACTAATTTGACATACAATGACTTATTTTATTATATGCTCTCAGTTATGTATTTTACCCACATATTGTGTGTAATGTAAGTGGTAAATTGACTTACTTTATTAGATTAAATTAACTACCATTTTCAGTCACAAATTATTACCTAAATAATACATTAGCGGCTTATAAATTATACCTGAAAATAGTTTTTAACACCTATGAAAATATTATTTATATGTTCAAAGTTTAAGATTTTAGTAATACATGGGGGGGTTTGCTATTCAACACATTATAGTAATACAGGGTCAGTCAACTGTGAACTTGCCTTTTCGAATGTAATTTCAATTTAAAGTTGGCATTACACAGAACGGAATTCAGTTACTGAATCATAATCTAATTCACTGAAGAGCAAATGAAACAGTATCCTTTACGCAGATTTTCTACCGAAGAGTGTACCTTATTTTTTTGTTCTTGAGTGGACCAGATACTGAATTCCGAATGTCTGAGGCCGGCCTAAACAGTAAGTAGTCGAGGAATGAAAAGGCCTACATCATACGACCCTATAATACGCGTCCCCCTTCTCTCACTCTGGAATGAGTTAAACTAGTTTAAGAGATATGAGACAGACATATAGTGGACGTCATTTATTTGATTGTATTGTATAAAAAGCTCATGAGTGACCAACCTTTTTATTACGCGACTGTACCATTATAATTGGTTGTGTCATACACACTTTTGAAGCTGCTCGGGTGGAGAATTGGTGCAATTTGTAAAATAGATGCTCGATTTATAATGCACCTTAGGGATTAAGCGTTATTTACATTTTATAAGCGGAACATGGTAACTCGAATCATGCAGGACAACATATACATTTGAGTAGAAATCTCCTAAAAATAAACTTAAAACTACAAGTCTGTACATAAAAACGGGTTTTTGAAGGTCTCTCGAATAATGTACAAATGGGCGAAGAAAACCAATCAAAAATAACCTTTTGCCTCTTTTTGCTTGTCTTCAATTTGCCTTAACCTAGTCTGATGTAGCCGCAAATAACGTTATATAAAAAGAAATAAAGAAAAGGTTGCGAGAAATTGAATAACTATTTCACTTAATATTTTTAAACTACTTAAGTACTCGTAATATAAACTCCTTGTGAACAATCCAATTCGTTCAAATAAAACACGCGTTTTTATAATTCTAAGCATTTCTCACGATAGTTTTAATAAAAAAAACCTCTGATTTTGCCATTACCAAAAGATAAAACCAAAAGTCTGTACAATATGTAAGTAAATAGTATTTTGCGTCTACATCATAAATCTACAATAATTTATATAAATACAAAATGCTTGAAGGATATGTGCACTATTTAGTATATCAGTCGTAAATATAAACATAGTGAGTATTGAAACGGGGGCGGGCTGCCGACGCGATGAGCTACCTGGAAATAAAGAAAATATTACATTAATAAAATGAAGAAAAAAAAACCGCATTACATTAAAAAACTATACCTCCCATTGTAACAGAGCCGAACATAGAGCTATTTAAGCATCGCTACAGACATTTCCACGACCATTCTAGCTCTAGTAGGGCTGTTATTCGCTACGCGCTAATGCGTCTCACCCCGCCGGTCACCCGTCACGAAACTAAACCTCTACCTACGCTTGGTTACTACGCATCGCGGTGTCAAGATATATTTGTGGGTGAGCGTTGAGGTGAGCTTAAAACAAGTTACAGAATAGGGGGACAGGGGACTGCCCCGGAACAATAACTAAATTGGTCGCTATAGTGCTCCCTAAGATGCTCCTGTTTATTTGACCAGTAATGTAACATTAGCTAGAATGCTCACTACAAGTGATTGCTCGAGGCTATTTAGATACAACGTTAAAAACTCTATGAGCTACACTAATTTTACAAATGCAATTTCGATGTTTAAATGGCCTCAGCATTTTTTTATAAATGTAAAGTAAAAAAAAACCTTAGTGCTAGCTATTACAGAACAGAATTGTTCGACGCTAAAAATATCTTTGACACATTAAAGGAACTAGTTTGGTGAACATATTGCTAAATACATGTAAGATAATACGCGGTCAGTGGCTGCTTTGAATAGGGTTGTCAATATTACTTATTATTGCTAGTGGATCTGTGAACTGTAAAACTCTCGAGCCGTATTTAGTTAAAAAAAAATAATTTCCTTTAACTGATCCGTCAATTAAATTCTATATAATTATTGAACCTGCCCACCAAAATTTAACGAAATCGGTTGAGAAATGCGACCTTTAGCGGAGAACAGCCAGACATATGAACGAATTTTGGTCCAAAATGACAAAACGTAAAAAAAAGAAATGGTTGAAATTTTATTATTTTGGAAAGTGTTACTTAATAAGATAGGATGATATAAATTATATGGGACCAACTTCGAGGTATACCCTTTCTAATAAAAAAAGAATTATCAAAATCGGACTACTCTGTAAAAAGTTATGCGTGATCATACATAAAAAAAAAAAAATATATACGCGTTGACTTGAGAACCTCCTCCGTTTTTTTCGTCGGTTAATAAAATAGATATTTTTGGGGATATATTACATTATTTAGTAACGGACGTTTTTCCAGTTACAGCATTGCAATTTCATTTTTTTACTATTATCTGACCGTGTAAGCGTATTCAATCCAATCAAGTAAAGAGAAGTTGAATAGTGACCGAATTAACATCATAACATAAGTATATAGACGGGTCATTGCCAGATCTTGGTTCGCGTCTCTCCTACACACATTGCCAAGGTTAAGGCCAAATATTTGGTTGAACTCTGAATCTGCATAAACAGCATCTTTTATATTTTTTTGTTTTTTCTACACATAATGACAGATGCATTCGTCGATGCCTATTGTAATCTATGTATAATGTCTGAAAATGAATTGAACCAACTGAGACAACCTTATTTTACTAAACATCCTCTTTGTGTTGTAGATATAATTCTGATGATTTAGTATAATACGAAATAAAGATAAAATGATAAATGAGTTTCAGTATGCAGCATAATAATTAATCCACTATAGCAGTCGTCAGCCCTATTTTCGCCGACGTCAGCTGGTCCACTTACATACAAATTCTTTTTTTACTCTTTAATTTGCTCTAGTAAAAAAATGTGGCGAAATTTTTTAAAAAGACTATAAAATAGCTCGCGTTTCGTGGGTACCTTTTATGGTTTATTTTATAGAGTTATGTAATGTTCGATTGCTTTCGCAATATAATTGTCGTCGATAATGGAACCATGAACGTTTTCTTAGTCCAATCTTGGAACATATGATTAGTCTTTATGACTATATCGTTGGTAAACTAAAAACAGCAGAAAATAGTAGATATTGCAACAAATGTATAAAACAGGTCATTTTATCACAGTAAACTTGCTTTTTACTTCGTATTTTAGACAATAAAAAAAGTTTCTTTCATCGTATTTAAAAGCTCGTGTGGCTCGACTTCGTGTGGTTCCTTAAAACATTTTATGCGGCCCTACCTACACTCAGTATCCGACGATAATAAAAAAAAGACGTTCATAATTAATACGCAATGATAATTTATTTTGGTTTATATCTTATGCCAGTTTTTTAATGATATGGCACTGAAAAAGAGTATCCTTGATACATAATTATATTAAAAGTTTAAAATAAGTAAGTAGATATTTTAATTTTATACAATCCATGTACAATGTGTGAACAAGGAGTTATACCTACACCATTTAGTAAATGGGGTGTCGGTACCTCAAAAGGTTGTACAATAATAGTCGTCATTGACCGACCACCAACCCCATAGTCCCAAAACCATTACGCATATTGTTTTATTACAAGGACGAAAATTAACTTTGCGAGCATTTTTTAAAATTGCAAAAACTGACCAATTGTTAATTGTTAAAATAGTTTTGTTTGCACAACAATAATTGTTACGAATCTTAGGACTATTGTTACTTTATGACCTTTTTTTAGGAAGGCTAGTTATGCAATAATTTTGGTGTGTGGGTTTTTTTTTAATATTTTAAATGTTTCTTTTTGCAATGACCGCCTTTTTATTGCTTCGATTGATATTTACGAAGGCTTGCTGAAGAAAACTATGACGTTTGATAATAAAAATGGCGGAATATTTTTTATTCCTAATTAACAATTACATTACTATTAAAATAATAGCAATAAAATGTATAATAGCGCAGCGGCCATTCATGTTCAATAAGTTTTTGCATACACAGCATCTATTTTGCATATAAAAAACCGTAACAAGTATTGGATACAAAGGATCTTGTTCTAAAGACACGTCCAATTACAATATTCTGATAAAGACACTAATTATAATAGAAGTGCAGTGTGTCGCGGATGTCCACAGGCAAAAAACTAAATATACCTATACTGGCATGTGCTTTAGCACCGGCCCAGTGGTCATCCTTGGCTAGAACACGCTTTGCACCTGTCATTGTTCAATTTAAAACCCGGCGACACATTGCCTCAAATAATTCCTCAAATTGAACTCGCATGCTGCAAAACAGTGTATTTTTAACCCCGCTATTCAACACTAGATGGCGCTGTGTGTTTGAACCGTGTTCACTCAACAACTTTATTCAGTTTTAATTTTTAATTACTTTGTGGTCACGCGAGTAATTTTAATAGTCGACGATCGTTATTGATTAGAAGCCGCATTTGAATAAAATTGGATCTCATCGTCATCTCGCGATTGCTCGGATCGTCAACTAGAACACTCGGTACCAGGAGCATAGAAGTGTATAGGAGTTTCATTTCGCCTTCGAGCTGCGCGCGTGTTCAGTTCAGTATTGCCGAACATAAAAAAGAACTAACTAAAAGTTGAACGGTTGAACAATACTTGAGTACTTCAACTCACTGGCAACAGACAAGTGTAAAAAATATTAAAGCAATCCTACCCATGTTATGTATATCCAATTTCATGCATGATATTTAATAATTAATTGAAGTAAATTAAATATTGAAACTGAAACAAGTAGAAAAAAAGGTGCCAATCTTTTAAAAGTAACACCAATTACCTAACAAGTTGAAGTTAAATAGAAAATAAATTAAATCAGTTAAACTTTAGGCGCTAATCCGAGAAAATACGGAAGTTAAATTAAAGCCTTGCTAATGTTACGAAGATCAAGAAAAGCGAGTTATCTTCAGCTTATTACGGGGAGACGGCGAACCAGGCGCGCATATATTGCAAGAGGCCGACTTGTGACGCCTCTGTTGTCGGTGTGGGCGTGGGCTTGGCGAAGTGTGTGAGCGCACGTAGCGTCACAGTCCAAGAGCGTCTGACGACATTTTTTACGTGTAAATACGGATTTCCTTAAATTTGAAGCGTATACTTTTATGATTTATCTGTAACGAACAAAAAATACGTGGCTATCTTTGTAAGAAATTATAGCTAAGAAGGATTGTATGGCGTATGTTAATATGTGCCGTCCAGCAATAGCAGTTTCGACATAATACGTAAGTTTTTTTAAGAGATAAGGTAAGGTTGACGCTCTCTTGTTCTCACGGGCACGCCTCGCGCTCGTTGCCTGAACTACCTATGCGGAAATGCAACTTCGTTATTAACACGCGTTCCTTGGCTATGAGATACTGCCACTTACGTATGTGCATACCGTGTATGTACAACTAGAAAGCATTTTCTCTTCACACAACTAGCAAGAGACGTGGGTTGAAACGAGAGTTGAGCCAGTGTGTGTACATGTATGTTTTGTATACGATTTTCCACTGCCAATGTGTTTTCAGATTCGTTCGTGAGCAGCTGTTATGTTTTTAGTACTAGGAGAATATGACTGGAAGATGGTGTGATGCTTGTGTTTATGGGCCGGCTTTCGTCATACTTTTATCTTTTCCTGAACACGTAACAGCTAAAAGGTTACCGTCGTTTAAGACACGCATTTCATTCTCATGCCTTACGTTCCATATGATTCCATTGCACTATTACAGGCGTTATTTCCGCAATCTTACGGGTGTTCTTTGATAAGGTGGATGCACCGAGAAAGTTGATTGAACGCTTGCGATCTCATCATCTCCTAGTATATTGACGTCCTATGCAGCGGTGTCAATGACTTGATGGATGACGGAACGAGATAAAAATCCAATTGCAGTGTCTAAGTTTTTTGTGCGTTATTACTTAATTTAGTGCTAAAAGTTTTATTACACACGTACCCAGTAAAAAGTTCAAATATTGAAACGCATTCTTTGACATTATTGTTGCTATTTGAAGTTGTCTCAGTTTCTTGCAAGTAAGCACTGTTTATTCAAGAGCGTAGAAACAGAAATCGACTATTTTGCAGTCTACAGAGCAAACAATATAACATACACTTGCCATTCACAATTTCATTTATGTAGGTATATAGCTTTATACAAAAATTTGTTACTTGAATATCAATTAAATTAATAGGTACCTAAGCATAAGATTTATTCTTGCCCAACTAGTAATTCAACGACAATTGATTAAATGTTGTATCTACTGATGAGCCAAAGCAGTCGAAACCATCAATTAATTAGTTGAATAATGGCAACACAAGTCACCAGTAAGAAACATCAAGTCTCACGGACATTACGCCAAGATATGTTATGCAAGGTACTGATGCAAGCTCTCGGAATTGGTACATGCTGGTAAATATGTAATGCCGAAGCCAACAAGTCGATATTTGACCCACTAAACAGTGACTTTTGACGCACCGACCCCCGATCGCTAGGAAATCCGCGTTCTACATTTGAATTAAAAATCGGTATTGTATTTGGTTCAACGGCGTAGCATGAATGGTTGCCATTTTAATCGGCGTTATCGCTGTGGATAAGACGTTCGTCACGTTCCGACGACTATGCGAGTGCAACAGTGACAGATGTCTTATCGACTACGTAATGAAATGGCAACCATGCTACATGCTATTACGCCCGGTGAATTTGTTGCTGAACCTATTGACAGTTTGCCCAAGAGGATACTATCCATCTACTTTTCCGTACAGAACCACAGCTTCATAGCTTGGCCAAGTTTTCATACAACAACTTAGCTCAGATGAAAAGCTGTCAGCAACGATCTGAGAAAACTTGGTATTTGAAATTTTAATTCGTGGAAAGTCACAAAATCGGCCACGAGACCATGTCGAGAGTGGGATGACATCTATCCTACCCAGGACGAGCTATTCCGAAAATTCTTCTCCCCATTTCGTATTGCACTTGACAAAGACCATGTCCATCCACAACGAGATAAACATGTCATCCACCATTTCTATCTTTCTTTTTTTAGTCCAAATGTTGACATTATACTAATAGGGCGGACCAATCGAAATTAATCATAGCATTGAAGAAAAAACAATATTTTCGGTGTTGACTCAAACGACACCCGCTGTGTTCTTTCCTATTTAAAACTCGTTCCACCTTTTGCGAACAAATTATTTAGTTACAATAAATTGTTTATTTGCGAGCGATTGGCTCTGCACATTACCGGCAGGTGTTTAATACTGTATAAGGGCCACACGTAGCTTGTCGCCATCTTTCATCCCAGACAACCTATTTCGATGCCAGCTTTTCGGTTTTAAGGAGCGAATTCTGTTGAATTAATTTTATGTATAGGTTTTGTCTACGCGTTGTTCCCGCTCGTGCTAGTGGCAGTATGTTGAATTTGCAACGTTGCATTTTCTTTTTAACATTTGACATAAGTCCAATTTATTTATTTATTGGTACAAAAGAAGAAATTACACAGCATTATAGTAAATACTAATGCACTGCGAAATTTAGGACAGAAAGTACACATAACAACAATCTTAATAACTAACTGAGGACGGACGGTCATCCATCGCTTCACAAAGGTTTTTGCATTTCTCACAAATTAGCCTCCAACTACTGGCAAAAACATCACAGTCAGAATCCGACTTGAGAAGTGCGTTGATGTAGTGCAAAGCGCGGACCCTTGGTGATTGCCTGTACGCCACAGTGCGCGCTTTAGGTGCTGCAAGTAAGTCGCAATGACGAGCTCTGAAATTAAACTTTGCCTGAGACAGAGAAGGGACACGGAGGCGCAACAACTGCGAGACCAGCTGAGGGCAGTCTGAATCCCCCCGCAATATCCTGCACGCGCCGGTCACGAGTGCATAATTACGCCTCACTTCCAGGGAGTTAAAACCCAGAGTTCCAAGCAAATATTTTGTCGGGTAAAGGAAGGGATAGTATCCATAGATTTTTTTAAATAAAAATCTAAGGAACGTCTTTTGGATTTTCTCCAGAAGCAAGGCGTAAGTGACCTCATGGGGATTCCACACTATTGACGCTGCCTCCAGTTTACTCCTAACTAAAGCGGTATAGACAATCTTGACGACAAACGCGTTGTCAAAATCGCGAGCGTTGCGGATAACAAATCCCAATCTCCGATAGCAGTCGGATGATAAGTTCTGTGCCTGGAACACTTGAGAGAGAGATACAACAGTGATAGAATCTTACCACAATGTGGGTATCATGTCGACTACACACATTAACTAGTCACCTGATACGTTTTATATGACGTCTCAGTACATTTAGGCCGTAAAACGTGGCTATAAAACCTATCGTGCTAGCCGGGTAGTTTGCTATGACAGGTGTAGCTCAGCGCTGTAGACGGCATGACAAGGATTTAAAACTGTTGACACTTGCAAAATATCTAAGACCACCGACACAGTGTAATTTGATCAGTCAGTAAATTAAAGTAACTAAATTATATTATTTCTCATGTTAAATTGAATAGTTTATGTCAATAATTCACCTCATATGTCACAACATATTCATGTGATACGTATCGTTTCGCTACATTTTTTTACGTAGGTACCTATATCTCTAAATTTCCATAAGGAACCATTGCCCGAACTATTTATGGACAAGATGTTGTGTTTAGTGTGTAGTCAAATGAAATATTCTTGTGTTCAAACAAAAAATAACCTGTTCCGAGCGAAGTTTATTGACTCCTAATATTTCCGTCGTTGGATTATCTTTATTTAAATTTGATTGGTGATATAATCTTAAATTACGTTGTTTTTGGGAATAGTGCTGTACAGTTGGCGGCGAATGTAATGTTGGACGAGATTACCAAATTATGCGAACTTGGTCTTAAATCGTACATGATAAAGTCGGTTTTAGTTAGGTGATGGTTTGTCCGCTCTGCTATTTCAAGAAATTAGGTACTCTTTGGATCGTTTGAGCATGGATATTATCACAGATTCAAAATAGAACTGATCCTACTGCAAGAAGTAACAAACAAGTGCAGTGTTCATACAATTTGATTAAAGGGCTTAATACTATTCCTGATTTAATGTTTATAAGCTGCCATGCAATACCATAGGTATGTTGGGGATGGAAATTGATTTAAAAAAGTGCCAGTTTCTTAATTTCCCTACGTTGGTACTTGCAATGTACTGTGGCGACGCGATATACATTGTCAAATATATAATGTTTTTAGGAATTTCTAGATACTAATCAAGTTTTCATTCAGGAAATTCCCTTAGAAAATGATCTAAAACGGCCGACAACTTTCGTAACTTCAGAAATTTCCTGACGGTGCTATGAATGGACGCATTGCCTTGTCTATCCACTACATATCTCCGCGCTGAACGCTATGAAACTTAATAATGGGTCAGCGATGCTATCTCGAAGATGTATGCGTAACTCGAATTAAGAATATTTATTACGCGACTCGAGAAGCAGCAAACACAAAATAAAAGGACAATGTAGTAATTTGGCATGTTCGTAAATAATGATTTTATTCGCGCATAAATAATATAGCACCTGCGACTGCCTACGAGCACTGCGAACCTAGTACTTAATTATTTAAACATAAAACCTTTAATTAGACTACACCACCTGCCTGACCTTGTATTGCACCTTTGTAGTGCATGTATTTCGCATGCAAAAAATGCATTCATCTTCCATTTCGTTTTTGCTTGTTACTTTGAAAAAATGTCGCGGTATTGTCGCTCATCTCGCTGACATTCTGTTGCATGCATGTTGCATGTATGATAAGTGGTCGTTTGTCTAGGCGAGACCATAGCAACAGGACAAGTGACCAAAGTGTACTAAACTAAATATCTCGTAAGTCGTAAGTCACGCATGAGGCGGTTTTCAATTGTTTACTTTGGAGCTCTCGTTCTAGGAGATTTCAGAACTGAATCTGAATTAGGAAATTCAACATTTGCTGTTATTCTACCCCTGTGTATGGATGCAGGTGACAAGAGTTTTATAGAAAAAATACTATGATATAATCGCATATCATGCTTCGGAAGTACCCACAAGAAAAAGGTTCAGTAAATTCTATAAGTGAATAAAATTACACTCAATATCAGTTTTCAAAAGTGGCTCTTAGCTGCAAGTTTAAATATTTGACTTGATTTAAGAGGGTTGGTCGTGATTTTGTGTGATTTGTCTATGTTATGTGAAACGTGCCAATTCTAACATTCAGATGAAACGAAAACTACAGCAGTTGTGCTTGATGTATGTCAATTATTAGAAGAAACTAAAAGATCATCACCAAATATGTCGTAATAAACGTATGTACAAATACCTACACATACTTACATTCTTTAATACCTTGACCACAGTCTTGTTCAATTGTTTCATAGTACTTCAATAAGTGCACAATGCAATATTGTGACATGTTATATGGTGATTAAAAAACATAAAAATCTAGCCTATTGGTAGTATGCGGCGTCAAACGGCGGCCGTGGGTTCGAATCCGGGCTACCGCAATAATTCTTTCGGAATTTATGTACTACGGAATAATAATTGATAATGAATTATCATTAGCTCTTCGGCGAAGGAAAACATCGTGAGGAAATATGTGAAGAAATTCAAAGGCACTTAAGCCTTTGAATTTTCTCCACCCGCACTGGGTCCGCGTGGTACTATTTATTGCCCATTCCCTCTCATCCATGGTAGAAGGCCTCTGTCTAGCAGTGGGGTACAGGTCTATGATGATGATAATATTAACACAACAATCATCTATGTAATCAGCCGAGTTGCCAGTTTACTTAAAACTTTATACCTACTTAATGCTGTCTGTTGGAGCTAATTCAAATAAAGACGTCAATCAAGCTTGACATTTGGCTAATATTCTGACATTTGCCATTGTCTGTAGGTAGGTACCACTGTCTAGTTTCATAATCAACTCACGCCATATTAAGTCACGAAATAAAATATCAAAAACTAAATGATCCAACTAAGGACATATCCACGTGCGGAGCATTTTATGAGCAAAAAAATGGCGGACTAGGTATAGTGACCTATGATGACGTAATGCCAAAAACAGGCCGCTGCAGCCGCGAGGGGTCAAGGAGGTTCATCGCGAATATAATATAATATTGCTCAATCGCATCAGACATGTGCGGACTGAATCATCCAGACATATACTTGCTTTAGCTTTGTGATGTTGGCAGCCCAGTTTTGATCATGCCACAAATAAATAATTAGATTTAATGACGTTGAGTTCTGGCGAATTGCAATTGGTAGCTTAGTTAATGTTCATTTTACACACAGCACTAGTTGGTTGGTAGTGGTGGTGGTGGCACTTCGTTCCTTCAACTAAATACTTCATGATTAATAATGTTAAGACAATATAATCTGAGGTTAAGATGTGTACTCTAAAACTCCAATTGTCATTTACTCCCTCCACGTGTTACTTAAAGAAAGGCTAGGGCAACTCAAGCTTTAGAGCATTAAACCAACAGGAGTTGTCACATGTGTCATTTTCTATACATACAAAGTCTGCCGAATTTTGCGGGGGAGCGGAATGTCAAATGTATGCGGAACGTGAAAATAGCTACGTCAGATAAACGTCAGTCCATACAATACGTATGACCACTGGTCATACGTACCTATTTGGCAGAGGGGAACGCCTGTCAATTGCCACTCCGGTTGGTTTAATGCTCTAAGACTCAAGCACAGATTATACAATAGTACTCAAGTCTCAAACGTTCCAATCAAAAATTTAAATTCCGAATTGTCGCTTTTTTACGTAAACCAAGAAAAACAATAGTCAACCGCCAAAAAGGTTCCTCAGAGTGCGGTGCTCAGAGGTGCGGTGCGCATTTCGATGACAAACATTTTTGATGTGATAACGCGCGCGCCGCGTCTACCTATTTTGAACTCGATCGGCCGTTCGCCCGGTTGTTGAACTGGAATAATTCGGCAAACAGCATTACCGCGCATGTGACTTAACGATATCACACGAAACTCGCGTGCCGATTATAAAATACCTAACACGGCCATTGCTTTACTTTTTTTTAAATCGAACCATATTCGTTTAAAATAATTTAAATTAACCGATTACAATTCGTAATACGTAATGTAGTGTTTACGCGAAACGGCATGCGAAGATGTCTTGTCTGTGTGCGTTTGAATGTGTGCTGTTGTACGTAACGCGATGAAATAAAATATGTCCGGTCAACGACCCCGCGGAGCCGTAAAAATCGCGATACTGCCCGAAATTTGGACGGAAAATTAAATATAGTCTCTTATAACGATGCCGACATAAATTTTGTGTAAAAACGCATTTAAATCATCAATCATCAACATTTCATGTAAGCCTTGCCGCCTATGGCATTAATAAACGTCATGAATTGACTGTGCTCTATGGTTTCCTAAAGTAGTAAGTTTTGGCGTAGTGACCAATCAAAATTCTCGACAATTTTCGGTGCACGGATCGGCATGGCCGGAACAGCTGTGTTGTCCATTGAACCCGATATGTTCACGACATACGAACACAGTGGGGTAGGTAGAACGCGGAAGTGAGCTCCGGTGGCGAAAAACGCGATGTTTTATGGTTTTTGGCAATGCGGATGTGGTTTTTATAAGATTTCCCGGGCAAAAATATGTTTACATACTTCTGTGATTCATTTAAACGAAATCTATTATTTTCCGTTCAGTATACCGAAAATCAGCAACCATTTTGTTTAAAAAAATACAAGAGACACACATGCGTTATAAGACAAAGGTTAGACAATAAGTACAATACAAAACACGCAAAACCCCGGTAGTATCGAACATAAACACGATACGGTGGGTTGCACCAACAAGGAAACCTCATTTGGTAATTACCTTCAAGCGAGAAAAAAAAACAGAAAAGCGTGAACGTTAAAGTACCTTAACCTAAAACCAAGGAAGCATGTAGAAATGCTGGAAAATTACTTAACACACCAGAAACAACCAGGAAGTCATAGATCTTAGTAGAATAATCCAATAAGAATCGGCCCCAGAAACGAGGAAGTACGTAATTGCATACTTACATTGCATTCCTCCGCAGGTGTCCAGGAGCGTCCCATTTCCGGGACCTCTACAAAACCTCCTCTTTCTGCACGACGATGTCTCTCCTGGACTCGAACCCGTCCAAATTCTCCTCCGTCCGCAGCACATTTTGGGTATCAGTAAATCTCAGTAGGGTCTAGCCCGACCATGTTGCTCTAGTACTGGCCTGTTGGGTCGAGTATCATGCTTAGTACTGGCCAGTGGGGTCGAGGACAGCCATTTTGGTTTTTTAATAAAGTCCAGTTGGGTCCAAGGTGAGTATATCCATAGCACTACACTCGCGGTACGCGTAAGTGGCGCGAGAGTCGGCCGGGCAGTGGCGCGGTGCGCGAGCGCTCGCTTATATGAGCTGAGGGAATGAGGCGCCATCTAGCGACGGACGGCAGCGACGGGAGTTTTCCGGGCGACGTTTTCCGCGAGACGGATCGGTGTTTGCAGAGAGAAATGTTAGCTATGGTTTACGAGAGGCGTACTTAGAGGTGTAGGCTCGGCAGTGAGCAATTGTAAGCTGAGAATATTCTTAATGGTCCTTAGAAACCGAGTCGAATGCGGTATTAAATTAGATACTTATTTGTAAATACATATACTACTTTGGTGATGAAGGTGGTATTCCACTTGGCCAAGATCCTTTTCCGATGTGCATTGTGTCTCACTCACGCTCTAAGCAAATTGTGAGACGCATATACCTAGACGAATGCCACCGCTAGGTTCTAAATGCTTTTCTGGACATAAACGTCAGTTGGTTTATTAGTTGTGCTCATTAAAGCTTTTTTTACAAAAAAGGACAATTGTCCCAATGCGCAATTGTTCGTTCACTTGCGCTATAATTCTCACTAATCGCGAATGTGTGTTTATATGAAAATAATACAATACGATACAAATATATAGAACATAATTTATATAAGTTGCGGGAAACAACAGACATGAACAATCTTACCTAATAATAAAAAAAAAACCTGTTTTTTTACTCCTACATTAAGTTACGTAGATATATGATGGCATGAGACTACCTGTAATAAAATGATCTTATACAAATCGACCTAGGCGGACTGTAAGCTCAATAAGGCTTGTGTTATGGGTACTAGACGACGATATATTTTATAAAGAAATACTTAAATACATAGAAAACATCCAAGAATAAGTTCCGAAAAACTCATTGGTACGAGCCGGGATTCGAACCCACGACCGCCGCAACATTAGGGACAAGACGAGGGGACTCCACAGGTTGTGAATCGCGCTGAACTTTCGACCTCTGATTCAGAAGGCGGCGACCCGAAACGTCACGATATGTCACCGAATTTATGCACACCCGCGTCACAGTAAATATATCAGCGAAAGCAGTATCTCAACTGGAGTCTCTTAAAACTTTTTAGGGGGTTTTATATCATTTACATAATTCCTTAAAGTAATTTGTCCGAATGCATATTTTTACTGAATTTCAGTATTCCAAAAACCATGTTACGCTAAAGGGATATGCTGGATGATGCTATTCGAACCAGTTTTTGGAGCGTAACAAATGTTTTTATGGGAGCAAATTAAAGAACATAATTACCCAAAACATTTAGTCAAAAACGGACCTCGCTGGCGGCAGCCGAAACGATTCATACTAATTAAAATAGAAGTATAACGTCACAATTTGCTATTTATTCTAATCTTTGAATGGAAAATCAAGTAAATTGCTGTTTCGGTCGCGAAATACTGCGTTTAGGTCCATAGTTGTCATACAATTTCGTTTTATAACATTGTATTGCTATTTTTAAAATTACTCTTGGACAATAAAAATGCATACTTTTCGGAACTTTCAGCGTCTATATTTATTTAAGATTTGTTTTATCTTGAATGCTTGTCTAATTTATTTATACGCATTAAAATACAATATAATTCTTAAAAACTACGTATAAACAAAAAAAATAATTATATTTTGTGATTTATGCTTTACTTGATGCTGGTTTACTACCATTAAGCAACACTACGTTATCAATTCGTCGCGTCGGCGTCTAGATTTCTAAAAAAATGTGGTTTCGGACAATTGTTTTAGTATTTTTCTTTTTATCCCTGAGAGCCACTGAATCCCAGTTCTACGCTGCGCGGCACGCGGACTAATGTACCGTCGATAACGCCGACCTACACTAAAGTTAATTGTGCGACTCGTGCCTGAGAGCGTGACATCGACGTTTTTACAGATTTGTTATACTGCTTACACTTTATAGATTGTGACTCCGTGACGGGGACGGTGATTAACTCATGTTCAAGCGACGCAATGCCTCATCAGACTTAATCTTCATCCGTGATCGTGCCATATTGAAATCTATTCCCGCAGGTCGGTCACGTAATGCACTGTACGCTAAGTAGATATAAATATCAGTTTTTGTGTGGAAAAATGACAGTTGCTTATAGATTACAGGAAATACCGAAGCGTTACAAAGATTCCATACTATGCTGATAATTTAAGAGGCCGCAGTAAGCTCGGCCGAATTTCACCTTCCCATACAAACGTAGTTACGCTCTCATTTTAAAACTACGTGTTGGATTGTGACGAAACTTTGCATATACAATGACATGAGGTATATCTATGTCTGTAATTAGATTATATGGTTCCAATTTATAAAACTAAGTAAATACAGCAAAAACTAGTTTTGTATGAAAAACTTAAATTCGCTGTATTTTTTTATTATGGTAGCTGAAGCTACGTAAACTAATTTCAGACATAGATATACCTCATTTCATTGAACATGCAAAGTTTCGTTACAATCCAACACGTAGTTTTAAAATGAGAGCGTAACTACGTTTGTATGGAGAATCGAGCTTACTGCGGACTCTTAATATCTAGATTACAATAAAACTAGGGTGGCTCTACAAGATACCTCTCTTGTTTCATCTCAATTGCTTCTCTTCTTGACAATGGGAGGAACGCTGTGTCCTACGCTTATTATGTCTAATGCCCTGAGGGGCTACCGGGAAGTGAAAACGAACTTCGTTTGTGTATCTCTCTCTGTCGCACTTGCTAGTTCGAGCGACAGGGAGGGAGATACTCTAACGAAGTTCGTTTTCACTTCCCGGTAGCCCCTCTGACATATTTTTTTTTTATTTAATTGAAAAACTATCAACTAATGATGTATATATTATTTTTATTTTTGCGAAAAACTGGTTTTGGTGAGTGAGTAGTTAGGAGAAAAGGTAGACAGAATTGAATATATCATTACTAATATTATAAATGCGAAAGTGTGTCTGTCTGTCTGTTACCTCTTCACGCTTAAACCGCTGAACCGATTTAGGTGAAATTTGGTATACAGATAGTTTGAGTCCCGGGAAACGACATATGATAGCTTTTATCCCCGAAATCATGAAAGTTTGTATGGAGCTGCGATGTAAAGGAGTTTCACGCGGACGGAGTCGCGGGTAGAAGCTAGTTCCATATAAAGTTGTTTCTGTGTTTCATTATCATCAGTTATGTCGCCACATGTTAAAGCAGATTTTGAATTTATTATTTAACTTTTAAATCAGCATTGAAGCTACGACAACATTAAAAAGCTTTTTAGTGACCATTTAGAAAGATTGAATCTTTTAGCACTAGGTGAAAGCGTGACTAAAAATATAATCTGATTTACATTTTTGATTTGTGTCATAGTGTAAAAATAGGTGTGATAACTATCTAATAAAATCAATATACAGGATGTGCCAAAAATGGGGTGTGAACTGATCAAGGCCATAACAGGCATCGTGTTCTGATGCTGATCTGAGCGTTAGCCGACTGGGGCGACCTGCTTCAAAAAATGTAAAAAAAATCACGTCAAAAAAAGACCGGGTTGCACTCCGGGAGTGCCGGCAGAAGTGAAAACTTGAATAATTTTAATTTTGCAAAAATAAATCCCTTCCTCCCCCCTTCCTCCCCCTGCGTGCCAATATATCTAATAACAACCTTATTACGCTATAGTTCAACTTAACTCAGCAAAATTGATGAAGGAGACGGTTAAATACAATGCCAATTTGTTTTTACAACTGCCAAATATTTTTCAAAACTTTATTTCTTTAGTAATAACATCCAAATTGGAACTATTCGAATTTTCTCAATAGCAAAACGGTAAAGGACGCGTGGACAAAATTACAAATTTATTTACAGAATATGCAATTGCAAAAAGTGTTTAACGGCTTTATACTCTTACGAATAATGTTCAATTTTGAATGAAGTCGAATCGGCTAACAGCAAAATATAAAAGTTTGATAAAACAAAATGGAATTTGCATTTACGGAAAATATGTTACGACCTTATACTGTTAACAATAAAGTACAAATTAGAATTCCCCCCCCCCCGCCCCGCCCCCCAAGCCTCATCCCTCCCAATTCTACGATCACGTGACCTTCTGAGATCTCACAAAATCTGTCGCGAGTTTAACAATTTTTGCCCATCCCAAAAAGTGCTCAGCGCCGCTATAGTTATTTGTGTCACAAGGGAGCAAAATAGTATATTTACAGCGAGGGCGGTGTATTGAATCCTGAACGTAGCGAGGGATTTTACAATAGAATTCTAACGTAGCATCCTGAGCGTAGTGAGGGATACAAGTGTTTACGTCCGAGACGAAAATAATTTTGCTACCGAGTGACACATACTATTTTTCACACCGACTATGAGGAAATTTAAAAAAAGCTATTGTTAAAATATATCTAAATTATCTTAATTTTTATTACTAGTTTTTAAATATTACGAAATATTTACAAATTTTTATACAACATTGTTATAGTTAAAACTTGAAATATGTTCGTTTTGAATCGACTACGATGAAATTACAATCGATTATTTTATTAACATCTGTGTTCAATTGGCACATTGCGTACAAATGCTCCAATGCCAATGTATAAATTAAAAAAGTAGCTTGAACAGAAAAGTTGCGTTTTGGTCCCTCTCGTCGTGGAGCAAAACTTACTTTTCCGAATGAAAGGTGTGAAAAAGAAGTTTTCACTTCAAAAATGTTTTAGTTTTTTCTTATCAGAACACGATACCCTGTTATGCCCTTGATCGGTTCACACCCCATTTTTGGTACACCCTGTATAAAAATAAGGTAAGTAGGAAACCAGGGTAGGTTGCGACATTCAGTTAGAATCAAGTCAGTACAGAAAAGTGAGAAAATCTGGGTGACAGTGAGCTCTCGGTATGGTTGAGATTATTTTATGTGGCGGACTTTTAATAAATCTGTCATTGGAATTGGAATCTTCTTCCTAGGACTGTAGAGTTGCTTTTTGAATGGACTACTTTGATGCAATTCGGCCAACCCAAGTAATCGCATGTCTACAACAAAATACCGCACATTCCGGCCCGCCTAAAGCCTTCGAGGGCATGTGTAGTACTAAAGAGTTCAACGCGCGACCACTTCGTGCTACGTGAAGTAATAAATTCAAATAAAAAATGGATTTCACCATAAATAATATGTAGTTTTGCAAAAAGCATCCAACCTCTCAGATCACCTTTGAAATGTATGACTTTTGCTTTAGCCAGAAAGTTCTTTTGATCTTTATTGCAAAACTACGCCCCATAGTAGTCAAAATGTTTCCGATAAATGGTTGTCCGGTGAAGGAAAAACATCGTGAGGAAACCTGCATACATCTGCGAAGAAATTCAAAGGTGTATGTGAAGTCCCCAATCCGCACTGGGCCAGCGTGGGGACTACTGCCCGTTCCCTCTCATACATGAGAGGAGGCCTGTGCCCAGCAGTGGGACGTATATAGGCTGATGATGTGATGTGATGTGAAATGGTTTGTCGGTCAGAGGGTCTGTTTGGGTCAAACTCACCAAAACGAGGTGTCTTTTCTATGGAGTATAGACAGTAAAATAGTTTATTTATCGATTTAGGTATATACATATAAATCCGGTTCGTTAGAATCGTCTCAGTGAGTAGTTGATGGTATACAGAAAAGTACAGTCGGCAATAAAAGCTTGTACCAAAAATGAAATTTTTGACAGAAACGTATTTGTATATAGATAGATAAATACTTAAATATATAGAAAACATGACTCAGGAACAAATATTAGTGTTCATTACACAATTAAATGCCCTCACCGGGATTCGACCCCGGGGCCTCCGGGTTCGTAGGCAGGGTCACTACTAGTTAGTAGTACATATCTCTGTACTACCTACTAGTAGGATAGATAGATATTCACTCTGTAGCCGACACCCGTGTTGGCTTTTTAACGCCCAACGCGAAGCGAACGAGGGTAGTTTCATGTCTTCTGTTTTCCTTCTCTCTATCTTTCCTGTGTTGAACAAATTGAGGACTTATCCCATAATATATAAGCGTCTGATAGCCTCCTTTTCCCTGCGGATGATACGGATGCGCGCACGCACACAGCCGCATCCGACTCGTGCATGTGTGCGTCTGGCGATTCTAATTATAATTATTTGATATGTTGTGTAAGAGAGACAGGGTACAGCGGAATGCCATCTCGCTCATATTTGGAGCAGCCGAACTGGGGAAATTAATGCACCTTACGAAGATCGCAGTTATGGCGCCGTAGGTTCATGGTCTTCTCTCCCTCTCACTGAGCATAAGTGTGATCGAGATGGAAGTGTGTGCTCGGAAGCGCGGATATCATATTTTTCATTAAAATTTTTTGGCCGTTTAAATAAATAAAAAGTAATCACTGAGTTCTCTCAAACATGATATTGTAAATTTTTAATTTGTTACGAATATTTTTAGTGTATTTTAGACCTATGTTCGTGATTTTTTTGTATCAAGATTAAATTGCTTAATCATGTTTCGAATCACTGATTTCCCTGCAGAAAAGCCTCAAGATTACTATTCGTATTTTTTGAAACCATATTATTATAAACAGACGCATTGTATTGTTTCAAAAACTGTTCGCTTAACTTCGCTGAACCTACGGCGCCTTAAAATAATGCCAGTACTTGCTCTGTAAACCCTGACCAATTTTACATTAGCCCTACGTAGAACCTTGTCATAATGACATATGAATTCAATATAGTGACGTAAATAGGTCGGCTTGTTACGGCAAGGTTCTACGTAGGGCTAATATAAAATTTGTCAGGGTATAGTAAAGTTGTGTTGTGTCGATCACGTAACGTATTGTAAGTAAATGTCACTTTTTATGAAAAAAATACCTCTCTGATTGTATATTTGTTTTCTATTGCCCGAATAAATAACTGGAGCTGAAAGAGTTATACGCTGGATGTATGTAAGGATATATAACATGATTTATAGGTAACATAGATAAGGCGTTTTATTGTGAAATTTATGCCACCACATTTCCGCTGCACATAACTTTTCCCTCATAAAATGGGGCGTTTCACTCCAAGAAACTTTCTATGACAGCCACCAACTTTTTGAAATATTATTATGATACCTATTGTATTTTACTGTCGCTGCTCTGGGGGGTGATGAATTGATCACGTCATCAACTTTTCGAACGCACGTGAGGAGTCGACTGTAGGAAGGAAGCGCACCCATAGGAAGCTCAATTAGGATTGTGTTAAGGGTGCTAGATGACTATAGTATATTTAATTGATATAAATACGGATCGGATTTGAACCCAGGACCTTCAGCTTCGTAGGCAGCGTCACTACCCACTAAGCTAACCGGTCTTCAAAATCATTATTCTTATAGTACCTAAGATGATATGATATGATTTGATATGATTTATTTATCTCACAATATACAATTTCACTTAAATTATTACACTTAATTACTTTTAGGAATTTAAATAGTGATTGTCAGTTATTTCTCATTTCAAATTACATTCCATTTTAAAACAATAACAAATAATTAAATTAAAATCATAATAAAAAATATTTTAAACGTAATGATTGACATAGGTAAATGTCAACAAGTTAAAAAATGATAAAAAAATAAGATCACCGTATGCGGGTCTTCATTGATCTAAGAATACCTAAACAATTCAAATGAGTATACAATTCTGATGTCAATAAAGATACAATTTAATATGATTAATAAATATAATTAGTGATGTCATAATACTCATCTATTGAATATAAAGGATTTTCCAATAAAAAGTTTCTGAGTCGTCTCTTAATCTTCTTCTTGTTGTGCTATATCCTCAGCGGATGCCAGCGACCATCTTCCGCAACTTGTTTCTATCTTGTGCTAGTCTGCAAAGACTGGCAGTGTCATTAATGTTAGACCCAGGTTAGCTTTCTCCTTCCACTGCTCCTTTCCCATCCCGTCTCCGTTCCGTCTTTTAATAAAGAAGTCAATAAATATTTGATTACTTTGGCTACGATATGACGCTGACTGTACAAAGCTTGACGTGCGAGCCTAAAGGTGACTACCCACCAGAGCTGCGTGCAAAGCTGTGTGCGAGTAACGTTGCTATTAGCCTCGATCAAGCATCTCTTCCTATTGGTGTTTTTTTCTCGCACACACGTCGCTACCTCGCAAATATCTGGTGGATACTCACCCGTACGCTACAATAAATATATTAGCTAATGGGGCTGTCCATGTATTACGTCATTTCAAAATATCGGGGAGGGGTTCAGACCCCCCCCTGGGACCCCCATGGGATGACGGGAGTAATTTCATAACGCAAAAGTTGACAAAGAGCGATGACGTTATATGGACCAGCCCTATTACAGTTTCTTAGTCTCTTAACACCATTTTACACCTGCGCATATCAAAATTAGTTCTATGCGGCACTTGCGCGGCACGCGAACTGATGTACCAACCCCGAGTGGCGCTTAAGTTAATTTATATATTATTAGCTTGTAGGTATATCATCTTTCGCACGGTGCTATCTTAGCGAACTATGTCGTAGTGATCAAGATGTTTATGAGCGTTCAGATATTTTTGAACACCATTTCATCAAAAACGTTAGACTCGAAAATACACTAACATTTAAATTTTATATTCCAGTCTGATGGATTGATGAAATATCGACCTTAAACCCATAAGATAAGGTCAATAATCGCAAAACAGCGACGTTGTCACGTAAATTCTAGAAGTCTCACAGCAGCTGATGCACGCAAACTGAGTGTCCGACCGAAGATGAGCTAAATGAGTTAAAATAAGGACATCAACTCAAAGGGTTTATTCCAAGGGTGTAGAGTCCAGTTTGGCTTGGCTAGGCCACTTTTTATCGTCACACATCCGTAATTTTAAAATGTATTTGTATAGGAGCTCTATAGAGATATACGACGTTGTTGCAAATTGAAAGTATAGTGATATTCTAGCCCAGTAAACTGGGTTAGCGTAAGACAACGCAGACGGCCTGGGGCTTATTCTGATGTTGGACATAATCATACTTATTTATACCTCGATGGTGGTCAACGAGTGTACAGCCCGCTTGATATATTTAGTATAGGCGCCTACAACTACAGAAGTGTCGCGACAGACATATGATATACATACATACATACATACATATAATCACGCCTTTATCCCTAAAAGGGTTAGGCAGAGCACATGAAACTTTTGTTCCAGTGCCACTTTTAGCATAAATATGGGTATAAAAGATCGACAAAATGTGACATTGCAGTGACAGGTTGCTAGCCCATCGCCCACAACACACTTCAACCCTGTTCCCTTAGTCGACTCTTACGACACCCACAGGAGGAAAGGGGGTGGTGCTATTCTAACCCGACACCACACGGGGCATGTGATGTATATTTATACATCATCATATCATATGTGATCTGTATCTCTGTATCTGTATATCTGTATCTTTAAAAGACCGGCAATGCAGACATGACATTTGTCATGTCTGCATTGCCGGTCTTTTAAAGATTATAATAGGAGAATATAAAGGATTCGATTTGTTAACAGCGCCGAGGCCAAGCAACGCTTCGTTGTGCTACGCTGTTGCGCGTAGCAATATTTTTCCGCTTTGTAGCGGATATCGCTCGTTGACGCATGGCCCATTCATCATCACCATCATCATTATCATATCAGCCCAAAGACGTTCACTCCTGTCCCTCTCCCCCAAAGAGTGCCACAATGACCTGGCCTGCGTCACCCGCTTCCAGCGGAATCCCGCGACCTTTACCGGGCTTATGGGAGTAATTTGCCTTGGATTGTCCTGTACGCACTGTCTGTGTGGGCCATGGACTTACTGCTGGCCAAAGAACCTTGATTTACTTGGCTCTTGTATCTGCCAAATCTAGGCAAGGGAGGAAGGAGTCATTCTTAGGGGCGATTCATAAATTACGTCATTTCATGTCATTACGACAGTCATTTTATTAGGCGGAATGGTCATTTCGAGGTATAATAGGATGATGTTATGAGGGGCAAAAATCGTCAAAAAACGATGACGTAATTTTTGAACAGCCCCTTACTACCTAGTATCAACACTGGATGTATACGTCCCTCTCTTTCTTGCATACTTGCTAGTATATTAAGAATGCTTTAGGTACGACCGATATAAGCGCGATCATCTGCACAGTTCTTACAAGGCGACCCTCGTGGTGAGACCGTCTTCCGTCTCTTTCTGTGTGTAATTAGAAAGAGACGAATAGTTTATATCACCACACACAAGACGCCGTTTTGTGATAGCCGCGCCGGCATGATATATCGGGGTCAATTCCGTCTCCACTCGACATCGACTCTTGCGCACAGAATACGCCCCCGCCGTCACCTGCGCTGCGTCTGCACATTGATATGTCGCTCGAAATTTATATTTTTAATTACGTGGATCGCACCCTTATCTTAGTTTACGAGTACACTTATTAATTAAAACTTTATTGCTTGCGAATCGATGTGATGCATTCTTGCTTCATTGTTGTAGAATCTTTGTTCAATGAAATTGGTGTAAATAAATAAATAAATATTAGGGGACAATCTTACACAAATCGAACTAGCATACTAAGCTAATAGGTCGTCAAGAAATATAAGATTCTTCGAGTTTGATTTTAGACTAGTGGCATGTGTGGCTTCGCTCGCGTATCTATTACAAAGAATGCAGATGAAGGCGAAGGCGCAGGATAAAATATAGTATCTGTCCATGCCGAAGATCCTATAATACTGGTGAAAGAATCTTTAAAATTGCAACCCTGTGTGATTTTAAAGATTCTTTCACCGGTATTATAGGATCCGTCGATTACTCCTCATATTCAAATTAACATTTCAGAGACATTACGATAGATATAGATTGTTTAAAAGTTGGTAGTCTACTTTCAATTGTTTAGAAGAGGCATAGGTAACTACTTACTTTTTCAAAAACTAACCTGTGATGTTTTAAAAATATGAAACATAGATATTAACGACAAGGCAAATTAGCCCAGCCCAACTAACAAGTAATTGATACTTGTCATAAATTAAGCAAAATTACATATATATAAGCAAACAATTGATTTCACTGTAAACAAGTTTAAAAGAAAGTGGTCGTGAACCCGAGTTGGCGCGTCTTTCGCGGGCGAACGCCGCCGTTTTAAATACTACCCACACCTTCCGAACTTGGCTTTTGGGCCGACTTCTCGAATCCGCCGGGTTGCTAACAGCCTAAATTAGAAATGTCAAAGTCATTGACCTGCGGCGGTATGGGTTTTCGCGACCACGGTGAAAGGTTGAGAAATCGACTTTCCGGACGAAAACTCGGACAATATTATGTCTATATGAGAGTACGTGGGAGGAAATGTGGTAGCCAGTGGAAAAGTCGTGATTTGCCAAATCAAAAATGAACTTTAATCACACTTGAAAGAAAATTGACAATTTAACGTTACATAAGCTTTCTATTGTTTCAAACCGGGTGTAAAGAGCTAGTCTAAGAATGTTGTTGGCTTTGAGGGTCTTTAGAGCTGATTCTGACATGTAGGGTGTCGCGGGTGCGACCAAAATTTGGGAGTTCTTGTAGGAATGTTTTATAATTTTGAGCTATCATGAAAATCATAAGGACTTTAAAAACGTGTTTCAATTCACCAATTAATTAGGTAATTGTAATATTTGATTATTTTATGAGTGTTCACTAAGCGGCTGCCCATTTTTTAACAAAAATAAAAATAATAATGCAGTTGGATATATCACGTTTTTTATTACATTACAGAATTGTGTTATCAGAGTGCATTTTAAACTAATATAAACTGTAGATTTAATCTATTGTTTATGCACAATATTATATACATTATTTAACATTCTAAAATAAATAAAAACTAGCTTTAACATAAATACAACATAATCATAATAAATAAAAAAACAAAATTGGCTATAACTAAAAATGAAAATTATAAAACGGGATGTTATAAAAAGAATACCGCCTCTAGGAGGTCAGACTGGGGCATGGACCCCATTACGCTGGCAGCATTACCTCTCTGAATCGCAATAGAAACTCGTTGCGAGAGGTAAGCGCCAGCTTTGGAGTCTCCCGTCGCTTGGACCAGCCGAGAAGACAAGGCCTTGCAGAAGATGCGCATATCTGACGACCAGGGACCCAAGGTTTCTACAGCAAGCGCCGCAAATTCGTAATCCTGTAACAAGGAGGAGTATTTGCGGCGCTTGTTCACTTGGGCCTGGTCGGCAGCAGCGCCGGCCTGTGAACGAGTGCCCTGGATGTGGGACTGGGCGAAGGTGTCAACGCAAGTTACATCCCACACCAGGGCTCTGCCTAGTTTCCATGGCACCAATGTAGCCCCGTCTGGACGCTTGCCATCGTCACGTGCCAAACCAACAGGTTCTAGAATTGCTGGTACGGAGGCGGTGGCAAGCGAACGAAGGACCAAATCATTTAAAGTGCCATGGCGATACAGGCGGCCGGCGCTTCTATGGCAAGAAAGACCATGTCTACCCAGCTGGTCCACGGCCCTCCCGCAGTTACACGTATGAGCAACACAAGTAAGTTGGATATAATGATTACAAACAGTTATCCTCTGAGACCTCGTATTAATAATAACAAATTTCAAAATTAACTTTTACTGAATGTCAAAAAGTTTATAATTCAAAACCACTAAAGAGTACCGTGGGTCTCAGGAGGACCGAAAATGATATAAAAATACTACACTAGTGTAGTTTTATAGCAAATCTGTGAACGGCAATCCTACTTTCTGCAATGTGGTAAACATAAACAAAAACAAACCAACTAAAGCTACAAAAAATCGGCGGTGTGAATTCCGCATTATGATACGAACTTGTGGTTTGGCGCTTGGGTGGAATTTAAACCATATTAAATATCAACGTAAATTCAGCACTATTTAATGTATTTCCATATTGTATGCCGTAATGGCGGGTGACCAATTAACCAACCGCAAGCACTAATTATTTCATAGGGTTTCCCACTCCTGCCAACTACAAAGACCTCGTATCTTTGCTTACTGCGTCATTGAAACATCATCGTTTTCCCGTTCCAATAAAGTTCAAATTTAATTACACGATAAGGAACGTAATCGGCAGGTAAAGGATTGCTGACAAGATCCTGGTAACAGTGGTGATCAACGATTGGTTTGTATCCGTTAGTAATACCGGGTTAGACAATTCCTATAATACTGTAATTTATTCAGTACGCAGATTAAGATTTAATAGTGAATTACCAGTTTGGATGCTAAGTTAGATCAATTTGTAATAAACTAATTTAAATAAATCTTTTATGTTTGAACTGCCTGCTGCTGTCATTACAAGGAATACTCAAATAAATACGCGCATGCAACACCCCTGGAGTTGCAAGCGTCCATAGTCTACGGTAACCTAACCATTTACCATCAGGTGCGTAAGCCGACGTGGTATAAAAAAAAGTCCGCAACGCACTTGTAATTCATGAGTCGCGAGCATCCATAAAAGCTACGGTAGCCCAGTGGTTCAGGCATGCGGCTGTCAAACGGCGGTCGTGGGTTCGAATCCCGGCTCGTACCAATGAGTTTTTCGGAACTTATGTACGGAATATGATTTCATATTTACCGTTAGCTTTTCGGTGAAGGAAAAACATCGTGAGGAAACCTGCATACATCTGCGAAGAAATTCAAAGGTGTATGTGAAGTTCCCAATCCGCACTGGGCCAGCGTGGGGACTACTGCCCGTTCCCTCTCATAGATAGATATATAGATAGATAGATTGCCATCGTCCTATTAGCAATTCTCAAAAACCGAGTAGGCCTTATGAGAACCGTGTCCAGCCATGTAAAAGTTTTTTTTCTGCTTCTTTAAAAAAAACAAAATCATGTTTTTTTTAGGGTTCCGTACTCAAAAGGTAAAATCTGGACCATAGGGTCCAGATTTTACCCTTTGGGTACGGAACCCTGCTCTCTGTGAGAGTTTTTGTGTTTTTTGTCAGTCTTAGTAATAGTACCTGTCTGTCACCAGGCTGTACCTATCTCATGAACCGTGATAGTTAGACAGTTAAATTTTTTGCAAAGGATGTTGCCGCTATAACAACAAATACTAAACAAAAAACCGGTCAAGTGCGAGTCTGACTCGCGCACCGAGGGTTCCGTACAAACTAACAATTAACTCGAGGTAAAGTAAATGTCCCAATATTTGTTAAATTAGTTATTTTAACCCAACACAATAGAATTCAATTTCAAACAACGAGTAACTTTTACACCAAGACAATTGAATCGCGATCTTTTTTTGACCTGCTATTGAATATAAATATATACGCGTCCCAATCCCAACCCCATTAATTCTAGAAAAATCCTAATAGCGAATGGGGTCAGCGCCATCTATCGGCCCCATTTGGTACTAACGTGCAAGGACAATCGGCTTAGTATTGTATGTTGGTCTTTTAGCGATTATTGTTTATCACGTGAACCGATCCTATTCTTTTTGTTTTATTTGAAAGAGAGTATTACTATTATAGTCTTATAGGAATTTCAAAACGAAAAAATACTTATAAAGTTGATTAAATTGCAAACTTAACTAGGCAATGATTTTTGTAAATAAAACAAAAAATATGCTAGATACAGAAAAAAAAAATACTTTTCCAGTAATATTTATGTTTATCTTAATCACAAGTAATTATTTCAAATTTTTCGCTTTGATTACTTCGGAGATAAGGGGGGGGGGGGGGGGGGAATGGTTTTTTTTACATTTTCCTTCATAGATCAAAATTTTACCAAAGTAAAAAAAAGAAAAAGTGTTTCAAAAAGTGCAACTCAAGCCCTTTCATATCATTGTTGTTTGATTCCGTTTATATATATAATGTTATGCATTATAGGTATATTGAAATTTAAAGGTACAAAATTTCGCAATTCCCTTTAAAACGTAAAAATGCCTCGGGATGCCTCGTTTGGATAAACCACGGCCCGTGTAAGAGACACGCTTATGTCTTAATAAACGAGATGCAACTCTCTTTGGGACATATTCTAAAAAGTACGACATCCATTCGTAATTATTATTTTAACATGATTTTGTCGTTTAATAATTTATTCTTTGAATTTGTAAAGAGGAAAAGAAAGACCTTACTTTGTTTAATCAATCATGTTTCGGCTATAATCAGACAAATATTCAGCCCAGAATCATATGTCTGATAATGTCCTTATTATTTAAGGTGTTCCAATCACCTTATGTTAGATGCAAGTGATCTTTAAAATGCTAGTATGTTCGTTCGTTTCTACAAAAAAAAAATTGCACAAGCCTTTAATTACTAGTATGTATGTGTGAATTTTACTTTATTGTACACAGGTCAAAATAGGGTAAATCGACTCTGTAAGCTGTTTTTTTCGAATAACTGAATTAACAAAAAAAACTTTTTTTAATACAACGACGGTGGCAAACAAGCGCGCGGCCACCGTAGCCTATAGACGCATGCAACCCCAAAGGAGTAACATGGGCGTTGCCGACCCTTGACATGTTTGAGTATAATCATTAAACCTGCTCACAAAATTTACGAGTATCGTTTGAGAAATGCGATCTGTAGATGAGAACAGCCGGACAGACGCCGGATATACGAAATAATTTTAGTCCAAGCTGTAGCAGAAGACTTCGTACGCCTCGCTCGCTCGTTCAAACCATTTAAGAATCCCACCTTCTGGCTCCATCATCAGATCAGATTGGTGGAACCAATGTATCGTATTGCCACCTATTTATACTTACTATCAAAGTTTTAAATCGATACCAGGTAAAGAAAGCCTACAGAAAAAAAAATTTTTTATAGAAGACTTATGCCTACTAACTTAGAGGCTTGAATAATGCAGATGTTTATTGCATTTGTGTTCAAAGGTAAAAGACTAGACTTTTTTTGATCTGTATAAAAGTTATAACTAATGAAAATTACATATAATAGAACATATAATTATAATTTCACCGTGATACAGTTCACACTAGTATGGGGATCAGTAGACGCTCAAGTAAGCACTTGACTCGTACTTTCGTTTATCTTGTAGAATATTACAAAAACAATGTAAGCATAACTTGTACTTACCATTTATTACTATAATAAACGTTATCTTACCTTATCTTATCTTATTCAAGGGCTTTGATTATGATAAATTACTAACTGAGACATTTTTGTCACGGATCGGTTTGTCTTTAAATAGTTTAAAATGCACTTATTGTAGGACATACCTACGAGTATAAATAGAGGCACTATTTGCACCCATCTGTTTAATCAATTGAATGTATTTAATTGACTGATGTAATTACTAAGTGAAAAGATTTTAAAAGACCAAGTCTTAGTTAGCAGTTTCAAGGTACATGTTGTTATTATTGTGCTGGGTTACTTCAAGCTTAGATTAACTACGTTCAAGATCATTTTTGACGGGACAACCTTCTTAAGATACTTACTTCATCTTGCAATCGGCTGATGCAATGTTGTCGTATGATTGTGACTTACAAGTTGTACACTTTCAAAGGGTAAGGAAGATCAATGAAAAATAGTATAAGTTTTACATAATATTTATTTAACAATTAATGTTTATTCAGCAACATTTAGCTAGAGTATTTAACTAACAGTCTCATTATTTTACAAGAGTATAAAATCACTGCCAAAAGTGAAAAAATGCAATCGGGTACATGAAATGCAAGGAGCGGCGACGGTCGAAAACGATGAAATCAATCTAACCATCGCCGCAGTTTTCGAAATTAATAATTCCGGACTAAGGACTTAAAACTAAATGGTGTTAGTCAATAAATAATAACTTACATTAAGGTAACTTCAATAAATTAAACATAGTCTTGACATCAGACTAAAGGTCACAAACTCGGGCAGGCATTTGCAGTCTTTGGTTCACTATATACATAGATAACTACAATTTATCTTTTCATAAAGATTTCCTTCTCCTCCTATTGTACGAGACTTTTTGTCTGCTTATTGATATGAGTTTGTGTCTTACAGCATCGCAACAGCAAACGCCTGACATCGTAAATGCCAAATAAAAATTGGGACACGTAAAAGGTCCTAGTAAGTACCAGTGGGGTCCAAAATGGGTAGCGACATGTTGCTGACTTTAACTGGCAAAATTACTTCAGATCTAACAGTTAGTGATAAATCCTAATCTACTAAAAGAAATTAACCTAATACACATTAGTGGGATCTAGGATGATCATTTTGATTTTGGGTCTAACACTATAAAGTCTAATTTTCAGTACACACCCGTGGGGTCGAGGACGAACATGTTGATATTGCTGACGCACTTTGTCCTTGCACTAATACTTCAATACACTCCCGTGGGGTCAAGCACGAACATTTTGCAGGGTTTCTTGAAGGTGATGAACTCGAACTAGTAGACACCGGTCGGGTCTAGCACGAACATTTTGAAGCACTTTTCTCAAAATGCAGATAGATCTTCACAAATTTCAGTAAACTCCAGTGGGGTCTAGGATGAACATCTTGAAATTAATATTTTTCCAAAACTTCAAAAATCTTCTTTTTTCAATGCTGATGTTGAAAACGTGATTTTCTGTCAAAAATCAGTAGATGCCAGTGGGATCCAAAACTTTGATGTCCATGTTGAGATTTTTTGGAGTTCAATTTGGGAGAATCGATCTTTATTACGAGTGTCGTAGAGCGCGCGAGAGAGCGGAGTGGCGTGCGTTCAGAGCGGCGGGCGTCTCACGACTATGGCGTTTCAACACGTGCGCGCTATTTATATACCCATGCAGCGCCGCGCGCACTCGCGATTTTTTTCGCGATTCGAATTTGGAAGCTTTCAGCCGGGTGGCACGCCCGCCCTTGCCTTTTTTGTTTTTTTTTTCTCTCAAAAAAATGAGCATATTGGCCACACGCTATGTGTATTGTTAGTCTATGAATAATATTTTAAAATAATGCTAGTTTTAATAATTATAAGTTTATTACTTGATCGTCGTTTTTCGTTGGCTTCCCGATTATCATATATGAATAAATAAATATTTGGAGATAATATTATACATATTACCCCGTGTGTTGTCGGGTTAGAATAGCACCACCCCCTTTCTTCCTGGGGGTGTCGTGTCGTAAGGGTCGTAGGTACTAAAGGAACAGGGTTAAAGTGTGTTGTGGGCGATGGTCTATATTTTAGTCTTTATTTTATAACCATATTTATGTTAAAACTGGCACTGGAGCATAAGTTTCATGTGCTCTGCCTACCCCTATTGGGAATGAAGGCGTGAATCTATGTTTTGTGTTTATGTGTATTATGATGACGTATTAAATGACAAAAAATATTGAATAAATGTTTTAAGTACTTATATGCATTTTAATTGACTATTTAATTAAATGCACTTTCTAAATACGATACACATTCATTAATAAATATGAAACTGTTCACAATTGGTCTGTCATGATTACTGACAGAGAATAAGAATTCCATTCAGATATAATATTTATTCACTTATATATTGAAGAAGATAAATTACGAATTTACATCGATGACGTAATATTACAATTCGTTTGTGTTTTTTATCATTATTTTTTAAATGTTTGTTCTGAGAACTCCGACATTTATAAATGAGCGCATATTCGTAAAATTATTGTTTTTGAAAAATCACATCACTGCAAATAATTATATTTAATCCAATATAGGTTAAAAATAACAGGTCAACCGGAAGTCGTAAAATTCAGACAAAAAAAAACAACATTACAACAAATTACAGCGAAATGGCATAATTCAAATACCAGCTAACGGCATACTTGCAAACATAAACAATGCATCAGAATAAAGCAATTCGCTAATTTAGCAAAACGTGTCGTTCGAGACATTCAGTATTTAAAAAACCAAGCCAACTGTGCAACACATTTTGCTTCTTATCACAATGGATTAACGTGCAAAAAAGAGTAAGCTATTATTTGATGTTCGTAATGAGGTGTTACACATTGCACTTTAAGCATTCGCTAATGCCATTTGTAATGTAATAATTTGACACTGCTTTAAAAGTTAATACCGATTATCTTTACTTTAATCGTAAATTCTAATCAGACCTATCTTTAAACCAATAAAGTTCATTTTAGCCCAGCGAGCTATTTGCACATGATCTATTTTTTGGTTCAGATTATCAAAATTAAAACTAATTTCTTTGAACTCTACTTATGCCATGAATAACGGATAACACAATTTGCTAATGAATTTAACAGGTGTAAAGGGATTTCATTAATAAAAGAAATTTAATTTTGCAATAAAAATTGCGGTTTTTAATGACATCCGCTCTGTTCCGGTGTCATAATGAATACTCCAAATTCAATTGCTACACTATGATAGAACTAAAACAAGAAAATATAATTCAACTAAATAACAATGAAGTAAAAATGCATGTTATGAAAAGAACACCCCGTCGAGGAGATCTAGTCCAGTCAATGAACTGACAACTTGTATGAAAAAAAAAATCAATTTTGGAAATATTATATAATTTATTTATTTATTTTAATAGCTTACTTTTTCTGTGTTATGGGTATATTATCAATTAAATAGTCACCGAGCGACAGAATCCGACAAAATTTCAGACATCAAAAAAAATAAAATTAACTAGCTTCTGAAAAGTAAGAAAAAATGTTAAGAAATATTTTTGTCTTTATTTACGTTCATTTACATTTGCTCTATAATATTCAAGATAAATCATACGAAAAAAGAAAACCCATGCTTCATTTAAATCTACTTAATTAATTCTGAGTGAAAAGTTTGCCGGATTCTTGAATCATAGAATAACATTTTAAAATAAAATGAACAAAAAAACGCTATTATAAACTAATGTTTTTCAAAACCGTATTTTGCCTGGAGTAATCCTCTTGTGGCATATATTCTTCCCATGACGCTGCGTTACGTCTCTGTATCGCGAGGGCAATTCTTTGAGAGATTCTCGTGTACTTAATTTACCTGAAAGTATATGGAGGTTTAATCTTAATCAAATTAACATTATCAATGCCTTTTTTTTCAACATGAAACAAATAAATTATATTCAAGTATGTTGCTTATTTTGCTGAATCTGATGTAAAAATTATTTGAACAACATATCGCAATCAATCAAAATATTTATAAAAAAAATATTATACACGCTGTTACCGGGAATTTCCGTTAACTTCGGCATATTGCAGAGGACTAACACAGACACAAATTAGCATAATTAGATCTTTAAAAAAAATTTTTTTTTTATAGGAAATGATTTAATGTAGCATTGAAAGTTATTGTACAATGGTTCAAGACCAGAAGGTCAATGAAGACACATGAAATAAAAAATGTACCTCCGAGTCACTTCGGGCCTAATATCGAACGAACTCACGTTGTAAACTTCTTGTAGAGTATAGGAACATTAAAAAATTTAAAAAGCTGTTATGACGTCACAGTTGAGAGCCATTTACACTGGTTAAATCTGCAAAACTGGTTACTTATATTACCTGCATTTGCAATTAAAGGATTTTTTTTATTTTATTTATTTAGATCACAAACAGTCGTATAAACAAATATACATGGGGTACAAACTAGAGTACCAAAGAAACATAATGCTAAAGACCTGGAGGTTCATAACTATCATGATAATTTTGTTAACAAAACAACTTAATCATGCAACAAAAATAGAAGCTTAATAGCATATATATATGTATATACATATGAATACTGGTCAAAAACATGTGGTGGAAATTGTCAAAAACACGTAGCATAATCCTCCAATGTAACTAATTTTATTAATTGTATACAGTCGCGTCATTAAGCGACTGAAGACGCTAATAATAATGTAATTCAATTAATATTCATGAATTTAATCCTTGTTCCTCCTAAAGACCGATAAAGGCCCAGCAACAGGATTCAACCTGGTTAACAATTCTGAGAATAAATTAAAATTATTACCAATATATTCCCTATCGACCGCAATTAATTAAGCCTTCATATATTTTCCGGAACAGCGTCAAGACCTAACAATTAATTTTATTTCTGTTAATGTCGTCACACATATACGTGGTAGTGAATTTAAATGGATTTCCCATATTATCCATAATTAATGCTCTGTAGGTTATTGATAACTCTTAGGAAACTCGTAACACGCGATAATATAACATGACGTATTGGTCTAGCCTGCATTGCTAATTAAATTACTTAGGTACTCATATTTTGATTGAACAATTTTTATCATTGTTTAATGATGTACATTTTTGTTAGGATGATTGTAATTGTAGATCCTGCACTAACTTAATCAAAATATCACGACGTAGGGAACCAAGTAAATAGTACATATATATATATATTAGTGGGCAATCTTACACAAATCGACCTAGTCCGAAATCTGGTACGTAGTACGCGACGGTATAAATACTTAAAAAGCTAAATCACATTAATACATAGAAAACATCCATTACTCTGGAACAAATATTCGTGCCTACTACACAATCAAGTAGCTACCCTTATCGGGATTCGAACCCGGGACCTACATCTTCCTAGGCAGGGTCACTGCCAACTAGGCCAAAGTGGTCTTCAATTAAGTATTTGATCAAGATCTCACAGCTCATATTTATATATAATTTAATATATGTACATACCAAGCAAACGGTGTGTCGTTTTATCACGGCGTGTCTTTTACTAAGACCTTGAATTTCATGAAATACCATGATTCATTAAAGAAAGCCCGTCAAATAAAACAAGCTTTATAAAAATCATCCAAAACACGGTAAATCTACACTGTTTCTGCCGCTTAACCAAACAGGTAACAACATGACCAAAGACAATCTAGCTTCTGGATACAGATAAAACATAATCTGATAATCCCTAAAGAGAAATACGCCGGTAGAACAAATGTTGAGAACGCGGCAATTAAGACAATCGACGATCTCGTTTACTACTCGGATTAAAGTCGCAAAAGAGTCGGATTAACTCTTAATCAGCTTATAGCGTCTTATAAGCTTATGTAACACAATGGTGTTGATTTGCGACAGTGTTTGAACGCCCGACGGCCTAATAATGGTAATTTAATATTGTTGGGGGATGCGGGTGGCAATAAAGTGGTGAATTTGGTGTGGTCTTTGTGGACAGGTACAATGCTTGGTTTTTTGGACAGGTAGTATTTGGGTGAGACTTGCTTCTTGCAATTTAAATTTATCTGGAATACTAGAGTTCCCATGAGGTTTAGATGGTCTTCTCCGATGGTAGTTGCTTTCGCAACGTATACGATTTTGCGAAAGCATTTGCCAGTTTTTGTATTTAGGTAGCAAGCCAACTCGGGTCTCGAACTAGTTCAAGATGCAACCGGGATAACATGTAGGCAGACACAATACTCCTAGGCCCGGCACGGGTAGTAAGAAGGCTCCTCTCTTTGTTTTGTAGCCCTAACCACCGCTAACCTCCGCGCCCCGCTGTCGCTTGCACCCTAGTTTAGGGTTTGGTACGTTTACTTTTTATACATATGTTGTAAAGAGCCTGACTTGAAACTTTACTGAAAGGAAGCCAATCTGTAAAACAAGTGAAAATTTGTTTCTGCTGCTAATCATTGACGGTACTTAATCACAATTAAGTATGAAATTAATAATAATTTTGTTCCGATCAAGTGCAAGTGATAGGAAATATTCGGTTTGTTTGGCACGTAACTGGCTAGTTTAATCGATGTTTAATATAGTCAGTAATAGCTTGTCTAATTTCGTCTGGCGCCTCGTCTGCCTTTCCTTATTGGTTGGCGAATGCGGCTAGGTTTATCTATTCATGAAACGAATGCTCATATTGACGCCGATACTCCTCTTGTAGCGTTTTCCTGGCTGTACCCTTCCACCAAAGAGCCCTGAGTCTTGGCTCCTAATGTCAAGATTCGGCGTACAGTATATTAGTTTATACGAAAGCGACTCCCATCTGACCAACACAGAGGAAAAACTCAACCCTGTTGAGATTAGGCCGGTTTCTGTGCGATGTTTTCTTCGCCAAAAAGCTACAATGAAAGCCAAATGATATTTCATAAATACGGTTTTTAGGATTCCGTACCTCAAAAGGAAAAAACGGAACTCTTATAGGATCACTTTGTTGTCCGTCCGTCCGTCCATCCGTCTGTCAAGACCCTTTTTCTCAGGTACGCGTGAAGGTATAAAGCTAAAATGTATACCAAATACTCAGGTCTACTGTCCCTTGGAGCTGTGAAAAAATCAAACTTCTAAGCCAACGCAATCAAAAGATACAGCCGTTTATGCCGCAAAGTTTCGAAACTTGCAAAGGGAATCAAAACCTACAGGATACTTCCGGGGAACTCGGAATCTTGAACTTTGGTACGAAGCAACGTCTTATAGCACGGATTAAGTTAAAATTGCGAAAACTGTAATTTTTTGTACGGAACCCTCGGTGCGCGAGTCCGACTCGCAATTGGCCGGTTTTTTTTTGAAAAATCCAGGGGTACGAGCCAGGCGAATAGGTGGTACGAATACGACCAACAAAGGGGTGGATTTTGACTTTCGAGCGCTCGACTCTTTCACTAGAAAACTATCAAAACAATATCGTCGTCTAGTACCCGTAACACAAGCCTTATTGAGCTTACTATGGGGCTAGTGCGATTTGTGTAAGATTGTCCCATAATATTTATTTATTTATTTATTTATTTAATAATGTACCTACTCGTATATGATCCCCTAGTACTCATAGTACCTACAAGCTTTGCTTAGTTTGGGAATAGGTCAATTTGTGTAAGATTGTCCCCAAATATTTGTTTTATTAGGGTTCCGTACCTCAAAAGGAAAAAACGGAACCCTTATAGGATCACTTTGTTGTCCGTCTGTCTGTCTGTGTGTCTGTCTGTCTGTCTGTCAAGACCATTTTTCTCAGGAACTCTTGGAGGTATCAAGCTGAAATTTATATCGAATACTCAGGTCTATTGTCCCTTGGAGCTGTGAAAAAATCAAACTTAAAAGCCAACGCAATCAAAAGATACAGTCGTTTATGCTACAAAAATTGAGTTTTTCGACACTCGCAAAACCTACGGGGTACTTCCCGTGAACTCAGAAACTTGAAATTTGGCACGAAGCAACTTCATATATCACAGACAAAGGAAAAATTAAGAAAAGTAGACATTTTTAGTAAAATCATACAAAAAAATGATTTTAAATTTTTTAAACTTATTCCTTTTTCCTCGTAAACGTGTTGAGATTTTAAATTGAAATTCATGTCAAATAAGTCATGTCTATAGGACCTATCAGATGTAGCAAACCCAAACTTTTATGTCAACGCAATCAAAAGAAATAGCAAATTAAGTCGCATATTTTGAAATTGGGTACTCGCAAGAAACTCAAAACCTAAAGGGTACTTCCCGTGAACTCAGAAACTTGAAATTTGGCACGAAGCAACTTCATATAGCACAGACAAAGGAAAAATTAAGAAAAGTAGACATTTTTAGTAAAATCATACAAAAAAATGATTTTAATTTTTTTAAACTTATTCCTTTTTCCTCGTAAACGTGTTGAGATTTTAAATTGAAATTCATGTCAAATAAGTCATGTCTATAGGACCTTTCAGATGTAGCAAACCCAAACTTTTATGTCAACGCAATCAAAAGAAATAGCAAATTAAGTCGCATATTTTGAAATTGGGTACTCGCAAGAAACTCAAAACCTAAAGGGTACTTCCCATTAACACAGAAACTTGAAACTTGGCACGAAGAAACTTCATATAGCACAGATAATGGAAAAATTACGAAAAGTATACATTTATAGTAAAATCATACAAATATATTTTTATAAATTTTAAACTCACTACCTTTTTCCTCGTAAACGCGTAGAGGTATTTAATTGAAATTCATATCAATTTTAACAGTTAATTAGTATTTTGAACCGGATTTATAAAAAGATAGTGAGTAAAAACTTTGTAAATAAACCACTTTGATAAAAGAAGTTTTGCCAGGCTGCTGCAAATCTAGTGTAGGTATTTCAGGTATTTCAGTTTTATTATAAAACTAGCTGTACCTGTGACTTCGTTTGCAAGGTAATCTGGTGGGAGTTAACGCATTTCTTCTCTTGGACATAGGACACATGCAGTTCTCATTTAGCCTATCAAGTAAAACGTGGAATAAACCCATTTTAGTTGAAATGACGTTAAGATTCGTTCGTCTTTATCTGTCACTCTGATTTTTAAATTAGTAGGAAAAGGACAAATCTCGTTTTATTTAACATAGGTATTTTAAATTTTATGAATACCGGGGGAAAAGTTTAGTAGATGTTTGTGACAATAGATCCAACAGGTAGGACACAGGCTGCAGCATTAAATGTTTATTGATCTTCTTCTGTACATATTTTTAACACTTAATATTAAATAAATAAAGACGTGATGGCCGAAATGATCTTGAGTCACTCCGATATATTTTTTTTCATACTTATTGCAATGTTTCAGATCACGTTCTGCCAAATCTTATGTATGTTACCGCTATTGCCAACTTAATTAAATGTGTGTTGTGATTCATTATAAAAGTATTTTCCTGTATGTTGGCCAATTTCTGTGTCTCTATATTGGCTGCATGTCAACTTGAAGGCGCGTAGTACGAAGTTATAATACCGCCTTAATACAGACGCGGTTGATAATTAATGTTTATAAAAGGCCCGTTCTGTACTGATTGAATACATACGTTTATTGCTGATAAATATAAATACTGACAAATCAGCATGGCTTATCACAAGACGGCGCGCAAGCTCTCTCGATTTTTCTCGAACTATCCGTCACTCTCTTATTAGACAACTTAGAAAGAGACGTATAGTGCGAGAAAAATCGAGAGACCTCGCGCGCCGTCTTGTGATAGCCGTGCAGTATCGTATCGTGACAAAATACTCCGCGTGTAATCTTGCAGAAACTCAAATAAACTTCATGGCTGAACGCGATGAGCCGATGACAGTGCTAAATATTCCATGCCATAAAAAAAAGGAAGTCGGTCAGACTTTTGACGTTTGACGTTATTTTGTTGAAATTTGTTGAACCATTTGTTGAAATTACGCCTCAATACGAATTTAGCGCATATAAGTTTCCATATCGGAATCGATTATTTTTTTATGCTTTAGAATTTAATATGCGTATTGTGAAGGTCTATCACAACACCGGATCGAAATTATTAGGTACTGTTGGATAGTTAAGGCAAGGCCGCCATTTTAACGCCACTGACAGTTGACAGATATGGCGGCTACGATTTCAAGCAGAAGAAATGAATAATTTAATGAGATTCAAATGTTTCCGAAAATGTATTAACCATCGCAGTCGGATAAAAACTATCCTAAGTCCTAGCTAGAATAGTAATGTACTTGTAAAAAAAGTTTAAAGTATTTCCGTTCACGGGAAGCCGAGATCATTCGGGACACAAAAATGGTTAGTTTGATGCTGGCTGATTCTTTTTTTAATTTAGAGATTTATTATAAGTGAGAGATAAATGATGTGGTTCTTAATTTTTTATTTTTTTTTAGGATTACTAAATTGATAAAGAGACCTTGTTTAAATTTATGCTCCCCCAGCTTCGCACATTGTAATGTTACAGATTCCATTTTCATTTATCATTTAGTAATAAACATACTACAACTTTTGCTTGTTATGGTTTGTACGGAACCCTCGGTGCGCGAGTCCGACTCGCACTTGGCCGGTTTTTTTTTATTTAGAAAAGAAAATGATAGTATATTGAATAACGAGTGGTATTGAACACTCTTATTCAATTCCATCGGTGGAAAGTACCTAAGCTACCACTTAACAAACTATCGTATTTAATTTTCGTGCGGCAAAAACCAGCCCGTGGCTCTAAACAAAGGAGTTAATTTAATGAGCCTTTACATGTGGTTTGAGAGCAGCTGTTTAAAATGAGATACCAAAATATGTAAGTTATATTGGATAGTCACGAAGCATAAGGCTAAATTTCTAGATGGAGGTTTCACATAACTACTAAGAATAGGAATCTCCCCCAAAATAGTGACTTGCACAAATACTTGAAACACATACTCGCAGTGTATATAGATAGTCAACAAATATTAACAACAAAATTCGCAATTACATATATCAGATTCATACTATCAATTAAAAGCAACTGCTTTACAGATGAATCATATTGGTATTAAAAATTTCTATTATAAAGTGTCAGAATATTTAACATGTCACACAACTAAAGCATGATTAGTGATAAGATACAATTGCATATAACTACCTACTGAAGGTTATAAACGTATCTTTGTATACCTATATGGGAAATAAATTAAATTGAATAATGAGGCTTAGTGATTGTAAAAACCTAGTAACTGTCGGCTACAAAATAAGTATGTAATACTGTGAACAAAAAAAACGATTAGCATTCTATTACATAAACCCATATTTTGTGTATCACGTGGGACCAAAAGTTTAGGACAAGAAAGATAATCCGATTTAAAAAATAAAGGAACCGGCCGGTCTTTGGGTATGGGTAGTCATTGCAGTTAAGATAGTTTAAGTCACATTTAGGTCAACCGTACCCGAAACCGAGCATCTATGAAGAATGTCATGAAAGCGAATGGAGCAAGTAAGGTTTGGCAAGATAGTAGCAAATGGAAATCCGTGATCTCTGCCTGCCCCTCCGGGATATGGGCGTGATTAATGTATGTAGGTATTATATGTACGTTTAGGCGGTGTAGGATACAGTACGCTTACCATGAGTTTGACAATGACGGCTTACGCTAACGAGTATCGAGTTTTCTATCTGTGCATCCCGCTCGTACTGTCAAAGTGCAATAGAGATGCACAGATAGAAAACTCGATACCCGTTAGCTTAAGCCGTCATTGTCAAACTCATGGTAAGCGTACACGACTTGTTTGACGCTCGGTTCCTTCATGTGGGTAGGCCCCTGCCAAACTGACGGACCTGGTATCGAATACCGGTAAGGGAAAATATTTGGGTGATGAGCACGAATATTCGTTTCTGAGTCTCGCATGTTTTCGATATAAATACTGAATGACTGAAGTTAAAGGCAGTTACAGAAATACAATATAAGCATAAAGGTTTTGATCTAGACTATAACTCCAAACATGTGTGCACAGAAGGAAAATAAAAATGCAATGCAAGGGCACTAATGAGGTACGATATCGTCCATACATTGAATAGATCTTTGTCTGTTACCCATATCAGCTTTATTGAGCACTTACGAATAACTGCACAGTTCTTAGGTGCTCTATCGAATATGTTTTCTGGTGAAATTACCAAAGAACTATGTAGATTTGTAGATGTTAAGACTGTCTTCAGCGGCCCATTTCACAAAGCTATAAGTTACAATTGTAGGAGTCTAAACACGCTTCACAGATCAAAAGGCTAGTCGTTATTCGTGTTCTCTGAAGCTTCTGTGTTCCCTGTTCACATACATACAGACATTCTCGCCTTCATTCCCAAAATGGGTAGGCAGAGCACATGAAACGTTCCAGTACCACTTTCAGCATAAATGTGTGTCTAAAATATAGACAAAATGTGATGTCGCAGGCTAGCCCATCGCCCACAACACACAGCAACCCTGTTCCCTTATTACGGCTCTTACGAAATCCACATGAAGAATGGGGGAGGTGTAACCCGACACCACACGGAGACCCTTCCCGCGGGTCCCTGTCTAGACTTGTACAATTGTAACTTGTAAGTACCTACCTTCGTGAAATCTGAAGGACCACTGCTTCAGTGTTTGTTTAACATTATTAGGGTTCGGTATTCAACAAGGAACCATTATAGTTTCGAAATGTCCGTCTGCGGCTTAGCTCAGTAACTCTTACTACTAGAAAACTGTAATTCGGTATGCGTATATAACGATCAGGGGTCAATCACGCCGACAAAACGGTAATATAATATTGTTTTTTTTTGCTGCTATTTTATTGCGCTCGATTATTACAAACCAGGAAAATGAGAATTTCAGTATTTAAATAGGGTATAGGAAAATCCTAATTAGTCATAACAATGGTAGGTTTCCGATATTCCTATTTTTCCTATTCCTTTTTTTTCAATGTTTGTTACCTCAGAACTCCGTCATTGATGAGCCGATTAGATTTTTTTTTGTTTCTTTGTATGTATATGCTTCCGGGTGGGTCCCATTTTTTTCAAAATTCAGTTAGATGATGGGATCCATGAGGAATTGAGGGAACTCCTCAATTTTATTGGGCACGCGTGTAGTGGTTTTGGTATTTTCTATTATAACTCGTGTATTTACATCCGGAAATCATAAATTTGGTGGCGAGGAATTGATAATGAAGACCACAGATGACTTATCGAATTCCTCAATTATGTACTTAAAAGTGCAAAAGTACGTCACAGGTTCTGATAAGATTCCGTTGAAATATGAACTAATGAAGTGCCATTGGTGATGATCTTGGGGAATCGACGGAAGTCCTCAAATATTATCTGCCCACATACAGCGATTCGGTTTTTTTCTATAGTAGGTAATCAACGCATTTGCTATCGGAAATCAGTTCATGTGGTAAATTGTAAAAAAAATGTCGAAATGTTCTCGTGACTTGGCGGTGTACTAAACTGAAGTTGGTTAAAACTTTTTTTTAAGTAGATTATATATATCTGCCCTTTTCGTATGCTTTCGTTTATAGTTATAACCTTATAACATAACCTATTTTGATATTTATTGTTCTTGCAATATTTTTGTTTGTATATTCACAGGACCCTCCTCCAAATATTGCCTTTGCCCAGCAGTGGGTCACACTATAGGCTAGGACAAAAAGTACACTATGACACACACACCTACAATACACCTACAATATTTTTTAAAATAACTTAAATGTTACATTAATTTCTTGGTTCATGAATATTTACATGGAATAAAGATCCTTTTTTCCTGTGTATTAAGTTCTATTTCTGACCTATCCTACATACTCTCATCCTGTTAATTATGTGATGACTAAGTGAAGGAAATGTACTTTATTCTTATGCTGTCGCTGTTCAAAGGTCAGTTCTTGTGTAAATTTAGTATACCCTACAGTTTATACTATAAGGTCACTTTTCTATGAGGCGGGGCGGAATCGATATCGTGTGCATAGCTGTTAACACAACGATGTTCGCAGCTACAGTGCAATTCTTTAAAACAATTATGTTTCGTTCCACTCACCTCTACTCTCACCACACACCCCACCTCTCGTGTGACAGCGAAATGCCATGATAGACAAATGCAGGTCCGTTCCGTCATCTCTCAGCAAAGGGCGTTCTGCTCCCTGGCGTAAAGCATTTAGTCCTCTCGCACTAACAAACTTGCTAGTAAAGGATGAATGCTTTATGTCCTACATAAAAGCGATCATATCAGCGTCATAAGGTATAATCAGAACATCAAGGCGCCGCTTTCTCATTTCCAAAACCGATCCAAATGTCGTTTAAATGAGAAAAGTCAAGAAAGTCCATTATCACAAATATGTAGGAATCATTTAATTAGAAGTAGCTGGTAAACTTTAAGAGGATAGGTTAATCTTAGACAAGTAAATGCATGCAAAAATCAACGCAATGCAGCCTGTAATTGGGTTTTATGTAAAAAAAAAATACTGGCAAAACTGATTGCATAGACAAATGGTTTAATATATTAAATGTCGCACCGACTGTCGTTTGGTGCCAATGACTATCAACGACAACTAATTAGGTGGTACATTCATTAAATAATGTTATTATGTCATTATTGTAACACATAGCGTCATTAAGGTAGGTAGGTGTCTCTCGAAACACGTTAAATGTAGGAAATACAAACACACACACAAACTGATGAGCATATTACCATAATGGGTAGACAGATACAATTAAATTAAATTTTCACTGATACTTCTAGTGCATAGGTAAATTGTAGGAAGAAAGATGAAGAAAATGTGGTAAAACAAAGACATTTTTGCAGTAAACAAGTTTCAACACTTAAGTCTTAAAACTGTAGCAGTACGCGATGACACGTGTTATGTTAAAGCGATTGGTAAATATATGTCATAACTTCACATATTGTTTATAATGTGACCCAAAACTTTTACTTAGCTTGCGTTCGTTTTTGAAAAAAAAAAAAAAAGGTGTAAAATCAGCTAGAATCCTGAGTGATTTTATGTTTGAATGTAATATTTGGCTAATGGTCAAATCTGATTTTTTCTATGCAACGTAAAAACCCTCGGGTAGTATAAAGTTTGTAGAGGAAAATACAATCTCTCACTATGGCGATGTCACAGTTTTCTGTGGTGAAGAGTTCTGTTTCAGTGTGTAGGTATGTATTACATAATCTTTAAGTATCAAACGTTTTCTGAATGATTTGTTTGATATACTTGTTAATTATACTTAATGTAAAAAGAATTAATTTTTATTGTTGTCAAATACCGTAATAAATTTAGTTTTTCAATTACTCACATTCCTTAGTTCCCTAGTGTAAAAAAAAAACCGTAACAAACTGTTGTCATCATATGAGGTCTTAGAAGGCAAGGAGAGGATGTGTGTGCTGCAAAATGTATCCACTTCCATAATAATATTTTCTGGTTATGCATTATTGCATCGTTCTGTATACAAAGAGTATTCATACAGTCCTTTCCCTCCAACTTTCCCCAACAGTCATTGAAATTCCAAAGGGTTTGACAGCTTCTTCCCCTGACTATTAGTTTTAATTATTCAATTCCACGCCCATACATCAGTTCTTAGTAAAGAAAGTAACAAATATTTAACAAGAACCGTTATTCAGCAACATTGTTCGCAGCGGCAAAATCTAATGCTTTTGCTATTACATGCCATTTACAAAGTATCATTTCAACACTGTGTTCTTTAATGTTTATTATTTTATAACCCCAAAAAGCGCATTGCGCAAAATACGCAAGCAATTAAATTTTATTTTTTAATGTTCTTGTAACAATGCAGTTTACACTTGCGCACAAATTTGGGTTTGCACAAAAAATCGCAACCTTCTTTTACGACTAGAAAGCTTTCTTGGAAATACTTTTTAATGAATCGACATGACTCGGTCGAAGGCACACAGGTACAAACAATGTGTTTCACTCTTATCACCACATGGATAGGTAGACCTCAGCCCAATGTGTGCGGATAAAAAACCAACTTATTTTTTGACTAACTAAGTACCTAATTCTTTAACCAGGTGTAAGCACTGTAAGCAGGTAGTTTTTAAAGATTGTCAGTTGTTTATTTAAACCTTTCAAGGAAGTCAACCGAAATGATGTTTTAAATGTCATATTTAATATTTTATCTTTATGCAAACAGGTTTAATTACAAGATTGATAAAAAGTGAGTATTCAAACCCATTATATTTAGGGTCGTTTAAAACATCTTTGGGCATGCCGCACTGTTCTAATTTTATTGAGGTACACAATTGTAAACATTGTTTTGTTTTGTCCCCGATACTTTTATTGGCTTCTGACTTTTTCTTGCATGAAGCCAAATTTTGATGAAGTAAAATTTTATTAGATCCTTCAAACTACGAAGAATTGCCACAATCTTTCACATTGCATACTAGTCCTATGTCCATTGGGTATAATAACACCTCAACTTGCTCTGGGTGTGTGTTGGTGTTGTATTCCTGATGGAGAGGGCTTTGGATTTGCTGTAAAGAGATTATTATTTCCCGATATATGTACAACAACAATAAACATAACCCTCCTCTCCTTCGGCAGTCCGGTAACAAAACGTAAATATTTTCAGTCGAAGAATGATAAAGTTCGTATTTTTTTAACTAAACGGTTGTGAAATAAAGTCAATTGGCTAACAGTTTATATGGCCAAAATTAAGGCTTGCACTAACAACTTTTTTTTAATGTTAGATTTTATTATTCCTCGACTCCTTCTTGTTTGACCAGCGACTTTCGGGTGTGGCGTCACAAGCATATTGAAATTTTCAATTGTCAATTATATTAACTAAGTACCTATAAAATAACCTGTGTTACGTACAACAATCACCTAACACGTCCTTATGCATTTAACCAGTTTGAAGTTTTTCGAAAATCCCCCTTTGACTATAATACTTCGGTAAGTGCCCTAGGTGTGCCCTAGGTTCCAATAAAGACCTGGCTAAGGATGTGTCAAAGTTCGTGTTCATTTAAGTTCTTAATACAGTCGTGAGTATAGGTCCTACCTGTACGAGGAAATGTTCGTCAACTTTGAACTTTATTTTAATGCGATTATGTATCAAGATCAAGCGACGTTATTTTAAAATTCGCAAATAAATATTATTTCAGTAAACTGTACTCATGCTAATGATAATAATTTAATAACTTTGACATTCAGGATTTAGTATAGGTATGCAACTCAGTTCGGTTAGGTTAGGTTATAAAATTAAAATTAACTCAGTGTTTCATTAAAAGGATTCAGTTGCAATAGATATAGAAATACTAATCTTCCTTTCAACAATCAAAATTGTTGAACTGGCCATCAGAGAATGATTTTTATGTTTGACATGCATTTCAATTATGTTACACACTTGACGTAAATAAACTGGGAACAAGGGAATATTTGTTTTATTAGGTTATGGGCCGTAAGGATATTGCTACAATTTTAAAGTAGGTAATTGTATGGTAATGCTGGATTGTATCTTCAATGGATTAGGTTTAGACCAGAAAAAAATCTGGTCCTAATTTTGAATTGCAATTTTAACCGTATTATTATTTTAAAATATGTACAATGCTCGCTATATATACCGAAAAGTTTCGGAATCGAGTTAACTCTATTATGTGTTTATGCAAAGCACCAACTTTAATTTCCATTGTAGTATAAACCAAACTAACCATAAAATAACAGAACTCTGCACCATAAATCATAACCCTAAAAATTGCGGCCTTCTTTATAGCTCGCAATTTGAAGTTTCACCGCACTGGACGCGGCATTTGGCCACTTTACCGTTTACCCCTTTATCTCCGCCATTTTGATTTATTGCTGGCAACCCTTTCGACACCGTTAGGTTTAAACCTAATTATATATTCCTGCGACGCTACTGGAGAATTTTCTTTTGTTTCACATTGTCTCTCTCCATACCTGTCCAAGATAAAGATTCAATTGTTTTTAAAGTTAGAAATTAAATGGTGCTACTGGGTAGTGCTTTGTTTGAGGTATTCCCTTTTGTGAATTTGCGGGGTTGGTACAGTTTGACAATTGCGACCGACGCGACGTTTAAATAAGAGCGTTTTGGGTGTTCAGCGTTTTTTCTCCGAAGGGCGACTGGTGCCCCGTGGTACCAATCGAACCTCAGCCTGCACCACGACATGGAGATTAGCACCATGTATGGTTTCTTTAAGCAGGCTGCCAGACGTTATTTTGATAACGCTCCCCACCATAGGAATCCGTTAGTTAGGAAGGCTGCTGACTACGTCCCCATCCCTCCCCCCTCTGTCGTTACTCGGCGCTCACTGATTAGGGGCCGCACGGTCCGGCGTCCTAGGCACACACTCACGGACCCGGACGACGAAATCACAGCGTCCATCGAAAGATGGAACGCTGCGCTTTCGGCGTCCAACACATCGCGTACACTTCAGCGTTCCCGCCGGCGGGGACGTCCACCGCGAGACAACACAGACACATACAGTCCGCTTTCGTCCCGGTACCGCCGCATACCGGGTAGAGTCAGTCCGACGCAAGTCGGGCCTAGCTGAGTTTCTTGCTGGACTCTTCTCAGCTAGGCTAGGTTTTAGCGAACCAGCGATAAAACTCCCAGTAGTTCGATACCACTCACACCCCAGATTCGGTTGATACCGTTCAACCAATCTCACTGGAGCGCAAACTCTTAGAGTATTCCAGTGCACAAACTTCCCCGCGTGGTCGTGCCGGAGGCTTCCCCTGGATTTTCCCCAGGCCACCCTCCAACCACGCAGTTCGACCGCTATATTGGGTCCGTCCTATTATAGCAACAGTCAGGTTCAAAAAAAAAAAAAAAAAAAAAAAAAAAAAAATGTTCAGCGTTAAATCATAATGAACATTGTATCGAGTCGGTTCACAGCTAAACTCTCTTCAAGGTAAACCATGTCCACAGCAATTATGACATTTTCAATTCCATGTTCTTTCGAGCGAACTTCTACGAATCTAGATGACGTTCGTACAAAATTTTATAGTGATAATTCAAAATTTTAATGGAACAACGAATGCCAGATACAATAAATTATCCTTGCACTACAATAATTATAGTTGTTTATTTGACATTTTGCAAAAATATTACTGCCGAAATAAAAGCGTAATCGAACCAGGCTAAATTAAATAAAGCCACTTGGTGCGAAAACTCGATATTTTTTGGGAAAATATTTTTTTTAGGGCAGTACTTGGCCGTTCTGTTAACAAATGTAGTAAAAAAATAATGATTTAATAGACTTTGCGGAGTTGAGACAATTGCTTGACGTACCTACCTCTCTTCCAAGCGTTTTTAAGTTATCACTCACTCAAAAATACAGGCTACCTGATTAAGTACCTACAACCAAATTATTAATTATGAAATTATAATGACAGGACATTTACTCTGATACCTATTTTTATTTTACCTGTTCCCCTCCCCTGTGCACTGTGTATTTAAATGCACCTCATTCAGTAGCACAATCTTGAGTCACCAACTACGTGTGAAATTCACAGTAGACAAAAGATAACGGAATTAACTGTTGAAGCAGCAAATGATAAATGTTCGTCCCGGCCCTTTATTCTTGCAACGGAAAAAAATACTTAATGTTAAAGGGTTTAAGCTCAAACTCCCGCAATAAGAGTGTTCATAACGTTGCTACGTCATCACCAAAGCAAAAATCACCAAAGTACAGTTTTACAAATATTCCCGTTCATTATAATTTTGTCTAATTTACGACCCTGCGGGCCTACTGTGCCAACGGTAATTCAAACAAACACCGCTATTGACCGGTGGTTCCACCGGCTCTGTCGGTCAGGCAAAATCTTTTGTTTATTTTTTAGTAAAACAGTGCTTTTTGAAATGTTTATTGCGCGCAATTTTGGCGGTCGTTTCTGAAAAGTCTATTCAAAGTTATGAATATAATTTATCCTTTATTTAAACTAGCTGGGACATTGCTGGGTATCAATGCAATTGTGTGGTGCGGGGGTGGTATTCTACTTTACAAGCTAGAATGTTCGTGTTTACAGTTTTTGGATAAGTTTTGCAGCCTGATTTGAATTCCTATGTTATTTATAACCATCATACAAACCTCATAATTTAACCCTAAAACCTAAATTAACACTTATTACTGATAATGTAGGTATTGGTTGAGGGTTTGAGTATTCTGAGATAAAAACACCAGCCAAGTGCGAGTCGGACTCGCGCACGAAGAGTTTCGTACCATTATCTATAAAAACAGTAAAAAAAAAGTTTAATATTTATTTTATTTTGTTTTTATTATAGCGGCAACAGAAATACATAATCTGTGAAAATTTCAACTGTCTAGCTATCACGGTTCTTGAGTTACAGCCTGGTGACAGACAGACAGACGGACAGCGAAGTCTTAGTAATAGGGTCCCGTTTTTCCCCTTTGGGTACGGAATCCTAAAAACCAGCTTATAATTGTTTTCTGATTCAGATAGTTTTCCTCTCAAAATTCAAACGGCATTTGAAGATTTGAACTTCTATTTAAATTTTTGACAACCGCTTTAGCCTAGTTGGTAGTGACCCTGCCTACGAAGCTAGAGGTCCAAGGTTCGAATCCCGGTAAGGGCATTTATTTGTTCCTGAGTCATGGATGTTTTCTATGTATTTAAGTATGTATTTATCTATATAAGTATGTTTATCGTCGTCTAGCACCCATAGTACAAGCTTTGCTTAGTTTGGGGCTAGGTCGATTTGTGTAAGTTTGTCCGCATTTTTTTTGTCAATACGAAGTTAGTTTACGTAACTAGTGTAACTACCCCTATTTATGCACGCCTGAACTTATTACCAAGTTAATAATGTCCAAATGGCGTTCAGGAAACGGCCGCATGTCAGTTCTAGACTGAAGTCAGGTCATTTAAAAGTCATATATATAGGGACTTATAGAACATGAAATTAGCTATTAATATATAAATATATTAATAGCTAATTTCATGCTGATACAGGTATTATTAATACTATACATATGTTATTATATAAAATAACACAAACAATACAACAATACGGTGCACTATTTTAGGATTCAAAGACAGTAATTAAAGTGTTCTTAATTTTCGCCGATATTTGGGACAACTATTTCAGATTCAATCTGTATTTTATATTCTAGCTTGAAAAAATAACACGGATTAGAAATATAGGCGGGTGTTTTCAATAATTCGTGTACCAATTGCCGTGAGTTGTTATATATATTAATTAGCTCAGTGTCAGTTTTTTGATAAAAATTAAGCATACGTGTTGTGTGAAAATTAACTTGTTTCACATTTAAATAACGTGTAGGCATATGCATATCATAGATAGATTGAAAAGTAAAAGTAATTAATCATACTAGATGAATATTTAATTGCCGTCACAAAATTAAGCTAATTATTTTTTAACAACTCACGCTAATTGGTAGGTACACGAATTATTGAAAACACCCGCCTACATTTCAATAAGTGCCTCTTGAACTTGAATAGACGGATTATTGAAAAAGCACAGGCACGCATTAAAGAATATGTACCTACTGTCTCGGTGACAGCTTGCTAACACTAGACTGAATCAAAACCGGTAAATGAGGAAGTGGCCTGGAATAGGATGGAAAAATAATCCAATGTAATTACCGGTCTTTCTTGTCCTGTACTGAAAATGCCTTTCCTGCTTTTTTAACCACATACTTTGCCAAGCGAATTTACGAGTACCTACGTACCGCTTCAATTTAAAGTGAAGTTCATATACATTTTTTAATTTTATTTATTAGGAGAACAAACAGAGTTAAATGTACAGAATACATATATGGTTTAGTTTACTTATTCTACTTGGATATTAGGAATGTTACATTATTTAAATGTTTCTATGACTGTACTACTGTCGCTATCAGATTACTTATCCAACAGAACGTTACCAAGATAACAGCTTGAACCATCCATACTTTACAGCTTGATCCATACTTTTATATGAGTAAAGTGATAACTTGGCATTATTAATAACTATTGTATAGTATGTAGTTAAAATATTTCCTTTTAAAATATGAGAGTTAAATCAATATTTTAATGTGCGCTAAGCAACGAGATTACATGTATAATTCTAATAACTATTGCATTATATATGTAATATATTTCCTTTTAAACCATGAGAGTAAAATCATTATTTTAATATGCGCTAAGCAACGAGATTATGTGTGTAATTCTCGGAATTAAATAATCAATTATGTATTAATTCGCTAGCCCCTGATATTGGGTATTTCTATTGTACAATTAATCATTTAGAACAATTGGTTACTCATTCCATACTATTTCGTCATGTGAATAATTGATATCGTCAAAGGAAGTTACGTTTTCCTTTACGTAATTATGTACTTTAATTTGTAAGTACCTAAATGCTGAATAAACGTCATTACTTATTATGCCACGTCACAAACCGTATCAGCACAAAATAAGGATTTCCTGTACCCAGGAAATCTGGCACTGTTTCCAAGAAGGATAATTCTTTTTCATTTGTTTAAATACATTCTGTCTGGGAGTTACCAGATTGATTGGTGGGATTTTGAATTTGGAACCATTAGAGTTTGAAACTCGATTTGAAATTGCAGTTATAGTAGCTACTCGGAGGATACGTATTAGTCCCTAAGCCCACTCCCAATACACCTACGTCTCATGACAACACGATAAAATGCATGGCAAAAGGTAGAGAAAGTTGTGCTGAGCAAGAATCAGGCCGAAAGTTTGAAAATCCTTCACATCCAGTCAAACTTTGTATGGGTTGGTATATTTACGTCATGTAGGCTACATGTAGCATCATTTAGCCCTTTAATCGTAGAGAGAGTAAACCCAAGCCTGTCAATCATGAAATGGCCGGAAGTACTTGGGAGACGGTACCAAAGTTGACCAACTTTTGGCACAGTCTGCCATACAAATTTTGACCGGATGTGAAGGATTTTCAAACTTTCGGCTAATGTAGGTGCGATAATTTTCTGATTCTTGCTCAGCACAACTTTCTCGACCTGCTATAATGCATTTTATCGTGTTGTCGCGAGACGTAGGTGTATTGGAAGTGGGCTTACGGACTATATGTATTGTACTACATAAACACACGTAGCTCCGCTTGCGTTCTACTAAGAAACGCATACAAAACCGCGGGGTAAACTTTAGCCTATCTTTAATTAGCTATTTGATAGTTACAATCTATAGAGGGCGTAATATTTCTATATTATGAACACATGATAGTTTAATATGTAAATAGCCTAGGTAGGTTCTTAAGTATTTTATTCTAAAATGAAATCCTTCAGCAGAATATGATTATCCAATGAATGTGTAACACTTCGTCGACTCGGTACTTGGTTTACTTTACATGAATACGAGGTTGTTTCATATATAGGTGTAACATTTATACTTACTTAAGTAAAATGTTTCGCACTCAAGTCAAGGACCCCCAAATTAAACTTCTCGGATGAAGCGAATCTGCGATTTTGCGTCGCCGTTGCACGAACACGCGTTTCGCAACGTGGGAGAGAGACGAAATGACAAGATTCCATCACGTAATATGAGAGCTAGCCAAAAGATGCGCTAGGAGGTCGTTGAACCCGATGCATGCCGATTTCCAAACTTGTGTGGTGTGTATGGATTTCTTTTTTGGGTGTCTGGAAATTTAGAAGGGCTTTCGAATTTTAATGACTGGGTTATTCAATAATTACTACTTAAATTGCACTGAAATTTTAAAAAATACAATACTTAAAGAAATATTAGGGGACGATCCTACAACAATCTAACCTACCCATTAGTACGTTCAATAAGTCCTTTATTATGGGTACTAGACAACTATATCTACACTAATATTATAAAGAGGAAAGATTTGATTGTTTGCTTGTTTGTATTGAATAGGCTCCGAAACTACTGGACCAATTTGGAAATTTCTTTTACCAGTAGAAGTCTACATTATCCTTGATGAACATAGGCTATTTTTTACCGCAGGAAAATGCTTCATTAAATAATAAATAAATAATAAATAAATAAATATAAGGGGACAATCTGGGGTTCATTCCCACGCACTAACGTAGAAGCCGGGCCGGGCAGCTAGTAATTTAATAAATATTGTGGCACCCTTTGGGGGAGGCCTATGTCCAGCAGTGGACGTCTTTCGGCTGACATGATGATGTTGATGTTGAACACAAATCGACCTAATCCCAAACAATTTAATACAAAAGATCCAAAACTCCGAAACTAATATTCACTCATAAGTCTCATCACACAAACTTTTGCCCTTATCAGGATTCGAACACAGGCAAGGCACATCGTAGGCAAGGCACTACCCAATAGGCTAGTCAAAAATGGCCACTATTTATGAGTCCACCACAGAGTCAAACCGACACAAAAATACTAAGTATAGGTAAATTGGTCGTAACTTTCTGTGCTTTATCAAAAACAGCAAGACACAGCGAAACTTTATTTTAAGACGACTACCTGGTACCTACTGACGATGGCGTGATAACGGAAAGTTTCAAAAATCACGAAGCTTTTCCAATGGGAAGATCTTCTTAATTTCTAAAATTTTCCCATATGGAATTTCCTTGAGTGGACACTTTCTTAACTTATAGTGAAAGTTCCCTGAAATTCCTGAGATGTTTCTCATAATTTTTGTAACTTACACGTCTGCAATGAAGACTCCCTCCCTCCCTCTCATACATGAGAGGAGGCCTGTGCCCAGCAGTGGGACGTATATAGGCTGATGATGTGTGATGTGTGATGTGACACGTCTGCAATGAAGACTCACGACATTTACGTGTATACGTTTGTATCTATATATCTAATATGTTGTGTTGCGTTCCAGCGCTGTTGTCTCTCTGACACCTCGGCATAATGCTGAGACGGCGACCGCTTCACTGCCGCAAATACACACAATATGTGTCAATTGTATGTGTACTCCCTTTGTCTGTGTGTGTCATTTGTGAAGTGAATAAATGTGTTTTTTTCTGTTTCTTTCTATTCCAGATTTGATCGTTTGCCGTCAGTGACGACGCTACGTCAGCCTTGTGGCTGCTGAGTCTGTGGCCCCCGACGCAAAGAGAGGGGTGTTACAAGTTTAACGTGTCTGTCTGTGTATCTGTCTGTGGTATCGTATCTCCTAAACGGATGAACCGATTTTAGTTTAGTTTATTTTGTGTCATAGACAATTTTATCCAGAGTGGTTTTATCCATGTTTCATGAAAATCTGTTCAGCCGTTTTCTAGATATTGGACTTTGAAATAAAAATGTCGGAGATTTCTCAACTTTTTTAAGTTATTAAATTACAAGCACGAATAGAAGAACTGGGACCCGGCGAAAATTAACTGAAAAAAAATATTTTTTTTAAATATCATCATCCTCCTAGCGCTAGCTAGCTAGCTAGGGAATGCCCCGAAAGGAGCCCGGGGTCCGCTTTGACACCTAATCCCAAGATTTGGAATAGGCACTAGTTTTACGAAAGCGACTGCCATCTGACCTTCCAACCGAGAGGGAAAACTAGACCTTATTGGGATTAGACCGGTTTCCTCACGATGTTTTCCTTCATCGAAAAGCTAACGGTAAATATTCCGTACATAAGTTCCGAAAAACTCATTGGTACGAGCCGGGATTCAAACCCACGACCGCCGCTTGACAGCCGCATGCCTGAACCACTAGGCTACCGTAGCTTTTTTAAAATAGGTAAGTACAAAAGCTATCCTATGTTATCCTGAACCTAATTTTGAATCGATTGACTTCTAATTTATCAAAATTGGTTCAGTATCTTTAACGTTACGGTGGAACACACGTACATACAAACAGAGACTGCTTGAACATAACCCTCCCTTTCGACTCTGCCGTAGTCGGGCAAAAATAACTTTGTTTGACACCGTGTGTTTTAAGGATCTCCTGGACATGAAAATGCTACGAAGCACACAATTGAATATATAATAATACCTAATCACGTGCGCTGCCCGAGAACATTTGAACATTTCCGGAAACAAAGGTAGAGACCCCTTTGTTTTCGGAAATGAAATAAATAATATGAAATATCAGGGGTCAATATTAGACGTAAGTTTCGAATTCTTCACGCACTTGCTGCCACACCGAACTAATATACAGGGTGACATTTTAATCAGTGTCCAAATTCAAGTATAAGATAATTATAAAATAAGTGTTTTTTTGTTTTATATCACTCGGTACAAAAATTTTGAGTAATGGCTGCTTAAAGTTAACCCAAAAAATCCTTACCACGCGGGCACCTCAGCGGGTAGTCTTAACGGCACGCCTTCCCTCCCCCGGCCCCGCCTCGCTCCGCGCGGTACTGAATGCCCAGTAACCACGCTGTACGGATAATTCTTTTGGGATAGACAATTTATAATTTAAAAAATACCTACCAGTTTTTTTCAAAACTGGAGTGAATTAGTGATACCAAATGCCTAAAAAAAATTTGGACACTGATTAAAATGTCTTCCTGTATATACAACGGGTATATACATGTCATGATTTGTCAGCCCCAATTTATCAGAAGCTGACTACTTGCTATCGTCTAGGGGCATGTTGTGCTGCTGATCCAACTGTCAAACGAGTTGTACTTAGAAATTGCATGCAGATGTAGTCGGATTGTTATATGTGTACGCTACACCCTATTATGACTTCGACATGTTGTAGTGACAAATTGGGGTAAAATCACATAATCTGTATACCTCAAAAAACGTCAGTACGGGCACAATAGGTCATTGAGAATAAAAATTGAATGCAACACGTAGATTTCACATTGACCGCCAGTTTTACACTAACTCTTTTTCACTCACAACGACTACCATTTTGAGTGAAAAAGAGTTAGTGATGGGATTCAATAGTTGGCCAAATTAGCTTGGGGCTGGTTACTATGGTAATATGTGCACCGCAAAGCCTATCTTCTAATTATAGTAATTTGTATCTTAAGAACATACACATAAGGTTTGGGTTGACAGCTGTTTTGTCACAAACCGACGCCGACGGTTAGAGAGCGCCGCCCGCCCAATTGGAAATAGGTGAAATGTCGCTGACCGAAGCGATCGATAACATTTGGCAACTTTTGCATCGTCTACTTTTAAAATCTTTAAGTCTTTAAAAACTTCTAAATTAAAATCTTACTGATAATATATACATAAACGGATTGAATCACCACTTAGTAGTAGTAATCTTACACAAACAAGCATTTACTACAATCCAGTGCAACGAGCTTTGTTATTGCTATTTATGCTATTATTTTAAGCTTTGTCAATTTTTAGGGTTCCGTAGTCAACAAGGAACCCTTATAGTTTCGCCATGTCCGTCCGTCTGTCTGCCTGACTGTCTGTCCGTCTTCGGCTTAGCTCAGTAACCCTTACAACTAGAAAATTCGGCGTGGGTATATAAACCAATCACGCCGACAAAACAGTAGAATAAAATCCTGAAAAAAAAATATTTTTGAGGGTACCTGCCCTACATGTAAATTGGTCATGTATTTTTTTCTCGTTAAACCTATAGCGTGGGGTATCGTTGGATAGATTGTTCAAAAATATTATGGGTTTTCTAAAACTATTTTTCAACTCAGTTGTTTGCGAGATAATGGGATTTAAAGCCCTAATTTTTGTTCGAGTCATGTGTCGCCCCCCCCTGCCGGCTAAATGAAAAGAAATTAAAAGGAAAACTATCACAGTTAAGTAGACATAACTAGTTAACGAGTTGTAGACATAACTAGTTAACTGGTAAGAAATGCACTTACATTGTCATTGGAATTTGAACCTTTTACTGTGGACGTTAGAGTTGTTTTTTCACGGCACGTAATCTTCAATAGAAAAAAACCTTGTCCTTCAGGTGGTCGCGTACCCGGCGAAACGACCCTATACATTGGTGTGTTATAAAACTAATCATATTTACGATTATTTACGAGGGTAAGCTATAATAAAAACCCCAAAAGCCCCTTTTAAGTCCGCATTCTGTGACAGACAGGCAACTACACTAACACGCACTTGGCCGCTTTTATTAAGTTAAGTATTCTTCAAAAAGCATCACTACATTTGTGATGCCCTTGCAGAGAATGCTTGATACGTCCATATTATAACTTTTTCCACCTATGTAACAACATGAATACAATAAAATTGTGATAGGGATGTAGGTAAAATATATTACATTCATTTTCTTTTTGGTGGAACGATTCATTTCTTTGAATTATTTTAATTGGGAAATCAGCCCATTACAACTTCACCAGACAAATCGGCTAAAACTTTTTATTTGCCTGAAACTAACTAGCAAGAAAACAACACAAATGATTGTGCTAATTATTGAAACATCGACTAGTACAGTCGTCTGCATTGCAATCTGTAATAACAAAGCGGACAAAATTATCTGACATGTACTGACGGCCCTAGAAATAGAGTAGTGTCGGATATTATTGCACGCTTTGTTGTCCTAGAATGCTGATGAGTGTTCACTATACTTACCACGGCGAATCTTGATCCCTATGACACCTGTCATATCCGTACAATTTTTAACCTTAAAACGTAAAATTGTACTGACATGACTGCTGTCAATTTACTAGTAACTTTAACCCATATCTTTCCAGGATCCACGGAACACTTTCACCGACCCTCGGCCGCCACTTTCTTTCTCCAACTAAATGTCACGCAAACATTATCAATAATTATTAAAGTAAGTCCATAATTAATCTACTTTCTTTCTAACATTCTGTACTGCATTCCTTTTAACGGAACTAATGAAGTTCGTAATTATTTATTATTTACGTATGTACAAAGACAGTTTCACGCGAATAAATTAATTCAACGTGTTTAGTCACGTATCAAATTGGGTGTGAGTCGGAAACCGGGTTACTTAATTCACGATTTGGATTACAAAATGAATTCTTCTAATTCTTTAGGTGTAACTGTAATTTGTTGAAGTCGAAATGATTAGACAGCATGCCCTTGTACTCATAAATATTCGTGTTGGTACTATTACTTAATCAATATTATATATAATGTTATAAACATATACCTATGCGTGTTCATTTCAAAAACTTTTAATCGTATTGTTTTGTAGGTACTAATGACAATCGTGAAAAGAAGCGTGTTACAATGTCTAATTTTCAAGAACGACTGGGTGATTGTTTGTTTGCGAATTATTGTTTTCGTGATTTTACGAATGTGTGCTGAAACTATGCTCTGAATAAATACCGTTTTATAATTCAATCCAACTGTTGGCGGCCCCGTCCGCCATACCAATCGGATCATGTGCAGGTTATTGGCTCGGCCATTTCCGACCACTTTCCGTCCGTCTTGAAAGCCGACTTAGAATAATTAGAAATAGTCTTTTTGTTTTATGCAAACAGTTTAATTACCTGCCTGTTTAAAATACGGTCAAGTTAGAGTCGATTTTTAGGTTGGCTCAAATCATTTTTCCTTATATGTGTATAAAACACCTCCCTTTCCTTGTATATGTACCTAATTTCATTAGAATTTTAATGGACAAATTCGTCGAAGTTTCTTCGTTTATCTATAGGATATGAGGCAAAAATATGATACTACCGAAGGTACATTCTTAAATGTCTCTCCCAGTGTCAGCCTGCGATACATTTTCTGTGAATTGGCATGTCAATTTAAATACTAGCAGTTTTAAAGTCCACGAAACTGTAAATAAACTCACTAAACTCACTAAAATGTAATTTTATGCGTTGGCGAAATGCAGTCACTAATTGAAGTATAATGGTTGGGTTGAATGAATTACAGTTACTTTAATCGGAGCCATTAATGAGGAGGTTTGAGATTATTGAAATTAAAAAAACCAGTATTGTGTTCCGTTGAACTGTATATATAGGGTATTAAACGCTCGTTCGTCATTAGATCTAATAAAGACGACACAAATTATTTTCGACATGTCTTTTTGTGTGCGTGTGGACTGAGGGACCACTTGGTTTTTAATGCAAAAAATAAATTTTAGTAAGTGGAAAATTTAGTAGTAGTAGCGAATTACTTTGTAAAAAAAACCTGGAATTCGTAAAGAATTCACTAAAAAGTTATACAGCCAAAGGTCCCTCAGTTCACACACTGAACCTTCCACTTCTGGGCAAGTATTTAATATGCTGGCTTATTTTGATGTTACAGATTTAGTAAAAACATGTTTAAACGTATTTGTAATGACCGAAACGTAATTTGGCAATGATTATACACTAAAGCAGTCTTCCTTCGTTGGTCCCTGAGGGACCACATAAAATAACTAATAAATCGGCACATTTGTACAAATAAATAATGCATTTTCTCTTTGCAAACATTAGTAAAAATCGCAAGGAAGATTATAAAAGTTAAACAAAAGCACAACTATTAATAAATTTCGTCAAATTTATATTTGTTTGTGGTCCCTCAGTTCACACACTATGAAGTAATAAAATAATTAAAATATCCTAAAATAGAAACAATATGGAAAGGTTTGTCGTACTGAGGTTTAGTTAAAAAGTTTGACTACATATATATATTTTTTGTACGTGGATTGATGGCGTATAATATAAGATATATTGCTTTTTAATATTTCCTTAGCAGTGTTTATTAGGGTGTCCACACAATGAAAAGCATTTATAACGTGAATCATTTTTAAATACTACTTTTTAAATTTGCTTACTTAAATGGACCAAGGAAAAACTGCATACAGCCAACTACATTTTAGATTCTGTAAGCAAAATTACAAAATTAAAAACAAACGAAGTGTATGGTATGAGCGGCCCTAGCATACTAACAAAATGACGTCTTTTGTGCACATGTTTTATGCCCACAACCGACGTATAAAATTTTACCGTCATGAGCTAACATGCTCTTGACTTTCTTACATAAAACGTGACGATATGAACCGTTGACGGACGAAATTTTACGTAGGTCACTCGAGACCCCTGATAAATTTTAACACTATGAAAACAATACAATTGGCCGCAGGATATCTGTAAAATTTCTGTCACAACACACGGTTTCAGTTTCAAAACTTATTAGTTCGTTTGCTGTTTGGATGGATTACTTTTCTATGAATTTTTGCTTGACAATTTGATTTCGATATCGCATATTAACACGACCCGTGGTAATTGGCTTTCATTTAAAGGCATATATAATATGCGCATCTTCAAGAAACCTAATAAAATTATTATGGAGTAAATATTTGACGAAAATAATTATACTTAAGTATACACTAATTCTCCTTATCCATTGTTGAAATTGTTGAAATTATCTATCCTAATATTATAAGAGGACAAATTCTGTGAGATTGAAGCATTGCAAGTTTGAGTGTTTCAAAAAATCTTTGAATGCGTATAGATTGGGGTTTCTGGATGGTGGTAGGCTATATTTTATCCCACGGGTTTGCCTACTTTCTTTGAATTATGCGGGAGAAGCAGCGCGGGCAGCTTGTCGTCTAATAAATCAATTGTTAGCTTTAGCCTTGGTTAACATTTACTTTTCCTCAATTTCAACAAGTATGCACGAAGAAAACAGTAACACTTGTACTATAAAATGAATTACGATACAAAGTTAATAAATAAAGACGAAAAACGATTATAATACAACTTCATACAAGAGTACAACTTTTTAGTAGCAGGGCAGTGCTTATTATTACTCTTTAATTAAGTAGTATTGTATTGGGTCTCTAACCATGGACTGCGATTGAACGTATGAAAAGAATGTAATAATTGGTAAAAATAAAGTTGTATATATTGGCAACATTACACTTCTTTTTGGTATATATATATTTTACGTAATTTAAGTAATGTAAAAATGGGCACAATCGTAAAGTTATACGTGTAAATAATATGGCCGATTAGTATGCTAGCCGGGCTGATTTGGTGCGGTAAAATATGTAGCTTCTGTAGCTTCATGACTCGAGTGCATATTTTTGATATATAAAAAGTGCCTTTTAGTGATTTACTAACAAACCGGTACTTACCAGATAAACAACGCGGAAATCAGGAGTATAAATAACAAATCCATTGCAACACAATACTAATTTGCCTATTACACAGCAATAACAAACCAAACACATCAATTCAAGTAAATTTACCGCCTTTTTATTTTTTAAACATAATACGCGGTGCAAATATACGAGCTACATGTTTTACCGCACCAAATCTGATACCATATACTTTGTTTTTAATTTCGTAATTTTGCTTACAGAATCTAAAATGTATAGTTGGCTGTATGCAGTTTTTCCTTGGGCCATTTAAGTAAGCAAATTTAAAAAGTAGAATTTATAAATTATTCACGTTACTACTTAAATGCTTTTCATTGTGTGGACACCCTAATGAACACTCTGCTAAGGATATATTAAAAAGCAATTTATCTTTTATTATACGCCATCAATCCACGTACAAAAAATATATATATGTAGTAAAACTTTTTTACTAAACCTCAGTACGACAAACCTTTCCGTAGTGTTTATATTTTAGGATATTTTAATTATTTTATTACTTCATAGTGTGTGAACTGAGGGACCACAAACAAATATAAATTTGACGAAATTTATTAATATTTGTGCTTTTGTTTAACTTTTATAATCTTCCTTGCGATTTTTACTGAAGTTTGCAAAGAAAAATGCATTATTTATTTGTACAAATGTGCCGATTTATTAGTTATTTTATGTGGTCCCTCAGGGACCAACGAAGGAAGACTGCTTTAGTGTATAATCATTGCCAAATTACGTTTCGGTCATTACGAATACGTTTAAACATGTTTTTACTAAATCTGTAACATCAAAATAAGCCAGCATATTAAATACTTGCCCAGAAGTGGAAGGTTCAGTGTGTGAACTGAGGGACCACACCTTTGGCTGTATAACTTTTTAGTGAATTCTTTACGAATTCCAGGTTTTTTTACAAAGTAATTCGCTACTACTACTAAATTTTCCACTTACTAAAATTTATTTTTTGCATTATAAACCAAGTGGTCCCTCAGTCCACACGCACACGTCTTTTTGATGAGTTAATTCTTTAGTTAATTATGTTGGCTTTTCTAACTACTAATACCAAACAATTAAATAGGTAGGGGTGTAGACTCAATAATATTTTTTATACAGTTGCTCAAAAAGTGCTAGGTACTTTACGTAGCTGTTTAGCGTGCGGAAAGTTGGGTTTCGCGAACTTGTGCTTTTCACTTTTCCCACTCAATAATTGTACCATTAATTATTATTTCAATAAAATAATAATAATAATATAGAACTGTTTAAAAAAAATAACAACTTCATTATCTCTATATCTCGGTACTCGTGACGTAATGACATACTTTCCGCCCTAGCATCGAAATGTACTCATTTCTTCAAAAGGAAGAAGGTACAAAAATATGCCTAACCTAACTAACGATAATCCCATTCAAATATCTCAAAAAGTTACGAAGCTACAACCATTTTAATGTTGCTTGTTAGAGAGAATACCTGCTAGGGATCGTGATGTCACGATCCTCGAGCGTCATAGAAAATGACAATCGTTTCATATGAAGGTGTGTTTTGCGCAAAAGGGACAGAACGAACCCCATCTTTAAAATTTGGATGCTTATAACTTTGTGATTATTTAACCTCTAGCTTTGCTTTTTTCTTCATTTGACTACATTCTTAATATACTGGTGAGTTGACAGCATAGAGATCTATTCAGAAAACTTTTCGTTTCTAGTTTAATTTAATTTATTAAAAAAAAAACGTTTGTTTGTATATTTCGGATCGGAAGCAACAGACAAAAACTGCCCTCCAGTATTATTATTATGTTAACTATATCCCAAATAATGACAAAACTTTTGTACGTACACAAATCTTGGCCAAACTGCAAGACAGTTTGTTGTCGAATTCACTTTTTACACTCTCTTTTTATGCGTAATGCGAGAAAAAAAAGTATTAGGAGAATCTCTACAAATCGATCCATTGTCAAGTAGTTAAGCTCCGTAAAGCTTGTGTTGTGGGTAGGTGCACTAGGTACTAGCCGATGGAAAACATAATTGTACTTAGAACACGTCCAAGACTCATTAAATACCCGTGTTCCTCACATAAATATTTGCCTTTACCGGAATTCGAACCCAGGACCACTAGCATCGTAAGCATAACCAACTAAGCTACAGAAAGCGTCAAGAACATATACCAGGCAGTGGCAGTTTGGGCTCTGTGGGCTGTTAAACCCGCAAGTCTGTTTTTTCTTTAACTTCCAAAAACTGAATCGAAAAAAAAATCTACATAAAAGTATCGAACCGGCTCACAAATTGGCTGAGAAACGCGACTTATAGAGGAGAACAGCCGGACATATGAAATAATTTTTGCTCAAGCTAAATCTTAGAGCTTTCGCTTCGCTCGCTCATTCAATTATGCCCGTCCATATATTTCAGTAGAATATACCACGTAGGTAAAGGAAACGACCTTACTAGGTGAACGTGTCTCACCGGTCTCACGTCACTACGACAAGGTCCTTCATGCAACGTTACCGTAGTATCCCCAGGCATGAATGAACGTGAGTCAGCATCTCGCAACGTGTGTGTAAACAAACATCCAGGGCCATTCAAGTGTACAACTGTACGGCACAACACTTTTATATCCAACTACAGTGTCAGTCTAAACTGCTAATATCATGAACATGGCGACTACGTACCGGACGAACCGGAAGCCGCGGCGTGGGTAGGCCCTCCCAAGGTGGACTGATGACCTAGTAAAGGTTGCGGGACTCCTCTGGATGCGGGTGGCGCAAAACGGTCATTTTGGATATGATGATGATTATAAGCATATGGCCTGACTGATATAGCCTAAGTTCCTTGTGACTGTAGAATGCCGACCCTCCGTTTGTTTGAGGATTCATTGGTTTTGCAGCTAGAATTATACAGGTCCTCAGCACAGCGCATCCTTGGAAGCTATGGGACCTTAATCAGTATTAGGAACATTACACATCGTAGGTATACCTACCTACAGAGCAAGTATTGGCGTTATGACGGCTGCGTCTGTAAGGTGTATGTGCCTACTTCTCTAGTTGCACTGTTGTAATGAACGCGATGTGTCTACACCGTGCAAAGATAGACTGTATTATTCGGGGACTCCATTTCGGAAATGAGATACTCAACATGTTTGTCACTTTTTAATGCCACGGTTACGTCTACAGAGTCACTCATCAGAACTGAGATTTGATGGGTCTCAATTCACGCAATTTTATTTACAAATTCAAACGCATTCTATCTATTTCTCCGTAAGAGGCCCACGTTTTTACCATCGTTCTATGAAACTGTCACCATGTCTGCTGGCTCTATGTTTAAATTACGAAACGCGTAAATTGAGTTCCAAATTCAAAAACGGCTATCAATCAGAACAGAAGGCTGTTTAGCTAACCTTTAAACTGGCTCCACATTCCACAGCATGGTAGAATTTTCTCCGTAAAATAGGCGAGCTGAGTCACACTTTCGCGACACTGGCCACGTAGAATTTTCTCGGGCGTGAATGGGCATGAATGAAGTTTCGCAACACTCGCGGGGCGATGTAAACACGATCATGTGATGCAAATGATGCAATCGGCCTACTGACTTGAAGAAATGTTTTGCTAACACTCTGGGTTTTAGTATAGTCAGATTCAGATTCAGATTACTCATTGGTAAAATTATATAGATTTACAAGTCTTAACATCAATTAGCATAATCATACATATACATCAACAGGTTTCATTACAGTTAATTGTCAAACAACACAGTACAAGGATCACGTTGTAGAAATTAATTTATATTGTAGCATGCCATATATATTTTTTATTTTTTTTAACTTTGATTTGTAAGAGTAGATCCCGCGAGTGATACGGGCAAACTTTGCTCCATTGAACTTTATGTGTTATTGAACTTTTTGAGACTATTTATTATTTTGTTCATTAACTTTGTGTATGATTTAATCGATGATTCTTTTGTAACTATCTTAATATTAATAAGCATGTCTTTGAGTTTTTTTTGAAAAACAATATCGCATGTCGAACTTTTAATGTCAAACGGCACACGGTTATATAGGTTTGGTCCAACAACACTGAGCGCCGAAAGGGCCTTGGCTAGTCGTCGGCGAGGGGGTACCACGAGGTGCCGCCTGCGCGACGGTCTCTGGTTACCTTCGCCATAGTTTTTGTATGTAAGGATATTGGATCTAACATATTTACACGCTGCTAATATATAGACACAAGGCAATGTCAAAAGATAACAAATTAAGAAAGTACACGTTAAGCATATAAAACAGTTAAACATGGGTTAACAAATACTAACACGGAATAACGTAATTAGATGTATATTGTAACATTAGTGAAGTGATAGGAATTAAAGAGGCTCACTATTACACCAGGTTTTTTTATATTAAAAATGTGGCAAAGAAGCATACATCCTGCCCATGGTAAGCAAACACTGTAGCCTATTGATACTTACGAATTCAGATAAAATAATATGTCAATCACAGGTTGATCAGTTGTACGAACACCGACTGTTTGACGACCTCTGCAGCCTAGTTGGTAGTGACCGTGCCTACGAAGCCGGAGGTCGCGACTCGCGGGTTCGAATCCCGGTAAGGGCATTTATTTGTGTGTTGAGCATGAATATTTGTTTATGTGCCATGGAAGTTTCTATGTATTTAAGTATTTATTTATCTACAAAAGTATGTACATTGTATAACGTCGTCTAGTACCCATAGTACAAGCTTTGCTTAGTTTGGGCCTATGTCAATTTATGTCAGAATGTCCCCAAATATTTAATTATTTATTTTATTTATTTATTTACTGTTTAAGGAGTGCGCTGCAGAAAAATACATACACTAGCTGCCCGCGCGGCTCCGTCCGCATTTTATAGAGCACCCAGGCGAAATGAGTACATCCGAAGTCAAAAATTCAATCAATAAATAGAAGTACGTTAGTAACGGGTGCTTCGATAAGAGGGTGTCTATTTGGACTAAAAACGATCCCTAAATAAGTTATTATTATGGTCAGTGCACTCTTATTGAGACACCCGTGATATAACACATTTGTTACATGGACCTTGTTGTCAGAATTAAATGAATAAATAAACCAAATAACTGATGCGTAGTAAAATTTTCTCCACATGAATGGCTTCTGAGTCACGGTGTTGCAACGCTACACGCAAACAACGATCACCCGATGGTAACGCAATCGCTGGCGAGTTTTCCTCAATATACACCGTGGACGTTAATAACCCGAAAGATTTTAACCACGCATTCCTGAGGTCATTAGGAGTAAGAAATGTTATATGAACCCCAACAAAAATTCAGCAAAAAAAATATTTTTTTTTGCTTGTTTTGTCGGTTTTTGTAAATAAAACTTGGATAACTATCGCCTTTCTATGGAAATTATCCCTTTTAATAAAACGGTAACGATTATTTTTTCAAAAAAGGTTAAATTTAGTGAGTGGTAGCTGGCACTTTGATATCTGTCAATAGCGACGCAAAACTGGCCAACATCGGTAGCAACGTCGCAATCAAAAGAGCTAAATGCACGTTAGTAATCAAAATAAAAAGTTAACATGAAAATTGATAATATCTTCAAAACTAAGCCGGCAGTGACTGGGGTTCACATAACATTTTTTGCTCCTAATGACCTAAGGAATGCGTGGTTAAAATCTTTCGGGTTATTAACGTCCACGGTGTACAGACATGCGTTTTCAGTGCATTGACCCAACCAGCCTCCTCGCGATTTTCCGCTTGTACCCTAATCAAGCGTAATCAGCGTGATAGAGACAGTCTGAATGCATTTCAAATGTGGGCATGGAGGAGGATGGAAGGTATTAGTTGGACAGAAAGAAGAACAAACGAAGAGGTTCCAAATTTTATAGGAGAAAGAAGATGTCTACTAAAAACGGTTGCAAACAGAAGAGGAAATATATTGGGGCACCTTATACGACATGAGAATTACATAAAAAGCTATAATTGAAGGAAACATAGAAGGAAGGAGAGGCAGGTGAAGACCAAGACGTGCGTTTATGGACTTAAGTTAAAGAGGAAGTTAATGTAATGTCGTATCAAGAGCTCAAAACAGTGGCAGAGAGGGTGGCAATTACTCCACCGACAAGAGCCCGGCTCTTCAGTCTATGATGATGACCCTAATCAAGAGGATAGGTTTTGAGGATAGTAGAAGAGAAAAGACGTTTGCTAGGATGTTTAACAAATACAAGAGGAAAGATGGTGGTAAACTTGATACGGTACGTTAGCTTCTTCTTAAACACCCTAGAAGGTAAGATTGAAGGTACGAGAGGCATAGGAAGGCCTAACCTATATTAGCCAAGTAAAGGATAAAATTGATGTAAGGTCGTATGAGGAAGTCAAGAAGCTGGCAATGGATAGAGTGCAGTTACTTTACCGACAAGAGCAAGGCTCTTAAGTGATGATGCTAAACCTATTGGAGCCTGGGATTCGGTTTGTCTAATCCCAAGATTTCGTGAAGCCCTAGTAAATTTTGTTGTATACTTAAAGATGCTGACAATCAAGTAACCACTCAATAATACAATAAATAGTTTTACGAGAGCGAGTGACATCAAACCTTCCGACCCAGAGGGAAAACTAGACCTCGTTGGTATTAGACCGATTTCCACACGATGTCACGATGTTTTCCTTCACCGAGAAGCTAACGGTAAATATTCCGTACATAAGTTCCGAATAACTCATTGGTACAAGCCGGGATTGGAACCCACGGCCGCCGCTTAACAGCCGCATGTCTGAACCAATATTAAATGTTTATACGTGCGAGATGTTTCGAACTCTTCAGGAGTTCTTCTTCAGGATGAGAGTTTACGGCCTCCAGATTGAAAGTCGCGTGCTTTGCCGGTCGGTTACAGTGGCTTTTTCTATACCTCTCGGCAACAGTGGGTTTTAGTGCTTTGAATCAAATAGATATATTAAATATCAGTCACAGACATCATTACTACGAAAGCGTCATTTTAAACACAGGAAAATATTACGTGACCTAATAACTCTGTATATTATTTAAAATCATAATATAATACGTCAAAACCTCATGTCAACGGAAAATGGCTAACGTTTGCTGAATTTTGAAACTTCGAAAGGTGATTATCTCAGAGATAAGGTCAGACGAGGCAAGTCCGCGAACCGGGGTAAGTACGATTTCATCAAAAACATTGAAATCTACTGATATTTTAATACTCATCATCATCATCATCATCATCATATCAGCCAAAAGACGTCCAGTGCCAGACATAGGCCTCCCCCAACGAGTGCCACAATGACCGGTCCTGTATGATAGGCGCATTTACCCCGTTGGCGCACTTGCCCCGACTGACTTTATGATTTTTCGTTTTTTTATGCATTACGCACTCTAATTGGGCTAGGCTAGCTGTGTATGTATAGTTAAAGTAGAATGCGTCAAGAGAACCTTTGGCCCTCCTTGGCAGCGACATGGTTGGACAATCGTTGGGGGTTTAGTGGGTAGTCTGGGCCTTCTGTCCGGGAGTCCCACACATCCGTCTGGTCCCCCCTGACCGGGCGGACGGTGCGTCAAAGCATTCCCCCAAATAAAAAATAAAAAAAGGCTGTGTATGTATGCTTGTTCAGAATGAGGCATTTTTCTCTATAATTAGATTTTACAGCCGATATTTGACAGCCGTCAGCCCGGTACAATAAACCTCCATGATGACATATGACATAAATTGTACTGGGACGACAGCTGTCAAATATTGGATGAAAGGAGATTTTCAGTATAGCTGTCAACGCAACGGATGCCCAAGTCAGTGAAGGGTCGGTAATGATCGTGATCGTGATCGGTTTTTCTCAAGTCACCAGCGTCCACAGGGCACCGAGTCTGCGTACCATTATGCAAACCGTATGCTTGTTTGCCACCGTTTAAAAAACTCTCACTAGCGGCAGCAAAACCGCTACTTACTACCAGGAACACATACATTATATAGATGTATGTCGCAGACGGAGATTCTTGTTATTTTTATAGCCGAGGCGCGTAGACGAACGGACAAAGCGACTTTCGCTGCGTTTCCTAACTTTCTAGCGGCGCATGCGCACGATGCAAGGGACTAAACGTTGCCGTGATAGACAATAGGAATATTCGAATGCAATTGCATAGCTGTAAATGCGACTTTTCACGTTCTACCTACCTTCCTCCCAACTGCTCAAAGGTTATAGCTGGAAGAGATCCCTTATAGGGATAAGTTTGCCTTCGTACTTTGATCTATTGTGCGACATGTATATTCTTTAACATGTTATTGTATACATTAAGTGCTTACATACATACATACATACTTTGCCCGTGTTCTACCGAGCACTTTGTGGGATAAACATATATTACGAGAACAATATTTCTTTGCTATTCCGCTAAAAAACGTACTGGTCTATTAGTGAATGTAAGATGCAACTATTTGCGTAAAAACATGCAAAAAATTACAGCAAACCACCACCAATAATGACAAAAACCTGGACACGTGTTTCGCCTCTCTACGAGGCATCATCAGGAGATGCTGGCAGGTGATGTTGCTTGCGCCACGTCCACTGAGCAAATCAATTTGATTGCTTGTTTGAATTGGATCTTCACTAATACCAGCACGTTTTTTAGCGGAATATCAAAGAAATATTGTTCTCGTAATATATCATGGACTTCCACAAAGTAACGCCTGATTCAATAAATTATTTGGATAAACATATCTATGACAATCGGGAAAGTCTTCTATGGACGTAGATTGACCATAGAAAATAGTGACGTCACTATTTCCTTACAAAGTTGAAGCGAACAGAGCATTTTTGAGGTTCTTAAAATGGTGCTGATTTGAGTATAAAAAATATAACTATGTCCGTATTACTCCATTTTCTATATGTAATCCATAAAAATGTAATGCACTATTAGTAGGTACATGGGTACGTACTAATCTATAGAGCATTAAACATTGAGCTGGTACATTGGTTATTTGACCATTCAACCAACACGCAAGCGTAGGCGGGCCGTACGCTGGTTTGCCACCGTCGTTGATTAAAATAAAAAAAAAACAACAAAAGTATAGGTAAAGATAATTGATACACGGCATGAACAAATTATGTCTACTACACACACTGCTTCCAACACTGAACGCTGTTTTATGGTCAAAATGAGCAGGTTTTCCATTTAAGCCATGTACACATATTCTTTTAAACACGTCTCGTATACATCATTTATGAGGGTCGGGATTCGGGATTCCCCTGTTGCGGAAGCAACTTTTCTTTGATTGGAGATCGCCACCTGGCCCCTATTTCACCAATTTGACAATTGTCAAATTGGTGAAATAGGGACATAGGTAATGTATGATGGTTGTACGTTGTTTCATATACTACATTTTCGTAGAATTTTGCTTCATAGAAAATGTTTCCCATATTATCATTTCATGGAATGATCATTTTCTAATGCACTTACTTTGTAGAAGCTTATTTCATAGAATTTTTATTTTTGAGATTATTAATGTTTCGAAATTCATGTAATCGATTTTTAGGTCATATATTATTGTTCCTTATAATATTTAGTTTATAGAATAGTTTTTTCAAAGCCTGTATATTCATATTTTGTTTCTCATCTTATTAAGCTTAATATTTTCGTTTCATAGAAGGATAGGTTAAAGAAGGAAATGGGAGTTTTAATAACAAGTTTTTCCGCTCTTTTAGAAAAAAAATTACCACGAAGACGAAAGCGGGAGCAAAGCTCCCGCTTCCGTTTTCTTACCTATCCGCGATCCGAGTCGGTTTTGCCACTAAGTTCCTGTTTCTTGATCCTTGTGTACTTGTAATTTAATTGAAGTTCATAAGAATTTTTGAAAACATAAAAACTGGAACTAAATATTATATGAAACGGTTCCTATGAAACAATAATCTATGAAATTTGTGTATACGAAACAAGAATACATGAAACATAATTCTACAGTTTGATAAGTTTCTGAAGTAAAAAAGTTTGATAGTAATATACATTGAACTGAATTTCTGTGAAATATGTTTCAACCAAGTGAATAGTCTATGAAACAATAATATTGGAACTGAAAGTAAATATATGAACCAAATAATTTATGAAACATTTTCTGAGAAACGAAATTCTATGAAATTTCTGTCTGTGAAATAGGGTGACACCAATGTATGATATAAAGAGTACGAAAGACAGATCGACGAAGTCACATATGTTTCATTTTTAGTGTGAGTTACAATCGCAAAATCGATGTCATTTCCGTTCCTAAGACTACAGTCGTCCATCGAACTTTCAAATGTAAGTATGAAATTCAAATTTGGAACGTTCGAATATCGCCAAACGTAGTGCTATCTCTTAATCGCGAGGTCGTTGACCGGAGAAATGGCGGTCGTTTACCTTTCACCCAATTTGCTTAAAATGTACATTTAAAGACATAAGAGACGAGGTTGATCAAACTCATAAATTCAATGAGATACAGTATTAAAGGACTCAATGGAGAAAAAATAAATGTAGGAAACCATTTGCATTTGGGTCTATTCTCAAACGCTAAGCGTGTTATGTCTATGTTCCTATTAGGAATGCTAGTATGGAGATTGTATGGAAAATGTTGGGACCCGGGTATGCCTTAAAACTAATCAAGAACAACGGGGGATGAGCAGCAGCGTACCTTAAATGTTGTGGAATAACTGCGATCACCAACCCGCATTTCGAGCGTGGCGATTATGGCGTATCCTATGTCCACCAGTGGACTTCTTTCGGCTGATATGATATGATGGAATTTTTTTTAGGCACTGTATTCAACATCTTACAGCTACGGTGGCCTAGTGGTTCAGGCATGCGGCTGTCAAGCGGCGGTCGTGGGTTCGAATCCCGGCTCGTACCAATGAGTTTTTCAGAACTTATGTACGGAATATTTACCGTTAGCTTTTCGGTGAAGGAAAACATCGTGAGGAAACCAGGCTAATCCCAATAAGGTCTAGTTTTCCCTCTGGGTTGGAAGGTCAGATGGCAGTCGCTTTCGTAAAACTAGTGCCTATGCCAAATCTTGGGATTAGGTGACAAAGCGGACCCTGGGCTCCTCTAGGGGCACAACCGGGAATAACGCTAGGAGGATGATGATTCAACATCTTACAGCACCTCACAACATAAGATGAACACAATGTGTTGGGTTCATCTCAACAGAACCTTTTCAACGAGTAGAAGTTGATGTGTGTCCAAAATTACAGTTGGCAATAAAACTTGTACCAAGATGAAGTTTAGGAAGGAAACTTATGGCATGACTGGACGTTCCAAAAAACAGTGAAACTTCACTATTTCCTTACAAAGTTGAAGCGAACAGAGCATTTTTGAGGTTCTTAAAATGGTGCTGATTTGAGTATAAAAAATATAACTATGTCCGTATTACTCCATTTTCTATATGTAATCCATAAAAATGTAATGCACTATTAGTAGGTACATGGGTACGTACTAATCTATAGAGCATTAAACATTGAGCTGGTACATTGGTTATTTGACCATTCAACCAACACGCAAGCGTAGGCGGGCCGTACGCTGGTTTGCCACCGTCGTTGATTAAAATAAAAAAAAAACAACAAAAGTATAGGTAAAGATAATTGATACACGGCATGAACAAATTATGTCTACTACACACACTGCTTCCAACACTGAACGCTGTTTTATGGTCAAAATGAGCAGGTTTTCCATTTAAGCCATGTACACATATTCTTTTAAACACGTCTCGTATACATCATTTATGAGGGTCGGGATTCGGGATTCCCTTGTTGCGGAAGCAACTTTTCTTTGATTGGAGATCGCCACCTGGCCCCTATTTCACCAATTTGACAATTGTCAAATTGGTGAAATAGGGACATAGGTAATGTATGATGGTTGTACGTTGTTTCATATACTACATTTTCGTAGAATTTTGCTTCATAGAAAATGTTTCCCATATTATCATTTCATGGAATGATCATTTTCTAATGCACTTACTTTGTAGAAGCTTATTTCATAGAATTTTTATTTTTGTGATTATTAATGTTTCGAAATTCATGTAATCGATTTTTAGGTCATATATTATTGTTCCTTATAATATTTAGTTTATAGAATAGTTTTTTCAAAGCCTGTATATTCATATTTTGTTTCTCATCTTATTAAGCTTAATATTTTCGTTTCATAGAAGGATAGGTTAAAGAAGGAAATGGGAGTTTTAATAACAAGTTTTTCCGCTCTTTTAGAAAAAAAATTACCACGAAGACGAAAGCGGGAGCAAAGCTCCCGCTTCCGTTTTCTTACCTATCCGCGATCCGAGTCGGTTTTGCCACTAAGTTCCTGTTTCTTGATCCTTGTGTACTTGTAATTTAATTGAAGTTCATAAGAATTTTTGAAAACATAAAAACTGGAACTAAATATTATATGAAACGGTTCCTATGAAACAATAATCTATGAAATTTGTGTATACGAAACAAGAATACATGAAACATAATTCTACAGTTTGATAAGTTTCTGAAGTAAAAAAGTTTGATAGTAATATACATTGAACTGAATTTCTGTGAAATATGTTTCAACCAAGTGAATAGTCTATGAAACAATAATATTGGAACTGAAAGTAAATATATGAACCAAATAATTTATGAAACATTTTCTGAGAAACGAAATTCTATGAAATTTCTGTCTGTGAAATAGGGTGACACCAATGTATGATATAAAGAGTACGAAAGACAGATCGACGAAGTCACATATGTTTCATTTTTAGTGTGAGTTACAATCGCAAAATCGATGTCATTTCCGTTCCTAAGACTACAGTCGTCCATCGAACTTTCAAATGTAAGTATGAAATTCAAATTTGGAACGTTCGAATATCGCCAAACGTAGTGCTATCTCTTAATCGCGAGGTCGTTGACCGGAGAAATGGCGGTCGTTTACCTTTCACCCAATTTGCTTAAAATGTACATTTAAAGACATAAGAGACGAGGTTGATCAAACTCATAAATTCAATGAGATACAGTATTAAAGGACTCAATGGAGAAAAAATAAATGTAGGAAACCATTTGCATTTGGGTCTATTCTCAAACGCTAAGCGTGTTATGTCTATGTTCCTATTAGGAATGCTAGTATGGAGATTGTATGGAAAATGTTGGGACCCGGGTATGCCTTAAAACTAATCAAGAACAACGGGGGATGAGCAGCAGCGTACCTTAAATGTTGTGGAATAACTGCGATCACCAACCCGCATTTCGAGCGTGGCGATTATGGCGTATCCTATGTCCACCAGTGGACTTCTTTCGGCTGATATGATATGATGGAATTTTTTTTAGGCACTGTATTCAACATCTTACAGCTACGGTGGCCTAGTGGTTCAGGCATGCGGCTGTCAAGCGGCGGTCGTGGGTTCGAATCCCGGCTCGTACCAATGAGTTTTTCAGAACTTATGTACGGAATATTTACCGTTAGCTTTTCGGTGAAGGAAAACATCGTGAGGAAACCAGGCTAATCCCAATAAGGTCTAGTTTTCCCTCTGGGTTGGAAGGTCAGATGGCAGTCGCTTTCGTAAAACTAGTGCCTATGCCAAATCTTGGGATTAGGTGACAAAGCGGACCCTGGGCTCCTCTAGGGGCACAACCGGGAATAACGCTAGGAGGATGATGATTCAACATCTTACAGCACCTCACAACATAAGATGAACACAATGTGTTGGGTTCATCTCAACAGAACCTTTTCAACGAGTAGAAGTTGATGTGTGTCCAAAATTACAGTTGGCAATAAAACTTGTACCAAGATGAAGTTTAGGAAGGAAACTTATGGCATGACTGGACGTTCCAAAAAACAGTGAAACTTGATGACTTTCCGTTTTCACGGGACGTTTGTATTTCTATGGTTTACTTAATTTATACGGGATATTGTCATTGAACATGTGCCATACGATATATGTACCTACACATAGTAACGCATTTAACTATGAAATGAGCATAATCACTTTTTTCCGCGCTGATATATGTGGTTTTATTTTTTTCTACGATTCCACGCTTGCAAGTGATCGTTAATCACATCCGATTTCAAGCCATTTGAGACCCAATAAAGACGAGTCAAGGTGGGTATTAGAAGTGGGTTGGTTATGCAGTTAATGCAGTTCAGTCGTAAAGGTCCACTCTTGCAAAAGATCGTTCATCACCTTCGTGTGCAAGCCGATTAGACCCAATAAAGACGTGTTAAGGTGGGTATTGGAAGTTGGTTGGTTGCGGAGTAAATGCAGTTTGGTTGCGAAGGTTTTGTTTGTATGCCAGGCGGATCTTCGCGCTCGGCGACGCGGTGTTGGTCGCAACGCATCAATACATGTGCTTGTGTGCACTACAAGATATATTTAAAACGTTGACTGCATAAATGACAATTTTTTTCCATCAAAGTGTATCGTGAAGCTCTGATATAAATTTCTGGATGGTTTTGTGGCATATTTGGTAAAAAAATGCCCTATGCACAAATGTAATCACACGTTAAAAAAAACTCTAAATAAAGTCATATAATTTTAACGAGTACATCCAGCATCGAGCCTGTGATGAACCCATTTAAAAATACACTGTGTAATTTTTTACTTATTCATTACGGCATTCAGTGTAGCTAATGATCTGTTCATTAGCTACACTACTATCCTCGAAAGAATCATGCATAATAGTACATTGTGATACAAGTGAGGTAGGTTGATAATTACATCAGAGGCGAAATTGTTCACGCGAACCGCAGGTGAGCGTGATAAGGAAGCCGAGGATGTAATTATCAAAGCTCACGCGTATCATACGACGTTTTTCAACACATTTTGCGAGGAAAAAATCATTTTCATAAGATGAAAATGTTATAGGCCTGCCAAATTATTTACTTTACATTAAGATGACAACAGTTTTTTACTCACAATTGCACATCGCCAAGAATTTCCAGTGGCGTCCATTCTATTAATCACTTTTCTAGTCACCACGAGTCAACATTTTTGATAATAAATTAAGAACCAAACACGCATTAACAAATTTTACAAATATTTTTGAAATAAATAACCTATAAGGGCGCCCAACAGTTATTTTTTTCGTGAAGTTTGCGCTGTGTGGGCACAGTAATCTCTAAACAGCCAATACAAAATAAAATTATATTTTCGTTTTAAAATGTTATCTGTATTTAATTCATGTAAAATGTTATGAAAAGTGAATAGTTTTACTAAATTAAACGTTTCCATATCATATACAAAAAGAAATAGTCAATTAATTAACAAAAAGGATTTAATTTGTTTAGTCGAGTAAGAATCCATTTGCCGAAAATTAAAAAAATTGCTGTACATTCTGTACAACCCAGTTAATTTAAGAATGCACCGTGTTCATGCATATATCTTGCTGCAAGGTGCCAACGTGACTTAATCGGGATATAACCATAACACACAAGTGTTGTAATGTTATAAAACACGCGTTTTTAATATCCAGGATTATGAGCCTAAAAGCGACACAATAAGAGGTACGTGACGAGCAATTGTGTTGAAAAGTCACTTTACAACGATGATCGTTTTATCAAGCCAAAGTAGAAGAACGTGAAATCCATTCTGCTAATATCCTGAACATCAAAGTAAGATTGAAATGGAAGATTAATAAACACTACTTAACCAATCATAGCATATGCTATGTGCATCATCAATTCCATATCTTTACTACCTTTAGCGCTAAGGTAAATATGGTGTCGGATTAGAATAGCACCCCGGCTTTTCTTCCCGCGGCTGGACTAGAGTTGAGTTAGGTCAGGGCGATGCCCTTGCAAGCTATCACTGCAATTATTTCAGCGATAAGTTGCCTATCATCTCTATCTTTAAACCTACAACATTCACAAATGTCATGGGTATTAAATAACCCTTCTGGAAGAGGTGCCAGTCAAGTGAAAATAAAATTTCGCGTTTACGTCTAGCTACTGCCAATATTGGATAGCGAGACTACAGTAAAAAATGAATAGTGAAGTGAATAGTCCATCTGACCGTGTAGCCACGGCACTATGGTATGCCATTGATAATATCGACTGCAAAGAAACTGACCCAGCTATTTATCATACCGGAATAATGAGTAATGAGCAGCATTTAACTTAATAAAAAGAAGAACATCCCACATTGCCGCGGGCGACGTTTTGTACAAGCTGCAGAAAAATCGTTTTTTATGAGACAAATAGTTTCGATTGATTCAGGCGTTACTGAATTCCATGATAACTGGAACATTATTCTTTAGCGATAATCAAATCCTACTTGCGTATTTTTGCGAACAGTTAATGTTGCCATCTGCACGAACAAGTACAAAAACCAATACAACAAACCAATGAAAATTAATAATCCTCGACATGTGTTTCATCTTTCTACTCGTACTTGGAAACATCAGGAGATCTCCTCTTATGCCTCGGTACCAGAGGACAGGAGGATAGGCAATAGCAGGCCTCGTAGTGTGCTTGGGTATACAATTAGGGGCTCTTTGTAAACAGCGGACTATTTTACGAGCAAGGCAATGTACTCGTACCTATGTAATGCTTCGCCTTTGTAAAATTACCAGAAATATCCTTTCACAATCAATCAAACGTACTAGCGGACAAGCTGCATGTAAAATATTCACGTGATTTTCCTGTCTACGTATATTATGTGCAGATATTTTTGACCCAATTTTGAGCCGGTGTTAATGAACTTTACCACGCTGCTATCTAGAGCAAAAAGGCGGGATATCTATGCAAATGTCTGGCGTTTACGCTATTTTTGCTTCGATTACCGAAATAGACGTCACAGACCGCCCTACCATCGCCCAAAATTCGCCTCTCACTTGCCTTTCTACAATCTCCTCACAAACCTGCAGACCTGGTACATCAGATCGGAGTTTTTTTTTGTCGATGCAAAGTTCGGTCAATTTCGGTCGTCGTCCCAGTTTCGGGTTCATTGTCTGTACCGTTTGCCGACCTACCTTCACATGCCGGTATTTATTTTGGGTGGACAGTTAGGTTTTATGTGGTATTAAAATGGTGTACAAGATGAGATTGGCGATATGGTGACGTGGAGAACCAAAACGGTGTGTGTGTATTCGAGACAGGACCGTGCGTTAGCCCTTTTGGCATTGGGCTGTAGTCTCTGTGTGATCGTGAATGGCAGGAACGGAACTCTATCGATTTGTGACTCGCAGCTATAGTGTTTCAAGGCTCTCACAGACTGCCGCGGCCTGGCCACGGCGGTCAATAGTATCAGTAGCTATCTTTATTACTGTCCGCGGGCCGCGCCAGCTTGACTAAGGCCTTATCTGTAAGCACAACCAAATATGCCAATGTACGAATATGACTTACTATGAACATTTAACTGCTTGAAACTTACAAAATAATAATGATAAAATTATATGTATTTTTTTATTTTAACGAATGACATCCTGTCATTCATCTTTATTGCTATGGATTTTAAGGCATGAATTAGAAAATTATGAAAAAAACAAAGCCCTCCTGAACTCTGAAACAAGTTTTTTTTTGTAAATGCATGAATTCATATATTTTACTGTTTGACAGAAGCCGAACATAATTGCTACTTTGATACGGGCCGAGGAGGGCACGTATGCCGCCGAAACGACAGGAGTTGGAGCAAACGCGTTTTGGAATGGACGCCCTTCAAGAGACAGTTTGGCAGACCCCTGCCCATTTTCTGTAACTTGTTTTAAGCTCACCTCAACGCTCACCCACAAATATATCTTGACACCAGGATGTGTAGTAACTAAGCGTAGGTAGAGGTCTAGTTTCGTGACGGGTGATAGGCGGGGTGAGCCGCATTAGCGCGTAACGAATAACAGCCCTGGCTAGATGGTCGGACTCGGATGTCATAAGAACGATCGTATGGCCTGGCCTGGCCTGTCTTGGGGCTCCAGCAAATCGGGCTGCATAGAAGAATAAAAGTACCTACATAAAACCACAGTAAAAAACACACACACTGATTATCCGATGAGATTGATATAATATTGAAATTGTTTTCATTCAACACAAAATTATATACCTACGAACTATGTAATATAACTGTTCTCTATATATTTTTTTTATCGTACATATACTTGTTTTTATCGTACATTCTCAATTCTCTTAAGATCAATTGTTTGCCATCGTCTTAATCTATTTATAACAACATTGTTTTTGCGTGGGTATATTCACAAGCCAATTGATTCAAAGGGAATTCAATATGTAAATCAAGTAAACGATTAAAAAATCCCAAAATATTTGGTAGGTGAATTCTAAATTGATTCACCTACCAAATATTTTGGGATTCGGCTATTCTCCTGAGACCGGATGGTAAATCCATACTAATAATATAAATGGGAAAGTGTATGTGTATGTTTGTCCGTCTTTCACGGCAAACGAATTAACGTGATTTCTTAAGTGGAGATAGTTGAATAGATGGGGATTGACATAGGCTACGTTTTGTCTCTTTCTAACCCCCCACTTCCCTAAAATGGAGGGTGGGAGTTTGTATGGAGCTGCGATATAAACGAGTTCCACGCGGAAGGAGTCGCGGGCAGAAGATGGTTAAGTAATAATTTCAACCAAGCGGTTTGACTACTAAGTGTTGAATTTTTATTTGTCCTGAAATTAAAGGAAATACAAACAAATGAATCTCTATATAGAAAACTCCCGTGAGTCGTCGTGACTACGTCTGAACATATAAAAATATAATGAAACCTGATCAAGTGATCACACGTGCTTTGAGGTCGTATATCCCTCGACATATTTCGAACCAATACCTACGTGGCTCTTATTCGTGAGCACTCGCGATGCCGGCACGCTTAGCACTACGGATCCTTAGAAATTGGACCCGTTTCTATTATATTTTAATGCGCTGATAAGTGAATAGGTAGTGAAGTCAGTGATAAAAATGCCGATTTTTAGACGTCATCATATCAATAACCGTTTTACCCGTACCTATATATGAAATTTCGTATTCTAGTTAATCTCAGGAGTTTTAATACGTATCCCAAATTTCATGTTTCTAAAATACATTGAGTTATTAAGGAGTCAAAAGTGGCTCCAAATGGTTCGTGTAAAGCACACGGCTGCTGCGTCGCTATTTCCTTTTGGCTTTGAACTTGGCGGGACACGATGAGACTCTCTTCTGGATTACCTTCACTAACGTAAGCCATTAGAAATCCGCTCGTAATATAATATTAACACAGATTCTGCGCAATGGCTGTAACTGCTGTAAGCTTATAAAGTCTTTCACTCATAAGCACGTGTCATGCGAACAGTTATACAACCTCATTCAATAACAACCTTCTTGGATTACATTTTCACAACCACCAAATTAAGTTGACCTCTTACATATGACACTGTATACTGACTCGCCTAACGATAAGGAAACTTCAGGGTTCAAGTAACGCTGGATTATATGGTACATTCAATGTTCCACTTGGATCTAACAATAAAATCAATGGTAAAATTACATGTGTCAGTTTCTCAATTCTATAACGAGTTTTCCATGCATATTAAAACGAATCAATCATATTTAGGGGCAGGTGTTTCAAACCATTGATAATAAAGCAAAACGAGAGACAAGCTACAGGTAATCAGTGCCACAGAGAGAGGAGCTTCCTTACCATCTGAGTTGTGTCCAGTCCCCGTATCATGGTCGGCCTTATCGCGCGATAAGTGACAAGATAGAGCGTCAGTCTCGTTCTATCGAACGGTGTCAGCCGCTGACGGACGCTCTATCCTGTCACTTATCGCGTGATAAGGCCGACCATGATACGGGGCCAAATATATTTTGGAAAATTCTCGTAGTTGCTTTGCAAGAGTGGTGTACAATCACGTCAATAAGATTAGAGCCCAGGACTTATTTTGTGTCGTTGCTCAAGATGTATTCCCATTGTCTCAGGTACAAAGTGCAACGTACGGACAAAACCTACTTGCATCTCTACATGATGCTAACGGTCCGTCTTGATATTAGCGAAACCTTCTGACCCAGTTGGTGTTCCGTTACGGGCGTCGAACCCGTGACACTGTCACGTAATATTGAACATCTGTACCAATGACATAAATAATAGTAAAAAGAGGTAGATAGGTTATCAGCGCTCAAAAAGTGACACACTAAAACTGAGCCAATTGCACCAACTGGCCTCAGTTTCGCGTCGTCAATGGAAACGTATAAACGTCTCAGCTGTCAGATTTGGTGGCCATTTTTAAACACGCCATTTCGTGTAGCCAACCTATACACCTCTTTTTTATATGAGGTACATCGTTGATCTGTAAAGAGTTATTATAAATTAATACCTCAGAAGTAATACAGACAATACATTGCAAGTAGAACCGATGGCCGCCCCAACGGGCGGAAAGGTTCTCGAGTGGCGACTGGAAACGCAGCGTGGGTAGGCCCCCCACAAGGTGGACTGATGACCTGGTATTAGTCGCGGGTGGCGCAGGACCGGTCATTGTGGCACTCTTTGGGGGAGCCCTATGTCCAGCAGTGGACGTCTTTCGACTGATATGATGATGATGACGACAGACAATACACTTACAGGAAAAAGAAGCGTCAGTCGTCCACCAGCTCGATGGGTTGACGACGTAAAAATTTACGGATCATTCCGGGATGAGACTAGCTCGGGACCGCACAGACAATGAAAAGTCCTATCCTAGAAAATTGGTACATCATCATAAACTTAAGAGCCAGGCTCTTGTCGGTGATGTAACCGTCACTCTGTTCTTCTCTCTGCCACTGTTTAGAGCTCTTGATACGACATTACATTAACTTTCTCTGTAACTTGGTCCATAAACGCACGTCTTGGTCTTCCCCTGCCTTCAATAATAGTTTTTATGTAATTATCATGTCGTATCAGGTGCCCCAACATATTTTCCCTTCTGATTTCAATCGTCAAAATTATATGAGCAAAATTATGGGAGCTTAATTTCTCTGACGGAATTTTACGAAGCTACAAGTTTTTTTTTTAAATACTTTGATGCATATAGACGCAGGCGGGCGTCGCGTTTGTGATTCAGGAGTCGACCGACCGTCTCTGAAATTTTATGAGTCACTGAGGTATTAGACCAGTAAATTGGCTTGCCGGTTAAGAAGTTGCCAGGACAGTAAAATGGAAGAGGATGAAGTGGATGCAAATACAAAGCCTTTTTCTCACTGCATCTATTTAACTGACGGCCAAACAAGCAGACAGAAGTCGACTAGAATAAGGAGGAAGAGGATACATGGAATGCAAATGGGTCAGTTAACTATTTATTGTCGTTATCCTGTCCTGTTCGCCAGGAGATAAATCAGAATTTCTTGGAACAAGTGTTAACAGACTTTTAACCGACTTGAATCGATGAAATATCAATAACTCAATATTAGGGGACAATCTTATACAAATCGACCTAGTCCCAAACTAAGCAAAGCTTGTACTATGGGTACTAGACGACGATAAACATACTTATATGGATAAATAAATACTTAAATACATAGAAAACATCCATGACTTTATAACAACTATTCGTGCTTATCACACAAATAAATGCACTTACCAAGATTCGAACCCAGGACCTCTTGCTTCGTAGGCAGGGTCTCTACCAACTAAGCTGAAGCGGTCGTCATTTCAATTCAGTACCATGGAACCACCTTAAAAGGATACCCTTTCAAATAAAAATAATATTTTTTCATACCGGTCCAGGTTGAGTAATTCGGGAACATACGTTAAAAATACAAGATTCCGACGAATTGAGTAAGTTCTTTTTATAAGTCGATTAAATAGGGGTTAAAATGCCCATATTTGGGAAACTTTTTTTGAACCCATAAAATCACGATTATTATTAAACCTTCGCAAATACCGATGGAAAAACGTTGATTAACTCAAATATACTTAGTAAAGACTTGCTCACAAACATTCCAGACACAAATGTATCTGTTGCAGTATATTATGATACATAGCGAAACCTTCTGACCCAGATAATGTTCCGTTACGGGCATCGAACCCATGACACCGTAACGTAATATTGATCACCTGCGTTACTCGGAGATAAGATCAACGATCACTAATCGTGGGTTCAAAACTGAACTCGACTGAAGAGTTTAATTTAATGTTTTGTGAATAAAATAGAACCTATCGTCTAAATTTTAAATTAACGTAGGTCATGGCAAGAGTGATAATAGTTTGCTTTTCTGATGGGTACGCGTAACTTTTCGAAGGAGTAACTAATACTAAAACTCAACTGTCATTTTCCCCTACAATAAATGACATTTAGGTATTCCTAACCTACGAACGAAACGGTGGAAAGAAAACTAGAAGCCCGGTACTTTGAGTCTCGTTTGAGATTGAAATTTGGGATAAGAAAAAAAAAGGGATCAAAAAAAGTGTATTAGTTAGGTTTACCGACTGGGTCGCTGAGAGGGAGTTTTCGATTGTATCTTTTGTTTGATCCCCTCTTTTTTTGCTCTGATACCTACGTTTCTTTTGCAAGTCAATGCAAAACTTAAACTGAGAACCTGTACAGTTCTCAATTTTACATACAAATACAAATACAAATTATTTATTCTGCAAATAGGCCACAAGGGCACTTTTACATGTCAAACGGTAGTTTACAATAAAAATAATAATCATACAATAAAAGATTATAATCTAACACAATAATAATTTAAAATTTGCACATTAACGACTGATATAACAACACACTAAATGTCACAAAGTAAATGAAAACAAAACAAAATACGACCATTACATTCGATTAGAATAAGGTCTGTGCATTAACAGAAAGTTAATGATATTAATTCAGTATTCCAGAGATGTATAAGGTCTCTGAGCGTCCAAATACAATCAATAATTATTCAATGTTCGTAGAGATGTATACGGTCTCTAAGCGTCAAAACAAAACAATAAAAAAAAGGAATATTAATGTAATATTGTCAGTGATGTACATGGTCAATAACAATAAAACGTGTCAAGATCGGAATGATGTCTCTCGTCAATACGATAATAATAAAATAACACTAAGTAGTATTTAAGAAGTTGGGTACTATGCCCTTGCAAGCATGAACAGTCCGGACTCCACAAACAGCACCCGATCACGAGTATGACGCATATCTCAGCCATCGCCTCCCTCAACCATATGTTAGGGAAGGTGGCGACCCGATCAACGACGCCACCGTAAGCAAAGCCCTTTAAGCGAGCATGACATATTCAAGCCACCGGACAATGTTAAAAAGCAAAGATTAATAAGCGACTTGCTCGGCGAGAAACAGCATTACGTGCTCTCTTCTTACATAAAATGGAACAATTATTTCAGGTAGATACTTATAATGTGTATTTAGGTATATTCCTAATAGAATTAGCCTACTACTGGCTTAAAGGCATTTTTGTCGTTTAAGAAATCGTTGTACATAAGTGTATACAAACATTCACGCCCGTGTTCCCAGAAGGTGTAAGAAGACCACATGAAATTATTTTTTCAGTAAATGTCACCTATAAATACGGAGAAGATAGTTATAATTGTAGTGACATTTATTTCAATAATGTGATCAGTAAATCAGGGGTCAAAGTCGGAAAGAGAATTTTTGTGTATTGGAATTTTAGAATCATATAGGTTCTTGCGTTCTCCAGTTTTATAGTCAAATGTTTTAACATGATGCACTGAATTCTATTGGCATAATGGAAGCTTAGGTGAGTGAGTAATACATGTATTATTTACGCACACTCTCGGCTCCGGAATCATTCTAAAGTATCATTTGATGCGCAAGACCCACAAACAAAACAAAAACGTTCCAAACAGTCATTTGTTATCCAACTTTGTCCGGACCGTTGCTCGACCTACTGTACAACTAATTTTAACTGCCATAATCAAAATAACTGCACCGATATTTAGGTCGCGCAGGATTTTGTCCCGTTATGCACGGCCCGGCCCAGTGGGCGGCATCCAGCTGAGAGGGTAGAGTGACGTTTTTGCATAATAAAGACACTTATTTGTGACCTTACGGTTTCCGAATTGGATTTGAGTGACTCATCTGATATCGTTGTTATAACATCCTTGTGCTTTTGCAAGTGTTTTTTGATGACGTAGGTATTCAGAGCTTGTGAATGAGGTGATTCATTAGTATGCGTTGTTTAGTTTTTGATATATCGCTAAATTCGATTCAAGGGAAATACTGCCTCTATACAATATTGTTTGTAACAAAAGACGATTTCTTATCGCTGCCTGGATAGAGATGTTGACTGGTGGTTGAAACTTTGAAACAGCAGCTTTATATGAAAAATAGAAAACGCCCTACTATATAGCTTGAAGTTTGTAGGGAAATAGGAGTAAGGGACGTCTCCATTTTCTTGTGTCAAACATGATTTATTGCCCTTTACGCGTTTTCTAAACGCTAAAAACAGCAAATGTATGATGTTTTCCTACTATATTCTTGAGTATATTTTATTGATAAAGTAAGGATAATTTATTTTTGATGTTGTCTAATATCGTATTTCGCCCTGAAATCGGTACCAACATTGCGTTAGGTGGTTCAACTTACTATGGTTCGACTGAACCGATTTATCGGTACGCATTGTGAATAAGTAGGTACCGAAATTGCGAATTGGTATTCCCGAATTTGCAGTTCCAGGTTAACGCTGACTGTTCTCTTGTATTCCAAGTTGTGGTCGGAGACATTTTACAATGGTGTCAAACTTGTTATTACGAACCGCCATATATGGCGCGACGCCATGTCATTTGACATTTCCAATTCCATTAATTGTACTAACAATGCAATTTTTATGGAACCTACATTTTACAACTAAAATGAGGAAAGGATTTTTCTATTATTTATAAATACAGAACGAGTCTAATTTATAAATTTAACCTTTGTTAAGGTAATAATTTCAGCGTTCCAGTCGCCTTCTTTAAGTAAATTTTAATAATCTTGATGGCATTTTCGGTAATGTATGACGACAACTTCAACGAAACAACTCGAACAGTTATGAAAAACAACAAACTGACCTAAAGGAGTTCAATTAATACAAACGCAAATAACATACATACGATACGAGTACATACACAATATCGAAATTGAATTGTATGTAACGTAACTAACCTTAATAATGTTCATGTCTTTTAGCAGGTATTAGGTAGGTATTATGGCGCGTAGGCAGGTTGTCTATGGGTTCGACATCGGCTTATAAGTTTTTATTGATTTGTTAGCGTGCAGACCGTGGCCTCCAGAATCGTACGTTGTAAGTTTCAAACCTGCATTCCCTATACTTTTTTGAAATATTTTTTTGCGTGCAATATTGAGACATAAATCATGCGTTTAAATGTTCAACGCATGATTTTTGTTACCTTGTGGAACTTATTGTCATTATTTGTTTTTTTTTTACAACCAAAATAAATGCACGTTTCGCACGATAAAGTAAACTTTAGTATCCAAGCGAAGTTACGGGTGCTAAATAAGGGCTGGCAAAATTGAAACGATATCGGCATAGCGGCTATGATTCCCATAGACATTCCGCCCGCTTATTACGCTTAATGACACCCCTGTAATAGCTGGTAAAGAAATATATCGCCAAGTAGGCGTAAAGATCCGCGACCGCTTCCAGTAAACTCAGTAATAGGTGCGTTAGAAACAGATAGATCCGATAGGACATACGACATTGGTACAAAGATCTAGCATATATTGATAAATCTTTAAGAGTCCGCAGTAAGCTCGATTCTCTATACAAACGTAGTTACGCTATCATTTTAAAACTACGTATTGGATTGTAGCGAAACTTTGCAGGTAGAATGACATGAGGTATATCCAGGTCTGTAATTAGTTTATGTAGCTTAAGATACTATAGTAAAAATTACAGCGAATTTAAGTTTTTCATTCAAAACTTGTTTTTGCTGTATTTCGTTTGTTTTATAAACTGGAACCATATAAACTTATTACAGACATATGTAGATATACCTTATGTCATTGACGTCATCGTATGTACATGCAAAGTTTCGTCACAATCCAACTCGAAGTTTTAAAATGAGGACGAAACTCCGTTTGTATGGGAAGGTGAAATTCGGCCGAGCTTACTGCGGACTCTTAAGTTCTCATCCTAGGGAGGAAATTTAACACTTGGCGTATGTAGGAGGGGTAAGATTGGAATTTGAATAAATTGGGTATTTGGTGTTTGCGTGAGCCAAGCATACAAGGCAAGCCCGTGCATCCAATATTAATCCGATTTTAATTCAATACCTCAAGTTGAATAAAGTGCTTTGGATGAACTAGCGTAGCGTAGGTACATGTCATCAGAAGAAAGCGTTTTTACTTTTGGATCAGAATAGGAAGAGCTTGCAAACCGTTGAGCTATCAAGGCCTACACTTAACTAGACTAGACATGAGAAATCAGTTACAGTACTTCTGTTTAGAGGTTACGCAAATAAAACTCATAGTTCGATCTCTAGGTTCCAAAATTTATTTATTTATTTATTTATTTATTGACAAATACATTTACGTGACATTACAGTAACAACCAATGCGTCACGAAACCAAAACAACAAATAACACTATTTAGGCGGTCTCCTGCAGCGGCCGCGGCACGCGCACCACAAACGAGCTGAAGTAAAAAAAAATCCATCAGTAATATCAGTATATGAAAAATATATATATAGGACTAACATATTTATCAATGATACTAAGTGGCCCGAACATCGAAACCAAACTTCGCCCGCAATTAGCTGGTCGGTACGATTAATGATGGACCTTACACCACGAGGTATTGTGCTCCTGATGGGGAATATTGTCGCCGGAGCTCCAGAGGTTGCGCTGTGTTAGTGAGAGATCTTTATGCATCTCTCGCTTTCATTCCAATTCCCAAATTAAAAGGGCCGTTGCCTAGTACGACTACTCTGGACTCAAAAGCGCTTATATACATCGCTTCGGTATCGCATAGGTATCGCTATACAATCAAACCATCAGCATATTTGCAACCGTCGTGGCATTTCGCCTTTTCTCTAAAGTCAGGGGATATCACTCTCATCCAGCACACATCTAACTCTATGACATAAAGCCGTGTTCACGTCCGTTATTTCACCCAAGTTCCAAGAGACCCCATATCAGGACGGTGTAACTGTAGCTTAACTCGTTAACTGCATGTGGGTCAACCGTTACCGATACTGGCACTTCGCTTATAACTTATTATGGATATTTTCTGGCATGTGGCCGCGCTAGTGGTCGCGGATGTGAAGGTAACGGAATGGTACGCGGATGTGGGTTCATAGGTTGAGGAATGACGTGAAGGGTTTCAAGAAGGAATCAGGATAGGAGCGTCACAGCTAGAAAGAAAGAAGACATTTATTCACTACACAAAAGACACACATAAACAAAAATACAGTATAATTGACACATAATATGTGTGTCTTCGCGGCAGTGAATCGGTCGCTGTCTCAGCATTATGCCGAGTTCAGTTCGTGTAGGTAGCTTGTAAAATTTGCACATGTGACAACATACAATCATCATATTTCCTCTTTAAAAGGTTTGAGGGATAGTTACTGGTGAGTAAAACACAATAATAACAATCGCAAGCAACCGACATTTTTAGAAATGGTAACCTTGTATATTTTACAGTATTTTGTGTATTTTACAGTTGGATTCAGAAAGAGGTTCCAGAAGTCAATGCTATAGTGGCAGACTACATGCCTTCTTTGATAGATGTCCGTTACATATATGCATGTAATATGCCGAAATTGAAGAATATAGAACGCTGACTTTGATACGAGGAATGGGCTACAGTCCCAATACAGGATCAATTCGGGTTGAGAACTGCACAATCGTATTTAGAACTAGTTTTTAGTGTGCCATACCAAAATTGGTTCAACGGAACTTTTATGCGACTACTCGGTATATATCTGTCCGTCACAGGCAGTTTTTTCAAAGACCACTTGTTATATAGAAAACGGTTATTTGGTATTGATATGGCCGTTGATTATACTTACACAACTTAAACCCAAAAGGTGTATGCCATAATGGGGCAGTTTTGGGGTCTGGGAAGATTCAGGAGGGTTACCATTTTTCACATCGATTTTGTTTCTCCCGTGTTTTCTTGAGTGAAAAGTAAATACGAATGATATTTGGTGTTTTCTTTGTTCCGGCTGCATTTCAATCAAACATTGCAACAGTTACGCTACCTCATTACATAAGGCCATCAGTTTGTCATCGCTAACTGTGAGACCTCGTTAGTGAGACCAGACGTTTGTGGGGCGACCGTTACGAGGAACTTGCTTCTTCAAAGTCGTATCTATTATACGGGGCTCGTACTGAGTTACGACATTTTGGCATGCATGGCAAAGTTACGTTCGTTTGCGACATAGGATCGGCCACTTTAACCGCTGCGAAGTTCAAAGATCGAAGTCTGCATCTCTATTGCTCAAATGAGGCAAAAGCGATATTATCTGGAGGCAGAGATATTTGAATTTCGATCTTCGCGACTTTAGTTTTCTACTAGGCTTATCGATATCACCAGAAATTATGTCTTCGCGGTTCTTTCTCTAGAATGATTGGTGGAAGAAGATTCATTTATGTAAAATCTAACGATAAAGATAAAGATATATTTATTTGCACAATGAACATAGTTGGACAGTAATTTTTGGTGCGTACATTTCACTTGAAGAAGCATGCATATTTCAAGTTGAAGCTAACTTAAGACAATAATAGCATCATCTGAATACACATATAATTTCATTTCTAACTATCTAAACTTGGCTTATTCCGAAATAATCATTGGTTCGGGCAATATGATGTTTTATTCAATTTCGTCCATTCGCGGACGAAGAGCACAGTATAAGGAGCTAATTGAGGGTCACAGTCGCCTTCAATACGTACCATAAAACCCTTCAACTATTGTCCAAAGTAAACTAACTATTTTATACCAAAACTGAGAAAGTTTTTAGTTATTATCTTACTTTTATATGCAGTTTGTAGTTACATTAACTCCCATAAAGTTCATCCACATTAATAGTCATACATAAATACACAGAACATCAAGTCGATTGGCATAGGTGATTTGGACTACAGAGAGGTTTTACCACATTCAAACGAAGTGCGGAAACTGCGTGAAACTGGTTCCGCCCAACTTATATGCATTCATCCGCAATTGTATCCGTTGATTACGACTGCCATGAATGAGTCAAGTCAGTTCCGACTGTGCCGACACTTCTACTAAAGTATGTTATACTTAGTCACATAGACGATTGAAATCATTTCTAAAATGGCGGATACTCCTACGGAAACAATAGTAACTACGGCTGTTTTCAAAACGATTTGCAATGGTACAAAAACCCAGACGCAACACTATCTCAGGGTAGTAAGGTGATAAACACCTACTTACTTCATATTGAGGTAGCACCAACTTTCAAGGCTTGTTATACTAAAATGTCAGTATGAGTCATCTTTCAGGGTATGAACAAATCGTTTTAGCTTTGCCTTCTGTGAATGACGTTAGGGTTTTTCCTAGGTTATAGGTGATGGAAGATGGCCTTAGCGCAACTGCGAAATAGTACATTACGTAACTAGGGTGGTGAATTCGTGAATGCCCCAGATCGCAGGTGTTTGTGCCCCGAACCAAAGGTGAGGGCCATAAATATGCGCTCTGGGGCTTTACGAATTACCACCCGTGTTGAGTACATCATTTTACGTCTTCATCTGGCAATGCGAGTTTTCCCGTACGCGCAGCGTGCAGTAAAACTCGCATTATGGCCAAGTGTGACGTAAAGGATGTTACTTAGTCAGTAAGTAATGTTTTTGTGTTTTTTCTTTTATACAACGACGGTGGCAACCAAGCGTACATCCCGCCTGATGGTAAGCGGACACCGCAGCCTATAGACGTATGCAACTCCAAAAAAGTAACATGGGCGTTGCCGACCCTTGATAAGTTTGAGGATTCGCCGTGTTGACAGCTGAAGGAAGAAGTTCCCTTATAGCTGTGGTTTTCTGCAAGGCGGAGGGGAGGTACTTGCCCAGTTGAGCTGCTCCAAATTCGAGCGGGATGGCATTTCGCGCTGCCTCACTTGGTACCGTAAACAGACCTGAAATAAAATTTTCTGAGCTTTTTCTAGCAACTGTAGGTTCAAAACACGGGTTTACAAACCCTACAACCTCACCCCGTAGCCCCCCAGACGCCCAAGTTTGTGACGAGTTTTTCATAATTTGTGTGTGTGTGAAGAGTTTTTCATAGTTTTTCGGCAAATGAGATGTATCACTGCAATATGAGTATTGTACTGACCTGAGGATCAATATACCCACAACTTTCAAATTTTGCACGACATTATGAAAATAATTGTGCTTATTGCTAAATGTACGATGACATAATAAATAATATAAGGAAAACGTCCCAATGTTTTCCGACGTAGTTTTATTAGAAATTGACATAAATTGTTAATAAAGTAATTATGTTCTTATAAATTAAGAATCAAGTCAAATACAGGTCCAGTGTCAAGCACTGGAACGTTTACCTCACATACAGTGTGGCACAACGTCAGTACTTGTCATAGAAAGTATTTGCATCTTCTACAAGTGATTACCTACATGCACAAAACAGTCGTCTTAAAGCTTGGTGCACACGTCCATTGTAGTCATAGTACCTATTGTAAAACAAGATTGTAGGTGGATGTAGAATGGGGTTAAAATGAACAATACTTGCATCCATCTTTTGCTTACATTTAGCGTCGTCACGCTCCGACTCGCACTTGGCCGGTTTTTAATAATGAGTAGGTAATAAGTCTTTGAACCTAAATGACGTAACTGTCGCTTCGACTGTAATGTGTTCAATCGATATGACAGATCTATATGTCATGACAGGGTTATACCACTGTAAAATCTCGCAAACTATCTCGACCACCTATCACAAACACTAGTTATAGTACCGGCTAAACTTAAACCCTTGTGCACCGGGTCTAATCTGTAGTTAGTATTGGCATTAAACTTGAAGAGGTCGGCGGTATGTGGGTCGACCGTTGTACGCACAGATATAGATATACATAGATCACGCAAATGCATGTACTTAGCGTGTCCGAATTCGGTCTCCGACTTGGCACTCCGACTGACATTCCGCGCGCGTCTGTTGTGGTAGTCAGTTGTCCCTTTTATTGAGAAAATGCCTTATTGCAGAATCGATTTTGCGCGGACAACGGGGAATTCACATCACATCACAGTAGGTAGAAAAAAGTGACACGGTCAGTTTTCATGAAGATTGTGGTGTTTAAGTTATCTCATCATCATCATCATCATATCAGCCGAAAGACGTCCACTGCTGGACATATGCCTCCCCCAAAAGAGTGCCAAAGTGACCGGTCCTGCACCACCCGCATCCAGCGGACTCCCGCAACCTTTACAAGGTCAACAGTCCACCTTGTCGGGGGCCTACCCACACCGCGCCTTCCGATATCTAGTATATATTAAATATATCTGTGGTTGTACGCCTCTGCGGAGTCTGATTCTGAGCCCGGCCAACCTTATGTCATGATTCATTTTGAATTTTTGTAAGATCACGAGATCCGAAGCTTGTGAAAAGCTCACTTAGATCATGGAGGTCTATTTTTACCAGCTTATGTCTCAGTTACACTCTTTTTCTTTCTCTTCCTAGCTTTAAATCCCACAAGGTGGTATGATTCCTTTTTAACTGATACTGTTCTTAAGTAAGATAAAAAAAGAAGACGCCCAGCACGTCTATCATGCGACGGCCGCGACATACTCTAAATTTTTCTCGCACTATATCTCTTGCTCTAAGTGTTCTAATAAGAAAGAGACGGATAGTGCTAGAAAAATCGAGAGAGTTCACGCGCCGTCGCACGTAAGCCGTGCAGGACCGTGTAAAGTGGAGGAAAGCGAGTAGGAAAGCGGACCCTGGCAAAGGCCGGGATAACGCTAGGTAGAAGAAGACTATGACAATGCAATATTTGTACCACGGAACTGATCTGAAGATACACAAGAGACAAAAGGTAGCTATAGCTAAATTATATCTTACAGCCTAGCTGCCTGGCCCGGCTTCGCACGGTTAGTTTACCGTTTTCCCGTAAGAATGAAGCATTTTCTCGCGGTAAAAAGTAGCCTATGTTCATCAGGGATAATGTCGGCTTCTAATGGTAAAAGAATTTTTCAAATCGGTCCAGTCTACCCATTATTCAATACAAACAAACAATCAAATCTAATTAGTGTAGAAAATAGTTACAACAATACTGTTTAGATGGACTTTTGGTGTTGGGAACTCTCTAATAGTAGGGTAGTTGATGAAAAGTGCAAAAACGTTGTCACCAATAAAAGCTTCCTCCAAAATTAAGTTTTTGATAGAAACGTTTTATTGTCACTTTCAATTCCTATCACATTTCAATTTGTATCGCGCGCTTCCTCGCGCCAGGCTAGCGTGTTAGAACGATCTTCCTCGCGCCAGGCTAGCGTGTTAGAACGATCTTCCTCGTGCCAGGCTAGCGTGTTAGAACGATCTTCCTCGCGCCAGGCTAGCGTATTAGAACGATCTTCCTCGCGCCAGGCTAGCATGTTAGAACAATCTTCCTCGCGCCAGGCTAGCGTGTTAGAACGATCTTCCTCGCGCCAGGCTAGCGTGTTACAACGATCTTCCTCGCGCCAGGCTAGCGTGTTAGAACGATCTTCCTCGCGCCAGGTAGCGTGTTAGAACGATCTTCGTCGCGCCAGGCTAGCGTGTTAGAACGATCTTCCTCGCGCCAGGCTAGCGTGTTAGAACGATCGCGGGAAAGTGGTTGAAGTGAGATTGGAATGCGAAAGAGAATCGTTAATAAAACAAATTGAGGTCTTAGTCGCTAAACAAGTTTTTATTTCGTTACAACTCTTCGATATTTTTTTCGCTATTAGTACGAGTAGGTATAAACTACACTCAAAAAACTTACATTAAAATAGCATACCCATGCATACCGATACCGTGTAATTGCTTTATAATCCCATCTAGTAAATACCACCTTTACTTAAATTCATCTATTTAAACATTTCTAATTTAACAGAGGAAGACTTCTTCCCTGTTTACCGCCTTGACTACAAGCGCTGAAAAGGGCTCTAAAATCACAACGTCAGGAGGTATTAAACACATATAATATACGCAATAAAATCCGTTTAAATCATTTTACTTGACAAATATTTCTTGTAGATATCGTTGAATTGATCTGAAATGTTGCATATTTGTTGTGGTATAAAATATTGCGTAGTAGGTAGAGCTAGTCATTAAATAGAGGGAAGGTGGCAATAAGAAATACGAATACATCTCAATCAGGGCCAGTATTCGATCTGCGAAATTTCGCAGCATAGGGATAGGGACATAACCTTACATCAAATATCACATATGGAATACCGTCCCAGCTCGTTTGAATTGCCTCGTTGAGTGATTGTGCAGGGAACAAGTATATATTGTGTCCATCCCTCATAAAAGCTTTAAGCTTTTATTTACATATAGACGTAAGAGGCCAATAATTAAATGAAAGCTTGTCTGAAAAATGCGGTAATTGGTATTAAACTAGAATGTATTTTGCCTGTAATACACTTTACAATGACAACATACATACTCTGTGGGGTAATAGTAATTCCCAGGTTGAACTAATAACTTTTATTTAAAATGATTGCTTTCCTTCATGGTTTCCGACAAGTCTTAGTCACCTCAACATTTAAAAGGAGAAGTATATTTTAAAACTAATTTTGTTGATATTGTCATTTAAACGGTATTTTTAAAGATTAGATCAGATTATTTGCAGTTTGCGTTTGCTACGATATGCTATATAAAATCGACATGCAAACTCGATGACCAGAATACTCCCGCCCATGTATCATTAGAGCGAAATGGCATCTTACTATTTGCGTACCACTTTGAGCTATTCAGAGAAGTATATCCTACACTAACAGAAAACGACTTAAATACACGTCTGTTCCAAACACTTGCGATATTTCAAAATAGCAACACTTTTCTACTCACAACAGCAAATCTGGGTCGAATTTCATTTCCTATTCAGAGTTCCTTGAACTTTGGAAGTGTTAAATCCTGTCATTGTGGAAGTAGATGAGGCGAACAAAGAGTTTAGGACACTAAACGACGTTTTAGTATAAATGATAGTCTGACACGGAGTTTTGACATGGCTTTTTGGGTCGCCCCAAGTCGCCACACGATTTGCATACAAGTAATTGACGTGAGTAGGTGCTTCAAATTACGAGTTTGAGAGAAATAAATGTTTCTTCTGTTTGGTTTTTTTCTGTAATTGGCAATAGATATTTTGCACCTTATAACTAGTGTGAAGTGTGAAAAACAAAATCGACATAAATGAAATATAATTATTGGACAGGTTCAATAATTATATTATCAGCCACAAAATTTCACGAGAATCGGTTGAGAAATGCGAACTGTTGAGAAGAACAGCCGGCTCACGGCAGCTCACGACTGACATTAGGTATACTTTATAACCGACTTCAAAAAGAAAGCAGGAGGTTCTCAATTCGGCTGTATTTTTTTTTTATTATTTTTTTTAATGTTTGTTACCTCAGAACTCCGTCATTGATGAGCCGATACGAAAATATTTGTTTTGTTCGTATGTATATATACTTCCAGGTGCTTCCCGTTTTTTTTCAAAATTCAGTTAGATGATCGGATCCACGAGGAATTGAGGGGACTCCTCAATTTTATTAGGCACGCGTGTAGTGATTTTGGTATTTTCTGTTATAACTCGTGTATTAACATCCGGAATCATAAATTTGGTGGCGAGGAATTGATGATGAAGACCACAGATGACTTATAGAATTCCTCAATTATGTACTTAAAAGTGCAAAAGTACGTCACAGGTTCTGGTAAGATTCCGTTGAAATAGGAACTAATGAAGTGCCATTGGTGATGATCTTGGGGAATCGATGGAAGTCTTCAAATATTATCGGCCCACATACAGCGATTCGGTTTTTTTCAATAGTAGTCAAAACGCATTTGGTATCGGAAATCAGTTCATGTGGTAAATTGTAAAAAAAAAATTGGAAATGTTCTCGTGGCTTGGCGGAGTACTAAATTGAAGTCGGTTAAAACTTTGTTTTTAAAGTAAATTATTATATGAAATTTACTAAATCTTAACGAATCGCTTTGATTTTGATTTCGATCGCTTCGACATAATATAACCTATAGGTTTATAGGTTTCGCTTTTTTTGCGCTTATAAGTTTGAATTTATTGCAATTTAAAAAAAGCATAGCCTAAACCTAGCCTTTCATTGTGTCAATAACGTGCTAAGAAATCAACACATTGGAAAAAATTTAGAAATAAAAAAAACGTTTCCTCTTTTCGTACGTTGTTGTATTCCAAATGTATTCTTCCCTCTTAATATAATAATCAAAGAAATTTAAACACGTACCAGTTTGAATCTTGCCATTCAGTTTCCTTTACCGCACTTATAAGTACAATTAATTAAAACGAATGACAAGTACTAGCAGAACTAAAAAGTGATTACCGTAGTGAGTGAACGTTAGGCACTTTTCCCACCGCCGGCGAGTAGCGAGTACTCTCATAGTAATTCTTACTCGCGCGAGTAAAAGTGAGTAAAATTTTCTATGACAGTACCTACTCGCTACTCGCCGGCGGTAGGACAAGTGCCATAATTATGAGAAAAGTGTTTTGTTGAAGATATTAGACGTGTAGATGATAAACATGGACGCTGGCTCCATCATCAGCTCTGTAGCACCATAATATTTAGATGATACCGAATTTAATATGTTATAGGATAGTTTTTATCCCGGAAATCACCCCCTCAGGCGGTGAAGTGGGGGGGGGGGGGGTGAAAGTTTGTATGGAGCTACGATGTAAACGAGTTTCACGCAGACGGAGTCGCGGGCAGAAGCTAGTAGTAGGCTACATTTTATCTCCCGGGTTTGTCTGCAATACGCAAATGAAGCTGCGTAGTACTTCAATCTCTATTTTTTCAAGTAAAAAAACAAAAAAATAACCTGCCGAAGCGAGTAAATTGTCCACACAATGATGTAATATAAAAAATAATACGTAGGTTATATGAAATTCCGTGTTTAAAAATTGCCAACTAATCTCACTGCTGAGACACACGACATTGAGGCAAGCTTATGAGCTTGCCTCATAGAGCTTGACAATTGGCTGAGTGCCACTTTAGGAGTGCTCATAACCTATCTACCTACCTCTTTTTTATATTAGGTACATCATTGTTTCCATAACAAGCTGGGTTCAGTCACGTCAGCGCGGTTTCGATGTGATGCATAACCTAAACACAAACGCAGATGATTAATTAATGTTATATTACATTATTACAATGTTAAACATATACATATGTGTTAGTTAGTATGACACACGTTAAAAAAACAATTTGTTCAATAGGTTACTTACGTGGGCTAAATAAAACGGTGGGTGAAAACGCTCACGTCTCTTCATACTTTCTGCTCAGTTAGCACGATTATTTATTTATTTTATTTATTTATTTATTTTTGTAAATATATTTTTCAACATAACAGCTTACGCCATGGCGTTGGTAACCTTAAAGTATTAACGATAGATTTAATCGTTACGTTTTACGGCGAAAATGTACTGAAACATAACGATAAAACTTATCGTGCTAAGGTCTCTAGGATCTTTAAGGTAAAAGTCCCTATTCTGTAAAAGAAACCCGGCTGTTTGGGGTACCGGCAGAAATTTAGGCGAAATTCGAGCACGCAGTGTTTGTATAATCATAATATCTTTATGCTTTCCGAAATGAAATATATCCAAATCGTTAATATAAGTCTCCCTTTTTTAAATATGTATTGAACAACTGTAAATCGGTGGTAAGTTGCATTTTCGAGAACTCAAATGTTTAAATGCTGGTTAGCTAGAGCGATGTCATCGGCATAAATAAACTTTCTAAATAAAGTTTCTGGCAGGTCGTGCGTGAACAGATTAAAGAGTAAGGGTGCCAGCGCAGATCCTTGGGGAAGGCTATTTTGTATTTTTTTAGAACGGGTTTGCTTACTGTTACCGCAAAGAGCTTATTGAATTTAATGATCCTAAAATCAAAGGCAATCAGCCCGGGCTGGCTGAAGTGTCGATTTTGATGTGTTTCGTGGGCAAGGGAAAATTGAAAGAAGGATGTTGCTCCTAATACTTTGCTGGGCTGTATGTAACTGTCCACAAGCTATATACAATGAGGCACTACTTTAGGTAGGGCTGTTGTGGACCTTAGCGCACATATCTTAGCCCTTAATATTGTACTGAAACTGACGTCACGGATATGATAGGACTAAACTATATACATATAGACATAAGATGTCGAGGATATATTAGTCTTTTGGTCCTTCTCAATTTAATTAGGTTTCTATCCCTTTTGGGCATTCGATACGTCATATTACACTACATCTATTAAAAAGCATAATTACATCTACGTGTAAACCGTAACCATAGACAAAGTACGCCCATAACCATAGAGATCATAGACTCAGGGGGAACGCTCGCCAAATTGGAGCAGTGGTGTTGACCCCGCGTTATTTTTGATGAACGAGTTTAAACATTTCCTGCCAGTTTAGTTTGAGCGATGGTAAATAATGATCACTTGGTAGTTTCTTAATTCCGATGATCGGAAATTTCAAATTATTGTTTAAACAAAAATCAAGTACCTTGACTGACGGTTTTGGAATGATCTGTAGTTCCGACACCGGATCAGTACTAATTAGGGACCACTTCTTCAAATTGCCTCGTATGAGCATGTAAATAGGAAAACAAGTGTAATAAATGATACATACTTATACGAAAATGGAAAACCACGAGGTTGAAAATATACTTCGCAGGAAAACTATTTATAAACAGCAAAAAAAAAATACAAGGAAAAATAATTACGGCAATTTTAGCGAATCTATTATTTCCCAAGAGACAATTTATTTGCGACAGTCATTTGAACTTGGAATTGCAAACTTTTATCATAGTGTCACAACCAGTCAGTGCAAAACAGCAGCAATTAAAAAGAGCACTATCTTAACCGACCTAACAAAGCAGTGTTCTTATTGTGGCATTTCAATATATACCTACACTCCTTATTCAGTACAGAAGTTATGGGAACTGAGAAAAATACCGAATGTGGTGAATTGTTGTTGTGAAAAATTGTGCTTGTGAAAAATTGCGAAAAAGTAAAACTTTTTTTGTAAATCCTAGAATAATCGCTAAGTATTGTACATACTGATAGATTATGCTACACTTTTCAAAAAAAAGGTTTTCCTATTCGCAATTTCCTTAGGCAGGGTAACTACCAACTAGACTGAACATTCGACATTTAAGGTTTCATATCACGAAATTTTCCACAAGAGGGCTCGCCAAATTTCCCCACATGATAGGTACCTACTCAGGCAGGGTAGCTACCAACAAGGCTGAAAAAGAAAAGTTGTCGGCGCTCACATTATTTAAAACTTCCTAATCACAGCCCAGGGTTCGATAGCCCAGGGGACCGCTCGCCAAATTGCCTCACATGATAGGTGACTCAGGGTTACTGTATAAGTAAGTATGTAGTATCACGAAATTTATCACGGGGGCCTACGTTTAAAACTCCCGACTTCGTTGACAGGGTTCGATACCCGGGGAACGCTCGCCAAATTGCCACACATGATCGGCTCAATCGGAAGTTGACTGACTGCGTCTGCGCTGATAAGGGGCCGTTGAACGCGTGATGTGACATATGGTGTTAATGCACTGTTCATTTATAAATCACTACCTTCTGCCCGCGACTCCGTCCGCGTGTATTTATATCGTAGCTCCATACAAACATTCACCCCCATTACACCCCCTCAGGGAATAAAAGTATCATATATGTACTTCGCCAGGACTCCAACTAGCTCCTATCTCTGTACCAAATTCTAAATCGGTTCAGAGGTTTAAGCGTGAACAGGTAACAGACAGACAGACACACACAAAAATGACATTGAGATTTTTCTAAAGCATGTACGACACGTTACGCAATCGATGATCAGTTCGTCTATATATATTAGGTATATCACGTATGTTTGCGTTAATACGATATTTGACATTAGTAAAAATAAGTTATTTTTACATTACGAATAAAGAAAAGTGACGAATATATTGGGAAATTATCACGTTTTATAGCGATTCCATAATAAGCACGTTATCCTCTATCACTCAGGGGAATTAGAGGCAATTAATATTCGGTTATGGCGATGGCGCTTGGCCGGACGCTGCCGTGTCACGCTCGCTTCGCTCGCTCGGCTCGAGCGCTGTAAGGTTGCAGTTCACCTAACAACTTACCGTTTTTTTCCCTGGGGGATCAGGCTAGGGGATTTTAGTGGACAACATCATAATAAGTGGCCGATTGAACTAACAGTCAACATCCTAATTGTGTACTTGGCAATCTGTAGACCTGAAGTTCTCACCCCGCGCTGGGCCAGCGTGAAAACTACAGCTCACCCGCCAATATTTGATAGGAAACCTTTACCCAGCAGTGGGACGTATATAGAACACGTGACGATGAGAATATCAGGTCCCATCGGGCTGTCCTATCTTCCATCCTATCATCGGTTTATTCACCGCGGTTGTGACTGTGAGGCCAGCCAGAGCAACAACCTAATGGCCATCGATTAGGACACCGGCCACGCGAACCCTTGATGATATAGCTATCAAATGCACATACATATTGTGGCCCATCCGCTTTCAGGCATACGGGCACTCTATCTCGCTCTCTCCTCGTTTTCATTCAATTAATTACTACTTATACCTCATTCCTAGAATTTCAACGGCCAAAATCGTCGACTTTCCTTCGTTTGTCTAGGATATCAAAAGGAATTATTGTACTACTTTTACTTATTTCGATTTTTAAGTACCTACTTTTCAAATACAATAATACGAATGATTTTGGGATTCAAAATCGTTTTCCTTGAAATGGAATGACTTTTTCTAATCTTATCTGGAATAGGGTCATTAGCATTTCCCATGGACACTTAGAAACACTTAAAGTCGTTGACCGTAATCGATTCCTTCAGGAAATAAAGCACATGTGGCAATCTCATTTACAAGATTTAGCGATCGTCGGCATTTATAATTCAATCCAAAACGCCGCTAAATCCATATAAATTAGTGGGCTGTTAAGACATTTCTATCCTATAAGCTGTTGGTATCAAATTTTAAAGACCGAAACAGCTGTTGCTACCGCTGTCTAATAAAAGGGGTTATCGCACTCTGAACCAAACACGCCAGATTTTTCCGCGACAATCAGTCGTAACTATTCGGCTGCGCTTTAAACAAGGGGTTCTATTCCACTAGAATAAAGATGTATACCGAATCGGATTCAGTTTTATATTTATAGCTCGCATCACTGCCACGTGCGGCAAATCTTCATAGAAGCAAATCTGAGGACTTTACTTAGAGTATTTAATTTGTTTTATACTACGACGATTGCAAACCGGCGCATGGCCTGCCTGGTGGTAAGTAGACCTCGAAGCCTATTGACGCGTGTGCTATGACTCCAGAAAAATCACTCTCAACTCTTAACACTCTCTTTATTGATTTGAGGATCCATTATTAATCTTAACAGTTTAATATAAAACATCGCCGGGACTAAAATATGCCCTCGCAAATACTCTTCTTCTGGCTAGCGTTATACCGGCCATTGCCAGGATCGGCACTCCTATTGAACAAAAAAAATATATTTTCTCCACATTGCAAGATCCTGGGCGTCTCCCTTTGCGAACCCGTGTTCGCTCGTGTCGGCCTTCACGCTGTTATTCGCTATGCGCTAATGCGGCTCACCCCGCCGGTCACCCGTCACGAAACTAGACCAAATTTTACTTCTTCATATCATAATATTAAAGTCTAAATTAGACCCTATAGGAAATTAATTCGGAATTCGTGAAACGTCTGATTGACGCAACTGGTGACCAAAAAGCTGGCGGCTTTCTCGAGCAACGCATCAGGATTGCAATTCAGCGAGGAAATGCCGCCAGCATCCTCGGTACAATGCCTCGAGGGCCTTTTTTAGATTTAACTTAAGTAGTTTTTTTTAATTTAATTTTCTCAAACATGCTCGGTAATGTAGATATTATGCGTTAATATCACGAAATGAGGACATGAAGTTTCTTGTTTAAGGCTCCCTGCATTTTTTCTTGGCTTTACGCCAAAAAGTTTTGTACGAAAACCCTAAGTAAAACCATTATTGTCCGCTACCCTAACTGACAAAGGAAAATTACATACTGCCAACCACCAATACTCTGTGAGCATACTTGAAAAAAAAATCTATGGTATACCTACTATACTCATGTGCGGTTACCGGTTAAACATGGTGCTCGAACGACTTGTACAAATGGCATGTTTAATAAATAAAAAAGGCGGCAAATTACACAATTGTTTTCTGATCTTTAATTCCGATTGTAATTTCAACAAACTATTATTTAATTGATTACCTACCTTGTATTTATTTTTATTTTAATATTTCCTCACCTCACCTCGTTTGAGAAAAGCACTATACAATCCTCGGCCGGAACAGGGATTGCTGTAGAATCCGGCCTCGTCTACGACTCGGACGTCTACCCCAAGCTCGTCCAGCAATACCTTACTTCACGGCCTCTGCAGTAATGTATTTAGTTAATGTTAGTTATCATCTCATTATAGATAGATCAGATCCGTATCCGAAGATTAAGCCATCCATACATACTTACAAACTAAGAAAAAGACAACATTTTACCTCTTTATAATTATAGATAGTAATTATATAAAGTCAACGCCCCATTCCGACAAGTTCATACATGTTCAGGGTTACCCACCCCGAACATGCAACCATGCAGCATACGTCACGTGACGTCACGAGGTGTGAATGGACGCTGACGTCACATGACGCGGTCAGGGTCGAGATTCGGCAAGCCTCCGAGGTCAACGACCGGTCAAACATTTCAACACACAATATTACTGGTGCTCGTACGCCATCAAATATCGGAACGGACAAGGGGCCCGGAAATATCTGAACAGAATTTATGGTCAAGGTGAATTGCATAGTTATAATAGTGCTTTTCATACAGCTGGAATACGGTGACAAGTGTCATTTAGCTCTCATCCCAATCCATTCTTCCATGTCTCTCTATTTATCTGTATGTCTGTCTCTTTGAGTGCCGGGGATAGACAAAGGATAGTTTTCATCCCAGAAATCATCCCCTAAGAGGGTGAAATGGGGGATGAAAGGTTGTATGGAGCGACGATATAAACGAGTTCCACGCGGACTGAGTCGTGGGCAGGAGCTAGTTAGTATGATTTAATAACCTTAAAACTTAAAAGAGGTTATAAAATGTACGTTGGTATCGTGTCACCCCGCAGATACCAAAATTTGAAATGGGTAGCTGAGGATGTATATATATTTTGTTTACTTCATTAAATATATTATTTTTATATAATACTAACTGACTTCAAAATATTAGTATAGAAGAATAGAATATTTACTTCGAATATCGTCATTTGTCATGTCATGTCACTTAAATTATAGTCATTGTCGCAACAGAGAGTCGACCCCGGAACTAAGACCTTACTAGAGCTGAGAACCCATTTACAAACAAAAATACAAATATTGCTCGTTTAGTTTATAATTACACTAGCTTCTGCCCGCGACTCGGTCTGCGTGGAACTCGTTTATATCGTTGTTTACCAATTTTCACCCCTTCGGGGACGATTTCCGAGATAAATACTAACCGAAGTCCTTCCCGGGCACTCAAACTATCTCTGTATCAATTTTCATCTAAATCGATTCAGCGGTTTAAGCGTGAAAGACAGACAGACACACTTTCGCATTTATAATATTAGTATGGATGACGGATGTTTTATCCACAGCGATAAACGATATAAAACGACATAAAAGCGGCCATCATACTCGTTCAGGTTTAAACGCCTGTTACGTTGTCAAAGCGTGATTGGCAAGTTATATGGAGGCTTGATTTTCGTGTGATTTTTTTAAATTAACTTAGGACGTTGATTGCACTGGGGTGATTGTCCTCGCCCGGCCCCAGGTCTGCGATGTGATGTAGTCCGATCAACGAGTCTTGTGACTCGTCAGTTGCCTGTTTATATTTATTTTGTCATGATCCTAACGTTTCAGCAAAATAATCAGAACCCTCGTTGTTAGGAGTTCTGTCTTTGTCAACTCCAAGTTTGGCTGCACAAAAAAATACGGGTCTAATAATTATGTGCACATACTTGAGTTCAGTTTTTTGTAAATTAATTTATAGCTGATCTCGCGACAGGTTGTGGGAGTCATAGTCACTGAACAGCTTTAATGTTCTTTAAAACGTATGATTGTTTTTTTTTTTTAAATGTATACATAAAAAAATATCATAGAGATAAACCCGATATATTTAATTTATAGGGACAATCCCGGCTCGTACCAATGAGTTTTTCGGAACTTATGTAGGAAACATTTACTGTTAGCTTTTCGGTGAAGGAAAACATCGTGAGGAAACCGGTCTAATCCCAATAAGGTCTAGTTTTCCCTCTGGGTTGGAAGGTCAGATGGCAGTCGCTTTCGTAAAACTAGTGCCTATGCCAAATCTTAGGATTAGGTGTCAAAGCGGACCCTGGGCTCCTTTAGGGGCACAACCGGGAATAACGCTAGGAGGATGAGGTACAACGTCAAAGATATGTATAATTTGAAATATATACGTCCTTAGTTATTACTTATCAAAATTATTTCGTGTTAGGACAAAAAGGCCTTGTTGACTGGACATCAGCATCAGGATTTAATTGGTGACGCTCGTTTCACATCCAGCGGTCATTTCGGCAACGCTCGGAGCATAGACAAGTAATATTTTTTTTGTATAATTTCTGTTTTTAATGTAAGCATGGAGGAGAAAAAGTATTTCAAAAGAGGGCATCAGCATCACTAACAAACATTAAGTTATCGAGAAAGGATTTACTAGGTATAAGTAGTATTAGTTTAGTAGTAGTTTAGTTATTAGTTAGGACGCATTTTAGCACTTAGGAAACTTCAGTTCACTGGAGTCCGTTTTAATGTGATTTACAATGGAAATTTTGGTAGAAATTGTTTATAATACCTAAGCATTGTAACTGATAGACCTTACCGTTACGCACCCCTGCTAATCACCCAAATCACGCGATTCTACTCACAAGAAATAAATTAACTAGTCTAAGGAACGTATTGAATTAAATGACTCCTAATTAAAGCAAATTAATAGAGATAACAATAAGAATTAACATAAAACACAAATCAAGCCAAGACTACCCAAAATGGCGCCATCGAATTTCGAACGTCGCCGTTTTCTCTTAACATTCATCGATGTCCTCCCTAATATTATACAATTAAGGTCCAAAATTGGCTCGGCTCGAATGCTCGCGAATTGTGGTAAGTGCTCGCGCCAAAATAACGTGGCGGTCGTTCGTTGCCCTCGTGACGTCACGGCGCTACGTCAGGTGACGTCACGAGGTGCGTTGATTTGAGCAAGGTGCGTTGTTGAAATACTTGGCAGTAATTTATTTTTGGGTGGGAATGTTATGGGACATTCGGTTTGGCGTTTAACTATTGTGGATTCGTGGATGTTTTGAAAAATCACTTTAGAGATAAGTAAGATAACCTAGATGGCGATTTCAGAACTTGCTATTACGAAAATCCTGCCAACATTTCAATGATGGGTAGGCCACTAACCAAACGACTAGCCTCGATGAATGTTTAAACTTTTCTTACAACTAATAAAATGTAACACTGCTTCTGTTAAATGTGTAAACCTTGTATTCCTTAGGCAGGCTGTTGCGACTTTTATTAGCCACAAGATACCCAACTACAATACACCCAAGACAGTTTTATGTGGGATGACAGCTTTTTCGTTCGCTGTTACCGGCCTGAAGAGTATTCCCTATTAACCTATTCCCTCTCACCCGTGGGAGGAGGCTTATGCCCAGCAGTGGACCGTATATAGGCTGACTATGATAACAGTCAGCAGATGCAACGCGCCGTAACTCCGTACTTTGGCACATGCCGAAACGCCTACGTTATATTAACAAAATGCAAATCCATCAAATCCCTTTTCCACGTACTGGCTCAATCTTCATCAAGTTAATAACAGTGTAATCGCGATATGACAAAATGCAGTAAGAATATATGAACTGCGAACAAACTGTATGCGTTTTTCTTGTGATGGGTATTGGCTATAATCGATCTCGTAATCGATCTCAATTACATGTTCCCGTGAACTTATGGTGTGTACGTGACTTGGAGCAGGGCACTGGCCTGAGTTTTGGGGACTTTGTATGTTACCGATTCGACTCCATTGAGCGTTTTTTGGTGCACTGCAAAGTTAATGGCACCAGAACGCGGGGTAGATTGCACATTGTAATATATAATTTGTCACATCTTGGATATCGCGTTCCTTTTCTTTCCCTTGTTAACCTGATATCATTCCTAATGTTGGCCAACCTGTAACGCGTTGTTACATTCTCGTCGTATCTGTGCGCACCTGCCTTATGCCGGTGTGTTGAGTCTGTGGTTCGGTGTTGCCGGATCGTTAGTTCCGATTACCCTGATCGCTGGAGGAGTTGGCATAAACAGCTTTCGTTATTAATAAACTTGACAATGCGATTGCCAAGGAGGTTTGTATGATTTTCGTTTCAGCTGTCCGAGCTCTTATGTGAGGAGCGAGACATTTTTTGTCACACTTAGGCTCGGCGTCCATTGGCGTTCGCTCGGAAGTCCGGGGAGTTGCGATTGAGAGGCTGGCAACTTAGGAGTTAAGAAAAAAAAAGGAAAGACAAAGCGAACGCGTGGCGAGGCCCCTCGCTTCCGAATTAAATCCAATTTTTAATTCTTCCTCTGTAAGTATTCCGTCTAATCCGGGTACAATTCTTGGAGTATCGTTCATTTGTGGCATCGTATTATATCAACTGTCGTATTCCAGCTAACCAGCCCAAGTGACGGGCATACTAATTGGGCCGCGTGGGCCGCATCGGGCTTCCGGGTTGTGAGGAGCCGAACGCTCCAGCGAGCTGTTTTCTCGATAACCTTTGACGCGACGGCAAGGCGTCACAGACGGATCCGAGGGCTGGCTACGCCCCGGAGTCGACATTCGTCAATATTTGACCACCAGGCGAGACGATTTTCCTCCAAAAGGTGAGTTTCCTATAACCTTAAGCGTTGCTACGCGCGTGGGTGCCTCTATAATTGTCCATATCCGTCATTGTGGCATTTTTACAATCATGGAATGTCGGACCGGCGACTGTGATAACCCCTTTTATAGTAGCTTACTGATTCCCAATCACTTTACTGGACGATGAGTACCATTGCTCTGAACTATCGCGAAGACCGTCATGCTCTCCACAGCCTGTAGCGCAATCCGTAATTATCATACCGGCCCATTTCAGGAGGTGTTTGGTTGGGGCCACTTCGTAGCCAGGCCGCCTAGATCGACCAAGCTAGCGCCCCGCGTCCGAGGGACATTGGGGAGCACCGCCCGGCAACCCAGCTAAGCTTAATTAACTTATACACTTGCAAACTAGCGCAATCGACCAAAGCGTCATCAACAACCCTACCCTAATCTAAGTTTGGGATTAACCTCAGTCAAGATAACTTAATTCAAATATATAAATATTTACTCGTTGAATATAGTTTCCTTTCCACCCAAACAAAACCCTAATTACATGGCGCCCAACGCCCAAAATAAATTGTCGTGTTACATTCAAATTGCGACTTCGGTTTCGCGACCGGGCTGATAGGTGGTCATCAGCTCGAAGTTGGATTGTACCATTGCATTGAAACATTAGGAACACGCGAAGATGTCTTCAAGTACAGTGTTAGAGGAGCGCCCGATAGCCTTCAATCTACTAAAGAAGGACGAGCTCGAGTACGAAGTCAGGGTGCGCCAGGGGGTGCCACTACCTACAGTTATGGAACTTCGGAGCCAGCTGCGGAAGCTCAACCAGGACATTCCCACAGATGAGGTCGCAGACTACGACGGAGATGTCGCCGACGAGCTGGATGCGATTTCGTCGAAGATGGACGACCTGCGCCGGCTGCTACAAGAGTCAACACAACCCCGCACCTCATTAAAGGTACTGAATCGCGTACAAGCAGCTGCGCACCACCTATACCATCGCCTGACTCGACTCTCTCCTTCAGAGTCAGAAATGACCAGGCACTGCGAGCTAAGCGAACAGCTAGACAAATTGCTGGTGCGGTTGGATAATGTATTGCTCACTTTTAAAAGTGCACTGACAAAGAACATCGTTCAGGATGTCCCTCCCACCGCTGTACCTGCTTGTGCAGCGACATATAATAATAATGCAGTACAGAAATTAAATATTAAATACGACGGCAAGACCTGCGTTAAGGCCTACCTACACAAACTGGAGCAAGTCCGTGTCTCCCGGGAGATTTCCGACTCGACCCTGTTCCGCTCGGCGTGTGAGCTCTTTACCGACGAGGCATCCTCATGGTTTGATGGCATTTGTGATCAGGTTCAGTGCTGGACGAACCTCAGGAGTGTGATGCTCCGCGATTACTTGCCGGTGGATTACAACGAGCGCCTACTTTGCGAAATAAGGGCGAGGACGCAAGGATTTGACGAATCCATAGTAAATTATGTTAGTGTAATGCTCAATTACTACTCACGCCTAGAGACACCCCTACCTGAAGTGGAAAAGTTGAGCATATTATTACTAAATATTAGACCGTTTTATTCAAAACAATTAGCTTTATTTGCTGTTAACTCCATCACTGACCTTAAAGACCGTTGTCGCCAGCTGGAGGCAGCAACTCAACGTGCAAAACGCTTCGCTGAACCTAATAGAGACTTGTCCAAGTCTCTTGCCCAAGACTTGGTGTATAAACCTATTTCTGCAAAACCGGTATCGGCGGTACAAACCCCTATTGACTTTTGTGTACGGTGCCGAGTAGAGGGGCATTCGTTGAAGGCATGTAAGGCGGCACCCAAACTAGTCTGTTATCGCTGTGGCGAGAATAACGTGACAGCACGAACGTGTCCCAAATGCAGTCCTGTACCAAGTACTTCAAAAAACGAGTGATACCGAATCAGAGTATGGCTGATCCGGTTTCAATAAAAACTAATAAAGTATATAACAGTAGAATATTCATACCAACACCTAACATCAATAAACAAAGAATTTTAATTCATAAAACCCATACATACACAACCGATACCGACAATAGCTACAATAATCACCATACTCAGATTACAATACCTCACAACCTCACATCCTATCCTAACGCTTTTACCACCGCTGACACCCTGCATCCTATCCCAATCCCAACTAAAACGGATAACACTCTCTCTTCCCCGCTTATTAACGCTTTAGCCCATACTCCCACTCCCACTAATACGACGTACTTCCCCACCCCCGCTGATACCCTGCATCCCACCCACATCCCAACTAACAAAGATAACACCCTCTCTTCCCCGCTTATTAACGCTTTAGCCCATACTCCCACTCCCACTAATACCACGTACTTCCCCACCCCCGCTGATACCCTGCATCCCACCCAGATCCCAACTAACAAAGATAACACCCTCTCTTCCCCGCTTATTAATGCTTTACTCCATACTACTAACAAGTACAACGCCCCTCCCCTGCCAGTTTGCTCCTGCCCCCTCCCCCTACCCCTTACAAACACAATCACTAATGTGTACAATAACCGAACATATTCAAATGATGGCACCTCCACTCACATAGATAACGCAGTTTACCCAAATAACCGGTTCACCGAAAATTACCAAATAGCACACCCCTATTCAGAATCAACTGCAATACCGTCCACTACTACTATTTACCCAATTAACGCAGTTTACCCAAATAACCGGTTTACCGAAAATTACCAATTAGCAAATTCTTATTCTGAATCAACTGCAATACCGTCCACTACTACTGTTTACCCAATTAACGCAGTTTATCCAAATAACCGGTTTACCGAAAATTACCAATTAGCAAATTCTTATTTAGAATCAACTACAATACCGTGCACTACTACTATTTACCCAATTAACGCAGTTTACCCAAATAACCGGTTCACCGAAAATTTCCAAATAGCAAATTCTTATTCAGGAACAACTACAATACCTTCCACTACTACAATTTACCCAATTAACGCAATTTACCCAAATAACCGGTTCACCGAAAATTACCAAATAGCAAACCCTTATTCAGAATCAGCTACAATACCGTCTACTACTACTATTTACCCAATTAACGCAGTTTACCCAAATAACCGGTTCACCGAAAATTACCAAATAGCAGACCCCTATTCAGAATCAACTGCAATACCGTCCACTACTACTATTTACCCAATTAACGCAGTTTACCCAAATAACCGGTTCACCGAAAATTGCCAAATAGCACATTCCTATTCTGAATCAACTGCAATACCGTCCACTACTACTATTTACCCAATTAACGCAGTTTACCCAAATAACCGGTTCACCGAAAATTGCCAAATAGCAAATTCTTATTCAGAATCAACTACAATACCTTCCACTACTACTATTTACCCAATTAACGCAGTTTACCCAAATAACCGGTTTACCGAAAATTACCAATTAGCAAATTCTTATTCGGAATCAACTACAATACCGTGCACTACCACTATTTACCCAATTAACGCAGTTTACCCAAATAACCGGTTCACCGAAAATTGCCAAATAGCAAATTCTTATTCAGAATCAACTACAATACCTTCCACTACTACTATTTACCCAATTAACGCAGTTTACCCAAATAACCGGTTAACCGAAAATTACCAATTAGCAAATTCTTATCCAGAATCAACTACAATACCGTCCACTACTACTATTTACCCAATTAACGCAGTTTACCCAAATAACCGGTTTACCGAAAATTACCAATTAGCAAATTCTTATTCTGAATCAACTTCAATACCGTCCACTACTACTGTTTACCCAATTTACGCAGTTTATCCAAATAACCGGTTCACCGAAAATTGAGAAATTGCTAACTCTAGTTCAGAATCATCTAACATACCTTCCGGTACTACTACATACTCAATTAACGCAGTTAACCAAAATAACCGGTTCACCGAGAATGACCCAAGCGCAAATTCCGGCTCAATACCAACTGCTTCCCCATCGTTAACAACCGTTCACCCGATTGACGCCGGTTACCCGACTGACCCGTTTAACGCAATCCACGCGAGTTCTGCGCCATGCCCGGATCCAGTAACCATAACCACCAGCGATGATGCTGCCTTGCCTGCCTTTAGCGACCCAGTAACTAACAACGAAGCTCCCATCCTAACTGATTGTCCTCATGAGTTACAAGTCCAAGAGGCATTACTTAGTACTGTGAGCAGACAGAACTCATCACGCCAACGTAGTGCGGCAGGCCCATTACCACCAAATTTTGATCGGGAAGAGTGGCGGTCCTGGCTGGCGACGATTGGTTCATTTTTTGATAGTGGCAGAGCTGCTAATAAATTAAACAGTTATATAGACGGCTCAGACTTGCGTCCTTACCTTACCGTACAGATTTACAGTCTTTCTTATGCGGGCCTTTTGGATTCCGGATCGGAATTATCCATTATTGGTGGCGATACTTGGAAACATTTTGAGGACCAGGTTACCCTTCAGAAATCACACGACTTGAGCCGCATAGTAACGGCGAACGGCTCCTCATCCCCTATCATGGGTCATATATTCTTGCCAGTAACAGTCGGCGGAAGGACTGCAATAGTAAAATTCTACGTAATCCCAGAGGTACCAACTAAGCTATTATTTGGTATAAATTTTTGGAAAGCATTTAATATTGGCCCGGATGTGCTGTCCTTGTTGCCAAACGATTGCTCCTTGTCAGATGAAGAACACATAAATACCGTTGCATCGGAAGTTAGGTTTATACAAGGCTTTGAGTCTCTGTCATCGGAGGAACAACGCCAAGCGGAAAGTATATTAAAGGAATTCGAATCCATATCCTCTGAGCGGAAGGGTTTGGGACGGACTCATCTCCTTACTCATACTATTGATACTGGTGACGCGAGACCGATCAAACAGCGCCATTACATGCTATCACCTTCGAGGCTCTCCGAGCTGAACAGGCAGTTGGATGAAATGCTCGAGCTGGATGTGGTGGAACCGAGTAGCAGCCCGTGGAACAACCCCGTAACCATGGCACAGAAATCGGACGGAACCCTCCGATTCTGCCTAGACAGCAGGAAGCTGAACGAGATTTCAAAGCACGACGCCTATCCGCTGCCACTAATTAACCAGATTCTGGGTCAACTCGGGAACGCCAAGTTTTTGTCGTCCTTGGATTTAAAATCAGCCTTCTGGCAGATTGGACTGGACTCACAGGCGTCTAGGGAGAAGACTGCTTTTACGGTGCCGGGTCGCGGTTTGTTCCATTTTAAGGTAATGTGTTTCGGTCTAACGTCGGCTCCAGCGACGCAACAACGTCTGATGGACATCCTGTTCGGTCCAGAGTACAACGGCCGTATTTTTATATACCTAGACGATATTATTATTGTTTCGGAGTCGTTTACCGAGCATTTGGCCCTACTGCGTACGGTGTTCGAGCGACTACGTTACGCTAACCTTACTATTAACTTGCCGAAATGTAAATTCTTCCGCAGACAACTCAAATACTTGGGTTTCGTTGTGGATGAATATGGTTTGCGGACAGACCCCGACAAAGTGAAGGCGATTATCGATTTCCCGGTTCCCGCATGTCGAAAGGACGTAAAACGTTTTCTTGGCACCGCATCTTATTACCGCCATTTTATTAAGAACTTCAGCAACATAGCAGGCCCTCTCAACCAGTTAACGTCGACTCGGAGAGGCGCGCCATCTTTTCGTTGGTCCCCTGAGGCGGATAGGGCTTTCAGCGAGCTCAAGGTTGCCTTAACAACTGCGCCGGTCCTCGCCTGCCCCGACTTCTCCAAACCGTTCGCTGTACATTGTGATGCCTCGGATTTTGGTATTGGTGGGACCCTAACCCAAGTGTTTGAGGGTGATGAGCACCCTTTGGCCTATTACAGTCGATCTCTCTCGCCACAAGAACGGAATTACTCAGCCACGGAACGGGAAGCCCTAGCGGTGGTTAATGTTGTCGAACATTTCAGACCGTATCTAGAAGGAGATCGCCAATTTAAAATAATAACGGACCATTCCAGTCTGAAATGGTTCCTCAACCTTAAGAACCCTACAGGGCGCCTCGAGAGATGGGGTTGCCGACTGTCGCCTTACAACTTCGTGGTGGAGCACCGTCGAGGCTCGGAAAATATAGTACCGGACGCCTTGTCCAGAGCCGTTCCAGTATACTTGATCGATACAAACACTATTAACGATACATGGTACTTACAATTATATAAGAGGTGTGAGTCCAGACCGGGGTCCGTTCCCAATTTTCAGTTAATGAACGGTCGCTTGTACCGCTACATTAAACCAAAGAACGCCCTGTCATCGGATTTCGAATGGAAAGAAGTTGTACCTCAAGACTTCCGATTGGAGATCATGATGAATAACCATTCGTTTCCAACCGCTGCGCATTTGGGCACAGCAAAGACGTACAATAGGCTAAAATTACGCTACTTTTGGCCGGGTATGTATCAGGACGTCATCCGGTACGTTGCAAACTGCTCTGTTTGTGCAGCACATAAGCATAGTCAGCTTCCCACCCCAGGCTTTATGGGAAGCGCGAAGGTTTGTTGTCGCCCTTTCCAATGTCTGAGCTTGGATCTTGTTGGACCTTTACCCCCCTCGCGTAAGTTAAACACTTACTTGCTGGTGGTAGTGTGCTGCTTCACCAAATATTGTATGCTGTTTCCCATGCGACGCGCCACTGGAGCAGTTATTTCCCAAAGGTTAGAGGACCACGTCTTCATGATCCACGGAATACCTCAAACCATTATTGCGGATAACGCTTCGTATTTCACTGGCGGCGACGTTCAAAGGTTGTTCGCGAATTATAACATACCTCAGCTGCATTACACGCCCACAGGTCAACACAGTGGAGCGATACAACAAGACCCTCGTGACCGCCATTTCCACGTTCATTGAGTCAGACCACCGCATGTGGGACGCCAACATTTCACGTATTCAGTTTGCAGTGAATACCTCTGTGAACGATTCTACTTCTTATACCCCGTTCCTACTGGTACACGGACGGGAGGCGGTTCCTGATGGAACAATCTATGACGAACCAGAAGAGGTCGATGAAATTGTTTTTTCATCAAGACTCAATTACTTGAATAAAATTAATACCTTAAGGGATGTTTATCCCGCCGTGAGAGTGCTGTTGCAGAAATCTCACGATCGCAACATCGAATTTGAAGTTGGAGACGAAGTCTGGAAACGTACCTTTAAACAAAGTAAGGCCAGCAAGTATTTTGCGGCCAAACTAGCTCCCAAGTATGAGAAGTGCCGTGTCATACGAAAATTATCCCGTTTAGTGTATGAACTGGAAGACGAGAACGGTAAACGCCTGGGGAAGTGGCATATCAAGGACTGCAAACCGTTGTCTTCGAACGCTGTCTGACGACGTCAGCTGACCCTCACCACTTGAATTGCGCCTGCGTGGTGTAGGTCTCCTATTGTCATTGTTGATATTTTTCTCCACTTTTACTTGACTTGGACTCGGCAACCTGCCAAGTCGCCGTAAAGTAAGTGTGGTTTTGTTTCCACAAGACTGATTGACATGTGCTGTCGATTACTTATCGTTATTTGTGGCCATTGCTGTTTTTTTGTGTCCCTCCTTCTCTGTAGTGCCGCAGGCCTAGATGCAATCGTTTCCAGCGTCGGCCACGCGGATTCTATTGATGCCAAGGTACTGCAGACCTTGTGATTCCGGGCCGGGAATACTTGTTTTTTTTTAATGTCTTGTTTGTTTCAGGATTAGTCCTGGCGACGAGGTAGTTTACGGCTCGAGGGCGAGCCGGAATTTTACTCTTTCAGTTAACTTCCCTCGTAAAATTCTCCTGGTTAAGGGGGTGTAATATATAATTTGTCACATCTTGGATATCGCGTTCCTTTTCTTTCCCTTGTTAACCTGATATCATTCCTAATGTTGGCCAACCTGTAACGCGTTGTTACATTCTCGTCGTATCTGTGCGCACCTGCCTTATGCCGGTGTGTTGAGTCTGTGGTTCGGTGTTGCCGGATCGTTAGTTCCGATTACCCTGATCGCTGGAGGAGTTGGCATAAACAGCTTTCGTTATTAATAAACTTGACAATGCGATTGCCAAGGAGGTTTGTATGATTTTCGTTTCAGCTGTCCGAGCTCTTATGTGAGGAGCGAGACATTTTTTGTCACACTTAGGCTCGGCGTCCATTGGCGTTCGCTCGGAAGTTCGGGGAGTTGCGATTGAGAGGCTGGCAACTTAGGAGTTAAGAAAAAAAAAGGAAAGACAAAGCGAACGCGTGGCGAGGCCCCTCGCTTCCGAATTAAATCCAATTTTTAATTCTTCCTCTGTAAGTATTCCGTCTAATCCGGGTACAATTCTTGGAGTATCGTTCATTTGTGGCATCGTATTATATCAACTGTCGTATTCCAGCTAACCAGCCCAAGTGACGGGCATACTAATTGGGCCGCGTGGGCCGCATCGGGCTTCCGGGTTGTGAGGAGCCGAACGCTCCAGCGAGCTGTTTTCTCGATAACCTTTGACGCGACGGCAAGGCGTCACAGACGGATCCGAGGGCTGGCTACGCCCCGGAGTCGACATTCGTCAATATTTGACCACCAGGCGAGACGATTTTCCTCCAAAAGGTGAGTTTCCTATAACCTTAAGCGTTGCTACGCGCGTGGGTGCCTCTATAATTGTCCATATCCGTCATTGTGGCATTTTTACAATCATGGAATGTCGGACCGGCGACTGTGATAACCCCTTTTATAGTAGCTTACTGATTCCCAATCACTTTACTGGACGATGAGTACCATTGCACTGAACTATCGCGAAGACCGTCATGCTCTCCACAGCCTGTAGCGCAATCCGTAATTATCATACCGGCCCATTTCAGGAGGTGTTTGGTTGGGGCCACTTCGTAGCCAGGCCGCCTAGATCGACCAAGCTAGCGCCCCGCGTCCGAGGGACATTGGGGAGCACCGCCCGGCAACCCAGCTAAGCTTAATTAACTTATACACTTGCAAACTAGCGCAATCAAACAAAGCGTCATCAACAACCCTACCCTAATCTAAGTTTGGGATTAACCTCAGTTAGTACGGTACGCGAACACTATAATTTGTCGTCAAACTAACATAAGTCCCAAGAATGATTTTTTTTTTTTATCAGCGAGAGTACATTAAGTACTAACAGCGAAAAATATTTTCTAGCAGTTTTTGATTTTGGTTTTCGAATAATTATTTTTTTTGTAAGGAACACTTTTAAAACTTTGCAAAGATTATACAAGTTATAGTTTTTTCCTATAATGCATCGCATTTGATTATTCAAACCTTACATATCGTTTTCTAATAGTTTTGTCAAGAGATTACGTTAGCAAAACCAGAATTGATTTAAAATATTATAAATCTCCTAAAAGAATATTCAAGTGACTAGTGGCTACTAAAGTGTATTCAAAAGTAATTAGAAAAATGGCCCAATTAATCTCTAACATATTTATCAATAGCATTTCTTTAAATTAGTAATAATATCTTGAAACCATTCTCCTTACCATAAAAGAAATCTCATAAATTCTCAAGTCAGTGTAATTCATTTTAGTTCTATCGAAGAATATATAAACACAAATTCTAACGGATTCGTCAATAGCTCTAAATTGTATTAGCTTATCACCTTATCAGTTATTATCCGTAATTTAAATCTTTCGCGCGCGACTCACGCGATTCGTGTGCAGCGTGCTGCCGGCCGAGTACCTCGCCAAGGCCGAGCGTACGCTCAAACTTGTAGGTACAAACTTTAAGTACTTGATTTTACAGTATATTTAGTTACTTAGTAGTTGTTTTTCGGTCGAAATGACATAGTTGTCTATTTCATTTAACCAATAATAGCAGGTAAAGAAAGTAATATAGGGTTATTAGTATTAAACTTTCTTTAACTTTAATTTTATTTGTAGACTGAGAGTTGTTGTACTTATTTACTAGAGGTTTTCCAGGTCCCGATGTCATAATGATCTGGGGCCCGTTTCATGAAGCAACAAGTTACAAATTACAAGCGGAAGTCTCTTTCTATCAAAAGGTATTGAAAAGAGACTTCCCCTTGTAATTTGTAACTTGTTGCTTCATCAAACGGGCCCCTGATGTTACTAATATGAAGAAAGTATAAACACAGGGTTATTAGTTATCTGTCTAATAGTACTAGTAGGCAGTTAAATTAGGGTGCAGGTTGGGGGTAATCTCTGAAAATAGGTACCTTACCTACTCATTCGATTTCAAAGAATCTTTCAAAGTCCGATTGGGGCCTAACATTAAATTATTAAATTACCAATAACCCTCAGAAAAGTAGTTTTTCATCGATGTGGAAGAGGACTTTTTTTATTAATTAATACAAAAATCCGGAGTTATTGACAATGTAGATTTTCGATGCACATTTCTTACATACGTCACGTAAACGCTTTCTTTTAGTTTTGCGTGTTAAGTTTACATTCACGTTGGTTCATATTAAGGCGAAACTTTCTCTTTTATCATAGTTAAGGCCAACCTTACCAAATATAATAACAATACTAAATGGATTTAATATGATTACATACAAATTGCTGCTAGGCAGATCATCTCGCATCTAGGCAGATGTCGGTACACGCCTCCCTAAGGCCTTGTAAGAATGAACTGATTGATAAAAAAGGTGACCGAGGTGGATTGTTCCGATAGCTCAGTTGATTGAGAGTATGGAATGCAAAACCAGTTTTAACCGAAATCGAAGAAACCCGTTATAACCGACTGTAAGAAAGCGGGCCGTGGGTCAGCTAGAGATCTGAGGGGTAATCACGTAATGTTTCGAACGTGCGTTAGGACAATTCAGCTGTCGTTTTTCATATAAAAAAATGGCATTTACATCTAATGCGTTACTTGATCGACAAACCGGTCACTCATGGGTGGTTGAAATGGTTCAACCTAGCTTGATTGAATAAGTAATTGCATAAGTACGTTGAGAGGTACTCTTTAGATCAATGATGCGTATTAATGTATAGTTAATAGACAAAAAAGTCATCATATTAAGATTAATTTATAAATTTAACACTGTAGTGTTTCAATATAATCATACTTAATCGATAACAATCTTCTATTACTACACTGGAGTACCACACATTGAACAAGTATTGATGTATTTTAGTGTCACCTATGCAGGTTATTCGTAATCTAATAATCATCACAGCACACTGAAATTATTTTTCAGTATAATCAGTGTTAGTACGGTGGCAATATCGCAAAAAGTCGTCTCCTTCACGATTTTCGTATGGTTGTGTTCCTCGTTGTCTCCAGAGTACGAATCTGCCGGTTTCAGTTGAGGGAAAGGGGACGGACATAGCTGTGACGTCATAAAGATGGCGGCAGACGGTCATCGATTTGTTCCAATCTCGGGTTCTATTTTACTGATCGGTTCGTGTGAGGTGTCATTTGAAAGCATATTAAACTTTATATAATTTTTTATTCGAGCCCTATGACGTACCATCAAAATCTTTTTTAATATTTGACAAAATATGACTTTTTTACCGTGCGCGTTAGCATGAGTACTGATAAAACACGCTTGTAACTCATCAAATAATAACATTAGCGCAATCAAAGATGTTATGAAAAAGATAGGTAATTTTATAATATTTCCAACAATATAGATTTTGTTGGTGTACAGGTCGATTCACGAGAGCTGGCATGAATGAATTGACCGAAAGTAATGTCACTTGTCACTGTGAGTGGCAGGGAGTGCCGTTCTTATACAGGGGCCTCCTAATATTTTGTAAACATGTACCTAATACGTTTTCGTTATTTAATAAAAAATAAATAATATTATTATAATTATCATGTTAATCTTTTTAGTAATTGATATTAAAGTTCTTTGTAAATAAAGCGTATTTATATTTTTCTGACTTATTTTTAATGTCAAGAATCGAAAGGTGATGGCTTCTTCGAATTGTAAAAAATCTAAAAAAAGAGAAACACAAACAAACAAATTCTAAAACACAAGTATCGTACCTAATCACTTTTTGCATCAACCTGTATTTCATTATTATGTGATGCACACAAAGACATTATCATTCACTCGTTCAATTCATTCATGCCAGCTTTCGTGAATCGACCTGTACATAAGTAAATAACGAAGTAATAATACATTTTGCTAATTACGCACCGATTAACCATCACCACGCTAGACTCTGCTAGCGATCGCTGTCGTCACGTGGCCACAGATTATATAATAGTTCTACAAACAGATACTCAGGTCTGAATAAAAATGTCAATACCTACTGCTTTAAGTGCCTTGAACCGCTTGAACACGCGGGTCGTTGCCCGCATGCGCCGGCCAATCGACGCTAGAGTTGACACCGCTTAGAAATGATTTTATAATTAATAGTTGAGTGAAATAAAAAACGGTTTACGTTTTAAAGTATTTTGCAAAACATAAAATTCTATTATAATGTGTGAGTACACTATGGTGAAGCAACTGTCCCGTTTTTACCCTTTGGGTACGGTTCCGGTTGGGTACGAACCCTAAAAAGCAAATAGGTAAAAATATCCGGGGTTTCCCAAGATACTGCCAGTATCTGAACTGCATAGTCACTTACTTACATACATACATACAAACATATCAACGCAGCATGTTAAATACAATTGAAGCCATGTTACCTATTGCTCACCCTGTCTATGGTTACGACATGCGACAATTTGAATGTAGGTACTTATTATTATTAATCTACCACATAATACAGAACGAAACCTTTTGTGTAGGTAAGTAACGTAATTTAAATACATCCCGGAGACCGTACGAAATAAATGTTTGTTAGGTACCTACGTATCTTCGTTATTTACAGCGTATGTATAAGAATAACGTTATAGTTTAAAAGTAGCATTACAAACTTGAAAGTAGACACTAGGCATAATTTGTTGTAATGTATTGTTTTAAAATATTCTGATTATGTGTTTCATCCTCGCGAGTGAATTCCAGCCCTTCCAAAAAGTCCCTATACCAACCAACGACGATGTATTCGCCCTTTCTTAAGCTGCCGTGCGAATCTTACGAAGAACTATTATACTAATTGCTGTTATACAGGGCTAAACATAAACATGAAATCTACGAAAACAACTAAATAATTTGGACTTCATGGCAGTGGCGGAGTAAACTTGTCTGAGGCTCGGGGTAAGTATACTAAATTACCGAAACTCAAGCAGGCCTTACAAAATAATTACGTATTTGAAATAGGTATTAAAGATTCAATGTTCCGTAAACGTCCTTGTTAGACTCACTAGTTCGTACCAGGTCAATAATTAGTACTTGGGTACCTATATAAAGTAAGTAGGTAAGGTTACTAATCTGTCTTCGTCAGTCGGCAGATAAAAAACCATAAATGTCTATTTGTTTTATTGTTGTCACACCCCACAACGCTGCAGTGAATCGACTTTATTCGCAACGAAGTCATTTTCAATACCTAACTGTGCGCATAAGCAGCGTCCGGCAGTGAGCGCGTGTGCCAACCAACTGGCTGAATGAACCGACCTCGGTTTCCAAAGTGTAGGTATAAATCTTAGTTCCCACGGTTCAGCTAGGTAGCACTGACATGGCGCCTTGAGACACTCTTGTTTTATTTTCTGAGTAATTATACGAGTCAAACGGTCATCATACGCACCTAAAGCAGTAAAATAAGGGCTACTTCAGGAACCTTGTAGCCCAAGCCGAAGGCGAGGCGAGAGCTCTGAAGCGTTCTTTCTTTTCTTAGAAGACGTAAAATGTGTGTGGGGGGTGACCCCCTTACACTAATTTACGTCTTCTTTTGGCTCTCAAGTGAGATTGTTAATCTCTGTTAGTGTAGTTCCTAGTATAACATCACTACATAGTATAAAACAAAGTCGCTTCCTGCTGTCTGTCCCTATGTGTGCTTAAATCTTTAGAACTACGCAACGGATTTTGATGCGGTTTTTTATAATAGATAGAGTGATTCAAGACGAAGGTTTATATGTATGACATAGTATCCGTGCAAAGCCGGAGCGGGGCGCTAGTTGAAAATAAATAATAAAACAATCAACGCAAGCAGCTTTATTAGACAACTAGGTTCCGCCCGCGACTTGGTCTGCGTGGGCCCAGGATAAAAACTATCCCTTATTTTAATCCAGGCTATGAACTATCTTCGGGCAAAATTTCATCCAAATAAGTGTGGTTGAGTAACAAACTTCCAAACAAAAGTCCGAGAGCGTACCCTGAAGGGACGCTAGACACGTTCGTCCCTACGCAGAGCTCGGCCTGCCGCCTCGCGTGCCATGCCTTTGGCCCTCAGGGTCCCTTGTAACACATTCAGGAGTAGAGTATTCGAGAGCGCACTCTGAAGAGACGCTTCGGGCCTTTGGCCCTCAGATTCGCTTGTAAGATGCTTAGGAGTAATAAACTGTCCGCGTGGGCCTGCCTTTCGAGCCTTTAGCCCTCTGGCTTGCGTGGAGAGCCTGCTCTGAAGCGACGCGTCGGCCCTCGCCCCTACGCTACGCAGAGCTCAGCCTGCCGCCTCGCGTGCTATGCCGCTCTCCTTCGGGCCTTCGGCCGTCAGATTCGCTTTTAAGACACTTAGGAGTAATAAAGTGTCCACGTGGGCCCGCCCTTCGGGCCTTTGGCCCTCTGGCTTGCGTGGAGAGCAATCCTTGAAGGTACGCTTCGTACCTTCAGCCCTCGGGTTCGCTTGTAATACACTTGGAAGTAGTAAAATATCCGCGTGGGCTCGTCCGTCGGGTCTTCGGCCTTCGGGCTCGTGTGAAGAGCACGCTCTGGAAGGACGCACGCACACGCTCAGATTCGCTTGTCCTTGAACTCAGGAGTAAAGTATCCGAGAGCGCGCTTTGGAGGGACGCTTCAGGCCTTCGGGCCTACGTGGAGCCCGGTCTGCGGCCTCGCGAGCCTCGCCGCTCACGGTTCTGTTCGAACTTGTTGCCTGAAAAACTGCAATGACTTGCAGTTCCATAGTACAGAATATATATCAGTCACCAAACCATAAATATCTATATGCATCTCCAGAGAAAAAATTGTGTTTACCTAAAGCTGTTGCTAGAAAGGTTAAAGGTCGACAATTTGGGTCCCAGTTGTCGGGCTGTATTTTGGCGAAAGCTCGCGGCCCACAGACAACGCATTTATGAATTTAAAATGGCTTTTTATTGAAACATAATGACAAAATAAATTATGCTCATCTGGCTGATAACTTGCTCCTAGGTGTAATTGATTATTTACACACCTATGTAATGAAACTCAAGACATTTGCATCCCTGCATATGGGCTGAATACACTGTTGTGTGTAATCTTATTGACATTTGTATGATTTATATAAGTATCTACTGTATTCCGGCAAATAAATGATATTGATTGATTTATTTATTTGAAATAACTCATTTCACCGATTATAAAAACTAATCTACGCGTACTAATATACAGTTAAACACAAAATTTATTAATTCGACTACAGTACCTTTCATTTGGGAACACCAAAAATTAACTTTCAAAGTATTTCAAACATACACAGCATGCTGGTTGCCTCGGACTTGCGTTACGGAATTGGCCATAATATGTAATTATTATTGAACTACAACAAATTGCACATTTTTGGCAAGCTAATAAAATGCTTGATATTTTTTATAATGACATTAATCATGCTTAAGTATCTCTTTCTCGAATTATGATGTTAAGTAAGCAAACGTCTAAGGTAAAATAATCCATTATTATTTCAAACGGTTTGTTATACGTTTTACAGTTGAAGAAAACAATTATAGTACGTTTAATATGCTTTCAAATGACACCTCACACGAATATACGCAATAGAACCCGAGATTTGAACAAAAATCGTATGGCATATATTATTTTGGCCTTTAAAGTTTCCACTCTTTAGTACCACCCAGGGGACACGTGCAGGGTTGGGGTGGGTAGCTCCTGCGGACGCGAGTGACAGTTGTCCCCACTTTGTCAAGTGAGTGGGCAACTCGCCTGTTAGAAGTTCTTAAGCCGCCCGAAGGCCTCTAACTCGGCTTAACGACTACTGTCATAGACAGCAGCCAGGATCAACTGCTTAACGTGCTTTCCAAAGCACGGAAACGCGCATTTATATTAACCACTCAAACATCAGGCGGTCATCCATCCAAAGACTGACCGCCATCTTTGTGACGCCACAACTATGCCCGGCCCCTTTCCCTTAACTAAAACCGGTAGATTCGTACTCTGGAGAGAACAAGGAATACATACCAGTGTTAGGTATATAGAAGACGTGTCCACGACTTTTATCAATATTGCCCAATTTCCGACGTACTATATATTTTTTCACGTGAGCTCCACTTAACACTCGAGTACAGTCAAGTGTAAAAATATAGGTGCATGGTGCATACAACTTACTCATAAATATGACCCATAACTCTTATGTGAGTGGATTAAGGTTTTGGTACTTTTTTATGAGAGGATATTATCGATACATATTTTTGCAATATTTACAACATTAATGAAATATTGATTTAGTTTATTACTAACTATATAGACTATTCGTAATCATTACAATCATCACAGTTTGTCATGGAGTGTTTCTATAAAATCTGTATGTTTAAGGCCTGCAACACATTGGCGTGGCCTGCGGTGGCGGACAATAGAAAATTTGACAGCGGTGGAAAAGTTTACTATTGTCCGCCGGGGCCAGGCCGCGCCAGTGTGATGCAGGCATAATACTGGAGTCATTAATAATTGATTTTTTTTATTACTACCATAGAGATTATTTGTAATCTTACAATCATCAGTATCATCACAGCTTTACCATGGAGGTTTTTGTACAGTAAAACATAAACTCGGTAAAAGATAACATTTTCCAAGTGAGCTGATCCATTCAATAATGGAGTACTACACATTAATTAAGTATTGATTTAGTTAGCTTACTATAACTACATAACATATACAGGTTATATTCGTAATTTTATTAGACGCGCAATGCCTCTCTCCTTAACCACTACAACGTCAAAGTTCAAGACTTGATTACAAATTAACCACTTATTCATTTTCAAAGTAAACTTTTAACGCGCATTGTCGTATTACATTTTCCAAATGCAAATGAACTGTCGATGTCCGGTTGTCAGCACAGAGGGGAGGCCCCCGCGTAGGAAACAAGCAACGGCGTGTTGTGATTGGTCATGACGTTCTCGCCGTCGGCGCACTAGACTCGCGCGATGATCGTCGTGAGTTCAAATTTGAAAAATAATTGATAAGTGAATAAAACGAGGAGCTATTGATGAATTACTTAGATTTTTTATCAATAGATTACTATGATAAAGCTGGATTATATGCGTCGACTTGAATTTTTTTGAGATTTATTTTGAAATAATTAGGAGGATTTCAACATTAAACAGTTCGTATAAAATTAAGCTATTGATAAATATGTTATTAATTCAAACTCTGGTTAACTTTGATAGTTTTTAATAGTATTCAGTAATCCAAACCCACTTGTATAATCTTTTAGAGGAAATATATACATTTTATTTGGGTCGATTATACCGACGTTATCACTTGACGAAAGTTTTAGAAAATTAAATGGGAGATTATAATACTAAAATGCGGTACTCCATTGAAGAAAAATACCACTTGTATAATTTATCCTTGGATTTACAAGGGTCGCTAAGAAAACGCTATATAATACCTAAAGCAACGTCAAAATTCACTAGAATTTTTAACTTCTAGTAGTACTCATTATAGTCTAAATGTTAAGAAAAACATCGCGACCTTGTGAGTTATCGAAGGTGCATTCATTTCGCGTACCGTACTACAGTCAAGATAACTTAATTCAAATATATAAATATTTACTCGTTGAATATAGTTTCCTTTCCACCCAAACAAAACCCTAATTACAACATTAAGATGGAAAAAGCAAATCAAAGCTGCAGTGAACCATCTTAAATATTTTAATGTATTCTCTTCTCTGTCGTTTCGCGTGGTCACGTTGAGGCATCCACGTCGGTAGTAGAGGCGGTCACAGCTCTCCGCAGTACCTATATCCCGCCATCTTTCCCTTTTGGCGGACTGCCTGGCGTAGTCGGATACGTGGTTTCCTACTGCGGGTTTCACTTGGTCAGTCCAGCGCATAGGTGACCTGCCACGCGATCTGGTACCCGGACCATTTCCTGAATATTAATATACTAGATCTGCAATATCCAGAGAAGAATAGCTACGCATAACCAAGCTGCTTACTCGCACGCATTGTGGCAACAACTGACGACACTACCACTTTGCATGTATTATAATTACCATACCACCATAGGAGATAAAATTAGAAAATCAGACGTTTAGAACTACCTTATAATTGTTTGTAGAAACGGGGAATCATTGGATGTGAAAAAATAGAAGCAGCCTTTCTATGGAGTACTTAGTCTTTACCAAAGACGCGAAAGATTATCTTCTCACTTTCTTACTTAAGATCACGAACATCATAGCCCCGCGGCAATTTTTATATGTCGTCCAGATAATATCAATAAGTATGTCATTCTTTTTAAATTGTACTTGCAACAGTTACGGAGATTTAAATCCTGTGTATGTTTCCATCTCTTCAGAAATATTCTTGACCTGTATCAAAATGGTTGATTAATATGTTTTAAAGCGCAACTGCGTCAATCGAGTGACATTGCCCGAGTAATTCATCGAATTCTTACATTTCCTCAATCATCAGGTACATCACAAATTAGCACGTAAACGACCCTGGGATGTCCCGACATCGTTTAGTATTGGACATACAAACATCGCCACGTGGTAGCAGGCCAGCGAACTTTTTCTCGCGGGTCGACGGCCTCGCAATTAAGGCGACGTTTTGTCGGCGCAAGCGCCGGTATTACATGTAATGGTGAAATGCCAAAGGGTCCTGGTACTCCTGGTCCAATTAGAGATGACAATATGTGACGTATGAGGCATGTGAAACGTCCAGTCAGCAACGTTCGGTATACGTGGAACTTTGTATGCGGACGAGGTCACTCATCTGCACCTGACTGTAAGTACACAAATCGATCGAATAGGCACCAATATAGCAAAGCATGCACTACTGTTACAATTCAGTTCAAAATATGTGCACGTACAAAATGATCAAACTAATGTGAACACCACTTTGCTGTTAACGGCATTAGGTTGCTCAGATCTCAGATATATGTATGAACGCGATTGTACTTGCTGACAATATACATACTTATAAATATAAATAAGTACAAAGATATGGACAATATCCAAGGCTCGAGAATAGTTAAATATTTGCCGGAAAACTGGGATTCCAAGCCGGGTAGTTTGGTTTCGTAGGCCGGGACCTTTCAAATGGCCTAGGGATATTTCCACTACCATATGTCTCTCTTTCAAGATCAGAATGACAGCATAAAACAATATTCTTGGCATGTCCCGTGGCTATCATTTCGAATGTAATCGTAACTCTATTGTCTCGGTAAGCGGCAGGTACGGCTTATGGTGACACTATGTCTGTTTGCCGATCCGATATGTGCACAATTCCTTTGCTCGCAAACTATTCCTTACAAACAGGTATATTATCCATGTGACAGTGACATCACAACAAGGCCAACCTTCTCGATTCAACATTAATACAAATCAATGTTAAATCTACGACCCATCCTTAAATAACAATGGAAAATATGGGTTTTAATTAACATTTTTAGTAAATGATAGTGTTTTTTTTAAAGGTAATTTATTAGACGTTGACAAAGTAAATACGTAAAAAATCATTTACGAAAAAAATGGCTGCTTTTTGGTGTCAAAGCTTTGCCCCTGGGACTTCATTCTCAGGACTCTCCGTGCGTTGCCCTATTGACTGGGCAGGCTTAGCCTTCAAGCGAAGTAAGAGATCATCTTAGACTGGCCACAGGTTTTTGAGTGTGTGACAAAATTTTGAGTGTTGGAAGACCAAGGTTCAACTATGGAACTTAAATTGAACTACAATTTTGATACTACTCATATCTGGATCAAACCCTGTATCATGGTCGGCCTTATCACGCGATAAGTGACAAGATAGGAGCGTCGTCTCGTTCTATCGAACGGTGTCAGCCAGTGACGGACGCTCTATCCTGTCACTTATCGTGTGGTTATGCCGACCGTGATACGGAGTCAGGACTTGTGAGACTACATAAAACTTTAAAAAAAAACCCGCCGTTCTTATTTTTACTTTTTGATACAGATCAAAACATCAGAAGTTAACGAGCCTTTGAAATATGGAGTATGACGCTGTAAACTCATGATTTCGTATTTTTTAAAAATAAACATGTGAATTTCATTATATTCGTGATGCTTCACGGGCCGATGGGCGACAAATAGACGTCAAGGTTAACCTAGACTGCGGTCATTCACGGCTGTTTCATACAATTGGGAATTTTTACACGAGTTTATGCGCCTGAATTCGTGATTTCACAGTCAATACAACGCTTAAATTTTCAAGTATTGTTCAAATTTAATTTTCGTACGAGCGAGTGGAGCGAACGGGGTTCTAAATTCATTTCTATTCTATTCTATTCTAATTCTAAGCTTCAGCTTGGGCCGAAAATTGTTGGTCTGTCCCGCTGTGCGGCTGTTCTCCTCTAATCTGAAAACAGTTTGTTCTGAATCGAGACTAGAATGTGAATAAAATAAAGAAAAAAATATTTTGACGAGTTTTTTTTACCCTTGTATGGAGCTTTGGCCGACTGGGGCGACCTGCTCGCAAAAACGCGTCAATTTTTTTTTTTTTTTTTTCACATTCTACTCTTGATTCTGAACAAACTGTTTTCAGGTTTTGCGTTATTTTAATAACACGTTTGTATTATATAGTTAGATATTTAGATAGTTTAATTAGCTGCAGATGTGTTTGTCAGTCCCATTAGTTTAGATGTATGTGTTAAATGTTATCTTACTTCTCTTGCTTTAATATTGCACTACCGTTTTGTTGTCTGGATAAGATCGCCTGTTGCCATCGAATTTTGTGTTGAGTAATTGTTCTGTAATCATTTTTATTTTTATTTTGGTGCAATAAATAATATAAGTACTTAATAATTATTATTATATAGATAAAATTGATAATATATTTACCTTTGTTATTCTATTAGGTATTTGTAAACATGGGCCTTATTGCCTGAGACAAATGGCTTATCCTAATAAATCCTGACAGGCTTATCTATTAAGTCTTGTGCAATGTTCAGTGCATCTTCCTTAAGTAGTAAGTTCAATGATCGACGCACGTGCGGCTCCATGAGCAAAAAACTGGGAACTGATTCGAAGCTATTTGAATAGAACAAAGGTGAAAGGAGAAATAGCACTGCTGCTAATTGTATAGAATAGAACAAGCATTTATTCGTGACAAAAATAAATGAAATTAAATTGACTGCTATTTACGCATGCTCACTTTTAGAGACCACTCTCCACACAGTCTATACGAGCTTTATAATAAACTTCATGCATAATCAAATTTTCGTCAGAGTTGGATAAAAGTGGGTAGATTGGAAGAAGTCGTGATTCTATGTATGTCATACACACGATGTCCTACAGTATCCTACAATTTTATTCCACTGAGTGACAATAGTACATTATTTCCGTGGCCGGGAAGGAGGCAATTGCAGGCGAGCTTGCGAGTCCGTTTAATTATAATACGAAGCCTGCAATTACCATTTCCGGCTGAGGCTAATATAGTGCTTTTCTCAAATATGAGGGCTTCAAAATAATAAATTTATATAAACTTTAAATATCGTTGCACGACGTGACAGAATCGCAAGTGTATTTTTCCACATACATAAACGTCGTGTTTGCAACAGAAAAACACGAGTTGAATTGGCTGAATACGAGCTGTGCCGTCTTTTAGATGCCAGTATCTACTTTAAAAAACTTTGGTACTCGACAAATTAAGGAATTTATATATAACATTCCAGGCGGCTTGCAATGTTTTTTTTTTTCATTTAGATCTGACCTTAAACTTTACCTTCCAATATGTACGCAAGCCTAGGCTATTTCGCCTGCTTTATCTTTCATGTCAGAAGAATATGATGCCTAATAATGTAAGCCGGTTGGAATCGAGTTCTATGAATGCTCTTTGCTCTTGACAACTTTGCAAGCATCGCTACATTAAAATAATGCTTCAGCGGTATTAAAACAACAAAGACAAGTTACTTAATACATCGTCAGTGCAAAATCGCCTAATGGGATTTGTACACGGCAATAGAAACCGCAAAATAAACCAGAGGGTCTATTCAACAACACATATTGAATTAGAATCAGATTTGTTATTGACGCTCGCGCTCTTTCGGTAACTAGTTGCTTGCGTGCGGAAGCGGGAAATCGCGTCAAATACAAAACAGATGCCAATCCAATACGTTAGTAAAATGTACTCCCAGTTAGCATTGCAGAGGCCTACCCGAGAACTATTACTACACAATCCGACAATCCGCGAATGCTTGAACAACGTGAATATTACCCAACCCTGAGAAAGAGTTATTATAATAACAAAGCAATATAGTCACATTCAGTGCCAACCATTCGTAGCGGTACGCTGGTAGCCGATAACATGGGGAAATCCGTATGTAGAGGCAAGCGCCAAGGGGGAGAGGGCCCTCCTAGCTGCAGTAAAAGAGTTAAGAATTAAAAAAAATAGGGGACAATCTTATACAAATCGACCACGTCCCATAGTAACCTTATAATAAGGCTTGTGTTACGGGTACTAGACAACGATGTTTCGATAGATATACATAAATACTTAAATATATAGAAAATACCCAAGACTCAGAAACAAATATTCATGCTCATCACAAAAATATTTGGAGGCTTCGAACCTTCAGCTTCGTAGGCTGTCACGGCCCACTAGGCTATCCGGTCGTTCAAAATATATCCTTATGCTAGAATAATGACGCAAGGTCAAAACAAAGTGTCCATAGGCTGCGATAACTGCTTACCAGGCAGACTGTACACTTGTTTGCCACCAAAGTGAGAGTGAAAGTCTAGGCACATGCTAGAAAAGTACGGCTACCGCAGCTGTCCCTTTCAAACATGTCCTTTAAGGGTCTCCCCACACCTATCGACGCGGAATCGAAAATAACCGATCGAAAAAACTCTTTATGACCACGCAATAAGCGCAAAAAGACGTCGATCGGCTCGGCCGACGTGAAGCGACGTCCATCGACGGGATTACGAACAAAAACACGAGGAATGTGGTACAAACCACTCGGCGAAAGCCGATTCCGCGTCGATAGGTGTGGGGAGACCCTAAATAAGCGTACAGTGGGAGTGCTCCTACCGAACGAAGAAATTCTTCTTGGCTTGCTCTCCGTCAAAGTTCTCCAGTTTTAGTGTTGTAGCTTCCGCATAATAATACTACAGCGCAAATATTATATTGTCAGTATACCGTACCATAACAATTCACTTTAAAAACAAAGTTCCCGACTTTAAATCAGTACCCAAATCGTTTCAAGCGTGTCTATAAAATTTGAAGAGTTCCTTCGATTTCTCCAGGATTCCATCATTCGATTTTGACCTGGCCCTAATCATGATCGGCCATATCACGCAATAAGTGACAAGATAGAGCGTCCGTCTCGCTCTATCGGACGGTGACAGCCAGTGACGGACGCTCTATCTTGTCACATATCGTGTGATAAGGCCAAGCAACATAAGGGGTCTGATGAGTCTGAAGCCCTTTCAAACAAAAGAAGAATTTTGCACATCGGTCGTCTTCGAGTAATCAGGGAGGGAACATACGTTAAAAATATAAGATTCTGACGAATTGAGAACATCCTCGTTATTGAAATTGGTTAATAGGAAATACCGCATACAGCAAACATACAATGGCTTAATGAAGTTGCGCTGTCTCCGTCCTACATCAGCTTCAGCAGGAGCATCGTCTCGTTCTATCAAACGGTGTCAGCCAGTGACGGACGCTCTATCTTGTCACTTATCGTGTGATAAGGCCGACCATGCTACGGGGTCAGAGGATTCAGCAATGATACGTTGCATGGTTTCCATTTTATTTTGTTCTGACAAGTACGCGAGAATGACGGATGTCTTATCCACAGCGATAAGTGATAAAATGACAACCATCATTATGCTCGCTTAATACGAACTCTACAATAAAAAGTACAGTCACCTCGCCTCTATAATCCCATATAACATACGCAATATCATTATCCTCGATAAAAAGACTTGTACATTTTATCCACTACATTACGCATTTCTTGGTAATCAGATTCAACACAACGAACGAAAAAACACTATGGGAAAGACACTATTAAACTTAACGCACTAAATTGGAATAGGTCTTGAATCGTCGTACAGTCTTGCCGCCACGCGCCAAGCGTGTCAGAGTGTACGCGTGAAAACCAAACTCGATCCAATTTAAAATGTGAAGTAGAATGGAGCCCAGGGAAATCTAATTCGTTTCCATACATACATTGCTTTACATTAATCAACGGGGAACGATTCGGAGGAAATGACGTCATTTCGTCCATTACAATATGAGACGATATTGATTATATTCAAGTTATACTAGATTTCGTGACCCCGTCTAGATGTCAACGTTTTCGACAGCGTTATCCACAGAATTTGTACGTAACTCGCAATACAGTAGTAGACAACAGTACAATTTAATTGTTATTGTATTACCATTAAGGTTCACCAGGACGCTCGTCTCTATCCATACAACGTGGTTTAATTCTCATTATAATTGAAAGCAACCAAAACTAGTTTCCGACCTTGATATGGAGAAAAAGTTTCATGGTAATATGCCATTTTAAAATGAGGACTAAACTACGTTTGAATGGAGAGACGTCTTAAACCGACCGTGCTGAGGACTCTTAAACAGAACTCAAGAAAATTCTCGGAGAACATCACGATCAACTTAGTTTTGTTATTTACAAGATTTTTAATACCTACATCCCCCACCTTGTGTCCTGTTTACTCATTGCTGAGGGTCGTGAACTCCCCGATGTGAAGTTAGTTTTTTCCGCACTACGTCTCTCCATCTGTTCCTTAGCAGCGTGGAGTATACTTCACGATGTTGGTGTCCAGTGTCGAGCGTATTTGATCGGCCCATCTAGTTGGACTCCTCCCTCTTGGTCGTTTGCCAACCACCTTGCCGGTAACCATCAGCTGACTCCGTATCATGGTCGGCCTTATCAGACGATAAGTGACAGGATAGAGCGTCTGTCACTGGCTGACACCGTTTGAAAGAACGAGACGACACTCCTATCTTGTCACGTATCGGGTCATAAGGCCGACCATGATACGGGGTCTGTCTGGTTGTTTACTATTATGTATTATTTTATCTTATGTAGATGAGGGCCCTTTCGGATGCACTTCGACCCAGTGGGATCTTTTGTGGGCGGAGGCAGGTCCACGAACAAGGAAAATTTGCGACCGGTCGCTACTTGCGTTGGGTCTGTCTCTATGGTAGCAGCCTATCCGGCGGTTAACATGGTAGATGGCCTCGGGGGGAGCTCACAGTTGCTAAGATCCTCGAGGCAAAACTGGTTGGGATCCTTCACGAGGTTACCGCCTGTTAACTGCCTGGTTCTACCGTTGGAAACAGGCAGAACGGAAACAATCAGTTGTGCCCATACTTTATATCCCAACCCATCCTATCCCGCTTATCCCATCTAATCAGCCGTAAGCGATGACATGGCATGTCGCAGCGGGCTTTCCATCCACAAAGAAGGATGGTTAGCGGTAAAATGCCATCCGCGTGTTTGTGCCGTGCGCGGGGACCCGTACGGGTGGAGAGGGAGGTCCTGGTGGCTGAGTCGACCAGTGGTCGGGATAGTACTGCTGGGAGACAACACTCTTCTTCGGCTCAGGATTCACCTCACACGGGCGGTCATGGTCTAGCCAGCCATGATCAATCGGCTGTCGTGTCCAGTCTGATGGCCACGGGCGAGTGTCCTGGGGTATGGGGCCTGTAGTCGGTGGAGCACGGGTTGTGAGTCGTCTGAGGAGATGACGAGCAACTCGGCACCGTGCGGACTCACAGACAACATACTCTTGGGGCGCTATATCGGATTGGTAGCCCTGATACGTTAACGCATCCCCAGGGTGTGGGCTCCGTGGTGGGTGGGGAGCCAATCCGACGAAACAAGAAGAAAAAGGTCACATGGATCAATTAAAACCTATGACGAAGGAAGGAGGGAAAGCAAGGGATGAGGCCAAGGCGCATAGCGCAAATGCTGCACCAGCGGTACGCACCTCTGTCTCAGACAGAGGAGCGAGAGCGGGTAGCAGCCGAGCAAGGGGGTCCGTATGGACGCAGAGGGCGCGCAGCGCATATACAGGCAGAGGCCATGGTGGAGCGGTCCAAACCGGAGGCACCGTCCGATCTTTTCCCCACGGGTCGAAAAGCGGACACGCCCAGCAGGTCCCCGTAAGGAGACCGGCTGGCGCAGGTGCCGGAGGGTAGGCCAGCGGAACTGTGGCCATATGCAACCGGCCGGCCGGTCCTCTTCTGAACCCTGCTGCTGACAAGCCGGGCGCCGTTGATAGCGTGCCCGTACCCCAGGGTGCGGATGCGTGGTCCGGTGGAGGAGTCGCTGGTAGCAGAAGGCAGAAGAGGCGAGACAACGCCAAGGCGAGAGCTCAGACACTGAGCGAGGGCACCCCCCAGGATGCACCCACTTCGGGGTCAGGGGTGGTGCAAAAGAAGAGGCAACTGGGAGCCAGTGGTGACTCTTCTCTGCTTGTCAGCGACTCCAAACGAACGAAAGTCACAGCCTCGTTCGCTGAAGTGGCTGCAAGCGAGAGGATGGCCATCGTCCCGGAGGCCTTTCCGGCCGAGAAGATCGGGTTAGGGCATCTGGGCGCCATCCAGGGGCTCATTTTGGAGCTTCTGGTTGACGCTCCGGATCCCCTACCCCGAGTAACCCTCGGCAACGTAGTGGCGGGCGCTCTCCACGTCAATTGCCAAGGGAGGGAGTCCGTCACATGGCTCAAGTCAGCAATCGGAAGCGAGGAGATTGCTGGCTTGCGCCTGAAGGTCATGGACGCCAAGGATCTTCCGAAACCAGTCAAGATGGCTTGGAAAACGAAGATAGTTGGCGGCCATGACGTGAAGTTGCTTCTCCGTGTGCTGCAGAGGTACAATCCTGCGCTACACACGGAGGAGTGGAAGGTGGTAGACACCTTGACGTCGGACGCGAACACCAGGCGCATCATACTGATGAACCGGGTGTCGGCCGACGTTATCAAGGCAGCGGGCTACCACCTACACACGGGTGTCGACCTGAGCTCCTTCAAGCTCCTAGAGGACGTGGAGGAGAGGGCGCTTGAGGGGGCTGAGGACGGCACTTGTGCGGGGAAGGGCGTGGGGGGTCAGACGCCGGGGGAGGGCGCGGGGGGGCCGCAGCCTGGGGAGGCCGAGGAGGGCACACCTCCAGAGGGAGAGGTGCCAACTGCCATTGGCAAGGAGGCTGAGGCAGCCAAGGAGGAGGGGCAGTCGGAAGCGGAGGCCGGGGACATGGCGGGCTCCAGTGACAGACGTGCTGAATCCCGCAGGGCCCGAGAGTCATCACCGTTATCGGGGATTGGCTCAGAGGACCTGCAGGGAATGGCAGAGCTGTACCTGGAGGCCTCCATGTCTCCCATGTCCTGCGACGAGACGCTCCAGGAAGTGGCTGCTGACCTCAGCAAGCCAAAGAATTAACAGCGCCAATGGCGGGTTTAAGGTGTGTACAAATTAATTTACAACACAACAAGGCGGCCACTGCCCTTCTGGCAAGGCAGCTAAAATGCGACAAGTTCGATATTGCTCTTATTCAAGAACCATATATATATAAAGGTGAAATAAGAGGTTTAGGTGGAACGGGGGGAACAATTTTTCACCTGTGTCCAGATAACAACAATGATATGAGGACATGTATATATGTCAAAAATGGCATCAATGCTATGCCTTTACATGCTTTCTGTTGCAGGGATCTCACCACGGTGATGATCCAAAAAAAGGGGGAGGGTAAGGAGCTCATTCTATCATCAGCCTACCTCCCCTACGAGGCGACGGATCCCATCACACAACAGCTGCGGGATCTTGTTGCATACGGCAGCCGGGCGAACACCAACCTGATAATCGGCTGCGACGCGAACGCTCACCATGTCATCTGGGGCAGCTCGGATGTCAATAGGAGAGGAGAGAAGGTACTGGATTTCCTGGTAAGCTCCTCTTTACAAGTACTGAATAAAGGCAATGAACCTACCTTCGTCAATTCTAGGCGGGGGGAGGTGATTGATATAACGTTGGCTACTAATAACACTAGTAACAAAATCAACTCATGGCACGTATCTGATGACATATCCCTTTCGGACCACAGATACATCTGCTTCAGGTACCAAACTAAGATAAAAATAAATACGGTACGTAAACGGAATCCTAGGTACACGGACTGGTCAGGCTTTTGAAGGGATCTAAAAGTAGACCTAGGAGACCCAAAAGGCAAGCTAAACTCTATTATAGACATAGAATTCGAAGCGGACAAAATAGTACAAGCTGTATACAAGGCCTTCACTAATAACTGCCCGGAGAAGAAAACCCTGGCTAAAAAGTTACCATGGTGGACCCCAGAGATAGTAAAGCTCAGGAGGGAAACTAGGGCAATATTCAATGACGCAAAGGCATCTAATGACTTTGGGTACTATGCACAAAAACTCACAGAACTCAGCAAGGCTGTGAGGAAAGCCAAGAGGAGAGCGTGGAGGAACCACTGCGATCAGATTGAGTCAATACCAGAAGGTATGAGACTAACAAAGGCACTAGCAACCACAAAGTCGGCCCCGCTCACATCCATCAGGGATAATGACGGTAGAATGACGAAAACGGTGCTGGAGACCCTTAAGGTAATGTGTAAAATGCACTTCCCAGGCTCAGTAATACACGACAGCGTAACAGACGATGGAGCAATTAGTGCGTTGGAACAGACCACAAGTACAACGAGACACAATTGGGACACGTCCAAAAAGGTAGTAGATCATAAAAAGATAAAGTGGGCACTTTCAACATTCCAACCATACAAAGCCCCGGGGCCAGACGGCATCTACCCCATTCTACTACAAGAAGGCGCTAATGTACTAATCCCACATCTTAGCAGATTGTACAGGGCGTGCCTAGCCTTCGCACACGTACCGCGTGTGTGGAGGATGGTAAAAGTAACCTATCTACCCAAACCGGGTAAGGCGGATTACAGTGAAGCCAAATCGTATAGGCCGATAAGTTTATCGCCGTTTTTCCTCAAAACACTGGAGAAACTGGTAGATAGACACATAAGGGATGGCCCATTAAGAAGGCATCCGCTGCACGAACTACAATGTGCATACCAGCCAGGGAAGTCAACGGAAACCGCACTTCACCTGGTGACAACCAGGGCTGAACAGGCTATAGAGAATAAAGAACTATGTCTTGCAGCTTTCTTAGACGTGGAAGGAGCGTTCGATCGTACCACGTATAAAGCTATCAGCGAAGCAGCTGTTAATCATGGTGTAGAGCCCACCATATGTAAATGGATAGGCAATATGCTAAATGGCAGGCTAATAAAGTCATCACTCTTGGGGGATGAGATAATGGCGACGGCCACAAAGGGATGTCCACAGGGTGGGGTACTCTCACCAACTCTTTGGAGTCTGGTGGTGAACTCACTCCTGGTAGAACTCAATAAAGGTCCCATCCACACGGTAGGATATGCTGATGATTTAGTGATACTGGTTAATGGGAAGTTTCCAGGCACGGTATCGGAAATCATGAACAAGGCACTGCAGACAGTGGAGAGATGGTGCGACCGACACCAATTATCCATTAATCCAGGCAAAACTGTAGTAATACCCTTTACTAGGAAAAGGACCCTTCGAGGCGTACAGCAGCTAAAACTGTACGGGAGGGTACTAGAACTGTCTAATGATGTGAAATATCTAGGTGTCACACTAGATAAAGAACTGAATTGGAAGAAGCATACAGATCTTACCATTACAAAGGCACTGAGGGTATTTGGAATGTGTAGATCAGCGTATGGAAAAACATGGGGTTTGAACCCAAAGGTACTTAGATGGATCTACACTATGATGGTGAGGCCCATATTATTGTACGGTAGCCTGGTATGGTGGCCAAGGACTTTAAAGAGCACATGCAGCGATGCTCTGATGAAGGTACAGAGATCGGCATGCATGGCTATAACAGGGGCGTTTCGCACCACGCCCACAGCGGCGCTAGAAGTCCTACTGGACCTACCGCCACTTCACTTGGTGATTAAGTTAGAGGCACGCAAATCGCTCTACAGATTAAGAACCCTTGAACTGTGGAGCGACAGTAAGCCAAAGACTAAGCACACAAACATGGAGACTGATGGTTTCTTAGACAGAATAACAAGCATGGGAAGCGACAAAATGCTACCCAAGTTTGTATTCCATAGGAACTACACAACAAAAGTTCCATCCAGGGCTGAATGGGCCGAAGGTCTAGAACCACCGAGGTCTGGTATCGAAGACAGTATATGGTACACGGACGGATCAAAAATGGGATCCGGTACGGGAGCAGGCATTTATGCGAATGACTACAGTAGTAGTGTAAGCATGGGTAATTTGGCAACCGTCTTCCAGGCGGAGACATACGCCATAATTGCCTGTGCACAGGAGAATATAGACAGACAAACCAGAGGGCAGACCATCTATATACTCAGTGACAGTCAAGCGGCGCTTAAGGCACTTACGGCGCCGAAAGTGGAATCTAGACTAGTCTATAATGGCGTCCAGGCACTGAACAAGCTTGGAAAGTACAATAAGGTGCAACTGGTTTGGATTCCAGGGCACGAGGGCTTCATTGGCAACGAAAGAGCGGATGAGCTTGCTAGAGGGGGGTCTACAAACCACTTTGTAGGTCCAGAACCATTTGTGGGACTCTCGCAGGGAACCATAATTTCGGCCTTTAAAGCCTACGCCAAAACCAAACACCAATACGAGTGGAGGAATGAGGCGGGCATATCTGGGGTGTTCACAGGTCACTTCGGGGTCAAGGATCTCTTGACCAAGATGGGACTATCAGACAGCTTAGACTGTAGAATGTGTGGCGAGGAGGATGAGACTATGGAACACTTACTGTGTGAATGTCATGCCCTTGCCAGACAAAGAATGAATTACTTTGGTAACGGCTATCCGCAACCAAAGGAATTCAAGGAACTTCCGCTGAGCTGCATCATCCGCTATGTGGAAATGATGGAGCGAAGTTGGGAGTAGACGTAAGGAGAGGGCAAATGCACTATTATTTTTTTGTTTTAGAAATATCAATTGATATATTTAACAGTAACTCTTCGTTGAAGGAAAGCATGGTGAGGTTACCGATGTCACCCCAATAAGGTCCCGCAGGGTTGGAAGATCAGTGGTAGTCGCTTTTGTTAAACTAGTGCCTATGCCAAATCTTAGGATACATGCCAAAGCAGACCCCGGGCTCGTTTGAGCACTACCGGAAAAAACGCTAGAAGGATGATGAGATTAGGATGTTTTGTATTTATGTAATTAAGGAATACGAATATATATCTCTTGCATGAAAGAATGACGTATGAAAATCAAAGTCAAGGGCATTAAACTCATTTGAAATTGTAATTGATGTATAGGAATTATTTGAATAGTTCATTGTGTGTGGATGGATGAACTATATTTTAGAACTTTATAATAGGTACTAAACGAAGTTGATTATTTCAGGTATTTACCTTATTTACTTAATTCATCGTTAAATTAAATAAATTAAAACACTTGGAAAATGCAATGATTGCATTGCATTGTTAATGGTTGCTATAGTCAATAAAAACCTACAAACAATAAAAACAATTTGTTACGAAACGTTGTTTAGGTATTGGTGTTTTTATATGCGATTTAGCATGGCCATTTCGTTCATGACACTCCCATGGTCCGCGCGGGGCGGCAGGGGACGTTGACGTGTTACTCGCCGCTACACACGATATGATTTACGTAACGAATATGTCTTTGGATATCCCTAACAATATTCTAATTTGTTTATAAGAATATTGTGTAGTTGTGATACCATGTAACCATTAGGAATAAATGATTCATATTCATATTCATATTCATATCATTTATTGCACTCATGTAAGTATACATATTAGATCTTAAATAAATTGTATAGATCAACATGAACCCTGTAAGAGCAAGCAATTTAATATATTACATTACAGATTAACATTAAGTTTAAAATTATTGTACATTTTATTTACACAGACATAAATTATCAATTAAATTAATTATTATTTAATAAAATTATTTCGCCGTCCAGTCAGTCGATTAGTTGATTTATGTAAGTAATTAATATCTTTGACGGCCGTTTAGCCGAGTGGATAGCACTACACTGCCTACGAAGCTGGACGTCCCGGGTTCGAATTCTGGTAAGGGTAAGTTATTTGTGTGTTGAGCACGAATATTTGGTCATGTCATGAGACATGGACGTTTTCTACGTATTTATGTACCTATGTATTTATCTGCATAAGTATATTTATGGTCGCCATTGAAGTTCGATCGTCCTTAAGTTTTTTTTAATGGCTATATACATTATATCCAATTTGTTTGATTTGACGTCCAATAACTTTTCCTAGCGGCTTTCGTTGCGTAGCGATCTTTTGTGGGTTTTGTTACGGGCGGCCGTGCTCATGTACACATGTTGCCGCCAACTGCACCGGCGGCTGACTGACGCTCCTGACTGACTGACAGCCCCGCCGCCCGCACACTTCATACCACCTCCGCTGTCCTTCGTCCCCTGTCGCCCGCAAACCATGGGAGTGTCACGAACGAATTTGGCAAGCTATAGAGAGCCCGTAAATATAATCTGTAAAACTTTGTATGTCCCCCACGGGACATGTAATGCCTAGTCAGCACAGCGCACTACGGTCAGCACTAATGCATTAGAGTTCAATCCTTTTTGTGATATAAACTATTTGTATTTGTAATTATTATCGGAACGCATCCATATTTTCGATGTCATGGTGTAATTATAGATATAAGTCAAACACTACCTTACTTGGCTATGGCATATTATGATACGAACTAAACATAAAAGGATTGACTAATTGTTTTAGCATTACATTAATAGGCCATAAGTCAGCCTGCCAGAGAATTGTCCTGGATTGTGATATGAATAGTATATGGGACAGGATGCGCCGACGGGTGTTGCTTATTAGTTATAGGGTCTTGATCACATAATTCGATGTGGCCGTAAATACCATTATTGGCTTTTGTAAAAGAAGGCACTTCTACATTCTGTTTGTACTGTTTAGATAATACTTTCGCTTCAGTTGTGGTTGTACCTGCTTTATCTGTGGTCGCACATATACAGCCCGAAGTATATCAGTGAGGCACTTGTCCCACCGCTGGCTAGTAGCGAGTACTGTCATAGTAATTCTTACTCGCGCGAGTAAAAGCGAGCGCCGGCGGTGGGACAAGTACCTGAATGTAGCATTATTTTATTTATTTATATTTATTGAACGAGTGAGCGAAGCGACCGAAGTTCTATGCCTCAGCTTGGGCCAAAATTCGTTTGACTGTCCGGTGTCTGTCTCGCGATATCTCAATCTAAGACAATTCTCTGGCAGGCTTATGAATGGTCTTTTAATGTCAAACTGCGTAACGTTTCGTACGTTAGGTAGTTCTTGGTTATTATTTTTCTATGAGAAAATGACAGGTGACACGCAAATTCGAAGAGTAGCACATTTACCCCTGAAGTCACTGCCTGTGCCTATGTAAATGCCAAATTTCATATTAATCCGTTCATCCGTAAATGCGGGTTTGAGTAACAATAATACAAACATCTAAACATCCAAACAAATTCACAACATATTTCACAACAAACCATCGGTACATTAGGAAAGGTGACGACACCGCAACATTTTCAAGGTCCATTGTCATTCTCAGAAGTGCCTGAGGGACGCGCGCATCCGTCCCGCATGCATTAGACTGCATTAGCAGCCGTAGGGCATGGGGAAAGTGTGTCACTTGGCAAATAAGCCGAGGAAACTTCGTTAACAAATCTTTTTTTCAAGGTACGATTCTCGTTTGTTAGAGATAGCGCGATGTTCCATTAGACCGAAAAATGCATTTTTTTCTTAAGGTGGTTCGCCAACCATACAAAACATTTCTTGACAGATTAACGGCGTGATATTTTAAGAAACTTATGTAACAATCTTTCATAAATTGGCTTTCCATTTGCGCGAAATTAGCCAATTCCTAGAAACATCTTGTATAAACTAGAATAATTTGAGAATAATCGTTTTGCCAGAGTATCACGTGACAAACTAATTTCTCAAATTATTCAAGTTTATACAAGTACTAGGTAAGTAGGTAAATTTTGCAGTTTATAGCCTGGATTATAATATAGAATAGTTTTTATCACGGGTCAACGCAGACGAAGTCGCGGGTGGAAGCTAGTAATGCTATAAAAATAACCGTTTAAAGTGGTTCACGGACCATACAAAAGTTTATTGACATTCGCAGATAAACGGCGTGATATTTTAAGAAACCTATGTAAGACACTTTTATAAAATTATAAATTTGCTGTCCATTTGCGCCAAATTGCCCCTTTCCTAGAATAAACTTGTATAAACTAGAATAATTTGAGAAATTAGTTTGCCACGTGATACTTTGGGAAAACGATTATTCTCAAATTATTCTAGTTTATACCTACAAATACTATATTTCTCTATCAACATAGCAAAATGATAAGACTGAATTGATGACATATTTATGTTAATTTATATCACCGTGCACCAGAGTCTTCTAATTATGACTATAGCTACTTAGCTATAGAAATTCCTTGAATTTAAGAGTATTTCAACTTCAATGACAATGAAAAACATGTAGGTATTACATCACGTGAATGCATTTGATTTCACATTGTATTCTGTCACATATATAATATAATTCAATTAACACTTCCTGTATATCACATAACACCAATATATCGTTATATACATGTTACCGTACACGTAAGGAAATTATTCACACTTTACATATTCATTGTCCATTTATAATTTGAATACCAAATAGGTATACTATGCTAAAATACATAGTCAGGATTTTAATTTGTAACATTTTAACTAAACATTTAACCATCAATATCCATACTAATATTATAAATGCGAAAGTGTATGTGTGTGTTTGTTCGTTTGTCCGTCTTTCACGGCAAATTTTTTAATTGGAGATAGTGGAAGGGATGGAGAGTGACATAGGATAGTTTTTATCCCCGAAATCATCCTCTAAGGGGGTGAAATGGGGGGGGGGGTAAAAGTTTGTATGCAGCTGCGATATAAACGAGTTCCACGCGGACGGAGTCGCGGGCAGAAGCTAGTATAAAATAACATTGAAACAGCATTTAACACCTGCTTTTCAAGACATGAAACTCAACAGTCCATAACAAATATTACGTAACCGTCACCTCATAGGTATTGCAACCGCATATTACCATAATCTAGATTATGTCATGGGATTACTGGAACTTGAATAATAGCTTGCAAGAGGTCAGTGCGGTCGCAATTAGTACCCTCGGCGCGCAGCACAGTCTCCAACGACCAATCAGGTGTTAGCAGGCTTAGCACGCGCAGTAGGGTATTTTCTATGCAGCCCGGAGCTTAGTACCTGCACGGACATGGCCTAGCCTAGAGACTATGTGTAGGTGAACTATGATTGAAATCATGTGACCATGCTGTCCCGGTTTCCTGGTCAAAATTGCGAAAGTGAGTTTCGCTTTCTTACTTATTCAATCCGTAATTAATCCATACTAATATTATAAATGCGAAAGTCTGTCTGTATGTTACCTCGTCACGCTTAAACCGCTTAACCAAATTGGGTTGAAATTTGGAGAGTCCGTTTGAGTCCGAAGGGCATAGCATCCGGAAACAATCGCCTAAAGTATAAACCAGTTCCATGCGGACGGTGTCGCGGGCAGACGCAAGTAAATAATAACTTAAAAAATAAATCTGTAGGATGTCGCCGTAGAAGAATACGTCTAGGAACACATCATCATTTCTCAGACCCACGAACGAATCCTCAAATCAGTAAAGGGACGGCGACGCACTTTTGATTCTTCTGGACCAGCAAGCGTCCATATGCAGTGGTGTCTGCTTCCCATCAAGCAGGTTGTATGCTTGTGTGCTACCTTCGTAGTATTGCTATGTCCCTCTTTACGAATGTTTATTATGTTTCAATAAAAGTCAGGAACAAAAACTATAGTGGTTTTCAAATTTCTAGGGAACGGTGACATACGTCATCCCAGTACATTTTATGACCTCTTTTACAATTTAAGGTTATGAATCATATTGGGATGACAGTTAAATGACACCGTACCCAAGGTATATGAAATGAACTATAGGCGTTTCCTGCATTCAATACATAAATAAGTTAGGAACATATAAACTAAATAATTCTACTATCCTACCATAATTACAATCTATTAAAGCAGGAAAATTCTGAAATGTATTAGTCAGTGCCTTACCTCAATAGGTAACTTCAAACTGAGGTTTCATGACGTAACCTCTGACAACCTTGACAGTGACAGCTTTGCTTTTAGGTAAAACGTCTTAAAAATTGCCCGATTACACTTTACATAAAAAACAAAATACATCCATAAATAACATTAAGTATCTAAACTTGAAAAAAAAGGAAACCTATAGGTACCGTATTTAGGTTAACGTCATATAACTGACCAACGTCTGGCAGGATGGATCGTCATGGGATTTCGACTTAGTAAATTAAAAAACAGATCCAAAATTACATCCATCCACTTTTGGAAAAAATCCTTTTAATATATTTAGTACCGAAACTTGAAAAAAAGAAAACAATAGTATCTCACAGATTATAATATTAGCAAAAAAGAGTTAGATAATTATTTCTGTGTGAGCTGTAGAACTTTCGAGCCTGTTTTTTTATGCCCAAACGTATGCAAAAAAATACTGTATAATTATAGAACCTGCTCACTACACTTCACGAGAATCGGTTGAGAAAATGTGATATGTAAGGAGAATAGCCGGACATCCATCCGGACATAGGTACGAAATGCGATATGCAAGGAGAATAGCCGAACATCCATCTGGACATAGGTAGGTACGAAATGCGATATGTAAGGAGAATAGCCGAATATCCATCCGGACATAGGTAGGTACGAAATGCGATATGTAAGGAGAATAGCCGAACATCCATCCGGACATAGGTACGAAATGCGATATGTAAGGAGAATAGCCGAACATCCATCCGGACATAAGTACGAAATGCGACATGTAAGGAGAATAGCCGAACATCCATTCAGACATAGGTACGAAATGCGATATGTAAGGAGAATAGCCGAACATCCATCTGGACATAGGTACGAAATGCAATATGTAAGGAGAATAGCCGGACATCCATCCGGACATAAGTACTAAATGCGATATGTAAGGAGAATAGCCGAACATCCATCCGGACATAGGTATGAAATGCGATATGTAAGGAGCCGAACATCCATCCGGACATAGGTACGAAATACTTTTTACCGAAGCCGAAACAAAGAACTTCGTAACCTTCGCTCGCGCGTCCAAAAATAATAATCTATCAATTAAACATTCTCTCGGACACCTTGAGATGGAAGGGAAAGAGTTTGTATAAGTATCATATTTAATGCGTCTGGTATAATTTAATAGTTCCGTTTTCTTCCTGTTACTAAATTATCGTCTTAATTGACTGTTTCCGTAACGGTATGTTAGGCTCATTTAAGCTTCATAAATTAGTTTTGTAATTGATAATGGTGTGCTGCTGTGATTAACACTTTTAATATCTTGTTTTTTCAGTTATACTAGTTTGTACTTGCTTATTATTTGAAAATAGAAGTCATCATCATCATCATCATATCAGCCGAAAGACGTCCACTGCTGGACATAGGCCTCCCCCAAAGAGTGCCAAAGCGACCGATCCCGCGCCACTCGCATCCAGCGGACTCCCGCAACCTTTATCATTTTGAGTATGAAAATAGAAGTACTTAAACGTATTTGGCATATGCCAATTCTAATAACATTTTATTGTTAACACGTTGTTAGTTGTTTACCATATAAGTACCTGGGCAGTATATAATAATATATATTGCAAATTTCATCGAAATCGTTATAGCCGTTTGCGAACAAAACATATAGGACATACATATATTCATAACTTATTTGATTCAAGTAATTTATTGAACAAACTGGTCATAAATCATGAATATTGTTAAGAAAATTGGGAAGTTTTCAGGGTAAATGTGGCATGTCTCTCTTCAGAGTTCGGGGACAGTCCTGATCAGCTGAGGAACTTTCTAGAGCATCATAGTTACCCTACGAGGCGGGTCATTGGTGCAGTGGACTAAGGCGGTACGTCGGCGGGCGCCGCGCCAACTGCTAATGCATACGAGAGGGTAGGACATGATCAGAGGGAACTGACGAACAATGCAACTTGAGACAAAAGACAAATGTAGGTGAAAAACTTAAGCAGGGTTTCTTTCGCATGTTGTGGACTGATCAAATAGGCATATATTTGTTTTGTTTAAATGCAGAATGGGCATCGCCATTCAGCCAGGAAACGTAGCCAGCCTTATGGGCGCCCTGCCCCAGAGCGCCGACCTAAGGGACTATATTGTAGGCAATTTGAAAATATATCATTTTTAGTTGTAACTTTATTTATGTAGTAGTGATAATGTCTATATGATTCACTTGTTTAAATGTTACATTTTGAGTATACAATTTTATTTAGCTACGTTTTTTAAAGAAATCATCCATAAAAGGTCTGTTTCTTCTTGAGTATACATGACTCTCCCGCCTAGATTTCGGATAGAACCTTGAGACCAAGCAAACGTTTGTGTGCTTCGTCTTCCAGCTTTTGCTGCTGTAAGACTCAGTCTAGACTACAGTTTTTACAAGTCTAGTTAAAGGCCCTGTTTATGGCGGCACGTCATCAAGCAACTCTACGCCCTCGTCAGAAGTCACGCAAACACGAACACAAAGTAGCATTGCGCAGGCGCCGCGCCCCGCCAAACGGCCTGAAGCTGCTTTGCAACACAGTTAAGTTAAGCTATACTATGTTTCAGCAGAAGGAAAGAAACAGAATGTATATTATGTCTATAACTTTATTAAATTTGTGTTTTTCTTGGGGAAAATACCTAAAGGCCGCTCACCAACTGATGGTCGGACCAACTCAAGAATCCAGAAACACCCAAATTTCACACTGTCGCTTCACTAACATTGCAACTGACAGGAGCCGATGGAGACAGTTCGTCCGTTCCAGGCTTGCACATAAACATGACCACGATCGATCTTTAGACGTGAACATGAAGGGCCTACTAGAGAGAGATGTATAGACATCTATCTCAGTCGCAGTCTCTTTCATAGAACTATCCTAGAACATTGCATCTGTCCGTCACCTAGCCTGCGCACTAGGTGCTATCCCGATCACGCGCATGCCAGTAAAAGTACTTTCGTTCGGGGTCGCCAGCGCATCGCCATTCACGACGCCTATCGCCTGTCCACCGCGTCCGTCACCGCCGTAAACTCACCGTGATATTGCCTTTGCTAGAACAGTATTCTAGTCAAGTACGCTTGTTCTATTCTTAGTGTTACATGTATGGAGTAGTTTAGAATCTCTTTTGTGATAATACAGAAAGAACTTGTGGTAGCGGCCTTATCACAAATTAAAGTCAGTAGGTAGACAAAAACAATGTTACTGCAAACTTTTTCAATGTTGTGCAGAATGTTTACAGGTCATCATTGTCATCAAGGAACACTTTTTTCTATATTCTTATAAGTTTTGAACGGAAAAGTAGATACAATTACACAACTAGAGACCGATCCCCTTTACGTGTTACTTACACATCCTAATCCATGGGATGGGTATTCTCTAGGGTCTGTAATACTTTGAGAGATTTAACAGTGATATAACCATGTCATGACGTGGTGGTTGTCACGTCTTTGCAGCACCTAGCGGCTTATAAATTATTTAAATGAAAGGAAAAATTGAAAAATTTAATGCTCCGAGCCGGATTCGAACCGGCGACCACAGGCATTCATGGCCCGTCGCTACTACCAACTGAGCTATCGGAACAATCTGGTTTGGGCACCAAATCCTTCAATGAGTTCCTTCATATAACGCCTTAGGGAGGCGTATGTAGCGACATCTACCAGAAGACTTAGGCTTCTTTACGGCACCAACGTCTCAAATTATGTTGAGAAATCGTCAGTAACGATGCGCCACCCCATACCAAATTAATATTTGTTTTTAAGCAGTGACGCTGCTAAAGAAAATTATAAATTTTTAAATGAAAGGAAAAAAAAAAAAAATCCTTTCATTTAAAAATTTATAATTTTCTTTAGCAGCGTTACTGCTTAAAAACAAATATTAAATTAGCAGCTTGCGACTGACAACATTAGGTACTTTTTTGATGTAATATCCATATCGGGAGAAAACGGTACTACTTAACTAAATCTTAACAAGTCACTTTGATTTTGATGTCGACCGCTTCACCAAAAAATATTCAAGGTGTAAATAGTTTTCGAGGTGGGTCATCCTCAAATTTACGTTCGCGTCTTTCCTGTGGACATTATAAAAGTTAAAGGCTACGAAGGCTAATTTTGGTTTGGACTCTTAATCCGCATAAACAGCGTCTCCGCTTCTGTATTACTATTCGATAAAACCTTATTTATATGCACGTGAGCTCTTAATTATTGACCACAGGAAAGACGCGAACCTAAATTTGAGTATGACCCAGGTGCCTATTAGTTTGAATCAATTGCAGTTTTTAAAAAAAGGAAAACCTATTACGAACGTAGGTACTAAACAGTCATTGAGATTAGAAAATTTTAAGAAGTGGAAAAAAAAATCTTTTTTTGTATGGATGAGTAGGTACGTGGTATTCTGTTAAGAGGGATCTTAATTAACTAGTTACTTAACCAGGCGATGTGACACTTACGTTACCTAAATAAGTATGTCAAGTAGGTTATATAATTCTAAAATATCTTAAATGTGCATTTAAGCAGTCTTTAGATCTTGCTAAATGTACTGTACTCACACTCACTGATTATTACGAGACGGTTTATGTCCCCTTTGTACCGCAATGTCATTTAAGGATTTCATGGGCTGTTATTCGCTACGCGCTAATGCGGCTCACCCCGCCGCGCTGGTCACCCGTCACGAAACTAGAGATCTACTTACTACGCATTTAGGTTACTTACTACGCGTCGCAGTATCAAGATATATTTGTGGGTGAGCGTTGAGGTGAACGTAAAACAAGTTACAGAACAAGGGGGCTGTGTCCCTGTTTTGTTAGTAATTTTAAATGGATTTTATTACTATAGGTACGGTACAGTTAATGTCACAAGATATGTTATTCCATTATAATTTGGCTATAATCATTTCCTTAATGTCGACTGTACTTATACTTTTCTAATTCTAATAAACAACAAAACAATGGATTGGAAAAACTGGTAATAAAAAAGAAAAGTTAGCAGTGTGCCTTAATTGACGTACTTAATTGGTTTAAATATTTCTAGAAATCCTCAACGCTCCCAAAGTGTTACAGACGCATAAGCTATCATAAACTTTACGAGTTACAATATCAAATGTCGACTTTCCACTGCAAATTTTCCATAATAGGTACAACATGTTAACACAAAAGTTACCTTCGCAGAATACCTTGCCTAGCTCTGAGTCACTGATCTTAGACTTTCTAACCCGGGCTATAATTTATATCGACTCGGCTCAATAAAACATATACATTATCGATCGCTGGACAGATTAGTTCTAATTCATTGATAGAATCTTCAATGATTATTTATACGTTTAATTGGACGTGGGATGAATGTGGAATGTTAATGTGTTCATGAATGGTACTCCTCTTCTTGGTAGAAGCTCGTATTGGTAGTCTAGTAAAACTTAAAATACTTTTTGCCTTCGATTTCTTGAACGAGAGAGCGATGCGAACGAAGTTGTCCGTTTCAGCTTGGGCCACAATTCTTTCAATGTCCGTAAACGTCACATTTCTCAACAGATTCTCGTAAAATTTCGTGAGCACCCAAAAACTGTATAGAATATAACGGTCACTCATACAGACCAGGGGCCGTAGACAAGGTTACAATCGACAAGCGCTAACGCCAATAGAAAACTAATCAAATGTATGGGAATGACAGATGTCAACGAAAAGTGTTTCTTCGGCATCTGTCATTCTCATACATTTTATTATTTTCTATTGGCGTTAGAGCTTGTCGATTGTAACCTTGTCTATGGCTCCTGATGTGTTACAAATGTGAAAAAATCCTGCCATGAAGGCGGGAAATCCCTAATTTACTTCCTAATTGACTATAAACACTACAAATGGGAAAACATCAAGAGGCAACAAGTTTACTTTAAAGCCAGCGTCTTAGAATCGAATAATGAACAACTTAACAAAGTTAAACAACCCGCGAAATTTTAATTTCGAAGTTCAATATCGCAAAATCGGCTAACCCGATTTTGCTGAAAATTTGCTAAGAACCATCCCGATCACGTCAGCTTTCGCAAAAAACACCGCATTAAAATCGGTCCATTAGTTACACCGACACGTCAAACATATAACACCCCTCTTTTGGCGTCGGGGGTTAAAAATTCGAGTGCCCTAGATGTGTGGTGAGCCTTTATGCCTTTTAGATTGGAAACTTTAGATCTAGTCTTAGGTCGTTAATGGCGATCCCACGTGAGCCAATCAGCGCGTCCGGCCGCTTTCGTTTCCATGCATCATTTCCACATTTCCCAGTCGATCGAGTTGTGTAACTTAGTGTTCCTGGTTCATACACGGTACAATCAACAAGATATATACAGATGTGTGTAGATAAGACGTAGAGTTAGCTCAAGAAGTACATATAGAAACAGGCAATGTCTCGACAGATGACATTAATTCATCATCATCTAAGAGTGCCAAAGTGACCGGTCCTGCGCCACCCGCATCCAGTGGACTCCAGGGGACATTAATTGTAGGCATGCAATACAGCGAATGTCACTTCGCTCATATTTGAAGCCAGCTGTAGAAATTCATTCACCTTACAGTGGACACAGCCATGCTCACATCACTACTGTGATGGCTTCCTGGTAGAGAGTAAAATCACCACCAGAGACCCTGAGGATGTGCTGTGTCGATAAAAAAATAAATTAAATTAAAAAAATTAACTTAAAATTAGGGACAATCTTACACAAAGCGACCTCGTCCCAAACTAAGCAAAGCGTGTGCTATGAGTACTAGACGACGATAAACATACTGATATGAATGTATAAATACCTAATTACATTTCGAAAACGTCCATGAGTCAGGAACAAATAAATACTAGTGCTCATCACACAAATAAATGCCCTTACCGAGATTCGAACCCACGACCTCTTGCTTCGTAGCCAGGGTGCCTACCAACTAGGCTAAAGCGGCCGTCAAAATAAAATAAAATAGTAGATTGTATGACAACAGAGGGACTTATGCGCCGAGAACCTGACTCAAAAGCACAAGACTCAAAAGGTGCTAGATATTTTCATGGATGGCTACTGTAAGGAGGGATATGCAAGAAGCCCAAATCCGATCAAAGACGACCCAGGATCGAAAATCCTGGCGAAAAGTAACTAGGAGAGCCGGTCGGCTAAATAATGGGAGCAAGACAAGGAAAAGAGTAGAAGGTATGACAAGGGTAAAAAACAAGCCATATTACCACGAGATGGTTATTTCCCCGAAGTGAGGGGAAACAGTTCGAGGGGTAATATTACCCCTCGAACTATTTAATAACTCTGATCCAAAAGCCATATGCCATCTGACCTTCCAACCCAGATGGAAAACTAGATGGTATTGGCATAAAACCGGTTTCTTCACGATGTTTTTCCTTCACCGAAAAGCTAACGGTAAATATTCTGTGCATAAGTTCCGGAAAACTCATTGGTACGAGCCGGGAACCCACGACCGCCGCTTGACAGCCGCATGCCTGAACCACTAGGCCACCGTAGCTTATAAAATGTTAACCTAAACAAAGCTAATAAAACTCGGAACGTATCTTTACAGCTTACTTAACTAGTTACAGCTTAAGGCATAAAGACTTATAATCATAAAGCTTTAATCGTAAATCACAGAGCATAGACAGCTAACTCCAGGAAGGCGGAACAGCGGAAGCGGAAGGAGAAACCTGACGGCAGTTTTCTCTTTTCGCTGAACTCTGGTGAACTCGGCATTAGATTCCGTGGCTTGGAAAATCTAGACGCGATATTAGTGTGTAGAGGTATGTAAGTATTGCTTTATTGTAATAGTACACTACAATATAGCAAAATGAAACAGACAAACAAAAATAATACAAAGGCGAGCTTAGCTTTAAGATCTCTTCCAGCTAACCTTTGAGAAAATGAGTTAACAAAACACATGTCGGAGATGCAGACAGACAAAATTGTGAGTTATGTCGGTACTAAAACTGAAAAATTTAAATAAAATCAAATAAAAAAACACCGTTTAAATACACAACCTGAATATAATTTCAAAATATATAAACACGACCAAAGAAATGTCATGAAAAACATTTAAAAAAAACACGCGACGATGTTAAATTTGATTCTTACGATTTGGCTAAGGAACTTAGTGGAAGTGTTACTGATGGATCATATAATTTTATTTGCCATAAATGTATTGAACATAATCATCATAATATTATGAACAAAACATTCTAGTCTTGTGCCAAATGAAACTATGGGTATCGAAGGTATCCGATCGTGGAAGTACTCTAGCTTAGCTAGATCTGTTGGTCATTTTTTGTATGGAAAAATTACAGATGAGACCCTAACGTACGTCTAAAAATTTACGCAATTTATTTAATCGTATGGCTTACATTATTTTAGCCTTTTTTTTAAATTTACGTAATAATCCGTCGTGACTCATTATTTGGGTAAGTACCCCGTTTTTCAGATATTTTAACAAGATTTTTTTTATGTATCTCGCGATCAAAACTATTTCGCTGATGGTCGTCATAGATACACTTATCCCTCTAATTATTTACAGACAGCATCAATAACAGTCGAAGTAGGCATATATATCACAACATATATTCATTGCTGTTGGGGTAAGTTTGTATTACGGTTTATTTGGTCCCTTTGTTTGCACTATCTATTTGATGCTGGCTGCAGCATATAGAAAGCTGCTCATTGAAGCAGTTGTTCAGTTAAAAATTTAGCAATTGATTTGTGAAAAGGATGAACAACTTAGGATGCTGATTTTTTTGTTAACGTATATGACCCACTCTGACTCCCCATGACTCAAGCAAACGAGAATAAAGCATCCAAAACATCTTAAATAACTCATACTTACGGATTTAACGGTCAACGAACCCATCCGCAAACCCCAAATACAATCAAAATCACAATAAAACGCAAATTCTTCAGACAACGCCCTCCCTTCATTTGCATCTACTGACACCATTTCTAGAAAACTAACGAATATAACTCTGTAGCCCTTATTCTATTCACATAGAGCGTATTATCGCTTGGTTCAATTCTAGGTTAGCAAACATATCATTCTTTTGTTAAACTGACACAGTTGAATTCGGCAAAGCGTCATACACATTTATACAGTTCTAAGCGACGTCATTTTCTTAGGTAAATCCGCCTCTTTGGAGCGAGAGATATATTGAGATGTTTTCTCATTAGCACGACAGAGATGCAAATTAGCACTTGTTATAAGCGATTCAGGATAAACATCCTAAAAGTGTGCCGTTGCGTCGATGAACTGCGCGCGTTCGTCATCAAAACTGGGGCATAGGTGCATGGCTTTTGTCCGTGTTTTTGGAAATGTATTGTCTGTTGTTTTTGGCTTTCGTGAATATTCAGTCATCCTATATTGCGTATTAACAAAGAGTTCTACTATGTTTTTTTTAGTTTTTTTACATTTTACATCTTTACGCGGTGGTAAAGTTAGTGAGTTTTCATTGTTTTATAAGCGGCTCTGGCTCAGCATAGTGAAACTCTTAGGTAATCTTTAGATGTTTACATATATATATATCGACGGCGCCTCAAAATTCATTGTCAGCTCGCATTTCCTCTTGTTTTACAAGTATTTTATACGTGTGTTTTATTTAGGTACTGGCAATGTAAGAATATTTAGATTTTACTACGTACAACATACGTGACCATCAACCACTTTCCTTTTGGAAAAAAATGACGTGATTGTTATTACCATGACGAGAAACTATAAAATCTCCCATCATTAATGTGTATTTCCATAAGGATAAAAAGTCACGATTACTTAATGGAAACATCGTCCCTATGTTGGACTTTCTCCTTAAGGAAATTATTAATATTAATATCTGTTATTATTGAATCACCATGCAGTAGTAATGTATTAACTTTACTGCAAATTTTCCAATATTAAAAATAATAATACAAATAAAATGAAAAAGATTTTTTGAAGTCGGAAGTTAAAATTAATGGTAACGGTGTTAAGTAATTACTGTATTACCAAGTAAACGTCCTAATATTTGACACCTTAATGCCAAATAGGTGAAACCAACTTATTTTTCTCCCCTAATGTTATGAATTAAGATAGAAAATGTCACGTATGTGACAAAACAGGGGGTGCGTAACGATCGATATAAGAACTTTTGATAAATTTTCACTGGATATAACGATTAAAGGATATAATGCACTTTTAATATAACAACATTTGATATATTCTCATGTAATATAATTATCAACAGATATAATGAACTTGTAATATAACAACTATTAATTTAGATTAATAGTTGTTATATTACAAGTTCATTATATCTGTCGTCATAACGTATTTTAACATACATGGGATATAACTTTGTTCGATATAAAACTCAGTTGGTATAATGTACTACTGGCATAATCTAGAATACTTACTACTTTTATTTCTTATCTATTGTACTCTAAGGCAGGTTGGTGTAGGTAGGTACGACGACGAGTAACCACTGACACACAACAATATAATAGCCACTAATACTTGCAACAATGGTATTAATTGTACCATTGTAGGTTAGGTAAGGGTTAGCTTGTGTCCCTTAGAGCGGTAATAGGCACCCCGCGAAGCGGGGTGACGCCGACACGCTGGCGATTAGGTTAGGTTAGGTTAGGTTAGGTTAGGTTAGGTTAGGTTAAAATAATTAACGTATGTGTGAAAAATAAAATTATATCTTACAAAACATAATACCACTAATATACATTATACATCCAATATACATTATATCCATTAAACGTTATATCAAAAATGTATTATACTATTTGAACATTATACGCCTTGAAATTATACTGATTGTTGTTATACCAAAAGTTTATTATGACCCTTGAGTGATTATATCCAATGAAATTATATTAAATGTTGTTATATCCAGTTAAAATATATCAAAAGTTGTTATACCATTCATTACACACCCCAAAACAGGTTATATGAATAATTATTAGAACACGCGAAATGATTGTAGTGTAATGACTTTATGACATGTGGGGCGTCCTATTATCCGATCATGATGACTAAATGTGTATCAGCTCTAACAACACGGTACAAAATATTTATACAAAAAAAATCACAACCACGCATTGAGAATCTCCCCACCTTCTTAACATACAATGACGGTGACTAACAAGCATACGATCAGCCTGATGGCAACCTTTTATTTTATAAAGTACATACAAAATGATAATTAACATTAACTAAATTAAACGAAAACTAAGTTAGATCTAAAAAAAGGGCCCTCGAGGCATTGTACCGAGGATGCAATTTTGCAATGCACAATGCCGCCAACGAAGGTCACCAGTTATGTCAACCAGACGTTTCGAGGGTGCAAAGTTGTACTCTCTGTCGGGGCCTTTCGACAGCTGCGCTGTTATTCGCTACGCGCTAATGCGGCTCAACCTGTCGGTCACCCGTCACAAAACTAGACCTTTACCTACGCTTAGTTACTACGCATCGCGGTGTCAAGATATACACTCGAGAGCAAAAGTTTCGGGTCACTAGCATTTACTTTTCAATATATCTTGAAAACAAATAAAGCTATCGTATTGAAATAAATTGAACCTTATAGACAATTTAATAATCCTTCGTTACACGTATAAAAACTTATTGGTTGGCGTGAAGTAATGGCATTAAAAAAGTTGTAAACATAATGATCCCTTTTTTTCAAATCAGAACTTCTAATTTTCGCAACTGTTTTTGCTTTTATTTTTGTTCTGTCATAAAATGTATTTATAAGAAGTCTTCCAGGTATCCAATAGTCATTATTAAAGTAGTAATGATGTCACTAACACCTGAGGAATGTACGAGAATCCTCACGATCCTGGAAAATGGGAGCAGTCAGCGAGAAACAGCAAGAATAGTCGGTGTATCGTTGTCTACAGTTCAGCGTGTTCGCCAGCGGTTTCTAGAAACTGGTTCGAACCTACGCAGACCAACAACAGGCAGACCCAGGTGTACGACGGCACGGGAAGATCGATATCTAGTCAATTCTATGCTGCGAAATCGGTTTCTTACGGGAACAGCACTGACTCATCATTTTTTAGGGCTTGGTAGAAGCAACCCTTCTGCTTGGACTGTAAGACGGCGACTTGCTGAAGGTAATTTGAAACCATTTAGACCTCAAATGGTCCGAAACTCGTGAGGCACCATCGTATAGCAAGACGAATTTATGCACGCGAACACTCGCATTGGACGATTGAAAATTGGTCAAATGTCGGGTTCTCGGACGAATCAAAATTTATGCTGTATGCACACGACGGAAGGGCAAAGTACACCTTTGGCGAGAAGACCAGGAGAAAGATTTATGCAAGCCTGTATTGAAGAAAAGGTGGCATACGGTGGTGGTTCGGTACTCGTGTGGGCTGGAATTTCTGCGGAAAGCCGAACAGAGCTTGTACTGATCGAAAACGGTACTCTTAATGGCGTAAGATACGTGGATGAAATCCTCAACGAGCACGTCGGTCCATTTATGGCAACACTTGGTGAGAATGCCATCTTTATGCACGATAACGCCCGTCCCCACACTGCTCGTGTAGTGCAAGACTACCTTGATGAGGTGAATATTCGTCCCATGGTGTGGCCAGCACGTAGCCCCGATCTCAACCCGATCGAGCACGCCTGGGACGAGCTCGGAAGACGTGTAAGACAACGAGATCCTCCTTTAATTACGCTTCGTGACTTGAAACATGCATTGGTAGAGGAATGGGAGAACATTCCCCAACAGTGTTTCAGAAACTTGGTGTACAGCATGCCGAATCGCATTGCAGCAGTCCAGACAGCACGTGGGGGTAATACCAAGTACTAAACTGTGTTAAAACTACTTGTAAATATAAAAAGTTCAATATTTTCAGTTTTGGTTTTGCAAGCAAAATGACGCCATTTTTAATTTGTCGTTTTAAACATAATAAAATAAATGGTCAGTAGTAAATGTAATGCATTTTATTTTAGTAACATTAAATTGTCTATAAGGTTCAATTTATTTCAATACGATAGCTTTATTCGTTTTCAAGATATTGAAGTAAATGCTAGTGACCCGAAACTTTTGCTCTCGAGGTATTTTGAGGGTGAGCGTTTAGATGAGCTTCAAACAAGTTACAGAATAGGGGGGCTGGAGACAAATGTTGGTTCCTCGATCAACACAGCACATCGTCGGGAGCTCTGGCGACCTTACTCACCACCAGCCCGCCACCCCGTATCATGGTCGGCCTTATCACGCGATAAGTGACAAGATAGGAGCGTCGTCTCGTTCTATCGAACGGTGTCCGCCAGTGACGGACGCTCTATCTTGTCAAGGGTCGTGTGATAAGGCCGACCAATTTAAGGGGTCAGAAACACAACACAAACCTACAAAGCAAGTAGGGATGATATTATGGCTGTGGTCGGTAGGGTGAAAATACTTCTCCAGCTGGACTGCTCCAAATATGGGCGAGATGGCATTATGCTGTGCCCAAAGTGTTTAGATTTAAAGATATTGTATTTTGCCTTTGATCACGGATAGGTAGCTTCCTTTGGCACGTTTATTCGTGAGCGTTCTTCTTACAATCGATTTTCTAGAAAAAGACATCTACGTGCTGTTTGAGGCAGGCATCTCCTGTTTTTCATGTGTTATCTTAGTGCGGGAAGCCCGCACATCAATACATCAGTCAATAATCGCTAATAAATGCTGCGTTACATAGCTACTTTCTTATTTCTTATGTTAATACACGTACTCGCCCAACCGTAGACAATTGAGCTCAATAGCTTCCTGTCAAGCGAACATGCACAATGGGTCATTCAAGAATCTGCCGGACAAAAAGAAGAAAAAATCTGACCAAGCTGCAAAGGGTTGCAGGCCCCTAAGGGATTATCTCTTTTTCAGAACATAGCGTCGGCATTTCTACAACGTGCATGTTGAAACTCGCATCAAACACCATGATGATTTTCTAAAAGCATCCTTGCGAATAAAAACATAAAGTTGATAATCGAAATTGGAGTAACAAGAGATAGGAGCTAAGTAAACTGTTTTTTTTTTAGCGGAATCTTAAGAGACACAATTGTTGCAATTTACGACATAAATCTTCGTTTATGAGATTTGACAAACAATTGAAGTCTCATATTTTATGCGTTTGGTTGACAATTTCTTTAGAATCTTTCGTGCATAGTTTTTTTTGAGGTGGTCATATTAGAGAAATATTTTAATTTAGTTGGCTCGCTCAACTGCGAGTTAATAAGGTTTAAAATTGTTGAGGATTCTATTTTTATAACCCGTCTTACAGGTGGTGTACAATGTACGCAATGCCCTACTTTAATAAAAGTAAGTTTATCTTGTCGTTGAATCCATTTGAAGCATTTTTTTTAATATTTTGTGACGTAAATAACCTAACTCACTGCAAACCTACTAAATACAAGAAGTATGCCAAACAAACATGTAAAATTGTTTAAAATACAATTCCATGATCAATTTATACATCGTTTTTCAATGAGTTGTCGAGCAACTCATATTGAATGCGTTCAGAGTCGAGGTCACATTTTAGTACTTTTGTTATTTAATCGGTAATTAATTTCATGTATTATCCTTAAGTTTCCGGTGGAATATCAATGAACTCAACACGTGACCCTCCATCAAACTTAGAACGGGACGACTTAAGCTTAAAATATACGTCATACTCAACATTATAACCGGAATATATTCAAAGACCACTGACGCTTTGTAAATCTGCTCTATAAATACGTCAATTTTATAATTCGAAAGAAAATGTAAACAGCGAGTGGGGTTCTTAGCTAAACACGCGGATATATATACACGTGAATAAGACCGTAACCTGTGTAATCTTTTAAGCAAATACTGCAAAAGACCACTCGAGTGGGGATTAATCCCATGCAAGAAAGGAGTCAAAGCTATTGACTATTTCGTCCAAATTTGCACCACCAGTAGCCTATTATTGGGTAAGATGACAATCTTCTTGGTTAATTCGGCGGAAGTAATGGAGTTTAAATTTGGGTGGTATTTTTGTTGGTTTTTTTGTGGGGGTGGACGCAGTGTGCGGTAGGCGCGTATGAGCGATTGGTAATAACTACTTATTCGGAATTTGGTCAGTAGGAAGGAAGGTAGAGACCTACTGTATGTATTCTTAAGTAAGTACACCTTCTATGTCGGTTCTGTGAGATATGTAGAATAATAATTGTTAAGTTTTATGAGTAATTGCACAAGTTTCGTTTTACTTTTAAACACCATAAATAATTTTTGATGAAGCCAAGTATGTTTGCATAGCTTTTGCCTCAGAAATAATTCCCAAATTCAAGTCCCACTAACGACTTCCACGCGGTCGATGTCGCGGCCAAAAGCTATAGTCATGTTTAATAGAAAGCTGAATAGGGACATTAAGAAATTGAAATGTTATCGAGTAGTGAGAATCAGCATGATTACGGTTCATTATAATTTCTGATTATTGTTCATATATATATGTATAGCTATCCATGCCGTAATCGGCAACGGCGACCCTAGATAATTACGAGCGTGAGCTCTAATATGGCTTGCAAAGCCGAACTTCTTTTTAAAAACTCTATCGCAGGTAGGGCAGTAAAGTTGTCCAGAATTATTATAAGTATAATTATAGAGGGTTTCGGCCGGGATATACGTATCTGACGTTTCGCATTAAGGTCAATGAGATTTATTATTATTGGTCATACCGTGTCACTGTCACTATTAATTAATATTGTGAATAAGTAAAAAACCGGTCAAGTGCAAGTCGGACTCGCGCACGAAGGGTTCCGTACCATTATCTATAAAAACAGTTAAAAAAAAGTTCGTTGTATGGGAGCCCCCCTTAAATATTTATTTTATTTTATTTTTATTACTTGTTTGTATTGTTATAGCGGCAACAGAAATACATAATCTGTGAAAATTTCAACTGTCTAGCTATCACGGTTCTTGAGTTACAGCCTGGTGACAGACGACAGCGAAGTCTTAGTAATAGGTTCCCGTTTTTACCCTCTGGGTACGGAACCCTAAAAAAGCGTAGTGGGTATTCATTTGTTTTTTTTAATAGCTAAACAAAGATGATGTTATAACATGAATGCTGACGTCATTTAAAGGATATTTTGTTAGGTAAATGTTTAGGGGCGTTGTTGGCAAAATTTTGGTGCGGTAATAAAAAAAGAGCATTTTAAAATTAGAAGTTTATCCATTTTGATGCCACGAAATTAAAAAATCAACAGCTCAGCACAGCTCACTTGAGAAAGTTCAAAGTAGGTTTTTCTGGCCATCAATATCCATTTGTATTATTTCTTTAAATAGGGTGAACGTAGATGGCATATTTATATGAATATGAATACGAACGGAGAGTGAATCCTGATAATTCTATAGCATTCAAACGTGTGAGAAAAGATACAGAAAAATATATTCATATTCATTTATTGCGATCATGTTCATTATAGGTACAATAGGTGTTAATATAGCAGTTGTCAGTGTCACATGAAGACCCTGTAAGGGTATTGCAATTGTCTTACATACTAAGTTTACTAAGTCATTTAAAATAAATTAATTCAAAATGATAATACAAATTAACACAGTCACGCTCGAAATTAGAATTTATACAATACATTATAATATTAATACATAAAAGTTCTTTACATGTCAATCTATATGCCAATAAATATAAATACTACTTATGATCATCTAAATTATTGAACCGATTTCGTTGAGATTTTTTTGGCCAAGCTTGCCGATTACCAGGTCTGCGAATTCCATACAACTCGTTAACTACCATGTAATCTAGACCAACTCTTTTATTATTACTTCTTATTCGTAATATACATATATTGAAAATTCTTCAACAAAATCTATTGCGGCGATGTAAATATAAGCCTCGTAACGACGACCAAAAAGTTTTTATTATATTTAGAACCAATTTAAAAATATTTACAACATAATGAATATGCACGTACGAGTATATATATAAGAAAGAGCGTATTTAATAATTAAAAATGATAGGCTTCTGTTTTTTAACCCCCGACGCAAAGAGAGAGGTGTTATAAGTTTAACGTGTCTGTGTAGGTATCTGTCTGTGCTATTTTGTAGCTGCCAAACTGATGAACCGATTTTCGTTTAGTTTTTTTTGTGCCATAAATAATTTTATCCCGAGTGTTCTTAGGCATATTTCATGAAAATCTGTTCTGCCGTTTTTGAGATATTGGACTTTTTATACCGATTCTCAAAACTTATTGAACCTCTATTACTACTGTAGCACCATTGCCGCATGGCGCTCTAAAATCGTAACCGAGATTAGAAAACTAGGAAACAATTCTCATAATAAAAATGCCTTTGCATTTTTCTAATAATCAGTAATTTATTTGCTAAAACATGGTACAAATAGGTGGTTTAAAAAAAATAAGTACATGTCTAGCTGTCCAAGCATGCGGGATGTTAAATAAGTATATGACACAGAGCCTTCTTCAGTTATATTAATACCATTTCACCCAAGCATGAACAACAGCACACAAACCTCCATAAATACTGGACATTTTAACCTCACATCATTACTCACAACATATTAGCAAACGATTTCCCAAAATAAACATACATGTCACCATCATAAATAACCCAAACCAGATACAACACTCGATAACGCATCAATGGATTCTGAAGAAATTACATTACTGCTTCGACAATTGTAACTTTAGAGCCAATGATAGCGAATTTAGCCCCTATTGCTTTCTATTAAAAACGATTAAAGGTGTGCTAATTTTTTACCAATTTCATTTTGCCAGTTGAAGCTTGCAAATCTCAATCTTATCTGGTTAAGTTAAGGTTGGAAAGGGGTGCATTGGTATTGTGGCGGGACGTCGCGCGTATGTTGGGCACGTGTGGCGATTTGCGGTCAACGTGTGAACATTCTGCTTGGGCTAGTGTGGAGACGGCTTCCACATTTGAAGCAATGCCAGATCTATTAAACACAAGACTGGGGGAAAAAGGGCACTGTCGGAATGTCACCTCGTTCTTATTCGGAGCAGCCCAACTTGGGAAGTACCTCGCCTCCACCTTACAGTAGACCGCTTCCATATGAACGCCACTACTTTTTCTGTAGGTATGTATGTGGTGTTGTGTTCCTGGTGGTGAGAGATTGCTAAAGCTCCTGAAGATGTGTTGTGTGGAGGGTGACCCTCGTACGTCTCTAGCTATCAACACAAAGGATCCTCAATGCATCAAGAATCGGCGACGCCCTCGTGATTCATAAATAAAGTCAAAGGACATAGCCCTAATTCGCAGACGTTCATCACACCTATTTTACTTAAAATGACGTTAAAATTCGTTTGTCTTTATCTGTCACTTTGACATTGGCGTGTTGGAGAAAGGAACAAAACACATGTCGTCAAACAAAGGTTTGCAAAATTAAATTATCTTGATAACTAGGTGTAAGAAAAAACGGCCCTGATTTTACTACCGTTTTTTCTAAGCGTGCATCACGCCACACAAAAAATAAGACGATCAGGAATTAAATATTTAGGTATTTTTAGGGTTCCGTACCTCAAAAGGAAAAATCAGAACCCTTATAGGATCACTTTGGTGTCCGTCCGTCCGTCCGTCTGTCAAGACCCTTTTTCTCAGGAACGCGTAGAGGTATCAAGCTAAAATTTATACCAAATACTCAGGTCTACTGTCCCTTGGAGCTGTGAAAAAATCAAACTTCTAAGCCAACGCAGTCAAAACATAGGTACAGCCGTTTATGACGCAAATTTTCGAAACTCGCAAGGGAATCAAAACCTACAGGTTACTTGTTTCCCGTCAACTCAGAATGTTGAAATTTGATACGAAGCAACTTCTTATAGCACAGATAAAGGAAAAAATGCGAACACCGTAAATTTTTGTACGGAACCCTCGGTGCGCGAGTCCGACTCGCACTTGGCCGGTTTTTATCTTGTACGTGTTGTTGTACCTATCATTCTTTAACGATAAAAATTGAATATTTATCTCTCTCCCTACTATCACCGCCCGCTAGCCATGGAACTATCATATGGCGATCCATCACATGCAATTGTTGGTGCAAAGGTGGTCAAGATGCCGTCACCTTGCCGTGCCACCGTGGCGACAAATCCTCGACCTAGTGACGCGCCGCAATTATTTCATAACGATATGTTATGTCATAAATTTGCAAAACGCCGCACTTCGAATTCAAAATTCTGATAAGTACCTAATTGGTCTGAAATCATCGGCGTCCAAATTTGCGTTCGAAAATATTGTTCGGTGTTCTGAAATTTCAGATTTATGACGCTTTCGGACAAATTGCTCTGCCGAAATTGTGTGCGTTCCGTCCATAAAAGCGTAAGTAACTCGCTAGCGTTTACAGCTAGGGCACTCGGTTTATCTCATGGTCTGGTCACTAAATTCTCATCTCACCATATCCGAGTTTAGTAGGTATACTATTTACAATTAATTAGCAATAAAGATTTGAAAGCATTTAATGAAGCTTCATACCTTATTCTATTTAAGATAAGAGCAAACTAGCGTTAATCGTCATGCCAGTTCAAGGACAACCATTAAGAACTTGTCCCACCGCCGGCGAGTAGCAAGTACTCTCATAGTAAGTAACTATGAGAGTACTCGCTACGTGCCGGCGGTGGGACAAGTGTCTTAAGAAGAACAAAAACATTTTCATTGTTATGTTTGAAAAGCACGTAATAGATAATCGAAATATATAAAACTAGTACAATATTTTCCTTTGATATCCCAGATGTCCCAACGAAAATGTTGTCCTATAAGTCTAACATTACCTAGATATATGGGATGAAGATACATGGAACTGCAGAATGCACAGAACGGAAATACTTAATATCGATATCGATAAAACGCTATCACAACCCAATGCGGAACAATAACGCGAGCCCACTTATTCATAACTAATTTTTGTGAAAAAAAATCATGTTCACGGCGATGTTAGAATGGGATGAAAGGGTTAATCCTTCCGAAGTGGACAATGACTTGACCACATTGACGATAATGGATGGACAACTGGCTGGGATACACGAAAGTACAGGACTGAAGCGTCCAGGTAAAGGCTTATCCATTTGTGGTCATTTTTGATGAAAGATTTTGTATAGGTACCGATATTTTTTTATTGAAGTGTATATATAATTAAAATAGTCTTTCCACGAGCTAGACCTAAACCGCTGTGGAGATAATCGTAGGCTCGAACTACAGCGTCATCGTACAAGGAAAAAACTACGAGCCATCGACGTACAATAAGACTTTCGATTTATAAAAACCACATTCAAATCGGTTTCTACATTTGGGAGATACGATACCTCAGACATACACACAGATATACATGTTCAACTTATAACACCTCTCGTTTTCATGGTAGTTAAAAATAAGATAACTTGAACTGGACGTGTCGTATGCGTATGACGTAAAATAACTATCCCCGTAAAATAGGCATCTGTTCCCACAGACCAAGCGGTCTGTACTTTCTCGCGCGTGCGCCGTGCAGGCTGCGCGTGCGCCATATTGTGCGCAGCTTGGCTGCCAGCCTTCGCAACGCCTTGCCACACAAGTACTGATGTAGTACAGGATGCTTTGTAACCTACCTTAGACCCTCTAGCCGCCTACCATACATGAAACCGTCAAAACATAGCAGTGGCAACGGGCAGTGGTTTTCTGTGGTTGGTGAATTCAGAGGTGTGGTGAATCGTATTATAGTTACCTACTCCTTCCTGCATGGTAATCGCGTTTCTTTTCGAACGCACGCTAGGATATATCAACTGTACTTTTTCAAGGTGAAAATAACTTCCTTGCTAGTCGTATGCGCCACAGAGTACAAGAATGTCAACATTTCGGCATATAAAAATAGTTAGCGTGATCTGTTGGATATGGATATCCAAATGGTTGGAATGTCGGCGCGACGCATCAACGCGCCATCCGAAAGAATCTCTCGAGCATGTCAAAAATTCAACTTTGTAACCCACCTCGCCACAGCGCCATCGCTGGCCGATCCGACCACGACAAGTGGAACCAACGTGACGCATCCCTGAACATGGTCAAAATATTACGTCCATTCGTCTGTCGAGCTGATTGCCCAACTTGGTCTAAATTCGATAGTCGAAATTGAATCCCCCTGTATTCTAAGTCTGATAATTCGTCCCATTTCTTCCGATTTCTAAACCGGTGCAAAAATGCACACATTATTGACCATGCACAATAGCATAAAGGCACAATGCGATGACCATGTTTCTAGTCGGTTAAAAACACATTAGAGGCGCTCGACAATCTCGACATTACAAGCTTGTTGTGTCTGTCGGTAATCTAGGAAGATAAATGTATGTCAATTTAGCGGCGAAATTTTGACAATATACCTGTAAAGAGCTGACAGAAGAGACTAATAATTTATAACAAACTATGAAAACGTATTGGGGAAATAGATATCGATTTAAAAAGCTTGCATAGCATTTTGGATGAAACCTTTTATTTAGATGTAGAAACATATTTTCAGTAGGTATCCAATTGAGCTGAAATTTGGCATACCTAACTATAAGGTCGGTTTCAACGCCATATAGCACCACCGAGCTTATGAAGAGATAAGGTGGCCATAGCAACTTTTAAACTACACAAGATAAGCCGTTGTGTATGAACTCATTGGAACCCTGATTCCGCCTTTTGTACGATAAGTTTTTCTTTTGCGTAATAAAGTTTCATGAATAAACTCTCTTAATGATAACTGTGTGCAAAAACATACAGCGTAATAGGTACTTCACGATTTTATTACATTCGCACTTACATTTTAAAATAACAACATATTTTTCAACAAAAGCACACAAAAACAGCCAGAAATCATAAACCTTATAACTAAATAAAAGAAAATTGATAAATCTAAATTCTAAAAGCTTCATTTTCGTCACACAACTGAATGTGAGTTTTGTTTAACAACTCACGCTAAATGAGTAGGTACTTGAAACAGTTTTATTTAATGACTTTTTACAGGACTGCCCAAAGGTGTGTAATGTTTTCGAAAAGTAAATAGGGATTGCAGATATAACCCTGATATGAGGCTGGCAATCCAGTAACCCGAGGTAGGTTGAGAAAACAATTGCTGAGCGTATTCAAATAGACGTCCATTTAAGAAAATGCTTTATAAGTTTGGAAAAAAATCGCTTGTTTTCCAAGATTTTCTTCATAAGTCATTATTATCTAAACACATGTCAGTTTTGGAACGTGACCTATTTCAAAATCGTCATGACTGCTTCCAAGTTTTCTTCACGTTTTCTAGGGGTATTTGTATCGAATAATTTTGAATTGAAATGATATATTTTATTATCACGTTTCGTCTGGATTATAAATATACATAATGCGCTACGTATAATTAGCACGTGTCACATTACAAAACGCGAGTGAGAAGCGCTGAATGACTTATATGTAGTTTGGTGAATTACCTTCCGGGCTGAGCCACGACTTCGAGCGGTCGCGGGAGAGGCAGCGGGGCGCCATACGAGGGAGCGAAAAATCACGTTTGCCGCCTGCCGCTTGCCGACGGTCAGTCTGTAGTCTAGACCTCCCATACACTTCGACCCGCAACCTCTTTGACAACATTAACATTTTTTTAAGTGGGCCTATGCAGTTTATTCTAGGTATTCATCATTCTCACTTCCCCTCTCAGCTTTCTTTCAATTATTTTAATGACATGTTCGTGTCGGATGAGGTGCCATGTGTAACTTCTTCTATTTTAAAGTTTCCCATTAGCTGCCTGATTTTCCCGTTTTTTGAAGCACTTTTTCAATGGTTACTTCATTGATCTGTGCAGCAAATTTTCTCCAAACTAAATAACTTATACATATAGGTATTACCAATAAACAAAACTCACACAAAAATTAACTTATTTTGGCTATTACACATACTTTTAAATACATAAAGACCAAAAACTGGACGCTATTTGACCATAGAAAAATCTTGACGTTACTTGGTCCTATTTCCCTACACTCTATTTTCGTTCTTCATAGTGGCAGCATATTTGATGTTTCATAAAAAGTTGGTGTGTGTTTCCATTGGTGCTCCCCATGATATCTATTTAAATTTGATATGTATTTTATTTAATAACATTATCATCATCATAACAGCCGAAAGACATCCACTGGTGGACATATGCCTCCCCCAATATGATCGGACCTGCGCCTTCAGCGGACGCCCGCGACCTTTATCAGTCCACCTTGTGGGGGTCTACCCAGTTTACCCACGCTTCGTCTTCCAGTACGTGGTCGTTACTCGAGAACATATCCACCCCAACGGACATCGGTTCTGCGGGCAATGTGCCCAGCACACTACCAATTAAGTTCAGTGATTCGGAAGGCTATATCGATTACCATAGTTCTGCTGGAAAAAAATCGGCTGACATAAAACCAATATTTCAATGTAGGTATGCCAAGCTGTATGCTCCTGTTGTAGAAATGTATATCCGTGTCTTCACAGATTGTATACCGTGTGGTAACTATTAACTAACATAAAAGCAATCTTATGGCACGCCTGTGCGCATCTCTATAGCTTGGTTAATGGTTATAGGTCATAAAATGCAAGCTTTCTCTGCCGTAAAATAAATAGCTCTAGACTACTAACTAATTCATGATAAAAGCGGGGTTGGGCTTGTTGAACGTCTGATTTACATTGTTGGCTGGTTCAAAGAGGGAAATCGTCGGTATTCATTCATCTAGTGGCGTAAAGTTTAAATTAAATTTGAAGGGACTGTAAAGTGCCTATTTGCAGGTGAAAAAAACTGGCTGCGACAGACGGACGGACTAAGAGATATGACATACATAGGTACTGTAAATTGGGGTGCAGGATAAGATATATATAAACATTCATTCGGGTAGGTAGCTGTTACAGATATTCCCTGAAGTGTAAATGTAGTATGCATGCCTAGGAAGCTGAAATGTAGTATGCATCATGGGATTAACGTACAACTCATAAGCTAATTATATTTTATTCATTTTCCCAAGGTCGTGGATTTCCCTATTAAATTGTTCCCTTATTTATTTCAGATATACGAATTATTACAGACAAATATTCGCAACACAGGCTGCGCAATGCAAATGCGTACAGAAAGACATCTCCCAAGGCACTCACATAACAAGGATAGAATCCGCAATAGGCTCCGTCAACAAAAAGGGTGGGATGCACCAACTTACGATTACAGACCGATCAACGTTAAATATGGCGGCGGCAGCTGTCATTCCATAGAAAATTGTCAAACTTTCCGTACATTCAAATTTCAACGAACACCGCTTATGATTGCAGACGGTCCTAGCCCGAAAGTGCCGAAAGTTCCCATGATGCCGGCGGCGTGGCGTTGCCACGCTGAATGGCCAACGAAATCAATTCCGATACAAAGTCTTTGGCCTCCATACTGCAAGGTCCCGCATTCTCCACCGCCACCGGCACAAAGTCGTACATTGTCTTCAAGGCAGAGTCCCTGGCTATGAAACTACAAAGTAGTACTACTCATTTACCAAACACAACCAAAATGCCTGGTGACCTATTTATTTGAAAAGTACCAGCTAAGTAGGTAGTTAAAAAATACCAAGGCCCAATGCGCAATAGAACCGATTTAAGTCCTACTTGTAATACGATATCGTAGCATAATTTTTCTCACCAACAAAATGGCGTAAGTGACATGTTTTTTTCTATTAACATACGTTTTTTTACTAGGTCTACAGAAGCGGGTCACATAAAGATTTGAATATGTGAGCGCAGTCTGTTGCAATGGCTGTGGTGGTACCGGGTGTGGTATATGATGGGGGTCATCAAGTGTTTACTGAAAATTTTACATAAATCTTATACTTTGATGGGCGATGTTTTATGACTGAAGATCGGTAATAGTAGAAGTGTTTGGTCTTGGAGTCCACAAATCTATTAGTAACTGTCGGTCCGGCGAGAACTGACACCAGCGCCCTGCTGCCCGCCCGACATCACCGTGCACAACATTAACTGAATTACAATAGTGTTTTAAGTAGGTATATACATACTTCCTCGAGTTGTGTACCGTATTTCCTCCCTCGGACGCTCCGGTTGTCGAATGAGCTCCCTGCAGAGGTTTTCTCGAGAGACTACATTATGGGGTTCTTAAAAAGAGGAGTATGTGTATAAATTCTTAAAGGGTCGGCAACGCGCCTCTTACACCTCTAGAGTTGCAAACGCCCATAGACTACGGTAAAAACTTACCATCAGGTGAGCCATAAGATCCTTGGCCACCGAAATAGTATTAAAAAAAATAGGTTATTCTTAACTTTTGTCATTCTACCTATTCTGTCTGAAGCGCTAGTACCTAAATTTGTAAAATACCTTTGAGGTCTACATCCATACCAATATAAAAGCGAACGTTTCAAGCTGAAACTGCTGAACCGACTTAGATGAAATTTACTGTCGAGATAGTTTCAGTCCCGGGAAAAGACAAAGAATAGTTTTCATCCTAAGGGGGTAAAATGAGGGGATGAAAGTTTTTATGGAGCTACGATGTAAACGAGTTTCACGCTAGTACAAAATAAATATTGAAATGTGAAAAACCTGCATTTCGAAAGCATTACACTCCTTTTCGTTGGGCAGTCAAAACCTAACACGTTGGGATTTAGGACGACTCCCAATCCGAATGACCTCCAGAAAACCAACCAGATCACATTACCCTTCATCCTAACCTTGGCAATGTTTGAAAACATTTCGCAAATTTGTTTCCATTTCCATGAATGATCCCTCTTCCCAAAAAAGTCACGTGTGTGGTTCAATGGTATATGACTGCTTATACAAACATGATATTGAAAATTCAATCTTATCCTGAAGGAAATTATTAAAATAAATACAGAGTTCTGGATTATACGGACGGGCGGGGCGGGAAAGAAAGTTATTCCAGAGAGTTACGAGCATCTATTGACTTGATGTTTTATCGACAAATTGAAAATTGTATGGACAGTTTTTAATTAGTCGTAAATAAATAAGGCCTGCGTTTAGAAACGGTTTCCGCTTGCTCGTATATATAAGTCGCTAACTCAACAATTATAGCAAACGTTCTATTGCGTGACATTAGCCCAATACTAACACAAATAAATTAATATTAAGGAACTAGCCCTGCCATAGTAAGCTCAAAATACTTGTGTCATGGGTACTAAGACGACGATATATTTCATAGATATTTAAATACTTAAAGACATAAAAAACATCCAAGACTCGGAAATAAATATTAATACTCATCACACAAATATTTACCCAAGCCGGGATTCGAACCCGGGGCATTCAACTTCGTAGGCAGCGTCACTACGTCCCATTGCTCTGAAACTATTCTCAAGATACACTCCGTGTAAATATTGAACAGCAGTGGAGATAGAATGCATACCTGTCGAACACCAGCATATGTCTGACAACTTATAGAATCAACGTCATCTATTCGAACAGTCGCAGTTCCGTCCTCGTAGAATCGGCGTGCATACCTTATTAACGCTAATTTTGTCAGGATTTACTATGTATTTATCGTTCTTGGCTTGGCCACCCGAACCAAATCATGCACATGCAAAACATTTCAACCCGCTCACTTGATTTCGAATTTAAATTTAGGGTTGTGTGAGTTTGGGTGCTCTGGTTACCGAAGCATGTGAGTAGTTAGTTATACAAGATGTACGTTCTTGACATATATTCGTATTTAGCAAAATCAACATCACTAAAAATAGAAACCTAAATTAATTTTGTATTAAGCAGTAACGCTGCTGACGAAATTATAAATTAAAGGAAAATTTTATGCTCCGAGCCGGATTCGAACCGGCTACCACAGGCATTCATGGCCCGTCGCTACTAACTCTCTCTCTCGTCTCGGCCACACAATCTTTCCATCAGTTCCTTCCTACAACCCCTTAGGGAATTCGGCTCGGAGCCTATTTTTTTTTAATCCTATTGAGTGTCCCACTGCTGGGCAAAGGCCCCCGTGATCTCCAAGCGTTTTAGTAGGTACTTCCGCCTATTGCATAGGTATGCATCCAGGTCGTCCCGTATACTTTATTTGTTAATAAAACCCAACACACACTTTGTTATATGCATTTCAGTTCACATTTTCTTTCGTGTTTATTTAGGTACCTGCTATATTTTTTCGATTACCGATTTTTAAAGTGACAACATATACTTAAATATACGCTAGTAGTGACGTGTAGTTTGCAAGGCATATTTTTTATTTATTAATATCGTAACTTTTAAAGAATTGCTCAGCAACTGTCCGAAATTTCTTAGCCGAATTTTCATCAACACCGTTCAAACACTAAGGCGAAGGCTCAGGCCCGTTTGTAGAGTAAGTCATACATATTTTTTTATCGTAGGGAACAACAGAATTTACGCAGTGGTTACATAAAGATCGCTCTATTGAAAACGGAATCGAAGATTCCACAAATTACCCTGAGGAATATTGATTCCTCAGTTCCGCAGTAATTTGTGGAATCTTGATTAGGGTGATCTTAGGGTTATTGAACCCTAAGGATAAGTTGCAGCAGGTACAATACAAAACAAAGTGCCAAGTCACAGTCAATGGTGACACAACATAACATCAATTATTAAGCAGCAAAATAGGTTACTGTAAACTGTGACGAACGCTTTGTTTAGTCGTGTTATATGGGAATCCAAATAGTTAACGTCAAGAAAATTATATTTTACGGACTACGGTCCAAACGGCTTGATCGATTTAGACATATATTATGAGGTGTCATTGGATACCTTATAATCTTAGGAGCGATATACCTATTCTTTACATATATTGTCTTTTTTTTAATCAGTTGGGTTTTGAAAGTAGAACTGCTGCAATAATCGTACCAAGCTTATGTGAACCTAAAAACTAAAATAGAAACCAAAAATATTCCACAACACAATTCAGTTGCAAATCGAATTCGAGCGATCGTCGACTGACTTTTAATGAAATATACACAGTCAAGATCCGACAAATTATTCTTTACGTCAACTCGGCTGAAAACCTTAGCCCGCATGCATTATGGATCATGCACATGCACTGGACTTCGGGCTTACGGGAAACTAGTACATTGTAATAGTGTACGTCAAAAATATTTAGTTTGAAGCTAAGCAGAAAAGTTCAAAAAATCTAAACCAGGTAAACAGTTACCTGAATTTTTAGATACCTCAAAAAGAAAAACGGAACCCTTATAGGATCACTTTGTTGTCCGTCTGTCTGTCTGTCTGTCTGTAAAGATCATTTTTCTCAGGAATGCGTGGATGTATCAAGCTGAAATTTATATTAAATACTCAGGTCTATTGTTCCTTGGAGTTGTGAAAAAAATCAAGCTTAAAAGCCAACGCAATCAAAAGATACAGTCGACACTCGCAAAACCTACGGGGTACTTCCCGTGAACTCAGAAACTTGAAATTTGGCACGAAGCAATGTCCTATAGCACAGCCAAAGGAAAAATTACGAAAAGTAGTCATTTTTAGTAAAATCAATACAAAATAATATTTTTTTAAATTTTAAATTTAATACCTTTTTCCTCGTAAACGTGTGGAAGCATTAAATTGAAATTCATGTCAAATACTCAGGGCTATAGGACCTTTAAGATGAAGCAAAACCAAACTTGTATGTCAATGCAATCAAAAGAAATGGCAATTTCAGTCGCATATTTTGAAACTGAGTACCTACTCGCAAGAAACTCAAAACCTAAAGGGTACTTCCCGTTAACACAGAAACTTGAAACTTGGCACGAAGAAACTTCATATAGCACAGACAAAGGAAAAATTACGAGAAGTAGACATTTTTAGTAAAATCATATTTTTTAGGGTTCCGTACCTCAAAAGGAAAAAACGGAACCCTTATAGGATCACTTTGTTGTCCGTCTGTCTGTCTGTCTGTCTGTCTGTCTGTCTGTCTGTCTGTCTGTCTGTCTGTCTGTCAAGACCATTTTTCTCAGGAACTCTTTGAGGTATCAAGCTGAAATTTATATCGAATACTCAGGTCTATTGTCCCTTGGAGCTGTGAAAAAATCAAACTTAAAAGTCAACGCAATCAAAAGATACAGTCGTTTATGCTACAAAAATTGAGTTTTTCGACACTCGCAAAACCTACGGGGTACTTCCCGTGAACTCAGAAACTTGAAATTTGGCACGAAGCAACTTCATATATCACAGACAAAGGAAAAATTACGAGAAGTAGACATTTTTAGTAAAATCATATTTTTTAGGGTTCCGTACCTCAAAAGGAAAAAACGGAACCCTTATAGGATCACTTTGTTGTCCGTCTGTCTGTCTGTCTGTCTGTCTGTCTGTCGGTCAAGACCATTTTTCTCAGGAACTCTTGGAGGTATCAAGCTGAAATTTATATCGAATACTTAGGTCTATTGTCCCTTGGAGCTGTGAAAAAATCAAACTTAAAAGCCAACGCAATCAAAAGATACAGTCGTTTATGCTACAAAAATTGAGTTTTTCGACACTCGCAAAACCTACGGGGTACTTCCCGTGAACTCAGAAACTTGAAATTTGGCACGAAGCAACTTCATATATCACAGACAAAGGAAAAATTAAGAAAAGTAGACATTTTTAGTAAAATCATACAAAAAAATGATTTTAAATTTTTTAAACTTATTCCTTTTTCCTCGTAAACGTGTTGAGATTTTAAATTGAAATTCATGTCAAATAAGTCATGTCTATAGGACCTTTCAGATGTAGCAAACCCAAACTTTTATGTCAATGCAATCAAAAGAAATAGCAAATTAAGTCGCATATTTTGAAATTGGGTACTCGCAAGAAACTCAAAACCTAAAGGGTACTTCCCGTGAACTCAGAAACTTGAAATTTGGCACGAAGCAACTTCATATAGCACAGACAAAGGAAAAATTAAGAAAAGTAGACATTTTTAGTAAAATCATACAAAAAAATGATTTTAATTTTTTTAAACTTATTCCTTTTTCCTCGTAAACGTGTTGAGATTTTAAATTGAAATTCATGTCAAATAAGTCATGTCTATAGGACCTTTCAGATGTAGCAAACCCAAACTTTTATCTCAACGCAATCAAAAGAAATAGCAAATTAAGTCGCATATTTTGAAATTGGGTACTCGCAAGAAACTCAAAACCTAAAGGGTACTTCCCGTTAACACAGAAACTTGAAACTTGGCACGAAGAAACTTCATATAGCACAGACAATGGAAAAATTACGAAAAGTATACATTTATAGTAAAATCTTACAAATATATTTTTATAAATTTTAAACTCACTACCTTTTTCCTCATAAACGCGTAGAGGTATTTAATTGAAATTCATATCAAATACTCAGGTCTATAATACCTTTCAGCTGTAGCAAAACGAAACTTTTATGTCCACGCAATCATAAGAAATAGCAATATAAGTCGCATAATTTAAAACTGGGATGTAGTAGAGACACTTTTAAACTTGATGGTTTTTATGAGGTGTGCAGAGTAGAAAGTCCAGCTATATCTAAAGCAAATCCAGGTTGGGGATCTATCGCTTATGTACGTCGCAATCTAAAGGATGCCATCCCAGATGCATCATGTACAAGATATTTTTTTTTAAATAACCCAGGTGCTGCAAACGGCCATTGTGAATGCTTGCATTTTGAAATGTTTGATGTCAGGCAGAGTGATAACTGTATCTATATATATAATATCACCACAATGTCAAATTAATGTTGCAATTGAATGCATAAATATAACAATATACGGCAGCAACCCCAAAGGGGCTATACCCCGTGTTCCCGTTTGATTGTTGTGGGAGACTTCAATATCGATTTTAGAATGAATCCCCAAAATGGAATTTCCACATATTTTTCATCCCTAAACATGTTTCCGTTAATAAGCACTAGCACTACACGAAATAGTACAACTATAGATAACGTTTTTTCAAACTTCAATTTTCAATGTGGTACTATTCATACCTTTTTCAGTCAACATTTTACAGGTCTGTTTAATTTTTTTCAATTTTAACAGTTAATTAGTATTTTGAACCGGATTTATAAAAAGATAGGGAGTAAAAACTTTGTAAATAAACCACTTTGATAAAAGAAGTTTTGCCAGGCTGCTGCAAATCTAGTGTAGGTATTTCAGGTATTTCAGTTTTATTATAAAACTAGCTGTACCTGTGACTTCGTTTGCAAGGTAATGTGGTGGGAGTTAACGCATTTCTTCTCTTGGACATAGGACACATGCAGTTCTCATTTAGCCTATCAAGTAAAACGTGGAATAAACCCATTGTAGTTGAAATGACGTTAAGATTCGTTCGTCTTTATCTGTCACTCTGATTTTTAAATTAGTAGGAAAAGGACAAATCTCGTTTTATTTAACATAGGTATTTTAAATTTTATGAATACCGGGGGAAAAGTTTAGTAGATGTTTGTGACAATAGATCCAACAGGTAGGACACAGGCTGCAGCATTAAATGTTTATTGATCTTCTTCTGTACATATTTTTAACACTTAATATTAAATAAATAAAGACGTGATGGCCGAAATGATCTTGAGTCACTCCGATATATTTTTTTTCATACTTATTGCAATGTTTCAGATCACATTCTGCCAAATCTTATGTATGTTACCGCTATTGCCAACTTAATTAAATGTGTGTTGTGATTCATTATAAAAGTATTTTCCTGTATGTTGGCCAATTTCTGTGTCTCTATATTGGCTGCATGTCAACTTGAAGGCGCGTAGTACGAAGTTATAATACCGCCTTAATACAGACGCGGTTGATAATTAATGTTTATAAAAGGCCCGTTCTGTACTGATTGAATACATACGTTTATTGCTGATAAATATAAATACTGACAAATCAGCATGGCTTATCACAAGACGGCGCGCAAGCTCTCTCGATTTTTCTCGAACTATCCGTCACTCTCTTATTAGACAACTTAGAAAGAGATGTATAGTGCGAGAAAAATCGAGAGACCTCGCGCGCCGTCTTGTGATAGCCGTGCAGTATCGTATCGTGACAAAATACTCAGCGTGTAATCTTGCAGAAACTCAAATAAACTTCATGGCTGAACGCGATGAGCCGATGACAGTGCTAAATATTCCATGCCATAAAAAAAAGGAAGTCGGTCAGACTTTTGACGTTTGACGTTATTTTGTTGAAATTTGTTGAACCATTTGTTGAAATTACGCCTCAATACGAATTTAGCGCATATAAGTTTCCATATCGGAATCGATTATTTTTTTATGCTTTAGAATTTAATATGCGTATTGTGAAGGTCTATCACAACACCGGATCGAAATTATTAGGTACTGTTGGATAGTTAAGGCAAGGCCGCCATTTTAACGCCACTGACAGTTGACAGATATGGCGGCTACGATTTCAAGCAGAAGAAATGAATAATTTAATGAGATTCAAATGTTTCCGAAAATGTATTAACCATCGCAGTCGGATAAAAACTATCCTAAGTCCTAGCTAGAATAGTAATGTACTTGTAAAAAAAGTTTAAAGTATTTCCGTTCACGGGAAGCCGAGATCATTCGGGACACAAAAATGGTTAGTTTGATACTGGCTGATTCTTTTTTTAATTTAGAGATTTATTATAAGTGAGAGATAAATGATGTGGTTCTTAATTTTTTTTTTTTTTTTAGGATTACTAAATTGATAAAGAGACCTTGTTTAAATTTATGCTCCCCCAGCTTCGCACATTGTAATGTTACAGATTCCATTTTCATTTATCATTTAGTAATAAACATACTACAACTTTTGCTTGTTATGGTTTGTACGGAACCCTCGGTGCGCGAGTCCGACTCGCACTTGGCCGGTTTTTTTTGTTTTAATTTTAAACTGTCTACCTTTTTTCTCGTTAACGCGTGGAGGTAATAAATTGAAATTCATATCAAATACTCGGGTCTATAATACCTTTCAGCTGTAGCATAACGAAACTTTTATGCCCACGCAATCATAAGAAATAGCAATATAAGTCGCATAATTTAAAACAGAGTAGGTAATATCAAGGGTATCAAAACCTAAAGGTACTTTCCGTGAACACGGTTTCATATCAACGCAATAAAAAGAAACAGCAATTTAAGTAATCCTTTTATTTTGGCGTTCGCAACTAATCGCAAGGGAATCAAAGCCTAAAGGATGATTCCAGTCAACCTAGAATCTTTAAATCTGGTATGTACTTGGTAACTTCATAGCACAGATAAATGTTAAATTGGAAAACGCATAAATGTTTAGGAACACACTAACGCCGCATAATAAAAATAGTTTTCATAATTTTAAACTTACTTCCCCTTTCCTTATGAACGTATAACTTAAATGCGTTTATTATATCTCTTAGGATTTAGTTATTATCAGACCGCTTGCTTATATTGTCGTTGTATTGACGAAGTGGCGCGAAACACTGGTGGGGATTTATAAAAAGATATTAAAAACTTTGTCAATAAACAACTTAGATAAAAGAAGATTTGCCAGGCTGCTGCAAATCTAATGTAAGTATTTTTAAATGATGTGGTAATATTTTTTATTTATTTTAGGATTACTAAATTGATAAAGAGACCCTTGTAATGTAATGTTACGGCTTCCATTTCCATTTATCATTTAAGTAGTAATAAACATACTACACCTTTTGCTTGTTATAGGTTTGTACGGAACCCTCGGTGCCGGAGTCCGACTCGCGCTTGGCCGGTATTTTTTTAAATAATAGTTTTTTAATACTTTTCCATTTTCATGATACTTCTGTAGAATTGATATAAGAATGAAGAATGCTTAAAAATAAAAAAGTAAAATAATTAATCGATTGCTTGCATGGATTGGATTAACGTACAGTCAACTGCAATAAAACGTGACCCCCACTGATGTAGCCTGTGTGCGTTTTACGTAACTAAGGAATCAAAGTAATGCTTAAAAAGGCCCCTTCCTATAATTGATTCACTCGCTGAATTATTTAGCGAAAGTATAGATCGAATGAAAAAATGCACATTCGTTTTATTAAAAGAGGTGGTAATAAAAACTACAAATCACGGGTGGGCACAAATTCTAATCAGCTACACGCTTCGTCAACTGTGACGTGTATACTGATACACACCTGGCTACCAATGATGAGATCCGCAATTATACCTAGCACATTCACTGCCAACAATTTCGTAGCGCTACAATCGTAGCCGATAACATGGGAAAAGCAGTTTGTAGAGGAAAGCGCCTACAAGGAAAGCGCTCACCTTGCTGTTGAAAGTTAACCTATTCAGGGCCCATGACAACACATATGCGTCAGACCGCCGTAGTCGCTTTCCGCTACATACGAGGAAAACCACGGGATCGGCTACGAGCGTAGCGCGTAGCGATTCTGGGCAATGAATATGTTAAGGACCAAAGAGGAGGAGAGGACCACAGCTGACTCTTAATGTCCCCGTGTCACGCCGTTGCATAAATAATCACAAAAATATAGTACGGTCGAGGAAAATTAATGTTTTGCACATGTCAACTCTATTTGAATGACGTTAAGGTCCAAAAGTGCTAAACATTCAATTTCCTCGACTGTACAATATGAAGATATAAAGAAATACTTAGATAAATGACAGTTGAATTGTCCAAACGCGCGCTCAAAAAGTTACATAATCACCCTTCTGGTTGCATGGCGACATCGCGACCTGAAACTTCAAGCGTTGAATAAGGGAAAACATAAAGTAAATAGTCACGTACTATTTTCGGAATCCCATTTAAATATTTCCATACAAACATCATGCATTGATGCAGTTTATGCAGTCGTGAACGCTTGTGTTAGCATTAAAGTGTCTTATTTGCTAGTTACGTTGCTGCTGAATTTCATGGAATTTTCCACGCTGGAGGTTTCCATATTGCCTGTAATCACGTAACTTCTTGAACGGGCATTAGGAAATATCAAATGATCTTTTTCAGCTTTAAAAACTCCGCGTATGGTGGCGTCGTTGATCGGGTCGCAACTTTCCGTAACATAATGTCAAGGGTTGCGATCACAGTTACGCGTGAATGAGTGCTTTATGTGGAGTCCGTTCAGTACAAGTTTACAACTGAAAATTAACTTCATTATGGGTATTCAGCGGAATTTTCAATCATGAGTTTTTTTTATATTTTTTTTTATTTGATTTTATAATTTTAATAAATTATAGCAATTACTAAGTAATCACTATATAATCAGCTACTAAGCAATGTTAGTTTTTGGACGTTCAGGACCTTATACATCTCTGTGGATACCTGTCTAATTCAATTTTGACGGATGGAGACCCTTTCCATCCATCCATCCCTTCGAAATATGGATTGTTTTTTTTCTCTTATTATGTTTTAGCACTTAAAACTTTGATAAAGTAGCAATTATTTCTTTTCAAAAATAATTATAAGTTAATAAATATGCATTTTGCCATTGTGGCATACCTATTTGAAGAATCACGCTAGAATAAAAGACTACGTTCTTAAATCGGCTTCACTAAATTTATATTCAAATACTGCCTATCCCGAAATAAATTTTCCCTCGTCCATTTCACAATTTTCTACTGTTAGCAAAATTATAAAGATCTAATAAAAATATATAAAATCGGCCAATAGCGTGTCGGGCCACGCGCAGTGTAGGGGTATTTGCCTCTCTGTCAGTTACATCGACGTGCGGTGCGGTTTCGTCGGCCGAATTTGTACGAAAATTGGCCTTTCCAAGTACACATTAAGTTGGTCGACTATTACTCGGTAAATACCTTTTCCGTGATGGTTTTCCTTTGAAATTCATTATATGTACTACTACCATATAATATATACCGTAATAATACCAAATCCAACGATTTCAACATTTTTTTTTCGATACCTTTCCACAGATGTTTTTGCATGGCTATTTTTGGGGCTTACATATTAATTAATCTCGCGTCAGAAAAAAAGCCAATACAGCTGAGCCCACATGAAAATTATCATTATTTAGGTATTTTTAATAAACGCTGGCAACCCCTTCCCACCACCCGATCGATTTAAAAATTTTTTTGGGAGCACAGGGAGTACAGAAAAACTGTTTGAAAAAAAAACTTTAAGTCGCTGAGTCCACTTTTTTTTAGTTTCAATACATCTGAAGCCACATGACCGATTTGGCTGCTAGCTCTCCGTCTAGTAGCCATTTAGCCAGCAAGGGGGGAGACACATGACTCGATCAAAAATTAGGGCTTTAAAACCCAATATCTCGCAAACTAATCACTGATTTGAAAAATGGTATTTGAAAACCCATAATATTTTTGAACGAGCTATCCAACGATACCCCTCACCATGGGTTTAATGAGAAAAAAATACATCCCCGCTTTAGGTGTACTTTAAAAAATGTTTTCTTCAAGATTTTATTGTACTGTTTTGTCGGCGTGATTGATTTATATACCCATGCCGAACTACAGTTTTCCAGTAGCAATGGTTACGGCCTAAGCCGATGACGGACGGACAGACGGACATGGTGAAACTATAAGGGTTCCTTGTTGACTACGGAACCCTAAAAAACTATCAAAAACGGAACTTACACTTAGAGACAACCTATACTTTAAAGCAGGGCAGGGACAGATAAACCGTGCGCTCGTGTTTTTATAGTACATTACGTAACTAGGGCGGTGAATTCGTTAATGCCCCAGATCGCAGGTGTTTGTGGCCCGAACCGAAGGTGAGGGCCATAAATATGCGCTCTGGGGCTTTACGAATTACCGCCCGTGTTGAGTACAAAATTTTACGTCTTCACCTGGTCAAAATGCGAGTTTTCCCATACGCTCAGCGTGCAGTAAAACTCGCATTATGGCCAGGTGTGACGTAAAATAAATTTACATTATAAGTTAACCTTAAGCTAATTTACACGAATTTATTCAATGATCGTCAAATGATGAATATTAATCGAATTAAATGTCACAGGTACAATACAACATATTATTGACATAATATAATGTTATGTATTAGATAGGGGGGTAGTTTATACTACCATACTATTTGTATATGAGGGTGGGTTTCATCTAGGCCGTTCAGTCTGCGAATATATGTACTACACACCACACGCCGTCTTTTATTTATCAGTGGCGACGAGGATGGGATAATACAAAATGATAAATGATAAAGTTACGCCTGATTCAATAAATTATTTAAAAATAAAGAATATAAATAGTGAGGTTGATATATTTGTGTTCTTTTGATTTTGGATTGTTTTTTATATTTCCTTGTTATTGTGTTGTTGACATTGTCTTATTATTATATCTTAATTTTTTTTCTGTTTTTGACGATTGTGATAAAAACTCTTATATTTTTGACATGTATGCAAATCTGTAATGTATTTTTTATCATAAAATAAATAATCTAATCTAATCTAATCTATTGATATTGATATCTCGTAATGATCGTCAAAATAAAAACTAGAAACATTATCAAATTATAAAACAATTTGAATTAAATTAAACATGTCAAATATATTATATGTCCATATACTCACATACAGAATACAATGGATGTTCCAATAAAAAGATTCTCAGCTGATGTTTGAATGCTTCGTCAGATGGTTCAGTTCGCAATTTGGCGGGTAGACGCTCGTAATACGTTGGGCTAATAGGGATGACGACTAATTTTTTATGATGTCAGTCGAACCAGTTTTTGGAGAGGAACAAATGTTTGTATGGGAGTAACTACAATTAAAGAACATAAATACCCAAAAAAATGAGACAAAGATTTACCTCGCTGGCGGTAGCGAAAAACGCTCCATACAGCTAATTGTGACGGCACATTATTGTTAGTACAAAGTATCGTAGTATGGAAAATCAGGTAAATTGTTGTTTCGGTCACGAAATACTGCGTTTAAGTACATAGTTGTCAAACAATTTTGTTTCTATAAAAGCGCAAGGATTCTATTGGTAACTTTAAATTTCATCTTGGAAAATAAAAATAAAATGCATAATTTTCCTTAACTTTCAAGGTTCATATCTTTTTACGATTTTAATCATATTTTATAATGTATACTTTATTACGATAATTCGATGGTTTACTATACATTTAGCATCACTACGTTATCAATTTGAACATGAGTCGTCATGCCTATTACCCTAGGATTTTTTTCTTTTTTTACTTTTATACATCGGAGGGTTACCACAACGTCCCATTGCAATTCAATTTAGGTTTGATCTGTCATTTTGTGACAGTTTTTCTATGTAACTGACAGCTTTCGATTCAGTTTAGGTCCTAAAATGAATCGCGTTAACAGATCGTGGTAAGGCCCAGAACACTTGTCTGTTCCGTTGTTTGCACAAACGGTTAGTTTTATTTTGATATAAGTAATTTGCCTATAACGAGGAGCCTTTTTTGGTGAGACAGGGCACAGCGAAATTTCATCCCCTTGAATTTGGAGCAGCCCAACTGGGGAAGTACCTCCGCCTTGCAGAAGACCACAGCCATAATAACACTAGTACTTGCTCTGTAGTAGTGTTGTGTTCCTGGAGGTGAGCAAGGTCACCAGAGCTCCCGAGGGTGCGTTGTGTTGAGAGCGAGGGCATTTGTTCCTTCAGTTGTCAACACGGCGAATCCTCAAACATATCAAGGGTCGGCAACGCCCATGTTACTCCTTTGGAATTGCATGCGTCTATAGGCTGCGATGTCCGCTTACCATCAGGCAGGCCGTACGTTTGTTTGTCAGCGTAGTTGTATAAAAAAGAACGAGATGTATTTCTAAATAAAGCTTATTCACGTTTTTGTGTCTGGAAACATCGATATTGAACGTATTTAGGGTTTACGAATTAACGGCGAAATCTGTAGTATAAAATGTTTAGTATGTTTTTCTTGTTTTCATTTGACGAAGAAAACCAGGTGCAGCAACTAGTTATGTGACGTTTCGGAGTAACCATCGGGTTTGGTAACCAATATTAACTTTCATAAAGTTTCCAAATAGTACTTATTATTAGAAAAAAACGAGATCTATTTATAGCAGACGAAAACCAGTACTTCTTGTTTATCTATTTGATTTCTCAATCCAAGTATTTGACACAGTTGCTTTAACCCCGTTTTGTGTACAGGAAAATGTAATATTTTTGTGCTATGCATGAAGTTGGACTACAAACTATTGTTGTAATAAACTTTAGGTCTCTAAAATGATGTTTATGTACGATTATTTGACTGTCTGAGAAAATACACAAAGGTACTGTTGCTTAATGTGTACATGTAATAATAGACACACATGTGAACTGGAAATCACATATAAAAAAGATAAAAGCAAAAATATCTTCTTTTGTATATGCACTCAGCGAAATAAAAAAATGTACTGACTTTAAGACTGCACTTGTTACCTATTATGCTTATACAAACGCGTGGTTCAGCTACGGTATTATACTTTGGGGCAATAGCACAGACGTATCATCCCTATTTACTTTACAAAAAAAACTTATTCGCATATTAGTAAATATTGATAACAGAGACAGTTGCAAACCCCATTTTAAGAACCAGAAAATACTGACTCTAACTAGTTTATATATTTTAGAAGTTTGTAAGTTTGTTCGAAACTATCCCCAATACTATAAGAAACGCGAAGACATACCTACAACTCATAATCTCCGATATAGAGAAAGACTCATGTTACCCTCATCAAACCTAAAAATGCATTCTGCTGCAACCTATACCATGTCTGTGAAAGTATATAACAAATTGCCCGATACAATAAAATCCGAGAAAAAACACAACACATTCATAAGAATATTAAGAGAATTCCTTATTAATAAAAGTTATTATACACTAAGATAATACTTAGAAGAAAAACTATAAAAATAAAATTTAAATTTAAACTCATCTTATACACAAATATAATATATAGAACCAAGTTCCTATAAAAAGTTAGTAATAAATAAATGTGCAATAAGTAAATTTAGATACTTAAATATAATGCTCTATATAATTTGCACATTGCGCAGAATATGAAAATAAAATTATAAAAAGCAGAACTTTCAATAAGTATGTAAGTCGTCTTCTCTTCACTGATTTTTGCGGTGCCCAACAGGGTCCACAATTAAGTTTTATTCTCACTTAATAACTAAAATTTAAGTTTACCTAAAACCCTGTAAACTAATATTGTGGAATGCAATAAATGATTGAGTATTGAGTATTGATGTTTTTGTGTTACGGTTTCTAATATACGTAGATACATTAGTTGATGTAAGATTGTCGACGCTCACAGATCGTATTTATCGTTTACGTACTTTAGATCATGTTAATATACCTTTTCAATATCGTTACCCCCGTCACCTATTACGGAAACTGAGTTTAATTTATTTAACCACTAATAACCTTAAACCCTTGTCTAGCCCTTGTCTGTTTTTATGAATACTGAATAGACACTATTTTAGATACCAACTCTGTTACCCCGAAAGAGTAGCTGTATTAACACCATCAAGGTTCGGATCATATAAGGCTGATTGATCATAAAGGGTCTTTTACATTTCTGGGAAATTATGTTTCTGAATCTCAGTGTTTTTTTTAAATTTTGCACCAACTACCTTTTTTTGTATATTTTCATTTGTTTGTCAATTACCGAAAACGGCTCTTATTTCGACCGAATCACGAAAATATTGGTTTACGGGGGAAATATTTATCTGGCTTCCATTTCGTAAAAAAATGTGTTCTTTGGATTTTCCCACACGATGCCGAAAAACTCGGTCCTACAATTACTACTTCCTTATTTGAATTAGTGAAGCATTGTAAAGTATTCTAATTAGAAGTATTTTTGTAGGTATTTATTTGCCCCTTAACTTAACATGTAAAATGCCCAGGGTTGCGTTGTCAGACTTAGTGTAGATTAAGTTTATTAGATTTTTGTATTATGTATTCTGGGTGATATTTTACAAACAGAAATAAGCTATATCTGAAACTGCTAGCTAAATAAAGATTTTAACTCATAAATTCGAACTAAAGCACTAACTTTTCCTTTTAATAATATGCAGATAAGTACATATTATTATATTGAATGAGTCATTAGGGCTGCGCGTGAGTGGAGTGCCCTCGTTTCTCTATAAATTAGCGAGCCCATACACTTAATTGATATGAGACGGACCAGGAAGCTACATCCATGATCGCTAACCACGTTTCCTGCACCCAACGTGAAAATGAACCTTATCCTGTTGACTACAAAGTTGAATATAGAATTAGCGTTCAAATGGTGATTACGACGTTGTTTGTTGTGGCGTTAAATTGCTCTAAAGCTCAATGATCCCTCTTCCGGAATACTGCGAGTTTGTCCTCTAAGCGAGACGTGTTAGGGATGAGTTTCGCTTGTCGGAAAGTTGGGTGGTTAGGTCCGTTTGTGTCGGAACTAGTGGGTTGAGCAGCGAGGTTCAACGGCCGTCCTAGCCCCCCTTCCCCCGCCCCTCAAGGCACCTGCTAACCGGCAGATACTGCTTTTGGTAATTAACAATAAAAAAAGTTCTCCAATTATAAAGAAGATCAGTTTGAGGAAATGATTAAAGCTCTTTATAGTGGTTTCCGAGATTTCTCGGTTTCTTTCAAACGTTGCGAAAGGTGTTTGCTTTTTCCAGCTTCAACAGGAACTGGTGAGAATACTCTATTTGTACCTAATGATGTTTCACTGGATATAATTATTATACAGTTATCAATCGATCGGTGTCTTAGATCCATCTTCGTCTGACTAAAATAATTGGTTATTTCGTTATATATTTTTGAAATTAATTTACCTCTGTACGGACAAGAAGAGTAAGACAGAGCAGGACAAAACATGCTTATTCCGCCTCTTTGACGCAGAATCCTACTTATATTATAAATGCGAATGTTGGTCGTTTAGATGTTTGGATGTTTGTGACTCAACCGATTTAGATGAAATTTTGTACCAAGATAGTTTATGGCCTGGGTTACAATACAGGATAGTTTTTACCCCGGGTCCAAGCAGAAGCCGCGGGTGGGAGTCAGTATAAGTTTATAATTACAACCTTACCTCAGCGACCCGTCCCCGTCAAATTCTACTGAAGATCGAATAGTGGGAAGGGCATCCTAGAAAACAAGCGAGCTGCGATTCCAGACATTCGGCCTGCCTGTTGGTAAGCAGACCCCGTAGCCTATGGGCGTCTACGATTCCAGAGAAAACAAAGGCGCATTGCCGGTCCTTCTTGATTTCTTGAGGATTCATTGCGTTGACAGCTAGAAACATAACCCAAGCCCCTCACAACACAGTTAACAACGGGGCTGTTATTCGCTACGCTCTAATGCGGCTCACCCTGCCGGGCACCCGTCACGAAACTAGACCTCTACCTACGCTTAGTTACTACGCATCGCGGTGTCAAGACATATTTGTGGGTGAGCGTTGAGGTGAACTTAAAACAAGTTACAAAATAGGGGGCCTGGGGGCTCTGGCGACGTTAGGTGGAGAAAATTGGCGGGGTTATTCCGTAACAGGGCCAGTCGGACTGAAACGCAGTTTTGAATTTAGAAGTATGCGCTAAATGTCTATGAATACTGACGTCGTCTTTCAAAATCTACGTAATTGCCCTGTGTCATAAGGTGATTCAGGAGTTAAGGAAGGAGCCGAACCAAAGTAACCGATATAGCCCGCCGAATCGTTAAACTTAAGTGGCAGTGGGCGGGGCACTTTGCACGTAGAACCGATGGCCGTAGGGGCGGAAAGGTTCTCGAGTGGCGACCACGTACCGGAAGGCGCGGCGTGGGTAGGCCGCACAAGGTGGACTATTGACCTGGTAAAGGTCGCCGGAGTCCGCTGATTGCGGGTAGCGCAAGACCGGGCACTCTTTGGGGGAGCCTATGTCCAGCAGTGGACGTCTTTCGGCTGAAATGATGATAAGGAGGTTACGGCGGAGGTTAGGAAGGAGGGAGCTACACTTGTTTGCCACCTTAACTATGAGGCTAGTTCCATTTGTCTAAGATATGTTGTCCCTCAATAATAATTGAAAGAGTGAGCGAAGCGAACGAAGTTCTCCATTTCAACTTGGCCAAAAAATCTTTCGTATGTCCAGGATCCGATCCAGATGTCCGGATGTCTGGCTGTTCTTCTCTACAAGTCGCATTTCTCAACCGATTCCCGTGAAATCTTGTGAGCCGGGTCAATACTTAAATATACGTAAATATACTGTAACTAATGGGTTACATTTCCCAACCGTATAACCGATTTAAAAAACTTTATTAAAACAAACTTTCACCTGCATGTTAAATGGAATTTCTGGATAGTTAATAGTAGATTACTGCAGAGGCCGTGAAGTAAGGGATTGCTGGACGAGCTTTGGGGTAGACAACATGCCATTTCAACAAGCCGTTGGAGCACCATGTTTAACCGCACATATGTATAGTACCATAGATTTTGTTTTTTTTTTATGTCGCAAGTATGCTTACAGAGTCTAGTGGTGGTTGGCAGTATGTAATTTTTCCTTTGTCAGTTTAATATTAATAAGCAAATTTAAAAAGTTAGAGTAGCGAACAATAATGTTTGTAGTAAGGGTTTTCATACATTACTTCTTGGCGTAAGGCCAAGAAGTAATGTAGGGAGCCATAAACAAGAAACTTCTTGTCTTCATTTCGTGATATTAGCGCATACATTTCAGAGCATGTTTGAGAAAAAGCTATTTATTATCCCGCTGGTTATCCTGCAGTTTAATTTAATATTTAAATTTTATAAGTGATGAGTTTAGCCGCTAGATGGCAGTGTCCACGTCTAGACGTATCGCTTAGTGATTCCATTGTCGTGCGGTGCCGAATGCGGTCATTGAACCCGAAGCCCTATTCCGAGCAGCGACTATACTATCGATTCGTTGCGAATTTCTTATACCTCTGTCTGTTATATCAAGCGATACAATATTACGGGAAATGGATATATTCAACTTCTCATCTCATCCCATCATCTGTTATCCATTATTCTGATGGGTACCAGAGTTCTGCGAATCTATATTCTTATATACCTTTGATAGCTAGCTGTCACGCATGCGAGGTGTCAAATATATGAAAACACAGCTTAGCACATCTCTGGTGGATATTCACCCTTAACCTCTTGCTACCGGAGACTCAATACGAACGTGTTTTTGATATATTGGAATGATTTGTGCATTAAGTTGGTTCATGCGGTCTCGGACTTGCGTCTCATTGTCAAGTGGCAGCGAATTGTAATGACGACATTTCGAGGTAGGTATCAAAATCAAAACAATCAAATTAAAGTTATATTTTCACTGAATGATGTGAGTCAATTGGAAAATCCATCGAAGTCATCTCTGACGAGTTAAGAGGAAAGGTTTTTGTCTTATAATAATGGCTAAGTAGCTAACTAGTGGAAATACTAGCAACTATTTTGATAGACTTGACACAAAATTTAATTAATTTTTAGTTGACTGATAAAAAATGACAAACCTCTGTTCTTATGAGAAACAATAAATTACTTATCAAAATGATTACAATAAACGCAAGGAAATTGGTAAATAAACTCAGATAAATTATTAAATGTTTTTCGGTTCTTCCCTGGGTTATTCAGTATTCAATTCAATTCATGATAAAATACGAGTACAGACATATACAGTTAGGAGAATACACATACATAGTCTTATAGGAATAGCTAACCAACCAAAATAGTCTCCGTCTAGTGTGAAAGACCTCGCGACGAGAACGACCGCGGGCCGCTAAACTAATAAAATCCTTAACTTATTGCTTTTAACTTGCCCAAATTAATTGCTTTATTGGCCACCTTTGAAACAAATTGGCAAGCGATTTGCACTACTCAACGCGAGATGGCGCTGTGCCGAGATTGCTTTGCAAATTGCTTGTATAAAAAAGTATCATATTGGTTGCTTTTTAGGAATCATTTTGCTTCGTTATGAATACACTGACTTTTGCTTATGACTCAGGTGGCATAAAACGCTTTAATTACATTCCATACAAACCTTACTACTTTCATTTCCTACTAATAATTAATATTTCCTATTACATTTTACAACCATTCCATGTGAAATTGGATTAAGCTGCCTCGTGGGAAGCCAGTCCTGCCAAATATACAGACATGTCGTACGAATACTCTTACGAGTTATGATTCCAAGGATAATAAACACTAGTCAATCCATGCTAGAAATAGTTGGTAACAGACAAACAAACTCATGTACGACTTATATTCTCGCGTATTTATTCCTGGCACGACCGCTGCTAAAAACTTTACAGAACCCAACATGCCTCACGCAACATCAGCAAAAGGCATTTAAAAAAAAATTGTTCCTTCAATGTGTCGCGCAAATGGATTTTTGAAATAAAAATACCCATTACAATTTAGAGTGCACTTACTTAGTCAGGTATGTATGTAAAAACTTTTTCACAAGCCAGGGAATATTCGAACTTATATATCAATATTAACATAATCATATATATATATCATATTAATATATCATTATTAAGTATTGACATGAAAAATCTTTTCTACTTATTACGGCCCGTTTTGCTTCTGTCATTATTTTCATGCAGACAGTTAAGTGCTTTCATTTTGAGCATTAAGCTCTTGCGAATAAGTTTAAACGTTTAGTAACTGGAAAGACAATACCAGGATAACATGACAAGTGACGAGGTTTCCGAAATCAAAAAACATACGTGACTGTGGGCGCGTAAGTCACGGACATATCGTGCCAAACACCGGTTTATAAAGTGTAATACACCATGCCTGGGGCGTTCAAATTCGGATTTTTTATACTACGTCGGTGGCAAGAAAGCGTACAGATCTAGTCTTATTTAACTAACTTTACAGTGACCATTCAACGTACATTGCTGGGTAACGATAACTATGCATTCCATCACCATCGCCTTTTACTTGTTAAGCCAGCAATGTAGACACGCTTATGCCTTCCGCGCACGAGAAAAAGACATGTAACACTCTTCGGGAATGGCTTCTTTGAACCAATCTCGACAAATACATATCTTAGTGAAGTTTTATTTTAATATCATCAAGTGAGATTTTAGATGGGATGAAATACTTTAGTATTAACTTGATTGTGTCGTAAAGTAATGTAGGTAACTTGAGTAGGCTGAGTAAAAAAAAGAAAATACACACCCAACTTTGGATTTCTTTTCTATCGAGGAAATTTTAAGCAACCATGTATCGATCAAATCAGATAAACAATGATACTGTCGAGAATCATACATCTGAAAATCAGACCTATTCTTAATCTAGTCAGAACGGCGGCGTTTCAAAGCACGCGATAATTTCCAATGCAGCGCCTTAAAACAAGTTAAGTACAGAACAGTGGTGTTGACAGTGCGAAAGCAATCATTTATCGGCACAAAATTGTGAAGTTTAATTAATCACCGCGGTGGACCCAGAAATAAGATTATCTAAAGGAAATCGCTAAAAAAGTGTCAAGAGGCTTGAGTTAATTGCTCATTTTTGTGTTATCCGTGTGATCAGAATCATTAACGATGTCGGAAGTCATTAATAAAAGAACACGCTCGTGATTGAAACCAGCCTAGCTAGCGTGATCGCGTATATGGCCGACATAAACACAGTTTAGTAATTTATGTATATCACCGTAGTATTTTTCCCGGTTAATTGTACCCTAAAGACGCTCGGTAGACATTTACGAAAGCGACTGCCATCTGAACTTCCAACCCAGAAGGAAATCGACATCTTGTTAAAGCTACTGATAAAAAATTTCAAATGATGTTACACACATCGACCACTTTGGTCTAGTTGGTAGTGGATCGCAACGCTGCGTACGAAGTCAGCGGTCCCGGGTTCGAATCGCGGTAAGGGCATTTATTTGTGTGATGAGCCAAAATATTTGATCCTGAGTAATGGATGTTTCCAGCAGACTCCCGTGCGGGTAGCGCAGGAACGGTCTTGTGGCACTCTTTGGGGGAGGCATGTGGACTTTTTTCGGCTGATATGATGATGATGAATGGGTGTTTTCTGTGTGGAACACAGTATTTATTTATCAACAAAACTAAAGGTAGGTAGGTATACGAGTACGTGATGTCTCGAACCCGCACTGGGCCAGCGTGGGGACAACTGCCAATTCCCCCGACGTATATAGGCTGATTAAAAGTATTACGAACATAAGTTTTTTGCAAAACCCTGTGGTATGAACCCACAACCAGATTGAAAGTCGCGTTAATTACCGCTCGGCTACAGCGGCTTTAGAGGTTTATGCACATATACATTATACATATGTATTTACTATTGTATGCGCATACGCAATATCATTTGTGACGCCGCGCACGCGCTGCTTAAGAGGCGTCGGCTCGCTAAACGATCGTAAAAAACAGGATAAGCTCCGATTTTGGAACAATATAAATGCGTATCCGTTCTTTCTCCAACTTTTACAAGTCAAACGATATTCGGCATAACTAATTTGCTAGATGCTAAGGGGAAAAAAATATCATGTTTTCAATCAAAAGTTATGAAAGAAAGAAAAGAAAGAAAGAAAATATTGATTCGTGACAATAACAACAAATTGTAGACACATACATATTTGTCACGTACCTAATGGTCATAAAACTCTAAGTCAGCGTAATTCTGAGGGCGTGATGCGGAGCTTTTTCATAGAACTTAGATAAATTTCAACATAATTGTAGGACTATAGTTCCCATAGCCTTAAAAGCAACTTTTCCATTTGCGTTTTTATATGAATGTGCAATTTTCATCTTCACCTCGCTTGCTTCGCCGGTGAAAAACTTCTAGACGAAGCCGCAGGAATAAAATCCTAGATTCATGCTGAAGAATAATTAAATACAGTGGTGACCGATTGTTTTAAATTGGATGATAAGTTTCAGTGATTACCTACTGCGTAGATCAGTTAAACTTAGAAAATAATAAACAATGGTTCGGGAAGAATGAAAAGTTGGTTCTATGTCCGGCTATTTTTTTCCTCTATGGGTCGCATTTCTTAACCGATTCTCGTGAAAATTTGTGAGCTGGTGTAATAATTAGACTTTTTGTCAGTCCAGTTTTTGGTAAATAAATAAAAGAAGACAGGCCTGCAAGTTATATTGCTCACAGAGCCGATACCTAATTGTTAATCTTATTACCTCGTACAATACTGATAGATAGGTAATTCACTTCACATTCACTTTGTATCCAGACAGACAACAATGGATTGCAAACTGTAAAATGATACACGAGGCGGGTTTTTTCTATAATTTGGAAACGAGTGTTGAATCTAACATGTTTGTACTTCTTTACTGAACTTTACCTAAGTTTGTATTAAGATTGAAGGTGTCAACTATTGGGTCAAGTACTAGAACATTTAACTTAGAAATAAGAATATTTAATTTTAATAGAGTCGATGACTGATACGCAAATATGATAGCTGCATGATACTTAGGAAATGTGATATGATAGCGGGTGTTTGATAACAGATGTCAGGTACTTTAAACTCAGACCACTCAATAGAAGTGACAATCGACACTGGAAGATATCATAACGTAGGTTTTAACAATATTTAGAGCCATAATGTTTTTCACCGACTTCAAAAAAGGAGGAGATTCTCAATTCGACTGTATTTTTTTGTGTGTTTGTAACGCGATAACTTGGTAATTTACCAACCCACATGAAAAAAAATTTTTTTGTTTTAAAGCATATGCTTCCAGACTGGTCCCGTTGTCTGAAAAGGTAGTTTTGATGATTGGATCCATGAGGAATTGAGGGAACTGGGGAGGGGAGGGGAGGGAAAATTCAATAGAAACTTTGTATTTAATAATATAAATACAATAAACCAAGCATTTGCGTTCAGAAAGTAGCATTTGGTGAACTGGAACTGCTGAAGAAGACCACGGATGGTTATTCAAAACTCCAATTGTTTTTTTCTCCAATAATCAACGCATTTCCTTCGGAAATAAGTTAATGTGGTAAATTGGAAAATAAATGTGGTAATGTTCACGTGGCTTGGCGGAGTACGAAATTGGAGTCTGTTAAAACATTGTTTTTAAAGTAAATTACGTGACATTAAAATAGCTTTACATTTATAGAACATTTCAAACAGCTTCAGTACGGGTACAGCTGCCATACAACTTATGTCACCTTTGACGTTTTCAGGTTATAAATGTACCAGGTGTCCATGCACTAAAGCAATTTGAAATGCATTTCCATTTAGATCTTAATGGCAGTAGGTACACAACTACTCATACAAACAAAGGACAGGTTATAAAAAAACAAAGCGCAGTCATAAACGAGCAACGGACAAACAAAGTAGACAAGTGACAGCCCGTGCAGCACTTAGTCTACCCTATAAACTAATTTTACCGCCGGCTATGTATAGTCTCCACAGAGTTTACTGGGCTAAAAGTTGAACGAACCTAGGAAGTGCGCCTCCTGCTCTCAACTCACTCACACAAACACAACGCACAAAGACACACACTGACAGAACAAAGATGGACAAGCAAGACACACACTAATGAAAACGAAGCGTGAGAAATGTTGATAACTCACTTGTAGTAAGCTCCTATCGTCACTTCCGAGTTTGAGTTTAGAAGCACTTTAATGTTGAAATGTTTATTCGTAAAACGAACTTATTTCGGCATAAAACGCTGTCAGTGTGTGCATGCTTCAGCGGAAAAGAGACAACGAGATATAATAAATCACCCTGCATTTGGTTCGATTCGATTGTTGAAGCAATTAATATTTATTAATCGAATACGCTTTATCATACAAGCGTCTTTATCCAATCCTTGTTAAATGAAGTATTAGAAAGAGATAGGAAGGTAATTAATGTTAGTACGGCTGTGTGAGTTAGCGCGTAGGCAGGCTTGACTGTAGTGGTTGGAACTCGTATGACTGGCCGAGCCGCCTTCTTCAAGTTATGCGAGCCTAGTACTTCGAATCTCGATTGCGCATACATTTTAGTACAAGTTTTTTTTCAATACGCAACCGGCTTGACGGGGCCATTTCTTAAATATATCTTTGCATTTCCGCGTTGAAAAAGTAAAAAGGTCATTCCCGCCTAAAATTCTTGAGTGTTTATGCGACGAAAGACGTCTCATTTGTATTCAAAGCTCGTTTCCGTGATTAAGTGGTTGGTTTTATGGTAAAATCTTGTACATAGTTTAATGTCAAACAAGCATTGTAAGACCATGAACGCAAGAATGTAAAGAAAGTTGACGGAAGCATTTAAACAAAGGACGTGGGAATTTATGTTTAACATAAAATATTAATAAAAGCTTGCAGAAATGGTCCACGCGTAGTAAGGGCTACGATTCGTAGCGGTCTACGAAATTCGCAAATCGTAGCGTACTAGGACTTTTTCTAAGGTGCTGCATTCGTCATATATTGGAGCCTTAGACCACGGTGCGGTATAGGGTATAGGAAGGTACGGTATCAGCTGCCAGTGTCAACTGTCAGTCACGTCAGGTTTTTTTTTACTGCGCGCCTACATTTTTTGAGAGCTCCCTGATAGGCAAGGCATGCATGAAAGCGGGCGATACGAATGCAGCACTGGATGCATACCACACCGCTCTAAGCTCGTGGTAATGTATCAAATAGCGCAAACCGATTTCACCCCGCCAAAAAAGCTTAGCAAAAGCCTCAGGGGCTGCTGGCTAGAACCACTAAAAATACATTTCCATATTTCGGGCGGGGCACATAGCACGTAACACCGATGGCCGTTGGGGCGGAAAGGTTCTCGAGTGGCGACCACATACCGGAAGGCGCGGCGTGGGTAGGCCTCCGACAAGGTAGACTGATGACAATATAACGGTTGCGGGAGTCCGCTGGATGCGGGTGGCGCAGGACCGGTCACTTTGGGTCACTTTTGGGTCACGTTGAGGGAGGCCTATGTCCAGCAGTGGACATTTTTCGGCTGATGATGATGATGATCTTTCACCAGCTCTTGCTAGAAATGGTGAAAATTAACTTCATGCGCTCTGCCGACTCCTTTCGGGAACACTGTCGACAGTTCGAAGTTGTGTGTGTGTGTTACGAATACATACGTGTAATTACCTATTAGAAGGTGGAGAACAATTAATAAGTTTAGGTACCTGGTTCAGGCTTCCTGACTCGTCCGTCACTTGATGTTTGGCCGAGGATCTGGGTGAATCCCCGGCGGTGTGAAACGCTCGGCTCTAAAGTCATCAATGTAATTATCACCTCACTATTATCGAAACGATAAACGTCAGAATGATTATCAAATAAAACTCATCGCGCGCTATTTGCTGACATAATAATGGCCATTAAAACTCTGAATTTACCCGGCAGCGTGGAGTTGGTGTAAAACTTTTAACTGCTTGAGACCATTTATTTTAAGATGTAGATACTTTCTTTAAAGATTTTTTTGTACGTCTGGGTTTTGTTTTTTTCTGGCATGACAGTGTCACTGACTTTTCTCCTTGCTAGCCAGGTGGAAATCCACACAAGGAGGTTAATGTAGTCTAAGGATTTACGGCGTAACTAGAGAGGGCATCAGCTTGGCTATCTATCACAGGACGGGCTGTGAGCTGTGTCACGGCGAAATAGACTATCCGTATCTTTCTTATTAGAACACTTAGAAACGCGATACAGTATCGACACAGCACGGCTACACGTGACGGCGCGCGAGCTCTCTCGAATTTTCTCATAGTGTCCGTCTCTCTCTTATAAGAACACTTAGAACAACTTACTAACTTAGTGCGAGAAAAATCGAAAGTATGTCGCGGCCGTCCCATGACAGCCGTGCTGGTGATTTTGGCTAATGAGGGGTCCCTTTGTTTCCCATAAACTTATTGTTCCGAATTTCGATAGTCAGAAATTGATATCCATATTGTTTATAGACATAAACATCAGTAGTCATAATTTTTGTTAAGTATAACGTTTTGTAGTTCTAACATTAATGACCCATAATATTAAGTATCATAATCACAAAAGTCAGAAATTGATATCCATAACGATCAAAGGTCTATCGATAATTATTCATAAATATTCTAAGGCATATATTTCAACGTACTAATGATTGATATTCATATCGTTTTAATGGCTCAAGTGAATTACGTCTAAGAGACCAAATCTATTTACTCAGAAACATTTCTAGACATACATTTGAAAGGGGTACTAGGTACTACTCTACTGCGCGAAGGGTTTATGACTGCTTCGTAAAGAATACGTTTAAATAAGCATGTTTTATTAGAACCTTTTTCTCTGAAATTAAAAATGGCCAAGATATTGGACTTCTAAGGCAGGTCGGTGTAGGTACGACGACGAGCGAAGCGAGGAGGAGTAATAGTTGTACCGTGACCCTAAGCCAAACGTGACGCCAGAACCAATAATGACACAACATTCATCGAAATGTTGACAAGTACATATTTTTCCTAACTTTCGGGTCAAATATTTCGGACATTTTTGATTTTAGAGAAAAAAGTTTCAAAACAAAACGTACTTATTTTAACGTATTCTGACCACGAAACAAAACAGTGAGAAGCATAAATATCTTTCAATCGCATCACTCTTTATTTTTGCCAAAGTACCCACATTAATTATAATTAATGAGTATGTGGATATGTTATAAAGCAGTCTGGAAGAACGCGTTGAGTAACGTTCGGTAGTAAAAAAACATGTATTTTATTATTTTTCTGGGAGTGTGTTTATGGGAACGTACTCCTATAATGTTATTTATTAGATTGAATCCAGTAACCTTGTCGCCTGAAACTACTTACCATATCAACCTAAAGACGTCCGCTGCTGGACATAGGCCTCCCCCAAAGAGGGCCACAATGACCGGTCCTGCGCCACCCGCATCCAGCGGACTCCCGCGACCTTTACATGGACAAATTTGACCGCGGAAATTATCCACCTGCTCTGTTGGGCCATAGATTTTGTAAGCTAGCTGCTTAGCTTACTTACTTTAGCCAAATTCCGCCAGGCTAATTTCGCCCAAAGCGTTTCCATATAAAACATATATCACTGCCACGGACAGGCGGACGAATTCGGCGGCGGAATTCGATCCGTCTGTCTGTGGTAGAGCCATAAACTTCGGAATCAGCCCAGCGGAATTTGACGGCGGTATCAGTTTGCGGAATTCAGCCTGCATGTGGCGAGCCGGTTATACCTTGTTTTAATTACCGACAATTTTTCCATCGAATGTATGTTTCGCCGAATTTTCATTTCATCCAAAACCATTTTTTTTCAGAATCAGTAAACTTTTCAGGAATGTTATAAAACAAAACAAAACCTAACCTAACCTAACCTTCTACAGAATGACCTTTTAGCTATACTTAAAAAAAACGGGTGTCTGAGTAACAGAAATTCGATGAAACGAAAATTCGGCGAAACCATGCATTCGCAGAAACGTTTCTTGGTAAAATAAAGGGACTCAGTGGCGGTTCATTTACCTTCACAAAAAACTCTAACATAACCTCATGAGGTTTCCTCGATGTATTACGTTCATGTATTGATCAGAAGTGTCCATGGCACAGTGTCGTGGGGTGAACGACTGATGTAAATGTACGGAACCCGTCCACCATTATAGGATCGCTCCCGGGAAAGCTTAGCTGATTATTATAATTATGCAACAAATTGAACCTTGGTAGTACATATGCTTACACACGTACGCGTAGACTCGATTTCAAAAACTTGTATACAGCAAAGGTTTAATAATATCTGAGCAACTTTATACCCTTAACAATAAAACGGTGTTCACATATTTGTATCGATTTGTCCTTGCACATAATTAGTTATAAAAAAAAATTGAACTCGCCTGTCTAAAGTGTCTAGGTCTACAATTAAATGGGAACGACGCGACGGCATGAACCATTCATACAAATGTTTTTCGGACTACATTACTGAATTTTTACAAAACAGTTTTATGCATGGAATATGGCGCATATGATGGAATACACATTTTTATGCAATAGAAAACGACAGTTGAGTGGTCTTAACGCTCATTTAAAAAGTAACGCAATTACCCATCAATCAATCGGGCCATCCCATTTTACCTAGAGGATAAATCTCATAGAAACCATACAGACATAGGCATCCCACCGGCACCGTACGGGACTAGGAGCTGGAAGGCTTAAACTGACAATTTGTTCTAAAAAGCTAAGGGTTTTGTTTGCCACAAATTCATATCAAACAGCTTGGGACAAAAAAAAAACTATGACAAAGACAACAAATGATGGTCGCATCATCTCTCTCTGTCACACTTAGAGATTTGTGTAAGAATTTTTTTTAGTAAGCGTTATTATTATTACTGTTGCAAGGCTCGCAAGTCTGAGCATTTTAAGTAGGTAGGCCTTATAAATGTCAACTTAATAAAGCCTACCCTCATTTAACCAATTTTTTGAAGTGAAAACTTCTTTAGCGGCGCTGTGCACTTTTTGTGATGGGGAAAAAATGTTAAACTCGCGTCAGGTCCGTGAACGTCAGATTCCTAAGACGTCAGATGTATGTATGGAAGTTGATTTTACTGAGATAAACTTTTTAATGTTAAATAATTGTAATAGTTCTGAAGTGTTACATTTTTAATGTAATATCAATTGTCGTGTTTGCGTATGATAGCGCAATAAATGACTATTGTATTTTATTTACCACATAAATGATAGTACTTTTATACTGATAATTAAAGCAATTCGTGCAAAATTATTCCCTAACCATTCCAAAATATCAAAAATGCACAACGTTAATATTGAAGTTTTCAATTCTGCCGGGACTCCCGGTGTGCAACCAGGTCTTTTTTCCTTTCATGGTATGTTTCAAGCCCAAATTCAGGAGGCTGAACTTCCCTTACACAGTAAATGTTATATTCCAACGTATTTGTTATCTTCAATTAGCATTGACTAGAATATAATTTCGACCAAGCGACAATGTTGCATATCTTATACAGACATCTCTTTCGCAACCTCCTATCACATCCTCCCATTTACTCCAAAAACTAACTGTAACAAAACGAGCTAAGGTGTATTTTACAAAAGCATATTTCACAAGGAAATAGTTTTAGAAATTCCTAGTTATATCACCAAGAAAGCATGACATCACATTGGGAACGTACGACCAGGGAAACAGCAAGAACAGGTATGCGAATCAAAACCTACGTCGACTCACCTCAGTACTAATGTCTAGTATAACTTGAGTTTGCGGTTCATAGGAACTATGCGTAAACGAAGGTCAGAGTTACACTGGTTTGTTAAATCCAGATTGCCGGCATGTCGGAATATCAGGCACGTAAACGTATGCGATTCCGGGGTGGTTAAATCGTAACTTGCGACTGCTTCTAATCTCCTGGTGCTGTCTCGTACAGCTTACAGTTAAAACCAGAGTTTAAGAGCGAGGATGGAGCTGTTTATTTATCGCTGTTATGGTTTAATTTACAAAGTACTCCTTATACCATGATATCTTAGGATCTCTGCTTCTCTCTCCGTCGCTCTTGCACGTTCTTATGCCAAACATTTAGCCGGTTGTACACATTGGGCCAACGTTGCCGCTTGAGCAGGATGCAGCTATGCGTTAGAGGGAGGGGGCCATAATTCGATCTCATTCGTTTACAGAGCTGCATCCTGCCCACGCGCCAACGTTGGACTAATGTGTACAGCCGGCATTACTGGAACCCGAACACTGTTTAAAGGCCACAACACAACAAAAAGCAACTTGCTATAGTTGGCATGAGCCAGCAATACATAACTTTCATTATAACAACAGCTAGTTGGTGTGTATCGTTTGTAGAGTGACTGTTCAGGGTGTAGTACGAGTTTGACTTGCGGGGCTGCAAGATGACTTCGCGACGCGAAATGAGAAAATCTACCCTCCTATTTTTAATTAGCTGAGAATGGGACAAGAATCACTCTGTAGCGCGCGACGAGACTTGGCAGCAAGTTGTGCTAGCCCCTCACTGCTATATTAATTGAGCGATTCTTAGGTCTTCTTCTATGGGTATATCAATATGATCATATCGCGGCCGTGTTCGTAGAGCACATTGAATGAAAGTCGAAAATCGCAATATCTCCCTCTCTGTCGCTTAATACGCATGTACGACAGAGATAGATGAACGAACAAACGAAGGGTTACGTACTTAGTCACTCTGGACCGGAGAACCTGGAAAAGCTAATGATCACTGGTCGCATGGCAGGGATGAGGAGTCGAGGACGGATGCCTATGGCCAGACGCGGTAACATCTGCATCCACTACAGTATCCGCAAAACCAAGTGGCGAGTCAGGCAATAAAAGTCAGTACTATTGTTGCACGGCCCGCTCCATAAGGCAGTGCAGGTACGAAAGAGATACCTGACTCGCCACTTGATTTTGCGGATACTATAAGCCCAAGACCGAGCTTGGAGAGTGATGGTGAAGAACGCCCCGCAGCTGTCACGTTCTTCAGCCTTGAGGAGACGACGAGGAAGAAGAAGAACACGAGAAAAGTTTGAAACCACCCTGTAACTATAAAGCGGAAGTATAGTGGTTCCCTCATTAGGGATTAAAATCAAATTACAAAGTATGAGTCACAAGCAGACGAGTATTTGATGGGCATCGCGTATCTAGTATGAATACTTGCTTTGCTAACTATGATACCGCGTTCGATACTCCCGGGAAAACTCAGGGTTGCCACTTATGGGAAAACCGGTTTATTTTTATCTTTTTTACGTAATACAATTACGTTAGCCTAGGGGCGACGGGTGATAAAATGCTGATAAAATTTCTGTTAAACTAAATCTAAAGGCCTTCACAGAGTGGACTGATGACCTGGTACCAGTCGGGGGAGCCCGCTGGAAGTGGGTGACGCAGGACCTGTCACTTTGATATTCTTTGGGGGAGGCCTAGCAGTGGACGTCTTTCGGCTGATATGATGATAATGAAATTTTAGATAATGAAATCAGTTGTATGAACGGCGAACAAAAAGTATTCCATTATTTTCCCTTTGCCACAGGGATAATCCCAGGTGTGTGGTTGGAAAAACTACAGGTAATCATATAACTTTAACCTGCCAGTTGATTTTATCGCTTATCGTAGTCGACAAGATATCCGTCACTCTCGCACTCGACTTATCAGAACTTGACGGATGTCTTATCCACAGTGATAAATGATAAAATGGCAACCACGATACGCCCGAGGCGGGCCTGGTATTTATTTTGCAGTGCTGTGCAGTGTGTTGGCAGCCCTGCGCAGCATCAGACTAAACACGTTCCTGCGTCTGCGCACACTGGGTTACAAGTTCAACGACCGCCACTTGATCGCGCAATAGTCTATCAGCAAGGACTAACGTGCGTCTAGATTTTCCAACGTTTAAACTCTACCTGCCCAAAGGCCTTTTAGAAGGTCTCTTCCTCTTCAGTGGATTTTATATCATTCTAAATTGGAACAGAGCATGCATTTATTTTGTTTCGCTCGAATTTAAAACAAAACAAAATCAATGTCCACAGTTGATTGAAATTGAATAACCAGAGGGGTAACCGCGTAACGTTTTGAACGCGCGTTAAGATCAGGGGGGTTACCACAACGTCCCATTGCAATTCAATTAGGTTTGATCTGTCATTTTGTGACAGTTTTTCTATGTAACTGACAGCTTTCGATTCAGTTTAGGTCCTAAAATGAATCGCGTTAACAGATCGTGGTTAACCCTGGACAGTTTTTCAAATTAAAAGTGACATTTAGATCTACCTGACGCGCGTACAATGCGTTGCGTGATCGACATGCAGAACCATATTTTTTGTATGGTGGGGGAGGTTTAGGGACTATTAAGTAGAAGAAGAGGCAGATTTTGGAGGAAGTGCGTTACTGCGGAATGTCATATCGCGCAAATTCAGAGCAGTCCAACGTTTTTCAATGTCACAACGGTTGCTAAGCGGACAACGTAGTCAACGGAAGACTGCAATTCTACAGGAGTAATAAGCGCCCTCAGGGCCTGATTCACCCATGCACAGGCTAATAAGGCTAGAGCGTATAGTATCCGCAAAACCAAGTGGCGAGTCAAGCAACAAAAGTCAGTACTATTGTTGCACGGCCCGCTTCGCAAGGCAGTGCAGGTGGGAAAGAGATAGCACGCTCCAATGATTTATGGCCTGACTCGCCACTTGGTTTCGTGGATACTATAGGGCGCACGGACCAATGGGGCGCGGGCGCGGCACTGAGCTGAGACTTACTTACAGGTAGGACAGGACAGGCTGGGGGACGCATATCTCAGGCTCAGCGCGCTGCTGGTTTATTTGGTTTTAAAATTAATTGTAACAATAGATAGACTTATTATATCTATCTATCTATTTGATTAATCAAATGCACGTCCATCACTCTCAATAGAGCCGCATTCTGAGAGTCCTGGCGATCTGAGGGCACGGCAGTGCCCCCGCCAAGACGAGCCAAGCGAAGCGCAACGCAAGGGCACTACCTACCTTTTCTCGAAGCAGTTCGTCGTTTTTTTGAACTCTCGTAACTTGGGTTTGTAGACCAAGAAATAAAGCGTAACCTAGACATAATTCGATAACTGTAATTTTCTTTTTCTATGTTATAAAGTATGGTTAGTTACAGTTAAAATAAAACGAATTAAACATTTTAAGGCTGCGCGTCATTATAAACGAAATACTAGATTTTAAACATATTTTGATTTTATAAGTACATCAATTGTTATAACTCGGCGAAATACATATTTCATTGATCCCCGTATCGATCCGACCCATTGAGGACCCATCCAGACCGATCCGACGATTTTGTCGGGACATGTAAACATCGCCGGCCACGGCCAACGGCCTCCGCACACTCGGAGTCCTGTCCGAAAACAATCCGCGCCCGAGAAACAAGAAAATCGCTTGCGTATGGGGGGCTGCGCCCCGGGTTTTTGACAGTTTCCAGTGTCACTGATGTCATTCTTTGTTGTGTTTTCTAATTTGTTTATAATCAGTTAAGTGTGATTAATATTTAGTGCATTGTGTATTTATATTTTACGTCCTTGCCTACGCTCTTCTCAGCGGCTAAACAATAATGTAAAGGACTGTACATGCTCTACTCTGTTGCGGTATTTTTATACTACATTTTTATATTTGCAACTGTAAGTTTTTCTTGTTTAGTTTTAATCATACTCTTCAACATAATAGGATCCACTTCAAACCAAGTAAATATGGCTCCTCCCCTGTCTCTGCCTCTGGATAGCTCCGTGCAATGCCCCTATTGCCCCCAGATTCGTTATTTTAAAAAGAGGGGACTGAACATCCATATAAGTCGTGTTCATGCTAACCATACGCAGCCACCTGCTCCAACACCTTTAAACACCACACAAACAACCCAAATATGGCAAGATCATATTCCTCTAGCTCGAGCAGCGCTCCTTGGGACTTCGGACATTTCTTCCCAAACGCAACATGCGAACGTTAATCTAAACGACTTACCAACTTTAAAGTCTAGCATTCGAGTTTTGACCCATATTCCCAAGGGTGCCAGATGTTTAGCTGCCGAAGCTATCGCAAAAAGATCGAAGCTATGCACGGTTATTGAGGATTGTTTGCTTTCGAACAGTGTTGAAAATTGGTTTACTTTACTCTCTTTCTCTTTTTCAGCCTTGAGGGTACCAGATAAGACTGAAAAGAAATCGTTGACGACTAAAGTTAAAAATAATATCAATGACTCTAATTTGTACTTCGCTATTTTACAGTCCCCAATAAAACAAACTTCGATATATCGTTCCATCGAAGCCAAAGTACACGACGGAGACTTAAGAGGAGCGGTTCGTTTGCTCCTTTCCGACGCTACTCTCGCTCCTGTGAATGAAACTACACTACATGCTTTGAAAGACAAACACCCCAGCCCATCGAGGTCAATAATCTTACCACCTGAACCGAGTTTAACAAGCCCTTTCCTTTCTGTTACAACTTCGGACATAGCCAACGCAATTGCGTCTTTCTACAATGGGTCTGCATCCGGTCTAGATGGTCTGCGACCGCAGCATCTCAAAGAGTTGACTTCACCCTCCGCAGGAAATAATGGTCCCCGATTGTTAGAATCACTCACAAAATTATGCAATTTTTTACTGAGAGGTATGCTAAACTTGGAGGTGAGACCGTTCCTATATGGTGCTTCGTTATGTGCCTTATCTAAAAAAGATGGTGGTATTAGACCAATTGCGGTGGGCAGCTTTTTTCGTCGTCTTACGGCTAAGCTCTGTTGCCAATCTGTTAGAGAAGCTATGTCTGACTATCTGCAACCAATTCAAATGGGCTTCGGTACCAGACTTGGTTGTGAGGCGGCAATACATGCCACCCGGTCTTTTGCTTTACATCGCAGATCATCCAATACCATAATCGTTAAAATCGATATCAAAAACGCTTTCAATAGCCTAGAAAGGGACACTATTCTCAACGAAACCTTAGAGCAAACTCCTTCTCTTTACCCTTTCATTTACCAATGTTACGCCTCCTCAAGTAATCTTTTCTTCTCAGGCAGTTTAATACAGTCGCAAGTTGGTGCCCAGCAGGGCGACCCATTAGGGCCCTTGATGTTTTGTCTCGGCATCCAAAAGATTATTTCTGGATTAAAGGCGCCCCTTAACGTGTGGTATCTGGATGATGGCACTATAGGAGGAAGTCCAGAAGTGGTCTTAAACGACTTGAAAACATTGATACCTGCCTTGAAGAAAATTGGTCTTGAAATAAACCCGTCTAAGTGCGAGTTTTATACTTGCAGTTTTTTAGACACCAACTCTCTCGCAGAAATAGAGTCACTTTTACCTGGCATTAGACAAATACACGAACATTCTTTCAATTTACTGGGTGCTCCAATTTTCACCGAGGGTGTTAGTTCGGCCCTTCAAGCCAAAAGACAAGCACTTTCGGCGGCACAGGAACATTTGACACAATTGTCGGGACATGTTTCCCTTATCTTGCTGCGAAACTGCTTTGCTCTGCCTCGCATGGTGTATATGTTACGGACGTCTCCAACTTGGCTTTATGACACGGATTTGAAATCGTTCGATGACACTATTAAATCTTGTTTAGAGTCAATACTCAATGTGAGTTTAGACGACAAACAATGGTGTCAGGCGGCTCTGCCAGTTCGTTACGGTGGCTTGGGCGTGCGTCGGGTCCAGGACATAGGTCTGGTAGCCTTTTTAGCGTCGGCACATGGTTCGTCGGATCTTGTTGCTCGAATATTATCATTTGATGGCAGCAGCATTCGAGTTCCATTCGTAACCGAGGCCCTGGCTAAGTGGGCGACACTATGTCCGTCCAATGATCATCCGGATAGCTTAACGGTCCAAAGAGGATGGGACGATATTCTATGTCAGCAAACGTTTTCTCATTTGTTGAGTGATGCCTCGGGGACTGACCTAGCACGTCTCAAGGCTCTCACAAAGCCCGAATCCGGTGCGTGGCTGCATGCCTTGCCTTCCCCTCAACTCGGCACTTTGCTCGACAACGACTCCCTGAGGATAGCAGTTGCTTTAAGGCTGGGGAGCAAGGTATGCGAAGCGCACCGATGCGTTTGTGGGACAATGGTGGAGGAGAATGGCCACCACGGGCTAAGCTGCAAAAGATGTGCGGGTCGGTTCCCTAGACACCATTCTATCAATGAGATCGTGCGTCGGGCTATGGTGTCCGCCAACGTACCGTGCATCCTGGAGCCCCCGGGTCTGTCTCGGACTGACGGAAAAAGACCAGACGGGTTGACGTTGGTTCCCTGGCAGAGAGGGCGGTGCCTCCTATGGGATGCAACTTGTGTTAGCACTTTTGCAGCGTCCCATCTAAAGCACACAATTAAGTCAGCTGGTTCGGCGGCCGAAAATGCCGCCAAGCTCAAACACGCAAAGTACTCTGCCTTGGAACCGACTTATGATTTCGTTCCGGTTGCTGTGGAGACAGCTGGGCCCTGGGGCAGTGAGGCTCTCGGGCTGTGCAAGGAGTTAGGCAGACGATTAAGGGACAGGGGCCTTGACCCCCGCTCTGGGTCATGGCTCGTCCAACAGGTCTCCATTGCTGTTCAGCGAGGCAATGCCGCTAGCATTTTGGGGACCTTTGGTTCGGGCTTGACGCAGAGCGGGATGTACTCGTAGTATTACTTTTATTTATTTTTACGTATTCTAATTTTATCATTCTTTACACCATTGTATTCCGACTTGTTTTAGTGCATCAAAACTCCTACGACGTTTTATTTGCATTTGCTATGATTTTTTTATTATTATTGTTATAGTATTATATTGTGACTTAGTACATCATAATAAATAACTTTGTAAAGGTACCTGTATTATGATATGACGCTTGCATTCCAGTTAAAGAACACTAAATTAAACTAATTCATCAATTGGGACTATCATTAATAAAGAAGGTTCAGTAAGTGACACATTTTCTGGCAAATCTTACCAGAAATAATAGATAACTGTAATTCAACGACTTATTCTGAATAGAATATAATGTATGTTGATAAATTATCAAAAATTAAACTGATTCTGTTTGCGTATATGCAAAATTTCAAATATTGGTCATTTTTGGAAAACCAAAATACATAACTACTTCAAAAGTGTTTAGTTTATGCCATTAATATATTATTAGTACTATAAGAAACAACTTAAGCAAAAAAAAACCACGTTAAACTAATAAATTGATATTTTTTCTTACTTACGTTTCAATATGAACGTTATTTCTTGCACCATAAGGTCGTCATTTCTTTGTGCCTCAACTCCCGACCGTGCTGTCGCGAGTCGTGGCTCGCGAGCGATTCTAGTACCTATTCATCTCGGCAACCTATCAATTTCAAAATAATTTTCCTAGAAAGTATTTTAATTTCTACATTCGAGATTTTTTTCATATTTTTAAAACTTATGGTTCAAAAGTTAGAGGGGGGGGGGGACACATTTTTTTAAAATTCTGGAGCGATTATATTAGCGTGTATTTTCAATTTGTTAAGCGTGCCATTAACATGTTTAATTTTGATGAAAACATGATTATAGTACACAAAAAGCTATCATTAAACAAAAATTTCACGGTTACGATTTTTAACTACTGAGAAATATAGTATTATTGAAACCGTTAATTTAAATGTTTAATTTTAGACTTAAATATCTAAAAAGACGCAATATAGCCTAAACAGATACAAAAATCATGGTTATTATTTTGGCTTATCTAGATATTGAGGTCAGATGAAAACTCTGAAAAATAACGTAGATGCAAATGTTGTTTCAGTTTAATTTTGCTATTAAGTTATCGCATTCGAATGCACCACAAAATTATACTAACAAGGTATTTGGTTACCTATTTTCCTTTTCGGACAAAGTTAGGAAGTGTACGATATTCATGTTTTTTTTAAATACAGTTACGACCGCGGATTTTTTACATAATATATCTAATTTATATTTGGTACTTAATAATAATATCCAATAAAATAATAAAAACAACGAGTTATCGAATTATGTCTAGGTTACGCTTTATTTCTTGGTCTATTGGATTATAACAGATAAACAAAACTCTCGGGATATGATGTCAATAGTGGACTTATTAAACATATAAAGTTTCAGTAACATAGGTCTTATACTTAAGATTTTATTGATATCTAAAAAACGCCGAACTCGTCACTGACTCACTGATGTTGATCATCAAAACCTCTAGGGTACTTCCTGAAGTCCTAGAAAGCTGAAATTTGGTATGTAAGCTAGTATTAGTTTACAATCAACAAAATAATTCAAAAAATTGGAACTTCTACGCCCCAACCCCTTAAACTAGGGGATGGAACTTTGTATGAGACTTCCGCAAATTTTGATGCTAGGGGTCTGAGCATTTATATAGGGACTCCTTGTTATAAATAATTACCTTACAAAAAGAATTGTAGTTTTTTGTTCAAGTTTTTGTGTACCTACACCTTTTGTTTTGTCACGAATAAATTATTTTTCTTTCTTTTCTTTCTTTCTATTTTTCAAATGAGATCCCACCAAAAACATTACATGTAAAGTGATTGCCAAGACTCCATGGCTCATATATATAGGTTTAAGCGTTAAAAAGATATCAGATCATAAGTAGCGCCAAGCTACCTATCCTACACAACGTAACTCTACCACTACCAGCCACGCTCTACAAATTCTATATCATGGCTAAAAAGTATAGACACGCATGAGAATCTATGCGGCGACCGGGATGTGCCCAACAAAGCTATACTTTTTAGCCAAGATGTAGAATTTGTAGAGCGTGGCTGGTAGTGGTAGAGTTACGCTGTGTAGGATAGGAAGCTTGGCGCTACTTCTGATCTCATATCTTTTTATGACTTATATCTATCTATCTATTTGATTAATCAAATGCACGTCCATCACTCTCAATATAGGCGCATTCTGGGAGTCCTGGCGATCATATTTACCACCAGGAACACAACACCACATACTTAGAAAGCTAGTAGGTAATGGTACTATTATGGCTACGGTATTCTGTAATGTAGAGGTACTTCCCCAGTTAGGTTGCTCCTGATATGAGCGAGATTGAATGAATCAATGTAGCTTCTTTACCAGAAAAACGGTACAGACAGGTACAGGTCTGCGTTACATCAAATTATTATGTTTGTTATGAAAAGATGAGAAAAAAAAGAAAGACAAATCGAAGTGTATTAAATATACATACATACATACATTGATGCCTTTATTCCCAAAAAGGGTAGGCCACATGAAACGTATGTTCCAGCGCCACTTTTAGCATAAATGTGGGTATAAAAGATCGACAAAAATGTGATATATCAGTGATAGGTTGCTAGCCCATCGCCCACAACACACTTCAACCCTGGTCCCTTAGTCGACTTTTACGACACCACACGGGTGTATTAAGATAGATAGATAGATAGATAATAACTTTATTCAGCCACAACAAACTAGTATAGTGGTACAAACTTATCAAAATCTTTTATAACCTAAGGCATTCAGAAAAAGTAAATTTAGTCGAGGGTTGTCTGTTGTGGTGTAGAATAGGTGCTGACTCAGCGTTACTGCTGCGGAGTCCGCAGCGCTGATCTTCCGCCAGAACCTTTAAAACTAAAACTAATGGGTCCAACGATCAGTGCAGCGCGAATCAATACTATCGATAATCAGTGTATTATTATAATTGTCAATAGGTAATTCATATTTAAATATTAACGAGTGTAAGTAATATAAAGAATTGAGAAGAAGTGTTTTGTGTTAAAGTGTAAAGTAGGTATAATGTGTAAATGTAGGTGTTGGAATGTAGCAATTATTGGTAATATTAGTATACAGTATATGTACAGTATAAACAGAGTAAATTAAGTGGTAACTAAAATAGGAGTAGTAGGGGCAGAGTTTAGGTACTTTGCTTTTGCGTGTTTAGGAAGTACTGTCGTAATTTTAATTTAAATTGAGTTTTATTTTTTAATGCTCGAATTGGTGGAGGTATAATGTTCCAGCACTTAGTAGCTTGGTACCTAAAACTCCCTCTAAAAGCAGCAGTACGATGTCTTTGAGCTTGCAATACCTGAATACGCGGGACTCTAGCTGAATGACAAGTTCTATTTGTTGACCATTTCAGCTTATGGAACAAGTAACTTGGGCTTTGTGTATTTATTGTGTCAAACAGCAAACACGCTAACATTAGATTCTGACGTGGTAACATTTTGAGACAATTGCCATCGTTTATAAATGGAGTGACATGAGTTCGCGGTGGAATCCTGTAACAAAACCTGGCGCAAGCATTTTGGACCCTCTGAATGCAGCGCTGCGAACGAGCCCAGAGACAAGGACCGTACACGGTAATGCAGTAGTTTAGTTTCGATAAAATAAGGGCGTCACATAGTCTCACTCGCAGATCAATACTCAAAAAGTCACGAACATTGTACAAAACCTTCAGACGGTACATACAGAACCGGACTGTTTCAGCTACGTGTTTTTCAAAGCGGAGGTTACTGTCCATCAAAAGGCCTAGATTCCTTGCTTCACTTACTTGAGTCACATTTACACCATTCATTTCGATTACAGGATTTTGGGCTTCTATAGCATTTGTTAAACGTTGTGAGCCTAGTACCATGTACTTTGACTTTTTTGGATTTAGTACCAAACAGTTTATAGTGGCCCATTCTGATATACGCTTTAGATCAGAATTTATCGTAGAAACAGCTGAATCCGTGTCATTGGGATCAAAAGATAAATATATTTGCAGATCATCAGCGTACAGATGGTATTTGCAATGTCTGATGCATTGAACGATATCAGCACTATACAAAATAAATAGCAGGGGTCCCAAAATTGAACCTTGTGGTACTCCCCTTGTCACGGCAATAGGGTCAGAGGAAAAAGAACTGCCATCACTTCGGACAATCCGAACTAGCTGTTTCCTGTTACAAAAATAACTTTCGAACCACCTTATTGTATTGTCCTGGAAACCATAAAACTGCAATTTTGATAGAAGGAGTGGAACATTAATGCAATCGAAAGCCCTGGAAAAGTCAAGCAGCAAATTAAGTGTATTAAAACTTTCTCCTTATTCAGGGGAATGATATGCCTACTTTAGATATCTGTGATTGAAACAATAGGACCCCTTACACGAGTTGCTATTGCAAATAACAAACTCACAAACTAGAATCTTACGAACCTTGTCGACAGAAAGTAACAATGCGCCCTGAAGAGAAACAAACAAACACTTATTTTCGATTAGCTCTACTTTCCACAACACACACCATCTGATTTTCCACTTAAACCATTAAACGTGCAGTCCGTCCCAACATAACTTAACACCTTGTGGCAATATCAAACGATGCAACACCTCGTACAAATGGTACAACCAGTAAGAGTGACAAGGTATCACAATTTTCAACTACTTTTTCCCATCGTACGAAAACACGTGAGCATCATTTCTCAATTCCATCTGGGTATGTGAACCACTACTGGTGTACAGTGCACCTAAAAAGACAGAACCTAATTACAACTGTATAAAGCATTTTAATGTGAATTAGGTTATTTGGCCCACCGTATCCTTGACTTTGGCCGTATGCGAGCAGTGTCGATTGCGTAATGGTGCTCGTACGTGGCTGAGACGAATGATTTTGATCGGACGATATCCGTTTTGGGTGAATTTATTTCAATGAAATGGAAATGGGGTATGGAATATGCTCGTATGGATCTTAAACCTCCTTATATTCATAAAAATATACATGCCTCTGCAAAATAAAATGTGCTTTGTCCCTTTCTCCAGCACAAATGTCAAAGGGACGACAACGAATATTAACGCCATTTTAGTTAAAAGGGGCTCGTAGAACGTTTAAGAATACGGCCGTTGTTTTCCATATATGACATTTAAATCTACCTAACGTGCGTACTGTGCGTTACGTGGACGACCTGCAAAGGTTCTTGAACTTTCACGAAGTTGGAAAACTCGGTTTGAAACATGGACGTATGGTTACTCAGGACTATCTATGGTTATAATAATACCAAGACCCAGTGAGATCGTAGTATCCAAAACTCAGATAGTGTGACAGAAAAGTTTATTCGTGGTTCCACTTTTTTATTTGCCGCAACTGAGTTATTATGAGGTTGAGCAAATAAACGGCCCCGTCCCGTCCAAATTAAGTGGGTAATTGTTTATGGCAAGCCGTCAGCTGTTTTAGGATTAATTCTTAATTTATCTTTTCCGTCCCTTATGGTGGTACGCGAATAGCTCTGTAGGTATCTATACGGTAAGGTTCAAAAACTGCGGTATGGAAGGCAAAGAGGGAACCACCACGTTACACTTCCCTTAATTGAAATGAAATTAAAAATTCAAATATTTATTCTGCAAGCTGCACATGTCAGAGCTTACAAATACAGATACATTAACAATGGGATCATTAAGTGGCATAAATACATAGAAACAATGAAAGCATAGACAAATACCAGGGCACACATTTGCCGAGAAATATTTACTCTCCGGGTTATATTGCAATGGAATTTGTAGTGGAATACGGTAGAATAATTTAGTAATTCGTCCACCAGCTATATTTCCTAAACATATGATGATGGTGGTAAATTTACGCCGTCGCATATTTGGGCCACATTGCCCGAAAAGATAATGATAACCTAAAGCGAGTTGGCAACGAGAAACGTGGCTGATAAAATATTTAGAAATAAAAACAAAAATAGGAAAACAACAAGTTCGGAAAAAACAGGCAAATAACTGGACTTCTACTCCACCAAGAAGAAGCTGATTCCTTTTTACTATCGAAGTCTAGACAAATCGCCGGTAAATTGTCATTGAGTTTCAAATTCATCCTTCATCATCATCATCATATCAGCCGAAAGACGTCCACTGCTGGAAATAGGCCTCCCCCAAAGAGTGCCAAAGTGACCGGTCCTGCGCCACCCGCCTCCATGAGATAATCACTAATAAGAACCGTGAATTAAAGAAAGAAAGATAATACTTATTATCCGATACTTGTACAAATACTATAAATATGTAATTGGTTAAGCGAGTTAAAAGAGAGATAGATACACTACCACAAAATACAATCAAAAAGGTAATCAACAGTGAGATATTCTTATGTAAAGGGAGCTGCTATATCTTTTTATCCTTTACATAAATAATACGGCATACGGCCCAATAACTTCGCGATATTTTCATCCTATGTATCTATTACGGGTGGTTCGTAAACGACAAGCTTCATAGTTTTTTTTAATAATTACATCATAGTGCCTATTACCTATGCCTGGGATTAGATGTCAAAGCGGACACCGAGCTTCTTTAGGGGCACAACTGGGAATAATGACAACGTGAATCATAAAATTCATAAAGTACGACGTGAACTATCGATAAATTTTTGTCTGACAACCCAACATGGAGCATTTTATCTATCGATCTCAACAACGTAAACCGTCAAAACTACCAGGCACCCATAACCAGCGAAACGTTAACTATTTCGGCCGCCGAATAGTCACGTAATAAAAACCTCTCAACAAGAACGGCGAGCGAGACGCCGCTATCCGCGCGTACTCCCGTCTCCCTCGCTATACGTCAGTTGACAATAAGTAGTGGGTGAACGAACTTCGAGAGTTTACTGGGCTAAAAGTTGAATGTACTCCTGTTCGCGGACATTAAGAACAAGATAGCAACTTTACCACACGTCGCTCAACACCGTACCGGCTTAAACACCTTTAGAAACCATTCCAACATCGCATTTGTAATCATATTTATAAAGTCTATATTCATTAGTTGGTAATCACTGATTAGGTCGTTACGGTAGGAGCGAGCAAGTTTCTCACGAGTACGCCTACATTCGCAGATTGGTAGTGAGCTGGCGGTGTGTACAGAGATGTTTGTCTGTGTGCATGGTAGGTTGGTGTAGTCTTGAAAATAATTTCGCGGTCACATCGCGCGGGTTCATACGACCGGGGGCCACCTGTCTGTGCTGGTTATTTATATCTATGCACGGAATGTATCATACTACCTCTTTCACGGGAACGCGCTCGATCCCTTGGTAGAATAGGTTTTTATAATAAAAACACTTCTAGTACGAGTAAGTACAAAGGTAGGCTACCATTTGAAGAGATCAACTCTCTGGCTCTATCATCAGAGCTTGATTGAACCAAATTAGTGTATACTTAGTCATATTATACATAGGTATTTGCAACCTTTCAAATACGAGTGAAAATTCACTTTCAAAGGTTCATTGTCCCCATACAAGTTCTTTGTTATAAGAAAAGCATATATAAAGCCCGTAAAAATGATAATTTCCATGGTAATATATTGAACGTCTTGTCCTTCAAATCAAATCAACATACATTTATTACCAAACACAAAAAAAATACAACTATTACTTATTTCACTTTTTATCGGCACACATCACACCTCTACACATTGATCTACCTCACCGATTTCTAATTTTTTTACATCGTCCTTGCCATGTTAAATATGCGACCAAGCTTTAGATGAAATTATAAATTTTCTGTGAAAGCTTTTGAGTAACAGCCGAAGCATAATTTTGTGTTTAGTTCGGCGGTTATTTTGTCTGTAGTGACAAAAGGAATTATGTATTTAATTAAGATGATTTTTCTCCAGTAGCTAATGTAGCTATGTTACGTTTCTTAACGGTATTTGACTAAATAAAAGTCAACATACTTACCCGTACTACTTTTCAGAAAACTTTTTTTGGCTTTTATGTAGATATTTTCGTAAGTTTTGGTAGGTGTAGTTGGTAAATGTTAGAATAAAAAATATATTTTTACTGTTGTCAATCGACTCGAATCGTGGATGCGGGTGGTGCAGAACCGGTCACCTTGGTACTCTTTGGGGGAGGCCTTTGTCCAGAAGTGGACGTCTTTCGGCTGATATGATGATACAGAATCATTGAAATGCTCCTAATATTATAAACGCGAATGTTTCGATGTTTTTGATACTCAATCACATCACGCTAAAACGGCTAAACCGATTTGGATGAAATTTTGCACGAAGATAGTTTATAGCCCGAATTAAAATATAGAGTAGTTTTGATCCCAGTTCCATGCAGACGAAGTCTCGGGTAGAACCTACTATATTATAAGCAGTATCTTTTCATTCTTCCCTCCTATAAAGCCCAAAGAAAAATTAACCCCTCATCTAATTATCTATTTATTTATATGTTGCAAAGGGCACAAAGGAACTTGGCGGCTATAAAAATATTTCAACGTTCTTCGGAGCTTCCAAATTCAAATTGAGGTTCGCACAAGTCATGCCTAGCATAAAAATAAATATGGCTGCAGAGCGTCGACCCCAGCCGAATTCTCATGCAATTAAATATCAGTGTTTAGTAGACACGTTTCCGAACCAATAAAATAGCGTAATGGTAACTAATGCTGATTTATTTCATCTGCACTATTGATAGAGACGTCAGGTTTTTGTATTTGTTGGTGATAAATCTTGTTGTAAGTACCTACGGTCAGAATATTTTAATAAGCAACCTCTAAACATTGAGTGACTACATATGCATAGAGTGGCCACCTAAAAAAAAACCGGCCAAGTGCGAATCGGACTCGCGCACCGAGGGTTCCGTAAAAACAAGCAAAAGTTGTAGTATGTTTATACTAAATGATAAATGAAAATGGAATCCGTAACATTACAATGTGGAAAGCTGGGGGAGCATAAAATTAAACAGGGTCACTTTATCAATTTAGTAATCATCCTGGCTTTGATTTCCTTGCGAGTAGTTACGAACGCCAAAATAAGTGGATTACTTAAAAAAATGCTGTTTCTTTTTATTGTGTTGATATAAAACTGAGTTCACGGGAAAGTACCTTTAGGTTTTGATACCCTTGAGATTATCTATAATACTTATATAATAATGTAAATCAGCCTATATACATCCCCTTGCTGGGCACAGGCCTTCTCCAATGGATGAGAGGGAACGGGCAGTAGTCCCCACGCTGGCCTAGTGCGGGTTGGGGACTTCACATGCAACTTTTTCAGTTTTAAATTATGCAACTTATATTGCTCTTTCTTATGCTTGTGTAAACATAAAACTTTTTTTACTATAGCTGAAAGGTATTTGATATGAATTTCAATTTAATACCTCTACGCGTTTACAAGGAAAAAGGTAGTAAGTTTACCAAAAATGTTTTTTGTATGATTTGACAAAAATGTCTACAGTATCGTAATTTTTTCTTCGTGCCGAGTTTCAAGTTTCTGTGTTAACGGGAAGTACCCTTTAGGTTTTGAGTTTGTTGCGAGTACTCAATTTCAAAATATGCGACTTAAATTGCTATTTCTTTTGATTGCGTTGACATAAAAGTTTGGTTTTACTAAATCTGAAAGGTCCTATAGCCATCGACTACTATAGAGTCAGAGGATCAGCACTCAATTTACTAAAGTCATACTTACATGGTAGAATACAAAGGGTCGAAGTGAATGGACAGCGATCACCGGGGTCATTGGTCTCGATGGGTGTACCGCAGGGATCAATATTGGGACCTTTCCTGTTCCTTATCTACATAAATGACTTGCCATATCTCGTAAAGACCCACCATGATATAGTATTATTTGCTGATGACACCTCACTTATTTTCAAACTTATAAGACAGCAAAAAGCTTGCAATGACGTAAACAATGCCATTTCTAAAGTAGTAAATTGGTTTAATATTAATAATTTATTGTTAAATGAGAAGAAGACTAAATGTATTAAATTTGTCACGAATCACGTTGAACACGAGCAAGGGAGTGTCTTTGTGAAAGATGAGGAATTGGAACTAGTTGATAGCACAGTTTTTCTTGGTTTAACGTTAGATTCTAAGCTTCAATGGGGTCCCCATATTGCTAATCTCTCGAATAGACTGAGTTCTGCAGCATTTGCAGTGAGTAAGATCCGTCAATTAACAGACGTGAAAACAGCTCGATTAGTATATTTTAGCTACTTCCATAGCATTATGTCATATGGTATTTTATTGTGGGGCAATGCCTCGGACATTCATTCGATTTTTGTTCTGCAGAAACGGGCTATACGGGCGATATATAGATTGAAACAGAGAGACTCACTTAGGGATAAGTTTAAAAATATTAATATCATGACATTGCATTGTCAATATATCTATGAAAATATTGTGTATGTACATAAAAACATTGTCAATTTTAGGAGAAACTGTGACATACATAATATTAATACTAGAAATAAGCATAAGCTCGCGGTGCCCACCACTCGGCTCCAAAAAATAAAAAAATCATTCATGGGTAATTGTGTAAGGTTTTATAACAAACTTCCTGGAAACGTAACTGAGTTATCTATTAATAAATTCAAAAACTATGTGAAACGTAAACTTATTTCGAAAGCTTATTATAGCGCACAAGACTACATGAATGATAAAACTTCTTGGGACTAATTTTGACTGGATTTATAATTTATTTATTCCGTTTGGAAAAAATTGACATTGTGTTTTTAATTAATTATTCTCGTTTTATTTATTTTTTGACATTAGATTGTCTTTCTAGAAACATTCTAGACTAGTATTTTTTTATATAAAATTTTAAATATTTCATATAAATGTTACTTTTTATGTTTAATAAATTACTCGAAGTAATTAGCTTAAGATTATGTTTCTACCTGACGATTTGAAAGTGCTTGTTACTGGGCCTACTTGAATAAATATAATTTTGAGTTTGAGTTTTGAGTTTGAGCCCTGAGTATTTGACATGAATTTCAATTTAATACCTCTACGCATTTACGAGGAAAAAGGTAGTAAGTTTAAAATTTAAAAAAAGGTTTTTTGTATGATTTTACAATAATGTCTACTTTTCGTAATTTATCCTTTGTCTGTGCTATATGAAGTTTCTTCGTGCCAAGTTTCAAGGTTCTGTGTTAACGGGAAGTACCTTTTAGGTTTTGAGTTTGTTGCGAGTACTCAATTTCAAAATATGCGACTTAAATTGCTATTTCTTTTGATTGCGTTGACATAAAAGTTTGGTTTTGCTTCATCTGAAATGTCCTATAGTCCTGAGTATTTGACATGAATTTCAATTAATTACCTCCACACGTTTACGAGGAAAAAGGTATTAAGTTGAAAAAAATTAAAAACTTTTTTTGTATGATTTTACTAAAAATGTCTACTTTTCGTAATTTTTCCTTTGTCTGTGCTATATGACGTTGCTTCGTGCCAAATTTCAAGTTTCTGAGTTTACGGGAAGTGCCCCGTAGGTTTTGCGAGTGTCGAAAAACTCTAAAATTTGCAGCATAAACGACTTTATCTTTTGATTAGGTTAACTTTTTAGTTTGATTTTTTCACAGGTCAAAGGGACAATAGACCTGAGTATTTGATACAAATTTCAGCTTGATACCTCCACGCGTTCCTGAGAAAAATGGTCTTGACAGACAGACAGACAGACAGACGGACAACAAAGTGATCCTATAAGGGTTCCGTTTTTTCCTTTTGAGGTACGGAACCCTAAAAAGACCGGGTTGCACTCCGGGAGTGCCGGCAAAAGTGAAAACTTGAATATTATCAGTAAAAAAAAGAAAAAGCCCCGTACGTCTTACATAAAGAAAACCTATAAACGTATTCCGCAAATCCGAATTTTCATTTAAAAATCCGCGTTTTGAAGCGCAGCTACCGCTTTTTGTATTCTGGCATCTGGCAACGGTCACGTGACCTCCTACGCAGGAGCGTAGATAAAAATTGTTAAACTCGCCACAGGAACCGTAGGAACGCTCATACACCCGTGGCGAGTTTAACCATTTTTCCCCATCCCAAAAAGTGCAGAGCGCCGCTAAAGAAGTTTTCACTTCAAAAATTCTTGACGTCTTCCATAAGGCCGCCATCTTGGAATTCAGAAGATACTATTTGGCGACCGCCCGCCAGTGGAAAGTCAGGAGGGAAAAAAAAGCACGCGACTACTTATGCAGAGGGAAACCCACAAACTTATGCTAGGGGATGTCTTCGAGCCGCGTCCCACGCCTATTCCACATGGAGGGAAAGTAGGTACTTACCTTGAATATTGTAGATAGAAGATTTTACTAAAAGAAGACGGTATTTTATAAAAGCAATGTTTACAATCGTGGGATAAACAAAATAGTATAATAACCTCAAAACTTTGACAAATACCTCGATATCTCTTCACCGGTATGGTATGTTTGTGATTTTCGCTTTGGTCTTTTTTACGGTTCTGGGAAATATGCGAGTGCGAGAGTGACAGATGTCTTATCCACAACGATAACTGATAAAATCGCAACCATACCACCGCCCGCTGACAATGCACTATTGCTAGTATCGCGAAGTTACGCAACCCGCTGTCATATTTTGGCTCTTTATGGTTAAGAGTCCGTTTACCCCGGGATCAACAAACTTCCCGTAACATACAGGCAATGGTCCGCGAGACGTGGTTGCAGAAAATGTATGTCTAGGAATTCTTGAGATTCTTTCAATCACCTCCTTTTAACCCGACTACGATAGAGGCAAAAGGAAGAGGTATGATTTTAGCTGTCTATCTTAGTATTTACGTGTGTCCACCGTAGCGTTTCAGAGTCCGCAGTAAGCTCAACACAAACGTAGTTTTACGCTCTCATTTTAAAGCTACGTGATGGATTGTAACTAAACTTTGCATGTACAATGACATGAGGTATATCCAGGTCTGTAATTAGTTTATGTAGCTTCAGTGTGTCATTCGAACGAAACGAAATATTAGTAGGTAGTTTCATAGACATTTGTACAGTTTAATAATTTCGCATTTAATAAGATGTTATAGTTATCATCTTGTATATACCTACTTTTAAATAATATATATATATATGTATATTAAAGGACGCCGGCAAACTTACTTGTCCCCATAAGAGTGTAGTGTAAATTAAATTTGTATGTCAATTCAAAAAAAAAAAACTTACAACGTCATACCCAGCGTATTGTACATCTCCCATTTTTCCACTAAACGTAGGTATATTCTACTTTAGTCACAATAGGAATATGCTGTAACATTTACATAATAAATTCGAAATTATGTTTCGGGTGATCTAGGCTACCTTTTGTATGAAAAAAGGTTTTTTTTTCAGTTCTCCGTAGTCGGGTAACAGTTTTTTGAACTTTTTCATTATTCGTTTGTCCTTATCCCATTTACTTGGGCTCGGCTCAGCGTGTTTTTTTTCCATACCTCACTAACGCCATTCAACGCATCACACACTTCCTTCCTATTAATATCGTCTCTCAAGCAGTCCATCCACCTTTTTCTTGGTCTACCTCTTCTCTTACAACCCTCCACATTCATACTTAATGCCCTTCTAGTAACATGACGATTATCCCTCCGCATGTCCATTATACCACCCACCGTAGGCGATTCGCTCTCAGCTTTTCAGTTTACTCATTCCTTATTCGATCCATTCTCGTCACCCCACACATCAATCTCAACATTCTCATCTCCGTAACATGCAATCTCGTTATATCCGTCATCTTTGCGGCCAAACAATCTGATCCATGCATGACGACAGGTCTTATAATGGTCTTGTAAATTTTGTCCTTCAGTCGAGTTATTCTTGTTAAATGTTTTTATTTAACTTGCACTGTTCGTAAGTAGGCAAATATGTAAATATGTTAATCTGTCCTTCATGCAAACCATTTTCGAGCCACTGAGCTGCAAGGCGTCTGTGAGTTTAGTGACAACACAGCTGATCTGATGATTCATTCATTCATTCATTCGGTCCCTCAATGTCGAGGTTCATGGCCGCTATGTCACTGTCGGGGAGTGCAGATGGCTTGCCAATGGCTCCGGGGTTGCGCTGCAAAGCCTAGTATTCTGGTAGTCCGGTGAGCTTTGTGACTTGATCACTCCACTTGGCTGGCGGTCTGCCACGAGCTCGTCTACCCTCCACATTTCCGCCAGCATTTTTTATGCAACGACGGCGGCAAACGAGCGTACCGCCCGGCTGATGGCAAGCGGACACCGCAGCCTATAGACGCATGCCACTCCAAAGCAGTAACATGGGCGTTGCCGACCCTTGATATGATTGAGGATTCGCCGCCAGCTGAAGGAACAAATTCCCTCGCTCTCAACACAACGCATCCTCGGGAGCTCTGGCGACCTTGCTCACCTCCAGGAACACAACACCACTACAGAGCAAGTAGTAGTGTTAAAAGTAGACGTCCTATAATGGCGCGCAACAGTTTTTTTTCGTGAAGTTTGCACAGTGCGCGCGATTGTTTTCGGCCAGACTTATGGCCTGGATACACATTGATTAGTGATTAGTGCGAGTCCATACAAAAGCTACTCGCACACGCACTCGCAGTAAAGTAAATGTATGAACTCGCACTAATCACTAATCAAAGTGAATACAGGCCTTTAGATGAAGTCTCTAAACAGCCAATACAAAATAAAATAAATATTTTCGTTCTAAAATGTTATCTTTTGCTAATTCATGAAAAATGTTATCAAAAGTGAATAGTTTTACTAAATTAAACGTTTCTATATCATATCCATAAAGAAATAGATAATTAATTAACAAAAAGGATTTAGTGTGTTTAGTCGAGTAAGAATCCATTTGCCGAGAATTTTAAAAAAAGCTGTGCATTCTGTACAACCCGGTTAATTTAAGAATGCACCGTGTTCATGCATACATCTTGCTGCAAGGTGCCAACGCGACTTAATCGGGATATAACCATAACACACAAGTATCATAATATTATAAAACACGCGTGTTCAATACCCGGGATTATGAGCCTAAAAGCGACATAATAAGAGGTACGTTACGAGTAAATGTGTTGTACCTACCATCGGACATTGACCTTGGCAGAGTCGTCGTCTAGGCCAAATTTGAGAACAAAATTCGCAAACTCATAAATGCTTTCATCTTCATCCAAATCTCACGGCTAAAGTAACGAGCTAAAGTCGAATTCAGAATAACAGAACAAATAATTTGCGAGCTTGCGAGTATTACTGTTCCCATATACGACGTTATAAAAATTAAAACGACGCTAGGGTTGAACGCACTACGAAACTGACGATATCTTTCGCAAGCACGTACGTCCTTTACAGTAATTTCTCAAAATTAAACTCTATATGTTAGAAGTAGAGCTGAATTTCAAACTACAGAACTGGTGCAACAGGAGATATCAAAGCAGTCCCATCGATATCTACACACCGCGGCCGCGGTAAAAGTTGCCAAATAGCATTCTGAGAACGAAAACGAATTCAACAGAAATGGAATCTGAAACGAATATCAACTCTATACCAAAGTGCTTTAGGCTTAAATTGCAAAAGACGAAAATGTGACATGGAACTTTTCAAGTGTCACGTAGCGAAATTAAGAGGATAATGACCCGTGGTTTTGACCTTCCCCGATCTACATTTTGGAGAAAGTGGCACATCCATCATCGTGGAGAAGTGGAGAAAGTCGCCCTTCTTGCTAATGGTTATGATTTATTTCCTGTCGCAAAATGTGGCCGATACGTAGCTCAAGGAATCCCATAATAATAAGCGCTTTTATCCTGAATTACTACGGTATGTCTAGACATTTGATTTTGTGGAGTTATATAATGTCCCGTAGTTAAGGGGCTCCCATACGCCAATGACCTTCGATCTGAATCCCTTAGTTTTCTAATGTTTTTTGTAACTTATTTTATTAACAATAACGGCTTTAAGCAATATAGTATCCCATATTTACTTCAAAGTCAATTGTTTTCGAGATATTTGGCATCAAAGTTGATCAATTTTAGGCCACATAACTGGTTTTCTGGCCATAACTTTTGTGTTCATAAGTAAGATTATAAAAACGCATATCAAAATTATAGGCAAGTTTATTATGTATGAGTAGGTATGAGTTTAGGGTGTATAAAAGTGTTAATGAGGATGAGGTGTCGGGTTTTGTATTTTTACAGACCTTTCTTTAAAAATAGAGAATTAATTCTGTATTAACATTTTTCAACTTATTAAATATCAAAAATGTTAAACAGGAATCAAACTTTCCCATATCTGCACCTGGAAAGCTAGCTTCAATAAACCGAGGACGAGTGTCGAAATGTAAACTACTAAATTTCGTTGATTTTTGACGGGAGCCCCTTAAGTGTGCCTTTTTTCATAGGCCTCCTCCAACATCTTCCATTGAGTTCTGTCTTGTGCTTTAGGTCGTCTTCCCATCTTGTTCGCTGGCGCCCTCTGCTTCGCTTGCCATCTCTTGGGTACCAGTCAGAAACTATTTGCTCCATTAGTCGCGAGGATCTCGGATCATGCGACCCGTCCCAAGGAATCCCATAACCGACTTCAATTATAGCACCTTTATAAAAATAACGGGTTGCGGATGAAATCAAAATTTTAAAGCCCTTTTTTCCCCCATCCACGCTGGCTGCGAATTTACAAAACCTACAGTCATAGTGAGAACTGAAATGGGCTAGCTTTTGTCTACGCAAAACCTTTACAAAACCCTACCCTGTTATGGTACAAAAATCGCCTGAAGCGGTGTAGACTTTGTCAACGAATTTAATACTGACATTACAATAACAAAAGCTAGTCTATTGCGGTCTATCAACATTTCAGTTCTCACTATGACTGTAACGTTATAGGTTTTGTAAATACGCCTCCTGCCTGGGGAACGATGGAATCCGGAGAACCACCCGGACTACCGTCCAAAACCCCACGGTGCTTTATGGCAGAGTCACGGGAACGCTTGCGCACACTTCCGTGACTCCCCCAGCAGTTATAGTTATCCTTATGTGGGACCTATCGCGGGTTATAAAGCTATCCTACCCTACCCTACAGGGATCTATACAAACTATATTTAAATTGTCCTGAAATATTACGGTGTAAGAGAAAATTATTTTTAATCGCAAATGAAATTATGGATATCGATAGTATCTAGGAAATAACACCGTCAAAATCAGCTAATTTGTCATTGCAAGAGCTCTTTTTTTTTTTTTTATGTGATAGGAGGCAAACGAGCAGGCGGATCACCTGATGGTAAGCGATTACCGCCGCCCATGGGCACCTGCAACACCAGAGGTGTTGAGAGTGCGTTGCCGGCCTTTAAGATGGGAGTACGCTCTTTTCTTGAAGGTTTGAAGGTCGTATCGGTCCGGAAATACCGCAGGCGACAATCCATTCCACAGATTAGCTGTGCGAGGCAGGAAGCTTCTGGAGAAGCGCACAGTTGAGGACTCCCAACCATCTAAGTGGTGAGGATGGTAATTGCGGATACAGAAAGAATTTTAGCCCCAGCTGAAATTTTGACATGTTATACCTACTGAATTATGATTATAACTACGTAAGTCTCACTTCGTCTTCGTTCAAGTGTATTTGCAAAGTTTCTAATCGATAAAACTAATTGAAGTGCGGGGGTAGGTAGTTCATACATACATACTCAGTTACACCTGTGAAGTTAACAAGGCTCCTTAAAAAAATGTTTCACAAAGGAAATTCGAGGTTCTTAAAAATCGGCCAAGTGCGTGTCGGGCCACGCGCAGTGTAGGGTTCCGTAGTTGCCTGTCTTTCTTAGTTACATCGACACGCGCGCGCCAACTAAATGGTTGGCGTCGGCCAACTTTGTACGAAAGTTGGCCTTTCTAAGTACATTTTGAATTGGTCGACTATTACTCGGAAACTAGTTATACCTACTTAGCCGTGATAGTTTTCCTTTTGGGCTTTATAGCCCAATATCTCGGCAACGAATCTCTAATTTAAAAAATTGTATTAAAAACCCGAAATATTTTTCAACAAGCTATCCAACGATACCCCACACTGTGGGATTATCGAGAAATAGTTATTTGTACAACAAGAGAGCACAGTTTTTTTTTGATGCGAGTGCTGATTTTGAGTCCTGAGGAAGCGAAAGATTCTAAAATTTTATCACGAGCTGAGCGAGTGATTCAAAGTTTGAATCTTGAGCGCAGCGAAGGACTCAAAAGCACGAGATGCAAATACTTTGCTAGTTATCATCTTGTGCCTATACACTTTAGAAATTTAATAATTCATAATCTTCATCTATAAAACGATAATATAATTATGAAACCTGCCCTTAAACACGAGAATCAGTTGAGAAATGCGACCTGTAGAGATGAACAGCCGGACGTACGAAATAATTTTTGCCCAAGCAACAGAGGTCTTCCTTTGCTTCGCTCGCTCTAAAATGAGAGGGTTCCTTCGATACATATTCTTGCACTTGATTGTACAATTCCGCCTTTCAGTCGCCTTGGTCGCATTTTTATCAATTATAATGACGCTTCGAGTTACTTAATCGGAAACGCTCTCAAAATAGGTATAGCACCTCAAAAATGTGGGTAGAAGAGTAAAAGGCGTCTGAAATGCTGAAAGAATGACATAGTCTAGATAAGCAACAGAAGCATAAGTTAAGTCAAGGCAACCCGAGTCAAGTTCTGAGCGCCACAATGCCAAGATGAATGTATTTGACGCACGAACGAGAAAGTTGCGCGCGCCAGTTCAACGCCCTTAAATCTATGGACCAATAAAAAACCCTTCACACTTTTACCTTAACTGCCCTAAAGACCATTACTTTCTATTTCCTAACGAAAGTTGAAATTAAGAGTGATCCTCGAGGCCACCAAGTCGACCTAGCTCAACATTGTCGACATCCAGGTCACAGAGAAAGTGGAGAAAGTCACTATTTGACCATGAGCTACAATGCTCTCCCTAGTATTTTTCTGACTGTCACTTTTTAACCACGGTCAAAAACCGACTTTAAATCTGGAGCCCTTGGTTCTAGATTCGATTGGGACGGCAAGTAGGTCATAGTATAGTATGTTCTAATTTTGAAGATTCGTTGCATTGATGATGATTTCTTTTTAATTTGTTTAGCTTTCAGAGGAACTCTCTTTCTGTATTCACAAGAACGGTGATTTCCGTTTGGATACCTACGTATAATGTTTGAAACTCGTGTATAGGTTCTAATGTAAGGTACTCGTAATTTGCAGAAAAGTTGTAATAGAACATTGTGATACAAGTGAGGTATGTTGATAATTACATCAGAGGCGAAATTGTTCACGCGAACCGCAGGTGAGCGTGATAAGGAAGCCGAGGATGTAATTATCAAAGCTCACGTGTATCATACGACGTTTTTCAACACATTTTGCGAGGAAAAAATCATTTTCATAAGATGAAAATGTTATAGGCCTGCCAAATTTTTTTTTTTTAAAGTAAATCATTAAGATGACAACAGGTTTTTACTCAAAATTGCACATCGCCAAGAATTTCCAGTGGCGTACATTCTATTTATCACTTTTCTAGTCACCACGAGTCATCATTTTTGATAATAACCAAACACGCATAAACAAATTTTACAAATATTTCTGAAATAACCTTTTAATGGCGCGCAACAGTTTGGTTTTTTCGTGAAGTTTGCCCAGTGTGTGGGCACAGAAATCTCTAAACAGCCAATACAAAATAAAATTATATTTTGGTTTTAAAATGTTATCTTTAATTCATGTAAAATGTTATCAAAAGTGAATAGTTTTACTACATTAAACGTTTATATGTATATCATATACAAAAAGAAATAGTCAATTAATTAACAAAAAGGATTTAATTTGTTTAGTCGAGTAAGAATCCATTTGCCGAGAATTAAAAAAAAAGCTGTACATTCTGTACAACCCGGTTAATTTAAGAATGCACCGTGTTCATGCATATATCTTGCTGCAAGGTACCAACGTGACGTTATAGGGATATAACCATAACACACAAGTGTTGTAATGTTATAAAACACGCGTGTTTAATATCCAGGATTATGAGCCTAAAAGCGACACAATAAGAGGTACGTTACGAGCAATTGTGTTGAAAAGTATTTTGCAAAATACATAGTTACAAAATGGGTACACAGGTAACATAGCATAGGCTTCCATGTAGCATTTATAATATTCGATGCTTCGATCTAATTCAAATAATACTACATACTTACTACTTTACAACAGTTTCGCGAAGTATGGCGGAATACCTACTGTAAGTGTTCAACATCTTTCTTTTTCAGCTGGCATAGCCAAAAACATTGCCTCTTATAAGAGTTTGTTATAACAAGCACTTAAACCACTTGGGTTAGAAGCTTTAGAGCTACGCAGAAGGGTAGCAGACGCCTCAGACCAAGAAAATATACAGACGGAGCGTTACGAACAGTCTAGTGAAGCCAACCGGTTTTCAACCAAGCCCCATAAGTTTAGCACACGCTAAACAAATTAAATCGCAAAAAACTCGAAATAAATGATATTGACAGCATTGCGAATTTGCGACACGTGCTGAAGAGTTTTGTGCAATTTTGTTTGTATATGTGTGCGTGAGCGTGTGCTAAACTTGATGTAGCTTAATTGGTTTTGTTTGTATGTGGTTTGGCTTCACTTGACTGTTCGTAACGCTCCGTTTGTCTTTTTTTCTTGGTCTGAGAGCAGACGCGATATAAATGTGATTGGATCATATTAGTTTCCGAGCTCCGTCCCACCCGAAACACTAACTGCGAGCGTTTTCTGTATCTAACAAGCAATATTAAAACGGTTGTAGCTTCGTAATTCTTTATGATATTATAATATTAGAATGGGATTTTATTGCCTTCTTTCGAGTCTACACCCGTATTCGGATTTAACCCATAATGCCTATTTAGGTACATGACATAATTAAGCCATGCATGTCATGCCATGCGCACTCACTGGTGTATGACAAACAGGGCACATGTCATACACTAGTGCTACGTCGAGGATTAGGACGTTCAAAACGTACAATACAATACAAATATTCTTTATTGCTCACCAAAACAAGTATGCAATACAAACAAAATTAAGATAAACATAAACAATGACAGCAGGCGATCTTATCGCTAAAGAGCGATCTCTTCCGGACAACATTAGTGTAGTCGAGACGATGCAAAATAAATACATAATTTGTGTAAGTATATCATCGTTTACCATTCAAGTTTACAGGGTTTTTTGGTCAGGTTAGACAGTTTGAACTTTAAAAAAACACCACGTTGGTGGATTTGTCGTAGTCTGATACCATAGACGACCGGAAACAGGGCCTCTTTCTGCGATACCTACAATACAACGACAAGCTTAAGCGCCATCATTAACATCATTCATCATCATATCAGCCGAAAGACGCTATACATGATATTGCACTATGAATAAGATATTGTACTATCGTATAGGTACTTAATATGATCATCATTTGATATCCAAGAGCTTCATACTAGGGCCACAGATTATTAGGTAGGGCTTTTGGTTTATTCACACACAACTCTGCCCCACGCCAGTGAGTATAGATCATTCGGTAGCTAATACTTTCGACGTTTCTAGCTATGGCATTATGAACTTTGGATGTTTTAATTTCGATAGTCTCATTTTCGAAACGGTTATTTCGATAATTTAATCGGTCGATGAATTAAACTTTCAATATTCCGAATTTCGACAATTCGACCGTTCGCGTTTGGTATTTAGATTTTCGATATTATGTACTTCAAATGTTTTACTTAATTTTCGATCTTTAAATAAGTTCTCGTTACTGTGTGGCTTTAGACTCAAAACTTCAAAAGATTTTTTTCAAGACTAGTCTACTAGTTGGACAGCCTCGCGGTGTTCAAAAAGCGATTAGGAGAAGTGCAATGTGAGAATTTAACACCCTGCTACTTGTATCTATATATATAAAACGCAAAGGTGACTGACTGATTGACTGATTGACTGACTGATCTATCAACGCACAGCCCAAACTAATGGACCGATCGGGCTGAAATTTGGCATGCTGATAGCCACTATGATGTAGACATCCGCTAAGAAAGGATTTTTGAAAACTCACCCCCTAAGGGGGAAAAACGGGGGTCCAAAGTTTGTATGGGGGAAGCATTATTTTTTGAAATATAGACTTCAAACTTTGTACAAAGATTACTTATTAAGATACAAAAAAATTGCTTTCAGCGTTTTACAAAATTCCTTCCCTAAGGGGGTTAAATAGGGGTGCAAAGTTTGTATTCAAAACTACTGGGACTACAAACTTGAAGTTTACACCAGACCTTCCTTTTATGACGTAGGCAAGGGATAAGACGGAATTTTTGTAAATTCTGTCCCTAAGGGTGTTAAATAGGGGTGCAAAGTTTGTATGGGTGAAACATTATTTTTTGTACTAGAGACTTGAAACTTTGTAGAGATATTACTAATTAGGATACAAAAAAAGTTCTTTCAGCGTTTTAGAAAATTCCACCCCTAAAGGGGGTCAAATAGGGGTGCAAATTTTGTATTCAAAACTACTGGGACTAGGAACTTGAAAATTACACCAGAAGTTCTTTTTATGATGTAGGTAAGGGATAGAACAGGATTTTTGGAAATACTATCCCTAAGGGGGTGAAATGGGGGTCCAAAGTTTGTATGGGGGAACATTATTTATTGAACTGGAGACTTAAAACTTTGTAGGAAGATTACTTATTGATACCAAAAAAGTACTTTCGGCGTTTTATAAAATTCTACCCCTAAGGGGGTTAAATAGGGGTGCAAAGTTTGAATTAAAAACTGCTGGGACTACAAACTTGAAATTTACACCAGAACTTCCTTTTATAACGTAGGCAAGGGATACGACGGGATTTTTGGAAATTCTATCCCTGAGGGTGTTAAATAGGGGTGCAAAGTTTGTATGGGAGAAACATTATTTTTTGTACTAGAGACTTGAAACTTTGTAGGGATATTATTTATTAAGATACAAAAAAGTGCTTTCAGCGTTTTGGAAAATTCTACCCCTAAGGGGGTCAAATAGGGGTGCAATGTTTGTATGACGTAAACATTATTTATTTAACTAGAGACTTGAAACTTTGTAGGAAGATTACTTATTAGGATACAAATAAAAATATAATTAGCGTTTTTAAAATTCCACCCCTAAGGAGATTAAATAGGGGTGCACAGTTTGTATTCAAAACTACTGGGACTACAAACTTGAAATTTACACCAGAACGTCCTTTTATTACGTAAGCAAGGGACAAGACCGGACTTTTGGAAATCCTATCCCAAAGGGGGTTAAAAAGGGGTGCAAAGTTTGTATGGGAGAAATATGTTTTTTTGTACTAGACTTGAAACTTTGTAGGGATATTACTTATAAAGATACAAAAAAAATTCTTTCAGCGTTTCAGAAAATTCCATCCCTAAAAGGGGTCATATAGGGGTGCAATGTTTGTATGGGGTAAACATTATTTATTGAACTAGAGAATTGAAACTTTGTAGGAAGATTACTAATTAGTATACAAAAAAAACGTCTTCAGCGTTTTATAAAATTCCACCCCTAAGGGGATTAAATAAGGGTGCAAAGTTTGTATGGGTGAAACATTATTTTTTGTACTAGAGACTTGAAACTTTGTAGGGATATTACTTATTAAGATACAAAAAAAAAATTTCAGCGTTTTAGAAAATTCCACTCCTAAACGGGGTCAAATAGGGGTGCAATGTTTGTATGGGGTAAACATTATTTATTGAACTAGAGAATTGAAACTTCGTAGGAAGATTAATTATTAGGATACAAAAAAAAACATCGTCAGCGTTTTATAAAATTCCACCCTTAAGGGGATTAAATAGGGGTGCAAATTTTGTATTCAAAACTACTGGGACTAGGAAATTGAAAATTACACCAGAACTTCTTTTTATGACGTAGGCAGGGGATAGAACAGGATTTTTGGAAATGCTATCCCTAAGGGGGTGAAATGGGGGTCCAAAGTTTGTATGGGGGAAGTTTATTTATTGAACTGGAGACTTAAAACTTTGTAGGAAGATAACTTATTGATACCAAAAAAGTACTTTCGGCGTTTTATAAAATTCTACCCCTAAGGGGGTTAAATAGGGGTGCAAAGTTTGAATTAAAAACTACTGGGACTACAAACTTGAAATTTACACCAGAACTTCCTTTTATAACGTAGGCAAAGGATAAGACGGGATTTTTGGAAATTCTATCCCTAAGGGTGTTAAATAGGGGTGCAAAGTTTGTATGGGAGAAATATGTTTTTTGTTGTACCAGACTTGAAACATTGTAGGGATATTACTTATAAAGATACAAAAAAAGTTCTTTCATCGTTTTAGAAAATTTTACCCTTAAGGGGGTTTATTAGGGGTGTAATGTTTGTATAAGGGAAACATTATTTATTGAACTAGAGACTTGAAACTTGGTAAGAATTTTACTTATTAGGATACAAAAAAAGGTATTTTCAGCCTTATATAAAATTCCACACCTAAGGGGGTAAAATAGGGGTGCAAAGTTAGTATTCAAAGCTACTGGGACTAGAAACTTGAAATTTACACCAGAGCTTCATTTTATGACGTAGGCAAGGGATAAGACGGGATTTTTGGAAATTCTATCCCTAAGGGGGTTAAGTAGGGGTGCAAAGTTTGTATGCGAGAAACATATTTTTTTGTACTAGAGACTTGAAACTTTGTAGGAATATTATTATTAAGATACAAAAAGTACTTTCAGCGTTTTATAAAATTCTTACCCTAAGGGGGTTAAATAGGTATGCAATGTTTGTGAGGGGAAACATTATTTATTGAACTAGAGACTTGAGACTTTGTAGGAAGATAACTTATTAGGATACAAAAAAAGTAATTTCAGCGTTTTACAAAATTCCACCCCTAAGGGGGTTAAATGAGGGTCCAAATTTTGTATAAGGGAAACTTATTTTTAGCTACTACGTACTTAAAACTTTGTGGACAGATTACGTATTCATTTACAAATAAAGTGCTTTCAGCGTTTTGGAAATAATTACACCTAAAGGGGTTAAAAAGGAGGTCCAAAGTATGTAGGGAGAAAAAAGATTAGTTAGACAATTTTATTCGAGAATTCACAGGATAATTCCTAACGATAAATGAGTAAACAAGTGTTTCCGGTTTTTTGAGAATTCAACCCCTAAAAGGAGACATGTGGTGACAAAATCTGAAAATCAACATCGGCATCTATTGTTTCTATGGTTTATCGGGTCGCTGATTAGGAAAACAACAACGATTTTACATTCCAACGTCGTGGCGTCTAAATATCAATATGGGCGTTGTTATTACGGTTTTTTGGGACGTTAATAACGAAAATCACATAGATTTTGAAATGTAATGTTGTGGACATGAAAATTCATGAAAATATTTCTGCCAAATTGCAATTCAATCGGTCCAGTTTTTTTCGTAGCAAATCAGTTGTAACAGACGTACTGACAGACAGCCACACGTGATCCTATAAATAAGGGTTCTATTTTAGCTTTTGAGGTATGGAACGAGACCCGCGTTATATAGGGTTATAGGTTTTAAAGTTTGTATTTGGTGCCATCTCGATCGTCAGCAATCGGTACCTAGGCGAGTGCGGGCGGCGCGGCGGGACGGGAGGGTAGGAGACATTGGGAAAGTGCCTGCATCCGTAATAAGTACATTCAAGGTGCTGCACGAAGATCTGCTTACTTTTTATAAGTTAAGCATTTTGGCCGCCGTTAAATTAAAACAAATTTTTGGGTATTTATGTTAAATACTGGTTCGAAAAGCATGGAATCATGCATCTTAGGAAACTAGCCTATAGCAATGTCCAGGCCACAAATTTGACTTGACATTCGTGGAGATATTTTGGTATTTCAACATTATCATGAACATAAAGTAGCTTTTATTTCAGAGGACAGATTCTCATTAATCATGACTGTAAATTTAATAACAGAAATACGTACATACATACATACATTCACGCCTTTATTCCCAAAAGGGGCAGGCAGAGCACATGAACTTTATGTTCCAGCGCCACTTTTAGCATAAATGTGGGTATAAAAGATCGACAAAAAGTGATATTGCTTAGCCCATCACACACAACACACTTCAACCCTGCTCTCTTAATCGACTTTAAACGACACACACGGGAAGAAAGAGGGTGGTGAAATTCTAACCCGCCACCACACGGGCATAAAAATAATAATAAATAAAAATTAATTTACCATAATGGGTTATGACGAAGGGTTATTCGTAGGGGAAGTAGTAGTAGTAGGTTAGTAGGCGGCGTAGCAATTCAAAAATTATTGGAAAATTACTTTTACTACGCGGGCGAAGCCGCGGGCAAAAGCTAGTGGCTTTATAAAACTGTCTTTGGATTGGCAATCTTCTACCTGGGACAGTACACTTGCTCTTTTAATGGACTATAACTTTGATGCAATAGGGATGCAGTTATAATATTTACGATTATTTTGTTATCAAAATATTGAATAAACATAAAATGATAGCTACCGAAACGTATTTCCTTTGTTTATACTAATTTCAAATGTGAAACGGAACGTGTTTTAATCCAACAATATTTACTTAGACGCGAAAATTTAAAATGTCAGTTTGTAACAGGAATTCTTGACTATAAATTATACTTAGTATTTAGGTATATATTTAATACTTTAGTGGTCTATTCTAGATGCGATTCTTGCAAATGAAAGCATGCTTGCATCTTCCCTATTCAGCCAACTCAAAAAATCGCAAGTATATCATCTGGTCGTGTGATATGAGGGCGCAGGCCACTCTAAAATCTGACTAATTTAACAACTTCCTCACTCTCAATGAATCACCTGACACTCTCATAACCTTTCTAAGAGGAAACGAATCCAAACAAACCTGTGCCCCTAATATTGTTCTCTGAAAAACACAATAGTTCGTAGGAGTTGTACAACTTTACATATGCAGTTGAGGGCGGCGAAGCAGACGGCTGCTGGGGAAGATTTATTACGCAGGAGGACTCTGTTCGCGAGTCAGCGAGGTGTGGTGATAAGTTTGCTTGCATAGAAGTAGAACCATCGAGAGATCGTTTCTCCGCTTTCTATGTCCGCTTTCACTTCCGAGCACAAAACGACCACGAACTATTCTCCGACTCAGAAGAGAGGTGACGTAAGTGCGTATGAAGACTATACGATGTTAATTCGTTTTAGTTTGGAAGCTGTAGGTATATCGGTGACTCAGAGTTGTTTACAAACTTGCGGCAAAACAATGTCATGTTCTATGGTCGCTTTCTTTCGCTAATGCGTGTCGTTGAACTCTGCCTATAAATAGTCAGTTATAAATGTAACCTTATGTGATTTAGTTGATTAGTACAAGCAAGTATCCACCATCATCCGCGGAAATTCCCCATCAATTTCAAGCACGGCTGGATAAGAATGGGGCGTTATATTTATGTTATAAATAATTCATAAAAACTTCATTTCCCTTTTTGTTATCTTCCGATTCACCGCATTCACTCGTAACAAGATCGACGTCGCTTTTGTTCTATTCTGTTCACAAATTTAAAAATTCAGTCGCAATGTGTACGATTACTGCACGTCATCATATGGTCGTGATTTATTTATGTTTAGGGTGTCCCAAAATCCGCATCCGCAGCCGCGGATGTGAGCCTGAAAATATCCGCAGATGTCAAAAAATGCATCTGCAAACATCCCTCATCATCATCATCATATCAACATTGGCCTCCCCCAAAGAGGGCCATAGTGATCGGTCCTGCGCCACTCGCATCCAGCGGACTCCCGCGACCTCTACCAGGTCATCAGTTCATCTTGTGCGGCCTACGCAAGCCTAGCCGCGCCTCCCGGTACGTGGCCGCCCCAACGGCCATTGGTTCTACGTGCAATGCATGTGCCCCGCCTACTGCCACGTAAGTTAAGCGATTCGGAGGGCTATATCGGTTACCTTGGTTCTGCTGCGGATAGCCTCATTGAGAAACTCCCAACATAACCCTCCGCTGCCCTTTGGGTGACTTTGAGCCTTCTCATGAGGCCCATAGTAAGCGACCACGTTTCAGTGCCATGTTATCACTGGCTACCTACACACACCAGTCAAAGACTCTCTCGTCTTGAGACACTGCGGAATATTGGACGAAAAGATGTGCGGTAGCTTCCCGAAAGCTGCCCAGCCGAGTCGGATTCGACGATTGACCTCTTTCTCGAAGTTGGACCTACCTAACTCCCTGATATACATATAATTTAGCATCTTTGGTGGCTGGTGATGGCACGAGTCGGCGGAATGCCAGTGCGGCTGTCCAGATCAGACGGTAATTACACCACGTCATCTTCGAGTGTCCTATCTAGATATGTTCGGTTCCACAGGTTCCCGATTTGTATGAGGAATACTAGGTTTCAGGAATGTTCCCCATAAGTATGCCATATGATTTTCACCGAAGGGAGTCAAGTTCCGACGTTTTCGCGGTCGGTTACCTGACTCCATGAAGTTGCGCAAGACGTCGCAGTAATTGTCGTTATTAATAAGTTTATATTGATATGTTATTTTTTATTAGTCTTCAAGGTTGTAATATGGGCCTTGTTGCCTGATTTAAAAAAAAAAAAAATATGCAAAACGAATATACCTAGTAACATGAATATTTAAAAAACCGGTCAAGTGCGAGTCGGACTCGCGCACAAAGGGTACCGTACCATTATCCATAAAAACGGCAAAAAAATCACGTTTGTTGTATAGGAGCACCCTTCAATATTTAATTTATTCTGCTGTTTAGTATTTGCTGTTATAGCGGCAACAGAAATACATCATCTGTGAAAAGTTCAGCTCATCACGTTTCATGAGATACAGCCTGGTGACAGACGCACGGACGGACAGACGGACCGACAACGTAGACTTAGTAATAGGGTCCCGTTTTTACCCTTTGGGTATGGATCCCTAAAAAGAGGCATTATCCTATTAAGACTGTTACACGAGTTGTAGTTAATAACAATACATTATGTTTAACCGAATAATGATCCAATTACTCATTATATGTATTTACCGAATAAGTAATTATATATAAGGTGGTTTTGTAATATTGCTGTTTGGAGTTTTTCATGACTCTTATTCCCTAAAACTAAGGTAAGTATAATAAGTATTAAGTTATAATTTTTATTAATAGGAATTTTAAAAATCAAACTCAAAAATACTACTAAAATTATAACACTGTGTCGATTATATAATGACACAGTTGCGATGCATTCTTCTATGGATATATGTATTGATAACATGACTAAATTTAAGAACAGTATTAGTAAAATATTTTATGACGCTCAATAATCTCACCCAATAATTATATCCATTCCATTGTTTCACGGTCTTCATATTAAATGATTAAATAGTTTAACACCAACCGTCTACAATTGTACGGCTATCCTCTAAAAATGTATTTTATGTTAAATTATTCTCTCTGTGCACACATATTTTGAGTTATAGTCCAGATCCGAAGATATTGCATAATTTGTATTATTCTATAGACTTTAACTTGTTTTGTGAGCCTAATTAAATAAATAAACACTAGAAAAGCGCGGGAAACGTCTACCGGTTCGGTTGTGTTTTTTTTGGCTTTTATTATAATAATTTATATTTTGCTGATAACTTGTTGTATAGGATCAGTTTTGTATATATTTGAATGTAGTTAGTAAATTTGTATATATTTATTGTTCTTTTAACAGTGTATATAGTAAATTTGTACAGGTAAGTCCATTTCTATTTCTTGCCGCCTATAATGGCGGACGAGCCCCCTGATCCGGGGGGTTCTGGAAAAGATCCTCCTGACGTTGCCCAGGAAGTAACTATTTCCTTAAATGAAGAGTCAATGGACACGGATGTGTCTGTGCTATCCCAGCAGAGTAAGCGAATTAAAAGGAAAATAACCAGACGTATCTGCAAACATTGTAATAAAAAAAAGAGACATCGTAAGGATACAGAGGTGAAAGCACAGGATTGTTTATGTGGTTTGGAAGATGAGTCGGCAGAAGCTTATAAAAATAACTTGTCACAAGATAATAAGATGGTATTAACTGACAATGGTCCTTCATCAATGCTCCCCCCAAATTCTCCATCACAGTTGACTTCGCAAAACAGTTCTCCACAATCTGTCTCCACACCAAATACTTCCTCTCAGATGAAAGCGCCTATTGGTAGGGTTTTATATCAACCATCTGATGCTGCTCCATACACGGTTCATGTGCAAAGAGTGCAGGCCTCACCAAATGAAGGCATCACTCTTCACCCAATATCTCTTGGCCGGACACTTAAAAACAACAACATAAAAGGAATTGTTAATGGTAGCTTAAAGCGAATAGGTAGGAACAAGGTGTCTCTTTCGTTTCAAAAATATGAAGAAGCCAACATTTTTCTGGAAAATTCTGTCCTGAAAAATCTCCAATATAAAATGTTCATTCCAACTTTTTCAGTGACACGCATGGGAATTGCTCGTGGTGTTCCCTCAGAATGGTCGGAGGAGGACATTCTTGAGAATGTTTCTGTTCCTATGGGTTGTGGCCCAATTCTAAAAGTTAGAAGGTTAAATCGGAAAATAATTACAGATGGAGGTCCTCAATTAAAACCAACTGAATCTGTGGTTCTTACTTTTGATGGTCAGGTACTTCCTAAACGTATCTTCCTATGCTATTCAGCTTTGCCTGTTGAAACTTATATTTTTCCCACAATTCAGTGCTATAAATGTTGCCGCTTCGGTCATGTTAAAATGAATTGCAGGGCCAATAGTCCTAGATGTTACAAATGTGGTCAGTCTGGCCACTCAGGTGATACTTGTTCTGTAGAAGAAGAGAATACTACTTGTTGTCTGTGCCAAGGAGCCCATTTCGCTATTAGCAAATCTTGTCCCGAATTCAGCCGTCAGAAAGCCATAAAAGATTCAATGGCAAAAAGCTGTGTCTCATATGCAGAAGCTTCTAAGCTTCACCCAGCTGTTCTCAAAATTTCATATGCTGATGCATTATTGACTTCTAATAGCAATAGTATTTCTTCTCCTTCAGCCCCTCCCAAACCTATGCACCCTGGGGTCTCTTCACACAAGAAAACAATTTATATAAAGTCAAAACCTCCTCCAATACTTGACAAAGGGTATGACCGTGCTGCCCATAACTCCATTATAAGAGATTTTAATATGCCAGAACCTTGTAATGGCTGTATGTTTAAAAATAATAGCAATCAACCCAATGAAGCCTCTGTTGCAGATCTTATAGCTGCTCTTATAAAGTTATTGACCCAATCAAATTTTTTCACACCGTCCAACGCTGCCCCAATAATTGATGCTATATCTAAATTACCTTTAAACAATGGACAAGTTAACTCTAATTCAGTGGAACTGTCGGAGTGTAATCCCTAAAAAAAGTGAATTAATTCATTTAATTAATAAGTATAAACCATTTATTGTTGCTTTACAAGAGACATGGTTAAAGCCAGGCTATTCTTTTAGGATTCCTGGCTTTGCCTGTATTAGAGAAGACAAGTCTGATGGGTATGGTCGTACTGCCCTACTCATTAACCATTCTTGCTCCTTTACCTATTTTGCGACTCCTCATGTCAACAAAGATTTTTCAATAATAGCCGTCATAGTTAAGAATATATGTTTTGTTTCTGTATATATTCCACACCCGTCCTCAATTATTTTTAATGAAGTTGACTGCATCGTTTCCACACTTCCTAAACCATTTATTATCCTTGGTGATTTTAACTCTCAACATCATTCATGGGGTTCTTCTTCAAATCACTATGGTCCCGTTTTACTAGACATATTGGATAGTCATAATATTTGCGTGCTGAATAATGGTAATGCAACCCGTCGCACTGGTCCTAATGAGGGATTCAGTGTGCCCGATCTTTCGCTTAGCACTCCTGGTCTGGCATCTACACTTACTTGGGATACTTTACCATCAACATACGGAAGTGACCATTTTCCTATATTGATCACTTTTCCTTCTACTGGTGGTCGTTTGCATAAGCGCCCTCCCCGTTTGAAATACAATTTAAGGAATGCAGATTGGGCATCATTTAGTGCGTGCATTGAGGCTAAGCTTTCCTCTTTTCCTAATGTCAGTTGTGGAACTGAGCCTGTCTGTGCGTCAACTTTAGCCAAGGCGTTTATGGAGGCCGCTGACGAAGTTTTTCCTGAAAAAAAAAAATGCTTGAATTTTATTCCTTCCCCCCCGTGGTGGGATAATGAATGTAGTGAAGCGGTTAAGAATAGGAAATATTTAGAATTAAAGTATAATGAGTGTGGCTCTGACGAAAATTTCGATTTATTATCGGCTGCTATTGCAAATACAAGTAAATTATTTAAAAAAAAAAAGTTTGAGAGCTGGAAAAACTTTTGTTTGACCTTATCCCACAAGTCTCTCCTACAGAAGTCTGGCGTAACATTCGACGATTTCGTTGTGCATTCCGTGAATCGTCGTCACAACATTTTCCCCAGGCTTTAGCTGATAGCTTTTTAAATAAACTAGCTCCTTCGTCAGCTCCTGAGGATTTACTTTCATCGTTCTCTATTCCATCTTTTATTGTAAATGAACCTGATGGGCTGAATGATCCATTTTCTATTTCTGAACTTAAAGGTGTGTTATCTAATGTCAAAAATAGTGCCCCTGGATTGGATGGCATTCCATATTCTTTCGTTTCTCATCTCGGGCCTAACACTCTTTCATATTTCTTGGACCTTATCAATTCTATTTTTATATCCGGCATTATTCCTACCTCGTGGAGATCTCAAGAGGTTCTTCCAATATTAAAACCTAATAAAAGTTCGTCTGATCCGTCATCATACAGACCAATAGCTCTTTCTTCGGTTTTAATGAAAATTGCTGAACAACTAGTTAAAAATAGACTAGAATGGTTCATTGAAACAAATAACAGTTTAAGTAAAACCCAGTTTGGTTTTAGACGAGGTAAATGTACCCTAGATAGTATAAGTATTTTCATAACTGACATAAGAATAGCATTCTCTGATAATCAGTCTGTAGTCGCAGCTTTCCTTGATATAAATTCTGCGTATGATAATGTTGTGTTAAGTATACTGAAGGAAAAACTAAATACTTTGAACGTCCCGACTTTTTTGAGTAAATTCATAAGTAACATCCTATCAGAAAGGCGTATTGACTTAATTTTAGACGTTGACAATGAGGAATCAAGATTAGTATGGAAAGGTCTTCCACAAGGATCTGTATTAAGCCCAATTTTATATAACTTGTACACCTATGATCTGGAAGCATCAGTTGGTAATGTTGGCGTTCTTCAATATGCTGACGATCTGTTGTTGTATTGTACTGACCGATCCATTGAAAATGCCAGTTCTTCTCTAACTTCCTCTTTAAGTCTTTTAAGGAAATGGTTGGGACAAAATGGTCTTGATTTGTCTCCATCTAAGAGCTCTGTTGTTTTATTTTCTAGAATGCGTTTGCCCCCGCCAGTCTCTGTATATTATAATAACTGTCAAATTCCTGTAGTCAACCAAACAAAATTTTTAGGTGTTGTTCTTGATTCTAAACTAACTGGTACCCCTCACTGTGAATATATTCTCGCTAAATGTGAACGTTTGTTAAATATGCTTAGATGTCTCTCCGGTGTTTGGTGGGGCGCTCACCCGTTTTGTATGAAACTAATATACAATGCTCTAATTCGTAGTATTTTAGATTATGGCACCTTCCTTTTACAGCCTGGAAGTTTAGTCGCTTTCAAAAAACTGGATAATATTCAGTCGAAAGCCTTAAGATTGATAGCAGGTGCTATGAAATCTAGCCCTCTTAATGCTTTACAGCTAGAGTGTTGTGAACCTCCATTGCAGCTACGTCGTCAATACCTTGCTGATAGATTTCTGTTTCGAGCCCTACAAATTTCTGATCATCCGCTTCATTCTAAACTCAAGACACTTTCTGATCTTATTATTTCTTCTAGTTATTGGTCCCATAAACGTGTCCCATGTCTCATAAATAGCTATCAAAAGTTTACCTCTATCCAAGCTCCCACTCACTCTTCTATTTCATATCCCTTATTTTGTGCTCCGTATAAGTCTCTAACTGTCACTCCTGATGTAGCCTTAAATATAGGTATTCCAAAAAATGGTCCCAATAACAATATCAGTTTTAACCATGTGAAGGACAACCTTTGGAAAAACTACCATACAATATACACCGATGCCTCTAAACATTCTTCGTCTAGTCATGTCGGAGTTGGGGTTTACCATTCTCAGTACAAAATTATCCAACAAATAAAACTCCCACCAGAATCATCTGTGTTTACTGGAGAATGTTTCGGTCTCCTTAAGGCAGTCGAATATATTCGAACGGCAGGACTTAGAAAATCAGTCATAGTATCTGATTCTATGAGTGCCTTACAGGCATTAGTCAAATATCCTTTTCAATGTAAAATCATTTTTCCAGTAATTATAGACACTCGAATTCTATTAAGTGATTGTATAACTCGTGGGCTTTCAGTATCTTTCGCTTGGGTCCCAGGACACAGTGAAATAGAGGGTAATGTTAAAGCAGATCGCCTGGCCAACGAAGCTGTGACTTGTGGGGACAGATTTCCTTATAAAAATTTTAGTCATGACTTGATTGCTTTACCTTCTTCTTATCTCAGTGATGCCTGGAATCAGTTGTGGGCTGAAAGTGCTCAAACAAAGGGCAAATTTTACTACGCAATACAACCTAAAGTCCCTACTAAGCCCTGGTTTGCAAAGCTAAGGCTCGGTAAACGAGCCACTAGCATTATAATACGAATGAGGTTGGGTCATGTGTGCACGCCGGCTCATCTTGCCAGACTACATATTGTAGAGTCAAATTTGTGTGAATGTGGAGAAATTGGAGACTTGAATCATATTTTTCTTTCATGTCCTTTATTGAACCATGTCTCTTTTTACAATGATCTTTCCTCACTTAAAATCCCTTTTCCTACATCCATCCCTGTCTTGTTAGCCTCAAAACATCCTTCTGTGTTTAATTCTATATCCTCTTTCATTTTACTTAATGATATCCGTATTTAATTATTTTACATATTTTATTATCTCTTATTCTGAACTGATCCTATCTTTCCAAATTCCGTTATCCGTATTCCTACTTTCCTAACGTTTCCCTGCTTTGTCGGTGGCAATACGCAAACCGCGTTCAGCCAAACAAAAAAAAAATAAAAAAATAAACACTAACTAACACTACTACTTCTACTTTACTAAAATAAATGGTCTCCCCGCGGCATGGTGCCGAAGATGCTGGCAGCATTTCCCCGCTGTATTGCAATACTTATGTGTTGAGCGAGGAGCGAGTTATAATTGTATCTTTGAATTGTTGCCCAATTCAATTGAAATGATTTGTGGTAATAATAAATTGATTAGGTAAATATCATCATCATCCTGGCTGGCCAAAAATGCCTTTTCTCATGAATGAGCAGACCCCGTATCATGGTCAGTCTTATCACGCGATAAGTGACAAGATGGAGCGTCCGTTTCGTTCCATCGAACGGTGTCAGCCAGTGACGGACGCTCTATCTTGTCACTTATCGCGTGATAAGGCCGACCATGATACGGGGCCAGGGCAGTGTGGTCCCTATCCCTACGCTGCCCCTTACTGCCCTGCTTACTTATTGGAGACAAATGAGACGACTCTTCTCTCGGCAATTTTTCGGCAGATGTAGAGAAATAGTTTAGGCAACTCTTTAAATTAGTCTATTTAGAAATAAGTACTTAATTATGTATCAGTACCAAAACGCCACAGATGTGTTTCGTTTGGCTTTGGCTCACTTATTTTTTACATAGGTATTTTTTTTTTTTTTTTTATTATTGTTTAGAACACATACAGTCATGCATAAAAATATAGAGGTAATTATAAATTTATATAAAAACAGACCTGGAGGTTCATAAATACAAACATTAAGAAAAAATATACAAAAGCGTCTTAGCGAGTAGGAAAATAAGTAGGTAGAACACTAAGTATTTTTTATCGATAACAACTTAGATCTCGTACGTTCTTTTAAAACATCAAGAGAGTGCATAAACGGATCGATGTCACAGAAATAGTCATTGTAGTTTTTCAAAACTCGTTTGGAAAAGGTATGTTTTGAGTAATTAGTGCGTGCGGAACTCACATAGAACAAATTACGTGGACGTAAGGAGCGATGCGGTACATGAAACATTATATTTTGCAGCAAATTTGGGCAATTAATTTCATTTTTTAGAATCTTAAAGAAGAAAATTGTGTCCAGAAACAGTCTCCTATTACAGAGGGAATCCATGCTAAAATGTTTGGCTGACTTAGCCGACGATTCCAGAGGTGTACCGGTCCTGTAACACAGTGACCTCAAGAAAACATTTTGTATTCTTTCAAGGCGGTTAATATGGACGTGGTATTGAGGAGACCAGATCACAGAACCGAACTCAAGAATACTCCTGACGTAACAATAGAATAATATTTTAAGGGTGCAGGGGCGCCTAAAGGGTTTGCCCATCCTAAGTATCATGCCTAGATTTTTATAGGCTCTGTTACAAATTTTGTCGATATGATTATTGAAATTAAGCTGCGAGTCCATAATAATACCTAGGTCTCTAATAGAACTAACGCGAGTTATCTGCTTCCCAGCAATACGATAGGTAAAATTGATTATATTTTGTTTACGGGAAAAACTTATCACGAAACATTTATCTAGATTTAGGTACAGATAATTGTTTGAACAATATTCGTAAAAACTATCGATATCTTGTTGTAGACTATGACAATCAGCCTCAGAAGATATAGCTTTGTAAATTATTGTGTCATCTGCATAAACAAGATGTTCTGAATTTCTGAAGCAGGTTGCCATGTCATTTACATATAAGATGAAAAAGAGAGGACCAAGGTGCGAACCTTGCGGCACCCCTGACGGTACTGGGAGATAACGGGAAGTATAACCCTTCAGCGCCACAGCCTGGCTTCGGTTTCTGAGATATGACTCAATCCACCTCAGGAGATCACCGTGAATACCGAGCTTCTCAAGCTTTGAAATTAACTTAAAATGATTGATTTTGTCGAAACATTTAGAGAAGTCGGTATACACGGCGTCCACCTGCCAGCCGGAAGAAATTTTGTTTAATATAAAGTCAGAAAAGTTGAGGAGATTTGTGTCGATACTGCGACCACGGCAAAAACCATGCTGACGTTCTGATATATGCTGATAAACCGTGGCAGTTATTTCATTAGAGACAATTTTTTCGAAAACCTTACCAAAGATATTTAATTTGCTAATTGGTCTATAATTAGTGACTAATTGAGAATCTATTTATTTATTACGCTATCGGTGAGGATCTTTTATTAGCTCACTGTCACTACTGTTTTATGCTACTACTGTGTAGTATTTAAGCTAATGATCTTCTTATATAAATAATAAATACAAATGTCTACATGTTTCCTCACGATATGATTTCCTTCACCGAGAAGCTACTTAATGGTAAATATCGAAAAAAGGAAGCGCCGTGGCCTGAGTTGTAGTACTGTTTTGTTTTGTAAGCCTATGTTGTATCCCACTGCTGGGCAAAGGCCTCCCCCTAGACTTCCAACTATCCCGACTCATTGCCAATTCTGGCCAGTCACTTTGAAAGACGTCCAGTTCATCCCGCCATCTCCTCTTCGGCCGACCACGGCGGCGCCGTTGCCCGACGTGTGGCAGACCTATTAATACCTTTCGTACCTGTAGTACCCTTTGTAGTGCCTACGCTAGCGAAATAAATAAATAAAAAATCGAATTAAACCAGATTGATAAAAAAATATTTATAAGTATCGAAACAGCTCACAAAATTTCACGAGAATCGGCTGAGAAATGCGACCTAGAGGCGAATAGCCGGACATCCAGACATAATACTATAGAATTTCGGCCCAAGCAGAACCAGAGTTTGTTCGCTATGCTCGTTCAATAAACGGGTATAAATAAGGATAGGTACTCCGAGGAAAAATCCTCAAAACCTGAATGACATGCTGAATTACGAGAAATACAATGTGTAACGTTTGTATTATGATTGAATTAGAGCGAATTGTTAAAAATGATTGACGCGGTTCGTACCAAAAGGTAAAAGTATGATGAAGTAATATCGTTTTATGTGTTTCCCAAATCGAATCCACGTTGGTGAGCAATTTCTAGAGGATTTTCCTGGTGTATTACTTCACAAACTTTCTTTTTATTTTAATTAAAGGTCTTCTGCATATTCAGGCATGTTTTAACTTCATTTCCAACTGTAGGAACTTCAGCGATACAAAAAAACCGGCCAAGTGCGAGTCTGACTCGCGGAACGAGGGTTCCGTACGTCCATACGACCATACCCGTCACGTCACGACTCCATTCATTCTTGACTTACCTAAACAACCTTACAGCTCAGAATAGCGGAAGTTACCGCTGTACAGCGCCATCTGCGTTTTGGTACAAATAACTTGCAACCTCGGGCGTAGCACGGTTGCCATTTTATCACTTATCGTTGTGGATAAGGCGATCCGTCACTCTCGCACTCGCATACTTGTCAGAGCGTGATGGACGTCTTTACCACACGTCTTTACCGATTTAGATCATTACCTTTTTTTTGGAAAGATCGGACTTTAACAATAATCTCTAGGAATTTGAAGATATGTATGTGTTTTGTATTTGTATGTTGTCATGAATAAATGTTATTCTATTGTATTCTATTATATTCTATATAAATTACATGCAGAAGTAATTAAATTACAACCTTAGTTAAGACATGTTTTTTGATAAATAAAAAATATGCTTGAGTAAAACTAAACATACGTATTGTTTTACTTTTCCATTATTTATATTTTGAATTTTTAACCCCCCTCATATTCGTAATTTTCACAAAAAATAACATTTTCTATACACGCCTTCTTTACAATTATTCAAAATATCAAATTGATACCATAAGTAGTTCTTGAGATATTTAACGTTGTGACAGATAGACGGATGAAGGCGCGCCGCACCATAAGGGTTCCTTTTTTACCTTTTCGGTACGGAACCCAAACAGTGAAACGAAGTTTGTCGAATAGTTAATATTAGGTATGTTCCTATTGGCGAGTAAGGTCCCTTAGGTCCCCAGAGCAACAGACTATAATTATAATAGTTCTACCAGAGCTCCCGAATACACTCTGGTTGGCCCTCTGGCCAATTCACGCTCTTCCCTTGCCAAGCAAAAGTGTCCTGCGTGGCTTAAAGTAAGCCAAATTAAAAAAAAAAGATTCTACAACAGTGAAGGCCTTGTCCTTTGTTTAACAAAACGTCGGTGGCAAACAAGCATACGGCACGCCTGATGGTCAACTGTCACCATAGCCTATGGACACTTACAACATGACATGGGACTTAATTCTGTCCCGTGAGTTTGCCTGTGTTCTTTGCAATACGCGAACGAAGCCGTGCAGGCAGTTATTAGGTATAAGTATAATCATCATAATCATATCATAATCATTTATTGCACCATGGTAAAATACAAGTTGTTAACAGTACGTAGGTATATACAGTAAGTACTTAAATAAATGAATAATAATATGGAGTTCAGTGCCTGGCAATAGCATTTCTTTTCCAAGATCTCGAATCTTGACATTAAACTTTCAGGTTCAACTGGAAACCGGGCCGGTCAGTGCCCGCGAATTAGCCGACTTGGAAAGTGAAGGTTAGATTAATGATAGCAATTGGTTAAGGTGAAGGCCCACCCGCGCTTTATTGAGGCAATTGAAGCCAATTAACTTGGGAGACAGTTGCATTTTTGTACATTTTGCAGTTAAAAACCTTACATTGGTTAGGGGAACTTAGGCTTGGGCTACATGCGTCCAGAATCTCAGTGACGTGTTAAGAGGTGGCCGCAGCGAGGACGAGAGTAATGAATGAGAATCTTTTATTTACTGACGGGCACAAATAGCAAAGGCTACGCGCTCGCAATTTCAAACTTTATAATAGAAGATACGTTGAATTATGCAAAAAAACCGAATTGAATAAAATGAGCCTTATTTTGAAGTTAGCTTAATTAGTAGTTTTGTTTCCAGCGACATCTGGTAAAAATGTGGTGTACTACAACTACGCATTGCCATTGTTAGTTTTAGTCATCACGACACAGAGGACTCTGTACGCTTTGACTGCTTTATCGACAAGCGCTGACAAGACAACACTCAATGACAAGACTCAAGACTTGACGTTTGACGTCAACAGTAATGTTGCTACTTAACCATTTCCACCATTTCCTACTATGATTTATTTTGATCAAATTGGATATAATATGCCTGAATAAATCATATTTATGTATTTTATTTTGCATATTAACACATAAAAACTGATCATGGTGACTATTAAAATGACACGAATCTTGTAACATTTTGTACTGCAATGACGGTCAAGCTGGGTTTAGGAGAATTTTAGTTGAAGTCTAGCAACACCAGTATGCGGCTGCCAGCCGTCAGTGTGAGTTTGACATGTTCTTGTGAGTTAACTGATTTCGCTGGATTAGACTAGAAAAATGCAACAAATAAACTTCCAACTTGCACAATACTTACTAGCAGCCCTATTTGTTAGTCCTATTCTAGCAGAATGGAATACCCGGGACTATGTGAGACGAGAACACTCTCTCACAAAACCATATCAGGGTGAGTGACCTGTGACACTATTGACTTTGATCTTCTGAATATAATTAAATAAATTCTTAAATAAGCGTTTATTGGTTAATTTCAGGAAGTGGAATGTCGGTGCCTTACTGGGACTTTTTAGGTAGCACGATAGTGACAACCAATTACGTGAGATTGACGCCAGACTTACAGTCCAAATCGGGAGCTATTTGGAACACCCAAGTAAGGTTTTATACTACTAGCGAACGTAAATATGCATACTGCGATAAGCAGGAATAAGGGTATCGTGTGCAAGCATATGCTTGGGTAATAACTACTGGTATAAAATAAACACGCAATTTTATGAGGTCTTAGTATCATGATAATAAATACTATTTTCGCTTCACATGCCGACGGCTTATCTTTGAAAATAAAAACCACGATGGATTTAATGAGGTAATTATTTATGTCCAAGATTAAATATTGTGAAAACACTTTAAAATTGTAAAATCATTGGTTTATTCTTAGATGTACACATGGCAGTGTAGGTTGATATAGTAACTTGGCAAAGAGTTCAAATTATTTGGCTAGAATTAATGCATTGCTCGAATTATAAATGCAACTAAATTGTATGTTTGCAAATAATATATGCCATCATCATCATATCAGGCTATAATCACACTCCGCTGAGTATAAGAATATTGAGGAATACTCCACTTATCCTGGTACCAAGCTAGTCTCATCCAGAAATGACCCACATTTTTTTTTACATTGTTGACCCATAGAGCTAGTGGATGACCCACACTTCTTCTTTCTGTAAGTTCTTTAATATAATACTATATATACATAATATATAAGTAAGTATTTTGCAACATTGAATGCTAGCTAATGCTTGATTTGAAGAGTGATATAAATAAATCTTTGTTATACCATGTCCCTGTTTACAAAGGAAATGACATGCCCAAGAGGTGGCTGCATATAATTAGTACAAAACATTATGTTTGGTTGAAATTGAGACCCATCAACACCATAGTTTAAAAGAGTGACCTGTTTAATGTCCTATTGCAACAATATACAAGAAAACACACCATCCAGTTGATATTTAACAGCATTCTGTTTTACAAACCCTTACCACTTACGCTGCCAGAAACCCGCCTAGTGGGCACCTAGTCCATAGTCTCTTTCCGCTACATACAGGGAAAAGTATGGAGAGCTGTTTTGACAATAATTAATGGTTAACACATTCACAGCCAACAATGTTTATAGTGCTACTCTCATAGCCGATAACATGTGTAAAGTCATTTATACTACCACAGCCAGAGTGTAACCTCTTGTGTAACTACAGTTAATTTTTCCTTACTACCTAGGGGTATGTACATATATAAATTGAATGACAATACAATAATACTAGTGTCTCTGTGAGCTGCAGAAATCGCAAGCATGACATATAAAAAAAAATAATTGACAAACTGAATCAACAAAAATTGTGTTCAAAGTTCGAAATACGACCCTTTAGACGAGAACAGCCGTGATTAGGTTATTATACTTATTACTCAGGTTATTAGACATCCGGACATAAGATAGTACATTTTACAACTAGTGTGAAAAGAATGTCTTTTTAGCACTAGCACCGAGGTATCTTGCCACGAGCTGAAAGCGAGTGGCAAGACTCGGTACGTGTGGTAAAAGACATTTCACACGTGTTGTAAACGACGTTTTTTAATACAATTGCGAAAAATAATAAATTAATATATCATTGCGATAAAATATGCTTGCTTCGAAGTTCTTTTTCAACGAACCCATACTTTACAAATGACACTGACAGTGACAACATACTATTGGAATCAGCGCCATCGGGTAAAAAATCTAATATAAAATTACTGCGTTTCGAAAGTATAGTTTGGAACTAAAAAGTAAAAAGCACTAGTTCGAGAAATTGAGCTTCTCGTACGCTACGCAGCCACAAAAAGTACCACTTTTTGAGCAACTGTATTAAAAAAGTATTTTTGCCGAAGCTGAAAGGAGACCTTAGCTGACTCATTCAATAATACCCTATATGTGTGTTTAAAATGTGGGTCACAAGCACCAAACGTGAAAATTCTTAAAGGGTCGGCAACGTGCATGTAACACCCCTAGAGTTGCATGCTTCCACAGTAACCACTTATGAAGGTGGGCGCCGTAAGTTTGTTTGCCTCCGAGGTGGTATAAAAAAGAAATATAATTTAAAATACTATAAAACTAACACTTACTCTTTACAACAGTAAAATCTATGATCCATCATCATTAAGATCACATCAAACCTACGCGAGGTCAAAATGCCAAGATAACATCATTGCCATTTTGTGAGCGTAAATGACTTTGTCACTAGCTATGTTTTATATATTACTAGCTGCCCGGCCCGGCTTCGCACGGTTAGTGTTCCGTTTTCCCGTAGGATTTAAGCATTTTCCCGCGGTAAAAAATAGCCTGTGTCAGGGATAATGTCGGCTTCCAATGGTAAAAGATTTTTTCAAGTTGTCCAGTAGTTTCGGAGCCTATTCAATACAAACAAACATCAAATCATTCCTCTTTATAATATTAGTGTAGATTCATACTGGAATGGTATGATTCAAAAACAACGGCAGACTTCGGAAACATTAACAGATGGAGAAATGTGTATCTATACATACTTATATTGCAAAGAGATTTTTAATATGAAGATGTAGGTACTTGTTACATAGCTTGTGACTTTGCAAGTTTGTATGTAGGGGGTAATCTCCGGAACTACTTACCCTCTTTATAAAAAATCTCTTAAAAGTGTATAGGATTTACATTGTTGATGGACATAGCCTATATTTTATACCATGACTCTACGTTCTTTGTAATTCGTGGGCAGAACCGCAGGGGCAACTAGTTATTTATATAAAATATTGGATACTGCTTAGTTGCCTGCTGTTTAGATAGAACACAGGCAGGGCCATGTGGTTTTTTTAATTCACTAAACCAGTATCATCCTCCTAGCGTTATTCCCGGTTGTGCCCTAAACGAGCCCGGGGTCCGCTTTGACACCTAATCCTAAGATTTGGCATAGGCACTAGTTTTACGAAAGCGACTGCCACCTGACCTTCCAACCCAGAGGGAAAGCTAGACCTTATTGGGATTAGACCGGTTCCCCACGATGTTTTCCTTCACCGAAACTAACGGTAAATATTCCGTACATATGTTCCGAAAAACTCATTGGTACGAGCCGGGATTCGAACCCACGACCACCGCTTGACAGCCGCATGCCTGAACCACTAGGCTACCGTAGCTTCATCATTATACCTTTATCAGATTTTTTACTTAAACATTATGAAACAAAATCTACAAAGTATGAATAACAGAGGGATTATGTTAATGCAAGACGTTGTTTGTTTAAATTGCAATCGCATATTTGTTCAGATGTTTATTATACAAAATAATACGTCACACATTACTCGGCAATTGTTTTTCATACCGCAAAACTGCTGGTACCGACGACTATTAGGACCAACAAGCTAATGTACAAATGAAGCACTTCAGAGAATGCTAACTGGGTACATACAATGTCGAGGTTTCCGAAATTCTGCTCGAATGATCTGGCGAACTAAATGTAATATAGTTATACCCCAGGAAAATTACGTTTTTTTCAAACATTAATTCATAACATTGTTTTTTTTGTTTGTTTAATTTTCAAATGTTATCAAAGATGCCTTATCCAAGAATCCTACAAAATTTCCATCGGGAAGTAAATACCTATATAAAAATAAATGACACATCCATTATGTTTTTTGTGCGATTTATTTATTATTCTTGAAAAGCTCCTGTAAATTAACCAAAACAAAAATTAAAATATTTTAATTTTTGTTCTATTAATATTTTTCCCCTTTTTTCAGGAATTTGTTAAATATCGTTTTTTTTATGACTAATATTTTGGTGGATATTTAGTCTACGTAATTACTAAAATGATAATATATCAGTTACACACAAATAAGCTGCTGTTATGAATTATTTCCAAATTTCCATTTTTTTCCATACTAATGAAAATAAAATGCTTGGGCTATTATGTAATTATCAGGATATATGAGGATATGTATCCTGCACGTTTAAACAAGCAGTTTGGTGTTTGTGTTATTTGTGAGTGGGTTGTCGAGAACGACACGATTTTAATGAAATTTACAATACAGGTGGTTCAAAAATTCAGTTTAAGTGGTGGGGCTTATGTGGGCGATAAATTGATCTAGCTAGGTCTCATTTCCGTGTATAATTTATACAATTTTTCTTCGTGTTTTGACGGAACAATGGTCGGTCTCCAGAGTGAAGTATCAATACTCACAGCACTGACTCAACCAGACCTAAAAATGTTGACATAATACCAGTATTCCAGTAAATTAGATTTTTACACCAATTACTTAACCATTAACCTTGATCGTACATCAGTTTTTCTTAAACAGCAGTCAAGGATTTCCTTATCAATGCTAAATCGCAATTGTTAAAGTGAATTGAGCCTCAGTTACCAGTGATAAAGTCGGTTATTCCATGACGCACTTTAATTTAGCCAAACCAATTGATTAAAGTTTTCGTTTATCAATTTTAAGTAAATCAAAAACAATTTCATTTGACGACCGCTTCAGCCTATTCGATTGAGACTCTTACGATGCCTTTGGTTCCGGGTTCAAATTCTGACAAGGGTTAACAAGATGCCTCTGGTAAATGTCAGAGAACTCATAATATTGAGTGTACTACTTCAATAACATTAGTCAATTGAAACAAGAATAACTCATAATCATAATATTTCCATATATATTTTAATAACATTCGTTAAATTGAAAGAAAATTATTAGTATGTGTCGTAATCTAGTTAAGAACATTGGTATGACTATATTATTAGTAAAAGGAAAAAGATGCCTTTAATTGGCGAAATAATACATTTTACCGTCTAGTAATTGGAACTTGGCATGCATTATATGGGCAACTGCGGAATCCTACACTGCGCGGCCTGACTCGCACTTGACCTTTTTTTTTTGGTTTGCAGGCCTTTTACTTCTATACTACTAGGTTTTTCTCACTCGAGTTCCTTGCCGCCCCAACGGCTATCGGTTCTACGTTTTAATCCATGTTTTCCATGGAATCAATTACTCAAAGAGTACATCTGAATCATCATCATCATCATATCAATCATCGGGTGCAATGTGCCCCGCCCACTGCCACCTAAGTTTAGCGAATCCTTGTCTAAATATCAATACCTTGGTTCTGTTCTCACGTCATTGCGCAGAGAACCTCCCAGCAAACTCTGCCTTTTGGGAAACTTTGAGCCTTATTAGGCACGCGACCATGCTTTAGTGTCATATGTCATTACTGGCAACACACACTGTACGTCTAGCACAACTTGTTGCTCAGTCGCCTCGCGCGACTTGTGCTCTGTGCTACTTGTGCTAGCCCCGCTGATTAAAGACTCGCCTTGAGACACTTCGGAATATTAGATGATTGAACATTTGAACAACTGTGTGATCATCGTGCTAAAAAATGTATTAATTTTGTATCAATTTTTCTATTTCCGCAGCCGTGCTACACTCGAAACTGGGAACTCCAAGTGCAATTCAAAGTCCACGGTCGGGGGAAGGACCTATTCGGAGACGGCATTGCACTCTGGTACGTCAAAGATCGGATGACGTACGGGCCCGTGTTCGGCAGCAAGGACTACTACCAGGGGCTGTCCATTATACTGGATACATACAGCAACCACAACGGTGCACATAACGTGAGTAGCTTTAACCTTTTTCCCGCGATTGTCATCCATGTGTGACAGCGCTCTTAAGGGGATCCCATAATTAGCGTATGGGATCGTACCTTCGATCTGAATCTCTTAGTTTTCTTAGGTTTTTTGTAGCTTATTATGTTAACAACAACGGCTTTAAGCAATATAGTGTCCCATATTTACTTCAAAGTTCATTGTTTTTGAGATATTTGGCATCAAAGTTGAACAATTTTAGGCCAAAAAACCGGTTGCTGGCCTTAACTTTTGTGGTAATTGGTTTAAAAGGAAAACCTTAGACGAGTTTTTAGGGAAGTCAGAGACAAACCCAAATATGTAGATTTCGTATGTGTTAGATCTTTCACGTCAATAGAGATACAAAATAAGTGTTATTTTAGACAATGTTTAAAAAGATCATACACACATTAAGTATGTAGACCAAAATGGAGATAAAAGATTGAAGAACCGATAACCGTTTGATTTATACTTCTATCTGTAGTGCAAAAGTAGGAGATACGATTCAAAACTTGTCAAAAATCGATGGAAACCTCGGGTAGCCCCTTAAATAAAGGGACCGCATTGTCGATGGCGCTTTTGCCATTGTTGCACAGTGAATCGTGGCATTTTTATCAGCGCATCATCTACACTAATATTATAAAGAGGAAAGATTTCATTGTGTTTGTATTTAATAGGCTCCGAAACTACTGGACCGCTTTGAAAAATTATTTTACCAGTAGATGCCATTAGTAACAGCAGTAGTAGACGACATTATCCCTGATGAACATAGGCTACTTTTTACCGCGGCAAAATGCTTAATTCCTACGGGAAAACGGGTAATCCGTGCGAAGCCGGGCCGGGTAGCTAGTTCATAATAAGTACCCATTTTCCCTAAGTCCCTAAGACACAAAATCCCTCATAAGCGGGCCCTGTGACATACCCGGTCGCATATGTGTGCACCTCGCCGTGTAAAGTCATATCGACGGTCTGGGTATTATTTAAAGCGCATATGATGACACCGGAGGGTAACAGGGGAAACGGGAGAGATTTGAGGAGACTATTTAGCGATTGCCTATTGTCTACCATTGTTCATGCCATATTTGGGCCAATCAACCATTTTTGTTGCTCGTTTTAATCCACTAAACATGTGTTTTTGTTATATTGGTAAACTCATTACATGGTGGGGGAATCCAATTTATATTATTATTTCTAAGAAATTCTGTCACTCTTGCCTTTTAGCTTACCGGGACAGCCTAACAACAAGAAAAAGTTTATTAACCTATTTAATTTAATTTCTTTAGTGTACATTTTTATGATTCGGTGAAGGAAACCATCGCGAGGAAACAGGTCTGATCCCACTGAGATCTTGTTTTCCCTCTGGGTCTGGAAGGTCAGATGGCAGTGGCTTCCGTCAAACTAGTGCCTATGCCAAATCAAGGTGCCAAAGCGGAAGCTGTCTCCTTTAGAGCACTACCGGGAAAAAAACTAGGATTATTGGAATGGTTTTTGTTTCAGCACCAACACCCGTACATATCCGCGACCATAAACAATGGCAGCTTGCACTACGACCACGACCGCGACGGCACGCACACGCAGCTGGCCGGCTGCGAGGCCAAGTTCCGGAACTACAACCACGACACGCACCTCAGCGTCGTCTACAAGGATGACACGCTTATTGGTAACTAGACATTGTATAGACATTTCATTCCAATTCAACTCTTTATACGATAATAATCGTACATCTCCGCTACCATAAACAACGGCAGCTTGCACTACGACCACAGCGCCGTCTTCACGCTTATTGGTAACTAGACATTGTGTAGACTTCTACTTTCCAATTCAACCCGTTAAACGATAACAATCGCACATCTCCGCGACCATAAACAACTGCAGCTCACACTACGACCACAGCGTCGTCTACATGCATATTGGTAACTAGATATTTTGTTTTTAATTTAAATGGTCTCAATTAAAAGGTGACAGTAACAAATATATGGATAGTTGTTTCGGCGAACGGCGGTCTAATAGTGAAGTCTTGACTAACATCCCAAGAGACTTGGGTCAAGCGTCAGATACAAGCGGTACTCCTGAACACTGCGTGGATAGTCAGGAAGTTTCTCTCTGTCTGTCGCCTCATCCGCTGGTTTTACTCCAGTCATTTTACGGTTTCGCCAAACATTAAATTATAATAGGCTGTGTTTTTTTTCTCCGTCATAAATACATATTTTAAGATACTATATTTACGAATCTTACAAACTTTCGTCCCGGAAGTAGGTATTAAAAAACACTGTCAAATAAACGCTGTTTTTTTTTAATAAAAATAATAATTGTTGTTTATAATCGTCAACACAACAATATTATTGTCTTTAACCTGTAAACAATGAAATCCGACATTTTTTTTACGCGTAAAACGAATAAATTAACAAAATGCATGGCTTGGGTGACAGGTGCCAGAAGTTGGTAGAAAAAAATGGTAATAAGTAGTACTTTGATTTAATTCTCATAAAAATTATTGATGAACCTATTTTCCTAAAAATCGTAATGATTTTTGTTTAGAATTGCATAAAAATACATTTTACTCCAATAAACTATCGGTAAATATATTTATAGAACCAAATTGTGTCTAAATTTAATTTAAGTATATAGATTATTAAAGTAGTACATGAATCCTACAGAAAAAAGGTTTATGTAAAGCAAAATACACATTTGAATAGTCCTGTTTAATTCAATTCAATTCTACAATTGAACTTGAACTCTTTCCGCGTGTGTTAACGATCACATTCGCTCGCAGCGGCGGCACGCAACGAGTCCTTTGCCGAGTTTGCATTCAAGGTCGCGCTTTCTGTGCCCCAAGATGCGAACTATTAGTTAGATACCTACATTACCTACGAAGATTATTTGTAATATTTATTTCGTATTCGACGATGTGCTAGTAGGAAAATGCGACTATTCACGGTTTAATAATGGCGTGAGCGGGAAATGCGCTAACAATTAAATAAATATATTTTAGTAAAAATATGCTAAGAATTAAGTAAATTTCTATGTTTGATGTCTCAATGCTTCATAATTATTTACTGATAAATGTCATCATTATTAGGTATAAAACACTGACGACAAATTTGACAGATGATTTTCTACTTTAAGTAGTTTAGTGTCAGTTTAGCAGAGTAAGTAGTTTGTAGTACGAGATCTTTCTACAAATGATTGTAGTAACGAAAGTAGTTAGTGCACTTTATTTTTGGTAAGCTAACAATAAACTAAACAGGGTGGAAAAATCTATGGGCCCTAAAGGAAAACCACTGTAAATCCTTAACATCAGTGGCGTGCACTACATAAAGGCAGAAAAACATTGCCTACCCTACTCAAATCTGTGATATTGTTTATTTATTTACAATCATATAATTATGATTGTAAAATTGTATACACATTCCAAAATTTAAAAATTGCTTCATCTGTCAGGCCACTAGACAGTCTATCTGGGAGTACTGTAGTGCCCCCACCAAGTCGAGCAAAAAAAGAGGCACGGCTAGAGATGGGTAAGGGTGGGTAATTACCGGGTAAATGCACCTGGTAAATACCTGTATTTTACCTAAATAGCCCAAGATTCAAAACTCTTACACATAAAAAGAATATTTGGTAGAGCCAAGTCAGGCATTAAGTCACAGTATAGAAGACAGTAAATAAACTTCGAACAAAGGTACATCGCACGGCTGCACACATGCGCGCGTGTTTTGGTTACGCACGCACACGTAGCATTCGGGAATGATGGAGAATGCTTCAGTCGGGGCCGCGCCGTTGCCGCGTTCGCTCGCTCTCACTCGCTACCATGTCGTCGTCGTAGTCCTTTTGGAAATGTGTGTACTGTTGTGTATATGGGTGCCTTAATAACACTGGGAGAGATCCGGAGCTATCTTTTTTCCAAATGACAAGGGATCCCGAGAAGTAAATAAATAAAAATAAAAAAATCTTAGGGTATTCATTTAAATCACAATGAAATGTAAAACAATTGTTAAGTTTGATTTTAATACCGAATGCCGCCGCGCGGCACGTGCCGCTAGTCAAAGGAAGCCGCCTCGTTGGTATGAAGCCAGCGACAGCGAGCCGCTAGTTGCCAGTGCGACGATATCAAAAGGAGCCGAATAGGCTTGTAACTAAGCACCTACCAACCTAGTACAGTTTAGCAACTATTATAAGTACTTACAAGGAAATATTTGAGGTATAGTATTAGTGGTAAAATATTCGATGAAGTGGGAAACTAAAAACACATACCAGAACGTCTAACAGAACAGAACAGTGTAACAGAAATACTTTGCATACTTAAAAGCAAAATTAGTACTATAGGTATGCCAAGCCACAAACGTGTCACAGCCCTGCGCATCGAGCAAAAGTAGGCAACGAACGCTTCTAAACGGCCTCAGATTACCTATAACGAGTAAAAATAGTGTAGTAAACATGTACCTATTTTTAACTGCTTAAGTTTGTTCATCATCCTCCTAGCGTTATTCCCGGTAATGCCCCTAACGGAGCCGGGGTCTGCTTTGACACCTTATCCCAAGATTTGGCATAGGCACTAGTTTTACCTAATGACCTTTGATGATCTGACCTTTCAACCCAGAGGGAGAACTAGCACGATGTTTTCCATCACCGAAAAGCTAACAGTAAATATTCCGTATATAAGTTCCAAAAAACTCATTGGTACGAGCCGGGATTCGAACCCACGACCGCCGCTTGACAGCCGCATGCCTGAACCACTAGGCTACCGTAGCTCGTACTATTTAATTTTGTTCTATTCTCGGTAAAAGTACGTTTATTTTTATCGGTTACCTATCTGAATCACTAAACTTTTTTGTCCTATTTTCATTTCGGCATTTACTATTCGACAAACATCGACGCTTACGGCTGGTCATTTTGTGGTTTAGCTTTTGTAATTGATTGACAAATCGATGATTCTCAATTTCGATCATAGTGGAAAATTGAAAAATTATTCGCCACGAGCGGGATTTGAACCCACAACCTCTGGAATCCGTCCATCGCTCTCCCAATTGAGCTACCGTGGGTCCGCTAATGGCGACGTCAACGTCGCAAGTCACATTGAGAATCGTTAGTAACAATCCGCTCCGCTCCGCTCGTGGCGAATAATTTTTCAATTTTCCACTATGATTGATTTTTGTATTGTATTGTATGATTCTGCTTCATAAACATTCAATGATTCCCAATTTTTGGTATACCCCACAGATATAGGAAATAATGAGATCGGACATACCGCGCGATTTGTATTGAATAAGCCTGTCGCAACTTCTGAATTCGTGGTTTTATTTGAAATAAATAGACTATTTACTATATTATATACTATTAGTACTTATAGTATTTACCTCTGAAAAGTAATCCATTGGTGTGGAAATTAATCAAACCACTGCGATGTTTGCAAGTAATTATTGCACAACTCGGCATTTTGGCAAATAACGGAACTTTCTCGGTGGACAGCGGACGGTAAATGTATGGCGGAGTATGCCCAATGAGTTGACATGTGTGACACAGCCGCCGGTGGCTTGTCCGCTCTATAGTATTTTATGCTTTGAGGTATACCCGCAATATCGTTATACCGACGTAACGATTCGATTGATAATCTGTTCGTATTTTATCAAATCGGTTTTCTATATTTGACATACTTATTATTATTTATACGGAGCACACATATGTATTTATTTTGAACGGCCTATCGATTCATGTGCCACTCGCCACACGTGGGCTTGCAATAAAAAAAAATTGTCTCAGCTTTATGTATGGAGTGCACCCCTAAATTTTTTTTTAAGTAATTTAATTACAAAACGATGTAGCGGCTAACAAAAGACACCTATCCTCAATATTTTATTCAAATACACCTTTTAGTTGTATTGTCGAGTAACATGCCTGTGAAATACATCCTTTGATTCCGTTTTTTGCCAATTGTCTTCGGAACCCTAAAAAGTAATGAATAGTATTATATTCAGAGAACTCATAAAATACGAATAGTTTTTGGACAAAAGACGTTCGGTCAATAAATTTGAGTGATTGCAATAGGTTACCTTATTCATAATGTAATTAGGGCTAAAGTTAGGTAAACTAAATTTAAATAGTGTTTATTTCATGAAAATGAGAACGATAGAATGAGCCGTCTCTTCAGGCCCATAGACTTTTACACCCTGTATATTATCTAACATGTTATATTGGGCATAATAAAAATCAAATAATAGGTTAGGGTATAAAATCTCTCTAGTTTACTATTTTAACGAATTTTGCTCTATTACAATCTACACGCCCACAATCTTTCCGCTTTGCGCAAAGGTTGACTGGTAGAGAATGCTTACGGCACTAAGTCCGCCTCTTGTGCAATAAGTTGTTCTTTAGTGCAATAGAAATTAAATAAATAAACAAAACTGAACCAAAAAATAAATTAATGTAAGTAAACAAAGCAAGCATCTTCCTCTAGAGTCTTACCGCTCGGCCACGACTTTGGTCTTAAGCGACCTGCGACCAGCGTTTTATCTGTTCATTGCGCGTGATCCCAACTAACCACAGTGCGTTGCGCATCTCGGCCGCGCAATGAACAGATAAAACGCTGGTCGCAGGTCGCTTAAGACCAAAGTCGTGGCCGAGCGATTAAACAGTCCATCATAAACTACATACCTATTTAAGTAATATATACACGTGTCAATCTTTGAAGTCCCTTTTTCCGACTTCCACTGCCTACGTCAAAGTTAAATTGCATAGGTATCTTCATCCCACACTTGTCAGTGTCACTCATTGATAAATAAATAAAAATGAATATTTTCATAATTTGTTTCACAACGAGTATATTAAAATTTAACTGCTATCAACAACTAATACGCGACGCGTTAGATCATGTTGCGATTCGTGCGGTACCTAGTTACCTACCTAGTATGTATACCGACCTATAGAACCTACGCGGCGAGCGGGCGGCCGGCGGTGTGCCCCGCTGCAGGCAACTGGCCAATCACATTAGCTCTGCGGCTCGCGCGCGGCATTTTTAAAGTTACTTTTACAGGTGTTTGTAATAACATTGCTTGCAACGTATTTTATAAGGCGATTCGTACATTATTCAATGAAAGAGTGCTTATAATGAAAATCCCAAAACTAACGGATCAATTTGCATTTTTTTAATCGTTAAACAGCGTTTAACCCCTAAAATCCACCCTCCGTTGTTGTTTAGTGTGCGATTGCTTTCTAATATTTGTGTCCACTACATTTAACAAGTAATGTAGGAACCTACAGCCAGTTATTATTTTTAGACACGGAAATATGGTAAATGAAAAAATGTTGGGGACTAACTGAATAGAAACGTAATATTCGGAAACATTTTTTGCCTGATTTATCAACAAAGTTATAAAGGAAATATTAATTTATCAGAACAAAGAAAAAAAAATGAGTTAATTTTTTTTACCGACTTTACAGGAATTTATAAATTTTCAATTATTTATTATAATATCTAAATCACTGATATTCCGTCGGATTTAGTCTCGTAGTTATTACAACAATTATAATTTATCTGTTACGCAGAAAAAAAAAGCTATTATAAATTATTTCCATTTCGCCATACTAGCGGACCGTATAATGACTGGAGTAGGTAGCTTAGGTCGTAGAACAATCCGTCCTACAATAGGCATGATGACACATTTTGAAAAACTGTTCTATAATATTTAGAAACATTTATTATGTACAACGAATAAGATTTTTCTAGAGAAAATAACAGTTAAGTAGGAAAAAAAGTATTTTAGTTTTTAAATTTCGAATTGGCGCTAAAACGCTTGTCAGTGTCATGGCGTCCCGAGTGACGTCACGTGCGTATAAACAGAACGCAGACCTTTGACGTTTGCTACCTAGATGCTCGATTGCTCATTGAATGAACATGAATTTAAAAGTTTACAAGTCTTGCGCGGTCGTGCGAGCGAGAAAGCGGAGACAATGACGTACGAAGACCTGTCAGATAATCATGGTTCTATCCATAACCCTGTCTTACTATTCGTTCAGTACGTAAGTGAGAAGAGATCGGATGCATAGAAAACGTTCAATTTATTAGGGCCTCTGCCTTTCTCTGTAATCTAATCTGTGGTAATAGCCGTTATGGGTATTTGTTTATAGAAGTGTGACGTCATGCGCTCTGATTAGTGTTTAACATATCATGGCGGGCGTCCGTATTTTTCAGTTTAATTTTAACAAATTAAATAATAATCTCTTACTTAATAAATAAATATGAGCATTTTTCGAATTCTATCATTAAATTTTCAATAAGATAATACCATATTTTAGTGATTTTCAATTACTCTCATCATGCCTATTATAATATAGTGTATGCCACATGCAAGGCTACGTACACGAATTACAAAGCTCCACTGGCATTCACATTTTCTACCATTACTTTCTACTTAACACTTTCGCTACCAAGAATCGCTACGCGCTACGCTCGTAGCCGATCCTGTGGTTTGCCTCGTATGTAGCGGAAAGCGACTACGGCGTAGGCGGGTTCTTGGTTGCGAAAGTGTTAAACATTAATTTTCTATTTGACACTTTCGCTACCAAGAATCGCTACGCGCTACGCTCGTAGCCGATCCTGTGGTTTGCCTCGTATGTAGCGGAAAGCGACTACGGCGTAGGCGGGTTATTGGTTGCGAAAGTGTTAAACATTAATTTTCTTTCCAGTGTCAACGGACTTGGAAGGAAAAAATGCGTGGAAAGAGTGCCTGAGAGTAGAGAATGTGCTTCTACCCACCGGCTACTATTTCGGCGCTTCCGCGACCACGGGCGACTTGAGCGACAACCACGACATCATCGCCATCAAGATGTACGAACTGGACTTGTTGGACACGGTAAGTTTTTTTATAGGCACTACGACACGATCATCATTTCCACGTTATCCACGTTAATCACCTGACCTCGATCACCCAGGGGTTCCCCTGGGTGGGTGGGTCAGGTGATTCACAACTATCTGACCTCGCTGCGCTCGGCCGTCTATATGTACTCGGCCGGCAACCCCTACTTCCCGGCCTCTGTAGTAATGTACTATTTCTCTGATCAATGACCCACCCTTATATTGAAACATGTTTATTTACAGCAAAACAAAGACGAGGATCGCTCCCACATAATACCGTCAGCGCAGACCTTCGAAGCCCCCAGGGAGCACGTTGACGACCCCAAGCCCGCCATGTCAGGCGTCAAGACCTTCCTATACATGATGTGCATAGCCATCGTCATAATCGTCCTAGTGGTACTCGGTATCATGTGGTACCAGAAACGACAGGAACTTTCTAGAAAACGTCTCTACTGATGTGTCCAATCAAACTTTGGTACGTTTCTTTTAACCATCAAATCATCGAATGAATGGCTTTGGCTTGCTACTCCTTTGGTCCTTGTGGTACTCGGTATCATGTGGTACCAGAAACGACTGGAACTTTCTAGAAAACGTCTGTACTGATGTGTCCAATCAAACTTTGGTACGTTTCTTTTAACCATGAAATCATCGAATGAATAGTAGATATAGTCTCGATTTTTAACCTTTTGACCTGTCTTTTATTTGTGACCTCCATAAATTTACAGTACGCGCCATATAAGTTTACTGATGCACAGAAAAATTTATAGTACCTACGAGTACAGGAGGCCCACTGCCTAACTGACGACGTTAGCAATTTAAATTATTTTTTTGGCAATAGACAATCATAGATTGGAATAGGGTTGTCGACGTACCACATAACTGAATACCCATTATAATTGTTTAAGGTTATATGGGTTATCGAAACAGTCATCCATTTTGGAAATAATAATATAATAAATATACAAAAGCCGGAAAGGCAGTTTTAAGTAAAAAAATACATGAAAACAGATTAAGTTTTTACAAAACTGACATATTTTGCAATGGTATTTACTTTTTAGTTCCGTTAGCTAAATGTTGTAAAATTTAAATTCGTTGAATGATGTGCGATCAATGATATTATGTTGTTACTACATAGGTACAACGGAACGTATATATGAAACGTCATTGTGTGCGATACGCTGTACAGCCCTAGCTAGACCTCCACAGGAGGTAACATAGATAAGAATCGTTTCGCGCCAAAATGACAGTGGGATAGGCCGGTGTGAAGATTTAGATTTCTTTATTTCATAAAATAAATTTACATTATAAGTTAACCTCAAGCTAATTTACACGAAGTTAGCTGCTAGCGTCGCAGAGGCGTCACAGGGCTTCGACGGGTGGCCGGGATGCGATTTGAGGCTAACTTGGACGGATCTTTGTCCAATGTATTTGCATCTCACATTTTGTTTAAAAAACGTGAGACGCAATGATTATTGGACAAAGGTATTTCTCAAGTGGAATACAACCCTTAGGGACGCAAAGTTATGTGGCGCGTATTGTTGATGCTTGTGAAAACTATTGTCTGTCATATTAATAAAGATGTATGTGTTATTGTGATTTAGAGAGATTTATTAGTAGCATAGCATTCCCTAACCCTTGAATCATAATAGGGAAGTAACTATGTATTTGCCACAAGAAATAAATAAATTAAGGTTGGATCCTACTCACTTTTATGTTTTTTTTAAATTGATTTTGTGATAATGGCAAGTAGCGAAGCTGATATTTATAATCGAATGTTATTGTAATAGATCTTTGTAAAATGTTATGTTAAATTTGGGATGAGGGTGTGAATCTTAAAACAAGTTTCTGACAAAATTTCATTTTTGGTACAAGCTTTTATTGCCGACTGTACTTTTCTGTATACCATCATACAACTACTCATCGAGACGATTCTAACGAGCCCAAACTCAACGGGGTTACGTCGGTTAAGTACTAAATTCCCATGGCCACCTTCTGTTTCCATCATCAGATCAGCACGAAGGTACCATAATATTGAATTGTCATCCAAACTATACTTATACCCAAAATGTCAGCTCAATCGGCCACCGGGAAGTGGGTCAAAATGAACTTGCAAGATTTGACGACAAACAGGTGAAACTAAGTAAAAGCTTGTAAAAAATTTTTTATCCCTAACCCTTGCAACAAGCAGTGTATTCTATAAGTGACAGCATAGATATCATGAGCTACAATAACGCATTACTATCAAAATCTATACAAAACCCTAGATTAATCACGATATTCAAACGGTTAAATTAAATGTAGTGTTTGAAATGAGACCTGATTAAGATACTTTCTAACCCCGGTATTTAAAAAAAAGTCATTTACGGCGCCCCATCACAAACACAAATGTCAAAGTGACAGGTAACAAAAGAATTTTAGAGTTATTTTGACTAAAATAAATTGGTTAGACGGATGTTTAGAAGTAAGGAAATTTAAACATATTAAATTTTCCTCTCAGTTTCATCAAACTTCATGTATTATAATATATTTAATCTGCGTGTATCAAAGGAAGGAATGTACCTGCCACCTTCATTTGAGTTAAATTACTTTGGTACTCAGCACTCATTTTATGGTTGAGAGATTATTTAACGTGGCCGACTTTTTATAAAACTGCCATTGGAATTGCAATCTTCTACCATGGGCGCTACAGTTGCTTGTTGAATGAACTACTTTGATTCAATTCTGCCAACTTAAATAATCTCAGGTATAAACAGTGGATCCTTAGAGCCCAATAATCAATGTATAAACCTTGGTTACTAGGCTCCTTAAATTGGCGATTTAATAAATACACGGAAAACATTCCTTATTTATATGGAAATTTAATTTATTCGGCTATGTATGAGCAATAAAAACTCAGTAGAAAAACAAACATATTGTGCCTTTATGAAAATTTGATATTTTATATATTAGCGAATATATAAAATATTTTCGTTGAAGACAGTCCTGTGTCCGCATACTCCATCGTGTTTTCAGGATTTTATTATTAAACTAATAATTACTAACACCAAACGTATAAATTTAAACCTTCATATATTTCATCAGTCGACGAGGTTAGAAACGATGAGTTTCTTTTCTGTCGATCTAACATACTTAGAACTATCCACATCGAACCGAAATACTTAGTCTACTACCGTACTAATACCATAAACCGGGGTGACATTGATAATGCAGTTTTTATGCCCAATTATAGTTTATTCACATTCACTGTACTCCATTCAGTTTTGCAGTTAACGCGACTGAACTAAGCACATGAAAAATAATGCAGCCTTTATTATAAACATAAATTATCAAAGTCACCCCATTTTCCGTAATATCAACTCGGTATAAGGTGCTCCATTGCTTTTCAGTTAGTTTGAAAATATTCTATACACTATAACGCGACAACACGATTAATTCATGGTATAGGAATACAAGTTTCAAAAATGTACAAGATGTTCTTACAAAATGGAGTATGAATATTATTTCTCATAAGCAATAATTACATATCTCAACTTAACCCTCTCGCCGCCTTCGTCACGTATTAGTGACATCACATTAAGACAATGGTACAACAACGAAAAAAATGGTAGACAATGGTGGACAACGGTATTCCATTACAAATTACCATTTTGATTCCATTATTATCGCTATTACAAATTACCAAATCTTATAAAGTTCCCGGCGGTGAAAGGGTTACTATTATTTATTAGATAGTTTAAAGCAGCTTAGCTCCTACGTCAAGTTTAATTTGAAATGTATAATTGTATATGGTTACACTCATAATTTATCGTCCTATGCTACATAATTAATATGTTTACACTATAAATTAGTTTGTGTATAAATAATATAAATTCAAAGTTAGCTAGATTTATTTATATTGCACACTTCATAAAAAACTGTCTTCAGGCTTGTACCTTAGACACATATTCATTTCTATTGTTTTTTTTTGGCAGATTACTGTCAAAGTAGTTCTCTATTTTCGTTCTCAGAGGACTCTGTAAAAATAACGCAATTGGTACCACTTTATTGGTACCATTCGCCTGAAAATGAATTAATTATTCAGAAAATGTTTGTATCTATAATCACAGGAATTCTCTTTCATTTTCGCACATAAATAGCATCAGACTGACAGTTTCTTTTTTCAGACTTCTCATGTGAATATGCTTGCTCACATTGCTAAGGCTATTTTACACATAATAATAATGTAACTATAACTAACATAATAATGTAAATATGTGTTGAAGTACCTACGTATATTGTTTGCCCTAATATTTAAAGAAAAATCTTCCGGTGTGAATCTACGTATAATATTAGTCATTAGAATATGGTAAAGAGTAATATATTTAAAGAAACATCTGCCGTTGCTAAATTCACGAATACCTGCTAGGTATGTAAATAATAATATTGTTATGTTCCTATGTTTACAATAATAAGTTTCTAATATGTGTTAAATCTACCAGAATACTGTCAACCTGTTTCATCAATATAATTGGGTCGGTGACTCGGTCGGCCTACATACATCATGGACCTATTAATACTCAGGACAAGCTATGGTCATAATAATACCACGCCCGAGCGAGATGCATACAAATCTCGGTAAGTGTAACAGAAAGGGGAATATCATTCGTTGTCCTTGTCATAGTTCCACTTTTTTTATTTGCCACAACTGATTTAATAGTATGAAGTTGTGGCAAATAAACCATTACTTTACATTACATTACCATTAGATTGTTCATGGTAAGGAGGCTTTTCGTTCCTCATTGTGGCAACACGTATAGCTTGTCCTGCACGGGTATCACAAGACGACGCGCGAGCTCTCGATTTTTCTCGCACTATAGGTACCTACGTCTCTTCCTAAGTTTTTTAATAAGAGAGAGACGGATAATGCGAGAAAAATCGAGAGAGCTCGCGTGCATCTTGTGATTGCCGTGTTGAGTATTATTTATACGCTCTCTGTAAATGTGCCGCTTTTAGATAAAAAGGTACAACTTTGTCTGTAGTCAACGAAGACGATCTTCTATGTTACCTGAAGCGCCATATTGAAAATCGACACGTGGTACCGTTTGCTGGGAATTATATCAATGTTATAAGACTTACAAGCTATTTCTATATTTTTTTCTATAAATGTTACATTGGCCAATCTTTTTAAACAATGGGACTATTTTGGTAGATCAATTACAGGCTACAAACATTGGTTATTAACTAATAATCACGAAAATAGCATTATCTTTGCATTGGAAATCACATAAATTATAAAATGTAATGGTGTTATAGGTGATTGGTTCGGATTCTGGTGGTGATTATTTTATTCGCAAATCACATTAACCTATTTGTTTAGTATGTGCGAGTGTATCGAGTGTTGTATGTATTAGAGTGTTTCAATAAATCATTTATAAGTTTTTCTACAATTGCGTTTTATTTTACTCCTAAAAAATTTTTACCATGCGGTGTCATACTGGCTATAGATAGATCGCGGCGCCTGTTCGCGGTGGCCGGCGAGCGCACGAGGCGCGGAGCGAACGGCCCCACTGCTAGAGCGCGAACAGCCCTAAACCGTTTAATGCAGGAAGCCAACGACATAGATATATTTGCTGACAGTATTGGTGTATTTTGTAGAAAAGTTTTAGCATACTTATCGTATGAGTAGAAAGTGTAGTGTTAAGATTTAAACTGTGCTATTATTTCTTGTTGAAGTTGTTATGAGTTTGTCTTGTCTTGTTTCTTGTTATGTATTTTGTAGCGAAACTAACTATAGGTACCACTTAAGTGATTTTGTGTAAAACTGTTAATTTATGTGTGAATGAATAAATAAATAAATAGAACAGGGGGTCTTCAAGACGAGGCAGGTATGGCCTATGGTCTTAGCCTGTCCGAATGAACAAATAAAAATAAACAGGGGTCTTCGGGGTTTGTTCGGGGGCGTCAAACTTTTCGACTCAAGGGACGAATTAATAAGTCTAATCAGGCAACCTTTGTACTTCACTCTTTGCAGGCAACTCAGGTCGTAACGTATTTCGTTCATGTATCTCCCTCTCTGTCGCACTTGCCAGTTCAAGCGACAAAGACGGAGATAAACGCACGAAGTTCGTCGTTTTCGTTTCGCGGTAGCCCTACTGGCTACGCCTGTGGGCTTAGAGCATTAAACCAACCGGAGTGGTCATTGACAGGCGTTCCCATCTGCCAATAGTATATGACCAGTGGTCATACACATTGTATCTTAGAGCATTAAACCAACCGGAGTGGCCATTGACAGACGTTCCCCTCTGCCAAAAGTATATGACCAGTGGTCATACACATTGTATGGACTGACGTTTATCTGACGTAGCTATTTTCACGTTACGCATACATTTGACGTTCCCCTCCCCCGCAAAAATCGGCAGACTTTATGTATGGAAAATGACTCATGGCCACTCCGGTTGGTTTAATGCTCTAAGCCTGTGGGTAAACATTGAAAATTTATTAGGCACGCCTAATATACTGTACAAGTTTTAATTAGATTTAAGCCTCTATTAAATCTAGTTTGTTTAACTTACGTAAGACTCCCTAAATATGCGTGTCATTATATTTACTAACAGAGTTTTAATTTACATAGAATTTCCAGATCTTCCTTTCCTTAAGAAATAATAAACAATCACTGAAACGTTTTGTTAGGCTAGCAACTTTTTGTGAAACAAAACGTCGTTTGATAGTAGTGATGCGCAACTTCGAATGATTTGACGAATCGAATAATTAGCGATTACTAATATCAATAATCGATTATGAAATTAGTAATATACTAATGTTGATAATCGAATGACAACTACTAATTAGTAACTAATGTCATTTTTTTTTCACCCCACGGCCCACCCGTCACGCCTAACGAAACTAGACCTCTACCTACGTATATTTACTACGAATCGCGGCGTCAGGATATATTTGTGGGGGAGCGTTGAGGTGAGCTTAAAACAAGTTACAGAATAGCGGGTCTGGAAATGTGGGAAAATATCCCAACATGTCAAGAAAATAATTATCTCCACGTCTGTCGCACTTGCTCTAGTTCGAGCGACGAAGACGGAGATGGAGATACACGAACTTTCGTTTCGCGGTAGCCCCCCAAGGTCGAGCATGAACATTTAATTGGAATCGTACTAAAACGTTCATACATTTTTTATTCGAACAAAATCTTATACGGACGCATTGTATCATCAAAACTCCAGTGAGTTTTGAATTTTCATTCTCGTTCTCTCTCGCGGCGGCAGCGGGCAGGGCAGACTAGGCAGAGTAGGCACATCACAGCATTTTACCTAGGTATATAATAATATATATCCTGTCCCGTTCCGTCCCGTTAGTGTTATATATTGCAAATTGACGAATATACCCGAATCATCCCGACGACGTTCCGACCGCATCCTTTCGGCACAACTCGGGCGCTATCGTGTCGACTCGGGCTCGGGGCAGGCACTCGGTCGAGTCAGTCGGGCGCTCCGCGTAAGTAAAATTAGTAATAGTAATTCGACTTGAGTCGAGTCGAGTCGACTCTGCGTTGACGTTCATTAGTAGTTAGACTAGTTAGTGACTAGTAATCGAATGATTAATAGTAATTCGACTTGGGTCGAGTCGAGTCGACTCTGCGTTCATTAGTAGTTAGTGACTAATAATCGAATGATTATAAATTGAGTCGAATAAGTCGAATGATTACTATAATCGACTAATCGATTTAGTATCATTCGAAGTCGCGCATCACTATTTGATAGAAGATAATGACATTGACAAATGACAGCGCAGCACAGCAATCGGCGAAGCGTCTGTTTCACCTATTTGTAGCGGCTAAATTTCGTAAATTGTTTAGAATTTACAGCTGTATTATTTAGTGTTTCCATCAGAATACTATATATAATTGTTCTCCGCGTCAGCGGCAGCCTTTCACCATGGATGTGAAGTCATTCCTCCATTCTTGGTGCGCGAAAAAAAGCCTGAACCCGACTTTTGACGTCCGAGCTACAGGTATCGATTATTGTCACCTAATTATATTAGAATTAATATTCCTGCACTTGGAGCGTAACCAAATAAAATCAGAACTGCATAAATCTATGATCTAAATTGGTATCAACCGATTAAATAATCCTAACCTTAAATGTTAACTATGGTTAAATTGTTACTTATATCCGACATGTTTGGCCTCATCATTTCGCAGGCCTTCATCATCATCATCAATGTATCCTAACCATTTCATGACTTACATCATAGTCATAGTCATTTATTCACATCACAATATACATTATTTTTGAATATAATCTGTCATTATAAGCAGTGGGCCACCCACATGGGCTAATAAAAAAATCTATTTCATAGGTCCGAAACATCGCCAACGCTTCCTCTGCGAAGTACGCGTAGACAGCATCTCATATGTTGGTGCCGGTAACTCGACCACCAAGAAAGATGCCCAGATGAACGCAGCCAAAGACTTCGTTAACTTCCTAGTGAGGACTAATCAGGTGGCTGCAAATGAGGTGCCCGAAGAGGTCAGGGTGAAGGCGGAGGATACTGGAGACAGCGGGAATCATCTTGGGAACAGTGGGAATGGTGGGAATTATGGTGGGGCGAGCTATCAGGGACAGGAGCCCCACAGCAGACCTGTTTTTCAGGTAAGATTTTTAGCTATCCTAAAACTATTGACCATCTTTATTTATATAACTACTTGCTACTTTTTAAACAATCATCCGTCATCCATTGTAAAAAACAAATCCATATTAATCAAACTCAAACTCAAACTCAAAATTATATTTATTCAAGTAGGCCCAGTAACAAGCACTTTCAAATCGTCAGGTAGAAACATAACCTTAAGCTAATTACTTCGAGTAATTTATTAAACATAAAAAGTAACATTTAAATGAAATATTTAAAATTTTATATAAAAAAATACTAGTCTAGAATGTTTCTAGAAAGACAATCTAATGTCAAAAAATAAATAAAACGAGAATAATTAATTAAAAACACAATGTCAAATTTTTCCAAACGGAATAAATAAATTATAAATCCAGTCAAAATTAGTCCCAAGAAGTTTTATCATTCATGTAGTCTTGTGCGCTATAATAAGCTTTAGAAATAAGTTTACGTTTCACATAGTTTTTGAATTTATTAATAGATAACTCAGTTACGTTTCCAGGAAGTTTGTTATAAAACCTTACACAATTACCCATGAATGATTTTTTTATTTTTTGGAGCCGAGTGGTGGGCACCGCGAGCTTATGCTTATTTCTAGTATTAATATTATGTATGTCACAGTTTCTCCTAAAATTGACAATGTTTTTATGTACATATACAATATTTTCATAGATATATTGACAATGCAATGTCATGATATTAATATTTTTAAACTTATCCCTAAGTGAGTCTCTCTGTTTCAATCTATATATCGCCCGAATAGCCCGTTTCTGCAGAACAAAAATCGAATGAATGTCCGAGGCACTGCCCCACAATAAAATACCATATGACATAATGCTATGGAAGTAGCTAAAATATACTAATCGAGCTGTTTTCACGTCTGTTAATTGACGGATCTTACTCACTGCAAATGCTGCAGAACTCAGTCTATTCGAGAGATTAGCAATATGGGGACCCCATTGAAGCTTAGAATCTAACGTTAAACCAAGAAAAACTGTGCTATCAACTAGTTCCAATTCCTCATCTTTCACAAAGACACTTCACACAAATCAATTTAAAATATCAAGTTGAGAAGGTCTGGCGGTGGGTTGCAGCTATATTAAGGTGCTTTTTACGAACACACAACTGTGTCACAACACTAGCCATTAGCAATCTGCATCAATCAGCTAACAGTAAGACCATAAAATGCCAGCTCCTTACAAAAGTCTACCAGAACACCAGGTATGCATGTTCAAACTAAACAATAATACTTAGACTTCTACGGTTTTTTCTTTCCCTGGCATCAATACTGTATTGTGCTTGTATTGCTGCATAAAGTTGTCATTCTATAAAACAAAAATATACATTTCTTGCGTGATAGAGAAGAGGGTTATAGATAACACACTAATATTTTATTAAGTTTTTTTTTTTTTTTTTTTTTTAAGTAGAAAAGTCTATTAGATTGTAGCTTTGTACCGGTGTATGTATTGGGTAATCTCTGGAACTACTGGACCAATTCTTTCACCTTTGTATAGAATGGACTTTCTGGATGGACATAGACTATGTTTTATCCCGCGGGTTTGCGTGTGTTCTTTGCAATACGCGGGCATCGCCGCATGGCAGGTTTTAAAATAATGAAGTGTGATGGTCAAAATACCAGTTTGCCTGTGGCATGAAAAAATTGCTCCAAAAACCCAGACATCTCAGCTCACACACTTGGTATAACTACAACATAGAAAAGTTGAACAATCCCCGACATTTTCATTTCAAAGTTGAATATCTCAAAAACGGCTGAACAGATTTTCGTAAAACATTGCTAAGAACACTCTGGATAAAATTACCTATGACACAAAAAAAACCGCATTCAAATTGGTGCATCCGTTAGGGAGCTACACTACCACAAACAGACACACTTATAACACCTCTCTTTTTGCGTTGGGGGTTAAAAAGAAACATCTTAAACAAAACATATACTTATTAACGAAACTTTTATTAAATACATGGTTTTGTTAATTTAACATGGAAATTACCACTGTCAAAGATATACCATCATTCTCTGAAACCCAGATCAAGATGTTAATGGTTTATTTTTCTATTTGTTATCTGTATCACATTGTTTAAAACATACATACACTAGCTTCTGCCTGCGACTCCGTCCGCGTGGAAGTCGTTTATATCATAGCTCCATACAAACTTTCACCCCCCATTTTAGGGAAATAGGGGGTTAGAAAGAGACAAAATGTAGCCTATATCACTCTCCATCCCTTCAACTATCTCCACTTAAAAAATCACGTCAATTCGTCGCTCCGTTTTGCCGTGAAAGACGGACAAACTAACACACACATATGCTTTCCTTTTTTATAATATTAGTATGGATTATAGGAAGGCATGGGTCCAGAAGTCATGGGCCAAGCTTACCAAGCATACGGAGGCCCCAGCCAGAACTTCACATACATGGACCGCCTCCAGCAGCAAAAGAATGTGGAAGAGGCCGAAGACCTGGACGTGAACGCCAGTCTCCACGGCAACTGGACTATGGAGAATGCCAAGTCGAAACTGCATCAGTTCATGCAGATGAATAAGATTAATACTGATTATGCGTATAAGGCTGTTGGGCCGGATCATACCAGGTTTGTTATTATAGACACAAATACTTTAGTTCCCCTACAAACAGAATTCAAGTTAGTATAACGTTGCCAGTAATTAACACCTATACTAAAAATTCATTCTATTATAGGTGAGAAGAGTTCATTTTTAGATTTTTTAGTATGAGGTGGCCAGTTATTGGCGATTTACCCTAGATTTTTTTTTATTGAGTCAAGAATTTTAACGAAATATACTTTATTTTAAGCCATTGGTTATTCATAGTTTATTGAAAAAGCAATGGCTGACATTTGTATCTACAGGAAATATGGTCAGGCATGACTTATAAGTCAAGTCGAGTCTGACATGAGTGGTCGTTATCAGAAACAATTGGCACTTACCCATGTAGTTTGGGCCAATCGACAATTTTTTGCTGCTAGTTTATCATCCTCTGCTGGATCTTTTTTTAAACAGTGTTATTTATGGTTTTAAACGGACCAAATCTTGGGGGTTCTTTTTATGCGCCATCTTCAGTCCGTGTTGTAACATTTTTATAAAAAGTCTGATATGTTGTCTCCTGCTTAACTGGACAGAATAACAACAACAAATAGTTGATTGATCTATTTAACACACCAATATTACTAATTGGCAACATGTTTCGGGCTTATCATTAGCTTGAGTTTGAATGTCAAAGGTACAGTCTGCATCAGAGAATAGTACCTCTGTGGTTACTGTGTACATAATGAATGATACATTGATTATATTGAACATGTAAAACTAATTACATTGGGGTGTCTTTGTTTCTGAATATAACCTAAATTGAAGGGTGAGGCATGCATTGCACATTTTAAGCAATACATATTTCACGAATAATATATTGAGCATCTTAGTGGCTGAGGATGACACAAATCTAAGACAATCAAAAATATTCATTGAAGGCGAAATTATGGACTTATTTGAATATAGTTACCATTTGTAATAGGCTAAAAAACACAAACACACTAATACTAATTTTAGTTCAAACTTTTGTTTCCGACTGTACTTGTTTTGGACACTCGCTAAATTAAAGTGGCCGTCAATAGAATTTTCTAACTATGCAAACAAACCGCCATAGTGAAAGACAATTTCAATATGGCGGTTTGTTTACATAGTTATCAAATTCTATTGACGGCCACTTTAATCATTGATTTGAGTAAGAGCATTCGGAAAATTTTGTATCAAGAATTGTACAGATTCGTTTGATTTAGAATGGTAATAAAAATATTCAACTGGTTCATAATTTCCCCTCAAAACTTGCGATTCAAATTGATTGTCTAAGATTTGTTTTCAATGCAGGTTAGCTCTTTCCACCGCCGAAGTCATGCCTCACCATACTTCCAGAATATTCTACAAAACTAACAACGTTTAAAGGTAAGTTGACGATGTGAAAATCATTTAAGTGTATAACTGTTTCTTAATGTATTTTTACTAAGTGAAATTATTTAAACGCGTGGTTTAATAAGCCAAGAGAGTTATCTATTACTTTCAACTTTATATTATAACCTATTTGTATATTTTTTATTTAATCGTATGGCATACATTATTTTTGGCCTTTAAAGTTTGTCGCTCTTTAGTACCAACCAGGGGACACGTGCAGGGTTGTGGTAGGTAGCTCCTGCGCACGCGAGTAACAGTGGTCCCCCCTTTGTCAAGTGACCATTCACTTGACTGTTAGAAGTTCTTAAGCCGCCCGAAGGCCTCTAACTCGGCTAACGACTACTGTCATAGGCAGCAGCCGGGATCAACTGCTTAGCGTGCGTTTCAAAGCACGGAAGCGCTCATTTATACTAACCACTCAAACATCAGGCGGTCACCCATCCAAAGACTAACCGCTGCCATCTTTGCTTAGCCTGTGTTATCGTTTTCGAGTTGCAGGCGCCGCTAGGCTATGATCACTTCTATTTGTATATTAAAGTCAGTATTCAAAAGATATACACATCATCATGGACTAACCCTTAATCTCCAGAACTCTCCTCTGCCAACCTTACTCTTAGCCACGAAGCCATCAAGTGGCTCATTAGCCTTAATATTAATTAATTTGCCATCCTGTTTGCCATACGATAAAAATAAAAATAAAAGTATTCAAAAGTTGTAGAGCACTTTCTTGACTGATTGTACAGCAAGAGTCAAATAATAAGGCGCTTGCAATAATTCCTCCTGCCTCTATTATAGGTGCGTTTAGCAGAAAAGGGACAGAACCTTTTAAAAGGGGGTAAAACCTTTTACGTCACACCTGGCCATAATGCGAGTTTTACAGCACACTGCGCGTACGAGAAAACTCGGATTGTGGCCAGATGAAGACGTAAAATTTTGTACGCAACACGGGCGGTAATTCGTAAAGCCCCAGAGCGCATATTTATAGCCCTCACCTTCGGTTCGGGCCACAAACACCTGCGATCTGGGGCATTCACGAATTCACCGCCCTAGTTACGTAATGTACTATTAAAACTTTCGGACACTTATAACTTTGTGATTATTTAACCTCTAGCGTTCCTTTTTTCTTCATTTGACTACACTTTTAATCCTTATTCGAGAAAATACAACATTATTGATTATTTTATTGAGCGCATGGCCGTCGAGCCGCGTCAGTGTGGCTTTGCATAAAAGTATACCATACATTTCCATCCCCATTACTTTCTCAAATTTAAGAATTCGATTGCAGTCTATTAACCATTAGCGGGATGTCACACTGCGCCGCATCTCCGGACGGAGGTGCGGAACTCCATACAAATTTCGCCGGACGGAGGTGCGGTGCCGTGTGTCGTATCATACGGAATTTATATACAAACTGAGGTACTTGCATACAACGACCTCCGCACCTCCGTCAAAAGATGCGGCGCAGTGTGACATCCGCCTTACGGTTCTAAAACCTATTTCCATTTCCAGGAGTTTCTGCTGCGAGATGACTATATACGTCCGGCAGTTGGGCCGCAACGTGACCGGTCGGGAGACAGCGTCCAACAAACAGACGGCGAGCAAGTCCTGTGCGCTGTCGCTGGTGCGGCAACTGTACCATCTTGGTGTTATAGAGGCGTTCAGCGGGACTCTTAAGAAGGACAGGTAAATTCATGTTTCAAAAATATCCTCTTGCCCTCCTATTATAGTATGGCTCTTCTCAGGTGAATTTTTCGCTTCGAGCCCTAATCTTTCAAACAAAGGTCATTGTCTGTATTATCGCATAGCCGCTAGTAACTGAATAAGCACGTGCCACAAAAACATTCTCGTGCAGAGAATATTCCCTGAGAGTTTACGTCCAGCTGCAGCAGTGGTTATCCGGTCAAGCCACACCTGACGAGCAACAAAATAACCCAAATGAATGGGGGTGGAAAATTGTACATTTTTGTAAAGGCTAGAAAGTAGTCAATAGATGGACGAGTGGGTTTGAGGTCCGTGCCGCAGGTGAGGACCTCGAAGTAGACGAGTCCGTCTATTGCACTTTTGGCCGAGACATTACATAGCGCTTTTTACGCCTACTGTGAGGACAATTAAAGATCATAATATGAAACACTTTATTAGCGCGGGCCCGCTCGCGTATCAGGGAGCATCGCGCTGGGCGGGGTACGTATTGTCTGTATCGGAAATCGTTCAGACTGGTCTTTTTTTTCATATAGAGGCATTAGAAACATGTTTCCTGCTGTGGCAATCTCAGCTTGATGTGCATTAGGGTCTTTGAAAGCTTCAATAACTTGTTGCAAGTCTTTGTTCTTCTGCAGGACTTTAAGAGATTTCAGTTTCCCCTGCTTAAACAATGCAGAAGTAGTATCACAACCACTCATCGCATTCAGGAACATTATAATAATAATAATAACGGGCAGGGACAGCATCCGCTCGGTGTACTCCTTGCATTTCATTAAATTGTCAAAAGGGCCTCTACGTGTTGGCTCAGTTGGTACTTTGTAGGTACCTAGCTCCACGCACGCCTCCCAAAGGTCCGGGACATCATTGTCCCGTGAACGGGAAAGACATACATAATAATAATAATAATCGTTTATTGCATATCACATAGCTATAAAGGTAGGTACAATATAGGGCAGTTTTACATGTGATACCCTGCATAGGGCGCAGCAATATGAGAGGGCATCTACAGCTTAATAGCTGTTATTTTTAAGTTAGTTATACATACACATTTTTAAGACTTCAGATTCTACACTTTATCATTAAAGAAATCGTCTATATTATAGTAGCATTTATCGACTAAATAAGCTTTTAATTTTGTACAGAACGATTTTAGTTCGGTCTCATTTTTTATAAAATTAGGTAAGTGGTTATAAATTTTTATTGTCATGTAGTGCGGGCTAGATGTAATGAACTTTAATTTTGAAAAAGGTAATCTTAGTTTATTTAAATTTCGGTCATTTCTTTTGCTTTGCGTTATCTGTGAATATAAATCTATATGTTTTCTAACAAATTTACTCGACTCCAAAATGTACATGGACGTGACAGTCAATATTTTGTACTTTATGAAATGGGTTCTACACGTTTCCATTTGATCTATGTTTGCCAATATCCTAATGCACTTTTTTTGTAAGATAAATATTTTTCCTATGTCTGTGCTATTACCCCATAAAATGAGTCCGTAGGACATCCTGGAGTAAGCATATGCATAATAGGCTGAAAGGGCGGAAGTTAGGTCAGTTAAACGCTTTAGATGATTTAGAGCATATACAAAAGACGATAACTGTTTTGTAAGCTTTTGTATATGGAGTTTAAAGTTCAAGCTAGAGTCTAACTCGATTCCCAATAATGTAGCTGAGGTCACATTTTCAAGTTTAAGATTATTATAGCTATAATTTATTGGAAGAGTGGTTTTTTGATATGGCTTAAATTGTATAATTTTTGTTTTTTTAATGTTGAGCCCAAGATTATGTATTTGTAACCAGTTTAGTATTTTATCTAGAATTAAATTTAGTTTAGTTTCAACTTCGTCGATTTTAACACACGGAAATAATACGGAAATGTCGTCAGCAAATAGTGTGCAATGATCATTTAGGATATCTGGGAGGTCGTTTATATACACTAGAAATAAAATACATCCTAGCACGCTTCCTTGGGGAATTGAGCCATTTATAGGGACTCTATCAGATCTTAAATGACGAACTATTCCAGTTTCAAAGTCTGTACTTTCTATCTCTGTGTATTGAGATCGAGTTTCAAAGTAAGATTTGAACCATTTTAATGGAGTGCCTCTTATTCCAGTACTATACAATTTATTTAGTAGAGTCCCATAGCACACTCTATCATAGGTTTTACTTAAACCAAGCAGGAGGCCTATACCGCGTATTTTTTGTTATTTATTTCGGTTAGTATTTCCTGTATATATTTATATATTGCTAAGGTAGTAGATCGGTTTTTTCTAAAACCGTTTTGACTTTCGTTAAGTATTTTAAATTTTTCGTAGAATGAGTTGAGTCGTTTTACCATTGCCGATTCAAATATTTTAGACGAGGTGGGAAGCAGGGCTTATAATGGTCCAATAGGATTTTCTCACCAGCCAGATGAGAGGATTGTAGAGGCTTTGCGAAACCTTTCCTTACAGAAAGTTAGTACATTGTTGCCGATTGGAATGTGAAGAGCCCTTATCTGAGACCTTTTCCTTTTTTTGCAATCTAGCTATAATAACTATTGAACAATAAAAATAATAATCAAAACGCGAATACTCTGTGTCCTCGGTCTTTATTGAAATAATTTAAAAACTAAATGAAATTCACTGAGAGCTTTTAAATTAAAAGTAAAGAAAAGTGTATCTTGCAGAGACCGATTGGAAGAATGTTGCGTCACGAAATTTTGTTAGCAAACCTCAGATTCGGATTCAGCACCCCAAAATACAGATAGAATGAAAGAAATCAGAACAACCCCAAAACTTTCCCACTAGGGGCAGTTTTGAGTACGATTTGACTGCACTACATCGGTTCTACGTGCAATGTGCCCTCCCCGCTGCCACTTAAGTTTAGCGATTCGGAGGGCTATATCGGTTACCTTGGTTCTGCTGAGGAATAGCGATTATGGCATTGTAATATGAATACAATCAAACGTCCATTACGAGAATTAGCGGCAATTATTTTATATTCAACTAGGAAAAAATGATAATGTTCGGTTATGGCACGTCGCCGGACGCTACCGCGTCACGCTCGCTTCGCTCGCTCGGCTCGCTCGCTCGGCTCGCGCGCTGTGGGCCCGCAGTTAACCTTACGACCTAACCGTTTTTTCCCTGGGCTGGGGTATCAGGCTAGTGGATTAACGTGGACAACAGCGTTCAGAGGGACGCTTAAGGACGGGTAAATTCATATAATAATAACAATATTTGTTGAAAAAGACAACTATGAGTTAACGAAACAAATTATTTTCGTAAAAATTTTTTTGTCTTTATTTAACCTGGAAGTCACCACGATCAAATTTTAGACGATATGATACAGGGAACGATTATAATGGAAAAATAAACCATCATCATCTGTAGCCCTAGACAGGACCTGAACCCCTGTATTTCCGGTACAGTGCTCTCACCACTGAGCTACGAGGATAGGGACCGATGAGGCGTACGTATCAAATTCGCCGCAACTAATAGCGACCTCTCTGTAATGTTTTTGAAAGGCTGACAGCTTTAGGACCACTCTAATGGGCAAGCTATGCGCCTGACCCATTCTAATCGAACCACATCAGAGGATGATGATGATGAAGATTTATTATTCCATTATGTTGGTTCTCTGTATCACATATCGTTTACAACTGAGAGGGTCCTATTTGTGTTAGTTATTTCTAGCCTACATTAGTATACACGGTGTTTTTTAACCGTCTTAGAGCCGAAGCCCAGTTAATGTAGGTATACATTACAAGGTACAAAAAAGTTTTTTGTTTGTTTTTTTAATGAATAAATATTGTTTTTTTTTGCATTAATATTAATTTTAATTATCCAGCCGAGTGGCCGCACTGACCGATAGCTAGCCGCCATCTTATGTAGATAGGTACGAATTAACTTCGCACCGCGCGCCATACAGTATTTTACAAACTTAATTAACTTTTCTTACTAAAAACTTAACTATTCTTTTTTTACGAATGATTAGTACTTTTGGGATACTTTAAGTGGGCTTCGGCTCTAAGACGGTTAAAAAAACACGTTGTATAATGATAATAATTTACATAGATTTGGACCTCTGACCAAGTTTCCACATACTTCTGTAAAATATCCCCTTCACAAAACTTCGCCTTAGTCTAAAAAATACAAATGATTTCCTTTAGGTATAAGTACGTGGATTTGTTCGCAGATCTTCGGAGGGGAAAATGAAGCCGCATCCGGTTGCCATCAGCCCTGAGCTGGAGCAACAGTTAAAGAGCACTTTACAAGGTATGTATGTGGAAATCAAGTAATTATTGGTAACATGTAGCAGTATAGTATAAGTTTATTTCTGTTCGCTTCGCCAGTTCATTCAATAATGCGAACCTAATTGGTCGTGTTATTTACCACCACATTACATGGAGACCCTGCCAGGATGCTAATTAAATATACGAATGTATATCTGTCCTTTTCTCACCTTGATTTTATTTATGTAGATAAGTTTTGGTATGGAGAGGGTTTGATGGAAATCTTTTTATTCTGAAACACGTCAATACATACACGTCGCGCCATTGAGCAAACTCCACTCGTCACAAGGTCAACATGCAACGTCAATATGGTTTTCGCTTATGAGTAATTTTGCTGCTGTCTTCTGTAACTTACTTGATCATTTGAGTTCTACCCTAAGCATGAGCGATATGAATATAAGTTAATCATGTATTCTGTTTTCTAGAACTAGGCATCGAGCCTGTAAACGTGGACACAACGCAGCCGCAGACAGACGAGCAGACAGGCGTGCCGATACTGCAGATAGATCGCGTCCGGGCCATGCGCGAGGCGCGGCCAACGCAGGCTGGCGTTGTGTCGTGGTCGCCGCCACAAGCTAACTGGAATGCGTGGACCGCTTGCAATATTGGTGAGTTACTGCTGCTCGTTTATGATGCCCTGGTACTTGGATTGAAGATACGGCATCCATCTCCTTGCCAAAATCCTAGTGTCGTGATCGAAGCCACAACACTGGAATGCGTGGACCGTTTGCAATATTGGTGAGTTACTGCTGCTTGTTTATGATGCCCTGGTACTTGGACTGAAGATACGGCATATATGTCCTTACCAAAATCCTAGTGTCGTGGTCGAAGCCATAACACTGGAATGCGTGGACCGCTTGCAATATTGGTGTGTTGCTACTCGTTTATGATGTCCTGGTAGATACGGGTCGTCAGTAGAAGATCCAGAGAGTGGCTAAGTGGCTCAAGCCCCCTGCAAAAGCCTTAGCAAATTCTAACCTCAGTGTGAACCTCAGATAGCCATTATACTATTTACTAGGGATGACGAGCGAGCTCATATTAATCCTCACACAGCCTGGCGCGGCGTGCGGTGGCGATCGCGGTGACGGCCATTTCTTAATGATGGCGTAATTTGTATCAAGGCCGCGTGTGTCTGAATCATTCGCCAGTCCGTGAGACGTTTTATAGATAAATAGGGGTGTAGACTCGAAAATTATTATTACTCCAAAAGAAAGAAGGCAAAAAAATATGCCTAGTGACGAAAATCCCATTCAGATAGCTCAAAGAATTACGAAGCTGCAACCGTTTTAATATTGCTTGTTCGAGAGAGAACATGCAAACAGTGTGTGACGTCACATTATGGGATGCTGCCGGGGAGTCGCGGACGGAGCGCGGCACGTTGCCATCTATTAGTGACGTCACAATCTTCCAGCTTCATCGTTTCATATGAAGTTGCGTTTTGCGTAAAAGTGACAGAACATACCCCTCCTTAAAACTTTGGACACTTAACTTCGTGATTATTTAACCTTTTGCGTTGATTTTTTACGTTACATTTTTAATCCTTTTTCGAGAAAATATGACATTATTAATTATTTTATTCACCTGTATTGTGCGCGTGGCATGCAATTATTTAAAGATCCCATGATTTATTTATTTTCCTTTTCACAGACGAAGGCCCCCTAGCCACCACATCACTCGACGACATCAGCTCGGACCTCGAGCGCGGGCACCGCGACCTCTGCCAGAACAGCCAATTGTACCAGGAAAGCATGAAAGAACGAGAGACCCTGCCAGTCCACACCATGAGGTCTACTATCATGGAGGCCATCAATGAAAACCCGGTGATCATCATCAGGGGGAATACTGGGTGCGGGAAGACCACTCAAGTAAGTAGAAAAACAAGTTTCTGTCAAAAAAGTTATTTACGATACAAGTGCCGAATTTCGCACGTGTATAGTACACGTTTTACTGTACATATGGCTCTTTAAAGTTTCGACATATGCACGGAAAGAGCTCTTTTCCGCACTAGTACGGAAAAGTAGCACCATATGTACTGTAAATTTCATTTTTGGTACTAGCTTTTATCGCTGACCGCACTTTTCTGTATACCATCATCAACTACTCATTGAGACGATTCTAACGAGCCCAAACTCGACCTTCCAGCTCCACCTTCAGGTCAGCTCTATTATTATTACTATCATCCGATTTATACATGCATGCAATATTTCAGGTCAATCGGAAATCGGGAAGTGGATCAAATTTATTTAACTTGCAAGATTTGATTACAGACAGACAGACAACGGAACAGGTGAAACTGAATAAAAGCATGTAATAAGCAGACTGGCACAAAAATACATTGCTAAAGCTTCCTCAAAATATGGGACCCTAATGACAAAAAAAAAGTTTTAGACACGAGTTTCAAACAGTTCTAGATGGGTCGGGATCTAGGCATACGAAAGGTTACATTTTTGGAGATGTAGTTCTTCCTACGAGCCAACTGTTGATTCCAACAGGACAGCTCCATCCCAAGTTTATCATTTTGTCGACCTGTTACACTTTTTATCGAATGAGCGAGCGAAGCGAACGAAGTTCTATGCTTCAGCTTGGGACGAAAATCTTTTCTCCTATGTCCGGCTGATCTCCTCTACTGTTCCCATTTCTCAACCGATTTTCGCAAAATTTTGTGAACAGATTCGTTAGCCATATAGTTCTTTTTACAAGCTTTTATTTAGTTTCACCTGTCCCGTTGTCTGTCTGTAATCAAATCTTGCAAGTTAAATTTGACCCACTTCCCGGTGACCGATTGAGCTGAAATTTTGGGTAATAGTATAGTTTGGATGACAATTCAATATTATGGTACCATCGAGCTGATCTGATAATGGAGACGGCAGATGGCCATGGGAATTCTCTACTTAACCGACGTAACCCCGTTGAGTTTGGGCTCGTTAGAATCGTCTCAATGAGTAGTTGATGATGGTATACAGAAAAGTACAGTCGGAAGTAAAAGTTTGTACCAAAAATTTAATTTTTGACAGACACTTTTTCGAATCACAATCGAAATTCAAGAAAAAAAAAGACGACTATTAAGTGATTTCTACAGCTCACAGAGTGTTGATTTTGTGAGATCCTCTGCTTTGACTACAACCAGGCTCTTATCCAAACAGGTGTGCCAATTCATCCTGGACGACTATATAGCGAGCGGCCAAGGTGCCTGGGCCAACGTTTGCGTCACACAACCACGACGAATCTCCGCTGTGAGCGTCGCTGAGCGAGTGGCTTCCGAGCGGTGTGAAGAACTTGGCAACAGTGTTGGGTATGTTGGCCAAATATTCGTTTACCATCACTACATAGTACTCGTACTCGTATAAAACAAAGTCGCTTCCTGCTGTCTGTAGCCAAGTCTGTCTTAGATCTTTAAAACTACGCAACGCATTTTGATGCAGTTTTTTTTTAATTGATAGACTGATTCAAGAGGAAGGTTTATATCGTTAAACCTCTGTAAGCGTCACTCACACAACGACACACAGACCGTATATAAAGCCCTGTTCTACCTAAATAAAGGTTCTTTATGTGCTTTATATCACCGAGATCCGTTGTATTATTTACTCTCTACGACATACGTCTCACTTGTTTAAATTTCAAATGTTATTCTAAGATGCCTTCAAGAATCCACCAAAATTTCCATCGGGAAGTAAATATATAAAAATAAATGAAACATGATGTTTTTTGTGTGATTTATTTATTATTCTTGAAGAGCTCCTGTAAATTAACCAAAACAAAAATTAAAATATTTATTAATATTTTTCCTCTTTTTTCAGGAATTTGGTTATACATCGTTTTTTTTGATGACTAATATTTTGGTGGATTTTGAGTCTACGTAATTACTATTTTTTTCCATCTAATGAAAATAAAGTGCTTGGGCTAATAATATAGTAGAGAAACACTGATAATTTAAGAGGTTTCGTGATGTCGTAAACAAACTTATTTTTTTGCGCTTACATTGCAAACGCTGGCTGAACCCTAGGAGATGGATCAAAATAATGTACTACAGTATTGTACACCTTAAAAAGGTCTACAAAAAAGTCCGCGATGGTATATGTCTATCTCTTAGGGATAACCCACAATGAACATTTTTTATCCTTTACTTTTCACGAGAAATAATGGCTTATTTACGAAGCGATTTTAAGCAATACAGCATTAATCCTTATACAATTACCTAGCTTAAATACATTGTGCATTTAATATAGATCAATACGGCCCTTTACAGCATGTAATTTAAATAAATATTTTCGAATATATTACAGATTTAAAATGCAGGCACATAGATAGCGGCAGCGGTCAGCAATGCACCCGTGCGAAGTCGGAAGTGTTTTATATCATAATCATTTAATTCAGATATGAAGCTTCTTTAGTTGCTTAGGCCAATATTGGCATCATACGGCTCCATATTGGTTCCTCCCAGCACGAATCACCTCCGCCGTAAAGACCCGTTCGTGAGGCGTCTAGTTTACTCGCATCTACAAAACCGGATAGTGTGTTCATGGCTGCCCGGTTTTCGGATCCGGTTCGGTTTTTTGCAGGATTCTTTTTTCGAGCTTGCGGGAATAATCATCATCATCATCATATCAGCCGAAAGGTTGAGCATGTCGATCAAAGGTTAGGTTGGGTCAGGATAGCGTCCTCCTGGCATCCTCATCGTAAGGGCCAATAGCAAACATGTGGATGTGAGGTTAAATATATAATTGTCTTCAGGTATTCCGTGCGATTCGAGTCCATATTGCCTAGGCCATATGGTTCAGTTTTGTTCTGCACCGTCGGCGTGCTGCTCAGAAAGCTCGAAGGCGGTCTGAGGGGAGTCAGTCATGTGTTAGTTGATGAGGTAAATATTGTTTTTTTTTGCATATTAATTGAAAAATGTGTGATATTAAATATTATTAGCTAGATAAAATAAGTTGTTAAATTATTCACAACCTGGCCTTTTAAAGCAGCTATCGGCAACCTTTTAGCAAGTAAAGGCTACACAGTCGCAAACCAAACCACGGGTTGCCGACCGCTGATCTAGTGCAGGTTTTTGAACCGTTTTATTAGTGCACCCTTAGTACGGAAAATATTTCGTAACTCATTCGCTAATCTTGTATATGTTTTATTTTACAAATATCAAATCTTTACATCGTATTAACTTACCTTACCTGCATTCCCCTTTCCTTGAATAAACTTGTATAAACTAGAATAATTCGTGAAAAATGGTTTTCCCAAAGTAATGACGTCACAAACTAATATCTCAAATTATTCTAGTTTATACAAGTTTTTTCAAGGAAAGGGCGAATTTCGCGCAAATGGAAAGCCAATTTATGAAAGTTAGTTACATAAGTTACTTAAAAAATCACGCCGTTAGACTGTGAATGTCAAATAACCACCTTAAGTGGGTTGTTTATGGCAAGTCATCAGCCATTTTAAGACCAGTTCTTGATTTAGCTGCATAGGAGCCTTTCCATCCCTCACTGTGGCAACACGTATAGCCTGTCCTGAGTATTAGGTCCATCCATAAGGCGGTGCATTGGAAACGCCGCTCTGACTAGATTGAGAAACAATAAGGTCTGATTTTCAGATACATAATTCTTGACTATGATTGTTCATCTGATTTTATCGATACACGATTGCTTACGATTTCCTCAATAGAAAAAAAAACAACCTGTATTTTCCTTTTTTTTACGCAGCCTACTCGATACATTATTTTACGACACAATCGAGATAATAGGTACTGTAGTATTTTATCTGACCTAAAATATTACTTTATGAAATTTTAAAAAGACTTCACTAAGTTAGGTACTTATAGAAATTTGGCCAAAACAGTGATTCCCGAAGAGCGTTACATCTCTTTTTCTCGGAAGGCATCAGCGTGTCTCTGTCTAGGGGGCGTGTACGACTCAAATCTAGGCATACCCTTAAAAGTGTTCACTTTAGGTGCACGAGCGAGACGCCGACACTGACTTCGCTCTGATCCTGCTGCGAGACATGGCGCACACGTACCCGGACCTGCGCATTATCCTCATGTCGGCTACCGTGGACACTACGCTCTTCACTGCCTACTTCGGCAACTGCCCCGTCATTGAGGTAACTATTTACTGCTTTAAAAACATCCCAACCGTGTCGCGTTTTCTCTTTGTTTTTTATTTCATACCATTCTTGTGTTACTGTTACATGTTTAACAAATGTATTATAGCTCAAAGGTTAGTTGGAAGAAATCCCTCTCAGGGATAAGCTTGCCTTTGTACATGTATCTTCTTTTCCTGTAATAATTGTATTGTTCTTGTGTTCTGTTCCATGTACAATACAGAATTTACATACATACATACATACATATATTGATTACTAGCTGCCCAGCCCGGCTTCGCGCGGTTAGTGCGTGGAGTGAAGAATTTTCCCGCGGTAAAAAGTAGCCTATGTTCATCAGGGATATAATGTCGGCTTCTAATTGTAAAATAATTTTTCAAATCGGTCCAGTAGTTTCGGAGCATATTCAATGCATATTCATATTCATATATTCCAAATTTTGGAATCGCAATACGCTACCGAATATGCCTTTCCTCGGTTCACACCCCATGTTTGTTACAGCCTGTATAAATGTGTTGTTAACCCACAGGTGCCGGGTCGCACGTTCCCAGTGCGCCAGTACTTTCTGGAGGACTGCATTGAACTGACCAAGTTCGTGCCGCCGGTGGACACTAGGAAGCGAAAGGCTTCCGGCAAGAAGGCGAATAAGGATGACGAGGAAGACGATGACGAAGGTACATGTCGCTAGAATAATTCAATTCAATTCAAATAATTTATTTCAAACCTGCACCCATAAGTGTTAGTAAAATATCTATAGTTAGCGAAAAAAAATGTTGACTGTTGAACTGTTGCGAGGACATGGAGCTTTGTCCATCGACGCATGAGCGCGGAGTCCCAGCGGCCCGCGAACGCGAATAAATAATAATCGTAAATAGGGGACTATCTTTCACAAATCGACCTAGTACCAAACAAAGCAAAGCTTGTACTATGGGTACTAGACGACGATAAACATACTTACAATATTCATGCTGATCACACAAATAAACGCCCTTACCTGGATTCGAACCCAGGCCCTCTCGCTTCGTAGGCAGGGTCACTACTAGCCGCGGTTAGTCCGTCATACCCGCCCTGCCTTCTCTCCGTGGCGGGCGGGATGCGTAAAGGCATTTCCCGAACGTATAAAAAAAAGTTCACTACTAACCAGGCTAAAGCGGTTATTGTATGCTGGTAGTTATTTGTATATTTGTGTGCTGTCACTACAACTCCTATTCCCATTGATACCCCTTATAGGTGTGGGCGTGGACGAACAAGAGGAAGACTTGAACAAAATCGCTCCACTAGGCAACGACTACTCACCGCAGACCGCAGAGTCTATGGCCAAACTCTCCGAGAAAGATGTAAGTACATATTGAATGGGAATTATTTCCTGTTATTCTGTCCAGTTAGCCAGGAGACAATATGACGGAGTTATCGAATTTTAAACACGGGCATAATGACATAATTTTGACAGTTACTTCAACATGGGCTTCTAACAATGCTTAGAAGATGGTATACAAAAACATTTTGTGTATTTAAACCCATAAAATCGCAGATTAAACAAGTTGCTGTCAGAAAATTCATTTTGGTACAAGCTTTTATTGCCGACTGCACTTTTCTGTATACCATCATCAACTACGCATTGAGACGATTCTAAAGAGCCCAAACTCAACGGGGTTCGTCGGTTAAGTACTGAATTCCCATGGCCACCTTCTGTCTCCATCATCAGATCAGCTCGATGGTACAATAATATTGAATTGTCATCCAAACTATACATATACCCAAAATTTTAGCTCAATCGGTCGCCGGGAAGTGGGTCAAATTTAACCCTCTATACGAAGCCATACGTGGCGTCCTAAATATTTAATTTTTTTAAAGTAGGTAGTACCAAAAAGTGAGGTATGAGTTAGAAATATTATGTGTCTTTAAAGTTGAAATTAGGGGGTAGATATTTGTTTACCTTCTAAAAGTCATAACACGGTTAGTTATGATACCTGCAATATCAGTTGCGCTTGTGAATACGTGTTTACGAGACTATCCTGATTTTAATTAGATCAAAAACTGTTTACGGAAGGTAAGTGATGATAAAAAAAATATGTTTAAGGTTTATTAGGTATTAATTTATAGTTTGTGATAATTTGCTATGATTTTTCTGATATTTTAGATAACAATATGGCCAATTACATTACATAGCCATATTTGGATTCGTATGCATCAAGTTCAATATATGTTTAGCCATAAATGGCCTCGTATGCGTCAATGACAAGAATAAGTTAAGTGTTCGAGAGCAAATTCGTTTATTTTTCTGTTTAGGTATGGACGTTTCTCGTTTTTACGGCAGCAATGCGAAGGTTAATCCGATACCAGGTGATGGATCAATCAGTATGGATGAACTGGTGTGTGTGGACGGCTGTTCGAATGGACACAATTGATCATTTGCGAGAATGGGCTAAAACTCGACTTCTTTGCCAGAACAATTGCTCTTACAGGTCTTTCACGAAATGTGAAAAATGCAATGTTCATTTATGCTACAATGAAAAAAGGAACTGTTTTACTGAGTTTCATACTGACTGACTCCAATTGACGTATCGCTTTAGATCAATTTAGGTAACAATGCATACGAAGCCATATATGGCTAGACATATTTTGAACTTGATGCATACGAATCCAAATATGGCTTCGTGAAATAACTTTTTGATAATAAGAAACACATTTTTTTGTGTTCCAAATTTATTTTGTCTGGGTTATAATAAAGTAGTTCACACATTCAGATTTTTTTTTTCTTCCATTTTTCACTGTTCATGCATTATAGGGTTAACTTAAGATTTATTGACAAACCGGTGAAACTAAAATTGATTCGTCCAAATTCTAGCTACCAGCGTATTGCTAAGAAAGCTGGTAAACATTTATATAAAATATCCTATCTCCATCCATGGTATTAAAAAAACCCAGGCAAATTTTTGGGGTTTTTGTGAACAATAAAGAATATTTGTATTGTATTTTTCATAGCTAAGCTTCGAGCTCATCGAAGCCCTTCTAGTGTACATCGGCTCCCTAAACAGCGACGGAGCAGTCCTGGTGTTCCTGCCTGGCTGGAACCTGATCTTTGCTCTGATGAAGCACCTCATGAATCACCGGGTCTTCGGAGACCAGTCCAGATACATCATACTGCCGCTGCACAGCCAGATACCGAGGGAGGATCAGAAGAAGGTGTTCGTCACTCCACCCCCTGGGATCATTAAGGTAAGAAATGTCTGGAAAAGTGTAAGGATGATGATAGATGGAGACTAAATATGGCTGGAACCTGATCTTCGCGCTGATGAAGCATCTCATGCAGCATCGGGTCTTCGGAGACCAGTCCAGATACATCATACTGCCGCTGCACAGCCAGATACCGAGGGAGGATCAGAAGACACTCCACCCCCTGGGATCATCAAGGTAAGAGAGGACAGAGTATTTTCTTAATATTCACGGACAACCGGCGTCCGAATTCGGACACGCGAAGTACATGCATTTGCGTGATCTATGTTTATCTATATCTGTGTGTTTAACCCTTCTTTATTCTGAACCCCAGGTTATCCTGTCGACGAACATCGCCGAGACTTCGATCACGATCAACGATGTCGTGTACGTCATCGACTCGTGCAAGGCCAAGATGAAGCTGTTCACGTCACACAACAACATGACGTCCTACGCCACCGTGTGGGCCTCCCGGACCAATCTAGAACAGGTATAAACACTAGACTAAAAAATTTCAGGTCTAGCCATTACACCGTATCATCATCATCATCATATCAGCCGAAAGACGTCCACTGCTGGACATAGGCCTCCCCCAAAGAGTGCCACAATGACCGGTCCTGCGCCACCCGCATCCAGCGGACACCGTATCATACCATGACCGTACTATGAACGTGTCAGGCAAAAAAATGCTGGAACGGTCTAGTGGGCGTCATCTCATAATGCCTCATATAAAGAATATTTTCTTGCATGTGAAGGTTCGTATCCCGGCTCGTACCAATGAGTTTTTCGGAACTTATGTACGGAATATCATTTGATATTTACCGTTTGCTTTTCGGTGAAGGAAAAACACCGTGAGAAAACCTGCATACATCCACGAAGAAATTCAAAGGTGTACGTGAAGTCCCCAACCCGCACTGGGCCAGCGTGGGGACTACTGCCCGTTCCCTCTCATCCAGGAGAGGAGGCCTGTGCCCAGCAGTGGGACGTATATAGGCTGATTTATTTATTTTATTTTATCATTTATGAATTGCTTCGGATGTTTCGAGCCCTTTCAGGCCTCTGGTCAAGTGGGTAGACTGAGATGAGTACGAAAGACAACGCCACTAGTTGTGTAGTTAATTTTTTTTTTTTTGTGAAAATTGGTCCAAAGTTGAGTTCCGTTGTAAAATGTGTTTGGAGAAAAATAAAGTGGTCAGATCCGAATGAACAAAAGTGTATGTTATATAAAACGTTAATTCAAAAAACACTAAAATACGTTTATAAATACCTTCAAAATACGTTTTCGCCAGCCCTGCAATATTTTCGTTCCATCCGGAAATTGACATGAAAATAAAGTTAGTCTAGCCACTTTTTTTGCCATAAACAAGTTGAAAATCGAAGCAGTGTTTTTTTTTAATAATTATAACACTCATTATTTTTATGTCACTCTGCGGGCGGTAAGTGAGATTTCGCCCACGAGTGCAGCGGCAAATCGACGTAATTTTGTGTACGCACCACGGGCGGTAATTCGTAAAGCCCCAGATCGCATCTCACCTTCGGTTCGGGCCACAAACGGGTGTTTGTGGCCCGAACCTCTCAGCTGCACCTGCACTGCAAACACATTCACGAATTCACCGCCCTAGGAACTATAGGGGGTGAGGTACAGATGGTAAAGACTTATTTGTATATTGATCTTTATTTATTGGATAACTTGCTAGATGAAAGCCTCGGGGGCCAATCCTTGACATCTTCGGTTCCTCTTCTATTTATAGACTTCCAGACTTCCAGCTTGATTTGAACTCCGAACGTCTGCGCAGTGCTGTCCATCCAGCCCTGTAGAGGTTACGTAGACAACCTCTGCAGTGCGTAATGTACTCATCCTCCTAGCGTTATTGCTGGTTGTGCCCCTAAAGGAGCCCAGGGTCCGCTTTGACACCTAATCCCAAGATTTGGCATAGGCACTAGTTTTACGAAAGCGACTGCCATCTGACCTTCCAACCCAGAGGGAGAACTAGACCTTATTGGGATTAGACCGGTTTCCTCACGATGTTTTCCTTCACCGAAAAGCTAACGGTAAATATTCCGTACATAAGTTCCGAAAAACTCATTGGTACGAGCCGGGATTCGAACCCACGACCGCCGTAATGTACTATTTTACTATAATGATTATGATAACGATGATATGTCTTTACAGCGTAAAGGTCGCGCGGGTCGTGTGCGAGCCGGCGTGTGCTTCACCATGTGTTGCCGCGCTCGCTATGAGCGCTTGGAGGAGCACTTGGCCGCTGAAATGTTCAGAACGCCGCTGCACGAACTCGCTCTAAGGTAAGGGTAACTCTTCGCGATTCACCACTCCTGGTATTATGGCCCCACGTACTGCCTCACGGGTTTCGATTGCTTTTAGGCAGGGTTCTAAATTATCAAGATATTTACGCTTCTTGATAATTATCACCAGTATAAGAACCAATGACACTCGAGTTCGTTTCCGAAAGACTAGAGTTTAGAGTTCTTCATAAATGGTCGGCATAGCGCATGCTAGTCCCATTGAGTTGATATCGTCCATAGGCCAAGGTAACATCGAGATACGAGAGTGCACAATAGTACATTACTTACCTAGAGCGGTAAAAGAAACAACGTCTCAGATTGCGTTCTGAGGCTGATTGCGTGGTGAGTATAAACATTTGCGTCTCTCCCTGGCCAGGAAGTGAGATTAGCGTGCGGTAATTCTATCCCTTTTGGGAATAAAGGCGTGAATGTATGTATATATGTATGTATTTACTAATTATCTTTTTGTTCCAGCATCAAGCTGCTCCGCTTGGGCAGCATCGGGCACTTCCTCTCGAAGGCTCCGGAGCCCCCTCCGCTAGACGCCGTGATCGAGGCCGAGGCGATGCTTCGTGAACTGGGCTGCCTTGACTCTAACGACAATCTGACTCCATGCGGAACCATTCTGGCCAAGTTGCCTATCGGTAAGTCTAGACTGGCCGTAACTAATTACGGCTTTTGCGAAGCTTTTATTATTATTATTAGCCTTTTTTTAATAAATAAATAAATCATCATCATCATCATCATCAGCCTATATACGTCCCACTGCTGGGCGCCGGCCTCCTCTCATGTATGAAATAAATAAATATAAGGGGATAATCTTACACAAATCGACCTAAACTTTGCGCCGTATACAGATTCCAAAATTATAACCTTAAAATTGCCATTAAAATGAAGAAATAACCGACACTGGCAAACTTACACTCTTCCAAATGATGGACGTAGCTAAACAATGGCTACGTCCATCATTTGGAAGAGTGTATGTTTGCCAGTGTCGGTTATTTCTTCATTTATTTTAAGGTTATACTTTTGGAATCTATATACGGCGTCAAGTATAGTACCGTAGTAAGCTCAGTAAGGCTTGGTTTATGGGTACTAGACGACGATATATATGATATATATAAATACTAAAATACATAGAAAATATCCATAACTCAGAAACAAATATTCATACTCATCACACAAATTTTTGCCCTTACCGGGATTCGAACCCAGGACCTCTTGCTCCGTAGGCAGGGTAGTGAGGCTACCAACTAGGCTAAAGCGGTCGTCAATCCTTCCTTAGCGGCCTGTATTACCTACAACTACATATGTGTCTATGAAGTGCGGGCGTGTCTATGCGACACAAAGGCCTCTTCCAGCATCTTCCACTCTTCTCTATTTAAAGCTGTGCGGTACCATAAAGGGCCCGCTATCTTTCTAATGTCGTCAGACCATCGTTTACTTTGTCTTCCTCTTTTTTTTTTTTTTCTTTTTTTTGCCAAAAAAAAACAAACTTGTTACAAACATAATATACAAACAGTGACAAAACAGTAATAATATGCTAAAATAAAAAATAAAGAGCTCAATTCTTTTGGGGCAATAGGTCCCAGACTCAGCATGTGCTGAACAGCGAGAGTTCAGCGCTGGTTTTCAGCCTGGGCCTTCTTGGGGCTCGGTCGGTAGCAGAACCTTAACGTCGGAGTTGGACGCTGTGCTTTCAAATGCGTACAAAAAAAATATATACAAAAATTAAGTAAGAGCGCGTGTGTGTGTGTGTGTATGCGAGCGTGCGTGCTTTTTTTCGAGTGCTTGTGTACGTAAATGTGTGAGTGTACGAGCGTGCGTGCGTTGTTGTGTGTGGGTGTGTGTGTGTGTGTATGTACAAGTGTGCGAGTGTTAAGAAAAGAAGAGTGTTTTTCTTTTTCTTTGGAATCTAGGGGCCCAATTTGTTAAGACTTTTGTCCATTTGTTTTTGTTTTCTCTGAGTATGTGACCTACCCATCTCCACTTAACAGGGTTTTAGTTTTAGCTGTTACATCTTCTACTTTAGTTATGTGTCTTATATGTGTAGCTCTCTGTCTCTCCTTGTGTAGCCTAGCATACTCCTTTCCATGGCTCTTTGGCAGGTTATCAGTTTTTGGCCTTGTCTTTGTGTGTGTTGCCCTCGTCTCCAGACGTTTTGCGAAGCTTAGTTGACGCTAAAAATACCTAATACTCCAGGAAGAATACGGTTTAGAAAAACGTTAATTTATAATAACATTTTCTTTGTCGATTTCATTTTAAAATGTTATTCTATGATGCTCTCTCAAGAATCCGACAAACTTCCCACCCGAAAGTCATTGTGTAGATTTAAAATTTAAATGAAGCATGCATTGTCTTTTTTTAACTTCCAAACGCAAAGAGAGGGGTGTTATAAGTTTAACGTGTCTGCCTGTGTATCTGTCTGAGGAATCGTAGCTCCCAAACTGATGAACCGATTTTCGTTTTTTTTTTATGTGATAGATAATTTATTTTATCCCGAGTATTCTTAGCCATGTTTCATGAAAATCTGTTCACGCGCTTTTGAGACATTGGACTTTGACTTGAAAATGTCGGGGGTTTCTAAATTGTAGTTATTGTACGATTTATCTTGAATATTATAGAGCATTGTTAATGAAACAAAAGAAAGACAAACATATTAATTAATATTTTTTCTGACTGTTCAGAAGCTAATCAATTTATAATTTGATGTATGAAATTTTGTCAGATTCTGTCGCTGGGTAACTTTTTTATTGATGATGGAAATATTATCGATAAAAAAGGTACACAAAAAATGAGCCATCATAAATTATTTACAAAATTATCATTTTTTCCATATAAGTTGTCAGTTCATTGACTGGACTATAAAAATGTTGCGATTTTTCGTGCCCACGGCACCAAGAACAACTAATAGCATACGCTGTAAACATCAACTTCAAACTAAGGTTCATGATCACATTCTTACTGAAATAAGTTGGCGTGTAGAGTAGGTGTCACTTTCGAAGATCATTTACCAAAAGGTTAAGAATGAAATTCATCATGAAAGATGGTCACAGATAACCTCCAATAGATAGAGCTTATTGGATTGGCTTGGTGGATTTAGTTCGATTCAAAGGTCACCACAGTTGGTGGTAGGTGCGGGTTGCGGGGAGGTCGGTAACGGCGCTGCGATTGGCTGTTTCGAAAGTAGCGCGCTTTGTCACATCATGGCGCCCGAAGCGTAGTGATGGGACGCGTTGGTCGTTAACGGTAATTAATTGTTAATTGTTAGTAGACTATTTTACATGGCGTAGGTACCTGTTAGTTAACATGGTTTAAATTTTTGAACAGCTGTCACTGTTATATAATTATCATGTTTGACAATTTTGATCACCACGTAACATAAAAAAGTATGTCAAGCGCATCGAGTAGTCATATAAAATAGTTATTTGTAGGCATTTTATAACATTTACTGCATTATCGTGTTTATGGACACGTATATTTCAGTAAATAACTACATGAGAGTAGTTATTTACTGAAATAAAGAGCAAATAGTCTTTTCAGTTTACCAACTCATCTGAGTGGTCGCAAACTGACATACCTACTAAATTAGGTGGCCGTAGTTAAGCACAGTACATAATAAGTAGCTACACGTGGATATAAAATAGGACACTCACCAGTCCGTGAATAAGAGCACATCCAAACGTCATTCTCCAACACCTCGTCATATAATCCGCCGGCAATATCACTCTCCCAGGATTAATCTCTACCATACAATCCTTCTTCTCAAACATCCTATCCAAAAGATCCCCTGTCTCCGAATCCAGCTTCGAAAAGGTCAAATCCGGCTTTACCCTCATTTTTCAAATTTGGAATCAACAAATGACCATTCAAATTTCAAACGCGACCGTTCGATTCGAAAAATGCCATGGCTCCATCACTAACCACCTCCGAGATCCCTCACACGTCGTCGAAGTCCAGCACGAGGTCCATCTCGTGACACTAGTCCTAATTGCTTTCGAAGACGATTCGAAAAATCCCAAATGCCATGGCTCCATCACTAACCACCTCCGAGATCCCTTACACGTCGTCGAAGTCCAGCGTGAGGTCCATCTCGTGACACTAGTCCTAATTGCTTTCGAAGACGATTCGAAAAATCCCAAATGCCATGGCTCCATCACTAACCACCTCCGAGATCCCTTACACGTCGTCGAAGTCCAGCGCGAGGTCCATCTCGTGACAATAGTCCTAATTGCTTTCGAAGACGATTCGAAAAATCCCAAATGCCATGGCTCCATCACTAACCACCTCCGAGATCCCTTACACGTCGTCGAAGTCCAGCATGAGGTCCATCTCGTGACACTAGTCCTAATTGCTCTCGAAGACGATTCGAAAAAACCCAAATGCCATGGCTCCATCACTAACCACCTCCGAGGTCCCTCAGACATCGTCGAAGTCCAGCATGAGGTCCATCTCGTGACACAGGTCCTAATAGCTTTCTAAGATGATTCGAAAAATCCCAAATGCCATGGCTCCATCACTAACCATCTCCGAGATCCCTCAGACGTCGTCGAAGTCCAGCGTGAGGTCCATCTCGTGACACTAGTCCTAATTGCTTTCTACGACGAGTCGAAAAATCCCAAATGCCATGGCTCCATCACTAACCACCTCCGAGATCCCTTACAAGTCGTCGAAGTCCAGCATGAGGTCCATCTCGTGACACTAGTCCTAATTGCTTTCTAAGACTATTCGAACAATCCCAAATGCCATGGCTCCATCACTCACTACCTCCGAGATCCCTCAGACGTCATCGAAGTCCGTCTGTAAAGGGACCATATCGTGACATTGCTCACCAACACGATTCGAAATAACTTCAAACGAAGCTTCGAAGTTCATCATTAGTAGGGCCTGCTCGTGGCACTAGTAGGAGTATATCGCCGCGTCCAGACGTCCGAGCGCGGCGGACGAGGGACGACATGAGCGGTAAGAACTTATAAGAAAGTGCGAGATGGGGATATAATTTGCAGGTCGCCATACCTCCGGCTTCTAACTACGCGGGCCGATATGACGTGGCAGACTGCAGTCCGCCGATTTCCCTCATCTGGCGCCGTCTTGTACAATGTTAAAGGAAAAAACAGATCAAAGTATTGAAGTCATACGATTCTGTAATATTGTAACTATGTATTCATTATACATTTTATGTATACTACATAGCAATAGCTAACTTTGAAACGAAATATTGGTCAACAATACTCTAAATTACCCAATAAATAAAATAAAACTACATAATATCTACTCTAAAACCAACAAAAAACTTCCAGTAGGGATTACAATAATATATTCCTTTCATTAGCTCTGGAGGCTATAAAATAGAGCGATATAGTAATTTACTACGTCTCCCTCTATCTAGCTTGCAGTCCGCCACGCCGCCTTCTTGACGCAGTTTAAACCTTAAGTACATCATATTTATTATCTATGATATGACTTCCCCCTCTGGGGGGTTATCGTTACTAGTTCATAAATGCCTGGTGACCGCACCTCCCCTATAGGCTCTATCTAGTATAGGTTATCTGTGAAGAAGGTCTAACCTCAAGCTAAGCCATAGGCACGCACACGCTGATACTAGTGGCAATTGCATACTTCTCTTCGAAGGCGGCTTAATCGCCGTTCTATTGAAGCAAATGTCGTCGTGACTTCGACGTCAAGAACCTGCGGATCCAGCCCAATCTAGATACATTTGGAAAAAGTTCATGGTTTATGACTTCTGTACACTGGTGAAATGTCCAAAGAATGGACATTGGTTAAGACTAATATTGAAATTAGTGGCTCCGTGAAATGAGTCTCAGAAACCAAATTCTGCCTTATATCATTCTTGAAGACGCAGACAACGATCAAGGCCAGGGATCAGGCCCCCAGACAAGTTATCCCGTGGGAAATCTGAGACTGGCCGCACTGTATCGCCAGATAGGAAAAGAGAAATCAGGGGTTCCAAGACACCAACGCCATTTTAGCATTATTTAACTTTCTCCAGAGCCTCGCCTCGGCAAGATGATGGTGCTCGGCTTCGTCCTCGGCGTCGGCGACGCGCTGACCACCATGGCGGCCAACTCGACCACGTTCCCCGAGGTGTTCGCGGTCGAGGGCCGGCGCCGCCTCATGCCGCACCAGCGCGCGCTGGCCGGCGACCGCGCCTCCGACCACGTGGCCATGCTCAACGCCTTCCAGGTGACTGCTCACTACTCATGCTGCCCTGGTACTTCCTCCTCCTTCCTTCCAGGTGACTACTGACTGCTCATGCCGCCCTGGTACTCTGTGTCAGAGCGCGCTGACAGGCGATAGTTCTTTTCAGGTAAGCGCCGTGCCTCATCGGCTACCGTATCCAAACAAATCAAATCTTGGCCCTGTTTGTATGGAATACGTCGCCATGGCCAGGTGAGACTCGGCACTTCATATCTACCACCAACAAATAGTGTGGTAAATGGCTTTGAAAAGATAAAAAGCGACCTGGTTGGACCACGTCAGCATGCTCAACGCTTCCCAGGTGACTACTGACTACACATGTCTTCCTGATACCTTATACTGCCTTATAGCTGCTCGCGCTAGCTGGCGATAACTGTTCTGAGCAGGCTATGCTTTTCAGAAGACTTGATACCTCCTACTCATACTTTCCTGGTACAGTGATTGAACCCTTCGGCCGCCGACGAAACCATGCTACGTTACCGGTTACGTGTGTCGGATTGTCTTTCTTGCTACGAAATTAGTTACGTACAAAGAGGTTTTTTTCTTCCTACGAAACTAGTTACGACATTTTTTTTGGTATTGTGCCAGTTCTGACGGATCCCCGCTCCGCGGGGCTCCTATTTCTGGTCTGTTTGCCCATCGGGCATCTGAAGCTACCTAACGAACCTAACCTACCTAGTGTTTTGCGATCGTAACAGGTTTCCAACAAGGAAGAAGAATTCTTTGTACGTAACTAGTTTCGTAGTAAGATAAATAATTCTTCACACGTAACTGGTGTTGGTTTCCCAGGTGGCCGAAGCTGATCGAACGACAACGCGTCGTATATGTCTTCATAGGCAATTTGTTTCAGATGTGGGAGCGAGAGCGCGCTAAGGGCGAGGAGGCGGAGATGGCGTGGTGCGAGTGGAAGGGCTTACAGCAGACCACGCTCAGAGTCACGTCGGAGGCTAAATACCAGCTCATAAGTATGTAACAAGCTGAAGGCAGGCAACCCTGTATAATCGTGACCGGCACGTCTAGGGCAATCGATCTTCATCAGTTTCATCTTGCCACCTGATGAGAATTGCTATATCACGTTGAACGTAAAAGGCAACATCACTTCTTTCAATATTTCAAGATATATTAATGAGAAATGACCAAAACTGGTATATTTACCATATTATTTCAACACCAGAAGACGCAAGTACGTTGACTTTAATTTAACATCCTGATTTTTATTAAATTATACCCTGAATCATAGCATAAATATATGAATTTCTCGTAATTCCAAGATTTGCACATATATTGTTCGATATGGCTGACCAGAAAAACTGCCAAGCTGAAGGCAGGCAACCCTGTATATTCGTGAACGGCACCAATCGATCTGCATCAGTTTCATCTTGCCAGCTGATGAGGTAATTGACCCCATTTTTGGGGCTCATAAAACGTGGCTGATCTTGAAACCTGCCAGGGTTTGGGCTGGCAACCAATGCGGGTTGTTATCTCCAAATGTGTCTCTTTCGATGAGTAAGCGTCTCGACCTGCCACCTTATGATGTAATTTTCGATCAAAATAGCGATACGACGAGGAAAAAAATAATAGTTCTTCCAGGATATGCGATGGCAACCAACTAAAATCCAGTGTTCCTAAGTAGTATCTATCACTATATTGCATTTCTGATCTGCCACCTTGTGAGGTAGGGTTTCGTGCAACGGGAGCTCTAACCATAATATGACGTCATATCGGTTTTAAAACATACCGGTATTTTTCGGTTAATGCAGTCCCTGCTTCCAAGTGAAGGGCTATCGCATTCTGATAGCTACAACATATTTTTTACGATTGACAAATACTTGATATCTAAGATGTAGAGGATTGAGAGCTGGGCCTGAGCCGTAACTTAATTATTTTTTTGTCGTCTCACCAAACCATCCGTTCCAGACATACTGACGACCGCCATCGGGTTCTCTGAAGGGTGCTGCGTGCCGCAACGCTGGAACCCGACCGTGCCGGACCCGATGTTGGACGTCGTCATAGCGCTCATGTGTATGGGGCTTTATCCCAATGTGTGTCTTTACCAGGGGAAACGGAAGGTGTGTTCATGCTTTAACCCTTTACCCATATGTAATGTTTGACACTCTTTCCTATTTTGCTAGCAGTTGGGAAGATGCAGCTATAATATTTACCATTATGTCACGTTGACTACCCATTCCCCAAATGAATTGTAGTATTTTAATTGTTTAATACTTTCGTGGTCTATTTATTCTACATGCGATTCTTTCAAATAAAAGCAAAAACTAAAATATTGCACCTACTCTTTAAATTTGAGAAGTAAAAGGTTATTTTACAGTCACACACGTTAATTTGGGGATCTCTTCAGTACTGCCCTGTCTGGATCTACCAGAACTTAGAGAAAAAACGTCTGGATAAACTGCATACTCTAATATATAATGTAGGATATAAATTGGTCCATATCAAGTTCGATTTAGCATCTGGCGCTCATTGTATAGGCGCCAGGTGTCAGTTAACACGACCGATCTATTAGCAGGGACCCGCCCGGTATCCCCTTCGAGGGTTTTTGAAAGGGTTTTTCGTAATGCTTTGCTTACCAAAGCCGATGCTCCTCAAAACCCATTCATTTGGCTATTAAAGCGCTCCAATACGCAGTGGCGTGCATAGGGTTTTTAGTTAGGGTAGGCAGTTTTTTTTTGAGGACACCTACGTACGTCACCTATGTGTCGTACTTGTAGAAAAGAGAAAGAAAAATGCATAATTAAACTGTTATTAAGTAAAGTAATGTTACGTACGTGTTGTGTAAGTTACTAAGCCTTAGGCTATTTCGACTTTCGACAAAGTGAGTCTCCGTCAGCGTGCGTTGTGTTAGTGATACTATCTTAGGATACTATACCTACATGAAATTGACGAGTAATATTACCCCGAGTTCAAACTTATTGCAACTGTGTCTTACACCTACCTTTTACTTATTATCGAACTACAATAACTTGCTAAATTCACCGAAAGTTAACTTCTGCAAACATACAAGGTCAATTCACCGCTCACAGCTAAAACACATATTTGTGGCTTAATACACAAGTATAGAATAGGCCAATAAACAAAAACACACGGAAAATTCAATAGAAAACGTAAGAATATCGCTTCTAACCGAACTATGTAATGCAACTGCAACAACACGAATATTTTTTTCACAACACAACTCCAAATAGGACATTTAAAACAAATTTTCGCAAACAACCCTGACAAATTAGAACGCCCCACGTTACAAGTAATAATCACAGCAAAAGGGACTTCTTTCATTTGCCGCATGTAACTTTGTGCCGCACGATCGTTTAATAGGCGAATCGTGATTACAATACGCCGATTGGCTGAAATTCGGCGGTAGCGCAAGCGTGATTGGTCACAATACAAGTATTTGTGGCCAATCACGCACAGCGCTGACGCTGACCGACGAGGTCCGGCGGCCGGATTTGGAAGCATGTGTGGGTGTGAATTGCGTAAACGTGTGCGCACTGAGCAAATCCGTACATAGTTCACGGACGATATTTACACAAGCGCACTGTGAGAGTGTGTGCCGTGGCTTAGGCGCCGTTCGCGGTGCCTGACCTGCTGTGAGCCAGTCTGATTCGCGCGCAAATTTAAATTGCAGCGCGTGTCGTTATGTAAGTTAAGAACTAGATTGTTTTAAAAACTATTATAGTATCATCATAGAGAAGAAAATATATGTGGTGGAGTTATTTTGGAAGGTAGGCACTGCCTATTTGCCTATATGGTACGCACGCCACTGCCAATACGGTATCCCCTTCAAAGGGTTTGCTTACCAAAGCCGATGCTCCTCAATACCCACTAATTTGGCTTTTAAAGCACAATGAATGGGTATTCAACACGAGGAAGCGCTTCAACCACAACAACAACACAGCAACAATGTATTTACTGACGGACATAAGTGTATCTTGTATAGGTACCTATATGAGAAATAAATTAAATTGAAATTGAAATTGAACATAGTATTTCCCATTAAAAAACCAGTGTCTCTGTGCTCAGTTAGTAAACCGTGGAAGTCACGAGTATATTAAATCCAAACATTACCCTGAAACTATTTCCCGCAGGTGTTGACCACAGAAGGCAAGCCCGCCCTAATCCACAAGACCTCAGTGAACTGCAGCAACTTCGAGCAGAAGTTTCCATCGCCATTATTCGTGTTCGGCGAGAAAGTGCGCACTCGGGCGATTAGCTGCAAGCAAACCACTATGGTCGCGCCATTGCATTTACTGCTGTTCGGGTGCAGGAAGGTCGAGTGGGTGAGTATCTCTTCCATATTGCTGGACGCTTAGTACACAGGGGTGAGTGAGTGAGACCGAAGCTCTTATTTAAGAACACGTTAACGTTTTACACCATCTATCTATTTTCAATGTTCATCAATGATTATAATATCAGCTGTTCTTACACCTATCCTAACTAGGATGCTAAATTATTCATCTTGTCGGAAACCATCCTTGCTCCTAATTAGGACATCGTAACTTGCTAAACGCGATTACACTTTACTAATTTAGGATTCTAAATAATTTAGAATTTAAAATTTAGGAAAGTGTAATAACCCTTTTATCAATAAGGCACTTTTATTTAGATCGACAACACGGTGCGCCTGGACAACTGGCTGAACTTCGAGATGTCTGCCCGCACGGCCGCCATGGTGACGGCTTTGCGGCCCGCCGTCGAGCAGCTCGTGGAGCGCGCCGCCGCCGAGCCGGACGCCGCGCTGCACTTCTCTCCCTCCGAACAGAAGGTGACTAGACTGGCTCTAGGCTACTCATGCCGCCATGGTGACGGCTTTGCGGCCCGCCGTCGAGCAGCTCGTGGAGCGCGCCGCCGCCGAGCCGGACGCCGCGCTGCACTTCTCTCCCTCCGAACAGAAGGTGACTAGACTGGCTCTAGGCTACTCATGCCGCCATGGTGACGGCTTTGCGGCCCGCCGTCGAGCAGCTCGTGGAGCGCGCCGCCGCCGAGCCGGACGCCGCGCTGCACTTCTCTCCCTCCGAACAGAAGGTGACTAGACTGGCTCTAGGCTACTCATGCCGCCATGGTGACGGCTTTGCGGCCCGCCGTCGAGCAGCTCGTGGAGCGCGCCGCCGCCGAGCCGGACGCCGCGCTGCACTTCTCTCCCTCCGAACAGAAGGTGACTAGACTGGCTCTAGGCTACTCATGCCGCCATGGTGACGGCTTTGCGGCCCGCCGTCGAGCAGCTCGTGGAGCGCGCCGCCGCCGAGCCGGACGCCGCGCTGCACTTCTCTCCCTCCGAACAGAAGGTGACTAGACTGGCTCTAGGCTACTCATGCCGCCATGGTGACGGCTTTGCGGCCCGCCGTCGAGCAGCTCGTGGAGCGCGCCGCCGCCGAGCCGGACGCCGCGCTGCACTTCTCTCCCTCCGAACAGAAGGTGACTAGACTGGCTCTAGGCTACTCATGCCGCCATGGTGACGGCTTTGCGGCCCGCCGTCGAGCAGCTCGTGGAGCGCGCCGCCGCCGAGCCGGACGCCGCGCTGCACTTCTCTCCCTCCGAACAGAAGGTGACTAGACTGGCTCTAGGCTACTCATGCCGCCATGGTGACGGCTTTGCGGCCCGCCGTCGAGCAGCTCGTGGAGCGCGCCGCCGCCGAGCCGGACGCCGCGCTGCACTTCTCTCCCTCCGAACAGAAGGTGACTAGACTGGCTCTAGGCTACTCATGCCGCCATGGTGACGGCTTTGCGGCCCGCCGTCGAGCAGCTCGTGGAGCGCGCCGCCGCCGAGCCGGACGCCGCGCTGCACTTCTCTCCCTCCGAACAGAAGGTGACTAGACTGGCTCTAGGCTACTCATGCCGCCATGGTGACGGCTTTGCGGCCCGCCGTCGAGCAGCTCGTGGAGCGCGCCGCCGCCGAGCCGGACGCCGCGCTGCACTTCTCTCCCTCCGAACAGAAGGTGACTAGACTGGCTCTAGGCTACTCATGCCGCCATGGTGACGGCTTTGCGGCCCGCCGTCGAGCAGCTCGTGGAGCGCGCCGCCGCCGAGCCGGACGCCGCGCTGCACTTCTCTCCCTCCGAACAGAAGGTGACTAGACTGGCTCTAGGCTACTCATGCCGCCATGGTGACGGCTTTGCGGCCCGCCGTCGAGCAGCTCGTGGAGCGCGCCGCCGCCGAGCCGGACGCCGCGCTGCACTTCTCTCCCTCCGAACAGAAGGTGACTAGACTGGCTCTAGGCTACTCATGCCGCCATGGTGACGGCTTTGCGGCCCGCCGTCGAGCAGCTCGTGGAGCGCGCCGCCGCCGAGCCGGACGCCGCGCTGCACTTCTCTCCCTCCGAACAGAAGGTGACTAGACTGGCTCTAGGCTACTCATGCCGCCATGGTGACGGCTTTGCGGCCCGCCGTCGAGCAGCTCGTGGAGCGCGCCGCCGCCGAGCCGGACGCCGCGCTGCACTTCTCTCCCTCCGAACAGAAGGTGACTAGACTGGCTCTAGGCTACTCATGCCGCCATGGTGACGGCTTTGCGGCCCGCCGTCGAGCAGCTCGTGGAGCGCGCCGCCGCCGAGCCGGACGCCGCGCTGCACTTCTCTCCCTCCGAACAGAAGGTGACTAGACTGGCTCTAGGCTACTCATGCCGCCATGGTGACGGCTTTGCGGCCCGCCGTCGAGCAGCTCGTGGAGCGCGCCGCCGCCGAGCCGGACGCCGCGCTGCACTTCTCTCCCTCCGAACAGAAGGTGACTAGACTGGCTCTAGGCTACTCATGCCGCCATGGTGACGGCTTTGCGGCCCGCCGTCGAGCAGCTCGTGGAGCGCGCCGCCGCCGAGCCGGACGCCGCGCTGCACTTCTCTCCCTCCGAACAGAAGGTGACTAGACTGGCTCTAGGCTACTCATGCCGCCATGGTGACGGCTTTGCGGCCCGCCGTCGAGCAGCTCGTGGAGCGCGCCGCCGCCGAGCCGGACGCCGCGCTGCACTTCTCTCCCTCCGAACAGAAGGTGACTAGACTGGCTCTAGGCTACTCATGCCGCCATGGTGACGGCTTTGCGGCCCGCCGTCGAGCAGCTCGTGGAGCGCGCCGCCGCCGAGCCGGACGCCGCGCTGCACTTCTCTCCCTCCGAACAGAAGGTGACTAGACTGGCTCTAGGCTACTCATGCCGCCATGGTGACGGCTTTGCGGCCCGCCGTCGAGCAGCTCGTGGAGCGCGCCGCCGCCGAGCCGGACGCCGCGCTGCACTTCTCTCCCTCCGAACAGAAGGTGACTAGACTGGCTCTAGGCTACTCATGCCGCCATGGTGACGGCTTTGCGGCCCGCCGTCGAGCAGCTCGTGGAGCGCGCCGCCGCCGAGCCGGACGCCGCGCTGCACTTCTCTCCCTCCGAACAGAAGGTGACTAGACTGGCTCTAGGCTACTCATGCCGCCATGGTGACGGCTTTGCGGCCCGCCGTCGAGCAGCTCGTGGAGCGCGCCGCCGCCGAGCCGGACGCCGCGCTGCACTTCTCTCCCTCCGAACAGAAGGTGACTAGACTGGCTCTAGGCTACTCATGCCGCCATGGTGACGGCTTTGCGGCCCGCCGTCGAGCAGCTCGTGGAGCGCGCCGCCGCCGAGCCGGACGCCGCGCTGCACTTCTCTCCCTCCGAACAGAAGGTGACTAGACTGGCTCTAGGCTACTCATGCCGCCATGGTGACGGCTTTGCGGCCCGCCGTCGAGCAGCTCGTGGAGCGCGCCGCCGCCGAGCCGGACGCCGCGCTGCACTTCTCTCCCTCCGAACAGAAGGTGACTAGACTGGCTCTAGGCTACTCATGCCGCCATGGTGACGGCTTTGCGGCCCGCCGTCGAGCAGCTCGTGGAGCGCGCCGCCGCCGAGCCGGACGCCGCGCTGCACTTCTCTCCCTCCGAACAGAAGGTGACTAGACTGGCTCTAGGCTACTCATGCCGCCATGGTGACGGCTTTGCGGCCCGCCGTCGAGCAGCTCGTGGAGCGCGCCGCCGCCGAGCCGGACGCCGCGCTGCACTTCTCTCCCTCCGAACAGAAGGTGACTAGACTGGCTCTAGGCTACTCATGCCGCCATGGTGACGGCTTTGCGGCCCGCCGTCGAGCAGCTCGTGGAGCGCGCCGCCGCCGAGCCGGACGCCGCGCTGCACTTCTCTCCCTCCGAACAGAAGGTGACTAGACTGGCTCTAGGCTACTCATGCCGCCATGGTGACGGCTTTGCGGCCCGCCGTCGAGCAGCTCGTGGAGCGCGCCGCCGCCGAGCCGGACGCCGCGCTGCACTTCTCTCCCTCCGAACAGAAGGTGACTAGACTGGCTCTAGGCTACTCATGCCGCCATGGTGACGGCTTTGCGGCCCGCCGTCGAGCAGCTCGTGGAGCGCGCCGCCGCCGAGCCGGACGCCGCGCTGCACTTCTCTCCCTCCGAACAGAAGGTGACTAGACTGGCTCTAGGCTACTCATGCCGCCATGGTGACGGCTTTGCGGCCCGCCGTCGAGCAGCTCGTGGAGCGCGCCGCCGCCGAGCCGGACGCCGCGCTGCACTTCTCTCCCTCCGAACAGAAGGTGACTAGACTGGCTCTAGGCTACTCATGCCGCCATGGTGACGGCTTTGCGGCCCGCCGTCGAGCAGCTCGTGGAGCGCGCCGCCGCCGAGCCGGACGCCGCGCTGCACTTCTCTCCCTCCGAACAGAAGGTGACTAGACTGGCTCTAGGCTACTCATGCCGCCATGGTGACGGCTTTGCGGCCCGCCGTCGAGCAGCTCGTGGAGCGCGCCGCCGCCGAGCCGGACGCCGCGCTGCACTTCTCTCCCTCCGAACAGAAGGTGACTAGACTGGCTCTAGGCTACTCATGCCGCCATGGTGACGGCTTTGCGGCCCGCCGTCGAGCAGCTCGTGGAGCGCGCCGCCGCCGAGCCGGACGCCGCGCTGCACTTCTCTCCCTCCGAACAGAAGGTGACTAGACTGGCTCTAGGCTACTCATGCCGCCATGGTGACGGCTTTGCGGCCCGCCGTCGAGCAGCTCGTGGAGCGCGCCGCCGCCGAGCCGGACGCCGCGCTGCACTTCTCTCCCTCCGAACAGAAGGTGACTAGACTGGCTCTAGGCTACTCATGCCGCCATGGTGACGGCTTTGCGGCCCGCCGTCGAGCAGCTCGTGGAGCGCGCCGCCGCCGAGCCGGACGCCGCGCTGCACTTCTCTCCCTCCGAACAGAAGGTGACTAGACTGGCTCTAGGCTACTCATGCCGCCATGGTGACGGCTTTGCGGCCCGCCGTCGAGCAGCTCGTGGAGCGCGCCGCCGCCGAGCCGGACGCCGCGCTGCACTTCTCTCCCTCCGAACAGAAGGTGACTAGACTGGCTCTAGGCTACTCATGCCGCCATGGTGACGGCTTTGCGGCCCGCCGTCGAGCAGCTCGTGGAGCGCGCCGCCGCCGAGCCGGACGCCGCGCTGCACTTCTCTCCCTCCGAACAGAAGGTGACTAGACTGGCTCTAGGCTACTCATGCCGCCATGGTGACGGCTTTGCGGCCCGCCGTCGAGCAGCTCGTGGAGCGCGCCGCCGCCGAGCCGGACGCCGCGCTGCACTTCTCTCCCTCCGAACAGAAGGTGACTAGACTGGCTCTAGGCTACTCATGCCGCCATGGTGACGGCTTTGCGGCCCGCCGTCGAGCAGCTCGTGGAGCGCGCCGCCGCCGAGCCGGACGCCGCGCTGCACTTCTCTCCCTCCGAACAGAAGGTGACTAGACTGGCTCTAGGCTACTCATGCCGCCATGGTGACGGCTTTGCGGCCCGCCGTCGAGCAGCTCGTGGAGCGCGCCGCCGCCGAGCCGGACGCCGCGCTGCACTTCTCTCCCTCCGAACAGAAGGTGACTAGACTGGCTCTAGGCTACTCATGCCGCCATGGTGACGGCTTTGCGGCCCGCCGTCGAGCAGCTCGTGGAGCGCGCCGCCGCCGAGCCGGACGCCGCGCTGCACTTCTCTCCCTCCGAACAGAAGGTGACTAGACTGGCTCTAGGCTACTCATGCCGCCATGGTGACGGCTTTGCGGCCCGCCGTCGAGCAGCTCGTGGAGCGCGCCGCCGCCGAGCCGGACGCCGCGCTGCACTTCTCTCCCTCCGAACAGAAGGTGACTAGACTGGCTCTAGGCTACTCATGCCGCCATGGTGACGGCTTTGCGGCCCGCCGTCGAGCAGCTCGTGGAGCGCGCCGCCGCCGAGCCGGACGCCGCGCTGCACTTCTCTCCCTCCGAACAGAAGGTGACTAGACTGGCTCTAGGCTACTCATGCCGCCATGGTGACGGCTTTGCGGCCCGCCGTCGAGCAGCTCGTGGAGCGCGCCGCCGCCGAGCCGGACGCCGCGCTGCACTTCTCTCCCTCCGAACAGAAGGTGACTAGACTGGCTCTAGGCTACTCATGCCGCCATGGTGACGGCTTTGCGGCCCGCCGTCGAGCAGCTCGTGGAGCGCGCCGCCGCCGAGCCGGACGCCGCGCTGCACTTCTCTCCCTCCGAACAGAAGGTGACTAGACTGGCTCTAGGCTACTCATGCCGCCATGGTGACGGCTTTGCGGCCCGCCGTCGAGCAGCTCGTGGAGCGCGCCGCCGCCGAGCCGGACGCCGCGCTGCACTTCTCTCCCTCCGAACAGAAGGTGACTAGACTGGCTCTAGGCTACTCATGCCGCCATGGTGACGGCTTTGCGGCCCGCCGTCGAGCAGCTCGTGGAGCGCGCCGCCGCCGAGCCGGACGCCGCGCTGCACTTCTCTCCCTCCGAACAGAAGGTGACTAGACTGGCTCTAGGCTACTCATGCCGCCATGGTGACGGCTTTGCGGCCCGCCGTCGAGCAGCTCGTGGAGCGCGCCGCCGCCGAGCCGGACGCCGCGCTGCACTTCTCTCCCTCCGAACAGAAGGTGACTAGACTGGCTCTAGGCTACTCATGCCGCCATGGTGACGGCTTTGCGGCCCGCCGTCGAGCAGCTCGTGGAGCGCGCCGCCGCCGAGCCGGACGCCGCGCTGCACTTCTCTCCCTCCGAACAGAAGGTGACTAGACTGGCTCTAGGCTACTCATGCCGCCATGGTGACGGCTTTGCGGCCCGCCGTCGAGCAGCTCGTGGAGCGCGCCGCCGCCGAGCCGGACGCCGCGCTGCACTTCTCTCCCTCCGAACAGAAGGTGACTAGACTGGCTCTAGGCTACTCATGCCGCCATGGTGACGGCTTTGCGGCCCGCCGTCGAGCAGCTCGTGGAGCGCGCCGCCGCCGAGCCGGACGCCGCGCTGCACTTCTCTCCCTCCGAACAGAAGGTGACTAGACTGGCTCTAGGCTACTCATGCCGCCATGGTGACGGCTTTGCGGCCCGCCGTCGAGCAGCTCGTGGAGCGCGCCGCCGCCGAGCCGGACGCCGCGCTGCACTTCTCTCCCTCCGAACAGAAGGTGACTAGACTGGCTCTAGGCTACTCATGCCGCCATGGTGACGGCTTTGCGGCCCGCCGTCGAGCAGCTCGTGGAGCGCGCCGCCGCCGAGCCGGACGCCGCGCTGCACTTCTCTCCCTCCGAACAGAAGGTGACTAGACTGGCTCTAGGCTACTCATGCCGCCATGGTGACGGCTTTGCGGCCCGCCGTCGAGCAGCTCGTGGAGCGCGCCGCCGCCGAGCCGGACGCCGCGCTGCACTTCTCTCCCTCCGAACAGAAGGTGACTAGACTGGCTCTAGGCTACTCATGCCGCCATGGTGACGGCTTTGCGGCCCGCCGTCGAGCAGCTCGTGGAGCGCGCCGCCGCCGAGCCGGACGCCGCGCTGCACTTCTCTCCCTCCGAACAGAAGGTGACTAGACTGGCTCTAGGCTACTCATGCCGCCATGGTGACGGCTTTGCGGCCCGCCGTCGAGCAGCTCGTGGAGCGCGCCGCCGCCGAGCCGGACGCCGCGCTGCACTTCTCTCCCTCCGAACAGAAGGTGACTAGACTGGCTCTAGGCTACTCATGCCGCCATGGTGACGGCTTTGCGGCCCGCCGTCGAGCAGCTCGTGGAGCGCGCCGCCGCCGAGCCGGACGCCGCGCTGCACTTCTCTCCCTCCGAACAGAAGGTGACTAGACTGGCTCTAGGCTACTCATGCCGCCATGGTGACGGCTTTGCGGCCCGCCGTCGAGCAGCTCGTGGAGCGCGCCGCCGCCGAGCCGGACGCCGCGCTGCACTTCTCTCCCTCCGAACAGAAGGTGACTAGACTGGCTCTAGGCTACTCATGCCGCCATGGTGACGGCTTTGCGGCCCGCCGTCGAGCAGCTCGTGGAGCGCGCCGCCGCCGAGCCGGACGCCGCGCTGCACTTCTCTCCCTCCGAACAGAAGGTGACTAGACTGGCTCTAGGCTACTCATGCCGCCATGGTGACGGCTTTGCGGCCCGCCGTCGAGCAGCTCGTGGAGCGCGCCGCCGCCGAGCCGGACGCCGCGCTGCACTTCTCTCCCTCCGAACAGAAGGTGACTAGACTGGCTCTAGGCTACTCATGCCGCCATGGTGACGGCTTTGCGGCCCGCCGTCGAGCAGCTCGTGGAGCGCGCCGCCGCCGAGCCGGACGCCGCGCTGCACTTCTCTCCCTCCGAACAGAAGGTGACTAGACTGGCTCTAGGCTACTCATGCCGCCATGGTGACGGCTTTGCGGCCCGCCGTCGAGCAGCTCGTGGAGCGCGCCGCCGCCGAGCCGGACGCCGCGCTGCACTTCTCTCCCTCCGAACAGAAGGTGACTAGACTGGCTCTAGGCTACTCATGCCGCCATGGTGACGGCTTTGCGGCCCGCCGTCGAGCAGCTCGTGGAGCGCGCCGCCGCCGAGCCGGACGCCGCGCTGCACTTCTCTCCCTCCGAACAGAAGGTGACTAGACTGGCTCTAGGCTACTCATGCCGCCATGGTGACGGCTTTGCGGCCCGCCGTCGAGCAGCTCGTGGAGCGCGCCGCCGCCGAGCCGGACGCCGCGCTGCACTTCTCTCCCTCCGAACAGAAGGTGACTAGACTGGCTCTAGGCTACTCATGCCGCCATGGTGACGGCTTTGCGGCCCGCCGTCGAGCAGCTCGTGGAGCGCGCCGCCGCCGAGCCGGACGCCGCGCTGCACTTCTCTCCCTCCGAACAGAAGGTGACTAGACTGGCTCTAGGCTACTCATGCCGCCATGGTGACGGCTTTGCGGCCCGCCGTCGAGCAGCTCGTGGAGCGCGCCGCCGCCGAGCCGGACGCCGCGCTGCACTTCTCTCCCTCCGAACAGAAGGTGACTAGACTGGCTCTAGGCTACTCATGCCGCCATGGTGACGGCTTTGCGGCCCGCCGTCGAGCAGCTCGTGGAGCGCGCCGCCGCCGAGCCGGACGCCGCGCTGCACTTCTCTCCCTCCGAACAGAAGGTGACTAGACTGGCTCTAGGCTACTCATGCCGCCATGGTGACGGCTTTGCGGCCCGCCGTCGAGCAGCTCGTGGAGCGCGCCGCCGCCGAGCCGGACGCCGCGCTGCACTTCTCTCCCTCCGAACAGAAGGTGACTAGACTGGCTCTAGGCTACTCATGCCGCCATGGTGACGGCTTTGCGGCCCGCCGTCGAGCAGCTCGTGGAGCGCGCCGCCGCCGAGCCGGACGCCGCGCTGCACTTCTCTCCCTCCGAACAGAAGGTGACTAGACTGGCTCTAGGCTACTCATGCCGCCATGGTGACGGCTTTGCGGCCCGCCGTCGAGCAGCTCGTGGAGCGCGCCGCCGCCGAGCCGGACGCCGCGCTGCACTTCTCTCCCTCCGAACAGAAGGTGACTAGACTGGCTCTAGGCTACTCATGCCGCCATGGTGACGGCTTTGCGGCCCGCCGTCGAGCAGCTCGTGGAGCGCGCCGCCGCCGAGCCGGACGCCGCGCTGCACTTCTCTCCCTCCGAACAGAAGGTGACTAGACTGGCTCTAGGCTACTCATGCCGCCATGGTGACGGCTTTGCGGCCCGCCGTCGAGCAGCTCGTGGAGCGCGCCGCCGCCGAGCCGGACGCCGCGCTGCACTTCTCTCCCTCCGAACAGAAGGTGACTAGACTGGCTCTAGGCTACTCATGCCGCCATGGTGACGGCTTTGCGGCCCGCCGTCGAGCAGCTCGTGGAGCGCGCCGCCGCCGAGCCGGACGCCGCGCTGCACTTCTCTCCCTCCGAACAGAAGGTGACTAGACTGGCTCTAGGCTACTCATGCCGCCATGGTGACGGCTTTGCGGCCCGCCGTCGAGCAGCTCGTGGAGCGCGCCGCCGCCGAGCCGGACGCCGCGCTGCACTTCTCTCCCTCCGAACAGAAGGTGACTAGACTGGCTCTAGGCTACTCATGCCGCCATGGTGACGGCTTTGCGGCCCGCCGTCGAGCAGCTCGTGGAGCGCGCCGCCGCCGAGCCGGACGCCGCGCTGCACTTCTCTCCCTCCGAACAGAAGGTGACTAGACTGGCTCTAGGCTACTCATGCCGCCATGGTGACGGCTTTGCGGCCCGCCGTCGAGCAGCTCGTGGAGCGCGCCGCCGCCGAGCCGGACGCCGCGCTGCACTTCTCTCCCTCCGAACAGAAGGTGACTAGACTGGCTCTAGGCTACTCATGCCGCCATGGTGACGGCTTTGCGGCCCGCCGTCGAGCAGCTCGTGGAGCGCGCCGCCGCCGAGCCGGACGCCGCGCTGCACTTCTCTCCCTCCGAACAGAAGGTGACTAGACTGGCTCTAGGCTACTCATGCCGCCCTGGTACTTTGTACCCTAGCCTAGCGCGCTGGCTGCCGATATACGATCAGTGGCCCTGTTGAGCTTTCCAGGTCACTACCTAACTACTCATGCCGCCCTGGTACTTACATAGTACAGAACAGTAAGTGAGATTAGACAACGGAACAGGTGAGACCACAGACTATGAAGCATCTGAGACTATGTCTATAGTCTCAGATGCTTCATTTCATCTGCTAAGTTCTCTATGTCCTCATAATGAAGACAGTCTTGTCTTCATTATGAGGACATAGAGAACTTAGCAGATGAAATTAAAGGCAATGGAGCAGAGACACCGTAAACATGCGGCTGAACTCGGGACGTGTCGGCTCGCACGGCCACCACCGCGCGCGGCGATGCTGATAAGTTGATTTCACCCTTAAGCGACGGAGCGGTAGGTGAGGCCATGGACAACTTAACAGATGAGATTATAAACATCGGAGCAGAAGGCGAGTACAGAAAATGGGCATATAAAAACTTCACGTAAGAAAAAGGTAAATCTAATGTTCCCCAAATCGCCCTGAGCCTACCTCGCGAAGATTACAGAATGTTTAACAAAACATTAACGTTAATATTTTTATCCCCAGCTCGTGGATTGCATAAAGGCCTTATGCGCGGTGGACGCAGGAGACTACAACATCCAGCGTGAAACCGGTACACCCGTGTTCAGGCCCGACGGAGCCAAGCGAGGAACCCGCGGGTGGGGCACCAGCGGGCCCCGGGCGGGCTTCAACGGAGGCGGCTTCGGTAACAGAGGGGGCTTCGGAAACAGCGGAGGGGGCTTCGGAAACAATGGAGGGGGATTCGGAAACAGAGGGTTTGGGAATAGAGGGGGAGGTTTCAGAGGGAATAGAGGCGGGTTCCGCGGTGGTTTCAGAGGCAGAGGCCAATGGTGAAGTGAGTGAGTTACCATTCCTAGTGTAATTTTAAGTTGACCTTTGTAAGATTAGTTAAATTTAAATAAATGTATTGACTATCACTATCAGACTGTTTTTCTCTCAATAAAACCATAGTGAAAATAATTACAGCATTTATTGAATACTTTAATAAGTAGGTACACACTATGTCAACACGTTACCCACATGTTAGGCGGACACACGTAAAACTCTTTCACTGATTCCCCGTTTGCGCTTGGCAGTCGGGCTGTAGCGACCAGGTAAAATGAGCCCAAATAATTTCTGAACACGAGAAACAAAGAAGAAAAACATGAGAATTGTCTTCTGTTCCAGAGTGTGATGGACGGTGAAACTTGGTTTAATTTCGTCTAATTCATTGAATATCGGGAACAGCAAGAACAAATGACTATCGTATGACCAAAGAATAGGAAGAATCAAGGAATAAGCTATACATGATTTCATAAATAATAAATCAATAAAAAAATAATGCCTCGACCAAAAGCGTCATCATTATATAGGTCAAAAATTTAAATAAACCCTCTTGCATGTAGGGGTGACGTTTCGAATAGGTTTCTGTTATGTTTGTGTTACACAATTAAAATATGTAATGAATGTCTATTCGAATACGTCACCACTATACTTGAAGCTGTATATAGATCCCAAAAAAGAACCTTAAAATTGCCATTAAAATGAAAAAAAATCGTCGCTTTTAGCTCCGTTCATAATTTGGAAGAGTAAGTTTGCCAGTGTCGGGTATTTTTCTTTTTAATGGCAATTTTTAGGTTATTTTTTGGAATCTATATGCGGCGTCAAGTATACATAGGTACAAGAATGGCTTTACTTATTTTTTTTACCTATATATCTACTAGTAATTATAGTGCATTGATTGTATAAGTAGCTTTAAAATTAAGGCTGAAAAGCCAGGCCTTCGTCATTCAACCGGATTCTGAACAACAATCAAAATGAAATCTTTATCGGGCGCCACCATGATCTCGCTCTTCTTGCTTCTAATCCTCAGAAACGTCAATTCGTTGGTTGGATCCAGGTCTCGCACCACCGCCTTCGCCTTGTCTATGAGAGCGCCCATAAGACCAGCGTATTGTACTGATATGTGGTTGTCGAGGGTTGTCTTGATCGGTATACCTACGAATAAAACCATAGAAATTGTAATCAGCATTAGAAATGAGGCTATCCGCAGCAGAACCAAGGTAACCGATATAGCCCTCCGAATCGCTAAACTTAATCAGTGGGCGGGGCACATTGCACGTAGAACCGATAGCCGTTGGGAAGGAAAGGTTCTCGAGTGCCAACCACGTACCGGAAGGCGCAGCGTGGGTAGGCCCCCCAAAAGGTGGACTGATGACCTGGTAAAGGTCGCGGGAGTCCGCCGGATGCGGGTGGCGCAGGGCCGGTCATTGTGGCACTCTTTGGGGGAGGCCTATGTCCAGCAGTGGACGTCTTTCGGCTGGTATGATGATGATGATTGTAATTAGTTACAATCATATGCCGAAAGACGTCCACTACTGGACAGACCACGGTATAGGTGTCCCCAAAGAGTTTCACTGGATGCCCAGTGGACTGCCGCGACCTTTACTAGGCCATCAGTCCACCTTGTGGGACCCACGCTGCGCCCTCCGGTATGTGGTCCCCACGGCAGAATCTATCCCCCAACGGCTATCAGGTTCTACGAGCAAACCTTCTGACGCCTAAACTACTAAACCGATTAAAAAAAATGGTATGGAAATAGCTACGGTTGCCTAGTGGTTCAGGCATGCGGCTGTCAAACGGCGGTCGTGGTTTTGAATCCCGGCTCCAAATGAAGTACCAATGAGTTTTCGGAACATATGTGCGGAATATTTTATATTTACTGTTTAGCTTTTCGGTGAAGGAAAAACATCGTGAGGACCTGCATACATCTGCCAAGAAATTCAAAGGTGTATGTGAAGTCCCTAACCCGCGCTGTACCAGCGTGGGGACTACTGCCCGTTCCCTCGCATCTATGAGAGAAGGCCTGTGCCCAGCAGTGGGACGTATATAATCTGATTTATTATTATTATGTATATGTATATATTAGATAGTTTGAGGGCCTGGGAAGGACATAGGTTAGTTTTTGTCTAGGAAATAAAGGGGAGTGAAGTGTCTATCGGAGCGCCCTCGGCCCTTGTGGGAAAGGACGAAGTGCAGTTGTAAATAAATGAGTGTATACCTTCTCCGTTGACGACTATAACGCCGGCCACACCTCTGTGCGTGCTGAGTTTGCGTACGGTCTCTTCAGCCTCGTTTGCCATGGTTTACACTTTAAATACAGGTGCACTGTGATGTATTGTTTATTGTGAATTGTCAGTTTGACAATGATGTAATTGAACTTTTTTATTGTGTTTAAATTGCCAGTTTGCTGTAGCAAATATGCAAAGAGTACTACACATTGACGAAAAACGGGCGTAAAAGGGCAAATTCAAGGATAAAAAGTTGCTCGGAGCAGGATTCGAACCTGCGAGCATCTGGCATCCGCGGTCAGTCACTGCTACCAACTATTAAGCTATCAAAAACGAATTGCTTGGTCAACTTTTGAATGCCATTGCGTGTAGCGACATCTGCCTGGGACACTCAGGCTTATTTTCCTACATAAACGAGCTCTGCAACATGCGTATTGAGGCGGGAACCATATTCACGTATGCCGACGATACTGCGATAGTATTCTCAGGTAACACATGGGAGGAGGTACGCTCATCTGCAGAAAAAGGCCTCACAAAAATTGCTGGATGGCTGCAGGAAAGCTTACCTACTCACACTTAACACAACCAAAACCAACTTTATATGTTTCTGCAACTATAACCGTTCCCAACCGAGTAAGGACTACTTAATCAGGATACACAACTGCTGCAACACACAGGCACTCTGCTCTTGTCCATCTATCCAAAAGTTAGACTGCACTAGATACCTAGGAGTTACCATTGACCAGCGTCTTACATGGCACCAACATGCAGAAACCATTATGAACAGGACCCGCAAACTCATCTGGACCTTCAAAAACTTAAGACACGTATTAACAATAAATAAGCTAAATCAAGTCTACGTATCATTAGCTCAATCTGTCCTCACTTATTGTATCTCTGTTTGGGGAGGAGCCACAAAGACTAAGTTCTTAGAGCTTGAGAGAGCTCAAAGAGCACTATTAAAAGTTATGTACAAAAAGTCGTTTCGATTCCCCACAAATGATCTCTACCTACTCTGTGACCTGCTATCTGTCCGCAAATTGTATATTGCTAACCTAATCTTAAAACAACACAAGAAAACAACTTACACACCAATCCCGTCTCACACACGAAGGAAAAAGACTAACGTAATCAGAAGTCCGATAGTGAAATCTGTGTTTGCCAAAAGACAACAAGAGGCACGATCTTGTAACCTCTACAATGAAATAAACAAACAAATTGACATATACTCATGTACCGTGCGTGAATGTAATGTTAAGGTAACTAAATGGCTAAAAACAAAAAGCTATTATGACATAGAAGACTTAATTTCATAATAAGTGATCTTTCTTATGAACACATACACACACACACATATATATATGCATACACACACACACACACACACACACACACACACACACACACACACACACACACACACACACACATATACACACACACACACACACACACACACACACCAAGAGTAAATGTAATCATTAGTGAAATAAGTACCAAACTGTTAAGGTTATCCTATACCTAAGACAAATTCTTGTTAAAAACTATTTCCGGAAGAGCGGTGCTCTCTTAGCACAAGTGTCTTGAACGCTTAAAAAGAGGCACCAGCATACATATATGTAATTTGTTGATGATATCGAATAAACTATTTTTATTTTTTATTATTTATTATTGAATTATGAATTGAAAACCACTGTGAGCCACAGAAAAAAAAATTCACTACCCTCTACAGAAGTACAAAAAGAAAACAGTTATGTGATTAATTTTGATTTTATTATTTATTCATAGAAAACAAATAGTACTAATTTGACATTTCAGAATTTTGGTTTTATCATGATTCAGCATATGATACAGTACTTAAAATTTGGTAACTATAGTATGGCTGGAATCAACATACATGTCTGCCCTCACTCTCACTCGCGATCCTTGCTTCTATAATAGTGCAATGTGGGCTTTTCTTTTCATTTTTGACGCTTTAGAAGAGCCATCTTCAAAGCAGATTATAGGTCTATATGGTGTAACAATTTTTCCAAGAAACTCATGTTGTCTTCTGAGTTACAGGACAGAGTAGCAACAAGAAATAGTTGGCCCATTACATCATAGCATCTGTAGCAGCAGGCACGCGCCCATTTTTCTCTAGAGTCTCAACCTGTAAATACAACGGCATTCTACCCGTCCTCATCTTCTCTCTCTTATGTACCTTTAGCTGATGCTTCATCATCTGTTTCCGATATCCGAAAGCTTTACCACAGACATTGCAGATATGGTCCTTAATACCAGTGTGGTCAACTTTGAAATGTAAATCCAAGGTGCGTTTTGTATTAAAACCTCGTCCGCAGGTCTCACACTTAAAGTCGTGCTCCACTTTATGTACATGCATGTGCTTGTTCAAGTTACTTTTGCTAATGAAACATTTAGCACACTCGCTGCATTGGTATGGTTTATCTCCAGTATGAGTTCTCATATGCATCTTTAGGGACTCTGTAAATCTACCTCTGTACGGACATAGAGAGCATTTGAATGGTAAATCATAGAAATGGGTTAGTCTATGCCTCGTAAACTGTCCCTGCATTATAAACTTTTTACCACAGATATCACACATAAATGGCACATCTTCCGTTTTATGCAACAGCAAGTGTTTCTTCAAATAAGACTCCGAATACAAATTGCAGCAAATAGGACATCTTATTTTCATGTTCTCATGTTCTAGGGACGCTTTATGTTCGTTGTAGTCTTGAAATGCGTTGAAATCTAAATTGCATCGTCTGCAATGGTAATTCGGTTTCACTTCTATTTTTTGTTCTCGATCGTCAAAGTCATTGTCGCTTACATCATTGGTGTATCCTATACTGTGGTCATTAGCTTCTTTGAGTGTTTGTTCAGACTGTTGCGCTGTTTTTCTGAATAAAGTCGCGCCTTCAAGCAAAGAATGACACGAGTCACACAAATATTTGGGATAGATATCGTGAATCTCAACCTCGATGCCTCCAAAGGCATTTAAATCTTCTACGATGCCTTTCCGTGCGTGCTCACCATAGAGGGGTATATTGCCTTCTTTAAGGCATACCCTGCACGTGTAGTCCTCAAACTGAATCGGTTCCAATTTCACTTTAGGCTGAGCAACTTCTGTGTGTGCTGAGTTAGTGTGCCGTATACGCTTGCAATGTAACAATTTCATAAGTATCAATGGACCAACCATTTTAAGACTTAAAACTATTTCGCGGAAGTTTTTAGCAAAGCACTGGTCGACGTTAATTCAATTTATTATTATTTACTTTTATAGTTATTTTTTTCAGTAGAATACGTCGACTGACACACGGGCGTTTCACTCGGAACATTTCTATCTTCATACGAAAAACACCCATGAAATAGTTACGACATAACGACAGAGATGGCAGTATTATCAATTTTCAAACAAACGTCAATCATGAATTTCTGCTCTGCTTCAATACTTCAAACTTGACAGCAAACTGAAGTCTCGAATGTGTTCGGTTTTTATTAATAATGTATTATTTTTAAACCGAATGAATAGATGAAACAATCATGGCTGCAGAACGAAAATGTTGTGTTGGGAGTTGTGGGAAACAACGTGAGTAACTTTTTGTCTTTTTACCCTTTTTTGCTGTAACTGAAGGCTCCATGGGGGAGGCCTATGTCCAGCAGTGGACGTCTTTCGGCTGCTATGATGATGATGATGAGGAAAGGCTCCATTCTGCATATGCTTTGAATGCGATAAAGTATGTCTAGTTCCAAGGTAACCGATATAGCCCTCCGGATCGCTAAACTTAAGTGGCAGTGGGCGGGGCACATAGCACGTAGAACCGATGGCCGTTGGGGCGGAAAGGTTCTCGAGTGGCGACCACGTACCGGAAGGCGCAGCGGGGGTAGGCCCCCGACAAGGTGGACTGATGACCTGGTAAAGGTTGCGGGAGTCCGCTGGATGCGGGTGGCGCGGGATCGGTCACTTTGGCACTCTTTGGGGGAGGCCTATGTCCAGCAGTGGACGTCTTTCGGCTGATATGATGATGATGATGATGATGTCTAGTTCAATATTTTGATTTTGATTTAAGTAGTAAGTACTAACCTCTCTCCTCGACTCCGTCCGCGTGGAACTCGTTTATATCGTAGCTCCATGCAAACTTTTTCCCCCCATTTATCTCCTTAGGGGATGATTTCCGGGATAAAAACCGGCTTGGGGACTTCACATACACCTTTGAATTTCTTCGTGTAGGTTTCCTCACGATGTTTTTCCTTCACCGAAAAGCTAACGGTAAATATCAAATGATATTGCGTACACTCATTGGTACAAGTCGGGATTCAAACCCACGACCGCCGTTTGACAGCCGCATGCCTGAACCGCTAGGCTACCGTAGCTTGTAAGCTTGTAGCTTGTGTTAACTCATTTATCTGTTAATGCAATGTAATGTCTGATAGTTCTGTTAAATGGCATACCTACCTCCACTCGGAAATTTATACCATGTCGCATGTCGGCACGTAACATTATTGTGACCGTATTCTGGCAAAAAAACTATTGTTATTCTCATTCTATTTTTATACAAACTTACAAAAATGCTGCCTCTCCCTCTCTGTCTCTCTATATCGAAATATTAGTTTACTTAGATTTCATGTAGTACTTATATAATAGAGGTATAGAGTATATACTTAAATATATTAATTTTATAGGTGAAGACAACATAATCCTTCACAAGTTTCCGAATCCAGAGAAGGAACAGAACAGATTTCGGACCTGGACTTTTGCTATTGGGGGGAATATTTTGGTCCTTGACGACACATATGTATATAATTACCGGCGAGTGTGTCACCTACACTTTGAAAAAAAATACTGGCTCGGCAACAAAATGCTGAGCAATATTGCAGTGCCAACACTTCAGTTGAAAGGTTAATTTAACTGTTCTTGAGGTTATAATAGTACTTTGTCTTTCTTCACACTCTTATCACGATGAGACGTTTTTAGGGATTTGTTGTACTGCTTTAACCTATCCTATAGGTATATCCAGTATCTAACTGTCTTATGAACGCGTCCGCGGATTGCATACGAGACATACCTAAGCCATGAGAATAATCTTATTTTGTTGGCACCGCTTTTATGTTCTTCAGGAGAGGAGCATTTTAAAAGGCATAACGCCGCGCGTAACTTCTGAGAAATCGCAGTACTATTTGAACATAAATAAATATATAGAGACCCCCTTAGCCACTCACACTGGTGTTGCTACTGGCTATATTTTTAACTGACTTCAAAAAAAAACCGACGAGGTTCTCAATTCGGATATTTTTTTACAAGCTTTTATTTAACTTGCCCTGTTAGTATGTTAGTATGGAGAAATCTTGCAAGTTAAATTTGACCCACTTCCCGGTGACCGATTGAACTGAAATTTTATAAGTATAGTTTGGATGACAATTCAATATTATGGTACCATCGAGTTGATCTGATGATGGAGACGGAAGGTGGCCATGGGCCCTGTTAGTATGTATGGGACAAATCTTGCAAGTTAAATTTGACCCATTTCCCGGTGACCGGTTGAGCTGAAATTTTGTGTATAAGTACCTATAGTTTGGATAACTATTCAATATTATGGTACCAACGAGCTGATCTGCTAATGGAGACAGGAGGTGGCCATGGGAATTCAGTACTTAACTGACGTAACCCCGTTGAGTTTGGGTTCGTTAGAATCGTCTCAATGAGTAGTTGATGATGGTGTACAGAAAAGTACAGTCGGCAATCTGTACCAAAAATGAAATTTTTGACAGAAGGTTAATTGTTTTTTTTTTCAATCTTGTTATCTCAGAACTCCGTCATTATTGTCATTAGTAGGAGATTCTTACAATATTTTTTGTTTGTAAGTTTTTCAAAAATCCAGTTGGAAAATGCGATTCATGAGGAATTGAGAGAACTCTTCATTTATATTAGGCACGCGTATAGTGATTTTGGTATTTTCTATTATACTCGTAACTCGTGTATCGTGTAGGTATTTACACCCGGAAATCGTAAATTTGGTGGAGCGGAATTGCTAATGAAGACCACAGATGACTTATGGAATTTCTCAATGATGTACTCAGATGTGCAAAAGTATTTCACAGATTCTGACAAGATCCCGTTGAAATAGGAACGGTTTTTTTCTCTAATAATTAATCAACGCATTTGCTATCGGAAATCAGTTCAGGTGGTGAATTGCAAAAAAAATATGTGGAAATGTTCTCGTGGCTAGGCGGAGTATAGGTACTTACTAAATTGAAGTTGGTTACAAATTTGTTTTTAAAGTAAATTATATTTGATAATTTTTGTAAGTTTAATGTTATGGCGGGCGTCCAGACCTCTTTCCAATACTTAGCCCACTTTCTTGTTCATCCATGCTTCGATATCTATTATTATTGCAGGTGCTGTTGCAAAGAGAAATCCCTTAAGGGATATGACCAATCAAGGCAATGTGCACACACAAACATCCTCTTATGCTGGAGCTTCAACGTCCGGTATGGTATTATTGTGTATTGATAATAGATGAGCAGCAAACACCACGTTTGTTTGTAAGTAGGTATAGGTACCTACTAGATTGATTTCGAAATCTTAATACATGTGGATTGGCGAAGTATCGACTTAATAGAAATCAGTGTCAATTTATGTTCCAGCAGTGCCACTTTCATTAAGATCGACATGACTGTGATATCACAGTGTTAGGTAGCTAGCCCATCGCCCACAACACATTTCAATCTCGATCCCTTAGTCGACGTTTACGACACCCAAAGAGGGAAGAAAGAGGGTTGTCAAATTCTAACCCTCTGGTGTCCAACACGGGGGCCAATGGAACTTCCAAACTACACAAGTTAAACCCGACTACTAGTTAAATGACTGTGCAAAAAAAGTACGGTCGGCGATAAAAGCTTAAACCAAAAATGATTTTTTTGGCAGAAACTTAAGTTAGACTAGCCCCATGTCACAAAAAAAGACGGAAAATGTAAAAAGACAAGGCGTATTAGTCCCTTCTTTGGACAAGTCTACAGACAGCAATTATCATTTGGTGTATCTAGAAAACTGGCTCGACATGCAATGGAATGTATATTTTAGTTTTTTCTTGATTTATACACTATACAGTAATTGTATCTAAATTTGAAGCTTATGTATGCTAGAAGTATGTATGTATATGTATGCCTTAGAGGTCCAAGGAAATATGTTCGTCACTTCGACTTTGAAACTTGATCCGTTTAAAATCGTTCTCTTTATTCACCTCTTCGTTGCAAGGACAATTATCAGTGGTGTGATCCTGGTTTGACCCAAGAAACAATCGTGCCAAGCGGCGTCGCCTGAGACAAAAGTGCAGACTGGTCATATAGGCCAGCCCCGGCATCTCGTAAATACTCTCTTAAGAATGCATTTTGTTTTCAGATTTCAACTTGACATCGCGAAAAAACGATTCCCAGACAACCCAAAATCTCAAAGAAGCAGCGACGATATTTAGTGTGATTTGACGTACAAATTTATTTTGAGCCCTGCGGCTCAAAAGTGTTGTGCTATCTATAGACGTATAGATAGCACAACACTTTTGAGGGTTGGATCCCTCTCCAAATACAGGACCGGCCTACGACACAGGGTCACAATACGCACCTCACACATACATCTTGTGCCACGGACGTGAACTGGGTCACCATGGACTATGTTGACAAAAAACTGCTAGCCACTTTTCAATGCGACAATTATATAATCAGCTAGTCCCTTGCCACCATCAATGTACCTACCTAATCTTCTTGAGCTGACTGGTAGGTATTGTCAGAGATAATGGCAAAAGATGTGATGGTGTGTCTTTGCCCCTTGGAGTTTATGACGGATGCTGGCACCTCTGACGGACTAGGTACTTCTAAAAGAACTTATAAAAAGTAAATATGAGACAGAGTAAAACTTTGTAGGTACTCTTCGGCGTTGGTCCGTGGGGTCCCAGTGCACATACGTTATTTGGGGAAATCTCACGGTTGATTTTCGATACGTCTGGTAAAACACACAAAAACTTAATTCAGTTAGGTAAATTAATGTTAGGTAGTTATCTACCTATATAGCTATACACTTTAGAAAGTAAACTGATTTTTTATATACATATCTAGGATAACATTTTTGGTGAATATGTTTTCTTAATAGCAGATAAATAGACTGTATTAATATGTTATCATTAATTAGGTAATGTTAATAATCTTATGCCCACGAAAAAGTGTTACAAAGAATGTATCTGCAGCGCAGATTTATTTTTTTGCTAGTTTGGGCCATTCTACTATTAAATGATCATAGAGATTTGAAATCATTTTGCCGTGACCAAATTGTATAATCTTTTAGAAATACTACCTTTTATATTATTATAAGGTATGAAATTATAAATAAATATATAAACATTGTTCAAAATAAGCACTCTAGAATTAATGATATATTTCAAAATGTGCAAGCTAATAGATTCATTAGGTAACGCAGTGGTAATTTTCTATGACGAGATTAGAGACAATAACGCTATACTAATTTATGATGTGAATTTTTCATCTTTAAAGTAGGTAGGTAAGTATTTTTTCAACACAATTGCTCGTAACGTACCTCTTATTGTGTCGCTTTTAGGCTCATAATCCTGGATATTAAAAACGCGTGTTTTATAACTTTACAACACTTGTGTGTTATGGTTATATCCCGATTAAGTCACGTTGGCACCTTGCAGCAAGATATATGCATGAACACGGTGCATTCTTAAATTAACCAGGTTGTACAGAATGTACAGTTTTTTTTTAATTTTCGGCAAATGGATTCTTACCCGACTAAACAAATTAAATGTTAATTAATTGAGTATTTCTTTTTGTATATGATATGGAAACGTTTAATTTAGTAAAACTATTCACTTTTCATAACATTTTACATGAATTAAATACAGATAACATATTAAAACGAAAATATAATTTTATTTTGTAGTGGCTGTTTAGAGATTTCTGTGCCCACACTGCGCAAACTTCACGAAAAAAAAACTGTTGGGTGCCAATATAGGTTATATTTTGATAGGTTATTTATTTCACAAATATTTGTAAAATTTGTTTATGCGTGTTTGGTTATTATCAAAAATGTTGACTCGTGGTGACTAGAAAAGTGATAAATAGAAGGACGCCACTGGAAATTCTTGGCGATGTGCAATTGTGAGTAAAAACCTGTTGCCATCTTAATGATTTGCTTAATGTAAAGTAAATAATTTGGCAGGCCAATAACATTTTCATGTTATGAAAATCATTTTTTCCTCGCAAAATGTGTTGAAAAACGTCGTATGATACGCGTGAGCTTTGATAATTACATCCTCGGCTTCCTTATCACGCTCACCTGCGGTTCGCGTGAACAATTTCGCCTCTGATGTAATTATCAACCTACCTCACTTGTATCACAATGTACTATTATACGATTCTTCATCAATACTGTAGTCTTATAGAATATAAATGAGTAGCTGTTTAAAGATAAGGCGATCTCTAAGAATAAGATAAGGAGATCTCTAAGAATTTGTTAAATATAAAAATAATTTATTTAATATTGTGGCGTCCCGTTTGGGTACGTATCTAAATACAATAATGACCCTTTTTCTTTTCTAATATTTTATCTCAAATAAATAATTATCAATTTTATGAATGGCTTTCCTTTATTAACGATTATGTATGTGATTTTATCATGCCCAAATGCAATTAAAAGTGTAAGATTCCAATTTCTGTCATGAGTTCAGTATATGTATAAGTATGACATTTATTTATGACTTAGAATACTAGCGTTATTTGTTCTTTTATCGTTATTGTGATATTATTTATATGCCTACATATTGGATATATGGTCGGATTGCAATAAAATTGTACATAGTTAGTTAAGGCCTTATTTTAATGAGCGCTTTATTTATGTTCTTTGTTTAAACGAAAGTTGTTCGTGAATTGTGTACAATATTTTTGCAATCCAGTCATATACCTACCGAATATACAAGGGCAGCTATCCGTACCCCCCGCCGCCCCCCACCCCTCTATTAAGGCCGCTATAGACATGGATACATTTAGCCATGTCTAAAGCCCGCTTTACACTCTTAGTTCGCACATTTCGACATAGATGTCGCTATAAGGTAACGACGACTGACTACTCTATCTCAGTATATTATATATTTCTCTATGGACTGACATTTCGACGATTTGACGTATTGTTCTAATGTTACCATGATTATAAAAACCTCCATATGTAAAGTTGGGGTTACATGGGCAGTAATAGCCGTAAACAGATAAGGCCTGCGGTGGCGGACAATAGTAAATTGTTTTTTTGTAAATTGTTGACAAGTTTACTATTGTCCGCCGCGGCCAGGCCGTTTGTGTGGCAGGCCTTATAGGCTCTAAGGCGGTTATAAAAACACGTTGTATAAGCAATGCCATGCCATGAATTTTATAACGATTATTTTCTGATACGGAACTGTTCGGATTTTTTTTTTGTGGAAAACTCAGCTTAACTGTATAATCGCTGCCGCTGTTGTCGCTGTGATTGATGCTGACGCAGCGTTACAAATCAAATTATTTCATAGCTTCTGGTAACACAGTTTTGACATATCGACATATGTCAATGTCACTGTCACCGTAGTAGGGTGTTGATCCCGGAGGAGGTATTGGGAATATTGGGATCAAGAACTCGATTACTTTTGCCTTTACCGAGATATATGCATTTCTCACAGAGTGATTCCTAAAATTTGATACGTGGTAAATTAAGTTATTTTTTTGCAAAATGAACGTTTTAAAGGTAAATTATAACCTCAACTTGTAGTATGTTGTATTTTGTTATTTCATTTTAGATTAGAGCTAAAGCCAACCGTCGACGTTTAAATGAATATAAAAAGATTGTGTATATAAAATAATACAGCTTTAATTCATAAATTTATAAAGTTTCCTTTTGGCTTTCGTCTGGGATGTGGTCAGCGGTGGATACCTTGGTTCTTAAGCGGAGCTTCTGATTGCATTGCTGACGACTGACCAAGCTACCGTACAACGTCGCTTTCTAAAAAATCATCTAAATTTAGATGGAACCCATTTTTTAAAAGATAAGAATTTACTTTTTTCAGGGAATTTGGAAGACCTCGCCAATGATTAGGAGTGCCACAAATTATGCGGCACTCCGACCTCTTTCTACTGTGACTACCATTCCGGTACCTAAGACAATTCAGGACATCCCTAGCACATTGGATTTGGATAAATTGTATAAAAAAGTAGAATTAGAAATGAGAGGCATTGATCCTGCTGTGCTCCTCAGTTACTCCTGGTTCTGTGTGGCGGCTGCATCCCATTTAGGCATTGAAGTTACAAAAAGGTTCGTAGGTTATTGATAAACTTTAAAATAATTATTTTACATGAACTCTGGCTCTATTAGCTTGAAGATTATAGTAGTGTTGGTATAGTACTGGTTAAAAAAATCCATACTAATATTATAAATGGGAAAGTGTGTGTTTGTTCGTCTTTCACGGCAAAACAGAGCGAGGGATTGACATGATTTTTTAAGTGGAGATAGTTGAAGAGATAGTTTTTATCCCCGAAATCATCCCCTAAGGGGGTGAAATGGGGGGGGGGGGGTAAAAGTTTGTATGGAGCTGCGATATAAACGAGTTCCACGCAGACGGAGTTGCAGGCATAAGCTAGTAATACATATATAGCTGACCGTTATAATAGGATATTATTTTCTGTAAAATAACCTTGTCCTTCAAGTGGTCTACTGACTACTACTAAAACTCATCATTAAAACAAATAATAAGTAGTCCCCAGTTGATAATTTTCTTAAACTTTTAATTGCAGTTTTGCGCCTAGAAAAGCTGAAAAGGAGAGGCACACCCTCCTCAGATGTGTTCACATTTACAAAAAGCACAGGGTCCAGTATGAGATACGGACATATTTCCGATTCGTCCACCTCCAGCGACTCACAGGCTCCACATGTGACACATATCTGGAGTACATTGAGCGGAATCTTCCTGAAGGCTGTGCTTTAAAAGTGACTAAGGTTGAATGTCAAAAACTCCCAGAACACATCACACCTCCCTCTGAATAGTTATTGTAAATATATTGTAGAAATATTAGAATAAAAGTTGAAACAGGTATGCATTTCTTTTATTTATTTTAGGCTTTAAGTACATTTTCTTTTGTACATGGCGATCTTTGACGATCAGTTGCCGTACAGCATCAGTGTTCTCCTGGGTTACGGCTGTTTTTGGTCGACCTTCACGAATTTCACGATGTCTATCACCAAGACTAGAGCAACCACGTTGAAATTCTAAATACCAGCGTTCCACAGTCCGGAGGCATGGTGCTTTATCATGCGGGAGGTTTGCAAACGACAGAACTTAAAAGCCAGCCCTCGTATTTTCACGATCATAGTATAGCCTTAAAAATAGCTGATCAATTTAGTTCTGTCACAATCAATTGCAAAAAACTGACTGACTTGACATCAAAACTGGCCTGGTAGTTTGAATATTGCAAGTCTCGTGACTTTATGGCTGACTGTACTTATACAACAACCTCACAGGCTCTTAGTATCCAACTAAGCAACTATAACTACTAAAACAGGTTTCTTCATTAAGAATAAAAAACTGATTAAGTAAACTTTTTGCGTTTATTTTATTTATAAGTTTCTGACTCACTCAGCTAAATAAAATTAGGCTGTGCACTTAGACCCACGGTAAAATGTATATTATTGAGGTAAAATTGTGGTATACAAAGCTACTGGTTATATAACTTCATAAAATTGTGCTTTACTATCTATTATGACAATAAACTCATTTCACTTAGATTTGGTAAATTTAGGTAACAAGTTTGTGGCCTATTTTATCTCCTGTTCATACAGCTTCACAACAACAAACACTTATTAGTATCAACTATAATCCTACTTAGGCTTTAAGTATATTATAATATTACCAACCTACATTTAAATATTTTCTCCAATAAACAACTTTTTATTCTTTTTATTTCCTACAAGCATCACTAGCATTAAAAAGACCTTATTTCTGAACAAAAAAATACTTGTCTGTTTCGTCAAAATTTGAACTTTTTAAATTTTTAACAGTCCATAAATATTAATTTGGCGTCTAGTAGTATCTCTTTGGCACTGAGGTACTTTGGAACGTATTCTATTCATATTGTTGGTTTTTGCACACAGTAAACATGAAGAGGATGGCAAAGGCCATTTCCAAAGCATGGAACATCAGCATTACTGCACACCAAATGTACTCCAGTCTGATTATGTAGGTTTGGTAGATGAGGAAGTAGCAGACTCCTACTGCTGAAGGAATTGTCAGCAAAACTGAGAAGAATACGGGAACTTCTGAAAGATACATTATGCAATGAAAAATTAGTGGTTAAATTTAGCAAGGGATATAGGTAATATTCAGAAAAAAAATCAAGATTTTTGTGAGAAAAAACATTTAATACAGTTTTTTCCTGGTTATGGTTTAAAAAATTAAAAAGGTATGTTAGGAGTGACGTCATTATCGGTTTTCATATGTATTGAGATCCAGGCAGAATCTGACATCATCTTGATAAAAAGTTCATCAACGTGATTAAAAAAATATAAAAGCGCCTACTTACTTTTACTAGACAAGTTTCCTCTCTGTCCCAGAAAGATGCGAAACGCCTCAACCACACATAAGGCGCCGAAAATACCCGTTTCAGTGAGCAAGGCGTTCTCCGGATACGACACATTTATCGCTTTCAGGATACCAATGGCGACTTCACACACGAAAAACATGCCCAAATAAAAATTATTCAAGTACAACAATATTTCGTAAGCCAAACTGGAATTTACATTCGTCATTTTCGACATATTATGTCGGCTTTGTCACAACATGCAACTGAATGTTTGGTTCCATTCCATTAGGTGACGTTTGTTTCAGTTCGTTCAATGTCGCTCGGGTACACCTCGGGAAAGCGGAAAGAGCGAGTGAATGAGGGAGAGGGTGGCAGCTACGTTGACAAAGATTTGTGTGCGGGTGGGCTTAAATGGAACTACAAATGTGCATAGCACTAGCAACGCTGCTGGTTGGCGGCGGAGACGGTTTCACCGGAAAATATAAAATTGTAGTGCGTGCGAAGGTCACTACGCTATACTATACCATGACTATACCTACTCACCCATACTACCTGTAATGAATGGTCCATTGATTGTCTTCTACTTCTAGGCAAAATGTAGTCGTTTCCATTTTACAAAATATTTATGACTGTTGGTTGTTCTTCTAGTTAATTTAAGCTTCGCGCATATAAATTTACTCTTCCAATAAAAATATTCAAATAAAAGTTAAGTTATTGCACCGATTAGCGACCACCTAATTTTCGGTACCGATTTGCGCCCACCTATGGATGAGTTAGAGAACTGAATGGATATTTTTCGTTCTATATCATATAGGTACATATAGTAAATATCTTAGCTAGATAACTTGTAAAATAATTGCATAATGACTCATTGTTTGGTTTACGTTCTATAAAAAAATATTACTGATCTTTACTTGAAGAAAACTTGTCTTTCGGATGGTCGCTAATTGATACTGGTTCCGTAATTGATGCAATTACCCTAAGTAAGTATAGGCCTACTTTTAACTAGGCGGCAATAAATTAGGTTAATTCTGTTCCGTTTAGTGAAAATAAATAATTGACTTTCTGTAGGCAGGTTTGTCGGTCGTATATGACGTAAGGACGCCAATACGGTTCCAATCCAATAATGGTGTCAAATAAATCGGCTCCGAAATAAAGCCTCTACTAAAAGTAGCACACATAGTAAATAATGACCAGAGTTGCTTTACTGCCATATATCTACTAGTAGGTACTTTGTAGTCTCGTCAAATTTTACCTTTGCCTATCTATCGTTCCAGTGGATCGACTCCTTCTTCTTCAACTTAAGAGCTCTGCTCTTGTCGGTGGAGTAACCGCCATTCAGCTCTACGCTCTGCCACTGCTTTGAGCTCCTGGTACGACACTACATTGACCTTCTCCTTGACCTGGTCCATAAAAGCACGTCGCGGCCTTCCTCTGCCTCTTCTTCCCTCTATTTTCCCTTCGATTATAGTTTTTATGTAAATTTCATGTCGTAACAGGTGCCCCAACATATTTCCTCTTCTATTTTCAATCGTCCTTAGCAAGGATCTCTTCTCTCCGACTAAATCCAAAACCTCTTCATTCGTTCTTCTTTCCGTCCAACTAATTCCTTCCATCCTTCGCCAACACCACATCTCAAAGGCACTTAATCTTTCTCGGTCTCGCTGGGTAAGTGTCCATGTCTCGCAGCAATACAACGCCATGCTCCAGATATATGACTTAGTCGAGTAAAACAAATAAAGGCAAGCCATTCAGGTCATTTTTTACCCCTACGTGTAACTTTGTTGTGGATAAAGTTAGAAGCCTGAATTTTCCGTGCGTGACCATGAGGGAATAGCAGTGGTTCTTAAACGTTTGTTAGGCATGGACCACTTTCAGAATTTCAAAAATACCGCGTGCTCCTGTTGAAGGACATGTAAAAAAATCTCATGATTCATATGTCTATCTACGTACCTACCTACGTTATAACAGTAATAACGAACTGGCCGAGGACCCCTAGCAATCATGTCACGGACCACGGACCCCTAAGGGGTCCATGGACCACACTTTAAGAAACCCTGGCACAGTCAAGGGCACCAATGTGTATACACCGCAAAGTCTCAAAAGTATGTTGGCAGGGATTATTTCTGCAACAATAAGGATGTAGTATTTATATATATTATAAACATATTTTTGCAACTTTGAGTGAATACATGTTGGTGCCTTTGACTGTACCTACTCATAACCAAGTTTATTCCCAAATAATCTACCTACATTCAATTTGAACTTCCAGTAAGAACTATTTCAAGTCTAAGTTCCTTAGTTGCGTCTCCGACACTCACAATAATACCTACCTCCTTCTTTCTAGCAAACACAAAAACAAACATTGAACACTAACTTAGTATTTTTGTGAAAATATGTATGTATTAAGAACGAAATTAATTATATTTTTACCACGCGAGACTTTAGTCTGGCTAAAAAAGAGTAGAAAATAATAGGGGCGCCACTATCGCTCATATGGCAACTCGAATAGTACGACCTAGAAATTTTGATACTTCACTTTTTACTAGGATATAAGGTAACGGAGCTTATGTTACTCTATACCCATATAAATATGAGTATAGAGTAACAGAAGCTCAGTATAAATTTATACTTGTTCACTTTTTTGTTATTGTTTGTTACACATGCTCACGGGCGTAACGCACAATTCTTCATATTTTTATTTACTATTTACCCTGTTCACTTACTTCTGTTTGGGGAAATACTCGTACCGTGTTGCGCTGATGCGCTAGGCCGTACGGCGTGACGTAACGCCCCTGTAATGCGTAAAAGGTTGGGCGCCACTGCTTTTTTTTATTCGTGACTATACACAAACAGGATTCGTTTTGAATTTGACATAGTAAAGCGTCGGTGGGTGGATAAAACGGTTAGCCAAACTGCTTATAAACATCATCTTTGCTTCTCCCCGTGAAGGGGAGAAAAAACCAGGGTCCGCACGATTACCTTATTTTAAGATTACCTTAAATGAATAATTGGCGTTAGCATTATTATTAGCAGAAGCGCCTGACATGCCACATGAAAAAAAACGTGCTTGGATCAAAAACTCAGTTTATGAGAGAGATAGCTTTGCTAGAAGGTCGCCTGTTTAAATCCGGCTCAACAATTGATTTTATTTTATTCCTTTACCTTGCTTAACACCTTTGCCGACTTCGTCACTTTTTTCGGTAGGACTATCACCTGCCGGCCATTATTCGGCTATATTATTCGCTACGCGCTAAAGCGGCTAACCCCGCCGGTCACCCGTCACGACCTCTACACGCTTAGTTACACTTAGTTACTACGCATCGCGGTGTCAGGATATATTTGTGTGTGAGCGTTGAGGTGAGCTTAAAACAAGTTACAGAGTAGGGGGGCTGTTTACGGAAACGGACAATCCTCATAGGTTACGGAACCAAGTCGCACTTGGCCGGTTATTAGGTAAACAAATCGCTTGCAGTGGCTCGACCCAACGGTAGAAACAGAAAGCGGCCACCAGGAAAAAAGCTGAGGGGCTACCGCGAAGTGAGAACGAACTTCATACGAGTATCTCCCTCTCTGTCGCTCGAACCGGTAAGTGCAACAGAGAGGGAGATACCAGAACGAAATTCGTTTTCGTTTCGCGGTAGACCCTCAGTACAGCTATACTGTGGAACCATACCTTACCTTCCTTACCAAACTAGTTATTGCATGGTATAACAGTGATTCAGGTTTAAAGGTCTTGCAGGGGAAATCGATATTATATTTAAGTAGATATAGTTAGATGGGAATAACATTTTGTGTCCTGTAAATTACGGTGAAACCATCAAACGAAGCTAAGCTAAGGAGTTTCAGATACTATTGGGGAGATGTATTTTTCATTGCCGGAATATCTAGAAATTAAAGTAGAGTTTGATTGGTCAACATCGACTTCTCAATTAGGTTCTTATTTTAAGTGAGTAAATAGAATACTTATTTTCTTTACTAAAATGGCGGCAATGAAAGCCTTTAGCCCGTCTGATGTTGCTCAAAGGCAGAGGGAACTATATTCCCACAGTGAATGAACCTTATTTCTGTGTAATAGGGTTCAATTCTATGAAAAATCAGATGCCTTTATGCCCGTTAAAGGGTTAAGGTGGTTTGATGACCATACAAAACGTCTTTTGACAGTCGCAGGCCAACGGCGTTATATTTTAAGAAACTTATGTAAACTAGATTTTTTTGAGAATCGAGAATCGTTTTCCCAAAGTATCGCTTGACAAAGTAATTTCTAAAATTATTCTAGTTTATACAAGTTTATTCTAGGAAAGGGAGAATTTCGCGAAAATGGAAAGCCAATTGATGAAAGTTTGTTACATAAGTTTCTTAAAATATCACCACCACCACCACCACCACCACCAACCACCTTAACAATTCCAACTTAACTGATCCATGGACGCTTATGTTATGACTCCAGCATGTCTACCATAGGACGGCCGCGACATACTCTCGATACCTCTTGTTCTAAGTGTTCTAATAAGAGAGAGACGGATAGTGCGAGAAAACTCGAGAGAGCTCGCGCGCCGTCGCTTGATAGCCGTGCAGGGACTAAGTATAGGTATTCTATGTCTACTTATAATAATAGTTATTAATTGTTCGCGTGGCCGATACTGGCACGAACATAATTTGTTGTTCCATTCACTCGAAAACATTGTTAATTAGTAAGTTATTGACTAACAGCTAACAACATTATGAACAACACTAGACTTTCTCCGAATACTTTTGGTTCAAACATGCAATTTACACATTTGGCAAATTCCATCAACAACACTTCAAGTGTGCCCAGACCCTTACCAATTCCACCTGTTTTACTATTTCATTCCTAGTGGAAACTTGGAAAGTAGTGAGAGTGGTGGCAATACTCGCGCACGCGAACACTACGCTTCCGCCAAACGTTCGTAACGGCCGCGTTTGAAATTCGAATGTTCATTTGTTGATTCCAAATTTGAAAAATGAGGGTCAAGCCGGATTTGACCTTTTCGAAGCTGGATTCAGAGACAGGGGATCTTTTGGATAGAATGTTTGAGAAGAAGGATTGTATGGTAGAGATTAATCCTGGGAGAGTGATATTGCCGGCGGATTATATGACGATTGGGCAGGATATCCTAGATATGGAGGTATTGGAGAACGACGTTTGGATGTGCTCTTATCCACGGACTGGTGAGTGGCCTATTTTATAGTTTATAACCACTTGTATGTACTTAACTAAGGCCATTGCGCCGGTTAGCGGCCAACTAATTTAGTGCCTATGTCAATTTGCGACCACTCAGATGAGTTGGTAAACTGAAAATACATTTTGCTCTTTATTTCAGTATTAAACAACAACGTAAAATTTTTTTTTTTCACGGGATGCTTTTTTTGAAATTTTTATACGACTAATGTGCAGTGAAATACGATTACGATTTGAAAGAAATGAACCATCCTTGTAGTTCTCTGTGTTAAATATTATTAACATAAATTTTATCATATTCAATACAGGTACAATAGCCACTAGTATCCTATTCTTCTACATTTTTAACTCTGTCTATTAACTAAAGAAATAAAAGATATTGTTGAGGATTTTTAAACTTTAATTCAATATCGACAAAGTAATACCCTAATTCTGGTTTGACTAAGAAGCTGCTTTAAAAAAATTCTACAAACTTAACAACACATAGCGTCATACATATTATAAATGATGAAGCCAAAACTTTTCACTTAAATTCAATATTCACAAACTATAAATAAAAATACATAAATACCTAATTTATACCTAACGCTCGTTCTAACTTTTCATCATATTTAGCAAATATGCTTAAAAATATGTGCCATGTCATATAAGCATCACTTTTCCCTCTTTAGAATTATAAAAACTTATAGGGCAAAAATCCGGTCCAGCTACTCGCCTATAGGTCGTTAAAACAAAGAATGTCTCAGACCAAAGGTTTGGCAATTGGCAATTTTTGGCCAGGCGTGACGTCACTAGTTTAATTATATTGTTTTGTGTCTGCCAGGCTCTACGTGGTGCCAAGAAATGGTGTGGCTCATCGGTCACGACCTGGATTACGAGGGAGCCAAATCTTTACAGCAGGTACGATTTATTATACTCATTGAGCCATTGTTTATAAGTATTTATGATTTGAAGGCGCCGTAGGTTCATGGTCTTCTCTCCCTCTCACTGAGCATAATAGTTTTTGGTTCCCACAGATGAGTATGAAGTAAGAGTGATTATAAACTCTCTTTCAACGACTAACTCAGCGGGATACGATGACGTACAAACACGCATCTTAAAAACATCTAGGTCAATAATATCACCCGTTCTGAGCTATTTGGTGAACTTGTCTTTTTCTGATGGTATCTTTCCAAAACCCCTTAAAATGTCGCTAATTAAGCCCATACATAAAAAGGATAGTAAAGAATGCATACAAAACTATCGACCCATCTCTTTGATACCAGTACTTTCAAAAATATTTGAGAAGGCTATGCATAAGCGTATAGTAAAGTTTCTTGACAAATTTAATATAATACACGCTGAACAGTACGGGTTTCAAAAAGGGAAATCAACCTCATTGGCTGCCTTTTCATTAATAAATAAAGTAATGGGATACATGGATAAGAGCATGCCTGTTACTGCTGTCTTCTTTGACATGAGTAAAGCATTTGATTTTGTATCCTATGAAACTCTTCTAAAAAAATGTGAGCTTTACGGTATCAGAGGTACAGCTAATGAGTGGCTGAAAAGTTATTTAAGTGACAGGACACAGTTTGTACAAGTATCAGATATCAATTATAAAAATACTGTGACGATTTATCAATCTTCCACCAAAGTAAACCGAGTTGGGGTACCACAGGGAAGTGTCTTAGGACCCCTGCTCTTTTTATTGTACATAAATGATCTTCCTGATGTAACGGGATTTGACTGCATACTTTTTGCTGACGATGTATCGATTGTTATCCCGTTTTCTGACATAAATAATTATAATAATGACATTAACAACACTGTCTCCACAGTTGTAACATGGATGCACAATAACAACTTAAATGTAAATATAAGGAAAACAACATACTTACAATTCATAAATCACAATGGTAAAAAACAGCCACTTAGGGTATTATTCGATAATGAACCTATAGCAGAATCATGTCATACAATATTTCTGGGAATTATTTTGGACGAAAAATGCTCTTGGGTAAGTCACATTGAGTATGTGACATAAAGTATGTGGCAAGATAAATTCATTTGTATATGCTTTGTGGAGACTGGTAAAAACTTGTAGTAAGAAGGCAGCCATACAAGCTTACCATGGCTATGTTTGCTCCCTACTTAGATATGCCATCATTTTATGGGGAAACTCACACCATGCAAAGCGAGCGCTGATAGCTCAAAAACAATGCATCAGAGCAATTTGCGATGTTGATACTATGACATCTTGCAGACCATTGTTCAAAGATCTTGCGCTAATGACAGTACCCTGTATGTATATATACGAAATATGTATGTTTGTTAAAATGAACCCAGAACTTTTTAAGACACTTCAAGATGTATCTAATTTTAATACAAGGTACCCTGATAGGCTAGCAATACCTCGCAAGCGAACAGCTTTATATGGCAGAAACACCTTTTGTATGAGCATAAAAATATATAATAGACTGGATGATAACATCAAACAGTTGCCTTTGAAAATGTTTAAAGTAAAACTAAAAGTATGGCTCTTACAAAAGGCTTTTTATTCCGTCGAGGAATACCTACATGGCATCTTTTGACAGAGATAAGTGATCATTATATAGGCCTTGACTATTGTGTAAGCTTAGCTTTAGTTGTAAGTAATTGTTTGCATGCCAGATGCTGGTGAAATATGTGTTACTTATATAACATTGTCTGAACACCTTTTGTACCATATTTCATGCAAAATAAAGTTATTTGTATTTGTATTTGTATTTGTATAAGCGTGAGCGAGATGGAAGTGTGTGTTCGAAAGCGCGGATATCATGTTTATTAATTTTAATTTTTTAATACAGTTGCTCAAAAAGTGGTACTTTTTGTGGCTGCGTAGCGTACGAGAAGCTCAATTTCTCGAACTAGTGCTTTTTACTTTTTAGTTCCATGTGTATGTATGATTTGATTGGTTTAAGCAAATCTAGTTGGCCGCGCGCCACTAGAATTCTGCTCTGTGATTGGTTGAAAAAAATCCAGATGGCCACGCGCCCCAAGAATACTACTGTATACTGCTCTGTGACTGGTTGAAATATTAAAGCTGCGCGCTTCACTCGCACTGATATGGAAGTAAAGTTGTAAATTTCGTAAGGTTTTTTTCGCAATTGTATTAAAAAACGTCGTTTACACGTGTGAAATGTCTTTTACCACTCGTACCGAGTCTTGCCACTCGCTTTCAGCTCGTGGCAAGATACCTCGGTACTAGTGGTAAAAAGACATTCTTTTCACACTAGCTGTAAAATGTACTATTTTAGCCGTTTAAAAAAATAAAAAGCAATCACTGATTTCTCTCAAACATGATATTGCTGATTTTTAGAAGCGATTATATTATTTTTAGCTTATGTGCATAACTTATTACGAATATTTTAAGTGTATTTTAGACCCTTTCAGACCTATTTTCGTGATCTTTTTCTAACTATAGAGCGAAAATAGTTTAATCATGTTTCGAATCACTGAATCTCCCTGCAGAAAAACCTTAAGATTACTATTCGTATTTTTTTGAAACCATATTATTATAAACAGGTGCATTATATTGTTTCAAAAACTCTATTCGGTTAACTTCGCTGAACTTACGGCGCCTTAAGGTAAACGCCTCAATGATTGACATTTTCACCCAAGCCTAAAAAGAATGGGGCTGAATGAACGCGACGTGCGGTTGACTGCCCGTCTGTTTTCGGCTAGGCGTCCCTTCACAACATCACATCACAATCCTCGCGTTTTTGTTCGTCTAATAATTGTTCACCTCTATGCTATGAGTTAAGTTTAAAAACATAAAATGCATCTTGAAAGTGTCTCATGAGATTAAGAGGGAGCGAGGGGTGCAAAAATACTTGTGTGTTCAAAACAGTTTTAATACAATTTTTACTTCATCTTTTTTGTCTAGATCCGTTGCCCCCTAGTGGAGCTGTCATGCATCATGGTGGCGGGGCACGCCGAGTGGCACGACGAGTCCGTGAAGGGCACGTCGGTGGACCTGGTGAAGTACCGGCTGGCGCGCCCCCGCTACATCCGCAGCCACCTGCCCTGGGACCTGCTGCCCATGGACATACAGCGAGATGACGGACAGGCTAAAGCTAAGGTAACCGTGTTCACTGTTTCATTCCCTCATCACTTACAAACTCAACACTTACTCACTTACACAATGACTAGGGGAAGTATTTCACTGGTCCAATGTGTATTTGCGTCTCACGTTTTGCTTAAAGAGCGAGTGAGACTCAATGACCGTTAACGGATTGGTAGCCACTTACAGGAAAAAGAAGCGTCGGTCGTCCACCAGCACGATGGGTTGACGACGTAAATAATCTCATTTATTTCTGATTGAGGCGGAGCACGGAACCGGGATAAGTGGCGTACTCGAAGAGAAGCTTGCTCAGCTGAATGCTCAGCAGTGGGCGATTAAAGGCTGGAAATGATGATGATGATGAATGTACAACAGCTGATACGGTTACTCAAATGGTAGTAAAATACGTAAAAATTCTTCACAAATAATTGATCGTCCACGTAATGCACAAACTTAACAATGCCTAAGCATTCATGATGCGTTAATCTTGGTGAATCGTTCAACTTATGCAACGCAATGCGGGTGTTGGGCACTTCCTCTTCCTAATGGTTTGCTAACATCGTTTATGAAACTGTCTGTTGGCGAAGAAGTTACGTTTGCATTGCGCATTCATAATTTTAAAGATGAGGCCCTATACCACAAAAAAATATGTTAGAAGAAATAGAAATGTTTATTGCGTGTTACATTACAGGTTACAGGTGGTGAAAACAATAAAGGTACCTATACATGTGACGCCCTGCAAGGGCACTGCAAGAGGGCTAAAATTAATACTACCTATTGTCCTTATTCATGAACTGAGTTATGAGCGTATCGAGATTGAATACAAATGATAAGATTATTTTTTTAAATAATTACCTACACACCGGAATTACTAACACCGCAAGAGGAGCTTTTAAGGTCTACGTTGGTCACGGGCAGTATCTTCTTACTGTTACTTATAGGATGTCTCAAATTAAAAGGATTGAGTATATGTTATGTCGTTGAGTGTATGTCGTAGATGGCCGTTGGGGCGGAAAGGTTCTCGAGTTGCGACCACGTACCGGAAGGCGTGGCGTGGGTAATGCCCCCCACAATGTGGACTGTTGACCTAGTAAAGGTCGCGAGAATCCGCTGGATGCGGGTGGCGCAGGACCGGTCACTTTGGCACTCTTTGGGGGAGGCCTATTTCTAGTGGTGGCCGCCTTTCGGCTGATATGATGATGATGATGATTATGATGATGATGATGATGATTGATGATGATGATATGTTTCCTCTTCGGTATTGTCAGGCTTGGCTGGACAGATAAATGCATCACTATGTTTCTAGGTGATCTACACATCTCGCAACCCGAAGGACATGGTGGTCTCGTATTACCACTACTGCACGCTGGTGCACGGGCTCAAGGGTACCTTCGAGGAGTTCTGCGATCTCTTTATGCGCGATCGTGCGCCGTTTGGACCCGTGTGGAACCACATTCTTGGTAAGACTTGTTTGAGCGAAACAGAATCTGATTTTTTTTATACAACGACGGTGGCAAAAAAGCGTACGGCCGGCCTAATGGTCAGCGGACACGGTAGCCTATATAGACGCATGTAACTCCAAAGGAGTAACATGGGCGTTACCGACCCTTGCGGCCTTGATACGTTTTGGGGTTCGCCGTATTGACAGCTGAAGGAACAAGTTCCCTCGCTCTCAACACAACGCATCCTCGGGAGCTTTGGCGACCTTGCTCACCTCCAGGAACACAAAACTACTACAGAGCAAGTAGTAGTGATATTATGGCTGTGGTCTTCTGCAAGGCGGAGGTACTTCCCCAGTTGGGCCGCTCCAAATTCGAGCGTGATGACATTTCGCTGAGCCCTACCTCACTCAAATTATACCTACCTAAGTACCTAATTCTAGTAATCTGTGTGCGTATTAAAAATCATGAAGAAACACTTATAAATATTCATAGATCCCTCAAAATTAGACAGCAAATAATAGACTTCCTCTCGCTAAATTACTGGCATAAGATGACTTCCACATACTCTCCCACGTGTTTCATTTGGAGTCCTTTTTTTTATCTCTACAACTACATTACCTGTACATAAACTGTCCAATCTTCCCCAGGCTTCTGGAACCGCCGAAACGACCCCAACGTCCTCTTCATCAAGTTCGAAGAGATGAAGTACGATCTACCTTCCGTGGTCCGACGAACTGCCGCCTTCCTCGGCAAGGCCATGACCACCGACCAGGTTGACAAGCTATGTGACCATCTCTCCTTCAACAACATGAAGAGTAACCGAGCCGTCAACCTTGAGACGATCCTGGAGAAGAGCTTTGGGAAGAGCTACTTGGAACAGACGAAGTTGAGGTTTATAAGGAAGGGGGAGATTGGGGATTGGAAAAATTATATGTCCGATGACTTGTCGAGAAGGTTTGATCAATGGGCGGAGAAGCATTTGGAGGGGACCGGGTTGAAATTTGAGTAATCGTTTAAATGAGTTTCTGAAACGCTATACGTGTTACATAGTTCAATGTGGAAGTACTCAGTTTTTTATCGCACCATTGATACAAAGATCCAACATGATATAATAGTTGAAGAAGAGATAGGTACAAAGGTAGGAAGAGATAGGCACTAAAAACTGTAGTATAAATTCGTCAGCATCATTGGTGAGATTGAATTGATCCAGAATCTAAAGAGTTAGGTACTGGGCGAACCTGGAATCGAAATTAGCGAACTGGTTTTTTTCAAACCAAACCACACAACACATTCGTGTCTTTCTACTTTGATCAATGGTTTTTGTTTTATTGATTTGTATGGGTACTGTATTGGTTTGTATCATGGTTTTATTAAACATTATTATCCCAATGGTGTTACTGTTATTGCCTTATTGCTCTTATATACCCTGACCAATTTTATTTTAGCCCTACGTAGAACCTTGGCATAACAAGCCGACGTATTTACGTCACTACGAGTATATGTTTGAATTCATATGTCATTATAAATTATATTTATTACTAGCTTCCGCCCGCGTCTTCATCTGCGTTGACCCGGGATAAAAACTATCCTTTATTTTAATCCAGGCTATAAACTATATTCGTGCAAAATTTCATTCAAATCGGTTAGCCGTGAAAGCGTGATTGAGTAACAAACATCCAAACATTCATACATCTAAACTTTCGCATTTATACTTGCAATATTAAGTAGGATAAATTGGTCAGGGTTTACCTAGGAAATTAAATTTAAAAGTGGAATAGGGCCGTTTTGAGAGTAGCTACAATTCCATGACATTGACACCTTGTCAGTCTGAATAAAAGTGGAATAAAAAAACTTCAATAGAAAGTTAGATCGCGCAATAAATCGTGTCAAAATATAATTTTATACGGACACCAAGTTTCTGCAACGTGTGCTACCACTGCTACCCAGATATTACAGCGGTGAGTCTTTTTACAACCTTATATTTAACTTGCACTGTTCGTATTGTGTGTTACCTATCCTTCAAATCTTGTTATCTTATGTTCTTATGTACAATGCAATACCTACTATGGTACCATCAAGCTAGTCGATGGAGACAGAAGGTGGCAGTTGTGTACCTACGCAAGATAAACACGTCGCGTTTGGAGTGATTTGAACCCGCTAAAGTAGTACTTAGTTGATGACTGCGCAAATATGTGAATACCTACGTCAGAAATAAAATGGCATGCCAACAATTTATTTTTTGACAAAAAAATCCTTCATGATAATATTCTTATTTCAGTAGTTATCGATGATGAGAATGGGGAATGTTGATTAATATTCTTCATTCTTTGTGGTCATTCCATGGTCATCCAAATTTCCAGTAGCTTTACCCAAATAATTTACTCTCGAATAAAAAGGATCCTCCTATAGTGTCAACAAATTGCTGGTGAGGTAGGGCACAGCGAAATGTCATCCCGCTCGAATGTGAAGTAGCCCAAATGGGGGAGTACCTCCGCCTTGCAGAATACCACAGCCATAATAACACTACCACCTGCTCTGTAGTAGGTAGTGTAGTGTTCCTGGAGGTGAGTAGCAACCGAGGATGCGTTGTATTTAGAGCGAGGGCATTTGTTCCTTCAGCTGTCAACACGGTGAATCCTCAAGCATATCAAGGGTAGGCAACGCCCATGGTACGCCTTTGGAGTTGCATGCGTCTATAGGCTGCGGTGTCCGCTTATCAGGCGGGCCGTACGCTTGCTTGCCACCTTCATTGTATTAAAAAAAACCTTTTTCTAATTCTAAGGAACATGGGGCAAGCAAAGACACTGTCACTTTCGATGCATTTAATTCCACAAAAGTGAGATTCAAAACTTTGGCAACATAACAATAAGTAATGATATGATATTTAATGCACGGAAGCAATTTTGTGCCATTTTTGGTGATGCATCAGCGTTAAGTACCTACTTGAGAATCACATTGTATAACTTAATACACATATTATATATAATACCTTCCAAAAACAAAATAAACACAATTAAAGCAATATAGGAAGCTACATGTCATGTAGCACCTCATTCTAACTACGTACTAAGTACTTGTATCGCAAACATAAAAGTTTTATGATAAAACACGCACGCAATTACTTTTTAACGAACGTTTTTAACATGTAAACGAATGCTTTAATATCCGTTAATTGCAAGTACATGTGCGGTTGAGTCACCTGAGTTAGTATCACATCACATCACATCATCAGCCTATATACGTCCCACTGCTGGGCACAGGCCTCCTCCTCTCATGTATGAGAGGGAACGGGCAGTAGTCCCCACGCTGGCCCAGTGCGGATTGGGGACTTCACATACACCTTTGAATTTCTTCGCAGATGTATGCAGGTTTCCTCACGATGTTTTTCCTTCACCGAAAAGCTAACGGTAAATATGAAATCATATTCCGTACATAAGTTCCGAAAAACTCATTGGTACGAGCCGGGATTCGAACCCACGACCGCAGTTTGACAGCCGCATGCCTGAACCACTGGGCTACCGTAGCTTTTTGTACAATCAGACATCAGTGTGAGTCAGTATCAATCAGAATTAAATATCTAGTAATATTTCAGCTAAGTATATATATCTCAAAATGAATACTAAAAACCCTGTAGGAAAAAAGATATAATAGGTACATATAAAAATTATACTAAAAAGTGTCCCTGAAGTAAAGAGACAATTTTCAAAGTGTTTTTACTGGCTGAAAGGTTTATTAAAATGAAAAAAGTGTTTGGTGTCATGGCGTCTATGGTTTCGTTATCCTTCATTTAAAGCGGGAATATCGTTATTGCATACATTTTTTTACAAAGTGAAGCGTCATCAATTTGAAGTAGTTGCTAATAGAGTTATTATATTTTACGAGTCACATAATAAAAAGGATAAGTACAGCAAATCACTTTCTTCAAGAACGATCTAGATCAACTAGTTATTATAGTACCTATAATAAGACGTTATGAAGAAACGGGAGAGATTCCGGGAAGAGATAGGTCAGTGATGGTACCTCGAAATGTAAATCGAGTAAAATCGATTTTTAATAAGACTGCTACAATTTCCGTCCGAGTGGCAGCGGATAAATTACAAATATCAAAGTTGACACCAAAAGTTGTTGTCGCCAGAATGAAGAGGAACGATCTAGATTTGAAAGCGTATGTGAAACATTCAGCTCCTAAATACATAAAGGACCAAGAGGAACGTGCCAAAAGAGGGCGCCGAAGAGTTTATAACAGTCAGTTGATAAACGTTCTCGTTATGGACGATGAAACTTATGTCCCGGCAGATCCCGACTTTGTACGTAAATAAAATGCTCCAAATGTACCTCAAGTTCGCGGTGTCGAGATGTTTTGGTTCCTATGTAAAAGAGAATATAAGAAACGATCAGAATAAACAAATCCTTAAAAGATTTTAAGCAAAGATGGACAAGGCTGTTCAAAGAAGTGGCTACAAACTACAAAATCTGGAACAGCCGTTATACCGGGTGGAAAGGCACGACGATCCCTTCCGCAACAGGGGGATTGTTTAGACTGAGTACAGTATTTCCTCTAAAGAAACTAGGCTCATATTCATAACCGTTTTGAAGTTATAGGCAGTTAACTTTTAATGCAAAATACTGCAAGTGACCACCCTCATTAGGGTCAGTAACATTTTAACAATTACACAAGGGTCAGTGACCTTTATCAATACGTATAAACGATAATTAGTACGTATAGTAATAGTAGGGTTGTCACAGAAGAACATTAATTAATTTTATTATTTTTAATTATTGATCGTAAAAAAAAATCTAAACATTACGAATCGATTTTCCATCACTTAAACTAACCCCCCTTTGCGGGAAGGATCGTCGTGCCTTTCCACCCGGTATGGCGGGCCGCCAACAATCTAAGAAAAATGGCTTTCAAAGGTGTTGTGGGCGCGAATTGAATATAAACGTCATAATTTAATTAGTTTTGTTACAATATTCAACCAAAATTATAATGTTTATTGTTTACTAAATATTCAATATTTTGAAAATAAAATTGTCTCTTTACTTCTGGGACACCCCAGTATTAGCACTGTAGTTGCATACAGTGAGCTTACATGAATGTAACTTTCAATGCATCAAAACTACTCAAAAATAATATCTCGCGTGTGTAGTACCTATATTTATAAAAATAGTTAAATATGGAACAATGACTGTATCGGTAAAAACCATATAACAACTTTAAGTACAACAGTACTAAAAGACTAGATAAAGTGAATATAATTCTTAATTGACTTAGATTTTAATTTCACGGAAAATTCAATTTGAATAAGAGCAATGCGATCGAGTGAATACCCGAATATATGTATTAAACTATATGTATAATACACTTAATTAACTAAATATATATAATACACTTAATTAAAGTACTTTTAGTGCATTGTAAAGGATGTAAAGTTACGGCATAAAAAACTGCACGGAAATCAGGCAACCTGAGCGTCTTAAATAGGATTACGCCCACGTCAACAGATTCCCAATTCTACAGATTCCCGATTCCACAGCTTCCCAATTCTACAGATTCCCAAATCGCCAGATTTCCAAATCTACAGATTTCCAATTCTACTGATTTTCATGTTTACAGATTTCCAATTCTACAGATCCTCAAATTTACAGATTCCCAGTTCTAAGGCAGGTCCGTGTAGGTACGACGACGAGCGAAGCGTGGAGGAGTGTTACGTGTATTGCGATCTTACGCCAGAACCGATTTTTGAGGTTCCGTAGTCAACAAGGAACCCTTACAGTTTCACTCTGTCCGTCCGCCTGTCCGTAGGAATTTGTGTAGGTACTGAAGTTGAAATTATTATCTGAAGTGCACGTAACTAGTAGAATTCAGAATCTGTAGAATTCGCAATCTGTAGAATTCGGAAACTGTAGAATCGGAAATATGTAGAATTGGAAATCTGCAGATTTGGGAATCTGCAGATTTGGGAATTTGTAGAATTGGAAATCGGCAGATTTAGGAATCTGTAGAATTGGGAAGCTGTGGAATTGGGAATCTGTAGAGAAGAGGGAACAATTCCTTAAACAGGTTCAAAGATCTTACTCATAAAAAAAGAATAAGTTCACTTAGAATGAGTTTAAACTAAAAATAAAATTCATTCAATAACCATGTTACACATCCAACATAATCGTCACATAATGCACTTAAATTATTCTTAGTGTGTTATTTTCTTAATAACGTTCTCAAATTGTAAAACAGACGGAACACGTTTTCCATAATGGAATATCGTTATTCAAAATATCTATGTTTTTCCATTTTTCTGACTCAAATATGTCTGTGCTACTTCTAGGCAAAGGTGCCTCCCCTAGATATCCAGGTATTGAATACCTACCTACTTAAAAAATAAAAACCTGTTAGAATAGGACTTACTTGCATGATAAAAATATAAGTACATTATTAATTGTGCCTGTGCCTCAATTTAATTAATATTAATTTTAGACTGAATCATACGTTTCAATCGTGTTGGACACATCAGGAACACTCATAATACAAACATTGTCTAACTTACTTACCTAAAATATCGAAAATATACAATCATACCTATCATTTGTACCTACAGTTGGAAAAATAATCTCATTCGGTAGCTACTTCACCTAATACTGCATTTAGATTATAAATAAGAATTCTTCGAAAATATGTCACATTTGCTTATGGTTATTTCTCTCTCTTTTTGCCTAATTTAAGTTCTCTCTTTTCTTTCAAAGTACTTTTTAAATAAAATGTAATGCAAAAAATTCTTAAGTATGTCATAAGTTCGTTGCATGAAGTAGGTAGGTAAGTTCCTACCTTTTTAGGAATCATTTTATTTATTTATTTAAACTTTATTGCACATAACTAAAAAAAGCACAAAAGGTGGACTTAATGCCTCAAGGTATTCTCTACCAGTCAACCATAGGGCCAAACAGAGGCGTTCAAACGACAGAGACTTATAATTCCTACTTAATTATAAAAATCGGGGTCGCTTACCTATGGGCCTCATAAGAAGACTCAAAGTCACCCAAAGGGCAATGGAGAGGGCTATGCTGGGAGTTCTGCTTGATCGCATCATAAATGAGGCTATCCCCATCAGAACCAAGGTAACTGATATAGCCCCCCGAATCGCTAACCTTAAGTGGTAGTGGGCGGCGCACATAGTACGTAGAACCGATGGCCGTTGGGGCGGAAAAGTTCTCGAGTGGTGAACACTTACCGGAAGGCGTGGCGTGGGTAGGCTCCTAGAAGGTGGTCTGCTGATCTGGTAAAGGTCGCGAGAATCCGCTGGATGCAGGTGACGCAGAACCGGTTACTTTGGCACTCTTTGGGGGAGGCCTATGTCCAGCAGTAGACGTCTTTCGGCTAATATGATGATGATGATGATGATGATGATGCATTATAAAATTCAAGTAAAAATCACTTGAATCGGCATTTAAAAATTTGAATCTACGACATACAGATTGGGACAGAAGCTCAAGCCAACAGAGCTATTGAACACCCACCCGAGCCCACCAAGTACCGCTTCTTTAGACGTTTCTACTGAATACAAAATTCTTATTTATATTCCACACTGCAATTACAATATTTAAAATATATTAAGTACCTACCTAACAGTAATTAGCTAGTATACAGCAATCTAGATTTAAATCCTATAGAAACCACTGTTACACAGTGTCAATATATTATAATTTATTATATGATATACGTTTTGGTTACTTTTTATTTGCTATTGTCATAGTGTAAAGCTCATTTTAAATTTGATTAAGATACCATATTTGGAATTATCTTTGGGATGTATTCTGCTTCCTCAATTGAAACATGAATACAGTGCGACACAAAAGAGTAAAAATTAAATAAAATGGAACTAAAAAAATCCATACTAAATTGTTGCCATGTGTAAGCATTTTACGTCAAATGGTGTGACAGTTACGTAGAATTTGGCGCCCTCATTTAATTTCTACTCTTTTGCGTCGCACTGTATACCTACTAGTGCACAGAAGTGATACTGAAGTGTATAAAACAAAATCTCTACCTACTGATGGGATTATGATATGGGGTTTTTCCCCATTATTTCCAGCAAGCAGGACCAGCGAACCAGTCAGGCCTCTGATTACGCCACTAAGCGTAGTTGGTACAAAGCCGGGAGTCAAAATATAGTGGGGAATCGCGACAGACCGTGAATATATAGCTGCTATGATCACTTTCTATGCACTAGTATTACCTACCTATCCACTATGATGCAGTTTCACTTAGCGTCACAAAAATGGACTTGCCAAAAAGCATAACTTACAGCCTATATGTAGAAGATTACTCTCTTGGACTAGATGATCATTGATGACACATATTTTGTGTATGAAAATAAACTAGAATACTATTATGCTTGCCATATCTTGACCTATTCACGTCGTGAGTTCGGTAACAAATATTGTCCATCGTGATTTCATTAACTTGAAATTATTCTAAACACTTCACTTTCTTCACTTTTTTTCTTGCATCTTGAGGTAGAGATGACGTTATAAAGATGAGGTATGGATTCCCTGTCGTTTAATGAGTCCTTATTTCGATACCACCCATGGAATGTCAAATTATTTTACATGAAGGAAGCTCGCCTCTTATAGCCACTTGATTGGCCGAAAAAGATAGCGATAAATCACAGTTGAAATTGTAACATGGAAGTAGGTAGGTGTACGAAAAGCTCCATTTCCATCCTTTAATGGAGAATTTCGTGTACCTACTTATTTTGCGAACGATAAAAGCTTTGCTGCAATTGTAGAATCAATATTGAAGAATATCATGTTTAAATGAATGTGCACAAGTAAGCGTTATTCTCTTGCCAATATTGTCGTCCGAGTAGTCCCTCTCATTTTTCTTTTATGGCTTGGCAATTTTAATTTTATACAAAGTGAACACTGAACAACCTATCCGATTAGAATCACTATTTTGAAATCATGATCCATATAATTTCTATTTTTAAGTGTCGTACCTGTGAAAACTAATCATAACCTAGAAAAGATGACAGCTAGAATTGTTTTTGTGTCTCACATGTGGGTTACCAAAGGCGCCACAGCATTGGTGACGATTCATGTTCTTTGTGTGATGGTGGCCGTGTGGGGTCATTGGGGGATTTTTGTCCTTTATGGATTCTTTGTGGGATTTTTGGAGACAGTTTTTGTGGGGGGCTATCCGGGCCTTGAAGCGGCCTACTTTCCCTGGTTTGGGGTTTTCGGTGACCGTTTCGGAGACAGTGCAGACGTGCGAGTGGCTGAGTTCATGGGCGTCTTGGTATTCTGTGTCGGTTTCTGAAAATAATTTAATTTTTAACGTCTGCCTAAAAACCTAGATGATCTTGGTATATGCTCGTATGACAAAATTAGCTAAGTAAGGTTTTAAACCATATGATACAGAGAGAAAGAATATAATAGAAAAATAAACTATCTTCGTCTGCAGCCCCCGATAGGACTCGAACTCGACTTTGACCACGAAGCTACGAGGACAGTGACGGAAATTCCAAAACAATAACCTTAAAATTGCCATTAAAATGAAAAGAAAACTGACACTGGCAAACTTACACTCTTCCAAGTGATGGACATAGCTTAAATCGAACTAAATTATTATATTCAAATAACGGTACCAATTTCGTCGGCGCTGTGTCCGTGCGGGTCGGGCTCGAGGCAGGCGGGCGGCGCGGAGTGTGCTGGGGACATGCGAGCCACGCACTGTAATGCAGTGAAAATCAAAAATTGAAACGAGCATACTACTGCTACCCAGCCTATATCAGACCAAGACACGTAGCGTAACGTAGTGTGCGCGTTTCAATTTTTCTTTGATCTTTGTATCAACGTGTACACTGTACCTACATATACTTACCGCAATGCCAGCGAAGCTATCCTCCCTTTCCTTGCAGGGCGGTGCGGTGCCGTTTCTGCAAGGTGACGTCGCACTGTAGCTACAGATGACAAACACGATGAGATTGATGTTTAGTTTGTTCTTAACAAGTTTCTTGCAAATATCTTTAAGTATCAGAGTACATATAATAGCTGAAGACTGTGCAGTCTTCAAATAGTGGATATACGTCAATTGCAACGAACCGAAACTGGATGAGGTTGAGTTGTTATTTTAATTCATATAAAAGTAAAAGGTAGCTTTTGGAAATGTCACGAGACTTCTCTAAGTAGAACTATACATATACCTGACTTTTGCAAAGAGAGAACAGATACGAGTTTCTTGCGAAAAACTTCCAATGTATATGTGATGTCCGCAATCCACACTGGGTCAGATTGGGAACCACAGCTACAAGACTTCATGGAATGGGCTGTGGTTCCCAATCTGACCCAGTGCCCAGTAGTCACATGTAAATAAACTGATGAATTGATGATGATGGTTTCCGGTTCTACGTTCTACGGAAAATTCTACGAAATTAACTCGCTACAATGGCTAAAGGTTTTACCAGATGGAGTTGAGACTATCGATGGTCCGCGCTGGGTCAGTGGCCAAGGACTCCGCGTCCGCCCAACCGCCGCCCAGGCTCGTCGAGTTGGATCTCGACTCTGCAATCAGTGTTAGATGTTGTTCAAGAGAGTAGAGAGCACATCTCCCTACTCTCTTTAGATATTTCGTTCAGAAACCCTATAGAAGAATAAAATGTGGTTTCTAGGCTGGGCTTAAGTAAGCTTAAATGTTCCAATAGTAGCCGTTTCAGAATGAAAAAAACACAAAAATAGTGTTTACATACCATTAAATCGGAATTACGGAGCACTTCGTCCCGCTTATGTAATTAAAATTATCCTACTAAGAGGGGATAGTTGTCACTCTGGTTAGCTGGATTTGAACTCCAAAGGCCCATACAATCCATCTTCCATCCATCTTTCTACAAGATGGTATACGGTTACCTATCATAAAGTCGAAAATTGCAATGTCGATTATTAATACCCCGAAAACGTTTCCCATTTTATTAATTAGCCTAAATTTTGTTTGCCCGAAAGTACGTTTCCCTGTTCATTACTTTCCCCCCTTCTCAGTTCGCTGCAATTTTATTTCGCTTATGATTCGAATCAACACTTGTAAAAATTCCGAAGTATCATTTGCCAACTACTTTTTGTGGCGTAAAGTATTTTGAACGAAATATTATTTTCCCCCATATCAAACAATCGAAATTGATTGTTTCGAATAAACACTTATTAAAATCCCGAAGTTTTATTTGCCAACTACTTTTTGTGGCGTAAAGTATTCAGACCGAGATATTATTTTCCCCTTATATCAAAATACCGAAATTAACTGAAGTATGGACAAATCATCAATACGGGTGAATATTTTTTGCTTTGATTTACTGACTTCCCCGCCCCGTCCTATTTGTCATGTATCTTTTTAGGCTATCACGTTTCACCAGCAAGTCGACGGAGCCCCGCTCCGCGGGGCCCCTATTTCCGCTCTAAGGGACATAAGGTAACTAACGAACCTATCCAAGTAAACTAGCCTTTGGGTGACCGTTTTATTTTTAATGCGGAGGACTCCGCCCCCCCGTCCCCCCTTTTTGGACTTTCCGTTATATGCCTGGCCATATTATCGAAAAGGTTACTTCCTATATATTGGTATAATAACCAACCTAACCTAAGACACTTTTCTAATAAAGGGCACTATGTAATGTTTAACAGATCTTTATGTTTTATGAAGATTATTCACTGTAAAATTATATAAGGGGAAATGACATTTCAACTACACGTAGCATCGGCATAGCATCGAAGGTAACCTATTGAAGTTTCGAAAATTCCTTATCCGATTTTCACTTGTCCGAGAATCGTTCTTCTGGTTATTAATATAAGGGAAAATGACATTTCGATTTGGCGTAGCATCCGATTTACGAAAAGGTGGTTACTAAATCGATAGTCAAATAATAAAATTGGCAACCGTTGTTCTGGTTACTTATAAAAGGTAAAATGACATTTCGATTTCGCGTAGCATCGGATTTATGAAAAGGTGATTAACAAATCGGTTGTCAAATAATAAATTTGGCAACCGTTCTTCTGGTTATCGAATTTCGGGAAAATGTAGATGTGGGATAGGAAACTAGAGACATTTCAAAAAATATGGTAAGCAATGTATATGGATTATAAACATTCGAGCAACCGTTTTCGGACAAGTGAAAATCGGACAAAGGATTTTCGAAACTTCGATAGGTTACCATGGTATACCTCTGGTTTTCTCAGTCCTGTTCGGCGAGTTGGCGATGCTGCGTCGTGCTACGTCCTCGAACGTCACAGGGGAGTACATCCGTCGCTCTTCCACTGGTGACGTTACCGTCGGCGTGACGTGGCCCGGACCCTGCAAGGTTGGCGTCGAGGATTGGACCAGCTGGTTACCTGGAACATACGTCCATTGTTTTGCACTTAGTTCAACTGGTGGGGCAAGGATTATCAACTAGGTGGCGATCCATATGTGGCATACAAATAGATATAATAATAAGAAATAACAGCACAATTAGAAGGTGGCAAAAGGGACTGAATAGTTCTGTCTAGCAACATGTCGCACCCAGCTCCAATGTGCTAATTGTTTCTCATCAGGGACAGCTCTGCAGAAAGGATTTCTATTCGTATTAAGCCTGCGAAGTCCAAACTGCTTCCAACCTGATGACCTGATACAGCCTCCTTATCAACTGTACACTTCTAACTGACCCGTAAGTGCAAGAGTTTTAAGTGTCCATTCCTGCTACGGCCTTGTTTTGATAGAAACTAGGACAATGGACTACGGCTGCCTAAACCCACTCGGTCTCTGTTTTGTACGTAAGTGGCCCTAGATAGTCTTTCCAGTTACTGAAGACTTATATTGACCAATGACTGGACTTACTTGTAAGACTAGCCGCCTCACCAGCAACCTCGTACGGCGCGGGCAGGGCTGGGAGCCCGACTATCTCCTTGTTCAGGAACTGTTGTGCCGAGTACTCCGCAATGGAGTCGCGCACGTCAGCCGCGCGTTCCCATTCGGGCTCCGTGCCTGGCTGAAGCTGCGCTGATATCAGTTTGGTGAGTGATGGTCGTGATTCTCTACCTTCCAGCCAGTAGGTTTTCATTGAGCCTGAAATGGAAATATACAATAGACTTTGTGGTTCATAATCCGCATGACCAGTGCCTGAACTTGTATAAATCTGTGTGGTTAAATCACTTCTCAATATGTTATGAAGTACACATGTACATACAAAAGCTGTTGACACAGGAAAGATGACTTTTGTTTTTCAATACATTCGCTATGAGCTAACCATAGCGAATGTAGTGAAAAAACATAAGTCATCTTATTTTTTCTCTTTCTTGATTTATTGTTGAGAGGTGTTTGGCCTAGCTTGGTTATCACAAGACTTTTTTATTTTTATTTCAAGAATTTTTTAGTGTTCTAATTAGAAAGAGACGGATAGTCTATCTCACCGTGACACAGCACACGCACCGTCTTGTGATCTAACCGTACAGGAAACCATGGAGACCTAGGCAAAATATTGCAAACATATTCACTGTTTAGACTATGTACCACATCTCGTCTAAAATGAACTAAGAATACTTCATAATCAAGCTCATATAAGTAAGTATTTTGTAAATCAGTTCTTATGTACGACTATAAGTATCAAAAGCATGATCAAATTGGAGTAAAATTTCCGTCAAAAATAAAAATTAAACACGTACTGGAAACCTCGAGTCGCGTAGTAAAATATTCCTAGCACCAACCTTTCCCTTTAACCTGTATCTCTCCCCTCTCCTGCACCATGTACGACGGCGACAGCAGTTCCTGCGTCGTCTGCGATATGTGGATTCTCATGGCTTCAGACGTGGACTCCATACGAGACGCTGTATTGACCGAGTCTCCGAAGAGGCAGTAGCGAGGCATCTTCAGCCCGACAATGCCGGCGACCACTGCCCCGGAGTGGACGCCCACTCTTATTGAGAGATGAGAGCCTGGAAATGTTGAATAAGGTTTATAGGTTGTTTAGCTCAAAGGTCTGAAGTCTCGAAAGTTTACTATTGGACACAGGAGCATGGAAGCAGATGCGCATAAAGCGCTATATTAAAATTGTTCTACCGTTTCTTTAAGAGGTTCAGAAAAAACAAAATACGAAGACTAACCGTGCAGCTGCTTGATTTCGTAAACGCTTCGTACTTAACTCACATACGCGTGAGTTAGGTACATCTAAATTTAACTTTTATAATGGTAAAATTACAGATTTTTACATAATTACCGCTCTGGAGGGCTGGCTTCTTTAAGGATTGGGCAGCAACCGTCGTCGCCAACTACACAGTTACCTAGTTACAAAAACATGACTTTGACCCTTTGTTAGTTAGCAAGTGGCTTAAAATTTATGTACCTGTGCTAGGATCCTTAAGGTCGGTAATGGCATCCACCATGTCAAGTGCCATGTCACAAACTTTCTCCGCGTGGTTGTCTTCTTTCTCAGGGGCCCCTGACACCACCATGTAAGCATCTCCTATAGTTTCCACCTGCAATCACATTTTCTTTTGTTTAACCCTGGCATTCTTGATCGACGTATTCTCAGTTTTCTCTTTCTGATTAGGGAAAACGTACAAATAGGCACCTACTGCAGCGTTAACTCATCTGCAGAACAACACTGTCGGTTAAACCGCTGAATTTTTAAATTACTGATTTTAGTTTCTGCGCCATCTAACGCATATTACTTGAACCTTTTTCCTTCAGGGTTCATGGTCACTTGTGTTTTCTGTTATCGTTGTCAGTGTCTCTAGGACTTTTACGTCTTCTCGGTAGGTGGCGTCCACAACTTAAGACTCCCTGGTACGGCCTCGGTAGATGCAGTACTCTTAGCGTATTTGTACTGGTGGGATTTAAAAGGACAATTTGAATTTTAAAAAGGCAATTCGATTTTTCATATATTGATTGGTGCTAGGTTCTTTTCGAAGGTCAGAGAAGCAGTTGACATTGGTCAAGTAAACAACTATTGTGATTCGAGACTGTTGTTTTTATCCCAGCTTATAACTAGAACTAAGGCTAAGAACTAAGGGATAGTATTCTTCGTTTTAAAAACTCCGTGGCGTTGGAGTGAATCTCAAGCAACGAAGATTCTGGCCGCCAGCACCAAGTGCTATTGTGTGAAGGAAAAGGAGGTTCCTAATTCACAAGCGTCGTCTTACATCGAGTGTGATTATATTCAAAGGCCAGCCGTCGAGGACGTGCTGGGTAAGCATTGGTGGTATAAGTCTCTAGTCAGTTCATAGTCGCATCAAGAAATATCGTAGATCTTACCTTTATTTTTGTCGTAGCTTTCTGGTGCGGGTACTCAACCCAGCCCTTGCCCTATCGGGGTACGAGGACCCACTCCGTCAGGTCGTTACCCTGTTTAAGAAGCTTGTGCCCACGATTCCTGCGTGCTATCACTGCGGGTTTTTATACTCCCGGAATGCGGAGTTCATTCAAAGGAGCCTACCTGAAGTGGATCAACGGTTCGTCGCAGCGGCTCAACTAGCTAAGGAGCTCAGGAAGTCTCAGGGAAGTCAAGTGTCAGGGAAGTCTCCGGAAACCTAATAATCGTCTACCTTCTGTTAGTTCTAATTAGTTACCTATGTAACCGCGATTTAGATTTAGTGACGCTATTGTGTACACCCACGCTTGCTGATCCTTGCACGAACTGAGCGCAGGGCGCTATCTTTAGTTCGGGATATCAACCATCCGGTTCCGCCTCTCAAAATTCTTAAAGGCATCAGCACGCCCACGCGATTCATTCCTTTCGTTTCTCCTCCTTTCGGCTATCGTCTCCACAATCACCCATACACCCATCTCATCTCACATCATCCGCTATCCGGTGTCCTATTGCCCACCCTCGTGGTGGAAGGTTTTTTTACCATCAGATGCGTTTCTCTGACGTATCGTGCCCTGTGCCAGGGATCTGTACGGTTCGCGAAGCCGTTTGTGCTACTTGTACCTAATTGTAATAACCCATTTGGGATCGACTTGGTTGCCGCGAGCACGTCGTCGGGATCTTATAACTTTATGTTTAAAATGTATAAATGTTTCGGTTAGAACTATTAAAATTACGATCGTGATCTTGCTAGTGATCTTTTATTTTATTTTTCACTACACTACCTAATGAATAAATTACCTCAAACCGCAGTAGGTATCGCTCTTGCCTTTGACTCCGTGTTGGATTGTTTTCCTCTGGAGTGCATTTCTAATAAAAGAGGCTTCCGCTAGTAGCCTATTCTGTGAAATGGAATCCTACATATGCCCGCAGTTATATTATTCGTTTCTTAACAAGATGAGACACTACTGAATTGTCAATGTGATTTAAATCCTTAATACTACTCTGAAATAGGTATCTTTGAAATTTATATTAGTTTCAGTTTCATTTCGACTAACATTGCCCTCGTAAATAAATTAGATTGCCGTACATGTCGCTGGTTTTAATTAAAATAAACTAGACTTGGCAGATCGACGGGTAAACGAGTTTCATTATGCAAAATTAAATGTTTAAAGAACTCTCATCTAATCTCAATTAAAATGTGCTAATTGAGAGAGCGGTGGACACAAAAATATAAAATAATTCAAAGTTCTGCTCTCCCGCCCTTGTAAAATTATGAATAGGTTATGAAAATAAATAGATACGTACTAAACTTGAGAGATTTTTTTTTACACTGTAAATATTCAAATTTTGAATTTGCATTCTAGTTCCACGAAACATTTCTTTGCCACCGCGAATATTCGATGTTGAGAGACTAATCTCCCACTGTCTGTCACTGAAGAAACACCAAATAGTGGCATATTATTAGATATCGTCACCCGGAGACCACCTCCATGAGAATGAGAGTGATGCGGGAACAAATCTCCGTGAACGTGAGAACGTCCGACAAGAGGTCGCCCGAGCTTACTGGAATTGAAAAGTGGACCCAAGAGTGTTACTTCTGTCACTAATAATTTGACGCTACGTTGTGAGCTCTGGTCTGGTGACCTTACCACAAGGAACAGTAGGAACAAGTCAGGACGAGAAATTATCTTATTCCGGCTGCGCTCTTCTGAAATGTTGGGCGGTAAATCCACTAACCTGGAAACCGCGCTATCTACTTATTATGCTTACGCTTACGCATGGCTCACGTATGGCATTATGCTCTGGGGAAACAGCACAGACGCGCCTTCTGTCTTCACCATCCAGAAAAAACGAATCCGCATATTGGTCAATATCAAGCAAACTGACAGCTGCAAACCCTACTTTAAAAAGCATAAATTCTCTTCCTAGTATATACATATTTAAGACATGTAAGTTTGTACGGAAACATAAAGAGTTATACGTAAAACGCGACGACTTTCCCACTTCATGACCTATCCGTAATAAGAATAGGCTCGTTCGACCGCCCGCCAAACTGACACTGCTATCCTCAGGCCCATTAATAATGTCTATTAAGATTTATAATAATTTACCTGACTCTATAAAGGACGAAGAAGACGATAAAAAGTACATATATAAAATAAAGCAACTTTTACTAACTAAATCCTATTACACGCTAAATAAATATTTGGAAGATAAATTATAAACGTTCAGTAAGTCCTCCTCTCCCTGAAATTGCAGTGCCCAACAGGGTTAACAATGATCTGTAGCTTTAAATTAACACCTGTACCTACTTTTGTGATATTGCAATAAATGATTGAGTATTGAGTATTGGGTATTTACGGCTCATTTGGCTTGCTCCCAATTATTTCGATGAAATTTCACCGTGCAAATAGTGTTTCCACTATTCCTAATGGTGCACAGTTAGCACAAATACAAGACCATAAGCGCTGAAAGTGCAAACTGATAAGATTGCTGTCGGTGCGCCGCGCCCGCACCCGGAACGGACTCATCCACCGCGACAAACTACGGATCGCGGCTCGCTCGATTCCACCGTCGTAACGATCGATTATTATACATGTTCTTATTGTACAGTCCGCTATTATTTCTCCCCAGTTAGCTAGCCCAACATATGGTCCTTCGAACCGGATCATACCTAACCCTAACGTACCTTATAGACGCGATTCCGCTCAGTCAGTGTATCGAAGATGGAGTACATCGCGTTGAGCATGGAGACGACCTCCATGGGAGTGATGCGGGAGCAAATCTCCGTGAATGTGACCACGTCTGAGAAGAGGATGGACACGCTGTTGAACATCTGGGGAACACATGATCAGAAATTAATGAATTGAATTAATATTCATTCATACCACATTCTAGAGACTACTCTAGCCAGGCGGAAAGGCGTTTTCAATGTGCAGATCGTTGGATCGAAACCCGGCTCCCACTTGGTTTAAAAAAAAAACAACGGGTTGCACTCCGGGAGTGCCGGCAGAAGTGAAAATTCAATGACATTGTAATTATAGTTTTTCGATCAGGTCACGTGGCCGTTTTACGAATTTTCAATCTTACGAATCTGTCGGTCACGTGACCTGTCGCGAGTTTAAATTTTTTTCTTCATTCCAAAAAGTGCACAGCGCCGCTAAAGAAGTTAAGACTTCGTACACCAAACTAAAATCACATACTTTTTACTATGGAGGTCCCAACTCAACATTATACAACTGTGTATAATGTAGACAACTAAAATGAATTCGACCAATCACGTGGCGCCTTTACTGAAATAAAATGTATTCGACCAATAGGACGCCGTCATGAGAAAGTCAAAATTAAAAGACATCAACGCACAAAAAAGAAAAAGCCGTTGGCTGCACTTTCCACAGGGCTTAGATTTTCAATAGATACGAAGTTTGTTTAATTAGTTCAGTTGACTCGTTGAAAAAGCATTGTATACAATAGTTATATAATTAGCTTTTTAATTCTCGTACCCTAATTAGGCCACTCAGCTAGCTTCGTGGCCTAAGTGGCCGTGGTACTCGTCTGAAAAAGTATACATTATGTAACGATTGCATAAAATACTATTTTACTTCAAAAAACTCATGACATAACATCGGTAGCTTTCAATGAAGGAAAATATCGCGAGGAAAACGGTCGAATTTCAACAACGTCTAGTTCACTCTCTCGGTTAGAAGGACAGATGGCAGTCGCATTCATAAAACTAGTGCCAAAGCGGACGCTGGGCCCATTAAGGGTACAACCGGGATAACAATAGGAGCATGATTTATGTATAAGATACCGCCTTCTGTGCATGAACTAGAATTTAAAATAGATACCTAATTAAACTAAAAATATATTCCCACTGAGTCCAATAAATTTCCGTTAGTTGGCACCCCTGTGTGTGCGGATAAGTAGAATTTATTGTCCCATTCACAATACGATCCACTGGGAAAATAATCCCCGTGGTTTGCTGGAATCATTTTCATTTTTCTTGGTGTGGAAAAGGGGAAACAGCCGAAGAATTCCACCACAGATATCATTCACTATGTCATACCCACGAGATTCTAATTTATGCAAAACCTTTTTTTGCCAAGTGTCTATCCAAGTATATGTGTCAGTTTCAGACTGTTCCGTTTAATAACATCACTTAATCTCGTTTACGCAATCATTTGATATCCTTTCCTGAGTGCACCGATTGCTCTAGAGGACCGCCCGATGTATTACCACCAATTTCACGTCTCTTGAAAGGACTACTCTCATGTTTTAAAACGACGTAACCGGCATAATTTTCGGGTTAAAATGTGTCATTTTACTTAAGTACGACACTATACTCGTAATGTTATAGGCTGGGGGGCGCTTACAGAAAACGTGTCTTGATCGGCTCTGTCGAGATAAAAGGGTGGATGTGCGACGTTCAAGTTATGGGGCCGTGGTACTTTTAATGTTTGTTTTTATATTTTATACTACGACGGTGGCAAACAAGCATACGGCCTGCCTGGTGGTGAACAGACTCCGTAGCCTGTAGATGTTTGCGACTCAAAAAGAATTACAAGCGCGTTTACGACCCTTTATCAATTTGAGCTACAAACGAAACTTTGCCAAAATTCTACTTTTAAAATTATTGGCAGCTTGAACCATAGCCATCTATATTAAAATGTAAGAAGGAAGAAACCAGACACTCGATTTGATGTATGGTATGAGGGGACCGATTCAAAGATTTATGTATCTAACAAGGGGTTCCGATAGCTTAGTTGGTACCAGCGGCTGCATATGCACAGGTTTCAATCCTGCGTCAATCAAGTTTATTTTTAATTTGATATTTTTCTTTTAAATTGAAATTTATAATGAAATATGATTAAGATTGGAAGCGACGAATAAGAATAGACTCCCACTAGCGCTGGGATTGAGCCCCAGGGCAAAGCCGTATAGTCTTTAGCCGATCGCGGGGCGGCGCGACACGAAGTTCTGTTTGCTCGAGGGATTGTGCTCGCAGCCGCAACTTTAGCGATTACCTAAATGGGTCATAAAAATTTATAATCAATCGCCAAACCATTTTTCAGTTATTTTTTTACACTCGCGACCCTTTGGGAGGTGGACACTATCCCGTGAGCGGGAAAGACGAATGAAACTGGTTTGGTGTGGTTATACCAGAACACTACTGGGTTCCTATAAAAAAATAATTGAGTACGGTTTGACTTAACGGTTCAGTAGCCAATTTGCATCTTGACTTGTCCAATGAAATTGTAATGTTATCTAAGAATTATTTCGATACTAAAAATTTATACGTAAAACTAGGTTTTATCCAGATATTAATGAATGAATGGGCCCAGAATCAAAATGTCAATAGATTATTTATTTATTTAGATACTTTAGATATCTAAATTATGCTATAAGCCATTAATATGAGAGCAGCAGTGGCAGTGTATTGGTTTAGTACAACCCGCACCAGACGTATAGAATCTCCTAACAAGTAACTCCTGTACTGAGACTACTAAATGAGTTCGTTCGCATAGAAATTAATGTGGTTGTCGCTATTAAACCTCATGAAAAGTTAATTGAATTGTTAGTCACTATCAGAGAAGATTAATTTACATTTTTACTCGTCGTTCTATGTTATCGACCTAGGGTGAGTTAATTTCAGACGGGATCTCCTACTACACTGGCGCTTGCTTCGTGGCCACAACTTCCCAAGCCTTGGGTGGGTAATTATAAGTTATTAGGAAAATTTGTCATCGCTGATACGCCTCACGGGTGTCATAAATCTAGTTATCGTTATAACACGAGCGTCGAAAGGGAATGATAGAGATGCGGTAAATGGCTTACTTGATGATAGAGCTGAGATGATTTGGTACCTTTTGTCTATGCGACTGTACGGGTAGATACGTAGAAGGGTCTTAACTTTTTGATCTTTGGGTCAATTCGTGTTATAAGTGACGAGCCTTTGCCTTGAGCGATTATAACATTTGTATCTACTTGTAGGTACATGGTAGTTTAAAGGTAGTTTGTGAGATCGCGAAAACTTTTCTTAGACACTTTGATGAAATGAGCAAATTCGATTTAAGTAAATCTAAAAAAGGTAAAGTTTGCTTCAGGGTATCTATAGGCTACCCTCACTAATAGGTATCTAAGTAAAAAAAACATCTACTGAAATTATATGACACTGATAAATAGTAATAGGCTTTGGATGCTAAAAAGTTATATAACGCAGACTTAAATTCTTTATCGCTTTCTAGTTTCAAAATATTTGCTGGCAGTTTATTATATATTCTGGGTGATATACCTAATATGTTTTTAGATAGAAAAGCTGTTTTTGATGCAATATAATAAATTTTCTCTTGATGCCGCAAGCTCTTAAAACTAGTATATTGGTCTATGTTATATTTGACATACAATGATATTTCGTACACATACAGGCAAGGTAGAGTCAATATTTTAAGTCTAAGTAAAGTAAGTAAAGTAAAGGGGCCTAAAACACTTCCCTGTGGTACGCCATAGCTAATTTCTTTATAATCAGATGAATACGTGACTTCCTTTTTGGTCTTCATACATATCCGATCTATTTGAGTGCATTGTTTACGTGCCCACTATCCCGCATCCCGTATACACTGCCCCGTATCCCGTATTTATATAATTTCGATAAAAGTATGTGGTGGTCGACAAAGTCAAAGGCTTTCGACATATCCGTGTATAAAGCAAAGACAAGTATCCTTTTATCGATTTGTGTCATAACTGGTTTCAGTAGATCGTACTCGTATATGGCCATATTTATAGTTTTATTTTTTCTGAACCCTTTTTGTTGTGGGGCAAATAGGTCATTTTTTTCAAAAAAATTGGTACAATCTATTATATAACCTTTCCAATTATTTTAGAAAAATTGGTAATAGCGCCACTGGTCTGTAATTGGCCATATTTTCTATTGCGACCTTTTTGAAAAGGGGTCGAATAACGGCCAATTTTAACTTTTGTGGAAATGTCCCCTGTTCGATACATATACGTTGATAATGTAGCTCATAGGTAGCTCAGTAGCAGTACTTACTAATTGTTAACTATGCAAAAATTTAACAAAATACCACAATGTTTTCATCCACCAAGCGCTTGTACTGTGGACTGTGCAAGACTTGCATACATTGCATATTACAACAATGAGTGTTATGTGTCGTTCGTCGTATAAACGAAATGACCATAACAATATATATATTTTTTTTATGTTATAGGAGGCAAATGAGCAGACGGATCACCTGATAGTAAGCGATTACCGCCGCCCATGGACACCTGCAACACCAGAGGTGTTGTGAGTGCGTTGCCGGCCTTTAAGGATGGAGATCTGGGAACCTTACTCACCATCAGGAACACAACACTACAATACCTACGGGATAGGCAGCAGAATATTATATAGAAACAACAATTCTTTTTTGCTCTTTTATGGACTTGTTCACGTCTCGGCCCCTCTAATAATAGGCACCCGCGGGAGAGTTCGCGGTCCCATCTCCCTCTCACATATGGCGCATTCAATCCCAGTGAATATTGTTGCTTCTGGTAATATTCTAAAGAAACAACAATTCTTTCTAGTTCACGTCGCGGCCCCTCAGTGCATCCCTTCATCAATATCTATGCTAAGCAGTAAAGTCAAAATATAAACCAGAATACCTTTCAAAACTGCCGTTAAGAAGATTTTAGTTTAGCAAAAAAGAAACCCAAGTTTTATGGAGCAAGGTCCATTCTGAAAATACTCAAGAAAATGGGATATGAGCTGGGGTGAGTTATCGCTCCAGACGTCGCAGGTGGTGTACCTGAGAGAAAGTTTTCACGGTGAAAAGATTCACATTTGCATGTTAAGTATGTGTGACTTATTATATAAAACTATTTATTTTTATATGGATGTCAGATATGTGATAAGATAAGATAAGAAAAGAAAAAATCAGAAAGTTATTTATTAACGCCACAATACACGAGACTCATTTTGACTATTGACACAGTGAGTGGTATTGTTTGGTTGAGCTGAAAGATGATGATAATGATACTAGGTACTACACTATACTTAATTAGATTTTTTTAACAGCCGATATTTGATAGCGGACATCCTGGTACAATAAACGTCAATGATGACATATGTTGACATAAATTGTACTGGGATGACAGCTGTCAAATATTGGATGTAAGAGCATTTTCACTATACGTTTCATCGGCTACTTGTTCTAGCCTTCATGGTCCACCTAGCCTGTAAACATTGGCAATAACTCACTTCACGCGTATCAATAGGGTTCCCTCCCTTCCGTAATAGACGGTCCGCGACATGCTTTGGTATCATCTAGTACAGGAGCTCCTCGAGTTTTCCAAATGGCCTACTCCTCCTCATAGTTCCTCTGCTCATAGTCCACCTAGCTTGTAATCCATGATAATAACACTAATAACTCACCTCACAAGTATCGATAGGGTTCTCTCCCTTCCGCAGACGGTCGGCGACTTGCTTCGGTATCATCTGGTACAGGAGCTCATCAGTCCTCTTCATCTCTTCATCAAGTTTCCTCATAGACTCTTCTAGTTTCTTGCTCTTCTGCTGCTCTTGATCCAGAGCTAGCTTAAGCTCTACAGACTGCTGGGTGCCGGCCAGCATCAGGTCTCTAGATAGTCAGGAAAACATTAAACTAACGTATAAATTTCATGACACACTTTTACAAGTCAAAACTCTACCAGCGTTTCTGAAAAAGAAGACCACTGTTGAAGAAGAAACGCCGAAACAAACTCAACAACAATCAGTAATATTTGCCAATAAAAGCTTATTACAATGATAGTTCTTAACCTACTTAAAATAAGTCAAACTGAATATAAATACAAAGAAAATAATAATAATAATGCGTTTTGCGATTTGTAATTGAAAACGATGAATCAAATGTTGTTTGGAACACGTAGGCACATTAAAAAGATTTTCAGTGATCTGTGGTGTCTTATTTAACATTATAAAGAAGTCGAGTTTGTGATGGTGTAGCTAAGTGTTAGCATGTAGCGGGTAGTCTTCGGAGCTACTCGACCAGTGTGAAAAAATCACAGTGTAGAGGTACTAGAATATCGACGTTATGGGGATGGATATAGGCTATATTATAACGAAGGCGTCATCATAAGGGAGATTCATGGCACTTCTGCGGGCGTAGCATGGTTGCCTATCACTTTATCTTATTGTAGTGGATAAGACATCCGTCACTCTCGCACTCGCATACTTATCAAAACGATACAGGTGATACAGTGGCCACCATACTACGCCCGCTGTTGCATTCAGGCAACCAACTGCCCACAATGTATAGTTGCATGAACCATTAACTTATTAATTTTGTGGATTTAATTTGCCGTAGATCTTACCTGCTGAAATCGTGCATAGACAAATCGTTGATATAAAGCCCGGTGGAGACCAACGCAAAGAGGTCGGGCATCACAGGCGTGCCCAGATACATCATCATCCTCCAGTTGTCCATGTATATCATTTGACCTGGACAGAAGAGCAGTTTAAGAAAGGTTTTAGGTACACAATGTCCCGCAAAATGTGAAGAAAACGGCGCGCCGACGATGTCACTCAAAACTGCGCGAATTTGAAAGCTCCTTCACAATCGGGGATCGTGGCTGCAGGACGCAGTTAGGAGTGCGAGTGCGCGTGCGATGGAAGTATGTATTTTTCCCTCAAACTCATAGTTTTTTTTTTTTTTAACTTTGATTTGTAAGAGTAAAGATCCAGCGAGTGATACGGGCAAACTTTGCTCCATTGAACTTTATGTGTTATTGAACTTTTTGAGACTATTTATGTATGATGGGCCATGATGGCCGATTGCGTAGAGGATCCTTTCCAAGTCTAAATTGGCACCAGTAACACTGGGGCGCTTGACCGGTAGGCAACGACTGGCTATTTGATCCCTGTTGCTGGGGGGCTAGCACTACTGACGCGTCGCGGCGCGAGTCGTGAAAGATCTACACTCCTCATTCTAATTTGCACGGTGCGAGTGAGACAGGACGTGAGACGCTCAGTCGCGCCCGAAGCGACTGAGCAGCAAGTTGTGCTAGACGTACCTACTGGTGTAGACGGGTAAAACTGTAGCTTTGTGAAACGAGTAAATGACACTGATGGTGTGTTCTAACTTTTCGGGATTATTGATTATCAGACTTTAGCTGCTGTTACAATACATTGAGGAGAATTTTCTTGTACCTACTTCAGCACGGCTATCACAAGACGGCGCACGAGCTTTCTCGAGCTCTCTCGCACTATCCGTCTCTGAGTTTTCTAATAAGGGAGAGACGAGAGAGCTTGAGAGAGCTCGCGTGCCGTCAAACAACATACAGTACGAATCGAATCGAACAACATCAAGAGTCGAGTAAAAAATCTATATCTACCTAATACAATATGTGTTTACACAATTCACAGATCGACGGTCCCAATTAAAAGAGTCGGATCTGCAAAATTATGCTTTTCAGCGGCTTTGGTCGTAAAAAACTCAAACATTAAAACCACATTCACAGATTTTCGTTTTTCTCTATACTTTTCGTGAAATCCAAGATTAAAATGTCGGATTTAAGAACAGATGACATTTAATAAAAACGTCGGTTCTGACAGTTCCGACATTTTTACGGGACACTCAGTGAGTAGTAAGTGTCGGATATGACACATTCTACTATTTTACACGGAAAAGTATAGTGTGTTTTTTGTTGTGTATTTTATGTTTCTCTGTATTAAATTGTTACATAAGTTTCCGTGCCACAATGTCAGTTCTGCCAGTTACGAATTTTTTCGAGTTCATTTGTTGTCGGATGTTATCGGATCCGACAAATTAATGTAATACAAATTCCAGACAAAAATGTCGTATGTGGCACTTCTGACAAAAGATGCTTGAGTTATTCCAGTTGTGTTTTTTTATTTGGCTGAAAAAGTACACTTGTGCTCAACGGCTAGTAATAAACAACCTACTAATAAGCAAACATTCGAAGTTTGATAACGACATTCCATTAATAAACAATTTTTCCCATACATCTTTTTTTCAAAAATATTGACGGCTTCTCCTGAAAAGTTATAGCTGCTTTGCAGATCCGACTCTTTTAATTGGGACCGTGGAGATAGTTAGCTTGATTTTCTATGAACAAAGATCCAAGTTCCTAAGAAGACTTACCAATACCGTTTTTCTCGGTAACAATAACATACATAAATAATACATACCTACCTACTTACTCTATTTTTCAGCTTAGAAGACACAGATTGGACAAGAGGAAAACCTATTCTCGGATGTTATTCGATAATAATTTGTACCTTTGGGCACCGTTTCTTATTAAGATCCAGCAAATAAGGGGAGACGACAAAAAACGTGACATAATTATGTGACATATTTTGTAGACATTACAATAAATGTACGTTTATGTTAGGTCACCGTTACTCCAGTCTGTGGATAATGTCGATGGTATCTTAATTAAGAACTCGTAAAACCAATGGAGAGTAAACTTGTATAATAACATACCGATAGAAAGTGGGAAATACAATACCGACGAAGAGATGATGTTCTCAGAAAACGTTGGATGGAAATAGGTCGTGGTGATACATAGAATCACAATAGATCTAAATTAATTTCATTAGCTAAATAGAAATGGCGTTTTATAGTCTTCTTTGCTCGACAAGTAGGTACTACGTTATGCCATTTAATCCACAGATTCTTTAAAGCCTTAGGCCTGCAGCACACTGACGCGGTCTGCGGTGGCGGACAATAGTAAATTTGACAGCGGCGGACAAGTTTACTATTGTCCGCCGCGGCCAGGCCGCGCCAGTCTGTGAGAGGCCTAAAGTATCAATAATGTTGTTATCCTGAAATAAAAGTGAATTCTCGTGCTCCGTGTCTTGCCATGTGCAAAGATAAAACAACATATCTTTCATGTATTCACAAAAACAATAAATTTAACATAAAATATAACAAGTGCCTATAAAAAGTGATTATATTTCAGACGCTGAACGCCATATATGTTGAATTTAAGCGTCTTTTGAAGTTCTTATTGAATTCGTTGTGCGTCGTGGACGTTTTTACTAAACACAGTCTAGTCACAGGCTACCTTTGAGATGTAAATTAATAACGTCGGGTAATCGTCTCCCGTCGTACGCATAGCGCGCCTTTGCTGGCATCCCTGGAAAAGCAATAGTCTCAGCAAAATTACCTTTCAACACGTGCTTACTTTACTTAACTATTGATTTTTAAATTAGCTTATTAAAGTGTCCCACTGCTGGGCAAAGGTTGTGGCCATTGCAATGGAAATAAATAAGGGTGGTTAATTTTCTTCTCTATGTTCTGTTGTCTGTATATTTTGCCGTGCTCAAGCTAGAGTCGTCATCATATCAGCCGAAAGACGTCCACTGCTGGACATAGGCCTCCCCCAAAGAGAGGTACTTATTTATAGTTAACTCTGCACATACCATTCTATAATAATAGACCGCCATAGACACCGAAAAGTCCCTAACAGAAAATGGTTACCTTTCAAAACACAAACATTTAGGTGCGTTAAGAGTCCGCAGTAAGCACGGCCGAATTTCACCTTCCCAATTCCCATACAAACGGAGTTTCGTCCTCATTTTAAAACCTTCGTGTTGGATTGTAACGAAACTTTGCATATACAGTGACATGAGGTATATCTAGGTCTGTAATTAGTTTACATGGCTCCAGTTTATGAAAGAAACGAAATACAGCAAAAACCAGTTTTGTATGAAAAGCGTAAATACGCCGTATTTTTTAACCCCCGACGGAAAAAGAGGGGTGTTACGTATAAGTGTATATCTGTGTATGTGTCTGTGGTATCGTAGCTCCCAAACGGATAGACCGATTTGAACGCGTTTTTTTTTGTGTCAGATAATTTTATCCCGAGTGTTCTTAAATAGCCATGTTTCATCAAAATCTGTTCAGCCGTTTTTGCGTTATTGGACTTTGAAATGAAAATGTCGGTGGTTTTTCAACTTTTCTAAGTTGTAGTTATTTTACTATGGTGTCTGAAGCTACATAAACTATTTACAGACCTGGATATACCTTAACTAAGTACAAAGTTTCAGACCAAGCTATTTAGCTAGTCGTTTTAAAATGAGAGCGTAACTACGTGGTTCCCCTCCGTTAGCCCTAATAATTTCATACCTAATTTTACTAGCCCTAATTTCATTAACCCTAAAATCACAAACCCGAATTTTCATTGGTCCTAATTATTCATTAGCCCTAATTTCAGTATCCCGAATTCTCATAATATCTAATTTCTCATGACCGAATTCTCACTAAGACTAATTTTATTTGACCGATTTCTTCCTAGGCCGAATATAGCAATGCCTAATAATGCCATTGCCACACCTTATTATCAATGTCTCTAAAATCACTAACCCGAATCTTCATTTTGCCTAAGTATTTTAGCCCTAATGTCATTATCCCGAATTGTCAGTAGTACTTAGTTTATTTCACTCTTTTTTTTTCTTATAATGTCGGTTCTGGCGCTTCGCCGGCCGCTGCCGCGGCACGCTCGCTTCGCTCGCTCGCTGTAGGGTCGCAGTTCTACCTAACACTCCTCCTAGCTTCGCTCGTCGTCGTACCTACACTGACCTGCCTTAGGGTAAAATAGGTGGGTAATCCGATGTCTATCTAGCTTACTCTTATTAGACAGAGAAGTATTATGCGAGAAAAAATGAGAGAGCTCGTGCGCCGTCTTGTGATAGCCTTACAGCAAGTCGACGCCACCCCGCTGCGCGGGGTGTCTATTTCTGGTCTGAGGGACACAAGTGAAACCTAACCTAACCGTCCTAAGATAGAGTTCGCTTATGACATGCCATTTTCATCCGCCCTGATAATGCATGATCCAATAATCGACGTCCACGAAAACTGGACACGGATTATCGGGCCGTACATTATTTGGCCGTGCATTATTGGCTCCCATTTTGACGAGATTAGGACGTCTATCATGGGACGGCCGCGACATACTCCGCGGTAAAAAGTAGCCTGTTCATCAAGGATGCATTAATTAGTATTAGTCAAACATTAGAGCAAAAGTTAATATGTCAAGTGATAGTTAGGTGTGACGAAATTAGGTGTAGTGAACATTAAACATAGTGATCATTAGGCACATTAATCATTAGGCTTAGTAGTCATTAGGAAAAATGATTATTAGTTTCCAATATATTAGCACACTTGATGTTTAGTATTAGGAATGATTAGGAGGTTTGAAATTAGGCGCAGCAAATAATTATGCCATATAAAATTAGTTATCCGAATATTAGGGCTAATGAAAATTATATCGAACGTTGTTAGGTGTAATGAAATTAGCACTAACGATATTAGTTTAAGTGGGGGTGACCCTAACTACGTTTGTATGGAGAGTCGAGGTTACTGCGGACTCTTAAATAGTATATTCCTGCCTAACTAGCATGGTTGCCTTTATGTCGAACATTATACGTATTGCAACGAATCTTGATCCCTATGATATGACGGCTGTCACTTCAATACAAAATTATGTTTTAAGGTTATAAATTGTACGTAGATGACAGCATAAGGATCAAGATTCGCCGAGTTACGTAGAGTGCCTTTATTACTAGCAAGTATGTAAATGTCATCATCATCATTATCATCATCATATCAGCCGAAAGACATGACTGACTGACACTGCTGGACATGGACCTCCCCCAAAGAGTGCCACAATGACCGGTCTCTCGCGACCTTTACCAGGTCATCAGTTCACCTTGTGGGGGCCTACCCACGCTGCGCCAAATCGTAAAAGGGAAAGGGACGAATGTTTAAGTATACAACAAAGTTATCGTTTTGGCACTGTCTTAGTAGGTACTGAAGTGAAGATAAATCATAATTACATTAATTAGATACACATCTCCATTATTTCCCGGACAAATTGTGATCATACATGTCCCTAGGAATAAGTCGCTTTTTGTGTAGCTATTAATATTACTTACTTGTAAACTTTATTTCGGTAGGTACCTATAAATACGGGTTATTTTGACAGCTCCAATAAAATATTACCGTGAATTTGCAGACATTTTGTGATTTCGCTTCGTTGGCGTTGTTCTGTCCTTTGTTTTATTGCTTTTATCCCTAATTTTCGGCTGTGACTATGCTATGAACTTAGACAATTATTGTTTAATTCGGAAATATGGGTACAATGAAACCAACTTTGTCTATCTTTTCCCTTCCCGTTAAAACCGTTGAACTAATTTAAAACAAGTACATGGTATTTTGGAAGTAGACCCTTTGAGTGATGAAGAAGAAAATACATTTCATATATTTTGAATACCACGAGGGTATCAAAGCCACCGGGCAACCTGACTGACATGACAGGGTAGGAGACTATGGATAATTGGGATTCCAGAGTAGTCGTACGCGTTGTCGAACGTTCATTGATTTCAGGATTCGTTGTGTTGACTTGACAGCTAGGCAGGGCTGCTCATCCTTATCATCATCATTTCAGCGGAAAGACGACCACTGCTGAACATAGGCGTCTCCCTCAAAGAGTGCCACAAGGACCGGTCCTGCGCTACTGGCATATATCAGACTCTCGCGACCTTTACTAGGTCATCAGTCACCCTCAACTCAGGACATCGTCTGGAAATCGGGAGTCGCTTCTTTTACTGACAAACGTTTCAACTAATGAATTGTTTTGCCGAATTTACATTTCATCAAACTCTTTTTGGGTATAAGTAAAGGGTAATTATGGGAGCCCATTAGGTTAGGTTAGGTTTGTTTTATAAAAATCCTGAAAGTGTACTGTTTCTGAAACAAAATGCTTTCGATGAAAAAATTCGGCGAAAAGTTCATTAGATGAATCGTTTGACGGTAAAACAAGGGTATACTCTCGAAATCATTATCTTAATAAGGTTTAATTTGGATTGAAGTTTACGCGATGCAAAGGAAACTCACGTGGACGGACATATACTTTAGCTAGAATCTAGAACCCCTAATCAATTATGCATAACCTTATCTGGAGTTTTCAATCAATAATTAATTACGACACGATATTCGCAAAAAGTTTTAGATGGTAAGTCACACAAGTCGAATATATAAAACCGCCTGGGTCTTCAATTGCACGTCATAGGGCATTTTGACAATTTCAATTACAGTTTTGATGTGGGTCGACCGGCGCCGACGCGCCAATACTGAATTGAGGATGGGATTTTAAGTAGATTTCCCGAGTTATTGGTAGTTAATGGTTATTCTATTAGATTGTAAATGCCAACATAGATACAGTTTTGGTGGTTTAGTGCCTGAAAGAGCTTCTTAGAGACAGCATGTAACGTTATTTACAACTACGTATTAAAAGGACTGTTAGGTACTTATGACAGGTAGACGGTGCTCACGTACCTTTGAGTCTGAGGTTTTTCTCCGTGGTCCCGTCGGACTCGTCCGACAACTTCAGAATCTCGTTTCGTTTGTCCGTGGCCTTCTCGTGGATGACCGCCTCCACCGTCACCAGCTCGAATATGTTGTTTGTGCGGTTCAGGATCTACCATATAAATTTTGTCAGTCGCGGGTCGGGCGAGGCGCGGGTCGGGCGAGGCGCGGGTCGGGCGCGGCGCTGGTCGGTATATATCTCTCACTTACCAACGCATTGCATATATCTCTCACTTTCTCTATCACACAGTTACGCGGGCCCGCGCTACTGTGCGAAAGAGATAGAGATACCGCCCAACCCGCATATATACCCATACGTTTCCTCGCACACCGCTCCGCTACTTACTACTTCGCACAGCTCTCCCTTAGAGTAGCTGTAGCTACTTAAGATGAAAGATGGCAAAAAAATAACTCGCAATACATAGCGTTACAATTATTTTATTTTACTGGAATATATTTACAGCCCCATCCTGGGTCAGTGCTAGGTATCCTAGGGACCCCAGCGCAAGCGCTGGTTAGGTACCTACCAAGGTGGGTTGACATTAGTTACATGCACTTAATTGGTGGTTTTACCCTCTAGCCGCCCAAATCTATTAAGAGGGAAGAATACCCCGTAGGTACGCGTCCATGCAAAAAGAGAAAAAGTTTTTGCACTTCTAAATATTTTTCATATCTCATGCTCTGAAAGTGGGTCGTTGTTGTTCTAAAAAGAGCAATATTTTATTTTCAAGATTAAAATCTTAGTTGTATTATCTGTATGTCACGTGACCGAATTACACCATATAACCATAAGCGCGAGCGAGACAGATATTTGCCTCTGGGACTATTCTTTCGGCTCGGATGACGTCACGATAATGGCGGCTGCCGGTTTTGAATTGTATACTTTGAATAAAAATGTTGTTTAATTTTCCGTCTGTATTTTTTTCACTTACCTCGTATTCGATATGAAAAGCAGAGTGTTTAACTCGGGTGAATCTCAATGATTTTTTTAGTACGTTATTGACACAATGAAAAAGTAGGTTTATAAATATTACTTAAACTTATAGCACCTCAAAACATTTTTTGTTTTTTAAAAAGCGAAACTATAATTACCTATAAACCTATACGTAATGCTGAAGCGATCGACTTCAAAATCAAAGTGATTTGTTAAGATTTAGTTAAAGAAAAAAGTTTTCTCCTGAAATGGAAATTTCATCAAAAAAGTAGGTAGGTACGTATCGCCTAACTTATTGTCGGGTCGCGAGCTGCTACTCGTAGCTGCCGCTGCCGCAAAGCTATTATTCCCTGTTAAAAGGCATCCTCTTTTTAAATTTCGTACTATTCTAAAGTATTGGAAAAAAGCTGCATGCAAATAAAAACAAAAAAACTTTACTGAATTTCTAATTATATTTGGTTGATTTAAATTTCATTGCCATTCTTGTGGGGCCAGAGGTCATATCTGATGTGTAACAAAAACTTAACTATGCCATTGACGCTCTCAGTTTCATCAGCGTTATTATACTAGAATTAATAGTCATAGGGAATAAAAGCCTATGGAAAAAAATATAAAAAAGTGTGGTCGCGACGAAGTAGCACTTTACAAGCTTGACAACTAAATTGATGTGTGCTTTTAAAAATCCATTTTGGATCCAATGCATTCATTAAAGTCGATGCGAACTAAAAAGAGAAAACTGCCGTTGTTGTTGCATTACTGGATTTGCTGAATAACAGTTAAGTAATGAAGAAATGAAATGAAATGAAACTCGCAATCTCGCCACGGTAAGGCAAAACGGAAGCAGGTTTAAATTACAAGGTTGTATTTTTTTTTATTTTTGTTTCAATAATAAATTAATAATAAAGAGCGGAGTAGGTATACTTTAACACATATGAAAATCGTGGTAGTATTTTTTATTTGCTTTCGATTATTTTCTCATCATACTTTCACATCGTTTTTTTGCCTTTTCAGAATTAAACAAAACCTTACTTAATAAACATCAACCCACGAGGGAGTCTTTAACATACGCTATTATTAAAAAACAAACTGGCAGGAAAAAAATGACAAGAGACCACTGCGGCGCCACTTTGTAGATAAATCGCCACGTAGTGGATAAAGGCGCTCTCTGGTGGATAAGGCGTAACCTAATGAACAAGGCGCCACCTCATGGATAAAGGCCACCTGTTGGTTTAGGCGCTACCTTGGGGATAAGGCGCGACATCTTGGATAAGGCGCTGCCTCTTGGATAAAGAGCTACCTTGAGGATAGGCGCTACTTCGTGGTTAATCGTGGTTAAGGCGCCACCTCGTCGATGAAGCCCCAATTCGTGTGCAAGGTGCCATCTCTGGGACAGAGCGTAACTTGTGGATAAAACGCCACCTCGTTTATTCACAAGTAACGTCATAGTTACTATAGAAATTAAAACATGAATATATTGTCTGTACTTACAGTTTGAAACTTAAACGCGATAAGAGGCCGCACCAGGTCGAACCAGTTGGTAATCTTCTTGCCCACCAGGTCGGGCAGGATCACCATCAGGGAGTTGCCTATGCTGCGGACCACCATGTCTGACCTACAACCAGATGTGATTGTAATTTCGTTAACTAGGTCTGTAAAACGTTCATTTACCAAGAAACGCTCCATTCACCCTACCTACGCTATGGATAAAACACAAAGGCTATCCACCAATGCAAAGGGGAGAAGAGTGCGTCTGTGGATTTAATAGTGGTTATTAGGTAGGTACCACGCACAGCAGTTTTCGCAGTAGGTACAGGTACTACAAACGGTACAGTATCGCGGCAAAAAAGTCGCCGTATGTATAGGTACGTATATCTAACCGCTCTAGTCTGGTTCGAAATAGAAACTTTAACACTGCAAAAAGAAAACAAAAGAGAAACAAATGGCATCTCAATATCGTTAACAGCCAGTTGGCGGTATTTCTCTTTTCACCGCAGAGGTTGTGTTGCGAACTCGCTAAAAGCGGTTAAAACTACTGAGCCAGCCGTGTTGCCACAACACAAAAGTACCTAACTATATATATTATATTGTTTCAAGCCTTTTCGCTTCTGAATGCGTATTGTGCATGTTCACTCCTCGTAGATCGTTCATACTATATAGTCTGTAGTAATATAATAAAGTGGTAAGGTAACTTTTCGTCCGATTTAAAACAATGTTTCACCGGTATACAGGATGAATTTTCAATGAGTGGCCAAATTTTTTGTAGGCTTTTGGTATCACTAAAAGATACCATAAAAAAACTGGTAGGTATTTTTTAAATTATAAATTGTCTATGCCAAAAGAATAATTTACCGTACCGTACATCGTGGTTACTCGGCATTCAGTGCTGCGCGGTGCGGGGCGGGGGCGGGGGAAGGAAGGCGTGCCGTGCGCAAACCCTACTACCCGCTGTGGTGCCCGCGCGGTAAGGTTTTTTTGGGATAATTTTAAGCAGCAATTACTAAAAAATTTAGTACTGAATGATATGAAACAAAAAAACACGTATTTTATAATTTTTGCTGAAGAATGTTATACTTCAATTTGGACACTCATTAAAAATTCACCCTGTATGTATATGTAATGGAGTAATGGACGGCTGGAATGGACATACTTAGGCTATACCTACTCGTGTTGCCCCGTCTGAGTTCTTGCTGCGGGCAGCTACTTCTAATACTAAATAAACTGCTTTATAGGTATATCCAATTTACTATATATATTTAGCCTGAGTGTGGCATTATCAAAGTGGATCAAATCAAAACGGATTTCCGAAACATGCAAAAGATGTGTACATTATAATTTACAAATCCGTTTAAATCTCTCGAAATAAGTAAACACTCAGCTACACGTACGGTACAATGAGCGGCATAAAGTCAACTAACGCTTTATTACAAGAGCCGTAAAGCTCAAAATAGGTGTTGATTTTGTGAGCAGGTAGATACATAATAGGTCTCAGCAGATACGGCAGGCGGCACAAAGTGAACTAACGCCGTATTTTAAGGACATTAAAGCGCAACACTTTCATTCGTTTCATAATATACTTGCGAGCTCCAGAGGGAAATATATTGAAAGGGACTTTATCTTTAGGGCGATGCGGTTCAAAATGGTTACTATGTACCACGATGACGACGGTGACATATTGCGCGAAACTCGGGAATTAATTCAGCAATTAGTTTAGAGATTCCTCTTGTGCACAAAATCTGTTATTAACGGTGCGGGTAACCACTGGAAAAGTTATTCTCTGTTTTTTGTGTATAACTAACTCAAATCGTATGGGTTGAGAGGTAATGTGTGTGACATTGTGAGTGGCGCATTGATCTGATGGCCGTTGGGGTGGAAAGGTTCTTGTGTGGCGCCCACGCAAAGCGCAGCGTGGGTAGACAAGGTGGACTGATAACCTGAAAAAGGTCGCGGGATTCCGCTGGTGGCGCAGGATTGGTCATTGTGGCACTCATTGGGTGAGGCCTATGTCCAGCAGTCTTTCAGCTGATATAATGATGGTACCATTAATGGAAGTAGGTACTGAAGATTTTTTGTAGCGTAGTATATACCATTGCTGGAAAACGGCAAAATCTGTCTTTGGGAAGAGGTCTATTACATATGTCCAGCAGTGGACGTCTCTGTCTGTCCAGTAGCCCTTCGTGTGGCAGCCGCCATTTAGCACTTTCTGCACTTATGGCAAATTCCCGTTGCTGCCAGCAAAAAAAACGCCGCATCTGGCAGTCTCCCGCTGCGGGACAATGCTTAGGTACTCTGTTTCGACGTGAATTTTAGTGCTTAAAACTGGTTTTGCACTGCTCTAACATATTAACAATGTGAGATCATAGAACAAAGACAGGCTACAGTTGGTCAGTATCGTCAAAAAGTTTTAGGTATTTTCATAGAAACTTCATTCTTCCGTGTGCAATTGCGCGGTGGTGTTTACTTGCGCAAAACGACTGTGTTTTTTGTTAGTTTTCGACTGTTAAATGGTTTTTTAGTCTATATTTTGAAATAGTGTATATTATTGTAAATAAAATTCAAATTTGAACTAAAAAATGTGTTATTTAAAAAATCTGGAAGCTTTTATAGCAAAAGTTGGGAAAATTTCTTTATCTCTATGTTTGACGTGGAATTTTATTTTATTTTTACACCCTTAACATAATATCTGTATAGAATCTGGCAGTATATTTTACCGAGATTAAAAAAAAAAACCATATGAGCATAGGTTTCATACAAAAAGCAGTTTAATAGCATTTTTTCTAGAAAGCATATGCTAGAACGAAGTGCTCCGCCGAACCCCTGCCAGATGTGCCAAAATGTGCAAAATGGAGGCTGCCATAAGTGGTAATTTTTTCGTTGTCCCGATGCGGGAATTTGCCACTTGAAGGGGTAGGTAGCCATTAGGTACAATCTAACTCCAAGAATCGGCGTAGGCACTAGTTTACGTGGAATCAGCTTGCTATCTGACCTTCCTATAGGTACCTATCAAGTTAGCTAGTTATGTATGAGTGTACCTACATTGCGTAACGTTTCGTACTTACTTTAGGTAGGTACCTAAATATAAATGTCATATACCTAGTCTCGTTCAGTTCAGTGATTATTTATGACCTAAGTATTGTACCTACCTATTGTGACTGCTTAGAAGATATTTGTTTCTACAATCCACGATTCTAGTACAATGTAGTATCTATAAATTCAACTTTAACAACGTAAGAGGATTTATGTCGTCTGTCTGAGTCTAATTTAATGAAGACTTGTAGCTTCACCCTTGGAACTATCTTTAGAGAAATCTCTTACTGTCGCCGCTTGGAAATTTATTGGGCTATGTACAGTATACCTACAGTGTATACCTACTATTTATCGTACCTACATATTTCATATGCTGAAATGAAGAGCACAGCGGGATATTATCGCTCATATTTAGAACAACAAAAACTTGCAGTCTATGGTAGATGTTGTCGTCAAACAAAGTATTTTCGAATTTTACGAACACATCAGGCATTGTTGTCTTTAAAACATAAAGTGTTTTCGCTTTAACTGATCACCTTATTCCTCTTAAAATATTACAAAAATCCGATGTTGTAACAATCGCATAAGTGAGTGAGACCTACATTAGTTTAAAATCCATACCTTAAAAGCGCCTGACCATTTTGAATAGCACTCACCCAAAAACTATGCAAAACGGGAATATTTCGAACAGCACCGTGGCGCTGATCGGCAGATGTTTCTCTTCCCTCGTCATAGCCAGGGACGCCAGGGTGAACGCGCGGTTGTCAAACGTCAGTTGAAACGTCACATGTACGGTGTCGAACAAGAGTTCTTCTCTTAGCAACTCTATTCGCATCTCCTTGTGGTAAAAGTGGCGAGCTACCTGGAAAATAATAAGGGGTTAAAGGATGTAAATTGTAGGGTATATTTTCTCTCTTTTCGCATGAGTTAAAAAGGGGCAGATAGCGCTTTAGTATTGATCATTAGAGAGATAATGCTGCCAGCATGTTTGGTACGATGAATGCCCTTTTCATACAATAACACTTTAAACTCTAGCGCTTTGTATACAAAAATGAAGATTAGGTGCTTTATACGCGTCTAACGCGATATTTATTTGTTTTATTTCTGAGGTTTCCAAACGGGTAGCATCGGCCATAGTCTCAGATTGCTCAAATAATAAACTTACATTGAGACTCCCCCAGGAATATACCCTTCTAGTCTAAATTAATGCAAAACAATCCATTTATTAAATCAAAGTTTCAAACCCACTACAGAGATAAGTACACATTCGACAACAGAGATAACTAACTGTCCATTGAAAAACCTCATTGCCACGGAATAGGGTCCATTATTGGATACAGCTTGCCTTCAATGTTATTTAGAAGTTGTGTAACTAGATGGCGCTGATAACAAAACAGTAGACTACAATATTACGGCGGCGGGAGGTTACGTCGTTTGGTATTTATATTACAACAATGTTAATAGAGGCGCAAGTACCCGTTCTGTCAAAAATGCGTGCATTGCTATTCTCAATTAGCCCTTAGTCTCCCTTAGTAGTTCTAATTTTGAACCTGAACGAAAGAGAGCGTGCGCAGCAGAACGCAAATTAAATCTGTCTCGAAAAGACCAAACATAATATTTTTTTCCATCGGATAATAAGGAAAAGAAGGAAAATACCTAAAGTTTGTGGAATTGGAGTGAACTAATGAAAACACTTTAGACACTTAAACTTAACACTTAAACATATTCGTTTTTTAAAGTCCGTAGTTTTAAAGTAAGATTTTTTAAAGTCTAATTAAAGGTCCATGTTGTAAGCGCCATCTAGTTACAAAACTCCAAAATAATCGCGTGCACGGGAGGTCATAATTATTATTAGAGAATGAGATAAGAATGTGAAATAGATTTTGTTTTATCAAATTATCATTTAATAAACAATGATATAGCTTAATAACTTACAAAATATACTGTTCACTACACTTGTTGACAAATTTCGCAAGCATCATCAACCGGGGGTGTAGCTCAGATGGTAGAGCGCTCGCTTAGCATGCGAGAAGTACGGGGATCGATACCCCGCACCTCCAATAATAGGGATTATCTTTTTGTATTTTATTTTTATTTCAGCTAAAAGAAGATTTTAAGTATATTTTTTTGCACATATTTAAAAAAACTAAGTTTGAACGAAAGATGACATGGATTTGTGTAAACTTTTAAATTAGAATTCATAACATGACTTATTATTAAATACTTATTGATTTTTCTCAATTATTTGTTTCGCTTTCGCTA